>JAZHEH010002068.1:4800000-7200000 GCA_036589455.1 Ateles fusciceps | reverse complement strand
ACCATGTTGGCCAGGCTGGTCTTAAACTCCTGACCTCAGTTGATCCACTTACCTCGGCCTTCCAAAGTGCTGGGATTTGCAGGCGTGAGCTACTGCACCCTGTCCTTTTTTTTTTTTTTTTAGATAGAGTCTTGCTCTGTTGCCCAGGCTGGAGGGCAATGGCGTGATCTCTGCTCTCGGCAACCTCTACCTCCTGGGTTCAAGCAATTCTCCTGCCTCAGCCTCCCTAGTAGCTGGGATTACAGGCATGTGTCACCACATCCGGCTAATTTTGTATTTTTAGTAGAGACAGGGGTTTCTCCATGTTGGTCTGGCTGGTCTCGAACTCCCAACCTCAGGTGATCTGCTCGCCTTGGCCTTCCAAAGTGCTAGGATTACATGCGTGAGCCACTGGGCTCAGCTTGTTTCCTGCTTTCAAAAATAGAAATAGTGTGTACAACTGTCTCTTTTGTTGAAAGGATATGTTAAGGAGTATAAGAAAAATGGGTCGGGTATGGTGGCTCATGCCTGTAACCCCAGCACTTTGGGAGGTTGAGACGAGTGGATCACCTGAGGTCATGAGTTTAAGACCATCCTGGGCAACATGGTGAAACTCTGTCTCTACAAAAATATAAAATTTAGCTGCGCAGGATGGCAGTGCCTGTAATCCCAGCTACTCAGGAGGCTGAGGTGGGAGAATTGCTTGAACCTGGGAGGCGGAGGCTGCAGTGAGCCGAGATTGTGCCACTGTACTCCAGCCTGTGTGACAGAGCAAGATTCTGTCTCAAGAAAAAAAAAATATCAAAAAACACTTGTTCTGAATTAATGTAAAAAAAAAAAAAAAGAAAGAAAGAAACACAGAAATTTTTAAAAAATAAAGAAAAACAAACTTGAAAATTTTTAAGAGATAGGATCTTACTCTGTTGCCTAGGCCAGAATGCAGTGGCATGATCATAGCTCACTGCAGCCTCAAACTCCTGGACTCAAGTGATCCTCTCACCTCAGCTTCCCAAGTAGCCGGGAGTGGGACTACAGGTCTGTGCCACCAGAACCGCCTAATTTTTAAAATTTTTTTGTGCAGATGGGGGTCTCACTATGTTGTCCAGGCTGGTCTCAAACCCTTGGCCTCAAGTGATCCTCCCACCTCAAACTCCCAAAATGCTGGGATTACAGGCATGAACCACCTCACCTGGCCTCTGGGATTACAGATGTGAGCCACTGCGCCCGGCCAGCCACTGTGCCCGGCCTCTTTTCTTTCTTTCTTTCTTTTAGACAGAGTTTTGCTCTTGGTGCCCAGGCTGGAGTGCAGTGGCACAATCTCAGCTAACTGCAACCTCCACCTCCTGGACTGAAATGATTCTCCTGCCTCAGCCACCTGAGTAGCTGGGATTACAGGTGCCTGCCACCATACCTGGCTAATTTTTGTATTTTTAGTAGAGAAGGAGTTTCACTATGTTGGCCAGGCTGGTCTCAAACTCCTGACCTCAAGTGATCTCCCGCCTCAACCTCTCAAAGTTCTGGGATTACAGGCGTGAGCCACCGTGCCCGGGCTATTTTTATTTATTTTTATTAAAAATTTTTTCTGACTCTGCTCAGAGAAATGTTAGCAGGTTTGATGCCAGCAGATGATTAAACAAATGCTTTCGTGTTTGCACTTCCTCTCCTGCTTGTCTGCAATTGTCATGAAAACATGTTCAGTCTAACCTGACTCATATCTGAGCCAGCTAGCTGGAGGGATGTGAGAGAGACACATGGAAGGAAGCCCAGCTGTGCAGGAGAGGTCATCCTATACCAGCCAGGTCCTAGGGAGTCCTCAACCACCTAATTAAAGATGCATGAGCAGCTCGGCATGGTGGCTCATACCTGTAATCCCAGCACTTTGGGAGGCTGAGGCAGATGGATCACCTGAGGTCAGGAGTTCAAGACCATCCTGGGCAACATGGTGAAACCCCATCTCTACTAAAAATACAAAAATTGGCCAGGCGTGGTGGCGGGTGCCTGTAATCCCAGCTACTCGGGAGGTTGAGGCAGGAGAACTGCTTGAACCTGGGAGAAGGAGGTTGCAGTGAGCCAAGATCACGCCATTGCATTCCAATCTGGCGACAGGAGCAAAACTCCATCTCAAAAAAAAAAAAAACGATGCGTGAGCAAGCACAGTCAGCAGAACTGCTCAGCTGACACTGTGGGAGAAATTATGAATGTATTGTAATTGCCCGCCTGGGTTCTTACTGCCTGCTGCCCAGAAAAGCCAAACACTGAGAACAGCAGGAATTGCAGTAGAGAAAGTTTAATAATCACAGGGCCAAGCCAAGCTGAAAGACGAAAGATTTTTCTCAAATCTGCTTTGCTGGGAATTTGGAATCTAGGAATTTTTAAGGATAGTTTGGTGGGCAGGGGGCTAGGGAATGGGAAATGCTGATTGGTTGGGTTGAGAATGAAATCATAGGGGGTTGAAGCTGTCTTCTTGTGCTGAGTCAGTTCCTATGGGGGTCAGAGACCTGCTGTGTCAGTTTATTGGTAAGTATTACTGGTCTGGGTGGTGTCAGCTGGTCCATCAGAATGCACGGTCTGAAAATACCTCAAGCACTAGTCCTAGGAGTTACAATAGTAATGTTATCTATGGGACTAATTGAGAAAGTTACAAACCTTGTACCTCCTGCATGACTCCCAAACCATAATTCTAACCTTGCGCTCAATTTTTCTTACAAACCCAGTTTCAGGTCTGGGCAACATGACAAAACCTTGTCTCTACAAAATATATAAATATTAGTCAGGTGTGGTGGCACACATCTGTGGTCCCAGCTACTGGGGAGGCTGAGGCAGGAGGATTACTTAAGCCTCAGAGGTGGAGGTTGCAGTAAGCTGAGATTATGCCACTGAAACTGCAGCCTGAGTGACAGAGCGAGACCCTGTCTCAAATACAACAATGGCTGAGGGCAGTGGCTCACACCTGTAATCCCAGGATTTTGGGAGGCTGAGGTGGGCCAATGACCTCAGCTCAGGAGTTTGAGACCACCCTGGGCAACATGGTGAAACCCTGTCTCTACTAAAATACAAAAACTTAGCCAGGCATGGTAGTGGGCACCTGTCATCCCAGCTACTCGGGAGGCTGAGGCAGGGAGAATCGATTGAACCTGGAACGCGGAGGTTGCAGTGAGCCCAGATTGCACCATTGCACTTCAGCCTGGGCTACAGAGTGAGACTCCATCTCAAACAACAACAAAACAAACAGAATCAAAGGCGGTTTCAGTCCATGACCAAGGAGGGGGTTAGTTTTGGGAAATGACTGTTATCATCTTTGTTTAAAGTTAAACTATATTTAGCCAGGCAAGGTGGCTCACACCTGTAATCCCAGCACTTTGGGAGACCAAGGTTGATGGATCGCCTGAGGTCAGGAGTTTGAGACCAGCCTGACCAACATGGTGAAACCTCGTCTCTTTTTGGTGAAACACAAAAAATCAGCCGCTTGTGGTAGTGCATGCCTGTAGTTCCAGCTACTCGGAGGCTGAGGCGGGAGAATCGCTTGAACCTGGGAGGTGGAGGTTGCAGTGAGCCAAGATCGTGCCATTGCACTCCAGCCTGGGCAACATGAGCAAAACTCCATCTAAAAAAAAAAAAAAAAGGAAAATGTTAGTGGGGCATGGTGGTACACATCTGTAGTCCCAGCTACTCAGGAGGCTGAAGTAGGAGGATCACTCAAACACAGTTCAAGGCTGCAGTGAGCCATGATCACGCCGCTGCACTCCAGCTTGGGTGGCAAAGAGACCTATAAAGATCTATAGAGATCTCTATAAAAATAAAAAGTAAAACTGGCCAGGCATGGTGGCTCCCGCCTGTAATCCCAGCACTTTGGGAGGCCGAGGCGGGCAGATCACGAGGGCAAGAGATGGAGACTATCTTGGCCAACATGGTGAAACCCCGTCTCTACTAAAAATACAAAAATTAAGAAGGCAGCAAATCACACTGCCATGTGTGTACCTATGCAACAATCTTGCATGTTCTTCACATGTATCCCAAAACCTAAAATACAATTAAAAAAAAATACAAAAATTAGCTGGGCATGGTGGCATGCGCCTGTAATCCCAGCTACTCAGGAGACTGAGGCAGGAGAATTGCTTGAACCCGGGAGGCGGAGGGTGCAGTGAGCCGAGATTGTGCCACTGCACTCCATCCTGGCAACAAGAGAAAGACTCCAGCTCAAAAACAAACAAATAAATGAAAAGTAAAATAAAAAGTAAAGCTAAACTATAAATAAAATTTGTTCCATAGTTTGCTCAGCCTATAGCCTGGAATAATAAAGACAGCTTGTGAGGTGAGAATCAATCTGGAGTCAGCCATGTCACATTTCTCTCACTGTCATAATCTTTTCTTTTTCTTTTTTTTTTTTTTTAAGATGGGGTTTCACCATATTGGTCAGGCTGGTCTTGAACTCCCGACCTCAGGTGATCTACCCGCCTTGGCCTCCAAAGTGCTTGGATTACAGGCATGAGCCACCAAGCCCGGCCTGTCATAATTTTTTCAAAGGTGGTTTCACCTTTAAGGCTTGGAATTGTTTGTTATGCACAATAGCTAACAGATACAGAAACTGGAAGCAGAAGCGGATACCACTATAACAAAAACCTAAAATATGAGGCATTGACTTTGGAACTGGGAAGCAGAGGAGACTGGAAAATGGTGAGGAAAGTATTAGGGAAGGTTGAAGAAATAGCAACTGTGTTATATAATAAAACTGTCACCCGAATAACTTGGGAGATAGAAAATGTACCAAATGAACTTGTAGATTTGAGCAAAGAAATCTCCAGCCAGAATGTTGAAAGTGTCAGTTGGCTTTTGCTATCTGTGTCTGATAAAGTTTTCTTTTTTTTTTTTCTTTTGAGATGGAGTTTTGTTCTTGCCCAGCTAATTTTTGTATTATTAGTAGAGACGGGTTTTCGCCATGTTGGTCAGGCTGGTCTCGAACTCCTGACCTCAGGTGATCCGCCTGCCTTGCCCACCAAAAGTGCTGGGATTATAGGCATGAGCCACCATGTCCTGCCATGCCTGGCTAATTTTTAAATTGTTTTGTAGAGATGAGATCTCTCTATGTGGGCCAGGCTAGTCTCAAACTCCTAGCCTCAAAGGATCCTCCTGCCTTGGCCTCCACAAGTATTGGGATTACAGGTGTGAACTACACATCCAGCTTCTTAGATAACTTTTATCAGCCTGGCACGGTGGCTCCTGCCTGTAATCCCAGCACTTTGGGAGGCCGAGGCGGGCGGATCATGAGGTCAGAAGTTTGAGACCAGCCTAACCAACATGGTGAAACCCCGTCTCTACTAAAAATACAAAAATTAGCCGGGCATGGTGGCACTTGCCTATAATCTCATCTCTACTAATAATACAAAAAGTAGCTGGGCATGATGGTGGGCTCCTGTAATCCCAGCTACTTGGGAGCCTGAGGCAGGAGAATCATTTGAACCTGGGAGGTGGAAGTTGCAGAGAGCTGAGATTGTGCCACTGCACTCCAGCCTGGGTGACAAGGCAAGGCTCCATCTCAAAAAAAACAAAATTAGCTGGGTGTGGTGGCAAAACCTGTAATCCCAGCCACTCGGGAGGCTGAGGCAGGAGAATTGCTTGAACCCAGAAGGCGGAGGTTGCAGTGAGTCAAGATCATGCCACTGCACTCTAGCCTGGGGGACAAAGCAAGACTCTGTCTCAAAAACAAAACAGAAAAAAGTGCCATGTCTAGACCTGATATCGATCACAAGAACCTGGACTTTCAGCCTAATGTCAGGATTGGATGAGTCTTTTAGGGATCCTGCAATGGGGAATGAGCATATTTTGTGTATGGAGAGAACATAAGTAATTGTGTCTAGAGAGGCCAGATGAGGTGGCTCATGCTTGTAATCCCAGCACTTTGCAGGACGGAGGCAGGAGGATCACTTGAGGTCAGGAGTTTGAGACTAGCCTGTGCAACATTTTGTAGAGACCTTGTCTCTTTACAAAAGATTTAAATAAAAAATTAGCTGGGCGTGGTAGCACGTATTTGTGGTCCCAGCTACTCAGGAGGCTGAGGAGGAAGGATCACTTGAACAGGAGTTTGAGGCTGCAGCGAGCTGTGATACTGCCCTAGCACTCCAGTCTGGGTAACAGAGTGAGACCCTGTCTTGGAAAAACAAAACAAAACAAAAAAAACCTGTGGACAGAGGGCAGACTGTGGTAGATTGATTGCATCAATGGCTCCAAGTCTTCACCCCTCCATGTCTCCACACCCTTTGCCCTGTGAATTTGCAATTTCTTCCATAACAGAAGCAGAGTCTATTTCCCCACCCTCCTGAAGAATCTGAGCTTGGCCATGTGACTTGCTTTAGCCATTATGATGTTAGCTGATAAACACAAGTAGAGGTTTGAAAAATGGCCTGTGTGTTTCTGTTTCTTCTCTTGCTTCTCTGTGATCACGTGAGAACACACCCAGAACATTCCCAGGCTGACCTGCTAGAGGGATGTGAATGACACATGGAAGGAAGCTGACTTGTTCCAGCTGAGGTTATCCTAGGCAAGTCAGCCCTCAGCTGACCTGCCAGCTGTCTATAAACTCTTTTTTTCAAACAGTGTCTTTTTTTTTTTTTTTTTTTGAAACATGGTCTCATTCCATTACCCAGGCTGGAGTGCAGTGGCTCGATCACAACTCACTACAGCCTCCATCTCCCATGATGCTCACTCGAGTGAGCCTTCCACTCAGCCTCCCAAGTAGCTGGGATTAGGAGCCAGTACCCTGCACAGCTAAACCTCAATTTCTCTATCTGCTAAATGGGCATATTCCAAAAACTTGTGAAAATTAAATAAGATAAAATAGATAAAGAGTATAATGCAGTAGCAGGCACACATAGTAAAAACTCAACAAAGTCCTATTTTCTTTTTCTTTTTCTTTTTTTTTTTCTTTTGAAACAGGGTCTCTGTCACCTAGACTGGAGTTCAGTGGTGCGATCATGACTCACTTCAACCTCTACTTCCTGGGAACAAGCAATCCTCCCACCCCATCCTCTTGAATAGCTGGGACCTCAGACACACCCTGCTAATTTTTGTATTTTTTTAAGAGACAAGGTCTCTCTATGTTGCCCAGTGTGGTTTGGAACTCCTGGGCTCAAGCCATCCACCCACCTCAGCCTCCCAAAGTGCTGAGATTATAGGTGTGAGCCACCATGTCCAGCCTATTTAATTTTTTTTTATTTTTTGAGACAGGGTCTCCCTATGTTGCCCAGTCTGGTCTCTCAGGTGATCCACCCACCTCAGCCTCCCAAATTGCTGGAATTACAGGCATAAGCCACAGTGCCTGACCCTATTTTCTTTTTCTTTTTTTTTTTTTTTTTTTTTTTTTTGAGACAGGATCTCACTGTTTCACCCAGGCTGGAGTACAGTGGTGTGATCTCGACTCACTGCAACCTCTGCCTCCTGGGTTCAAGCGATTCTCCTGCCTTAACCTCCCGCGTAGCTGGGAATACAGGCGCCTGCCACCAAACCTGGCTAATTTTTGTGTTTTTAGTAGAGACAGGGTTTCACCACATTGGTCAGGCTGATCTTAAAATCCTGACCTCAAGAGATCCACACCTCAGACTCCCAAAATTCTGGGATTACAGGCATTGAGCCACCAAGTCCAGCCCCTATTTTCTTTTTCTTTTCTTTTCTCTCTCTTTTTTTTTTTTCAGACACAGTTTTGCTCTTGTTGCCCAGGCTGGAGTGCAGTGGCAAGATCTCGGCTCACTGCAACCTCTACCTCCTGGGTTCAAGTGATTTTCCTGCTTCAGCCTCCTGAGTAGCTGGAATTACAGGCATCCACTACCATACCTGGCTAATTTTTTGTATATTTAGCAGAGACAGGGTTTCACTGTGTTAGCTAGGATGATCTCTATCTCCTGACCTCGAGATCCACCCGCCTCCGCCTCCCAAAGTACTGGGATAGGCCGGGCGTGGTAGCTCACGCCTGTAATCCAAGCACTTTGGAGGCCAAGGTGGGCGGATCACCTGAGATCGGGAGTTCAAGACCAGCCTGACCAACATGGTGAAACCCCCGTCTTTGAAAAAAAAAAAGTGCTGGGATGGCCAGCCTGAGTCACTATGCCTGGTGGCATTATTTTCAATTCTAAGAATCAGGCAACACTTCATTCCGTAAAACAGAATAAATGTTCCAATGAACTCAGCAGAAGAGGATGGCTTTTGTGTTTTGTTTGTTTGTTTTTTGAGACGGAGTCCCAGTCTGTCGCCCAGGCTGGAGTGCAGTGGCATGATCTCTGCTCACTGAAACCTCTATCTCCCAGGTTCAAGCTATTCTGCCTCCGCCTCCCAAGCAGCTGGGATTATAGGCCTGTGCCACCACATCCAGTTAATTTTTGTATTTTTAGTAGAGACGGGGTTTTACTATGTTGGGCAGGCTGGTCTGGAACTTCTGACCTCAGGGGATCCACTTACCTTGGCCTCCCAAAGCTCTAGGATTACAGGTGTGAGCTACTACACCTGGCCTGAGGTTGGCTTTATAAACAAAGAGCTGAAGCAAACAGAAATAAGGAAGAGTGTATTACTTACTTTTCAAAGGTTTTTGTTTTTGTTTTTCTTTTTTTTTTTAAATGGGGTTTCACCATGTTGGTCAGGCTGGTCTTGAACTCCCGACCTCAGGTGATCCACCCACCTTGGCCTCCAAAGTGCTTGGATTACAGGCGTGAGCCACCATGCCCGGCCTTGTTTTTCTTTTTTCTTAGAGACAGGGTCTTGCTTTGTTGCCCAGGCTTGTCTCAAACTCCTGGCCTTAATCACTCCTTCTACCTCAGCCTCCCAAAGTGCTGGGATCACAGGTGTGAGCCACCACACCCAGGCTTCAAAGTTATTTTTTTCTTGTAAGGTAGGGAAAGGGAAGCAAAACAATTGAAAAATAACTGATTAGTTAACATCGAGTTTCTTCAGTTTCCTTTTTCTTTCTTTCTTTCTTTTTTTTTTTTTTAGGGACGGTGTCTCGTGATGTTGCCCAGGCTGGAGTGCACTGGCTATTCAGAGGCGCGATCCCACTACTGATCAGCACAGGAGTTTTGACCTGGTCTATTTCCGACCTGGGCTGGTTCACCCCTCTTAGGTAACCTGGTGGTCCCCCGCTCCCAGGAGGTTACCATATTGATGCCAAAGTTAGTGTGAACACCCGATCGGCATAGCGCACTACTGCACGGAACTCCTGGGCTCAAGTGATCCTCCCACCTCAGCCTCCCGAGTAGCTGGGACTACAGGCACGTGCCACCATGCCCGGCTCTTCAGTTTCTTTAATCCTTTTTTTTTGTTTAAGGATTAAAACAGAGAGAACTTCATTATCATTCGATTAAAGATTTAAATGGGGCCGGGCATGGTATGTCACGCCTGTAATCCAAGCACTTTGGAGGCCAAGGCGGGCGGATCACCTGAGGTCAGGAGTTCAAGACCAGCCTGACCAACATGGTGAAATCTCGTCTTTATAAAAATAAAAAATTAAAAAAAAAAAGATTTAAATGGATATTTTTGAGAAATTGGTTGTTATCTCTCTCTCCTACTTTTCAGAAGGTCAGATAACAACTAAGTTTAGCATGGGTGACTCCATACTGAGTTTTAGTTGTTCTGTCTGTTTCGGCCTAGTGCAGTCCCATCCCCTTCCTCCCTCCCTCCCACCCTCCCCTCCCTTTCTTCATTTGTCTCACTCTGTCACCCAGGCTGGAGTGTAGTGGCGCAATCACGGCTCACTGCAGCCTAGAACTCCTGGGCTCAAGCCATCCTCCTGCCTCAGTCCTAGCTGGGATCACAGGGGTGCAGCACCACCTTGTTTGGCTAATTTTTTTTTTTTTGGTAGATAGGGGGTCTCACTGTGTTGCCTAGGCTGATGGCTTTCTATAATTTTTATTTAATAAATGAAATGCTCAGCCGGGCGAGGTGGCTCACGCATGTAATCAAAGCACTTTGGAAGGCCGAGGTGGGCAGATCACGAGGTCAGGAGTTCGAGAGCAGCCTGACGGGGTGAAACCCCGTCTCTACTAAAAATTCAAAAATTAGCTGGTCGTGGTGGCAGGCGCCTGTAATCCCAGCTACTCAGGAGGCTGAGGCAGGAGAATCGCTTGAACCTGGGAGGCGGAGGTTGCAGTGAGCTGAGCTCACGCCACTGCACTCCAGCCTGGGTGACAGAGCAAGACTCCGTCTCAAGAAAACAAAACAAAACAAAACAAAACAAAATAAACAAATAAATGAAAGGCTCCTTCCAACTCAACAAGACCATTAACTGGCCAATGAGTGGATCAGATCCTAAGGGCCACTGGTGGTGAGAAGGGGAGAGACTGACCCAGAGGGAAAATTAGCATTGGATGTTCAGGAATAGGAAAGCACATTGAAACAGAAAGGAGATGAGTGGGAGGAAACATTTCAGGTAGAAGCAGATCCTGTAAAATGCCCTGTGGGGTTAAGAAGAGGGGAGAGGTGGAAGGAGCTTGGGAGAGCCCAGAGTGGTGCCTGGACATCTGTCTGTAGCAAAGGCAGGAGTGAGAAAAACGTCTAGAAAGCCATTCAGATGCCCTTAAGTGCCGGCCTGAACAAGTTGAGCTTGTTCAAGGAAATGATTGATGTGTCCCCTCTTCTGAAAATCCTCCCTGGGTCCCCTCCAGACCAGGCCAACTTGGTACCTCTTTTCTGGGCACCAAATTCCCTGAGTCCCACTCAGATTACTGCCTGACGCCTCCTCCTCCATGGCTATGTAAGCTCCCTGAGGGGGAGGCCCTTCAACACTCCTGTGCTCCCCACCGGGGGATAGGCAAGGAGGAGGTGAATGTAATGAATATCATGCGCCTCATGGATTTTCAGTGGGGGATCAAGACGATGTTTTGTGAAGCCAGTTTGGTGGTGGTGATGTGCTGGGGGATAATTTGAGCTGGGTGGGACCTGAGGCATGGCCATTACTAAAAAATCTAGAAATTGAGAATATACCCCATGGCCTTGGTGGGAATGACAGATGGGGAGCTGAGGCGTGACCGTCTACAGGAGCGGCCTCGGACTCAGGCTAGCCATGAGCAGAGGGAGGCACAGCGGCTTTGCAGGACAGTGAGGAGCAAGAAGGAGAAGTTCATGTGAGGCACGGACCTGCATCCTCCTTGCGCAATCCTGTGTGCTCCCAGCTCTACCCTCTACAAGCTACTTTTCCCACTGGACAGCACCCTGCTGGGTCTCTCCGTCAGGCACCTGGGTTTGAGACAAATTCCACAGCATGACACAGCCTGGGAATAGGCTTTATTGGGGAAAAAACCCAACAAATCAGCAAGAGGAGCAGCATGGGTTCCCTGACCCTCCTCTCATCACCCTCCCCACCCTGTGGGGGGGGGGGTGTTTGGGGCGAGAGTGGGGAGGGCCCCGAGCCAGAGCAGCCGGGCCCACTTCCAGTGTGTATTCCAGTGGGAGGGCCTTCCTGCCATCACGCTGCCTTTGTGTAGAGCTGGCATGGAAAAGCAGCTTTGTCAGCGGAGGTACACCAGGCTGCTTGGCACCATGCAGTCTAGATTTGGGGTACCAGTCCATTACAGGAGTTGTCTGAACACGCCAGCATTTGAACACCCTAGGGCTGTCGGCATCGCAGTGCCTCCCACTGGTGGAGGGGCTGGGGAGAGGGAAAAGCACTCGTGGAATACTCAGAAGAATCCCCAGTCCCCTGGTGAACTGAGCATGGGTGTGCCCCCTCTAGCCAGGAGAAGGAAGGGCTATTCCTAGTTAGCCATTCTTCAGGTCATCCAGAATGAAAGTCCAAGGTCACATAAAGACACACCCATTCTACTAGGCATCACAACTAGGGGATTCCCCCATCCCCTTACTAGGAGAGCAATCCGATTTTAACCTGCCCACAGCCCTTCTCACACATAGCCTGGCAGGAGTGTTATTTAGGTTCCTGCAAATCTCTCTCTTCTTTAGCAGACCTGGTAACCGACATCTTAGTGCCTCTTGCACTCTGATTCACAACTTCTAAATTTCAGAGATGCCGGACATGCCAAATGCATCTTGCCTTTCCTCAGTGTGGCGCGCCTGGGACTTGAGCAAGAAAATATTCATACTCTTGAGGAAGCCTAATCATCCGCTGGAAATGAATTGGTTAAGTAGCCCTCAGTGGGGTCAGAGGTCAGGTCAGAGCAGGCCAGGATAGAGCATGAGAGGGTTGGTGAGCCCAGCCCCACAGCCAACCATCATAACAGTCTGTGCCATGAACTTCACGGAGTCGATTCAACTCAAGGTTCAGTGGAGCCTTCAGTGTGACCTTAGCCAAGGCTAAGGAAAAAATGGAGACATTGGGCACCAGGAATGATTCCAAGATTGCAAAGGAAGAGCTGAGATAAATGGAGCTGAGAGATGTATTGATTCATGCTTTGATTCCAACAACCGATGCCCACTCACATGTTACTCACCAGATGCCACACACACACAGCCACATGCACGTTCACACACTCTCATGCATGCATTTGGTGCCTGCCCACGTCCATTGCCAAATCTCCTACTCCAGGTAAAGGGAGAGTCTGTGGTTTCAGTCTCTTCAGCTATCAAGTGGCTTTTCCTAGAAAAATCCAGTTTTTGCCTGTGTTAGCCCATCACCTGATCTTGGTAATGGGCGGGGGGTGTCCCTTCACTGGGTCACTCAGACAATATGCCAGGGATCTGCTTCTAGTCATAGCGCTCCACAGGCCAGATCATTACTTTTTGTTCTTTCTTTTTTTTGAGATGGAGTCTCACTCTGTCACCCAGGCTGGACGGCAGTGGTGCGATCTCGGCTCACTGTAACCTCTGCCTCCTGGGTTCAACCTCCTGAGTAGCTGGGATTACAGGCACCTGTCACCACACCTGGATAATTTTTGTAGTTTTAGTAGAGATGGGGTTTCACCATGTTGTCCAGGCTGGTCTCAAACTCCTGACTTTGTGATCGGCCCACCTCGGCCTCCCAAAGTGCTGGGATTACACCACACCTGGCCTGTTCTCTTATTATGTAGGGAACTCAATCCCCCTCTCCTTTCACATCTTACTTTTATATCCCAGGGGTCCAGTGTTCACCTTTAACGTGTCCAGCAACTGCTCAACACACCCCAGGAAAAGCTGGGTTTTGCTGATTCTGGTTCCTGACCTTTGGGGACCTCCAGCCTCCAGCAACCTGCAGTAACTCCTCTCTCTCTCTGTCTCCTCTCTCTCTCTCTCTCTCACACACACACACACGTGCGTGCGCACGAGATCATGATTATCCTTATCTGTTCATGTCGGATAGAATTAAATCCACCTTTTTTTTTTTTTGAGACGGAGTCTCACTCTGTTGCCAGGCTGGAGTGCAGTGGTGTGATCTCAGCTCACTGCAACCTCCACCTCCTGGGTTCAAGCAGTTCTTCTGCCTCAGCCTCCCGTAGCAGGGACTACAGTGGTGCGCCACCACACTCAGCTAATTTTTTGTATTTTGGTAGAGATGGGGTTTCACCATGTTGGCCAGGATGGTCTCAATCTCTTAACCTCATAATCTGCCTGCCTCGGCCTTCCAAAGTGCTGGGATCACAGGTGTGAACCACTGCGCCCAGCTAAATCCACATTTTACAAGCATCTTGCATCAGGGGCCTCTACATCTGAAGTGCATACAACTGGAGCAGGAGGGCCACATTTTTGTCACAGGTGAAAAAAACAAAACAAAAACAAAAAAAAACTGGTGGATATGGTGGTTTAATTAATTTTAATAAATAAATGAATGTAAATTTATTTTAATGCATTCAGGTGACTATGTCATAATAACTTGTTCAATATACTGAGTGGTTTTAGGCTAAGGAAGGATTTTTTCAAATGAAAGAGTTTGGATGGACACTGGGTGACTTTCTAAAATATACTCTTCAGAGGACGTAAAAACAAATACCTGAAGGTGAAACGGCGGGGTGGGGGTGGGAGAATGTGAGGCTGCCGTGTGCAGGGAAGGGCGGGCATTTATAATGAAACTGCAGAGCTGAGCAGATGACAGCTGCACACCGCTCCTTTCCTGGCTGGGCTGCCCCAGCTCAGTGGCATCACAGACTGTGACGAACCCAGACGTATTTGGTGAAAACCAAGCCACAATCTCAGAAGCAGCGCACAATCTGAGGCGCAGAAATGAGTTCTTTTGGTTTCTCTTCCCTAATACCCGCAAAGCCCATACACTCCCGTTATCCTCACAGCCCCTGGAGGTTGTGTCCGGCCTAACTTCTCACCCCCTGGTTTCAGAACATCCTGGCAGAGGTACAGAGAGCGTTGGGGCGGGGCAGGCCAAAACTTTTTGGACCGCCCCACCCACCCCTTTCCGGTGAGAGGTGAAACTCCTTAGACGGTTAGGCAGTGCCGCAGCCCACTCGCCTTTCTTCCAGCGATGGAACGATCTGTTCGCTGGTCAACGCCGCACACTGTTCAAAGCCCAGAGGCGGGAAGGGGTGCGCCCGGAGGCTCCGCCCAAGCAAGGGCACGCTTGCGTGATCGCTGCGGCGGCCATCTTGGACTCCGGCAGCCGCCCACCTCCAGCCGCTTGTCACCGCTCGGGGGCGGAGGCGACCCTGCACTCTGGGCCCCCTAAACCTGCGCTCGCGAGCCCTACATTCCCCTCCTGCCTCCACGCAAAACCCGGGCCAGTATCCTGGTGGCAAGTGCTCGCTCCTTGGGTGACTCCGAGAAAGCGCCCGTTTCCTTCTCTGTAAACAGTAGCTTGAGCACCCCCACCCCCGTCTCCATACCCATTATTTGGGCAGATGATGAACTCTCAGCATAAAGCCTGGCACACAGTATGTGTTCTATAAATGTTGTCCGTGAGCTTTTCCTGTACACTGCGGGGTGCCTGGTAGCAACCACCTTCCAGCCGCCACTGCCTGCGGCGCCGCCTTCTCCCTTTTGCAAGATCGCGTCTGTACTAGACTCTGAAGACCTTGCGGAGGCGCAAGGGGCTTGGCAAGCCCACCGCCGGAGGGTGAAAGTGAAGCTCACGAGTTCTCTTTGACTTTCATGTGACCGTTCTGGAAGGGCATCAGAAACACAGACCAGGGTGCCCAGGACTGGAAAGACTGTAGATTTTGGAACATTTCAACGCCCCCATGCTTGTTATTTTTATCACCCCTGGCTGCGTCCCCATAGGGACTCCCAAGCAGCATAAAACTAGAATGAAAGCCCTGCGTGTGTGCTGACTGTGGAGACATCAGGAAGGGGGAGCTGGGACATTGTGTCCCAGGCAGAGCTAAGCGTGGGGGGGGAGAAGGGCCTTTTGGACCAGCGTGGGTGGTAGCCCCAGGGTGGGAGAGGAATTAGGCCAGGCCTGAGGTGGCCTGTGGGGGTCCTCAGATATGTGCAGCTGCTCCACCGGCTATGTAGCTAAGGTCCAGCAGTTCCGGGTCTCAAACGTCCTAAAGGGTGGGAAATTGCATGAAACTCGCAGACATGAGGGAAGTGCATGGAGAGGGGCGAAGACCTTCCAGCAGCTGGGGGCTGCAGGACCATACTCAGACCTCCATGGGATTCTGGAAGCCTAGTGTGAGGTTTCATTCAGTAATAAGCTAGATGCATGCCAGGCACCCCCAGTCTAGCCTGATGGAAAGAGGGGTAGCAGAGAATACAAACACTACTACGTCAGGGTGAGGGGATTGCACAGTTCATTTCCAAACGCTCAGAGGATAGGGAGTGGCCGCGGGCTCCAGCTGCCTCTCCCTGCATTTGGCTGAATCAAGAACTTCTCTCCCCCTCCCCCAACACCCTAGGCAATGCCCAATAGAGAAGGGACTCTCACCCCCACCCTGAAGAGAGACCTAGACAGGTGAGGAGCATGGAGGGTGGGGGGACAGAGTTCAAGTATTCACATTTCCCCCATCTACATCCCTGGATTACACCGTGCCAGAGCCATGAGGCGGGGTCCCACCACTGGGATTCCTAGTGGTGTTGATAGTCCTCTCCCACTTAGAACCCTCCAGATGAACTTCCTACTCTTTTTCCCTGAAATAACAAACCAAGTCCTAAGCCCTGTAGTCTGGGCAAGGACGGGTCTTAGAATGCCACTCACCCCAAGGTCCCCAGGGATGGGGGTGAGGGCCTTCACCTGTAGTGAATGGGCTGGGAGCAAGTGTCTATAAGGAGAGAGGAAGGGAGAGAACTGAGAGGAGCTTGGGAGGCAGGCTTGGAGGCTTCTGACACATAAGTTGAGAGAGCTCTCGTCTGCAAATCCACCCCACCCCATACTCCAAGCCCAGAATCCCTGAGAGTCCAACTGCAAAGGCAGTATGGCTGGAGGGAGGAATGGGAGCAGGCGGAGAGCTGGGCAGGACCTCGGCCCCTGTCTCCCAGTCAGTCCTGCTCCTGGGACACATGATGCTTCGGGAGGGCCAGGACCAGGATCAAATCCCGGCTCTTAGGCACTAATCTTCCAGAATAGCTGAATCCTGGGGAACAGAGGGTAGACCCACCAACCCCCAAACCCCAGATGTCCTGGCCTCGGGTAGAATGGTGGGAATGGGCTCTCCAACGAGTATTATAAAAAGCTAAAACCGTTAAACACTTCCTGGGGAGAAGCGGCTCCCAGTCTCTTGCCTCCCCAAGTTACCAGTCTCCCCAGCGCCTAGCAGACAGGGCTAAGGAGGTCCCAGAGAGCCGAGGGAGGAGGCCACAGCCCCTAGCACCACGCAATATTGAGGCACCTCTGTAGCCTGACTGGCCCCCCACGCAGGGGCCCTCCAGAGCTGGAGTGCACACTTGCTAAAGCTTCTGTACTCTTGAGGGGGGGACCCCTGAAGGGAGTGGAGGAGGCAAAGACTTGGCTTAAGTCCAGGCTGGGGTCTCAGCAGGGACCCCAAAGGGCACCCTTGGGAGTCATGATTTGAAGAATCTTCGTACCACAAACTGGCCCAACAGAACCACACCCAGAACCACCAGCACATTCAGGATAGGACCATTGCCCAAGTCCAGGGCTGCCACCTGCCAGGAGAAACATGGTGGTCACAGAGAGGCAGGCAGAAGATACAGGCACCCGGGGGAGGGGTGGGGCCTGGGAGAGGGACAGTCCCAACAGACGGGAGGACGTTGCAATCCTCGGATACTCACCCAGCCGCCCCTCTGTGCGATCCACCGGGCGATGCAGTGATGCAGCATGAAGTCCACCACGAAGCGGGTCACCTGGCCCAGGAAGCCAGTCAGGCCGCGCTGGTAGACGTGTAGGGCCAACGGTAGCCGAAGCCCAGGAGGGCCACCACACGGCCCCAGTTGATGCCACTCTCAAACAGGCTGCGGGCAGAGCATTGCGTACCGTTGGTGGAGAGCCCCCAGGAGGCCCATCCGCCTGCCTGCCCTCTCCCTCCCCCTCTCACAGCCGGAAAGCTAAATTTGCTGTGAATTAAGCCTGCAGAGGCTGCCCCAGCCTGGCCTGTATTTGGGAATAACCTGGGTCTCTGTGAAAGGAGAAAGCTGAGGGGTATAAGAGCTGGATGCCACTGCAGGGATATACACTCAGGTGCAAAGGGGCACAGAGAGGGCAGAGGGCAGAGCGAGTGGATGGAGTCAGCGGGGAGATTACCTGTGGGTGTTGCTGCTGGCCTGGCAGCCCGAGGGACAGCAGAGAAAAAAGGACAGAAAAGATTAGGGTAGTTCCTGTCATCACAGTGGCATGGAGGCTGTCCTCTAAGTTCATGGGCTGTTTCAGCTCTGAGCGCTAATTCTAAACTCTACACCTACACCTCCCTTCACCTCCAGCTTCAAACCCACCCCAACCCTGACCTCCCTAATTCTAGCGGTAGCAATGGCTAACACTTTGTAAGGTGGACATGATCTAAGCATATTTTTCCTGTTTTACAAACCAGGAGACTGAAGGCCAGGAACTTTCACAAAGGCAGTAAGTGGCAAAGTTTGTATTTGCACCCAAATATTTGGTGCATTTAACCACTTGGATGCCAGATAATAGCAACTAGAAGCCATTCCTAGGACCTGGCAGAGGTTAGCACCCTCACCATCTTCAGTGTGATATGTGGTTTCAAATTGGAACCATGAAGGACAGCTGTGTCCCGGCTGGGCTGGGGAGCCATGGGGGATGCCCCACCTCAGGCCCCCTCTAGAGTCCTAATCTAACCAGTCAAGTCCTTGGAGTCAGAGCTGAAAAGAGCTGTGAGCTAATGCACAAAAAACGAGTCTGGGACCCTGAGAGAGAAATAGGAGGCCGAGACCACATGTGAGTTCACAGCAGACACTGGACACCAACAGAAGGTGTCTCCCAGGCCGGGAGTGCATCATGTAGGCAGGCCATGGTGCGGTTGTCATGGGACAGGAGAGTGACTGGAGCCCGGCGGGGAGGTGGCCAGGGTACCTGGAGGCGATCTTGGTGAAGTACTCGTAGGCGCTCTTGCCGTAGGCTGCAGGTGCTGCAGCATGGTTTGGAACTCCGCGTCATAGCGCCGGTTGATGTCATCCCCCAATGATGGCGAGCTGCCGTCCCACCTGCCCCATGGTGCTGTGTGAGCAGGAGGCAGGCAGGTAAGCAGGTGGCCAGGCAGTCGGGGCCAGGGCATGCCTCATAGCAGAGGGGTTCTGCCCAAGCTGTCCATGGCCCTGTGCACCCCCTCCTTGGAGATCCCCGACAATGTTCTAAAACATGAGTGCTGGGCTCTGGGACAAGGGGCAGGCATGGGCTAAATAAAAAGGATACAAGGTCCTGGATGGGGGTAGGAGCCCAGCATGAAAGGGGGAGCAACCATGAGGGAAGGGCAAGACCCCCCCCAGGCCTCCCTGGCTCCCAGGAGTGGCACAGAGACCCATGCAAACCACTGCCTCCCGGAAGATGTCCTGTGAGCCCAGCAGTTGTAGCTCACCTGCTAGGTTGGAGAGACAAGCTAACCATCTCTGGGTCAGCAGGGGCGGCTGCCCCTTCAGCTTCCTGTTCCTGCCGATGGCGGTAAAAAACGTAGCTGTGGAAAACCTCCTCTGTGTCCCGGGCTACCTGCTCCTCTGAGGATCAAAGCTGGGAGTCAGGGAGAGAGAGCGGAACCCCAATAGCCCTATGACTTGTAGGAGGTTCACTGTTCCTAAGACCACAGTGTCCTCGCCCATGGAAAGAAATATCCTGGCTAGGTGCTGTGGTGCTGTGGCTCACGCCTGTAATCCCAGCACTTTGGGAGGCCATGGTGGGTGAATCACAAGGACAGGAGTTCGAGACCAGCCTGGTCAACACAGTGAAACCCTGTCTGTACTAAAAATATTTTAAAAAATTAGCCAGGCATGGTGGCGGGCACCTGTAATCCCAGCTACTCGGGAGGTGAAGTGGAAGAATTTCTTCAACCCGGGAGGTGGAGGTTGCAGTGAGCTGAGATGGTGCCACTGCACTCTAGCCCAGGCTACAGTGTGAGACTCCATCACAAACAAACAAAAAAACACAAAATTAGCAGGGCGTGGTGGCACGTGACTGTAATCCCAGCTACTCAGGAGGCTAAGGCAGGAGAAATCACCTGAACCTGGGAGGTGGAGGTTGCAGTGAGCGGAGATTGCGTCATTGCACTCCAGCCCCGGCAACAAAGCAAGACTATCTCAAAAAAAGAAAGAAAGAAAGAAAAGTGAAAGCAATATGCTGCACAGAGAGTTGTTCTGGCACTTGCACTGAGTCCTCACAGTAAACCTGCGGAGCAGGCAATCCCGTTTGTAGGGGAGAATAGCAGGGGCGTCTAAGCAACGTGTGCAAGCCGAGGAGCCGGGACACAGTCTCAGGCATCTGAGCTCCCGAGTCTACGTTAGTACATCTCAGCTCCACAGCCCTTTGTGTGCAGGGAATGTGGGAAACAAAATCTGAAACTGTAGCCTTGGCCCAGAAAAGTCACACAGGGAGATAGTGACAGACTTGCGACGTGAATCCCAAGTCCAGGGAACAGCCCACCACGGGCCGTGAGCTGGGGCTTCCCTGGCCGTCCCCTGGGAAGAACGAAGGAGGGCGGCCATCTTACGTCCTCCCTCAGTCACAACAATCCCCTTCCATGTTGAGCTGGGAAGCTGGGTGACCGGCCAGTTTACTTCCTTATTTCTCCCGCTGGAGGGATACAGCAGCCAGGCTCCACTCTACTTCCTGCCTCCCTCGCGCGACCCCGCCCTCTGCCCAGTGGCACCATGCCCACCTTCACACTCACTTCCTGGCCTCTCCCAGCCTCCAGGCCCTCCCCAGCCCAGACTCCTCCCCGGCTCGGGCTTAACCTTGACAGCAGCTCAGCCTCTGAGCCCGAGGGTGGGAAATACTCTTCCCCACCCACAGTGGGTGAACCGAGGCCAGGAGCCTGCCCCCTGAGTCGTGCTCCTTCCATCCTCACCACAGCCCTCATGGTTATGGGAGGGGTGAGAGGGCAGGAGGACCCTTACCAGAAGCAGAGGGTGGATCAGGCTCTCCGCACTCCTCCCTGGGAGGACCTGGGCCTTGCCCCGATGCCATTTTTCAGGTCTCAGTGGAGGACGGTGTCAGCCTGCAGGGATGGGCAAGAAAAGCAGAGATGGGGGTGAGCATGGACCTGTGACTGGGGACTCCAGACGGGTTGCCATGTCCATATAGAAGAGAGGGTCCCCTACTCCCAGAAAGCCCCTCAGTCCTCTGAAACTTTTTTTTTTTTTTTGAGACGAAGTTTTGCTCTGTTGCCCAAGCTAGAGTGCAATGGCAAGATCTTGGCTCACTGTAACCTCCGCCTCCCAGGTTCAAGCAATTCTCCTGCCTCAGCCTCCTGAGTAGCTGGGATTACAGGCATGTACTATCACGCCTGGCTAATTTTTTTATTTTTAGTAGAGACGTGGTTTCTCCACGTTGGTCAGGCTGGTCTCGATTTCCCGACCTCATGTGATGGACCTGCCTTGGCCTCTCTACGTGCTGGGATTACAGGCGTGAGCCACCGCGCCGGCCTCTGAGACTTTTTATTCTTACTCCAGCATGGGTCCCAGTGAAGTCTGCTGGGAGGAAACAACTTTCTGAGCACTTCACTGGCGCCCCCCTCGAGGGAGACAGGGTAAAAAGGTGGAGCAGCCAAGGGCAGACGGAGGTATCTGCACCCTTGAGCAGGCTGTGGCTGCCGCAGTGCCCACTGGCTCTCAAGTTCACGCCACTCCTGAGACAAGAGCTTGGGCTTCTTTAGTTGTTTCCGGGGGCCTCCTGCACCCCCACCTAGCATGTACTTATTGCAAGCGCGCCACCACCCAGCAATGGCCCATCAAGTCCGCCCTCGGAGGCCCCACTTCCCTCTGGCCGGCCGGAACACACCTGTGTTTTAACTCAGGCCTGTTAGCCGCAAACATTTCCTGAGAGCCTAAGACATACTCTCCCACTTAGGAGCGCTCCGTGGGTGGTGAACATTCAAAACTCACATGAACCCAGCAGGCCCACTTTGCAGGCAGGAAAAATGAGGCACAAAGAAATGAGTGCCCGACGTCACATCATTAGTCACGGAAAGTCAGGTTGTCTGAATCTCCGTGAGTCCGTGTACTCAACATGCATTTAAGGTTTACTTTCTAGTGTGTGGACCTCAGAGGGTATCCTTTTCCCAGGGCAACTTTCCCTGTTTACCTCCCGCCTGTGCCTTCCCCATCCCTGCCTTGCAGTGACGGGAAGCCCTCAGGATCAGGGCCTTCTTTGAAGTCCCCAACCTGCCTCAGCCCACGTACTCCCCACCACACACCTGGTCTTCTGTCCCCAGCCCCAACCTGTGTGACCCCTCATCAGAGCCAGTGTTTCCTGGATGTCAGCTGTTTCACTTTCAGTTTGCACCCCTTCCGGAGCCCCATTTCCCCAGGCAGCCTCCAGCCCTCAGAAGGAAAGTGCCCTCCTCTTACCCCAAAGGGAGGGGAGGTGCAGCCCCACCCTGGGGCAAGCACAGCCCTACCCCACCCCCCACCCCCTGGGCCTGGGGACCTTCTCCTACCCCTTCCGCTCAGGTCTGGGACTGTTTTCGAAAGTGCCCCAAGAGCTCTCAAGAAGGATGGAGGAGGGCTGGACCACCTGTGCACTCACCGCCAGGACAGGGACAGGGCGAAGGCAGACCCTCCTCTCCTCCACCTCTGGGGGTCAGGCCTTGTTAAAACAGACCTTTGCTTGCCCTATACCCCCCATAGTTCCTTCCAAAATAAGATATCCTTCCCTCTTCCCCAGTCCCCAGAACCCAGCACCCCTAGGACAGCAGGGCCAGAGGATGCTGACTGCACCCCCAACTCCCTTTACCAACACCCCAGGCTCCCAAGGGGGGCAGGCAGAGCCTCAGAACACCCTCCAAGGCCAGCAACCAATGCCGACCCAGGCCTATCCCTGCTCCTCCATCCAGGTGGCCTAACTTCCCAGTGAGGGGGAGCCACCCCCGACTTCCTGGGCCCTGATGAATGTCTCCCAGGGACACAGGCCTGGCCGGGCCCTGGATCCAGTCTAGGGATGTCGGGCAGCAGGAAGCGCTGAGAAAGTTCTCTCTCTGTCCTTGACCTTGGCTCTGACCTCTACTCCCATCTCCCCAGACAGTTAAAGGACCCAGTTCTCTGGCATCCAGGGCTGCGGCAAGAGGGGGAAGCTGTGAGGGGCAGTCAGAGGGAGGCAAGGCACGGTCAGGCCCCCAGCAGGGGGCGGCGGACCTGCCCAGGCAAGCCTTGAGCTTCCCCTTCCCCCACCCAGCTCCCAGCGGACTCCGTGCCCCACCCTGGGGCTGGAGCTGCTGAGATCTGGGAGGGTGGGCAGGACCCTTCCGGCTTACCTGCCGGGATCCTGGCTGAACCCGGGTGGCTCAGCAGGGTGGAGATGGAAGTCCCGAGGGGCTGGCGGCTGCTGATCCCAGGGGCTGAGTGGGAGGCAGGCTTCCAGGAATGGGCGTCAGTGCATTCCTGGTATCTGGATGTAGCCTTTGCTTGTCCCTGTGAGGCCTGAGGGACCCGCAAGACTCCAGTGATCATAGAGGTGCCAGCTGCACCCCGGCTTCAATCAGCTCCCTCTAGAGGAAGTTGCTCTGTGGCCGCCGGATGCAGACGCGCAGGCCGACAGCCAGGAGGGGTGCTCTGGGTGGGCCAGGCCCAGGAGCAGCTCCCGCCCACTTTCCCCGCCCCACGTCCCAGCCAGGCGGAGCGGCTCTCAGTGGCCCACCGCTGTTCCCATCCCTGATTCTTTTTTTCTTTTGAGATGGAGTTTTGCTCTTGTTGCCCAGGCTGGAGTACAATGATGCGATCTCGGCTCACCTCAGCCTCCGCCTCCCGGGTTCAAACGATTCTCCTGTCTCAGCCTCCCGAGTAGCTGGGATGACAGGCATGCGCCACAACGCCTGGCTAATTTTGTATTTTTAGTAGAGACAGGGTTTCTCCATGTTGGTCAGACTGGTCTTGAACTCCCGACCTCAGGTGATCTGCCCACCTTGGCCTCCCAAAATGTTAGGATTATAAGCGTGAGCCACCGTGCCCGGCCCATCCCTGATTCTTAATCCTTGTATTTTATCTTCTCACCCACCTCTACATCAATCAATACCAATAAAAAACCCAGGGTGGGCTGGGTGCAGTGGCTCACGCCTGTAATCCCAGCACTTTGGGAGGCCGAGGCAGATGGATCACCTGAGGTCGGGAGGTCAAGACCAGCCTGACCAAAGTGGTGAAACCCCATCTCTACTAAAAATACAAAAGCCAGGCATGGTGGCACATGCCTGTATAATCCCAGCTACTCAGGAGGCTGAGACAGGAGAATCAGTTGAACCTGGGAGGCAGAGGTTGTGGCGAACAGAGATTGCACCATTGCACTCCAGCCTGGGAAACAAGAGAGAAACTCCGTCTAAAAAAAAAAATTAGCATGGTGTCGGGTACCTGTAATTCCACCTACCTGGGAGGCTGAGGCAGGAGAATTGCTTGAACTCGGGAGGTGGAGGTTGCAGTGAGCTGAGGTTGCGCCACTGCACTCCAGCATGGGCAACAAGAGCGAAACTCCATCTCAAAAAAAAAATAACCTGGATGCTAAGAGGGAAGACAGATATGTTCTGGCCGCTGGGAGTGTTCTTGAGGACAGAACAAACCCAAGAAGGACAGAGGTGTGAGCAGTCTTCAACAGCCCCCTTCCCTCAGCGTCCAGTGCCCTCCCCACCTCTCCCTGTCCACTCCCTGCCAAGCCTCCTGGGGCTCTCCCGTCTTCTCCTCCAAGTCTTCGCTCCCCCTGCCCCCCCCCAAACCTCTTGCCTGCCCACTGAAACCCCTCCCTGCCCCCCCCACACCTCCTTCCCTGCTTCATCAACTCCCTGCCCCCTCTACCTCCAACTAATCTCCCCCCAACCCTACTCCTCCCCCATCTTTGCCTTTTAGAATTCTGGGAAGTTTCCAACTGGTGGTTTTCATTTGAAAACTCTTCCTGTTCTTAGGCAGTTGATCGTGGGGTGTCTGTTACAGGCTCTGAGTTGGGGACCCTCTCAGGATGGAGGCCCCATCTCCAAAGCCCCAGTCTCGAAATTCGGGCCGCACCTCCATGTTCCGCTTTTCCGTGCCCTCGTGGGACGCAAGGTCAGCCAGAGGAGCTCTGACGAGGCTGAGGCAGGGGCCCAGGCACATCCCTTGCCAGACCAGGGTGCCATTTCCCTGACGATGAGCCGAGAGGGACGTGCGAGGAGGAGGGGGCCGGGGACATCTGCCTTGCCGCCCCACGCCTTCTCTGTGGCTGTGCCCAGGGGCTTCTCACACCTGCCACAGCAGGCTCCCTCCGAGCTGAGCATGTTGGATATAGGGACCTATACTCGAAGGTGCAAGGAGGCCCCAGGGGGTAGAGGTGAAGTCAATTCTGCCCACAGCAAGCCAGGAGGCACCAGGCAACCTGCCTGAGAAGGAGGGGAAAGAGCCAGCAGGGGAGGCCTCCAGGAAAATAGGAGCCTCGTACAGGTGAGGGGCTGGAATTGGGGGGGGTACCCAGGTGGGCAAGGCCTAGGATGGAGGTACTGGGAAAAGGCCTGGACATGAGATGGGGGAAGGACATGGGCCTGGGATGGAGCACCCGAGCTGGGGAGGGTCTGGGGGAGGGGAGTCCTTGGATGGGTAAGGGCCTGGGGCAGGCCACCTGGTGGGGGAAGGACAGGGAGATGTGGGTGAGGCCAACAAACAAAAGCATCAGGTGGGGAGGAGGCCGGAGATGGGGGTTTGGGTGGGAAGGAAGCTGGAGATGGGGGTTTGGGTGGGGAGGAGGATGGAGATGGGAGTTTGGGTTGGGGGAGGAGGCTGGAGATGGGGGTTTGGGTGGGGAGGAGGCTGGAGATGGGGGTTTGGGTGGGGGAGGAGGCTGGAGATGGGGTTTTGGGTTGGGGGAGGAGGATGAGATGGGAGTTTGGGTAGGGAGGAGGCAGAACAGGGGGTCCTCCCATAAGTGAGGGGCTGTGGATGGGGGATACCAGACATGAAGAGGACAGGCTAGGCAGTAGAAAGAGAATGTGCCCGTTGGGGGGGGCCGCTGGGGGGTCCTGTTGCTCCCCAGCTCCTTCTGAAGGCCTAGTGCCATCCCCTGTGAGGACAGTGACCCACCTCTCTCTCTGTTCCCCACCCCCTCATCACCCTACTTTTGAGAGAGATAATCCCCCCCTTTAATGAAGACTCCAGGTGGCAGAGCAGGGGGCTGATGGGAGAGGGAGGCTGGAGAGGGCTGGCAGGCTTGTGGGTGAGCCTTGGAGGAGATTTAGGGGTCGACACCACATCTCTGAGCCCCATCTGCCTCCTCCACCTGACTGTGCTTTAGGATTAGGGGCAAGTTTGTTCTGGTCATGAAGGTGAAGGAAGAATACCTGCAGAAAGCCATGGGGCCCAGTGAGGTCAGCCCTGAGGCCTCCACCAGGGAGGAGGAGTGTCGGCTTGAAGGTGAGTGTAGTGGCCATAGGCATAGGGGAAGCGCCAGGAACGGACTCTCTTCTTGTAGGACTTCATAGGGGTGCAGGGCCTGGCAGGACCCAGGACATACATTGAGGGACTGCTGGAGTCAGACCGCCTGGGTTCAAACACCAGTTCTAACATGCTGAGTCGTGTGATGGGTGGCAGGCTGCTCAACCTCTCTGCATCTGTTTCCTCATCTTTAAAATGGGAATATAATAGTACCTATCTTTGAGGGGAAGTTGCAAGCATGAGCTGAGATGCTCTTTGTAAAATGCCCAGAACAGTGTGTGGCACACAGTAGGCATTTGCTAAAGAAAACAGGGATCCAGGCGCGGTGGCTCATGCCTGTAATCCTAGCACTTTGGGAGGCTGGGGAGGGCGGATCACCTGAAGTCAGGAGTTCCAGACCAGCCTGGCCAGCATAGTGAAACCCTGTCTCTACTAAAAATATAAAAATTAGCTGGGCATGGTAGTAGGAGCCTGTAATCCCAGCTACTTGGGAGGCTGAGGCAGGAGAATCGCTTGAACCTAGGAGACAGAGGCAGCAGTGAGCTGACACGATGCCATTGCACTCCAGCCTGGGCGACAAAGTGAGACTCCATCTCAAAAAAAAAAGGAGGCCAGGCATGGTGGCTCACTCCTGTAATCTCAGCACTTTGGGAAGCCAAGGCCAGTGGATCGCCTGAGGCGGGAGTTCGAGACCAGCCTGGCCAGCATGGTGAAACCCCATCTCTACTAAAATTACCAAAAATTACCCAGGCATCGTGGCAGGCGCCTTTAACAGCTCCCTGGGAAGCTGAGGCAGAATTGCTTGAACCAAGGAGGTGGAGGTTACAGTGAGCCTGGATCACACCATTGCACTCCAGCCTGGGCAACAGAGTGAGACTCTGTCTCAAAAAAAAAAAAAAAAGAAAGAAAACAGGGCAACCTCACCCACAGCTCAGGCCCCCATATGCCTGCCCTCCAAGGTCTGGACCACCCCACTGACTGCCAGCCTGTCAGTGACCACCACCCCATTCACAGGTGACCTCAAGTTGGGCTCTTCCAAGGAGGAGGTGACTCCCTGGAACCGCTTCCACAGTTTGTACAAGGAGCTTCAAAACTCGGCTATGGCCAAGGTCTGTGGGTGATGGGGGCATGAGGCATGGGTTGGGGCCTTTCCCACATCGGGATGGGCCTCAGGATATGTGGCCTGGGCCCAGAGAGAGCAGTCTCCTTCTTAATCTTTTGGGAGCTGTTCCCCTCCTGCTTCCTGTCTTGCCTAGTGGTGGGGTAGGGCTGCAGGCGTGGGGTCCTGGGCCTCCTCACCTGCTCAGAGACCGGCTGGCCCTCAGCCTCCTCTCCAGGAAGGTTTGCCCAGTGAGAAGAGCAAGGAAGAGAAAACGAAGGACAAGGACAGCTCATTTAAGCTCTGTGCCCCAGGCCGTGTCGCCCTCCAGTACAGGACTTTCAGGACCACAGATACAGTGGGTAAGGGCTTCCACCCCTCCCCCTCCCACCTGCCCCCAGGTGGGGGAAGCCTCTCTCTTGGCTGGTGGCTCAGGGGTGCAATACCAGGATACACCACCAGGTGGTACCAGAGGACCTAAGATGACCGCCTGAGCCAGAGGTGTAGCCAGGGTCTTCCTCAGGGTTTGAGAGGTGGTGACTGGAGAAAGCACCACCCTCTCTCCAGCCCGGAGGCTTCTAACGCCTTCAGTGGCTGCCTCCATCCCTGGTTTTCCCATCATGCACTGCTATGACAGAGCCCCAAAGGGTCCTCTCTCCCAGTAGAGCCCCGGGCAGCACAGACATGGACAGCAGTTGGGCTAGTGATGACAGCATTCATAATATAATGAAAATCTTGGTTCACATTTACACAGCCATTACTCCGGCACACCCTCTTTAAGCATTTTTCATAAAGTTCTGTGTTAAAACCCTGAGGTAGGTCCTGCTGCCATCTCCACTTCACAGTGAGAACTTGTCTGATGTCACACGGCTAGTGCTGGGCAGAGGTGGCACTTCAGCGCAGGCAGTTTGGGTTTCAGATCCAGGCTCTTGAGTCGGTTGGTGGTGGGGGTAGATATCTGCCCTCGCATGCTGTCTGCAGAGGGTGAAGACGCAGGCTCTCACGCTGCTGCTGTCGGAGGAGGTCCTCGGAGAGTGAGCTTCCTTGCGGAGGGAGAGGGGAAGGAGGGGTGGTGCCCGGCTGGCTCCAGGTCCTAGAAGAAGAAAGGGCTGTGGCTGAGCAGGGACCACACAGAGCTGGGACGAGGCTCAGGGAGCAGTTATGCCTCTGGGTCCTTGGGTTCCCAGCAGGCTGCTCCACCCTCCTCCTGCCTGTCCCCTGCCCCTTCCCTGTCCCGTGCCGTCTCTCTGGCTCTCAGGTTTCCTGGAGTTGGAGTTAAAGAAGTTTCTGGGAATGCAGCAAGAGTCCCGCCTCTGGAAGCTAGATGGCCAAGAGGGCCGAGAGCTGCTGACCTGGCCAGAGATCACCCTGGAGGAGGCGGGCATTGTGGGTGACCAGGTATGCCTGACACGTGCCAGACCACCAGCGCCTGCCTGAGGGCACTGGAGAAGTGGGGCTGGGGGCTTGCCATCCCTTCTGGGCTCTAACCCCACTGGCTGGGTAGGGTACGCAGGTAGGCATCATGCCTTCTTGGTGGTTGTATTTCTGAATTCAGGACCCTGGCCCCCTGAGTGAGTGCACGCTGCATGCACACACACACACACACACACACACACACACACACACACACACACTCCTCTCTCTCTCCCTTCTCTGTCAGTCTCTGTTTTCACTTGACTCAGAGTCACAAAGTCCATTTTCTGGGTCTCAACTTTGCTATTCATTTACTGTGTGGCCTTCGGCAAGTCCCTTCCTCTTTCTGAGCCTCAGTTTCCTCATCTGTAATATGAGTGAATTTGTCTAGATGGGCTGTAAGGCTTCCCTGTGCATCTGAAAATCACATGATGCTGCGGTTTTCTAATCTCTCTCCCATCCTCGTCCACTCCGACAAACACACATAGGCTCAGGGCAGCGACCGCACTGGGTCAGACGGAGTACCATCCTGCTGCTACCCCCTCCTCGACATCGGCCTTTAAAGGTTAGGCCTGTCTCAGCTTCCCCTGAGTGCACGTTGATGGATCTGTTGAAAATGTGTCGGTGCCCTTTTTGGTTAATTTCCATCCATTCATCATCTCATTCTTTTATTCAGTGGACAATTGCCCTGACAGTCTGTGTAGCTTACAAAAGGAAAGGGCATGGGGTTTGGAGGCCAGAGGCCTTACTCTGGCATCAGCTTGCTCTGTGATGTTGAGTAGAGGCCTCAGTTTCTTTACCCACGAAAGGGGCTGTCACAAGGGCTTCCTGGGATGACGGGTGTGGAGCTGTAAGCTGCAAAGGCACTCTCTTGCGGGGGCTTGGCACCGTGTGATTCACTTTGGAGCAGTGCCTATCAGAAAGACAGGCCAGCTGGGGCTGGGTGTGGTGGCTCACACCTGTAATCCCAGCACTTTGGGAGGCTGAAGTGGGCAGATTGCTTAAGCTCAGGAGTTTGAGAAAAGCCTGGGCAACATGGCGAAACCTTGTCTCTACAAAAAAATACAAAACTTAACCAGGCATGGTGGCATGTGCCTGTGGTCCCAGTGACTTGGGAGACTGAGGTGGGAGGATCACTTGAGCCCTAGCAGTTGAGGCTGCAGTGAGCTGTGATCATGTCACTGTACTCCAGCAGGGGCAACAGAGCGAGACCCCGTCTCAAACAAAAAGAAAGACATGCCTGCTGGACAATGAAGGGCACCCTTCTGATTGCCCCAAGCCCACCCGCAAGCCCATGTCACAGGAAGTCCCTGTGTCACCTCATCCACAGACACACAGGTTGTCAGCACCTGGCAGAGCCCCCTACTTTTGTCTTTTCACAATGAAGAGTTTGAATCTTGGGATTTCCCAAGTCCTCACTGGTCCTTCCCCCTCTTCTCCCATCCCCTCCCAAGCCAGCCTGCCCTGTCCCAGGAGTTACAGTCCTGAGGTCATTTCTGGGTAGTGGCAAGTAAGGACTCAGCCCACTCCTCACTTTGGGGACAGAGCTGCCTTAGGAATACCTTGCCCCAGTGGGTGTTTCAAAGGTCCTGTCTTCGTCACCCTTCCCATCTCCCCTTACTGCCTTTAGGGACATTGCGTTGAGGGGGAAGGAGGCTCACCCCCAGCCTTCGGGGAATGCTGGCGGCCTAGGGAGGGGCAAGGAGGCAGCAGCAGTGCCACTCTGGGCTTGAGGGGAGGGTGCAGACCCCCTTGGGGTAGCGTCCAGAGGAGAGGGAGGGGGAGGGTGTTGCAAGGGCTTCCTGGGATGACGGGTGTGGAGCTGTAAGCTGCAAAGGCACTCTCTTGCGGGGGCTTGGCACCGTGTGATTCACTTTGGAGCAGTGCCTATCGGAAAAACAGGCCAGCTGGGGCTGGGTATGGTGGCTCACACCTGTAATCACAGCAGTGCTGACTCCTTGGGCTTCCAAGGGACCCCCCAGGTTGGAGGGAGAAGGCATGCTCCATTTTGCAGCAGGGAGGTGGCTCAGGGTTGGTGGAGCTGTGCCAGCTTAGGGGAGGTGGGGGAAAGGTGGCCTCGGGTGCTTGTCTCTGGGGGCCAGTGGGGGAGGTTCTGGGGTGCAGAGTAGACTGAGGCATGTTCATTCACCAATTTCTGTCCCCCAGTACCTATTTTTTGAGGAGAAGGACGAGATGGGAAATTGGCCTCTGGAGTGCAGCCAGTGCTGGCCCCGAGTCTGCCCTGCCCAGATCCCTGGAGCTGGTACACGGGGGTCTCTCTCTTCCTAGGACACATCCAAGGAGCCCCTGTGGCCAGTGGGTCTGGAGACACAGTGTCCATGTCTTAGGGTGAGCCCGCCCCAAATTCTGTCCCCACCCAGCCAATCGGAGCTGCGATGTTATTAATAAAAATCTACTTTGACTCTGGCCTCATTGCTGGCCTGTCTTTGGACCCCGCCCCCCAACCTTCAACCCTGGATCAAACCCAGTCTATCTGAGGTCTAGATCTATCCCGTCTGTGCCCATGGGGCTTCGACGGCTGTCCTGCTGCAGAGGGGGAGGGCCGTAGCAGGGCATCTGAGCAGAGAGGGCAGGAGGTCTGGTGGGCCTGACCTGGGGCTGGGGAAGGACCCAGGGCCCAGAGTGCCAGGGGAACCCTGCCACCCACAAGCCCCGCCCCTGTTAAGAGGGTGTCCCTGACTTCCCTTCCTCCCCAAGTTCCCAGTCCATGCTGTAGCCTTGTAGGGAGGATCCGGGGATTCTCCAGCAGGAAGTTCCTGCCCAGCCAGCCCAAGGACAAAGCCAGGAAAGAGGCCCTGGGACGGGGGATCTATCTCAGGAGGGCCAGGCTGGGTAGGCCAGGGGTCCCTGGCATACAGTGTTGCCTGATCTCAAAAGTAAGGGTGGACTTCCGAAGGGATGCTTAATAACGGGCCCTTATGGCCAGCGAAGGTGACCCATACACCTGGCTTCCCAGAGAGCAGATGGGCAGCAGGGCCAGGCCTAGTTTGGACACCAGGAGGTGCTGTTCACCAGAAGGTCCTGCTGGCTTCCCTGTGGGGTCCCTGTTCCTTCCTTTCTGCCTGGGTCCGGGCTCTGAGACCCTGCAGTCGATGTATGAGAAAAAGAGCTCTCTGTTCCCAACTCTTTTTAACATGACTGCTATCTATGGAAGCTTGTCTGATGGTCCCCATGGGTTTCCACTGTGACTAGCCTGAGGCCTGTTGCAGAGCTGAAGTTCAGTATCAGAACTTGATGGCCATTCTTATTAATCGCTGTGATTGATAACAACAGCTGTTGGTTGGATGGCCGGCCCTGGGGCCACATGCTTGGCATGGGGAGATGGAAACTGTAGCAGCGTGGTCCCCTACCCTCGCCCAGGCCAGCCCAGTGAAGGTGGGAATCCCTGCCTCTGTCCCTCAGCCTGCAGGGTGTGGGTGGAGCCTGGAGAGGGCTGGGGGGCTTTCTCCTGGCTTCCTGGCCAGAGCACATGGAGTGCTTGACTCAGACCCTGAGTTGGGGCTGGGTGGAAGGGCCCATCTGGACTGTCCCCCTGAGTCAGCCAGGAGGCAGCCTTGTGACCAGATGACTCACCTGTGCCCTAATTGCCCTGTTAATCATTTCCTCCTCCCAGAGTGTTCTCTGATGCGAAGGGTGGGGCCTTGCAGGGCTTCCCTGGGAGCATCTGGATGGGGGGGTGGGGGTGAGGAGAAACCTTGGTTCAGGGTGTGGGACCTTGGGCTGGTCACACTTCCTCTCTGTTCCTCATTTTCCCTGTCTGTCCAGTGAGGCCTGTGACGCCTCCTTGTTCGCTCCTGGGATTCCTCTGAACTTCGGGGGTCTGTGAGGCTGGGAAGTGTGGGGTTGTCCCCTCCAGCTCCAGGCACTGTCCCTGGAGCAGCAGGGGGTCTGCATGCTGGAGTGGGCCTGAGCGCCTCTTCCCAGCCACACAGCGTCTCCGGCTGATTTTGTGGATGGGCCTGTATTGATGCTCCTGGGTGGTGAAGGCAGAGGTGATGTGGCCCAAGGACGTGCTGTGGGGAAGGCCGGGAGGGTGATGCAGAGGGCTGGGCTCCGGTCAAGGTCAGAATGGGGAGAGCCCAAGCATTCCTGAAAGGCCTCAGAGAACAGTGCAGAGGCAGGCCTGAGGGGCGGCCAGAGGACTGGGAGCATTGCAGCATTGCCTTTTCCCCCAGGCGTAGAGACATCTGAGACAGCCTCCACAGATCCTCCTGCACCAGTGCGCGCACTCAGCCGAAGGGCCAGCGGGACTGAACCCCAGCGCACTGGACTCACTCACCAGGCCCTGGGAGGGGTACCATCCCCCCCAGAGGGTACCTTTCCTAACTTGCTCAAAAGGGACAATTGGGCTGGCAGTGGCCCTGACTGGGCCCATGAGGTTTGGACCACTGTGACCATACTTGCCAAGTCTCTGTCTCTGTTGGTATGTAAGTGTGTCTCTGTGATTCTGTCCCTGTCCCTCTGTCTCCCCCTGTCTCCCTGTGTCTCTGTCTCTCTCACTGTATCTCAGATGGGATGAAGGCAAAAGCAAAAAGGTACCCAGGTCCATTCTGAGAGAGTTTAGAGACTCTGGTGGCTGAAAGGAAGGCAGTAGGTTGGGTCATTTAGCTGGGGGTCAGGATGGGTGGTCCCAGGAAAACGTGGGCAGGGCCAAAGGTGGGCCTGCTGACCTCAGGACACTGTATGATCCCCCTCCTGTGTCCCCCCTGGCCAAGACCTCCCCGGGAGATGGTGCCTCAGGCCCTGTCTGGGGTCCCTGGGAGGCAGCCTTGCCTACGCTAGGGTGAAGGGAGGGCAAAACCAGCTGCATCGTTCTCCAGCTGGGAGATGAGCTGGAACACAGAGAGGCAGAGGGGAGAGGCCCGGCTGGGTGGAAACCCGGCTGCCACTGCAGCAAACTCACATGATGGCAGACAAGTCTCATACCTCTCTGAATCTCAGCCTCCACGTCTATGCAATGGGTGAATCACAGGCTTCTCATGTGAGCTGAATGAAGAGCTGCTTGGCTCATAGAAGGTTCTCAAAGAATCCATGGGGCTGGGCACAGTGGCTCACACCTGTAATCAGCACTTTGGGGGCCAGGCAGGTGGACCACCTGAGGTCAGGAGTTCGAGACCAGCCTGGCCAATATGGTGAAATCCTGTCTTTACTAAAAATATTTAAAAAATTAGCTGGGCATGATGGTGGGCCCCTGCAATCCCAGCTATTCAGGAGGCTGAGGCAGGAAAATCTCTTGCACCCGGGTAGCAGAGGTTGCAGTGAGCCGAGATTGCGCCATAGCACTCCAACCTAAGGCAACACGAGTGAAACTCCATCCAAAAAAAGGAATCCGTGGAACAACTTTTTATGAAGCATCTACTATATCCTAGTCCAATTCTAGGCACTGGGGAATAGAACAGTGAAGAAGACACACAACCTCCTCTCTGGGGGACTTATACTATTGCTAGTGAGACAACTATAAACAGATATGCCGGGTGACAGGTGCTGTGAAGAAAGCTGAGACTGGATAGTGGTGGGGGACATCACAGAGGGATGGGGAGGCCTTGCTGAGGAGGTCGTGTGCAGGAAGCCAGGGAGGGAGCCATCTGGGGGAAGGCCAGCCGTGGGCACAGCAAGTGGGTCGCCCTGAGGCAGGAGCAGGCCTGGTGGGTTTGAGGAAAGGGACCCGTGCAGCTGGAAGGGCGTGAGTGGGAGCGGGTGGGACAGGAGGTGAGGTCAGAAAGGAAATGTGCAGGTGATGTGCTTCACTGATCAGGGCTTTGGGGGTTTGTTTTTCTCTCTCTCTCTCTGTCACTGGGGCTGGAGTGCAGTGGCACGATGACAGCTCACTGCAGCCTCCACCCCTGGGCTCAAGTGATCCTCCCACCTCAGTGAGGACTGCAGGCGCCTTCTACTGCACCAGGCTTGGGTTTCAGGAGTACAGTGGTGCAGTCTCGGCTCACTGCAAACTCTGCCCTCGGGTTCAAGTGATTCTCCTGCCTCTGCCTCCCGAGTAGCTGGGATTATAGCCACCGCACCCGGCTAATTTTTAGATTGTTAGTAGAGGTGGGGTTTCACTATCTTGGCCAGGCTTCACCTTGGCCTCCCGAAGGGCTGGGACTACAGGCCTGAGCCACTGCGCCGGGTCCACATGAAGTGATGCGATGTGGTTTGCTTTTTTTTGTGAGACAGTGTCTTACTTTGTCACCCAGGACAGAGTGCCAGAGTGCCAGAGTGCAGTGGCGCAATCTCAGTTCACTGCAACCCCTGCCTCCCAGGTTCAAGCGATTCTTCTGCATCAGCCTCCCAAGTAGCTGGGACTACACAAGCGCGCGCCACCATACCCGGCTAATTTTTGTATTTAATTTTTGTATTTTTAATAGAGACAGGGTTTCACCATATTGGCCAGGCTGGTCTTGAACTCCTGACCTTGTGATCCGCCCGCCTCGCCTCCCAAAACCCTGGGATTACAGGCGTGAGCCACCGCGCCCAGCCTTGTGGTTTGCATTTTTAAAGCTCGCTGGGCTGCCGAGCCGAAAGGCTGCAGGGGGCGGGCCTGAAACAGGGAGGCAGGTTTCCGAGGCTGCTTCCGACGTGGGGCGGGGTCGTCTGGCTGTGACTTAACTCCAGAGGCTATGAGGGGGAACCAAGGGAGTACTTACCACTAGGGGGAGGGCCTTGGCCAGCACCTCTGCTCAGTGGGGAGCCAGGCCCCACCCCAGATGGTACCTCCCACCTTGCCCCAAGTGAGGGGCTTGTAAGGATCTTTGTCTCCATCATAGGCAGGGTAGAGCGGAGCTGTCTGGGGTCTGGAGTCCGGGAAGAGTCGAAGGCTCGTGAGCGGCCCAGGCGTCGGCGCCTGCGGCGGGAGGGCGGGACCAGGAGGTTGGCACCGCAGGGCCTGTGCGCACCGAAGCGCAGCAAGTAAGTCTCGGCCAAGACTGCCCGGCCACCACTGGCTCCTGCGGAGCGTGCGCACCTGAGCGGGCGCGCGCATCTGGGAACTGCCAAGCCGTGCCACATTCCGCTCCTTCTGGCCTGGCCTGGCCTGGCCTGCAGAGATCGACCCGCGGCGGCTGAGCGCGGGGCCTCCTCTGCTGAAGGCAGCTCCCAGGGCTCCAGAAACTCGCAGTCGGTGGTGGGAGGGCCGGAACAGACCTGCGCAATAAGAACCAGATGATGATGTTGCTGTAGTATAGTTGGCAGAGCGCAGAGAAGAGAGCGAGCAGTGACAGCAGAGAGGAATCCAGAAGGCTTCCAGGAGGAGGCACCATTTGTGATTTGTGCTTGCAGCAGGAGGAGGAAGTTGACAGGTGAATAAAGGGAGGGCGTGCCTGCCAGGCGAACCGTCTGTGATGGGGAAGTGTCCAGTCTGCACCATGACCCCACTGTCCACTTTCCTGACCAAGTAGGAACCACTGGACTCCTCTTTTGTCCTAGGCCTTTTTGTTTAGTCCACCTTTTTATTTTATTTTATTTTATTTTATTATTATTTTTTGAAATGGAGTCCCACTTGTTGCCCAGGCTGGAGTGCAGTGGTGTGATCACAGCTCACTGCAACCTCCGCCTCCCGGGATTCAAGCGATTCTCCTGCCTCAGCCTCCTGAGTAGCTGGGATTACAGGCATGTACCACCACGCTCGGTAATTTTTTTTTTTTTTTTTTTTTTTTTGAGACAGAGTCTTGTTCTGTCGCCAGGCTGGAGCACAGTGGCGTAATCTGGGCTCACTGCAACCTCTGCCTCCCGGGTTCAAGCAGTTCTCCGCCTCAGCCTCCCGAGTAGATGGGACTACAGGCCTGTGCCACCACGCCCGGCTAATTTTTGTATTTTTAGTAGAGATGGGGTTCCATGTTGGCTAGGATGGTCTCCATCTCTTGGCTTCGTGATCCGCCTGCCTTGGCCTCCCAAAGTGCTGGGATTGCAGGCATGAGGCACCGCGCCCGGCCAATTTTTGTATTTTTAGTAGAGAAGAGGTTTCAACGTGTTGACCAGGTTGGTCTCCAACGTCTGACTCAGGTGATCCACCCACCTTGGCCTCCCACAGTGCTGGGATTGTAAGCGTGAGCCCCTGCACCCGGCCCGCCTGTTTATGTTTAGCCCATTTTCTCCCCGCCATCCATCCCCCCTCCACACCCCCACTCTCTGCCTTTGCTGCAGCCCTAAATCACCGCCCTGGCCTTCCATCCTCTCCAGGCATCTGCCCCACCACTGCCAGGGTGCTCTCTTCCTTGCACCCTCTCTATAACCCCTGCCCATCCTGTACCTCTCAGCCACAGCACCTGCTCCAGCCCTGGTTTCCTCACAACTGCCTGGTTTCAGGGCTAACAGGATTCGCTACATGTGATTACTTGCTCTTGTCACGGGAGATGCAGCATGAAGGCAGGCCCTGGGGGGTGTGGGCAGAGGTTTCAGGGGGAGCTTTGTCTCCATGTCTACAGTGTCCAGCATGGTGTCAGGTTCAATATATGACACTAGACTGAATGAGCAGTGGGTGGCGTGCAGCAGGAGGTTTGAGGATAGGGGTGGGTGAGAGCTGCAGAGGCAGGCAGCGGTTAGACTACATAGAGCCTTACATGCCAACCTAAGCAGCTTGGCATTCATCCTCAGGGCAATGGGAGCCAGAGAGGGCTGGAGACCTGGGAGAGTGGCCTTGTAAGATATCCGGTGAAGGGCCAGGGGGCTAATGTGGAGGCTGTCACAGTGGTCGCAGTGAGCTGGGACAGTGGCAGGTGGGGTGGACAGGAAAACAGAGACGTGGTTCTCAACCGGGGGGCAATCTTGCCACCACACCCCCAAGCATTGAGCATTGCCTGGAGACACACCGGTGTCACAACTTGGGGAGTGCTACTGGCATTGAGTGGGTAGAGGCCAGGGATGCTGCTAAATATCCTACAATGCACGGGACAGCCCCCATAACAAGGGGTGATCTGGCCTTAAGTGTCAACAGTGCTGAGGGTGAGAAACCTGCCCTAGAGGAAAACCCAGAGAATCGCCTGCAGGGTGCGGGGGAAATGGAGCGTACCTTAGCCTGAACTCTTGGAGCCGCGCTGAGGCCTGGCTCTTCTGTATTTCAGCCATGCAAGAACCCTGGACGAATGTCTCAATCTCTCTGCACATGGTTTCCTCATCATTTTTTTTTTTTTTTTTTTTTTGAGATGGAGTTTTGCTCTTGTCGCCCAAGCTAGAGTGCAATGGCATGATCTCGGCTCACTGCAACCTCCACCGCCTCCCCCCTCCCCCCATGTTCAAGCAATTCTCCTGCCTCAGCCTCCTGAATAGCTGGGATTACAAGCATAGGCCACCACGCCCGGCTAATTTTTTGTTTTAGTAGAGACGGGGTTTTTCCATGTTGGTCAGGCTGGTCTCAAACTCCCGACCTCAGGTGACCAGCTGCTTCAGCCTTCCAGAGTGCTGGGATTATAGGCGTGTGCCACCATGCCCAGATAATTTTTGTATTTTTACTAGAGATGGGATTTCACCATATTGCCCAGGCTGGTCTTGAACTCCTGACCACAGGTCATCTGCCTGCCTCAGCCTCCCAAAGTGCTGGGAATACAAGCATGAGTCACTGTGCTCAGTTGCACCCTGGGTTCTTTGCTGTTCCTTGCCCACACCCAGCTTACCCTGCCTCAGGGCCTTTGCCCTTGCTGTTCCCCTCTGGGAGTCTATGTGATTCACTACCTCACCTCCTGAGATCTCTGCTCAGTGGTCACCTTCTAAAGGGGTATTTCTTTTTTATTATTTTTATTGTTTTATTTTTATTTTTTTTGCAGAACATGTGTGCAACTAAAGGAGTATTTCTAAACCACACAATGTTTAAAAAAAAAAAAAGGCAATGGGTGCTGTGGCTCACACTGGCAATCAGTCCCAGCACTTCGGGAGGCCAAGGTGGGTGGATCACTTGAGCCCAGGAGTTTGAGACCAGCCTGGGCAACAAGGTGATTTTTAAATTTTTCAATGGCTAATTTTTGTTATTTTTAGTAGAGACGGGGTTTCACCATGTTGACCAGGCTGGTCTCGAACTCCTGGCCTCAAGTGATTTGCCCACCTCGGCTCCCCAAAGTGCTGGGACTACAGGTATGAGCCACCCGGCCCAGCCTATTTTGCCCTGCTTTATCTTTCCTCAGATCACTTTCGTCATCTAACATATATATTTAATTTGTTTATGAGTGCTTGTTGACTGTCTCTCTTAACTGGAATGTAAGTTTCATGAGGGCAGGCATTGTTGCCTGTTTTGTTTGCCGCTGTGAGCCCAGCTGCCTAACATATGTAAGGTATTCCTTAACTAAAGCTAGGCACGGTAGCTCGCACGGGTAGTCCCAGCTGTTTGGAAGGCTGAGGCCAGAGGATCGCTTGTGGCCAGGAGTTCAAGACCAGCCTGGGCAATATAGCAAGGCCCTGTCTCAAACAAAAATCAAACATAAAATATTCCTTAAATGTTGCTTGAATGAATGGTATGAGTGAAAAACTACCAGGAGTCAGAGAAGTAGAAAGGAAATGAAGAGAAGATAGGATGGTGGACAGCAGTGCAGGGGCCGAGTGGACCCTGGGAGAGGCCGGGCTTCTGGCCTAGCCTGGGCATGAAGCCTCAATCATCTGCCCTCCCCAGGCCCTTCCACCCAGGCCTGCTCTGCTTACCGGGTCTTAGACATGGCTCATCTAGCCCAGGCAAATGGCCAGGCCTGAACATAGTGTCCTTATCCTTCTGATAAGCTGCTTCCTTTCAGGGCCACAAAGGGCAGGATGTGTCCTGCTGCTCAGGAAGTGCCCAAGAGCCTCGGCAGGCCCCTGGAGTGGGCAAGGGGCTGGGCATTTGCCACCTTGGCAGCTACCCTGTGCAGAGGCAAGGCAGAGAGGAGCAAGGGGCAGGGACCAGGGCAGATCCCTACCCTTCCCCAACATGCCTCCCTCACAGTCAACAAATCTCTATTTTTTTATTTTTACTTTTTGAGACGGAGTTTCACTCTTGTTGCCCAGGCTGGAGTGCAGTGGAGTAATCTTGGCTCACTGCAACTTCTGCCTGCTGGGTTCAAGTGATTCTCCTGCTTCAGCCTCCTTAGTAGCTGAGATTACAGGCGCCTGCCACTATATGCCCGGCTAATTTTTTGTATTTTTATTTTATTTATTTAATTTAATTAATTAATTTATTTATTTAGCAATGGAGTCTCACACTGTCACCCAGGTTGGAATGCAGTGGCACTATCTGGGCTCACAGCAACCTCCGCCTCCCGGGTTCAAGCAATTCTCCTGCCTCAGCCTCCCAGAGTAGCTGGAACTACAGGAGCGCACCACCACGTCTGGCTAATATTCATATTTTTTAGTAGAAATGGGGTTTCACCATATTGGACAGGCTGGTCTCGAACTCCTGACCTTGTGATCTGCCTGCCTCGGCCTCCCAAAGTGCTGGGGTTACAAGTGTGAGCCACCATGCCCAGCTTTATTTATTAATTTATTTTATTTCTTTTTTTTTTTTTTTTAAGACTGATCAAGTGCAGTAGTGAGAAGCGGGGGGAAAGAGTAGAACAAGGAGTTCGATCTGTAACTGACTGTGAACAGTCAACTGAGATAACTCACTACCTTCGGACCAGCCTGTTTATTTATTTATTTATTTAGACCGAGTTTTGCTCTTGTTGCCCAGGCTGCTGTGCAATGGCATGATCTCAGCTCACTGCAGCCTCCACCTCCCAGATTCAAGAGAGTCTCCTGCCTCAGCCTCCCAATTACAGGCAGCTAATTTTTTTTTTTTTTTTTTTTTTTTTTGAGAGGGAGTTTTGCTCTTGTCTCCCAGGCTGGAGTGCAGTGGTGCAATCTTGGCTCACTGCAACCTCTGCCTCCCAGGTTCAAGCAATTCTCCTGCCTCAGCCTGCCAAGTAGCTGGGATTACAGGTGCCCACCATCACATGGGCTAAATTTTTGTATTTTTAGTAGAGACAGGGTTTCATCATGTTGGCCAGGCCAGTCTCCAGCTCCTGACCTCAGGTGATTCACCTGCCTTGGCGTCCCAAAGTGTAAGGGTTACAGGCGTGAGCCACTGCACCATGCCATTTTGTATTTTTATTAGAGACGGGGTTTCGCCATGTTGGCCAGGCTGGTCTCGAACTCCTGACCTCAGTTGATCCACTCCCCCCCAATCACCACCCCCTGGCCTCCTAAAGTGCTGGGATTACAGGCGTGAGCCACTGCACCTGGCCAACAAATCTCTGCTGAGAAGCTGTTGGGAGTACAGCTGTGAACAGTCCCTGCCCTGACTGGGTTTCTGTGACTGATTGCCTGCAGCTGAGCTTCTTTTTGAACCTGAGAACCCAGGTACAGGTTCCCAGCCCCCTTGCCCCAACAGGGCTTTTTGTTTGTTTTTTTTTTATTTTGTTTTGTTTTGTTTTGTTTTTAATACAGGGTCTCACTCTGTTGCCCAAGCTGGAGTGCAGTGGCACGATCACGGCTCACTGCAGCCTCAAACTCCCAGGCTTAAGCAATCATACCATCTCAGCCTCCCAATTAGCTAGAACTACAGGCATGCATCACCACACCTGGCTAAATATTTTGTATTTTTTGTAGACAGGGTTTCACTGTGTTGCCCAGGCTGGTCTCGAACTCCTGGGCTCAAGTAATCCACCTGCTTAGCCTCCCAAAGTGCTCAAATTACAGGTGCAAGCCACTGCACCCAGCAATTTTTTTTTTTTTTTTAGACAGAGTCTTGCTCTATTGCCCAGGCTGGAGTGGAGTGGCATGATCTCGGCTCACTGCAACCTCTGTCTCCCGGGTTCAAGCGATTCTCCTTCCTCAGCCTCCCAAGTAGCCAGGACTAGAGGCGCATGCCACCAGCAAATTTTTAAAAACGCTTTTCGGGGCCGGGCACGGTGGCTCACGCCTGTAATCCTAGCACTTTGGGAGGACAAGGTGGGTGGATCACCTGAGGTCAGGAGTTCAAGACCAGCCTGGCCATCATGGTGAAACCCCATCTTTAAAAAAAATAAAAAATAAAGAAAAATAAAATAAAAATGCTTTTCGTGGAGATGGGGTCTTGCTGTGTTGCCCACACTAATAGGCCTCCTTCTTGCTCAGCACGCATTACTGACTTGGCCCCTCCCTCCAGGAGGCTTTTGCTGTCTGTGGCTTCACTGTCACGGACAGGCAGGGTGGGCCAGGCTCCGTGCTCTCTGGCCTTGTCTTTGAATCTGCACCACCAGTGCTAGCCTAGGGTCTCTTGGTGTGCTCCAGGGCCTTAACCTCTGAGGTCCCAGTTAGCACAGAAAGAGAGACCATTGCTGAGATGTCATCTGTGATGGTTTTAAACGTGGCGCCAACATTCTTTGGTGCTCTTCCCATTGAGAGATAGGATCTATGTCCCTCTCCCTGATTCTGGGAGGCTGTGACTGCTTCTGTTAGTAAAGTTGGGTGGGTACGAAATAAAAGACCATGCAGTTTTCATCTGCTTTTGTCAGGACACTTGCTCTGGGGTAAGCCAGCCCCATGTAAGAAGTCCGACTGCCCTGAGATTGTGACGCTGGAGAGGCCAGGTGGAGTCGCTCTGATCTACAGCCCCAGCTGAGCTCTCAGCTGACAGCCAACACCACCTGCCAGCCATGGGAGGGAGCTGTCTTGCGCCGTTTGTCCAGTTGAACCTTTCAGATGACTCCAACCCCAGCTGACATCAGACGGCAATCACATGAGAGACCCCAAGCGAGAACTGCTTAGCCAGGCCCCTCCTAAATTCCTGACCCACAAAAATTTAGACCAAAAAAAAATGACTGCTTTTTCACGCCACTAAGCCTGTCTGATTTGTTATGTAGCATTAGTCATCCCTAGATAGCTGCGGGGCATTCGGTCCAGGAACCCGCTTGGATCATCAGGGGATTCCCCTCTGAGGATACTTAAGTCCCTTATATAAAATACATATTTGTGTATAATCTGCACCTATATACTTTAAATTATCTCTCATATACTTTATATACTTTAAATTATCCCATATACTTTATATTATCACTTATACTTTAAATTATCCCATATACTTTAAATTATCTCTAGCTGGGCATGGTGGCTCACACTTGTAATCCTAGCACTTTGGGAGGCAAAGTCAGGAGGATTGCTTGAGGCAGGAGTTTGAGACCAACTTGGGCAACATAGCAAGACCTTGTCTACTAGAAATTTAAAAAAATAAATAAGTTAGCTGGGTGTGGTGCATGCATCTGTAGTCCCAGCTACTTGGGAGGCTGAAGTGGGAGGATCACTTGGGCCCAGGAGGTTGAGGCTACAGTGAGCCATGACTGTGCCATTGCACTCCAGTCTGGGTGACAGAGTGAGACCCTGTCTCAAAAAATTTTTTTATTTTTATTTGTTTATTTTTTTTTTGAGACAGAATCTCACTCTGTCGCCCAGGCTGGAGTGCAGTGGCGTGATCTCTGCTCGCTGCAGCCTCCACCTCCTGGGTTGAAGCGATTCTCCTGCCTCAGCCTCCTGAGTAGCTGGGATTACAAGTGCACACCACCATGCCCAGCTAATTTTTGTATTTTTGGTAGAGATGGGGTTTCACCATGTTGGTCAGGCTGGTCTCAAACTCCTCACCTCGTGATCTGCCCACCTCGGCCTCCCAAAGTACTGGTATTACAGGCGTGAGCCACTGCACCTGGCCAAAATTTTTAAAAAATTAAAAAAAAAAATTATCTCTAGATTACAGTAATTATAATACTGAATCCACCTTTTTTTTTTTTTTCTTGAGATGGAGTTTCCCTCTGTCACCCAGGCTGGAGTGAAGTGGTGCAGTCTCAGTTCACCGCAACCTCTGCCCCCTGGGTTCAAGAGATTCTCCTGCCTCAGCCTCCCGAGTAACTGCGATTATAGGTGCCTGCCACTACACCCAGCTAATTTTTGTATTTTTTAGTAGAGACGGGGTTTCACCATGTTGGCCAGGCTAGTCTCGAACTCCTGACCTCAGGTGATCCACCCGCCTTAGCCTCCCAAGGTGCTAGGATTATAGGTGTGAGCCACCATGCTCAGGGCCTGCATCCTGGGGAACCCAAACCAAGACAGAGATACCAAGATGAGTCTTCAACAAACTTACAATCAGTCTGGGAGATGAAATCCACATGGTTGCCAGGCTGGAGTGCAATGGCGCAATCTCAGCTCACTGAAACCTCCGACTCCCTGGTTCAAGCGATTCTCCTGCCTCAGTTCCCGAGTAGGTAGGATTACAGGCACATGCCACCATGTCCAGCTAATTGTTGTATTTTTAGTAGAGACGGGTTTCACCATGTTGGCCAGGATGGTCTCGATCTCCTGACCTTTGATCCGTCCGCCTCAGCCTCCCAAAGTGCTGGGATTACAGGCGTGAACCTCTGTGCCCAGCTTTTTTTCCAGATATTTTCAAACTGAGGTTGGTTGCATCTGCGGATGTGGAGGTGCAGATACAGAGGGCTGCCTGTAGTAAGCGGAACATTGCCTCAAAGCCCTTCCCAGGGCCGGGCATGGTGGCTCACGCCTGTAATCCAGGCACTTTGGAGGCCAAGGCGGGTGGATCACCTGAGGTCGGGAGTTCAAGACCAGCTTGACCAACAGGGTGAAACCCCGTCTTTAAAAAAAAAAAAGCCCTTCCCGGTTCTTCCTTAGTCCCTGCCTACCATGGCTCCTAGGCTGAACCTCTCCTGGACTAGACCCAAAGCTAGCGATGGCTCACTGGGCTCTGAAAATGGATTGAGGGAGTGAGGCGGGCTGCCCATCATTCCTCCAGCCCCCAGGGTGTAAACAGAAAGCACCTGGCCAACCCTGATGGCATTGAGCAGCCACGCACCTGACAGATGAGCCACTGGCAGCACGTCCCACCCCAGGCCCTACTCTTGGGCCAGGACCAAGGTGTCCCTGATGTTTGCCTCTGTGCCCATGCTGGCCTTTAGCCAGGCCCTGCCCTCAACCTCTGGCATCCCACATCTCCAAGGCCTGAGCTCCTATCCCTGGCCTACTGGCTGAGCAGGGCTGGAGCCGGATGAAGACAGGATGAGCTGTCACCAGGGCTCCCACCCTCAGGAAACTGAGGCCTTAGATGTGGCTGGGGCTGGAGTCAACACTAGAAAGACTGACCGGCAAGAGGAGGGCATGTGAGAGGGAGGCTGGTAACGGGTGCCTCTGGTGGAGGGGGAATGTCTGGGGCTGATGGAGGGAGATGTTTTCCTCTCTGCCCCATTTTTTTTTTCTGATGTGGAGTCTCACTATTGCCCAGGCTGGAGTGCAGTGGCGCGATCTTGGCTCACTGCAATCCCTGCCTCCTGGGTTCAAGCGATTCTCCTGCCTCCGCCTCCCCAGTAGCTGGGATTACAGGTGCGTGCCACCACACTTGGCTAATTTTTTTAGTTTTAGTAGAGACAGCTTTCACCATGTTGGCCAGGCTGGTCTCGAACTCCTGACATCAGGTGATCTGCCGGCCTCCGCCTCCCAAAGTGCTGGGATTATAGGTGTGAGCCACCATGGCCAGCCCCCTGTTTGCCTTTTTACCAGTTGAACGTTCCTTGTGACTGTGAAACCCGGTCCAAATACACACCTACATGCTTATGTGAACACATGGATAGATGACAGCAAAAATAGTCACCTGTGAGGGAGGGGGACTGCAGCGTCCTCGAAGTGGCCTGGTGGCAGGAAGGCTGAGGGAACGGGAGAAGTTGCGGCAGCTGCCCTGGGTGCCTGCCTGCATCCCTCAGCTTTCCTCCCTACCTATGAAGACTGTTTACTGAGCTCTTGGGCAACTCTCTGCCTTTTTTCTGTCTGTGGGAGGATGGCTGGTCATAGTCACAGGGCAGGCCGGAGGTCCAGAGAGTTAAAAAGCAGCCTTCAAGCAATGACTGACCAGCAGTTGATGAAAAAACACCCTTCTGGGCATGGTGGTATGCATCTGTCATCCTAGTGACTCAGGAAGCTGAGGTGGGAGGATCACTTGTGCCCAGGAGTTCAAGGCTGCAGTGAGCTATGATCCTGCCAGTACACTCAGGCCTAGGCAATAGAGCAAGATTTTTTTTTTTAAGTTGGAGTCTCTCTTTTCTTTTTTTTTTTTTTTTTGAGATAGAGTATCACTCTTGTTGCCCAGGCTGGAGTGCAATGGCATGATCTCAGCTCACTGCAACCTCCACCTCCCAGGATCAAGCGATTCTCCTGCCTCAGCCTCCCAAGTAGCTGGGATTACAGGCATGTGCCACCATGCCCCAGTAGTTTTGTATTTTTAGTAGAGATGGGGTTTCTCCATGTTGATCAGGCTGATCTCAAACTCCTGACCTCAGGCAATCTGCCCACTTTAGCCTCTCAAAGTGCTAGGATTACAGGCGTGAGCCTCCGTGCCTGGCCGAAGATCTTATCTCTTAAAAAAAAGAGGCTGGGTGCAAGGTGGCTCACTGCCATAATCCCAGCACTTTGGGAGGCTGAGGCAGGAGGATTGCTTATGCCCAGGAGTTTGAGACCAGCCTGAGAAACATAATGAGACCACGTCTCTACAAAAAGCAAAAAATTGGGCTGTGCGCAGTGGCTCATGCCTGTAATCTCAGCACTTTGGGAGGCCAAGGAGGGCGGATCAACTGAGGTTGAGTTCGAGACCAGCCTGGCTAACATGTTGAAACTCTGTTTCTACTAAAAATACAAAAAATTAGCTGGGCGTTATGGCACACGCCTGTACTCCCAGCTACTCAGGAGGTTGAGGCAGGAGAATCGCTTGTACCTGGGAGGTAGAAATTGCAGTGAGCCGAGATTGTGCCATTGCCCTCCAGCTTGGGCAACAGAGCGAAACTCCAGCTGAAAGAAAAATAAAAGTTAAAAATTATCTGGGTGTGGTGACATGTACCTATAGTCCCAGCTACTTGGGAGGCTGAGGCAGGAGGATCACCTGAGCCCACGAGGTTGAGACTACAGTGAGCCATGACCGTGCCTCTGCACTGCAGCCAGGATGACAGAGCAAGACCCTGTCTCAAAATAATTAATTAGGGAAACAACAAACCCCCTGCTGCCTGGCAGCTGGCATGGGTTAACTCTGAGGCATACTCTAGCCTGGCTCTCTGAGCTCTCCAGAGGGCTATAACTGCTCACAGTGGTCGCTGGTTCCATGACGTCTCCATTCTTGGCATCCTTCCCTCCCCTGTCTCACTTCTCCACTTCTCTGCTGGTGTTTGCCATGGCCACCGCCATTCAAGTGTGTGTCCCTAACCTTTGTCTCAGGGCCTGCATCCTGGGGAACCCAAACCAAGACAGAGGTACCAAGATGAGTCTTCAACAAACTTATAATCAGGCTGGGAGATGAAATCCACAAAGTTATGATAATGAAGTATTATTAATAATAAGAGAGCAGGGCTGGGCGTGGTGGCTCACGCCTGTAATCCCAGCACTTTGGGAGGCCAAGGTGGGCAGCTCTCCTGAGGTCAGGAGTTCAGGACCAGCCTGGCCAACATGATGAAACCCCGTCTCTATTAAAAATACAAAAAATTAGCTGGGGGTGGTGGTGGGCGCCTGTAATCCCAGCTACTCTAGAGGATGAGGCAGGAGAGTCACTTGAACCTGGGAGGCGGAAGTTGCAGTGAGCTAAGGTCGCGCCATTGCACTCCAGCCTGGACAACAAAAGCGAAACTCCCTCTCAAAATAATAATAATAATAATAGAAGATAACATAATAAATTTAGCCAAGATGACCTGCCTCTTTTAAGGACTGGCTCTGTGTCAGGGACTGGTCATTGGGCTTAATGTCTCTTATCTTGCTGAATACACTCACCAGAGTCCTTGTGTTACTCCATTTGCATTGCTATAAAGAAATACCTGAGACTGGGTAACTTATAAAGAAAAGAGTTTCATTGGCTCATGGTTCTGCAGGCTGTACAGGAAGTACGACACCAGCATCTGTTCCTGGTGAAGGCCTCGGGAAGCTTCCAATCATGGTAGAAGGCAAAGGGGAGCAGGTGTCTCACATGGTAAGAGAGAGAGCTAGTGAGAGAAAGAGGTGGTAGGTGCCACACTCTTTTGTTATTTTTATTTATTTATTTTGTAGAGACAGGGTTTCACCAGGTTGGCCAGGCTGGTCTCAAACTCTAGACCTCATGTGATCCACCCGCCTTGGCCTCCCAAAGTGCTGGGATTATAGGCATGAGCCACCTCGCCCGGCCAGGTGCCACACTCTTTTAAACAATCAGATCTCGGCCGGGCATGGTGGCTCATGTCTGTAATCCAAGCACTTTGGAGGCCAAGGCGGGCGGATTACCTGAGGTCAGGAGTTCAAGACCAGCCTGACCAACATGGTGAAACCTCGTCTTTTTTTAAAATATAAAAAAAAAATTTTAAAAAAAAACGACCAATCAGATCTCACATGAACTCAGAGCAAGAACTCTATCATCACTGCAGGGAGGGCACCAAGCCATTCATAAGGGATTCACCCCCATGACTCAAGCACCTCCCACCAGTCCCCCACCTCCAACACTGGGGATTATATTTCAACATGAGACTTGGAGGGAACAAATATCCAAACCATATCACATTGCCCCATGACCCTCCAAATCGCATATCCTCTCACATTGCAAAACACAATCATCCCTTCCCAATAGTCCCCAAAAGTCTTAACTTGTTCCACCATCAATCAATCAAAAGTCCCAAGTCCAAAGTCTCACCCGGAGATGAATTTCTTCCACCTATGAGCCTGTGAAATGAAAGACAAGTTACTTACTTCCCAGATACAGTGGTAGTACAGGCATTGAATAAACAGTCTCTTTTCCAAAGAGAGAAATTTGCCAAAAGAAGAGGCAAGAGACCCCACACAAGTCCTAAATCCAGCAGGGCAGTCATTAAATCTTAAAGCTTTGAAATAATCTCCTTTGACTCCCTGTCCCACTGGGTAGCTCTGCCCTTGTGGCTTTGCAGGGTGCAGCCCCTGTGGGTGCTCTTTGGTTGAAGTTGAGTGCCTGCAGCTTTTCCAGGCTCAGGATGCAAGCTGCCCATGGCTCTACTGTTCTGAGGTCTGGAGCATGGCAGCCCCCTTCCCACAGCTCCACTAGGCAGTGCCCTGATGGGGACTCTGTGTGGGGATTCCAATTCCACATCTCTCCTCCCCTGTGAAAGGTTGTACCCCTGTAGCAGGCTTCTGCCTGGCCACCCGGCCTTTCTCATACATTCTCTGAAATCTAGGAAAGCTGTCAAGCCTTCTTCATGCTTGCCCTCTGTGCATATGCAGACTTAACATCACATGGAAGCTGCCAAGGCTTACGGCTTGCACACTCCAGAATGGCAGCCTAAGCCATACCTGGTGCCCTTTGAGCCATAGCTGGACATGGAGCAGCTGGCATGTGGGCAGCTCTGTCTCAAAGCTGGGCAGGGCAGCAGGACCCTGGGTCTGGCCCAGGAAACCAGTCTTTCCTCCTCGGCCTCTGGGTCTGTGATGGGAGGGGCTGCTCTAATGATTTCTGAAATGCCCTTGAGGCCTTTTTTTCCATTGTCTTGGATATTAGCACTTGGCTTCCTTTTAGTCTTGGAAGTTTCTCTAGCAAGTGATTGCTCCACAGCCTGCTTGTATTCCTCTTCTGAAAATACTTTTTTCATGAGCCGGACACAATGGCTCATGCCTGTAATCCCAGCATTTTGAGAGAATGAGGCGTGTGGATTGCCTGAGGTCATGAGTTTGAGACCAGCTTGGCCAACAAAGTGAAACCCTGTCTCTACTAAAAATACAAAAAATTGGCCAGGCATAGCAGCTCATATCTGTAATCACAGCACTTTAGGAGGATGAGGTGGGTGGATCACGAAGTCAGGAGTTTGAGAGCAGCCTGGCCAACATGGTGAAACTCCATCTCTACTAAAAATACAAAAATTAGCCGGGTATGGTGGCAGGCGAGGTTGCGGTGAGCTGAGGTCATGACATTGCACTCCAGTCCAAACAACAAAAGCGAAAAACTCTGTCTCAAAAAAAAAAAAAAAGGAAAGAAAATGCTTTTTTCTTTCTCTGCCACATGGTCAGGCTGCAAAGTTTCCAAGCTTTTAAGCTCTGCTTCCCTTTTAAATATAAATTCTAACTTTAAGTCATTTATTTGCTCCCATATCTGATAATAGGTTGTTAGAAGCAGTCAGGCCACATATTGAATGCTTTACTGCTTAGAAATTTATTCCATCAGATACCCCAGGTCATCACTCTTAAGTTCAAACCTCCTCACATTCCTAGAGCATGGAGACAGTGCAGCCAAGTTCTTTGCAAGGACGTAACACGGGTGACCTTTGCTCCAGTTCCCAGTAAGTTCCTCATTTCCATCTGAGACCTCATCAGCCTGGCCTTCAGTATCCATCTCACCATCACCATTTTGGTCACAACCACTTGACCAGTCTCTAAGAAGTTCCAAACTTTCCCTCAGACTTCCTGTCTTCCTCTTAGCCCTCCAAACTCTTCCAGCCTCCACCCATTATCCAGTTCCAAAGCGACTTTCACATCTTCAGGTATTTTTATAGCAATGCCCCACTCTTGGTACCAATTTTTGGTGTTAGTCTATTCTTGCATTGCTATAAAAACAAATATCTAAGTCTATGTAATTTATACAGAAAAGAGGTTTGATCGGCTCACAGTTCTGCAGGAACTGCCCAGGACGCATGGCACCAGCATCTGCACCTGGTGAGGCCTCAGGAAGCTTCCAATCATGGCGGAAGGCAGAGTGGGAGCAGGCATGTCACATGGTGAAAGAGGAAGCCATTGAGAGAGTGAGGGGGGCAGATGCCACATTTTGTTTTTTGAACAACCTGATGTTGTACAAACCCAGAGCAAGCACTCACTCATTACCATGAGGAGGGCACCAGTCATTCAAGAGGCATCCACCCCCTTAACCCAAACACCTCCTACCAGGCCCCACCTCCAACACTGAGGATGACATTTCCACATGAGACTTGGAGGGGACACAAATATCCGCACCATATCAGTCCTCTATAGTCGTTCCTTCATAGTCCCCATTTGACAGAGAAGAAAGCTGAGGTTTAGAGAAGGCTTTTGTTCAAGGTTAAGAGCTAGGCAGTGGCAGGTTGGCCTGGAGAGCCTAGGCCCAAACAGGGGTGGTCCCTAAGCACTGACTGCATTGCGGAGAGCAGGAAAGAGAGAGGCCAGAGGTCCTTGGCATGACCTTTCAGGAAGGGAGACCTTGAGGATGGGCAGACGTTGGGAAGATGAAGAGTCCTGCGGAGGGCCTCGGGCCTCAGTTTTCTCATCTGTCAAGTAGCCATGATAATAGGACCCCTCCCCCTCCCATAGGGCCATTTGGGGATTGAGGTAATATAGACATAAAGAGCCTGTACTAAGTGTTCACTAAATACTAATTATTATTATGAATGGGAACAATGTGAGCTGTCGGGTGTGGTCCTGGTTGGAGGTCTGAACAGGTTCCAGAGGCAGCCTTCCAGTTCCCACTCCCAGCACCCAGGCCCTGAAGGGAGGGAGCTGCAAAGACTAAAAAAAAGAAAAAGTTAATCAGTCTGGAACCCCTGAACTTGGGGTTTTAGTCAGGCAGCCTGCATTCCTGCATTTTCCTTTTCAAAGAACACCACGACCTCTGTCACCCAATCTTCACATCTCCATTCCCGACAACCTGGAAGTCCTCCCTGCTGTCTAACCTCTTATCTTCCTGCTGTGCATTTAGTCTGTGGGGCAAAGGGAGAGCTAATGAATCTCAGTGATTGGCTTTGGAGTCAGCTGGAAGCGGGGCAGGTGCAGCCTGTGTGTGGTCCACAGACTGTGGTGCCAGAGAAAACACCCTGGGCTCAAAGGTCTGTTTGGCTCAGGATGGAGGGAGTGGGCCAAGGGCCCCCACTGGACGGTGGTATCAGAGAAGATCTTGGAGGCAGCTGCAGGTGGAGGCTGGAGATAGGCCTTGGCGAAGTCCCTGTCCCAACTTCGAGGCTCCTCCCAGCCACTGCTGGGGAAGTGTTCTGGGCAGGGTCTGTGAGGGGTCCTCTGCCGGACTGCCCTGCCTTTGTCTGAGCGTAACTCCTGAGTGAAAAGAGATTATCCTCCCAGATTCCCCAGCTGTGACTCTTCTGCAGCATGGAGGTGACGCCTATAGGCTCTGGCGACAAGCAGACCTAAGTTTAAGTCCCAACCCTGTCACTTACTAGATTGTGACATTGAGCCAACCCTTTCACCTCCCTGAGCTTTCCTTATGTGAAAAATGAGGATGCCTTCCTGGCTGTACAGGCTTCACCAAACAGCTGAGTTTCCATTCCCCAACTGGAGCAAGCGAAAGCGAATGATCCATTAGCTGTTTGATTGGCAGCAAGTCGCAACAGCTTGGTAAGCCTCAGTAAATGTGTAAAATGGGGACTAGAATGAGTTAAGACTAAGCGCCAACACACCTAAGCACCATGGCACCACCTGGGGGGGGGGCATCGGCTGTTGGCGATGGTTGGTTATTTGTTCCTCCTTTCTGAATCCTCCCCACGTGCCTCGCTCTGGGTAGCTTTCCTCTCCGCTCCCCCCAGCCAACTCCGGACAAACACAGAGGGCTGCTAGTATGCTGGGGTCATTCCTGGGAGTGGTTACATATTGAAATAGAGCATAGAATGGCAGCAGTGCCAACCACAGGAAGGAGCTGCTAATGTTCAGCTTGGCCCAATCCGTGTCTACCGCAGGCTTGGAGGGGGTCAGGAGCTGGGCTGCAGCTGGGGGCCGTGGCAACCAGGGGCACCTAGGCCCCTGGAGAGTCCTCCCCTTCATGCCCCTGCTTTGGCTGGGAGGGGGAGAGGAGAATGCCAGTGCACTGGTCCTTCAGGGTTGGTTCACCCGGGAACTCAGCTGAGTGTGGGCAGTGCTTGGCAGGAATCCATCTCTGTCCTCTGGGAACCACCCTTTGGAGCTCAAGGAGACTGACCACAGGCCCTCCCGTCCCTGGGACTCCCTTCCAGGGACCTTGAGATTCCACACTGTGCTGCTTCCTGCAGCAAAGTGACAGGGATCTGAATGTTTCCTGTGAAATGAGCCCCACACGGGGCTGGCCCGCAGCAGGCGCCCACCGGGGGTCTATGGGATGAATGAGTGATCGGAGATGCGGAGGAAAAAGCAGAGGACCTAGGTTGGGGCCCTCAGCGCCCCTCTGAGTCCTTCCACGGGCTCTGCTAGGCTGTTCCTCTGTCCTGGGCTTCCTCCCTCTCCACAGGGACATGGGGATGCTGGGATTAACGTCCTAGTACTACCCTCAACCAACAAGTGAAGGCATTAGTGGTTAAACAACCTGCTCCCCCACCTCGGCTCTCCCACCCCTTAGTGGGACCACCTGAAGCTGTAAGGCACAGCCCCTGAGAATGTCGCCAGCAGGGTCGAGTCCCAGTGCCAAGCAGGCTTGTGCTTCCTGGGATCTTCTCCCAAATGAACTGCTATCCCCCACGACCTGGCCTCAGGGTCCACTTTAGAGGAACACAAATGAAGCCAGGGTCCCAAGCTTTGCTACTTCCGGCTCTGTGGCCATGAACAAATGAAATAACATCTCTGAGCCTCGATTTCCTCACTCGCCTGCTGTCATGACGGCTGCTCTCCACCGTGGCGAGGGTAGTGGGGTAGCGTCGCCTGGGAGGGTGGCATGCAGTCTATGGGCTGGGAGCACCTGGCTGGTTTCCTCTGGAATTGCTCTCCTGAGATGGTGAAGCTCTCTGCGTACTGAAACAGTGGATGCGTGACATGACACATTTTTCAGAAGCCATGGAACTGCACAAAACGAAAAGTGAGCCCTCATGTAAACTGGCATTTCGTTAATAATAACGTATCAATATTGGTTCCACAGTTGTAACACACATATCACACCAGAGCACCATGGTAATCTCAGGGGAATCTGTGAGAGGGTGAGGGGGTATATGAGACTATATATTAGCTGCTCGAATTTTCTGTAAACCTAAAACTGTTCTGCAAAGATAAAGTCTCTTAATTAAAAAGAAAAAGAACAATCTGTGGGCAGTCAGCACAGGGCTTTCTTCAGCGTCGCTCTCCCAGGAGTCCCACCCACCCTGGATGAGGGTCAGAACGGCGGACGAGGTTGATCGACCTGCCACATGTGTTAGCTAACCAGCAGGATGATTAAACCACTGGATCCTTCCCTGCCCGGGATTCCAAGAGGGACTGGCCTGGTTACAGTGGGGGACTCAGGAGGTTAGAATCTTCCTGTGAACCAGGCAGATGCCCTGCACAGACTGGGAGGCTGTGGAGGGGAAGCAGGTACAGAGGGAGGATGAAAGCCACCTCCCCATGTATGACAGCCTGTCTGGTTCTGTCAGCTCCTACATTGTGACATGCTTCATCACCCCCTCAGGCTGGGGGCCCCCAAGGGCAGAAAGTCACCCTCATCCCCCATTCTCTGTTATCTCCAAGGACCACTGTAATTTGCTCTTGACTCCTGTGAATCTGTCCACCTCTGTCCCTTCCTGCTTCCCCACCCCTCACCCAGCCCTGGCACCTGCTGCCTGGACCCTGTGGCAGCCCCCTCCAAGCAGTGCCGAACTCAGATACTGGGAGTGGGCTTCAAAACCCGGCTACCAGCCAGTCCTCCCACGCAAAAGCCCTCCGTGGCTTCTCATTGCTTAAGACAGACCAATCCCTTCCTGTGGCTCCAAGTCCTGGCCTCAGCCCCATCTCTCGCCGGGGCCCCTCCTGCCCCACTACAGCTGCACTGCCTGCTCCTTTCTGGTGCATATTCACTGTGTTCCTCTCCTGCCACTGGGCCTTTGCACTTCCCATTCCCCCAGTGCTTGGAGTGTCAGTTCAAGTGTCACCTACTCCAGGAAGCCCTCCTGCCTCTCCCCTGCCTCCCCCACCCATCCCCTACTGCTGTAGCCTCCCTGGGAGAGTGCCAATCTTGTATCACCACACCCCACTCTCCCACAGCACATGACAAAGTTGCAATATAATTTAGGTAAGTGATTCAGACCTGCATCCAAACTTGAATTCCAAGGGCTGTGTCTCCTTGGGGTCACTATAGTACCCTGGCATCCCCTACAGCAGTTAGCACACAGCACAGACTCAATCAATGTCAAGTGGCTGAATGCAGCCCTCCACACCAGACTGCTTGCCTCGAAAATCAGAGGCTGGGTTTGGTCAACCACAGACTGGAGAGCCCCTTCCAGAGAAAACCTGCCCAACTTTGAAGGCCAGACTCTGAGGATGTTTGCAGCGCTGGGGCCTCCAGAAGGCAGCACTGCATTCGGCACCTTGGGATGCTTCTGAACCCTGGCTGCCTCTGCATTCTGGTGCCTGGGGGGTTGGGAGCTGCAATCCCCCCAGACCTCAGTCAAGCCTCCTCTGTTCTCAGGCCGGCTCAGGGCTGTGGGAGGAAGACGCCGACTACTCAGGCCAGGCCGGCTGCTCTCCATCTGGCCAGTAGCCTCCCCCCACTGCCCTAGGACAAGAGCCCCAGTGTCTGCTCAGCTCCTGGGCAAACAGCAGGCCTTTCTCTCCCTCTCCACTCTGGAGCCTCAGCTGTGACCCCTCCCTGCCCCCTCAGGAGGCACAGCCCTCCATGCATGACCTTTTCCTTCTCAATGATTCAAAAACAGGCTGAGAAGCCCAGCACGAGAGCAGGTCCTGTACAGTGGGTGAACCCCTCCATTTCATCGTTCCCAGCTTTGGCCAGGCAGCCAGGGCAAGGACTGGCTGGGAGGGCCTCAGTCCTGCCAAGGTGGGGGTGGGGTGCGGCTGGAGGCCAGGCCCAGCCCAGGTGGACTTGACGTCATGCGTTTCACCTCTGTCTCCCCTCAGACAAAGCCTGCTCCTTCCTGCCTGGCCCTGCCCCCCAGGGAAGTTTTCCATACCGCTCTCCTTTCCCAGCAGGATCACAGGGCTGATGCTCTCCTCCCAACCCACCTTTCTTGTTGGCAGGTGAGGTGCCAAGGCCTGGGCACACTCACAGAGACCTGCTCGGCTTCCCCTCCTGGTGCAGGGTCCACCTCCAGAGTCTGGAGAGAGAAAGAATGGCCAGAGGCCACCCCCTCTCTTTGGGAGCTCCTGCCAAGATGCCAACCTGGGCTTCAGGATGGGGTGACTTCAGAGGGCAACTGGGAACTGTAATTAGCCTCCACGGCAATCCCCACCACTCCCAACTCAGACTCAGAACTCAGGGGGTTTGGCAGCTCAGCCTAGCCCCCCAGCTTCCTCCTCCTAGCCGTCGGGTGTAACAGGCACTCAAAAACTGATGACTAAACAGGGAAGGGGACTTGGAGGCCTGATTTGTGGAGATCTTGATAAAATCTTGCCTTATACATGTCCTATTCTTGGTCATCCATTTGAAACAAAATTCCACCATTATATGGTCATTCCTTTAGCGCACTCTCTCTCTCTCTCTCTGTGTCTCTCTTTTTAAACAATCCTCAGGTCTGGCCTGGCGTGGTGGCTCATGCCTGTAATCCCATCACTTTGGGAGGCAGAGGTAGGTGGATTGCCTGAGCTCAGGAGTTTGAGACCAGCCTGGGCAACACGGTGAATCCCCGTCTCTACTAAACTACAAAAAATTGGCCGGGCGTGGCGGCATGCACCTGTAGTCCCAGCTACTCGGGAGACTGAAGCAGGAGAATGGCTTGAACTCGGGAGGCAGAGGTTGCAGTGAGTGCTGAGATTGTGCCACTGCACTCCAGCCTGGGCAACAGAGGGAGAGTCCATCTCAAAAAAAAAAAAAGAATCCTCAGATCTAGGCAAATAATGGCAATTACAGGCAATATTTCTTGACTAAGCTAGGTGTTTTACCAAGTAGTCACTTATGCTAGATATTTCCATCTGCCCCTTCAGCTCCTCTGCTCATTCTTCTGCAGTGGCTCTGTTCCGTGCCCCAGGAGGCTGACCTCTGTGGCCTGAATCACTCAGCTCCCTTACCCTCTGGTTTCCCATTAAGCTGTGCCAATGGGGGGGCACCAGTAAGAGACTGGAGAGCAGAGGAGAGAGAGGTGGGGGTATCTGTTCCATCAGGTCCCCGCTTCCAAGGCCAGGCTGGCAGTGACTGGGCCTTGCCCTCTGGAAGGCTGTACTCCTCTCCTTGGCCTTTTCAGGCCTGAGTGGTAAGACCTTCCTGCAGCTGCCAGCTCCAGGGTGCTGCACCACCCTTGGTGCCCACACTTCTGCAACTCCATCCATTCACTAACCTCTTTATTTTTTTGATGGGGGGCACAGGGTCTCACTCTGTCACCCAGGCTGCAATGCAGTCGTGCGATCTTGGCTCACTGCAACCTTCGTCTCCTGGGTTCATGCGATTCTTGTGCCTCAGCGTCCCCAGTAGCTGAGACCACAGGCGTGTGCCACCATGCCCGGCTAATTTGCGTTTTTTTAGTTAGAGACAGCGTTTCACTGTGTCGGTCATGCTGGTCTCAAACTCCTGACCTTAAGTGATCCACCCGCTTTGGCCTCCCAAAGTGCTGGTATTACAGGCATGAGCCTCCGTGCCGGGTCACTAACCTCTCTTTCATCAACTGTTGAGGGTGTGTTGCCACTTTCCTGCCAAAACCTTTAGATACAGGTCTACATTCTTATTTTACACAGAAGGAAATGGAAACCCAAAGAGGCTGGGAGCTTCTCTGCCCAGTTAGTGGCTAGAGGTAGGACTGCAGTGATTTTGCTCCAGGACTTTTCACTGTGACTGTGAAGGTGCCCTGGGAGGTCATAGGTTACCTATCCTATGACCTATCCTCTCAGGGGAGAGGAGGAGGGGTCGCCTAGTAATGGGTGTCAGCCTGAGAAGACCTGGACTAGAGGCCCCTTGGTTTCAGGACTCCAGCAGGGGGGCTTATTCCAAGGCCAACACCAGAAGGGGCGGGGGTCAGGCTTTCTTTTGTGCTGGTGGGAATCTCGGCAGCGGCTGGCTTTCATCTCTTGCTTCACCAGCCTAGAACCACGTGTTGGAGTTAGCTGGCTGCATTCCTCCAGTCCGTTGCATGTGGTGTAGGTGGTTAGCAAACATCTGAAAGAAATAGATGTGGTATTGATGACTGGGGCATGGGGGGTGGGAGGTGAGGAAAACAGAACAAGTTCTGTCTTCTTTATAGCCTTCCCAAGAAGCGAGGTGTGCCAGTGTGTCTGAGTAAGTGGATGAGGGTATGCGAGTGAAAGTGTTGGTGTATGAGTGTGAAAGTGTATGAGGGAGTGTGTGTGTGTGTGTGTGTGTGTGTGTGTGTTGTTATGCGAGCGCACTCCTGGGCCGGCCAGGAAGCCCTGTACATTCTCCCTGGCTGTGGCTAAGTGGTTACTGTGGGCTGGGGTGCCTGCCCAGGGCGGCTTATGGCATGGGGAAGGAATTCTCTGAGAACCCCAGCGGGCCTGGTTTGGCACCCCACCCACGGAGGGTGACCCAGACGGGTGGCTGCTACACTGAGTCAGCCCTTCTGGCTCAGCCTCGCCCCACCCTCTTGGCCCTGCTGTCAAATCAGGAGTGCGGGGCAGAGGAGCCCTTGAGAACTCCCCTGTTATCTGCCCCCAACCACGAGACTATCTGTCTGCACAGCTAGCTGGCATAAAGAGTATGTTCTCCTACGCCTCCCAATCGTGGTCAGAGAGGGCCAGTCAGAGCTTAAACAGTCAGAGCCAAGGGTGGAATCTGGGAAGGTGATGTGAACCCTGCTACAGAGAGGCAGACTCTGAGACCCAGAGAGGTCTGGTCCTTGTGCAAATCCACATAGCAGAGCTGAGGGCACGTCTTCAGAAGGTGGAGGGGAAAGAAGGACACTGTTGGAGGATGCATAGGTTTGGAGCAGCTTGCCCCTCCCCCAGATCCCAGTCCCCTTCCCCCAGCCCCAGTGTCCCCTTCTGAGTCAGGGAGAAGGTCTGGGTGCTGCTGCTTTTCTTTCCTTGCCTCCTCAGGCCCAGGCTGGATACAGAGTGTAGGAAGAGGGCTTCCTGGGGACCTCCTGCTGGCACTTGGAGCTTGGGGGTGATGCTTTGAACATCTTTTATTTGTATCTATTTTTGGTTATAGGTTATACATCCACATAGTCTGAAAGGTAAAAGTTTTAAAGTTGGGGCATGGTGGCTCATGCCTGTAATCCCAGCACTTTGGGAGGCTGAGGCAGGTGGATAACCTGAGGTCAGGAGTTTGAGACCAGCCTAACCAACATGGTGAAACCCCAACCCTACTAAAAATACAAAAAATTAGCTGGGCATGGTGGTGAATGCCTATAATCCCAGCTACTCTGGATGCTGAGGCAGGAGAATCGCTTGAACTCAGGAGGTGGAGGTTGCAGTGAGCCGAGATCACACCATTGCACTCCAGCCTGGACAACATCAACAACACCAAGGTTTTAAAAAGAGAGAGGGTAAAAAGTGATTCTTTTACCAGTCCCTGGCCCCCAGACCTCCCCACCCAGAGGACACTAAAATTACTGGCTTCCTGGGAATCCTGATCAGAGCTTCTTATACTCTCTGGGAGAGGAGCCTTGGGAGGTGGGGCTGGTGGGTGCTGGGAGATACCCAGCCACTGAGGTTGGTGCCTGGGCCAGGCAGATTGGTCATGAGGGGGGATGATGGTGACTCCTTCCTGGGCCTGAACTTGGCCCCAGCTTAACAGCGTTCCACTCAAGCCACTCAGAAGAGGTGTAGTCCATCAGTTCTTCCCAGTTCCTTAGAGCGTCTCTGGGAGCTCTGTGCTCCCCACCCAGGGGACCCAGGCACCTGACACCCCAAGCTGGGGCTCCCACGGTCTCCTTGTGTATGTATCTCCTGGTGTGGTTTATATACTTTGCCCACCTCTTTCTCCTTGACAATTCAATTCCACACAGATTTATTAGGCCCGTACTGTTTTCTTTTCTTTTATTTTTTGAGACGGAGTTTCCCTCTTGTTATCAGGCTGGAGTGCAGTGGCATGATCTCGGCTCATTGCAACTTCTGCCTCCTGGGTTCAAGCGATTCTCCTGCCTCAGTCTCCTGAATAGCTGGATTACTGGTGCATGGCACCACGCCCAGCTAATTTTTTGTATTTTTAGTAGAGACGGTGTTTCACCATGTTGGCCAGGAGTTTGAGACTCCTGACCTCAATCGATCCACCTGTCTCGGCCTCCCAAAGTGCTGGGATTACAGGCGTGACCCACCTCGCCCTGCCAAGCACTTACTATTTTCCTGACTTGACCTGGAGACACAAAGTGAAGGACACAGCTTCCTTCATCCAGCTCACAGTTGGCTCAGGGAGGCCAGAAAAGACAGAGTATTTCAATCCAAGATGGCCCATGATATGTTCTCTGATAGTGGGGGAATAAGGAAATCTCAGGTTAAAAAGTCTGTGTTGGTTTAGGATACGGTTCAGTGGGCACATTCCTATGTAGCTGGCAAGAGAGTAAATTAGAATATCCAAGGCCGGGCTCAGTGGCTCACACCTGTAATCCCAGCACTTTAGGAGGCTAAGGTGGGCGGATCACGAGCTCAGGAGATGGAGACCATCTTGGCTAACATGGTGAAACCCTGTCTCTACTAAAAAATTTTTAAAAAATTAGCTGGGCGTGGTGGCAAGCACCTGTAGTCCCAGCTACTTGGGAGGCTGAGGTGGGAGAATGGCTTGAACCTGGGAGGTGAAGGTTGCAGTGAGCCGAGATTGCACCACTGCACTCCAGCCTGGGCTACAGAGTGAGACTGCATCTCAAAAAAAAAAAAAAAAAAAAAAAAATCCAAATTGGAGAATAATTTGGCAACTCCTAGGAAGTAATCCAGCAATGGTGCTTTCTAAGTTTTTACTCTAGAGCAGGGCTTTTCAAGCTTTTTGACAGGCATCCTCAATAATAAATATATTGTGAACCATAACACACGTACCGCACAACAGACAACTTTCATCCTACTAGTTACCCTGATGATGTGTTACAAACATTGATACTTTCTAGTCAATTTTGAGTTTTAAAAATGCTGATCTTCACCCACCAATTTGATTTCCTATCGCATTAATGGGCCTCAATCCACAGTTTGAAGGACACTGCCCCAGAGACGCGCATGCACATGCATAAAGAGACAAGAATGTTTACCGAAACATTGCTGCAATAGCAAAACTTAGATGAGTCTTTATCTAAGACCTATCACCAACAAAAAGGATAAAGCAATTGCGATGTGGTCAGGAAGTAGACTATCACATCTTAGCTATATATCAAAGGATGAACACGGGGTGATAACCTTTATGCAAGATATAAGATCCTGCAAAGTGATATCATGCATTGTTTGTGGATACGTTGAAATGCCATACAAACATAAAAACCTACCTGAAATGAAAGCCACCCAAATCAGGATAGTGGCTGTCTCTGGAGAGAAAGAACGTAGTAGAAGCGTGCATGCGGCGTGAGGAACTTCAACTGAATTTTTTGTTTTTTTAAGACAGTATCTCACCCTGTCGCCCAGAATAGAGTGCAGTAGCATAATCGTAGCTCATTGCAGGCTTAACCTCCCTGGGCTCAGGTGATTCTGCCACTTCAGTCTCCCAAATAGCTGGGACTACAGCTGTGCCTTTTTTTTTTTTTTTTTTTTTGAGATAAGGTTTTTGCCGTGTTGCCCAGGCTGGTCTTGAACTCCTGGGTAAAAGTGATCCTCCAGACTCGGCCGCCCAAACTGTTGGGATTATAGATGTGAGCCACCTTGCCTGGCCACAGCTGAAATTTTAAGTTTTAATTAATTAATTAATTTTGAGACGGAATCTTGCTCTTGTTGCCCAGGCTGGAGTGCAATAGCGCCATCTCGGCTCACCGCAACCTCTGTCTCCCTGGTTCAAGCCATTCCCTGCCTCAGCCTCTCGGGTAGCTGGGATTACAGGCATGCGCCCCTATACCCGGCTAATTTTATGTTTTTAGTAGAAACAGTGTTTCTCCATGTTGGTCAGGCTGGTCTCAAACTCCCGACTTCAGGTGATCTGCCCACCTTAGCCTCCCAAAGTGCTGGGATTACAGGCATGAGCCACTGCCCCTGGCCCTTATTGTTATTTTTATTTTTGACATGGAGTCTCACTCTGTTGCCCAGGCTGGAGTGCAGTGGTGCGATCTTGGCTCACTGCAACCTCCACTTCCTGGGTTCAAGTGATTCTTTTGCCTCAGGCTCTCTAGTAGCTGGGACTACAGGCACACGCCACCACGCCTGGCTAATTTTTTTTTTTCAGGCTCACTGAGTCTTGCTCTGTCTCCCAGGCTGGAATGCAGTGGCACGATCTTGGTTCACTGCAACCTCTGCCTCCCAGGTTCAAGCAATCCTCCTGCCTCTCAGCCTCCTGAGTAGCTTGGATTACAGGTATGTGCCACCATGCCTGGCTAATTTTTGTGTGTTTATTAGAGACGGGGTTTCACCATGTTAGTTAGGCTGGTCTCGAACTCCTGACCTCATGTTCCTTCGCCTCGGCCTCCCAAAGTGCTGAGATTACAGGCATGAGCCATCATACCCAGCCTGCCTGGCTAATTTTTGTATTTTTGGTAGAGATGGTGTTTCACTATGTTGGCTAGGCTGGCCTTGAACTCCTGACCTCAGGTGATCTGCCTCCCTTGGTCTCCCAAAGTGCTGGGATTACAGGCATGAGCCACCATGCCCCACCTAAATTTTAATTAAAAAAAAAAAATGGAACCAAATTTGGCAAAATACAAAGATTTGGCAAAGTTGGAGGAAAGGTACAGCGCACTCACTGTATTTTTATCTATTACTTCTTTTTTTTTTTTTTATAAATTTTTTTTTTTCCTAAAACGGGGTTTCACCATGTTAGTCAGGCTGGTCTTGAACTCCCGCCCTCAGGTGATCCACCCGCCTTGGCCTCCAAAGTGCTAGGATTACAGGCGTGAGCCACCACACCCGGCCTATCTATTACTTCTTAAAATGTTTCATAATAGTACTTAAAAGATTGGTGCTCCCGTAACTTAAGGAAGAAGACTTTATTCTGATCTTGGGAAACTGAAAAGGGGAAGTGCTAGAGGGAGTCACAGGAGCCCAGGCACAGGCGTATGAGTGGATGAGGTCCCGGGGGAAATGAGAAGGGACATACTTTCACTCCTGCCTGGGATGCTGTGCTGACGGCTCACGCTTCTCTCAGGTGTTGGTAAGGTACTTCACCCATTTAACAGATGAGGAAACAGGCTGAGAGAATGTCTTCTAGAAAGTGGCAGGGTGGGGACTCGAACCAGGCTGTAAGAGTCACAGCCTGCTTTCTTTCTTGGTCATTCCACAGCATGGATCCTCCTTGAGGAGCAATGGTGGTGTCTGCAGAGGGTGGGAGGACAGCAAGGCTTGAGGGTCTGGTGTGCTGGGCTCGGGTCTGTAGACTGTTCTGTGGGCAGTGAGGAGGCATAGGAAGGCTTCACGTAGGGAGCAGGGGGTGAACTCACTGCAGCTGTACCATCTGTTTCTTTTTTTTTTTTCTTTTCTTTCTTTCTTTTTTTTTTTTTGAGATGAAGTCTCACTCTGTCGCCTAGGCTGGAGTGCAATGGCAAGATCTCGGCTCACTGCAATGTCCACCTCCCATGTTCAAGCGATTCTCCTGCCTCAACCTCCTGAGTAACTGGGATTACAGGCATGGGCCACCACGCCCGGCTAATTTTGTATTTTTAGTAGAGACGGGGTTTCTCCATGTTGGTCAGGGTGGTCTCAAACTCCTGACCTCAGGTGATCTGCCCACCTCAGTCTCACAAAGTGCTGGGGTTGCAGGCATGCGGCACCATGCCATGCACCATGTTTCTTTTTCTTTTTTTTTTTTTTTTTTGAGACGATGTCTTGCTCTGTTGGCCAGCTGGAAAGCCACTGCGCTCGGCCACCATCTGTTTCTTTCTTTCTTTCTTCTTTTTTTTTTTTTTTTAAGACAGGGTTTCACCATGTTGGTCAGGCTGGTCTTGAACTCCCGACCTCAGGTGATCCGCCTGCCTTGGCCTCCAAAGTACTTGGATTACAGGCGTGAGCCACCACGCCCGACCTCATCTGTTTCTTAAACTTTGGTTTTTGTTGTTGTTTTTTAACCAACTGAACTTTTCTTGAAACAAATTCTAACTCAGAACCCAGGTATATAAAAGAGCTTACAGTGGAGCTGATTTGGCAGAAGCAGGTGACGGGGGCCCAGAGCCCTCACCTCTGAGACCTCCTGGTTGGTGGAGAGACAGAGGTTCCAAGTACTCCTAGGCTGGGGAGGGGGTGGGGGAGAACCAAGGGCTTGTGCTTTAGTCCAGAGAGGGCTGAAGTAGAGTGACCTCCATTCCCGGCTACCACACCTTGTCTGAGTTATGGAACCATCTATATGGATGTCAGGGGAGGAGACAAGTTTTCAGCTCGTCCCTCTTCCTCCTCACCGTCTGGGGAGGGGGAAAAGGGCAATTGGGCCCAGGCTGACAGCTTAAACAAAGCCTGATGCCCAGGAGAGGCCTGACATAACAGGCCTTCAATAAATGCTTGCCGAATGAATGCATATTTTTTCCTTCTAAGTTTTGGGGAAGATACAGGAGGCATGACTTCTGGGAGCAAGTGAAACTGTCCCAGGGGCTGGCCCCTCTCAGTGAGGTTCCAGTGACCCACCGCTGTGGCTCAGTTGGTGTGGGGTAGTAGGAGAACACCGGGCTGAAAATCAGAGGCTTGGTGAGCTTCTGCCTCCAGTTGCCAGGAGCTGCTGTGTGCTCTTGATGAGTGGTGCTCCTTCTCTGGGCTTTGGTCATCTCTTTGGCACAGTGGACTGGATGAGGTTTTTCAAACTGCAGTTTGCAACCCATTTGGAACATTTAAAAAAAGCAATTCAGTGGGTTACAATCAGCATTAAAGCAAAACACCAACACAACTGAAATAGAATAGAAAATATCAGCGGGCGTCAAAGGTCCTAAGAGTAAGTATTGTCTGGCGAAACTATTATTTTCCCTATATATAGATGAAGGTGTGGACTGGTCTGCTGTGAAACTTGTTACTGTTTGCCCTGGTGAAAAACAAAACAAAACTGTAAAACACGGGACTCAGCGATCCTGGAAGTGTCCTTCCCTCCCAGGTTCCTGGGGGTCATCGAAAGAAAAGAAAAAGAACACCCCCGCCCCCCTGCCTGGGGCTCTTCTCCTCCCAAGGTCAGCAGCTGTCTCTTGGCTCTTAGCTGTCTCCACCCCTCCCCTAGCCTCTCTTCTTCCTGCTTCAGTCACCAAGTCCCCCTCCTCCCTTTCTTCCAGGGACAAACGCCCCCCGACAACTCAGGAAGTGGGGGTGGGGGGTCTGAAGGGAGGGAATGTGATCGGATGGGGGTGGCAATGGGCACCCTATCCTAGAAGTTCAAATAAAGGACTAGAAAGCAAACACCCAAGCACCGGGAAACAGAACAGAAAGTAAGCGAGCCGGGGACGCGAATTTGAGGCAGGACTTCGGGAGTTAGAGCCTGGCGGCGCCGCCGCAGCGGGTCACTCCCAGAGGGCCGGCACCCAGACTTGGCATCCTTAGCGCTTGGGTGCGCTATCAACTAGCGAAGGTAACTTTCGGTTTTTTTTTTTTTTTTTTTTTTTTGAAAGGAAAGACGGAAGTAGCCAAGACTTTTGGAGCCAACTCCTGGAGAGGGAGCGGCTGAACTGATTCGGAAGTTGGATCTCTTGTACACAGGAATGCGGAGAAAAAAAAACAAAACCCACCCCATTGCTTCATTTCCCCCTCCAAGCCCGAGCACTTTCTATTGTGCAATGAAAAGGCTTTTTTCACGTTGAGAAAAATGAATCCCGAATTTGTGCTGCAAAGGGATGAGCGCGCTTCTGGGCGCTACCCTGCTCTCAGCTGGGCGCGGGGACCGCGCAGTGGCCGCAGGGCGGCCGCGGCCAGGGGCGCTCCAGGGCGCTCCAGGGCGCGTCCACCGCGCGCGGCTCCCGGGTAGCTCCCGCGGGAGCGCTGGACTCCGAGAACCCCGAGGGCGGAGAGCTCCCCCACTACGCCTGGGCCTCCCAGGTATGGCAGTTCCGCCAGCCCGCTGGACCCAAGGCTCCCCCAGTGCGATGCAGGACGCCTTTGGAGACCAGGAGGGCTGGCGGCGCATTTGGCGTCCGGGAGGCCGGGACCCAGACCAGCGAGGAGCGCCGGGCGCCGGGAGGCGGGCCGGTGCACATGGGTGCTGGCGGGCGGTCCGTGGGCGGGGGGGCGGGGTGTGGCCTCCCCGCCTCCCGGGAGGGATTTGCATGTATCTGGCGGCCCCAGACTTCCTGCTCCTTTTACGCTGCAGGTACGCGCGGGCCGGGCCGGGCGGGCGGGCGCGCCCAGAGGTGGGCACCTCCTCTCCCGGACCCGGGCCGCGCCGAGCCGCCTCCTGGCTCCCGTGGCCGCCAGCCAGCCCCGGCCGCCCCGAGCGTCGGGCTCCGAGGTGGGGGCGCGCCCCTCCCCGCCCCCCGGACGCCTCAGTCCTCCGCACTGAGCTTGGCCACGCGCCCCGGGCGCCCCCCACGCCCCGGGCTCCGGAGGGCCGCAGCCATGAGTGAAATGTCCAGTTTTCTCCATATCGGGGACATCGTCTCCCTGTACGCCGAGGGCTCCGTCAATGGCTTCATCAGTACTTTGGGGTGAGTAAGCCTAGCTCGAGAGGGGCGCGGGCAAAGAGGGGGGGGCAGTGGGCCTTGGTGCCAGCTGCGTGCGTCCTGCCGCCGCCCTCCGACAGAGGGCCTGGAAGTCCCCCCCAGCCTCAAGGAGCGGGGAACGCCTCGCCTCCTTCTTTTAGAGAAAGGAAGTGAAGTGTTTGCTCAGGTAGGACTCGGGCGCCCTACTGGAGTTGGCAGGAGGCGCCCCCATCGGCGCAGCCTCTACCCTCCTGTGCACGCCTTTGGAGGGGGCGGAGGGCCGAGACTTCCTTTGCAGGTGGTCCACGGGGCAGGTGGGTGGCTGGAGGCTGAGTTGGAGAAGGGCAGCCGGGCCTGGACGTGCCCAGCTCTGAGGCCAGGGCGGAGCTGTGGGAGGTGGGCAGGCTCTGCTTGGAGCCCGGAATCCTCCGTGGTGCCTTTGAGGGGTCGCACCTTCTCCTCACAGCTGTCTCCCTGTTCTTCCCAGCTTCAGTAGGAGTGTCTTAGCCCTCCCCTTCCAGGCTTCCAGGTCCCGGCCAGCTGCCCCTTCTCCCCGCCTCTCCCGTTCAATTTCCTGCGCCGGTCATCTGGCGCCCTTGGGTCCCCTGGTTCTACTTCTCTCCAGCACTTCACAAACATTAATTAATTCTGGCCACCACCTCCCAGGGTCTGGGCTGGATAAACAGGGAATCAATTCATGTCCCTGGAGAGGGCCAGGCCTGTAGCAGGGATGGGGCAGGAGAAAAATTAGGCAGAGAGGATGGGTTTATCTTCAGAGGAGTAGCTGGGTGATTGGGAGTGTAGTGTGGTTTCTCCAGCCAAGGCCCAGAGCAGGGCCTGCTACCTTTGTTCTGTTTTCAGTCTGGGAGCCTAGGTTAAATTGTCTCATCCTCCCAAACACACACAGCTTCCCTCTAGGGGACACCTCCCTCCTCTGCTGACCCACTAAGTGGGACCAGCCAGCCAGGTGGTGCCTCCGGGGGACTTGGAGGACAACCTGGCACCCTCAGCTCAGGACTGGCTCTGGACAGGGCCCAACTCACGCCAAGCCTAGGAGGTGCGGGGTCACTGCTCTCCCCTAGCATTGCTGGGAGTTTAGCTTTGGTCTTGCTGGAAAGGGAATGGATTGTGGGATTGGATGGCTGACTCTGCCAGCAGGGAGTTCTCACCCAGCATTCCAGCGTGCCCTGGTCCGCTAATCGCAGAATCATCCACGTCCCTCCTGGTGACCTCTCCTTCACATGTGGAATCTCTGGCTACTCTGTCCCCCCTTCAACTAGATCTGACTTGTTCCCCAGCTCCCTAAAGGGTGGGGGTGGAGCAACATCTGGGCCAGCATCTGTGCAGGCCTCCTCCAGAGAGCAGTGACTAGTCTCTGGCTGCCCTGAGGCCAGGGCCTGCACATAGTAGGTACTCAGTAAACACCTCTGATAAAGCTGAGGGAAGGAGCAGAGGGTGTGGGGGTTGGGAGGGACGTAGGGAACTATTGTGGCAGTCCCCTCCTAGTGAAGAGCACCAAGGACTTTTGGGAAATGACCACCTCTGTTGCTTAGCACCTGGCCCGGGGCTGAACACAGTGTGGTTTTTAAGCACTTGTAAGTTTTTTTTTTCAGACAGGGTATCACTTTGTCACCCAGGCTAGAGTGCACTGATGCGATCTCAGCTTACTGCAACCTCAACCTCCAGGGTTCAAGCAATCCTCCTGCCTAAGCGCCCCCTGAACTAGATGGGGCTACAGGCACACCTGGCTAATTTTTTGTATTCTTCTGTAGAGACAGGGTTTCACTATGTTGCCAAGGCTGGTTTCTAACTCCTGAGCTCAAGCAATCTGCCCACCTCAGCCTTCCAAAGTGCTGGGATTACAGGCGTGAAACACTGTGCCCTGCCTAGCACCTGTGAGATTTTTTTTTTTTTTTTTTTTAAGATGGGATTTCACCATGTTGGTCAGGCTGGTCTTGAACTCCCGACCTCAGGTGATCTGCCTGCCTTGGCCTCCAAAGTGCTGGGATTACAGGCGTGAAACACCGCGCCCTGCCTAGCACCTGTGAGATCTAACAACAGGGAAAACATCTTACTGCTGCTTCCCCTGCCCTCGTGCAGGCCTCACTCCCTCCCAAAGGATTCCCTCTGTTGCCTCTGTAACTTCCTTCCACCTCAGCCCTTCCTGCTCCAGGAACTGCTTCCTCCACCCACCTTGATCCTGGGGCAGGTCCTGGCGACCTCTAGAGTGCCCTTCTACGACAGGGTGCTCCCTCCCTCTGCAAACACCTCCAACATCTCCTGATTTTCCACCAGCAGGCGTCCACCCTCCTAGCATGGCTTTCTAGCATCAGCCTGTGCAGGTCTGCATCATAATTTTCTTTTTCTTTTTTTTTTTTTTTTGAGACGGAGTCTCGCTCTATCACCAGGTTGGAGTGCAGTGTCATGATCTCAGCTCACTGCAACCTCCGCCTCCTGGGTTCAAGCGATTCTCCGGCTTCATCCTCCCGAGTAGCTGGGACTACAGGCATGCACCACCAGGCCCAGGTAACTTTTGTATTTTTAGTAGAGAGGGGTTTCACGATGTTGGCCAGGATGGCCTGGATCTCTTGATCTTGTGATCTGCCCGCTTCAGCCTCCCAAAGTGCTGGGATTACGGGCGTGAGCCACCGCAACCAGCCTGCTGCATCATAATTTTCTGGGGCTTTTTTCCCCACACACCTGGAGCTCCGGGTGCACCGCATGGCTGCAACCTGTCCCGCACTCTCAGTCTCTTTACCTTTGCTCTTGTGTCATTCCTGCCCTTTAGCCAGTCTCCACCTGGGTAAATCTGTCCCACCCTCTAAGGCCTAATGCAAAGTGGCCTCCTTTGAGAGATCCAGCTTCCCCTACCCGCAGGGCAGAATTAACACTTTGTCCTCTGTGCTTTTGAACTGCTTTGGACAAACCACTCTCTGGTGTCCCCTCACATTGGAGGCTTCCCTGTAGGCCCACCTAATGCTGGGCACCTTGCCAGGATTAACACCATTCATACATTTAGCAGGTCCACAGGCACTGTACTGGGTGCTGGGGACTTGGTGGCGATTAAAGGAGCTGTGCTCTCCTGCTTCCTTGGAACTTAAGAGTCAAAGAAGGAATGATTTGTAAGTGCTGTAAATAATCAGTCCAGCAACTTCAGCATCACCAGGAAGCTTGTCAGAAATGCAGAATCTCAGACCCCGGTGCCCAGTCCTACTGAATGAGAATCTGCATTTTATTAAGATCCCCAGGGGACTGGTGCCTCCTTTCTCAACTCTGGTCCCCCTCTGCCTTTCCCAAGGCTGTTGGTGCCCATGTCTGTGAACCCCGAGGCTGATTTGACTGACTTCTAACCCAGTGCCCAGTGTGTGGGCCCCAGGAGGTACCCAGTAAGGGCTGGATAAAATGCATTTGTTGAAGGCAGGGGTGGCCTTGGTGGGCAGATGGGCCAGGTCACCTGGGAGATGGAAGGGGGCATTGGTTGGGGAGGGAGGCAGGGGCAGCCTTCAGAGCCAGAGCTCTTCAGTGCAAAGTGGAGGAGGCCAATTAGAGCCTCCTCGAGAATTAGAGGTCCTGGTGAAGATTGTACATTAACTATGGGTGGGAAGGACGGGAGGGGTTCGGGGAGTGGATTCAGGAGCAGTGAGACTGCCGGCCAGCAAGGCAAAGCAGGCCCACGCCTGTTCTTGGCAGGAGAGTGAGGCCAATGCCACTGTGTTATCCCCTCACCCCAGGGGGGAGCAGCAGAGGCCAGGGTTGGAGTAGCTGATTAGGGCCAATAAAAAGTGGAGGATTTAATGTGGCTTCAGGCCAGTGGCTAGGAAGAACTGGCCTTGGGTACACAGGATAGACCCGTCAGGATCTCATGTCATCTCTTGAAAATCTTCTTTTTTTTTTGAGATGACGTTTCACTCTTGCTGCCCAGGCTGGAGTGCAATGGCGTGATCTCAGCTCACCGCAACCTCTGCCTCTCAGGTTCAAGTGATTCTCCTGCCTCAGCCTCCTGTGTAGCTGAGATCACAGGCATGTGCCACCACGCTTGGCTGATTTTGTATTTTTAGTAGAGACAGGGCTTCTCTATGTCGGTCAGGCTGGTCTCGAACTCCTGACCTCAGGTGATCTGCCCACCTCGGCCTCCCAAAGTGCTAGGATTACAGGTGTGAGCCACTGCACCTGGCGAGATCTCTTTTGAGTACCCAGAGGGGTGCCCCCAGACCCACAGAGAGTAGACTGGGGGAGTGCAGGGGAACTGGGTCTTGGAGCTGAGCTTTCAACGTTTGTCAAAGTGCCTCTTTCCACTCATGGCTGGGCTTTGGTGCCCCATTTGGAGCTCTCAGGGCTTCTGGATCTGGATCACCCGGGCTGGGTGATCATAGTGGGTAGGATCAGAAGGGACCCTGCCTCTTACCCGTGAGGTTCCCTGTCCACCTGGCAGCCTGACCTGCTTCCCTGGAGGTCAGGACCCAAGAAGTATGGGTGTGAATATACAGAAAGCCCAGGTTTCCAGGCTCATGATCCCTGCATCGGAAACCTCAGGGGTATGGCTCTCAGGAACAGTGTCAGTCTTCTGTTCCATCAACAACTTGCTGGGTGGTTTTCGTTTTGTTTTGTTTGAGATAGGGCCTTTGTCCCTGGGCTGGAATGCAGTAGTGCGATCTGGGCTCACTGCATCCTTCACCTCTCGAGCTCAAGCAATCCTTCCACCTCAGTTCCCCCCCAGTAGCTGGGACTACAGGCATGTACTACCACACCTGTCTAGTTTTTGTATTTTTTGTAGAGACGGGGTCTCCCCTTGCTGTCCAAGCTAATGTCAGACTCTTAGGCTCAAGTGATCCTCCCTCCTCGGCCTCCCAAAGTGCCGGGATTACAGGCATGAGTCACCATGTCTGGCTGTTACTGGGTGTTGCTGGGTGTTTGTGCTCTTGCTGTACCTGAGAATCTCCCAGGGATTAAAAAAAAAAATCCAGCTCCGAAGTCTCATGCCAGACCAACTGAATCACCATCTCTAAGGCTGGGGTCTGGTTGTTGGATTTTTCTTTTTTCTTTTTTTTGAGATGGAGTCTCTGTCACCCGGGCTGGAATGCAGTGGTGCGATCTTGGCTCACTGCAACCTCTGCCTCCCAGGTTCAAGCGATCCTGCTGCCTCAGCCTTCCAAGTAGCTGGGATTACACATGCGTGCCACCACGTATGGCTAATTTTTTTGTATTTTTAGTAAAGACAGGTTGACATGTTGGTCAGGCTGGTCTTGATCTAGTGATGTCATGATCTGCCCACCTCAGCCTCCCAAAGTGTTGGGATTACAGGCGTGAGGCACCGTGCCCAGCCTGGGTGTTGGATTTTTAAAAGCTCTCCAGGTGATTTTAATGAGTACCTGGGGCCTGGATCCCTACCTGGGGGCCCTGCCAGGCTGACAGTCTGTGAGGAAAGCCTGCCTGCTGGGTCTACCTGCCCCTCAGCCTAGAAGGCCCATCTCTTTGTCCTCATTGGACTTTATAATATCATTCAACAAACATTTATTAAGCATCTACCATGTGCTAGGCAAGGCACTGTTTTAGGCACTGGGGAATCAGTGGTAATCAAGGCACAGGTCCAGCTTGTTCCATTCTGTACAGTGGGGCCCTTTGAGCCTTAAGTCTCTGAGACATATGTAATTCCAGGAATGTGAGACTGCCCCTCCTATGTGGACCGCATTCCCTGGGTGGATTTCAGACCTGCCTTGGCTTTCATTTAGCTGTGATTTCACTGGAAGGAGATTAGACTTCTGTACCCCAAGGCAGAGTCTTGGTCTCAGCCTAATGCATGCAACTCATGTTTTGAAAATATATATATATTTTTTCAGATTTTAAAAAATATACATTCCATGGAGAAAATGTGAAAAACTAAAAAAAAAAAAAAAAATCTGTAACTTACATGAACATTTTCTAAGTGACTTACATTAACTGTGACTTACATTAACATTCTCTATGACCTTCTAGCCTTTTTTTTTTTTTTTTTTTTGAGATGAGTCTCGCTCTGTCACCCAGGCTCGAGTGCAGTGGTGCCATCTCGGCTCACTGCAACCTCCACCTCTCAGGTTCAAGTGATTTTTCTGCCTCAGCCTCCTGAGTAGGTGGGACTCCTGGCCCATCACCACGCCAGGCTAATTTTTGTATTTTTAGTAGAGATGGGGTTTTGCCATGTTGGCCTGGCTGGTCTTGAACTCCTGACCTTGTGATCCACCCACCTCGGCCTCCCAAAGTGCTGGGATTACAGCCACTGCACCTGGTCCTAAACAACTTTTTTTTTTTTTTTTTTTTTTTTTTGAGACAGAATCTTGCTCTGTTGCCCAGGCTGGAGTGCAGTGGCACAATCTCAGCTCACTGCTACCTCCACCTCCTGGGCTCAAGCGATTCTCCTGCCTCAGCCTCCTGAGTAGCTGGGACTACAGGCTCATGCCACCAAGCCCGGCTAATTTTTTCCGGGTGAGACAGGGTTTCACTGTGTTAACCAGGATGGTCTCGATCTCCTGACCTTGTTATCCGCCCACCTCGGCCTCCCAAAGTGCTGGGATTACAGGACTGAGCCACTGCGCCTGGCCACCTTAATTTATTTAAGCAACTCTAGCATTCAGCATTCAGGCTGTTTGTAAATTTTTGCTGTTAGGAACCATTTGCCCTGAACAGCCTAGTCCATACATGCCTGAACACTTGTCTAGTTATAGGTATCCTCTCAGGTAATAAGTTTCCAGAAATGGAGACCAAAGACAAGGTACACCTTTACCTCTTAGGCTCTCTAATGTTTTGTGTTTCTGTGGTGGTGGAAGGGTGTAGGAACAGGACTTGTGCCACAGAGGGTCAAACCTGATTCATGTCATGTGTAAATGTTGCACTAGCATGTGGGGAGTAAGACCAGCCTCTGCCCTTGAGGTTAGGTTGCGGAGGTACCAGGCACTTCCCTGGCAGTGCGAGGATGTGCTGGAGAAGGGATGAAGTGGAGAGAGGGTGGTGTGGGGGTTGGCTCAGCCTAGAATGAGGGCCACACGTCCACCTTGGGACTCCAGGGTCTCTGGCTGCATCCAGCTCCTCGGCCTGAATCCTGCCGGCCTGAAAGAATCCTGCTGGAGCCACTTGCTCACACTCTGCCCTGCCCTACATTCCTGACCCCACATCCTCTCCCTGGCTTGGTCCACTGGGGCGGTGGCTTGGGTTGGGGGTGGGGACACATGCTGAATTTTAGGGTGGGGCCACACCAGCTTTCTGCTTTCAGCTTTCAGGGAGGTTTCTGGGTTTCGATGACCTGCACACATGCCTGGAGTCCCTGCATGTCCACCCCCAGCCCTGCCCTCTAAACTTCACCCCGTGTAGAGCTGGGGCACCCCTCTCTGGGAGTGGGGGCTGTGTGAGTGGAAGAGAGGAAATCTGGGGTGGGGGAAGGAGGAAAACAGAACCCAGATCTCCACTAAGTTCATCACAGGCCTCCGAATGTGAGCTCTGAGCCCCCTGGGTACGTCAGGTGGTCATACGAAAGGTGCCAGTGGTACCCAGCATTCATACCTGCAGTCACAATTCCCTGCAGTCAGGACCCTGGCTTAGAGAGCTTGGGGTCACGAAGCAGAGGCCTGAGGAGAGGAGGTTGCAGGGCCTTTCAGACCAGGGACTAGGAGAGAAATGTGGGGTGCAGAAATGAGGCTGGGCGTTCACAACACAGTGAGTCCAGGGTGTGGGCTGGGGATGGAACTGGGTGGAGCTCCATTACTGAGGGATTTCCACTTGGAGAGACAGGCAGCAGAGACTCATTGCAGAGGCTTCAGTGAGGGAGTAAAATGATCAGACTGGTATTTTTTTTTTTGCCAGCAGGTGGACAGAGCCAGAAGGGGCAGTGAACACAAATCTCAGTCCAGGAGCAGCTGCAGGTGCTTGAGGCAGACACCTGTGCATATTTGGTTAGCAAATCACTCTCTCCATCATTCAGCCAGCCAGCCAGCCATTACGCCTTCCTGCACCGTGCAGGAGAGCCCTCTTCTCCAGTAGAAGTCTAGAAATAGATGATGGGGGTGATATAGGTAATGGGAGGGAGAATTAAGTCTGTGACTCAAAGATGATGATGATGATGATGATGATGGCAATGGGTAGACTTTACAGATCACTTACATTGGGTGGCTCTGGCCTTTACGAATGCTATCACAGCCTGAGGCATAAACATGCTTCAGAAAAAGTAGAGAGAACCTTTTAGAACACTGATTTGCCTACCACCTAGACTTAATAATTGTTTACAGTGGTCATATTTGCTATGTGTATTTTGTGCTGAGGTATTTTATGAAAAATCACATACATTGCATCTTTTTCACCTCTAAGTATTTTATAATGCATCCCTATGTAACTACAGTGCTGTGATCACACCAATTAATAGTTTTCTAATGGCATTCAGGACCCAATCCATAGTCAGATGTGCCATTGTCCTCAGTGGTATGATCAGAGTTCACTGTAACCTCGAACTCCTGGGCTCAAGCGATCCTCCTGCCTTGGCCTTTCAAAGTGCTGGGTTGTGCCTGGCCTTAGTCTGTGTTTGACTGACCATTGGTTTCTTTCTTTTCTTTTCTTTTTTTTTTGAGACGGAGTTTTGCTCTTGTTGCCCAGGCTGGAGTGCAATGGTGTCATCTTGGCTCACCACAACCTCCGCCTGTGGGCTCAAGCAATTCTCTTGCCTCAGCCTCCTGAGTAGCTGGGACTACAGGTGCGCACCACCACACCTGGCTAGTTATTTGTATTTTTAGTAGAGACGGGGTTTCACCGTGTTAGCCAAGATGGTCTCGATCTCCTGACCTCAAGATCTGCCCGCCTCGGCCTCCCAAAATGCTGGGATTAAAGGCATAAGCCACCGGGCCCTGCCACAGTTTCTTTTTTTTTTTTTTTTTTTGAGATGGAGTTTCCCTCTTGTCACCCAGGCTGTAGTGCAATGGCGCAATCTTAGCTCACTGCAACCTCTGCCTCCTGGGTTCAAGGGATTCTCAGCCTTCTGAGTAGCTGGGATTACAGGTGCCTCAGCCTTCCGAATAGCTGGGATTACAGGTGGCAGCCACCACGCTCGACTAATTTTTGTATTTTTAGTAGAGACGAGGTTTCACTATGTTGGGCTAGGCTGGTCTTGAACGACCTCAGGTGATTCACCCACCTCGGCCTCCCAACCCCTGCCAGGCCTGATCATTGGTTTCTTTAAATTAGGATCCTATCTAGGTCCTCACATTAAATTTGATTCTTATGCCTCTTTGGTTTCATCTAAAACAGCGCCCCGCCCCATCTCCTTTCCCACCGTGAACACTGAATTTCTGGCAAGGCAGGGTTGTGCTGTAGGCTGCCTCACTTGCTGGACTGATTTGTCAGGGCTGCCTTTGTTGCTCTGTTTCCTAGAGAGCTCTGCGGAGGTCTGGAGCCAGGGTGAGCAGGCCTGAGGGTCTGCTCTGCTGAGGGTCCTACAGCCTCAGTTACTCTGTCAGGTGAGAAAGACTGAGAGTCCAGTTCTGGGTTATGGAGAGTGGGAGACAAGCCTGGGGCTGGCAGAGCTTGAGACAAGGGCAGGCTGGCAACCCATGGTTGCACCTTTTCTTCCTCTCTTCCCAGTTTTCCCTCTGGTCTCCTGCTCCCTGTGTTCTCCTTGTCCTTACAGATATGTTCTCCCATGCACCCAGCACTGCTGTAGAGACCCCAGGACTTGTCAGAGAGCCCACCTGCCCCTTACAGCCAGAAACCCAGGCCTGTGGCAGAGGCAGGCTGGCACACTGGCCCCGACCTTTATTTCTACTGGGCCAAGTTTAGTTGTTCTTGCTATCTCCGTTCTTCCTGGAGAGACTATTGGGGTTCTCTGCGTGTGCGGCTTATTGTCCTTTCTAGACTTTAAGCTTTCTGAAGGCTTTAGCTGTACTTGTTTTAAAATTCCATATATTCCATATACTGCCTGGCCCCTTGGTTGGCACAGGATGGATTCTTGGTAAAGATATGTAGAGGCAAAGAAAGCAGTTGCTTTTGCAGGGATGCAGGAGTTAATTTCTTTTCTCTGATGAGCCAGGAACCCCAACCAGTGAATCTGGTTTCCTCTCTTAACATTCCTTCCTCACCTCTGGCTAGTAGGTGTGACTTTTGATATCTGGAGAAAAGGCCCCTCTAGGTCTCCCACCCACCACCAACCCAGTGTTCAGACGGTGCCTGCTGTTGGAGTGGCCCCCTTGGGGCTGGCCTGGATCTGTGGAGTGGTGGCCAGTGTCTAGGGCTGGGAGCCAGAAGACCTGGGATCTGGAATTTGCCGTTCCATTAACTTGTGTGACCTGGGCTGGTCAGTTTTCCGTCCATGCCCCAGGGACAGTTTTCTCATCCACAGCTGGGTGGAGTCGGGGTTGTTCAGGGTCCCTCAGGGATCTCCCCAGTCTGTGACTCCCCCCTCCCATGGTGCTCTGATGGTGGCCAAGCCGGAAGGTGCAGGTTTTGAGTCAGGCTCCTTGATAGTCACCTGCCCCACTTCTATCTAGCTCCCTTCCTCCTTCTTATCTAATCTTTCCAGACAGCACTGCCCCGCCCTGCTGCCTTTCCCATGGCGCCCACCTGGATCTCAAAAGTCCACGCTGGGTGGAATGGGGCCACCCAGGTCCTGGGATGCAGCTGTCTTCCTTTCCTACCTCAAATCAAGGTCTTGGGACTGTGCCCTCCTCATACCTTAGAACATGCTGTCAACCAGCTCCTCTCCAGAAGGCCCAGGACCGCCCTGCCTGCCCACAGGCCTCCAGCCAGGACCCTTTCCTTGTAGCCCCATCCTCCTGTCCCCTCTGCTGTTCAGACTGGTCTTGTGCCTCCCAGTGGATGAAAAGGCGCACTGCAGGGATTGTCCTCTGCGCTCCTGAGCCCGCAGGTGCTGGCCATGAGCTAGGCTGGTCCTGAATGGAGGGGAGAAGGGGGACACACAGGTGTAGACAAGGCCCCTGTCCTCGGGACTCGGCATGGTTGCAGGAGATCCCGGAGGGTGGGACCACACCCAGCACACTGTAGGCTCGCAGTGAGGTGTGTTGAGTAGATGGAGACCTGGGTTGTGTTTGTGCCATTTTCTGAGCCACTGTGTGGCTCCGGGGTTCCGTCCACTTTGTGGGCCTCACACTGGACTATGGTAAGAACGCAATGAGATACTGGATGTAAAAACGATTGATACACTATAGAGTTCGAGCGATAGAAGGGCAGTTTTTCTGTGATCTTGGCTGGGGTACCACCGGCCTCTAGATGAGGGGTGATGCCGGTGGTGGGCGTGGGCAGGGAGCCACGCGGGAGCCTCAGCTCGGCCTTGAGATGGCAGGAGTGGATTGGGGCGTCATTCTAGTAGAGGCTGGACGGTGAGATCGGCGGGCTGGAAGAGGGCGGGAGCAGGCCCTTTCCGAGGCCCGTGGGCGGAGGGACCTTGTGAGGAGGCGTTCGGAAAGGGGGTGAGGCGACGCGGCCACTTTCCCCCTGGAGAGTGCGGCTCTGGTTTCAGCGCCAGGTGCGGACTCAGTAGGGCACCTGCGGCCCAGCTAGTTTGATAAACAGAGGTGCCCGCCATGAGGAAGAGTCGGGGTGGGGCGCTAAGGCCAGGGACATCGGTGCCAGCGGGTGGGGAGGGGTCCCTCGGGGCCGCCCTCCGCGGGCAGCCGAGCCGGGTAGAGCAGGAAAGCGCGGGCGCAGCAGCACATCACCCGCCCCGCCCCCGGGCGCGCCTGGCGGAGGCGCGGCGTCCTGGCAGCGGCCGGCAGTCGGAGGCAGGCCGGGGCGAGGCCGCGCTGGCCCTCCCTTGGCGGCAGCGGCGCGGCGGGGGAGACGGCTGCACGTGGGGCGGTGAGTTTCGCTCCGCCGCGGGGGCGGTGGCGGGGCGGGACGCCCGGAGCTCGCGGGCAGGGCCAGGCTGGGGGCGGGGCCAGAGCGCGTGGGGCGGGGCGGGGCGGGGCCAGGGCGGCCAGACCCGCGCGCTCCAGAGCCGCGCGGACCCAGAACCGCTCCCTCCACGCAGCGACGGGGAGGTCTCGGTCTCGCCGGGTGGAGCTCCATCAAAATTGCCTGACTTGTGTCCCGGCCCTCGAGCCTCCCTCTGGACCCAGGTCTCCCGACAGCTCATCTGATAAGAGCTTTTCTGCTGATATGTTAATAACTTCACCCGACGCTCCCTCCCGTCCCGCCCCACCTCCCGCCGGAGATCACCTTCTTGCGATCCCTCAGGTCTAATAAGTATGCACGGAGACATGGGGGAGGGCCGCTTGGGGGCACGATGGGACCCTGGGAACATCTGCCCAGGGCCACCTTCTTTGCCTACACACACCAGCTGGGGGCTGCGCTAAACAGTAGCTGGAGAATCAAACAAGGAAGGCAAGGTGGCAAGGTGCCACCCGTTGGAGAATTCTTGGGGGGCACAGAATGGAGCCTAACAGTCCTAGATGATGCCTGTTTTGCTGGTCCTCGTGGACCCAGGAGGAAATGCCAAAGGTCCCATCTCCTGCCTCCCAAGTCCTCACTCCTGACCGACCCTCCCTGCTTTCCAGAGCCCACGCCAGGGCTTGTTTCTCTCCTCCAGTCCCTCCCACAGACCATTCTCGCTTGCTCAGCTGCACATCTGGGATGTCTTCCCCTTCCCAATCTTGTTTGAATTCCCCTCAGGAGGCCATGCTCCCCCTCATGACCAGTCCCTCTCTTCTCTAAGTGGCTTCTGGTTTTTTTTTTTTTTTTTTTTTTTTTTTGAGATGGAGTTCCCTCTTGTTGCCCAGACTGGAGTGCAATGGTGCGATCTTGGCTCACCGCAACCTCCACCTCTCCCAGGTCAAGCGATTCTCCTGCCTCAGCCTCCCAAGTAGCTGGGATTACAGGCATGTGCTACCACGCCCGGCTAATTTTGTATTTTTAGTAGAGAGGGGTTTTCTCCATGTTGGTCAGGCTGGTCTCGAACTCCTGACCTCAGGTGATCCGCCTGCCTCAGTCTCCCAGAGTGCTGGGATTACACAGGTGAGCCTAAGTGGCTTCTGTTTGCAATCCCTGCTTTGCAGACTGCCGGGCACTGGGATGGGGAGGGGCTGAGTTGGAGAGGCGGGGCTTCAAAACTGTGCCAGCGTGGGCAGGGAAAGAGGGGCATCCACCTAATAACCGGATGGGCTTGTCCAGAGGGGTGAGAAAAAACACTTTGGCCCCCCGAATTTGCATGTCTTTCCTTCATTTGTGACCCAGACAAGGAGTTCCGAGGAGAGACGTGGAGGGGTCAGGAATAAGGATGGCTTTTTCCGTTAGACAGGCAGTCTCTGAGGAAGGGGACTCTTCAGCCTCTTCCCCTTCCTCCTACCTTGTGTGCTGGTCAAGATGGGGGCTGTGGGGACTGCCGCCAGCCTCTCTCCAGCTGCACAACTTCCATGCTGCCCTGTGGTTCCATCACCCTTGGTCAGTGCTTTCTTCCTCCCACCTTCAAAATTCATTCTTCAGGGCTTTGCTAAGAGACAACCAGCTAGTCTGATTCACTAATATCTAGCAGGAAATTCTATGAATTATTCAAGGCTCTGAGCACCTCCTGCTTCTCCCACACCTTCTCTGATTGGCCAAGTGCTGACCTCTCCCTTCCCTGAATTCGGAGGAAACCCACGGCTGGTACCACCAGTTGGCTCTGATACATATATTCTTTATGTTTTTTTATCTTCTGAGTACGTGATTTGTCTTCCCAATGAGATTTTAAACTCCCCGAGGCAGGGACCTCGTCTTTTGATTCTTGTGTACTTTACTGCACAGCTAGTAAAACCAATTAATTAACTCAGTGTGTATTTTATGTGTGCCTTCTCTACACCAGGCAGTGATCTAAGTGCTGGGGGTACGGCAGGGAGCAAACAGACATGTCTATGCCCTCACGGAACTTACATCCCATGGGGTAAGGGTAAGGGATAGTAAATAAAATAAGTAAAATAGCTAGCCAGCCAGGTGGTGATAAAGGCCATGGAGAACAATTACACAGGGAGGGGCATACCGAGTGTGGCAGGAGGCACATGTCCAGTTCCCTGGGGGCTTTAAGGAACCTTGAGTGGGCTCCAGGGCTGGAGCAGAGGGGTGAGGGGGAAGGGGATGGGGAGGAGATGCTATCAAAGAGATGAGGGGGGATGGACCATGTGGATCTTTCAGGCCATGTGAGTTCTTTGGTTTTATTCTGAGATGGGTGGTTCTGGAGGGTTCTGAGTGGATTCTGGCCTGATTTGACTTATCTTTTAAAGGGATCCTTCCCCTGATGGGTGTGGTGGCTCACGCCTCTAATCCCAGCACTGTGGGAGGCCAAGGCAGGCAGATCAACCTGCGGTCAGGTGTTTGAGACCAGCCTGGCCAACATGGTGAAACCCTGTCTCTACTAAAAATACAAAAAATAAAAGAAAAGAAAAAATTAGCTGGGCATGGTGGTGGGTGCCTGTAATCCCAGCTACTAGGGAAGCTGAGGCAGGAGAATTGCTTGAACCTGGAAGTCAGAGGTTGCAGTGAGCCAAGATCACACCACTGCACTCCAGCCTGGGTGATAGAGTGAGATTCCATCTCAAAAAAATAAAAAAGTAAAGGGATCCCCCCTGCTGCTGTGTGGGAAATAGGCTGTAGGGAGTGAAGGAGAAACCCAGGAGACTAATGAGAAGGTAGTTACTGAAATCCAGGTGAGAGCTGGTGGGAGCCTGGACAATGTGGTGGTGAAAGTGACAAGAGAGGTCCAATTCTGTACCTGATTGTGCATTTTGAAGATGCAGCCCACAGGATTTCCTGACAGGTTAGGTGAGGTGTGAGTGGAAGAGAGGAGCCAAGGATAGGTCCAAGGTTTTTTGGACCAAGCAGTTGGAAGGATGGAGTTGCCATTGACTGAGATGGGGAGGACCTCCAGAGGAGCATTTTCTGGTGGGAGGCCAGGAGCTCAGCTTGCACAGGCTTGAGTTTGAGATGCCTGTGGACACCCAAGTAGAGATGTCAAATAGGCAGTTAGATCTCTGAGGCTAGAGTTTGGGGGAGGTAAATGTAGGAGTTCTCAGTTGGTGGTGCTTTTAAGTTCATGAGTGGGATCAAGATGCCCAAGGACTCGAGTGCAGATGCAGAAGGGAAGAGGGCCAAGGACTGAGCAGGTGCTGGAGGCTGGGAGAAGAAGGAGACAGAGGACCCTCTCTGCCCTCCCTGTCACTCTGTGGTCCTACACAGTGCTTGCTCTGACGCTGGGCTGCCTGACTTCAAAGCCTGGCTCTGCAGACTGTTTATCCTCTCCATACTCTGCTTTCTCTGCCTGCAAAATGGAAATAACAAAGTAGAATTAGAAACTTAAGTAACAATATATGAAAACATGGGGCAGTTCTCCAGTATTGAGGACACCACCTGGATGTCCTCCAGTTCAATTCAATTCTGACACTATCTACCTGGAGTTAGTGTCAGATCCCACAGGTGGAAAGCTCAGTCCACCAAGACTAATGTCACTTCAGATACCAATCACAAGTCTGGGCCTCTGGTGCTTCTGACCAACCAGCCATAAATCAGGGGTTCCCATAAATCAGGGGTTCTCCATCTCCATCTTCCCTTCTCCTCTTCATGTTTGATAATTTGCTAGAATGGCTCACAGAACTCAGAAAAACAGCCAGGTGGAAGAGATTAACAGGACAAGGTATGGAGCAGGAGGTGTAGAGTGTCCAGGTCCTCTCCAGGGGTGCCCCCCTCCTAGTATCCCCCATGTATTCACCATGTTCATCAGCCAAGCTCTCTCTGAACCTGGTCCTTTTTTTATTTATTTATTTATTTATTTATTTATTAAATGGAGTCTTGCTCCGTTGCTCAGGCTGAAGTCAATGGCATGTCTCAGCCCACTGCATCCTCTACCTCCTGGATTCAAGTGATTCTCTTGCCTCACCCTCCTGAGTAGCTGGGTTTACAGGTGTGCACCACTGCACCTGGCTAATTTTTGTAATTTTTTTTTTTTTAAGTAGAGAAAGGGGTTTCATCACGTTGGCCAGGTTGGTCTTGAACTCCTGACCTCAGGTGATTAGCCCACCTCAGCCTCTCAAGGTGTTAGGATTACAGGTGAGAACCACTGCACCTGGCCCCTTTTGGGTTTTTATGGAGGCTGCCTTACCTAGGCATGATTGATTAAACCATTAGCCATTGGTGGCCAACCTAACCTTCAGCCGCTCTCCTCCCAGGAGGAGGTTGTAATAGGGGTGGGGCCAAAATGGGAACCCTCTAATTAGATGGTTATTCCCCCTGGCAGCCCTGTCCTCAGGGGCTTTCCAAAAGTTCCCTCATTAACATAAAACCAGGTGTGGTTGAAAGAGGCTTGGTATGAACAGAATTCATGCCATTTCCTCTTTATTGCTTCCTATCTATTTCAGGAACTGGATACAAAAATCTGAACATTGTAACTCTTCTTGCCCTTATCACTTAGGAAGTTACACTTTAGGAACTCTGGTCAGGAGCCGGGATGAAAACCAAATATATATTTCTATTATGTCGTAACACTTTGCATTGTGCAAAATGTTAGTTGTTCCAAAGAAAACACACCGTGGCTTGGTTCTCAAGGAACTCACAGTGTGGATACAGCAAGTATGGAAGTGGGGAGAGACACTGCTGCAGGAAAGGCCAGGACCAGGTGCCGGAACTCGGAGGAGGGAGGCCCCCAGGGGCTGGCCAAGGAAGGCTTTGCAGAGCAGGAGAGCTGAGGGTAGAAGAATGGAGTTTCGCTAGGCCTGTGGCTTCATGGGGCCAGGGTGGAGTGCATGTGAAGCACTGCAGGCTTCAAGGACTGCCTCTGGAGAGACGAGCGTTTCAGGGACCTTGGGATCAACAGGAGGTTTAGTAGAGTTGGGGCAAAGAAATAGTGAGGCTAGCTATGGAGGAGGTGGAGGTCAGATCACAAAAGACCTTGTTAACCAACCCAGGGAGGGGGAGGTACAGAAGGAGCATGGGCTTTGAAATCAGCTCTGTGAGTTTAGGTAAGTTATTTAATATCCAGATTCAGTTTTTTCCTCAGTAAAATGGCACTAAAAACAAGCCTCTTGCTGGGAAGTTGGTGAGAATTCAGAGGTAACAGGCACGAGGGTGTTGAGACAGAGTTGGCCTTTGACACGGTGGGTGATCAGCATCTCTTTATCCTGAAGGCTGGAGAGACACTGACAAATTTTAAACGCAGGAAGTGTGGCTGGATGGGTAGATGGGTGGATAGGTGGTGGATGGACGGGTGCACGGGTGGGTGGATGAATAGATGGATGATGGGTGGAATAGGTAGATGACGGGTGGCTGGGTAGATGAATAGGTGGAGGGGTGAGTGGATGGGTGGAGGGATGAGTGGATGGGTGGATAGACGGATGGGTAAATGAATGTCCTCAAGAGATGCAAGATTGCTGGGCGCGGTGGCTCACGCCTATAATCCCAGCACTTTGGGAGGCTGAGATGGGCGGATCACCTGAGGTAGAGAGTTTGAGACCAGCCTGACCAACATGGAGAAACCCTGTCTCAACTAAAAATGCAAAATCAGCTGGGCATGGTGGTGCATGCCTGTAATCCCAGCTACTCAGGAGGCTGAGGCAGGAGAATCTCTTGACCTGGGAGGCGGAGGTTGCAGTGAGCTAAGATCGCACCATTGCACTCCAGCTTGGGGAACAAGAGCAAAACTCCATCTCAAAAAAAAAAAAAAAAAAAAAGAGAGAGAGAATGAGATGCAAGATTAACCAAAGCATGGCTATAAGGGGAAATTGTCCTAAGGTGAACCAAAGAGGAGAATATAAAATGAGGCCTGACTGAGACTGGGAAGGTGTGAGACTCATTGTCCTCCCTGGAGACCTAAAGACTCATGCCGCTAGTTTGGTGTCCCCTGTGCTTCTCTCATCTATCTGTCTCTGGTCCCACTCGGCTTCTGTTTCTCATCCTTTTTATCTTTCTGAGTCTCTTTGTGTCTCTCCCTCCCACTCCTCTGTGCCGTTGTTTTTCTGCTCCTCTCCTGCCTGCCTCACTCACTGCCCTTCCCATCAGGGTAGCAGGGTCTCAGGACTGGGACAAGAGATGCACCTGCAGCAAATGACGGCCCCGACTGGTGGCAGAGTCCCCCAGGACAGCTGCAGCTCCACTGAAGGGGTCGGGGTGGGCTGGGTGTGCTTCTGTGTTCTTCCTGGGGTTCTCCCCCTCCCCCACCCAAGAGACACGTTGCCTTTCAACAGTGGTGCCAGGAAAGAATAACTTGATGGTAGGGGGCTTGTTAGTGATGGAGGAATTATCTTAGGGGCTCACTGGTGCCCTGGAATCCCTTGCTCCAAGGGAGGGATGCTGTGGGAGATGGGTCTCTTCTCTCCTGCTCACCAAGCTGCCTTGTCCCTCAGGCTGGTGGATGACCGCTGTGTGGTGGAGCCCGCGGCTGGGGACCTGGACAACCCCCCTAAGAAGTTCCGAGGTAAGATCTGCACTCCCTCTGCCACTGCCCCTCCCAGGCTGCAGGGTCCTGGACCTGCGACTGAATTTATTCAACTGCATTCAGCCGCAGCAGCTGGATTAGATGTGGCTGCCCTGCAGACCTCACTCTGCTGTTGGCGGAATCCCCCTTGGCTTGCACTACTGCCATCTTGCCACAGACGCACCATTCCCTTCATTTTCCGGGGCCACACCCCCACTTTTCAGGGGCACACCCACTGCTGGCCAGGGGCCCATTCTCCCCTCAAAATCCCCATAGCTGCAGGGCTTTCTGTGTCTGCGTGACTGGATCTTTTCTGAGGGAACAGGGGGTGGAAAAGGGAATTGTCTGAGGCTTTAGGAGGCCCTGGTGACAGCCCTTCCTTGTGCCTCAGTTCCTCATCTGCATGGTAAGCGATTCGGACCCCCCGGTTTCCAGAACTCTTTTGACCCTGGTTGTGTCCTCAGCCCCATCCTGTGCTTGAGTCCTGCCTGGCAGGAAGCTCTAACAAAGCCCCTTGCTGGGAAGTTGGTGAGAGCTCACCTTGGCCAAGTGACTTCGTTCGTGGGGCCTTGTCCTGCGTGGTCCGTGGGCTCCTCAGCTGCCCATCAGGCTGAGGGCCTTTGTGGGGATTAAACAGTATCCTGGCTGTCATTGTGCTAAGCCAGGGTGAGGTGCTGCTGTTGTGCTTACCTGTGAGGGCTGAGACCGACCGACAGTCAGACAGACAGGTCCTGGGCGTGGTGGGCAGGGTGGCGGCAGGCAGCAACACGCCGGGCCTGCTGCCACCAAGTCTGCCCGTGTGGCTGCTCCTCTGGGGAGAGTTAGCTGGGATTGTCCTTGATGGGCGTGCTGGGAGGGGGAGCAGGATTGGAGACAATCCAACGGCATCCTTGGCAGGCTGGCTGCTGGGGCTGTGCCCATCCCTGGGAACCCACAGAGGGGCCCCCGTCTGCAGTTCTGTCTCCTGCTTCCATCATGGGGCTCTGAGCCGGGGGCTTTGGCTGGTGGAGGTCTTAGGTGGGAACTGTCCTGGCCCTGGACCGTAAGGCCCCTCTGCCCCTACACCGTTGGCCCCGGTGCCTCTCCGCCTCATCCTGTCCCCTACACCGCTGGCCCCCGCGCCTCTCCACCTCATCCTGTCCCCTACACCGCTGGTCCCGGCGCCTCTCCACCTCATCCTCTCCCCCTACACTGTTGGCCCTGGTGCCTCTCCACCTCATCCTCTCCCCCTTGCGCCTCTCCACTTCCCTGCAGCCACACCAGCCTCCGCCTACCATTCCTCATAGTCACCAGCCACACTCCTGCCTCCACACCTTTGCTGTTCCTTCTGCCTGGAACATTCTTCTCCAAATAGCCACGCGGCCCTGACACTCAGCGGCTTCAGGTTTCACATCTTCAGCGAGTCCTTCCCTGACCACTCAACACAGGATCGCATCGCTGGCCCCACCTCCCTTGCCTGCTTTGTTTTTCTCTGTAGCATGAGTCCGCCATGCTCAGTGTATTTTATTTATTTGTGTTTGCCATTTGTCTTCCCCATTAGAATGTCAGCTCCACCAGGGCAGCGATTTCTGTGTCGTTGTTGTTGTTTGCTGTTTCACCTGCAGTGTCTGTCACACAGTGGGTACCCCCAGCACATAGGAGGCCTCAGTGCATGCACGGGGCCCCTCCCCAGCATCCTCTTGGCCCTGCCGCTCACTCAGGCCTGGCTGCTTCATGTCCTGTGGCTGTGACCCACCCAGAATTTTCCCAGTGGGGCCCAGGCTCTGTGGGTTTCATGTGCTCGCTTGGAGGCATGAGGTGAGGACAGCTCTGACCTCACCTGTCCCGGTTCCCTGAAGGATGGGTAGAGACAGGAGGCCTGGGCCTCTCCTGGAGTCGGAAATGGGAGGGTGTTGAGGCTGCAGATGGAGGGTGGACTGCCATCTAGTAGCAGGATTTAGTCTAGTTCTTGTAAGGAACTTAGAGAGAGAGAGAGAGAGGTGAGAGAGAGAGAGAGAGGTGAGAGAGCAGAGAGGTGAGGGTCCCGTGGGTGGGGTCTGCCAGGACTGGAAGGGGAAGGTTTGCATGTGTGTCGAGGTGTGTGTGTGCAGCTGTGTGGTGTGACAGGCTGGTGACAAGGAAGTATGTGTGACCAAGGAAGACTTGCCCTAGGCTGCCAGTGGACAGAATTTGGGGCCAATTTTTGACAACAGCAAAGCCATTTAGCAGAACAAATGCTCCTTCGACTTCTTGCCCTCCGCCCTCATCACTCCTTCCCCTTCTCTCCTCCCCCAGGTCCCCCATCCTCTTCCTCTCTGTTTTCCCAAAGCCTGTAAGTGGGGCCCACCCCAGAACACCTGGGTCACCCTGTGGTCCCATAGCCTTGCTGGGTCCATCCAGCAAAGTGACGTGGAAAAGAAAGATTCAGACTCCATCTCCTTCCCCCTCTTCTCTGCCCCAGCGCCTGCTTCCTTGGTGTCTTGATGAGGTGGGCAGAGGCCCCTCTGGACTCCCTATGGCCCTGTTGGGACCTGAGCGGAGCCTGCCTTCTGGGACAAAGCCAGGTCTCCATGCACCCTGTGGCTGGCGGGTACAAATTGGGGCATTAGAATGTGGGACAAGAGACATGGACTATACATAGCTGGGAGGCCTGGCTTTCACTGTTTCCATGTCTCCTGCAAACACCCAGGCCTGGGGGGTGGGACCCAGCAAGGGGGGTGGGGTTACGGCAGGCATTTTAGAAGTTGGCTGGTGGTCATCAGAAATGGCCTTATCCTGAAGACTCCCAGAAGTTCTGCCCTTCGACCAACCTGGGGTGAGCCTGGCCATTGCTGGGACTTCTAGCTGCTTGCCCAGCTCCCTGCTAGCTCCTCCTTTACCTGCTGACCCTGGAGGCTGGGCTCGCAAAGCCCCCGCCACCCCCACCTCGGGAAGGAACCCTTGCATGGCTCCTTGCTTGTAGCTTCAGCTCCAGCCACCTTCGAAGCCACCCTAAGCCCCAACATGTTCAGGGACTTATTTCCAGAGCTGGCAAGGCCCTGGGAGGCCCAGGCTGCTGGTGCCCTGGTGTGTGGCACCCACACCAGGCCAGCCCTAGAACTCTGCCTGGCTGTAAGGTTTCTGGCTGTGGCTGCCATGAGTCCCGAGCTGCTGACTGGGCTGAGCCTGGGGCACGTTCTTTCCCCTAGCCCTTTCTCCTTCTCTTCCTCTTCCTGTTGGGGCATGGACTTGGGTAGCCCTTGTCTCCAAGTCTATCTCAGGGAAGCTCAGAACTTGCACTCCCAGCCCCAGTGCCCACAAGATAAATGTGTGGGGGCAGGTGCCAAGGAGGGGGAATGATGAGGTGGCTGACTTCCATCTGTGTGAGTGGACACCCCCTTCCCCAGCCTACACCTCCTCTCTACCTGTCCGTGCTCTAAGCCTAGTTTATTGTTATTGTGATTAAGACATATTTCAAGTGTACACAATAGTAAAAGAGAAAAATAGGGCCGACACGGTGGCTCACACCTATAAACCCAGCACTTTGGGAGGCCAAGGCAGGCGGATCACAAGGTCAAGTTCAAGACCAGCCTGGCCAATATGGTGAAACCCCATCTCTACTAAGAATATAAAAATTAGCCGGGCATGGTGGCACGTGCCTGTAATCCCAGCTACTTGAAAGGCTGAGGCAGGAGAATCGCTTGAACCTAGGAGGCAGAGGTTGTGGTGAGCCAAGATTGCACCACTGCACTCCAGCCTGGGCAACAAGAGAGAAACTCCATCTTAAAAAATAATAATAATAAAATAAATAAATAAATTCTGTACTGTTTTTGAGATTTATTTGAGTTGATACACATGGCTGTAGTTCATGTGTTTAATTGCAATGTTGCATTCCACTGGGTGATACATTGAATCCCTTCATTGGCGCTCCTGTGGATGGACTTTCAGCTCATTTCCAGCATTTGGCAATTGCCTGAGATGCTGCAGTGAACCTCCCTGGGCTAGCTCGTATGCTCGGGTTCCTCCAGTATGTTCTGAGTGGGGGGGATTACTAGGTGGGAAGGATGCACCTCTGTGGCATGAGAAGTGATCCTGTGGTGACTGTGGGGCAGCTCCCCCTCGCTCTGCCCATACCTTTGCCACCCTTGGCTTTGTCCCACTTAAATTTCTTGCAGCCTGCTGGGTGTGAAATGGCATCTTACTGTGGTTTTGATTTGCATTTCTCTGCTAGTGAAGTTGAGCATCTTTTGATAAGTTTTTTGGTCACTGAAAATATGCTCTTATTCCTTTTTTTTTCTTTTTTATAAAAGTAAAACAAATACATGGTCTAGAATCAAGAGGAAAGCCTGGTCCCTGCTCTACCCTCCTCAACCCAATCTCCTTTCCCCTTCTCCAGGGCAACCATATAAGAAAATCTAAGTACATAATTTATTCATTCAGTTAGAAAATCAAGCCGGGCGCAGTGGCTCACACCTGTAATCCCAGCACTTACTTTGGGAGGCCAACGTGGTTGGATCATGAGGTCAGGACTTCGAGACCAGCCTGGCCAACATGGTGAAACCCCATCTCTATTAAAAATAAAAAATTAGCTGGGCATGGTGGCACGTGCCTGTAATCCCAGCTACTCGGGAGGCTGAGGTGAAGAATTGCTTAAACCCAGGAGGCAGAGGTTGCAGTGAGCCAAGATCACACTACTGCACTCCAGTCTAGGTGACGAAGCGAGACTCCATCTCAAAAAAAGAAAAAATCAAAACATCATACAAACACACTCTGAAAGTCGGCTCCCACCCTGTCCCCCACCTCCCATCCCCCCCCCCCCACCACTACCCCTTTAGTTCATCACTGTCTTTAGTTTCTTATGTCTCTTCCAGTGTTCCATTCTGCAAATACTAACATATGTCCAGGTTTTCCCTTCTCTTACAGAAAGATGGCATTTTATATACACTATTCTGTTTTTTGCTGGTTTTGCTTTATAAATCTTGCTGTAGACAGATTGTACTGGAGATCTTTCTCTATTAATATATAGAAGCTCAAACTTCCTCTTTTTGTCTTTCATAAAGTATATTCACTTTAGTCGGGCGTGGTGGCTCATGCCTGTAATCCCAGCAGTTTGAGAGGCCGAGGTAGGTGGATCACTTGAACCCAGGAGTTTGAGACCAGTCTGGGCAACGTGGCGAAACCCTGTCTCTACAAAAATACAAAAATTAGCTGGATGTGGTGGCACACGCCTGTAGTCCCAGCCACACAGGAAGCTGAGGTGAGAGGAGCGCATGAGCCTGGGAGGTCAAGGCTGCAGTGAGCTGTGATTGCACCACTGCACTCCAGCCTAGGCGACATAGTGAGATCCTGTCTCAAAAAACAAAAGATGGAAAAAAAGTATATGTATTTTAGTTACATATCCTAGACAACCATGAGAAAATAGTCTCCTACAAATTACGTAGTGATTTGTTTTAAAGTTATTTATTTATTTATTAAGACAAGGTCTCACTCTGTCGCCCAGGTGAGAGTGCAGTGACACCATGGCTCACTGCAGCCCTGACCTCCCAGACTCAAGCAATCTTGCCTCACCTTCCAGAACAGCTGGAACTACAGGTGCGTGCCACCATGCTTGGCTAATTTATTTAGTTTTTGTAGAGACAAGGTTTCCCTGTGTTGCCTATGCTGGAAAATGAGCGAACTCCTGGACTCAAGCAGTTTGCCCACCTCAACCTCCCAAAGTATTGGGATTATAGGCGTGAGCCACTGTGCCTGGCAAAAGTCACTTATTTTTAATTGTGATAAGATACACAGAACAAGGAATTTACCATCTTTTTTTTTTTAAGACAGGGTCTCACTATATCACCCAGGCTGGAGTGCAGTAGCATGATCTTGGCTCACTGTAAACTTCCTCTCCTGTGCTCAAGCAATTCTCCTGCCTCAGCCTCCTGAGTAGCTGGGATTACAGGCACCTAACCACCATGCCCAGCTGATTTTTGGATTTTTTTTTTTTTTAATGAAGTTTTGCTCTGTTGCCCAGGCTGGAGTGCAGTGGTGCAATCTCAGCTCACTGCAACCTCTGCCTCCTGGGTTCGAGAGATTCTTCTGCCTCAGCCTCCTGAGTAGCTGAGATTACAGACCCCCACCACCATGCCTGGCTAATTTTTGCATTTTTAGTAGAGAGGGGGTTTCACCATCTTGGCCAGGCAGGTCTTTAAGTCCTGACCTCATGATCTGCCCACCTTGGTCTCCCAAAGTGCTGGGAATACAGGTGTGAGCCACTGCGCCTGGCCTAATTTTTGGATTTTTTAGTAGAGATGGGGTTTCACCATGTTTGCCAGGCTGGTCTCAAACTCCTGACCTCAGGCAATCTGCCCACCTTGGCCTCTCAAAATGCTGAGATTACAGGTGCGAGCCACCGCGCCCGGCCAAGTTTACCATCTTAATCATCGGTAAGTGTACAGTTGAGCGGCATTCTGTACATTTCCATTGTTGTGCAGCCATTACCACCATTCATCCACAGAACTTTTTTTCATCTTGCAGAACGGAAACCCGATACCCATTAAACATTAACTCCCCCATTTCCTCCTCCCCTAGGCCCTGCAGCTGCCATTTTACTTCCTGTTTCTGTGAATTCGATTACTCTAGGTACCTCATATAAGTGGAATCATACAGTGTTTTGTTCTACAGGTTGAGTCTAAACACTGAAGACAACTGGAAGCAGATGCAGGGATTATTTCATGCAGAGCTAGTCCATTACTGGGATATGTAACTTGCTCTGCGCTCTGTCCTTGCCTTGGATCCTCTACACGGGTGCTTGGTTGAGCAGCAGAACCATCTGGGGTAGAAAGTCGGGGGAGAGGTGTCTTTAAAAACGCATATTCCTAGGCCTCACCCCAGACCTGCCCAGATCTGTGGGGGACCTGGGAGTTTATATATATATATATATATATTTTTTTTTTTTTTTTTTTTTGAGGCGGAGTCTCGTTCTGTCGCCCAGGCTGGAGTGCTGTGGTATGATCTCGGCTCACTGCAACCTCTATCTGTCTAGTTCAAGTGATTCTCTTGCCTCAGCCTCCTGAGTAGCTGGGACCACGGGCGTGTGCCACCACACCCAGCTAATTTTTGTATTTTCAGTAAAGATGGGGCTTCACCATGTTGGTCAGGATGGTCTTGATCTCTTGACCTCATGATCCGCCCACCTTGGCCTCCCAAAGAGCTGGTATTACAGGTGTGAGCCACCATGCCTGGGCCGAGTTTGTATATCTTAAAGCTATTCCCCTTGCCCTGGAATGATGGTATGCAGTGGCAGTGGGAGCTTGGAGTGGTAGGCACCTTCGTTTTGGGTGAATGTTGACTTATTTAATAAATGAATACCCTCTTGTCTGCAGTCTCACCAGCCCTGTGCCCCCCTCATCCACAGGTACCCACCCCGGGACACACAATCCTTACTTTAGGAAACCTCCCCTGGTCCCTCCGCCTTTTCTCATGCCTTTGATGCTGCAGCTCCTGTGTGGGCCCAGTCTCCTGGCTTACCTATCCCACCGTCCCCGTCCCTGCCCTTTAGCCCTGTGGTTTAGTGACAAGGAAGGTTCAGGCCCCATCAGGGTTCTGACAGGGCTGCCTCTGGGCAAAGGAACAAGCGTGGAATGTGCATGGTGATGGGCTACTCATTTGTTTATTCATTCACTTGGCATCTTCTGGCATGTGAGAGAAAAAGTTGAATCTCACAAATTCCAGGTATTAAGTTTCCAAGAAAGATACAGAGGAGTCGGGAGCAGGGAGGGCTCATTTCTACCTTCATTCCTCTCCCGGGGATGCTTCAGGGCAGTGCATGTCATGCACACGCAGGCTCTGACCCGCCAGTGGGCTGTGAAGTCACTTGAATGGGCTCAGCCATCGTTAACAGAAATGGATAGGATAGAATTGGAATGCATCCACCCTATAAGGGCTGTTATGGTTTCATTAATTCTTTCTTCAGCTCTGGCTATTCTCTGGTTAAATATGTCCAGTGAGTTTAAAATTTTGGTTACTTACTACAACTTTTTTTTATTTCTAGAAGTTCTACTAGGTTCCCTTTTTCAATCTGCTGTGTCATTTTTTATCGTTTTCTGTTCTCTGCCAGGATCTTCAAGCTTTTTTATTGATTGAAGCAGAGAAGACATACCTGTTTCATGGGTGATGTCTGCATCTGAAGTCTCTGCGCGTGTCTGTTTTTAGCATCTGGTTTGTGGGCTTGTTCTCCCTCGTGGCGTCTGGTTCCCAAGAATTCCTGCTTCTCTTTGAGCATATACTGGTTAATGCATTTGAAAAGTCTGGTTTGAGTCTAGGATGAAGGCACCTTCCTCCAGGAAGGCCCTGCTGCTCCTACTGCCAGACTCCTAGGGGAGTTTCACCAGTTCAAGCCCACTTGAGGCCCAGCTCAAGTTTGGGGTTACTTGAACCATCTGGGGGGATTCCAGCTGGTATCTTTAGCTCCTGGTAGGAGCTGTTGTACTGTGGGTTCAGCACTTGGCTAAGGCTGAAGCCCTCTAGGGTCCCGGTCTCCTGTTGACCCCTCACCTTCTGGGGGCCTGGGCTTGGATCTCTGACCCTTCCACCTGAAGGAGCTGTCAAAATAAGAGTCCATGCTTCCTGGAATCAGGAAGTCACCCCAGGGCAAAAGCAGCTGGTTGTTTCTAGATCTCTTGTTTCCCTGTCGATCTTCTCTTCTCAGCTGGTTAATTCTTCACCGTCTTATCAATTTTTTAAGAAGTCTTAGCACAACATACATTTCTTTCTTTCTTTTCTTTTTTTTTTTTTTTTGAGACTGAGTGCTGTTCTGTCACCCAGGCTGGAGTGCAGTGGCTCAATCTCAGCTCACTGCAACCTCTGCCTCCCAGGTTCAAGCAATTCTCCTGCCTCAGCCTCCTGAGTAGCTGGGATTACAGGCGCCCGCCACCACACCAGGCTAATATTTGTATTTCAGTAGAGATGGGGTTTCACCGTGTTGGCCAGGCTGGTCTCGAACTCCTGACCTCATGTTCTGCCCGCCTTGGCCTCCCAAAGTGCTGGGATTACAGGTGTGAGCCACCGCGCCTGGCCGCACACCACACATTTTAAAAATCCCGTTGTTTTAGTTGCTTTCTGTTTGGGTTGATCCTGAGTGGATGGTCATCATGGTTCTCAGCACTGTTGGACCTGGAACCTCATACCATGACCAGGAGCGGGGGAGTCCCCCGTGCTGTTTTAAACAGTGGTGATCTAAATTGTATTTCTTAAATGGGTCAAGGTTGGAAAAGCTTGAGACCCCTGCTCTAGGGTGACCTGGGGCTGTACCTGTCCCTTTCTGCCTTTCTCCTATCTGGACTAGGGGTCGAAGGGGCTGGTGGGCCATGTGGAGACTGGGTAGCTGACAATCCCCAGGACCTGTGGGCTCAGATGCAGGGCTCTGTACCTCTGAGCCCCTCTGGTCTCAGCTCAGCACCTCCCCCGCCTGGACCCTCTTTCCTGTATGAGCTCCCTGCCCCTGCCAGGAGGGACCTCTGTCCTGTTCCCAGATGCGCCATATCCTCTCCCACCTCCTGCCCCTTCCTCCAGTTGTGTGCCTCATAACCTCTTCCTCCCTCCAAGGCTAAATCAAACCCCACCTCCTCATACAGGAGGAAGTCGTTTCTGGGTTGATGTATTCATCTGGCAGATGCTTGCTGAGCCCCAGGTTAGGGCTGGGAAACAGTGATGAGCTCAACCAGGCCCTGCCCACCTGCCCACCCCTGAGTCTGGTGAGGGTAGCAAAAAACACGGTGGAATTCATAAATAATATACTCTATCCGTATCCATATTTATATAATGCAAAATGGTGGTGGTCTAGAGCCAGGGTCTGAGTGAGCCTGGAGCCAGCGGGAGGGAATGAGCTAGTTTAATGTCCTAAGTGTGACAAAAAAGAGAAAAGAAAGGAGTAACTTAAAAAAAATATTTTGGCCAGGTTCAGTGGCTCACACCTGTAATCTCAGCACTTTGGGAGGCCGAGGCAGGTGGATCATGAGGTCAAGAGATCGAGACCATCCTGGCCGAGGCAGGTGGATCATGAGGTCAAGAGATCGAGACCATCCTGGCCACACATGGTAAAACCCCATCTCTACTAAAAATACAAAAATTAGCCAGGCGTGGTGGCACCTGCCTGTAGTCCCAGCTACTTGGGAGGCTGAGGCAGGAGAATCACTTGAACCCGGGAAGCGGAGGTTGCAGTGAGCCAAAATTGAACCACTGCACTTCAGCCTGGTAACAGCGCAAGACTCTGTCTCCAAAAAAATAAATGTTTTTAAATTTTTTTAGACAGGGAGTCTCGCTCTGTCACCAGGCTGGAGTGCAGTGGCATGATCAGGGCTCACTACAGCCTTGACTTCCCAGGCTCAAGCGATTCTTCTGCCTCAGTCCCCCCAAGTAGCTGGGACTACAGGCGTATATCAGCATGCCAGGCTAATTTTTTTGAAGTTTAGTAGAGACAAGGTCTCACTATGTTGCCAAGGCTGGTCTTGAACTCCTGGCTCAAATGATCCTCCTGCCTCAACCTCTTGAGCAGCTGGGATTACAGGTACACACCACCATGCCTGGCTAATTTTAATTTATTTTATTTTATTTCTTTTAGAAACGGGGTTTCACCATGTTGGCCAGGCTTGTCTCGAACTCCTGACCTCAAGTAATCCACCCATCTAGCCTCCCAAAGTGCTGGGGTTACAGGCATAAGCCATCGCACCTAGCTATTTTTTTAAAATTATTTTTAGTTTTTCCATCACTTGCTGCCTGTCGATAATTTTTTATTAAATTTTTTTTTTCTTTTTGTACAGATAAGATTTCACCATATTGCCTAGGCCAATCTCAAACTCCTGGCCTCAAGTGATCCTCCCTCCTCAGCTTCCCATAGTGCTGGAGTTACAGGCATAAGCCACTGCGCCCAGACCACTTGCCTTTAAATCATGAATGTGGCAGCCACACATGCACCCATTTGGTGTGGCCATGAGTGATATATTTTCTGAAATAGCACAAAACTTCTGGGAAAATTTGAACAACACAAAGGACAGCTTTCCCTTGGTTTATATTGGAGCTGCATTCCTGGAAAATTCAGTGTTTGCTAAATGCATGCAAAAAAATATTTGTGCCTCTGTGTATAACTCTAGGCCCGGAACACTATTCATAGATGTCCACCTACGCGTGTGGGCAGGACATTTGCAATCAGGCATCACCCAGGACAGTCTCCATGGTGCAGGCATCCAGCATCCCTGTTCTGCTCACTAAGTGCCACTGTGACAATCGGTGGTACAACCCGAATCACTCCCTGCCCACTGTATTTCCAGAACATTCCCTGGTGTGGACCCGTTTCCCACCACTCTGTTGGGACCGCCTGCCTCTAACAAGGCAGTGAGATTCACAAAATGAAATCGGGAAACCCTGGGAGTGCCAACCCAGCCCGAAGAAGCAGGAGACCCCAGCTGCCTCCTGGAGGGCGGAGCCGAGCCCAGAAAGACGCACTCTCAGCAGAGTGCGGTGGCTCATGCCTGTAATCCCAGCACTTTTGGAGGCCAAGGCGGACAGATCATTTGAGGCCAAGAATTTGAGACCAGCCTGGGAAATATGGTGAAACCACATCTCTACTAAAAATACAAAAATTAGCCAGGCTTGGTGGTGCATGCTTGTAATCCCAGCTACTCAGGAGGCTGAGGAAGGAGAATTGCTTGAGCCTGGGAGCTGTGTAACTCTGCAGTGAGATGAGATCGCACCACTGCACTCTAGCCTGGGCTACAGAGTGAGACTGTGTCTAAAAAAAAAAAAAGACACTCTCTCCAACAAACTGGGTGCTCTTTCGGAAGTGATGTCCACTGATGCTGGCAGTGCTGAGGGGGGGCTAGGCGGGGCAGCCCTTGGTGGCTCCATCTGCTTGTGGAATTGCCATTTTTTCCCCTTCCTTTCCAGGAAATTCTTGTCTTCCTTGATCTTTGGTTCACTCAGTTTCTACTCCTGATGGTCCCATGGGCCTTTGCCTCCTTATAAGCTGGGTGGAATATCCAGTTTTTCTTGGTCCCTGGGACTGGATGACCAGCTTTGACCGAAAAAAGACACAGCTTTCTTAGAGGGAACAGGAAAGGACCTGAAAAAGGGGTTTTGTTTCTGGGACCCTCCATTGGCCCCATCCAGTCTCCCAGCCCAGCTGTCTCCCTTCTGTTCCACACTGCTGGAGCATTGTGCCATCAGGGGCTCACACAGCTGCAGCATGAGAGAGATCTCAGGGCCACTGAGTCCTGCTCCTTGCCCGGGCTGTGTATCCCCTCCTGTGATGGGGAGCTCACTGCTTCCCAGCCCAGCCCAGGCTACTGTCACGAAGGCCCCGTCACCCACACCAGCCCCTCACCAGCACCCAGAATCCTTCCTCCCCCTCCCCCTAGCCTTTCAAATAGGCTTTCCAACTCATGCCTCCTTTCGATAAGCAGAAAAATCTGGCACCCTTCCTGCAGCTTAGGCTTATGGGAATGACAGTTGTTTTATCTACTTGCCAAAGTAAAAATTGTACGAGAGGGCATGTTTCTGGACTTTGGATTTGCTTTGTCTTAGGTCAGATTCCTAGAAGCAAAGCCTAAGATGGGTGAATTATTGAGAAAGTCCTCAGGAGAACACAGGGAGCCTCTTCCTTTCTGTATAGGGCAGGGGAAGAAGCTGAGCAAGGATGTGGTATCAGGGGAAGATGCGCCTCAGCCTGACCCCACGGGGAGCTCGGGACTGTGAGCTGCCCCTGGGACAGTCCCCCTCCAGAGGCTGGGCTGTTCTATGCCTGTGTCAGTCACTGGATAGGGGCTGCCCCTGGGGGAGAGGGGTATGTAATTTCCCAGGCATCTGTGTGCAAGATGGTTTCTATCCACCAAGGCAATTAGTCAAAGAAGGATGCAGATGTGGGCTGTTAGCTGCCAATACTCACAAAAGCTAGGCACAGACAGGGCATAAGGGGAGGCTCTAGCGGCCTCTGGTAAATCTCCCGGGAAAAGAGGGCACATGCCCACCCCACCAAGTGAGATGCATTGTTCTCAAACCTGCCTCTGAGCCTCCCCCATTCTACTCAGCATAATCCAGGACTCTCCCGATTCTATGAGGTCTTCCAACCGCTTCCTCTTTACAAGGCGGGTGGGGAGGGGTTGGGAGAACAGAGCTGCAGGCTGGGGTTTTCTCCAGGGAGGGCCCTGAGCCCCAGATGAACCATTCCCCTCACCCACCTCCTGCCTCGCCACAGACTGCCTCTTCAAGGTGTGCCCCATGAACCGCTACTCGGCCCAGAAGCAGTACTGGAAGGCCAAGCAGACCAAGCAGGACAAGGAAAAGATCGCCGACGTGGTGTTGCTGCAGAAGCTGCAGGTATGTGTGTGTGCAGGCGTGCATCTATGCACATGTGCCAGGAGCCTGGGTGCACATGCAGGGCCACTGCTTGTCGGAGCCAGTAGGGGCGCCGTGGCTGAGCTGAGCGGTTTCTAAAACTCAGCTGGGCATGGCAGGTCACACCTATAATCCCAGCATTTTGGGAGGCCGAGGCAGGAAGGTGCTTGAGGTCAGGAGTTCGAGAGCAGCCTGGGCAACATAGCAAGACCTTATCTCTACAAAAAATTAATGAAAAATTAAAATTCCAATATGCAAGAGATTGGTGTGAATTGCTGTGAAGGAGGGGATGTGTGTGTGGGGTTAGGGTCCCTTCCCCCGTGACCCACCAGTCTGTATAACTCTGTTGTGTCAATGAGAAGAAAGTGCCCCCCTCTCCAGGCTGGCACAGCCCCATGCCAGAGTGCATGGCTCAGAGAGTGGAATGTTGACCTCAGAGCAGTGAACAACTTGTGCAGCTGTCCATGGAGTTCCCAGTGGCTCCTAGAGACAGTGGCTCTAAGGAACCCAATTTGGGAGCCCTGGATCTAGTCTTAACCTCTCCCCTTGCTTTATAGAGTTGGAGCCTGGGGCCCTTAGATGGGACTGGCCTGACCAGTCATCCTGTGAGTCTGTCTGCAGTACAGCCTAGATGGCCCCCAGGTCTCTGACTCTCCCTGGCTTCCTCAGACACGTGGATCGTGCTGTGGTGCTGGGATGTGGTCACTCATGGGCACCTTGTGGGCAGTGGCTCAGTTTACATCCTGGGCAGATGTCGGGGTCCCAACCCCAGGCCCCAAACCACAGAGTGGGAGGCTTTGACTGTGGTCAGGAACTTTGCAGCCAGGGCTCTGGCCCTGTTGTCTTACCCCTTGTCATACAAACCTTGCTTCCCCTCTGTCCCCTTCCCCCTGAGCCCCATGCCTGGAGGAGGCGGGTCTAGAATGGGGGCATTGGGCTGCGCCCTACAGCTGTGGACTGGGCTGGAGGGAGGGAGCTGCAGGTGGGCTGCCTGAGCTCTGGTATTACTACCCCAGCTCTCTTCCTGGTGTGGGGGGCTCCCATAGGCTTCCTTCCTGCTGCCCGCAGGTGGAGGCTGAGCTGGGGATCTGGCCTGGGGGGGAGGGCATTCACATGTGCAGAGCCACTTAATCAGAACCGCAGGCGGTCACACAGCCACATGCTGTTGCTTTGTGGAAAGTCACATGGTCCATAGCAAGACTCTCCAGCTGCCACCCTCCCCCTAGTCTCAGTAAAGGACTGAGGAGGAGGAAAGGGGCAGAGACCACTGCCCTCAGAGAGTGCCAGCGTGATGGAAAGGACAGGGCTTCTGCCCTCCAGGAACCCCTAATCTGGTGGAGGAGACAGGGCACCTATAGTTAGGCAACTTCCAGTCTGACAGGGGACAGAAGAGTCTAAAAAGCTGTCTCTAATGGGATGCAGCCCAAATCCTCAAGGCCACCAGCATTGGATCCATCAGAGTGGGATGTGACCAGTCAAGTGTGCCGCCTGGAGGCAGTGGGCTGAGTGCACACAGTTTTGGGAGGGAAGGTCGCAGAGGAGTGGGGGTGGTGGAGGGAACCAGGAAATGGTACCAAGCAGCCCCTGCCAGGGTTTGGACTGGGGTAGGGGTCCCGTGTCTGGGGCACTGGGAGTCTGGTGAGATGGGGGTGGGTGGTGAGGCACAGCTATAGGTTCCTGGGGGTGTAAGGGGATTGTGGGGGTGCTCAGGGTCCTGCTGACATGCCCTTTCCAGGGGGAGGTGGCCGGGGAGGGGGTGGCGATTTGGCTTCTTGGGCTGTGCGTGATGGGAGACCTCGGGCTGCCACCTGCACTTGGAGGGCAGCACTCTGGTTACAGCACCAGGAGCTGGGGCAGGAGTCCCAGGGATCCTGGAGTCCAGGGTGACTGTGTGTGTGTGTCTGTGTGCATGGGTGCATGTGTCTGTGTGGGCCTGGAGTATGTCTCCCTCTAGGAGCAGCTTCTGAGCCCGCCCTTCACTTCCGTGTGTCTGCCCAGCATGCCGCCCAGATGGAGCAGAAGCAAAACGACACAGAGAACAAGAAAGTGCACGGGGATGTGGTCAAGTACGGCAGTGTGATCCAGGTGAGGCCGCCTGCCCTCTGCCTGCCTAAGAGGCTGCGCTGGTGCCGGGTGAGGGCTGCCAGCAGGCAGCGCCCTCTTTGCATGTGTGTCCCCTGGGGAATGAGTGGCTTGGGGCCAGCTGTGTGGCTGTTGCCATATGGCGTGAGTAGCTGTGCCATGGGTGTGTTGACAGCATGGAGTCTGGAGTCACGTCTGGGTTCAGATCTTGGCTCTGCCACTCTTAATGGTGGCAGAGTTAACTTGGGCAAGTTACTAAACTTCCCCTGGTGCCTCGGTTCTCCCATCTGTGAAATCAGGCAGTTAATAGTACTTCCCTCGTGGATCGTTGTAGGTGACTTGAGCTAATCTATGTAAAGCATATAGAACCGCTTCTTCTTGTGATCACTGGGGTGTCCATGGGGGTGTGCCTGTTGTGTGCATGTTTGTGTGTGGCTGTGGCTGTGGGTGTCAGCCTGTGTGTTTGTGACAGGTGTCTGACACTGTGTGTGCAGCCAGGATGTGACCAAGAGTCTAGTGGATCCCCCCATGTCCCCTCCCTGATGGGCCGCCCCTGGGCCCCAGTGACCTTCCCGCACCCACGTCACCCCCAGCTCCTGCACATGAAGAGCAACAAGTACCTGACGGTGAACAAGCGGCTTCCGGCCTTGCTGGAGAAGAACGCCATGCGGGTGACCCTGGATGCCACGGGCAACGAGGGCTCCTGGCTCTTCATCCAGCCCTTCTGGAAGCTGCGGAGCAACGGGGACAACGTGGAGGGCAGGGCTGGGGCTGGAGGGGCCTGGTGGAAAGTGCCAGGCACAACTCCAGAGGGACTTCTCTAGGGTCTTTGGTGTGGGGACTGGATAAGGTCATGCCCATTTCGTAGAAGGGCAGACTGAGACCAGAGGGAGGCCTGGAGGCATGGCGACAGGAGGGCCCTGCCCTTCGCACCTCACTTGCCCTGCCTATCTGCCCAGGTGGTCGTGGGGGACAAGGTGATCCTGAATCCTGTCAACGCCGGGCAGCCTCTGCATGCTAGCAATTACGAGCTTAGCGACAATGCGGGCTGCAAGGAGGTGAGTGGTGGAGGGTCAGCTGTGCAGTGCAGGGGCGTCCACACACCCCTGGTGGCGTAGACAGCCCGCTCCCCGCCATGGTGTCTGCCTCTAGCCCCATCTGACCCACTGGACAAGCTGGGCCTCACGGCTCCTGCATCCATTTTCCAACACTGCCCCCAGTCTCCACCCCACAGGCTGGTGGCCCCAAGGCGGCCAGGCTGGGGTCTGGGGACCCTGGCTGGGAGAAGGCACCTGTCCTTGTGCTGTAATGGTGGCTGGGCTTGTCCTTCCCTTCAGCCCCTCTCTGGGCCCTCAGTGGCTGGGGCCTGCCTGGCATGACGGGTCTGTCCCCCTTCCCCAGGTCAACTCTGTGAACTGCAACACCAGCTGGAAGATCAACCTCTTTATGCAGTTCCGGGATCACCTGGAGGAGGTGTTGAAGGGGGTAAGGACTGGAATCCCTGCCCTGCCCAGTTAGCCACCCAGCCCTCACCACCAGGGCGCTCTTCCAGCCTTCTCCACCCAGCAGGCCTCAGGCCCTTACCCTCTCCCTGGCTGTGTGCTCTCCAGCCTCCCGCCACCTCCACAGGGCCCCACCCACATGGCCCTACCAGGACTGCCCCTTTTCTCGTCTTTGGCCACAGCCCCCTTCTCCATCCTCTCTGGGTCCTGCCTGGCCTCTGTTTTCTCTCTTGTTTAAGGGGATGTCAGACTGGGGGGTCTCCATCCCCCAACCCAACCTTTGAGCACCATCCTCTCCCTGATTCCTGCTGCCTGGATCCACACCAGGCTCCCTGCCCCTTGCCCTGTGCCCTCTTTGGCAAGGGAGCGAGGCTGCCCTGTCTGCTGAGTTAGGGGTCACCGCTTGTCTCCTTCCCTGGTCCCAGACACGCTATCGTGGGATCTGGGAGAGAAGGGGGGCCTGGGAAATACTGCAGAGAAGACCTCGGGAAGGTCCAGGACTGAGGGCAGAAGGAGCTGTCTGGGGCCACCAGAGAGACCATTCGAGAAACCCTGAACACCAGATGTGGGCGAGAGAGGAGAGTTCAGTTGTCTCTTAGGTGGGGCTGCAGGGGATGGAACCAGCAGACGGGGTGTAGATGGTCTTTTGGGAGGGCAGATTTGTAAAGGGTGCAGGGCTGGCTGGGCTCGGGGGGCTCACACCTGTAATCCCAGCACTTTGGGAGGCCGAGGTAGATGGATCACGAGGTCAGGTGATTGAGACCATCCTGGCCAACATGGTAAAACCCTGTTTCTACTAAAATAAGAAAGATTAGCCGGACATGGTGACAAGTGCCTGTAGTCGCAACTACTCGGGAGACTGAGGCAGGGGAATTGCTTGAACCTCAGAGGCGGAGGTTGCACTGAGCCGAGATTGTGCCATTGCGCTCCAGCCTGGGCGACAGAGCAAGACTCCGTCTCAAAAGATGGTGAGACTCTCCAGCTAGGGGGAGCAGACAGGAACACCCGGCTGTGAAACCTGTCAGAGGGACAGGTGAGAGGCCCAAGAGCAGCCACCTAAGGAGGCTGCGTGTTCATGCACCTCCCTGCTCAGAAGCCTGCAGTGGCTCCCTTTGCTCTCCTCCCCTCACCAAGCTGCTCTGTTAGACTCTCCTGCCCTGCTCAGGCTGCCCCAGTCACCCACCCTCCTCATCCTTCCCACCTCCCAGGCTGCTTCCCGTCTACCCATGCACCACCCCAGTGCCTTCTCCCTCCCTCCCCCTCTTAAGCCTGCACATTGTCCACACATTAATCAAGGCCCAGCCATGCACTACCCCTCCCAGAAGCCCTCCCTAATGTTCCAGCCCCGAATCTGTGCAGCACTTAGGAAATGAAGCATCTTGTCCAGGTGCGGTGGCTCACGCCTGTAATCCCAGCACTTTGGGAGCCTGAGGCAGGTAGATCACTTGAGGTCAGGAGTTCAAGACCAGCCCTGGCCAACATGGCGAAACCCCATCTCTACTAAAAATACAAAAATTAGTTGGGCATGATGGGAGGTACCTGTAATCCCAGCTACTCAGGAGGCTGAGGCAGGAGAATCACTTGAGCCTGGGAGGTGGAGGTTGCAGTGAACCGAGATTGTACCACACTGCACTCCAGCCTGGGCAACAGAGTGAGACTCAGTCTCAAAATAAATAAATAAACAATACGAAGCATCACTTGGGCGTCACTCTGTGGTCTGCATAGAATCATTTCTGGGGAATCCATCATGGCTCCATGGTTCCAAGGCAGCTCAGAAGCAAGGCTTTGTCGTGCTGAGTCCACTGCTCTTTTCCCTTGCCCTGCACTACTGGGGCACAAAAGTCACTAGGTTCTGCCATAGTAACTGACCCAACCTGTGTATCGTCATTTATTCATGCATTCTTGCATTCACCGATGCCTTCATTCTGCGGGTATCCACTGAATGCTTTGTGTCTAGTGGTTTAGTGGAAGGAAGACAGAAAATGCTATTAGTGATGATAGCAGGAGTGGCAGCCATGCATGGAGTGCCTGCTGGGCGGCAGGCTCGCTGGGGGAGGAAGGTGATGGAGTGATTAAGGTGTAGCCCCTGGAACTGAGCCAGAGATTCATGCCCCATTTGCCATTCGTTGCGTGACCCTCAGCGGGATATTTACCTTCTCTGTGCCTGAGTTTCTCCACCCATCAAATGGGGCTAATGATGTATTTACCCAGAGGGTCGTTGTGAGGATCGGGTGAGAAAGTCCTTGTAAAGCGCCTGCGCAGTGGCTAAGTGTGCAGTGTGACTTCATCATGCATATTGTAATCCTCACAATTTCTGCAAGGAGGTCATAGTACTCCCATTTTACAGGAGAGGCAACTGAGGCTCAGACAACACAGCTTTTAAGAGCAGAGACAGAGGCCGGGCACGGTGGCTCATGCCTGTAATCCCAGCACTTTGGGAAGCTGAGGCGGGTGAATCGCCTGAGCTCAGGGTTTGAGACCAGCCTGGGCAACATGGTGAAACCCCGTCTCTACTAAAAAATACAAAAAATTAGCCGGGCATGGTGGCACGCACCTGTGGTCCCAGCCACATTCGAGGCTGAGGCATGAGAATCGCTTGAACCCAGGAGGCGGAGATTGCAGTGAGCCAAGATTGTGCCACTGCACTCCAGCCTGGGCAACAGAGCGAGACTGTCTCAAAAAAAAAAAAGCAGAGACAGGATCCAAACTTGGTCTCTGTGTCCAAAGCCATGGAGATGCCTTCCATGCTGCTCCAGTCCAGCATGGAGCAAAAGACATGGGCACAACCTACCAATAGTTACGCAGAAAGGACCCCGGGAGAAGGGCAGCCACGGCCTGAGAACATTGAGGGCGTGAGGTCCCCTCCTTCATGGAGGAGGAGACTGGAGATGGGCTGTTAGAGGTTAGGCAGGGTGTCTAGAGGTACAGATAGGGAGGGAGGCCGTCCAGGGTGGGTTTGAACATGGGAAGGCCTGGGAGGGCTCTGGGATGTGGGCTGAGGGCAGAGTACCTGGGCTCTGGCTGTTCTCTGGGGGAGTCTCAGCTTGCATCCCCCCCACTCTGTTTGCTGGCTCTGTAAGAGAGGCCCTGCCAGCAGCCACCTGTGTATGAGGCAGGTGGGGCTGGGCCTTGGGCAGGTCCTCAGCCATCCTGAGCCACGCCCCGCTGCCTGCAGGGAGACGTGGTGCGGCTGTTCCATGCGGAGCAGGAGAAGTTCCTGACGTGTGACGAGTACAAAGGCAAGCTGCAGGTGTTCCTGCGCACCACGCTGCGCCAGTCTGCCACCTCGGCCACCAGCTCCAATGCTCTCTGGGAGGTGGAGGTCAGAAGAGCCCCGCTTCTGGCACCCTGGTCAGCCCTGGATGTCACCCCCTCCCTCTTCCCCACCATCCTGGAGGGTGGGATATTGACCCTACCTCCCTCTGAGCCCCCCCCAGAGTCAAAAGGCCAGGGAGGGTCTAGAACCCACCTACACAGAGATCTCCAGGCCTCCCCTGGAGCTCCCCCTGCCTGGCCAGTCCCTCCTTCCTGCCCACCCCTATGTGTCCCCAGGTGGTCCATCACGACCCCTGCCGTGGAGGAGCTGGGCACTGGAATGGCCTGTACCGCTTCAAGCACCTAGCCACAGGCAACTACCTGGCTGCTGAGGTGAGCAGGAGGCAGAGGGCATCCTGGGGGCTCATGTTGTGTGCATGTACACGTGGGTGTGCAGGAGCACATGTACACATATCTGTATATGTGGCACATGTGCCTATGGACCCTGACTTCTCTGCACTCATGCATTTAACCAACATTGTCAAATAAAGGCATGATTGTGAAGAAGCCCAATAAATACCAGTGTGCTCCCACTATGTGCCAGGCATTATTTGAGGCATTGGGGATACAGAGTGAGCAAAACTTCCTGTCTGTAATGCACACACTTGTGTGTGTTGGGAGCATTGGTGTGTGTGTGTGTGTGTGTGTGTATGTGTGCATTTGCGGTTCTATGGGGAGGGGCCATGAAGGGCTCCCCTGGAATGACATGGGCATCCCTGGGAGGGCAGAGGCCGCCTGCCCAAACCCAGGGCCCTATGTAGATGACCATGTTTTGCAGTGGGGTCGCGTGGGTATAGTTTGGTGTCCAGTAGCTCCCCCCCCCACGATCTTGTATCTTTGTCCAGGAGAACCCCAGCTACAAAGGTGATGCCTCAGATCCCAAGGCAGCAGGAACGGTGAGGAGCAAAGCAGGTCTCCAGCGAGATCCTGGGGCTGCTGTGTGGGTTGGCGGGGGCAGGGGATACCGTGAGACGCTGGGAGGTGGGCTGGAGGGAGACAACCCCTCAGATGGGATCCCAGGTGTTTCAGGGGCTTGAGAGGAGGGAGGGCCTCCTACCTGATCTGAGGTCCTCACACAGGGGGCCCAGGGCCGCGCAGGCCGCAGGAATGCTGGGGAGAAGATCAAGTACCGCCTGGTGGCCGTGCCTCATGGCAACGACATCGCCTCTCTCTTTGAGCTGGACCCCACTACATTGCAGAAAACCGACTCTTTCGTGCCCCGGTGGGTATGCGCCGTATGCCTGGGGGTTGGCTGGTGGTGCTCAGGCTGGGCCCTCCGGTCTCTGGGACTCTCTGGATCCCACACTCCTCCCATTGGCCCCTGGGGTCTCTGCAGGTCCCATCCCTCTGGGGATGCAGCTCTGAGGTCTGTCGGTGGCTGACCACCATTCCTCCACGTGCCCGGCGCCTGCCCGTCGGTCTGGGTGCTCAAGCGCAGGCTGCATGACAGTTTGTCCAGGACACAGCAGCACAGGGAACCCAAACACTGGATGGGGATGCCAGACTCTCTGGCCTTTGAGATACTGCCAATCCTGGGATTACAGGACAGACCTCAAAAAACTCAGTGCCAGTCTAGGCTTTGGCATTTCCTAAGCTGTGTGATCTCAGGCCGCTGCTCACTCTGCCTCGTCTTTTCAGTGGGAACATCAGGTTTCCCTATCAAGAGGACTAATGGGAGAGTTAATTGAGTCACTACAAAGGCCCACAGTCCCTTCCCTGAAACTCAGGGACAGGGATTTGGTATTCAGATTGTTTTTCTTTTCAGAAAGATAACCTTGTATTTTGTAATCACAGACACTTAGTATTTCTGTGTCATGCATGTGTTTCTATGAAATGTGTACATCTTGACATTCAATGGGATAAACAGTTAAATAGCCTCATTTGTCCAAATGAATTTTGGTCCCAAGTTGACCAGGTGCCTGGGAGCGCTTTGGTTCTGGAAGCGTGGACAAGCCCGGGGCCCATGTGAGTGCAGTGGACAGGACAGGGCCTGGGCACAGGGCTAGCTCTGCCTGCTCTTCTCCGGCCTCGGCCTCCTCACCTGGAGGGGCACCGGTGGCCCCTGTCCCACAGCTGTGGAGGGTGTGGAGTAGGGCGGAAGCTGTGACAGTGTTGGGGAGGTGGGCCGGCAGGCAGCAGGACAGGCTCCCTGGTGCACTCCCTGAGTCTCCGCCCTCCCACTGCCTGTAGGAACTCCTACGTCCGACTGCGGCATCTCTGCACCAACACGTGGATCCAGAGCACCAACGTGCCCATTGACGTCGAGGAGGAGCGGCCCATCCGGCTCATGGTGGGGGTCTCTGGGGGTGGCGGTGGGGTGGGGCTGGGGCCAGGGCTAGGGCTGGAGCTCGTTCTCAGGTGCCCTGCTGACCCCTGTCCCTGCAGCTGGGCACCTGCCCCACCAAGGAGGACAAGGAGGCCTTTGCCATCGTGTCGGTGCCCGTGTCCGAGATCCGAGACCTGGACTTTGCCAATGACGCCAGCTCCATGCTGGCCAGTGCCGTGGAGAAAACTCAACGAGGGGGCTTCATCAGCCAGAATGACCGCAGGTGGGCCGCGGTGGCACAGAGGTTTTGAGTGATTTTGCCTCCCCAGGGCCTGCATTTCATGAAGAAAGGAGTCATGAAGCAGAAGCTGGGCAAATTGGGCTGGGGCAGGAGAGAGAGGGAGGGGCTGGCCCCTGTGGGGCCTTGGCTGAGACTGGGACCCTGGAGTTGGGACCTGCCTCACGTCTCAGGTACCTCCAGAACTACCGCTATGATGGACCTGGTTACTGTGCTGAGCCTGGTCTCAGGGCCAGTTAACCCTGCTTTATTGATGACGGGGCTGAGGTTCAGGGAGGTCACGAGACTTGCCCAGGGTCACACAGCTGGTAAGTTGCAGAGTCAGGACGCAAATGCAGCCCCCTCCACACCACACTCCTCACCTTGTGCCCTGCACTTCCTTTCCAGGCTGGAATATTCTGAGATTATGTGTCTTGGGGGCACTTTGGAATCCAGGGTGGGTGGGGCTGGGCGTGTTTTGAGAGCATTTCAGGGGAAAGCCAGGGAGAGGAGTTGTAGGCTGAGGATGGGTTTTGTGCTTTGGGGGCTGCTGAGTGAACTCAGGAAAGCCAAGCTTTGAGAGGGACTGGCTCCCCACGAGGGGCACCTGCTGGGTGGGCATCTCACACTTGTCATCCCCGGTCCCCTCACCCAGGTTTGTCATCCAGCTGCTTGAAGACCTGGTGTTCTTTGTCAGCGATGTTCCCAACAATGGGCAGAATGTCTTGGACATCATGGTCACCAAGCCCAACCGGGAACGGCAGAAGCTGATGAGGGAGCAGAACATCCTCAAACAGGTGCGTGTGCACTCAGGAGGGGACGAGGCGGGACCGGGTGCCGGGGGAGCGGGATGCCTTGAACTGCCGGCTCAGCACTCCTGTAACAAAAATCAGTATTTACCGGAAAGGACCACATGCCAGGCACTTCCCTAACTGCCCCACGTGTGTTGACAAATTTGATCCTCACTGCCTGGAGGAGGTGCCGTGATTCTTACCCCGTTTTGCTGGTGAGGAAGCTGAGACACAGGCCAGACTCACTTGGCCTACGACTCCCAGCTAGGAAGCGGCAGCCAGGATTTGAGCTCAGGATGCCAGGTCCAGAGCTGTGCTTCACATTTTTTTTTCTAAATTTTTATTATGAGAATCGTCAAATAGTGAGAAAGTATTGGAAGAACAGTGCAGGGAACAAGGTGTGTTGCGATTTTGCCGCCTTGGCTTTGTGTAGTTCTATTCACACATCCATCTTGCCATCTACACATTTCAAAATAGGCAGCATTTTGCCCCCACAAGCTTCAGCATGCATCCCTAACAATAGGGACATTGCCTTATATAACCATAGTACATTATCACACCTAAGAAAATTTTAGCAATACCAAGTCCATAGCACATTTCTCTAATGTTCCCAGAATGTCTTTGTAAAGCTTGTTTTTTTAAAACATGGGGAATCAATTAAGGTTTTTTCATTCCATTCTGTTGCTCTGTCTCTGTTCCAGAACAATTTTTCAGCTCTCTACCGAACCCCTACCTTTAAAAAATTTTTGTAATTAATGTAACATTTACCTGGACAAGGAAAGCCTGTGTTTCATCTCTTAAGCTTGGCCACAGCGGCCCGGCCTGCCTTTCTCTTAGCCTCAGACCCTGAGCTGCAGTGACCCTCTGCTCTTCCCCCAGGCCCCAGATCTGAGCTGGGATTAGAATCCGAATCAGGGAGGCATGGACTGGGATCAGCTTAGTGATTCCAACAAGGCTGGGGAGAGCTGGGGCTGGAACTGGGGCTGAGGATGGCTGGGCTGGGATTGTGGTCCAGCTTAGAATCAGCTTGAGGTGCCGGGTGCGGTGGCTCACATCTGTAATCCCAGCACTTTGGGAGGCCAAGGCAGGCCGATCATTAGGTCAGGAGATCGAGACCATTCTGGTCAACATGGTGAAACCCCGTCTCTACTAAAAATACAAAAAAATTAGCTGGGCGTGGTGGCTCACACCTGTAGTCCCAGCTACTCAGGAAGCTGAGGCACGAGAATTGCTTGAACCCAGAAGGTGGAGATTGCGGTGAGCCGAGATCACGCCACTGCACTCCAGCCTGGGTGACAGTGCAAGACTCCGTCTCAAAAAAAAAAAAAAAAAAAAAAAAAAAATCAGCTCGAGGCTAATGTCCAGGCTGGCTTTGGGGCAGAATCAGCAGGGGCTCAGGGCTTATGGGATGACTTAAGGGTGCAGACGGGTGTAGGGGAATCAGTCCTCATCCTCTGTGTTTCCCCAGATCTTCGGCATTCTGAAGGCCCCGTTCCGTGAGAAGGGGGGTGAAGGGTCCCCTGGTGCGGCTGGAGGAGCTGTCAGACCAGAAGAACGCCCCTTACCAGCACATGTTCCGCCTGTGCTACCGCGTGCTGCGGCATTCCCCAGGAGGACTACCGCAAGAACCAGGTGCGCGCCGCCTGCTGCCCACTCGCTGGCTACGCCTTACTTCCTCAGCAAGTATTTCCTTGGGCGCATGTGCTGTGCCAGGCACTGTTTTGGGGCCTGAGGTCCGGTAGGGCATGAGACAGCAAGGCCAGGTTCATGGGAATGGGACCTGACCTGGTGCTCACAAGGGCCTTGCACTGGGTTAGATGCTCTGCTGCTGAGCAAGGGTCCTGATCTTTCATTTTGCACTGGGCCCTACAAGTTATGTCGTCAGTCCTTCCAGACAGATAAGGACCCTGTCCTCGTGGAGGTTTCGCCCTGGTGAGAAACAGCCCATAAGCTAAATAACTATGTGATCTAAGCCACTCTTCTGCCCAGTGCTGCTTCCTCTCCTGGACCTCTGCCTTCTAGGGTGTTGGGTCCTTACCTCGGGGTCTGGGGGCAGTGTTCCAGAGCAGAGCTGGGCCCCGAGCTCCGCCTGTGACTCTCTGTGACCCCCCAGCCTGTCTGCCCCCCCAGGAGCACATCGCCAAGCAGTTTGGGATGATGCAGTCCCAGATCGGCTACGACATCCTGGCGGAGGACACCATCACCGCCCTGCTGCACAACAACCGCAAGCTCCTGGAGAAGCACATCACCAAGACCGAGGTGGAGACCTTCGTCAGCCTTGTGCGCAAGAACCGGGAGCCCAGGTGGGCCCGAACCCCCTCCGCGGCCAGTGCCTTCCCCCTCCCTCCTCCCTCGCCTGGGTAGAAAGTCTGCTGCTTGTGAGAATACTGAACTATTCCTGCACCTGTTGGGAACTGCCACCTCCCTGAGGCCCTAGCCTCCCTAGCCCTTCTCTGGGATCCTCCCAAATTTGGCCCACTCTAGCAACAATGGGAATGACTCCTGGTACCACGGGAGGCCCCCAAGACCTTCTCCAGTGACAAAGTCAGGACCTGTATTGAACCAGTTGTTAAATATTTTGAATATCACCTCGGCCCTTGTGCCTCCTCACCCTGACACCCTGAACCCCCCACCTAGCCTTCCCCTGACCCCAGGGTGATGCCCCGGGGCTGTCCCTCCTTGGGGAGCTGGGAGTCCATCCCACCCATCTCCAAGCGTTGGGAGGTAGATAGTTCCAGGGTGGTGGTGCTCCCCAGCTGGGGAAGGGGAAGGGTGGGCTTTGTCCTTAGAGGGACCAGCCTCTGAGCCCCTCTCCCCCACCCCTGGCTGTCACCACCCCAGGTTCCTGGACTACCTCTCTGACCTGTGTGTGTCCAACCACATCGCCATCCCCCGTCACCCAGGAGCTCATTTGCAAGTGTGTGCTAGACCCCAAGAACAGCGACATTCTCATCAGGACCGAGTGAGCCCTGCGCCCCTGCTCGCACCCGGGCTCCACGCTGCTGGCCCCCAGCTGTCCTAGAGTTTAGGCCCTGTCTGGGTTCAGGCTGGAACTGGCACCCTTGCTCTCTGCAGCTGTGAACGCTGTGCCTGTCACGTGCCCCACTGTGTGCCTGGCACTGTGGGGGAGTGGGGAAGGGGCGCAGAGGAGAGTGAGCCATGGACCCTGTCCTTGAGATGCTCACGGCCTATCTGGGTCCCCATGGTGGCTGGCACTGTGTGGCCGGGGAGGGCTCCAGGCCTGGTGCCCTGGCTTGGGCTCCCTGTGATGGGGTGCTGGTGGTCTGCAGGCTTCGGCCCGTGAAGGAGATGGCCCAATCCCATGAATACCTGAGCATTGAGTACTCAGAAGAGGAAGTGTGGCTCACGTGGACCGACAAGAGTAACGAGCACCATGAGAAGAGTGTGAGGCAGCTGGCCCAGGAGGCGCGGGCTGGCAACGCCCACGACGAGAACGTGCTCAGCTACTACAGGTGCCCCGGCCCCAGCTCTTCTCCTCCCTCTTCCTGTGCCTTTGGGCCTTCCCAGTAGGCTGTCGGCCAATCCCTGCTGAAGATGAGCTCTGACAGCCTCAAGTGGGGCTCCTGCCTCCTCGGAAGAGGCATCCCTGCTGTCACTCCCCTGCCACACAGCCTCATTTCAGGAAGGCTGAATGAAGAGGACTGTGTACCCTGAATAGCACTGGGCAGCCTTGAGGCCAGGCTCAGCACAGGAACCAGGCTTCAAAGAAACCCAGCCTGTTTCCAAACGTGTAAATTATTAAAATAATCTCACCAAATTAGCTGGCCATGGTGGTGCACAGCTGTAGTCCCAGCTACTCAGGAGGCTGAGGCATGGGAATTGCTTGAACCCAGGAGACAGAAGTTGCAGTGAGCCGAGATCACACGACTGCACTCCCGCCTGGGTGGCAGAGAAAGACTCTGTCTCAAAAAATAAAAATAAGCCGGGTGTGGTGGCTCACGCCTGTAATCCCAGCACTTTGGGAGGCCGAGACGGGCGGATCACGATGTCAAGAGATCGAGACCATCCTGGCCAACATGGTGAAACCCTGTCTCTACAAAAAGAAAAAAAAAATGAAAAATAGTCTCATCAGACACCCTTCTTAAGTGCTTGCCAAGTAGCAGGCACTGTTTTAAGCACTTGTCCTGATCACTCATTTGAGCCACACGACAACACCCTTGTTGTAGCTACTACAGTTACGCTTGTCATAAAGCTGGGGAAACAGTGGCACAGAGAGGTAGAGGAACTTGCCCACGGTTATACAGCCATCAGTGGTGAGTCACGGCTCACACCCAGGCTGTCTGGCTCCAGAGTCCCCTGGAAGTCATGTCCGTGAAGAGAAGGCAGAGGGTCTGGCATCGCCAGGGCAGTACAGAGCTTCCTACGTTCCTCATTTTTGTATCCCATACATCAAGGTCACACCCCTTTCACCACCTCCCCATTTCCCTCTCCGCTCTCTCCCATCTTGCCCTCACTCTCCCTGCCCAAGGCTGGCCCTTCTCACCTCGCTGCTCTCCCCTGTCTCCCACCCTTGTCCTCATCTCTCAGTGTTTCCTCTTCCCATAAAGACCATCCTGGCTGAGCCTTATAGCAAGGAGGGAGAGATCCCAAGTACTCATCATCACAGGTTTTCTGTTCACCTTTCTCACTGGTGCATGTTTAACCTATTCCCTTTGCCACTTTACTGAATCCTCACAAAGCCCAGGGCCCAGTGCCAGCAGCCCCCTGGCTGCCATCTGCCGTGTCCTCACTGTCCTCCCTGTCCTGCAGGTACCAGCTGAAGCTCTTTGCCCGCATGTGCTTGGACCGCCAGTACTTGGCCATCGATGAGATCTCCCAGCAGCTGGGCGTGGACCTGATCTTCCTGTGCATGGCGGATGAGATGCTGCCCTTCGACTTGCGTGCCTCCTTCTGCCACCTGATGCTGCACGTGCATGTGGACCGCGACCCTCAGGAGCTGGTCACGCCCGTCAAGTTCGCCCGTCTGTGGACTGAGATCCCCCACAGCCATCACCATCAAGGAGTGAGAGGGGTGGAGGCAGGGTGGGCGGGGCAGGGGCAGAGGCTGGGGTGGGTGCATCTCAGGGAACTTCATGCCGCATTGCCCCCACCCTCAGCTATGATTCTAACCTCAACGCGTCCCGAGATGACAAGAAGAACAAGTTTGCCAGCACCATGGAGTTCGTGGAGGACTACCTCAACAATGTGGTCAGCGAGGCCGTGCCCTTTGCCAACGAGGAGAAGAACAAGCTCACTTTTGAGGTGACTGGGGGAGTGCCAGGGGCTGGGGTCTGTGGGGCTCTCGTTGGCCCCACAGTGGCCTCAGTCTGCACCCAGGAGTGAGTTGTGGGATCCACGACCCCACTTCTTTCTGTGCCCCCAGCCAGTGCGGGAGGGATGGGGGACCGCATAGACGGCTGAAATTCTCCAAGAGGCAGGCTCCTGTTCCAATGCCTGAGAAAGGGCTACCTCTTCCTGCTCCGCTCTCCCTCCCCCGCCCTCAGGACGCCCCTTTGCCCCGTCTTCCCCATCCCGGCCGGCACTCCACGAAGCCCCTCCCACCTCACCTCGGCCCCGCCCCCGTGCACCGGCCCCCGCCCACCTCACCTCGGCCCCGCCCCCTCCGCAGGTGGTCAGCCTGGCGCACAATCTCATCTACTTCGGCTTCTACAGCTTCAGCGAGCTGCTGCGGCTCACTCGTACACTGCTGGGCATCATCGACTGTGTGCAGGGGCCTCCGGCCATGCTGCAGGCCTACGAGGACCCCGGCGGTGAGACCTTTGCCCGGCTCGGGCCAACCTGGCGGTCCTCAGCCTCCTCCTAGCACAGGAAGTCCCCTCAGAGCAACACCTGACCCAGCCCCCGCATTCCGCCCACCCCAACCTGGCTCTGCCGCAAGCGCAAGCGGGTATCTTGGGCCCAAGCCCGTCCCCACCTCAGCGGGACCAAAGGGATCCCTGCCCGGACTCCCTGGAGACCCCGGGTCTGGGGGAGTTGCCCTCCAATCCTGCTTAGTCTAGAGAGGAAACAGTGAGGGAGGAGCGAGACGTCCCTGTCATGGGGTGTGAGGAGGGAGGCACAACCTGAGGGATGAGGGCACCCCTGCCTCCCAGATACCCCCAGGTGAATAAACTCCACTAAAAAGGTGCCTGGAGCCTGGCACTGGTTTTTAGGGCTGTTCCCCCCTCCAGTGTCCCCTCAGTCCCCAGGCTGTGTAGCTGCTCTCATAGTTTCCTACAGAGAATTCTGTCATCTTCTCACATAGCTCACCTTTGCCCTGACACTCCTTTCTTTTCCCAGATTTGACTTAAAGCTCACATCCTCCAGGAAGCCTTCCTGGGTTAGCCCTGTCCCTTCCTTAGAAAGGCTTTGCCCTGGAGCTGATATAAACTGAGTGTGCACACTCTGCCTGCCTCATTAGACCAGGAACCCCCCCACTGTACACCTCTACAACTCCTAGGTAACCTCCTCTGCTCCCTGCTCCACAGGCAAGAATGTGCGGCGCTCCATCCAGGGTGTGGGGCACATGATGTCCACCATGGTGCTGAGCCGCAAGCAGTCCGTCTTCGGTGCCCCCAGCCTGCCTACCGGGGCCAGTGCTGCGGAGCCGCTGGACAGAAGCAAGTTTGAGGAGAATGAGGACATTGTGGTGATGGAGACCAAGCTGAAGATCCTGGAAATCCTTCAGGTGCCTTGGCCAGGACTCTGTGGGAGGTGTTGGGGATAGGGGCAGGGCGATGGGGCAGGTACAGGGAGGCTGGGCGGGCAAACCCATTCAGATCTCAGTATCTCATACTGGAAGGCTCCATCATGACTGGCTGTCAGGCCCAGCGGTTCCCACAGCGTGGTTCTTTGGCAAGCCTCTCCTGGGAACTTGTTAGAAATGCGCATTCTTAGTTGGGCGTGGCTCACATCTGTAATCCCAGCACATTTTGAGGCCAAGGTGGGAGGATTGCTTGAGCTCAGAGTTCAAGACCTGCCTGGGTGAGACCCCCCCATCTTTATTGGAAAAACAGTAATAATGATAAATAAAAATAAAAACAGAAATGCACATTCTCAGGCTCCCACCCTAGACCTATTGAGTCAGGAACACTGGAGAGGGGCCTGTGGGCTGTGTTGTGACAAACCGTCCAGGTGACTGTCACGTGCACTGAAATCTAGCTCAATTCTCCCGTCTTACAAAATGGGAAAGTAAAAGCGTGGAGGGGACTTTGCCAAGGTCACAAGGATTCTGAAGCAGAGCTAGAGATTTAAGAACTTATTTCTTGGTGAGGTGGATGCAGTCATCTCTGTTCTGGTCTCGTCTGCGACTCCCCCAGCCACACCCCAGGAAGGGGCTCATCCCCAAGGAGGGATGAGGATGCTTGCTTTTTTTTTTGCCTTGCTGTGACCAGATGGCAGGAAGGGTAGTGTAGTGACCTCCATGGGGGACCTCTGGCGGGGGAGGGGGGGGACAGTCAGAGAAGAGGGAGCTTCTGACTCATTCTGGGGGCTGGGGGCTTCCATGTCTGCATCCTGGGGCTTGGCCAAAGCTCTGTGCCCCCTGAGGCTGTGTAACTCATCCATGTCTGCAAACCCTGCATCCTCATGTCTGCCCCACAGTAGCCTTTCCTGCTCCTTCACAGGCCTCAGTTTTCCTTCCTGTGAGTATCCAGGGTCTGTTTGGCTGAGCAGGATAGGAGGACAAGCATCAGCCTTTGGACCTGGGGCTTCATTTCCCTTCCTATCAGTGTCTATCCTGGGAAAGAGGGGCTGAGTGGGCCGGGCGCAGGGGTGCTCACTGCCTCATGCTGAGAGGAGGGCCCCATCCTCCATCATTGGGGCAGGAGCTGGGGAGAGGGCACCCTGGGCCTCCTTGGGAAGAGGGGTCTTTTTTTTTTTTTTTTTTTGCTGTGATATCCTGGAGTATCCCGAACGACTGTGCTGAGGACCCCCTCACCCCAAGTGCTAGAGCCCATTTGGTGTCCCTGTATTCCTCATGGAGTAGGAAGGGCCTTCTGACCTCAGATCAGTCCTCGCCCCATCCTCATGTGACCCTCTCGCCATTCTTTCCTCCTTCTCCAGTTCATCCTCAATGTCCGCCTGGATTACCGCATCTCCTATCTGCTGTCTGTATTCAAGAAGGAGTTTGTGGAGGTGTTTCCCATGCAGGACAGCGGGGCTGATGGCACAGCCCCTGCCTTCGACTCCACCAGTGAGCCCCTGCGCTGCCTTCGGGCTGAGGCTATGCGACTCCCCCAGGCATACACAGCAGCGGGGTGGAGCCAGCTCCCCAGCCCTGCTCCTTTTTCTAGTCTGCAAAAGCCTTTTCTCTCCATTGTCTCATTTAATCACCTCAGTGAGGGAGAAGGGCAGGGATCCTTCCCTTCGTTTTCCAAATGGGGAAACTGAGGCTCACAGAAGAGCAGGGTCTTGCTCAAGGTGACAGACAGTCAGAGGCTGAGCCAGACCAGGAACTGGTCTCCTGACTCCCAGGCTAGATCTCTGCCCACCTTGTACTGCCCTGCAGGGCAGTGGGGGGCTGTGGCTCCTACACTACTTGGTTCCTTCCCAGAAAGGGGCAGGCAGAGCAGCTGCTGTGAAGCCAGTGCAGGGAAGAGGGTGGTTTGAGTGTCTCCCTGTGCTCCCCTCTTTTCCGGGCTGGGCCTATCACCTGCTCCCATCTGCCCCTCTCTCCCACAGCTGCCAACATGAACCTGGATCGCATCGGGGAGCAGGCAGAGGCCATGTTTGGAGTGGGGTGAGGCCAGGGTTGAGCTGCAGGGGTGTGTGGGGTTGGGAGGCTTGATACCCCCTCTTGGGCTGGTCTGGGTTCCTGGCCTGGGGCCGGCCCTTCCTCTCTGCCATTCCCCCCTGCAGACAGACCCTCAGCGGGCTTTGTGCTCAGTCCCTCCACTGCCTCCCCAGTCCCGGTTATGTGGGGGCCCCTTGGTTCCCAGTCATCCTGCCATTCCCCTGTCCCCCACTCAGGGCAGGTGTGCCTCTCTTTTGCAGTGGACTTGAGTCAGGTAGCTGGACGCACGTCCCCGGTCCCATGGCAGGGAGGAGGTGTGGGGACATGCAGCCCATCCACCCAAATCCCTGAGAGGCTGGAGGCAGAGGCTCACAGGGGGCTCTTAGCATCTTGGGGCTGGGCTTGTGCCTGGGTCTAGCAGGACCTACGGACTCCTTTTCAGAATGGTGGTTGTAAACTCATAAAATAAAGCATATAACAAGACAAAGGGGACCAATGGCTTGGAGTGACAGTTATCAAAATATTGGAGAAAACAAATTAGTAGTGACAGTTATATATGTGCCTCTTTGCTAACACGTTAAGTAGCGAGCCATACTGGTGGGTATAATTAGTACCATTACTTCAAGGCAGTGATAAATATAATCGAAATTTTGTGATTTCTCTTAACTCTGAGGTGATGTGAAAACATCTGTGATATTTATTGGTGACAGACTCGCAGGTGCCACGAATATTTCCTCATTGAAGGAAATGCTGTATTTCGGTTAGAGGTTGGGAAAAATAAAGATGTAACATTTTCTCCATCTCTGTTCATGGACTCAGCTTCTATCCATGAATCTGTGTTACAAGTCTTTGCTTCTGGCTGGGTGTGGTTGCTCTTGCCTGTAATCTCAGCTCTTTGGGAGACCGAGGCAGGCAGATCACTCGAGGTCAGAAGTTCGAGACCAGCCTGGCCAACATAGTGAAACCTCGTCTCTAATAAAAATACAAAAATCAGCTGGGCGTGGTGGCGCACGCCAGTAATCTCCGCTACTCAGGAGGCTGAGGCAGGAGAATCATTTGAATCCAGGAGGTGGAGGTTGCAGTGAGCTGAGATCGTGCCACTGGCTGCACTCCATCCTGGGCAACAGACCAAGACTCTGTCTCAAAAAAAAAAAAAAAAAAGTCTTCGCTTTAATTGCTTAATCAAGGGAGTCCTGAGAGATCCCAGGAGACACGGGTCACTTTGGGGGTTCAGGGCAGTGGCTCCCCCCCAGAAGTGTCAATATTTTAAACACATTTAGACTGGCCCTGCATCTACTAATTGGGTGGTGGGGAGCGTGCTTGTGCCAGGGCCCCTTACCTGCCACGGACAGCAGGGAGCGTGCCAGCCTCACCCATGCACCCTGCACCCCCTGTGCCTGTAGGAAGACCAGTAGCATGCTGGAGGTGGACGACGAGGGCGGCCGCATGTTCCTGCGTGTGCTCATCCACCTCACTATGCACGACTATGCGCCGCTGGTCTCGGGTGCCCTGCAGCTGCTCTTCAAGCACTTCAGCCAGCGCCAGGAGGCCATGCACACCTTCAAGCAGGTGATGGCACCACCTGGCCCTGGCCCTGAGCATAAGGCCTGCGCTGGGCACGGGGGGACAGTAAACAATGATTAAGGAGCCCACAGCTCAGGGGGTAACTTGGGATGCACATTTGGGGTTTTCAGCCTTGCCGAGCTCCTAGGTAAAGATGGGGTCTTGGCCACCTTTGTCTCCTGGCCTGGCTCAGTGCCTGCCACTTCTTATCATGTGGGCAGCACTTTACAGTTTGCAAACTCTGTTATGTGCACCTATGCTAAGTGCTTCAAATCATGCCTAGCATGAGGCAACCCTCACTAACGTGACTGGAGTTGCTATTGTGATGTCACGCAGTCCCGACAGCTCCCTGGGAAGTATCTGTACCAGTCGCTGTGGGCCTTTAAAAATAAGTGCCTGCCACGCACCAGGCGCTGAGCGCTGGACTTGCATGATCGCATGCATGATCGCATGGCATTCTCACAGCAGCCCTGGCAGCAAGGTTACTCTCCCCCTTCCAGAGGGGGTAGAAATCCAGGCTCAGGGAGCTTTCCTCCTTTGCACACTGACCCAGAGCGAGGACGGTGGCAGTCAGACGCGGGCTTGGGTCTTCAGGGTTCAGGGCTGCCAATTTGCTTTGCCTGCCTGTTTGGGGTCTCAGTGGATGAGTGACAGGCCACAGCCACATGTGACACTAGTCAGTGAGTAACTGAAACCAGGTGATGTGGCAGCTCAGGGTGGGCAGTGCAGGGAGGCATGTGGCCGTAAGGGGAGGCTTCCTGGAGGTGGTGGGCTTATGGCAGAGCCAGAAACATTGAGTGGGAATTGGCTCACCAAAGAGAAACAGGGGGTGGTAGGTGATGCTGGGAGGGGGAACCCTGGAGTGGGGGAAGGTGCTGGAGGTCTCTAAGTGGCCTGCACCTGGAGCCCATCTCACCAGCCAGGCCCATTCTCCACCTTCAGGTGCAGCTGCTGATCTCGGCTCAGGATGTGGAGAACTACAAGGTGATCAAGTCGGAGCTGGACCGGCTGCGGACCATGGTGGAGAAGTCGGAGCTGTGGGTGGACAAGAAGGGCAGCGGCAAGGGTGAAGAGGTGGAGGCAGGTGCCGCCAAGGATAAGAAGGAGGTGAGCGGGGCTGCAGGGGCTGGGGCAGGCCTCCCTGCCAGGGCTGGGCCTGGCTCACCTCCATTCTCTCTGTGCTCCCAGCGGCCCACGGATGAGGAGGGTTTTCTGCACCCGCCAGGGAGAAGAGCAGTGAGAACTACCAGATTGTCAAGGGCGTGAGTGGCCAAGGGTCCTCGGGGTAGGGCTCTGCAGCCCTAATGGTTCTGGGGGCTCCTGCTGGCCCGGCCTCCTGTGCCTCTCCCTCTGCCGGCCACTGGCCCTCAAAATAGACATCTTCCATCCTTTGCTGCACATTAAAAATAGCCCTGCTAAGGTCCATGGAATTATTTTAAAGCTGAAGGAATTTCATAAAATTCCATATTACAGTCATATTGCTCTGTTTAGTTTTATGGGTGGAATTGGGTTTTTTAGTGGTTCCCTGGCCTGTTGTGAGGGTCTGATCAGCACCCGTGACCTCCTTCCCCCTTCCTGTCCCGGTGCCAGCTGGAACTTGGCTGTGGTGGGCCGGGTAGAGGGGGAGCAGAGGGAAGGGACTCCAGCTCACCCACCGCCCCTGCAGATCCTGGAACGGCTGAACAAGATGTGCGGGGTCGGGGGAGCAGATGCGGAAGAGCAGCAGCGGCTGCTGAAGAACATGGACGCCCACAAAGTCATGCTGGACCTGCTGCAGATTCCCTACGACAAGGTGGCCCTGACTTCTGACCTCTGACTCCCGGGGCGGCTTCCCCCTGAACCCCGACTCGTACACTAGGCCCTAATGCAGGCGACCTCTCTTGGTGTCGCCTGGCCTCTTACATTGCCTTGTTAGTTTGCAGACACGCCTTGACCCCAAACTCTGTCTTAGTATCAGCTCAACCTTTGACCCTCTACCCCCTCATCCTAATCCCCTTTGACCTTGATTTAACCCTGGCCTCACACTGATTCTTGACCTTGACCTCTTTTCTTCCCCTCTCTAGCCTAACCTTGATAATCTCAGCTTCATCTCAACCTTTGACTCTCAGCTTCCTTACCTTCACCCATGTTGACCCTAACTGAATCCAACCTTTGATGACCCATGATATCAGTGCTGGCCTTGTCCTGAACCCCTCCCTTTTTTTTTTTTTTTTTTTGAGACAGAGTCTTGTTCTGTCACCAGGCGCCAGGCTGGAGTGCAGTGGCACGATCTTGGCTTACTGCAACCTCTGCCTCCCAGGTTCGAGCAATTCTCCTGCCTCAGCCTCCCGAATAGCTGGGACTACAGGCATGCGCCATCACTCCCAGCTGATTTTTGTATTTTTTTAGTAGAGACGGGGTTTCACCATGTTGGCCAGGATGGTCTCGATCTCTTGACCTCGTGATCCACCAGCCTCGGCCTCCCAAAATGCTGGGATTACAGGTGTGAGCCATCGCGCCCGGCCCTGACCCCTGGTTTTGATTCCTCCTCCTGACATTTTATGCTGACCTGTCCCCCAGGCCCACCCTGGCTCCTGACTCCAATCTTAGTCTCATCTCCACCTTTGACCCTCAGCTCTTTGACTGATCCTGATCTCGGTGTGTCCCAGGCCTCACCCTGAGGCTGACTCTGACCCTGTCAGCTTGCCCGAACTCCAGCTTTATCTCGGCCACTGAGCCCCAGCCCCTCACGTTTCCATCCTGACTTTTCCCTTTACAATGGCCTCTTCGAGATCCCAGTCCCAAGCGTGATCCATCCCTGCTCAGAACTCAGCCCGGGCCTCGCCTCCCTCCTTGGTGGGTCCAACACCCTCACCCCCACTTTCTGTGCCCAGGGTGATGCCAAGATGATGGAGATCCTGCGTTACACGCACCAGTTCCTGCAGAAGTTCTGTGCAGGGAACCCTGGCAACCAGGCCCTGCTGCACAAGCACCTGCACCTCTTCCTCACGCCAGGGGTGAGGGCAAAGGGCTGGGGTGGTGGTGGGGGGGCCCAGACCCCTTTCTGACAGACATCCCGCCCCCTGCACCTGCAGCTCCTGGAGGCAGAGACCATGCAGCACATCTTCCTGAACAACTATCAGCTCTGCTCCGAGATGAGTGAGCCCGTGTTGCAGCATTTTGTGCACCTGCTGGCCACACACGGGCGCCACGTGCAGTACCTGGACTTCCTACACACCGTCATCAAGGCCGAGGGCAAGTACGTCAAGAAGTGCCAGGACATGATCATGACTGAGGTGAGGGCGGGGCCGAGGGGCGCTCAGGGATCTTGGGGTGGGGTGCCAGAGCAGAGGCTTTCGGGAAGTCCACAGAGTTAGACCAGTCGGACGGTGGGTCACAAAAGGAACACTCAGCTGCTGGACCATGGAGGGGACGCAGAGGGAGAAGTGAGGCTGCAGATGTAGAATGGAGGCTGTGGACCTGACAGAACTCGAGCAGGGTGCTGGTAGCACCAGGCACCTAGCAGAACTCAGACAATAGGCTAGAAAGAAATCAAGCACGCATTCCTTCACTTGTCACTTAGCATTGTTTATTTAATGTCATGAAGTACCCGCTATGGGCCATGGGCCACGGACTGTATGTGCACGTGGAGGTCAGCTGAGTGTCAGCTCCTAGGTGGCAGGGGCAGGGACCCTGTCCTTTGTGTGCATCGCCAGGGCCCCAGGGTGTGGCACATAGTAGGTTCTCAACAGACACCTGCTGAGTGAAGTCACAAAAGATAAAGGGCTGAATCTAAATCTGGAACAACGCGGTCCCTGCCCCTGAGCATCTGACAGTGTAGGCGGTAGGGGAAGAAAGGAGCAAACACCGAAGGGAGATTAGGACATCATAAACAAGACACGATGTGCTGGAAGTGCTGTGCGGTGTTAATTATTAAGTGCTATTATTATATTACTGCAAATAACGCAATTGCTGGCACGAGAGGGATGCAGCGTGTGCTCTGCGAGGGGGAGCACAGAGGAGGGAGGGGGTGGACGGGGGTGGGATTAGAGAGGGCTTCCTGAAGGAAGCTGCCTCTGAGATGACCCCCATAGGACTTCTTTCCAGTGGGGGAGAAGCGGGGGACTTCTCAGCTGGCAGAGGGCCCGAGACATCAGCTGGGGAACCCCCCAAATTCCAGGCGGGGAGGGTTTTCCTGATTTCGAGTGACAGCTGTGGTCAGAGTCCCGGTCTCTCCCTGGTAAGCAAAGGAGAGGACAGCCCAGGGCCTGCTGGACTGGGAGAGTGTGACCCGTGCCCCTCCCCTCCTGCAGCTGACCAATGCAGGTGACGATGTGGTCGTGTTCTACAATGATAAGGCGTCACTGGCCCACCTGCTGGACATGATGAAGGCTGCCCGCGACGGCGTGGAGGATCACAGCCCCCTCATGTACCACATTTCCCTGGTGGACCTGCTGGCTGCCTGCGCCGAGGGCAAGAACGTCTACACTGAGATCAAGTGCACCTCCCTGCTGCCGCTGGAGGACGTGGTGTCTGTGGTGACGCATGAGGACTGCATCACCGAGGTGGGGATCAGGGGACTGGGGAGAGAGGGCTGGAGATGGGGCGAAGGGGTGGGTAAAGCCACGGGACAGGAAAAGCGGGTGAAGCAAAGCCAGGGAGGTGGGCAGGAACCGGGAGGCCAGGGGACAGGAGCAATGGGGAGGGAGAGCCTGGCCCGGCGGCCCTGCTCATGCCCGTGACCTCCTGCCCGCTGCCCAGGTGAAAATGGCCTATGTGAACTTTGTGAACCACTGCTACGTGGACACGGAGGTGGAGATGAAGGAGATCTACACCAGCAACCACATCTGGACGCTCTTTGAGAACTTCACCCTGGACATGGCTCGGGTCTGTCCCTGTGGGGGGGTGTGGGTGACGTCTCCCAGGAGGGGTGGGAGTGGAGGGGCTCCTGGGTGGACCCCCCCAGGCATCCCCCTCTCCTCTCCTGCCTCAGGTCTGCAGCAAGCGTGAGAAGCGCCTGGCTCACCCCACCCTAGAGAAGTACGTGCTGAGCGTTGTGCTGGACACCATCAACGCCTTCTTCAGCTCCCCCGTTCTCCGAGAACAGCACCTCCCTGCAGGTGGGCTTCTCTCCCACCCCAGGGCCGACTTGCTTCTGTGAAGGGAAGAGGGGCATAAGTATATTCATATTTGCTTATGGTACATAAAGAAGTAGCAAAAGGATACATAAGTGTAGTAGTTATCTATGCCGTGTTAACACATTATCCCCAAACCTAGCAGTTTAAAACATGCATGCGCTATCTCAGTGTCTGTGGGCCAGAATTACAGTGGGAACGGTCCCATCCAGCAGGAACTCCTACGTCCGGTGGGTGTGGCAGATCCCAGAGTGGCAGCACTTACTCACCAAAGATAGGTGGACGTGCCATGCATGGGACGTCACAGCCAAAGCAGGGATCACGACAGTCTCCCTGGCAGAGATCCTTCCTGCTGGCTACTTGATCACAGCAATCCTAGAACTGAAATAGGCAGGCAGGCTTCTGAAGTCCTAAGCAGAAAAGCTCCAGGCTAGTGTGCAGAAGCCTGATTTGAATCACTGAAAGATTCATGGCTCCTGGGTCAATCCCCCAGATTTCCAGACCCGAGCCAGGGCTCAGCCCCAGAGCCTCTTGAATGAAAGCGAGCCAGGTTCCCTTAAGGAAGGGCCCTGCTGCAGGACCGAAATCAAAGAAGCACTGGAAGGATACAAAAGAACCGAGAAAAGGGGCTACCTAGGGGCACAGGGGCTGGGGTGGGGAGGGCATAGTGCTCCTAAGAGCGGTTTAAAAAAATGCGGAGTTCTGCCTTCCCGGGAAGGGTGGGTATATTTTTACACTCATTGTTTGGGCCCTGGGATCCCTTTGGGACCATGGGACTCTGGTAAATTATATCAGCTTTCCCCATCCTTGATCAGCTCCAGTGCAAGATGTAGGGGAATGAGGGTGACAGGGGAGAGACTTCTCAAAGTGTTATCTTTTAAATAACCTTTTGGCTTTTGAACCATGTAAATCCATCACCTTTTCACAACATTAATTTATTTAAACATTTTGTAAGACGGTCAGCACCATGGCTATGCGCCTGTGGCCTTGGGGGAGTTACTCACAGGGCTGCTGTGTACAGTTGGGCAGGTTGTGCACTGCTGAAGGGAATGCAAGTGCCTTTTTCCAACTGGCACAAAGGCACACGGTGGCTAGTGGAGGCTCCTTCTCTCCATCCATGCCCATTCTAATTGGGCCCTGATTCCTGGACCTGGGGCTGCCTAGGGTGGGGACTGGGCTGCAGCAGCGGGCTCTGTGGCTTCTTGCAGACGCACCAGACGATCGTGGTGCAGCTGCTACAGTCCACCACACGGCTCTCGAGTGCCCGTGGCTACAGCAGCAGCACAAGGGCTCTGTGGAGGCCTGCATCCGGACCCTCGCCATGGTGGGTGAGTGTGCCGGGGCGCTGGCCAGCTCCAACCCACTCCTCCCCCTCTGCTCGCCACGGGATTCCTGCCCTCCTAATAAACACCTTATCCTTAAGCTCGTCCATCTCCTGCTCCCAGGTTGCTCTCAGTAAGTCCTTCTTGGTGTCCGCCTGGCATCCTGGCAATTGAGAGAAGCTCTTTTCTCCTCTGGGTCCGTTCCCCCACAGAAGGATGCTGGCTGACATTCTCCAGCTGCAAACTCCAGCTAGAGCTTGCAGATGGGCTCAGGCAGAAGGGAGGCCTGTGGATTGTTAGGGACAGTTGGGGAAGAGGAGAGGGCAGGTGAGAGAGAGGAAGGGGAAGTCAGGGTAGAGCAGGGGGGAATCCAAGAGGCAGAAACTCTCCTTTTATCCAACAAGGGGCAGAAGGCCTCTCAGTCCCCCAAGTGTAGGCCAGGGTGGAGTCTCTGTCCCCAGACCCTCAGTCTAGTTCACTTTGTCTCCTGGTGTGGCAGCCCTGAGCCTGGCCTCTGGCTGGTCGAACTGTCCCCACGCCAGTCCTCCAGCACCCCCTCCCTTCCCCACCCAGCCAAGGGCCGGGCCATCTCGCTGCCCATGGACCTGGACGCCCACATCAGCTTGATGCTCAGCAGTGGAGCCAGCTGTGCAGCTGCTGTCCAGCGGAACACCTCCAGCTACAAGGCAACCACGAGGGCCTTCCCCCCGTGTCACCCCCACCGCCAACCAGTGGGACTATAAGAACATCATCGAGAAGCTGCAGGTGGGTGTGGGGCTGCCTGGCATCTGCCATGGGAGCGGCTTGGTTGACTCAGCAGCCCCCCGACTTTGGAGGGGCAGGGTTCTTGGGGGGGTGTTTCTTCCTGTCTTGCCCACACTTCTAGGAAAGGGCTGGTTGGCTCTCCCCCACTCTGGGGCTGCTAGGGCTGGCCCTGCAGCAGGGGACCGGCAAGTCTCATTCTAGAGGAAGCCTGGAGAACCCAGGGGCCCACTAGAGGGTTGGAACTCATGAGGAGGTCAGGACCACTCCTCACTCCTGCAGCACCCTCCTGTCTGTGCAGCACATTTCTGTGTGCTCTCGTTGGCCTATAGAGAGGTGTGGTGGGTGTCTACGGCCATACCACCCTGAACACGCCCGATCTCCTCTGATCTCGGAAGCAAAGCAGGGTCGGGCCTGGTTAGTACTTGGATGGGAAAGAGGTGTGGTGGGTTATTTTCCCCCACGTGGCAGGAGACTGAGGCTCAGAGAGGGTAAGGGGTTTGCCCAAGGTCACACAGAGCTGGGAGAGAAGCCAGGCTTTGCGGCTCCCAGCCAGGGCTTTAAGCAGACAGACATCACACTGTGTTCGGGGTGTCTCTGTGGGTGTGGGCCCCCTCAGACAGAGGCAGGGCAATCTGTGGGGCTGTTTGGTGTTTGGGTCAGGGGAATGGCAGTCACACCCAGATCATCTCTTGGGCCTGGCAATGACCCTGCCCTGTCTACCCCAGGACATCATCACAGCCCTGGAGGAGCGGCTGAAGCCCCTGGTACAGGCTGAGCTGTCCGTGCTGGTGGACGTCCTGCACTGGCCTGAGCTGCTCTTCCTGGAGGGCAGTGAGGCCTACCAGCGCTGCGAGAGTGGGGGGCTTCCTGTCCAAGTGAGCGAGACGCGGGGGTGTGGGGGCAGCAGGCCGGGGGCTGCGAAGGGCCTGGTGGGGACTAGACAGGCTCATGGGGTCAGAGGGCCTGGGGGTGTTCCTGCCTGGGATGGGGCAGGGAAGTGGCGGGAGGGAGGCAGCGTGGGGCTGTCCTGAGCCAACTCCCCGGCCTGCCCAGGCTGATCCAGCACACCAAGGACCTGATGGAGTCGGAGGAGAAGCTGTGCATCAAGGTGCTGCGGACCCTGCAGCAGATGCTGCTCAAGAAGACCAAGTACGGGGACCGGGTGAGTGCCCTGGTGGTGCGAGTGCTGCAAGGGCCAGTCAGGAGTGCCCAGGGGCTCAGGGTCAAGCCAGTGGTCAATGGTGTGCAGTACCCATGATGCGGCCTCACTCTCATCCTCCCCCCAGGGCAACCAGCTGCGCAAAATGCTGCTGCAAAACTACCTCCAGAACCGGAAGTCCAGCTCTCGGGGGGGGGGGACCTCCCGACCCCATGGGCACTGGTCAGTAACACCTTCCCCTGCCCTCGGGCCCTCCCTTCCACTTTCCTGTCCCACCCTCTCTCCCCTCAACCGAGTCCCCCTCCAGGCCTGGACCAAGACTGGTCAGCAATGGCGGCCACCCAGTGCCGGCTGGACAAGGAGGGGGCCACCAAGCTGGTATGTGACCTCATCACCAGCACCAAGAACGAGAAGATATTCCAGGAGAGCATCGGCCTGGCCATCCGCCTGCTGGACGGTGGCAACACGGAGATCCAGGTATGGGGGGCCTGGGGCCTGAACATGCCCCTCTTTTGCCTCCCTCCCTTTTTGGAGGAAATGGGCCTTGAGTTAGGCCCTGACGGCTAAGGAGGATGTGAAAGAGGAGGGGGAGGAGGCCTGAGCAGAGGCTGAGAGGTGAGAAGGGTGGGCATGAGGGGGCAGGATGGTGAGGAGATGGGCTCAGGCCCAGCTGGGACAGTGGGGGTGTGTGGGGGGTGGGGAAGGGACCACGCGACGCAGGAGCAGATATGGGGCATGGAGCCGCCATGGGTGGCCACAGGTGCTAGCCACCAGCACCCAGGCCTGCAGCCAGGCTCCAGCAGTGTGGCATGACTGCCCCATGCCCTGGGCAGGAGCAGGGCCCAGTGCTGAGGCTGCTCCCTGGCCACTGTCCACCTCCAGAAATCCTTCCACAACCTGATGATGAGTGACAAGAAGTCAGAGCGCTTCTTCAAGGTGCTGCACGACCGCATGAAGCGGGCCCAGCAGGAGACCAAGTCCACGGTGGCGGTCAACATGAATGACCTGGGCAGCCAGCCGCATGAGGACCGTGAGCCAGCCGACCCCACCACCAAAGGTCAGGGGTCTGGGGCAGGGGCACGGCGTGACGGGGCTCCCAGGATAAGATGTGCAGGGCGGGGGCCCCGGGAGTGGGCCGCTCCAGCCTCACCAGGTCTCGCCTACAGGCCGCGTGGCCTCCTTCTCGATGCCAGCTTCCTCATCCCCGCTACTCGCTGGGCCCCAGCCTGCGCCGGGGGCACGAGGTGAGCGAGCGTGTGCAGAGCAACGAGATGGGCACGTCCGTGCTCATCATGCAGCCCATCCTGCGCTTCTGCAGCTGCTGTGCGAGAACCACAACCGGGACCTGCAGGTGAGTGCCTTGCCACACACCTGCCCCTTTCCCCCGCCGGCCAGCCGGCATGCAGACCATGTACTGTGGCTGGTGTCCCTCTGTGGCATGTGTGCCCCGGCCCGAGCACCGCTGCTTTGTGGCTGGTGGTTCCCCCAGCCCTGCAGCTCCCCAGGCCAGCACCCCGCTCCCTGCTATAGCCACGTGGTGCCCAACTCTTCCGTGTCCCGCAGACCTTCCTGCGCTGTCAGAACAACAAAACCAACTACAACTTGGTGTGCGAGACGCTGCAGTTCCTGGACATCATGTGCGGCAGCACCACAGGCGGCCTGGGGCTGCTGGGGCTCTACATCAATGAGGACAATGTGGGCCTCGTCATCCAGACCTTGGAGACCCTCACTGAGTACTGCCAGGGCCCCTGCCATGAGAACCAGGTGAGCTGTCCTGGTCGCTCAAGCGGTGGCCAGGGTGGCAGTGTGGACATGCGGGTGGATGGAGCCGGCTGGGGCAGGGAGAGAGGCTGAGGTCTCTGGAGCTGCCACAATTCTGAGAGAGCCTGGGCCCCGTGCCCCCCACTGCCTCCTGCCAGACCTGCATCGTGACGCACGAGTCCAACGGCATAGACATCATCACCGCACTGATCCTCAATGACATCAGCCCGCTGTGCAAGTACCGCATGGATCTGGTGCTGCAACTCAAGGTGGGGCCTGGTGGCAGGCATGGGAGTGTGCGGGTGTGCATGTGACATGCGTGCACGTATGTGTGACTTGTGTGCCAAGTGCGCAGATTGGCGTGTGTAATGTGTGTGGTAGCACTGTGTGTGTGATAGGGGTGTCATCTAGGTGCACAAGTGTGAGGTGATGCGTGCAGGCTGTGTGTGTGTAATATACGCATATTTATATGTACATGAGTGCACGTGTGAGCAAGCATGCTGGAACATACACTCACTCTGGATGCCAGTATCTGAGGACTTACCGTGTGTGTGTCTGCTGTCTGGGTGGCTGTTTGCCACAGTTGGGGTGAAGGCAAGCCTGTGGTAGGCTGGCTGTGCAGGATGCTTCTCAGCAAGCCTCAGTGAGGGAGGATGGGAAGGTCATGGTGCCTGACCTTTTTGGGGGTGGGAAAGGTTGTTACGGAGGAATGAGGGAGAAGCTGTCAGGGGCATGGGGGGGACCCTGAGACTGTGGCCTGCCTCCCCCTCCACCCCTGCACCCAGGACAATGCCTCCAAGCTGCTCCTGGCTCTGATGGAGAGCCGGCATGACAGTGAAAACGCTGAGCGCATCCTCATCAGCCTGCGGCCCCAGGAGCTGGTGAGGCTGGGCAGTCGGGCAGGCGGGTGGGTGGAACTGGGTGGAGTGTGTTGGGATGGGGACGAGGGCCCGGCTGGCCCTACTGCCCCAGGAAGAGAGCACTGGAACAGGCCCTGCCCCTCCAGGTGGACGTCATCAAGAAGGCCTACCTGCAGGAGGAAGAGCGTGAGAACTCGGAGGTGAGCCCACGTGAAGTGGGCCACAACATCTACATCCTGGCGCTGCAGGTACCGTGGCCCCTGGGTGCCTGATGGCCATGCTCCCCCTAGCCACCATCTCCTGCCATGCCCCCCACCACTGCCATCATCTCCACCAGCCGCCATGGCCCCCAGCCACCATGCCCTGGTGAGTGTGCTGCCTTCTCCCTTAGCTCTCCAGGCACAATAAACAGCTGCAGCACCTGCTGAAGCCGGTGAAGCGCATTCAAGAGGAGGAGGCCGAGAGTATCTCTTCCATGGTGAGTGCCGCCCCAGAGACTGGGGCGGGGGTGGGGCTTAGGCCTGGGGGCGGGGCCTGGAGCCCGGGGGAGGAGCCTCGACCTGAGGGCGTGGCCTGGAACAGAGTGAGGACCTAGGATTTGAGCCTGGCTAGAATTTGGGAGTGGAGCCCAGGGTGCTGATCAGGACTGGCAGCCAGGGATGAAACCCAGATTGAGAAATGGAAGTGAGGCCCAGGTAGGTCTGGGGCAGGTCTGCAAGCTTCAAGCAGGACCTGGGCTGCACTTGGGCAGGACTGAGGAGGGGGGCTGGCTGTCCTCTGAGATCTCTGGTCATGGCTCTCCAGCTCCCCTCCCTTTGACACCAGATTCTCCAGGTTCAGTCCTAGTTGGGCTGGGCTTGGCCTGGTCTGGCTTAGCAGGTACACTCACTGAGGTGTAGTTCAGAGCTGGGCCAAGGCCTGGGAGGGCGGGGGGGCCGAGTGCCAGGCCTGGAAGTGGAGGCTGGGGCCTGACCTCCACGCCCTCCCCCACCTCCAGCTCAGCCTCAACAACAAGCAGCTGTCACAGATGCTCAAGTCCTCAGTGCCAGCACAGGAGGAGGAGGAAGACCCCCTGGCCTACTACGAGAACCACACGTCTCAGATCGAGGTGAGCCTGTGGGTGGCAGGGGCGGGCACGGGGGCCTGGGCCGGGCCTGACCACATGCGGTGTGTGCTCAGATTGTGCGGCAGGACCGCAGCATGGAGCAGATCGTGTTCCCGGTGCCCGGCATCTGCCAGTTCCTGACGGAAGAGACCAAGCACCGGCTCTTCACCACTACTGAGCAGGACGAGCAGGGCAGCAAAGTGAGCGACTTCTTCGACCAGTCCTCCTTTCTGCACAACGAGATGGAGTGGCAGCGCAAGCTCCGCAGTGAGGACCCGTGGGCGGGAGGGCAGGGCGGTCTGGAGCTGCCCACTGACGCCCTGTTATAATGGCCTCCTTCGCCTGCCTGTGGGTACCCTGCTCCCATCCCTGCCTCACCCCAATGAAGGGCTCTTCCATGTGTGGCTTCCTCGTGAGCGGGTCCCGCATGCAGCCGGCAGAAGGTGCTCACCGGGGCCCTCCAGCAGCTCGCCACTGCCCTCCTCCCCAGGCATGCCGCTGATCTACTGGTTCTCCCGCCGCATGACCCTGTGGGGCAGCATCTCCTTCAACCTGGCTGTGTTTATCAACATCATCATTGCCTTCTTCTACCCTTATGTGGAGGGTGCATCCACAGGTGAGGACACAGGGCTGGCCGGCAGGTTCCCCCGGGCCCCGCCACGCCTCCTCCCTGGGTTGGGGCAGAGCCTTGGGGCCAGCTAACCTCTGAGGGGACCAGACGCACAGTGTGCAGAAGCACCCCACTGCACCATCCTGTGGGATCTCACCCCATCATGGAGAGACACGGGTGTGGTCCAAGGGGATGGTCAAGGTCTTTGACCTCATGGGAGATGGCACATGCATGCATGTGTACACGCATAGATCAGTCAGCCAGAAACCAGACCTGGTAGCCGCAGCCTGACAGGGCCTCTCGCTTAGGCCTGAGAGGCAGGTGTAATGGAGGAGGCTAAAAGCAGGCACCAGGAACTTAACTTTTCGGCACCTGTTGGACCTGCGCTGGGGCCGTGGTGGGCTTGAGGGAGCCCTGCTCACTCTGTCCCTGGCCCCCAGGCGTGCTGGATTCCCCCTCTCATCTCGCTGCTGTTCTGGGTCCTCATCTGCTTCTCCATTGCTGCCCTATTCACCAAGAGCTACAGCATCCGTCCCCTCATCGTGGCGCTCATCCTGCGCTCCATCTACTATCTGGGCATCGGGCCCACGCTAAACATTCTGGGTGCCCTCAATGTGAGTGCCAGAGGGAGCCCCCATTCCCAGACCAGCCCATTCACTGTGCATTCAGACTGCAAGCTGGTCTGCTGCTTCCAGGAGCCACTCCTCTGCCCCATCCCCCGCTATCTGTTGGGCTCCCAAGTTGCTTATAGACCGATGGCAGGGACTGTTCTGTGCCTTCTCCCTCTCCCTCAACACCTGAGGGCAGCTGGCACTCAGAGACAGAAATTCAAGGGTCCTTTTGGAGCAATAGGGTCAGGGTGGCCGCGCACACTGTGCCGGCTGTGCACTGCCCAGAGGCAGTGCTACGTGGCAGACGTGAAGATTCGTGTATTATGACATATCCTGACAGATGGAAATGAAATGCCTTGAGCAAGGAGTACCTTTCCTTGACAGACGCAGTTGGTGGTCTTCTCTGTCCCCATCCTCCTTTATCTTCCTGGAACTGAGGACCCAAGGGGCTGCTTCTGTATTCTAAGTCCCAGGAGCATTTCTGGAAGCAATTTCATGAATACCATGCCTCCCAGGCTCTGAGATGGGCATTGCGGGGCATGTGGGCAGACTCAGGGTGGGTGGTAGGGCACTGACCCTCAACCTCATGCCCTGCACTCGCCCCCAGCTGACCAACAAGATCGTGTTTGTGGTGAGCTTCGTGGGCAACCGTGGCACCTTCATCCGGGGCTATAAGGCCATGGTCATGGACGTGGAATTCCTCTACCACGTGGGCTACATCCTGACTAGCATCCTGGGCCTCTTTGCTCACGAGCTGTTCTACAGTATCCTGGTGAGGCCTGCCGGTGGGCTGGGGCTGGAGGGGGGAATGGGGTGGTTGGGACTTCCCATGAGTTGCTGGCAGTTCTCTGGCGCCAGTTTGTCTGTCCAGTCCTTTTGCTGCTCGGCTGGGAGCAGTGGAATTCCAGAGTCTTCCTCTGTCTGACCTGAGCCTGGCCCTGATGGCCACTCCTGGTGGCCGTCGACCCCTCTCTCCTGTACAGTGGTGGTTCAAGCCTGGATTCTGGAGCTGGACCCGGGCTTTGCATCTCAGCTGCGCCATCACTAGCTGTGTAACTGGGCAACTGGGCAAGTTTCTTCACTGCCCCACGCCTCAGTTTCCTCACCTGTAAAATGGAGCTAACAACAGCCCCCGCCTTCTAGAATAATTGTGAGGATAAAATGAGCGAAGGCGCGAAGCGCACTCAGGCTGTTGCTGGCATGCAGCAAGTGCGTTGTCAGAGCCAGCTGGTCTTCAGCCACCGGCTTAACCCCTCGTGCCCTCCCCTGGCCCACTCCCTTTCCGTGGCCTTAGAATTCCAGGTTCCTCGGGAAGCTCCCTGACAGGTCCACCCAGCTTGGTTACTCCCAGCTAAGCACAGACCTCCCTGGAGGAGCCTTGGCAAACTGTCTGGAGCCCAGGCAGCCCTCGGGGTTCCAGTGGCATCCCCAGCAAGACTGGCCAGCTCAGCCCCTCAAGGCACCATCCCTGTCTCATCCCCGTGCTGCAGCTCTTTGACCTCATCTACCGCGAGGAGACGCTGTCAACGTCATCAAGAGCGTGACCCGCAACGGCCGCTCCATCCTGCTGACAGCCCTGCTGGCCCTCATCCTGGTCTACCTCTTCTCTATCGTCGGCTTCCTCTTCCTCAAGGATGACTTCATCCTCGAGGTCGACCGGCTGCCCGACAACCACTCCAGAGGTCTTGGAGGCTTCCCTCCTGGGCAGGTTGTGGGGGAGTGAGGTTGGGTCTCACAAGTACCTGGTCTCAGGACCATGACCTGCAGCCCTTACCCCACCAGGCCCCTGTCTTTCTCCTCTTGGCTTCTGGGGAAGTCTAGCTCACACCAGTCCGTCTCACTCTTTCCTGGAACACACTGAGGGGGGAGGGAGAAGTCTTGGGTCTCTGGCCCCTAAGGAGCCCCTTGCTTGAAAGCTGGAGCCCCTTGCAGGCACTGCCATTCATGTTAATCCCAGTATTTGCAGAAGCTGCCCATGTGCCAGGCCTAGGGGTACAGAGACCCCTCCCTACCCTTAGTGTGCAACCCAGTCGGGGCAGAGGCGTGAAGACCCTTCACTGTGGCCAGACAGTGGAGGGCTGGCAGCATCAGGGAGGGTTTCCTGGAGAATGTGATGTTGGGGTCAGAGCCAGGGGGTGATAATGCCAGGCACTGGACCTCCTGGTGACCTCCTCCATGTCCCTTGCAGCCAGCCCTCTGGGGATGCCACATGGAGCTGCTGCATTTGTGGGCACCTGCAGTGGGGGACAAGATAGACTGTGTCTCGGGGGTCTCGGTGCCCGAGGTCCTGGAAGGTAAGGGCTGTGTGTCTGCGGGAATCTGGGTGGGGTAGGGGGAGCAGGCAGCTCAGGTCTGAGCACACTCTCTGCTTGCAGAGGATGGGGGAGCTGGACAGCACAGAGCGGGCCTGTGATACTCTGCTGATGTGCATCGTCACCGTCATGAACCATGGGCTACGCAACGGTGGTGGCGTGGGCGACATTCTCCGCAAGCCCTCGAAGATGTGAGCACTCCTGCCTACTCCCAAGCCACTGTCCAGATCAGCAACTTGTGGAGAGTCCTGTCCTTGGCCTCACATCAGATATTCAGGGTTGAATCCTCCCTCCCCCATCCTCTTTTCTCTGCTTTCCATACCTGGCCAATTCCATGACATTACTGCTTAGCTGCCCCTCACCCTCCCATTCCATAAGGAAAGACCTTGGCAACCAAACTTTGCCCCAGGGCTAGGGACGGCGACCCCTGGCTTTCATAGCCCACAGCAGGCAGGCAGAAGGCAGAGCTGAGTCAGCTTCATCAGGAGGCCTCATGATTTGGCTTGGGCAGTCACGTTCCTGAACATTAGTCCTTCCTGTTGCTTGGGAGTGAGAAGCTGCCTCCCTGGCCAGACAGAGAGGGTTTCTAGAATGTGTGAGGCCAGGCGTCATGAGTGAGGGGCAGAGGTATTCAGAGCTGGCTCTTTCCCTAACCAAAGTTGGGGGTAGAGACATGCCTAGACTCATAGCTCTGCCTCCCCACACTAGGCTCCTGCAGGACTTTACCCCGGTGTGTCCTGAGTCCACACTTTCCTAACCCAAACTCGGGGCTTCTGCTTGCAATTGTTCCTCTGTGGAGCCAGGTTGGGTCCACTCTGCCATCTGCATGGCCCACAAGCCAGAGGCCCTCATTTCCTTCTGCTGGGGTCTGGACCCCCAATATCACAGCCCTGGCCCTCACCTGAGTCCCGTCTTGCCTGGGTGAATGCGGGGACCACCTGGCCCAGCCTCCCTGCCTTGCCCCCGCAGGGTCTCTGTCTCCCAGCCCGAGTGGTCTATGACCTCCTGTTCTTCTTCATCGTCATTATCATCGTGCTGAACCTCATCTTTGGGGTAATCATCGACACCTTCGCTGACCTGCGTAGTGAGAAGCAGAGGAGGAGGAGATTCTCAAGACGACGTGCTTCATCTGTGGTGAGGGCTGCTTCCTGCTCTGCAGAGGCTGCGGTGGGGGCTGGGACATCATCTGACACCCGTGGCAGTGGAGGTTTAGCCCTTCCTGCCCTGGGGGAACCCTGCCCTGGGGAACCCTGCCCTGGGGCCGATGATTCCATGCATTTGCTCATCCCAGAACTTGGGAGAACATGACCCTGCCTGAACTTGGAGTCACAGAAGGGAGTCAGACAGGGCCATCCCTGTAAACCCTTGGGGTTTCTTGGGGAGGACACGAGCCCAGTCAGTGCCTGGAGCTTCTGGTCTCAGTCCAGTGCTTTTTTCCCACCCCCTGAAATGAAGTGCTAGTCCCCTCATACAGGTGACGCCTGCCTGAGCCCGAGGTGGCTTGTTCTTCAGGCCTCCTCGGGCTCAGGCAGGTGTCACCTGTATGACCTGTGGGACCTCGCTCATCCAGCCATTCCTGCTTCCCCCGCGTCGGGGAATTCTGGTGTTTACTCCTAGAGTCCTCGGTTGCCGCTGCGGGAGGGCTGCAGCTGCGGCGGGCAGGATCTCCACCGCTAAGTGGCTGCTGCTTAAATAGCAGTGACCCAAATAGCCCAGAGCGAGCTGTCGGAAGCGCTCATTCCGAGAACAAATGCCTCCACTCCCTGGAAGCCGGGTCCCCTCTGGCAGGTGGCCCTGCAGTGGCTCTTGAAGGCTGATGGTTTCATTCCCCGCCCTCTGCACCCTCAGGTCTGGAGAGGGACAAGTTTGATAACAAGACGGTGTCATTTGAGGAACACATCAAGCTGGAGCACAACATGTGGAACTACCTGTACTTCATCGTGCTGGTCCGCGTGAAGAACAAGACGGACTACACAGGCCCCGAGAGCTACGTGGCCCAGATGATCAAGGTGCAGGCAGGGGCTGCGGGGCCTCTGGGCCCACACCAGCCACTCTAGACTCGCATCACTGTGCACCACAGGCCTTGGGGATTCAGCTTCTAAGTACCCTGCGCTCTGGAGAGGACTGGCCACATCTGTCTGTCTGCCTTGGGAGGCCAGGGGGAGGGGCTCAGACAGCTGCAGCCACTTGTGGAAAGGTCAGCAGGGCGAGGAGGAGCAGCTGGAAGCAGCCCTGGGCTGCACAGGAGCCCTGCCAGCCGCCGGCTGCTGTGGAGGGGCCTCCTCACACTTCTGGGTGTCAGGAAAAATCCCACAGTAAACCCATGAGCCCTGAAGAATGTGCGTGGAGTCCCTGGGCCGGTGGTGCAGTGATGCTGAGGAGGGGGTGGGGCAGGGGGAGACCCTGCCCGTGGCCAGTATCTGTGGGTCACCCTCAGGGAGTATTTTCTAGCTCGGTGAGAAGGCAGGCTGCTTCCTAAAGTCTGGATTAGATGGTCCTGGGCTGAAAGGGAGCCTGGAAAAACTTTATCACTTAAATCAAATGTCATCTGCCCAATTTCTATAATGATGAAGGGAGTGAAGGCAGTGAATCATAAAGGAGGAATTCTATGTTAAGTCTGTATTTTGCGCCGATCTTTGTGTACAGATTTATCTGTTGGTCTAAGAATTCACAGCTTACAAGGAAGCTTGAGAACTGCTTGGTACCCCCTCCCTCCCCCACTCCTCTGTCCTGGGAAACGTGTCTTTGCCTCCCAGACACGTGTCAGATGCCAGCCCTCCTCAGCGGAGCCTCCCGATCCCTCAATTTGCCATCTGTCTGACTCGAATCTTCCCGGGGCATGGGGTGTGCTTGTCAGGCAGGCGGGTGGAAGGAAGGAATGAAGGAGATCCAGGGTCTGTCTGGGTGCAGAGGCCTTCCTCCACCTCAGGGAGTGTGATGAGAGTAAACAGATGGTGCCGATACCAGCGAAGGACTCAAACTCAGCTGCCGACGCTGCCTAACGGAAGTCAGCATGTCTTGGTGGCAGAGGGTTGACTGCCAGCTCACTCTGGCCCCAGGGAGGACCAGGTCAATTCAGATTTTCCCATGACACATCCATGACGAGTAATTTTGTCAAGGGTGTGGCAGAGCCTCCCCCTACATTACTGTTTTTCTAAATGAGGTCTTTCTAGGCCAGGCCCACGCCTGCTCACCCCACTGGTGATGTTTTTCAGAACAAGAACCTGGACTGGTTCCCCCGGATGCGGGCCATGTCCCTTGTGAGCAATGAGGGTGAAGGGGAGCAGAATGAGATTCGGATTCTTCAGGACAAGCTCAACTCCACCATGAAGCTGGTGTCCCACCTCACTGCCCAGCTCAACGAGCTCAAGGAGCAGGTGTGCACCCGCCCCATCCCAGGCCCATCCTGGGCTCTGTCCCTGGGCGGCCCCTGCCTGCCTCCATCCTTCCTGCCCCACCCCCTCCCCACTGGCCTCTGGCCTAGGCCTGGATGAGAAGGTTGGTTCCAAACCCACTCTCCCCCTCCATGGCAAGTCAGAATGGGGTTGACAACCCCTGCCTTGGGCCCCTAAAGACAAGGCCAGGTGGAAACTTAGTACAGGGTAGTGGGGCCCTCTGTCTCTCGTCCCCTCCTCTTACAGCTGCCAGGCAGGGCCTCTGAGGGGATCCCAGTCACTGGAGATGGGGAGTTTAAGGCCTTCTTGCCCAGACATCCTCCTCTGCATCTGGCAGTGCCTGCATGAAGATCAGGCAGCCTGTGTTAGTGGGGTGGTTTCCCAGCTGCATCAAATCCGGGGTTTGTGACATGCTAATTGAGAATGAGGGTTTGGTGCTGACACTGACATCCTCAAAGCACCCCGAGGGGCCCTGGCCCACCGCCAGTGCTGAATAGCAGCTGGGCCCATGGGGGGAAGACTAGTGCTAAGTCCTTCCACAGCACCCATGGAGAGAGAGGTGCCAGGTGGCCTGACTGGGCCTGTTGGATCTGCTTAACCCTAGATGACGGAGCAGCGGAAACGCAGGCAACGCCTAGGCTTTGTGGATGTCCAGAACTGCATGAGCCGCTGAGGAGAGCCACTGGAGGCCCCAACAGGGGATGCTCATCACTGGGGACTGCGACTGGGAAGCACTGCCCCCTCCCTTGGGCTGAGTGGCCCAGCCAGCCTCTACTTCCACTCTGCCAGACACCCCGACACCAACGCAGGCTTTGACCAATGTGGAGGGGGAGCCTCAGGGCTGACAGTCCTGCCTAGAGCCCTTAAAAAAGACTTGAAAGTTCAATGGGACTCAGTTTACCTTAGTGCCTTAGCAGAAGATAAATCCTAGAGACCTTGTCCCTTAAAGTAATAACTGACGACTCTTTGTAGTCCTCCTTGTGGGTGGTTAAGAGTGGGGTCACCTCTTTATCTCCGAGCACTACATTTTGGCTGCTGCCTGCCTCTGGGGGAGGTGGCAGTAATGCTTTGGGCTTTGTTATTTAACTTATTCCAAGGGTGCTGTGCGCAGCCCTGCCCATGGCTGTACAGCTCCCTCCGTGCCTCAGACCTGCTGTAGACAGTGCAGACCTGTTGTGTCCATGCCACTCCCTGGCCTGGCTCCAGGTGGCCTGATGACTCAGTGATGGACAGCCTTGCTCCCGGGACCTGCCTCTCCCCGGGCTTCCTGCGGAAGAGTTGTGCACCCAGACAACAAGGGCTGGGCTGCGTTTGTGTGGCTGTTTCATGACCACTTGTTTTTCTCCTTTTGGTGTAATGTTTTACAAATCCTTTGGCCTAAGAACTACTATGTTAATTGCCTTAAATAAATTAACAGAAATCTAGTCCATTAAAAAGGGCTGTGTTTCCTGCACTCCTCCTGGGGCTGTGGGGATTAAAAGGGCACACTGGCAGAAGACAGGAGCAAGTGCCTCCCCCTACTGGCCTGGCCTCTCCTCAGGCTCTCGGGGAGATGCACTGAGTGACATCCTCAGGGGTCCTGGGCAGAACTGTATTTTGGCATAACTGGTGTCTACTGCCGTCCTGGTCGATTTTATTTTATGCATTTCAGAACATCCTGAGGAGTCTAAGATACAGACGAGATTAAGAACCCACTTCCACTTTGCACCCACCAGGGGCGCTGTGGGCCCTGGGCCGGTCCCCTCTCCCAGCACGGCTCCTGACGGATGGAGGCTCAAGTAGGAAAGTGAGTGTGTCTATCAGTAAAAGCCAAGGCTCCATGAAGTAGTAAGGTGACCCTGTGTGTGTCCCCAGCCAGCAGGGCCTCTGACTTGTGGTCACCTGCAGAACCTGCCCACAGTGCTGAAGCCAACTGCAGCTGAGGCCCCGCCTGGCCAAGGCCTGTCCATAGCTTCCCTGTCCCTTAAGCCAACTGGGCAACGTGGGTTTTTGCAAGGTCAGGGACAGGCCTGAGGTCTGTCCTTCTCTGAGTCAGTGGGGGATGAGGGCCAGCAGGCTTTTTGCCTCTCTCAGCCTCACACCTCCCTGCTGCTGTTTGCGACAGGAAGCCCTTTTCAGTATTTACTGCTATTTTTGGCTTCCTCCCAGGAGCTCCTACAACAAAGGGAGCCTGAGAATCTTGCCAGGAGACGCCAGACCCCTGCTGGAGGGTGGGGCTCCTGTGGCCATGCAGGAAGCACCTTGTGCTGAGGCCCCACTACCCTCCCTGTCAGGTCCGGAGGGAAACCTACGTTTCCTCTCCCTAGGAGATTTCCCAACCTTGCCAGCAGTCACAGCAGACAGCTTAATCAGCATCCCTTCTCAGGCTGAAACTTTCTTTAGAGCAGCAAGGGCTTCCTTTTGGGAAGGCTAGAGGAGATTCCCAAACCAGAAGGTCAGGGGGGAAACGGGCAGTTTTATTGACGATGGCAACACACAAGACTCCACACCTAGGTATGTGGGCGAGAGAGCTCAGGCCTTAGGCTTCTCCTCTGGATCCTTAGAAGCAAACTTCTCCTGCAGTTTCTTCCACAAGCTTTTATCCATTTCTTTAAGCTCTTCCAAGGTGTCTGCAAGGGGGGAAAACAAAAGAGAGAGGGATTGAAGTCTAAAACTTGATGACACAGGCTGGACCCCGGGGCTTTCCCGACACAAGCATGCCTTGCTTTTCACACAGTGTGTTCCTGAAAAAGGGAAGTGTAGACGCAGCCTCTGAAGAGCAGATCAAACAGGGTAACAGAAGTGACCGCTCGAGGTGACTGAGCACTGTGTGCCAGGTCCTTTGCCCAGCATGCTCTCAGCGGTCTTCTCCCTCCCCTCAACCTTGGCATCAGAGTGGGGTGTTCTGCTCGTCGCCCTGCTCCATACGAGGGCAAAGAAATGGCCCTGCGCTGTCCGCTGCATAGCCCACAGGACCAGATGCTTCATCACAAAATTTGGCCTGCTCCATGCACCCTTCCTGTCTCAATTCTTCAGGTGTGGAAACTGAGGCAGGGGGAGAGGTAACTTGCTGAGGTCGCACCGCTGGGAAGTGGAGCAAGGATTTGAATCCTGGTGTGCGGGCCCAGCACACGCTGTGGAGTTGAGCAGGCACCAGGAGGGAGACGGACTGGGACCCGAATCCCAGCCCATCACCTCCCACTCTGGGTCCCCTCAAGCAAATCATTTAACCCTCTTCGCCTTGAGTTCCTCTTCTGTAAAATGAAGATAAAAATACATCTGCAGACAACTTGGGGAGACGTGAAAAAATAAGAAAAAACCACAGGTACCCCAAAAGTTGTAAGGATTAAAGAAAATCATGGAAGTAACTTGCTTGGTACAGAGTCCTGCACTCAGTGGAAAGGCAGCCATCTCCACCCCAATGCAGGCGGGAGGGGCTCTGGTTTAAGACAGCAAACTTTCCCCACAGCCAGAACCAAAGCAGGGTTTCCCCGGTCTTGGCACTACCAACACTTTGGGCCAGAGGGTTTCTTTGTGGGCTGGCCTGTGCATCACTGAAGGCTGTTTTGAAGCATCTTGGCCTCTACCCACTAATGCCAGTAGCGCCGCTGCCCCCCACCACCAGTTGTGACAACTAAAAATGTCTCCAGACATTGCCACGTCCCCTGAGGGCCAAAATCACCCCCAGTGCGGAATCGTCTGTCTGAAGTCTCTAGGGCTAATGTTCCATGAAATCTAATATTATGTTAAATTTTAGATATTCTTATAATATTGTTTGGCTTTCCCACCCTGAATTTTCATGTTAACAAAACTACTGGAGAAAAAAGAGTATTTTTTCTGACCAAAAAAGGTAACAGAAAAAAGCCCGTGCTATGGGGCTCTTCCAGAAGTCTAGGTCACTGAGGGATCCTCGTCCACCTCCAAGCCTCGAGGCCTCCCTTTAGCTCCTTCCATGACCCCAATCCCAGGGTGGACACACGCGTGACCCAGAACACAGCACCTTTCAGACTCGCCAGGCCCTCAAAGCCTCTCACCACAAGGTGCTGCAGGTCTTTTCTTGTCCTGGCAGAGGCAACATTTGGTATGCTAACTCCACACAATTTGCAACAAAAATATGAGGCTTGCTGTGAAAACAAATTCTCAGCAAATTTCCTGGACCTCAACTCACAGCCAGAACAAGCTGCAGCGCGGACCAATGGCGGGGACGCCTCCATCTCCCGGCCTTCGTTGCTGCCAGTTACCCGCTTGCAGAGGCTGCCCTGAGGGTGAACAGACAGAGGACAGAGGCAGGGCCTCCAGAACTTACTTCTACCCTCACTTCAATCTCAAACTCTCCAGGGCCCTTGCAATAACGAGCATCAACGCTATTAATTACACGGACCCAGGGATACAGGAGTAAATGTACACATTAAAACAAACTGCCAATAAAGTGGGTCTGCCTGGCCAAAATATCTTTACCCCTATTTTCCAGCAAGTACTGGAATAAAAATAGGGTTAGAGTTGACATGTAACAGCAGGTCACACCACCAGGTTTTAATCTCAGAAGAAGAGTGTCTTCTAGAAGCCCAAATCCTCAAAACCAAGTAGCTGAAGGCTGCCAGAAGAAGAGGAAAGACACATTTCTAGAATACCAGAAGGAAATGTTTCAGGGCCATGCCCTCCCAGAAGACGTTAGCCTATTTTTGCATATAATATACTTGGCAACAAAAATCGTACTTTTCCAGTACCTGCCGACTTCAGCCCTGGCTCTCCTGGGAAGCAAGGAAAGGGCGGGCTTGGCAGGGTGTTTCCTTTCTTGTTCATCACAGTCTATCAATGACTCGCAAACATACCTAGTTAAACTCATCTAACCCACAGACCATGTCCCCTGGGTCAGATAACTCTTTCGCGGATATCCCCAAACATATTTATTGAATGGCTTTTTGTTTTAATTAAAACCTTCATTGTTTATAAAGCCCTCTTAGGACCATAAAAATAAAATTATTTTCCTTCCATCTTGATTTCAACTACTTCCATTTGGCAAATATGTATTCCCCTGTTCCCTGCTGGCCAGCCTTGAATTTAAAAGCACTAAAGATAGATTTCCTTTTTAAATAACGCCTTTGACCTCTCCACAGTATATGGTCAAAATGTATGAGGCCTGTAGCTTCAGAATTTCCTCTGGGCTGTTCTACAGGACTTTCCATCAAGCAAAGCTGTCTTCTAAGACAATTCCCCTTGGCCACTCAAACTCCGAGAATCATCTGCAAAGCAATGAGAAAAGGCAGCTGTGCTTTCATTACCTGTGGACAGGATCAGCTTGTACTCTTCCAACGACAGTCCACTGAAGCTGGTTTCTCTGGGGCGAGGGTACTGGTCACAGGGGCAGAGAGGAAGAGAAGGGAGGGGGAGAGATCAGCACACAAGCCCTGCTCTCTAACTGCGGTTCACTTGGGCCCTGGGCAACCAGAGGCCAGGAGGCCTAGCAAGGAGAAGAGCAGCGCCACCTTGAGGTCAAGACTTGGCCTTGCAAGAACCAGTACGTCTCCAGGAGGCAGCTCCAGCTTCAACGTGCCCATGAGTCCTCTGGAAAACGCAGGTATGGGTGGGGCCCCCTATTCTGCATTTTTAACCAGCTCCCAGGTGATGCCCAAACTGCTACTCACGGACCACATGTTAGTAGGGAGGATTTAGAAAAAATCCATTTTCCACATAGGCCACATATTATTTGTGGAGTTACAGAACATATTTTTCAAGTCTGAGAAAAACCACTCTATATGGAATTTAACAGTAATCACGTTGGGGCCCAGCTCTAGAAAAGGAGGGCACCTTCCCAATCAGCCCATCTTTATCACCAGAGTGCAGGGAGGTGTCAGTTCCATCAGAGTGGATGGGAAAATAGGTATAAATCCAATGGCTGTCAGATACTCCCAGGAGCATGCACTGGCTTATCAAATATCAAATACATGGCTTCTATTCATAATTGATTTTCTTCGTTTTTTTTCCTATTCCCTATATTCACAATTTTAAATAACTTTTATTTAGGTGGCCTAAAAGCCTCTACCAGGCACCTCTGCTCGCTTGGTTGAAATTACTGGTTTCATTCGAAAACAGCAAACCCAATTCTTTACATCACATTACATAATCAGATTTTCACTCATTCTTGTTAGTTGTCCAGTCAGAAAGCTGGGGGTATGCAAGGTGGCCCACTCACCTTGTGTTTGTAGTAGTTTGAATGGAGTCGCACTAAGCTCTCGTACATCTGATCACAGGCCTCAGGCTCTGCAATCTGAAAAGCAAAGAACCCCCAAGGAGGTAAGCAAAGGAGTCCTGCCTCCCACAGTGTCTGCACCTTGAGGAAAGACCATACTTAATAAGGCATTCACATGAAGCAGGCCTGCAGCTAGCACTGGCTTCCTCACTCTGTGGGAAGCAAACGTGGACTAAAGCTCTGCTATTAGAAACTAACTTTTGGAGGCATAGCTCTGCCTCATCAACTCCCCAGTCTGCAGAAAAATCAGATAAATTAACCAGCAAACAAGCATTTGTTGAGCATCTGTGACTTGTAAGCCACCACACCAGCTGCAGTGGGAGATGCCAAAATAGAAACGTATGGTTGGAAGGGCGTGCCTAACAAAGCGGGTGCTGGGCAGAGTGGGCTGCAGGGATTGTCGGGGAGTTCCCGCACGCTCAAGTGGTCAGTGCATGATGGAAGTGAGACGATGCTAGGTTGTCAAGGCAGCACAGGGGTCAGCAAGCAGAAGGAAGGGCAGGCCTTCCTGGGGGAGGAGATGCCTTCAGCAAGGAAGAGGAGGCAGGAATCCCGTAGGATGCTTTAGGCCAGACCAGTAGATTCTTTTTTTTTTTTTTTTTTTTTTAAATTGAGACAGAGTCTCACTCTGTCCAGCCAGGCTGGAGAGCAGTGGCGCAATCTTGGCTCACTGCAACCTCCACCTCCCGGGTTCAAGTGATTGTCCAGCCTCTGCTTCCTGAGTAGCTGGGATGACAGGCATGCGCCACCACACCCAGCTAATTTTTCTATTTTTTAGTAGAGAGGGGGTTTCGCCACGTTGGCCAGGCTGGTCTTGAACTCCTGACCTCAGGTGATCTGCCCACCTCAGCCTCCCAGAGGGCTGGGATAACAGGTATTAGTCACCATGCCTGGCCTCAGATCAAATTCTTTTAGGAAAGCCAAAAAAAAAAAAAAAAAATCATCTGAGTTTGCTGAAACTCTATAAGAAGGAAAGAAACATGAAGAAGGGAACATTTAAGATGAAATGGGTGAACTGAGGAGAACCAAGACGGGACCTCAGTTAGGTCTGCTAGAAAGGAGATGGCCCAGAACACTGAGGCCTTGCCTTAGAAGGGGGAGAAGCAAATCTTCTGGTGCCAGAGACGGTGGTGCCCCTGCTGGACATTCTCAGGAAGACAGGCAGCACACAGATGAGATGTGGTCTTTCCCCTTTCACACCTCTTTTAATTTTCCCTTTACTCTCTCCTTGCTATTGTTTATGTACAGTTCTTTACATTTTTCTGCCAAGAATTCTGAAAAGCTCCCCAGAACAAAACTTTCTCTTTTACATTTTTTTCCCCCAGAATTCAAATGAAGGATTTTTTCCTAACTTAAATCCTTCCTTGGAGAAGGCAGAGCATAAATAAATCAGTAGTAAAGCACTTTAATAGGCAGCTCCGCTTCTGCCTCTCTGTGCATGTCAAATGAGGTCCCCACTTGACAGCAAAGACGATCCATCGTTTAGTTCTACCTGATCCATTCCTGGGTTCAGGCTACGCACCGTGAGAATGTTCAGTTAGATACATCAGGAGAGGAAGGACTATGGCCTGAGGAGGTGGCCAGTGTAATAATCAGTCATTATCTGAGTGGACAGAACGAATGGAGAAGTAGGAGGCTGGTGCCTCCTTGCTGCTGGTCAGCTCTTCCAGGGAAAGTCCAGCTAGAGCGGAATTCTGCACACATGCTTTGGACGAACACACGTGGAACATTTCTTCAGCAGGGCACGCATAACCAAGAGCTAACACAGAAGACAGAAGGACAGGAAGTAAAAGACACAAAAGGAAAAAAGAAAATTATACTGGCACAAAGTTTTCTGTGCACAAGAATATTTAGTTCAAAAGAAAATAGCGCATTTCATCTTTTGCTTGCTCTCTTCATGCTTGTGTAGATGTGCTCATTTATATATATATATATATATATATATATTTTTTTTTTTTTTTTTTTTTTTTGAGACAGAGTCTTGCTCTTGTCACCCGGGCTGAAGTGTAATGGCACAATCTTGGCTCACTGCAACCTCCACCTCCCAGGTTCAAGTGATTCTCTTGCCTCAGCCTTCCAAGTAGCTGGTACAGGCCCCTGCCACCAGGCCCGGCTAATTTTTATATTTCCAGTAGAGATACGGTTTTGCCATATCGGCCAGGCTGGTCTCAAACTCTGGACCTCGTGATCCATCCGCCTCGGCCTCCCAAAGTGCTGGGATTACAGGGATGAGCTACTGTACCCGGCCTATAAATTTAACAGACATTCATGGAGACCTTCCAGCATGCTTGGCCCATGCATGAGCAGGGGGATGCTTGGGTAAAGGATCTCCAAGGCTGTAGGGAGCAGTGGAGTCAAGCTGCCTGGGTTGAATCCTGGCACCATCACTTATCAGCCATGGGATGTCAGGCAAACCACTCACTCTTTCCCTATGAAACACACTTAAAAAAAAAAGCTGCTACAGTTGCTTTATCTTTCTCTATGTCTGTACATATATATCTTCCTTCTGATCCACTTGAAAGTAGGAGCATAATGCCCCTTCACCCCATATTTCAGTGTGCATTTCCTAAGAACATTCTTTTACATAACCAGAGTTCAATGATCAAATTCAGGCCACTTAACATTGATACAACACAGTTATCTAATGCACAGTCCATATTCCAATTCTGTCAATTGTCTCAATAATCATCGACGGAAAAACAGGATGTCCTGCTGCATTTACCTGTGAGGTATCTTTTAGTCTCCTTTAATCTGGGACAGTTCCTCGGCCTTTATCTTCATGCACTGAACATTCTGGAAGCATACTGGCCAACTTAACCTTTCTTTTAAAAGAAAAGATAATAATAGCCCCTACTTCGCAGGGTGGTGCGAGGATAAATGAGGTAATGCTTGGGCTGCTCTGAATTCCGGGCCTGGAACACTGATAAACGTGAGTGATGAGTTTCTGTGACAGTTAGTAGTAGTAAAGAGTTGCAGTAAACAAAGGCCTGTCTCATAAAGTGAGAGGGGGAAAGACAGAATAGTTCAGGACCACCCTGGTGGGAGTGGAACGAAGCAGCACGTACGGGGGGGGCTGTGGGCCTGCGGAGCCAGGCAGGAAGTGCTGGCGAATGAGCGGCTGAGGATGGGCGCATGTACAGCAAGGAGTGGGGGCGCTCCAGGCACAGGACCAGGTGGAGCCCATGCCAGGGAATGGGTCAGCATGTTATCAGTGGATCAGCGTGGCTGGTGTGTACTGCCGAGCCTGGCACTGGAGGCAGAAGTGAGGACGGATGAGAAACTGCCAAGGCTTCACTCCTGACTGACCCCGGTGGCTCTCAGTGGTCACTGAGCTCTCCATGGTCTGCCAAGTGAGCAGCTGTTTGCTGCACCCGGTCTTCACCTGGTGACCGCTTATCTGGACCTTCCCTTCCTGCCACCATCCCCACCACCTTCCCGACCAAGCTCTTAGGAAAGGAGTCCACGGGCCGATTAGCTTTCCTCCCAGAGCCTCTGCCTCTCTCCTGGGCTCCCAACATTGCTTCCTGGTAAACCTGCCTTCTGACCAGAGCCTCTCTCCTGGGCTCCCAACATTGCTTCCTGGTAAACCTGCCTTCTGACCAGAGCCGCACCCTCAAACGCCTCGTCAACTCAACTTCCCTTCCTGCTCCAACTTCTCTAGCAGTGAGAAGTCAGCAGTAGGCTGCTCAGCGACCTTATACCACACCCTCAAGCGGGTGAGGAGGGTGCTGTCCTTCCTTGCCATCTATTCCCATCCCTGATGGACAGCAGGACAGACGGGAGGGGCACAGGGGGGTGGGACACCCTTGCAGAGCGCTGCTCCTGTAAGAGCAAAGGGCACAAAGTCTAAGCGCAAAAAGCAAAGCGACCCTCAGGTGCCCTCATCTCTTGAGCTGCCTCAGCGTGAAAGAGATAGTCTCCTAGAGCGTTCCCAGAATTCCTGGACTCAATCGTAATCTAGAAAAAGACCAAACACCTGAGTCCTAAAAACAGACTTGCCAGACAGCTTCCCGTCTGAGGTCAGAAGGTGTCTGAGGGTGTAAAAGGAGCTTGAGATATGCCCATACCTAGCCAAGTTCTTACTGCCTGAGGAGTGACGGAGTCTTTGTCACTGCTAAGTTCCTAGCCACAGAGAACTCAAACTCAGCAATTAAAACACAGCCCTGCTTACTACTTAAAACGATGTTGATGGAGACATCTGTCAGATTCTGGAAGCCTCACCACGTTCCTAAACCTTACACTTTATTCACAGACTCCAGCACTAACATTCCTGAGTCCTGAAATGCAGTTTTTCTGATGAAATGGACTGTGCATTTTCAGAAATATTCTTCATACAAGCTTTAAATTACCTGATTTTGCATTCACTCCTAATGAGATCATGGACGTTTTAGGACTAATGGCAGTGCTGGCTTTGAAAAAGGCAGCAGTGGGGGACATGATGAAAAATTCAGCACTGCTCCCTAAATGTGAATAAAATACATGTTCATCTGACGAGTGTCCTTTGTGGCTTTGTTTTTGCTCCTTTTGCATTTCCCCTGCTCAGTCATCAGTAAATTTCTCTTTACCATATTAAACTTTTATACATACAGATCTACATCAATGCCGCAGGCACCGATTTCGATTTTCAAAATTGAATTTTGGGTGGTGACAGCAATTGGTACAGCGGCCCTTATTCTAGTCACACAAAGGGACACATAAGCACTTTTGGGAAAGGGGGTTGCAAATTGCTTTGCTAATTAAGGTAGAACTGGATTCAGTCCAGGAGGATCTATAAAAAAAGGTTTTCAAGACTTGGTAATGAACTTCCGAAATGAGTTCATTCTGTTATGGGAGCCTATTCCCTTCGATTGAGTTGAAAACGTATTTCTTAAGCACCTACTATAGAGAGAGTGCTCCACTAGGGGAGCGTGAGGCGCCATGAAGAAGACCCAGGCCGGCTAGAAGAAGCTGGCAGGCACACTGCGGGGACAAGGTACACAGGCACTAGAAACCTACCCTGCCTGGGGCAGCATGCAAGCGAGAGCCAGAGCTGCAGAGCATGGGCCGCTGCAGGAGACTTGCGGTGGGAGCTGGGTACCAGGCTGGGCTGCCAGGGAGGTGTGGCGGGGGAAGGGTTGAGTTTCACTGCAGCGATAGTGCAGAGTGAGGAGTGCCAACCTGGGCATGAGTGACACAGGGACCAGAAATGACTGGGAGAACGAGGCAGGAAGACGCACAGGACAAGGGTGTTTTAGGCAGGCAAGGTTTTTAGGGGGACCCAGGGAGGGCTCCGAGAGCCTGGGAAGCCACCAAATTCTTTACAAACTCTGCGTTTGGGTTTTCTTGGGTTGTAAGGGTGCGGGGACTCACAGTGCACTTGCCTCAAAGGTTCAGAACCGTTTGTACCATGGTCAGTTTGGGAGGCCATGGAAGGCCCCCTTGCTGAGCCTGGGGCTCGGGTTGGGGTGGTGAGAGGCAAGGCTGGAACCGCAGGCTGGGACCAAGGATCAGAGGCACTGTAGCTCTCAGAAAGTTGCCTGCCACCTGTCCAGGAGGCGACAGACAGACCCCAAAGATCTTTGAATAAAGCAGTGACGCACCAAAACTGGCCAAGAATTTGTCCCTTTAGGAGGAGCACTGCGTCTTTACATATGCAGAGAGAAACACCACCCCTTGGTGTGAATACTACCCTAGCTCGCAGGGCGCCTTCAAGAATCGGGAAAGGAAAAAAGATGGAGATGTTTGCATTCCCTCTTAGAGATGATTCTCCTCAAAATCCTGTTTTTGATGCGCTCAATACACAACTAAAAATAGGATAATCTGTTCTTAGGACTCTCTTCAAAAACATGACTTCAGGGGGCCCATAAGTGGGGGTGAGCAATGTTGAGATGGCTTCACCGTGGCCAGCATGTGCCAGGCCACTTGGGAGCTAGCTTCCTGCCACGCCGAGGAATGTCAAAGCCAGGCCTCAGCTGCATGACTGAGAAAACAGAATTACAAAACAACCTTTGAATTCTCCTCTGAGAAGGTGGAAATATCATTTACATTATTAATAACCCAAGGAAAAGTTTAACTTCTTTCAAACTGGGCCAGTATTATTATACTTCAACTTGGATACAATTGAGAACTCCCGGGTGGGCGAGCCCCCTTCCTGGGCAGCGGCTCTTGCAGGCCGCCCCCTCGGAGCTGCACCCCGATCTACATAAGTGGGTGCTGGTGTGCAGTCTGGGATCTTTTAGGGAGCACCTGATGAACTCATTAGAAAGACCTACTCCTTTCCCCTATTGTTAAGTCAACAATTACGGTTGTTTTGCCATCTTCCCACATGCTGCGATTCTTTTATTAAGCTCTAGCACTGTAGGAAACACGTGTTCTTAGAGAAACTGTATTCAAAAGGGGCAAAGCCCATAAACACGAACTTTTGAAAACTACACAATAGGATATGGGTGTGAGAGGAGTTACGTGTGTTCCTGCTCCCCACCACCACCTCCCCCGCTTGGTAGGTTTCGGGTGGACCATGAGACTCCCCAGAGGGCAATTTGAGGTGGAATAAACAGGAGGCAGTGGTTTTTGTACTCTGGTTTTGAGTATGAATTATTACTTTACCCTCTAGTGAACCTGGCTTTTCTCTGGCTGGTGTCCCACCGAGGACCATCTTCTTCCCATCTGCACTGGTAGTGGCTGGGGCAAAGAATAGGTGGGCAAACACAGGGAGTTTCATCTGCTTGCCCAAACTATCTATGGCCCAAAAAGGTTTGAACAGGCAACCAGGGGGAAGGAAGTGGCTTGACGTTCATGGAACAAGATTGTCCTAACAATAACTTGGAACAGCAGCTAAGGAAAGGCCAGGCACCCCAGGAGACGGCACATACCAGGGCCACGAGGGCTGGGTCTGTTTCTCACTTGGCTTGTCTCTTATGGCTAGAACCCCCAGTGCATTGTCTTCTGTTTCTGATTTGTTTCCTCACCTGTAAAATGGGAACAGTAATGGCTACCACTCAGCTGCACTAAGGGTTAAACAAGATTATCACGCAAAGGTGTGCTGTGCACCTTTCGGGGTGACCATTAGGACCAAGGAAGCCAAGAGGCTGAGAGGAGGACTGACTGCCTCTATCCTCTATGGGAATGGAAAGACAGCATGAGCAGAGCTACTGTCCCCCCCCAGTCCACAACCAAGAGGGAGCTCCATACCAGTCAGTCAACTGGATCTCATCCCCACGTCCTGCTGCCAGTTTAATGAAGAGCCTACCAGAATCACCTTTCTTTCTCAAGGTCTTTATAAACGATCTGGGGGGTGTCAGCAGGAGTGACTCACAGTAGTGTTTCCAACTCCAGCGAGGGGCTGTACCCTTCAAAAATTATCACAAAGATTTACTAAGCCCAGGTGCATTCTCAGGTGACATTAGGATGAGGTACCACAAGAGTGGTCCTGAGTAACGCACCTTCTGCCATCGTGATGGGCTCGTTCACTCTACCAGGAATGCATTCTTCAGCCGCTACAGAATCACCAACGGAGCAGGACGTGCATCTGCAGCTGGGACTCAAACCTGTGGGCCTTTGACTGATCAGGAACGATTTCCCTAGGTGACAACAAAGGATGACAACTCCAAAAGAGAAAACTCTTTCCCCCTTTGCTGGCTCCTCTTACACTAATAAGCAGGTGAATGTAATGCTCTCTCGCCTCGCCAAGGATTGAGGCTCTGATGGCCCAACTGTAAGCTCCTCGGTGGTGAGGACCAGGTTATGGCCTACGATATTCAAATAATCTTTGTCTCATGAGCCATAACCAATTATTTACTTATCTATTCATTCAGACACTTACCGAGCATTTTTTATGGGCCAAGAACTATGCTAGACACTGGTGGTGGGGGGAGCATGGGGAAGATAAAAATGGCAGGATCTCTATTTTCAGGAAGCTCATGCTAAAAATATGCAGGAAACACGGCCTCCTTTACGGGGTTTGTAGAACTGGGACTAGGATAAGATTCTTGCCTTAAATATCTCTACACTTTGGGCCAGTAAAGACCACCATGAATGATGGAAGGGCCCTGGGTAAAGCAGAACCTGGGCCAGACACTCCCCCAGGCTGCCAGCCAATCAGTAGTTCAGTCACAGGGATGCCACTGGGCATGCTCCTGCTCCATGAGGTGGGCTGGCTTGGCTCCGTTTTGGACTAAGCTGCATGAAAAAGACCATGCTCCTGCTTTGACAGGTCTTGGCCAAGTTTCACAAGTCATTTCTTCAGACAGTGTGTGTATGTATCTCATTTCGTATCTGATCTCTTGCCTGAGCCCCGGGGCTCAAATACAGCACTGCCTACTTGACATTTCCACTTGGAAATCACTGTACTTGGCATCTCAAGTTTAATCCGTTTAACACCGAACTCAAGATATTCTTCCTACACCCACCTATTCCTCTCTCAGTAAACGGCACTATCTTAGACCTAGTTACTCAGGCCAAAAAAAAAAAAATCTAGGTGCTATGCTTGGTTCCTCTCTTTCCCCTGCTTTTAAAAATATTATTATTATTACTGTTTTAGAGACAGCGTTCTCCATGTTGGTCAGGCTGGTCTTGAACTTCCGACCTCAGGTGATCCGCCCACCTTGGCCTCCCAAAGTGCTGGGATTATAGGTGTGAGCCACCACGCCCGGCCCTCTCTTTCCCTTTATCCCACATCCCATGTATCAGCAAGTCCTGCTGACTGGACCTGCACATAACCTGAATGCAGCCACTTCCATCTTCTGTGCTGCCACACTCATCAAACCTGCCACCATTTCTCACTTATACTACCAGTCAGCTTCTCTCCAGCCTCCTGGTTTTGTCCTTGCCCCCTACAGCCCACTCACCACATACAACCAGAAGTCTTTTAAAACAAGTAAATTAGGGCCAGGCGTGGTGCCTCACGTCTGTAATCCCAGCACTTTGGGAGGCCAAGGTGGGTGGATTACTGGAGGTTGGGAGTTCGAGACCAGCCTGACCAACATGGAGAAACCCCATCTCTACTAAAAATACAAAATTAGCTGGGCATGGTGGCACATGCCTGTAATCCCAGCTACTCAGGAGGCTGAGGCAGGAGAATCACTTGAACTCGGGAGGCGGAGGTTGCGGTGAGCCGAGATCGCACCATTGCACTCCAGCCTGGGCAACAAGAGCGAAACTCCGTCACAAAAAAAAAAAAAAAAAAGTAAATTAGGGCACATCAGTCCCCCTCACTAAACATCCCCAGTACTTCTCACTGGCCTTACAATAAGGTCTAACTCCTAATCAGAGCAGTTAATATCCTACCGTGCCTGGCTCCTGACCTCCACTTAACAAACTCCATCTTACTCACTACCCTGCAGCCATTCTGGCTCTCTGTCACTCTGCTTCCTGCCTCTGGACATGTGCAGTGCCTGGAATATCCTTCCCACCAAGTGTACATGGCTGGCTCATCCTTTTGCCTTAGGTCTCACCTATCTGTCACCTCCTCAGAAATGCCCACCTATAACATTACCCTTTATCATGCTACCCTATTTTCTATTGATCACAGTACTTCTCTGCCTTATGTACACCTACTTGTTTATTGTGCCCTGAACTACAGTGTAAAACTTCATGTGGGGGAAGACTTCACACACTACTGTTTCCCTAGCCCCGTTCCAGGCATATGGTAAGTGCTCAATAAATATGACCTATATGAATGAATGAATCCCAGAGCTTGCAGCACCAACCTAGAAGAGAGCCAGAACGTAGGCATAGCACTACTCACACACCGTTGCGGGAGCTGAGGACCCAAACCTGATGCATAGGCTTACGGGAGCTCAGGAAGAATGCAAACGCTTAGTGGGGGCCTGAGGAGTTAACTGGGGATCAGCTCAGTCAATATACAACACTGCGAGGTAATGGTACCATGACACGGAAGCAAAAAGCTGAAGCTGTCACCAGCTGCCCTGGTACTGTGGGTCTCAACTCTGCACCTTGAATCACCTGGAGAGCTTTTAAAACACTGAGGCCAAGGCCGGGCGCACTGGCTCACGCCTGTAATCCCAGCACTTTGGGAGGCCGAGGTGGGCAGATCACCTGAGGTCAGGAGTTCGAGACCAGCCTGGCCAAATTGGTGAAACCCTGTCTCTACTACAAATACAAAAATTAGCTGGGCATGGTGGCAGGCGCCTGTAATCCCAGCTACTAGGGAGGGTGAGGCAGGAGGAGAATCACTTGAACCCGCGAGGCGGAGGTTGCAATGAGCCGAGATCGCGCCACTGCACTCCAGCCTGGGCGAAAAGAGCGAAACTCTCAAAAACAAAACAAAACAAAACACTGAGGCGAAGACCCCATTCCTAGATTCTGAATCATTAAGGTTGAGCTATCCCAGGCATCTTAAGTTTTTGTTTTTGATCTGTAGAGACGAGGTCCCACTATATTGCCCAGGCTGGTCTCCTGGGCTCAAGTGATCCTCCAGCCTCGGCCTCTCAGAGTGCTGCGATTACAGGTATGAACCACCGCACCCGGCCCATCTGGAGTTTTAAAAAGCTTCTTCGGCAATTCCAGGGTGCAGCCGGGGGAGAGCGTTGAGTAGCAGGGGAGTCGCTATCAGTAGCTCCCTAGGGGGAAAAACAGGGCCGCGCGCACGTGCGGCCTGGAAGGACGGCGCGCGCATGCGCAGATCCCGCCGCTAGCGCGCTTGTTGGCCCCGCCTCTGTCTCGTCCTCTCCTCCCCCTCGTCCCAGCCGCCTCCCCGCCGGTCACCTGGGTATTCTCCCTCCCGAAAGGCCAGTGCCACCCGCTGTCGCAGGTAAGCGCCCAGTCCCGGCCCCGTTTGGTCTCGTCCACTGGCCATTCCTCACAGAGCTTTAGAAAACGCCGGTACCTGCTGGCCGCCATTTTGAGCCCCGCGCGTTCCCGCCCTTTGGGGAGGGAGTCGGCTCCGCCGGATGGCGCTTGCGCACTAAGTCTCGCCGCCTTCCTGAGGAGGGGGGCGGGAGTCCTGAGTGGGCATGCGCGACTTTGCAGGCGCCCCGCTACTCTCCGGATAGGGGCGCTGCTCGCCTGTCTCTGCAGGTAGAGCTAATTCAGTCTTCGTCCTCCTGGAACCGGCCCAGCTCCCAGGGGCAAGGCAGACGTGGAGTACCCCAGAGACAGCTTTGCTTCTCTTTCAATGACTGCGGAAGACTAAAAAACCCTCCTCCGAGACCTCCGCTGTTTTGCATAAAGCAATACATTTACATGTAAATACAGGTTACTGGATGAAAATGTGTTTGAACGTTGTTCGTGTGTGCTCCTGTACCTGTCACTATCCTTGGTACTCTGCCGCAGTTCCTTCTTTAGTGCTTCCTAGTTCTTGTTCCTCTCTGCCCAGCCCCTATTAGTATCCGTTCTGTGCCCCCCCCCTCCATAAGCCAGACATTTTTCTCTGGGAGCCGCAGGTTTTCTAGCCTGAGCAATGTCAACTGGGTTGATTTGGCCTAGAAAACCTTTTTTTTTTCCAATGTATTATTATTTTGTAGTGTGGTAAAGTGCGCATAACAAAATGTACTATCTTAACCATTTTTTTTTTTTCGACAGGGTCCTGGTATGTGGTCCATGTTGGTCTCGAACTCCTGGACTCAAGTGATCCTCCCACCTTGGCCTCCCAAAGTGCTGGGGTTACAGGTGTGAGCCGCCATGCCTGGCCTTCATTTTTTTTTTTTTTTTTTTTTTTTGAGTTGGAGTCTTGCTCTGTTAACCAGGCTGGAGTGCAGTAAATGACACAACCTTTGCCTCCTGGGTTCAAACGATTCTCCTGCCTCAGCCTCCTGAGTAGCTGGGACTACAAGTGCTCCAGACCCAGCTGTGTTTTATATTTTTAGTAGGGTCGGGGTTTCACCATGTTGGCCAGGCTAGTCTCGAACTCCTGACCTGAGGAGATCCTCCCGCCTCCATCTCCCAAAGTGCTGGGATTACAGGCGTGAGCCACTGCGCCTGGCCAGCCATTTTTAAGTGTACATTTCAGTGGTATGAAATGTTGTGCGGCCACCACACCATCCATCTGCATAACTCTTGTAAAACTGAAACTCTATACTCATCAAACAACAAATCCCCATTTCCCCCTCTCCCCCACCCCCTGGCAATGACCATTTTATTTTGTCTCTGATTTTGACTACTCTACGTACCTCATATAAGTGGAATCCTGCAGTATTTTTGTGACTGGCTTATTTTGCTTAGCATAATGTCTTCGCCTCAAGGCTCATTTATTTTGTAGCTTATGTCAGAATGTCCTTCCTTTTTAAGGCTGAATGATATCCGCTGCATGTATATACCACATTTTGTTTATGCATCCCGTGATAGACACTTGGGTTGCTTCCACATTTTAGCTCTTGTGAATAACGCTGCTATGAACATGGGTGTACAAACATCTCAAGCCCTTGCTTTCAATTCTTTTGGTATATGCCCAGAAGTGGAATTGCTGGATCATATGGCAATTCTATTTTAAGTTTTTTGAGGAACTGCCATACTGCTTTCCACAGCAGCTGCACCATTTTCCCCTCCCACCACCAGTGCAAAGGGTTCCAATTTCTCCACATGCTTACCAACATTCATTATTTTCTGAGTTTTTGATAGTAACCATCCTAATGGGTGAGGCTGTATCTCAATGTAGCTTTGATTTGCATTTCTCTAATGATTAGTGATATTGAGGATCTTTTTATGTGCTTATGAGCCATTTGCATATCTTCAGAGAAGTATCTATTCAAGTCCTTTACCTGTTTTTAATTGGGTTGGTTTTTTGTTTGTTTGTTATTGAGTTTAGGAGTTCTGTATATGTTCCAGATATTAATTCCTTGACAGCTATATGATTTCAAAATATTTTCTCCCATTGAAACGTGTTTGTTTTACGAAGTCTTCTCTTATATGTCTCTGGCGCTACATCACCATGTGGACTGATTTTTGTTCCCCAAAAGACTGTCCCACCATCTGCATTTTTCATAAGAAAGCCTCAGCCCCCTGTGTATCTCCACTGTCCTGTATTTAGCCAAGACCATCCAATGCGTACAAAACTTTGCTTCATCCAAACCTCCTCCTTTTGCCCTACCTGCATTTTAAAGGTGAATCCAGGAGAGTCCTGCCTTCAAGAAGTTGACTGCCAAATCTGGGAATGTGTACATAACCAGGACACAAAGTTACAGATGACGAGAGGTTTTTTTTTTTTTTTTTTGAGACGAATTCACGTTCTATAGCCCAGGCTGGAGTGCAGTGGCATCATCTCTGCTCACTGCAATCTCCACCTCCCAGGCTCAAGCTATTCTCCTGCCTCAGCCTCCCAAGTAGCTGGGATTACAGGCACACTCCACCACACCCAGCTAATTTTTGTACTTTTAGTAGAGACAGGGTTTCATCATGTTGGCCAGGCTGGTCTCAAAACTCCTGACCTCAGGTGATCCACCTGCCTGGGCCTCCTAAAGTGTTGGGATTACAGGCGTGAGCCACCGCCAGAGCTTTGACTGAAGTGTTGGACAGTGCTGGAGAGTTTGGAGAAGCACATTATGTCTATTGTGCAGGGGAGAGTGGGAGAAGGTCAGGGATGGCTCCAAGAACAGCCGGAGGCAGTCCTGGGGTGTGAGTGGGAAAGAGAGGGAGGAGTTTAATTTGAGGAAAGATCAATGGGTGATTTTAACGGGAATGGCTTTAACTGTTCTGAAGATGTTGGGAGTAAAGACCATTGAAGGAAAACCTTTGGGGACCAGAATGTGTGATGCCTAGCTGAGAGTGAGGAGAGTTCAGGGGGAGTGGAAAACAAGGTGCTCAAGATCGTCTCCTCCAGAAAGCTACCCTGATTAACCCCACCAGGTTCCCAGCCCAACAGTCCCTCCCTGCTCCATCCTCACCTCATAGCCACGCAGTTTTGATGGCAGCCCAGAGGTGCCAAGGGCAAGGATTGTTATCTGTTTACTTATCAAGGTCCTGGCACCTAGCACTGTGCCGGGTTCCCCCGAGGCCCTGTCACAGCTATGGCTTTGAAGAGCACCTGGGTGGTTCACATCTGTCCTGGGAGGCAGAGCCAAGGTCCCTCTGTCTTAGGCAACCAAAAAGTAACATTAGGTGTCAGCAAATGGTTTTCATGCCGCTTGAGGTACAGGGACAATGAGAGGTTGAGAAGAACACTGGGCTCCAGAGGAAGCGCAAACAGATGCTTCCTTCTAAGGTGCTCCCTTCCCCTGTACCCTGGCTTCTTCTCGGTCAGGTTGTGGTTGTCCCTGGTTCTGACTGCCCTGCCCACCTCTCTTCCTCCATATAGAGGCTTGTTTGGCCCTGGTGGTTAAGTAGTGGGGTTTGGAGTCTGACAGACCTGGTTGGAATGTAGGCTTGCTCATTTGTTTGTTTGTTCATTCGTTCGTTCATTTATTCATTCATTTGTTCATTCATTCGTTCATTCATTCATTCATTCATTCACTGCTCTATAGCCCTGATCACTCCATCAGTATAATTTTCTGGGGCCCAGTACAAAATAAAAATGTAAAGCCCTTTGATAAAAAATTGTTAAGGCTGAGCGTGATGGCTTGCGCCTGTAATCACAGCTACTTGGAGGCAGAAGGATCACTTCAGCCCAGGAGTTTGAGACCAGCCTGGGCCACATACCAAGACCCCTGCCTCTCCAAAAAATTTTAAAAATTAGCCGGATGTGGTGGTGCACACCTGGAGTCTTAGCTATGTGGGAGGATCGCTTGATTGCTTTGAATCCAGGAGTTAGAGGCTGTAGTGAGCTATGATTACACCACTGCACTCTAGCCTGGGTGTCTCTAAAAATATGGTTAAGAATTTCAAGACAGTAACAGCAGAGCATTAAAGCCAATGTAGCCGCTTCTGAGTGCAGGACCCTGGGCGAGTGTGCAGGTCACACACCCATGAAGCTGGCCCTGGGCTTCTGCCATGCGGTGGACAAGACAGGTGAGGGCCCTGCTCCTATGCGGACAGACAGCAACCAAGCAAACTTGTAATCGTAACAGTGCTCTGTATGTATTAGCTCATTTGCTGAATGAACAAGATAATTTCAGATGTGATAAGTGCCAAGGAGAGATCAAGGCAGGGTGCTGGGTCAACAGTGATTGGGGCAGGCGAGGGGTAGGTGATCTGGAGGCCATCCCTGAGCAGCTTGTGAGTCACTTGAGGGGTCAGCCATGGGAAGGTGGGCAACAGAGGCTTCCAGGCACAGGGAAGCAAAGGCAAAGGTCTTTGGAGCAGCCAACCTCAGGTGGGTTAGTTAATTGCTAAGCTTCAGTTTCTTCATCTTAAAATGGAAACTGTGATGATAAATTAACACTATTTACTATGTGCCAGCACGATTTTTTAAATCTTAATTTTATATTTTATTTATTCTTTTTTAGAGACAGGGTCTCACTCTGGTACCCAGCCTGGAGTATAGGGGTGCAATCATAGCTCACTGCAGCCTCGAACTCCTGGGCTCAAGCGATCTTCCTGCTTCAGCTTCAGCCTCCTAAGTAGCTGGGACTACAGGCAGGTACCACGATGCCCAGTTAATTGTTTTATTTTTTGTGGAGATGGGGGTCTCGCTATGTTGCCCAGGCTGGTCTTAAATCCTGGACTCAAGTGATCCTCTGGACTTGGCCTTCCAAAGTGTTGGGATTACAGGCATGAGCCCCCGTGCCCAGCCCAGGCACAATTCTAAATCCTTACATGTATGGACTCATTTAGTCCTCACAATGGCTCTCAGATTTATTTGCCACTGTTATCCTGCCATTTTTATAGAAACTGAGGAAACTGAGGCACAGAGAGAGAGGATAAGGTCACCAGCTGGTAAGTGGCAGCGTCAGGACTTGAGCCCAGGCTGGGTGGCTCAGAGCCCGTGCTTTGCCCACTCCCGCAGGTGCGTCTTCAGGCCCCCTTGCAGCATTATCGCCGTAAACCTTGTGCGTGGTATGTTTATACACCTGGCGTAGCCTTGGCCAGTGCCGGCACAGAATAAGCCCAACGCATCGCAGTGGCTCCTATTGATCATTTTCTAGGCCCCCTTTTCCTTTCGCTGTGCTGGTGGGTGATTTCAGCCAGTCTGGACTCACCAGCTTGTCAATCACCCAGCGCCATTCCCAGGACATTATTAGGCACTACCTGGAATGCAGTTTGGTGGTGCCAGAACCTTGGGGGAGTTGATGACCATTTTAGCACCCACCTGCCAGTTGTCACTCATTCCACACTGAATGCAGCCCCCTTGGCTCATTGAAAACCCCCACCAGGGCCTCACCTCTCAAGTCATTTGGAATGGGTATTTGGGCTTTATGGAGCCCTGATTGCTCTTTATAGAAACTAGGCACCATCAGGGGGGAGGAGAGAGGAGGGAGGGAGCACTGCTTCAGTTTTTCAAGTTATAATGATCCCAGTAATTGAGACACCGAATTGCGCATTTAAATTGTTTGAAAGTAAAAAATACCGTTTTGTAATGCTGGTGTTAATAATGTAAACATTAAAAAGGAATTAAATTCTTAGCTTTTGTGTGGAACACGACTGCCTGATTTCTCTTCTTTCACCTTATTCAACTGGAGGAAATGATTGGCTGCAATACCTACATATGTTACCCAAAAGTGGGTCTGGACTTGCATCAGAATAATGAGTCATTTCATGCTCCTGGTTAAAGGTAGACGGAAGGGTCACCCTGGCAATAGACTGCTGCCTTATTCTGGAGGTGAGCTTTTTTCAAAGACATGTAAGTGTTTGAGGTGTGCTGGGATAGGCTCAGTGGGGACCTGAAGTGCAGCTGAATATATCCAAAGCCCCTCAGCTCTGCCGAGTTGCCTGTCAGCTGCCTCAGGGATCTGCCGCCTCTCTGCATCTGTTCCGTAGTAGATGTCACCTTCCTGACCCCCATCTAAAGTAGCAGCCCCATCTCTGTTTGCTTTTGCCTCAAAGCACAGGTCAGTGCTTGGCAGCAGGGCCTGGTACCCAGTCATCTGTAAATATGTGTTGAGTAAAAGAATCTGAAGAGAATGAACGACTTGAGAATATAAGCCTAGGTCACTTGGCCCTCCTGTCCCCAGCCCCAGCCCTTCCCCTTTAAGTTGCCCATCTTTGAGGGCTGGGGGAGAAAGGCTAAGGGAAATCGGGCGCAGGTAGATTTCCACATTTTGCTCTTGGATTGACTCTCAAACTTTCTGTCCCATTTCGGGGCAGCTCAGTAGCAGAAGGGAGAAGTTCTGAGAGAGACATAATGGAAAGGGCCCACGCCTGGCTGCAAGTCCGCCTGCCTGGCTGGAGCTCAGTCAGTATTGTCCCAGGGCTCACTTCCCCCTCCCTCCCTCCCTCCCCTCTAAATCTTGGCACCCACACTTTCATTTTAGTTCTTTTCCTCATCTTCTGTTTTATGTTTTTGGCCACAGAAGATGCAGATTTAAATCAAGATTCAGAAGTTTAGATCATTTTGAAGAGCTCCTGATGAGTGGTCTTGCCTTGCCATTTGTTTTATTAGACTGCTTCCTGCCCTTTCCTGCCTGGTCTAAAAGCTCCGTGCAGCTGGGAAGAGTGATGGGGCTGCCAGGGTGCTGCCCAGAGGCCCAGGGCTTCCTGATGACATTGCATTATGGAAAAGCTGTAATAACATCCGGCTCCTTAGCCTCCTCTTTAATCACACAAGGGACACTGGAGGGATGGGGTCGGGGGTGGGGGGGAGTGAATATCTTCCAGGCTGCCCTGAGCCCCTGCTCCGTGGATATGGGAAGGATCCATGTTTGCTCTTCCACATCTCCTGTCTGGAGGACCAAGTTAGAGTTCTCATGGGACAGAAAGGAGACTGAGGTGGGGGAGATGCTTAGGAAGTCTCCCAGTGCTCAGAGCACACTGACCATATAAGGACATGGGCAGAGGAAGGATCGAGATCAGAACCTGCAGCCCTGGCACTGCCAGGGTTCTGCCATCCCCTCACACTCCCCACTGGCTCTGTATGTCTCTGTTTCTCTCTCCTTAGGTCAGGTACCAACTTGACTTGAGGTTTATGGAGAGAGAGGTTCTCATCAATCCCATTTCCTCTTTATAGGCACACAGTTAGTTAAATGACACATCAGACCCCTGGCATCTGGGTAGGGCCACATGGCTAGTTCTTGCCCATGGGATGTGGATGTGCCTTCTCCCTGCCATCTGACTTTTAACCGTCAACAGCAGCCTTGTAGACTGTGTTTGAAGAGGGTGGTGTCACATGATGGAAAGAGCCTGGGTTCCTGAATCACTGTGTGGAGCAGGGGCTCTCTGCTGACCACACTGGATTGTCATGTTATGCTACTGATATTTGGGGATTGTTTGTTATAGCAGTTAGCCTAACTCCAACTAATACCTGTGTATTACTAATTCAGTTATTCAATTAGTAATTACTAATACCTGTGTACCTCAATTCACAAAAGAAGAGAGCTTTACCCTTACCCAGTTGGGTAAGGGACGTCAGCCAAGAGGCTCTTACAGTCTTCAAGACAAGAGGGAGCCATAGAGGTAGAAGGTTCAGAGGTGCTTTTTAGTTTTCACATTCTGGGGTTTCTCCGTTTCCATCTTAATCTCTCAGTGCCCAAGTATATCAACCCCTTGTGGCCACCTGAACCACTTACCATTCCCCGGGCAGAATGCTTGATTCGCCTTTCCCATGCTTTTTGATCCTTTTCCTGGAACACCTGCCCCCTCCTCATCACCTTTCAGACTTGACTCCCTTTCAAGGTGCTGCTCAAACACCACCTCCGCAATCACCCCGTGAGGCAGTGAGCTCTCGCTGCCGCTCCTCTCCGGGTAGCACTGCACAGCTGAGCAGATGGTCCTCATCCCCTCTTGAAGCACCCGTGATGTTTTCATAGGAGGTCTGACTCCCCTCGTTAAATTATGAGGTTCTTAGCAATAATGACATGATCCTCACACTTCCTTGTTTCCTATATAGGCCTTAACATGGTGGTGTTCGTACTGGACACTCAGGAAGGAAGGGAAGGATTCAGGGAGGGAGGGAGGGAGGACTGATTAATGAAATCACAAACAAATGAATGAGCTACTTAGCCAGATTTTCAAGGGCTTAGCACTGTTGTATGTACCACACACTTGGTAAATACTTGCTGGGAAGGAAGGAGGGAGGAAGGATGGGAAGGGAGGGAGGGAATGAGAGACGGAACGAAGAAGGCAAATGGACAGAATAATGACATCACAAACAAATGAACGAACTACTTGACTAGATTTCCAAGTGTTTCCACCATCTGGGCTCATTCCATTTCTCTTCTACTACTTCCAATTGCAAAATCCCAATTCCGAATGGGTTGTTCTGTCCACAGACTTGTGGGCATGCTGGACTTTCCCTTTCCCCCACTCTCAGCCACCCTCCCCTCACCCATCCCCCAGCCCTTCTCCTCTCCTGTCACCCTTCAGGGTTCAGATGGAGCTCCACCTCCTACAACAGTGTTAGTGATGCCCCCTGTTCTGAATGAACATCTTCAACTGTAAATGGTACGGTTGATCATCCGCACCACGCAGGCGAGCCTCTGTCTCCCTGGGTCCTGTCTCGCCTGGTGTATGTGAGTTCATGTGTGTTATTCTTGCCTCTCTGACTAGAATCCAGGCTCCCCAAGAGCTGCATCTTCCCCAGCGTGAGCCAGTAGATGAGCAGGGAATCGCTGCTCAGTGTATTCTTGCTGACTGCCAGATTATTTAGGGCTCCCTCACTCTTTTTGCCATTTTCAAGTAAACAGAGATTGGAGACCAAAAACATACACATCCCATCATCTCTTCTTTCCATGCCTTTCCCTTCTCCTGCTTCCCAGATTGGAGCAACTGGGTGGGCTCACTCGGTCTCTAAATTCATTGAGTTTCTGAATCTGCAGACTCATGCACAAATTTTCAGATCACAGCAACCCCTCGCAGTCTATGTGTTCAGTAAGAATGCGCTAAAACCGGTAGCTGACTTTGTTCCCCCCCACTTTTTTTTTTTAATCAACAAATTACACTTTTTTAAGGGACATCTTTAGGAGGAGATGGGAACATGGGCTGGGCCTCAAATGATTGGGAGAGGAAGAAGAAGGCCTCATACATGAGGGGTGCCGTGGGGTAAAGGAATAGCCAAGGGAGGGGGCCATCACCTGGGCAGGAATTGGAACCCCGGCCACAGAGAATAGTTGTGACACAGCTGGTGACCTGGGTGGCCAGCCCCAAAAGACTTGGATTCTAGCTGATCATCTCTGTGCCATCCTCAGGCAAGACCCCCCCTCCCCCCGACCCAGAGCTGAGAACGGGTGGAGGAATGAGAAGCTAAGCCAGGGGGCTTTGGACCTGGTTGATGTGGTACCAGATTCTCAAGCAAGGAAGTGGCCTGGAAAAGGCAGTATTTAGGGCTCTGTTTTGTCATTAGCAAATATTTAGTTTTAGGCTGACTCCCTTTGTCACCCAACACGCTCTGACTCATCTCTCTCCTACCCTGGCCACACAGCATGCAAATGAATCACATCATTGCCTTGGCTGAACATAATTTGGGAAGCTAACCTGCTTAGAAACCCACAGAGTATGTTCTAAAATTAAACAAAAGTTGTTTTTTTTAAAATTATCCAGTCCATTTTTTCTTTTTATTAGTGTGGATGTTGGAGTGTGGATAGTAATTATCCACGAGAATCAAAAAATTACTTAATTTTGCATCATATGAGATTCAGATAAAAGGACCACTTACTTCTTAGGTCTGGTGCCCGCCTTGCAGATACATGCAAATATTTTATTAGCCACCATTTCCACCCGAGTCCCCTGAAGGATTGTAGGAAATCAGTGAACTGTTCTTGTGGTATACTCTAGGGTCGCTCATAAATTGGAACTACTACACAGTGTGATCAGAATAAACAAACGGAAAGGGTAATAAGGCGCGCCAGTAATCACTGGTGACCTCAGCAATTTTATTAACAAATTTATTTCCCTAATTGGATCATGTATTTCAGTGCTTGACTCAAGGGCATTGTAATAGGTTTCCATACCGCAGAAGAAGGAATTAATTAGAACTGTTTGTTCTTCTTCCATATTTACACTTGTCCACCAGTCTTGTAAACGTTGCCCCTGGTCTCCTCAGTCCTCCAGGTTCTTCTGACTCCCCAACTCACCCCCAAAATAAATAAATAGAAAGCAGAGAGTAGAGCTGGACATGAGTGGTCCCTCCTTATGTGCATTCCACCCCCACTGCAAGCTGTGTCTCATGGTCAGAATATGAACAGAATCATCACTTCCAATGGGAACTCCAAAGTCTGTTAAGAGATTCCTCATTTTAGGAGATTTTGGGGGGGAGAGGAGAAAAAAAGGAAAAAAAGTGTCTGTAAAGGGACCCTCCTCTCCACAGGCAGAAATGGAGAACTGGGGGCCTCGATTTGCCAAAGCTGGTACCTGGGCTTGGCCTTGTCTTCTTAGAAGCTGGGGTGCAGAGCAGGTGAGATGGGCAGATCTGTCCTGCTTCATCCTGTCTCACCTAAAACTCTGCTTACAGAAGATAAGAGGCTTTCATGAGCTCTGCCTGCCCTTGGAGTGGGCAGCCCATACAAGGAGAAAAACCATGAACTCATGAACTCACTCTTCAAGGCTTCTTCAAGTCACGTTTTCTGCCTCACAGCTTGTGCGGACTGCAGCATGAGAACAAGTAAACATTTTTAGATGCAAATACTCCAGAATGTCACAGCAATGCTGGCCTCTAACTCGGACTGGCCTCTCCAGTGTCCTCCAGAAGGTGCCACTTTATCCTGGCTGTCCATTCTCCGATGAGCAGCATTGGAACACGGTGCCCGGGGGGATGTGGAATCACCTCCAGAGCTGATTTGTTTAGCAGCTGTTAATATAGTCTGCCATATATAGAGATGGCTTTGAAGGAAGATAGGACTATTATGAAAACATCGAAGGGGTGTCTGGACTACCCTAGCAACCAAGAGGTCCCTTTTGGAGATCTACAGCCCAGAAAAATCCAGGTAAGCCTGGGAAGTTTCATTCTCCCTTTTGGATATCCTGCAGGATCCTGATGAGGTTTTCCAGGCCAAAAACATAGCCAGGGTCTGGTCCATCGTAGGTGGTGTGGTCGTTCCAGGAGCCCTTGTACGTCGTGTGAGCAAAGTCAATCATGCGGACGTCAACCTTGGTGAGGCCACCGGGAGAGCTGCCGTGGGCTGCCTGGGGAACCTCCTGAAGGTGCGGGCTGCCTGGGGCTCTTTCTGGCACTTCCTGCCCATCATAGATGATGAGGACAGAGCTGGAGTAGAATCGATATGAACTCTGGCTCCTAATGACCAAGAGGAGGGCCCGGAGCTGGCGCAGGATGGGCTCTAGGAGCTCCCTCCGGAGGTGGGTTCCATTATGCAGGAACTGACAGAGGGCTTGTCTGAACCCCTCCACTGAGAGTTTTCTTCCATAGTACTTGTCTTTGCAGAGAAAGTGCTTCTTATCAGTTTGATAAACCTTACATTAAAGAGATGAAAGAAAATGTGAAGAAAACTTTAAAAAATTGTATGTGGTACGGTTGCAGCATCACAAGCTAGGATAATATGTGAACAGATTTTTAGGAGATGTAGGCAAGAGTGACTGAAATGAGCAGAAGATGACCTCTGTCAAGTGTCAGGGGTAGCTCTTACATTTTAAAATGCTTTCTGTGCAAGTCTTTAATGGTAATCCAAGGTCTAAAGATCCTTCACCCTACAGAGGTGACCCTCCACCCACGAGAAAAACGTTTGGATCTCCTTTCTTGTGAATTTCCAATGTCAACCTCCAAATCATAATTTAAGCCCTGGCTTCTGGCCCTCTTCAATTCAAATATTAGCAAACCCAAGCTAGAAAGCTTTAGTAGGAATCTGAAATCACAGCCAATGGCCTTGGAAAGCCAACTAGATTAAAATTTCCCCAACAAAGTTTACAAAGTCCTTTCTCTGCAGATTCCAAGGGAACAGTAATGTCTCTTGAGGCGGAGTGGGGTGAATTGTTTGAAGATAAAAAGACAGGCTAGGTCAGGTGTGGACAGAGTTTCCAGGCAGCCAGTGGAGTTGAAGGGAGTCTAGTGGAGGAGGGAGGTTCATGGCAGCTCTGTGGGGCTGGTGGCTCCTCTGCTTGGCAGCATCTCTCCTCCCCTCCCCTATTGCGTCTTGGCCAACAGAAGGGAGCAGATGGAAGAGAGATGCTGATGGGGGACAGTGGCAGCCACCCCCGTTTCATTCAGATGGCACAGGCAGCAGCCGAGGCTGAACTGAGGCCAGCAGTGGGTATGGCCAGAGAGGGGCTTGGCACCCCTCTGCCTGGCACAGGCACACCAAGAAGGGCTGCCTGTGCCTGGCCAAGACAGTTTCTCAGGTCTTTCCTGCCTTCAGATTACATGATATGTTTATAGAAAACCAGGGTTGAAAAAACGATATGATAGACTTGGGGTTGCCTTTGGAGGGCTGCAGATTGGCTGCTAAATTAGCCATCGTAAATACATGACAGGCATCGCTTTCTAAATAAATCAGATCAATTTCAGAAGATTTGAGGTCCAGAGAGAGATTCCATTTACACCACAAATCATCACACTCCATTCTCTTGAGGACTGCATTCCCGGCTTTCCAAAGGACATCTGTGCAACAAATTTATAGACTCAACTTCCAGCTTCAAGGGGTGGCACTTTCAATTAAGGAAAGCTATAACGTTTACCGTCAAATCGGTGTCTTGTTTTGCTTTGAGTAGACAGACTATAAGAGGGACGAGTAGTAGAGGAAGTTTGTTTCCTCCTGTTCTCTCGCAGCCCTGCCATAAGCCATATCAGAGTCCCAAAAAGGAGGCGTGGAGCCTGAGTTGTAGAAAATAACCATTCCTTTGCCAGGGTTAGCAGGTTATGACCTTCCCACTTTATTTATTTATTATTTTTTTGAGACGGAGTTTCACTCTTGTGGCCCAGGCTGGAGTGCAATGGTGCTATCTCGGCTCACTGCAACCTCCACCTCCCAGGTTCAAGCGATTCTCCTGCCTCAGCCTCCTGAGTAGCTGGGATTACAGGCGAGCGCCACCCCCGCCCACAGCTAATTTTGTATTTTTAGTAGAGACAGGGTTTCTCCATGTTGGTCAGGCTGGTCTTGAACTCCTGACCTCAGGTGATTCGCCCCCTTGGCCTCCCAAAGTGCTAGGATTATAGGCGTGAGCCACGGCACCCGGCCTGACCTTCCCACTTTATTAGCCAGAACTGGTAGCAAAAAGTTGGAAAAAAAGGTAGATTAAGAAGGGGAAGTGGCTAATAGAAATTCAAAGAGCCGACTGCCGTACAGCATCTAAGAAGGACAGAATTCAGCTTTATCATTCAAGAGAAGGAGGACTCAGGAAGCCATGGGGTGCACCAAGAAGCCCTTTCTCTTAGTTCTTTCCACAGCCCAGGCTCACACACGGTTGTCAAAGGTCTGCTCACAACAGGAGCAGGAGCCACATGGCCACTGTGGAAAGTTTCAGCTGCCTAAGATTGTAAGAACACGTTCAGACGTGATAGTTTTTGACATGACTGTTCTGACACACTGATCCAGTGTGTCACAGGACTAGGTTATGCATTTCCTCATTGGAAAACTGGTTCCTGGCCTCCTCTGTGGCTCCCGCAAAGTGAAGGGCTCTGCAGGGGGGGCAGTGGCATCTGGATGGGAGACATCCTTGCGCTACTGTGGACATGCCGGGATGTCCTGCCCACCCCACCCCGTGGTGGGCCCCTGCGACTGACCTACCTGCATGCCGCAGATGCGCACACCGAGGCAGGCTGAGGTGCTCTGCGCACACTTCTGCATGTGACGGGCCTTCTTCTCCTCGGACGCGTCATCGCCGTGCTGCCGGGTCCCCATCTTCAGATCCAGGACGCAGGGGTGCGTGTACTTGTGACACCACATTTTCCAGCAACAAGAACCCTAGTCACACTCAGTTAAGGAAGGCTCTGCGGACTTCAGAGCGGCTGCCCCGCCAGAGGCCGTTCGCACGCTTCTGAGGCTGCCTGGAAATTCCCGATTTGGGGCACCATTCTTCACTCCCATTGCCTTCCTTACAGACAAGCTCATCCTTGCTATTAAGAATTCACAGTATTAGCTTTGCAGGCTGCTTTAATCAGTCCATTTATTTAGGGGGAGTTGATGAGTATGTGAGGTTTTTTTCCTTTTCCATTTTGCTCTGAGGTTCAAATTTAAATGCAAGCGTGAAATCCCTGGCAGGCCATGCCCAATTTACATTTTATGGCAGAAAATCATAAGGCTAAAACCTCCAGTCCTGCTGAATGGACCAAGACCTTTTGGGAGAAGTGGGTTGATGTCAGCTTTGGAGATGAGTTGCAGGAATATTAATTTCAGTGGAGTAATTATCCTGCAAAAGCTTCTTAGGGATTATGATTGCAGATGTGTCTTGGTAAATACTATGAAACCAGCCACCCATTTACAGGAACGAGCCCAGCAGTGGTGACAGAGGGGCCTTTCAAACCTAAATTTTCCCCCTGAAAACTCTGTGGGGGAAGGGGATTTACCTCCTCCCACAGTCCATCCCATGGGCACTGCCCTGAGGGAGGAGCCTCACTTCCTTCTCACTGTGTGGGGCCCATGGGAAGATGCCTCCAGGGAGAATTTGAAGGGATGGAAGGGAGGTTGGGGCTGGGGACCCATCCAGCTCTCTGAGCCCCCTGCTGCCCCCATCCAACATGGCATTCATCATTCCTGTCTGACCACAGACACTCCCATCCCAACCCATCTTTACTGCCAAGTGGCAAAGACACAGCCGGCCCCTGCCTCCCAACTAACCCAGGGCACTGTACTCAGCATAATTCCCAGTCTGCCTTCCCCATACTCTCTAGCTGTTCTTTTTATGTGTGTGTGTGATGGAGTCTCGCTCTGTGGCCCAGGCTGGAGAATAGTGGCACAGTCTTGGCTCACTGTAACCTCCGCCTCCCAAGTTCAAACGATTATCCTGCCTCAGCATCCCGAGTAGCTGGGACTACAGTTACATGCCACCACGCCCAGCTAATTTTTGTATTTTCAGTAGAGACAGGGTTTCACCATGTTGGCCAGGATGGTCTTGATCACATGACCTTGTGATCTACCCACCTTGGCCTCCCAAAGTGCTGGGATTACAGGCGTGAGCCACTGCGCCCGGCCTGTCTAGCTGTTCTTTTGGAGGCACCTGGTTTCTTCTAGGACCCGGGTTTGCGGGCTTGTGCCTACCGGCTGTCCCTCTCATCTGTCTCTCCCTGCCCACCCTCCCTTGGCCCCGTGTTTGTGTGTGTTTCCTCTGCCCTCCTCTGCCCCCCATGTCTCTCTGTCCCTCTGCCCTTGGGACTGCACGTGATGGAGATAGAAAGGATACGATGCCGTTTGTTCTCTGGGTACTCGGAGCACAGGCGAGTCAGGTGGGCCTGGTGGCAGTGCAGGCCCCATGGGTTGAAGCTCTTCTTCTCCACCTGGTTCCTGTTAGTGTCTTCCGCCAGCGAGAAGGCTGGACCGTTGAGCTGGGGCTCGGACCTCAGGAGAGCCTTGGCCGGGCTGCAGGGGAAGGGGAGCACAGGACGGTCAGGGCAGAGGTCTGAGGAAGGGCACCGCTGCCTGTGGCTAACTGGGCTCTCTGAGATGGGCTCTGACAGGGTGGTCCCAGCTGCTCTCCAGGGCAGCCCTCACCAGTCTGGGGCACCCTCCCTACTCAACTCGGGTCCAGACTGCACCACACTGTAGCCCTCAAGGGACTTCTCCAAACCCTGGGATGCCTTATTAGAAACGTTTCCCCCTGAGAGGGCTGAAGTGACTTGAACTCACTTGCAAGTGATCCGGTAAGTAAGATTAAAGATCTTACTATTGAGGCAACACAGTAAGGGGGCAGCGGCCCTATCCGGAATCACAAGCCTGGGGTTGGACTCTGATACTCCAGCAGGCAGGCAGGCCGTCACCTCCCTGTGACCTCAGAAGGCCACGGGAGTGGGGTGGGGGCTGTGGGGAGCGCAGGACTGCGGCTGGCCCTCTCCTCCTGCCCTCTCGGCATTTTGGCATCGCCATCTGTGAAATGGAGATAATGTGCCCGCTTCCGGACTCCAAGCCAAGAGGCTTAATGAGATCCGCTGCATTCCTTGGGAAGGGAGGTATTTTCATTGTATTAGCTCCCTTTTGTTTTGCGTAAATGTTTTAAAAAGCCTCAGGGAGCCTTTTCACCTGAGAAAGGTCAGCTGACATTGTCAGAGGTTTTGGTAGGGACCTCAGGTGCCTGAGCCTCCTGCGTCTCCTGGGACCCTCTGAGTGCCGCACTGACCTCCCTCCTGGCCCCTTCCAACTGCTAGGGAAGGAGATGATTTCCGAGGGCAATTAGCCGCACTTTTCCTCTGCATACACCATTCTAGGGTTTCTGTTCTGCACATTTCCTCCCCAGAGACACTTCGTGGTCTCGGTGAAACAGGTATTTAATTAAACAAATATGTACCGAATACCTACTCAGTAGAGAACTCTGCCTGTGCATCAGCTTCTGAGATAAAATGCATTGTAATCCTCCCTTATAGAAGTGGCATAAAGAAAATCCATTCCTTTCTTTGGTCACATTGGTTATTCTAGACAGAGCATTCATCTGAATTTCTCATTTTCTCAGCGCCAGCCCTAATGGGGAGTGGTTGGCCTTGGGCACAGGTGGGAGCAGTGCCGGTCCCTGCTGAGGGACAGGGTTTCTGTCATCCTGCCCAGTGGCCTCACCTCTCCTTGGGTGAGCATGCCAGCTGGGTGTGTGGCCACTGGGCATGGGCGCGGGCGCTGCTACTGCTGCCGGTGGTCTGCTGGAGGGTCTGCCAGATGGCCACTGCCGCCGACTCTGTGGAGACCTTGAAGGGCTCCCGGTTCTCTTTCAGTGGGTTGGCAACCAAGCTGAGATGGCCTGTGCTGTCTTTCCAGAGGTGCACAGTGACGGTGCCTGCAAACACATGGTGGGGGAGGAAGGGCAGGAGCCACATGAGGAGGCCTCCTTGGGGACATGCAGCAGCTATGACAGGCTGGGAATGCAGCTTAATGGCCCTCGTCCACCTCCCCCTTCCCCAGCTCCTCCCGCAAGGAAGACCTATGGGACTGGCCTGGTTTTGCCTGAACCGATTCTGTCCCAGAATGAGCCCTGGAGCTTGTAGAAAATAGCCTTGGGCTGATCTTGGCATATCCTCTGCTTTATCTCACATCCCTGCCCCTTCACGTTTTAAACAAAGTCAACTCTGCACATTTTGTCCTCGCATTCCAGTTCCTCTGTGCACAGTTGCACCTCCCAGTCACGCCACAGCCAACCCAGCTCTGCCCGACCTGGGGGCATCGGAGCCGGTCCTCTGCGAAGGGGCCTTTCGCCTCAGGGTGCCAGTGAGGATGTTGGACCCATCCTGTCCCTCCTGGTGCCCTCTGCCTCCTGATCACCCTTCCTCTCCCTCCCATGGATCTTTATCTGACCCGCTTCTTCCAGGAAGCCTTCCTCTCATGGCCTTCCAGGGCTCAGGGCTCCCCGTCTCGGCTTCACTCACCCTCCCCTACCTGTCTGCCCTTGAGCTGATGGCCGGCCATTTCCTCTGGTTAGACGCATCTGCACATGAAGACTATTGGTGGAACATTGTTCTTTTATGAAACAAGCCTTGTGAGATTTCCCCAACTGTGGTACCTCCTACCAACAGTGTTGGTCATGAAGGCACAAAAACCACTGGTCGTGAAAGTGAAGAGTATCTGAAACGCCCTTAACCTACATGCTAAGGGGCGTCCTCCTGGGCATTGGCTGGGCTTGGGTAATGAGCTGTGTCAGGCACATTAGCAGCTCTGTGGCCACCCTTTAGCTTTCTCCCTGTGCTGGTGGCAGAGCCACGGCCCTCCCTCCTCCATGGAGCTAAAGGCTCTGTGGCCACCCTTTAGCTTCCTCCCTGTGCTAGTGGCAGAGCCACGGCCCTCCTCCATGGAGCTTGGCCCCCAGTGGTGCCCGGCCTCACCACAGTCCTGGTAGTAGCACAGGAGATAGCCACCCTTGTGGTTTTGGGAGAACCGGAGGTGAGAACACATGTCCTCTCTCCTGCAGCGGATGTGCTCATCCTCTCTGCACCTGCCCTCACCCGTCCACTCTGCACCCCTCCGTCCTGCTTTGTGCTGAAGGGGTGACCTGATGGAGTGTACCAGTGGCTCCCTTGCCCTCCAGTTTCCCAGTGAGTTTGCCCAGTGCGGGGCACTGGCAGGAGATGTGAGGGTGGGAGGAGGAAAGGTTGGGCATTTATTCCACTGGTTCCCTTCCCACTTCACCGTGTTCAGACCCTGCCTGCTGTGTTCCTCTGTGGCCCTCCTGGCCTGGGGTAGTGACAGCTTTCCAGTGTTGCTGGTCCCTGGGTCCCCCCAATCCCTGGTTGTTCCCCTGAATCCTGCATATGCTTCTGCAAACAGTTCCTTCTGTTTTTTTTTTTTTGAAACAGAGTCTTGGTCTGTTGCCCAGGCTGGAGTGCAGTGGTGCAATCTCGGCTCACTGCAACCTCAGCCTCCTGGGTTCAAGCAATTCTCCTGCCGCAGCCTTCTGAGTAGCTGAGGATTACAGGGATTGCAGGTGCCCACCACCACATCCAGCTAATTTTTGTATTTTTATTAGAGATGGGATTTCACCATCGTGGACAGGCTGGTCTCAAACTCCTGACCTCGTGATCCACCTGCCTTGGCCTCCCAAAGTGCTGGGATTATAGGCGTGAACCACAGTGTCCCACCAAACAGTTCCTTTTTAAGGTTCTCTTCATTTAACCTCCTTTGAATGTGCCTTTTGTTTTCTGCTGGGCCCTGACCGAGAGGGTGGGCTGCAAGTTTGTATGTCCTCCAAGGTATTTATTGCTTCCCCCAGCCACGTGGTCACCTTCTCAGAGTAAGTGGCAGTTTCTGCTGAGCCAGCCTTGAAGGCGGCTGATCTCCCTGCTTGTGTGCCTGCTGGGCCCTCCTGGGCTGGTCAGCGTGGACGCTCATTTTCAGGGCTGCTCTATAATTCAGCAAGTCGTTCTCCAGAGCTGCCTTTGCCTAGCTCAGCGGTCTCCCTGGGCCACTCCTGTCATCTCAGATTCCTGGTGCCCTAATTTTGCAGCCTGAGAGTGACATTCAGTCCTCTCCATCCCCTAAAAAATACTGCCTTTCCTCACGCCATCCATGTCCTGTGAAGTCTTCATGATGATAATGATAACGCTGTCCCCCAACCCTTGCATTTTACCATTCACCTGCCACCAGCGTTCACCCCTAGGCCAAGGCCACCATCGCTGTCCTGCTCGCGAGACAGGGGCTGACGGCAGGTTGGGGGAAGGAGTCATAGAGCATCATAGCCACCCTGTCTTCCACCTGCTGGGTGGCACGTTGCTAATTTTCCCTTGCTACCGCAAAGTCACAGTATGCCTGTAAGGGTGTTGACCGTGGCCGCCGAGGCTCGGAGGGAAGCGAAAACCTGCCCAAGGTCACACGGTTGGTGTGGGGTGCAGCTCTGGGAGGGCCACGCCAGACGTGGGGATGGAGGAGGGGCAGGCTGTTCTGGAGGGTCTGGTGTCGTCACGCTGTGTTTACCCCAAGTTTGCATTAGGAACATTCCTGCTGTGTCCCCCAGTCATGTTTATTCTGGTCATTCTGTTCCAGAGGAGAGAACAGAGAGGCTGTGATTCCCTCCCCTCAGTGAGGGTCGTCAGCACCAAGGGCTGGGAGCCCAGGCTGCAAGGACACAGCATTTACATTTCCAGGCCTGTGTCTTGGGAAAGGAGGGCTGGAGTGCTTGTTTCAGAAGCCAACGCCTCCCTCCAGGTGTGAGAAGGGGAGAGAGCCACCAGCCTCGTACAGGTCCTGGGGGAGCCCGGAGGCCTCCCAGCTGCCTGGGGAGCCTGGGAAGGTGTGCCGGTCATGGGCATGACCCTTGTGGGTCTTGGAAAGTTCAAGCTGCCCTCTACCATCTTCCTTGCCACACGTGAGGCCATGCTGACAGGCCTGCCAGGGACCACAGTCTTGGGAGCCCCAGGCCCGGGAGGCCTCCCTGGAGGAACAGGAAGCGTGACCTTTACCCTTTCCTCCAGGCTCCAGCCCTTGTCTGATCTCATCAGTTCTGAGTGCCTGAGTAAATGGAGGAGAGCAGAGGTGCAAATAACCCAAAACCAATAAAATCCAAAAGTCACTTCCATTTCTCATATTGTCAGAGTTACACAGCCAGGCTCTGCGTCTCTGCCTCTCTCTGTCTTTCTGCGTGCCTCTGATGGGCTGTGTCTGTCTCCAGCTCTTGTCTGGCTTTCTCTCCCTCTGTCTCTCTCACACCCCTCTGTGGCTCAGCTCAGCCCTTTCCTCTGAAGTCAGGGACCCCAAGCAGATAGCCCCCTTGCAAACAGGCTCCAGTTGCCTGCCCTTGACAGAGCAGCGTGCTAGTGGAATCCAGGCTCCTCTGCTGGAGCCACGCGAGCTCCAGCCTGGTCTCCAGCTTGCCCTGCGTGTCTGTGGGGGATGAGGCCTTGGAGGCCTATGGGCTCCCAGAGCTCTCCTGACAGGAGAGTGTGAGACCAGGAGAGTGTGGGGAGCCAACCAGAGTCTTCCTGCCTGCCCACAGCCCTCCCTGCCCATCTCGACCCGAGACCATGCCAGCTGGACAGACAAGAGAGCTTGTTGCCACGACTGGCGTGCCCAGAGCATCTCAGCAATTTTGGTTTGGCCGAGCAGCTTTCTGAGCCTCAGCGAATATTCTATCATGTATTTATTTTTAAGTTTATGAGAGCATTTACTTGCTGCCGTCTGTAATATGAGTCGGGTCAACCGTTAACCAACTGGACCTGTGAGTGCGTCCTCATTCCCCAGCACTGGCGGGCAGCCTGGGAGGAGGGGGATGCAGCCCCGAGGCACCATCACGCCTGTGGAGCCCAGCAAAGGTCCTGGGCAAGCTCTGACCCAAGAGGCTGCCCTCTGGAGTGATGTCCGTGCCGATTGTCCTCCCTGATGCCATTGTGGTGCAGAGCAGCCAGAAGGGAGAATACACACTGCGTGGCATGTAGTGGCCACTTCAGAAATGGCCCCTCTCACTGGGGGCTATTGCTATAGGGGAGAAAAGGGAGGCCCCTGTGGCAGCCACGTGGTGTTTCAAGTCCCCTGACCTGAGGTCCTGGCTGAATGACCCCCCTCCCTCCTTGGGCTAGATGGCTCCTGAGCACTGACACCTGAGTCTACCGCTTTAGTAACAGTGTAGCTGAGTGGAGCGGCCCGTGTGGCCAAGAGCCCAGTCGGGAGCCAGACCTCAGAGCCTGGAATCCTGGCTCTGCCTCTCAGTGCCCGTGCGGCCTCAGGCCCGCCAGGTAACCTCTCTGTGCCTCAGCTTCCTCATCTACGACAGCCGGGGGATAAGGGCCCTGCCTCGGCATGCTGTGAGGACCATGTGAATTCGTGCGTGGAAGCGGCTTACAGTTGTGTCAGGTGCAGATGTGGAGTTTGAGCAGATGCTGCTCTTCTCAGCAGCAGCCTACGCCACCCGAGAGCCCGTGCAGGGACTCTTCCCATCGATGACCCAACTCAGCCACCCGTCCTCCTGCCTCTGCCCCTGGAGTCGGAGCACCTGAGTCCTGGTTCTGGGCCTTGTCCTAGAATCTCCTGAAATGTGTGTATTTCCTTAGTCAGTGCTTGGACCGTGGCCCTGTGTGAGTCGTGTTCTGGTCAGTGAGTGGATCAGCGTTTCCGCTTCATCCAAACTTGGGCCCACGGGCCCTGTCTACCCCCCACCTGCAGGCAGAGTAGGTGGCCGGCTAGGTGGTTTCTGAAGGGTGTCATGGGTGCCCTGACCCAGGTCCCTCCCGGCTTATATAGAAACATCATCTGTGTGAAGCCCGAAGGCAGATGCTGAGGCAGCCTCTGTAGCTGCGGATACGTTTAGCTCTGATGACTTGGCTCAAATTAATGTATTGAGTTAGCAGAGCCCCAAGGGGGCTGACCCTGGGATGGGGCTGACCTGAAGGGGGAAGCAGCGGGGGAGCAAAGGCCTGGACAGAGACCAGCGCTCCAGGGTGCTGAGAGTGGGGCCCTCCTACCCCCACCGGCACGTGGCCGTGTGCGGGCGGGGAGCAGAGGAGGGGGATGAGGACGGCCTCCTGAAGGCCAGAGCAGCCTCTCTGTCTCTCCCACTCGGCCTGCAGCTGCCCAGCATCCATCTCAGCTCCAGAGCTGTGTGGAGCAAGCGTGAAATGCTGCTGGCAGGTGGCTGCCCCACACCCGGTCCTGCTACCCCTCTGCTGGGCTAAGTTCAGCTATGAAGGGACAGATATTAATTCCAGTGAGTGCTCTGACAAGATGGGAAGTGACCCACAACCAGCCAGGTGACACCAGCCTGCGGGCCCGGAAGACCCCAGGGAGAGGGAGGGCCCGCACAGGCAGCCCACGGAACGTCTTCCTATGTCTCTCAGTGTGTGACGCTGATCGGTCTTGTCTTAGACTCTCAGGAGGTCCTGGTAGGCCGGCCTGGACTCCAGGCATGTGTGAAACAGTGCTTGGAAGCAATGCTCAAGGCCCCAGGCCCTGGTCCCCCACCAATGTTAGGTCTGGACCATGCTAAATAAGAATTCCTGGCCCTCACCCCAAGACCCCAGGCATTCTGATTGACAGGTCTGGCATGGGGCACGGGTACCCGTGTGCCTGTGCACACATACACACCGTATTCCCAGGTCAGATTGCACTTGAGAACCACCGGGCCCCATCCTTCCCAGTTATCGCAGTTATCAAAATGCCAATATGTTTTTGACCTGCTTATTTGAATATTATTGTTACCTTCACCATCAACACTTTGACAATGAGGGCAGCAGCTTGCCATCATGGGGTCTACAATCCTCTAAGGAGGTGATTTCTCTGAGCACTCACCCCACTGCTGGGGCCGGACGCCTGGCAGAGCACGGGCTGAGCCCTGTGAGCCTCACTTTCAGAAGGCTGGGTGTGGACAAGTCAGCCTGGCCTGGGGGGAGCTTGGCCCCTGCCTGGAGGCCAGCAGGTAGCACCCTCCCCCACCTGCTTTCTCTCCCCAGAACCCACCTTGTGCTCAGATGCGGACACATGCTGCCCCATGCAGAAGTTTCCCTGCTACATCCAAGCGGCAGCCCGTTCCCCTGGCTTTGCCCCTTCCTGGGTGAGGGTGGGAGTTCTGGTTTCCCAAGCAAGCCACATCCAGCATCTCCAAGCCTTGTCCCAGGCCTGAGGGTCCCGCCATCCTCCTGGGCTTTCAGAGGGAGGTCTAGGAAGCCCCCGTCTGCCCTGTGTTTACAGCCAGCATCAGATGAATGCAGCCTTGAGGACCAGGTGGGGCAGGGTGCCGTTTCATTCTCTCCATCACTGGAAGCCTGCTGGCTTGAGCTAATTTGTAAGGAAGCCCAATAGCGTTACACTTCAGACCTGGAGGCTTGAAGAGTTCAGAGAAACTAGGACAGCGAAGGCCAGTCCCACTAGGAGAGGGGGCACGTCTCCACGGCAACCCTTACACACACCCACAGCGCAGGAAGCCTGGGTGGGTGCATTGGATGAGCCGGCCCCCATGTGGCAGCACCCGGACGTGGCCTGGCTGCCCAGACACTCACCTTTGTACTGTGGGGTGAACTGCTTCATGGCCAGCGGCAGGGACTCATAGAAGCTCTGCTCCCGGGAGATGAGGGGCTTGCACACCGTGTGCTCGTCATACTTCATCACGCTCAGGTGCCCCCCGACCTGGTGCAGGAAGGGCTCCAGCTGCACGCCCACCCTCATGTCCCCGGCGTCTGCGCTGTTTTGCACAACCATGGTGGCACACAGTGGCGGGGCGGGGGTCACCACACAGTCTGCTAGAAGAAGGTGTGAAGTAGAAGGGGCAGCTCCTGACAGCACACGGGGCCGTCAGCGGTCCTCAACTTCTCCTTCTCTGGCCTTTATCGCTGTCATCGCACAGCTGTCCTGTCTGTGGGTTCTAGGCGGGGGCCTCTGGAAAGCAGGGGAGGAAGGTGGGAGTTATATGAGGGAGGTGGTGGCTGGGGCAGGGCAGCACCTGGAAGGGCCCACATGGTCTCGAACTACAGAACAGGTTCCTCACTGGTACCTTAAACAGGACTGTGAATACCCATTGATTACTTCTAGAGTAATCCGTCACGAGAAACCGGTTACAGTGGTTGCCTCTATGGAGCAGGGATGAGAAGGAGACTTTATTTATTTATTTATGCAAGACGAGGCCGTGCTCTGTCACCCAGGCTGGAGTGCAGTGGCATGATCTTGGCTCACTGCAGCCTTGACCTCCTGGGTTCAAGTGATCCTCCCACCTCAGCCTCCAAGTAGCTGGGACTAAAGGTGTGTGCCAACATGCCTGACTGATTTTATATTTTTTGTAGAAGCAGGGTCTCACCATGTTGCCCAAGCTGGTGATCCACCCACCTTAGCCTCCCAAGTGCTGGGATTACTGGCATGAGCCACCATGCCCAGCCAGAGACTTTAAATAATGTTTTGTACTTTTTAAATTTAAATATTAACACATTTAAAAAATTCAAGCAACACACTGTAAGCTTCCAGGGTGCAGAGACTGTGTCTTAACTTCCCCTGTCATGTTGCCTGCCCTCCTCTGGGGACACTGATCCCAGGCCGAACAAGAAGCAAGCTGAGCCCCTGCTGCTGGGGCTCTCACTGCCTTGCAGGGGATTATGGGAACAGGGCGCCTTATTTATTTATTTATTTATTTATTCATTCATTCATTCATTCATTCATTTTGAGACAGAGTCTCACTCTGTTGCCCAGGTTGGAGTGCAGTAGTACCATCTTGGCTCTCACAGGGATTACAGATACAGGAGTGCTTTCTTTCCTTTTTCCTTTTCTTTTCTTTCCTTTCCTTTCCTCTCCTTTCCCTCTCCTCGTTCCTCTCCTTTCTTCTCTTCTTCTCTTTCCTTCTTTCTCTCTTTCTTTGTTTCTCTTTCTCTCTCTCTCTACCTCCCTCCCTCCCTCCCTCCTTCCCCGCCTTCCTTTTCTTTCTTCTCTTTCTCACTGTGTCACCCAGGCTAGAGTGCAGTGGTGTGATCTCAGCTCACTGCAACCTCTCCCCTCCTGGGTTCAAGCAATTCTCCTGCCTCAGCCTCCCAAGCAGCTGGGATTACGGCCACCTGCCTGCTACCACATCTGGCTAATTTTTGTATTTTTTAGTAGAGATGGGGTTTCACCGTGTTGGCCAGCTGGTCTCAAACTCCTGACCTCAGGTGATCCGCCCACCTCGGCCTCCCAAAGTGCTGGGATTACAGGCATGAGCCACCACACCTGGCCAGGAGTGCTTTATTTTTGTACAGCATGGCTGTGCACCATTGATTTACATCACAGCTCCACCACATAATTGCTGTGTGACCTTGGACAAGTTACTGAACCTTTCTGGGCCTCAGTTTCTCCTTCTCCCTCTGTAGAACAAAATAATAATGATACCCACCTCATAGAGTTAGGGACATAATTGAGATAAGGCCTGTGGAAAGGCAAGCCCAGCACCCAGAACAAAGCGTTCAATAAACGTGATCTATCATTATTTCTAGCGTTCTTGCCATGCTGGCCCTATTTTTCTCACAGCTCTGGGTTGTAGGACAGCAGGCCACTTCGCAGATGGGGACAGTGAGGCCTACAGTGCCATGCGCAGGGTTGCGACTGGCCAGGAGAGTGGAAGTAAAGCCGGGGCCTCCTCTTCCTCAGGCCTGGCCCCTCCTCCCCCTCCCCCCCTCCTTTTACCCTCCCTGAGGGTGGGCCTGTGGGTTTCAGGCAAAAGCTGGCACTCTGGGCTGGAAACACAGCCCCTGAAGACGTCCTGACTTTGTCTCAGGAGAGTGCCACGGAGGCACTGCGAGGCGACGCGCCTCCTGCCCTGTTTGTCCTGTCCTGAGAGGACATTCCCGCAGCGGTGCCCGTCACCACCGAGTTATTAATACTTTCTCCCTCTGCTGGACTCCTGGTCATGGATGCCACCAGGCTGGGCAGTGCTGGGCATGATTAACCCTCTAATTGACCTTCAGTCCAGGCCACGGGCACAGCGGCTGGATTCATGCACAACAGTGCCATCGATTTGTTCAGGCCTCTGGCTCAGAGAGGCTCCTGCCACCTGCCCCGGACCTCCAGCTCTCACTTGGACACTGAAAACTTCAAGATGGCCTGTTCACTCCCCCAACACTGGGCCTCTTCCACATTGGCTACTGCCCTGCAGACCCAAAGTGCCCTATAGGAGGGGGAAGGAGTGTGGCTTCTGGCCGGTACGTAGGATGCGGGGTGAGGTTTCTGTGGCCGGCTGCGTGGCTGGAGTGACTGGGTGAACTGGGGCTGCTGGGGTGGGAGGATGGAGGCCTGATGGGGGAGGGGACTGGGCCCGAGACTCTGGCCCAGGCCTTTCCCCCAGCTCTGCTCCAATGTGGCACAGAGGTGAGCCCCACCTGGAAGCTGTTTCAGGACCCGAGAAAAGAAGTTGGTGACAGGTATCTGGACGCAGAGGAAAATTGGCCCACAAAAAGGCTGATAACTTCAGTTTGCTAACCCTTTGGTTATGGGACAGGATATGCCAGTTGCCTGGAAACCCAATCCTACTTGCAAATTTGGAGAAGGCAGGAAGGAGTAGAGAAGAGAAGGCAAGGCAGCCTGATACCTCCCCTCTCACTGGGGTTGCTGGCATGTCGGCCTTTGCCAGCTGACCTGCCCCCAGGCAGAGGCACTTCTGGTGACCACAGGGACAGCTAGTCTGTAAAGTTCATTTATGGCCACTCCTGGAAGGAGCGAGACTCCCTCCCCCGCACACTCGTATCCCCAGGGCGGGCCCCGCAGTAGCCAGGCCTGGCATCGGCCGATGCCAGCCCAGCTCTGCCGGAGCGTCCCAGCCAAGTCACACACGGGCCTTGTGCTGCTGCCCTGGGAAGTCCATGCCCCTTGTCTTCCCCGGCCCACCTCCCCAAGGAGCTCTAAGGACATGGTCGTCACCATGGCAAGGTGTGACAGGGAAATAATGGCAATAAATGGTAACGCATATGGCGCTTGCTGTGGCCCTGTTCTAGGGCTTTGTATCGAGTAACCCATTTAAGCCTCACAACCCCTGATAACCCTGTGAGGCAATTAGTGTTACCAGCCCCGTTTTATAGATGGGGAAACTGAGGCACAGCGAGGTGAAGTAGCTTCCCCGTCTACACCTGCTAGTATGGGAAGAGCAGGGATTTGAACCCAGGCATGGCCGCCCCAGAGTGTGCTCCCGTGTCACAGGGGGCTGAGGGTTTATCTACTTTAAACTTTAGGAAATTGAGCCACAAGGAGGCTGGGATTTAGCCAAAGTCACCTATAAGTCTCTGGCGGTGCTGGCATAGGTTTTCTTGTCTCCCAGGCCTGGACTACCCCGTGTCTGGTCTCCCCTATCCCACTTGGGGACATTCAATACATATGCTAGGAGTGGGTGGGCTGGAAAGGGGAGCACACTCTCCCCCACCTCTGCAGAGACCACCATGAGAGATCAGGCAGGAGGCCAGCCTAGAGCAGGATTGGTATCAACCTTCCCCATGGCCTTCTGGCTGCGGGTGTCAGTGAGACCCGAGCGGGGCTGTCATTCCCAGCAGGGGAACTGGTTCGTGCTGCAGTCCCCCTTCTCTGATCTCTGGCATTCTCAGGAGCCCTGGCTGTACCCCCTCAGAGAGCACCACGTGGGCAGGGAAGACCCCTGGGCCTTCAGCACGGCCTGCGGCACAGCACCGCAAACTCCCCTCCCCCGGACTTGGACGAAACGGCAGCGATTGTCTACCAGGAAGCCAGCCTGTGGAATAAAAGCTGGACCTGGAAGCTAGGGAAACTGGGCCCTTTCTCTTGAGGGTCAGCCTAGGGTGTAGATCAGGTGACATCTGCGGGCCTCCTGTTCCTAAGCTGTGTGGTCTGCAATTCTGACACAGGTTGGTGGGAAGGAGCAGAGGGAGGAGAGAGGAGCAGTGGCTTCGGCCCCTGGAGCTTGAGCCTGGGCTGGGCAGGGTGGGTTTTGCCACTGCTCAGAAAGGCAGTGTGTGGCTTCCCCTTGGCACTGATGCTGACTTCAGATTCCCAAGAAGACTAGGGTTCTTTATCTGTTTGTGCCTTTGTGTGTGGAAGGCCCCTGTCTTTCCCATTCCTCATGGGCAAGTCCCAATTAAATCATTCAAGTGACAGGACCTTTCTCAGCCCAGACCTTCCTTTTGTGGCATGCAGGCACTTCTGCCATTGGCATGGGCTCTGTTCTGTTTCCTAAGAGCTTTGGGCAAGAGTCAGAAGCCCAGGGTCTACTCCAGGCGCTCCCGGAGCTTGCTGAGACCTGAGATGAACCAGAGAAGTGCTCTGAGGCTTGGCTTGCCGCCCTCTGTCACAGCCTCATCATGACAAAGTGCAGACACTCCTTTGTGGAGTCTTCCTTTCAAGCATTGCCACCACGCGTGGTCTGTCACTGCCTGGGTTATTCTCAGAACCGACTCCCGTGAGTCAGCTTGGGTGCTGGCTGGCAGGTGAGGCACCTGCTGCCCTCTGACACGCTGCCGAATACCCTGGGCTCTCTTTAGTGCTTTGAAGGGAGACAGTTGTCCTCTCTCCAGCCCACACCTCCTACCACATCCCTACAGCTCAGATCCCTTGCCCCGGCATCCTTCCCTAGGGCACCTTGGGGAGGCATAGGGGGAGTAAGAATGAGGCAGGGAAGAGGGTGAGATGCCCCTAGCCAGAAGAGCTCAACTTAAAGGCTGCTCACCCCCCTGCGGCCACCAGGAAGTGGACAGATGGCCTCAGGTCCCTGTGTCCTCCTGCCCTGTCATTGCATCATGTCCTGAATGAAATAACACTGGGCCTCACTCCAGGAGACTCAAGGGCTTTCTGCTGATGGGGCGCAGCCACTGAGCTGGTTGTTAAATGAGGCCCTGAGCTGTCTGTGCCAGTACAGACCCTGCTCCGCAGCCCTGCGGGGGCCTGAGTGACAGCCAGCCTGTGCTAGCCCGTGAGCCGCTCCCCCAGTCTGAAAGCAGGGTCACCGACAGCAGGGCCGAGAGTGTGTTTGGCTTCCAGAGTGGGGACAGATGACAGTACCAGTGATTCTAAGACCCTAAGACCTCACCGATGCCAGACACAATGACAGATGCCACCCATCAAGCTGAGGCGGATAAGGGCATCATAACTTGTCACTACCCGTCAGCACGTTTTGATTTCCAGAGAGTCTGTATGTCATACCTGCTTTCCACGTACTAAATCTGGGTTCATAAACATTACAGGAGATGCACCTCTTTTAGGACTCGCACTCCCATTTTTGGGAAGGTGGTAGACGAAACCACAAATCAGACTTGTAGGGGTTCAAAATAGGAATAGATTAGTCATGGACTATATCTTATCAAAGCCTGTTGGCTTCTTTTTTTTTTTTTTGAGATGGAGTTTGGCTCTCGTTGCCCAGGCTGGAGTGAAATGGGGCAGTCTTGGCTCACTGCAGCCTCCCCCTCCTGGGTTCAAGTGATTCTCCTGCCTCAGCCTCCCTAGTAGCTGGGATTACAGGTGCCCACTACCACACCTGGCTAATTTTTTGTATTTTTAGCAGAGACGAGTTTTCACTATGTTAGCCAGGCTGGCCTCAAATTCCTGACCTCAGGCAATCCACTTGCCTTGGCCTCCCAAAGTATTGGGATTACGGGTGGGAGCCACCGTGCCCGGCTGCCTGTTGGCTTCTTATATCTGCAAACAGACTGGCTGACTGTGGCCATTGTCAGGGCTGTTCACAACATTCTGCTTTTCCCTGTGGGAGACATGGTATGATTGCAGCTTTGAAGGTAAGCGTGGCCCACGTGATTTGCTTTCGCCAGCATAACGTGGATGGGTGCCATCTGTTACTTCTGGGTGGGAGCTTCAAGATACATTACCCTCATTCTCTTTCCCTGGCCGTGGGGATCTTGGAAGCACATGCTGAGGTGTGGCCTCTGTCAGCAAGGTCCCTAAGTGACTGTACATACTGGATATGTAGTATTACAGAAATAAATCTTCACTCTATGAAGTCGCTGAGATTCGGGGGTGGCTGTTATGCAGCAGAACCTAGTTCATCCTCTGCCTGCTTCAGTAACAGCCAGACACCCAGCGTGGAGCTCTGAAGTTGAAAGCAACGTCATTGGCCAGGTGCGGTGGCTCACACCTGTAATCCCAGCACTTTGGGAGGCCAAGGTGGATGAATCACTTGAAGCCAGGAATTTGAGACTAGCCTGGCCAATGTGGTGAAACCCTGTCTCTACTAAAAATATTTTAAAAAACTGACTGGGTGTGGCAGCACATGCCTGTAATCCCAGCTCCTCGGGAGGCTGAGGCAGGAGACTTGCTTGAACCTGGGAAGCAGAGGTTGCAATGAGCGAAGATCATGCCATTGCACTCCAGCCTGGGCAACAGAGCGAGACTCCATCTCAACAAAACAGAACAAAACAAAACAAAGAAACAACAACTTCACTTGAGTCAGGTGCTCATCTAGTTCATTGCACAAACATATCCCGTATCAGAACCACTCCTAAGGGTCAACTCTGCACCCCCTGGATTTATATTCACACCTCTGTTTCTCCAGATGAGAAATTTCAGATGGAGACACTGAGGGTCAAGAATGAAGAGCTTTCCTGGGGTCCCGAGCTAGCAGGCACCAGTGCTGGGACTTTGCTGTGGCGAGTCTGTCCCATTCTCAAGTCAACACCCATTCTGACCACGCGCAGTCCCCCTTGGACGGTGAGCTGAGCTGCTCTGGCTGTCTCTGGGAGTCTCGGAGACCCAGGAACAAGACCCAAGGCAGGCTCTTGGGGCCAGGGTGTTCTCTGGGGCCCTCTCTATGCCATATGCCTCAGTAACCTGTGTCTGGATAGGGAGCCTTTCAGAAGCTGCACCTGGCTGGGCAGCAACAGCCACACACCCAGGGGAAGCAGGCCGCTGGTGGGCAGTGTAACGGAGCGCTCGGCAGCGTGGATTCTTAGGGCCCTGGGTGAGGGCTCCCAACCGGGGGCTGGCCAAGACCTTACCCAAATCCACACCACCACAGTCTGCCGAGCAGGAAGGTAATGCCCCAGAGGCGCGATCATTCTCAAATGTATGTAGATCGTGTTGGTAATTACTAAAATACAAATTCATTTAAAGGCATTATTGAGTTCCTAGTCATTATTGTCATCATCTGTCTTCTCAATCAACATATCCTAAAAGTATAATGAGTATTGCATAGGGACGGGTAGGAAAAACACTATGTTGACACATGGGTCCTGGAGAAGAGGTTAGGAGAGGTATTGCTCCTGGCTGAGATGGAGGTGGTTTGAGGGGTCCGGGAAGGGGTCCAGGAGGAGGGGAGATGTTGGCTCAGCCTTGGGGAGCTTGGAGAGGGTCTGCTTCGGGGGGCGTGTTACAGGGAGCAATAGGGAAGGGCAAGGACAGGGCGAGAGGCGGTGGCTGGAGGGGACTGTTGTGTGGAGGAGGAAGGAGGATGCGGGAGTGCTGGGCTGGCCTTGCCCCTGCTGCAACACCAGGGCGCCTGCAGAGGCAGCCGGCAGTGGAGGGGGATGGAGAGGGGAGCCCAGCCTGGCCAGCCAGAGGAGATGCTGGCCTGGGCCCCAGCTCAGCGCAGGGAAGTGGTCCCCTGAGAGCACCAAGGTGCTGAAGACTTCGGGATCACCTTCCAGTAAATCTTAGGTGTTGGGGGAGAGGGCTCTCTGGGTAGAAGATAATTAAGAAACAGCTCATAGCAAAAGAAAACTGTAATATAAAATGTGGCAGGCAGCACAATTCAAAAGCAGCATGGTTTATAGCCTGCCCTCTTGCCTCTGAAGCTCTAACGTACATTTCACAGGCCTCTCAAAGCCAGAGGTTTGGTACAAGTACCATTCAATGTCTTTGTGATGCCCAAGGGAGCATTTTTTAATCTATTAGAGATGAGAGGACCCGAAAACCATTTAAAACCGCTCAGGTTGTAATGGGCAGAAGAAATTTGGAGTTTCTTACGTGGCTGAGGGGTTGTGCATCATCTGAGGCCATCCAGGCTGGAAGGCACAGGCTTATTTCCAGGGGGAAAAATGGAGTTTTTAAATCCATTCTAAAGATGACTCAAGAACTGGAGGATGCCACGCCCTTGCCCGCGTGGCTCCCCGGCTCAGTGGGATCAATACCTAGTGCTGGGGAACTTCACACATCACTTTCCCAGCCGTGGCTGAAATATGTGGCTTTGGAGAGCATCTGTTTCCCGGGGAAGGCTTGATTTCTAGAATCACAGAGCAATACTTCATTTTCCTCAGTCATAGAAACTTATTTCGGGGCTGATTTTATCCTTTGAGAGGGTTTTCGTCTTCTCTTTTCTTAACATTTAAAATCTCCCAACGTTTCTCCAGCTTGAGGACCAAATACGATTTTAATACAGTGATTATTAGTTTAGAAGCCCTTCAGCCACTGACAAATGTACTTAGCAGCACCAGCAACGTTCTGATCTCGACGTCAAGGTGGGAGAAACATGGGGGAAGATGACTCACAAAGCCGAGTGCCACTGGAAGGGCCGCTCTAGGGGGAGGCAGAGGCTGCGAGGGCTTCTCCCTCTTGCCCCCCTAATAGATCCTGACCCCCTGGACCCGCAGCTCCTCAGGCATGATGGTTAGTAACTGTTCTGACAGCCCCTCCCAGCCGTGCTTTTCTCCTCCGCACTTTGCCTCTTGAAGCCGCACCCAGGATCTTGGATATTGCTAAACACCCAGACCTGCCTACGCATTTCCCAGCCTCCAACACCCTGCCCCACACCTGCCGCCTTCCTCTAAGTAATATGATCAGCCACCACCTGTCTTGTGCAAGAGGCCCATGAGCCACAGACACGAGGTGCTGCCAGCGGTTAGCATGGCGGTTTTATGGTTGCAAGAAGGAACAGCTCTTTAAGGTCAAAACACAGTAATGGGAAGGAGCGTATTATGTGCATGTGTGTTTGTGTTTGTGCCGATGCTTGTGAATGCTTGTGCATGTTTGCGAGTGTGAGGCTGAGGGAGAATGCAGGCAAGGTCTTTCCCCAGCAGAGGGCAGCAGCACACGTGTGGAGGCCAGAAATGCCTGAGAAGGATTAACTAACTGAAAACTCAAGCCAGCACCCACCTCCTCGCCCGGCGACCAGGGGACACATTCTTGGACCGGCCCTAGGTTTGCCTGGCTTTGCCCAGACCTGTCTCAGAGAGCCCCGGTAGCAGCTGAAGGTCTGCCTCCATCAGGCAGGTGTTTTTGAAAAGCTCGGAAGCCATCACTGAGGTTGGATTCTCCCTACGATGTTCTACACATCTCCTCTTGCCCCTCCCCTCCCCATGCTTAATCAGGGTCAGGGGCTTTGGGAGAGGAGGTGGGAATGGGCTGGGGGAGGGGCTGGGGCACTTGAGAGCCCATCTGGACAGAGCAGGACGGGGTCTCCAGCGATATCCACTCCATTTGTCCGTCACACCCAGGCTGTGGCACCCCTGGTGGGTGGGTGAGGCCTCTCGGCTGCCAGCTGGGCCTCCCAGCCCTGGATGAGTTGCAGTGACTAGTATTGAGGTAACACGCTGCAAAGGCAGCCCAAGGTGCAGCACGCCCCTCCCGCTCCCGCGCCCATCCTTCGCCTCCCCAGCCAGTGCGCAGGCTTCTTCCCTGAAGGACCTGATGCTCATAAAGTTTATTGCTGTTCCCCTGTGGCTGCTGGTGAACAAGAGAGCAGCCATCCGGATTTCTGTCTGGGAAGGATTTATTCAGTGCTCTGGAGAAAGCAGGAGATGCCGCTGGTGAGGGAGTGGGCTCAGCCTGGCCTATGGCCCCTGGAAGCAGCAGGGTGAGGACAGGGAGGGCCCCAGAGGACCCTGTGGGGCAGAGATGCAGAGAAGTGGCCTGGGAGGGGACAGGAGACCTGGTTCTGCCTCAGGCTGCCTGTGCTTGCCTCTCTGGGCCTCAGCTTCCCTAACCTACTGAGAGCTGTCTGACCCTGCCATGTTCTTACCCCTCCTATGGGACAATACCCCCTTGGATTCAGCAAGGCAATGTGGTGGGGGAAAATCACCATGGTGGGGGTCAGGAGGTTGGCGGAACTCTTCCCAATTGACAGAGATTTAAGAGACCTGCTGACCCAATGCCCCTTGCCTGGATCCTCTTCTGACAAAGCATCAACACACATTGAGGGCCAGCTGGGCAAGGAGACGGCGGGCAGGAGGTAGATGCCCATGGGGAACTGTTCATTTGTTAGCAGACAGTGGGACTGGGTTATGTGAGGACCTACTGGGGACTTTGTGGCAGGAGAGAGGCACGCTGTGATGTCAGAATACTGCAGCTGTAGCGTATTTGATGAAACAAATACGACAAAACTCGGGCCACTGCTGAAATCAGGCACAGAATGTACAAGTGTTCATGAGATCATTCTCTCTGTTTTTTCTGTATGCTTGAAGTTTTTTGTAATAAAACATTAAAAAATAAATGAGTAACTTTTAAAAAATGTAGAAGCCCGAGTCCCTCACCATGGGATCAGAGTTTCTGGGGAAGGGGCCCGGCATGGGGGGGTTTAAGGCCCCCAAGGACCCCGAGGACCACAAGGCAAGCTCGGGTCTCTGGTTCACTAAGGGGCCTAGAAGAGCCATGGGTGGGGGGCAAGACTCTGCCACTGCCCAGGCCAGCAGGGACCACCGCCTGGTGGAGACATGCCATGACCCCTGTGGCCCCCATCCTGTGGTCTACCACCACCCTGCAGCAGGCCCCAGGCCCGAGGCAGCTGCTGTAGGTGCTGATGTCACCAACCCTGTGCCCGCCTCCCCACCCCCTCCTGTGAAAAGCTGGGGCTGCTAGGCTAGGACATGCCGTTCCTGGGCCCCGGGGATGCTGCCCGCCTTTCTTGGACACCTGCCTCTGTTAAGGGTTAACGCAGCCCCCTGTACCTGTCCCCTCCCCCCCAGCTTCCTCTGCAGTCCCAGTCCAGCCTGAAGTGAGAGGGCTCCAGGCACCTTTGGAAGGGGAGGGGTGGAATTTCCTTGGGAGAAGGGAGAAGGATGAAAGAGGAGCAAATGCCAGAATTCCTACATGCTCAACCGTCCCAACACCCTTCCCCACCCCGCCACACACAGATGACACACACCAGACACTCCATGGGGCAGACTCCTGGCCAGCCTGGAATGGAGATGAGACCCCAGGCTATGGACAGGCCTTGTGGACACGAGACCTTCTCTCCCCCTCAGGCCCCTCAAAGGCTCAGTAAGGCCAGCCCTGCCCATCCCTGCCCACAAGGCTGCACTCACCAGAGCCTCCTCCGAGGTCATAGGGAGTGTGTAAGGCAGGGCCCTGGAATCTTGTCTCTCAGTGCCCACCACGTACAGGCGTCAGCAAGGGCCCGTCCCGGTGTGGAGCATTCACTGTCCGCCGGAGCCCTAGTGCGCAAGGTCTTCCTTCTGGGGAGGGAAGGGTCACCTGACCGTCTGGGGAAGGGCTGGAGGGGACTGGCATGTCCAGCTGTCAGCTGGATGCTCTGCTGCTCTGGGGCAGGGCCAGAGGAGCTGGGAGGGAGGGGGTCAAGAGGAGGAGAGAGCAGGGGAGGGGAAAGGAGGAGTGGTCTCAGGCAGGGGAGAGTCCAGCTCAACTGCCCGCACCAAGTCAGGACCTGGGCACCAAGGGCCGATTCGCCCAAGGCCCCTGGTTATTTTTTGATTCCTCATTCAAAAGAAAAGGGGTGAGTCTCGGGTTGGGGGGTTCATGCCCTCCCTTCTGCTGGGCTTCTTGCCCCATCCTCTCTGCAGGAACCTCACTGCAGCTTAGCCCAAACTGTGGCTGCCAGAGAGAAGGAAGTCAGTCAGTCAGCAGTCAGGCTGAGGACAATCCGTCCATCAAGAAGCATTTTTGAAGCCCTCTGCTAGGGCTGACCAAGCACCCCCAATGTCGAGATTACAGCTGGGGGGGCTCAGCAAGTCAGGGGGCAACTCCAGGATAAGTGTCTGGTGAGAGAATAGAGGACTTTGCAGAGAGCTGGGAGGGCGTCCTGGACAAGGAGAGCACCTGAGCTGAAGGAGAAACAGGGTCATTTGGTTGAGTGTCGGAGAGTGGTGAGAAGGGAGCTCTAGCTACAGGAGAGCCTGTGCAGAGGCCCAGAGGCAGGTGGGAGCAGGGTCAGGGAGGTGGAAGCCTGCAAGGTGGGACTGGGAAGAGATGGGGCAGGGACGAGGCGGCCTCACCAGCCTCTGTCCTTAGCTTCTGGAAGGAAAGAAGGTGCTTTATGCCAGAAAGAGTCAGGGTCAGGCTTGTGTTTAAAACTCTCAAAGGCAGGCAGACAGATGCTGTCCTCTAGAAGAGTTCTAGCCTCATCGGGAGAGGAGGCGGTGGGGGAAAGGAGAGGGTGAGTTCCTGAGATGTTGAGGAATCAGGCTGCTGACAGCGTGGTCCAGGAGAGAGGGGGTGAGGGCAAAGGACAGGGTTCATCAAGGGACAGGCTTCAGGTCCAAATAACCCTGGACCAGTATGAGGAAGATCAGGCTACCCTGGACATTTGGCCAAAGTTCCCCTGGGCACTGGTGTCCCAGCCGCCTTTCCTGGGCCACTCCATGTGTGGGTGAGGGGCTCAGCCTCCTCTCTGGCCTGGTCTGCTAAGGCCCAGCTTGCCCACTGGTCTGGTCCAGCCTCTCTCGGACTCATGCCCCAGGACCCCCTTACCCGTCTCCTGGTCCCCCCCAGACCTGTTGGTGCAATACTTTGTCGATTTCCACGTGTCCATGGAGAACACGTTCCGGATGGCCCCTTCTCCCTCACTGCTCATTTCACAGAGGCAAAATCGGGGAGGCGGACTAGCACCCACTCTCCTGGCCCTCGCCTGCCAGCCATTGTCCACTCCTCTATGCCCACTCCAAGGCTCTGCACAGCAGGAGCTGCTCAGCAGGTGTGTTAGCAGCAAGAGAATAAGGGGTGGCTGGGCACGGTGGCTCACACCTGTAATCCTAGCTTTTGAGAGGCAGAGGCAGAGGCAGAGGCAGAGGCAGGAGGAATGCAGCACAGGAGGCTGAGGCTGCAGTGAGCTGTGATTGAGCACACTACTGCACTCCAGCCTGGGTGACACAGACCGTGTCTCCAAAACAAAAAAGGGTGAGGGGGAGGCCGCAGCCCCTGTGGGGGCCATCTACCTGCCCAGCTGCCCTCGGTTGGCTGAGCTCCTCTCCCATCTCCACTGTGTGGATGGACGTGGGCCTCCCCCACACCCAGACAGAGCAGAGCCCCACAGGTATAACAGGAATTCCTGGGGTGTCCTGAAGCCTGGTTTAAAGTGGGGTGTGGATCCCATGCTCCCCTCCCCTGTCCCCTGACTGGGTGGCTGACTGATCACATTTCACCAGGGAAGGCACATGGCCTCCTGCGTGCTCTGCCCCTCGCCCTGCCCAGCTGTGTGCTGGGCTCCGGTTACCTGGCCCCGGAAGAGGGTATGACCTCCTTCCTCCCAGCCCTGCCCCCACCTCCCCCTCTCCCCCATCAGGCTGGACTCAGATCCCTATTCTGGGAACCCAGGAACCACCACAGGGATGAGCAGGAGGCCCTTCAGGTCCAGAGGGGGAGGGCTTCCCGCTTGAGCAAGATGGTTGGTGAGTGCCCTGGCACCCAGGTCTCCAGAAGGGCCAGTCCACATTCCACCACCTGCTTGCTGTGTTTGTTTTCCGCTGTTCCATACTGACTTCTTATTCTTCTATTTATGTAACAACATTTTCGAGTCCCTAATATGTGACCTGAGACATAGGGCAGTAAACACACACAGGGCCCCGCTGTCCAGAACCGGTGATCTGGTACTTTCCTGACGCAATCAAATGGGCACTTGATTTCTGTTTTCCGACTTCAGCCAATTTCCCCAAAGCTCAGCTTCCCTTCCAAGAAGCCTGCTGTGACACCTCTTTCCGTAGCCATGCCTGGGACCCACCTTCCCTGCCTGTTCTCTGGTCCTGGCTTCTGGAAATCAGTCCTGACCAGTGTGGGACTCGCTCTTCTGTGGACCAGAGCATCCTAAGGCAGCCCTTAGATGCTGCATTCGGAGGCAGGAAACGCCTGGGGCTCGAACGCATGCACTTACTATTTGGTGGGCTGGTCTCTGTCCGGCCATCCCCTCTTCCCTCTCCCCTCCCCCAGCTGGACTGACCCTTGAGGACTTCCCCCTTCACTGCTGCCTTCCCTGGCTGTTCATCCGTCATGTCCTGTGGATTTCATGTCCCAAACATTTCTTGAATTGGTCCCCTTTTCCATCTCATGGCCCTGGCCTGGCCCACCATGTGGTCATAGATGACTTCTTAGCTCCCCATGTTCTCCCGCTTCTCTTTACAAGTCTGCTCCTACAAGCCATTCTCCCCAGAGTGATGTTCAGAAACAATTCAAGTCATGTCACTTTGCTGCTTAATACCCTTCAGTGGCTCCATCCTTAGGATAAAGTTCCAATCCCATGCTCAGGGTTCAGCCCTTACCCACCTCCTCAGCCCCTCCTCAGCCCCACCTCACACCTGGCTAACTCCTCTTCATCCTTCCGAAGCCAGCTCCAGCTCCTGTGTCACCACCTCCGGGAAGCCCTCCTGGCCCTTTCTGACACGGTCTACCGCCTAGTTCCTTTTTAAGAAGTGTTTATGCCAGCTGTCATTGCATATTTACGTGTGTGACTTGCTCCTTGCCTGTCTCTCCTCCTTGGGGGATGGGGACTTGGCTCAGTTTGCTCAACGCTATGTCCTCAGCATGTAACCCAGTGCCAGCCTTCAAACACTTGTTTGGTGAATGAATGAATGAGCTGATAAACACGTGGACACATTCTGGGTCTCTGGCTTTCCCTCTGGGGCTCTCCGTGCTCTGGCTTGCACAACAGCGGTTTGCTTTCCTCTCCCTGACCCCGGCTGATGGGGCCTTGGGCTCAGTTGCTGTGGCTCTGTGTCATCATCCCTTCTCAACAGCTGCCCCTGTCCTTCCTCCCATGACCCAGTGTTCTTGCCCTAGAGACAACAACCTCCTCCTCCTTCTAGGACGTGTCATCACCCCTTCCCACAGTGTAAACATGGGTGGCTGCTATAGACCTGCCCAGGTTCCAGTAAAAGCCCCCCCTCCCATGCTGGGCTCCCCCTCTCGCTGCGCTCCAGCTTGGCATAGCACCTTCCCTTCCCTCTCCTCCCTGCCGCCCCACTCCCTAGAAAGTGCAGGATGGAGCATGGCCTGAGAGAGGTCACTCTCCAGCCCTTGGCAGCAAGGGGGGGGCCTTGAGGCTGAGCGGCTTGTGGCTTCCCTAGCATCGCATCCCTGCTGGCCTGACCTGGCCCCCAGCTCCCAGCCCCACCCGGGAGCTTCCAGCCTGTGTGTCGGATCCAGTTCAGGGTTCTGCATCAGAGCCTGCCCTGTCAGGCTCCTAAACAGCTGAAAAGACGGGTAGGAAGGCCGGCCCACACTGCTGCCGCCAGGAATCTGGGAGGATGAGCCATTGAGCCACAGACTTCGAAATCTGGGAGATGATAAACTCTCTCTGGAAGGCAGATGGTCCCACTGACTAGGAAGTGCAGGGGTGTCACCAGTCAGGTCCTCAGGGACAGACAACCTCTGTAGGCCATGTGTGTGTGTGTGTGTGTGTGTGTCGTGTTTGTGCACGCGCGCTGTGCGTGTGTGTTTGGCCTCGGGAGTGGGAGGGGCTGAGGGGAGCCGCCATGCCCACCCTGTGGCCTCGATCAGTAGAAGCAGGTGAGGGGCAGAGGGCCGGCGCGGCCCTGAGCTCTTCACACACTTTATCTCGTTTGGTCCTCACAGTAGCCTTGTGAGGGAAGGGCCATCATTCCCCTCATTTCACAGCGGAGGAAACAGAGTAGCCTAGCTGGGATTTGAATCTGGGGCCCTACTCCTAACCCAGATTCATTATCTGGCAGCCCCCAGTCACACCTTGGTGCAGAGACACATCTCCACCCAAGGAGGAAGGCACCGGTCACTCCTCTGTTTCCCCAGCCAAGCCCAGGGCCATGTTGGGGCCTGGGGAAGGCTGGCAGAGGGGGAGAAGATGGCTGCCCCTTCACCCCTGGCACGTGGACACAGGCTGAGGACTTGGCACTGGGCCGAGCTCTCCCGGCAGCGCTGGGTCACCCTCCACATCCCCCAGACCACACCACATCTGGCTGAGGCCCTGAGAAAAGTTAACCCTGCTGAGGGCCACACAGGGAGCTGGGACGCAGAGGACCCAGGCCTGCCACCTCCCAGGCCAGGATAGCGCTCAAGAAGTCAGGTTCTTGGGGCTTTTAATCCACGCAAGAGCCAACATGGAGAAGCCAATTACACGCCATAGATATTGCGCCTCGCATCTCCTTTGCCCTATGAACAATCTGCGTGTAACATTTCTGAGGCCTCCACAGTGGCTGACATCAAGGGCTGCAGGAGGAAGGGGGCCAGCCGGGGCCCTGCCCTGCCCTGCTTACTGATCCTTGCAGAACTTTGCTGCCCTCGCTAGGGTGGAGGGCCACTTTCCTCACAAGAACAGGCTGCCACCTGCCTTCCAGGCATGAGGGGGGAGAGTGGGAGGACCCTGCCCCGAGCATCTCCCCAGGGGATGCCTGAGCCCTCCACCCTTGCCTCGGTTTTGACAGCTTTGTTTGCTCCGCTCAGACCAGTCCTTCAGAGAAAGAAAGAAAATCCCCAAACGTCAGAGCTGGAGGGGCCTTCAGAGGCCACCTGATAACAATCCTTTCATTTTACAGGAGAGGAGAGACAAAGTTAGGCTGCAAAGAGGTGAGAGGCCCTGCCTGGGGTGGCAGAGTGGCTGCGGATGAGCCACAACCGGACCCCAGTCCCAGAACGGCCAGTTCCTTTCGCTGCACAGACCGAGGCTGGACTGTGGTGTGAACGCACCTGGGCTCCATTCCTCACTCTGCCGTTTCCTGGGGACGTGACTATGGATGGGCATCTTAACCTCGCTGGGCCTCGGTTTCCTTATCTGTGAAATGGAGATAGTTTTCTTTGGACTGTTGTGATGTTTCAGTGATATGACGCGAGTAAAAAGCATTTAGCACAGTGTGTCATGCAAGGTTCGCCCAAATCTTGAGTATTGTTATTTTATCTTTAACTTTTATATTTTAGAGACAGGGTCATGCTCTGTTGCCCAGGCTGGATTGCAGTGGCACAGCGATGGCTCACTGCAGGACTCAAGTGATCCTCCTGCCTCAGCTGTCTAAGGACACAGGATGATCGCTATGCACCATTGTGGACTTTTTTATAGAGTTGGGGACCTCACTGTGTTGCCCAGGCTGGTCCAGAACTCTTGGGCTCGAGGAATCCTCCTGCCCCGGCCTCCCACAGTGCTGGGATTACAGCATGAGCTACTTCGCTTGGCCTAATTTTTTCTTTTCTTTTTTTTTTTTTTTTTTGAGACACAGTCTCTCTCTGTCGTCCAGGCTGGAGTGCAGTGGCATGATCTCCGCTCACTGCACCTGCAACCTCCACCTCCCGGGTTCAAGAGATTCTTCTGCCACAGCCTCCCGAGTAGCTGGGATTATAGGTGCTCACCACCATGCCCAGCTAATTTTTGTATTTTTAGTAGAGATGGGGTTTCACCATATTGGCCAAGCTGGTCTCGAACTCCTGACCTCGTGATCCACCTGTCTCAGCCTCCCAAAGTGTTGGGATTACAGGCATGAGCCACTGCACCCAGCTTGGCCTATTATTTTTAATAACATGGGGCTTGGTCTCTGGAAGTGGAAATGAGGTTGCCATACTTTCTAACTCTGATTTCAGACTCGTGTCTTGACGTGATTACGTCATGGGGCTCAGAATATTTGAATCTGGGATTGTCCCCCCCAGTCCAGGACATATGTAAATTGCTGTGGGAGCAGAAGGTAGGAGAGATTAATCTACTTGCCATGGGGTGGAGTGCAGGCCTCCTAGGAGAGAGGGCATCCAAGTGGGGCCTTGAAGGGCTCCTGTAGTAGTGTCCAAGCAGAGAAATGAATGAAGGGAACAGTAAGGGGGAACAGCATCCACAAAGGCCCAGAGGCCTGGAAGAGTGTGGCATTTTCAGAAGGCTTCAAGGTGGCTGGGGTGGGAGTGGGGATGGAGGCAGGTAGAAGGAGGATACCTCGTCTCTCCTCCCTCTCCAGGGGTGACCATTTCAACTGAGGCCAGGACTGCAGCCCCTTGCCAAGACAACACTTTATAGCTCACATGGACTTTTCCTCATTTCACAGATGAGGGCTTGGAAGCCCACAGAGGGGAGCAGCCCCCTAGAGACACCCAGCTGGACACAGGGAGAGCCAGGTGGGGACCCAGAGGCGCAGACTCTCCTGCTGCGGTTGGACTTTCAGATGTGGGTGGTGGTGGCTGGGGAGGATTAACTTGGGAATGGGGAGGCGCAAGGCAGCATCTCTCTGCTAAAAGGAGGTGCGGGGCTGGGGCTGTGAGTGCTGGCCACGGATGACAGCCTGGGGGGAGGCTGCGCGTGTTATTTGTGGCTGTTTATTTGAGAGTCCTTCAGGGCTGCTACAGTAATTGAATAAGCGAGGGTGAGCAAATGTGGGCGATCATTTAATTGTGGCAGAAAATGAAGTTGGTTGCAGCTGGGGGCTGCCAGCCCATTACTGCCGGCCCTGGTTTCTGCTGAGCTGGGCTGGCGGGGCTGGAGCTGCCGTCCATCCTTGGCCTGCCCACACGCTGTCCCCTGGCAGCTGGCCCCGCACCTGGGCAGGCTGGTGGTCAGGGAATTTGTCCTCTGGGCAGCCCACTCTCCGTGGCCCCATCTCTGCCCTGGGAAGGCCCCGGAGGCTGCTGTGGACAGTGGAGGGGACTGGGAAGACCCAGGAGGACAGGGAATGCTTGGAGCCTGGTGGCAAGAGCCGGGGTTCAGATCATGACATGTGTAACAGTAATGCCAGCAGACACATATAAAGCCCTTATTATTTTTTATTTATTTATTTTTAAGATGGGGTTTCACCATATTGGCCAGGCTGGTCTTGAACTCCTGACCTTGTGATCCACCTGCCTCAGCCTCCCAAAGTGCTGGGATTACAGGCATGAGCCACCACGCCCGGCTATAAAGCCCTTATTATGTGCCAGGCCCTGTTATAACCATGAATATGTATCAACTCTGTCAATCTTCCAGTAACTTTGTGGGGAAAGTGCCATTATTATCCCTTGATTGCACAGATGAGGAAACTGAGGCACGGGCTTCTGACTTCTCACACCGGGTTGAGAATCCCCTGGGAGGCTCTGAGATTCTGGGGTGCCCCCGGGAAGCTGCAGCAGTCATCAGGTGAGACATAGTGAGGCCTGGCCACAAGGGTCCACAGGGCCGTGGGGCCCTCCTGAGCCCTGGAGACCTGAAGGCCCTGCAAGCTTTCTCCCTCACACCGCTCTCTTATTTTGCCTAGCTGCCCCCCCAACTGCCTGCACCCCTGGACAAGGCCAGGGCAGAAACCCAGACCCCTGGTGATCCTCCGGCCCTGGCCTCCCAAAGGGCTGGGTTACAGGCGTGAGTCACCACACCCAGCCTAAGTTCTGAGGCCGCTTGCAGGCCTGGGCCCGCTCAATCCCCAGAGCTCCTCTGGCGCAGTTTCCAGCCCCTGCAGGTGCAGATAAAATTAGGCCTGGAAGGCGAGAAGCCAGTTCACTTTCCTAGACTGGGGCAGTGACAGTGGCCCCAAGGCAGTGCCGGGAAGGGCAGCCCCGAGCAGATGGGGAGCTGGGGGCAGAGGTGGGGGCTGGGTCTAGACTGAATTGTCTAGACTGAATTGTAGGTGACCTCAGGCAAGTCCCTGTAGTTAAGGTGGCCAGAGAGCAAATGAAATACCAGATGCCCAGTTACATTTGAATTTAATCCCATGCTGCTCAAATTTCAGGGGGTCCTGTGTTTTGTGTGGTAGCCCTGCCTGCAGCTCCAGGCCTGTTTCTTCACCTGTCAAGCCGGGTGTACATGCTGCCTGCCACATTCACTGGGGGGGTCCCCTCAGCTGTGAGGCTCTGGGGAGACATCATCGCATCACTCATTCCACACACATGGCTGCGCTCCCTCTCTGGGCCAGGCACAGACCTGGATAGTGGGGGGGGGAAGCAGGGAACAAAAACCCTTGATGGTAACTGGCAGACAGCTAACACATTTTATTTTTTATGTTTTGAGACAGAGTCTCACTCTTATCGCTCAGGCTACAATGCAATGGCGCGATCTCGGCTCTCACTGCAACCTTCGCCTCCCAGGTTCAAGCAATTCTCCTGCCTCAGCCTCCCAAGTAGCTGGGATTTCAGGCATGCGCCACCACGCCCTGCTAATTTTGTATTTTTAGTACAGAAGGGGTTTCACTGTGTTGGTCAGGCTGGTCTCGAACTCCTGACTTCAGGTGATCCACCCGTCCTGGCCTCCCAAAGTGCTGTAATTACAGGAGTGAGTCAACATGCCCGGCCTAAAAATTTTTTTGAAAAGTAAAACAAGTAGAAGGTAGATGGTAGTGTGGTAGAGAAAAAAATACAGCAAATTAATGGTGGGGTGTGTTGGGTGTTTCAGTGTTAAAGAAGTGGGTCGGGGGAAGGCCTGGCTGAGGTGTCTTTTGAGCAGAGGCTTGAGGAGGTGGGATTGCCATTGTGTAGATGTGGGAAGAGGAAGCCCGAAAGAGGTGCAGTGAGTGTAAAGGCCCTGGGGCAGGAGCCAGAAGGCCAGTGTGGCTGGAGCAGAGGGAGCCAGGGGAGAGAGGTAGAGGGTCAGAGGTGTGTGTGCCCGTGTGTGTGTGTGTGTGTGTGTGTGTGTGTGTGAGAGAGAGAGAGAGAGAGAGAGTGAGAGAGAGAGACTCTGGCTTTTCCTTTGAGTAGATAGGGGTTAATCCTAATCTAAACAATCTATGAAGCCCCGTGCAAAATGAAATACTAGGGCCCTTCTGAGCATGGGACTGATTTTGTGTATCATGAAGCCAGCCTTGGGGTCAAGGAAGGGAACAAGGCCAGTGAGGATGTTTTGCGTTTGTCAGGCTGGAGGTGACGGTGCAGACAGTGGAGGTGGAGAGATGTGGCTACACTATCCCCATTTTATAAATGGAGAAACTGAGTCCTAAGGACTGTGAGTCATGAGCCTAAGAGCGCACAGCTAGTCAGTGACCAAACCAGGAAGAAAACCCAGTTCAAGGCATGTCCCCTGCTGTGTTTGCAGCACCATTTTTGTCTCCAGTCCCACTGCCCCCTGTGGGGCACTATGGGTTCGTGCTGGCTGCCCTTTCCCAGTACGGGGGCCACTGGTACCTCCAGATCGTCCTCTTCTGACTTCTCTGTCCTGGTCTTCACAGCACTGCTGCTCACCTGCTGTGGGGTCCCTCTGGCCACTGTTCAGCCTTCACGTCTCATGTGGAGGACACCCTTTTCCTCTGCACACCTGGCCCCTCTGAGGCACAGCCTTCCGCATGCTCCTACCCAGGCTGTGGCAGTTCCCCTAGTGGTGGGGCGAGTCTGCCCCAGTCTGAGAGCCCCTCCTCCCTCACCTCTCCACCTGCTCCCTGAGCTTGGCTGCCCAGATAACCTTGTCCAGCGACTCCCTCCATCCACCAATCTCCTCTTCTTGGCATTCCCATATCTTACCCTGGTCAGCAGGCCGTCTCTTCCAGGGAGTCCTCCCCTGCTTGTGCAGCCGAAGTACTTGCCTTCTGCTGAGTTCCAGAAGTGCCTTGGTGCCACAGCCACCTACAGCACCCGCCCCACACTGAGTTCTGGCAGGGTTCTCTGCACATTTGTTTTCCCTTCCCTCCAACCTGCATCCCCCACCCAACTGGGCTGTGAGCCTTTTGAGGGTAGAGGATTGTCTCTTTGTCATTCCTTCATTTGTTCATTTATCCATCCATGCAGCGCCTGCTAGGTACCAGGCACTGCGCTAGGTCTCGTGGGATTTATAATAAGAAATCAAAGATGTGCTTCCAGTTCATCCCCCACTGTGAACCAAGCACTGTATCCAAGAACCCAGCTAAATGATAGCAAAAGAGGAAAAGGTGTGTGCCTGCAGGCACAGGGAGAACGAGCCAGAGAGGACTGCAGATGAGACAGCGCAGCTCAGAGAGGTGAAGAGGGACCGGCAGGTGGGAACTAGCTCCCCCTCCAGCTTTCTCCACATAGGGACGGGCCGACCGTCAAGGGATCCAACAAGAAACAAGGTAAAAGTCTCTGAAACTGGAGGTTCCACACACATCCAAGGCAGAGGGATCAGCTGAAAGCTCTCAGGTAATGCCCTCCGCCAAAATGAGGACATAAGCCAAGAAAGAGAATGGCATGACGTTTGGGAGGCAGGGAGTCCGATGCTGGAGAGTGGTGGAGTGGATCCCGGGGTCTCAGGGCTCTGCAGGCCTGCACAGTGCTCCAGGGAGGGAAGAACAAAGGAACAACAGACTGATCAGATTACCAGAGGTATGTGACTGCCTAGAGAGGAGGTTTAAGGTGGCTGGTTAGCTCAGTTGGTTAGAGAGGAGGTTTAAAGTCTGGTCAGAGAGTTTGAGGATAAACTGATGAAGGTGCATAGAAATCTCGGGGGCCGGGTTTGGTGGCTCAGGACTGTAAATCCCAACACTTTGGGAGGCCAAGGTGGGAGGGTCACCTGAGCCCAGGAGTTTGAGACCAGCCTGGGCAATTTAAGGAGACCCATCTCTTCAAAAAAAAAAAAAAAAAGAAAAAAGAAACTGGCCAGGTGTGGTGGCGCGCTGGCCAGTCCCAGCTACTTGGGAGAATCTCTTGAGCCCGGGAGGTTGAGGCTGTAGTGAGCTGTGATGGCGCCACCGCACTCCAACCTGGGTGACAGAGTGAGACCCTGTCTCGAAAACAAACAAACAAAAAACTTCAGGGAATAAACAACAACCAACCAAGTTAAAATTAACTTTAAGAACCAATTTTTTTTTTTTTTGATGGAGTCTCACTCTGTCACCCAGGCTGGAATACAGTGGTGCCATCTCAGCTCACCGCAACCTCAGCCTTCTGGGTTCAAGCGATTCTCCTGCCTCAGCCTCCCGAGTAGTTGGGATTACAGGCATGTACCACGACACCTGGCTAATTTTTGTATTTTTAGTGGAGATGAAGTTTCACCACGTTGGCCAGACTGGTCTTCAACTCCTGACCTCGTGATCTGCCCACCTCGACCTCCCAAAGTGCTGCGATTACAGGCGTGAGCCACTGCGCCCTGCCCCAGAAAGTTTTACATTAAAGGAATATAATCCTAATATGCTCTATGATGCAGCTAGAATAATATTTGCATGTTGTAACACTAATGCAAACATGGGATGCTGAGTTAACAAAAATTGTAGTGTAAGTATAGAGGCAGGATGGGGAGGGCAGTGGGCGATGGGCCAGTTCAATCCTCCTAATGGGAAGTTAAAATACCGTCTTTGATAAGTCAATAGATAAAACCCAAAATGAAAGAACCATGAATTTGTTGTGTATGCGTGCTACGCCGAACTCGGTCAGCCAACAGAGGTGGAAGTGGGCCTGGGGGTGGGGCTGGGACAGATGTTCTTTCTCCTTAGCCATGAGGTCCTATTTGACTTTTAAAAATTATGTGCATGTCACTTTTTTGTTTTTTGAGACAGAGTCTCGCTCTGTCACCCAGGCTGAAGTGCAGGTGTAATCTTGGCTCACTGCCTCCTCTGCCTCCTTCGGAAGAATCCCTGCCTGGGATTACAGGCACGAACCACCACGCCTGGCTAATTTTTTGCAGAAATGGGTTTTTGCCCTGTTGACCTGGTCTTGAATTCCTGAACTCAAGCAATCTACCCACCTTGGCCTCCTAAAGTGTGGGGATTACAGGTGTGAGTCACCGCGCCCAGCCATGTGTCACTTTTATAACAAACTTACCTTTTAAAAAAAGAAGGGACCAGGCGCAGTGGCTCACCCCTGTCATCCCAGCACTTTGGGAGGCCGAGGTGGGAGGATCATGAGGTCAGGAGGTCGAGACTATCCTGGCTTACATGGTGAAACCCCATCTCTACTAAAAATACAAAAATTAGTGGGGTGTGGTGGCAGGCGTGCCTGTAATCCCAGCTACTCAGGAGGCTGAGGCAGGAGAATTACTTGAACCTGGGAGGCGGAGGTTGCAGTGAGCCAAGATCTTGCCACTGCACTCCAGCCTGGATGACAGAGTGAGACTCTGTCTTAAAAAAAAAAGAGGGGGAGGAGGGGAAAGGGAAAAGGAAGCCCCTAGTATATGGGCTCATGCACCAATGTGGACCCCCCACCTTGCCCTGCTGAAGCGCCAAAGGATGCAGGTGGATCAGCACAGGTGGCATGGCTAAGGACTCAGAGAGGGACCGAGCCTGCGGGAGTCAGAGACAGATGCTAACGGGAAAAACTAATCCCCGCTTAAGGGTTAATTGCTCCACCTCTCAGCTATCACAAGGCTCTTCAGCAGCTTCCTGACACTCCGTAAATATTCACTGGCTGGAAGCTTTGACCCTATATTAGAAAGCAACCCCCTGGGTGGGACGTAGCTCACAGCAGCCGCCCCGCCCCCGAGAGGTATTAGGAGCATGCAGTGGAGACTGTACGCCCTCCCTTCCCCCATGGGTCATCTGGGCTCAGGGTCTTATGTTTCTCGGGTTCCATGTTGAATGCATGACCTGAAGGGTGAGGGTGCAGGTTTGCATATATAGTTTCTCATATGCACGTGTGTGCACAGGTGTGCACGTATTTCCATGTATGTGAGGGCATGTGCCTGTGTGAACGGTGTCTTCAGTGGAGGGGCGTGAGTCTGTTCACTCCCTGCGCACAGGAGCAGAACAGGGAGACTCAGAACCTCCTTCTCCTGCAGGTGTTTTTAGAGCTGGCCGTTAGCCAGAGCTGTGTAGCCCGAAAGGAAGCTCTGGAGCCCCCGCCTGCTCCCTCGCTGGGCCTCTGCCATTTTTCTTCACCACCAGGCTATGCATCCTCTCTCTTCTCTCCTTTGACAAACCTACTTGCAGGTGAGACTCTGAGAGGTTTGCATTTTTAAAAAGGACAAAGTGTTAAGCTGAAAAAGTGAATCTGTAATGGTGGGATTTCAGGCTCTTCCTCTTAGGAGAGGTTTTGTTTGTTTCGGCTCTGGCTTGGTTTTGGCAGGGAACCTTCCCTGTGTCCCTGGAGCCACCCTGAAGCCCTGAGATCCCTCCTGGACACTGTCAGTTGGGTCACTCTCCCCCTTTCAGCAGAGCCTTTCCTGGGGTGGGAGTGGAGGTGGGGGACATCAGCTTCCTTTAGCTCCAAAATAGTCCACCTGCCAGGGACCCATGCCCTCTCTGCTCAGCCTTCAGCCCGCCCCCTTCCCTCCTGCCTGCCCTGCTCTGACTCAGCCTACCCCCACTCCTGAGGGGCTGGGCTGGCCAGGCGCCAGTGGGCAGAGGGCATCCCAGCCACCTCTGCGTCTGACTCCACAGCTGAGAGACAGTGCCGGCTCTTACCTGGACTTAGCTTCCCTGCCTCAGTCCCTGGGGCTGCAGCTGCCCTCTCTGAATGGGAGCCTCAGAGAGTCAGAGGCAGTAATAAGTCCCTCATCTCCTGCCGGGGCTCCCAACAGCCGGCTCCAGGGGCTTTGTGCACCAGGGCAGGCTGCAGGAATGCATCAGGCGCATACTCTGCATACAGCTGCATACGATGCCTGCCACACGCCCTTCTCTCCAGGGCAGCCTGATCTCGGGCCCCATGCTCTGTGGTCCTGGAGGGCCAAAGAGGGCCTGGGTGTCTCTGTTTGACTGTGCCAGCTGGGATGAGGGTCTGGGGACAGGGTTGCATCCCTGGCCTTCCCGGGGCCTGGTCTCCTCATCCTCAGTCTCCTGGCCCCAGTAGGACCCCAGTCAAGCTGAGAGGGCTCAGTGCTGGGGGCGGGGCTCGATGGACCCTGGCAGCCTGCTCTGTGGTGGTCAGGAGGGGAAGATAATCTCAGCCCTCGCACAGAGGCCTGGGAGACTCAGGCACAGAGAACCTGATAAGCAGGCCCCATGTTGGCCATGCGAGTGACTCTTCTGAGGGCTTGTAACCAGAGCTCTGTCTTCTGGGACTCCAGCACCCCTGCTCCAGTCCCGCAGCCTGCCTGGAGCCCCTGTGTGTTCAGCCTGGGGTCCTCACTGGAGGCCTCAGAGCTCCCCCTCCTGTGGCCCCAGCCCAGCCTGGCTGCTGTCCGTGCCCAGGCCTGACCCCTGCAAGACACTTGTCAGAGCTCTCAGCCTGGGCTTAGGGTCAGTGGCTGGGGACTCTGCCCTGAAGCAAGGCAGCCTGGTCCTGGTGTCACCCCTGTCCCCAGAACTGGTGGGGAGGTTGGCCTCCCTCCCCTCCTGCTGCACCACTGACCCCTGCTGGTCACCCTCACACACTCTTCCCCCACAGGCATTTCTCTACCATGACCCGGTGCTTGAATGCTCCTGGCACAGGGGGGCTCAGCACCTTGCAGGGGCTGCTCCAGGCAGAGACGCTTCTGCCTCTGAAAAGTTCCTTAGCATTACCTGAAGTCTGAATATTGGTTACTTCGATCTGTTTATTCTTAGTTATTCTCTCTGCAGCCACACATTTTCATAATAATGAGAACAACAGATACTGCTGGGGCCAGGCGTGGTCCACTATGCCATTTAATCCATCCAACAGTTGCGAGGTTGGTGCCTGTGTCATTCCCATTATACAGATGGGAATGGGAGGCCCAGAGAAAGTGTGTCATCTGAGGCCACCCAGCCAGAAAGTCAGGAAGCCGCTGAGCCTGGGATTGGAATGCAGGGCCCAGGCCTTGCCAGCTGTGCTGTGGAAGGTGCTGCCATCCACCCCCACCACCTGCTCGTCCCTCTCTGGCTGGTTCTTATTTCCCCACCAGGCCCTGCGGCCCCACATGGATGCACACCTCCTCCTCTAGACTCTGCAGCTGGATTGACTCCGCCTCCTGGAAGCCCTCCAGGGATAGCAAAGGGTGAGGAGTGAGCCATCTGCCCCCTCCCAGCTTATCTTCTGACAGGGAGGGAAAGGAGGGAAGGGGATAATGGGGTGTGGTAATATCTGCGTGTGGTGTGACTGGGGCTTCAGTGCAGACGGGTCTGATCCCATTGCGCCCCTCCCCTCCAGACCTGAGGCCCTCACTCAGAGCCTGGCAGGACCCCAGGAGTCTGCATCTGGGGGGCTGGTCTGGGCCTAGTCTCACACTGACCCTTGGAAGGATGGCCAGGGTTGCGGGAGTGGGGGTGACATCTTCCTGCAGGTTCGTGCCCCGGCCCTGCCCAGCAGATACCAGGTTCTATTGGGTTCTCAGTAGTGCTGAGAGGCAGGGCTGGGGTTCAGACTTCATTGCTCCTCAAAGGGGAAGGAGCAGGGAAGAGCATGGCAGGGCTTCCTAGGTTCCAGCCTCCCTGGAGCACAAGGCCACATGCGGGGTGAGGAGCTGTGCGGAAGCATGAACGACGGGACTCAGGGCAGTTCTGGTTCCCAGAGGTCTGGAGTCCCCCCTTCCTTTTGTGACCCTTGGCCACACTCCAGGGCCACAGTGCCCCAGTTATGCTCAGGAACCCTAGCCCTGGCTGCTACCTCAAATTCCTTCCATTTCTCAATTTAACTACGGAGACCCGGCAAACAGCTCCCCAGGGAGAGGGACGAGGTTCAGGAGGATTTGGATTCCTGTGGGTGAGAAACTCGGCCCAGCTTTCATCAAAAGCTTGCCTAGAATCACACCGTCTCGGCGTAGGGCAAGGCCTCAGCACAGCCAGTTCTGTCTGCCCGTTCAGGGCTAGCATTCCTGCTGAGTGGCCATGTAGCCTCTCTTTACATACCTCCAGGGACAGAAGCCTCATTACCTCTTGGGGCAGCCCAAGGCCTTCCTCCTCCTGTAGAGCTGGGGTTTGTTTTCCAAGACTTTGGCTCACAAAGCCCTGTCCACTTAGGTGTCCTCAGAACCAGCCTAGCCCCACCTCCTGTGATGTTTAGAGCAAGTGACTGACTTCCTGCTGAATCTTCTTCCCAACCAGAGCCCAGAGAGAGGCCCAGTAAGAACCCCCTTGGAGTACCGCGAGGTGCCTTCCAGAAGGGAGAGAGGTCGCTAACTGCCAACCCTCAGCTGCTGCTGAAACTCCAAGCCTGGCCTTGTCAGCTTTGGTGAGAGAGAGTTCTTGTAAAACTGACCTGTTTTCCCTGCACTTGGGGGATCTCAGAGGCCCCGGTCACACTTGCTGGGAGATGTGTAAAGGGAGGGGCTGGTGGTGCCCTGGTCACAGGAAAGGAGAGACAGGGTATAGAGGAGGCTGGGTGTCTGCCCAACAGGCCCTGGGCTTCAAACCCTGGTGCCCTGGCTCCTGAGCCCCCCACTGCCCTCCCCAGCTTGGATGCTACACCTTTATTAATATTGCAAACCAACCCCGCCCCCTCCAGCCCCCGCCAGCCACTGCTGCCCATAGACCTGACCATCATCATTAAACCCCTAAGCCCACGTGGGACCTCAGCCCCCGCCCCCCCCCCCCCCCCACCCCAGGCCTGTGCAGTCAGGTCTGCGGGCCCCCACGGCGGCGGTTCTTTCCCTTTTTATCTCCTGTGAGCCTTGTTTCTCCCAATTCCTCGGCACGTGGAGGCAGGACACAAATAAATAAATAAGGTGAAATAAACACGTTTGTCCCTATTAAGTTTCATCTCGTTAGATCTACCCCATTGCTCTGGCCTATCAGCTTCTCTTTAGATCCCAGCTCTGTCATCTGGAATATTTGCCGTCATTCCCCCCCAGCTGTGTGGCATCTGCAAATTTGATAAGGTACATGGAGCATCTTTGTCTCAGAGGAAGCCCCTGCCCCCACTGGGTGGCTGGAGCACAGGCGTGCACGTTCGTGTCAGCATGTACACATGCGAGCACACACCCACACGCGCGCACAAACGCACTTCCCTCTCTCTGGCCCGGGCTCATCACTCCCGTCCAGTCACCTTCAAGATCCCGGTGGGGATCGGGGGCACCTGCCCCACACAGGGCCTGCACTCAGCAGCAGTGCGCTGTGCACATGAGTCCCCCGTGTGGGATGGGACGCTCTGGATGTCCACTCTACCTCACTTCCACTGACTGCCCTTTATACAGTCTCTGCTTGGTTGGGCCCTGCTGGCTTCTTCCACCAAACTTTGGTCAAGGCTGGCATGGGCCCCCGGCTCTCCTGGTACTGCTGTGTGGCCCTCCCCCCCCCACTGCTACCCTGCCCATGCAGCGCCCGAATGTGCAGCCTTATCCTCCTGTCTGCTGCGGCTCTGGCTGCTGCTGGTGCAGCCGGCGTGTCTGCGTGGCCTGAGGACTCCTTGCCTGTGCACCTACTGCGCACCGCTTCCTTCATCCTCCTCTTCAGGGAACCCCAGACCTTGCCTAGGTGGTAATTGCACAGCAGGGGTAGCCAGCTTGGAGAGATTGGCTGCAGCGCCTCACTACAGAGTCTGCCAGATGCTGCCCTGGTCTCTGCACCAAAGCTTAGCAGAGCCAAAATATCCTAGGGCCTGGATAGACCTTCTGGAGTCTTCTCCTCCACTCCCCCACCTTCCAGGCACTGGATGTTGGAGGGTAAAGGACTCAGGTGTTCCCCTGCCTCCCCTACTGCAATGCGAGGGTGTGTCCTCTCCACAGGGAAGATGGCGATGGCTATTACCTGTTCCAGTTAGCACAGGCCAGCAGATGCTGCAGTGAGACCTCTGATTCTTGGTGGCTTATGGTCCGAGGCCTCAGACCAGAACTGGACAGTGTCCTTCTCACCATATTCCACTGGTCAATGCAGTCATGGGGCCAGCGCAGATTTGAGGGAGACGAAATAGACTCCACTTCTTGATGAAAGGAGTGGCAAGGAACGTGTGGCATCTGTTGGTTTCTCGTCACACTTGCACATTGTGGGGCAGCTGGGGATTTCTGCTCCAAGTTGCTGTTGCTCTGGGACCCTGGCTGAGGGACAGCCCCAGCTGCAGCACCACACCATGGCAGAGGGAAAGAAGGGGCTCTTGCTGGTTCTGTCTTGAAGTGCCGTTTGCCACTTCCATTCACATTTCATTGGCTAAAGCAAGTCATGTGGCCGTGCCTACTTTCAAAGGGGTGGGGAAGTCTGATCTTTTCTGGTGCCAGAATTTTGGCAAATGGCCTCAGTGACTACTCTTTCTGTGAGTCGTTCTTATCCCTCAGGGCCACCCCCAGTACCTCTTGGATGCTCATTCTGGGTCCAGTGTGGAATGTCCTTCCCCCTCCCACCTAGGGTCTGTGTGCCTGGGGTTTGCCCTGGCTGCTCTCCTTCGCTCTGCAATGTATGTCTCTCCTCTCTTTTTCTGCTCCCAGTGGCCATCCCTTCCTTTGAGGGTTGCTCCTCTTCCCCTGTGCCCTTGTGATTCTGACCAGCCGCCAAGCATGGTTCTGTGCCCTGACCCAATGGGGGCATGGGGCTTCGCCCCCCTCCTCCCCGCCCCTGCCCCACCATGGTGCTCCCTCCCAGGGATTGGTTGGGAGGTGGGTCCCTTCTTCCTCTCAGATGTGTCCTCTAGAGAGGCCCTCTAGAAAATGTGGCCCACGCCCAGGTCCTGGTGCTTCCCCCTGCCCCTAGGTGGAGCTGCTCTGAGGCCTGCCACCCTGACATTTCATAAAAGTGCACACACACACACATACACACACACACATAAAATTGGTAAAACCCAAATACAGCCTCCGCCTAAGTTAATAGGATTGTATCAAGGTCAATTTCCTTGTTTTGATACTGTATTGTGGGTATGTTGGATATATCATTGGGGGAAGCTGGGTGAAGGGTACACACGAACTCTCTGTACCATTTTTGCATCATCTTGTGAATCTTAAACTATTTCAAGTTAAAAAGTTATAATAATAGGAATTTGGTGGCATAAGACAACCATCATTTACTCATGCTTCCACCCTTTGGGCAGCATGTGGTAGGAGCAGCTTCTCTGTTCACATGGTGCAGCTGGGCTGGTACAAAGTGGCTCTACTCACTCATCTGGTGTGTCAGCTGGGATGCTGGAACCGGGGGGGCTGGGCCGACATCTCTCCCCCATTCGGTCTCTCCAGCAGGGCAGCTGGACCTCTTTCTGTGGAGGCTCAGGGCCTAAGAGGGCAAAAGGGAAGGCACCAAGGCCTCCTGAGGCCTCAGACCAGACCTGGCCAGTGTCCTTCTCACCATATTCCACTGGTCAGTGCAGTCATGAGGCCCGTGCAGATCTGAGGGAGACGAAGTAGACTTCACTTCCTGATGAAAGGAGTGGCAAGAAACGTGTGGCATCTTCAACCCACTGCCATCGCCAAGCATGTCAGAGACCTCTGAGTCTGTCAGCTCAGATCTAGTCCAACTTTCCCAGTTTGGATGAGGAGATGGCAGCTGGAGACAGGAAGAGGGTCAGCCACATAGAGAGTGTTGTGGACATAGGGACAGAGCTGGACTCCCAGCCAGGGCTTATCCACCCTCACCCTGTCCAAGCCCTCGGCTCCATGGGCAGGGTGGCCTCACCAGCCTGGCGTAGCTGCCGGATTCTATTTTGCACATGCTGGTGTTTGCAATCAAAAAGTTCAGCGGTCCTTCCGGTGTGCTCAAATTAGTCCCCCATGAAAACCAAATCATTTCATTTGCAGAGAAGGGCTTAATTGCAAGGGGAACGAGGCAAAGGGAATTCTGTTGCCTGTTTTCATTGAAGAAAATTACTGTACTTTCCCCTGTCTCCTTACTAAACAGAAGCAGCTTAGAAATTGAGCTGTAATCACCAGTGATACCTCCCCTACCTTTTCTTCTCAGAGCTTGGTGTTCAGTTCTTTCCCCCGTTCTGAGACTCTGCTCGGGACTGTTCCTGCTTATCTGCCCGGCCAGGGCAGCCCAGTCCTGGTCCCTTAGTGGGCAGCACTTTCATGGTTTGCAAAGTAGCCATCCATACCTGGAGTCTCACCACACGCTTGCGATGCTGAGACAGTCACCCTGACTTCATGGAGGAGCCTCGGTGATGAACTGGGCCACCCTCTTGGCAGGAAGAAACATCCCATCACTTTCTTTAGAAACCAAGTTAAACCTGCTTCCAGCTCTCACTCACGGGGCTGGTGATAAGTTATGTTTTGGAGGGCCTCCCGGCCAGCGTCTTATACAAACCCTGGGGTCTGTGTGGTTCCGTGCCTGGCAGAGGGGCATCTTCTGCCCGGCCTCTAGACCGTCTTCACCACAGCTGCTCCTGTCGTGTGATGCTGGGGGCTGGGCAGGTCCTCAGTGCTCCCCTGGTTGTCCCACTCGAGGAAATGCAAGTAAACACAGCTGCTCCTGGCCGATTTGTCTGGCCAGTCTGGGAGCCTCGTCCCATGTCAGACAGTCCAGCCTGGTCCCCTCTGCGGCCAGAACAAGGCTGCCTTCCCAGAGACAGCCTGCAGGGGGCGTGCGTGCTGCAAGGCAGTGGGAGGGCTGGGGCTGTGGCAGACTGGCGTCACTCAGATTGGAAAAAGAAACATGAGCAAACAAAACCAGCCTGAAAGGAAACTGGAAGAATCCAGACCTTAGAAACCCAGTGCCAAGCCGGGCGTGGTGGCTCACTTCTGCAATTCTAGCACTTTGGGAGGCCAAGGCAGGAGGACTGCTTGAGCCCTGGAGTCGAGACCAGCCTGGGCAGTGTGGGGAAACCCCATCTCTACAAAAAGACATTAGTCAGGCAGGCGGCGTGTGCCTGTGGTCCCAGCTACCCAGGCGGCTGAGGTGGGTGGGAGGATCACTTGAGCCATGGAGTGGAGGCTGCAGTGAGCTGTGATTGCACCATTGCACTCCAGCCTGGGCAACAGAGCGAGTCTGTCTCAAAAACAAAGAGAAAACCTCAATACCAGGCTCTCCTCCTTCTGGGATCGAGGTTTCCATTCATCTATTTCTTGGATATTTATTGAGTGCCTCCTGTGGGCCTGGCAGTGTTCTGATTGCTGGGGACACAACAGTGAATGAACCAGACAAAGGCTCAGGTAGTAACTTGCCTAGATACAGGGATAAAGTGGTTTGCCCAAGATCCCCAGCCACTGAAGGACAGAGCTGAGGATGCTGAGCCCCAGGCCTCCAACCTGACCCGGGGTGCAGCGTCACCCATGGGAAAACATGAGGGGCGCCAGGTGGCACGGTGCCCGCAGAGTCCTCCTGCCTGCCCTCATCCCCTGCCTCTCTGTCCCTGAACATCATGGGACCCCCTGTTCAGACTCTCTGCTTGTCTCTAGAACTTTCTCTGGGGATGGGTGGAGAGCCTGGCCTGACTGCCTGGGAGGACTGTTTTGGAACAGTTGGGTGACTTACTGTATAACCACTCTCCTGCGCCTTCCTTTTGGGGGAGGCCGACAGGATAATGGATTTGAGTCCACGCACCTGCCTCAACAAAGGGATTTTTTTTTTTTTTTGAGGCTCAAAGTCAATGGTGTATTAATTAAGGGGGAACAGCTGCTACCGCAGTTCTTATGATAAGTCAGTGACAAATGGCCACGTTTACCATCTTCCTGAGTCGAGACTCCGGAAGGTGGCCAGGAGCTCCTGGGTGGATGTCCATGGCTGAGATTTGTGGGGTACAGCCTCCCCTTTCCTGCCCCTGAAGCTTCTTTATCGGTGTCCACTGTGGCCGGAGAGGGGCTGTTTGTCACCAAGGAAAGACAGGTCTGCAGCCCAGGGAGCGCTCGGAAGAGATCTGGGCAGAGCAACTGGGACTTCTCAGCAATTGCTCCAGCCCAGAGATGTCCTGGGAACCCCACCTGGGAACCCGCACTGTCTCTGGTGAAATAAGAGCTGCCTGAAAGGGGGGACTTAGGCCTGAGAAGCTGAGGAAGGTGGAGAGCCTGCTCTGAAATGTCTGCAGCCTGAGCGAAGCCAAGGACACACCTCGGGGCCTCTGTGCCGAGGCGCTCCGTGTTCCAGAAAGGAAGGAGCTGGGCTGGCGGGGGCCTTTTGTTATTTAGTTTATTTTGATCTCGCTCCTGCTCTCCAAACAGCTTCACAGAAATAGAGTCCTGCATTAGCTCCCTTCTTGGCTTAAGACAAAACGTGGCAGAGGGAAAGTCTGTCATGAAGAACAGAAAAGGGAAAAGACAGGCTCACTTTTTCCTGAGTTGCACCTCCAGGTCCTTTGTTTGACTATGGACCCAACTGTTTGACTCTAGCAATGAGGGTAACAGGCGGGTGCTCACTGTGAACGGGAAGGTGACCACCGCAGGCTGCAAGCCCCATGGGGCACAGCAGGACTGGCTGCCTTCTTCCTGTAGTGACTTACCTTGGGGTCTCTGCAAAAGGAACAGCAGTGCGATCCCGAAGCACACTCAGCAGCCCAGGCAAGGGAGCCCCCCACGTGCTTGCCAGATCGCATGGTTGGGCTTCAGAGGAGACAGGATGTCAGCCTCATTAAGGGATGCTACCAGCTGCTGGGAAGCCCCATCCAGCCTCATCCTGCTTTCTTCCTCCTCCCAGTGCTGGTGGTGAGTGCTCGAGGGGGAACCTCCGGGTCTTGAGGGGGAGGCAGAAATGGAGCCACGGGAAAAAGGCCCCCACTTCTGGCCACCCACTGGGACCAGGCAGGCACCCTGCCCTGCTTGTTGCAATCCTCATAGCCACTCTGTAGGGCAGAGTCATCACACCGTGTTACAAATGTGGAAACTGAGGCTGTGAGTTATGCAGCCTGCTGGAGAACTAGTCACTGAGTGGCAGAGGACAGAGGTCTGCGAGGAACTGCAGAGCCCACGTCCTGCTGCCTCTCCCACCTTCCCTTCCAGCCATCTCTCCTGGAGCTGGTGCTTAAGAAGTCCACACATTGCCATTCCTTAGACATAGCTTTGGGGGGGGAAGGGAAAGAACCATGGACGAGAAACATCCATTTTTAATAAATAGTTTATTCATCCAGCAGTTTCAGCCCTGATACTGAAGCCTGTTGTGGGGTTTATTTTTCTGGCTGGAGCTTGATTATGAGAACATGGCCTCACCACGGGGCCAGCGCTCAGATTCCAGCCCTGCCGATCATCCAGACATCAGAGGAAATGAGAGAGTATTGCTCAAATGAGGGAGACTGGCGCTTTATTAAGGAAACAAAAAATACCAATACGACCAGAGAGGGGGTGGTTAACGTCTCTAGAGGCAGCTGTGGCATCTCCTGTTTGCTCCCCCCTCTCCTGCTTCCTGCAGATGAGGACACACGGGGGAAGAGACTTGCTGGAGAGGCTTCTCACACTTAACTAAGAAGGCCCCCCGCTGGGGTGTTTCTGGAGCCTGCCTCCCGGGGAGCAGGCTGAGGAGCTGTCGGGAGGGCCGGTGGGCGGCGGTTCGGACGCTGCTCCCGTGTGGCCGGCAGGGGGCAGCCTGCGGCCACTGCGCCTCGCCCGCGCCAGGAGCTGCGGCCAGGGTAACAGAAATGCCGGCTGCGCTGCTGAAGTTCTGGTTAAACAGCCCCGGGTGGGGCCTGTGGTCACAGTAAAGCAAGGCGATCGTCGCACACAGCACGTGCGGGGCTCTCGGCCCTGACGCAGGGCTCCCAAGCTCCCTGAATCGGAGTTCTGGTTGCAGACCTGGTTTAGAGTCCCAGCTTCTGTGAGAAGCAACACTGAGGCGCGCCCACTCTGGGGCTGCCCTGGAGACCGCAGCGGCACGGCTACCCGACCCTCCTCTCGGCTCTCAGCCCGTGTCCATACTAAGGGTTCCTCCCAGGAGGCTGCACCGGCTGTTCACTCCTCCTGACCTGAGGACCCCTGTGTCAGGGCGTGGTGTTTCTAGATGGTGCCCCTACAGTCACTCTTCTAATTTCTAGCACCTTCCCCCCCTCAGGATAAAGAGGCCAGCCAGAGCACAGGCTTTCTCCCTTCACCCCTGAGCTCCCAGGTAACACTCCCTGAAGGCACATGGACCAAGCTGCTCCCCCATCCCCTGCCACCCAAACCACCATCCCTGCCCCGCCTCCCAGGCGACAAGACTCCCTGGCATGGCCACGCCCCAGCCCACCAGCCCCACACTTGTCTGCTGGGCCTGCCAGCTGCTGCTTGTTTTCTGTTCACGAAAAGCAAACCCTTCTCCCCCTCTTCTGCCAGCAAAACAGGGCAGAGAGTCTGGGCCATCACCCTGGCTTCTCCCCTTCCCTTTAAAGGAAGCCCACATTTTCCTAGCAAGCCAAGCTCCGTTAAGAGTCTAGCAGACCTTTGGAATCATATCAGGCCAAGGCGGAAAGTCAAGGCAAGTGTGAATTCAGCACCAGCAGGCCTGGTGAGCCTCTCGCATCCCTGGAGCGGGCTGTCCTGGGACAGGCGGACCGGGAGCAAGTCCCTGCCCGGGGCTTATCGCTCTGAGTCGGAGAAGGAAGAGGGCTTAGTCCATCTCCACACCAACATGTCCTCTCCGGCCACGCGGTGGGACTCCGTCTGGATCCGGGATCGTTGGAGGCCAGGAACTCCACAGCTCGATCCCAGACACGTTTCATGCGCCTCCTGCAACGACAGGGACGGGGCTCTGCCTGGCACTGCCGAGGTAAGCTGACCTGTGGATGCCCTTCCTACAAAGAAGACCCATTTCTAAGCTCCAGCATGGAATTTATGGAGGGGGAGGAAAAGCTGGCAGGTACTAACGTGACAACTGCAGAGGAGAAAAACATCTCGGGCCATGAAGAAATGATTCCTCAACCTTCGCTGATCCAAACACATTCAGTTAAAGGGAGCTAAAGGGCCGAGGTGTCTGGAGCCACCCCCAGGTCTCCAGCTGTGCGGGGCTCCTTGCCAGGCCAGTTCCACTACCCCCACCACTGCATCTGGATGCTCCAGGTGGGCTCATTAAAGAGTGAGCCCTGGGCTGCATCTATGCTCCACAACACACTAGGGGATGGGATGAGCTAAGCATCAGACGGGGGAGGCCAAGAAGCTGGCGCTGCTCTAGGGAACCAGGGCCACGGGGAGGGCCCCTTCAGTGGCCAGAGTCCGTTCTCTAGTGGTCTCTAGGGCCTTGTACCCCACTGGACAGCCTCTCCCTCATCCCTTCTTCACCCCTTCCAGACTAGACAGGAAGGTTCCAAAGCCATGGGGGGAGGGTCACTTTGATCTTTTCCCTTTGTGAAGCATGGTACTGCACAGTCCCTAGCCTTTTCTCACCACTGCAGACCACCTGCCCACGACCCCACATGTGGAGAGAGAGTGAATGTGAGCGTGTACGCATGGAGCAGAAGGGGAGGACAAATGGGTGGTGAGTCAGGAGGCAGGACGGGGGCTAGGGCTTCCCCAGGGGTCAGGCCCTGCCACCAACCAAACCCCATGGGCCTATTCAGCAGCCCCCACTTGGCTGGTCTAGCTGAGGCCACACACTCCCTGGAGACTGAGCTCCAAGGTACTGGCTCCCTGAGCAGGTGGCCCGCGCTGAGTGGGCGGTGCCTCACTCCAGCCCCTCCTTCCCAGGCCAGCTGCTCCAATCAGTTCCCTACTTTTCCCAAGGAACCAGCTCTTCCCATCTCCCTCAGTCATTCCCAAGCAGGCCCTCATCTACAGGGCAGACCCGACTGCCTAGCCAATGTCTCCTGACATGGGTAGCTTGGCCTGGATCGACTGGATGGCTTGGGAGGTGAGTCAAGAGACAGAGCAAACAGGGCGTGGGTGTCTGGGGTTCACGGGGCTCTGACCCTGAGGGCCAGCTACTTGAGTGGCAGCAGCTCTGGGCATCTATGCTAATGCACAAAGGCTTGGGTGGTGGCTCCGGCTGCAGGCAAGCTGCAGTGCCGTCTCATGCTCTTATTTAAGCGAATGTGTGTGTGGAATATCATTTAAGCCCAAGCCATGATGGATGCCCTTGGATGATGCCCACGTGCCAGACACTGACTTTTTTTTTTTTTGAGACAGGGTCTCACTCTGTCACCAGGCTGGAATGCAATGGCACAATCTCAGCTCACTACAACCTCTGCCTCCCGGGTTCAAGCGATTTCTCATGCCTTGGCCTCCCAAGTAGCTAGGATTACAGGCGCATACCACCATGCCTGGCTAATTTTTTTATTTTTAGTAAAGACAGGGTTTCACCATGTTTCCCAGGCTGGTCTTGAACTCCTAGCCTCACGTGATCCACCCACCTCGGCCTCCCAAAGTACTGGGATTACAGGCGTGAGCCACCGCACCCAGCTGCTAGGCACTGACTTAATGAACTTCAAGGCCACCTCCCTGGTACCAACCCCCCTTCCCTTAGGGCTTGTCACTACCTAATATCACATCTTTTCCTTATGCATCTAGTCATCTGTCTCCTTCCTGAGAACAAATTATCCAGCTGGGCAGGGATTTTTGTTTCTTCCACTTCCTGTTGTCTCCCTGTGACCCAGTAGAATATCTGGCATGTAGTAGGTGCTCAATAAACATTTGTGGAGAAAGTGAATGAATGAGTAACAGTCCCTCTTCATCACAGCCCTCTGCAAGGCAGCAAGATCACCTGCATTTTAGAATGAGAAACCTGTGGCACAGGGTGACTCAGATGCTCGTAATCACATGATACTCCTCCCAGGTCCAGGAATTAGGTGGGAGTTCGAGTACCGTAAGTGGCCTTTCCTGGGAGATAGAGGAGCTGGGACCAACAGCAAGCGCTCCTCAGAGCAAGCACAGCCCACGCTGCTGAGAGTCGGCTCGCCCTACACTTCCTGCCTGCCACCTTTCCAGGGGTGGGGGGGAGCATGACAGGCACCAAGCACCTTCATGTTCAAGATGGACCCTTTTTATTTTTGTAAGAGACAGGGTCTTGCTCTGTTGTCCAGGCTGATGTACAGTAGCACAGTTATAGCTCACTGTAGCCTTGACCTCCTGGGCTCAAGTGATCCTCCTGCCTCAGCCTCTTGAGTAGCTGGGACTACAGGCATGTGTCACCATGCTCCACTAATTTTTTATTTTTTGTAGCGATGGGGTTTCACTATGTTGTCCAGGCTGGTCTTGAACTCCTGGGCTCAAGCAATCCTCTGACCTTGGCCTCCCAAAGTGCTGGAATTACATGCGTGAGCCACTGTGCCTGACTTAACATGGACTGCTAACGGCTCTATTTTTCTGACCTCGCGGGTTGCAGGTAGGGATGATGTTGACAGTAGAGCCACGGTGGTGGGAGCGAAGAAATGCTGCTAGCCATGGGACTCTTGAGCACGTTCTTTCACTTCCCTGTGCCTCAGTTTCCTTACATATCAAATGGGGTTGTCACGTGCGTGAGCCATGGTGAGGGCCACATGAGTGAGTCTGCACCTGTGGAGAGCTCTGAGCAGTGCCTGGCTCCCAGTGAGCACTCAGCAAGGGTGAGCTCTCAGCATCACCCAGCAGATGACAGCATCTGGCCAGAAAACACAGCAGAGTCTGCTGGGGAGGGACCCCAACCAGAGCCAACACTGGGGGCCCTGCTGGCTATCTCCTGGGACTCTGTCCCCTTCTCTACCCCGGTTTTGTCAGACCCCAGTGTACAACTCTGGCAGTCACAGGCCCTGTGGAAGGTGCCCTGCAGCTGTGCATGACAGTGGCCCTGCCACCCCTTCCCATGAAGCCATGTACCCTGGAAGCTGACCCCATTCACTGGTGTGAAACTTTGCTTTCAATTACATGTATATGCAGGAGTGTGTGCACGTGTGTATGGGAACTGGACCACGAAGCTGCAGGTAACAGGTGTTTCTGACCAAGGGTCATGGTTTAAAAAGTTTGAAAAAGGCTGGGCACGGTGGCTCATGCCTGTAATCCCAGCACTTTGGGAGGCCAAGGCGGGTAGATCACGAGGTCAAGAGATCGAGACCATGGTGCAACCCCGTCTCTAGTAAAAAATACAAAAATTAGCTGGGCGTGGTGGTGCATGCCTGTGGTCCCAGTTACTTGGGAGGCTGAGGCAGGAGAATTGCTTGAAACCGGGAGGCAGAGGTTGCAGTGAGCCAAGATCACGCCATTGCACTCTAGCCTGGCGCCTGGCAACAGAGCAAGACTCTGTCTCAAAAAAAAAAAAAAAAAAAAAAAAGAAAGAAATTTGAAAAACAATCTCCTCCTCCTTGCCAGTGACTGACACACAAACAGACAAGTAACTAATTCTGGTCAACAGAGCCTCAAGGAGTGTGTCACTGGAGGCTACTGGGAACATTTCCTCTTGCTTCTAAGAGAGCAACAGGAAGCCCTCTTGTCCCCTGCTGGCTGTGACAAGGCAGACAGTGCCCTAACAGCTGTTGGCCACCATCTGCAACCGTGAGGGACCCCAGCCTGCTGATAATATCAACGGAGGAATGTGGGAGCACGAGAATCACAGAGCAGTGGACCGGAGCCCTGACTGTTCTGTGCCTGGAGCCCATGTAGCTCTGAGCTTCCACTTACAGACACTCGGGAGATCCTTCACTACTTGCGCCCTGCGGGGAGGGTGCTGCTACTACCTGGAGCCCAAGGCCTCCCAACTGGTATCACCACTGCCAGTGTTCTCTCTACAGAGGTGTGGGATTATGCTTTCATACGTCTTCTCTAGCTCATCCTGCCATAAAGAGCTGAGCACGCTGGGGAGCAGCAGGAGGGGGAGCAGTGCCACTCTTGGCCCTGGGGGCTGCGCTGCCCTTGGCTGACATCTGACTTGAGGCTCTGGGCTTCCTTCTGTAGCGCTCACTGGGGTCAGACCCCGCCTCACCCCACGCCCAGTGCCCCAGCCAGGGACTCACCGGCTCTGTGGAGGGATCAAGGTGTCGCGCACGTGCAGGATGCCTACGTACGGGTAGCGCTCCATGTCCTGCTCCCAGTCCACATAATGGTCCTGGACCACATCTGCAGGAGACAGCACACCGTTTAGGGCAAGGACCTTCCAGCTGGCACTGGCAGTCCTCTTCTCACTGGGGGGCCACGCACCTATAATCTTCTTCACCATCTCATACATGGCCTGTTCCTCTTCTTCTAACTTCCGCCACCGATATTTCAGGAGAATTAGGAGCCCCCACAAAAAAGCCAAGCCTGTGAGGGAACAAAACGCCATTACTCCCTTACACCTCCCTTGACAGCGGGTCTCACCACGGACAAGATGCTGCGATGGAGGCCGTCGGGGATCCGCCACATGGGTGTGGGTGCCTACTACATGTCAGGCTCAGGGCCGGCATGCAGGAAACAAAGGATGCAGAAATGCAGAGGGAGGACAGACTATTAAGTGATCATCTTCCTCCCCGCCGGCTGTCACCACAGCGGCATCCCCAGCCGTCCAGATCTCGGCTCCTCCCAGCCTCATTCTGGAGCTTTCATCTCCTCCCTTGTGAACCAGAACACCATGTTTCATACATATATACACGCCGGGGCCCTTTGTATTCCGAGATGCTGCTGCCGATAATGATTTCTGTGCCTGATGGCATGGGGGAGGGAGCTGTGTGTACACTGAGGCGGTCTGTGATTTGCAGCTCCGACTAGCTCTGGAGAGCAGTGGTTTCTGTGACTTGGCCTTTCGCCTTCAGAGACGCCCTGAGGTCTCTGTTCAAAGGCGGCCCCTGATGTCAGGAGATAAGACTGGTGCTCTCCTTTCAGCTCAGCACCCTGAGTCCTTCTTGCTTTCATCAGGTATCTGTAGCTCTCCAGGAGATGTTTACATTTTTCAAGGAGTAAAATTAGGCCAAGCCCTCACTGTGCCTCATGCTCGAAGCTGGTTCACACTGGGATCCCTGCAGAGCCCAGAAGGGGTGGGGACCGGCTCCTGCCCAGGCCCGGCTCCCACTCAGGAAACCTGACAGTCCCTCGCCCTCAGTCAAGGACATTTTCTACTTATCCTCATGTTCCTGCCACCGATCTCCAAAGGTAAAGACAACCCAGGGCAGAGGCTGACTTGTTCATCTCCTCTGTTTTATGAGACAGACCTCAGGTTCACTAGACAGAAATGAACCCTCCGGGCCTGGAATTTCTATAGCTCATCACTCATGCCCAGGAGTGCACCTGACCGCACAGAAGGGGAGGGAAAGCGGCCGAAGACTTACACCAGAAGAAGATGAGCACGTTGGTGACAGCAGTGAGCAGGGCACGGCTCAGGCGGCAGCTGACACCCATGCGGGGGCGGGCAGATTCCAGGCAGACCACCTTGTCCACGGTTGTCACCAGTTCAGACTGGTCTTCTCCTTTCAGCCTGCAAGGGACACAGGGCTCTAAATGTTCAAAAGCTCCAAGGAGAGGCGCTTCAAACAGGAGGAAGCGAAGGAAGGAGGGGGACGCAAGGCCTCTACTTGCTTATAGAATAGTCTTGGTATCCTGTCTGCACTCTTTCCAGAAATTTCCCACATTGGCTACTTAAAATGAATAAAGCTTTAAAGATGGCAGCAGGTTTGAACCCCTACCGCTAAAGCGACGTCCCCCCTCTGTGGGGTCTTTGACAGCCTCTCTCAGCATGCAGGAGATTAAACTGTAAATTGGATTTCCACCTCCCAGCATAGAGAAATGGAAATGTTTACTGAATCACTAGCTTTGCAATTGCATGGCAAGAACTGAAAGACAGAATCTGGGAGGTTGCACTTTTCCTCCGTGACGAGGAGGCACAGAAGCTGTTTAAGCGTAAAGATCATGGGGCCTCCGTGAGGCTCATGGGGAATGAAAACCACGAGGCTCTCCGAGGCCAGACCCCAGCCACAGCGCCACCATGGTCTCCGGCTAGGTGGTGTCAGGTTCTGCAGAGATGTGGACACCAGAGCCTTCTTCCAGCTAGGCGGCCCAGGGCGAGAATATCATGCTCTTGATGCTGCACGCTGGAAGGGCTGGCATCCCAAGTGTCCTGATTTCTCAGGACCCACTTTCAACATGGTCATCCTGAGCGGCTCAGCCACCCTCCAGGCTGCCTTCCCCAACGTGAAAAGGCGAGTGTCATCATTCTTCTGTCAGCAGCTTCAGCGAGCACTGCTGCTGAGGATAAAATCCGTATTCTTCTCCGCCTTTTCTAACACAGGAAAATTGCTCAGCTACTCAGGGCAGCTTTTTTTTTAAGTGAACGAATTTTAATCGTGCCATGCATCCAGTTATCCAGCTTGAGGCTGAGCTGCCCGAGGGGCTTCTGCTGGATGCAGTGCTGATGGAATTAGTAATTTGGGTGGATTAGAGAGGAAGAGAACAGAACTCTAGAGAGCGTTTTAATATCAAGAGTTGAAACCTAAACAGAGACCCCCACAAACGCAGAGAGTGGGAATCGGGGTAGGTGATGCAGCTCTTCCAGCAGGGGACGGGTCTCTCGAGGCTGCCCAGCTGTTTGGCTGGCACACCCCTCCCCCTGGGCTGAGCTGCCAGATAGGGCCTTTCAGCCTCATGAAAGGGTTTCCTAACAGCGCTCACCAGTGATAAAAATGAGGCAGAAACTGCCTGGTCAGAATAAAATCCAGTATTTCCTTATGTGATTTCCATAGTGAATAAAACCAACATATAGGAAGAATCATTTCATCTACAAATAAAAACTAGCTCCTGAGGAGAGGAAGTGCAGAAAAATGCCTTCCCCAGCAAACCACGGGGGTTGGTGAATGAGAAAGGCACAGGCTGAGTTCCTTGAGACAGGATTTAGCTGGAACACCAGGCTAACATCCTAACACCTGGATTTTGTGTCTCATCTTAAAGCTACTCCTTACACTGCATTCCAGAGGCTTCTTGCTTCTGCTGCCCCCCTTCCATCCTAGCCCACACGACTCAGCTGGGAGACCCAGCCTTCAGCTTCAGACCTGAGACAGCTCTGTCGGAGCACGGGTGTCAGCTGACAAGCGAGGCCAGTGGCTGCAGGTACCCATGCTGCGCCACCACCCTGCCCACACTCACCAGATGCCCACGTCCTTGTTACTGCTCAGTATCCAGGTCAGTGCGGCTTCAAACTTGGCGGAGGAGCTGCTGGTCACATTCTGTGGGAGGGCGCGGGAGAAGATTAGTTCTGTGGCTGGGCAGAGCAGCTGGAACATTATTCTGCTGCTGGATAAGGAAGCCCTCTCCCGTGTCCTCCACAGCCTGAAAACCCAGTCTGCTAAAAGCACAGCAGACTGGCAAGAAGGAAATCTGGGGCTGATGAAAGCCGAGGAAGAGGCTATAACCAGAGGTGATACGGAAGCACACACAGGAAAACAGTTCCGGTCTGAGGCGGCCAAAGAAAAGGATTCTCTCGAGGACAGAAGCATCAGGCCAGAGAGCTGGCAGCTCATCTTGGGGTAAAGTGAAAAAAACGGTTTTGGGGGTTGGGGGTGGGTGAGCCCAGTGGCCGGTACAACCTGTCTGACCTCAGGCAAGTCCCCGAACCTCTCCAGGCCTCAGTTTCTTCATCTGTGAAATGCAAATGGAACCAGATGACCCCTAAGTTCCTGGACAGGCAGGGGACTTGGAATGCCAGCTCCATGGTTCTATAATCTACCATCCTGAGGCCACACAGGAAACCGAATGACCCCTGGGGAGTCTGAATGGTAATCATAAGGGGAGAGAATGGACAGCATGTTTCTCCTGAAAGGAGAGGGCAAGGGGAGCAACGTGAACCAAGGGAGAAGCAGGTAACAGGCCCACCTACAGTGCAGCAGGAGTGAGCCACCCCCTGCGCCTGGCGGCCTGGCTCTGGGGCAGTCACTACCATGGCTGCCTTAACTTAAGGTAGTCTAGCACAAAAAGCCATAAAACCTTAACTTAAGGTAGCCTAGTACAAAAGCCACAAAGCAAACAAAAAACAAAAACCCCTGCAGGGCTTGAAAGAGCAATAGGAAAGCACCAGGCCCCCCTAGGAATGGATGAGCACTGAAGCCTACTTACGGCTATATATTCCTGGGCTTCCATAACAGGAATGCATTTGCTTTTTAGCTTCTCTGGATTTCCACACTCAAAATTACCTAGGAAAAAAAAAAACCCACACATTCAAACACAAAGAGGAGGTGGAAAAAAATCACTCTGAAACAGACTAAAAAATACAGCAAGAATCAAGCCATCAGCTCTAATAAGGAGCATAGGGCCCGGCGGCTCCCTGGCTTCTATGGGGCATCTTCACTCTGCAGCAAGATCAAAAGCCACTTAGCTTGGATCGATTCCAGATCATTAAAACCTGACCTGCAAAGCAGTGTGGCGATTTGCATTAAATGACTGAAAAGCTGCCCAATACCAAAGTCTCTTTGCAATTGATCCCTAAAAGGATCAGACAGATAGCTTTGGAAGGTACTGGAATGGCACTATAAATAAACAGAGCCTGAGAAAAAAGAAAGGCAGGGAGGGTGTGGGCACCACGGGGATTCTGACTCATGACACGGGCAGGCAACCTGGAACGCCAGGCCTATTGTCTTGAGGGGCCCCTTGGAGGAAGAGGACATCTGTGTGCTGGGCAGTGGGGCCTCAGCGTAGCACACCAAGGGGCAGCTCCCCTGAGCGGCTTTGGAGGCCTGCTTCCATAGGATGGAGCTGGCAGCCTCCCGCTTAGTCCTGCCCAACCTCTCCGGTCCAGCCCAGGGGTCATCTCCTCTGGGAAGCCCTCAGCCCTTGGGGGCCTTTCGTTGGTGAAATGACCCCAGATTTGGTGGCCTGCCACAGCCCTCAGCCCTTGCTCCCGCGCTGTGGTTTGCCTGACTCCCTGAGAGCAGGGAGGGCACAGGGCCAAGCACGCACACTCTCCTTAACACATGTGCGTGGCCTGACTGCCCTGGCCCAGCACAGCCCTGGGGGGCTTCGGGTGGCCAGTGTCTGTGTGTCTGCATGCTGGGGGCAGTGAGCAGCTGAAGGTCGTATTTTAAAATCTTGAAACTGAACTGAACCTATCCCCCACCCCCAACACAGCCAAATTCTCCTACTTCAAAGTTGATCTTGACCCCAGGGGTCCCCTGAGATGGAGTTGGCGTCTAGCATCCTCCTGTTCCCACCAGGACTCTTCTTGCCCTTGCCAGGCCTGCCTGGACCACCTAGACGGCTTCCCAATCGGTTCCTCCTCTCCCTTTTCCAATCCAGTTGTTTTGTCAATAACACTTGAAAATGATTCTGCTTAAATGACACTGCACCACTCAAGCTGCTGCCGCATTTGCCTTCCCGGGGCACCTGGCTCTCAGCATGATACTCCCTCGCTCAAAGCCTCTCTGGCGCTCACTGCCTGCCAGATCAAGCTCTGGTGGCCTGGCATCCAAGGCCATCTATGGTGCGCTGTAACCAACACTTCCAAACTTCATTCCCTTATTCTCCCCTTCCTCCATGAAGGTGCTGCTTCCCACCCGACATGTCATTCCCTGCCGCTTTGGCTTGCCCTTCCCCACATACACATAACCAGTCTTACCTGGGCTTCAGGGCCTGGCACAGATGCTACCTCCCCTGCGACGCTCTCCTGACTGCTCCAGCTAAAAGGCGTTGTGCCTCCTAGAACTTCCGGCCTCTTGGTTCTCGTCTAATTACATTTTAAGTTACCTAGTGGTCAGGGAAGTAGGTGGCCTGTCTCTTCTAGACCCCAAGCACCTTGCAGACAGGACCTGGAGCTGAGTTATCTCACATCCTGCAAGGGCGAGCACACTGCCCAGCCCACGGCGGATCCCTACAGGAGAGGTGGGGAGGGGCTGAAGACTACTAGAGAGCCTCTGCCAGGCATGGTACACTCCTGTCTCAGTCAGATATGTACCTCCAAGGGGGCCCCCCCAGGCTTGTCAGAGGGCAATGGGTGGCAGCGCTCTTGAGGGCATAAGGCAGGACCACGTAGGGAGGGTGGGATGGAAGAGAAATATCTACCAGGATCCAATTGTGAGCAGAGCTTCTCAACTTTAAGGTGCACTCAAATCCCCTGGGGATCTGATGATACAGACTCTGATTCACTGGGTTTGGCATGAGACCTGAGATTCTGAATTTCCAGTGAGCTCCCACGTGATGCGGATGCTATGAGGTCCTTGGACCACAATTGAGACACAAAGGTTTGGAATACCCTCTTAGGCCAGAATTGACATCCCAAGCACCTGGGCCATATAGAGGAAGTCCTATGATGACTGTGATGCTATGAGCAGGAGCCCCAGTACCTGTCTCTCCTCCAGGTGCTCACAGACGCCTCCCCTACCATCTCAATCTCCCACTTTCAAGAGGGACGAGGCAGAAGAGCTGATGCTCATGAGATTGACCCTGAGGACTGAGGGCCCAGGTCAAGTCTACTCGACCCCGATTTCCCAGTGAAACCTTGGACAAGGGTTGACCTCACAATCCTAAGACCTGTCCTCTGACCCCACAGGTAAGAGCTGCCTCTTGAATACCCCTTAAGATGGAACTGCTCTGTCTGGTTCTTGTGTCCAGCATATGTAACACAAGGCGCATGCGCTGATATTCACCTATGTCAGCTGCGAGTGATTCTGAGAGCTTCCTGGATGCCAGGTGTTGGGGAGGACACAATAATGCAGGTGACATCTCTGGCCTCAAGGAATAAGTTCACCAAATAAAACAGCAGGGGGATGCATTTTCAGGGGCATTTCACAGAGGTGCTGAGAATGCCCTCCTTTAGAGGACAGCACTTGACTCTCATTTGTAGAGAACAGATAGACCCAAGAGCCCTTGGTGTGACAGGGAAACAAAGACCCTGAGAGGACCAGGGACTCTGTCCAAGGTCCCACAGCCAGATGGTTGTCAGGACCAAGATTTGATACCGGGGCCCACCACACAGACTGACTGCTACCTGCAAGAGGCCTCTCCCCCGGCCCAGCCGACCATCTGGTTCAGAGGGTCCCTCTAGGGTGGAGGATACAGATTCTGACAACACCTGGGGCCTGGCCCCTTCCAATGCCAGACAGACCCCCCAAAGCATTAGGTAGTGGGCATCTGCAGGAAGGCCTGTGCACATGCCAGGACCTCCCTTAAAAAGGAGCAAGAATCAAAACCGTTTTGTTCAAACACAAGGCTTATAAAAGATGTGCCTGAGTGGGGGAGGCGAGAAGGTGAGACTCAGCTTCTGAATACGCCTTCTGGGAGACAACCAGGGAGTGTCTTCCCCGGCCAGCCTCAGTGTAGCTAATCAGCCTGGCAAACCAGGACAGCAGCCCATAGCTCTCGCAAGAGGAATCTCAGGACTTACGTGACTTACTCACCAGCTTGGATGGCCAGGAAGTTATACAGTTCGTGCAGCAGCTCCAGCAAGGCTGCCTTCTGCTTGGCCTGACAGAACTGAAAAGGCACGGGACAAGTGGTCAACAAGGAGGGGTGGGTGGGAGGGGTCTCTCTGTCCATCTTTACCTCTCCAGCCACACCGTCAAATACTAAGCAGCAAGGAACATCTACTACTTTTACAAAATAGAAACAAATTCTGCCAAGTGCTGGGGCCAGGGAGAGAGTTGATAAATATTGGGTCAACTGCCTGAGAAAGACCCTGGAGAAGCAGAGGCAGAGCTGAAAAGCAGACACTGTGACCAAGGAGCTGCATCCCAGAGGCTGCTGGCTCCTGCCTTCCCCTAGGAATGATGACCAGCAAGAGGGCTGAGCAGAGGCAACGTGGTGGGGGGATGATGCAGTCGCCCGGCTGCCTGAGACGGAAGAGCACCTGCCGTCAGAGCTTGCAGAGCTGGGCGGGGACAGGGCAGAATGTCAGCAGCTGCCATTTCATTTCCCTTTAGGTGGAATCTCAGGGCCCTCATCTGAGTAAGGTTTGTGGTAGGATTCAGTGAGAACTCAAACCACTCAGCAGAGGCTGCTACCACCTAAAGGAAACAGGAGGACAGACGGTACCAGACAACGAGACGGCCTGATGAAGACAACACACCCACTCCCAGCCTGTCCCCCACGTTTTCGACAGCACAAAGGCAGAAAGAAAAACACAAAGTGTCACAGTCTTCAACGGCCGAAAGGGAAAGAACACGAATCTGAAATTCAAATACCCGTGTGCGATGAGCCTGGAGCTATGCAAAGAATAAAACTTTCAGCAAGAGCCTCACCAAAGCCAAGAAACACGTCCCAACCTGCTTTTCTTGTGTCCACCCTCCAGAAAGGTGTCCCGTGAAATCTCAGCTCCACAAAGCCTGCACTGAGATGGCCGAGCCCTTGCTTTTTGATGCTCTGATGAAGATGTGAATGGTTACAAATACGAAATATCTGCATCTGAAGCCCTCGCTGGCAGGTGCGGAATGCCGTCTGCCCACGGAGCACATCTGTAGCGAGGACCTAGAGGGTGCCTGTCTGGGCTCACTCAAGTGGGGCGTGTGTCCAGATCAGAGGCGGCCAGGGAATGAATGTGCCATTCACTTGTGGGTCTGATTCATTTAGAGATGTGAAGGACCAAGAAATAGAAACCATGGAACCTTTTCCTCATTAAAAGACAAACAAAACAACAGCATTGAGAAGTCTTACAGAAAGTTATTTTTTCCTGTTTTTGTTTTAAGTCTTCAAATTCCAGCTTCCCTCTGGCTGCCTGTGTTTCTGGGCCACTTCCTCTCATCATCAACTATAGTTTTTATGATAGAAGGCTGATTAAACTTGTTATGATTCTGTTTTTACAAAACAATTGGGAAGCAAAGATATTTGGTGGATGAATGCAATAAATGGATGTAATAAAACACCCCCAACTATGACACACCAGAAGCCAAAGAGAAATAAAAGCAGTTATCTGCACCAGGACACCCCCTCATTACATGGGTAAGAGAGTCAGTGCAGGGGCGGCCACAGGACCATGCGTCATTTTCTTTCCCAGCCCCTGGGCTTCCAGAGATGTTAACTAAGGGCTTGGGAGACCAGGCATTGCACGTTTAATAATTAGACTACTAAGTCATGCCCTCTGGCAGTGCAAGACTCCTCCTGGTAAGATTTATGACCTGAAAATTTATTGCCCCGTATCTTCCCCAGACTGTCACCAGAACCAGCATCCCAGCTCCTTGATAATGCTGCTTTTATGATTCATAAATGAATGGGGCTGCTCGCCTTCCCCAAATATTATTTGTAGGGAATATTAGAGCTTCATAAAACAAATTTAAATGTAGACTAAGAGGGGCTAATTCCACTAAAGATGTGTTTCAAACAAACTCCCTGTGTTTCAAATCAGAACAGCATTTTCAGAGCCACAGCTGCACCACCAGAGAGAATGTGGAATTGAGAACCTGGCCTCCTGATGCTTAGAAATGCCAGCCGTTCCTCCCAGTGCCAGGGAGCTTGAGAGGTTCTTAACAACAACCTACTGCATCCCCCTAGACTGACTCAGGCAGAAGATCAAAGTCCCCAATGCTACATTTGATGGGAAAGCGTCCGTAATAAGCCCAGGGTTGGATTTTGGGAGCTCAGGTCTATTTCAAGTATTCCTTCACTGCCACAATTGAGCCTGACACAAACATCACAGAACACAATGTGATTCTGGTACATTACAGGAAGCACTCCCTGAAAATGGTCCTGTTCTTTTTCTGGGGAAGTTTACCTCCTGATGGAGGCTAATATCCTCAGGAGGAATAATAAAAGCCAGAGAAACTCAAACTCACCTCATCTGTTTTTCTCTCACAGTCCACTGGCAATAACTTCACTGAGACCAAGAAAAGAAACACAAAGGAAATTAAGTGTGGGTTGCAAAAGGAATACAAAAAGAGACTACTTACAGCATTCAGGGGGTGTGAAGCATCGCCAAGCCAAGGGTGGGGATTAGAAAGATGCCATCTAAGGAAGGCACTTCTCAAAATGCAGACATTAAAATGTAAGGGTATCCGAATCCTGGATTAAGAATTAAGATAGCGGGGTCCTTGTCCCAGCTGAAAATGACTAGCTAAAGGTTCTTGGGCAACTCAGCCACTCTGAACCTGTTTCCTTGCCTATAAAATGGGATCAAATGGGCCTTCCCTGCTTAACTCAGGGAATTAGGCCCAAACAAAACAAAATACAGGACAGTTTTGTAAACTGTAAACAATGATATATTAAACAGAGATTAACACCATAACGGGAGGGGAAGTCCAGGTAAATACCAGCATATATTCCAGTGCTGCTGTCTTAAAGCATCTCAGCAGTGAGTAGCTAAGTGATACTGTTTGACATCACCAGTGTAGTTATAGTGCCATGACACTCCCAAGTCTGCTTAATTTCTCTAGCAGGTCGACAGACTATTCACACAGTTGATAAACTGCGCTGGTAGTGGGGAAATCATTTGGGTGTCTGCAGACAAGTCTGTGATACCCTTGCCCACAGACCTGCACATTCCCAACATCCGTGTGCCACACCAGCTAAGACATACTGTAGCTTTTTCCTGTATTTCGGCAGTTCCTGCTAGGCATGGAAGGATGTGGTTTTGGTTGGAAGCTGGGAACAGTATTAGTCACATTCATGCTTTGTAAAGAGTATTAAAAGTTGGCCGGGCCTGGTGGCTCACACCTCTAATCCCAGCACTTTGGGAGGCCGAGGCGGGCAGATCACGAGGTTAGGAGTTTGAGACCAGCCTGACCAACATGGTGAAACTCCATCTCTACTAAAAATACAAAAATTAGCTGGGCGTGTTGGCATGCACCTGTAATCCCAGCTACCCAAGAGGTTGAGGCAGGAGAATCGCTGGAATCCAGGAGACGGATGCTGCAGTGAGCCGAGATTGCGCCACTGCATTCCAGCCTGGCTGACAGAGCAAGACTCCGTCTCAAAAAAAAAAAAAAAAAAGTATTAAAAGTTGGTGAACTATGGTGGCTCTTTATACCTAAATGTATAATGAAATGATCTCTATGTTTCATTTCAAGAAACACAATCCTCAGCTATTCCGAGACATCCTGTATCCTGCAGACCTCTCACTGGCATGTCTAATCACGTAACTTAAGTGTGGACAGAAGGATGGCGGCGAGCATCCTTAAGTCAGTCTCTCTCTTAACACACTTCGTGAGGGTGCTACAAGCAATGGTAAGCGCCTCCCAATGCTATCAGTTGACAAAGGGGGTCCCTGTGGTTCAAAGAAGTGGAGAGTGGACTTTTTGGTGCTGCAAAGCTGGGAACCCCAACAAGATCCCATCTGTGAGCCAGTGAAATCTGGAGTGCCTTCAAATATGCACTAAATGTGTGAGTAAGCCAGAGGTCAAAAGGGAAGAACCCAAAGGGATGAAGTGAATTTGGTAGAGGGGGGGTGTTGCTTCCTCTCCAGGGAGAAAACCAGAGGTTGGGGGAGCAGTGACTACAAATGAGGACTGCTCCCAGCTTGTGATTGAAAGGGAGACGTAGAAGGGAAGGCTGGGGCAGAAAAGGGGAACAGAAGAAAGTGAAGGCAGAAATAATTGCAGATGCAGAGAAGCCTTGGCCCTCTCTTCCCACAGCTGGAAAAAAGAAGGCCTGGAAATGAGAAGACAGAGGCAGCTGACAAGGCGGGGAGTGCGCGGCCTGGCGCCTACAGGAACGGGTGGTCGGTCGTCTGGCAGACACACGCGCCCCCAGGGCCCTCCCCTGCGCCGGCCCGGGACGTACTGTTGTCCTCCGCCTCCTGCGGCGCCGAGGGCTTGCCCATCTTCACCCAGAGGATGCCCAGGAAGACGAGCAGCAGCCCCAGGCTGGCCCAGAGCAGCAGCCGAGACAGCCAGCGCTCCAGCCGGCGCCCCACCTCGGGCCGGGCCCGCGCCGCGCCAGCAGGGCCCGCTCGCGTAGCCCTCAGACCCGGGCGCGGGTCGGGGCCGAGGAGGGCGGAAGGCAGCCGCGCCGGGGCCGGAGACGCTGCCCACCAGCGGCGGGCCGCGAGACCCGGGCCCTGCGCGGCCCTGTCGGGCGTGCGGGCGTCCTCGTCCTCCTCGGAGCTGCCCCGGACCGAGGCGCGGCGCCTGAGCTGCGCCGGGCGGGCAGGATAGGCGAGGCCGCGGCTCCCTACCCAGGAAGCCGCGGAGGGCCGGGTATCGCCGTAGGCCCCAGGAGTCGCGTAGGCCGAGCCGGAGGTCGGCTGGGAGAGCCAGGGCTCCGCCCGCAGAGAGGCCGCGGCGGGCCAGGCGCGCAGCGGCCCATCCTCGCGTAGCCGGGCCTCTTCCCGTAGCCGGGCCTCTTCCCGCAGCCGGGCCTCTTCCCGCAGCCGCTCCTCGCCCCGCGGCCGGGCCTCCTCCCGCAGCCGCTCCTCGTCGCGCAGCCGGGCCTCGCCCCGCAAGCGGCGCAGCTTGTTGCGGTAGACATCCCGGGTGGTGTCGGTGATGGGTCCTGGCTGGAAGCCCAGGGCCTGCAGCTCCCGCCGCAGTTCCAGGTCCGACAGGCCGGCCATGGCCAGGACGCCGCCCCCCGCCCGCCCCCGGCGCGCACCGCACCCCGGAACTGCTCCCTCCCGCAGCCGCGGGGGAGCGGGCGGGGCCCCGCGCCATGTTGGAAAGGTCGGTCGCCATGTTGGGAAGGTCGGTCCTGTGGTGTGTCGGCCATGATAAGGAGGTCTGACGTGGCTTTCGGAGCCGCCATGGTGGGAAGGTCCAAGAGGGATTAAATTTTTGTTTTGTTTTGTTTTTCCCTCTCCCGCTCTCCCACTTCCCTTTGTTTGTTAGATCAAGCAGTATTAATCTCTGAGCCCTCCGACCCTAGCTTTGCCTCTGGCACGTGGTAAGCATTCAATAAAGTCGTGTTGATTTAATGGATGAATTGCTTAATGGTTAAAGCCACTGCCACGAATGGAGAGACAGGATCGTGCGCCTCTCTCTGGGCTTGGGGACTGATGTGCGATCCGATTTTATTTGGGCCGTAGAGTACACTCTAGGCATGCTCCGAGACCCTGGTCCCGACTTCGGGTGTGTTAACTGGGCGACACTGAGCACCAAGTAGGTGCGATCCCTGCCTTAGGACAGACACTCGCCTCTGAGGAGTGCCAGCCTGGAAAGGACGCAGCTTCCACGGTGGAGGCAGAGGATCCAAATGCCCTTGGGCTCGAGTGGGCAGTTGAGGCTTCTCTGCAGAGGCCTGTGTCTGCGTAATGAGATTTTCACAAGGAGACATGGGTGGTAGAGACTCCAGAGATCCACCGTCTTGTAGCCTCACTGATGGTTTAGGATGTGGGTTTTGGAGCCAGATACTTTGATTTCAAATCCCTACTCACAGCTATTAGATGTGTGAGCACACTCAATTAACATTGCTACGTGTTTTCCGGTAAACCTCAATGAGTCGCTGTGAGGATTACAAGAGGTAGTTAGGCTAAGGTGCTTGGGACGGTGCCTGGCACACGCTCATGCGTGTTTATACTGAACTCACATCTTTGCAGTCCTCCGGTGTTGTGTAGAGTCTCCCACAGGGCAGGTGATTTGGTTACATGAAGGCTCTTAGCAGGAAACCCCTAAGAGAAGCAAGGGAAGCTGTGGCAACTGGAAATAGAGCCAGTTTATAACCTTCCTTCCACATCCCTCAACTCCCATTCCCAAACATTTATTGCTGGCCCAGTGGGTTCCATCCATTTCTACCCCTGCGGTTCCATTCTCTCTTTCCCCAGGCCCCTCCTCCCTGGAATCCCCGTAGCTGTCCCAACAGCCCCCTTGCCCACTCCCCACTAGATCCCTCCCCTCCCTGGCACCCTGGGCAACGCTATGCTCCTCGGTCCAGGTTTTGCATTCCTGCCACTTGCTCCACCTCAAGGGTATTCAACACCGGCCACAATTGCTGGGAAAATTACAGCCTCGGCTTGGTCAGCTTCTGCTGTTAGCCTCCCCATCTCCCCCGACTTAGCTGCTCCCATGTGGTGTGATTTCTCTCACCAAGTGTTGTTTTCCTTTCTCTGCCTGTGTTTGCACGGAATGCCATGAATTTGATATAGTGATTGCCTAACACATATACCACATAATAGTATTTTATTTCTTTCTGAAGCACTGTTTGCATGACAAATGAGTTGGTAACATTTGTGCAACTCCTGGCAGCTGTGCAGTTCAATATGTAAAGAATGAGCCTTTCGGCATCAGTACTGGCCCCATGTATTCTAAGAGGGCTTGAAACTAATGCTTAAACAAAGTTATCGTTACAGCATTTCACAGAATTATGATCTATTTTATCACAATGGATATCAGGGTGATTTAAAAATACGGACTGAGCTGGAGCCACCCCCCAGTGGTGGCACGCAGTGTGGGCTTTGTCAGCTTCCTTGTGTTTGGGGACACTGCTGTCGCTCCACACATCCAGGGTCAGGTGGCCCACAGTCCCTCCCCCAGAACGCTGTTGTCTTCCCTCCGGCGCAGAACCACTGTGCTTGCAGTTGTCAGCTTTGGCCACCCACGGCCAGCTCTCCTACCTCCATGTGGCTTCTGGCTGTCGATGGCCTTGTCTGGAAGTATCTTACGGGCAGGCGTTTGGGTGTGCACCAAGGGGCACCCCGTGACCACTTAACAGCGAATTTGCTGATCAATGCTCCCCCTTCCCCACCCTCTCTGAGAAGGAACCTCGCAAGTTAGTCAGGCGTTCCTCCCAGTTCATCCTGAACTCGCAGCTCCAGTCACGTTCCTGCCCAGATTTATAGCCTCTTTGGTTTAGTGAAGTTGGCGTGTTGCTTTTTGCTTTCCTCCGCACAACCATCCACACGGTCCCCTCCGCTTGGAAGGGCTCGACTTCAGCTCTTCTTTGCCACCGCTGCCCCTTCAGGAGCTGTCTCATGAAGCCCGCCGGGCTTCTAGGAGCCAGCCTTTCTGTGCCTTCAGCCTGGCTCTCCTGCTGAGCCTATGCACCGCGGGAAGGCATGTTGTAAAGAAAAGGGCAATATTGCAAAGTCAGAGGCTGCTCTGCACGCCCTCCTTTCTCGTCATTTTGCTGTGGGGTGTTTTTTTTTAAGGTGAGCAGCAGCTCAGGCTGTGGTCGGTCTTCCTGATGTATTAAAGGCAGAGGAGGAAAAACAAGCTCCAATGTCTAAATCTACTTAGTAACCACATCCACACATTTAGCAGAGGTGAAGGGCTGCTCGGAGCACGCTCTGGATTCCCGGAGGGCTGCCACGCTCCCTTCCGTCCCGCTGACCTCTCTCTGTCTTGGCAGAGGCTTATAATAATCACAGCCATAAATCTTTTAGTGGGTTCCATTCTCCTTCTCCTCCTGCAAAAAGCCCTGCACACATTTATCAGGTCCTCAAAGATACTCAGGGACCAGGGGACTCGTCCTTGATCCACCTCATCAAGGGCCTCATATATCGCCTCGGCTACTCAGGGCTTCCTTCAAACCACATCATAGGCGGCATTACGGTGGGGGCAGGGCACTGGGAGACTGTGGTTGAAAGAGGGGGGCCACCTGGGTCTCAGATTTGGACTGGAATGACCCCAGGAGCACCCAGCTTCTTGTTGCTCTATCTCAGTGCCTTATGGAAGAGGAGGGCACTCTTTTCATCTCTCTGTAGGTCTGGGAGTGCATCAGCTAAGGAGGAAAATAGAGTCACAGAGCATTGCCATAATGGTATTTCATACACTGTTGAAAATTAAACAAATCTCTCACTCTTTTGACTGCTCTCACACTTTGATATCCATGAGTAAGAGTTCCTTTAAAGGCATGGAATACATTACTCAATGTCAATAACAAATTGTGTATGAAGAAAAATGTAATGCTTTGAGAATATTTTCTTTGGGGCTTTGTCCATGATTAGATTACACTAAATTACAGCATACAGATAGCAGGCAATTACTGTTTACTCTTTTTACTTTTTTTTTCTTTAGATGGAGTTTCATTCTTTGTTGCCCAGGCTGCAGTACAGTGGAGCAATCTCAACTCACTGCAACCTCTGCCTCCCGAGTTCAAGCGATTCTCCTGTCTCAGCCTCTTGAGTAACTGGGATTACAGGCATGAGCCCCTACACCTGGCTAATTTTTGTATTTTTAGTAGAGAAAGGGTTTCACCATGTTGGCCAGGCTGGTCTCGAACTCCTGACCTCAGGTGATCTGCCCACCTCAGCCTCCCAAAGTGCTGAGATTACAGACATGAGCCACAGCGCCCAGCCTACTCTTTACTTTTAACTATTCAATTTCATGGCAAATCCACATAGCTCAGTAATGCTAAAATCACACTGATGTGGTTACCAAGAAAATACCTCATCATCTCCATTTTGTGAAGCTAGGTTTAGGTTGCGCTGTCATGACCTCTGGTCCTGTTAAGTGTAAGGTACATTCCAGATGAACACGGGCTAATCCCTACCTCCCTGTAATTGCCAGGTATCCGGAGAGATTCTTGCAGATGTTACTGGAGAAGCCTGAGTGAGGTGTGAAGAGGAATGGCGTCTTTGCCCTCCTGGTTACTCTGGGTACCCTCCCTGTCTCTGATCCCGGCTGGTCTCCAGTCCTACTTATTCTCTTGCTTTAACCAGGAGCATGTCTCTTCCCTTCTGTTTTCTGAAAACATGGTCATTTTCTTTTCACTCAGCTCACAGAATCCTCCCCAATCTCCTCCCAGTTTTAATTTCTTCCAAGGCTGTGGCTATCCCATAAGCAATCAAGTTGGCTGTCCTGGAAACTGGAGGGCTTGCTGGTGAAAAAAGAATTATTTGAGCCGATTGCGAGAAATTGAACAGTGGCAGGAGGAGGAAAACGAGAGAAGAAAGGAGCCGACACATCTAAACAAGCGGCCAGGGCACTGTGTATACAGATGTAGGTGGTAGCAGGGTCCCAGTTATGGCTCATTACCGAGAAGAACATCAGAGGCCCCTGGGTGAGGGTCGGGTCTGTTGGGAGGCAGTGCTGAGCTTTGAACAGGGCTTTTCTGCAGAACGGACAGTACCCTCTCCCTTCCCCTGGTGCTGTAGCTGTGGAACCAATTCTCACCTAAACAGTGCAGACCACCTGGGCAAAGTCTCCTGGGGGCTCCATGTCCCTCCGTGGTGGGTGTCTATTTCAATGAGAGGCGCTTCCACACCCAGAATCTCAGGGAAAATTCCCCAGCCGGTATGGGGCTTTGCCCGAGAAATGGGCACCCCCTGCTGGTGATGGGGGAAGGCGGTCTTGCTACAGGGTCAGATTCCAGCCTAGGGTGAGGTCTTCCCCAGGGAAAGGGACCACCGTGAGCATCTCATTTCTCTGCTTCTTGGAGTGTGTTACAGAACATGGAGTGAACTGGCATGGTGGAGCTGGGAAAGGCAGGGAGGAGTGTTGGATCCAGAACTTCCCAGCAGCAGGCTTTATAGATTTCCGTGTCTCCCCCGCCGCCCCCTGCATGCCTTCCCGCCGCAGCCCCCTCTCTCTATTACAGTGTGTCTTGGCAGCATTTCCTGGGAACGGGCGGCTGCTCTGGGGTTGATCAGGATATGTGCTGGAGGTGTATGTGAATGTGCAGCATGACCGGGGTGGGAGCCCATGCAAGGTTTGGGGTGTTTCTCAGGAGAATTCAGAGTACCTCAAACAAGGGTCCCTTGTTCAGCACTGGAGTTGTTCTGGTAACTACTTTCTGGGGCTAAGCCCCGGTGGAAATGCAGAATGGACACTGTGTCTAATTGCTGGTAACCTATGGATGGAGGGAGCTGCAGTTCTGATTCGGCCCCAGTTTATAAATAACTGAACATTCATTAATGTAAAATTAAATTAGAATGAAATTTCCCATCCAGTTTTGTTGAGAAGGCAGAAATAGGTGGGTTGGCTGTGTAATTTTGCTGTGGATGCTGGAGCTGGTAGTCCCAAGGTGATAATAATAATAGTAATTTGCTCTTTGCTCCTGCCTCCATCCCAGATCTCAAGGCAGATATTACCACCTTGGTTTTGCACAGGCTCATTGAGGTTAAAGGGCTGGCTGGAAGTTACTCAGCAAGGGGTTGAGTGCAGAGGCCCTAAAATTCTCTGACCCATTAGACCTTGAGCGTGTCAGTAAACTACAAATGGACCGAGACCTGGGAGACCTGAATTCCAGTCCTCACTCTGTCACTGACTCCATATGTGGGCAAAAAATGATCCGTTTCCTCACCTGTCATGGAAGGGCCAGTGAGAATCTTCCAATTGTTTGGATCTGAGTTAATATTTGAACTTAGAACTCACAAAAGGCACAGAATGCTAATACAAAGCATCATTTATGGCCAGCTTTCTCTGGGCTTTATTTTTCCCCCTTTTTCTTGAGACCTGAGTTTGCCCTTTGGAAATTAAAATATTAAATAAGAGTCATTTTTGTACATTTCATGCTTTATTTGCTGGAGGGGGATTTGCTTTGGAAAGGGTGTTTTCCTTCCAAGCCCAGCTGGCAGGCTGTGCAAATTCCCAGGGCCTCACTCAGGTGGGAGGGGCCTCCCAAATCTGTCCACCTTCTTCCCAGCGTGGCCGTCACTTGGCTGCTGGGGGAAGAGCAGAGGTTTGCAGCTCAGTACCGTCAGCAAGTCTGCTTAGGAAACCGCCCTCTAAAACCTGGCTGCAGGTTGGAGGGAGGAGGGGGCACCAGGGCAGGCTGGGGAGGAAGGTGGGGAGGTTTTGCAGGGAGCCTGGAAGCTGTCTGTAGCCTGGGGCAAGTCATTTAACCTCCCAGTTTCTCCATCTCTCCTCTCCTCCTGGGGACTATGAGAAGTAATTAGTGGCTGTTTGTCAGAGGAGATCTAGCTTTGCTCAAGTAACTCGGGCAGACCTTGAACTGGGCAAGGCCAAATGGGGCTCAGGACTTTAATTTGCAGAATGAATGGGCGGGGGAGCACGCACCAAGGTTTCCTTCGGAGCAATCACCCTGTGGTGGTGTTCTGGGAGGGAGTGAAAATATCTGGAGCAGGGAGTGGGGTGGGTTGCTGGGAACCCCGCCTGAGAACCCCCTCCCTGGAGAACTGGGGCTCCACAACCACCAGCAGGTATCCCAGCATAGCCCAGGGAGAAGACAGCTTCACATTCTCAAGTGCAAAGCAGCCAAACAAATCCCGCCCTGAAACCCTGCCTCTGGAGTATTAATGCCAGGGCGGGCGGAGGCCGGCCCAGCCGCAGAGACGCCCGCCCTCCCTGTACCGTGCGGGGGCCGCATCTCGCTCAGCAGCCCTTCTAGGGCGGCCCGGGTACTTTTCCAGCTGCCTGGAGTTCATCCTTATTCCAATTTCCACAGGAGCAGTCAGCTGTGAAATAAGGCAGTGTTAACAGCAAGGGAGAGGTGTGGAGAGGGCCCTTAACCCCTGGGTGTCCTACAGGTGGCAGGAAGGACCCATGGGAGCCACGCCACCCTGCGGACCCCCCTCTAGGCATGGCTGGGAGTTCTGCCACCTTCCCCTAATTCTAACCAGAGGGCTGGATCCTGAAGGTCACTGAGTCCTGCTGAGAGGATCATCACACCTTCCCTAATGGGGAAGCTGGGACAGGAGGGGTGCGGTCAGCAGGAACCCAGCAGGCTTTTCTAGGGGGAGGGAATTCACTCCCCCCTCAACAATAATAGCCAACATCATGGAGCCTCACCCATCTGCCATTCTAAGCGCTTTATATGTATTAGCCTCTCAATAGCTCTGTGGGGTAGGGATGGTTAGTGTTCCCATTTTGCAGATGAGGAAACTGAGGACAATGAGGTTGAGTAATGTGCTCAAGGCCACACAGGTGGTAAGAAGCAGAGGATGAAGACGTTACACCCAAGGGGCCTGGCTCCAGGGTCTGTGCCCAGGATCTCCAGCTCCCTTTCCTCGTGCTCTCTGGAGGCTCTCCACCAAAGGGGCAGTTGTAGCCTCGAGGCCCTAGGGTGCTGATGGATCTCCCCACAGCCCCCACAGCTTCCTAGGTCAATGGTCTTGCTGCACAAAGTAGCCGGCAGACTGGGAGACTCCTGGCCTCTCGGGAGAGTTGCCCTGGAGGAGCCCCAGCACCCCTTCCCCCTGCCTCCTGCCTCCCACCGGGCTCCCTGGGGTGTAGGAATGGGCCTCCTAGACCCTTGCGGGCTCAGGGTGCCTGAAGAGCATCTGAAGGGCTCCAGTGGGTCCTGCCTGTGCCATGCCTGGCTGTGGTTCTGCCTCTCACTCTAGACCCTCTCACAGGGTCCTCACTTGAACATGAGGAGGCTGGACTGGGCAGTCCCAAAGGGCCCTCCCAGCTCTGTATGTCGTGGTTCTGGGAGATGGAAAGAGGTGAGAGGTGCCTCACCAAGCCTCCCCAGGAAGTCTTCATGGACATCCCATGTCTCTGGGCAGCCTTGGCGTTAGTGCCTCAAACTCTGACTCAGGTGCAGGAGGCGATTCTGAGTGTGCTGCCCACCTGCCAGCTGCTGGACTCCCTCCCAGCTCCCTCCTCGGGAGCCCAAGGAGTTGGGAGTGGATGTGGGGGAAAGAAGCCCCCACCTCACTGAGTGCCGAGTGTGGTGATAGCACCAGGTTGTTGTCTGGGCCCGACAGCACCTGGAAAGGTCACTGGCCTGTGTCCGGTAGGAGGTGGGAGTCCAGCTGGGTTCCGCCCTGACTCCTGTGTGGCGGTGACAAGGCCCCTGCTCTCTCTGGATCTCAGTCTTCTCCCCCTCAGGCCCCTTTATGTGGAAGCAACCCACCCTCAGGCCTGGGCCTCTCCTCCATCCACACCTGCCCCTCAAATGGCTCACCCACACCTAGCTTGAAATGCCCTCTAGCCATGGATGACTCCTGCATTGCGTGCTCCAGCCCTCACCTCGCTCCTGAACTCCAAGCATGTATGTTCCTTGCCCGGGCAGTGTCGCTGCTTGGATGCCCAACAGCATCTCAGAGTTTTCAGGCTCAGTCTGACTTCCTGACCTCCCCTCCAGCCATCCTGCAGCCAACCACAGACTTCACTGTCTCCGTGAGTGGCAAATCTGCCTTTCGGTTATTCTGGCCCAAACCCTCTGAAGTCAGTTTTCACTTTTTCTTTACATCCTATATCCATTCTTTCAGCAAATCCTGTGGGCTTCTACCTCTAAAATATTTCTAAAACCCAGCCGGGCACGGTGGCTCGTGCCTGTAATCTCAGTACTTTGGGAGGCGAAGGTGGGCGGATCACCTGAGGTCAGGAGTTCGAAACCAGCCAAACCAACATGAAGAAACCCCATCTCTACTAAAAATACAAAATTAGCCAGGCGTGGTGGTGCATGCCTATAATCCCAACTACTAGGGAGGCTGAGGCAGGAGAACTGCTTGAACCCAGGAGGCAGAGGTGTCGGTGAGCCGAGATTGTGCCATTGCTTCAGCCTGGCAACAACAGTAAAAAACTCTGTCTCAGAAAAAGAAAAATTTCCAAAATCCAACCTCTTTGCCCTGCCTTCACCTAGACCACCCAAGGCCGAACTCTCCCTCTCTTTCTCTCTGTCTCTCATACTATAGCAGCCTCCTCAGCGGCCTCCCTAATTCTGCCTTTGTCCTGTCCCTTCAGTCTGTTCTCTGAAGCTGGAGAGACCCCTTTAAAATGTAAATCAGATCCCATCCCTCCTCTGCTCCAAAGCCCCCCAGGGCTCCCACTTCAGCAGAGTGAATGGAGGGTCCAGAGCCTGTGAAGTCCACAGTCACCTCCTCACTCTTCCTTAATGCACCAGGCCCTTTCCTGCCTCAGGACCTTTGTACTGGCTGCTCCTTCCGCCTGGAAGGCTCTTCCCCCAAGAAATCCCTGTGGTCACTGCCTTGCTCTCTTCCATCTTTGCGCTGCTGCCCTCTCCTAAGAAGCCTGCTGTTGCCCACGAACTCATAACCCGCTGCATCTCCTTGCGGCTCTGTTTCCCTCCGTGGTGCGTGGTGCTGCCTGCCCACACTACCGAGTTTGCTTCCTGTCTTTACCTTGTTTGTGGTCTGTTTCAGTCGTCCTAGGATCTTGTTTCTGCTTCCCTATGGAGTGTGAGTTCCAAAGGGCGGGGATTTTGTCTGTTCACTACCCTGTCTCCAGTGCCTGGAACAGTGCCTCAAACCTAGTAGGGGCTCATTTATTGATCACCCAAATAAACGAGTCTGAAATAAAGCAGCTCACAGGACAAACTCAACAGCCCCCACAATTGGCCCTGGGTGTTGAGGCCCAGGGCTGGCTCCTGGGTTTCTGTCTGGGAGGGGAGGAATTGGTGCCCTCATCACCTCTCTCCCGAGGACTGTAGCGCCTCCTGCTGGCCTCCGGCCTCCGCTTGTGCTGCCCTGGCTCTAAGTGGGCTCTGGTGACTTCTCTGAGTTGAATCCCCAGTGGCGCTGCATGCAGGCCCTGCTTGGGCGGGCTGCGCTGCCCTCTGGCCCTCTTGGCTCACCCCTGCCACAAGGGCTTGGAGCCCACCGGCACTCCTCAGCCTTTGCACTCACTGTTCCTTCTTTCCGGAGGTCCCTGCTCCAGCTCTTTGCACAAGTGGCTCCTTCCCTTCATTCAGGTTTCAAATCAAATGTCATCTCCTCCAGGAGGCCTTCCCTGACCCGTCTCAGGGAAAGCAGGCCCCTCAAACCCTACTCAGTCACTCTCCCTCCTATTTCCTTATCTGCTGGCTAAAATGGTTGTTTTATCTCATTTAGTTTTTGGAGTCCATCTCTCCCTATGAGGATGGATGTCTTGTTCACTGCTGCATCCTGGGACATTCTGTGGCACACTGTGGCTCAGGGGCCCTGCCTCCTCGCCAGGCAGGGGAAGGCATGCCTGCTCTGAGCTTCTCTCCATCATCCCCATTGTCTGCTCACCTTGATCATTTTGTTTTCTTCGTCCTCGATGGGCTCCGTGGGGTCTACAGGACCTTCCTCCCCAGACCTCTGCCATACACTCAGGGATTTCTTTTGCCCTTTATTCCGTTCCCTTTCCTAGGGGCAAAGCAGAAAATTGCACAAAACCACCCTCCCTCAATCCACCCTGATGGCCCCTCACCTGTCTCCTTCTGCCCCTGTCCCCTCCTGTCTCCTTAGCCCAGGGTGCTAACTGCCCCAGGCTCCTACAGACGGAGAACACCTTCCTCCATGAGTGTCCTGCATGAGGAATCTCAGATACTAACTAGGTGGCTCATGGATGGCCCTTGGGGTTGTCCACCCACAGGTCAACTTGAAGAGGAATCCATTCCTTTGTAGTTAAAACATTGCACCCAGATTGTTACCGTTAATTAACTTAAAAAGCTGAAAATAATGGCTGCCCTTCATGCATATTAAGTGGGAAAATGTGTCTTTCTTAGCAGAGAGCCTATAAAAAAGGTAGCGAGACAGCCTAGCCTGGGAGGTCGCCATGGGGTGGCCCAGGAACTCAGAGTCCTGGAAGGTGATTTATAAGAGGCAAGGCAGGGTATAAAATTATGGAGGAGGGAGTTTGCAGCTTCTTCATAAAAATCCTGGTGCCTGACAATTACGAGGAGAAAAACCATGGAGCAGATTAATGCACAGTGTCCTTTATTGCCATTTTGCTACTTTATGTTCCACTGGGTCTGACTGTTCCTGTCCAGCCCCCAGTCTTGCCCATCATAATGCTGGCCCGGTCCCCAAGTGCTGAGATCTGCATTCCTTGGCTTCCTCTAACTACACTCTCGAGACTCTGCTGTTGGCCTGCCCTAGACGTGGTGATTCTAGAACACAGGGTCATCCTGGGGAGAGCGTGCCCGCATAGAGGAGGGTGTGTCGGGGCCTGCTGCTACACCTACCAGTTTCCCGTGTCTGCTTGAAGAGGGGGCTGGATTCAGCCTTGCCTCTGAGAAGAGCCCTGCCCACTGGGAATGTGGATCCCCCCGACACCTCCCCCCACACCTCCCCCACACCTCCCCCCCACCTCCCCCACACCTCCCCCCACACCTCCCCCACACCTCCCCCACACCTCTCCCCACACCTCCCCCCACACCTCCCCGCACAGAGTGTGCACTTGCAGACAGGCTGTGCCCCAGAGCCTCAAGTCCCCTCTGGGCACTGACTCCTATATTCATCCCTATTGGAGTCTCAGTCTCAGACAGGGTGGAGCATGAAAGTCCTCTCTTCATCTGCTTGGGTTAAAGGGAACCAAATGTCTGCATAGACACTGAGCATCCCCAGAGGTCTAAAGTAAAGGCAGCAGGGAGGCAGAGCCAGCAGTTCTGTTTTCCCTTAGGCTCCGCTGCCTGAGTTGGGGCCTGCCTGGCTCTCTTCTGGGCCCTAAAGAGAAGGAGGCTTTGGCCACTGCTACACGGACCGAAGCCTTGCTTCCCCACCTCTTGGGCGCGGCTCCCACTGGTCCCTCGCTCCTGATCTCTCAAAGCCCCCTGCTGAGTTCCACCTTTTCCCTGCAGGCTTCCAAGCACACTGCAGCCCTTGGTGATGCTCCCTCCTCTGAATCTGAGCACTTAGCATCAGCACCGCTGACGGGCAATTCATCATGTCCTGCCTGTGACATCTCTCTTTTGTCTTCAACTGTTAGTTAATATTTCATATGTTTGTGTCTTGGCACCCAGCCTGCTCCCTGGAGACGGGGAGGTGCTGAGATTCTTTTGCATGCTCGGGCCCATTGCCCAGGGTGGCCTCTTGTACTGCAGAGCAGCTCAGTAAATATTTATTGGCATGTTAATTTAAAATTTCCTCCAAAGGACAGGCAGGGGTGGGGAAAGGTGTTGCTCATTCGAGCCACTGATATCTCTGAGTGATGCCAGTGCAGGTGCGAAGGTGGCCAGAGAGGCGGCTGGGACTGGGGGTTATCTTGGGTCCCGATCCTGCACACTTTCCTTGGTATAGCTGGCATAGATCATTAGGCATGGTTTACCAAAGGAGCACAGTGCTTCAGAGAAACTAGCCCCACTTCAGGACTGGGCAGGGCTGTGAGTGACCTCAGCCTTGCTAGCAAGGTGGGCAGCAGGGGGCTCTTACCTGCATCCTCTGGAGTTCACCATAGGTGAAGATGGGGACGAAGGCTTCCGTCTGGGTGGCCAGCATGGCAGCCACGTGCACCACCAGCAGAGCAGCCACAGCCTTACGGGATACCATCTTGGAGCTGGACAATGACAAGGAGCTCTTGTCACCAAGTTTGGGGTGCAGTGGCAGACTGCTGCATCCGAGGCAGGGGCCCTCAGTTCTGGCCCATGCTCCACCTCTAGCTGTGTGATCCTGAGCCAGTGCTTAGCCTCTCTGGACAGGGGCCTGGTAGCAGAGCTTTAGCAGATGAGCTCTTAGCATCTTTCTGCCCCAGAGTGGGGGCAGCTGACCAAGCTCGGGGGAAAGGCCGTCCAGCCCCCTGCCACACACCAGGGAGGAATCATTTCACTTGTCCGCTCTTCTCTTTGTTACAGGTGAGGGCTTCTGGGGTCAGCTGGGCTCATAGGGCAGGAGGAACCTCATCTTTCAGAGAAGGAACTCCTAGATTATCAGCAGAACTGTGCCCCAAGACCCAGGGATACCTCCCTGCTCCAGTGCCTATTAGAATGACAAAGAAGTGGACCCGAAGCGCTAATTGCTGACCAGGAAGCGGGGATGTGTGGAATGGCTGGCAGGACATTGGGCTGTGCTGGGCTTTTGGAGCTCAGGTCCTGCCAGGGAGCAGGTGGGGCATAGTGACTGCAGGGGGTGCGGAGCCTTGAGAAAAGGTCCACTGGGCAGACTTCAGGCAGGGACAGGGTGGTCCTGGGGTGAGGGTGGTGCAGCCTGGCTGAGTGCCAGCCTCAGTTGACTCATGCAAAGGCAGCAGCGGTCTCTTTTGAAGCCCAGTGCTTTTCCCAATACCCCACTCCACGTTGCCTCTGCCATAAGAAGGCAGAGGAAGGCACAGGGGCAGGCCTGTGGAATGCATCGTGGGCACCACTTTCCTGCACTGGGTGGACTGCTGAGTGCAGGGACCAGGCCTCCGAGCAGGGAGGGGGAGAGCGGGACAGCCCCCGCAGCAGTAGGGGCAGGGGTGGAAGTGGTTACAAGGCTTCAGATAAAGCGCTCCCCCAGTCCTTGGGCAGCCTGGCTTCTGTCGGCAGGACAGAGTCTGCTCCAGAAAGGCCTCTGGGCTCCTCGGCAGGTCAGCCTGGCTCCCCCTTTGAACAGAACCTTCCAAGGCTGCAGGCTTGCCTCCTGCCTCTCAGCCAGGACCTGTCTCCTCAGTCATCTGAAACCACCCCTACCAAGCCGGACGCTCGCTTTGCCTTCTTGCTGTTCCTGCCCTCTCTTCCTCCCACTTCCTATTTTCTCTCCATTTTGTTCAAACTCCATGAACAAGAACAAGAGAGCTCAGACAGCCAAAGCCTCCCACCCCAGCTGTATGCAAATTCTCAGCAGGCTGAAAGGACCACCCACCCACTCGACCACCTCCCAGGAAGCAGAGGCCCTGTGCGGAGCGTCAGAGGAACTTGGGCAGAACAGAGAATGGGTGGGGGGGGGTGGACGGGGTGGGCCCCATCACTTTTCCTCCCTTCTCGTTCCCTGTCTCTTTCCCTGAAGAGTCTCTAGGGCCCACTTTCCCCCCCAGCGGAGACGGATGTGTCACATTTATGGCGTCCCATTTCCTTCACAGAGATGCTATAGATCCTGTTTCATTCTGTTGTTTGTATTTAATTCACTCCATAGGAATCAATAAAAACTTTAAATTAAAAAAGGCAAAATCCAATTGCTGCTCATTTTCTTGATCCACCTGGCAGTCGGCATGTCACCTACATTCTCATGTGTTCTGGTGAGCTGGGAGTGGGAGAGGGAGCTTATCATTGCAAAATGAGAAGCTGACTTTCCCTTTCCCATCATTAGAGATGGGGCTTCAGCCTTCAAGTGCTCAGTTCTGCAGGAGCGTGTGCCTGGCCACCCTCCTCTGCAGCAGTCCTGGCTGGACTAGCCTGGCCTCCCCATGTGCTCCCCCCTTGGGACCAGCTTTTTCTTACCTTTCCAGAGCAAAGCCGCCATGCCAAGAGGGGCCCTACACCCATGATGAGCTCCTGGCTTGGGTTCTCGGCCCACCATGGATGGGCCAGACCCACTCACAACCGTCTCTGCCTTGCCAGGAGTTGCACCCACCTGCTTCCCTCCACCTCCGTGCCTCGGCCCTGTCTCTGCTCAGTGAGGCTCTGGGAATCAGCTCGGGCACTCAGTGCGAAGCCCAGCTGGGCATTGGAAGGCGGCAGGAGGGCCCTGGACCAGGCTGGCTCTGGCTAGCCCCACCATTCTGCTTTAGGGCTGATGCTGACCACTGCGCGCCCACTTTCTCCGAGGGCTACTTACGGCGTGCGCGTGGTCTGAGTGGGACTGGAGAAGTCTCCCGCTGCTTGTCTTCTGGTGTCCGGGCTGGTCTACGGGCTCTTATATACCTTGCAACCCTGGGAGCTAGCCTTGGAGCCCATTAACCTTTGACCACAGCTTTGGGGGCCCTCGGTAGGGGAGCCTGGATTCTGAAGCTCGTGGAAACCCCGGGGTAGGGCCAGCCACGCTAAGGGCTTCCAGGGCTTTCCTGGAAGGAACAGCGACAGCCGGAGTTCAGCGGAAGCCGGCCCCCACCCAGGTGGCATTCTCCCGTCCACTGACAACTCAGCTGTCTCTCAGAGGTCATTTTAACAAAAGCCTTTTCTTTTTTTGCTCCTTAAATATATGACATTGGGGAGCGTCTGCAGGCCAACGCTCCAGCGATCAGATTTTCTGCTGGCCTGTCAGAACTCTATATTAGAAAGATAACTTCTCTTCAGTCTTCCCCCTGAAGCCCCTTGTGAAAGAAAGTGTTCAGGAGTTTGTGATAGCATTTCGGTGGGTTAATGAAAAGAAAACGACTGAGTCCAGACCCAGGGCTGTGTGGGGCCGGATGCCGCGAAGGAGCCGAGGAAATGCGTAGGGGTGATGGTGTGGAAGGTCTGGAAGCCGCAGCCTAAACGGGGAGATGGACACCTACTGGGCGATGTTTCATGGGAATCATGCAATTCCAGCAGTACGTATAAAGATTCAAAGAGGGAAGAGGGAAGAGGTGAATATGATCTGGGGTCAGACCTGGCTTGCTGCTGCTGGGGCTGGCCGGGGCCATTTCCAGAGCGCAGCATTACTCAGAAAATGCTCTGACACTAGCGTTCTGATTAAACGCAGCAACCCCATGAGGTGGGTGTGTTTAAGTAGATAAGGAAACCGAGGCACTGTTAGATAGCTCATCTGTGACTCCCCTGCAAGGTTTCTTCATACGAGGGGCAAGGCCAGACATGGCCAGGTGCAGCAGAGGGCAGGAGTGAGGGCCTCTGGGTATCTGGGGCATGCACAGGCTTAGAATGGTGCGATATTGTCACAGGAGGTCCCCCTGTGTGGGCTGAGAGCCACTCAGTCAGGTCTGAGTGTGAGGGCCCTTAGCAACCAAGCAGAAGGATTTAGATTTGATGGAGGGAATGGAATATTGGGTGTCCTCATGATACCTTGACTGGAATATTGGGGGTCCTCATGATACCTTGACTGGAATATTGGGGGGTCCTCATGATAGCTTGAATGGAATATTGGCGGTCCTCATGATACCTTGAAAACATCACTCTGGAATATCTCTAGTTTTCCAGGTACCTGCACTGGACCAGGCAGAGGCCGAGGTGGGGTACAGTCTTGGTGTGGAATCCCGAGGGTCTGGGTGGGCAGTGGCCATTTTCCCAGGAGACCTACACTGGCCAGTAGCGCCTTGCAGAGAGGCTGCTCTGCACATCCAGAGGGGCACTGCTTCTTGTCCAGGAGCTCCTGCGCAGCTGGTCCTTGGGTCTGCTCTGTCTCTTCCACTCAGAAACAAATGTTTGCAGTGCTTTAAACCCGACATAGATAAATTCTACCTTCCCCCGCTCAGCAAGGGTTAATGAAAACAGATGGCAGCTGGTGTCCTGACCTCCTCACTTCCGGCCAGCAGGGCCTCTCCGTGCAGCAGTCCACTCTGCACCCACGGTTAGAACTCTAGCACACTGGACCAGTGGCTGTTGTGAGATGCCCAGTGTGGCTCTGAAGTCTGGGACTTATCCTCAGGAACGAGAGCTCCAAATGCCAGAGTTTGCAGCGGAGTTACCAGCCCTTAACCTCGGGCCTTGTTGGAGTCTCCCTGTCCCTGTTTCAAGAGAGGCTTTTTGGAAGAGGTCACTGGGCCAGGCAAGGCAGCTCACACCTGTAATCCCAGCATTTGGGAGGCTGAGGCAGGAGGATTGCTTGAAGCCCAGAAGTTCAAGATCAATTTGGGAAACACAGCAAGACCTCATCTCTACAAGAAATAAAAACAATTAGCTAGCTACAGTGGCACGCACTGTGGTCTCAGCTACTCGGCAGGCTGAGGTGGGAGGATCATTTGAGCCTGGGAGGTGGAAGATAGAGTGAGCCACGATCATCCCACTGCTCTCCAGCATGGGCAACGAAGTGAGACCCTGTCTCTTAACAAAACGAAACAAAACCAAAAGACAAAGTCACAGATTTGGTGGGGGGCAGAGTAGTCCCTTGAGGGTCGGGAAGTCATCTGTCAGCTTCTCAGGCTCCAGGATGACCTGGGGTGCTCCGTCCATAAGCATGGGCTGCTGTGGTGACATCACACCTGCATTGCTAGCATCTAGACCAGGATAGGCAGAATAAAGCTCGCGGGCCAAACCAGCCTGCCCCCCCCCCTTTTTTTTTTTAAAGCCTGTGAGCTAAAAACAGTTTTCACATTTTTAATTTATTATTATTATTATTATATTTTTTGAGATAGAGTTTCGCTCTTGTTGCCCAGGCTGGAGTGCAATGGCGCTATCTGAGCTCACTGCAACCTCCGCCTTCTGGGTTCAAGCAATTCTTCTGCCTCAGCCTCTCAAGTAGCTGGGATTATAGGCATGCACCACCAGGCCCAGCTAATTTTGTATTTTCAGTAGAGACTGGGTTTCTCCATGTTGGTCAGGCTGGTCTCGAACTCCCAACCTCAGATGATCTGCCCGCCTCTGCCTCCCAAAGTGCTGGGATTACAGGCGTGAGCCACCATGCCCGGCACATTTTTTAATAGTTAAAATATCAAAAGAATGATATTTAGTGACGTGTGAATTTAATTCCCATGCTCATAAATACAGTTTTATTGGAACAGAGCCATTATTCGTTTATGTGTTACCTGTGGCTGCTTTTGGGCTATAACAGCAGAGTTGAAGTAGCTGTGGCACAGACCTATGGCTTACAAAGCTGAACATATTTATTATATGGACCTTTATAGAAAATGTTTGCTGGTGCCTGACCTCAACGGTGTCTGGAGCATGTGATAAATAACAGCCAGATGTTACACGTATCTGCTTTTATAAACCTCATACAGCCCTGAGGTTGGCGTGGTTATTATCCCAAACTACATGTGGGGAAACTGAGGTGGAACAACGGACCCAAGGTCACACAGCTATTCAAATGGCCAGGCCAAGATTCAAACTCAGGGAGTCTGGCTTCAGAATCAAGCTTGGTTTTGTTTTATTTTTGTTTATTTATTGATTTTTTAAGTTGCTGTGCTCTTCTGCCCCTGATTGTTTGGTGAGTACACATAAGGATGTTTATAGCCAGGGAAGACACAAAACAGTGGCCTGGTGCAGTTCTGCAAACCTGCCAGTCTCTCCTTCAGCCATCCCCACGAGGTCTCTGAGCACGATACAGTACGAGCTGACCAACCGGAACAAGTGCCGCTTGTGCTTGTGTGTTCTTAGGTTTGGAGAGGCCAGGCCTGGGCTGGGAGGAGGACTGCAGTTGGCAGACCAGGCCTATCCACTGAGCACCAGGAGACATCTGAGGCCACTTCCCCAGGGCCCCTCCCACAGTAGGGCTCTGACATCCATGCCCTGCCTCTGCTGGGCCAGTCTGGGCTCTGGTCCAGAGATGCCTCCAAGACACTCTGTCTGAGAAATGATTAGGAGCCTCCAAGCCCGAGACAGGCCTGTAGTGAGAGATGGGGGAGAAGCAAGTGCCGGGAACAGTAAATAACCCGGGATCAATTTTCTGGGTGTGAATAGCACTAACCTGGATCTCTCCCATGATTCAGCGTTTCTGACCCAAGTAATCTGCAGTATTACAGTATGACATCTGCGGTTTGGTGTGGAAGGCAAACCAGAGTTCACGATGAGCTACGCCTGCTAATGCACAAGGGGAATGTAGACTCAGAGGGGCCTCCGGGTCTCCTTTGGGGTCTCAAGCTGCTAGGAGGCAGTGGCCTCCCCCTCACACTCCTCTGGGCTGCAGACCATGTGGGCCAGCCCTTTGGGAACTGTCTCGCCTGGAATACGGCTTCTCTCCCCTTTGTGCGTTGGTCCTTGCTGGGCATTTTCCACTGCCACCGTTAGTGCTTTGGAAATGGAGCTGGGTGGATAACAAGCCTAATAAGCAGGACTTTGTCTTTACCATGTACCTTGGCTCTCCCTACAAATGTTCAATTAGTGGCTGTTTCTCTCCTGCTAGAAACTGGACAAAAATAAAAGGAAGGCGTGATCTGATGTTCTTCATTTTCCAAGTGGGAATTGCCACGGATATGCAGCAACCCAGGCAGAGGGGGAGGCGTAGAAAGCTAACCCAAGTCTGGGAAAGGAAGTTGACAAAACTCAGAGGAAATGGCTCAAAGCACATGTGAGCACTTGATTGCCTTTTTCTCCCACAGCGGGCAGAGGTATTAGCAGTTTAGCTCACCTCTCCTCGTGACCTTGAAAATATTGTTTGCTGGGTACTGCCGTAACATCTTCATTAATGGTCTGGAACAGGGAGGCAACAGCATGTTAATTAAATTTGCAGATGATACTAAATTGGGAGATGTAGCAAACCTCAGGGAGGACAGGGATCTAATACCAGAAGACGTCGGGAGCTAGAACTGCATGCTGGAAATGGCCCAGTGGGCTGCTGGACAAATGTCACCAAGGCCCTCAGGACACAGGATGGAGGAGATGGGTGAGAGGGAGGGACCAGCCAAGAAGAAAAGGTGCTCCTGGGGGTTCCTGGGGGCTCCTGGGGGCACGGCAGCTTGAACACTGCCTTGTTCTCCAGATGGGTTCCTCAGAGAGCCAGAGGACAGTGGCCAGACCAAGGGAGAGTTCAGAGGAGCCGACACAGCCTAAGGATTGCAAGAGTGCCAGAGCTGAAGGAATAATAATGAAAAATGAAAGGTTTCAAAAGGTTGGCTTGCCCAGAATGCTGGCAAGAATTAAATGTGCATCGCTTATGTTAAGCAAAGGCCAAGGTGAGGCAAAGAACCCAGGTGCGGGAGGGAGGGCAGGAGGAGAGAGAGAGTTGCTGCCGAGTCTGCGCATCTAAAGTCCTCGATGCCCCTTACAGAGCCAGAGGTATGCGACCGGACTCACAAGCAAAAATACGAGTGGACGGTGATGGCATTTAAAACTGGGCCAAGCAAAACACCGGAGAGATGTATTTTGGGCAACGACTGTGCCCTGGCCCAGGGGACACGGGCCTTGGTGACCTGCGGGGTATTTTTATTCTTTTCCTTCTATGGCTCAGGGTCTTTTTTTCAGAACTCACAAATGATTTACTGAGAAACGATACACAACAGAAAACATACGCCAAGAACCCCATGATACAGACATAGCGCAAGTGGAGAGGAGAACACGGACACAGAGAGGGTCCGGCCAGAACTAATTTCCAGTTTGCTGAGCTTCTCGTTTGTGTGTTGCATCTGCTACTTGAATTAACATCCTGCATCTCCAATTTCCTGTTGAGTCCATTCAGTGCGCACTGACAACCTGGACCCGAAACAATCCAATAAAATGCTTTTCTTTTCGGTTCAGCCTCATGGACTATTGACAGTGTGCACACAACTTGGGGATTCGGCCGGGTTTTATAATAGCATGCCTGCCGTTTTCCTGGTCAATATTTCTCCGGGGGGGTTAAAATACTCCTACAAATGTCCCCGTCACCAACTTGCTTCTGGGTTTCCTTTCTATTTATGGGGGTTTATCACCAAAGCTTCTGCTATAAAACTTCAGGAAGAGATCACATAACTTTTTTTCCAAGGATGGAGTGTGGGTGCTAAGGGCAGGGCCTATGCTCTGGACTTCTGTGGGATTTGTTTTTTTTTTTCTGTTTCTTCTGTGAATTGAGCTTGTGGTACCAGATCTCCTTTTAATCGCGTTTTAAATATATATACTTATATTTTTATGGCAATGATGGATGTGTGTGAAGAGAAAGCAGATCGCTTTGGAAGTGATGAATTAATTCTAAGGAAGGGTTGGCCTCTCGTAAGCCAAAGCCTCTTCTTTCTCTTCAACCCCTTCGGGACAGGCAGCTCCTGGTTCCCTGACCTGAGGGCACCAGGCGCTAGAACAGGAGGCAGGGACAGTTGACACGTTTTCATAAATGATTAAGGAAGTTTGCAGTCTGTGGTTGAGAAAAGTTTGCACGTTCATGTTTAAGAAGGAAAGAAGTCTTGGTAGAGGTTTTATGCCACGGGGACGGGAGCCAAAGTTACTTCAAATGTCAGCCTTATTCAGGGTGGATTCAGGTAAAAGACGCAGACTGTCCAGTTTTTTTTTCTTCCATTGCATCAGCAAACCTCAGTTGTTGACTTTACCACATCTGCAGGGCTGATGGCTTTTGCATTTGGGGGGCTGCCAGCGGCTGCAAATGGAAACGGCATGCCACATGCAGCCTCTGCCATCGATAGCTGTGGGTGGCAGTCACACGGGTCTCCTTCCACCAGCCCACTCTGGAGTGGCAGGAGAAAGGGGAGGATTCTGTTTCCTCTGGGTTCCAGGGATAGGGCTGGGTGGCTGGGTGAAATCTGGGGAAGTATGAGAGTCTGGTGGAGGAGGGTGAGTTCACCCAGGAATTGAGCAGGAAATTGTTTGCTGGTCAGATCTGGTGTAAGGGGCCAGTCACACCTTCCATTCCCTGGGGGAGCTCAGGCCCCAGGCCCTTCACAGATGTCTGGCTAAGTAGAGACCAGGTCTGCCACCATAAATGACCACAATCCTCCATTCCTAATCCCTGTGGTCTCTGGTGTGCCACATCTAACTGAGATACACACCAAATGGGCAGGTCCCGAAATCTCAAGCAGGATAGCAGGGTGGGCCAGAGGCATGATCGTGTGTTCACACATCCGTGTCCAGGACGCAGGCAGGATGAACTTGGAGAGGGCAGTTTAGATAGTGGCAAGCCTCGGCTCTTCTTACCTAGATCTAAAATAAGAAAGAGCTGCCCAAAGCAGTTCTGAAGACAGGGGGCATGAGAGCTCACCCTTCCCTCCCCTGACAGCAGCCATTACTTTTCTTCCTTCTCCACTTTTAGAATAAGATTTTTCTTGAAGGAGCAACCAAGTTATTAGGAAATTACAGCCAAAAACACTGCAGGACTTTGAGAGAATATCCCCAGCTCTCAAGCAATACTCCATCACAGAGATCATTTATTTAATCACTATTCACCCAGGGCCTATCTCATGAATGTTTGACTGTCAGAACTGAAATCCACCCGAAAGTAAAGCTTCTCCTCAGAGAAGATTTGAGTTGTTCTTTGTAAAAAGGATAGAAAAAGGGGGAGTTTATTTAAAATAGACACGTGTAAGCCCTCGAGGGACAGAAGGCATAAATTGCAAGAACAGCTCCAATCAAACCTGAATCCTCCTGCTTTCAAGTTTTACTAGGGAGGATGGAAATGAAAGGGAATGGAGTATCCCTACTCACTTCTAAGTCACATCAAGGCAGTTAGCTTGTGACAGGAAGATTACCTGCAGGAGGGCTTTATTTGATGTGAAAAGGGTTAACATCATCTTAGTAGATTAAGAATTCTCTGGCTCTCTCAGGAGGGAGAAGCGAATTCAGAGCTTTTACGTGAAGGAATGTGCATGAACCCTTTCCAGACACTGGAACTGAAAGGGAGAAATGGCCATACTCGCTTCGTGTTTAACACGCAGACTTGTGAGGACCACAAGTTTTTATTATTTTCATTTGGGGGATGGCCTTGCTGGGTTGCAGAGAGGTAATGCAGAGTAGGGTAGGAGTATGTTCAGTTCAGAGCCGTACGTAAAAGGCGCAGCAATGGACCCACTGGTGAGTGGTGAGTAATTACTACCTAGTGTTGAGCTCTGTGCTTGGCACTGGGTGGGGATGTGCACACGGATGATGTAAGCACAGCTCAGCCCTGCAGGGGCACTTGTTCTGCTCAAGAAGGAAAGATGAACAGCTAGGAATCAACGCTGAATACCAGGAGATGGCACTTAGCATGGGCAACCAACTCTGAAGGACCCCAGAGTCCTTAAGGCCAGAGTCATTGAAAAGGGCTTTTAAGAAGGGGTGGATGAGCAGACTTCAGCGTGTGGTGGGAAGGTGTGCAGCCTCAGGAACCTCCATGCCCATGCCATCCTCTTCTCCCCTTCCGCCTCTCTCTTCCCCTCCCTGTCGCATCCCTCTGCCCTCAGCATCTCTCACACCCGACCTCCACCCTCCCCAGAGACTGGGGACACATTTCAGGCCAGCCGTGTTATTGGATTTTAAATGATGCGATGGCTTTTTAATTCTTGCCTTAATTGCCTTTCCATGCAGGGCACTGAGAATGGTTGATTACCAGGCAACTGGGCCCGGCGGTGACATTCCTTATCCGATGTCCCTTCAAGCTGCAGTCAAAGGGACATGTTCTCAGGGCCTTGAGAGTGAGGTTTTCTTAGGTCTAGAAGCCAGCCCCTCCCCAGCTTCCAGCCTGCAGGCACCTGGTGGCCACTTGGGCCTGAGTGCGCTGTCCGTGGTGCTGATGGCCCTGGCCACTCTTCACGCAGCTTTGAAACGTGGAGGGCTGAATAATTTAAACAAATAGACTTGGACATATTTCTCTTTTCCCTGAGGGGCAGACAAACATCGCCTGCTGAGTCTCTGGAATGATTACCCCTCATTCAAGGGTACTCAGAAAAACAAGAGATTCAGGAAGCTAGAGAGAGGAGTGTGGGCGGGCTCAGCCTCTCGCAGTGAGTGAGAGCTTGCTATTAGCTCCCTAGGGAGAGGGGCCCTGAAAAGGCGAGCCCAGCCCTCCCCTTAGCCACTGGCTTTGTCAGGTTGGTACAGGGGTCCGGTTTGTTTCCCCCAGTATTTTTCCAAAAAGCTCATGATGACAGGGCCAAGGACTCCTAAAAGACCCCAGTTGGCTTATTGTGTGGAGGCTCCCACAGAGGCCGGCTCTACACAGAACCACACCGACCAACGCTGCATGGGGAGGAGATGGCTCATTGGAGGACTGAACAGCCTGGGCATGGCAGTAACCACGCGGAGTGGGCAGCAGGGCTTCCCTTCACCCTCCCACCCCCAAGCTGCCCTCCCTGAGGTTCTGTATGCCCTCTTCAGGCCTGGGCCCAGCTCAGGTACCAGGGAGGGGGGCCCCAGCCTCCTCTTCCTCCCACTGCTCCCACTCCGTCTCAGTGCTGCCTCTCTGGTTGCTGTTCTCCTCTCCAAGTGTCCTTTGCTCTCCTTCACACCCCATCCCACAGCCTAGTACTGAGTGGCTACCCCTGATGGGCCCTCTTCGCAGACCACAGCCACCTTTTCTTTCCTCACAGCCTCTGCTTCACTCAGAACCCTCCTGTGTCCAGCAGGTCCAAGGTCTGAAGGTGCTGACCAGGGTGCTGAGCATTGGTGGGTGCCCAGGAATCAGGAATGCAGTCTCCTCCTCAAGGGCTAACTCCCCGGGGGAGAGAGGGGGAACTGAGAGCAATAGGGCCACTTCCCCTCAGGAGGTGCAGCCTGAGGGGCCAATCCTGGGGGGGGCCAAGGAGGCCAAACTCACTGAGGCCACCAGGAGGGAGTGCTCTCCTCCATGATGGGTGGGGCAGGGGACTTGAGTATACTTTGGCTATGGGAGAGGCTGAAGCAAGAGAGTTCTCCCTAAATCACACAGTACTGCTGGAAAGGGAGAGACTATGAGAGCCCAGGGGCCAGAGAGAGCCAAAGGGTTGCCACGGGGTATGAACTCTGGGGCCTCAGCCTGTTCTCCTGGAGGTCCCTTCCCCAGCTGCATCCCACCCCACCACCACCCACCCACTGGCTCGGGTGTGACGGCTCCCCCTGCCCTTCCTGCTTTCATGTCGGCATTTCAATTCGCTGATTTAACATTTCCTTAGAAGGCAGGATTGGATTTTTCCCCCCGCTTGATTTCCTAGGGTTTGTCTCTTCATTGTTTTTCTTCTTCAAAGAACAAAGGCAAAGACAAGCACCTGTTTCTTATGCTGTCTGCTGAAATTCTGCAGTTGTTGGTGGTAAAGGAGGTTGGGGGAGGCGGGAGAGGATGCATTTGGGAGATGGGACACAGAGGGACAGGGTTTTCACACCCAGTGAGGTGAGCCCTGCCTCTGGGAGAAGCCCTCTGACCACAGATCCCAGGCCTAGGGGGAAGGTGGCTGGCACCAGAGGACACTCCCTTGATGGAGGCAGCCAGAGCCCTAAGCTGCCCTGACAACACTGAGGGTTCTCACGTGTGCTGGCCTGAAGGCTGGATCAGGGTCACCCCACACAGCCAACTGTGGCAAGGCCTGCCCCTCCCACTCTCCCTACTGCTCTCTCCAGCAGGGACAGTGGAGTGAGCAAGAGGACTGCGGGCAGCCAGGGCCACGGTTGCCACTCCTCCACCAGGAGTAGCCCTGCTGGGAAGCTACAAGCAGGAAAGAGTTTGGCCATGTTCTAGAAACTGACATTCTGTGTGGTGTGGAGTGGGCCTGGGGTGGGGGTGGGGTGGGTGGATGAGCTGTGGAGAGGAGAGAGAAGCGATCCCACAAGACCCCAAGGGCCACATGAGGACACTTATCATGCCCTGACCGTCTGCAGCCTCCCTTCCTCCCAGCTAGGGGCAGAAGGAGAGAGCCAGAGGGGCTGGACTCATCCTTTCTCTCTCTCTCTCTCTCTCTCTCTCTCAGCTAGGATTCGCCACATAACCTGGCTTGGCCAACTGCTCACTGCTGCCCTGGACTTTGAGTCTCAAATGGCCAAAGATGGGAAAAAAGTCAGGCTCCTTCTCAGTGGTAATGGGGGAGACCTTGTGGGTGTTCTGCTCAGGCTGTTCCCCACCAATAAATGCCTCTTAACTGTTTTCCAAATCTAGAGTCGCCTGTCATCACTTCTGAGCCCCCCCCATTTCTTTTCTTAAGATAGCCAGGAGCAGAGGGTGTTCCACAGGGGGCACACATCCTGATTAACCCTGGATAGTTCGAAGGGGATGCCACTCAGGACGTTAGATGGGGGAGGAGAGGACATGGTCTGGGTCAGGGTACCATGTGGAAAGCAGATTGTGGGGAGGAAACAAGAGAAGCAGGGACCCCCGTCGGGAGGCTGCAGGCCAGGGGAGGGAGGATGGTGATGTTGGAAACCCAAGATTCAGAATATATATTTGGAAGCAGATTTGGTAATGAAAGAATCAAGGGTGATGTTTAGGTTTCTACTTGAGTGTGGTGTGGATGGTGGTGGTGTTTACTGAGCTGGAGAAAACGGAGGAGAGACACGTGTTAGGGGGAGGTAGCATAACAGTTCCGTGATGAATATTTTAATGGTGAGAAGCTCTATCAGTGACAGTCCAAGCAGGAAAACAGAGCTTTCACCAGGCAGTTCAACCGGGGAATATAATATGCAAAAAGAATTACAAAGGTGCTGGAGGAGCTGAGCAGGAGATGGGAAGGACCTGAAGATTGCTAATGGCAGCAATCTGCTCCACCCGAGGTTGGAGGAACAGGGATGGCCTGGGAGCTGGGCTGCCCAGTGGGAGCTGAGACCAGAGAAGGGGCTGCCCAGGGGCCTCCCAGAGTGGAACTGGAACTGTGGAGGGACAAAACTCTGAAAGCCAATAAACAGCCACTGGCAGAGACACCACAGATCAGAGGAGTGGGGGAAGAAATATCCTGGCTTCTCCTCTTCTCCCTCCCACCAGCCTCCAGCCTGTGGCTTCTATTGGTCTAATCTGACAGGAAGCCAGCAGACAGGGAGTCTGGGAAATGTAGTTTGCGGGGGGCAGTGCACCTGTGATCCATTGCAGAGCAGTGAAGCGGGCAAGGACACAGGATCCGCACAGGGGCCACCAGAAATCATTCTGAGTTTGACAAGTCTCCCTCCAGGAGTATCTGTATTTTTTATTTTTATTTTTCAGACAGAGTCCAGCTCTGTCAAACAGGCTGAAGTGCAGTGGCACGATCTCAGCTCACTGCAACCTCCACCTCCTGAGTTCAAGTGATTCTCCTGCCTCAGCCTCCCGAGTAGCTGGGACTACAGGTGTGTGCTACTATACTTGGCTAATTTTTGTATTTTTAGTGGAGATGGGGTTTCACCATGTTGGCCAGGCTGGTTTTGAACTCCTGACCTCAGGTAAATCTGCCTACCTAGGCCTCCCAAAGTGCTGGGGTTACAGGTGTGAGCCACCGTGCCTGGCCCCAAAATACCTGTATTTCTAACAATCCCTATTCAAAAGGATAAATCTATAATGAGGAGATTCAGGTATCAGGAACAGGCAAGTTTGGGGGCCATGATGTCATGCGGGGTCCCTCCTAGTTCCTCTGCAGGATGTGACTTTTGTTCCATCCAGGCTGAGTCTGCCTTGGAAGTCAGATCTGGACTTGTTCATATTCTAAGAAAGCCACCCCCAGACCTGCGACCTCCATCCCCACCTTTCCAGGCTCCATCTCCAACATCCTTCTAATTTTTTTTTTTTTTTTTTTTTTTGCAGGGAATGGAAACAGGACTTGTCAGAAATCTGCCTCCAGAATGAAGAGAAGAAGGAGACATGTGATTAGGAGGGCTGTGAAGTGGTGATGACAGCAGCTGCTTAATATGGGAAAAGGACTCCTAATTATTGCTTGGACAGGCAGGGAAGTAAAAAGTCAATCAGAGCCAAGGTAGAGGGCAAACACAGCGGGCTGCCCCGCTAAGAACTCCATGCCTGAGCCCCTCCCATTACTGCTGTGTGGCAAGTCCAATGTTTTGCAGGTTCCTTTCCAAAGCAGTTCTGGGGATCCCCAAGGAATTCTTGCACGTCTCCCAAAATCCGTGGTGGCAGCTCTGCCAGCATCTTGCTCCTACTGACAGCTGCTCCTGGTCTCTGTCTGCCACCTCTTCACTGTGGGCATTTTCAGGTCAATTCCTTCCTCCTCAACCCCTTCCTTCCAAGCTGGGACACAGCCTAACTCCCTTAATTTGGAAAGCCTGGCAAAGACCAGGCTCTGGGGATTTAAACAAACTTTACTTAGGGCTTAGCCAGTGTAAAGAAAAGTTGACTGGCAGGTGCCCTGATCCTGCCTCCACAGGCACCTCTCCAACCCTTCTCATGCTGGGCAGCTCTCATCTTGCTTGGGTTGGACCAATACCAAGGGGCCACTTACACCTGTAGTGAGAGTGCCTTTGGCCCTAACCCTGTGACCCAGGGTCCAGATCCCCAACCTCTGCTGAGCTGAGAGAGAGAGAGGCCACATTGCCTCCAAAATCATGTGCTTCTCATCAAATCCACCCTCTCCAGTCCAAAAGAGGAGTTTAGCTGCACGTTTACACAAAAAAATCTGCTAAATTATTTTTCTCGGAACAGAAGAGCTGTCTTCCGCAAAACGAATCAGAGAAGTGCTGACAGCTTTGACACAGAAGTTCGTTCCCATTTCTGGCCAATAAGGTTGCAAAAATATTAGGACTCGGCTTGGCAGGAGCCCCTTTTCATGTAGATCATGAGGTCAAGGTCTGCCTTGCTGGGGCACAGTGAGCATTAAATAAACAATGAATGCCAAGAGCCTGGTGTGTCTAGTAGGTGCTCAATTCATGCTGAGGCATTCCCCATCTTTTTTTTTTTGAGACCAGTTTCACTCTTGTTGCCCAGGCTGGAGTGCAATGGTGTGATCTCGGCTCACCGCAACCTCCGCTTCCCAGGTTCCGGCGATTCTCCTGCCTCAGCCTCCTGAGTAGCTGGGATTATAGACATGTGCCACCACACCCAGCTAATTTTGTATTTTACATAGAGATGGGGTTTTTCCATGTTGGTCAGGCTGATCTCGAACTCCCAACCTCAGGTGATCGTTTCCCCATCTTGACTCAGTTACCTCAACTGTAATATTAATATAAGGAAGTGGTAGGCCACCCTGGGGAGCTTTGGAGGCCCCTCCCAACTCTCTTAGCACCACACACAGGGAGGAGGGAGTTTTCTGAGTGATGACAAAGGGCTTGGGAGGGGGACCAGACCAAGCATTGCGGACGTGGGGTCTCCTGGAGGCCAGCTTCGTGGACCCTGAAATATGTTGAAGCTGGATTCAGGTCCAGGAGCTCTCCCTCCCTGCGGCGCTGTGTGCCCCTTGGACAAGGCACAACCTCTGTGTGTTTCACTTTCATCTTCTGATGACTGGGCATGTTAGTCTCGCCCAATCCCTCACTTCCTGGGTTGACCTGAGAATTGAGTGAGATATGGATGTGAAAATCTTTCTTCAGCCTAAATGTCATCTCCACCAAGGATGGGACCACACGTCTGATTCAGGTTTGAGTTGCCAACACCTAGATGGGAAGCAGAGCCAGGCCTGGGGTTGTGTGAACCCAGGGTTTGCAGGACCCAATCCATGTGTGGAGGGTCTGGAGAAGCCGCCTGCACCCATACCTACACAAGTGTGATGCCGTTTGTATCACCGCGCCCCTGCTGACCTCATCAATAGTGGAGTGACTGCGTAGCCCTGCACCTGGGACACAGTGATGCTGAATAAGAGCTTGCGAAATAAATGGATTTGTGGGTGAGAGCTCCGGCTTGAAAGGAAGAAAATGATCAAAGGGGTAGAAAAAATCAATAATGATGGAAATACCTCAGCAAGGAAGACACATCCCCAGGTAGAAAGATGGTCTGCTGTTTGTTCAGCTGTAAGCAGTTGCTGAGAGCTTTCCAAGGGGAATACGGAGATGAACAAGGCACCGTCCCTGCCCTTCAGGGGCTCATGGTTACATCAGAGGGGGAAGCAAATGATTCACAACCTCAGTAAAGGGTGGACCAAAGTCCAGGGGACACAGAGGATAAAGGTCAGTGAGCCTTTCCTGGTAGATGGGCTCCAGGAGGGCTCCCTGGAGGAGGTGGCATTCATATGCAGAGTGGAGAGGAGGGTGTTTAGGCACAACTTTTCATAGAACCTGATGGAGCGGCACAGAGGTCAGTCAGGCAAAGGCCTTCTGCAGAATAGCTGGGGCTGTGGGCTCTGTTCTGGACAGTTAGCGGGGAGAGGTGACTGCCCCCACCCCTGTGCTGGACCTGGACCCTCTCTCCCTGTGTGTCTGCTCCTGCTGGGGGTGCAATGCTCACTGCTGTTCACTATGCTCTGAGCTGAGGCCTTCGATCAACACCTGTGTTGCAGCATCAAAGTGCAGCTCAGTTAGACGGAACACATGTTTATGGAACAGCCCTGTGGAACCCACAGCAGCGGCCCTGATTCGCTTCTCTCCTGGGGGTTTGGAAGGGAAGAGGACTCTGACCCAGATTCTGGCCCAAGACTGTTCCTACCCTGCACGATGGGAGAAGGCTGGGTGAGGAATCAGAGGCAGGCACAGTTACAACCAAATGAGAGGGACACACAGGCCAGTGGCTCCTGCCTTTTCAAGCGTGAAGATCCATGCTTGACAAAAAGTCTCAGCCGCTTTGAACACTGACTGGATGTGAAAGAATTACCATTAATCATTTTTTTTTTGAAGTGGGATAATGGTATTTTGACTCTTTAAAAATAAAGTCCTGGCCAGGTGCAATGGCTCACTTTGGGATTCCCAAAGTAATCCCAGCACTTTGGGAACCCTAGGCGGGTGGATCACCTGAGGTCAGGAGTTCAAGACCAGCCTGACCAACATGGAGAAACCCCGTCTCTACCAAAAATACAAAATTAGTCGGACGTGGTGGCCCATGTCCCAATCCTAGCTACTTGGGAGGCTAAGGCAGGAGAATCACTTAAACCCGGGAGGCGGAGGGTGCGGTGAGCCGAGATCATGCCATTGCACTCCAGCCTGGGCGACAAGAGCGAAACTCCATCTAAAAAAAAAAAATAATAAATAAAGTCTTTATCTTTTAGAGATATACAGTAGAAGATTGAAATAGGAAATGATATGGTATCCAGGGTTAGCTTCAAAATAACCAGGGAGGGGGATGTGGCTGGGGTGTAGAGACCAGCCGGGAGCTGAGGGCTGCTGATGCTGGGTGAGGGGGTGTCTGGGGCTCCCCAATTCTCTGCGCTTGTGTGTGCGTGTGTGTGTTTAAATTCTCCAGAATAAAAATGTTAAAAAGCAAACCAAAAAAGAATAAAACCCAGCATCACTTTGTTGGAAAATAAAAACTTTGAACTGCGCTTTCAGTACCAGTCACTGTGTAGGAAATTCACAATGACAAAAATCCACTGTGGGTTCAGCAACGTTTTGGATGCATTTGCGTTTTATTAATCACAAGAACATCTTTAGACATCTGAAAAATGGCAGTGCGAGTGTGTGGGACACTACGTTCAGTCTGCAGGCCACGTTCAGCTGGCGTGCGACATAGGGATCTTTGACAGTTTCAGAGCCGGCTGGGGCTAGGCGTGCCAGCTGAGAGCAGTCCTTGGGGGAATGAACAGCAGTGGCCTCAGGCTCCCCAGGATGGGGACGGTGTGGTGACAGGGATCGTGGGCCAGTTCCTGCCACAGACTCGCCACATCTGGTTGCTGTGCATGTGGGAAATGACTTCATGGACACCTTGTAGCCCCATTCCACCTGCCGTGCCCCATTAGGCAGGTGATACATATTCTTCAGGCTCAAGGGAGAGCCAGGGGTGTGGAAGAAGGTGGTTCTCCCAGATCCCTGCCCCTGCCAGAGTGGGGCTCTGGGCACTTCTTGGGTTGAAATTTAGGGTCAGCCCAGTTTTCCCCCGCCCATTCCCACCCCTCCCTGTGGGCAGGTGCTGACGCTTTCTCCACTTCCCAGCCTCCCCTTTTTTTTCTCTAGCTTCTTCTCCTGTCGCTGCAGTCCCAAGGCAGGGCTCAAGAGGCCACATGGGAGAATGGAGGGAGATGTTCCTCATCTCCCCATTTTGCGTTCTCATTTGTGTCCTTCCAGGGAATTTACTGAAACAACCTGAGGACTTCCCCAGGGGGACTTACAAAGAGGACACAGTGGAGGGCAATGCTTAATTCAAAGGCAAAACATCCATGGGGGAGTGGGAGGGGCAGGGAATCAGGGGAACTGAGGGAGGTGGGAGAGAGATGGGAGGATGAGAAAAGAAAGAAGGACAGAGTGTGTGGTGGGAAGGAGAATAGAGTTTGGTACAGAGGGAGGCAGGAAACAGAGGAGCTGGGGTTTCCCGCTGTGACCCAGGCCCTGAGTGGGGTTGGTCCTGAGCTAGGGAGACTCCAGGTGTAGGGGCATCTGTGTCCTCCTCCACTGCAGCATGCTGCCATCCATCTGCATCCCACTGCATCAAGACTAGGTCCCTGTCACTGCTGTCACTTCCACTGTCACATGGCCGTGGCTCCCTGCCACTAAGGAGCGGTCTACAGGCACCAACCAGGCACGAGCAGAGCCTCTTTCTCTCCACTTTCCCTGTTTCCCCATGTTTCTGGGCATCTTGTGCCTGGCACTCTGGAAGGAGGATTTAGAGAACACCCCTACCCACCCCCAGGCCAGATGGGGGGTAGCTGGAAGTGTGAGCAGGAAGGTTGTCCGAGGCTGTGAGACTGCTGTGCTGCTAACCTCCTGACCCCCACCCCAGGCTGGAGCGGAAGGAGTTTCTAGGAGGGGGGTGCACCAGCAGTGCGGGGCTTCTCAGACTCGGTGCCCAAGGAAGTCCACATGGGGCTCTGAGTCAACGTTTCTGGGCCAGTCCTCTGTGTCCCATATAGCTGGGAGATTTTGCCACATGGAGGTCTGCCCAGCCTGGCCACCTCCCCCAGGACAAAGAGGCCTGAATGTGGGGTCCTGCAGGACCACTAACTGGCTATGTGACCTGAGACGAGTTGCTGCTTGCCAAGGGTTTGAATGTGTCCCCAAAGTTCATGTGTTGGAAACTTAATCACCAATGTAACAGTGTTGAAAGGTGGGACCTTTAAGAGGTGCTTAGGCCGTGAAGGCTCTGCCCTTGTGAATGGATTAATGTCACTATTGAAGGAGGGGTATAGTTATTTTGGGAGTGGGCTTGTTATAAAGGCAGCCCCCTCTTACTCTGCTCTCTTGTGTCCTCTTGTCCTTCCATCTTCGGCTACGGGATGACGCAGCATGGAGACCCTCACAAGATGCCAGCACCTTGATATTGGACTTGTCAGCCTCTAGAACTGTGAACCATATAAACTTCTATTGTTCATCAATTACCCGGTCTGTGGTATTCTGTTACAGCAACACACAAGGAACTGAGATACCGCTCTCCCTGAGCTTATTTCCCCAACTGCTGAGAGGCCACACACTCCCTACCAGAGCTACTCTCAGGACCCCAGGCTAGAGGGGTGAGGAGGAAGGAGTTGGAGCCCCTTCCCAGAGGTGCTGGGCTACAATGGGGCTCTTCCCCCAAGAGAGCTGCTGAGGAAGAGATGGACTTTGAGGGCCTGCCTGGTCCTGTTCATGCTCCTGCATGTCTTCCTTCTGCCTGTGCAAATCCAGCTGTCTCCTCTAGGGGGTCTTCCTGGATTGCACTAGCCCTTTCTGCCCTCCTTTCCTCTGACTACCAGGCTGAGTCCCCAGTCCTGTGCTGGGACCAAGAGGGTGCAGGTATCAAGGCTGAGGCCTTAGTGACACATATTTCGCAAAGAATCCTCTAGAGTAGGTCTCTGGCAGAACCTCAGTGCCATTCCCCCCATTTGCCATCTAATTGGATTGGGTGCCTGGACATGGACCAACACGCTGTGGCTGAGGAAATAGGGTGGGACCAGATGATGCAGGTCCTCGCGCTGGCACGTCCCTGTGGCTGAGCCAGGAAGCTCAGGGCGCATCGACCCCTCCCTCTCCTCCTCCTCCCTCAGGCCAGGAGTCAATAATGTCTGTTCCTAGTGCTGCTGCTCCACTGTCCCCAACCCAGGACCCCCTCACCCCTGTCTGCGATGTCTGCACTTGTGTTCTCCCTGGCCCCCAGCCTCCCTGATCCTCGTCCTGCCAGCCCATCCGCCCTCAGCCTTGCTTCTGAATGCCTGACGGCTCCTCTTTCTGCTTCAGGAATTTGAGGGCTTTCCGTGAAGTCACAGCCACTTAGCCAGGGACTTTCAGCACCTGCCTACCACCTGCTTTTTCTGGCCCACGTCCAGTGTCTTCCAACCCCCATCACTGAGGCTACCCAGCACCCCAGGTTTTTGGTCCAGTTCTTTAAAAATGCAGATCCCACCCTTCTCTAGGTTGTGTTCACGCTGTTCTCCTCGGCTGGGTCCTTCAAGGCTGAGCAAAAATGTTACCTTTCCTCTGGCTGCTTTTCCTACTCTTCAGGTGGAATTAATTGCCACCTGTGTCCCCATTGTATCTGTAAACACCTCTAGCATGGTTCCTTCTCCTTTCTATTAATGCTGTGTTATCTGTCCCACTCCCCCGTAGGGATCTGTGTCTAGACAATGGGGACTGCCTCTTATTCATTTAAAATTTTGGCCTGCACACAGTAGGCACATAATAAACGCTTGTTAGGTTGAGTAGATAATTGCCATTCGCACCATGCACGCATAGTCCGTTGTCTTTTAAAACTTTAAAAACTATTACAAAAATAATCCCTACAGGTTTTTAAATGTTCGTAACGATGCCTAAGAGGATGAATAAAAAGCAAAGTCCCTCACACAGTCTAATTCCCGGTGTGAGCCGAGGAAGAGCAGGCAGTGTTTTCTCTAAGCCAGTGGTTCTCAAAGCTGGTCCTCCTCCTGGTAGCATCAGCATGTGTCAGGAATGCAGATTCCTACTGAACCCCATGCCCGGGGCCCCAGGAGGTGAGGCGCTCACAAGCCCAGGTGAGAGCGCTGGCCCAGGTGGTCTGGTTTCCAGCCTGAGAACCAGTTCTATCTGTGCAGAAGCTCCCGGGCCTGAGGCCTTCCTCAGAGCCCCAGCCTCCGTTTTGGATCAAAACTCCAAAGTCAGCCCATTTCCTGGTCTTTTGCCTCTCTCAGCCTCAGTGGGTGGCAGAGAGAGCCAGTGTGGGCATGGCCAGCACCCTGGCCTGGCATCCCAGGTGGCTATGGCTGGACCACTGACTTGCTGAGTGGTGACACTGGCGGAGTCACTTACTTCTCTCCTCTCAGAAAGGCGGGTATTCTCTGAATGCTCTCCAAAAACGGATGGGAGCAAAAAATATTTGTTCCTGGAGCTCTCTGAGGGCTTATGCTCTGGATAAAGAGAATTCTATGGAGAGATGCTACTAGTTTCCAGAATTTCCAGGAAAAGGGGCGAGATCCTTTTTCTGGTAGGAAGAAAGAAAGCGGTAGGAAAGACCTCCCTCCTCCCCTGCGCTTTCCAGTGCAGAACGAATCACCCCGCTCGGTTGCTGCGTGTGTGTGGATCAAGGCAAGGAAAGACTCTGCTGCATAAATCACTCTGTAAAGAGCTGAGTGTAATGCACAATTGCTAAGCACCTACTCTATGCTGGACGCTGTTCCAGATGCTGGGGACACCGCAGAGAAGAAACAGACAAAAATAGTCACCCCGATGGGGTTTACATTACAGTCACGAGAAACGGACAATAAACCAAAACAGAGCTAAAATATGTAGTGCCGGGGGACCAAGGGCCACGAAGGGGAATGAGGCAGCGGCTCTGGGTGCTCAGGGCAAGGAGGCCGGGTGCGAAGCGCTGAGTTGTGAGGCTCCTCCTGTGAAACAGACAGAGGGACCTGACAAGGGCTCTTCACAGGAGCCAGGACGAGGCCGCTCTGCCCTTAGGGAGCTTCCAGTGTGTTTGGAGAAGGAAGCCAGAGTCAGAGGGCATGGAGGGCTTCTTCCCCCACAGGAGGTTGTTTCTGAGCGGGCTTCAGGCGGTTTAGGGAAGGCGGGAGACCTGGGCTGGGCTCAGAGCAGACTTCCGAGAGGAGGTGGCATCTGTGCTGGGCCTTGAGGGATGAGTGGTCACAACTGCATGGGAGGGAGAGGCCACTCCAGGTCAAGGGACACTGTGCGCCAAGGGTGGCAGCGGCTGTCCCCCTTGGAGGACGGCATGGGCCACCCCAACCCCTGGGCTGAGCTCAGGAGGCACTGCCGGGATTGGGCCCTTATGAATGGCACCCTGTGTAACCCTGCACCTCACTTCCATGCACCTTGTAAAGGCTGGTGATGACAGCCTCTACCCTTGGCGGCATGTTGACCCCACTCCTCTGTTCCCTGCAAGGGCCCCTGGCCCCTCCCACTGCCACCGCCCTCTCCCCCTCTGTCCCCTCCTAGTCTTAGACAACAAAGAAGTGTTTCGGACAAAAGTCAAGAGAACGTTTTCATTGGAGGAGTGGACTACAGGAAGGCACGGATATCCATTTCTCTCTTCTTCAAGGAGACCCTGAAACTATCCTTCCGCAAGCCCAAGGTCAACTCCGGTCCCAGGAAGCCCCTGCGTGGGTGGGGAAAGCCAGTACAAATGAGGGATCTGGTGGTCCAGAAAGGGGTTGAGAAGTCTGTGCCTCAGTGTCTCTTCTGGGGCTGTGTTGTGGAGCTGGGTGGAACCAGGGCCAGGCTTGCCAGAGAGATGCCCAGTGGCGGGTGTTTTGCCTCCACCCTGCAGCTCACTGCAGGACTGCGGGCGTGTCTGGGCCGCAGGGCCCCAGGGTGAAATACGGCCCTGGGGAGGAAGGCTTGCGGGCACTGCGCTGATGAAGGCGCCAGCCATTACATAACCATCCTGATGGGCTTTAAGCTCCCAGTGGAGACGTTTTTGCTGCAATTGCCAAATAATAATAACGTGGTGGCACCTCCTCCAGTCATTTCTCTACTTATTCCCCATAAATGAAAAGGCAGGATGTTTCCCAGAAGGGTTGCAGCTAGAATCTCATTTCTCTCTGATATCTGAGAGCCTGGGATGAAGAGAGAGTGCTGCAGCCCCCTCAGGCCCACCCTCCCCACCCACCTCCTCCATGACACCCAGGCTCCTCCCTGGTCCTCAGTCTCAAGACTGTTCCTCACTCTCTCCTTCTCCCACAATCCCACGGCTGTGACTCTGGCTGAGTTCCCTTGTCTTCAAGGTTCCCTGACTGCCTCTCTTCGCCCTGCCGCCTCCTCCCCCTCCCTTCTCGTCTGTCCCCTCCTCCCTTCACCTCTCCTTTTCAATGATCCCTGCGTCTCCTGCACAATACTCCTTCCCAAACCTCCTCTCCCCTTCTCCCGACCCTTGCTTCCCTCCCACTTTCCAGGATCTTTCCATTTTGCAGATGAGTGAAGAGACCCAGAGAGACAAAGGAACTTGCCGAAGGCCACGGGAGCCCATTCACCTGGGCGTTCTAGCTCCAGAGACCAGCTGGTGACGGTGGCATTGTAGGTGCTTGGCATGCCACAGCTGCTGTCCATCTGCTCTGTGAGATGAGGGGCTGGACAGTGGTCCCTCTAGCCAGGCTGTCTGTATTGTAGTCCCCTGGTGTGTCCCCTGGGAAGCAGCAGGTCTGGCTGGACCAGCCCCTTGCCTTGTGGCCCAGCAGCATCGGCATCACCTGGGAACCGGGTGAGTCAGATCCTTTGAGTCAGCTTCATTATTTTAAGGACACCCCCCTCCCCCAGGAAATTCATGGGCACATGAGCGTTTGTGCTAGAGTCTTTCCTTCAGGGTGAGGAGTCTGTATTCTGCTAGTCTTGCCTGCAGGAGGGAGACATACACCCCCTCCGCCATCTCTGTGTGTGTGCAGGGTGACGGAGTCAATCTGGGTGGAGCCATGTGCTCGCAGCCATGGGCAGCAACCCCCCTCTTCTGCCCTCTTCTGCATCCAGAAAAGCATATCAGGGTCCCCCGACCCAGGCTGCCTGGCTCAGAGTGGGGCCACAGTGGGCAGGTGCTCTGCTGGTTGCCTGTGGGTCTCCTGATTCCTGGCCATGCCCTGAGAGATAAAGTCCTGCAAACCAGAACCTGGCATTCATGGGCAGGGCCTGTCCACCTCTTTCCTGAGTGTAGTAGTACACATTGGTGGCTCTGGCCCAGAGGCAGAGGCAGGATACCGAGGGGAAGGGCTGCAGGCCGGGCCCCTGTCTGTGGTGCCTCCCAGCCAGCCACCCCAGCCCTGTCTCAGGACTCCCACCTGAGGGTCTAAGAGTAGCTCCTGGGAGGAGAGGGACATTGGTCTCCTGGGCCCCATAGGGAAGGCTGCTCCTAGCCCTGTGGCTGGTGTCCTGGGGCTGGAAGGGACACTGTCTTCCCATTCCAACCCTTTATTTGACAGGAAGAAACAAGACCTGTGAGGGAAAGGACCTCCTCCTCTTTGGAGGAGGTCCACAGCTCCGGGGCTTGGCCTGGCCACCCACCCAAGGGCAAGGAGGGCAAGGTGAGCAAGAAGGCCTCACTACTGGCATACGCCAGGACGTAAGTGGCTCATGCCAAGAATCCTGGAGTCGCCCTCCCCCTCACCTCTTCACACTGTGTGGCAGCATAATGATGGCCACAGGTTCTTTGATCTCCCCTGCACTGAGAGATGGTGGGGTCTAACTCCTCTCCCCTTGATCAGGCTAGCCCTGGCGACTCACTTGACCAATAGAAGGCAGCGGAAGTGACGTCCTGGGATTTCCGAGGCTAGATGGTAAGAAGCCCTGGAGCTTCTGCCTTGGCTTCCTGAGATGCTTGCTCTTGGAACCCAGGAGCCCCAGGAGAGACCCACACGAGGAAGGGCTGAGGCCTTGGGTGGATGGGCCAGGCCCAGCCGCGGTGCAGCCATCAGCACGTGCCCACCAGCTGTACGGGACCCACCCCGCAAGTGGCTTCCCAGGCCACCCCTGTGACATCATATGGTGCAGAGAAGAGCCTTCCCCGTTGAGCCCTGTCCGAATTTTGCAGATTCATGAGCAAAATAAATGCCTGTGGTCGTTTTAAGCCACCAAGGACCGGGGGTGGTTTGTTGTATAGCAATAGGTAACTGGAATACATCCCGAATCCAATCTGTCAGCAAATCTCGTCAGCTCTGCCGTCTAAATATATCCCCAGTCCGGTCACTGTCATCTTTTGCTTGGAGATGACAGTGGCTTTCTCACAGCATCCCTGGCACCTGCCCTTTGCCCCTGCTGTCTGTTCTCCTGTTAAAACCAGAGTCAGGTCACACCTTTCTGCTCAAACCCTCTAGAGGTTCCTCTTCCACTCAGAGTGGAAGCCAAAGTCCTTTCCACGGCCCAGAAAGCCCTGTGGGGTTGGACGCCACTTCCCCTCCCCCACGCCCACCTCCCTCTTGCTCACTGCCCCCTTCCAGTCCAGCCCTGATCTGCTTGTTAGTCTGGGACCATCCTGGCGGGGCCTTTGCACCACTGCTGAGTGGAAGGCAGCTTCCCCTAGATGTCCCCAAGGCTCCCGCCCTCTCTTCACTTCCATCTCTGGTCACATCTGTCCAGAGGGATTTTTCTGTCCACGCAACAGAAAACGGTATTCCTGTGCATTCCAACCCCACCCCCCCATTCTGTTATTTTTCTCTGTGATGCTTAGCACCAATGTCATTCTATGTTTATTTTGTTTAATGTGTTTCTCCCCTCACTAGAATGTAGACTCCTTCAGAGGAGGGATTTTTGCCTGTTTGCTTTACTACTCAGCAGGTAGTTGTGGGGGTGGAGGAATGAATGAAGCTGGTTTGGGCTGGCCAGGCGCCCTGCAGGGCTGGGGCTCCACAGGCTGGCTCTCGCAGCCTTCTCCTGCAGACCAGGCTTCCCAGAGCTCAGGTTGGAGCGGGTGACGAGGGTGCACAGTGTCTCGCACAGCGGGCTCTCAGCCTACACTGCCCAACGGGTCCTTCAGCTTCCTCTCTGCCTGGAGTGTCCCTATGGAGCTGCCGGTTCACACCTGCCCCTGCCCCTGCCCCTGCCCCTGCCCCTGCCCCTGTGGCCAAAGTAGCTTTCTCCTGTCTCTGCTGCTTGCTGAAAGAGGCACGGATCTCAGTATCACCCTCCTGCCACCTGCCCAGCAGGGTCTGCGGAGATGGCCATCTGGGAGCTCACCAAGGCCTCGAGAGAAGCGGTGAAAGCCAGCGTCTGAGTGCGGTGGCAGGGCTCCCCTGCTGCCTGCACCAGACAAGGTCCAGAATGTGCTTCTCCCAACTCAGCTCAGCACCCGGAGCTCTCCCATCCTGCCTCCACCAGGGGCAGCACTTTCTCAATTCCCAGGCTTTTTACATGTGGCTGCCCCGTGGGGCTAATTCTCTCACCTCGAGATGGGCCCATTAACACTTCACCAGGCCTCGTCTGGAGCCACAGCCCTAGCCCTCTTCCTGAACATCTCCACCCACATTCGCGATGCTGTCAGCACCCCAGCTGCGGAGGCTGGACTAGCTTCAGCTACTTTTATTTAGGCTTCAGAAGGAGGACCTGGCCGCCAGCAGATGAGGTCTGCAGGGCACTAGAGATAAACTTGCGTCCTGAGTCTCCAAAAATAATTTTCTGTTTGGCTCCAAAACACGGTTCTGCTCTTCATCTGCCTGCAGGAGGCCTTGGGAGGGACCAGATCCCGAAGCTGCGCAGTGAAAACATGATGCAGGGGATGCTGAAAGCAGCCCAGCCTCTGGTCCCCTCCCCCTCCCCTCCCTCACCTCCCTGGGTGCTGAAAGCAGCCCAGCCTCTGGTCCCCTCCCCTCCCCTCCCTCACCTCCCTGGGTGGAGAGGTCGGCATTGCTTCCCAGGTGGATGCAAAGTACCAGTCTCATCAAATCTAGGATACCAGTGATTTTTAAAGGAATCATTATTTTACCATGAAGGGAGAAAATGCTGCGGATTAAACTAGGATATGCCACCAATTGTTAGACAGATTCCAATTTCAGGGATATTAAAGTGTGAAAACAAATGTGATTTTAGGACAGATGAAATGCGGCCTAGGTGGAGTGGCCCCCTCTTCTCAAAGCCAGCACTCTCTAGCTCACACTTTCCCTGGAGAAGAAATGAAAAGTGTGCTTCGGATCCAAAGGCTTTCAGCTCCCACTCCTGCCAGGGCTGTGTGTGAGAGAGTAAACAGGGGTGATGGGGACATCCACAGAGGACTGAGGTAAGAGGGGGACCCTGGCAGCTGCCACCCACAGAGCCTGCTGAGTGACAGTCACAAGCCCCCGCCACGGTCTTGTCAGCCCAGAGCACATCTGACTCAGCCCGTGTCCCACTGCTCTGAGTCACGGAGGACTGCAGTCAGAAGGGGTGTCCTCACTGCTTCGCCCATGACTCAGCACCCCTGTGTTTAGAGGTGACTTCTGGCCCCAGGAGAGGCGGGAGAGAGGGTGCTGGAGGGAGCCTCACCCTCGGCTTCCCTCAGAGGGAATCTGAAGCTGGCAGGGTGGAGCCGTCCACACCAGCGTAAGGCCGTGGATGAAGTGGGAGGGACGTACGGGGGAGCAGGGCACAGCAGGACTCAAGAGAGGGGCCCCCACTGCAGCGGAAGGGGTGCGAGCGAGGCCCACAGCAGGAGGGCAGTCGGGCGCCTCATCCTTTGGAGATGATAGTGGTCACCCAGGTGCTGCCCACTTACCTCCCTTCAGGACCCCAGTGCCCATTCTCCAGCCATGGGGCACGTGGCAGTCGACCCCGCCAAGCTGAGCTCCTCCTCCTCGTGGTTGCCCTTGGCCTCTTCCTTTAAGGCTGCAGTGTTTACTGGGGACAGCCAGCATCCAATGGCTGGTAAATGCACCAGTGTGAAGGACGGACCCCCTTGCCCCTTGTGGGACAAGCTTCAGGCCTCCTCCCCTCCCTCTGTCCTCCCTAGGGTGGCTCAGGCCTTTGCTGTGGCTGCAGGCCAGCCCAGCCCCTCTGTCTGCTCAGCCCCTCTGTCTGCCCAGCCCCTCTGTCTGCCCAGCCCTCTGTCTGCTCAGCCCCACTGTCTTCGCCCCCTGTCTGCCCAGCCCTCTGTCTGCTCAGCCCCTCTGTCTAAACCCCTCTGTCTGCCCAGCCTTCTGTCTGCCCCCCTCTGTCTGCCCAGCCCCTCTGTCTGCCCAGCCCCTCTGTCTGCTCAGCCCTCTGTCTGCCCAGCCCCTCTGTCTGACCAGTCCTCTGTCTGACCAGCCCTCTGTCTGCCCAGCCCCTCTGTCTGCCCAGCCCTCTGTCTGCCCCCCTCTGTCTGCCCAGCCCCTCTGTCTGCCCAGTCCCTCTGTCTGCTCAGCCCTCTGTCTGCCCAGCCCCTCTGTCTGCTCAGCCCCTCTGTCTGCCCAGCCCTCTGTCTGCCCAGCCCCTCTGTCTGCCCAGCCCTCTGTCTGCCCAGCCCCTCTGTTTGCCCAGCCCTCTGTCTGCCCAGCCCTCTGTCTGCCCAGCCCCTCTGTCTGCCCAGCCCCCTGTCTGCCCAGCCCCTCTGTCTGCCCAGCCCCCTGTCTGCCCAGCCCCTCTGTCTGCCCAGCCCCTCTGTCTGCCCAGCCCCTGTCTGCCTAGCCCCTCTGTCTGCCCAGGCCTCTGTCTGCCCAACCCTCTGTCTGCCCAGCCCCCTGGCTGCCCAAGCCCCCTGTCTGCCCCGTCCTGCCCACGCCACTCTCCACAGGTGTTCTTCTCAGCAAACTTCCTGCACAGAATCTTCCTCCGAATTGGCTTGGAAATAACCTGACCTGTCAGAGACCTTGAGGGAAAGGCAGGAGGCAGCTCGTGGCTGCCAAGGGAAGGAGGAGCATCCTGCTCTGAGGCTGGCGGTGGCCCAGACAGGCCCTGGAGACCTCTTCCTGGCCTATGGGTAGCTCTAGGAAGCTCCCCCTGGGAGTGCTCCTCCTGGCCAGCCCGAGCTTCCTGCCCACCCACAGAGCCGGGGGCAAGGCAGCAGATACCCCAGGGGGCAGGATCATGGCAGGGGCTGGGATGCCGATAGAACCCAGACAGGGGTCTCAGGCATTTTTAACAGGCAGTACAGCTGCTGGGAGCCCCAGGCATGGCTGGGGCAGTGCAGGCCCCCATACCAATGTGCAGAGCAGACACAGCACATTTGAACTTCACACAAAGCGTGGGCCTGGCTAGCATGTAGGTCTGCCTATGACTGCATGTATAGGTGTATGTACATGAATGCATGCGTGTATGTTCGTGTGTGTGCGTACATGAAGGTAAGAGAAGGCCCATGTGTGCTTATGCCTGGTATGTCAGCTTGTGTTTTTGAGTGCATGGTTTAGTATGTTCACATAGACATAAGTGTGTGCACACAGGCCTTTATGTTTCTGTGTGTGTGCGTGTGGGTCCAGGCAACTCGTGGGGAAATGCTCCCTGTGTCTCTTACCTGATGCAGCTTCTCTCTCTTGCCACAAATCCTCTGTCTAAGCTGTCTTGAGATTACCTCCTTCTCCGCCTCCTCCAGGAAGCCTTCCTTGGTGAAACCAACGTAAATTCCAAGCCACCCCTTTCTTGTTCTCACCAAAACAATTTACTTGTAGGCTTGGCCATCTGTATCTGCCTGTGTCTCCATCTCACTGGGAGTTTCCTGAGGGCGGGGTTGTGTCTCCATCTTCACACTGAGAAGTCCCCCGAGCCTAGGAACGGCCTCTCCATCAGGACAGGCTCTCCTGGGGACTGGGACTCTGCTTTTGTTTTCCAGACTGAGCTGCAAAATCTCCCTGAGAACCCTGCGCTCAGCCCTTTTTCTGGACGCTGAGCTGCGGGCTGGCCGTTGGGGGGTCTGTGTTCCAGTCCTGACTCTGAATGTGACTTGGGAAAGCTTTTGCTTTCTGGGCTCCAGGTGACTCATCTGTAATGGAGGGGATAAGCAGATGGCCTTGGGGCACCTCACTGCCCTGTGTTTGCCTATGGAGAAGTTCAGTCTCCAGGGTCCTCTGTGGCCCTTGTCGTTCCCCATGACCGTTGCCCACCTGCCCATCCCTATTTTAAGCTTGTGGTGGACCTGGCTGCCAGCGCTACCCTCTCCCTTAGCCATGTGGGGGAATGAGGAGGTCAGCGGGCCACATGTCCTGGGTTATTACATTAAATAAGCTGACAAAAGCCATCAGAAGATACATCGTTTAATAGGGGATTAAAAACCAACAAGAGCGGCCGGGGTTCTGACCTGAAGTCTCTGCGTTTTTAATTTAATTTCGTTTGCTGCTCCAATCACAACGTTCTAACATGATAAAAGTAGCTGTGTTTGCTCAAGGGTTTTACCATTAATTGATTTGGCTGAAGTTTTCCCATAAGCCCCATCTTTGGAATGCGCTTCTTATTTTAGGCCTCTGACTCAGTGGGAAGGGGCGGTTCGAGGCCCTCGGGGGCAGGAGCGGGCGGCCAGGGATGCTCTTGGTCAGCGCCTCCCCCACAGGTCAGCAGGCCCAGGCCCTGTGCAGAAGCCCTGCTGGGAGTTGGTCAATGTCGCTGCTTCCGCGTCAGGAACAGGCTTCTCCGCAGCCCTGAATTTAAAGGGTCAGAGCCAGCGTCTCCCCCAACCCTGGGCACATCAGAGCCTGGTGGGCGCCCTGCAGAAGGCTGGCAACCCTTGATGGCAGGGGCAGGTCCCTGGCCAGGCCTCATCCCCTGAGTCTGTGCAAATCAGTGGAGCTCAGAGCCGCAGCATGCTTGGACACAGTGGTAGGTCTAGTTGCCTACAGGCCCACTCCATTTTCACTCCCTTCCTCTCTCCCTATATTTGGTATTTGTTTCTTGGTTGCGGGCTGCTAGTCTCTATGAAGCAGGAATACTGGCCTCATGTCCCCACACCTTCATGATTAACCGGGAAAGAACTGCTCTCTTCCAGGTCCAGTTAAAAAGCCCAGGGCGAGGCTCTGATTGGTCTGGCTGGGTCACATGCCTAACTCTGCACCAATCGCTGTGGCCTGTGGGGCGGAGTCAGGTGAGAGTCGGTTTCCCATTCGGACCACATGGCCAGAGCAGGTGGGAAGCTGAGGGGGTGTTTTCCAGACAGGGGATGCTGACAGGGCCACCACAGCAAACCAAGCGTCCTGTTACTGTAAAAGAGAAAATACAAAGTGTTAAGGCACTGCTGACATTTGAGTGCAGTTGATGTGAATATGTTTTCACAAACATTCACAAACACCTCAGCAGAGTAGTCAAAACATTGAACAGAGGAGGAGACTGAAGGGGGCCGTGAATGTATGGAAAGTGTATGGATAGCCCTGTAAAAGGGGAAATGTACATCAAACCACATGGCGGATACAATTTCTAACTTGTTGGACTGTCAGAAATAAAAATGTTTCCCCATTGAGGATGTGGAAAATGGAAACTACTCACTTTTTTTTTTTTTTTTTTTTTTTTTGAGACAGTCTCACTCTGTCACCCAGGCTGGAGTGCAGTGGCGCAATCTCGGCTCACTGCAGCCTCTGCCTGCCTGGTTCAAGCAATTCTCTTGCCTCAGCCTTCCGAGTAGCTGGGACTACAGGCGCACGTTGCCACCCCTGGCTAATTTTTTTATTTTTAGTAGAGATGGGGTTTCACCATGTTGGCCAGGATGGTCTTGATCTTCTGACCTCGTGATCCACCTGCCTCAACCTCCCAAAGTGCTGGGATTACAGGCGTAAGCCACCGCACCCGGCCAACTACTCACTCTTAATACCACCCCTTAGGAGCACGATTCAGCTGGACCTTGGAGGGAAGAAGACACACACGCCCTGCAACCACTACTGCACTTGGGGTGTAAACCCCTGGAGCCAATCTCTCGTGTGTGCACAAGGAACCAGAAGAGCTGCAGCGGTTTAGAGTAAGAAGTATTGCCAATAAGCTCAGTGTTTATTACCCAGAGAAAGGACAAGTAAAAGGACTCAGAAAAGGAATTCTCGACAGCAGCTAAAATTAACTAACTGGAGTTACATGTTATCAAGATGGACTGAATGCACAAACATATGGTTTGTGGAGAAAGACAAGTTGCAGGGAGCCTCATCCTACTGATTAAAATCTAGAGCTGTGCAAATATGTCGCATTACTTATGGATACAGACACAGGCAGTATTTAAAATCATACATGGGGACAATACCAACTTAGATAAGGTGGCTACCTTTGGAGAGAGAAGGAGGCTATGTAAGAAATTGTGGGAGGTACACAAAGGATTTCAACTGTATGTGCAATGCTTTGTTGCCTTAAAAATTATCTCAACCAAATTTTAAAAAATGGAGATTATTTTTTATGTATATATATATACACAAACATATGTTTATGTGTGTACGTGTATTTTTTATTGTTGTTCTGCCTTTCACTTATTATTTTATAATAAGCATGAAAATGGAGTTTTAATAGTTATATAATATCCCCCCCCTAATTTATGAATGCGTGTCCTGTGGTTGCATATATAGGTTGTTTCTATTTTTTCACACTGCTGTGACTGTCCTTGTAAAGATTATTTTCTTAGGGCAGAAAGCTGGGATCACTGGGTCAAAGATTTGAGCTATTTTTAAGGCTCATGATAATTACTGGCTGAGAGTGTTAGTCAGAACACTTTGGGTTGCAAGTGACAGAAAACCAGTTTCAAACTGGCTTCAGTGAAAGAGGAAACATGTTGGCTTATGTTGCTGAAAAGGCTAGGGAGGGGGAGGCTGCCTCCAGGGTAACCCCGTGTCCTCAGGGCTCTCCACAGCCCCCTGCATCCCTTTCCAACCCTCAGCTCTGCTTTCTTCTGGATCTGCTTCAGGCTCCCGCATCCTCTCCACATGGCACAAGATGGCTCCAGCAGCTCCAGTACTCACCATCTGTATCCCTTTCTGGGGATGCTGTAACAAATCACAACAGACTTGGTGGTTTCAAACGCTAGAAAATTATTCTCGCACAGTTTTGGAGGCCACAAGTCCGAAATTAAATTGTCCTCAGGGCCACATGCCTTCTGGAGACTCCAGGGAAGAGGCCGTGCCCTGCCTCTCTCAGCATCTGGTGCTGTCAGCATGTCTTGGCTTGTGGCCACGTGTCTCTCTGCTCAGTTTTCACCTTGCCTTCTCCTTTGTGTCCGAGCTCTCCTCTCTCTGTGTGTAAAGGATCCTTGTGATGGCATTCGGGGCCCAGTCAAATTATCCAGGATAAGCTTCTCTTTCCAAGATCCTTAACTTTACATCTTTTGGCGTTTAAGGCAGTATTCACTCTTTTGGCATGTAAGGTAATATTCGCAGGTTGCAAGTATTAAGCAGTGAATATATCTTTGGGAGGGGTGGCATTTTCTTCAGTCTACCACATGGTCCTTACAGCTCAAATCCCAGAGGGCCAGTCCAGGCAAAAGTCTCAGGAGAGGGCTCTAATTAGCCAGCTGCCACCATGTGCCCACGACTTGGGAAGTGATGCATAATACAGTTTGGCAAGAACGTGGGTGTGTGGGGGAGATAGCCTGGAACGGTTTGCCGGGGGTGAGCCTCAGAAAGCCTCTGAGACAAGGCCGAGCACTGGAACTCCGTTTAGCAGGTCATGGGGGGGATGGGAGGTGTCCAGGGATGGGAGGTGTCCAGGGGTGCTTAGCAGGGGAACTCTCCAGGGACAGGAGAGAGGGAAGCTGCAGGGAGGACTGGGGGAGATGGTTGGTGTGGTGAGGAAGGTAGGGGAGTAGGTCTAAAGGTAGGAGTGACAAGGAAGGGCCACATCTGGAGAAGTCTTAGGGGATGGGGCAGCAGGTCTCAGAGACTGGGGAGGGGCTGTGACACAGGCAGGGAAGGTGGGAGGAGGCAGTCCTTTGGGGGCAGAGGGAGGAGGGGTCATTCCTTTGGGAATGAGTTGAGGCGATGAGGATGAGTCCTTCATTAGCTTCTGAGGCTCTGTGAGGCCCTGGCCAAGTCGCCCCTGAAGCCAAATGGGGCTAAGATCTTCTCCAAGGCTGTCTGGTCTTCCTGACACATTGTGGAATGCAGCCTCCCTTTCCTGGTCTCACTGCGGATTGCATTCCTGGGCAGGCGGGTGTTGGCCTGGAGTGTGTGCTCCCTCCCGCCTCCCCACGCCTCTGGAGTGGCAGCTCCTTCTTCTTCCAGGAGCAGATCGTGGCAGCGGATGAACTATTTAACAAATGCAAGGCAGAGAGCACTTCCACGGGCAAGGGTTTCTGCTATGGGAGCTGCAGCCACAGGGTCGTGCAGCTCCTCTGACCAGCATCTCTTGACCCCTCAGTCCTGCCCCGGGCCAGTGGTCTGCAGGCAGAGGGGAACTGAGCCGCAGCAAAGGTTCCCCCAGGGAACCTGCAGCCACAGTGTTTGTGTCGCAACTGTATTTTGAAGAGAGGAACATTCTAGGTACCCTGGTTTTGTTAATATAAGATACTGGGATCCCCAGAAATTAGCTCAAGGAGAGACAAAGACTTCAGTCTCCCCTGAGAGCTGATCAGAGCTGGCTGTGCTGGCCCCGGGTAGACAGAGCCTGGGAGTGGGTGAGGTCCACCCTCCACTGACTTCCCCACTGGACGGGAGCCTCCGTGGCTGCTGGCTGCAAGAGGACCCGTGAGAATGTAGGGAGAGCTGGGCTTCCTCTCACAGCCCCTCAGATCCCCCACTCCTCTTCCGCAGGCAGGCACATGCACGTGCATACGTGTGCGCACACACTCCGAGTCGTGCACCTCCATCTTCAGTCCTGCTCCCCTTCCACAGCCCCTCCTGTGTTTACACAGCTTCCCCCAGGCCAGGCCACAACCCAAGGCAGTCAGCCCACGCTGGCTGCAAAAGGTGGGCCATGTCAGCCTGTGGGGTCTCTTGGGAATCTGAAACTGGGCTCTGAGATTTGTGCTTGGACTCAGCATCCATTCCATGCCTTCCAGTGCTGCAGAGGCTACAAAGCTAAACACAGCGTGGCTCCTGTGCACCTTAGGGCTTTCGTTCATGTGCTAGGTTCTGCCGAATGCATGCACCCACGTGAGGGCTGCAGGGCGGAAGTGAGGCCGAGCCAGCTTCCTCATCCCTTAGCTACTTGCTGGTGGCAGGTAGGCTCATGGGCACATGAGTTTTCCTTCATGGCATTCCAATGTCCAGTCACCAGCTTTATGGGGCCCAGACACGGGATGGTACTGACGGCAGCTTCAGACACTGGATTGCAGCTACAGTGGTGTGACTGGCGGTGGCTCTGATATCTCCCCTTCCTGATGGGGCCAGTTCCACCGTTCCTTACTCATTCCTGGATGCAAGCCTAATGCTGACTACTCCAGCACCTCCGATGACTTCGTAAGCACCTAATTCCCCATGTTAATTGCCTTTCTGCTTAAAATCCCCACGTGTTCTGTTTCCTGCACTTAAACCCTGATTGAAACAGATATAAGCGCACTTTGCACAAACAGTCAGATTTTCAGCACTAATCCAACAGGTCATGAGAAGCCCAGGGCCAGGGCAGCCAGAAAGGGCTCCGCAAGAGTGAAATCGGGAGCACAGAGGTCTGCAGAGAGGGGCCCACGCACACACACACCCCTGCACATGGAGGAGGCAGAGGGGAGCTCTCTCCCGTCCTGACGCGTTCGCGTTTGGGATCCTGGGCCACAGGTAACCTTGTGTGACAGGATAACGTACGGGAATGCCAATTCATATTCCGTGGCTCCTCTCCAGCCCCAACCTTGGCCACTTCTTTCAGTAGTCAGCAGGACAGCTCAGCTGTTGTCTCAAGGAAGGGATGACTCAGCATAAAGGGAGAGACAGCCGTCTGTGCTTGGGTTCTATTTCCAAACCCAGGCCTCAAGGGGAAACGGAAATGACTCATGCGGATAAACAGTTCGGTTGCTTGGGCACATGTAGGGTGCCAGAGAGCAAGTGTGGCAGCTTCCTCCCCTCTTCCACACGCACAGAGGTTTCTGGACCCAGAGTTGAGGGAGAGGCTGTGGAAGGTAAGCAGTGTCTGGGAAGTTTGGCCTCTGAGAAAGAGGAGTCCAGAGGTTACTTGTGACCTTTCAGCTGGGCTCACTCTGCTACCTGATTGGGTTGCTTAAGATCCCAGTTCCAAATTCCTTGCGTGTAATTGGCTTAGCTCATCTTTTTCAGGCAGGGCCCAAGTCAAAGGTCAGTGGGCAGGCTATGAGGAGATAGCCTGGCTCAGGTGACCGCCTCTGGCCTGATCAGCCGTGGCCAGGAGCCAGGTCACATGGACTGAGGAGTGGGCTGTCAGAGGTTGGGCAGGGCTCGGGCAGGGAGAGGGTTCTCCTAGAAGGGAAACAGCTCCTGGCAAAGACAGTGAGTCCCTCAAGGCAGGGCCTGCAGGTTACAGGCGTTTTTGCGGCTCCTTCACCTCATTGGTCCATAATGGAGCCGCTAAGGTGTCAGCTCCAGGAATTAAGAGTTGTGCCAGATGGACTATTTATTTGCTTTTGAATTTTTCCGTGTTGCAAGAAACTACTGCTTTGTTAAGAATTCCAGGTATTCTGGCAGTAAATGTCATGCTCTCATCTCTGTTAATGCAGTGCAGGGTTGGGCTGTCATCCAACAGTACTGTGCCTCAGTTTCCCAATTTGTAAATACTATACCTCTTGGGAGGCTTATGTGAAATTCATCAGCAAAAAAATGCTATGGAAAGGCCTAAAGGAGACCCTACAAATGCAAAGAATAGTCAGTCCTCCTCTTCCCCGGTCTCTCCTCCAATTAGGTCCCTAGTCCCAGGCCCCTACTCCCATGCTACCCATGGTCCCCTCAGACCCTAGGTGGAGAGAGGAGGAGACCCCTTCACCCCTGGGGCAGGCATAGTGAGGGGCCCAGGCTGGGCGGGGCAGCGAGGTGCTGACGAGCCTTTCCCGTGATGGATGGCCCGCCAGCTGGAGCTGCAGTTCCAATTTGCTCCCCATTTGGACAGCGCTTTACCCACAATTCAACTTGTCAGGCCCACAAATCATTCTGCACAATCAGACCAAGAGGCAGTCGGGGAGGCAGGAGAGAGAGGTCCAGCAGCTCCTGGAGGACCCCGGGCTGGGGGAGAGGGGCTGCAGGTTTGGGGTGCACACTATGTGAGGTCTGGCTCCATCCTGGGTGCGCTTTCTCTCCATCCCTCCAAGCCCATCCCTGCAAGCTGTAGCCACCCCACAGTTCCAGATGGCATGCTCCATTGGGTCCTAGCCGGTACCCTCTTCCTAGACCCCCACTTGGCCCTGGAAACAAGAACAAGGAGGAGACACTAGGAGAGTCTTGAATCTAGATACCCATCATGAAGTAGTCATTAATGATTGATGGATGAGGCAATCAGGGAAGGCTTCCTGGAAGAGGTGAGCCTAAACAAAGCTTGAAAGGGAGTCAAGAGAGACTGCAGACCTTGGCAGCCCCCTAAGTTCAGTGTCCTCATTGCTTCCAGGGTCTTTTTCTCCTCAGCCACTGTCTTGGTTTGAAGTTGTACAGTTCTCTCATTGTTTCATTAATGTCACTGGACAAGGAGCTGTGTGCTTATTGTCCCACAGCCCCAGGCCATCATCTGTCCAGCTCAACCAATGGAGCTCCAGCTATGCTGCAAAATCTCGAGGGCCTCCCACCCCTCCCATGGGACAGACCCACGCCACTTCCAGACCACGGAAGTTAGGACTAGTCAGTCATTCAGTCATACTCTCACTCATTCCTTCCAAAAACATTGATTGAACATTCACTGTGTCACAATGACGAGCAAAACCTTGGGGCCTGTAGTCCAGTGACATTAATGAAACAATAGAGAACTGTACAACTTCAAACCAAGACAGTGGCTGAGGAGAAAAAGATCCTGGGAGCAATGAGGGCACGGAACTGAGGGGTCTGCCAAGGTCTGTAGTCTCTCTTGACTCCCTTCCTTTCAAGCTTTGTTTAGGCTCACCTCCTCCAGGAAGCCTTCCCTGATTGCCTCATCCATCTATCATTAATGGGTACTTCATGATGGGTGTCTGGATTCAAGACTCTCCTGGTGTCTTGCCTTTCTGTTAAGTCCCCCATAGGTGAAGATACTCCGAATATTACCCAAGTGTGGCCGAGGTACCACCAGTGCTTCCTCAGGACTCAGCTCAGAGGCTTTCTCCACCAGGAAGCCTTCCCTGGCATGTGACCTGGTCCTGGAGACCCTCTTCTGGTCCCCCACCAGCCCCTGGACTCAGAGGGCATGGGCACTGTCTCCCTCACCTCCACCAGGTGCCTCAGGGGCACCAGCTGCAGTCTAGGGACGCAAAGAGCTCTCCTGCAGTCCTCTGCCTGCCCCCTGTCTTCCCCACCTCTGCCCTCGGCTAATGATGATGTAGCGGCAGAGAGAACAGGCTTTGATCTACGGCAGCTGCCTCCCCCTCCATGAAGGGTTTCCCTGCCTCAGACATCCCTTTCTCTGGATTGGTCATGCTGTTCCTGGGTTCATCTCACTGAAGGCCCAGTGCTGCTGTTGCTCCGAGTAAACAGGGAGGTGGCTCTCCCATCATCTCCACCCAGCCAGGCCCTCGGAGGTCATGCCAGTGAGGGATTCAGGCCCCCTGGAAGGCAGGGGCCGGGCCCAGAGCTCACAAGGCTGGGGGAGCTGGGGGTGGAGAAAGGTGAGCTGGGCGGTGGCAGGGGCAGGCCTGAGGCGGCTCTGAGTGCCCATCAGCTCACTTCTCTGCAGGATGGGTAGAGAGAGGCGCCCGCACTTTCCCCACTTGGAGCTACCAGAACGTGGAAGGGTGAAGCGGAGAGGGCAGTGTGGGTGCTGGCAAGTTTCCCTGAACCTGGGGGCTGGGAGGCAGAGGCGGTCCGTCACCCACCCTGGGCGGCCAGAACATCCTCCTGATGAAGTTCCGTAGTCTGAGTGGGCCCACTTCTAACCGCTCCACTGTGTGCTGAGACCAGAGCCACGTCCGGGGCAACTGTTGTCTGTGGAGAGGAACTCACTCTAGGATCCTCAGCGATGCATTTTTCCTGGTGAATTTCAACGAGGACTCCTTTGCCTGGCATTGATTTATGCTCCCAACTTTTCAGGTACTCATGGCTTGTGTAAAAGGAGGGCTGTGCACATCAGAGGTGGGCCTGTTTAGCTGATCTCAGCGGAGCTCCATCCGCCCACCCGATTGTGGGAGCTGGCAGGAGTGGGAAGGAGGCCGGCTCCCTGTCTCTGCTGGGGCCACGCTCACATACCTGATGCCCAGTGTGGGCCGTTCTGATACGTAGAGCTCCGGGGGTTTGGGGGAGAGGCAACAGCCCCCGCGCATCTACGAGGGCGCAGAGAAAAGCTGCCTTCAGCCCAGAGACTCCGCTCTGCTCTTGCCTCTTTCGAGGCCCTCCCTTTTGATGGCCTGTGTTTTCATCGCGACTCCCTCCCCTTCTGCTCCTCCCAAGGCTCCTGCGCTGGGCGCTGGGCAGTCTCCCATTCCCCCTCGGCCGCTCCTGCCCAGCCCCATTCTCCCAGTGTGAGTGTGGGACTGCACCAGCCGCTCCCTGACCAAGGGCCTCTGATGGGGTTTGGCCAGTGGGAGGCACCAGCAGGAGGTCAGAGGGTAGGGAACAATGGATGGGGTGTTGATCCCTCAGATCCGGATCTGGATCTGGGCCTGCTGGGCTGACAGCACCCAAGGCCCTGGCAGCTCCTGCCCAGCGGGCTCCTCCACACCCACTAATATGGTTTGGCTGTGTCCCCACCCAAATCTCATCTTGGACGGTAGCTCCTGTAATTCCCTCCCACATGTTGTGGGAGGGACCTGGTGGGACATAATGGAGTCATATGGGGTTTCCCCCATGCTGTTCTTGGTGTAGGGAATAAGTCTCATGGGAGCCGATGGTTTGATAAGGGGAAACCCCTTTTGCTTGGCTCTCATTCTCTCTTGTCTGCCACTGTGTGAGACGTGACTTTTGCCTTCCACCATGATTGTGAGGCCTCCCCAGCCACATAGAACTGAGTCCATTCAACCTCTTTTTCTTTATAAATCACCCAGTCTTGGGCATGTCTTTATCAGCAGCATGAAAACAGACTATTACACCCACGCTCTCCGGGTTCACTCCCTCCCTGGCCCTTCAGGCCTAGGGTTGGTCATAACTCTCTATGCTGCTGGCTCCTAGTCACACTCCATCATTTTTTTTTCTTCTGAGATGGAGTTTTGCTCTTGTCATCCAGGCTGGAGTGCAGTGGCACAGTTTCAGTTCACTGTAACCTCCGCCTCCCAGGTTCAAGTGATTCTTCTGCCTCAGCCTCCCGATTAGCTGGGATTACAGGTGTGTACCACTACATCCGGCTGATTTTCTATTTTTGGTAGAGACAGGGTTTCAGCATGTTGCCCAGGCTGGTCTCGAACTCCTGACCTCAGGTGATCCGCCCACCTCAGCCTCCCAAAGTGCTGGGATTACAGGCGTGAGCCACCGCGCCCCACCTGCTCCATCTTTATTGATTTTCCAAAATCCTGTGCACACTTTTGGCAAATAGTCCCTTCATGAAACCCTCCTGGTGCTCCTGTTGAGGGACTGGCTGTTCCTCACCATTTCCTTCCTCTTTGGTCCTTTCCCTGTCCTTCAGTTTTTCCCTTTCTCCCTCGCCTTTCCTTCCCAGATTCCCTCATCTTTTTTTGTCCCTTTCTGGCCTCATTCCTACTGGGAAGGGACAGGCTGGTTGAGGACGAGGCTCCAGGGATGACAGTGGCTTCGTGGAGCCTGCAGTCCCAGCCATGACGAGGCCCGCCGACCACTTGGAAAGTTCTGAAATTCAGCTGTAGTTGATTCATCTAGTGGCACACGGGCCCAGGGCAGTTGCTTCAGGTTAGAAACCCCTCAGATTTAGAAAACAGATCCCTTCCCTCGTCATAGCTACCGAGGGGTCATGTACCTGGTGGGATGAACATTTCCAGTTATTTGCCCAGGACACCTCCTTCCAGAGGGAACACCTTGGGACAGGGAGGAGAAATTTGGTTCCTCGAAGCATTTTCCATAAAACATTAGTCTCACACAATGCTTCTTACAAAAGGAGGTTCCAGTCAGATACATTAGAGAGACTCTGCATTTGGCAGACCCCAAAGTGCCGTTCTAGCAAAGGCTCTGAAAAGGTCTGCAATAGACAATGTCCGGTTTCATATGTGTTTTGCTCAGTGTGTCCGAAGCTGGATAAGGGAATCAAATTCTTTTTTGTGTGTGTGATGGAGTCTCGCTCTGTTGCCCAGGCTGGAGTGCAATGGCACGATCTCTGCTCACTGCAACCTTTGCCTCCCGGGTTCAAGTGATTCTCCTGCTTCAGCCTCCTGAGTAGCTGGATTACAGGTGTGTGCCACCATGCCTGGCTAATTTTTGTATTTTTAGCAGAGACGGAGTTTCACCATGTTGGCCGGGCTAGTCTTGAACCCCTGACCTTGTGATCCACCCACCTCGGCCTCCCAAAGTGAGAAATTCATTTTTTTAAAAAGCAATCATTCCCCAAGCCCAAGTCAACTTCTTTGTCTCTAAAAAGGGAAGAATTCATTGCTCCAAAGATTCAAGACGCTAACCATATCTTAGATAAGACTCTCTTGGTTGCAAGGACAGGATTCTCTTTAAACATAAAGGGGCATTCATTGAAAAGCTGTTGGGCATCGTTGGGGGCCCCCATGGCTGGAGTGCATCATGGGGGCCAAGAACCAGGAGGCGAGGCGTAACTTAGCGTCCATGCTCCACCCCTTCTCCCCCGCATCTCTGCACACCTGCTTCCTCTGTCTTCCTCTGCAGGCCATGTTTGTGTGTGTGCCACAAACATGTGTGTGTGTGACCCCACAAGGCGGTGGGGCCAAATGCTCCCTCTCCTGTCCTCATGGCAGCCTCAGCTACTGAGTTCTCATCGTTTCTTCCTTGCTACAATCTGCACTGAGTCTAGGACCCCTCAGCACAAATCCAGCTCCCCAGGAGAGGCAGCCTGATGGGCTCAGCTTGGTAAGGGTCTGTTCCTGTCCAGTCAGCTGTGGCCAGCATGCCAGGGTCATGTGCCAGTACGGCCGCCACACCATGGCCCATCTGTCCAGGAGAAGTTCTCGGTAAACGTGCTCCAGCTGGGACTTAGGCTGAGTGGAGACCCACAAGGGTGTCTGCTTCAACAGGTAAAGTGCCCCAAAGCAGGCAGGTGCTCAGCAAGTGAGGCCCATCTGAGTAAGGGAAATCTGTGTTTGTCTGAGAAGAAAGTGGCAGTCAGCAATAACAAGGCCTGTTGTCCATCTGGAAGAACTCAACCCCCCCCTCACCCCCGCCGCTACACACAGCCACAAACTTTCAGATGCATAGAACCACCTAGACATAAGACACAAAAAATCTTACCTCCAAAAAGGAAAAAAATTATCTGGACTGTATTAAAATTAAAAATGTGTTTATCAAAATTCATCATTAAGTATAAAAAGGCAAGACACCAAGTTGAAGAAGATATTTCTAATACAGATAGCCAGGAAAGGACTAGAACCCAGAATATATAAAGAACTCCTGTAAATCAATAAACAAAAGACAATCTGATTAAAACGGTAAAAGATCTGAGGAGGCACTTCACAAAAGAGGATGCCCAAATGCCCAATAAACATAAGAAAATGTGCTCAACACCATTAGTCATCAGGGAAATGCAAGTTGAAGCATAAAATGGGATCACTCCACACTCACAAGCATGGCTGAGATGAAAAGGGAGATGCACCCAGTGCTGACGAGGACGTGCATCAACTGGAACTCTCCGACACTGCAGGTGGGTGTCTAAATCGGTACAGCCGCTTTGGGAAATCGTTCAGCTGTATTTGTTAAACGTGAACACAAGCAAACTCTATCTATGATGCAACGATTCTGCTGATCGACAGATCTCCATCAGAAATGTATACAAATGTCCACAGAGATACATGTCATAGAATTTTCATGGCAGCCCTCTTTGATCACCCGAGGCTGGAAACAGCCCGGTGCCTATCAACAGCAGAATGCGTACAGATTGTGGTGCAAGCCTAGGCTGGAATGCTACTCAGCAGTCAGAATAAACAAACCACCACTGCGTATAATGGTACGAATGAGTCTCACACATAATGTCGAGCAAAAAAGAGCCAGACACAGGTGTCTGCATAATTCTGTACACGCGAAGTTCAAACCCAGACAAAACGGAACTGAGCTGTCGGAAGTCAGGACGGTGGCCCTGTTTGGAGAGGCCGGTAACTGGAAGGGACATGAGGGGTTTGTGGGGGCCTGTAAATGTTCTATTTCTCTATCTGCGTAGACATTAAACAGATGTGCAGTTTGCGAAAATGCATTGAGCGATTCACTTATGACTTCTATACTTTTCTGTATTCATGTATCCACTAGAATCATTTATGAGGAAAAAAACCCAGGGAGTTTATTTTAAAATGCAGATTCCTATGACCTACTCCCAGAGATTCTGAATCACCAGGTCCTGGGCAGTACCTAGGAATCTGCATTTTAATAAGTTCCCTGGGTGATTCTGGTGCAGATTGTGTCACAACCACGGTTTAAAAGCCTGGCCCTGGGCTGGGCACAGTGGCTCATGCCTGTAATCCCAGCACTTTGGGAGGCCGAGGCAGGAGGATCACCTGAGGTCAGGAGTGTGAGACCAGCCTGACCAACATGGCAAAACTTCGCCTCTACTAAAAATACAAAAAATTAGCCAGGTGTGGTGGCAGGCACCTGTAATCCCAGCTACTTTCGAGGCTGAGGCAGGAGAATCACTTGAACCCGGGAGGTGGGGGTTGCAGTGAGCTGAGACCCCGCCACTGCACTCCAGCCTGGGCAACAGAGCGAGACTCCCTCTCAAAAAGAAAAGAAGAAGGGAGCCCTGGCCCTGAGCAGTTCTGGGAAGGCTGGAACTTGGTCATTCTTGGCAGCCTGTCCAGTTGGCCTTGGCCCGAGCTGCTGGGGGAATGGTTGAGGGTCCTGAGTAGGAGATGGGGAGGCCAAAGGCACAGGCTGGAAGGGACAGGAGAAGCCAGGCACCCAGGGGAGGCTGGGGGAGCCACTGCTCTCGGGGCGCTCTCAGTAGAACAGACTGCATGTGCACCCTCAGGCAATGCTTGCCCTGTGAAATGACCCTTGGAGGGCCAGTCTTTCTTAGGACAGGGTGGGTGACAGAAGGGTTCCACTCCATGTCCCAATTCAGTGAGCTTCCAGGCCTCAGTTTGCCTTGTTCAGCACGCAGAGGCCCACTCTTGACAAGGTTCTAATTCTGGTTCTGAACCTGAATAACTGTGTGGTCTTTCACCAACCACCTGCCCTCTCTGGGCCTCAGGTTGTTCACTTGTAAGACAAGGAGTGGGACTATATGACCCTGACTTCTCAGTTCACTGGCCCCCCTCTGTGTGGCTCTCCCTTTCCCCTGAGCTGAGACTCTCCTCTCATACTACTTGGAAGGTGCTGCTGTGGTTGACAGCACTGGCCATAGAAGGCTCTGGTTATGGTCAGTTTCATGTCTATTTTCTCTCCCACTCCCAGCCCTGCCCAGCCCTGTCCAAGCTGAACGGGGACTCCTGGAGGGCAGAGCTGGAGTCCTTCCCATCTCTGTCCCCAGCACCACACACAGTAAATCTTCCAGCACAGTAAATAAAACTTCTTTTGGCCCTGGATCAAGGCCAGCAGTTTGCTGAAGCTGTTGGTTTCAAGCAGGAGCCTAAAGAATTATCTTTCTATGGTCTGTTGGCCATTTCATAACTTCGGGAATGTTGTGGTCAATTCATTAGAAAGAAACATGAGAAAAAAAAAAAAAACTTCTTGGGGCCTCCCTGTCCTGAGGATGCTGAGATTCTGCTTCCTTCTTTTCTGGGAATAGTACATGGACACTCCAGTCCCCAGGACAAGAGGGACTGCTGTGCCTTCCCACCTCCAGCTGGCCTGTGATGTGACTTCTGGGGGATAAAAGGATCCAAAGAGGTATCCCCCAGCTCTTCCTCCTGCCCAGAGCCCCAGTAGGCAGGCAGATGGATGAGTGGGTGCTCCTGGCTGTTTCTCTGTTGAGTCCATTAGAGCGTGAGTTATTAACTCCTGGTGTGGGCAGGGCAACTGGAGCCCTGGGCGCCCTTTGGAGCCAACAGGGGCAGGCCTGCTCTAATTGAAGGCTTAATTAATGTTCCCAGTGGAGGCCGCAGCCGGTGCCTTCCCCTCTGCCATCTGGCCATTTGTCTTTCCCTTGTCGGATCCCCCTCCGCCTGCCCAGGGAGCCCCGACTGCTACTGCTCCTCCTTCTGGGCCCTCAACACTGTCCCTCTCACCCCAGGGGCCCCTTCCTTGGCCCCTCTGCCGCCTGTGCCCTGAGGTCACTCTTCATTCTTCAGCCTTCAAGGTTACTCCAAGCTTTGGGCGTTTCCACACAGGCCCCAGAGCCTTGCCAGACACACTTCAGTGACCCACCAGAACGTTTCAGAGGTGGGCAGGTGGACAGGGCTAAATACTCTCAGCTGGCCTTCCAGGTTGCTGCTAGGGACTCAGGGTGTCAATCTTTACACCTCACCGCTATTTGTATGAACAAGGCACCCCCTCAGCCCAAGTTCCAGAACTGAACGGATGGTTCTGGGAGGCCAGCTGGCTACAGAGGGGCTGCCCAGAGGTGACCCTTCCCAGACACAGGATGGTGTGGAGGGTGGAGTCAGGGAGCTCAGACAACGAGCCAGGCGCCAAGCTGGGGCTGCATATCCAGCATCGGAGCTCAACACTCAGCAACATCTTGGGGAGCCACAGGGTATGGTCCCATCTTAGAGGCAGGGAAGCGGGAGCACAGGGCGGTAACCTGTTTGATCAACACCCCACTGTTGGCCAGCGGGGAGTCTGGGTTGGCTGCTCTGGAGCCCAGGCAGCCTCCCGATTAAAGGCAGCTGAGCTGGCATTGCCCTTCTGGGGCACTTTTCCAGGATTGAGGACTGGAAATCAATATTCTGTCATCTGTGGTCTTGTACAGTTTCCTGCGTTGTTTTTTCCTCCATACGCGGCTTGCCTGCTCAGCCCCTACAGGGTGGGAAGGAGGCAGCGTGGGGCCATGGGAGAGCCCTGGGTGGACTCTCAGGGGACTTGGTCTCTTGCTCTGCTCTGCCACTGACCTTAGTCTTTCCCCTTGGGCCTCAGTCTTCTAATCTGTAAAATGGAGATGAACGATCACTGAGCTGCCTACCTCTCGAGATGCTCGGGGCTCTGTTGAGGCCATGTTCTGTCAGAGGACAGCCTGCGAAGGGGCCACCATTCCCTGGCACCTTCCAGCCTCCTGCTGCCACCCCCCACCTGGAGACTCCAGAGCCTCAGGACCTGAGCTCCACAGCCAACTACGCTACTCATTCCTGTGTGACCTTAGATATGTCACCTCATCCCTCAGACCCTGCCCCGGGGAGAGGGGTCGGTGGACCCAGACCTCATCCTAGGGAGGGCTTTGCTGAGGGTTAGGTGCTGGACACCCCCGCACCCAGGGCCAGAGCTGGGACTGGTGTGGGCTGGGGGAGACTGGTGTCAGGGTCTGGTTTAGGGACTGAAATTCAACTGGAATCGGGGTAGAACAGGATTCCTGTCAAATTCAAGACCGGAAGGAGCTTTCAGCCGGGGTTGGGATACATGTTCTGGGTGCTGCCTGGTTAGGAACTGGGTCAGGGCCGGGCTAGGGGGTGCTGTGTTGAAGGCCAGGACTGGAGCCGTGGCGGTGCAGGAAGGAGGGAAAGTGCGAGTCGGGAGTGTGAGCTTCGGTCCCAGCTCTGCCCTGACCCACCCTGGGCAGGACATTTTGCCGCTCTCAGCCTCAGCCTCCTCATCTGTGAGGTCATCCCTCTGGCCTGCGGCCCTCATAGAACAGCACTGGCCGCCGTGCTATCCAGCCCTTCCTGCATTAGGCTCACAGCTAATGCTCTCCATGTTACCGTCTTTCATCATACCAAGGGGAGAATTGATGCCAAATTAGCATAAGCTACAAGCAGCTATTAGCTGGGAAATACGCAAAAGTCTCTATTTGTGTCAGGCATCAGGTTTCTCCTGCTTTCCAGGTAAAATCAGCCCCGACCAGGCGTGCCCCAGGTAACATAGAAGTTTGTCCTCGTGGGCTGGATTCTGGCTGCAGGCACTTCCTCTGCCCCACTCCTTATGAGCCCTGGGGCTGGGGAGAGGGAACCAGAGCTGCCTCCCAGCCTCCTGAGAGGCTGTGGGAGGAAGCCCTGGCCAGTGCCACCACTTCTCTGCTCCACCAGCACCTCCCAGGGCCTCTGGAGACCCTTCCTGCGGCAGTTTGAGCTACTAAGCGGGACCATCGCAGCATCCAGACCCAGAGTCCCCGGCACTAGTCAGTAACTGTGCTCCAGCCGCTCTATCCCCTCTGCGGGGGCAGCTTCCAGCCACAGAACCCTGAGGTGAGGGAGGAGAGATGGACTGGGTGCCTGTTCCTCCCTCCCAGCACCTGGCATGCTAGTGACATGTGCACTTTGCTAGGAGGCCTGCCAAGCTATGCCACACAGCCTGCCAGCCTCTCAAAGCCACTCTGGTGGGGGGTAGCAGGGCGGTGACCCTGGACTCCACTGATAGAAGTCGTGAGGAAAGAGATTTTCTTCTGGCTCCGAGTCCAAGGTATGGGTTACACCATGCCTACCCCCTCTTCTGCTCAAGGCTTTAAACCTGCCCCTTCTCCTCACATGGACAGATGACAGGTGATGTGAGAGTACCTGCCTCTCTCTTGCCTGGACGCCCTGAACGGTTTGCTTCTCCACGGGGATTCTGATATCATCACTCAGGGTGGTGGCTCTCAGAGCCTGCTCCCAGGAGCCCAGCACAGTCACCCAGCTCCAGCTGGGAGAACTCCCCTGAACCCCTCCAGCTGCAAGGTCTTTGCCCTTGAGGCTCACTGTGCCTAGGAGGCTATTGTTCCAAGTATCCATTCTTAGGTCTACCTTCAGGGGCTCTAGGGCAGAAGTGGGCCTCCCTAAATACACAGAGATTCCCTCTGCTCAGTGGTGGTGGTGGTGGTGGTGGTGGTGGTGGCCTGGAAGTCATTTGAGCCCAGCAGCAGCAGTCGATTCAGGGGCATCGTCAGGACTCTGTAAATCAGATGCCAACTGAAGTCAGTCAACGGAGTGTTCACCAGACACCTGCACATACCCTGGCATCACTGGCCCAGGCGCCTCAGTCTTCACAGCTGTGATGACGATGGGTCTCTGAGCTCCTCTGGCCCTGACATTCTGAGTCAAGAGACTGGCTAGGATTGGGCCAACAAAACTTAGGCACAGAATGGGAAGGATCTGAGGTGGGGGGGTGGAGGGGGTGCTAGAGTGGGAGGTTTGGGGCTGAGGGATGACAGGAGGGCAGCCTGAGGCCCTTAGGTGGGGAGGTGAGGTCAAGGACACCCTCTGTCCTGCCTCACCACTGTGTTTGGGAGCCATGGGGTATCTCTCACTTTCTTCTCAGCAGGCGAGTGGCTTCAAGCCTGAGGAGGCTGGGCTGTGCCCCGAGCGGACACTAGGGGACACTGGGCTCCTTGCAAGCTTGGCTGAATTTACACTCCGGGAAGGGGCGGATGGGGAGGTGCAAGTCCAGGTCCTGCTTTCTGGGGTGAGTGGGCCTGGCTGGCCCGCTTGCTGGTGGGAGGCAAACAGCCAGCTCCCTACCCCAGTACCTGCACCTGCGGACCCCTCACCACGGCCCTATGGGAATGGCCTCGGCTCATCCCAGCTGCCTGGGAGGTCAAGGAGGGTGGATCACGTGAGGTCAGGAGTTCAAGACCATCCTGGCCAACATGGTAAAACCCCATCTCTACTAAAAATACAAAAATTAGCTGGGTGTGGTGGTGCACACCTGTAGTCCCAGCTATTTGGGAGGCTGAGGCAGGAGAATCACTTGAACCCGGGAGGTGGAGGTTGCAGTGAGCTGAGATTGCACCACTGCACTCCAGTCTAGGCGACAGAGCAGGATGTCTCTAATAATTTAAAAAAATAAAAATGGAATTTTTTTCAATTACAAACTGGGGCTTAAGAAGTGAAAAGGAATTTCTGTTCTGCTCTTAGGGTAAAGCCATGTGGGAGAAAGAATCTGGGTGCCCAGTACTGGCTTTTCCAGGACATGTCAAGGGGTTACGGGGACAAGAGAAGGATGTAGAGGGCCCTGACTCTTGTCCACTGGACCCTGCCTCCAGCCTCATCGGGGAGGCCCTCACTGCTGGGGCCAGAGCCTTTGCTCTCAAGGAATGGGAGAGAGGGTGGTTCAGGTTCAGGGCAGCCCCACAACCATGCAGAGCGCCATCGGGCCATGCTGAGCTCCTGCTGGCCCTGAATTCCCCTCAGCGTTCTCCTGAATGGGGATGAGCCCAGGCTGAGGCCCAGTCCCTCTGCTTCGGAGTCAGTCATGGCTGCGTACATGGGGCCTGCTAGGTCTGCTGCCGATAGCCCTGGCCAGTGGGGCCCACTGAACTCCTAGGGAGCCCCCCCAGGCCCCTTGCTCTGCACTGTCTACTGGCCCTAGCCTGGTTTTTGAGCATCTGGTCTGAGCCCCTGATGGTTCGACTGTCTCCCTCTTGCCTGGAAAGCAGGGCCGCCAAGCCTTCTACACGAAGCTGCTAGCTCGGGGCTCCAAGCACAGGGGACCTGAGTGAGTGGTGGGTACAGGGAGGCTCTGCGGCCATCCTACCTGGCTGCAAGCCCTGGCACTGCTCCTTAGAGCTGAGGGTTGGGGCCTCAATTTCTTCATCTGTAAAATGGAGAGAATAGGAGAACCAACCTCCTGGGGCTGCTGGACAGACAGGAGATAAGGCAGGTAAGGCCCTTAGTGGACTGCTGGGTGCACCACCAAGTGCCCAGTAACGCTGAGTTCTCATGTTGAGCAGATCTGACAGTGGAGAACAGCACAGAATTTGAACCCAGATGAATCTAGGTTCAATTCCTGGCTCTGACACTGGCTGGCTCTGTGACCTTGACCAAGTCAGTTAATCTCAGTTTGCTCATCTGTAAAATGGGGCTTAAAAAACTGTTTACTTCTGTCTAGACGCGGTGGCTCACACCTGTAATCCCAGCACTTTGGGAGGCTGAGGCGGGAGGATCACCTGAGGTCAGGAGTTTGAGACCAGCCTGGCCAACATGGTGACACCTCATCTCTACCAAAAATACAAAAATTAACCGGGCATGGTGGTGCCCACTTGTAATTCCAGCTACTTGGGAGGATGAGGCAGGAGAATTGCCTGAACCTGGTAGGCGGAGGTTGCAGTGAGCTGAGATCGCATCACTGCACTCAAGCTGGGTGACAGAGTGAGACTCCATCTCCAAAAAAAAAAAAACAAAAAAAAAAAAAACAAAAACCCAAAACGAAATTACTTAACCTCTTTAGGTTCCTGTGGGATTTGAGGGTTCACCTCTGCCACTTGGCTCTGGCTTAGCATATAACTGGTCTTCAGCATCAGCTCCTCTTACCCTCCTGCCTTCCCCTGACCTGGAATCTGAACATAGCCTACCTGGTCCCCTCTTGCCATTATGCCTCAGCCCATGCCACTGTCTGGTCTCTGAGTCCTGCCATACTCGTCCACTCTTGGGCTGCCACAAGTCAAGACTGCCCTTGGCCCCTGCAGATGCCTAGAGCCTCACCGTCGGCTTCTTGGATTCATTCGCAGCGCCTGCCTCCCTGGGCTGTTTTGAAATCAGATGAGACAACAGGTGAGGAAGCTCTGCCAACTGTGGAGGGCTCTGCACGTGCCAGGAGTTAAGATGCTGCCTGCATTGGATGCACCAGGAGCAGAGAGGACGTGCCTGCGGCTTCCTCCGCACAGAGCCCTCTGTGCAATGTCCTTGGCCCTCCACCTCATTCCGAGCTGGTCTGGAGGCTGCTCCTCGCCAGTGCTCTTGCCTCTCCATTCTAAATGCCATTTCCCCCCATCTAAATGCCATTTCCCCTGTCTGGGCTGGAGCCGCTGCCTGCTGTCTGAGACGGCTGGAAATTTCTCAGACGTCGCTTTGATTTATAGCTCTAGTTAATTCTCGAGGAGGCCCGTGAGATGCCTTGAGCTTTGGAGCCTCAATGGGATAAATCATTTAGCAGGTGGTTAAGTATTCTTTAAGGTCTGGGGAGCACAGGCAGGGAGGGCTGAGATTTGGGGAGGGGACCAGACTGGGGGAGACTTGGCAAATTTCTAAATGGAAATAGGGGAAACATTGCATCCACTTCAGGGCCTGTGGAAGCAATTTGTCATAAGCCGTGGCTGGAGGCAGCACTGTGGGCTCCTTCCTGCCCTCAGGCCTGGGAGGCTGGGGCGCCTGGATGCTGGGGAGGGGCAGAGGCAGCTGGCTGCAGGTGGGACGGGTTGGCCTCTGCGAGCTTTGCACTCCAGTTGTGTGGTCTCCCAGTTGGACGCGCCCACAGGACCCAGAAGCTTCCAGGTGGAAGTGAGGGCTCTGACATCACCAGACCCATAGCCAGCCAGTCTAGGAGGTGGCAGTGGGGAGGCCTGGAGCAAATGGATGCCACAAGCCCTGCCTGAAGCAGGAAATATGAAACCACACAGGGCCAGCCAAATAAAGCAGAGCTGGGCTGTCACTTTGAGACCCCAGAATCATGTAAACCTTCTACTGCACATCTGCAGAGAGCTTTATGGCTTTAAGCCCCACCCCATCCTTGATAACATCTAACCTGCACACAGGTGCCAAGGTCGGCAGGGCAAGCAATGTTACCCTGTTGTCCAAGGTATGAACAGGCTCAGAGAGGCTGAAATCCTACCTGAGTTAGCAAAGCTGGGTAGATGCCAAACGGAATCCATGCTGGGGGCTGAGGGGATCAGCTCAGCCAGAGGGAGAAAGCCCCAGGAGAATCAGGGAGGGGCCCTGAGAGGTCACCAGGGCCAAAACGTCCACTTTACAGGTGAGGGAGGAGAGTGGTGGAGAAGGGAATGAAACCCCAGGGATGAGGCCCAAGGGTGGGTCCCTGCATGCCTCTCAGCAGAGTCCTCCCCTCTGGATCTCAGTTCCTGAGGGAAAGTTGCTGGTACTGTCTGAGGAAGGTGTGAAAGGCAAATGGTAGCCCAGCTGGGAGGGAAGGAAGCAGTGGGAGTTTCCCAAACAACCGCCCCTCACTCCCTGGCCCCAGGCTGCACCCTGAGCTCACTTCTTCCTGGTCTCCCCACCTCCCTTCTGTCCAGCACACCCCCAAGGTGCCAGGTCCAGGCCAGCGTGAGGCAAGGATGCTCCCTCTGTGCTGCGAGGATGCTCCTCTGGAGTGAGCCGAGGTCCACCGGCTGGGGAGGAGCTGGAGAGGCCCAGGCTTCAGAGCATCCCCTGGGCTGAGCCTGGGGAGTCCAGAGAGACCATCCCCAGAGAGGAAGGTTGGCTCCAGGGCAGCCCAGTTGGTGCCGATGGGGGTCTGGGCCTCTCCAAGAGTGACTCCCACCTGCGACTCTCTGACCAGGCCAGACACCCGCAGGAAGAGCTGGCGTGGGCCCAGGTCCCCATGCAGGCACAGAGTAGGCTGCCCCTCGTCTGCATAGCTATGTCCTGCTTCTCAAGGAAGGAGACTGTTGTTTAGGTGGATAAACTGGACCCATGGCGGACAGCGGCCTCTGAGTTTACAGTAAAATCTCCCCCTCAGGCAGTTCTGAGGCTGGCGAGGCAGTGGGAGAAGCTCAGGTGTGGGGTGGCACTTGCTTTCAGGACCCAGCTACTCACTGCTTTGCTCTGCTCTGGCAAGCCCTCAGGGCCCTGGAGCAACCAGGGACACATGCTGGGGTGGGGAAAGGGGCTGGGAGATCTCTGGGGCATCCCCCCACCCCCTGCAGCCCTGAGTGTGGGGAGGGCTGGGGACAGCGGCGACAGGCACGTGCTACACTGTAGTGCCCACATCTGCCTCTCCAGCCCACTGAGGCCTCTCTCTGCGGTTGCCCGCTGTGGTCTGGTTTGAGTTTGTCACGCCTGTGACTAGGAGTGCAGCTCCTGTGGCAGGTGAGGTCTCAACCCCTGTATCCCTCAGGCTTCCCTGATACTGGACTAGGTTCTGGTAGATGCCCCACAGGGATTTAATACCATGTCAGAGCATGCCACCTAGCCCAGATGCATTGCCAAGACCAGAGAGGGCAAGGGAGGGGCCCAGAGTCCCCCAGGCAGCTGGGCCAAGACCCTCTGGGCCCGGCCAGGGCTGGGGTAGGAGTGAGAGGAGCCAGTCCTGGATGTGCAGTGGGAGGCAGCGCCTGGTGCTCCCCCTTCCCCCCATCTGGATGTCTGCATCCTCCAAGCTGTCCCATCACTTTCCCTCTTATGACAAATGGAGGATGAATAATTCACGGGTGGCTCTGGCTTTATGAAGTATTCATCCCTCTCTGGCCTCCAGAGTAATTAACTCTCCGGCCAGCATGTGAGCATCACAACAGCCCATTAGCAGTGCCTTGCCCTATATCAAACTGCCTCTCTGGCTGGCCCAGGGTGGGTGGGGTCTTGGTTCTACAGCCTCTATTCTCAGCCTAGAGCAAACTGTTGGATTTTGCAATGAGCTGGAGGGTTGGAGATTAGACACTTTCTCGAAGGGCTTCCAGAGGGAAGGGCGGAGGTTAAGGAGAGTTTTCCGCCTCTGGGGGGAGCCCCAGTCCAGTGCTTTGGGCACTAATGAGGCTTCCTGGCCCATTCCTTCATCTTGCTCCAAGGCCAGGAATGTCTCCAATGGGGTGCTGAGAGACCAGAGACTACCCCTTCACCTTGCCCCAGGCTGCCCACCCCAGGGTGCTTGGGAAGAGGGTGTGACCTAGTGGTAGGGAACAGGGGTTCAGCAGAAATGCCTAGTATTTCCCCGACCAGGGGCTGGCTCAGCGGGGCAACAGGCCTGGCTGCCCTCCCCAGCCCCCCTCCACGCCGGGATCCACTCACTCAGCACTTCCCACTCCCTACCGGGTTCTATGGGCACCATCCCTGTCCTCCTGGAGCGTTGGTGGGCACTGGGCAGGCTGGCAGCTCAGAGCCCCAGCGCTAGGGTGGAGGGGCACCGGAGCCTGCAGGTGCCAGAGATCAGGCCCAGGAAGGAAGTGGGCAGCCAACAGCTTCCGTCACTCCGGCCGAGGGCCCACAGCCAGCCTGGAGTTGTTGGCTGATGTTTGAAATCCCTTTCCCTGGCTGGAGCCAAAAAAATGGAGAATGAGGGGGAAGGAGCCTACTCATCGCTCTCTTTTTTCAATGCATTTTTTTTGGCAACCCTTGAACCAGAATAGATTCAAAGAGCCTCCCTGCCTACTCATCTTTCAAAGCTCAGCCCACAGTGGTTGCCTGGGGTGGGAGTGGGGGGATAGTGAATGGAAAGGGGCGGGAGAGAACTTTCTGGAGGGGACTTTCTGAGGAGATGTGATTGTCCTATATGTTGATTGTCGTGGTGAGTACCCAGGAATGCATGTTTGTCAGAGTTCATTCAACTGTTCACTTAAAATGGGTGCATTTTATTATTTATAAATCATACTCCCAGCATGTCAATTTAAACAAGAGCTTAGTCCAGGTTCATCCCCTTCAGGAAGCCATCCTGGGTGCCCAGGCTGGGCTAAGAGCCCTCTGCTCAGCTCCAGCAGGACCCTAGACCACTCCTGCCTTGCCATTCACCAGCCTGGATTATCAATATCTGATGGCGGCAGCCTCCTGTGTGGCCTGTGTGACCCCTTCCCCTTGGACTCCCCCAAGCCCCAGCAGTGCCGGGCATGTGGGAGGCACATTGGTACTGATGTGCTTGGGTGAGTGGGCATGATGTGAGCATACTCCCTCTTTCCTGGGCTTTGGGGTAAGAATTTGGAGTCAGGCAAATCTGGGTTCAAATCCCACTTCTGCCACTCACTGGCTGGGTGACCTTAGATAAGTGACTTGCTCTCTTTGAGCCTCAAGGAGAGGTTCTAATGAGCTGACCTCCCAGGCAGGTGTGAGGCTCAGAGGTGTTAATGCAAGCACTCGGCACACCCCGGAGGCACCACCGAAGAGCTGCCCTCCTCTCCACGCCAGGCCTCCTTCTAAAGACCTTTCTTGCATGAACTAATATGGGACTCACGGCCACTTGGTTATTGTTGCTGTCCCCATTTGATGTGTGAGGTAACGGAGGCACAGGGTGGCCGAGCACCTTGCCCAGGGCTGAGCTGCTGGAGGTGGCAGGGTGCACGCTTGGGCAGTCTGACTCCAGCCGGTCCATGCAGCCGCTCTACTGTGTCCGATGGATGGCAGCTGCTATTTGTGTTATATTATTTCTCCCTCCTCTCCTTCCCCGGTCACCAGAGCCAACTCCAGTCTTTAAGGTCACAGTGACAGTTAACGGGAAGCTTGCTAAGTCAAGATCTTCTCACTCTCCATAGCGTTTCCAAATGGAAAACAGGCTGGGTCCCCACCGCCAGGCAAACACTCTCGTGTTGACAGGAGCCGGGCAGATTAGCTATGCAGACAGTTCAGCTCAATTCACAAACATTTAGCCAGCACCTACGAGGTGCCAGGCAGTATGCTGGCACCCAGGAGCAGAGAAGTCCTGGGAAGACAGAGAATGCGCCCTCGGCAGAGAACCAACTCAAATCTCTGAAAGCTGCAGAGCAGAGCGGCTGCTCCCTCTGGGGCCTCTTCTCCCCGCTCCCTCTATGCTGCCCAGGAGCCACTCAGGCCTTTCAAGGGCTTCACTTGGCTCCCGTGGACTTACGTCTTACCGTGGGCTCCTGAGGTCTCTGTCAGTCAAGTACCCTCTCCTACTCCACGCTGGGCCTTCCAAGCCTTTGTGTCACGTGCTGTTCCTTACCAGGAATGCCCTTGCCCTCTCCCCTCCCCTCCTTGGAGCACCCGAAGCTGCTGAAACCTGCCTCTAGCCCGAATCACACTAAGGACCCTGTGCTGCCGTGGTCGCCTGGCTACTCTCCCCGACTGCGGGAGGCAACTCAAGGCCAGCGCCTGGCTCTAATGGCTCAAAATCAACACAGTGCATGGGGCACAGTACATGCTTCAGATTTGCTGGAAAAACGAATGCACGCATGCAGCATCACACGGTGATGGCTCACTCTCCACCCAAAAGCCCAGAATCCCTTGACGGCAATGGGGTTCTTGACTTTATAGCAGCAACATGCGGTACCGGCTTTACGCTTTCTGCCCGTGGAGGTCCCCATCAGAGAAAGTCTGTTATGGGTGATGTCCTTTGTGGCTCACCAGAACCAACCCAAATCTCTGAAAGCTGCAGAAATGAGCGTGAAACCAGTTGCCTGGATTGTTCTCTTGATTAACTTTTCCTGCTGGGGTTGTGCAGGGAAAATAAATGCACATGAAGAACATGTAGGCAAATCACAAATTCTGAGTCTCTGCTGGTCTGTGAGTGTGTGTGTGGGTGTGCGCAAATGGGTGGGTGTGAATATGGGGGGTGGGTGAGCGTGTGGGTGTGAGTGGATGAATGTATGTGTGAGAGAGGGAGGGGATATGTGTATGAGCGTTTGTGTGTCGATGTGTGTGTGCAAACTGTGTGTGTGTATGACTGTGTGTGAGTGGGTGGGTGTGAATGTGTGATGTGTATGTGAATATGTGGGTAAACATGTGGGTGTATGGGTGTGACTGTGTGGGCATGTGAGTGTGGCTGTGTTAGAGGCAGGAGGCAGAGAAATCCTAGGCAGAGAGGGATGAGTCCCTGGTGAAACCCCACCGTCAAGCCAAAAACAGCCTGAAACCTGCAATGCAGAGTGAGAACTATTCCTGTTTGCCTGCTCTCTCCTGATTGGTTCTTTCTGAATAATGCCTTTTTTTTTTTTTGAATAATGCCTTTTAACCAATCAAATGTTGTTTTTTGAATACTACCTGTAGCTCGTCCTGCCTCCATCCTGTGTCTATAAAGACCCCAGACTCAGTTGGTAGAGATGGAGATGGCCTGCCTTCAGGGGAGAGATGGCCTGACTTTGGAAAGCGACAAGCTGAATAGGGGAAGACAAACTGCCCGTCCCCTCTCCAGGTCCCCCTCTCCACTGAGAGCTGTTTCTGTCACTCAGTAAAATTCTCCACCTTTATCAGCCTTCAACTGTCAGTATGACCTTATTCTTCTTGGGTGCTGCCCAAGAGCTCAGGACCCACTGATTGAAGGTACCCAGAAAGGTTGTCACATTTGGCCCTTTGCCCTCACTGGCAGAGGGCAGCCACACCATGCAATGGGGCCAGGGGCCAACTGAGCTGCTAACATGCCACCATCCATCAGGCTGTGGATGGTGGAACTAAAAGAGCTAATTAGCACACTAACACCTTCTCTGGGGCTTTGGGGTCATGGGAACCCTTGCCTAGGCCTGCTGCATTCCCCTTGAGGTGACAAACCTGGTCTGGCTGCAGGCCCCACATGGAACTTGCTCCTGTGTTGGCGCTTGGAGTGCCCGGCAGGATCCCACGCTCACGCACTCACGTGCTCCCCTCCTGCAAGGGGCTGAGCATGGTGGGCCAGGTAGACAGGGCACCCTTCCACGAATACGGCAAAGGGGCTGAGAAAATCCTGCATCAGTTGTAAATGTATGGCTGTGTGTGTGTGTGTGTGAGAGAGAGAGAGAAGAGTGTGTGAGTATTCACATCCCCATGGGGGGTTGTGTATGTGTGTGTGTGTATGTGTGTGTGTGTATGTGTGTGTATCTGTGTGTGTGTGTGTATGTGTGTGTATCTGTGTGTGTGTATGTATGTATATCGCTTAACCTGGTTCCATCCGCCACACCACTTCATCCCTGGCCCTTGGGAACACATCTGGAATCAAATAGAAATTAACAGGAATAATAGGGTTGAACGATCCATTTCTGTCCCCTGAAACCAACCACCACTACTTCAGAAACTGACATAGAAATGTTAAAATCCAGACAAACCTCTAGAGCAACAAACAGCCTTCAGACTGTTAGGCAAAATAAACATTATGCAGGACCCATATGTCCATGCACGTAACTTCAGGGAGGATTCATAGAAATTTACCTTTCCCAGCTTGTCATACACTTAGATATATTCTACTTACCTCTCCTTTTTTTTTTTTATTGTAATGCTGGTCACAGTCCATGAAATTGATTTCACCACCCACCAATGAATGGGTTCTTATCTTCCTGTTCAAGTCATCATCTTTGAGCATCTCCCCTCCCTAGGGCTTTGTAAGGGTGAATGTGAGTAGCCACCTGTCCTGCGTGCTTGGTGGAGAAACAAGGGGAGAGGTGAGATGCAGAAGGGAAGATGAGAGGGTGTAGCTCCCCTGAGTTGAGATGACTGGCTTTTATAAAGGCACCAGCCCATGAAGACTTGACTAGCCATAGCTGCCTCAAGAAAAGGGGAGATTGGTATTCTGCTGCCAGCCTGAGGGTCACAGCTTTGTAGTCGCATTGTAGGGAATTTCCCAAGGCATGGAGGACACCCTCCCTCCCTTCATTCTTCCTCTCTTCCTCACTCCCCTTGGTCCATTCTCACACTGTTAATAAAGACATATCTGAGACTGGGTAATTTATAAAGAAAAGAGGTTTAATTGACTCATAGTTTTGCATGGCTGGTAAAGCCTCAGGAAACTTACAAGCATGGCAGATGGGGAAGCAAACACACCCTTCTTCACGTGGCGGCAGGAGAGAGAATGAGAGCAAGTGAAGGGGAAGCCCCTTATAAAACCATCAGATCTCATGAGAACTCACTGTCACAAGAACAGTGTGGGGGAAACTGCCCCATGATCCAATTAGCTCCACCTGGTCCCGCCCTTGACATGTGGGGAATCACTACAATTCAAGATGAGGTTTTGGGTTAGTCACAGTCACATCACTCCCCTCACCTCTCGTCCTTCTCCTTCCCTCACTTCTTGAGGCCAGCAGCAATTTAGAGGCTCAGTCACCACCCAGGATCTGGCCAGAGGGGCTTCCTGTCTAGACCCTCACCCACCTCCTGGGTCATAGCCCTGAATGAGCCCCATGCTTACCCTGGGGTCCTGGCCCTTGCTTCTGAGAGTCCTTGGGTGGCTGATGGCTATGGTGCTGGGCTGGAGGCCTGTGGGAAGAGCCTTGGAGGCCTGCCCATTGGTGGCTGGGTCATTAGTAATGGGGGTGGGGGAAGATGTGTAGATGTTGATGTTTTAAGGCTTTCTCAGAGCACAGTCCTTCCCAAGCATATACTTTTCATTATGTGATATCAACATTTAGCTTCAGCAATGGAAATGTCAACATTAATTATTTTCAAAGAGTCTTGATGGCTCTGGGAATAAATCAATATAAATAATGTTTCCATAAACTCTGAATCATGCTCCTAACGGCATTATACTATAGTTTTAATATTAAAAACAATTTGTCTTTGCATCTTAGCAATTAGTTGTTGCCTGTGCTCATTTTTTGGGATCCTTATTGCTGTCAGCTCAGAGCCAGAGGCTGGGGGGAGGGGGGCAGTGACCATGTTCCTGGCACTGAAACCATTCCTAGCTCCTCCTTGCCCAAGGAGTCAGGCTGGGTAGAATATCTCTTCCCCAAATAACCACCCCTTTTGCTCTCAGCCCATTTAGAGTTTACTCACGCTTTGGCCTACTGTCTCCAAGATGCCTCTTCCGGCTGCCACACCTGGCAGTGTGGCAGAGTGTAGGGCAGGTGGGGCAGTGCAGGGAGTTGGGCTTGCCCAAGGTATGCCACTCACCAGCTGCGTGACTCTGGACAACTGACAGGCGGCAGAGCAAGGATCATCGACCAGGCAGGGTTCTTATTTGCAGGTGACAGAGAATGACTCAGGTGGATATGAGCAGAAACAGAATTTATTAAAGGACACCAGGTAGCAAAGGGAATTGGCCGGGAATAGCATCTGAAATTCCACAGCCAAGCTGGCTCCAGAGGATGCCACTGGCACCCCGGAAGGTCCTGGTCCCTGCGGTTTGCACAGCAGACGGCCAGATGTTGCGGAGCTGCTGGTTGCTGTTTTTATAAAGCTGCTTTGGAAAACGAGACATGGTCACAGCCGCCTCCATCACCAGAATTGTTGGAGGGTTCCCTTCTCCAACCTGCTGCTTGAGGCCTGGGTGCTCCACTGGCATGGCCAGGGACACCTACCACAGCCGGCCTGCAAAGGAGCATGAAAAAGTGAGTATCTGGCATTTTGCATTTCTGTAAAAGGAGGCAGACTTTCTGCTTAATACAGCGTGGGAGGGGTCCCCAGACATAAGGAGAGTTCAGCTGCTGGGAGTCAAAAGAAGGGCAGACAGCCCCCACTGTGGCCACAGGCCTCTCTCTGCCTGGTTGCCGAAGACCCTCCACAGCTGTTGTGTTTAATGTCAACATTTTTCTCAGTAATGAGCTATAAAGGCGCAGCTCCAAACACCGCTTCATCCAATCTGACTTCTGCCCTGAGCTTCCACTTAGGATTCACCTTCCCCCATCCATAATCTACAGGGAGAGTGCACCGAGGGTGCTGGTCCCCCACGACAGCTGTATTTCTCTGTGTAAATAAATAACTGGGGCTGGGCACGGTGGCTCACACATGTAATCCCAGTGCTTTGGAAGGCTGCCGTTGGGGGAATCATTCAAGGCCAGGAGTTTGAAAGCAGCCTGGGAAACACAGGAGTCCCCATCTCCACAAAAAATACAAGCTGCGGCGAGCTATGATTGCACCACTGCACTCCAGCCTGGGCCACAGACTGAAACTCTGTCTCAAAAAATAAAAATAAGAAAGATGACATACTTGATATTTTGGGTTTAGAAATTGGTCTCCTGTGAGGCTACAGCCTATGAGGCAATGTTCCCAGGCCCAGGTTCTCCTGAGCTGCCAGCCATTTAGGTTCCCTTTTACCAAGGCTGGTTCCTGTGTGGATCCCGGCTGGCTCCACTGTGACCATGAGCCATCGGTCCCTTTCCTGTTCATGCAACCGCAGGCTCTTCCTTAGTTATCATGCAGCAGAAGCAGAAATCAGAACGCGCGCACTGTGGATTCAGTCACAGAAAGGTTTAAAATCCATTAAGGGATTTATTGAAACATCAACCTTCACTTTAAAAAAAGGATAGCCTGTTCAGTTGGGGACTCCGGGAAATTCCAGCACCCATGGCCCCTCAGTGCTACCGTGCTGAATGCTGGGTGCCTCCCAGCTCTGCACTGTGGGATGGACGAACGAACGAATGAGTGAATAAGTGGATGAAGAGCCTGCCTCCTAGCCCGAGGACGGGGGTCTGACAGTCTGAGCAAGGAGAGGATTAAGGGGTAAATGAAACTTTTGAGCACAAGACGATGGCCCCTTTGCCGAGGTTAGGGCTGGGAGGGCTAATCCAGGTAGGGGATGGATGGGATGATTTCCTGGGTCCCTTTCTGGGAATTTTTCTGAAGATGCCCAAAGATTTAACACTGGAGTTAAACAAGGGGCACAGACACAGAATTGATTAAAGTAGCAGGTGGAGGGACTCTCCTGTCCCGTGTGTGCATTGCTTTCAAAGGCCTAACAAAGGCATCACATTGTTTTTCTTTATGTATGAAGAGAAAGGAGGGACATTTGAAAGCTCCTTTTTTTCAGATTTTGTCTCCTTCTAACAAAGAAAGGATACAAGTATTTGTACTGTAGAGCTAGCTGTCCATTTGATTACTATATCCAGGGCAACCAATTTATATTATTCCTGAGCAAGATCTTTAGAGATTAACTTTCCATCCCATAGTTCATTAATCTCTGCCATCCAGGGTTCAGGTGAGTTCGTTTGCTATGCTGGAGAATGTTTTTAATTTCCAAATTTATTCAAGCAGTTTCTTCTAATGGTTGCATTATTTCAACCTCATCTGCTTCACCCCTGTTCCAGGTCTCCTCCTCTCCATCCCACCAGGCCAACGTTTCTACTCCTGGCAGCTACCAGCGAGGAGGGCCCGCGGGGCTCAAAGACCCAACAGGAATCCCTGCAGGAGCCCCATAGCATGAAGAGGGGCCATGCGATGAGTGAGCCTGCAGCCTGGAATGCCAGGCTTGTGCTGTTCTGTGGCAACAGAGGGCAAGGGAGAGGGGAGAGGAAGGAGAGGAGTAGGGAGGCCACAGGGGGGACAGTGGGAGGGAGAGAGAATGGAGGGCAGGTGGGCCGTGGCCAGCTGTGGGGCTCAGGAGGAGCCGCAGGGCTGCCAGGGTGTTTCTCTGTTCTAGAACTGGCCTTAGAAAGAAGTTACCTGGGGGTGGGGTGGGGAGAAGCTGGGAAGGGGTGGTAGCTGAGTGGGTCTTGGACATGGCCCTTGGCTCCTACCTGCGCCTCCCTGTGTGGGGGAGCTGCAGTGCAGCCAAGCGGTCCTGCTAGGGGCAGAGCTCACCCCTACTCATCAAGGCCTGGGTTGGAGGGACCGCTGGAACAGTGCAAGAGGAGGAACTGGGGGTTAGGGGCAGAGGGCCTGGCAGGTGGCCCAGAGCAGCAAGCAGGTGCTCCAAAGAGAATGGCCTCATACCCGTCCGCTGGGGAGAGGGGCCTGGCTCCCTAGCGCTCCCACTCAAGGGCCATCTCTCTGTCGGGTGAGCCCCCAGCTGCATCAGTGGCAGCAGTTCTGGGTGTGAGCACCAAATACTTCTGCTGTCTATTCAAAATGGGGGATACCGGCAGGTCTGTCTGTGCCTCCCAGGAGTGCCGGGCTAGCTGGTGACATGGCCCTCAGGGGAGCTTCGCTTCCCCCAGCATGGCATGGGGGTGGGGGGACTGGGCCAGTGGGACTTCTGTGCTGCTGTGGCCAACTTGGGTCTTCAGCAGGCAGCCCCTCCTCTGTGGAGGACGACTGAAACTGCAGGAGTGAGCAGGAGGGTGGAGGGAGGGTCCCAGGGCTGGAGCAGGAACCTGGCCATGCCTGCCCATCCCTCCGCTCCCTTGCTTGGGGACACTTCTCCAGAATGCTGCTCCTATCCCTCCTCTCATGTCACTTTCCTTCCTCACTCCGGCCCCTCCCTTCACTTGAAAGCCCGTACCAGGGACTCCTCTCCCACAGTCCCTTCAGCCAAGAGGCTCCAAGTTCTGGAGCAGGTGTGCCCCCTCCCCCTCCCCCTCCCCTCCCTTCCTCTCTGAGGGGTCTGTGGGGCCCTTGGGCCTCCTGGGAACTTCCTGAGTGCTTCGGCCCAAGATCTGTGCTGATTCAATGCCAACGCCCACAGCTGGGCAGAGCCCTGAGATGGACGCTGTCTGGAAACCCTGCCCTGCCCAGAGCTGGGCACAGGGCTGTGGAGCCCTCCGTGCCTCTCCTGAGTCATTCTTCAAGGCCAGGGACCACCCTTTGGATCCTGAACCAAAATCTGAGCCTCCCTCAGGCTCTTCTCTCAGCTGCACCCCCCCACCACCCTCGCCCGCTTCTCACAGCCCACCCCCACATCAAGCTCTAATTCCACCCTTTTTACCCCATGGAAGAGCGTGACCAAAAGGAGCCCTTGCCCCTAGAATAGAAAAAGTCTTCTGTTCTTAGAAATACAGCAGCCAAAAAAAAAAAAAAAAAGAAATATAGCAGCCATTTGTCTGTCCCTGGAGACCCTCTTGTTCTGCCCTAGGAAACTGTCCTCCCAGTGGTGGCCAGAAGTTGGCTTTTTCTTCCATTTCTACTTCCTTGCCGAAGCCACCGTCTCCACTGTCTGGTGTTGGTTGCACCAGGCATTCTATCCCGGGGTTCTGGAGCAGCAGGAGCATGGCCCCAAGGCAGAAGGCAAGGCCTTGATGACCTTCAGCAAATCACACTTGTCCTGGGGACTCGGTTATCCTTCTGTAAAATGAGGGGAGTGGACCTCATCATCTCTGACTCTTTCCAGCTTTAGACTGTTTCTGTGCTGATGCTGGGGACTGCGCAGACCTAGCTCCCTTTATTTACAAGATATGGACACTAAGAAACCCGTAGAAGTGTGAAGTATTGAGTATTAGAGCACTCCCTCTCTGTCTTTTCTGGGATGTACACTGTTACCTACCCTTCCAAGGGAGAAAGCGCCCTGGTTGAGGGAGCAGCACCTATGTGCGGACACATCCCCAGTCTGGGACCCAGGGCTGCCCTTGCCCATCCCCCCCCCCCCCCCACAGCCCTGCTGCTCCCCTCCTGCTCGCCTCCCTCCAGGGCTGTTGAGAGGAAGAAAAGAGATGCTCCATCTCCAGATGCCCTGCCCGCAGGAAGGCCCAGGCAAATACCTGGGGACTATCCTCTGTCCCGTTCAATCCGCCTGGTGGGTCTGACGACCATGACACAACCCTGCTTTCCAGGGGGTAGGCACCGTGTCTGCACTGTGCCATCCTCTTGCGATAGGAGCAGGCGTGGTGCTATGGAGGCCTCCCGGGGCTTCCTGCAAAAGCATTGATCACTGGAGGAAGGGCCAGGGCAGTGGTAGGACAGGGACAGTGGGCCCCACAGGAGAGGCAGGCAGGGGCGGAAGTAAGGCACTCAGGAGCAAGGCAGCCCTCTCTCCATAGCCTGACAAGGGATTTTATGGAATACTGGAGAAAAAAAATCATCAATGAATATGATGGATGCCCCCCAGCAGAGGCGGAGGGGTCCCCCTTTGGGGTCCAGGAAGCAAAAAACTGGAGTCCTGGCCTGAATCTGAGCAGAGGGCAGTTTTGGACAAGGGGGGCCACAGGGCAAAAGGAGGGTGGGAGGGAGGAGGGTCGGATCCCACGCACACGGATCACTGTGCTTTGGAGGGTGTGGCCCCACTGATGTGGACAAGGATGAGTGTGGGACCAAAGGCAGCCCTCTTGGGGTGGGAGGGGCTGAGGCCCACAGGTGAGGAGGATGCGTCCTTAACAGGCATGGCCAGGCAGAGCAGAGCCCACCCCTCCTTCAGAAGACCTGGAAGAAGCAGGTGGGAGGGAGAAGCAGAGTCACAGAGGAAGGGCAGAGCAAGGGCCAGGAGACCGGGGTGGCTGCAGGCCACCTCCCCAGCCCCACTGCTTTCCCAGCAAGCTGTCTCCAGGAGGTCAGCCCACCCATGGGCCCCAAAGCCCATTCCCCAGGTGGCACTCCCCTCTTGCAGCTGCCACAGTTTCTGCAGGGCTGCTTGGACAGACTCTTTAGAACACAAGCAGTAGAACTAGGAAGGCCCTCCGAATGAAGGAGACGCAGGCACCGTGGGAGCCCAGGGCCCCTTTCCCATCGCACCCGTGCTCCATCCGCCCCCACCTCCCAACGATCAGCCCTCCCCAGCTCCCCCTGGAGCCCAGGAGGATCAAGGATTGCGCCTGTCGCCCTGGGCTTGCGGCTGTGCACCTCTGGGTTAAGGATGAAGCTGAAGTGAAGGTATGCGCGCTCAGGGTTCAAGGGCTTATTATTAGTAATAATTCCCTATATATGTAAAATCTCACACCGGACATACGCTGCTTTTTACTTCATTTTGTGGTAGGCCAGGTTTCACTAACACAGGCCTCCATCACAACTGTTTGAGTGGTTAAATATTAAAAGCTAAAAAGGCCAGTGCCTTTATACAAAGGCTGGGATGTAATAAAGGCCCATCAGGAGTTTTGCCTAGGCCTTTCCTGGGCCTTAAAGCATGACAAAATATCAAAGGAATCTTAACGGCACCCATTTAGGATTAAACAAGTTTTACTGGGGGCCTTCCACAGAGCAAGTTTATTGGGGGTCTCAAGGAACTCCAAAATCCTCCAATGATTTAGCAAGGGACAAGATAAGGGTAATCACCCCAGCACCTGGACCCATTTAGATTAAGTAAATTTACTGAGGCTCCAGAGGAAGGTCTTCAGGGCTCAGACCTTAGTTATAGATTAAAAGAAGTTAATCGCTTACGTCTTTGAATGAATGCACACTTACACATACACATATAGCTTAGAAGGTATACAAGCTCTGAAAAACTTTGTAATTTGGAGTTGGTCTGGCGATCAATTTCTAGAACTTCTCCCTCTAACCGGCTCTAGAAATAAACACCTCTTCCTCCCCAGTTCATCTGCATCTCGTTATTGGGCCATGAGAAATAGCAGCTCGGCCCTCAGTTTGGTCCGGGAACAATCTCAGCAGGCCTTGCCATCAACCCGGGGGCTGTTGACATGGTAAGTAATTTACCTCCATTTTACAGGCGGGGGAAGGTTTGAAGAGGGTAGGCTTGGAGACCACAGCTCCAGTGGCGGGATGGTGGGCAGCGGGCTACAGTGGAGAAACAGGGGCACCATCGTTGCCCTCAACCCACTTTTCTCCAGACCTTCGTCCATCTTTTTTTGGCTCCCTGCACACCCAGAACTGGAGCATTTAAGAGAAGTGTTGCTCTTCATGTGTTCTGAAGGCACTGCTCTCAGGCATCAGCTAAGCCAACCGAGTGATTCCCAGGATGCCTAGCATGGGCCACAGACGCACAGAGCTGCAGCAAGGACAGAGGGAGCTGCGTGGCCCCTGCCTGACAATTCTTTCATCTGCACACTCTCCCATCAACTCATTTTCTGCACGGAATGAAGACAAATCACTCTGCTCCGGAAAACTACATTTGGCATCGCCTTCTTTTTGTGGGGCAGGGAAGTTTTCATCGACAAAGAGTTTGTATTGCAGATGGCTCGCCATATGCCACGTTCCTGCACGTTATCACCTTGTAAGCAGATTCTGTCAGGTTTTAGGAGTAAAAGCTTAATTAACAAGTGGTGTGTACAATTATGTACTTAATTATCTACTGCTTTTATTTCTTTGTTGTTTCTTGTTTTTCAAAAGTTTGGTAACAATTACAGGCAACTGTTCCCTAATGCAATTTCTCTCTGTACCTCTTTTTTTTTTTTTTTGCCATTTGTATGCTGAGAAGGGGGCCTTCTCTTTCTTGCCTCATCCACCACTTAGAACACATAGATGCAGCATAGACCCACTGATCTGAATCTCTTGAGGGGTGGCATGTGCGTGCGTGTGTGTGTGTGTGTGTGTGTATTTAAAAGAGTTTCCCGTGAGGTTGGTCTGCAGTCCTGGTTAGAAACACAGACCTGGGCCTCCATGTTGCTGACGGGACTGTCAGGGGCTCTCATTCTTTCTCCATCCCCCCTCTGCCGGCCCGTCCTGGAGGCCAGTGGGGTTGGCTGGACTAGGCTGCTGAGGAGGACAGGAGGCACTGGGGGGCCAAGGGAGAGCCCTACAGCACAGTGAGGGCAGAGGCAGCTTTGGGGAGCTGAGCACAGAAAGCAGGAAGAATTGTAATGAAAGCACAAGCAGCAGCAACTTGGAGGGAACTCGCTGGGCTGAAGCCATGCCTGGAACTGGGGGCCTAGAACAAAGTGAGTGGATTCACTTGAGAAGCACTTCTGCGCGCATCCGCCTGAGCTGAGGAACTTCTGGAAGCCCATGCCTCCAGCACAGTTATCTTTCATACACATCTGTGCAAGAGGGTGTCCTGTTTTAGGGAACCTCCCACCGAGATGAAAACTCAGTTATCAGCACGTGGTGACAGAAATGGCCCCACAACTGACAGTGGAGGACAGTGGAGGAGTCTGAACCATCAGAGAGGCAGCCCATCTGGCTTTCCAGAGGGCTGAGGGCTGGTCCTGGGTTTCTCAGCTGGCAGGCTGGGTCCCCTGGGCCCTCACTCTGAAGCATCCTACCCACTGCACTCACTGAGTGTCAGCCGAGGCTCGGTGCAATAATCCAGGAGGGCTGGGGAGGATGGGTTGGAGGAAGAAGATGCAAGGGCAGAAGAATTGCAGAATCAGGAGATCAGGGCTTCCCTTTCTCCAACTAGAAGAAGAAGCCTAGGGACACTTCCCTGAAATGCAGACAGACACAGGCTGGCCCCAGCACCACAGACATGAAGCCCCTGCTGCCTGCATGCCCGCCTAGCTCTGCCACGCCTCCTCTCTGTGCATCTGTCTCCTTAACTGGCAGCGGCTGGGTGAGTTCATCCAGCTCTGCCAGGCTCACCCTCTCCTATTTCCTAGAGAAGAGTCCACTAGACTCTGAAGGGTCGTGCTCTGGGGAAGGAACGGCAGAGGACCCTGTTGAGCCTGTCCTTGCCTCGGGTTTACCCAGGGCCTCGAACAGTGCCTGCCAGGTGATGAGGGAGCTCAACAGGTGTCTGTCAAGTTCATGAAAATGTAATAGACATGCCAGTTGCTGCTTTGCCAGGCACATGGCTCCTTCTAAAGATAGCCGTTCTGCCCCACAGGGAGGCCTCTAGGTCTCTGTCTGTGGTTGGTCCCAGCTGACCCAAGCGTGGCCCATCAAGGCACATCAACCTGAGGTGTGGTCTGGGATAAGAAATGACACAGGGCAAATGGGTTCTGCTTCTCAGAAGGTTGATGTGGGAAGTATTGAGCATGAGGTGATTAGTGTCGGGCGTTGAAGCTAAAAAGATCAACAGAAAGAAAAGGGAGAGGTGAGTAATGAAGGGCTGAGGCAGGTGGAAGTGAGGACGGAGCAGGGAGCAGGCAGGAGCAGCAGTCCTGAGTGGAGAGAGAATCCGGTGCACCGGGCAGGGACGCCCTCTGCTCCAACGTCCGCCTGCCCTCAGCATCCTGCATTGCTTACTTTGGCAGCCCCTTCCCCATGCCGAAATCTTTCCCTACAGTCTCAGTTACCTCCGGGGCAAGCTCTGAAAAGACAAGCTTGAAATGACCAAGGTAGGGTGTGGATGCACCTTCCCACAGCCGGAGTCCCAAAAGCAGCATCTGACCAACTTCAGAGACCAAACAATAATTTAGGGACATGTGAGGGGACCATTTATCCAAGCTGGGAATTAGGGGAAAGCTCCAAACATTACTTGAAGGGCCCCAGTAGGAGAACAGAAAGTTAATTGCCAGGACAACTTCCCCCACTGCAGGGTAGATTCGAGGGGGTCTAGAAAATAGGGGAAGGTGGTGACACGTAGGGAGTAGAGACTCAGCAAGCCTGAGGAATGAATGGTCACTCATGTTCCTATGAGCAGGGTGAAATGGCATCTTGACACTTTTGCTGAACGAGGTAACACTGGGTCTGTCTGACCTGAGGACACTACAACCCAGTGGGACCCAAATGGAGCGACCCACCTGGACTTTCACCTGTCAGAGAAAAGCACCTCATCGAACACATGGCCAGGGAGGCTGATGGGGCTGGAAGGCAGGAACCACACATCACCCGGGTCTGTGACTAGGAAGGTGAGCCCCTCCACTGACCCTACACCCACTCCAGAGACCCAGACTGCAAGGCCCTCTCCTAAGTGACTTTCAGCCACCGACACAGTTTCCATCATCTCGCACCACACCCTAATCTATTCCACCCAGGGAGGGAGGAATCCAGACTGCAAGGCTGAAGGCCACCTTCATGGAACAGCACTGGTGCTCTAGGATAGACCCTTCCCCAACCCCGGCCGGCCACAGCTCAGGGACGCATTGAGTCACATAGTACCCTTCCCTCTTCTGTCCAGAGTTATTCCTCAGAACTGCCTTCAGGAGGCCCTGATGGCCGCATGCGCACGCAGTGGAGGCTGCCAGTGGGGTAGAGGACAGCTAGGAAGGTCAGGATGGGGCATTGGTGAGAAGGGCAGTCAGTGACAATTTGGGGACTGCTGGAAAAGGCTTGGGACTGTGCCTTCTATGCAGAAGCAAAGGAGAAGGAGATATGCTCCCTTCCAGAGGTGGAGTCCAACCACCAGGACCAGGCTGGGGACCCGCGCGTGGAGTCCCGGCTGCTGACCACGCCAGTGATGGTAGTGTTCCCAGAATGATGTCACACAAGTGCTGAAAGTAGAGAGTGGTGGTGAGGGGAGCCTCATAGCTCGCTTGCTCTCCTGGGTGTTTCTCAGTACTACTCCCCTCCCCCCACACCAGAGATTCGCTCCTCCAGCCTCTGCAGCCACCCAGCCCCCTACCCCTGCAGAACCAGCTTGCCCTCTCTAACACTCCCTTTTCCTGCCTCTTCCCCAGGTCTGCTGCCACCACCTCTTGGGGTCACTGAGCCCCCAGCCCACACCACAGGCCAAGGGAGTCTTGCTTGTCATGGTGACATTCATTTCAGGTACCCAAAAGAAAGAAGGGGTTGCAGGGGAGGGGCACAGTGATCTGCACACCAAAAAAAACAGTTGCTGGCTCTGCTCCTTTCCAGCTCTGCGCTGACCTCTCTATCCAGGCCTCACTTGGGCCACAACCCAGCTCCATGAAGCCTTGCCTAGCCTTCTCAGGCACAATCAACTGCTCCCTCATCTGACCAGCCCTTACACCCATCCTCGGCTGGCCTGCCGCCGCACTACGATAGCTTGAACTGTATCTGTTCCCTGGCCAGTGTAGGGTGTTCCCCGGCAGTCTCCTCTAATGAGCCCGCCCCCACCGCAGCTCTCTGGGAGGGTTCCTAGGCAGACTGCACCTTGGCTGAGCCAGTAAGTGGAACCCACCCCTTCCTATGCCCTGCTTTGACCCAGATCAAGGATCAGCCCCTGTGAGCTCTTCTCTGAAGAATTTTAGTCCTGTTCATCTCTGTGGTGACATCCTTCATGTCCAATAAGCTTCTCTTGCAGAAGATGGGCGTGGGGTGGGGTGAGGGCAAGAGGGCCAAAATCAGCTTCGGAAGCCAGGCCTGGGAAGAAGGAGCTGGGGGGCAGGGGCGGGGATATGGGAAATGGGGGCAGGCCTCGGGATAAGGAAGGGGAAGGCTGGCTTCCTGGCCCCTTGCTGGCCAGACACACTGTCCTGGAGCTCTGAGCAGCTTTAAATCGCACCCACCAGGAATTAGTGTTCAGAGAAAATGAACCCACAGGTGCTGGGGTTTGGAACTATGCCATGTGAAGAGGCCTCCTTCCAAGACTGCTGGATCAGGTGACCTTGAGGACATCTCACATGGAGAGGCTGGGGTGCAGTGTGTAAAGGTGTGCCTAATGGATGCCAGTGTGTGGAGGAGGGCCCAGCCCATCCCAGGAGGCAGATGGTAGTCAGGAGTGTAAATGGGGGACCCAGCTCCTGGTCATAGATATGTGCAGGCATCCGCCGTAGGACTCTGGTGGATGGGAGAGGCAGGTCCGTGTGTATTTAAATTTCTTTCTGACCCTGCCTAATTATTTCTCTCAATTGCTCTTGCTTTGAGCCTAGCCCAAGGTTGTCCTTTGATCAAGACTTCCATGCCTCCCAATGCTAATCTGCCAGTCATAAGCGTCCCCGGGTTTCTCTCGCTGCCAGGATGTTAACCATGGGTCCTCCGGGCTAACAGGCGCAAGGGCCCAGTGAGAGTGTTGCGGGAGACCTGCCCAGGGGGCTAGCTGAGCCTTCTACGATAATTCTGACTGATTCTTCATGGAGTTGACTTGAAATACGATGAGTGGGTCCCGAGTGCTCTTAAAACCTCGGATGTCAGAGCCACAGAAAAGACTCTGGGATTGGCCTTGAGTCCAGCGCTGAAGAACACCAAAGGTTGGAGGCATTAAGTAACTGCTCATCCACTCAGTGACGGCAGGGCTGAAACTAGGACCCAGGCGCTGCTGTCTCCTTCTCATGCCACAAAAATGAGAACAGGTATTTCCTGACATGCAATTTGCTAACCTCTTCCCAGGTTATGTGTGTGAATGTACTGGGCTACCAGACAGCGGTGAGTACGAATGAAGGTGATGTCTCATTACATCCCACGTCATGACCAAGCAATGTCTTACCACCCCACAAAAAGCCAACGGAGGTTTCCTTGCGTGGAAAGACCACAGTGTTGAGGGCAGGGGCTCTGTGAGCAGGTACCTAGAGCTAGAAGCCAAAACGAGGAAACGTTTCAAGGGAGCAAAGCAAGTTAAAGACAAGGAAACTGCCTGTTTTGTGTGCGCCACCCTCCCCTCCCCTCCCCTACCCTCAACCCGAATCTGCCTTTGGTTAAATGCCTGTTGGGATTTTGCAAAAAGGTTTCCCTGGATCACTCCAAATTCCACTGGGTGGAGGATGGGCGGGAGCTCCAGCAGTAAGGAGAGAGTGGCTACGGAAGCGCTTTGTGACCTGTTGAGCTGAGACAGGCGAGTCTTTTCAGGACTGCAGACAGGCCCTCTTTATGAGCCTGTCGCTGCTGACCTGTCTGGGGAAGGATGCTCCCCAGATCACAGTTGGCTAAACACCTCACAGGTCCTCAGGCAGTGGCAACAAGGCATCCTACCTAGCTCACACTGAGTCCTTTGGCAGTTTACAGGTTGTAATACACATTCCCACGTTATTTTGAGTCTCTTAACCACGGACGAAGAGTAAGGAGAAAAACGCTTCCTGATGCAGGTAGGAAGGCTCATCCGTGTCCACTCAAAAGCGAAGTGGAGTATAACGATTCCAGGCCAATCCGTCTCCACGCCACACGAGGCCCTGCGCCCCCAGGGCATCCATGGGAGGCCACAGCTGTTGATCATAGTTCTCCCCCTCTGCCCACTTTTGTCTTTACAAGGAATCATTCCTCTGCTTCCCATCAACATCTCCATCCCAGGCGCCCTTCCCCACCCTAGGCCAGACTTGAGGCTGCTGTCCCCGGCACCCCCTGCAGAGCCTGCCCCTCTGCCCACCCCCACTGTGCAGTGAGCGTGTTCAGCAGAATATTCCTCGGTTAGCAGAGATCAATACGTCAATAGAAACATCAGCTTGAACATAAACAGAGGGAGGTTGAGGGGAACAGGGGCAGGGGATAAATGGACTCTGCAGAGAAAAAAGCCAGACAGTCCCATCAGGATCCGTGCTCCTGAGAACATATCGCCTGCGCTGTTAAAGAAGGGGGACAGACTCATTACTTCAGGCCCTGCTAATTAAGAATCACCACCACGGGAGGCTGAGGCAGGAGAATCGCTTGAACCCAGGAGGCAGAGGTTGCAGTGAGCCCAGATTGCACCACTGGGTTACTCCAGCTTGGGTGACTCCGTCTCAAAAACAAACAAACAAACAAAACCCCTTCAGATTGGCCTAGGCTCAATTCTGCCTTCATTCTAGGTCTGGCGAGCTGGGTCACCTGAAGGCAGCCTTTCTACACTGGCCTCACAGGAGCATTGTAGGTGGGATTCCTAGCTATTCCTTTCTTGGGGCTCCGTAAGTGCTGGGAGTGGGAGCCCTCTGAGCCAAACATGGTGTCTTGGAGCCACAAGCAGCTGGCAAGTGCCCAAGGAACTGCCGTGGCTGAGCTCCGAGCAGCTTAGGCATGCGGCACGCAACTAGTGAAGAAGCCGAAGGGCAAGCCCTTGGATTTGGGTGCGGAATGAAAGGCCATTAGCAAGGGCAGCAGTCCAGCTTCCCATGTCGAGACAAGTGATGAGAACTAACTCTGGCTTCAGTCAGGCTCAGTAAATCTCCAAAGGCATCCGTTCTGGAGGGCTGTCAGCCTGGTGCCCACGGCCAGTGTGGGGAGCACCTGGATGAGGTCTCCTCTGCAGAACTTTGGCGGGGGGCGGGGGTGCAAAGGAATGCTTAGCAGGATGCCAACAGCCTACTGGCAGGGGCTCCAGGATGCTCATTTCTGGACTCTGGGCCACAGAAACTTCTATTCTTTCCTTTAGAGAATTTGGGAGAATATGCCAGACCAAGAAGAAGCAGTTTTCAGGTTCTCTTTTTTTTTTTTTTTTTTTTTGAGATGGAGTCTCACACTCTGTAGCCGAGACTAGAGTGCAATGGCCTGCGACCTCTGCCACCTGAGTTCTAGTGATTCTCCTGCCTCAGCCTCCCGAGTAGCTGGGATTACAGGCATGTGCCACCACACCCAGCTAATTTTTGTATTTTTAGTAGAGACAGGGTTTCGCCATGTTGGCCAGGCTGGTCTCAAGCTCCTGACCTCAGGTGATCCACCCACCTCAGCCTCCCAAAGTGCTGGGATTACAGACCTGAGCCACCACACCTGACCAGCAGTTTGCAGGTTCCTATGGCACAGATCCTCTGAAGAGGTGAAGATCATCAGGTCTGGGTGGCTTCTCTGTCACACATTCTTTGAGAGCGTTTTTAAAAAAGAATTGGAGGGAGCAGACAGACCTGCTTAGCATTTTAGGGTTTGTTCATCGTGGCAGGTCTTTTCCAAAGAGACCACCACATTTCTGATTTTAATTCCTCTGGGGGAATTCTCTAGAGTCCAAATTCTTATGTCGATTACTTCAAAACTCAATTGTTTTACACCCGTTACTTACATCAAACCACTCAAGAAATAGAGGCATTGTTGGGGCCAGGAGGTGTTGCAGAGTAAGAGAGGGAAGGAGAAGCCGTTTTTGGGGACTAGCTGGGTGGGGTTGGACACCCAAGAGTTCAGCAGGAGGAGAATTGGGGTGTTTGGGGAGCAAGGGAAGGCTATCCCTTAAGATCCTGGTGGTGGCGTCCATGCCCCTAAAAATCACGTTTGAAATCTGTGCTCTAGGTTAACAAAGAATTCTCCTCTCAAATTTCAAGTGACCCAAGGGGTACTCTGGGTTAAATAAAAAGGAACAGCCAGGGGAATGTACCCTATGAAGAATCTGAGATTCCTGAGGCAGAGGGAGATTATGAAATTAACACCAAAGAGAGGCTCAGGGCAGCTGCTGCCCAGCTTAGTAACTAGAAGGGGTCTTCTGGGTCTTGAGGTCTTCAGACCTCTAAGTCAGCGTCAGGGGAGCAGTCTCAATTACAGACCATAGCTCTCAGGCCCTCTGCTGAGGATGCCTGAGGTCTTTGCTGACACCTGTTCTTGAAAAGCAATGGGGATCGGGACAATTTGAGGTTCAGGTAGATGAGCAGAGAGCAGCGCAGGGTTCTGAGCTGGATGGCCTCCTCTTTCCTCTGCGGAATCATGGGGAGAGGATGAGTAAAGACAAAGGATGTCTGTAGGGGTAAGGAGTGGGCTTGGGAATATTCGGGATCAGTGGCCCTCCGGTCCTCCACCTTGGCCTGATGCGGAGTTTCATTTGCTTTCCCCTGAGTTTCAGGCTTGCACGCAAGGAGGGGTATTCGAACATGCAGGCCCTGATGTGGTGAGGGTATGATGGCAGTAGCAGGGCTGGGGACTTGCCATAAATAGCCCCAAGATGGATGGTGGCTGGGATGGGCCTGTTGGTGACCTCCTTGCTCAGCCAATGATACTTACAGTACCCTACAACTCAGGGCCACTTGATTTATTTACCAGGTTCTTCCATACCCATTAACTCACTGGCACTTTCCAAGGGTACTATGAAATGGATAAGTAGAGGTGATCAGGTCTCAAGAGAGGTGACTTCTCTGGGGACACATGATGAGTCAGTGGTAGGACCAGCACTGGACCCACCCCAGAGCTCTCAGCTCTGACCCTCTTCCTCCTCCACCACCAAATTACAAAGGGACAGTCCCATAGGAAGACACCCAGGTCAACCCAAGAAAAAGCCACATGAATGTGAGGGTGTCCAGAGCCACTCTGCTTCCAGGCACCCCCTCCTCATTCAGACACCTTCTAAACCCAGCTTGGAGGGATGTGAGGGAGCTCTCTCACCCGCAGCCACATGCCTTCACTTTGGAATTTTGTTGATTGGGAGCTTGAGGGGCGCATCTCCCCCCCCCCAGCACAGGACAAGAGGTACAGGCTGCTGGGAGCAATTCACACCTGCCAGTATGTGGGGAAGAGGCTGGCTTAGCCCTTTGGGATACCTGGCCAGGCCTTGTGGAGCCCCGGCTGGGCTCCTCAGAACAGGGACAGCCCATGGGCTCCACAAACTTCAGTGACTCATGGGTGACCACGTTGATGGGGCCAGGGAGAGTCAGAGAGGCCGCCTGCCCTAATCACTGCCTAAAGGCTCTGTCTGACGTCAGAGAGGTTTACTGGCCTCCCTCTCAAGTTGGCCCACTCCACCTTGAGGCTCTTTAGGCTGTCTCCAGGTGTCCTTTGTCCTGGACTCGGTTTCCAGCCTCTGGGGCTTGCTGGATGGGAGGAGTGTGAAAATGGGGAACAGCCTTCACTTAAATCGTAAACTTCAAAGTCTTCTGCTCCTAGCAAGGCTCATGGGGTGGATTTGAGAAAGACTTTGATCTTGAAATAGGTGGTCCAGAATCCAGATCTGGAGTTTACCAGGTCTTGGGTCTTTGATTCGCTCTGTGTGACTTTCAGTACCCTTATATCTTCATGAAAGGCCCCTCCCAAAATTAGCCAGGCATGGTGGCATGTGCCTGCAGTCTCAGCTACTCAGGAGGCTGAGGCAGGGGAATGGCTTGAATCCAGGAGGCGGAGGTTGCAGTGAGCCAAGATTGCACCACCACACTCCAGCCTGGCCACAGAGTAAGACTCTGTCTCAAAAATAAATAAATAAATAAAAGGCCCCTCCCAGAGTTTCTGTAAGGATCAAATGAGATAATGGATGGGAAAGTGCCTCATCATCTATATGGTGTGTACAATGGAAATGGATTATATTGTAAGGGTTTTGGGGTCCAGTGGGCAGGTGCTTTTGCAGAAGACAACCAGCATAGCAAGGGCTGTGAAGACACCCTTACTTTCTCACCTTGAGGTGGGGAATGGGGGGCTTTCCAAATTTTGGGGGCTGCCAGACTGGACAGGGAAATGCTCAGCATGGTTAAAGATCCACTGGGTAGAGGGAAATGAACTTTCACTGGCTGCTCAGCTTCCCAGACCTTTTTACTGCTCATCATAAATTACCATCCTGTTTTATTTTTGTTTTATAGCCTCTTACAGGCTATTTCTGGTGATTCACTCTCTGCTCTGGGCCAACTATGTTAGAAACGGTTTCCTGGTCCTTCTCTTTTTCTGTCGACACCTCAGGTCACTGGCAACTGACCCAGCAGCTGGGAGACTTCCACAATGACCTATTGGCTGAGGAAACATCAGAGCTGGCAGCTGAAGGGTGACAGCAAAGAATCGTGATGCCAGTGTCTGCCCTCTAGCAGCTTGCCTCAGCAGAGGGAGGGGAACCAGGCACCCTGTGTTTGCATGGGCTTGCAGACCCAGCTTCTGAAGAGGAGTCACCTCTTCCTGGGACCTGGGCCTCCAATTCAGGCAGCTCTCAGGAGGTGATGACAAGTTCTTCAGTGTAGTTAGCTCTCTCTCAACGCAGTTGGTCCAAAGTCCTTTCCACTGTCAACATCCTGTGGTTTTGCCATTGTGAGAAAGAAGGACCCTGCCTGGGAGTCGGGAGGGCCTCGTTCTAGCCCCAGTTCTCTACCAGTGAGTGGCCCTGGGCAAGTCCCTTCCTCTCACCAGGCATCAGTTTCTTCTTCTGTAGAGTCAAAGGCCAAAGCAGGTCACCCAAATGCCTTCTGGCGTGGCCACTCTACAAGCGGTTTCCTCGTCTGCACAAAACATGTAGGTACTTGTTCACAAACTGACAGGTTCCCACAACAAATTAACGTCCTGTCAAGCGTCGCACTCAACAGTCCTGCTTTTAATGAAATGCTGGTTTTTCAAGTGAAAGCAATGGGTTAGGGAAGATTGGAATGATGGTTGCGAGCCTTTGACATAACATTTTTATTGAGTTTTTTGTGTCCCGATTGAGGAGAGAGCAACATAATGGCAAAGTTTGTGTCTCCTGTAATTTTTCAAATAGAAGAGAATTTTTTTGTTCAATACAATTTTTAGTGTAAATTGTCAATTACCATTCTCCCAGGTTGTGGCCTGTTTGTGGACATGAGGAGGTAAAAGATAAAGTAGCTTGTGCTGAGTTTGTGATGAATAGAAGGACCCAGGTGGGGGACTGGCCTTACAGCACCCACAGTTGCCGAGTTGGGGGTCTGGAGAGAGGAAAGAGGTCTGTCTTTGCCTTGCCAAATATAAGACTGTGGCAGGCCACCTACTCAAAAATATTGTGAAAAGAGTAACGCAGGACGCGGGACTAGGAGAGAGACAACATGGGCATCATTAGCACTGGAAGGTATTGGGGTGAAGGCAGAAGAGGAGGAGGAGGGGATGCAGGAGGAGGTGAGGGTGGTTCTTCTCTGGGCCTCAGTTTCCTCATCTGTAAAATAAGGGGTTAGGACTAGACAGGTTCTCTGCTTCACCCATCTAGCTGGCTCAAGGTAGAGAGAGGGAAGAGGCAGGTAAGGGAAGAAGAGACCCAGGATGCATCAGAATGGGAGATCCTGGCTCGGTGGCACCCCAAAGAGCTCAGAGAGCACCCCAATGATAGAGACTGAGGCACAATATGCATTCAAACTTGCTGAGAAACTGATTGATACTGAAACATTGCTCTCTGGGGTTTGCTTATAAAAAGTAATTCCCCCTTCCCCCCCAAGAAAGGTGCAACTTCCAGGGTGAGTCACAGAGCTGGTGAGGATCCTCCACACTCTGGGGTGTGACACCACAGACCAGCCAAACACCAGTGTCATTCTTCTCAGGGCAGTGTTAAAAGTCTGTTCGACTACATTCAAATTCCAATTTCAAGTGTAGGCTCCAAAATCACATGCCAATGTGTAACCCCTTATGGCTCCATCCCCCCAGAAGAAATACACAAAATACATAATTGTGAGTGCGTGTGTGTGTTTAACATTGGGGGACACTAAGAAACAATAGGCTTCTCATTTTCTTCCTTTTTTTTTCTTCTTTATTCTTTAAAGGGATCGTGTGCCAGAGAGTGCAATGGTAGAAAGCAGGAGAGGAAATACGGAACAAGAAGGTGGTGGGAGACATTTTACAATTTATAAAGATATGAGTACAGGTCCCTCTTTTGAAACGCCCAAAGCATCCTACATTGAGCTTCTTAAATTCAGAAGTAATGTTCTTAATGGCTACCCTGAGGCAAGGCTATATCTAGAAGAGCAATTTTTAATCATTCATGTAAAATCATCCTGCTCAGGTGATTCCAGTGCTGCGAGCCAGGAGTTTGAACAACCCCAGATGTGCAGCTTCTAGACGGCACCTCTCGGGTGGGGTGGCTGGGCCGGGAGAACGATGGGGCTGTGTTTCAGAGGAGGCCTGCCTTGGCAAAGCCTTGCCCCAGGAGTAGGTCTTTACTCAGTGCCAACTTAGGAGGTGGCTCCCCTGTTGCTGTGCTCAAGGCTGGTCTCCTGAGTGTTGTCCATACCCCACTGTAACTTACAAAAAGTCCGATTCTGCTATTGAGACTTCCTTCCCTTTCAGCAACCTGACTTGACTTAGCCCTTTTGGATTTTGGCAGAGAATAATCTATTATAATCAAAAGCACTGTATGGCGAATAATACCATTTCACATTTGTGCAGCACCCCACCCGTTCTCAAAGTGCATATACATTTTATCAGACAAAGTTAATTCTAGATAAAATAAGCAGCTGAGTAAGTCCCACTTCCTGGCAATTCTGGAAGAAAAGTTCGGTTCCCTTAGCCAGGGGAGAATCCCTTTGAAATGACTGGATAAAAGAATAAATGGAGGTCTGGAAGAATGAACTTGCAAATATAACATTTAATGTAAATGCAGTGTGTTCAATAAAATTCAACTTAGGGTGCCAGGCACTGAGCCTGCTATGAGGAATTGAAAATCAAAGAGTCCCAGCTCCTGAGGGGCACATGGTCTCACTGGGGCAGGGGCTGGTGGTTGGACTACACACAAATTCACTCAACACACATCAGAGATTAAATTAAACCAACGCTCCATCGTGACTCCCCTACCCACTGGTCCAGACCCACTAATTCTTTCCCTGTACCTCACAGCACCCAGATCTCTGTGTGAACCCCCTGGTTCCTGAGTTTCTATGTTGCGCATGGCTCGCCCCCCGTGAAATCCCCAGGGCCTTGTACTTAAAGTCCCAGACCACCCAGGTCTCTGCCTACACTCCTCCAACCCACCGCTCCTTTGTACAGCAAGCCCCGAGGACTCAGTCATTCTCGTTTTCTTTGGGAGAGACTTGGGCTTTCCTCCTGTCCCCTGCTTCCTTGCTATTTTACAGATTTTAACTGCAGAAAAATAAAAGAGTCAACCAAAGTAGAAACATCTAGAAATGACAGGATACGACCCTTCAAAGCTTCTGCAGGTTCTGGCCCCTGGTTTAGAGCTTCTGATTTCCTTCTGGCAGCACCACTGGAGCGGGGACCTCTGTTTCTCATAAGAAGAGGGTGGCTGGCCAAAAAAGCAAGCCTGCCCCTATAGGGACGCCTTCCTGCCCTTCCCCACAGGAAGCTGGCCCAGGGCTTTGAGGGGGAATCATGGGGAGCTACAAGTGCTTCCTGCTTTCTGACATCCTCCTGGTGGGGCCAAGGCCCTCCCTGTTCTCAGGGCCCTTGACACCCCTACTCTCCCAAGCCTAGTTGGTGATCCAGTAATTGGTGCCTGGTTAGCCCTCTGACAGCGCTGCACCCCTTCCCTTGAGGACTTATCTCTGATTTTTTATCTTGCCCAGATTCCTATCTAAGGGGTCTGAGGGGTCATGCCCTACGAACCATAACTTCTCATCAGATGGGTTTTATTTGACCCTCTATATCGTGACTTACTTTCCAACCTCACTCTGAAATAGCAAGGAAGAAAATCAAAATGTTTTACCCCAAAATATATTTCCTTGCCATACCTTGAAATTGCCCTGCAAAGCCTCTTGTGAGAAAAATCCACATTCTATAGAGAATCCCCCTCTCCCCTTTGTTTTCCTTCCTTCCTTCCCAGATCCAGGAAACCATCAATTAAGAGCCAGGCACCCTTTTAGGTCTGATTCTCAGGCTTCATATTACTATTCTCTTTTATCGAAATAATATGAGGGAGAACTAGATTCTCCTACCCTTGAGAGCACTGCATGTGCCTGTATCTCATTAAAGTAATAATAACAACATATTTGACCCATTTGAAAACAATAAAATTTTTGTTTATAAAAAAAACCAAAAAGCATTTTACAACCCTCTCTCTGAGGCCTGCTACCTGAGAGATTCCTCTGCACAATAAAACTTGGTCCCCACAATCCTTTACCATAACCTGAACATTCCTTTCCATTAATCCCAGGTCTCTAGTTAAACTCAACCAATTGTCAAGCAGAAAAAAAAAATGTTTAAATGTACCTATAGCCTGAAGCCTCCGCTTTGGGTTCTCACCTTTCTGAACAAACCCAATGCATTTCTTCAATGTCTGTGATGTCTCGTGCCTTCCTAAAATACATAAAACCAAGCTGTACCCCGACCACCTTGGGCACATGTTCTCAGGACCTCCTGAGGGCTGTGTCACGGCCATGGACGGTCACTACGCACGTGTGCGTTTTAAACCTAAGGTCCTGTAACTTTTGCTTCGTTTCCAGCCACTAACTAAAAACGGACTCTCTTCTTCACTCTTTCTCATATTTGGCTCAGAATACATCTCTTTAAATATTTGACAGAGTTTGACTCTTTTTGTCAACACCCTTTAATCACCAAGGCTTCCAAGCACACCCCCATTTGGAAACCATGCGGTAACGGGGCCGAGACCCTGTCTTCAGGTGATCTCAATTGGCGCTCCTGACAAAGCAGTCTGGGAGAGTGAATTTACCTCCCTCAGACACAAGCCTTCCTTCTCTGGCTCCCTGGCTGAGACCAAAGCACAGCCCAGACCTGCTTCCAGATCTGCCCTCCTCCGGCAGTCCCTCCAGCTGCTCTGCCACTCTGCCAGGGCCAAGCTGCACTTCCTTCCAGCCTGATACCCCTCTTTCCTGTGGGGCTGTTCCTGTCTGGCTTCTGCGGTGAGCCACCTTCACCTGACTGTCGCAGGCCCAGGACAGAGTTCACCACCTTGCTTTCTCTGTCAACAGCTCCTCCTTCAGACCACCACAACACACATGTGCGTTTTAAACGTAAGGCTCGCTAACTCTTGCTTCGTTTCCAACCACTGATTAAAAACGGACTCCTCCTCTCTCCTTTCCTCTTTCTCAGTATATTCCCTTATAGTTTATCATGATGATCTGTGAGAACAATTGTCACAGATGGTTTTGAGGGGGACCATTTCTTCATGTAACAGACGGACTGGGGCTGACAATGAAACCTGGATGGTGATAAGCTTTCTGTTTTAATGAATTTATACCAGTACAAACGCTATCGCTTCAGAGCTACCCTTTTTTTTGCCTCAGTAAATAGCCAATTCATGTTACATTTTTAAAAAGGTCTTTCACGATTTAAAAGGAATGATTTGGGGTTGGGGAGGGTGGTAGAGATTGGCTGTGGCCACTTTCAGCCTATCAACGTCCACCTCCTGCAAAAGACGGAAAGGACATTGCTTTTCACCTCCTCTCTTTCACTTCTCTGCTTCTCTCCTCGGCTTGGGGCCTGAGCGGTCAAGAAGGGCAGAGTAGGAGGGGGAGGTCCCCAGGGGTGGGGGACAGGCTGGTTGTCTAAGACAGTCTGGAATGAAACAGAATATGAAGAGAAACGCAGCCCACCCACTCCATGGGGGAGAGGAGGGTGCTGGTGGAGAAACTCGGCCCTAAATTTTTCTTGAGGAAGCTAAGAAGACCCTTTGGCTTCAAGACAGACGGAACCTGGATGGCTTAGGGGAGGAATGGGACTTGAAGGTGCTCAAAACTTCTGGGCAGGGCTTTGATCTAACTGACAGAAGTGAAAATATTAGGCCTTGGCTGCTCTCTGCCTCATCTCTCTCCTGCTCAAAGTCCTCGGCCAGGCACTGTTCCTTCCTTCTAGCCCAAAGACTTGAGAAAGTAATTTCTACAGCCCCCTCCAGAGCTGTTTTCCACTCCACAGACAATCTGGAGGGTCAAGACACCTGAATTAGCTGAGACTTTCCACAGTAACCGTCAATCACTTCTCTTCAGCTCAGCCCCAGACCCTTTACAAAGCGCTTGAAGGCACCAATCTCCAACACAAACATAGAAACAAGGCGCAGCCTGCCCGCAGGACAGGACCTGTGAAATCAGGGACATCTCGGGAAACCCTCTAAGGTGGTCCTCGCCCCTGGCATAGAAGTCTAGGGAGGCGGAGGTCCCAAACACCCGCCCCAGCGGCGGGGACCTCAGGAACAGAGGAACCGCCCCACGGGCCGGCTAGTGGAGTGGGGCCGTTCCTAACGGCTGCCTCGCCGTCTAGGCGAGGGGTCTTGGCCATCTCCTCCGCAGCTTCCCAAATCAAGATGGACTCGGAGGAGACTACACCCTGCGTCTGCAGAACCTCCGAATGCAGAACCACCAGGGGGTCCTGGCCCACGGCCCTGGGAGGATTGCTGTTGGGGAGATGGGAAGGAGTCGAGGAAGGCGGAGGCCCGCACCATCCACCGCTCCCCCACCCAGAGCAGCGTGGACCTCAGAGCAGCGTGGCCGCCCCGCGGGGTTAGCAGGGGCAGCCTGGCGCCGGGCGGGGAGAGCCGGGGGAGAGGGGCCGGGGTGGGTTGCGGCAGGGGGCGGGGGGTTGAGGACCACCAGGTCCCTCCCCGCGTGCCCACTGTCCGCGCGCTGCAGCCTCAGCGTAACTGCTGTTCTTAAAGGCTGCCTCCGTCCTGCCGCGCGCCCTTTTGAGGGGTTGGAGCTGGCAGAACCGCAACTCCCTCTCTGTAGGGTGAAAACAGACCTTGATCACCAGAAGGGTCTTCGGATGGGGGACGCGGGATGAAGCTGGGCTGGGGGGTGTTTTTCTGGAGGCTGGGAAACCTGGAGGGAGGCCCCCAAAGCTTCTCAGTTCCGGACCCCTTGGTCCCAAAGGGAGAGGAAGTGGGCTGGGCCTCAGCAGGGTTGCAGGCATTGCAGGAGCATCACGTTCGTCAGAGCATGTTGGCATGGAGGCCGCTCAGCCCAGGGGGGGCAGGATTTAGGCCCCAAATGGAAAGCACGCAGTGGTGCCAGCCTAGAGGCGTTAATACTGGGCAACACTTCGGGGGTGAGGATCTGACAATTTCATGCCTTTTGGAGTTGTCTTCTCAAGTCTGTAGGGTCAGCCCACACCCTGGCTCCTGTGAAGTGAGCTTGCTGTCACTGCCTCTTCAGGGACAACTGTGAGCATCTTGAGGAGATGCTTTGGGGTCTGTGGCAGGAGGCAAAAAGGAGAATGTGTGATACCCAGAATGTACTAAAGCGTGCTCTGACAGAGCAGAAGTCAGTGGCTGCTCACCAGAGAGGGGCCTGGGGTAGAGAAAGGCAAAAAATGGATGACCTTCTGTCCGCTTACAACACTGACAACTCCCGTGGGGGCACGTGCCAGCCAGGGCTATTAAATAATAACAGGAGGGGCCCCCGTAGGATGAAAGGATGGAGGAGGGTGGGGAGGGGAAAAGGGGAGGGGACATGCTCCAAGGAGCCACCCAGCATCAGTAGTTTCATTAGCTTTTTGCTATCAGTCCTCAACTACGTTTAAGGGACAGTTCCTGACCAGGCCAACTGTCTGTCAGCAAAGAAGGCAGGAGGAGAAGCAGTGAGGTGCATCGGCCTGCCGTAACTTACCTCCTCCCGCCCCCACGCTGAACTGGCTCCCTACTAAGATACCCAGAGAAATGCCTTCATTCACAGAATAAAATAAAGCAGAGGAAAATTGGAGTCTGAGCCTGTGTTCCGAAGGTTCTGGGCACCAGGGCTTCAATCCAGCAGCGTGGCTGTTTGTGCCGCAGCTTTTCCATCCTGAGGTGTGGAAATGAGCTCCTTCCATTGCGATAGTCTCTAGCTGGAACCCAGAGGGGGATAAGAAAGTGTGTGAGGATAGCTTCCCAGGGGAGAAAGAGCGAGTGGGAGATGGGCTCCGAGTAGGGCCTGTCACGCCTCCCCATCCTCTGGTGGCCTGGGAGGATCACAGGATGTCAGGGCCTTACTCCTGTGGCCTTGATTCAGATTAGCTGTGGTTCAAGACTGCCTGCATGGCATATGTGGATACATGCAAGGTTACCAAGGCAGCGCTGTGCCCTTAACATTCATCTGCTTTCCCAACCCCGAGGGGCAGACTCCCTATAGGACAGGGAATGCCTCATTCCCCACTGGGTCCCCCCTGTGGCTCCTGGCATGGAACTGACACATAGTTGGCATTGGCAATGCACACACTTATTAGATCTTAAAGAAGGCCAGAACCAGAACCAGAGGCACATAAATAAGATCTGTATCAGCAGTGGGGTAGAGAAAGGGTGGGAACTAAGTGACATCTTAGAATGCATCCAAGGAAGTAGATCAATTTGAGCTTTAACTACTGGAGAATGGTGCCTGAGCAGGCCCCATTTGTTCACACTTACCGATAATTGAATATACCTTCCAGGAATGTAAGAGCCAGCGGGAAATTCCCCTCATCCTGAACCACAAAGGGTTTCTGGATGGGCACTGATTGTCCATGGGCCATGGCGTAAGACCCACCTCCCACAACCAAAGTATCTTCTTGCTCCCCAAAAAATGTATGGCGATCTATATATTCTTGCCTGCCTAGTCAGCCTTGGTAATTTCGTAAAGTAAAGCAGCCCTGAGCCTGCCCCTGCCCGGCCCAGAGTTTAGAGTTGAAAGGGAAACATCTTTGAGTGGAAACCAAGCGCATGCATGGAATGGTCCTGATGGTGCATAGAGCCTTAGGTTTAGAAAGAAGTGAAGGGCCTGCCTCCTTGCTGGGGACTTGAGCCTCTCAGCTATTGGAGCTCTCTGGAGCTGCCCCCTCCCCCAGGGGCAATGGGCCCTTGCTGGCCTCCAGGTCCCCTCCTTCCCTGGATGCTGTGCTGTTCTCTGCTTGGTCTTATTTCATTAGCTGTGGCAGAAACTTTGGTCCTGACAAGGCCCAGGAAACAGAGCCTAGCAAGGACCTGAGGCAACTAGGTGCCCAAGGACCACAGGAACTCACGTGTGCTGTGAGGGCTTTAAGAGCTTTGAAGTGGGGCGTCTCCCACGGGGATCAGGCCTGTGGGTGCTGATGCTGTCAGCCACATGCAAAGGTTGGGTCACTATGACTGCTTCTCAGACCCTCTTCGGAGGCAGACTTTCCCTCGCCTGCCCCGCCAAGTTCCCTTTGGACAGAAGGACCTAGGGAGCTTTCCCTGGCCCAGGTGGCACAGGCCCTGGCCCCCACTCGGACAATGGTCCCTTGCTCTGCCCACTGAAAGAGGTCCCCGAAAGATAAGCTCTGTTCCAAGCAGGGCAGACAAGGAACAGTGGGATTAGGGCTCCAAAATCCCTCCGGTACTATCAGAGATTCTGGACAGTGGTCTCTGAGAGCATCCATCTGAGGGCTGGGAGCAGGAGCCCTTCTCACAGGCACCTCTGCAGGTGGGATTGACGACTGTCAGATACTGGCCGAGGCCAAGGGAGACTCTGTCACCTCTGAGGCCACAGGCATGGTTTCTTCTGGACTTTAGTCAGAGGCAGAGCCCCCAGCCCCAGGCAGTCACCTCGGCTCTGCCCGGGAAGAAGTGAGGGAAGCACATTCCTCCCCATGAGTTGGCCTCTGAGGAGGCAAAGTCAAGTATGTGATAGAGGGTTCCCTACCTGTGCAGCAGGGAAAATGGAGCTTGGGGGATCAGCTGTCTGAAGGCATGACTCCTGGTATGACTCCTGCGAGCTACCTATTCCTGCACAGAAACGCTCCCTGGCCTCATCCTGTGGGTGGCAAACCCACATATCCAGTTATTGCTGTTCCTCCTGCCCTGGATACTTGTCTCTAATAAATATTTACAGTGGGACCCACAGGTGAACCTTAGTCCCAAAGGTTAAGACAGTGAGAAATTCATCCGAAAAGGGGCCCTGGGCAGGGAGATCCTAGGGCGGTCAGGCAGAAAACAAAAGCGAGCCTCTGGGCCACCTCCTCCTTCAGCCTTCCGCGTAAAGATGGGCTTGCAGGAGGAGACCACACCCTGCAACTACAGAACCTCATGATACGGAACCACCAGGGGCTCTGGCCCATGGCCCTGGGTGGAGCTGATGTTGGAGAGATGAGATTAGAAGTGGGGGTGCATCCCCCTGCCATGACTTACCTTCTCCTGCCCCATGCCTGTCCTTCAGACCCTCTCCCTGCTGCGCCAGAGCCACTGAGTTCAGGGAGCAACTTTGGGCAGATGAAATTGGGCTGCGGTTAAGTGTGGGAATCCCTGTGGACTTCCAAAAGCCTTCGGTTTCTGCCCTGCTTGGCATGGTTCCAGAACCCAGGGTGGCGGCGAGGTGGGAGCTAGCAGAGGGCAGGGAAGAAGTTCCAGGATCAAAGCTCACCTTTCCTTTCTTCGCCCTGATCAGGCGGAAAACCATGAGGGTGCGGGCTTGGCCGTCTCCCAGACTACATTCTTGTGGAGAGCGAGGCCTTTGCCTGTTTGGATCACTTGCTGCCCCATGTGCTTCAAGCTGCCCCATACTTCACAGGTTGCTCGGAACCCCCTCCGTGCCCATCCAGTGAGAAGCGCCCCTGAGGAGAGGCAGAGGAGGGGGGTCTTGTAGTCTGGCAGCCCTTGTTTGTTTTAAATGTCAGGGTGACTTCTTCTCAATCCGAGAAATATTTTAATGGTATGGCTTTAGCAAACATGACTCAAAGCCTGGAAGGACATGGCCAGATCTTACTGAGTGATCGTTTAGTCCATCCTGAGGACTGATGTCAGAAGGAAAGATTCTTTTGCCAGGTCAGATTGGACTTATGCAGAGTAAATTAAAACACCAAGAGAAGCAGGCACACTGGCCAGGATGGGGAGGGGCTGAAGAGCAGGCAGCAAGCTGGGGACGAGCTGGGAATCTGTGCAACACAGGCTTGTAGAAGCACAGGCTTCCAGTGGCAGGGAAATTGGGTTTGTAGTGAAGACTTAAACCTGTTAAAATAATTGGTTAGCAAAAGATCTCTGTTCGGTGCTCTTTAAACTCTAAACATCTGTTCCCAGTAAATAGTCACATCGCAGATATTAAGTAGGAGGCTTCAAAGGAGGAGATGGCAGCTTAAAACATGCACTAAGATGCCTTATTGGCTAAGAAATGCACACGCAAACCCATACGCAGGTGTTAAGGAAAAAGTACTGATAGTGCTGCCTGCTTCTTCTGCCCTTGTCCCGGGCTGCACACCTGGTCCCACCCCTGTCCCCAGTAGGCTGGCATCTTCACAGCCGCTTCCTCCCACCCCCAGACAACAGCGCCCCCGGAAACACTGGCCTGCAGCCACAATAAGGGTGTCCACGGATTCCTAGAACTACAAGTGGTGGAAGGCAGCCCCCTTACCAGCCCTCCCCCGTCACACACACACCCTCCCTGGCAGCAGGCGGACGGCTCTGTTGGCTGAGGCTCTGCTGGAGTCCTACCTGCCCCTCACCAAGGGACATATGCACCTCTGATAATGGGCAGAAGTTGGGTGTCAGTGATGGGAAGCGCCTAGATCACTCCCTAGGAGACAGCCCCTTCTCTTCCCCTAAGCATCCTCTTCCGTACTTGGTTTTCTGGATATTCCAAGAATCTCCTTTTCTTTGCCTCCTTTTCTCAGCAGTTTCCTGTGGAGTTCCAGTGTCTTCAGCAGATCACCATTGCTTTCAACTTTGGAAGGAGCAGGGCTTCTGGGGACACCCAAGACCTTCCTGGGCAGAATGGGTGGCTAGCTTCTCCAGGTAGGGCAGCCCAGCTCCTGTCTGCATGGAGTTGGAGCTGCCACCACCAGGCTGGTCAGGGGCCAGGGTAAAGCTAGTTCATACTGCCTTCCCTGGGTGAATAATTTGAGCTCAACGAGACTCTCTGGGAATGGAGAAGCAGCGCCGGAGAAGCGCCTCATCCACTCGATGCCTCCCCCTCTAACAAATCTTGTAAGGGTTTTGTAAGGACAGGGTGCTTTGCAAGCACCAAGCATTTTAGCAGAAGGTAAATTTTGGAGATTTAAGTATTGTAAGAACCTCTCTGGGCAAGGTAGGTGGTTCTTGGCTGGAAGGCTGGCTCCACACTCACTGGCAGGTGCTGACCTCGAGGGGCTGCTCCCTCTTTGTGGCACAAGAGGTTTTGACAAGTTCTGCTGGTGAACGAAGGTCCCTGAGTACCATCTTCATTAGGACTGTAGCCCATTTGACCTGGGGGTTAGAACACAGCCCGGGCTGGACGATGCCTCTGGTAGGCCTCCAAAGCAATTTTCAAGTGGGAGAGCGCTGGGGGGGAGTCACGTGTCTGCCCAGGTGAAAAGATTCCCCAAATCACCCACATGTCATTTTCTCCATGAATTAACTTAAGCGTTGAATTACTGAAAGCTTTGATCTCCTAGACGGCCTGGCTTAATTCTTTCAGAATCTCTCAGTGCTGTGTTACTGCAATAGTCATTTTCCTCCTGATCAGAGGTCTTTGGAATGGAATGGAACTATATAGAGGCTTCTTGGGTTGAGAAGTGATAGTCTCTGGGCTTTCTCGAATTCCACACTTTCAGAGCCAAAATCCAGAAAGAAGGGGCAGTAACCCAAATAGGTACTTCACTCCCAGGGAACCCCCTCTTCAAACCAGCTTGAGTCAGAGACCTACTGAGTGCCTCGGACTCCCACAGGCAAGGCTTAGTGGTTGGTGATCAGTGTGGATGAGCAGGAGGGTGGACTAGCACAGTCACAGTGGGCTTACTAATGTGTGCAGGGCTGCTGTGGCATGGGGGTGGAAGCTGAGTTGGCCTCAATTTTTAAGAACTTTTAAGTCCATGAGCCTCTGGCTTTCAACAAGGGTGTGAGATGACCAGGGAAGTATTCGGGCCTTTACATTTCAAGATAAGTTGAGTATGGCTTGAGTATCTAAACACAGACTTGGGCAGGTGCCGGGAAGAGAAGGACCACCTAACATATTAGGAACTTCGGTGGAGGTGGTGAGGGATATGTAGTCTCCTTGGGGATAGAGGACGAAACTTCTTTTCTAGGGAGGAAAGAAAGGGGTTCCTTGGCTGGAGGGCAATGTGGCCTCTCTGGGAAGAGTGGGTGGTTCTTGGCTAAAAGGCTGAAGGGTAGCTGGGATGGGGCTCCAGACTCTGTCGCGTGTCCTGCCACTTAGAATGATGGCTATGGAAACCTCCGGGCAGCCAGTGGAGGTTTCTCTCCCAGCATTTGGAGAGACTTAAGTTGTATGATAGGGCCAGTGGCCGATGGCCACGTTAAGTGGCTCTCTTTTATCCACAGGGGTCAACATTTCTTAGCCTCTATTGAGAGGTGCCCAGACTCCAAGAGCAGAGCACACTAAGTGAATGAAAAAATAGAATCCTTCCCTACGCATCCGGCAAAAAAGCATTGCCCGGCACACGTTCCCAGATAGGGAGGGTATGCCTCTGGAAGCCAGGGGCAGTCTTGGTGACGCGAGAGTGGATTGGTCAAAGCCAAACTCTCCTGACCCTCGCCTGTCCCCCTTGCTGTGGCCCAGAGGCTGACTTTCTCTCTCTCAGTGACTGGTAGGAGGCTTTTGAGCATCCAGCCGAGGGGGAAGCATGGCATCTGCAAGGCAGAGTGCAGGGATATAAGCATGGTTCTCAGCGAGAGGCGGGCTGAAGGCCTCTGCATCCTGCTTCTTCCCCAACAGTGAATGCCGAACCCAAGGTCTCCTGGTCTCAGAGGGGCCAGCGTGGGGAGCGAGTGATTTCCTGTTTTATTTCTAGATTGGCTAGAAATGCAGGCAGGGCCAAGAGCAGCCGTCTCACAAACACACATTCCTCTCCCCTACTGCCTGCCATCCCCCCCCAGGCTTCCCAGGCCTCTTCTCCAGGCCTCTGTGAGGTGCCTCACTGCCCTCTGGCCCAGGTCTGTGGTAGCATGTGGAGAGCTCCTCCTCCCCCTGCTTCATCTGGTCAAACCCTGCCTTCTGTTCAGGTCCCAGTTCCAATGCCAGTCCCTGGATAACACGTTCCCTGCCCCTTCAGGCAAGGCCGCTGCCAGGGACATGTCTGTGAGCCACTCCCTCATAGCACCCAGCACGATTTGAAACCCAACATTGATTTGCGTGATTATTTGATTAATGTCTGTCTCGCCTCCAAGACAGACCTCACCCAATTCAGCTGAACATCTTTCCCCGCCTTTGGCACTTAATAGGTACTCAGTAAATATTTGTAGAATGCATGAATGCCAGGGTCAATGTGAGTCCCCTCCCCTTCCGCACACTCACTTGTGTAGCCCTTGTTCATTGGGCAGTTTGCTTGAATTACTTGGCTGCCCTATTCCACAAGGCAGGGTAGCCCAGGGAGACAAGACAGGTGAGGAGAAGGGAGCAGGAGATCGATCTGACAGCCAGGGGCATAAAGACGACAGTGGAGGAAAGGCAGAGAAACTTACAGAACAACAGTGAAGGGCGGGCGGAGGAAGACTGCCTAGTATCAGGGAAGCAGGAGCGAGAGGAGGCTCAAGAAGAAGACCAAAGGAGTCACTTAATGAGAAATGTCTGTGCCATGGGGGGGGCGGGGCAGAGTTGGAAGGGGCAGGCAGGGCTGTGGCTGCAGATGCCACGAGGGAACAGTTATTGGGTGCCAGCCCAGGAGTGGGCAGAGGGACCCTTGAGGGCTGAGATAATGTGCACACCCAGCCCAAAGAAAAGGGAACTGAGGGTTTCACCTGGTGCAGGCTTTCTGGAGGGCCATCTAACAAAATCAAATTAAATAGAAATAAAAAGGAGAGCCACTGTTGAGATTCTCTCCAACAGAAATAATACAGAACTCCGTGAGGATAAACATGCAGGGACACTTGTGGCAGCCTGGCAGTGTTTAAAAAAAATGGGAAGCAACCTGAGTGACTGCGAATTGGGGGAGTCCTTCCACTCATGGTACATCAACAGAATGGGGTGCAGTGCAGCCTCGCAGAGTGCGGCCGGGCGTGTGTACTGATCTGATGTGGAACCAGGCTGGTGCATGGCTTAAAATGATGATGCGAGCTGCAGGATAATACGTGTACTGGGATCTCACGTTTTTGAGACCCACTTCTGCATGTGTGCATAAAACTACGTTATGTTTGTGTGTAGCAAAGTCTGGGAGGACGCCAGCTCCAGCTTGAACACCGTTTGGGGCAGGGTGAGAGGGACTCACGCTTTCGACTGTCTCTTTAGTGTTGTTGAGATAAGAATGTATTTCCTCTGTAATAAAAAGGAAAAGGAAAGGTTGTAGGACGTGGCTGAGTCTCTGGGGGGGATGAGACCCATGAGCTGGCGGGGGAGGAGACCAATCACACCAGGTGAAATGGGCAGTGACAGGCCTTCCACAGGCTGTGAAAATCCTTCCAGAGGTTTCTGATAAATGGCAGTTTTGAAAGAGGATGCGAGCTTGAGGAAGCGGGGTACTGGAGGGAGGGTTTAAATCTAATGAGAGGCAGGCTGAGGGGGAGGGAGGCGAAGGCAGAGGGAACTTAACAGAAATCTGGGGAGAGGGGTACTTGGCTGGAGGGCCAGCCTGGGGTGAGCGGAAAGCCTGGCACATCCCAAAGCCCAGGCAGAGGCATAACCCTAGAGAAGGGCGGGGGAGCACATTGGAGGTGACGGGAGACGTGAGGTAGGAGGGTCGGCGGCAGGACGGGGACGGGGGGAGTTCACAATTGATGGCCAGCGGGTTTATCAGTGAACTATGAGTGGACGTTGTCAACTGAGAGAGACAAGGTTTGAGGGCAATGATAAACTCCGGGAACTGGGGGGAGAAGGGCCAGCAGGAGTTAGCAAAACTGACTGCTAGGCAGCAGCAGAGGGGCCCCCGCCCTGCTGAGCTGAGAATCATACATTTGTGATGGAAGAGACTGGTGGTTATGCATTTTTCTCTTAGCAGAGCTAAAGTGCAAGACTTGAGAAGATGAAAGTTCCCATGGTTCCGAGGCTGGAGACCAGCAAGGCAAGCCCAGCATAAAGAAAAGGGAACCAAGGGTTTTAAACAGGTTGACTTAGAGAAAGAACGTGATGTGGAACTGGAGAGCTTCAAGTTGGCCGGAGAAGGGAGTGGTGGGAAGCTGAGGTGCGGGCTGCATAGGTGACGCTGGGATCAGGGTTTGGCTGTGGGCGTGGGCTGCAGAAGTGGAGATGAGCGACAAGCCTCCTTGAGGGTTGTTAACGTCGTTTAGGCTGAGCAGCACTGGGGCAGAGATGAGACTGGTTGAGTGTGAGAGTGGAGATCTCCATTCATTCATTCAACAAATATTTATTGAGCGTCTACTGTGTGCAGGCATTCTTCTAATAAGCTCTTGTGGGGACGTGAATGTGGAAGTACAGTGGGTTTTGATAGACGAAGATGGGAAGAAGATGGTCACGTGGCAGGAGAGGGCTCCCAAGGGAAGAGGAAGCATCATTAGAAAGGGGTAGATGCCAGTGAGCCACAGGCCTGGAGGCCTTGCCTGAGGGAAGGTGCTAAAGAAAGGAGCCTTGCTGTTTTACAAGACTTGGAAGATGAGCCACCCTCAGGGAAGGGCAGATTTTGGGTGAGGGGGAAGAGACGCCAGGAAGCCAGTGTCTGTCCTGCAACGTGGCTTGCCTTCCCAAGCCCCTCGGGGCTCACAGGCTGCTCACAGGCCGAAAGGAAGGGAAGGGCAAGGAGCAGGGCACCTCTGTTGTCAGATAGCACGAGACTCCTTCCCCAGGGTTGTGGCACTCTCTATGACCAGCTCTGGATTTTGGCCCTCGTCCACTGAATGAAAGTGCCAAGAAACAAGAAGGCTAAAGAGGAATGGACTGAGCAGACACAGTGCTAAGATACAGGGGTCCATGAGGAGCTAGATGTGGTGAACACAGAGGAGCAGAAGCCCCAGGACATTCCTGAGCGAAGGGGTAGATGCACAGCGGCAGGGCTGGAGGACAGTCATACACAGCGGGGAAATGTGACCCCACAGAAGTCAGGGCTACTGCAAGGCAAACACAGACACATCCGGTTCCACCAGGTCTCAGGGATCCCATTAGACGGCAGCGGTCCCTCTGATGGCTTCTTCCTGCAGTTGGGCCACTCTGAAGCATGGGGAAGAAGAGGTCCAGGGGCCAGTGGTGGGGCCAGTGGTGCAGAAGAGCCTGGGGTGGAGGTGGGTGGTGAGGACGCAATGGCCTCGGCTCACACTGTGGCTCTCAGGGAGGCTGCCTTTCCTTCCACCTGGACACACTGGCCCTCTCCCACATTTACTTTTCAGATTGAGCTCCCCTTTCTAGCATCACCTGCTTTTTTACCAGTCCCATTCCCTCTATCACCAACCTTGTCATTCGACTTGAGTGTCCTGGTCTCCGTCACTTGGCTTGGCTATTCTGGTCTTCATTCCCTGTCCCTTGAGGAGTGGGTGGGGCAGACCCCCCATGTATTCGTGCCGGTCAGCGTGACAGCTGCTATCAAGTTCTGCTTTTTAGATTCCAAATGGAGCTGGGGGATGACCTGGAGCCTTTGGCTTCCCTGCCAGTCGAGAAGATTCTGCTTGCGAGGGCAGGCAGGCTGCTCTGAGTCTGCAATGGTCTTTCTGGAATGGCTGGAGGCAGGAGCCATTTGTGTAGAAAGTCATTGGTGGAAACATTTTCCTCCTTTTGTTCTGAAAAGTCTGGGATGGCTTGGAGGCTGCGTGATGTCCCGTCAGCCAGCCAGGTGATGGAGTGTTGCCCTTTCTTCTCCCAGCACAGAACGGGAGAGAAGGCGAGCAGGAAGTGAGGCGCGGGAGGGAAAGAGAGAGTGATGGGAAAAGAGGACACTGGAAGGAAAGGGGATACTGGAAGGAAGATCTACTCTTCCAGTCTGCAGGTGGCCCCGAGGAGCAGCTGTAGTAGGTCATCGTAGGGGATAATTACAGGTTTACAGGTGGGAAAGGGCAAAGCTGCTTAGAAGAGGGTCCAGGCTGGAAGAGCGGAAAGCAGAAAGTCCTGGAAGCACCTTTGCTTCCAAGGTCAGAGTAGGGATGTGGACATGTGCTCACCTCACCTGCAGTTAAACTCCGAGGGCCTCCTTTGGGGAGAAGGAAGGGACACCGGTGTGGAGAATGGGGCTCCTTCCTTTCTCCTCCCCACCTCAGTGTGCAGATGCTGGGGGTCTGAGCAGTTAGGGTTCTCAGAAGGGCCTCACAGACAGTGCCAGTGGTTTCTCGGGGGTTGTGTGTTGGCGGGGCAGGGGTGGGGGTTGTGCCTGGAGCCTGGGCCATGAACTGGAAGTGTGGAGTGACTTCTTGCCTGGCCACGCCTCCCTGCCACCCCTTCCCGGGCTTGATCTTGGTCCAGGCCCATTCTGGAGCCTTGGGCTCAGCTCACGAGTGCACACTGCTTTCTGCGGGAACCAGTAGGTTCATGGTTGCTTGGAAACCATTCTGGTTTCTTACAAACCAAGCCTCTTCACCTGGCTTTCATTCACCGCACACAGGAAGAGCCCGCAGCTAGCAATGCTGTGCACACTGTGTGGCCTGGAACGTGAGAAAGGCCACAGCTAGAGCTTCTGCCAGGGCAGCGCCACTGAGGACAGTCGCAGGTCAGCCGCAGGACGAGGCCCCTCTGCTGCTGAGCCCCCAGCGGGGTCCCACTGCTCCCCTCCATTACCCTTATAGGGCTCTCTCTGAGTGGATCCATGCCCTACTTCAAATTTATTTTTAGCATAGAAAACTCCAGAGCGAAGAGCTTACTTGCTTTATTCAATGGGTTCTTGAAGCCCAGGGGGATGCCTTAGCCCTGATACTGTAGGATTCATAGGCTGATTCATGATCCCTGCTGTCATATCCTTAAAAGACTGGGTAGATGGTACACACCGCTCAGCCTAGCCCTCTTCTTTCTGGAACACCCCCATTCTCCTCATCCCCCAGCTCCTGGCACCCTTCTCTGGACTAGAAAAAACCGCGTAGCATCTTGCCTCACCGACGACACGGTGAGCGGGTTCTGTGCAGAAGCGCCTTGCGGGTGTGAAGCAGCAGATGGGGCTCTGTTTTGCTTTCAGTTGGGGGCCCCACCCTTCTGTTGTTTTCCTGTGCTCAGAAGCGCCCGGATCCTCCTCTTCATCTCAAGGCCACGCCTTACGCTTGTCCACTGTGTCATTTACTTCCCTGCCCCCTGGGCTGGGCCTTCTGCAGCTTCCCCTCCCTGTGGCTGGAAATCTAACCACCCACAGTTGCCATTTGTCTTTTGTGTAGCCATTTCCCCCATTAGAAATAGCGTTCAGTAAGACAGGTTCCAGCAGTCCTGCCATGACCAGCCCACTGGTAGCGGTTCTGCGCTCGGAATCACACATGCTCAGCCCTGCTTCGGGGTTTTGCTTCTGATAAACCATTTCTCTTATCCTTAGTTTTTGAAACTGCATCTTTCTGTGTCAGATTTCTTCCTGCTTAAAAACCCGGCCCCCAGGGACTTGCCTTTTCATCGTTACCCCACGCCTCTACTGGCTTTCTCACTTAGCTAGGAGATACTTTTCTGACACTTTAGGGATGGCATCGAGGGGGGAGGAAGCCGGGCTCGCTGCATCCTGCCCACCCCCTCCTTGCCTTAGCCTTCCCTAGGTTGGTACAAACACATAGATCCTCTCAAGTGAGGGCTTCATTGGCAATTTGTCCAGACAATACAAAAGGAGGGTTCATAGGGGAGGGGACGAGGCTCCAGGGATGTCACTGGGTCCTTCCAGTTTACTTCCTGGTCTCTAGTGCAGTGTCCATGACGATCCTCAGTCTGTCTCAGATGTCTTGAATGGTGCCGATACAGTCCCCCTGTCTCTGCTCTTTCTCACATTCTTCTCCAGGGTCTCTTCCCAGCGAGATCCCTGTGCCCGATGTCTTGCATTCGCATTGCAGGGGCGCTGGCTGCACCGGGAAAATGAAGTCGGAGGGACATCTCTCCAGGCCTTTCCCACTGGGGGGCATGGACTGCCTGCATCCCTCAGGGTAAGGCACGGCTCTGGCCTGGCTGCCCTTTCTGAATCTGTTCATCAGATATGGATCCTTCTTTACCCACCTTGCACACCCTTTGCTCTTTTAGGTTGTCTTCTATTCACTGCCGCAGGCCCAAACTTTTGTCACGATAGATCACTGAGCTCTGTCCAAAATCCCTGGTTTGGTAGGGTCTTGGCTCCTGCTGGCTCCCTGACGGAAGCACACACCCAGCCTAGGATGACTGGCAGCCTGGGGGCTCGGGAAGGACAGACTGTTTGCTCTGCAGCCCACCCGCCAAGGTTTTGCTGAGCCCTACACTGTGTAGCTTGTATTGCGAAAAACACTTGTTGGCTTATTTCCTAAATGCAAAAACTCTAATATGCTTTGATTCAAAAGGAAACTCCCTGAGATTCTGAGGCTCTCCTGGACCTCCAGGTAGAGTGGTTAGATAGGACGCCTGAATTTTGGCAGAAGGGTGGGACCAGGGATGGGACAGGTATGAGAGTTTTCCACATTCTGTCTTGACAGAGAAGCCCCAGAAAGAAAGAGATTAACCCAGAATGTTGGAGAAAGTTGTCATTAAGAGGCAGGTGAAGGAACTGGTTAAAAAAAAAAAAAGGGCAAAAAGGGTGGGGTCTGGTGTACAGAGAGCGATTAGGAAAAATTGCACTCCAGGAAGTCAAGGGACGTGTCTCAACAGAAAGCCTGGGTGACAATGTCAAATGCCACCTAGAGATTATGTGCTGGAGGCCGGAGCAGTGTCCTGTGGATTTAGCAAGGCTGCTGGGGAGCTCAGCTCCAGCTGCTGCTGTGCGGTGAGTGGAGGGCGCACTGGTGGCCCCAGGAGGAAAGGAAGGAGTGGGCCACTAGCAGCTTGAGGGGAAGATGCCCTAGAGACGGGAGGGGCTGGGATTTCCGGATAGAGGGAGAAGACTGCAGGGGTCAAGTCCTGGAGAGGTTGGGGAGGAGGGTCCTGAGCCAGACCTTGGGAGAGGTCTCGATGGGCATGTGGGAGGGTCGTGTGGCAGGCGAAGGCCGCTGGGCTCTGGGCCCTCCTCTCCGCAGTGAAATAGCTGCTGAGAATATTTTCTGAGTTTCTGGTTAGCAGTTGCAAAAAGCCCAGAGGAGGTTGCAAGAGGTGAGGCAGCTGATGAAAGCCAAGTGGAAGGGCAGGCCCTAAGGCCGTGCTGCAGAGGGAGGGAGGCAGAGGTTCCTGGCACTGTGGCTGTGCGGGATCAGCTTTCCTGCAGCCTGAGTGCCTGTGGAGCTGGGGTGGAAAGGCAGAGCGGACACTGGCCTGGTTCGGGGCTGGTAAGGAGGCTGAGCTGAGCTGTAGGGACAAGGCCCAGAGAGGTGGACGCTGGTGAGAGGAGCTCCAAGAAGTGAAGGAAGGAAGGGAAGCCTGGATGTCGAGAACCCAGAGGGACCCTGGAACTTTCCATGAGATTGGAAAATGGGAACTTTTTTTTTTTTTTTGCAGTGACTATATGATTATCTTTGTAATCAGAAAAAAAAAAAGTCCATTGAAAAGTCAAACTGCCCAAATGCCCGTTAACAGTGTGATGGATAAATAAATAGTATATTTCTACAATGGAATACAACAGCAAGATACAGCTTCCAAACGTAACTGTCACACATAAAAAGGCTAAATATTATTAGCAATCATTTGTGTAAGGTTCAAAACACAGGCAAACGTGATCCGTGGGGTTAGAATTCAGGATAGAATTACATTTGGCGAGGGAGGTCACAGGAAGGTCCAGGGATGGGGGCTGGTACTATTCTGATTGCTGACCTCGATGCTGGTCACATGGGTCCATGCAGTCATTGGAATGCACTGGCCTGGAACTTTATGACACGCGTGTGCATTTTTTCCATGTGCTTATTCAATTCCCGTCAAAAGTTGACTTAAAACCAAAAAGACTAACATGAAGCAATTCCCCTGGGCTTCAAGGCCGGTCGCTTCTGCAGTCACCTCTAATAGATGTTGGTCCACCCTCTGGCCAGCCAGAAACGGCAGCTGTCAAAGTGGTGGTGATCCTTCTTGTCCCCTGCTCAGGGGAAGGAACCTTTGTCCTGGTCCCCTGTCCTCCATTCAGATGATCAACCACACCATAAACACGACAGGCCATTTCCCCCTCTGGAAGCCTCTGCTCTCCACCCGTGACTCTGCAAGTTGTATCCTGCACTGGGGGGCTCATCTGAGGGGCAGAGACCCAGCCCCACACAGCAGGCCGAGCAGGGTCCAGCTGCCTTGGGTCCGCCCAGAGGGGGGTTACCTTTTTCTAATATGCCCAAGATGTGCAGCAGATTCAAAACAGCCGTGCTGGGGGCTTGGGGGCAACGCTGCTGATATATTGCACGTCTGGACCGGAAAAAGGAATTTGAGTGTTCCATAATAGTGTTACATGAACAATAATCACAGTACCTATGGTGGGCAAAGAAGTTTCTTGTGCTCAAAGCACTTGGGTGCACATCATCTGTGACCAGCACTTTGCCCAAGTTCTGGCGAGAAGGCTAGGGGCGTCACTCCTGGCTAGCATGTCTACTTGGGGTGGCCAGCTCTGGATGTGAGAGGGCCAGTTTGGACAGGGTGGTCAATAGTCCTCTCCCCGACCTCTGTGCGTCATCGGCAGACTGGATGGATGTCTGTCATTCGTTTGCACAATGTGTGTTTCTGGGGTTCTACGCGCCCCGCCCTCATTCTGGGCTGATGGAACCCTTCTGCGGGCCTGAACATTCTTTAGTGCCTGCTTCTGAGTCTGTGAGAAGCCCCTCAGGTACAGGTGGGGAGCTGAGGCCCCCTCTCCAGCCCTCCCTCCCAGCAGGCTCCTGCTCACAATGGCCCCTAAGGCTCTACATTTAGCTGCCTGTGACATCCGGTCATGCGCCTCGTCTTTTTGTTCTGCAGGACACAGCTTTCTTTTTCTTTTTTTATTTTCAAATATTCTCCAAGCCTTCCTGTGGAGTTTTTGCTCTTTAAACAGCTACTTTTGATTTTTCCCCTTACCAATGACCACATTTCATCATCGTTCCTCTTCCTGAAATTAGGTGCTTTAGGGGGATATATTTGGGGACCCCTCTGCCATCAGAGCATTCAATATCATCACGTGGGCATCGGGAGCCTCCATGCCCCACCACAGAGGCCTCCTACTCCAGGGCCTGTCACTCTGGAGAATGAGCCCGCTTCCTCTCCCCCTCTCTGTAGATTTGGAACTCTGTATTTGAGGGAGCTGCCAGGTGTCTTAACAAAGAGCTGTGCCTCGCTGTCTCGTCCAGATAAGAAAGTTGGTAGTCGGAGCCAAAAGAAGGGTGTTTCATCCCGAGGGTGGGAGTGGCCTTGCTCAGGGAGGAGTCACTGGACTCTCGTCATCATCCAGAAAAGTGGTGCCCCCTGGAGGGACAGCCCTCTAGAAGCTTTGGGGATGTTTCCGGGCAGTTAGTAAGATGGGATGTCGGGATTAAGGAAGACACAGCTTTGCCGCCGCGGTTTGCTTTCTGCGTACAGTAGAACGGTGTGCTTAACCAAACCCTGGCAGCCTCCTATTCTCTGTCGTGCTGCAGAGTTTCTGCTCGGTCGTGGCCACTCACCACGGAGCAGGGCCATCGCCCGACCTCTCCTGCCCGCCTCCGTCAAGATGCCGCACCAACCACTCCACGCCAGCCCTTGTTTTTGTAGTTTGAGGGTGCTCGTGGAGACACTGTTCCACACTTTGCTTTTCTGCCCCTCCCTGGGCCTGTCAGTTGTCAGATTCGGTGGGTCACTTTTGTTGTTACCCCAGTTTCTTCAAATCCCTTTCCATAGCTTCCTGACCACTGACGATCACAGGCTTGGTGCCCATCAGAATCTCGTGCGGCTTGATGCTGATTTGTTTTTTTTTGTTTTTTTTCCTATTTTGGTTGAAAAACTGCCCTGATTCACGCTTCACTCCCAGCAGCTTAGAGCCGTTCATCCAGCCTTTGCGTTGGTCTCAGAGGCCTGCTGCGTCTTGTAGTCTGCACTGGAACTGGGGATGCGCAGGAGAGTGGGATGAGAACACTGGTGCTGAAATGCACACCTCCAGGTCTGGGGCGGGAGGGAGAGAATGGAACTGTGGTTTAGCCTGAAACAGCCTCTGGCCTGTGGAGAGGGTGGCAGTGACGCCTGCTCAGTATGGATTGATTTGGAGCTGGAGATCATGGAATTCAAGAGCAATTGAATAGAGGGGCTGAGGAGAGGGCGAGGGGGAGGCTGAGAGGCACCGCCTGGAAGACCCCCATGGTGTGAAGAGAGAGAGAGATGTGAGGTCATGCAGACCTCCGTGGCGGTGCAGGCCAGCTCAGGGAGGCTGCGGGTGGGCATTGGGCCTGGGGGGGCAGTGGGGAAAGATGCCTGGGAGATTATGCCACACTTCTGGGCCATTGGTGAGCAAAGGCTCAGCAATGCAGTTGGAACCTCTCTTCTGCAGCCTTTCTTTGTAGCTCTGCAGGCTGCCTCGGGCCTACTCTGGGGGACTTGTCTCTGGCTGTGGCTCCAGCTGCTGCCCTCCCCTCCCCCTGCCTACCTGCTGCCTGCCTGCCTGCCTGCCTGCCCGCCTGCCTGCCCCAACCACAGAGTCCATGTCAGCCCATTCCCAGGCAGGCGGTAAAGCCACTTCTCTGGAAACTGAGGTGGACACACACTGCCTCCCTCCCTCTGCCTGCCTCCAAATCCAGTGACCTGAGCTCCTGCAGCCAGAGCCTTTCCCCCACCTGCTTCCTTAGCCCCAGCAGCTCTCAGCTGGTGTGAACTGGCCAAGGAGACGTGAAGGCTGTTTGGGCCTTTCCTAACCAGAGGCACAGGCAGGACGGCAGGAGGCGGAGCCTTGCTTCCCGCAGGACCGTCCTCCGCCAGGTGCTAGGGATCCGAGGCATCGTTAAAGAGTGGTGCGACATTTTTTGTATTTTTCGTTGGAATCTAGGACTCTGTGACTTCCCATTCTTCCTTCTCGTTCTTTGTCCACTCTTTAAGGCCTGGATGAAGCCCCCGCCCTCCACGAAGCCCCCGCCCTCCACGAAGCCCCCGCCCTCCACGAAGCCCCCTTCGTCCACTCCAGCCCTCCGTCACCCCAGTCCCCTGGCAACATAGAGCATTTTCTGCAGCCTGTATTCATTTAGCTTATATCACGCTCTATTTAGGTGTCACTCTGTTTTACTCTCTAAGAGTTCCTTAGGCATTCTTTTTCCGTCTAGCAAGATAATAAACTCCTTCTGCCCTGCCCTTCCTGACCTGGGGGATAAATGAAGGGTTGTGGGGCAATCGGGGAAGCTGGCCTACATGCTACCTGTCTGCGTATGTAATGGTGGCTGATCGTTCAATATTAATGGGTACTGAATAAGCCTGGTACCTGCTGGAGACAGCAATGACATTTGCTCTCACAGCAGATGACAGGGAGATGGCAGGCATCTCTGGATGTAAGCGATGAGACCCCCGAGGTGAGGAAGGGGTTAGACCGGGCACTTAGAGCCCTCAAGGGACCAAGGGAATGTAGAGAAGGCTCAGGCACCCCAGGGTGGGGGTTGAGGGGACCAAGAAGAGGAAAGTCTGCTCAGGAAGTGTGTGGGCTCGGACACTGTAGGGGACAGATCCAAGAGGCTTCCTAAGTCTGACCTCTCATCTAAATTGGACAGGATGAGAGCTTTGGAGTCACTGCTTTGCATATGAGACCATGGGGACATAGAATCCATCGTTATCCCTGCCAGCTCAGCTCAGGGGACAGAACTGAGGGGGGAAGTGGTCAGGTTTGGGGTACAGGGAGAGAAGGTAGGATAGCCCCTCCAGGGCCTGGAGTTGGGGTCCACGGCCAGGCTCTGGCGTGCCTGGAAACAGGGCACATCCCAGGTGGTCGATAAAGACCTATGGGATTGAACTAAACAGTGAGGGATTCATAGATTATCCTTAGCATTGTCTTACAGTTTAAGGAGGGGACGGAACAGAGTAGGACGTAGGGGAGAGGAACTCAGATGTGATTTTAGCCAGGGCTTGGTTTAAGCTGTTGTGCTTCTTCTCTGTGATACTAGTTTGACGGAAAGGCAGCAGGGGCAGCTCTGGGTGAGAGGATGAGGGCAGGGACCCCATCAGAGACAGGCCGGGCACACACTGTCCAGGGAAGCCTCTCAGGAGGCCAGGACGGCCAGCAGCTTCTCCCTAGGGAGGAGGCCTCTGCTCTACCCTCCATCTCCTCCTCCCCTGGGCCTCTCTCCCTTTCTCCCTGTGTGATCTTATGCTCCTGCAACCACAGGAGGTATAGACTTACTCCCAGAATAGAAACCGCCTGGCTGCTCCTGAAACACTTTTCTTCTGTGCACTGCTGGCTCGTCTCCCCTGCCTCCAGCTCCGCTTAGACGTCCTCCTTGAAAGGTCGTCTCTGAGTTCCTGTGGCTGCTGGGCCCATCCCCAAGGCTGCTCCATCACACTGGTCCCCATGTTTTCTTCACAGCACTTATCATTGTCGGGATTTATCTCATCCATCTCTTCTCTTTGTTGGGTATCTCTCTTGCTTCCTTCATAGGGAAGCTTCACGTAGGCAGACTCATGGTCATTCTCAGCCGTGCTGTCCCCCAGCTTCTAGAACAGGGCTCACATCAACAGTGCCTAATGAGTATTTTTTGAATGGATGCGTGGGTGGATGACAGCACACGGAAAGGCACCAAGTCTCACATCGGGTGGGGTCCTAGCAAACCTCCTTGTCTCTCATCCCAGATTCCCTGTGGGGGAGCTGCTCAGTGAGGAGAGGGCCTGCTGGGCCCTGGTAGAAATCCATCCTGGGCCTGGGCCGGCCACTGCTTGCCCCTGACAGATGGTATGCTAAGCGGTCTGTGAAATGGAATGCAACTCCAGTTTCATCTGAGCCTGAACCCCACAGGCAGGGAGAAGAAGGACCAAAAATGTGTAATCCTGCTCCCCTACCCAGGCACAGCCCTGCTGCTCTCGAGGGCCAGGCAGTGCAGAGGGGCTCTGAGGGCGGGGGAGGGAGAGGCGTGGTCCCAGGCCTCTGGCTGGAGTGGGAAGTGTGGTGCTGTGCATAGGCAGGGCTGTTTCACCTGTCTGCCCGTGCCCCTGAGCATTTTGGGGATTTTGAATGGAGGCTTACCCTGACTGACCCCTTTCCAGCTTTAGCACGAGAGTCCCAGCCCCATTGTCTCTCCTAACTGCACCATCACTGCCACAGCAGAGCTCCCAATGCCATGAGGAGTCAAAGGAAGAGAGGCCACCTTGAGATCCCCCTCTACCCGCCAGCCCACAGGGTTCCCCCAACCTCAGAGTTCAGGAAATACTGGAAAACGGAGCCAGGACTGGGTCAGGGATCCTCGAGGAAGATCTTCAGAACTTCACCATGGAATTAGCTGATAACACCCGTGTTTTTCTTCTAAGACATCTAAGTGCCTACCCCTTTTCTGTACTTGCTAGGGAGTTTGAATTGTTTCTCTTTAAGAGAGAAAATTTCTGGGCTTGGGAAAGAGGAACCCCAAACTGACACTGGTCTGAGTGGGCATATTTGGGGCTGGAGTCCTTCCCGTGCAAATGTATCTGCTGGGCAATGCTGAGCAGGATTCCACAAAGGAGAGAAAGGTCAGAGGAAAGCAGATTGCCCTTCACGCACCTCTGTGTCTTCTTTGCCTGCCCAGCCTTAGCTGGGCCCCACATCACTAATGGAAGTTCCATACTTTTCCCATAGCATCCCCAAAGAACATTCAAGTCTGAGGTTCAAGGCACCTCCAGGACTCAGTGTCTAGATCCAGGAAATGGAGAATGAGCCATGACTTTGGACGCTTCACCCTTGCCCATCAGGCTCGGAATTGGTAAGCATCTCCAGTTCCGAGCAAGGTCCCCGTTGGGGTTTCCCCTGCATGGACCAGCCATCCTCCAAATGTGCCCCCATGTCACCCCAGCTCCCTATCCCACTCACTTCTCACTCCTTGTCCCCTGTCTCCTTGAGTGACAGGGCTCCTGCCAGTTAGGCCCTGTCCTCCTTTCTGATGTTGGGTCCATTCCCCATGATCCCTTTCTTGTTCGTGCCTTGGGATCTCGGGCCAGCTCAGGTAGGAGGCAGGACTCAACTCCAGACCAGACCGAAGACTGGCCGACATGAAACAGGCACCGAAAGCACCTCTCGCTCCATAAGACATGCCCTCCAGCGCCATGACAGTTTACCACTGCCATGGCAATGCCCAGAAGTTATCATCCCTTTTCTAGGAATTTCTGCATAATCTACCCGCTCCTTGCATTAAAAGCGGGCGTCAAGATGACTGCAGAATTGTCCCTGAGCTGCTACTCTTGACATGCTGCCTACAGGGTAGCCCTATCTGCAGGGACGGGACAGTCATGGAACTGAAATGCCGCTGCCTAATGAAGATGTTTTCTTCTACCACCGGCTCACCCTCGAATTCTTTCCTGGGTGTACTCAAGAACCTTCCTGGGCTAAGCCCCAATTTTGGGGGCTCGCCTGCCCTTGCATCACAGCTTCCTCTTCTGTTCATAGCTGCCACCACCTACCCACCCTTCTGAGGTTCCTCTCCCTGCCCCTCGACAGCGGCTGCTGATGGGAGCTCTGGCTCCTGCTTTTTTGCTATCTCCCAGTCAAGGGCAGAGTCCCTGTGCCACTTAAATGCGTCTCAGCTAAGAACAGAGAAGGGGGATAGCATAAGGATATTCCAGAGATTTGAGAAATCTCAAAAGTGATCACAAAACATTTGTCTCTGACCAACCAGAAACGTCGCTGGGTGGGGAGGGCCTCTCCTCTAGGTGAGTTCTTCGTGGGTCTTCAGGCTCTTCTTCACTTTGGATTTTCTGGAGTCTTCTGAAGGTTACCTGAAATCTTGTTTGTCCTAAATATTGTATGTGGATTCACAAGCTGCAAGAAGTCAGTGGGGCTGGATGGGGGCCAAAACCAGAGGCATCAAGCAGCACAGCTGGGCCCCATTGAAAGTGAGGCCAGCTGTCCTAGTTGGAAGCTGCGGGGGGAGAGCCGCAGACGGATGGAGGCAGTGACAGGGTCCAGTCCCTGTACTGGTCATTCAGACTCCCCAGAGCCGCAGGACTCCCATAGGTCAGAGAAGACCCGGTGGAGGGCCTTATGCAAACCTCAGTGTGTGGTGCAGGAGGGAATTTTCCCAGCAGAAATGCCCACAAAAAGGCCTTCAAAGGAGGGACCCGTGGGGGACCCATCTTGCGTCCCTCATGGTCTGGTTCACAGGTTCCCCTGGGTGGGGCTAATGGAATCCAAGCTAGGGTGTCTGACTGCAAAAGTCTTCAGAAATGCTATTTTTGTAAGGATCAGGGATTGTGTTTTCTGAGATGCAAAATATTGCTGTTAAGGGGTTAAGAGCTAAAGCTGTTAAGGTTTCTGGGGATACACAAGCTTAGGAAATTAGAGCAGGTGAAGTGGGGACTTGGGTACCCTACTAGCAGAATGGGGTAACAGAGAGGGCAAGAATTGCTTCCCAGGAGACTGGGCTGGGAACAGGAAGGGGACAAGAGTGCTGCCCCTGGCTGAAGAGTGTGGCGGTACAGAGGAGCTGGTGGCAGGGCTCTGAATCCATACATAAGAGCAAGGGACGGGTGGTTTTGGTGTGGGAGAGGGCTTTGATGTCTTCATGGACTTAGGGTAACATTCACCATATGGTGGACCAGCCAGCTTCCAAGTGAAAAAGCCATCTGGGAGCAAGGGAACAGACCCAGGAATACAGCAGGAGAGAGAGGTGGCCTGACATTACGGCTAGGTTGATATGGAAGCTTCTGGTTTGTTCTAGAAAGAATGAAAAAGGCGGTGCAGATAATCATCAGCTCCTGGTTCTGTATGTAGCAAGGCGTTTGCTGCAATTCCAGGAGGTAGCAACCTAGGCTTTGGTTCTGAACAAAGAGGATTGATCTTCCTGAATCATCTCTAGGAGTCTGCTGAGGGCCAGGCTTGGTGAGTGTTGGCAATAGCAGCAAAGGAGAAAGGACTTACAGACTGCCTACATAAATTGGTTATGAGTAACACATAAACAAGGAACAACAAACTGCGGAAGGCCGCAGGAGGCGTCTAAGGAGGAAGGCCTCTCCATGCCTCATGTTCCGGTGCAGGGTGACCTAGGCTCTGTTACCATAAACATTGTGCTCAAGGACGTAAAACCCCTTCGTAGCACTATGACCTAGCCAGACTTGTAGGCTCCTTGTAAGGCCCGAGTTCCATCAGCTGTACATAGATAATAAGCTAAAGATAACCACAGGTTCTTGTTTTGGGAAACTTACAAACCTCCACTGTTTTCCATCCTTGGGATGGTGCCAACCAGTTCTAGTTGACTGATTCACTTCCGGCTCACTGATTGACTCCACCCGTACCCTGTAGATCAAAGTGCTCGTAATCAATAAATAGTGTGGATGATCAGAGCTCGAGGCCTTCACTGTCTCCTCCAAAGGGATAAAGTGATGGCCCCCTAGTCCCACTTTCTCTCGTAATCTGTCTTTTTCTCATTCCTTTGTCCCACCGAACTCGGGGTACCCACAGGTGACATAGGGCTGGTTCCCTACTGATGAGTTGGATGCTGTATGGAATTTTTATGTAAGTGAGGTCTGGGGTAGGAAAGGGAAGGGAAAAGCTGGCCCTGCCTGCATCAAGGGATTCTGGGAAGGAGAATAAAGAGAAAACTCCTTCTTAAGTCTTCCACTTCAGAGTGGGAGAACCATCACAAGCTAAGTCAAGTCAAATGAAGGGCAAGTGCCCTATGGCCACCTGGACACGCATCGGCCCCTTGGCCGCCTTGCACGGGCAGGCTGAGGAGCTCACTGAGACTTAGTTTTCCTGACCTACTGTGATTCCACGTGCTGTAAGCAACACCCAGAAGGCTGTGTGGCTACAGAGGTGCCCAGCATGGTGGGCGCCAAGTCCACTAAGGTCACTTCAGTGTGGACACTAGACTGGACCACGTGGAACCACAGCCAGCTTTAGAGCGCCAGCTAGAGTGTTATTCCGACCAGAAGGAGGAGCCACGACCCTGCACCGAGGAGGACAATGAGCCCCACTCTGCAGACAGGAGCCAGCCACACCTGGGCCTGGGGAGATGCTTCGTGATTCCAAATGGGACTGAACTTCATACCAGACTAGACATTTGGGCAATTTTTTAAAAAGCTGTCAATCAAATAAAGGCATGCCATTTTCTTTACCCAGTCATTGTGTTGGTTAAAGGTTGCAGAACCTGCCTGCCCCAGTGTCCACCATCATCATCAGGGGAGGTAGCTCTTCAGCTCCAAGAGGCTTCCTTGGCTGCTAGCATCCCCTGGTCTTTTCCAAGGTGTTGACGGGGCCTTTAGTGTTGAGAAACAGGGAGCAAAGTGCTGACATTGACTCACCGCACAAACATGGCCCAGCCCCAACCAGGCCTTGGACTGTAAGTCCTGTGTCCTGCCAGACGGGCTAGGACCCAACTGTCCGGTGGCTCAGCCAAACGTGCACCTCTGGGCTTGGACTCCAGAGGCTGAGCCTGGCTCACGCTCCCCAGCTCATGCCCCCCCAGCTCAGGGCCCAGGTGATCCCAGGAGACTGGGTCAGGGGATTGCCTCCTTAGGGTCAGGGGACAAGCCTTGTGGGCAGTGGGTTTCCATGGCAGCCCTCAACCAAGGGGAGTAGGGCCAGACAGGAGAGAGTCAGAGATCGCACACTAACCCCTTCCTCCAGGGCTGGGGAGAACTAAGGGAGTCTCAATCCAGACTCACGGTTACAACATAAAATAACAGAGGCTCATAGAGCCTGGGAACCTCCTGACTGGGCTCCCGGCCTAGGACTGTGCCTGGAGTGGGGTATCCAGAGCAGGGATGATGGCACAGGTGTGGGGGTGGTGGGGAGGAGATGCCTCAGGTCCACAGTGGGGAGCCAAGACATCCCAGGAGGGTGGAAAATCTCTCCCAGGGCTTGCCCTGTGGGCCAGGCACAGCAGCCATGCCCATTGCTACATGAAGGTAGGCAGTCCAGGGCTGGGGCCTAGGCCATCAGGACCCCATCCATCTTTCTGCTCTCCTTAGCGTGTCACCTCCATCTTTGTGGTCACAAGTGCTGACGTTCTACAAGGCTTATGCCCAGAGGAAAGAGATAGAGGCCAACAGGCAGACTGGGCCCTTTTAGACCTGGCACCTTCTGCTCACATCTCCTCCGCCAGTGCCACCTTGGGCATTCCCTGTGTGCAGTCACTACAGATGGCCAGGGAGGAGGGGTCCTGGGCACAGCACCCTGGCCACGTCTTGACATAGCTACCTCCCCCATCAGCTTTTCCCCAGGCCTCCTTGTCCCTTCCTTCTTCCCTGAAAAGTCCCCTCACTTTGGGAGCAGAGTTGTGGCTTCACCAACCTTCCTGCCAATTGGGCTGTTACTTCGGATTCAGAAGGATAATCCCTGCCATTAAGAGTGGGCCATGCTGTGCAGTGTTTCAGGCTGGGGCCGCACAGGGCATTGGAAAGCACAGAGGAGAGGAGCAAATCCCAGCCTAGAGGGGGCAATGGGGGGAGGTAGAGACATCTAAACTAAGACGTCAAGGGTGGACAGGAGCAAGCCAAGTGAACAGACCTGGGAGGGCAGCAGACGACACTAGGAGCTGGGAAGATCCGGCTGGAGTGTTGCCTAGAGAAGTGGGCACCAGGAAGGCCTGTATACACAGGGCTCTGTGGGCCCAGCAAAGAGGAGTGAGCAGAGACAGGATCTGGTGTGGGCTGGAGAAGGCCTTGGCCTGCGGGTGGCACAGGCCGGGCTGGAGGCAGAGGGCCGATTAGGAGACTATTTCGGTTATAAGGCAGGAATGACAGAAGCTGAGCTCGGAAAACTGTGACGGAGACAGACCTGGAAAACAGATCCCACGAGGCTTAAAGATTGATGAAGGGGTAGAGGTGGCTAGTGAGAGACGAAGAGAGACAGACAGACATAGGGAGAGAGGTGGACAGAGACAGAGAGAGAATGTTAGCCAGTAAACCAGTGCACAGGGGTAGCTTGCACGGAGGGAGAGGATAGAGGAAGGGGAAAATTCTAAGCAGAAGAGGCTGTGTCCATTTGCAGAGGTTGCATATAAGACCCTGGAGGTTCCTGAGGAAGAGATGGAAGATGTGGGTATCTGGCCCAAAGCCTGGAAGAGTCCCTGAAGATCTAGCCACCACCTAGTTATGCAGTTTGTACAGGGGCCGTTGCCAGGGAGGAAACCGTCCTGCCACTGGGAACCAGGAAGACAGGTGAAGGGCAAGGAATTTGCAAAATGAGTCTCAGCTCTCCTTTGAGCCACCTTCCAGCCCTGGCAGAGTCCAGTGGCAGGTGGGTGTCTGGAGCCCCTCCCTAGGGACCTCCTCCCTGGCCCCATCTCATCTCCTTGACCCCCCTGCACCTTCCTGGCTTCATTGTGAGCAGGCTCTGATTGGGAGGTCTTGAGGCTAGCAGGGAAGGAGATGGTGGAATCTTGGAGTCTTTCAGACTCTCCTCGATAGTGGGCTTGGGGCAGTTTACACCAACCAGTGCTCTGACCCATCACAGACATGACCCCCTCTAAGGATCGCTTCCCACGTGAGTTCAGTCACCGCCAGGGCTAACCCAGAAAACTCTCACCGGGCTGCTGCAGAACTGGGTGGAGGCAGTGACTTGGGTTTTCTTCATCAGCTGTGCTGCAGTGAAACTGCCAAGGAGTTCCGTTTTCCAGAAAACGAAGGACCTTGGAATCAAGTAGAGGAGCAATTAGAGTTTTAGGAGTTTAGCCTGGAGTGTCCCAGGTGCCAAGAGAGGAGAGGGGTGGGGTGAAGCCTTGCTTCTGGGTGGCTGCAGCACACGGCCTGTCCTGAAACACCTCAGAAGCCCATCAGAGACACCCCTGGCAGGTCCTGAAAGCAGGTGAGCTACCAGGGTTTGTTCTAATAAATCCCCTTTTTTTCTTTCACCAAGTCAAGGAGCTTTGGTAGGAACCGTACCCAGTAGCAGGGAATGCACAGAGGAAGAATCCCAGCTGGCTATGGATGGAAAGCTCAGTGAAAGGAGATAAGCCCAGCGTGGGCAGGGCCTCCTGAGGCTGGCGTGCAGACAGAGGCGGGAGAGGAGCCCAGTAATCAGAATCACGATCATTCATTTATTCATGCATTCATTCATTGAACAAGTCCTTTGTGACACCCAATCATGCACCCAAGGCCTTGGGAACACATCTGTGAACAAGACAGACCAGCGCTCACCCTCCTGGACTCTCTGCTGAGATGGTGGGGCACAAAACAGATGCAAGACAAATCAATATCACGTCCAAGAGCTGCGGGTGTGGCAAAGGAAAGAAAACCAGAGGATGCAGGAGGAGGCAGAGCTGAGCTGGACCACGAGGAAGAGGGAGCCATGTGGGTACAAGGGGGGACGTCCCAGCAGAGCAGAGGCACAGCCCGCTGAGGCCTCACTGCCTTGGTCACGTGGGCCCTGCGGAGGCCGGGGGAGATGGCAGAGTTGAACCTCAGTACAGCCCTGATGCCTAGGCCCTGTGAGGGCTGGGAGAAGTGCTCCCATTCAAAAGGGAGGCCTCACATGTTTAAATGCTGGTGGGAACGGCAGGTGTCGGGGGAGAGGAAGAGGGGCAATAATGGGAGGGAGGTCAGAGTCTTCTCCCATAGCTTCTCTTTCTCTGTGAAATAGGAGGTATGGTTTCTGCCAAGAGGCAGAGGGCTCTGGGGATGAGAAGAGGCTAACTAGAGGCCGGCTAGGTACCCACAGGCCTGCTCTAGGTAGGACATGTTATGTGCCCAGCAGCTCTGGGACTGGGCCATGGAGGCAGCTCAATGGGTAGCTGGACTACGGATGTGATGAGTGTGGGGCTATGGCCAAGAGGGTGGAGATGAGGTGGGCCCAGCAGTCCGAGGCACAGAGGACCAGAGTGAGGTCAGGAGCCCCAATCAAGAGAAAGAGGAAGGACCCAGGAGGAGGGGTGGATGTGGGTCGCTTCCTGGTGGGACAGGATCAGGGAGCGGAGGAGCCCCAGGGGGTGGCCTCAGCAGTGGGAGTCAACATGGAGGCCAGCCCAGGAAGAAATGAAGCACACCCCTGCACCCAGCTACCCTTCCTGCTATGGTGGGAATGTTTATCACCTCCAAAACTCCTGTTGAAACCTAATCCCCAATGCCACAGTATTGGGAGGCGGGCCTTTAAGAGGTGAGTGGGTCGTGAGATCTCTGCCCTCATGAATGGATTGATCCACTCATGGACTAACAGATTAATGGCTTAGTAGATGAATGGGTTTTCGCTGGAGTGGGATTGGTGGCTTTATACTAAAAGGAAGAGAGACCTGAGCCGGCCTGCCTGGGAACTCAGCAGAGACCCTGCCCCAGGAAGATTCGGCCCCTGGACCTGGGAATTCTCAGCTGCCATGACTGTAAGAAAGACATTCCTTTTCTTTATAAATTATCCAGTTTCAGGTATCAACATGTTAAGACAATTGCCAAAACCCCAGGCATCCGGCTTTGTGGCATCATGGCTACCAAGACCCTCCCTTTCGACAGCATAACCGTGTATATAAACACAGTCCCAACTAACACACGGAAAGGAAACTGGGTGGGAGGGGGAGTTACATTTTTAAGTTGTTTAAACACTCATAAAGTGAGAGGTATTTAAGATTTTTATGAGTAGCCAGAAATTTTCACGAAGCACTTCATGTTATGCAGGGGAAGAGAAAGCTGGGAAGAATAGCCACTGGGGATGCTCTCTGCCCAGGGACACAACCTCTGCTGGGCCCGGGGTGGAGGGGCAGTCCTGGTGGCATCCCCTCCTTAAGCTGCCTACTGAGCCCCAGTAGAGCTGAGCCTGGGGAGCAGAGGTGGAGGAGGAGGCAAAGAGCAGCGGGAGGCCAGGGAGCCTGTGTGAGCCCCTGTGAGCCCACCTGGGGGACCCAGAGTCACACTCCGCTGCCGCCCTCATTCCTAATCCACAGAGGCCCGACACCAGCCCTGCTGGCTGGCGAGGGCTGCTTGGGAGGGGGAGAGAAAGCGTTCCTGAGGGAGGTAGAAATGGGGCCTGAAGAAGAGTCACCCCAGGAGAGGAGAGGCCAGGCCTCTGGGAGGGCTGAGCCCGGTGGGGCCAGCTCCTGAGTGGGTGGCCCTCGGCTCTGCAGAGCTTCCGAGAAACATGCTGAGTCCCAGCCCCAGAAGGTGGGGGAGAGTCTCTGTGGCCACATAAGGAGGTCACCATGTGCGCTGCCTCCCTGGGTGCCTGGCTCCTAAACTCTTCTGATCACCTCCCCAATTTCTCAGGTTTTAGACCAGCAAACATTCAGAGAGTTTCCTGGAGGAAATTGGAAAGAGGAAGAAGTAGAGATGGTTTACCAGGCACAGTCTGGCTGGCCACTAAGGGTACAAGACCCAGCCAGAGGGATGGTGGGCACTGTGTCCTGCTCCCCTCAGCACCCCTAGCCCTGGCCAGGCTGCACGTGTGAAAGTCCTCCTGTGGAGGGATGGGCTCCATGGCACTCCCAGCATCTGCTGTGCTCCTCGGGGCCTGGCATCCTGCACGTGCAAGTGCTTCCCGGGCCACAGGCAGGAAGGCCAACCCACAGGCGTGCACCCCCGGCACCTGGACCAGGCTTGCTGGGGTCCCCTGCCAGTGGAGTGCTGCCTTCTTGGGACAACAGCTGGACCTGGAGGCAAAGGAAGTTCGTCTCTGAGCGCAGGGAGGCCACAGCTCAGGTACAAGAACAAGAGCCAGAATAATTGCCACCTGTGGATTTCAGGAAATGCCTCAAAGGGACTGGCGTGCTCCTCTTCCTGCCCTTTCCTCCTTTGCTGGCTGGAGGCAGACAGGAGTGACGGCTGCCACCTTGCGCCATGAGGTGGGAGTCACTTTGTGAGAATGGCGGAACAACCAGATAGCCATGGCGCCCCCAATCCCCAGCCCTGGACGTCCCACGGTAAGGAGGAGAGGGAAACGTCTTACCGGAGCCACTGTCATTCTCGCGCAGCAAACCTTATCCTAACACTCAGCACCACGACCCCGCCTCCTGTACTCTGTGCCCCATAGGTTCCTGGCCTTGGGCCCTGGGTTTGGCTCTCCCTTCCCCTCCCAGTGCCATCGAAGACCTACCATGCAGAGAGGGTAGAGAAGGGACATAGAGGCCACTGGAGGTGATCTGGAAAGGATAAGGGCACCCGAGAACAAGGCAATGAAGGTAACTAGGACAGAGGAGAGAGGACAGAGCTTGGAGGGGGACTCATTAGTGCAGGGCTGATGGGCAGAGCCTTCCCAGGAGCAGGGCCAGCAGAACCTGACAGCCATGATTTGGGCCTCCCCCACGACCCCAGGGACCCCCCAGCCCAGTCCTCCCAGAGGGCTGAGGGTCCTCCCTGCCTATACTCAGCCCAGACCCCTCGTCCCTGTGGAGGCCCAATCCCCTTCCCAGACAAGGCAGCTGGTGGTGTGTGGGTGCTGGTCTGGTGAGAGAGGGATTCCTTGGAGGCTGAGGCCATGGGGGAGGGAGTGTCTGTCCAGACCTATAGGTTTGTCCCAAATTAAGACCCCAGGTCTAGAGGTGAACACAGCCCTGCCTGATTTCTGAGACGCCATGCTATTTCGCATCTTAGAAGTGGGCTTCCTCTCCATCGCCATCGAACTCAGTCAATGCCTACTGAGCTCCTACAGCGTACACTATAGGCAAGTGGGTTCGGGCGCTAAGGAAATAAACGAGGCCCCACACTACAGTCCTCAGGGCACAGTGCCCTGACAGGCTGCCCCAAACGGTGGTGTGCTGGGGCGTGTTGGACACCCAGCTCTCCGAAGGGGAAACCTGGTTTGTGGCATCTACAGGTTGCAGTGATTCGTGGTCTAAATCATGCACCCTGGCCAATTCCAAGCTGCAAACACAGTCCTGAAGTCAGGAAGGCCCCAGCCCGGCCCCAGGCCCAGCACACCACTGCCAGGGGCTGCTCACTTCCTGTCCCCGGTCCTCACCCCACCACCAGCAGGTCTTGGCCCTGTCCCCTATAGGTTCCTGGCCTTTCCCCTGCTTGGGCCCTGGGTTTGGTCCCCGAGCCAACAGCCCATGCCTTGATGGTGCCAGGTAGGTTGTGGCTGCCAGGTCAGGAAGAATCAGTGGACAGTCGGTCACAAGCACCTTGGCCCCGAATGTTGAAATGCCCACTTTCTCCGGCTTCTCCAACCACTACCCCATCTCTCCAGCCTTTTCCTCCTCTCTGATGGCTTCTCTTCACCCCAAGGTCTCCTCCTTCTCCTCAGCAGTGGCCATTCCCTAGCATTTGCAGCCCAGGACCCCTCCCGGCCATGAAGCATTTGCCTCTCAGGCTCCCCCAAACCTGGCTCCCCTACTGCCACCCCCTGCCTGTCGCGGAGGAGGCCTCATAGACACTTGCTGCGTGCTGCTCCAGGGAGGCTGCGGTGATCCTGCCAGCTCTCCCGTGGCTGCCAAAACTGCTGTCTTCAGGAAGAGGAGGAATGGCCCCTCAGCCTCCCTGCCTCTGCTCTCTCAGCCCCAGTGTCCTGGCATCATCTGCTCCACCTCCAGGCAAGTCAGAGCCAGGCTTGCCATCTGCCTGGCAGCCTGGGGCACCGCGCCTTTATGGTCCTGGGGTAGGACAGGGATCTGGGCCCCCAGCCCCTGGGCGCCAAGGTGCCAACCCTGCAGGGGAGTTGCTTAACGACCTTCGTGAGCAGTAATTACACCCCAGGGCCCGCTCTTAATAACCACGTATTCTCCCTGTCAATGTGCCTTAATTGAAAATGAGTAGGCGATACAAGTTGCTGTGAAGTTGGCTGGCAAGCCCTTAACGTGATATTAATTGTAGTAATTAGTAGTCACTTTGTGTTGGAGTCATCTATAAATAGGGGGTCCATTAGTTTAGCAAAAGAGTGTGATTTAAAATGCAAATAAAAGCCCAATTAGACAGATAAATCGCTTGTTTTTTCCAGCAAATTATCATCTTCCAGAAGGACAGCAGCCACTTTGGGGCTGCAACAGTCAGTTCAGGGACTCTGAACGCTTTATACCAACCTGAGTGATATAAGCGGCCCATCTGATACACCGTCCCTTTAAACAGGTTTGCGCCATGCTTCCTCAGGGTGCTGTCACTCTTAGGGCAGTCCCTATAGACTCTTACTTCATTGGCACAACTGGTGGTCAGGGTCCAAGTAGCTCCTCCCCCTGTATGCTGATTGGTCCCCCTCTGGTGACACAGGAGCACATTTTAAAGGAATAGTAGCACAGTGCAGATCTAGGCACTGGGAGAATGGGTAGAGGGTAGGAGGGGTTTGTCTTTGAATTTGGCTCTGCACAGTCCAGACAGAGTGAACCACCAATGCTCTGTGTTGTCCTGTGACTCAAAAGAGTTAAAAATAGACTCACACCATTGTTGTGGGGCTGGACAACTTACTTCCCACTAATTTTTCTCTTCTGCAAAAACTACTTATGGTGGTTGCACAGGGTGCAGCTTCAAGGCCAGAGGGGGGAGTTCTAGTTCAGCCTTCCGTTAGCTAGAGCTTCACCAGCTGCCCAACACTTTCTCCCAGGCCTGTGTTTCAAACCTCACAATTAACGAGGCTGTCGAGATGTGCCTGGGGGACATGGGTGCGAGTTCTTCCCTCTCTGGCTTGTTGAGCTGCTGGAGACCTGGTGTCCAGAGCTCAGCTTGGTGGGGCCCTTCCTGTCCCCTCCTTCAACCTGCCAGCCCCCGCTCCCCATGAGCCCTTCACTCCTTTGTGGCCAACTGAGGCTGACCCTCAGACAGTATTTGCATTTTAATAAGAGCCAAGGTCAAAAGATAAAACAGCCATTTCCCAAACACAGGAAACACTAACAACTGTCTATTCCAGCAGGAGTTTCACCCTTGTCCAAGAAACGAAGAGAACACAGGAAATTTGAAAGTATTATCCTTGATTATATTATCCTTTTATGATTCAATGTTTGCGGCAGGTGGTAGTACTTGCTATTTTTAATGTCCTATATGACAAAATAAAACATTGGCAACCCTGTGTTGGTCCCAAAAATATTTTTTGGAAATTTTACCAGAGTATGAAATTTAAATGTCTGGAGCTGCTTAGCTAGAAGACTGACTCGGAGACTTGAGGCTGGGTGAGTCACAGTTGCCTGTGCGTGGAGGAGTGTGTGTGAGCACACACACGTGGTATTGGCCGGTGAAATAGGGACACTCAACATGGGAGATTTCCCTGTCTCTGAAATAGCACAAGAAGACAGGTAGATCACAGAGGAAGAACTGGAAGGAGGCCGGGGTGCTGTTCCCTCCAATCTCTCTATATTACAGATGAGGAAACAGGCCCAGGCCACACAGTGAGTTAGTGGTCTAGGCACAGGCCATCACACACTGAGGGCACCTCCTGCTATCCCCAGCTAACCCTAGCCAATGTGTTGGTCCCTAAAGCAAGCATTGGATTAGATGTCATAGGATGGGTGGGGGCTGTCTTGGCCTACTGAATCTCTAGTTGTTCCACAGCAGAGACCATCTGTTTACTCATAGAATGTGGGAAACAGCCTTGCTGACAATCAGGCCAAGAAGTTCCCAAAGAAACAAAGACAGTGCTCAGGACAGCATATTAGACGAGACTGCTCCAGGGTCACAAAATGACTGACCAGCCTCTTTGAGTGACCAGTGCCTCTCCGCTGGTGACAACTCTGGCCCTATTTTAATCCTCCTACCTCCTAGGTAAAAATTAAGTTCGCTATCACCAAATTGCCCCACTTCTTGGAAGCACCCAACCCCAGACTGGCCTCTGCTTCCCCACTGTCTCCCTAAAATCACTCAGCACCAACCCCAACCCAGGAAGAGGTCCCTTTCATAACTCTCCTTCTGAGATACTTGGGAGTCCTCCAGGGTGCATTTGCCCTTGCTGCAGCAAGCTAAATAAACCCCAGCGGTGTTTTCCTGGTGGTTTTTGGTTGTTGGGCTTTGAACAGTCAACAAATATTTGAACCACAGTGTTCCATGAAATGTGGTGATGATGAAGAAAAGCAACAGTGATAAAAAAAATGTGGTTTGGATCAATGGATAGACACAGAGATCAACAAACTAGAACTGAGAGTCTAGAAATAAAACCATGTGTCTGCCATCAACTGATTTTCAACAAGGGTGCTAAGACCATTCAATGGAGAATAGTATTTAACAAATAGTGCTGGGACAACTGGTTAGCTACATGCAAAAGAATGAAGTTGGACCCTTACCTCACACCATATTCAAAAGTTAACTCAAAATGAATCAAAACCCTAAATATAAGAACTAAGACTATAAAACTCTTAAAACATAGGGAGAATCTTCATGATCTCAGTTTTGGCAATGAATCCATAGATATGACACCAGAATCATGAGCAACAAAAAAATAAATTGGACCTTATGAAAATTAAAAACTTCTGTTTCAAAGGACACTATCAAGAAAGTAAAAGTACAACCCACAGAATGGGAGAAAATAGGCCAGGTGTGATGGCTCACACCCGTAATCTCAGCACTTTGGGAGGCCGAGGTGGGTGGATCAGTTGAGGTCAGGAGTCTGGGACCAGCCTGGTCAAACATGGTGAAATCCTTACTTTACTAAAAATACAAAAATTAGTCGGGCATGGTGGTGCACACCTGTAATCCCAGCTACTCAGGAGGCTGAGGCAGGAGAATTGTTTGAACCCGGGAGGTGGTTCAAACAATTGTAGTGAGTTTCAATCATGCCACTCTGGCCTGGGAGACAGAGTGAGACTCAGTCTAAAAAAAAAAAAAAAAAAAAAAAAAAAAAAACAGAGAAAGAAAAATGTTTGCAAATTATATGTCTGTTAAGGGACTTGTATCTAAAGAACTCTCACAACTCAATAATAAAAGGGCAAAAACCCAAAAATGGGCAAAAGATCTGATTAGACGTTTCTCTAAGGAAGACATATAAATGGCCAATCAGCACAGGAAAAGGTGCTTGAGGTCATTAGTCATCAGGGAAATGCAAATCCAAATAACAAGGAGACACCACTTCACACCTGCTAGGATGGTGGGAATAAAAAGTCAGATAGCAAGTGTTGGTGAGGATGTGGAAGGATCTGAATCCCCCTGCCACCTTGGAAAGTAGTCATAGTTCCTCAAATGATTAAAGATTAGAGTTACCATATGACCCAGCAATTCCACTCATAGGTATATACCCAGGAGAAATGAAACATGTGCCTACACAGAAACTTATATGTGAATGTTTATAGCAGCATTGGTCGTAATAGCCAAAAGGTGGAAACAACCCCAATGTCTGACGAATGGATAAAGACAACGTGGTCATCTACACAATGGAACATGCACACACAAGTCTTGTGTGGACATGCGCTTTCATTTCCCTTGGATAAATTGCTAGGAGCGGAATTGCTGGGTCATATGGTGAATTTATGCTTAACTTTGTGAAAAATGACTGTGCCTCTCTCCAAAGTCTCACTGTTTTACTTTCTCTGGGGAAGTGACATTTAAGCTGAGACCTAACAGATGAGAAGGAGCCAGTCATAAGATGAATGGGGAAGAGCTTCCCGGGGCAGACAGGGAGCAACAGCTCGTGTGAAGACCTGAGGCCCAGAAAGGGGGAAAGCTTTGTTAGCTAGAGGAGCTGACACTCTTGGAAGAAATTGGCAAGGTTTTTTTTTGTTTGTTTTTTGTTTTCTTGAGATGGAGTTTTGCTCTTGTTGCCCAGGCTGGAGTGCAGTGGCACTCCAGCTCAGTGCAACCTCTGCCTCCCAGGTTCAAGTGATTCTCCTGCCTCAGCCTCCGGAGTAGCTGGGATTATACGTGCCCACAACCATACCTGGCTAATTTTTTGTATTTTTAGTAGAGGTTGGGTTTCACCATGTTGGCCAGGCTGGTCTTGAACTCCTGACCTCAAGTGATCCACCCACCTTGGCTTCCCAAAGTGCTGGGATTACAGACATCAGCCACTGTGCTCTGTCTGGTAAGATTTCTTATATTGAGCCACCCGAAAGAATATGAAAATGACTCTGTGGAAGAGACTCCAGGGAAGGGTGACCACGCTGGGCACAGCTGGAGGAGACAGCACCGACTTCCCAGCGAGGCTGCTCTAGGCTTGAATTCCAGCTCAGCCTCTGGGATGTTGGGCGAGATTTTTTTTTTTTTTTTTTTTTTTTGAGATGGAGTCTCGCTCTGTCACCCAGGCTGGAGTGCAGTGGCACCATCTCAGCTCACTGCAACCTCCACCTCCTGGGTTCAAGCAATCCTCCTGCTTCAGCCTCCTGAGCAGCTGGGATTATAGGTGCACACCACCACACCTGGATAATTTTTGTATTTTTAGTAGAGACAGAGTTTCATCATGTTGGTCAAGCTTGTCTTGAACTCCTGACCTCATGATCCGCCCACCTCAGCCTCCCAAAGTGCACAGGTGTGAGCCACTGCGCCTGGCCAATTAGGTGAGATTCTTAACCTCCTTGAGCTTCAGTCTACTCAGCTGTAAAATGGGAACCAAATTCACCCTGTCATGAGAGGGTGAAGAACTGAGGACTTGCAATATGTATGTCATATCAAGACTCTGGCCTGAAGGGGCCAGACACCACAGTCCAGGGCAGCTGGCGTGAGGAGTGAAGGACAGGTATGAGCTGGTCTGAGGAGGGCAGTAGGCAGCTCATGGGGGCTGCAACTTTACACTGGAGGCAGCGAGAAGCAAGTGGCTGGAGGACTCTTGAGCTAGCCAGGGGTGTGGTCAAGGATGGAAGTTAGAACTGGGCATCAGGTCACTGATCACGCAGCATTCTCCAAGTAGGTAGAGCAGGAGATTGAGTTATCCTCCCTGATTACAGTAATCCAGACCAGGTTACAGCGGCTGGGGAGGCAGAGGGAGAGGGCAGAGCACAGGGAGGAGCGCTAAGGGGCGGAGGGGCCAGCTTGAGGGCTGGAGGGGGAGCGGGTGAGAGATGGAGTGTAGTGTGTCTCCAGATGTCTGTCTGGGGCTAGGCAAGAGTGGCTGGCCACACCAGAGAAGTTGAGGACTGGGGGCGGCAGGCTTGGAGGAGGGAGAAGCAGGGAAGGAGGTGAGTGCTCTGTTTGGCCATGCTGGGTTTGAGGCATCTGTGGAGAAACCCTATTGGCCCCATGGCAGATCGTGAAAGAGAGGTCTGTCTCTGGGAGGCCCCAGGGTGCCAGACTCAGCTGTCCTCAGGAGCAGCTCCCTGGGGCTTCTTGCCGCCACTGACCTTAGGAGGGACCCCTCTCTTTCTCATCTGTCTTGTCCTGAGCATGGGACAAACCCTTCCCTGATTCCCTACCTCTCTGTATGGTCTTAGCTGTGACTTTAACAAGGCCTTGAAGGTTTAGGAATGATACTATTGGAAATAGATGCTCGGTGCCGCAAAGAAAAATCAGCACTGAGACAAAGGATCTTTTAGCAATGCAATTTTTACCTCCTGGACTGCAGGAAGGGTACCCTTGCTAGCCATCTTGCCACAAGAGTACAATGAACAAAGGAAAACACACAAATTTACTTCTTATGCATTTGGGGTTGTCCTTACTGCTGTGTCTGATTTCCATTGGCTGGAGTCAGACCTCACAATCTAAACTAAAACCCGATTGGCTAACAACTTAAAACTTTTTTAGACAGGTAAAAGCAATGGAGAGTTGAGACATGCCTATGAGCAGGTCCAGTGCAGATACCTTGGTTAAAGTACAAGGACACAGAATGTACTATGTGCCTGTAAGCAGACATATCTAACAGCTACATAGGATAGGGCTTAACACAGTTATTAGCACACTCATAATTTAACAAGAAAAGAAACTTTAAAAAGGAACTTTTCTACTTCACACAATACTATATTGTGATCGTCCCAAAGGGTCTCTTCTGAGACCAGCTCCCCATATTCCTCCCAGCCTCATCCCCCACGTCTTTCCACACGGCTGTGAGTCTCCTACCCCCACCTCTCCATACTCTGGTGTCTGAGGCTGATCCCTGAACCTGGAAAGCAAGGGTTCCTCTTCCCACAGACTCTTCTGGTTGCCCCCAGTATCCACTCTCCTTTATGAGCTCCTGATTTGAAGCTGGGCAGGCACCCGTTCCCATTCAGAACACCCTATTCCCCACCCTGTGGTCATGTGACCAAGTCTGGCTAGTGAGGTATAAATGGACATGTCATTTCCAGCAATTGTCTTTAAAAGAATGAGGTGTGGCCTTCATGATTCCTCCCTCTTGACAGAAAGCAGATGGAATGGCTGGAGCTCCGGCAGTCACCTTGGATCATGGAGTAGGGCTGTGCCTTTGGAATGGAAGCCACGCATAGTGGAGCAACAAGATACAAGCCTGGGGGTGCCCTTCACTGCCCAACTCCAGGGGGCACCCTTCACGTGGCATTCTGTGGTACGTTCCAGAGGTGCCAGTCACAGAATACCATGTGAAGGGCACCCCTGAAGCTTGCGAGACATCAGCCTCAGCTGCCTGCCTCTGAACATCGTGCAGCTGAGAGAGCATCCTACTTTGCGGTGAGCAACTGCTCTTTGAGGATTTTCTGTTATTTGCAGGTCAGTCTAACCCAGTATCCCTGATCTAACACCTGGTCCCGAGCCCTCCTTTCCTTTGCCCAGATCCATCTGTACCCGGGATGAGTGACTGTTGACTAACCTCAGGAGAAACCCCACCCTATCCCTGGCAGTGGTCCCACAAGACAATCCATAGAAGTCACAGCCAGGATTCTCCAAAGTCCAAGCTGTTCTTAAGTCTTACCTGGGCTCTCCTTGCAGTTGATGATCTGCCAACCACCCGAAAACTGAATGGCTTCACACAATTTCTCATGGGTTTTCTGGGCTTACCCAGGCATTTCTAATCTAGGGTCTCCTATGTAGTTGCAGTCAGGTGGCAGCCTCCTATACGAAGGCCCTGCTGGACTGGACTCAAGGAGGGCTCCATCTCAAAGCTGCAAGCGGGGCTGGCTGGGAGCTTGGCAAGGGCTGTGGACGGGAGTCCCTACCTGAGCCTCTCACAGCAGGAGGGTCAGATTCCAACAAAGCGTGGCCCAGGTGTGAGCATTCCAGGAGATACAGCTGGGAGTTGACAGGCTTCTCATGCCCCAGCCTCCAAAGTCACACAGCATCGCTTCTACCACATGGCTCAGCCAGCCCAGGTTCAGAAGTAGGGAACCACACAGGGCATGGACATCAGGAGGCGTGGCTCACTGGGGACCCTGACATCACAGAGATAGGAGGCCACTGGAGCTTGGAGGGCAGCTGGACCAGAGACACAAATTTTGAGTTTCGACTGTTTTTACTCACAATACTTCTGACATCAAATATGTGGGTTTTTCTTCCACTCAACAGCCAATTCTATGATTCTGCAGCCACTCAACCAGATGTTTGTAAACTAAAATTTCTAAGCTCCACACCAACTGAATGGACCCTCTCTTGGCCAAGGGAACCCCAGGGAAACCTTAAAAAATGGAGTTCCTGGTCATGATGGGAAGGGCGGTTGGACATGCCTCATTATGCCCCCTCCCTCTCGGAGTTTAGGCTGAACTGAGCAGCATTGATGTTAAAATAGAGATCACGAGACTGACAAAACATTCTCTGTGGCAATAAGATACAAGATTATAAACAGGATCTAAGGCCATGCCAGGCAAGGGTTATGTCACCCCCACAGGCCATCAATCTTACTACGTGGTATCCTTAACCGAAAACATTCCTTTCTGGCCAAGCACTTGGGGAGGCTGAGGCAGGCATATTACATGAGCTCAGGAGTTTGAGATCAGCCTGGGCAACGTAGGGAGACCCTGTCTCTACAAAAGATACAAAAATTAGCCGGGCGTGCTGGTGCACACCTGTGGTCCCAGCTACTCTGGAGGCTGAGGTGGGAGGATCGCTTGAGCCTGGGAAGCGGAGGCTTCAGTGAACTGAGATCGCACCATTGCACTCCAGCCTAGGTGACAGAGGGAGACCCTGTCTCAAGCAAACAAACAGAACATTCCTCTCTGCTTACTCCAAGTTTAGACAGAGCCTTACCCCTTCAACCAATTGTATGTTAAGTAATCTCCAAATCTCCCTGTAACCTATCAGCCCTGTCAAGCTACCCAGCCTTTTCAGGCTGAACCAATGTGTGCCTACCATGTCTTTTTGTCTTCACCTGTAACTCCTGCCTCCCTAACAGGTATGAAAGGAAACTGCGCCCTGACTTCCCGGTGCACGTTTTCAGGACTCCTTAAGACTGTGTCCTCTGGGCTTCCGTCAGTCACAGTGGCTCAGAATAAACCTCTTTAAAATATTTAGAGTTTGTTTTTTCAGGTAACACATTCTTCAACTCAATTCAATTTTTACACTAACTCCATGGAGTTCGTGCAGACCCCACAGTCCCATAAGACTCCTCCCACTTCTGCCGTCAAAGCCAGGAGCCCTCATCTGCAAGTCCCAGGTTCCCACCTGTACTTCCTACCCACCAGCTCTATATCGGGGGGTCTCACAACCCCTTCCTCCCTTGGATAATTTGCTGTAATGGGTCACAGAACTCAGGAAAGCACTTTTCCTTACAATACTGGTTTATTATACAGGATATAACAGGAACAGCTAAACAGAAGAGATGCATCAGGCAAGGTAAGAGGGAGAGGTGCAAACGTCCACGCCCTCTCTGCCTGTGTCCCCTCCCAGCACCTGCCTTTGTGCGGCAGCCCAGAAGCTCCCCAAGTCCCATCATTTAGGAGTCTTTCCAGAAGCTTCATCCTGGAGGCATGATCGATTAAATCATTAGCCACCAGTGACTGAACTCAACCTCCAGCCCTCTCCCCCTTCCCAGAGGTTGGTGGGTGGGGCTGAAAGTCCCAATCCTCTAATCACGCCTTGGTCTTTGGTGACCAGCTCCATCCTGAAGCTACCTAGGGCCACCACTCATCTCATTAGCATAAAAAGACACCTTCCACTTTGGAGATTCCAAGAGTTTTAGGATCTGTGTCCCAAGACAAAGGGACAAAGACCAAATATTCAGTTTTTATTATTACGAGTAAGTGTTAATCAAAACTCCAAGAATAGAGGGGTTCTGTGCACACTGCTTGCACTTGGGAGTGTGTGTGGTATGTGCAGGCGTGTATATACATGTGTGGCATGTGTGTGGTACATGCAGTGTGCCTGGGGTGGTAAGGTGCCTGCACACGGGAGGGAGCTGGAGCTTGTCAGAGAAGTGGGATTCCAGGGCAGGCATGTCTTTAAATTAGTTCTTGAGGCCTAGATTCCCTTCATTGCTGCCTCCCGTTTTTCCTCCTTCAGCGCCTTTGCCACCTTCAGATCCCAGCCAGACACTGTCAAGCAGGAAAATTGCTACCAGAGACCACCTCTGAGGAGGAGTTCAGGCTCAGCATCCAGGGGAAGCTCCGCTCCATTCCCAGCTCCGCTCTGTTCCCAGCTCCCACCACGGCAGTGAAGCAGGCAGGGCTTGCTGAGGCCCCTGCCTCACCTGTAGCTCCCCGGCAGGATCATGTTGCCATTCTTGTTGCACCTGTGCCCCACGCTGTGGCGTCCGTAGAAGGTGTGTGGACACTGTCCGCCTTTTTAGAATTTGGATCTGAGTGGACCTGGGTTCCACTCTTGCCATGTGACAGTAGGTAGGTCACTTGCATTCTCTGAGCCAAATGAAAGTACTAAGTTAGATCCCTTAAGATGCCCTCCCAGGGTCCATCTGCCTGCCCGGCTCTCCACCCAACTCTCTCACAGGCTCTCCCTCTCATTCCTGCTTTGCTACTTTCACTGGTGAAGCCCAGGAGGGCCAGGTGGATGCAGGAATGTGTCTAACCTCCAGAGGTCAGCCCCCTGTCTTAAGTTCCAGGATCTCTATCTGAGCCCAGGGCCCTCATCTGTCAGGCAGGGCCCAGTGGCTTCAGGGGCAGGAGCAGAGGTGGAGTTAATCTTCCCTGGAATATTAATGGTTCCATCAGGAGTGCTGGGGACGAGCCGAGCAGTAATCTGCCTTTATTAATGAGGCAGGCGCCAGCTGGAGCACGGGGCCCAGGAGAGAGGAACTGCTGCAGTGGAGGTAGCTTGGGGGAGCCGCCCTCCTGGCCAGGGCAGCAGGTAGACAACAGAGAGGGTGCCTGGGCCTCAGAGCCCCCACCCTCAGCCACTGCACCACCGGCCTCCTAGCTTGATCCCCTCACCTCTTCCACCTCTTCTGCGCTGGGGTGGAAGGGGCTTCTCCTTGTCTGGATGCAAGTATGTGGGTGTGCAGGGGTGTATGCAGGTGTGCAGGGTGTGTGTGGGGTGTGCATATGTGAGCAGGCATATGTGTGTGCAGAGCTGTAGGCCTGGGACAAGTGCATGCCTGCCTGAGCCCACCTGGGTGCCCAGCCACACACCACCCCAGGTCCCTGAGGGCACCCACGTGCGTGGGAAAGAGTGGGCCAACTACACAGGACACCGGTCCTCTAAGAGGGCAGGGGAGAAGGCATAGGGTAGTCAGCCTTCACCCTACCTAATTATTTAAGACACCACCAGCACAGGGTTATGAAGCTGAGATTAACCACTGGCCCTATAGCTGGGAGCAATACATATTTCCCCCTCATTTTGCCTTTTCTGTTCACCAAATTGAATCAGCGTATGAGGGTTGCTCACAATCAATTTGTTCTGATTCCCCAACAGTAAGGAAATGTGGCTCCAGCCCTCAGGGCCAAATTTGACTCATTAAATGATCCCTCTCCAGGCAGGGGGGGACCAGTGCGACCCCCTATTCACCCAGACTGAGCTGCCCTGCCCCAGAAGATCGGGACACACCCACATCCACTATACCCCTGAACCCTGGGGCCCCTCTCTCCGACCCCAAATATTTCAAATTGAAACTAAATTCTCACCCACCTGCCTCCCCATGACAAGACACTCGTGCTCTGTAAACTGTGCTTTCCAAGGCCGATGCCAGCAGGAAAAGGGGCAAAGCAGATGCCTCACTCCAACACCTGCCACTGTGCCAGTGATGCCCCCACTGGAATCATTGATTGCCAGAATAGCAGCAATAATAGCTAACATCGATTGAGTTTCTGATATATCAGGCATGGTATGATCTCACCTACCGGTGTACACACCGTGATTATCTTAATTTTCATTGGAGACACAAGCTGGAGAGGTTACATGACACATGCCCAAGGTCACACAGGCAGTAAGTGGTTGTGGTATATGTAGCGGATGAACTATCCAAAAGCCATTGTCAAGCCCCCTTTTTCTTTCCTTCCTTTACTCAATGGCTAAAAAGCTGAAATGTTCATCTTCCCAGCTTCCCTTGCTGCTGCTAGGAGTAGCCCCGTGACACAATTTTGGCTAAAGGGCAAGAAGTGAAAGTCCTTGGAACAGGCATTCCTTTCCAAATAAAATGACAAAGCCTAGCTAGGGGAAAACCCTTTGCCCTTCCTGTTTCTCACTTCTTCGCCCTTCTGCTTGTTTAAAGGAAATAGATGTGATGACCAGAGGTGCAGCAGCCACCATGTGACCATGAGGTGGATATGTATAGTCACGACGGAGCAGGAAAACAAAGATCCCAGGTCCCCAGGGACATCTTTGAGCTACTGTAGCAGCTCAGGACTGCCTTCTCCCAGACTTCTTACTGGACAAGCCAAATAAACTCCTCCTTTGTTTAAGTCTCTCTGCATCACCCAAAGTCATAGATTACATCAGGGTCCACTCTTGGTAACACATTTTATGGGCTTGGATGAACGCACAATGACATGTATCCACCACTGTAGTATCTATTTATAGAGTATTATTGCTACACTAAAAATCTGCTGTGCTCTGCCTATTCATCCCTCCCCTTCATCCCCCAAACCTTGGCAACCACTGATCTTTTTATCATCTCCATAGTTCTGCCTCTTCGGGAATGTCATTTAGTTGGAATCATGCAGCATGTGGCCCTTTCAGATTGGCTTATTTCACTTAGTAATATGCATTTAAGGTCCCCCCCACGTCTTTTTATGGCTTCATAGCTTATTTCTTTTTAGTACAGAATAATATTCCATTGTCTGTATGTACCACATTATTTACCCTTCATTTACTGAAGGATATGTTGGTTGCTTCCAAGTTTTGCAGTTATGAATAAAGACGTACGAGTTTTTGTGTGGACATAAGTTTTCAACTCCTTTGGGTAAATACCATGGCACACAATTGCTAGATTGTGGTAAGAGCATGTTTAGTTTTGTAAAAAACTGCCAGACTGTCTTCCCAAGTGGCTATACCGTTTTGCATTCCCACTAGCAAGAATGAGAGTTCTGTCGCTCCACATCCTCGCCACCCTTGAATATCCTGTTTTGGTCCCCTCCCATCCCTAACTGAAGAGCTGTCTGTCTCACATAACTTGACGGCTGTTTGAGTGCAGCTCATTGGCTTTAGAGTGGACACTTGAACAATAGCACAGCCAATCAGATTCTTCCTCAAGAAGAGGAACCAAGCCTGGGACTTAGTCTCCTGTGGAGGACGTTTGATGCACTGTCAAAATCTCCCTGAGAAATGAAGGGCATATTCCCCCAGCTGCTGAAAGTGCTGGGAGACAAGACACTCCTCAGCTGGATTAGTCCATTCTCATATTGTTATAAAGAACTACCTGAGACTGGGTAATTTATAAAGAAAAGAGATTTAATTGGCTCACAATTCTGCATGCTCTACAGGAAGCATGGCTGGGGAGGCCTCTGGAAACGTACAATCATGGCGGAAAACGAAGGGAAAGCAGGCACATCTTACATGGCCAGGCAAGGAGTAAGAGAATGAAGGGGGGAGGTGCCACACGCTTTTAAATAACCAGATGTCGCAAGAACTCGCTCCCTTTCCGAAGAACAGAGAGAGGGAAATCCACCCCAGGATTCAATCACCTCCCCACCAGGCCTCTCCTCCAATTACAATTCGACATGAGATTTCGATGGGGACACAAATCCAAAGCATATCACCAGCTGTCCGTGCTTCAGGGATGGCCTCAGCTGAAGAGAGCTGCTTTGGCCACGGCTGTGGTCTCTTTCCTGGGCAGCCCACATTTGATGACTAATGTGGAGGGGTGGTTAAAGGCTCAGTTCCCTCACTATCCCAGGTGCAGGGCTTTCCACAAGATCAGAGGACATTTTGGGGGATGGCATCACACCTCAGCTTCCCCTTCTGTCCACCCCTGCGACTTCCCTTTCCTCCCACAGGGGTTAAGCCTGAGAACACTCCCTAGTAAACATCCTCCACAACAAGCTCCAGGTCAGCGTCTGCCCCTCAGCAAACCCAACCCGGAACACACAAGCTGGAAGGACCTGAGACAAGTGGGCAGAAGCGGCCGCTGCCATCCACGAACAGCGAAGAGGCAGAGACCTGGAGTGCTGCAAGAGGAGCGAGAGGCAGGACCACGTGGTTCCAAGAGAAGGAGCAGGATGAACAAGGGCCCACGCTGATTCTAGAACGTTTTCCAGCTCCTGGGTCGGCTCTTGCACAGCCCCCAGGTTCCATGAGACACCCTTGATTCTTCACAATACCCTCCCCATTTTGTTGAGCTTGTATAGGTGGACTTCTCTTTCCTGCCATCAAACTATCCTCAAACAATAAATACTGCTACCCTGCATTTTAGGAATAAGAAAACTAAAGCCCAGAGGGAAAGGGCCTTCCCTAAATTCACATCAGGTTAGTGAGAAAGCCGGATTTGTATCTTCATTCATGTAACAAATAGCTCCTAAGGATCCACTATGTGCCATGAATGGTGTCACTTGGGGCTGATAACTGTAAGCAAGGTAGACGTGATCTCTACAATCATCGAGCTCACTATCCAACAAGAGAGAAGACAACTCAACGGACAACCACAGCACAGCGAGACAAGCGCTGTGGCATTGCCTAGGAGGGCAGCCATCCCAGGCTGGACGCTCATGGAAACCTCCTAGAGGAAGTGACATCTAAGCCAAGGCCTGCAGGGGAACAGAGCCCTCCAGGAAGAGGGGAAGAGAATGTGAAAAGGCTGACTGTTGAAAAGAAATAGTGTATGGAATTCACACACTCGTTTTGTCTGGTCAACATCTTTTCCTTGGGGGAAGCCACAGTTTCCCTGGCCCTGTGTTGGTTCCGTGAGGTGGCCAATCACTGGGCCTATGTCCCTCTCGTGGTAGGGTCAGGTCCATGACCCAGTCTAACCCAATCAGAACCTCCCTCCAGAACCTGAATTTCTGATGGAGACACACAGGATGGAAGGTGGTAAGCATGGAGGCATCTCGTGGCTGCACCCTCGAGAGATTGCCCATGCTGCTTGAGACTCCAGAGCTGCCCTGGTTCCTGTCGATCCTGAGATTCGTTGTCTAGCTTCTCCTTCTATTCCGTGAGCTGCTTCACTAACTCCTCAATAAATCCTCTGTTCTTGTTTAACTTTTTCAGAGTCGACTTTTGGTGCTTGCAACCAAATAACCCTGATTCAGAAATGAGTGCCAGGAGTGGGATTCATGCAAAACCCTTAGGGATATGTGAGCTACTTAGAACTGGTTTTCATAAATCCATGGGGGAAAATCAGTAGGACTCTGGTTCATATTATCGGATAGGAAAGTGGCTGCCAATGGTACATAGTGGTGAACAACTAATCATGTTATACCCTCCGGTCACCTGGGACCACATGCCAATCGAAAGTGAAAGACTATAGCAGCTGCCATGGGCCAACTTATAAAGGATGAGGAGAGCTGGGACCATAGGCTGGATGGCTGTTCCTAATATTGGATAATTTAAAGCAAGAAAATGACAGGCTCAACTCAAAATATTTGCCTTGAGGCACAGAATAAAATTCAGAGCCATTGTATGACCATGCTGAAATAATCTTTTATTGCATGTAGCCGTAGAGTTGAAATTGCTGAAGACTGAACTTAGATATTGATTCTGAAGTTACTGAACTACAGTGTCAGTGAATTCACAACCTCACCAGGTCACTTCCGCGAAATGGAGGGAATTGGCCAGGAAATATTAATTTCCTATTGGAACAGTGATATCTGGGAGTATTATAAGGACTCAGGGCACCCTAAGCCTCCAAGTAGCTCAGTGCACCACCCTCAGGCTGCCTCATGACTCACCCCTCACTGTTTCTCCCAAAATATTCAGGACCCAGACTAAACGTGGTCCAGATGATAAAATTCAGAATCAGGATGGGAAAGAGTTATTCTCAGAAAGAATTGCAGAAATTCACTAATTTATATTCCTAAGGTATGAGAAATATGCGTGGAAATGGATTTCGAGGGGGCATTTATCAAGGCAGGAGGGTTTAGGGCATTTCTTGGTATGGGTGCAGTCACCAGAAATTTTGCATTCAGGGTGTTCTCTCCACGGTTGGCAGAAATTCTGACATTTTGCAGAAGTCACTAATGCAAACCTGGACCGTATGATGATCCACGCTAATTGGCAAAAGGGACAGGAAAATCCTTGGCATAATTAGACGAACAGAAATCAAAATAGCTAGAGAGGAATGCTGAATTGATCTCTCAATTTGCGTAAATTCCAGGAGCCTCTCCCCTTCCTCCTTCCCTTGAGGATGCTCTCAGTGAAAAAGGATAATAATCTTGTCTTTTTATTTTCAAAAAAATTAATAGCATGTTTCAGATTTACAAAAGGTTTAAAGAATAATGTAACAAACATCGATGAACCTCTTATCCAACTTAAGGTATGAAATGTGTTAGTTTAGGTCCTCCAGGATGCAGACACCAAGATGGGATTAGAAAACTCCTGCAAGGAAACACGGGGGAGAACGGCAGAGGCAGTAGGCAGTGCCTTCATTGCACTGCAGGCCTGACCATTGGGAAGGACCAAAGGAAGGAAGGAAGGCTATGTCAGGAGAGTTTCAGGTGGCTGGGCAGCTCTGAGAAAGTTTCAGCAAGGCTGATGGGAAGTCCTTGAGCCACAGTCACCTGTAAGAGGAGCCCTGCATCTCACAGGATTGGGCATGCCTGGCATCCCTGTGGGGCACAGGCAGGCCTGGTGCAGGTTGGGAAAGTGTGATGCTGGTACAAACACAGTGGAGGACTCAGAGTGCAGCTGCTGGGGCCGGCAGTCAATTACAGGGACTGCAAAAGGTGATGTGAGAGGCACATTGTCATGGCCATGCATGAACCATGGTCAGGACCAATAAAACTCAATATCAACCCTTCCCAAATCTGCAAAATGGGCTCAGCTACCCACTCTCGATAGTCAGAAATTGTAGCAGAAGTGCTGCTGTTAAATGGGATTTCTAATCTTAGAGGGGGGTGGGAGGGAATTTAGTGGCCTAGCTCAGATGAAGTAACTATGTGAAAATAGTGATCATGGCCATCCCCTAAAGGAGGCAGGGAGTGGGTGCTAAGGGAATCACCGGGAAAGCAGTGATCCCTGGGTATGGGAAATTGATCAAGCCATCCCTTGATCAGTGAACGGATGAAATGAGCAAGCAGCTCACTGAGGTCTTACTTGATCTATAACCAAAATGCTCCAGGTGTGGTGAACGAAGAGCTTGCTTGAGTACCAGTAACTGAGACGGAGTTCCCAGTCCAGGGTTGGTTCAGACCCAGAGCTTCTCAAATGCAGGGGCCGACAGGGCCTTTGAGCTAGGATCTGTTAAAACAGCACACATGGGACATGATAAATCTGTGAGCTTTCTCCAAAGACAGCTGCTGCCCTTTACCTAGGTTACTGAGCTGATATAGTTTGGATATTTGTCCCCTCCAAATCTCATGTTGAAATTTCATCCCCAACGTTGGAGGTAGGACCTGGTGAGAGGTATTTGGGTCATGGAGTGGACCCCCCATGAGTGTCTTGGTGCCATGTTCATGGTAATGAGTGCATTCTTACTCTATTAGTTCCCAAGAGAACTGATTATTGAAAGAGCCTGGCACCTTCCTTCTGTCTCTCTGGCTTCCTGACATGTGATCTCTGCAGCCGGCTCCCCTTTGCCTTCTGTCATAAACAGAAGCTTCCAGAAGCCCTCACCAGGAGCAGATGCTGGCATCATGCTTCTTCTTCAGCCTGTAGAACCATGAGACAAATAAACCTCTTTTCTTCATAAATTACCCAGCCTCGGGTATTCCTTTATAGCAACACAAATGAACTAAGACATGATCACAGGAGGAATAGGTGATTAGAGGATTATCTGAGCTAGCTCTAATTCCTGGGGACAGTAACGCCACTGTGGTCCCTATGGCAGACTGGCACTTTGGGAACTCAGGGATAACTGTGTTCCCACCCGAATCCTCCCTACAGTAGGTCAGTGGGACTTCAGTCCCCTCCAGCAGTGACTTCCCAAGTTCTTGAAAGGATATAGAGGTCTTCATAGGTGAGAAAACCCACATCAGCTTCCTGATCAGAAGACTTAGTGATAGGAAGGGCCAGGAGGAAGTCACTTGCGCTCCTTCTACCCACGAATACAGTAACCAAAAGCAACACTGTAACCCGAGGGGGCTGCGAGGCTGAGTGTCACCACCCGACACCAGAAAGATGTAGTTGGGACAATACTGACCACATCTCCTTGCTATCCCACATTGACCAGTGTGAAAAATAGCCAGGTTTAGCAAACAACAGTGGCATGTTATACACTTAATTGGGTGGCCACTCCATTTGCAGTTGCTGTTCCAGATGTGGGCTCCTTGGTAGAGCAAATTAACTCAGCCCTGTGCTTGGCATTCAGTTGCTGATCTGGAAAATAGAATGCACTCCGCCTGACAAGCAGAAAACACTTGAAGTGGTTTGCTTGCCACCAGCAGGGAGAGGAGCAGAATGGTACAGCTCTGCCTCAGGGATCGCTGGCTTTCTAGCTCCTCCCACAGCCTGGACCAGCTCCCCATCCTGAGGGGCCTCACCTTGCTAATGGGCTTGTGCTCTGTATTGATTGCACAACACTAATAGGGTCCGACAGGTGTCCTCGATGTCTTGGGAAGATGCACATGTGACAGAGACTGGGCCGTGATTCAGGCCCTGGCACCTGAGAGAGGATCCTGCAGGTCCAGTGGTCTGAGACACGTTGGAGAGTTCTCTTCAAATGAAGAACTTAAAAGGAGGCACAATGCTTCATGACTTCTTTGGATTTTTAAGGCAGCCTTAAGATCAATTCTTTTGTCTGGGTGCGGTGGTTGACGCCTGTAATGCCAGCACTTTGGGAGGCCAAGGCGGGTGGATCACAAGGTCAGGAGATCAAGACCATCCTGGCTAACATGGTGAAACCCCGTCTCTACTAAAAGTACAAAAAATTAGCTGGGCGTGGTGGCATGCACCTGTAGTCCCAGCTACTCCGGAGGCTGAGGCAAGAGAATCACTTGAACCCGGGAGGCAGAGGTTGCAGTGAGCCAAGATCACACCACTGCACTCCAACCTGGAAAACAAAGTGAGACTCTGTCTCAAAAAAAAAAAAAAAAAAGATCAATTCTTTTTACCAGCGTAAAAGGGGTTTCTAAACAATCTGAAAACATACAGCTTTGAGTGGGGCCCCATGCAAAGGCAGGCTCTGCAAAGGGTCTCAGCTGGGGTCCAGGCCTCTTTGTCCTCAGCCCTTACTAGTGGTGTTTAGTGTCCAGGGCAGGGCACGATGCTGTGTGGAGTTCACCTGAGACAAGCCCCAGTCGCAAATTCCCAGTGGAGTCTCTGGAGCTTCTGAATAAGTAACTCTTCTTTGAGGAAATGGGTCTCACCAGGGGCTGTGGGGAGACTGAATGCCTGACCCTGAATCACGAAGCAGCCGACAGCCTGAGGTGTCCATCATGAATCAGATGCCATCATCGATCAGAAACCCTGCATGAGGTGTGCCCACCAGCCCTGTGCCATCAGTAACTTTGCCTGTTGCCTCTTTTTCTGATCCACATGGGTGTGACAACACTGGACCAGAGACCAGCATTGTCAGGAAGGAATATTTCAATTGCAAGTAACAGAGAATACTGCCTTAAACAGAGAGGAGGTATTGACTCTCATGATTTAGAAAAAAAAAATGCAAAGTTAAACTGCTCGAGGTGAGGCTCGCCCCAGCAACCCAGTGGTGTCACTGGAGACCCTGCTCCTCTCTCTCTTCTGTCTTCCATGGCGTCAGCATTATCCTAACACTGCCCCCTCCGCCCCTCCGATGGCTGTCAGCAGTCGTGGAGCTACTGGCACATGCTCCGTCCTTGCAGTCCAGCAGCAGTCAGCACAACTCTGCGGTGACTTGGAAAAGCAAGGGGGTCCTTTCCCCCGAGTGCCCCAGCACCAATTTCCTTGTGTCTCATTGGCTTGAATGGGTCATGTGCCTAACTTGAACCTAGTCCTGTGGCTGGGGAGCTTCCTTGATTGGCTGCAAATACCCAGGCCCCGCCCCCGGGCTGAAGGGAGCCTATCTCATGCAGACAGCGTGACCAAGAATGGAAGAGGAGCTTCATTGCCATAAAGTGGGGGGCCGGGGCGCGGGGCCCCCAAAACCGCGGGCTTCCCCTCAGCGCCCCTTCTCCCTGGCTCCAGGGTGGAAGCCAGGAAGAAGGGGCGCTGAGGGGGAATCAGGTTTGCTCCTCCCCACAAAATTACAGCATCACAGTCCCATATCTCAGCTTGAATCTTATAAACTCTCAGAGTCCAACCACATTCATGGGATGTCCCCTCTTGAGGGCCTCTGCTAGGGATGAGGAGAGGAAGGGAGCCATGGCTGGGCAGAGCCATGCAGGGCAGAGGGGGAAACCCAAGTGCCTCACCCCCAGCTCTGTTTCTCTTGGATTCCCAGGGCAAATACCCTACACAGCTGTTAGGATTGGCTTGCCCACACCCAGGTCTGGTGGGCACCAGGGTGGATGTCTGTTCCTCCTCCTCAGAGGGCTGGGAAGGAGGTCCTCCAGTCCTGGAAAAACACAGACTCTCCCTCAGATTCCCCAGTTGAGGAGTTTTCACCCTATTGGCTTTTGAAAAGTTACACCATTTTTCTGACAATTTCCCCGCCACCTTCTTTTTTATTATAAAAACATTTTCACCCCCAAACCCACTAATTAAATAAATTTATCTCTTGGTACCCGAAGGGGATTGGTTCCAGGACACCCGAGGATTCCGAACTCCAAGGATATCCATGTCCCTGATATAAAATGGCATACAGCAGGGTTCGGTGGCTCACGCCTGTAATCCCAGCACTTTTGGAGGCCGAGGTGGTTGGATCACCTGAGGTCAGGAGTTCGAGACCAGTCTGGCCAACATGGTGAAACCTTGTCTCTAATAAAAATACCAAAATTAGCCGGGCATGGTAGCAGGCACCTTTAATCCCAGCTACTCAGGAGGCTGAGGCACAAGAATCACTTGAACCCAGGAGGCGGAGGTTGCAGTAAGCAAAGATCGTGCCACTGCACTCCAGCCTGGGTGACAGAGCAAGACGCGGTCTCAAAAAAATAAAAAGTAAAAATAAAATGGCATAGTTTTTGCACATAACCTATGCACATCCTCCCATATACTTTAAATCATCTCTAGATTACTTATAATATCTAATGCAATTGTTGTTATACATGTTATGTAGGAAATAATGGCAGGGGGAAAAAAGGCTGCACATGGTCAGTCCAGACACAAGCATCCGAGCCTCACTGCACCTTCAGTGGGCAATTGGCAAACCGTAGATGGATGCAGGGCCTGCGGGTGAGGAACCTGCAGGTGCATATTTCAATTGCAAGTAACAGAAAACACCGCCTTAAACAGTAGAGAGGATTTATTGGCCCACATGATTTTTAAAAATACCAAGTTAAACTGCTCCTGGTGAGGCTGGCTTCACCTGGGGGCTGGCATTACGCTTCCACACAGAGTCATCATTGCCACTTGTTTAGTGTGCTCTACAGTGTCTAAGCAGAGATTAGCACATGGAATGCATCGAATTGTGTTCCAAGTTGGACGGACCAAACTGCCTTGCTTTATCAGGCACCCAGTGGGAGGTGGAGCAGCGATTTTCAGGACTCCTCATGCTGCTGCCTGCACGGCCATTTCCACCTGTTTGGTGGAAGTGCTCTCTGTTAAGCCTTGATTTTGCCCTGAAGTGGTGCTTCTGTGTTCTAACTCTGTTTCTCAATGCAAGATAACCATGACCCCCAACAGCTGCTGCCTGGAAGCAGATCCTGAGACAGCGAACCCTTCCCTCCTATCCCGACATCAGGCACCTCCCACTCCTTCCCGAGAAAGAGAAACCCTCATCACTTTACATTTTAGTTACCAACTGTGGTGCTTAATCTCATATTGCTATTTATTACTTATACAAACTTGTTTTCCATGTTCAATTGCTGTTTTTCTATCTGTGAGAAATTAGATGCTTTGACATTTGTTACAAACCACAGTAATTTTTTCTCTAAAATTAATGAAAATATTTCTTCATTTAATGGCTTTTCATTTAGAGGCAGGATTTTAGAAATCAGTAGAAGTCCTTGAATGAGGGATGGGTGTCCTCATCCTGGACTTACTGGGCTTTACCTCTGCCTGCACCTGAGGCTTGTGACCAAGGGCTCTGAGTTTGCTGAGGCCCCTTGGGAAGGCAGGAGCTGTTCTCAGTGGGGCCCTTGAGGCTGACTTTCCCCTGACGTTGGGCCTTCAGGGTGGACAGGTAAGTGGGGCCCAACGAGGCTCTGTCCAACCTATTCTACAGTGTGCAGGGTGGGACGAGCTGTCTGGACCCTCTACTCTCAGGAGGTCCCCAAGGTGGAAGCTGAATTGGCATCACTCTCTGCAGGAGACAAGACCGGCGGCCTCTCCTGCTCAGAGGCAGCCACGTGCCAGGCTTTTCCCGTGTTCTCCACCTCCCCTGTTGAGGCGTTCTGAGTATTTCCTCCAGATCACAGCACTTGCCTGCCTCGGGATGAGAGAGTCCGTTCCAAACCAGCATGCGTTAGGATGAGGCCCTGGCAGCTGGGCTGTGAGTGGACAGGGAGAGGGCAGGCCTGCAGGTTGGGAGAGACTGTGAGTGCGCTCACACTGAATGACAGCAGCTCAAGGTGGTGGGAAGCAAAGGACGCAGGACCGCAAGGGGTGCCCCTGAGTGGGCTGGGCTGGGAGGAGGGGACAGCGGGCTGCAGGGGTGGGGCAGATGGGTTTGGTGTTGGATGTGGCAGTGGGCTGTGTGTGGGCTCTCCCAGCAGACATGTCCAGCCGGCAGCTGAGCGCAGCACATAGCTGCAGGGTCCAGAGGGAGATATGGGCAGAGACAGAGGAGGCAAGGAGCCAGGGGGAACCAGCGAGGGGGAATGGAGCTCAGGGCTCGCTGGAGAGGGCCGGCCTGTTCTCCATGTTTCCATGCACTCCTCTCACTGGCTTATTCCTTTGGGGTTTCAGTGTGTCTCCATCTCAGAGTTCCTTTTCTTTAAATCCAATTATCCACAGACGGGTGACATTCTAAGCTCTTGTGTTTATCAAATTTTATAGAAACTATACTCAAATTAAATAAAGAAAAATAAAAAGGTGGGGGTGGATGTATTGACTCAAGTCAATACAAAGTTGGGGAGCTCCAGATAAGGCTGGGTCCTGGTGCTCAAGCCTTGTCAACGGGACTGTCCCAACTCCTCTGTGGGCTGGCTCCACATATGGGGCAGGGATGGCCCCTGGCAGCCCCAGGTGCTCACTCTACTAGCTAGAAAACTCCCACAGAAAGAGGGCACCTCTTCAAAATCCTGGCATCGATAAATTTGTGAGGCTGAGGCCAGGAGTCCACCTGGAGCCAGGAGTGAGGTCAGCCCCGCTCAATCCACGTGGACTCAGAAGAATAGGGAGATCTCCCCCATCAAAAGCAGGGAGCTGTGCCCTGAGGGGTGACGCCTGGGATGGAGGCCATGCATGGGGCCACTAAGAAAAAGAGCCTCGCTTGCTGAGGGCTGCCCGGGGCAGACCTGTGGTGCCAACCCTGGGAGACTTTATTTGGACTTTTACAGGAGAGACAAGTCCACTTTCACCTTGTTTAACTCATGGATAGTTCACCCTCTGCTACTCCCAGTCCAGCCTAACCCTATTGAACTCAAGCTCCATTGGGGGCACAATAAGAAGGCCCTGGGGACAATGGGGCACTGGGGCTTTTCTGAGAAGGGGGTATTGGAGCTCCAAAACCTGAGGCCAGCCCTAGGGGACACAGCTTCCCCCCTCCCCACCTCCTCCTCACACCTGCACGCAGACCATGCCATCAGGATCCTGTAACTGAAGGGGACCCAGAGAACATCACTCGTTCCCTTGGCAAACAGGTACTGTGCACCTGCTCCACACAGGCCTTGGGGGACACAAAGCTAGTGAGACATGGCCCCTCAGATGTTCCATGTAGAGGGGATGATGAGAGGCAGAGAGAGCTGGAGTATGCAGGGTGCAAAGGAAAGTCGGAGAGCTGGGTCCTGGAGGCCGAGCGGGATTTACCAGATGGGAGAGAGTGTTCTAGACGGGGGAAGGGCAAAGATGATTGTGGGAGAGCAGCACGTTCTGGGAACAGCAAGGAATTCCCGTGGCTGGACTGTGGGGGCCTGGCACAGGAAGACAGGGAGCAGAGCCAGGCCCCCAGGGTCTCGCATCCCTACAGATGATGCGCAGCTTCCCATGGAGGCCACTGGGGAGTCTCCAGGTGGGAGGCTACGAGGTCAGATTTAGGATCCCAGTTTGACAGACGAGGAAACCGGAGTCTAAAGACAGGAAGCCTCAGGTCTGGCCCCTCATTTATCAGAGGTTCTCAGTACATGTGAGCCAGGACGGGCAGGGCGCCCAGCCGGCTGGTCCACGCTGCTCTCCAGGTGGATGTCTCCCAGGGAGATGTCCCTCAGCCTCGCCTCTGTCCTTCTTCCCACGTGCCTGCCTCAGCCAGCACACAAGTGTGCCGTCATGATCCCACTTTGCTGGGGCTACGGGAGGTCACCAGAGGAGCTGGAGCCGAGGAGGGAGATGGTGGCCTCCAGGAGGCAGGCAGTCTCATCTGGGGAAGTGTTGGTTCCCAACCTGCCTGGGCACCAGGTGACATGGGCCAGCTGTGGAACCTGCTCTGTCAGCTCCTCTTCAGTGCTAGACCCTGGCCCGGGACTTTGGCCCCAGACATGGGAATAAACAAAGCTCAGTCCCTGCCCCCAGGAAGCTCACCACCAGGAGGACAAGGTAGGTCTGTTCTGATACAGAAGGAGCTTGGCGGCCATAGCAATTTCTTGGTACAAATATATAGTCACATCGACGGGTAAACCCTCCTGTGGGTACGGGAAAGCCCTCATCTTCTCACAGAGTCCTTCACCACCTGGCCCTCACCTCTCATCAGGTCCAAACCCAATCTAAGGGCTGAACAGGGAACAGCCCTCATCCTGTATCCACTGCTGTCCCACCCACCATCTTCACTGACCCCTCCCCCACAAACAGAAACCAAATCAGGCCTTGCAGGATGAATGGGAGGCGTCTGGGTGGGTGGGGGCAGCACAGGAGCAGCTGGGGGTGGGGTGGCAAAGGCCGGGCATGGCTGGTGCTCAGGTTCGTGTTACAGGAGGCTATGGGAACACTGGGGACAGTGGAGAGTGGGTGGAGAGGCAGAGCCTGCTCGGCTGTGTCAGGGACTTCAGTGAAGGCTGAGGCACTGGTGATGGGGGAGCCACTGGCTGTTGTTCAGGACCCGGGGGCTGGGTCCTCACACCAGCCCCCGGCGGCCGGGTCCTCATACCAGCCCCCAGCGGGCCAGCGCTCCCCGCCACAGCCCCTGCACCCCAGGCCGCACCCGCAGCTCCAGCCCTGCCTGTTGCAAGCTCTCCTGGTTGCCCCGGCTCCAAGCCCAGCAATAGCTCCTCCGGTAACTGCCAGAGTGTGGGTGTGTCAGAGCCTTGCAGGGGTGGCGCTTCACCTACAGACAGAGGCAGGGAGCTTGGGGCGGCTTAGCAGATGGCGTGGGCACTGTGCAGTGTGTTAGGACTCTTCTTGGGGGTGTAGGTTTGCGTAAACAACAGATTCTCCTCTCATTCCTCTCCCTGCATCCCAAAGAGAGTCCTTGCCCCTCTGGCCCCCACAGAACCCTGTAGAGGCCTCACTCATTGTCCTCTAGGATCTGGGTCTCCTGATGAACTGCAGCTTCCTTGAGGATCATTGTATCCCCAGGGAGCACAGCACCAAGCATATACTAGGTGCTCAAGAAATGCCTGTTGAGTGAGTGAGTGTGCTCAGGACGGCACAGGAGGTGAGTCTGTGGGTCCGTTTACGTGTGTGTGTGTATGTGTGCACACGCACGAAATGCCTGTCATAGCCTGGCCGGTGTCTTACCTCACCCAGAGAAGTTCCTGGCGGGGCCAGGAGGAGGGGCTGGGTTTTCTTTCCTGCTCATTTGCATGACAGGTGTTGGCAGTTTATCTAACTGTGATAATGAAGAGGATGGGGGGTGCTAATTCCTTCTCACTTTATTGAATCCACCAATCCTTCACAGCCTCAGGGCCCTGAGAGGGGGTGATTAAAAGACACTTCAGCACGCTGGTTATTGCCAATTAACAGACTCCAATATAAACAATTAATAAAGCCACAGTGGGAGGCGAGAGGGAGGGATTCAATCCCCCTGGCTGGGTGAGCTCAGGCAGTTCCGGGGCCCCTGGGCCCAGCCACACACAGATGGCCCTGCCCTGGGGGCGGGGTGGTTAGGGCTGATGGAGGCTTGAGAGGTGGTAGGAAGACGCCAGGGAGGAAAGTGCTGGTGAGGGCCGCTTGGCCTCAGACTGGGGGAGCAGGGCTACAAGCCCACCCATGCTGATGCCAGTGAGGACACACCCAGGGCAGGGCAGGAACTTGCCCAAGGCCGCAGGGCCCACTAAAGCCAGTGCTCCTTGGACCACATGTTCCATGCTCCTTGGGCCAGGCCGTGGCCCACCCTGATGGGTCTCCTCACCCACCCAAGGTAAGGGGCTGTCTCCAGTCACTGGCCTCTTAGGATGAGCCATGTGACTCCGTTTCCCTTGCCAGGCTGCCCTCCCCACCTGCCGTGGTCCCTGTAACTTGACTTCTCTTACAGGAAAGGTGCTCACCTGCCTGGGGGCAGCATTGCCTGTTAAGGACAAGTCTCAGGGGTTGCAGCATGAGCTTCCAAAAGGCACTGCTCTGCGCCACTGGTGCCACACATGGCAAAAGCCAATCTTATGAAATCCTTAAACCCTCAGACCGACGTTGGCAGGAGGCAGGATGACACGCAGGAAAACACTCATGCCTCAAGGGCCTAGGGAAGTCACTTCCACAGCCCGTCACTTTCTCAGGAGCAGGCGGTGCAGGTGCCATGGGCTGCACGTAATCTGGGCCAGGCGCCCTCCAGCTTGTGCTGCAAAGCGCCGGATGGCACGTGCCTGAGCTCTGCCAACCGCACCGCCTGCATCACAGCCACCTAATCCGCCCATGTGGTGCGAACACAGCTAGAGACGATACGTAACGATGTGCAGCTGTGTCCCAAGAAAACTTTATTTATGGATGCTGAAATTTGAAATTCATAGAATTTGATGTCACCAAATATTATTCTTATCTTGATTCATTTTCACCCATTTAAAGATGTAAACCCATTCTTAGCTCTCAGACCATATAAAAATAGGTGGTGGCCCCAGTTTGACCCATGGGCCATAACACAGTTTGCCAGTCTCTGATCTAGGCCTTAGCACTCTGGGATGTCTTGGGCATTCTAAGGGAACTTCCCTGGGATATGAATCCTCAAGGGAGAGGGGACTGGGAGCTGAAAGTCCCTCCATCCAGGTCAATAAATGGAGGTGCCAGACCCTGTTCCACCAGAGAACCAAGTGGCCACAAAGCATGTCCCATAAGAGACAGAGAGCCAGGCTGAGGGGCAGGTGTGGACGGGTGTGAGCAAGAGACAGACGAGCGGGGACCACTGGCTGCCCCACGACCCACTTGTGTTGGGGGCAGGACAAGGACAAACACCCAAAATGGTGCTAGCCTCAGCACCTGGACCCAGGACAGTTTCCTGCTCTTATATGTGACCACGGCTATGTCTGATATTGTGGAACTTCAAAGGAAATAAAAGAGAAGGGACTCAGAGGGAGCTCAGAAATTGTCTTCTCTCCTCACCCCTATTCACCTCATTCATTCAATCAACAAACATTTTTTGAGAATCTACTAAAGGCAGCTTAGTTTTCAGTTTAAGACAAGCCTCCCGGTCTTGAGCTGTCTTTAGAAATGTTCCTGGAGGAGAAGTGTTGTGTTTGGGGTTGCCAAGGACATTCTCGAGTCACCTGGGAAGTGAGAGTAACTAGAGGACATCCCATGTCCACAGAGCAGATAAGAAATCTCTCGAGGGAATTCCTGGGTTTTGACAAAGAAAGTCATTTAGCAAAGCCAATACTGTGTCAGAGACAGTGGGAAGGTTTCCTGGAAGCCTTGGTATAAAAGACCATAATGATGGATGTGAAGGAGTGCAGCGGCTTTGACAAGTCAAGCAGTCAGCTTGCAGTCCGCTACCTGTTGGGTGCTCCACAGTCCTCCTCCTGCCTGAGCTTCCACAGGGCGCCTCTCCGGGATGGGGACAGGTAGCGGAACCAGAGCTCATTGTCACAGCAGGGACCAGCTGCCCAGAGCCAGCCGCTGGTCCAGGGTTGGGGCAGGGCATGTGCCTCCCCTTTCCTCACCCGGCACCCTCAGCCCATCAGAAACCCTGCTGGCTCTAGCTGTAAAATGGGTCTCATTGTGGTTTTGATTTACGTTTTCCCCACGATTAGTGATGTTGAGCATTATTTCATATACTTGTTGGTCATTTGGATGTCTCCTTTTAAGAAATCTCTATTCAGGTCTTTTGCCCATCAAAAGGTGAGATATCACCTTACTCCTGTCAGAATGGCTATGATCAAAAAGACAAGAGATAACAAGTGTTGGCAAGGATGTGGAGAAAAGGAAACCCTAGCACGCTGTTGGTGGAAATGTAAATCAGCACAGCCATTATGGAAAGCAGTATGGAGGTTCCTCAAAATATTAAAAATAGAACTACCATATGATCCAGCAATCTCACTACTGGGAACATATCCAGAGGAAATAAAATCAGTATGCTGAAAAGATATCTGCACTTGAATACTTTTTGCAGTACTTTTCACAATAGCCAAGACAGGGGAATCAACCTAAGCGTCCTTTGACAGATGAATGGATACCGAAAATTGGTACATACACACTGTGGAGTACTATTCGGCCATAAAAAATAAGGCAATCTTGTCATTGGGACAACAGGGATGAACCTGGACAACACTATGTTAAGTGGCATAAACAGGCACAGAAAGACACGTGATTCTCACTCGTGTAGAAGCTAAAAAGTCATTCTCATGGAAGTGGAGAGTGGAGATTGGTTACCAGAGGCTGGGGTGACTTGAGAGAGAGGGGATGGGAGAGGTTGGTCAAAGGATCTATAATTACAGTTAGATAAGAGGGGGAAAGACCTGACTCAGTGGCTCATGCCCGTAATCCCAGCACTTTGGGAGGCCAAGGCGGGTGGATCATGAGGTCAAGAGATCGACACCATCCTGGCCAACATGGCGAAACCCCGTCTCTACTGAAAATACAAAAATTAGCTGGGTGTGGTGGTACACGCCTGTAGTCCCAGCTACTCGGGAGGCTGAGGCAGGAGAATCACTTGAACCTGGGAGGCAGTGGTTGCAGTGAGCCAAGATCGCACCACTGCACTCCAGCATGGCCACAGAGCAAGACTCCATCTAAAAAAAATGGGGTCGGCGGGGGGGGTTCGGAGAAAGTCCAGAATAGGCAATCGTACAAAGACAGAAAGTATTCAATGATCAGTGGTTGCCTGGGGCCAGGGGTGTGAGGGAGAGGAAAGGTTTCAGGGCCAGAGTGAGAGTAGAAATCGGGAATGACTGCTGATGGTTATGGGGTTTCTTTCTGATGAAAATGCTGTAAAGTTGAATGTGGTGATGCTTGCACTCTGCAAACATACTAAAAACCATTGGATTATACACTTATAAATGGATGAATTGTAGGCTATGTGAATTGTATCTCAATAAAGCAATTTTTTGAAAAGTGCCCCAAATCTGGCCACTTTGCCACGCTGCTGCCATCCTGGCTGGGGCTGGAGGACAGCAATCACCACTCACTGGTCCGCTACCTCCAACTCTGCCCCCACAGACTGTCCTCTAGAGAGGGACCCTCCAAGGCCATCAATCACACCACATCCTGCTCTGGGTTCCATGGTCCCAAGGCTGTCATGCCTAGCATGAATCCAAAATTTTAAGCATGGCCAGACACTCTGTAAACTCATTCACACGTGCCTGCCACACTGGCCTCCTCCACCTCCCTCCACTGGTTCTTCCTTCCCCAGCGCCATAGCCTCCCCTCCCTCTCTGTCTTCCTTCTCAGAGACTGGCCCCTTCCCTGCCCTCCTCTTCCTCTGTCTTCCCCACATCTACACCCCTGGGAGTAGTGGTAGTACCTGGGGGTCTGTGGATCCCCTACAGATCCCTGGATAGAATTCCAGGAGCCTGGAATGTGGATAGGGAAGAATCACATCTTTATTTTCACTCCTCTTTATTTGAACGTAGCACCTGTTTCCATTGTGTGCGTTAGCAGCAAACCACAGAGGTGGTCCCAGAATCTGGGACTTTGTCACCCATAGGAAGTGCAGATGGTTTCAATGACATTATAATTGCAGCAGAACACTGAGGTCTCACTCGTGCTCAAGCTTACTTTGAGAGCATGTGGTTTTAGATAGCCCCGCTGCTCAGTCTCATTCTCAGTGCATTAATAAAGAGGCATGTATATTGCTCCAGTGCAATTTTTTCCTAATATTTTGATAGCTGCATTTTAATATAATTATTTTCCTTTGAATCTTAGCTATTTTATTTGCGGACTTAAAAATGTTATTCTAGAAGGGATCCATAGGCTTCCACGGACTCCAGAGGGGATGAGTCCATGGCACAGCGGCAGGGAGGGTTCCCTGTTCTACAATGTATACTCTGTGCAGAGCGGCCCGGCACCAAGGAGGAGCTCAATCAATGGCAGTGGAAGGAAGGGCGGGGGAAGGAGCGGAGGGAGCTGGCTCAGAACTCACTCAGCTCAGCAGTGAGGGCAGAGCCTGTGTCCAGCTGGCCTGGGATTGAACTTGGCTCCATCACATGCTCAATGCGGAGTTTTGGGTGCCTCCTATAATCTCCCAGAGCCTCAGTCTCCTCATCTGCAAGATGGGACACAATCGCACCTGCTTCATATGGTTGTTATGAAGGTAAGACAGTATGCTTGGTTCATGGCCTGGGCACAGTGAGTGCACAGTAACGCCACCGATTTGGTCAAAGTGCTGGGCTTTTGTCCATGGCTCTGGCCCCTCAGCCAGGAAGGCAAAGGCGCCCCCACACAGCTCTCCCTCTACACATGTCTGGGAATACTAAGGCAACAGGGCCCCCACTCTCTCTGGGCAGGCCGTCCAGGGCTGGACCACAGGCAGGGGCCGCAAATGGGGGAGGGAAGCACTGTCCGTCCAGGCTGCGCTGGGGAACACACCTGCACGGACATTCTTTTCTGGGGGGCAGAGGACATGGGAGGAGATGTTTCCAAGACCTTGCCTTGTGAGTCCAGAAGCATCTGTGGGGGATGGCAATGCCAGGAAGGCATCTGGGGACAAACGTTAGGAAGAGACCTGAGGGCCTGGGGCAAACTCAGCTCCCCTGGCCAAGTTCTCGCCTGCTGCCCTGCAGGCTGAGTTTTCCTGTTTCTTCCCTGAGACCGCATCCCAGGGGCCAGCTTCCTTGCCTTTCCTGCTTGGGGAGTCCTAGGTTGGCCTCTCCGTTCCCCTGGGGGCCTCTTGACCCGGACCCTGCTTTCCAACCTTTTGCCCATCACAGCCCACTCAGAAAAACAAGAGGACAACCTCGCCAGAGGCCACGAGCCTCACCAGCGCCCCCGGGCGGAAGATGCGCCTCTCGGCAGCCTCCTTGTCCCTACACAGGTGGCATGCTCCTGCCTCCGGGCCCTGGCGGCGGAATGCCCTACGTCCAGACAACACCCCAGGGCTTGTCGCCACTGTGTCCTCTCATGTGGGCACGACTTCCAGCCTTCTCCACGTCCTGCCAGGGGCTGAGGTGGTGGAATGACTTTGGAGTCTGTTTCCTCATCTGTAAACAGGACAGTGGCTTGGCTTCCTGGGTCTGGCTGTGAGGACAGGGGTGCTGTCCGCGCAGGTACGCTGAGACTGGGGAGCTGGGCTTCCTGCCTGCTGGAAAGAGAAATGCTTGTTGTTCTGGGGTGGGGTCTCCAGCCGGCCAGGGGCCTACCCTCATGCCTTGTAGCTTCCCTAGCTCACGAATGCCCTGCAGCTCATCAGCCTCTTCCACTGCCCTTTGAGGGAGGTGAGGTGGATGTTATCCCCACCCACTTTACAGATGGAGAATCCACAGCTCCGAGAGGTGAGGTGCACACAGCACCCAGGTCTTCTCACTGTGTGCCAGGCTACAGTAACTTCCTGCTGGACTGAGCCAGACGACACAGAGTCCGCTAAACTGACTTGTGGCGGTCCTGAGGTTCTACGGGTGCCATATTCTATGCCCAGCTGTATGAATTTTGGATGGGGCTCTTTGGGGGACACCAACCTTCATTTATTGAGCCTCTTCCATGTGCCAAACATGTGACTCTGTGACTGGTTAATCCCCACAAGTCAAGAAGCAGGCACGGTTGTCCCACGCAGAGGTGGAGAAACTGAGCTGTAAGGACCAGCGCCAGGAGTGCAGGATGTGTGTCTGTGCTCCACAGCACCGCCCCGGAGAAGGGGGAGCAGGGATGAAGAGGAGGCGTAGACTCCATCCCGGGGAAAAAAAAGAGTCAAAAGAGTGCTGTCTTGAAGAAACTACAAGTGTGGAGAGTCTGCAGACGTTGGAGGGAGATGAAGGCGGTGCTGATTCAGGAGACAGAGCTTTAGCCAGGAAAGCAAGCTGGCAGCCACTTGGGAACCACCAGTAAGCCAGAGCACTGGGTAAAAAAATGTTGGTAGCAGGAAGAAGGAAGTTGGCAGCCTGGAGTTCAGGTGGCTTCAGTATGCAGCCTGCACCCCTGGAGCCCAGCCAGGGTGAGGACGGGGCTCCTAGGGACACAGGGTTCATGCTGGGCCACTAGCCTTCCCCCAGCCTCCCGACTTACATGGGCCCCCACTGGAGTCCAGAGAAAGAACTCAGCAAAAATTGGATGCAGTGGGTCCAAGGGAGTCACCACCCAGGCCTAAGCCCTTGAGGCTGTTGGTCAGGGTTGGGTAGCTGAGGGAGCACCGGGCAAGCGGGACATCTCTGTTGCCTTTGGTGGCTGTGTGTTTGTATGTGCTTTTGCATGAGTATGCACACGTGCACTGTGTATACATGTGCATGTGATGGGTGTGAATGTTCATTCGTGTGTGTGTGTGCGTGTGCCTGTGCAAAAGAACTTTGCAGGGAGAGATCGAGTCCTGGGAGTAGGAGGGCGGATTCCCTCCCCTCCCATCACCCACCACTGAGGCTGGCTGGATGAGGAAGAGTTCAGGGGAACGGAAGGCCTGGGGATTCTTCTTCTCCCAAAGGTGCCACCACCAGCAGGGGAGGAACGGAGGGAGAAGCAGCACCTTATTTAAATGCAAATGATTGAAATACAACTTTCTTTATCAAAATGCAAATTGCACTTCAGTCTGTGACACCTCCTGAGTGCCAAAGCCACAGAACACAACCAGGAATCAAAGCCGAAGGACCCCGGCACCCGTGATGGTGAGAGGCCCCATCTGCTTAGGTGTAGGAAGACATGGGGGATGGAGGGTGGGCCCCAGACGGGCTTGGGATGCTGAGCCAGGTGCTGGGAGACATCAGCAGGGGCCACCGATGCAGGAGATTCGGGCGGGAGGTGGACTGTCACCCCATGGGGACCAGGCTAGAGCTTCACAGGTCGTTGCCTGTGGGCTCTCTGCCTGGCTGGGTCAGCACGATGTGCACTTTCCTAATGAGCCTGGGGTCCCATTGCCAGCATCATTAAACCAGCTGCCTCTTAGTGGGTCAAAACCTGGCAGAGCACTGGGGTTGACCTACAGTGGCCCCCAGCCCAGAGATCAGGCCCCAAGGCAGGCTTGTCTTCCTCAGCCACTCTTCCTGCTGGGGTCTCAGGAGCAGGGCTGCCAGGCACAGCAGCGCAGGTCATGACAGGAAGCAGGGGCGACAGGCAGACCCATGCCCTGCTCCCCCAGGCTCCGTGACCGGGCATGCGGCCAAGTCCTCTGGGAAGAAGGGTGCCTTTCCTCACACAGAGGCACCCCCTGACTCTATGCGCGCTTCTAATTCATCAGCCTGCAGAGGGCGCCTTTTCCTAATTTGCACACACACATTGTTGGGGGCCCCCACCGCCGGCTCTTCCTTCTGCCCCACTCCTCTCTCTCAGACCTGCCTCCCCTTTCTTGTTCATTGGTCTCCTGGGGTTTCCACACTGTCTCCTCCGCTCCTTCCTTCCTCCTTGTCTTCCAGCCCCCATCCCACCCTCTCTGCCCCCTTCCTCTGTGGATGGATCCCTCTGGCTTGTCTCCTAGAGTCAGTAGGCTCTCGGTCCTTACCTACTGGGTCGCAGGCAGGTACAGGCAGCCCAGGAAGGGTGGGCCAGGCCCCTGTTAGCTCAGGGTGGCGCTGGCACGTGCAGGGAGCCTGGGGCGTGGGGGAGGTCCTGCTCCTTCCATCTGCCAAACTCCTAATATAGGCAGCAGCAGAGAGGGAGCAGGGAAGCAGGAGGCAACTTGGAGCTGGAGGTGACAGGCCTGCTTCCTCCGTATAAATAGTCCCGTCTGTCGCCCCGGGGGTGGTGGCTTCCTGGGGCACTTCTGATGTCATCCACTTCCCAGGAGAGCGTTGCTGGCTACCTGTGGGGGCCTGGGATGCAGGCTGATGTTTTGGGGTGAGAGGGTACACCTGACATGCCTGAGGGCTCAATACCCCCAGGCAGTTCTCAGCCTCTCCCACTTGTCTTCTTGCCGTGGGACACGCAGAGGCCCCCCCCACCCCAGGCTGTGCAGGCCTGGGCTTGAGCCCATTGACGAGGCACCTAGGAAGGGACCCTTCCTGGACATCATCCATAAATTGCTCCGCTAGCCCAGGGGCTGTCTGAGCTATTCGGGGCCACCCCAAGGGATGATAAGGAGATGGAACCTCGTTCAGCTTCCCCACTCTGTGAGATGGGCCATGGTAGGAGCAACAGAGAGGGTTCTGGAGAGAGACACAATGGCTCCTGGCTCTGGCCACCTGGACACTCCCCCAGCCTGGCCCTGCCTGGATGCCCAGACCTGGCTCGTCCGCTGCAGGAGGAGGGCACAGAGCTCTCCCTCCCCACCCCACCTCAGGTTCCCGGCTTCCGTCTGGTATTCCTGGAGGATGGGTGTGTACTTGTTCCCCCTCAGCAACCTTGTCAGGAAGGTGGAGAACGCAGAGCTGCCCCCAGCTGGCGCTGAGCACGGGGGAGCTCCCAGAGGACCGGGTGGCCCAGCAGACAGGACATCCTCAAGGGCTCTGCCTCCTTCCTCAGCCTTGAGCTCCTGCAGCCGCCTCCGTTTCCATCCCTTCTCCCTCCCTGCATGGAAGGGACCTGGCTGGCTGGCGATGCCCCTGCAGGAATTCTGAGGGAAGCTGCTGGGGCTCGCCTAGCCCCTGATGAATAACAGGCAGGGCGAGGTTAGACCAGGTTGCCCGGCTGCACGGCAGACTTGGGAGTGCCTTGCAGTGGGAGAACGCATGGGCAGCGACCTGAGGCCAGAGCCTCCCTCCCCCTGCTGCTGGGTCTGAGTTGAGCTAGGAGGGCCCACGTGGTATCCCTTCACCCCGGTGGTGGTTCCAGTGTCTGCAGAGGAAGGAACTAGAGGGCTGCAGGACAGGCAGGAGACAGAGGCTGCTCCCTGTAGACCCTTTCGAGCCAGGTGGGTTTTCAACAGCGTGGCCCTTGCAGAACAATGGCTAGAGCAAGGCGCTGGTCCACAGCCTCTGTGCTTGCAAGTTCTGTGACAGTGGGAGAGAACCAACCTCCCTCCCCTCACACGGAACTCATAACAACCACAGGACATCGGACAACGGCCCCGGGCACCTGGCAAGGACCGGCCTGACTACTCAGGCCCCACCTCCACTTCCAGTTTCCCTGCCAGAAGAGTCCCTCGCCCATGAGCCGGGAACGGGAAGGTGCTTCGTGGTGGAGCGGACCCCATCAGTGCTACCCATGTCCCCTCCACTCTCTTCCACTCCGTGCCCACCCGCTCGCCTTCCAGGCGCTCCGACTCACAGAGTGCCATGTCGGGAGTCTCTGCTGCCCTCCCACAAGGCAGCCCCAGCAGCTGGGAGCTGGGAGGCCCTGGACGGGCAACTGTGGGGGGTAGGTTCTGGCCGCCTCCCAGCGTTCCCAGCCGCATCATCAATCCACTTGCCCGCGGCAGCTGCCTTCTCTCTGTCTCCTTCCCCCACATCCACCAATTAAACTGGAATCCAATTGGATTTGAATCCTTGTCTCAAGGCCTGCCTCTGGGGAGGCCCAGCTAAGAGCTGGACACAGTTGTGAGCTAGTTCCCGGCAGGACCCAGTGACTAAGAGGCTGGAGTGGAGGGGGGCGGTGGCAAGGTCTGACCTCAGCCGCTCTGCCACGGCTCCAGGGCCGGGGCCTTTTGGCAGACACTTTGTTATCAGGCTCTGCAGATTCCGTTGCCATTGGTGCTATGACAGGAGTGATCTCCTCTGGTGTTCCTGGTCTATGTGCTTTATCAGCCCTTCTAAAAGGGCTGGCAGCTGGTGGGTGGTAGCAAAGTCATGCCCGCTCCTTAGGGAAATGGGATCAGAAAACTGCGGAAGATAATTAACGTGCCTTGGGTGTTTACTGTGTTATATTTTGTTTCCTCTCATTACAACCCTCTAGACAGGGCTGCCATGTACAGTCAGGCAGGTTGTTCACTGCACAAGGGCACCTGGCCCAGAGGACAGCCTGTGTTCTTTCCACATAGTGGGAGCCATCCACCATCTTGCTTGTGAGCTGTCTCATTGTCTCCATTTTACTGTAGAAACCGAGGCACAGAGAGTTTAAGTAATTTGCTCAAGATTTCTCAGCACGTAGGAGGTTGTGCTGAGCTCTTCATCTAAGAATTCTGGCTGCAGAGCCTGCATTCCCAACCACGCAGCCTCACACTGCCTTGACAGGGCGGGGCCCTCGTGAAAGCTAGAAACCCCGGGGAAGGCTCTGACTCCTGGGCACCAGTCAGGCCTGGGACACAGGGACTCCAGAGAACTAGGGGGAGAGGGTCACCTCCCATGGCTGACCAGAGGTCTAGGGGCCCAAGCCTGAGCTGCCTGCCTGGGTTTCCATGGAACCTGGGGTGGGCACACAGAATAACAGCAGTGGCTCAGAGGGTTTACCCGGTGCCAGGCACTGGGGTTTATATTTGTTTACTCACCAGATCTTCCTAAGAACCTGAGGGTGTGTAGCAGAGGCCGCTCTCGGCCATGGATGTCCTCTCCCACCCTCTCCCTGCGCACACCACTGGGCCACGTCTCCTGGCCTCCCTTGCAGCTGGGTGTACCTGTCATCCCCTGTCACAGCAGGAGCAGGGAGGCTGGCTCTGTGATCCTGAGCAAGTCACCGGCCTCACTCACGGAGCCTCCACTTCCCCACCTGCAAAATGGAGTCAACATCCCCACCCTGCCTGCCTTCCTGGCCAGGAAGAAGCCAGCTGTATGAAGGTTTTAAAATTGCACCTGGAACTGCCTAAGCCAAAGCTTAACACATATTTGTTATCTGCTGAATACGGCTCCTATCTCCGGTCTGGGTCTGTCTGCAGAGATTCCTCGCCTTTCACGGCCCAGGCAGTCCTTGTGCAGGCGGCCTGCCTTCCTTCTCAGACACGGATAGCGGGAGCCCAAATGCCAGGCATCCCCCGATGATGACTCAGCCTCCATAAGGAGTCCAAACATCTGGCTGACAAAGGGCACTGCTCACTCCCGAAGCAGCTCCTTCTGCACAAATATGTTCTTAATATTCAATTAGTATTTATCTACCACGAACAACAATTACGCCGTTGACTCTCAATGAAGTGCCTGGTTAATTAATTAACACAGTCTTTTACATGCTGGCAGTATTTCCCGGTGAGCACGATAGTTAAAATAATAGCACAGTGACGCCAGGACAAGCTGGGGACTAGTGGGGGTGCCCTGGGTTTCCCAGGCTCCGGATGTGATCCTGGAGCTGATGTTTACCACACAAAGCATCTTCTGGAGTTAAAAAGAAAAAAAAAACACACCAGGATTTTTGGCAGGCCGTTAATGCCTCCCAGCCTCAGTAGAGGCTGAGCTGGATGCCCACACAGGGTCCCTGAGTCCTATGGGCATGGGTTCTGTAAGTGACATTCATACCTGTGCAGACCCCGACTCAGGTTGCCACACCCAGGGACCTCTAGGCTCTACAGGACCCAGCCTCTTGGAACAGCTGACTCAAGACACCTCTCTCCCCCTCCCTTGGCCCCCCCGGCCCTCACCGACTACAGCGCCTCCTCCTCAGCCCTCATTTCTCCTTCCTGCTCCTTCCTGTGGGTGTTTTCTAAGCACAGGTTTGACTTCAGCTTCAGTTTCTGACCTCGCTCTTCTCCGAGTCCCTCCCCACCTCATACGCAACCCACAGGTCCTGACTGCCCACCTCTTTGCTTCTGCCTCTGTCAGAGCCTGCTCAGGGTACAGAGCACAGCAGCCACACTGCCTGGGTCACCTGGCATAGCCACTTACTGGCTGTGTGACCCCGGGCAAGTTACTCGACCCCCACCACCCCTTGCTTTGGGGGACAATCCTGTGGGAGGTGATGGCAGCCTCCACCTGCACCAGCCAGGGTGAGCTGAGCTGCATCCCAGGCCCACGGCGCATGGACTGCTTTGGCTGAAGCCCAGTCGCAGCGTCTTTCCCACTACCGTTCTGGCACAGGGCAGCCTACACCAGCAGGCAGCTCCCCGCCCAGCAGTGACGGAGGGGCCCAGGCTCTTTCTGTCTTGTTGCTCCACCTTCCCCAGGGACCCTCCCATTGTTGTCCCCATGGTCCCCCGTGGTCTCCACGGCCAGGGCCCTGCTAGACATACATCGGACGCTCTTCTGAAGGCCTGGTCAGCCGCGCTCGCATCCCTCCCACTCAGCTTCCTTTGGTGACAAGGCGGTTACACAGGTATACCTAGCTGCAAGGGAAGCCAGGGACATGGCCCAGTGGTGTGCCCAGGGAGAGGGTGGGAGAGGACGTCAGTGACCGAGAGCAGCCTCTGCCACACACCCTCAGGTCCTTAGGAGATCCAAAGAGTCCATAAATATAAACCCCCAGAGCCTGGCACCGGGTAAAGCCCTCTCAGCCACTGCTGTTATTCTGTGTGCCCACACCAGCTTCCGTGGACACCAGGATCAATGAGACACGTTCCTGCATCTAAGGACCCCACTGAGGAGGATGGTAGAGGAGAGAGACATATAACCCCCTTACTACGATTCAGGAGGTGAACACCCGAGGTACATACACGCCGTGGTGGGCCAGGCAGGAGGAAGCGAGGGGCTGGGAGGGACTGTGGGCTGAGTCTTGAGGAACAGCGGCAGTTTAACAGGAGGGAGGGGACTTGGAACCAGAGCCAGGCCTGTGCTACAGCCAAGTCACTCTAATTAAATTTCTCCCAAATATACCATTAGTTGCCCATGCAGGTGCAGAAGCCATTTTTGACTCTGCTAAACATTTGTTTGAGGTCCCCTGACTGATTCAAAATATTGTGAAACAGAAGGGTTTGGCCCTTTGGGAAGCTGGTTTGTGACAGCCACTGCTGTCGCCCACCCCAGCAGACAAGATCCCTTCTTCTGGTGGGGAGGCTCAGGGACAGGAGGCCACACATGACTGTCAAAGCTGATCGTGGCAAGCCCATTGCTCCCTTTGCCAGTGATTGGCTTAAATGTATGCTTGTGACCCAATTTCAGCCAATAAACCATAAAAAGATACCAGCCAGAAGGAGTCCAGGAAAGATTTTACTCCCTGGTAAAGAGAGGCACATGCTGGGAGATGAGCCCTCCCTTCCTGCTTTTGGATATTACAGTGTGAGCGTGTGATGTGGCAGCCACTTTGCGACCATTAGGAAAAACATGGCTGACAGGCTGAGAATAGCAGAGTGGAGTGAGGAGCAAAAACTGGGCCCAAGATAATGTACTAAAACTGCTGGACCTGCCCTGGGTGTATTCAACCTCCCAAGAGCTCGTTAAGCAAGACTTGACCTTAAACCAGCTACTTCAACGTCTTCATCTGTAAAACGCATAACAATAGCACCTACCTCATAGGGTTGTTATGAGAATAAAAGGGAGTTATTTGCAGAACCCTTAGAAATATGCCTACACAGATGTCTGGTGATGTTGGTGTTAAATAAATAGAAGTAATAAAAAACTCCTGTTGGTTAAGCCACTTTGAGTGGCTTTTCTGTTACTTGCAGCCAAAAGCATCTCAGCTGATACTCAGGTGGTGAAGAATGAATGAGCATCTTCAGCAGAAGGCAGGCGGAGGAGCCTGGGTCAGGGCTGGGTGGACGTGAGGACTCTGGAAGGACCTGGAGCCTCCAGGAGGATGGCGTGATGTGCTGTCTGACCTGGAGGGGACAGCTGGAGTCTGCAGGGGCTGGGTGGTCAGGGGACATCCACCCCTTGTCTCCACCAGTTGCATTCCAGCACATAGTCTTGGCTCAAAGGGCCAAACACATGCCTGCTGCAGAGGAGATTTGAACCCTGGACAGCGTTCTAGTCAACCCCAAGTTTCTCTTCAAAGAATCAGCATGTCAGTATGTTCAGCTCTCTTATCTTTCTCTATTTTAAAGTTTAACTTCCTTGTAATTCCAGTAAACAACCTTCTCCACCAGTTCATCAGTAGTTCACATCTGCTCCCCCTCCCCCTGGCTCCATCCTGACTCATCCTGGTCACCTGATCACCCCTGGCTACCTGCTCTGACACACCCGTAACCGTCCTTCCCGCCAAAACACCCACCCTGCCACTCCAGCTCGGACCCCTGCTCTTTTTAAAATAGCCAATTGGGATCAGTCTAGCCTGTATGGTCTAACCCTGGCCAATAGGGGACGACACAGCAGTAGGGATGACCCCCATCTGGCGTAAGCAATTTTTCCCACTTGTCCAAGCATGGGGCGCGCCATCGTTCTCGTCCTTACAGCTGCATCCTTCTATAGCAGTAAACTGCCCTGCTAGAGGGCTTATCTTTGAGTGCTGTGCATCAAAACTGTACTTATAACAACAGGATGGCCTTTCAGGTTCACAGGTGTGGCAAGAAGATTTGACTCTGTGTGCCTCAGTCTCACCTCCAAACCACTGCAGAGCCATTTCCTTTTTTTTTTTTTTAAGAGACAAGAGTCTGAACAACATGGCAAGATCCCCATCTCTACAAAAAAAAAAAAAAAAAAATTAGCCAAGCGTGAGTGTGTTGGTGCATGACAGTATTCCCACCTACTCAGGAGGCTGAGGTCAGAGGATCTCCTTGAGCCCAGGAAGTTGAGGTGGCAGTGAGCTGTAATTGTACCACTGTACTCCAGGCTGGCTAACAGAGAGAGACTTGTCTTGAAAAAGGAAAAGAGAGAGACAAGGTCTTGCTCCATCACCCAGGCTAGAGTGCAGTGGCACAATCATGGCTCACTGTAGCTTCGAACTCCTGAGATCAGGCAGTCCTCCCACCTCAGCCTCCCAAGTAGCTGGCTCTACAGGTAGCGCCAACATGTCAGGCTACTTTTTAAAACATTTTTTTGTAGAGACAAGATCCTGCTATGTTGCCCTGGCTAGTCTTGAACTCCTGGCCTCAAGCATCTTCTTGCCTCAGCCTCCCAAAGTGCTGAAATTACAGGCCATGAGCCACCATGCCTGGCCAAAAAGACAAATTCTCTAACTAGATATGCCTTCCCCTACCTCTGCTGAAAAGATCTGTGCCTTTCCGCTAGGTAAAAACTCACCTCCTCCAGGAAGATGACCTTGATAAGTGCTCCACACTGGATTGTGTTTTCTCTGGCTCTGAAGGTTGGGATGACAGGATTTTCTCACAAGGAGAGGCAGGGTGTGCCATACGGTCCCAAGATTCCCTTCCAGCCCAGACTCACTGCATTCACAGGGTGCCAGGGAACGCTCACTTCTGACCCTCATAGAAGGCTCTCTTGGAGAGACCCTACTCTTCACAGCCCAGCCCCCATATCAGGAGGAGAGGGTCAGGCTAGCTGCTTGGTGGAACTCCAGCCTGGCTCACCCCAGCTCCTTCTCCAAGCATCACCTGCTGCAGAGGCACAGTCAGGTGGTGAGCTGTCACCACTCAGCGTTCTAGGTCACCAGCCTCAGCTAGCCTCAACCTGATCAAAAATCTACCTGCTTTTCTCTGCCTCTCTCACTCTACAATGAACAGGTCTCAAACATCTTGGATCTGTGTCCCAGCCTAAATCTCATGTTGAATTGGAATCCCCAGTGTTGGAGAAGGGGCCTGGTGGGAGGTGACTGGCTCGTGGGGGAGGATCTCCCCTTGCTGTTCCCTTGATAGTGAGTGAGTTCTCACAAGATTTGGTTGTTTAAAGGGTGTGTAGCACCTCTCCCTTCACTGTCTTCCTCCTGTTCCGGCCATGTTAGACCTGCCTGCTTCCCCCTCACCTTCTGCCGTGATTGTAAGTTTCCTGAGACCTCCCTAGCCAAGCTTCCTGTACAGCCTGCAGAACCACGAGCCAACTAAACCTCCTTTCTTTATAAATTCCCAGTCTCTGGTATTCCTTTCCAGCAATGCGAGAACAGACTAATACAAGGTTCATCCTGCATACCTTCTGCCCTCTGCCCCTTGACCTCTCCGCACCTCTCCGCATCCTCAGCAGAGCACCTCCCCTCCTTCCACCCGGAGCCAGAGAAGCCAGTAGAAGAGGATCCCCCTCAGCTTTCCAACTGTAACAGATGATCTGCGTGTCCTGCTCCTCATTCCATCAGCCCTTCTTGGCTTTCAACTGCAGCTGTGCAGACTGTTCTCCTCCTCCAGACTTGAAGCATCCCACTCCAGCCTGCCTCTTCTCTGCTGGCAGGAGGGCAGGAGTGGGACTCATGCAGCCTGCAGATGCAACAGACCCAAGTGGGAGACAGTACCCCTCCTGTCTTCCTTGGATGAGGGAGTGGGTAGATAAATGTTCTTCTAAAGGACAACTCTGAGGTGTCTCAGAGGGTTCCAGTGGGATTGAGCCCCAGGTGCCCATAGCGGCAGCAACTCCATTTCCCTCTAACTTCTGGAACGAATCTTCCCTATCTCTCTCTGGAGAACTTGGTACCACCGTCCAGTCCCTACGTTCGTTCCACCTCCCAGCACTCTGCTGGCTTCCCTCTCCCCCTTGGGATGCCTCTTCTCAGCCTTCTCTGCCAGACCCTCCACTTGGTGTGGATACTGTGTTGATGCTTCTCAGGGAGGGTCCTGTGTTCATGTGTTCTCACGTGGTGTACTCTCCTCCTAGGAGTCTACCCTTGCTGGTAGGTTCAGGACATCTGCATCTGTGAGTGTCCAACCCAGACCACTCCCTCAAGCAGACATCCAGATAGCCAGCCACCTGGCTTTCACCTCCACTTGGGTATCTCAAAGGTACCACAGAATTAGCACATCCAAAACTTCCCCACCACAGCCTTTACCCACTCCTCCTGTGTTCCCCCATATCAGCAGGGGTACCAGTCTCCATCCAAATAGAGCACAAGTCACACACCACCATGGGATCAACGTGGACTCTTCTCTTTCTCATCCCAACGTCCCATCTACACCAAACCCTCTAGATTTGGCTTCCAAAATCTTTCCTGCACTTGTCCCTATCTTATTACCACCAAGCTTTGTCCAGCCATCTTCACTCAAAATAGCAACCTAACTGGGATTACCAGATAAAAGGCAAGAGGTCTGGTTAAATTTGAATTTCCAATAAACAATGTTTTTTTAAAGTATGAGTATGTTCCAGCTATTACACAGGACATATCTATACTAAGCAAGTATTCAGGATTTATCTGAAATTTAAATCTGGGGATCTATTTTTCTTCTTTCTTTCTTTTTTTTTATAATAAAAGTTATAGGATTATGGTCTCTGTCTCTTAAAATATCTTTTTTTTTAATTTTAGAAAAAAGGGAGAAAAAGAGAAAGAAGGAAGAAAAAAAGAATGGAATAAAGAGAAAAAGAAGAAGAAAAAAAAGGGGAGAGAGAACGGGAATCTTGCTCTATTGCCCAGGCTAGAATGCAGTCTACAAATGGATACTAAAAGCTTTTTTTACACTAATAATTGTGTTATACAATGGAGACAGGAAGGAATAAGGGAGGAAAATAACAAACAAACAGCCAACCAATATTTCATTTAAACCTATGAAATGCTATGCAATTGCTAGGAGTGACCTATTCCTATTCGACCATGTGGTCACTTTTAGAATAAATGTGATGTGTTACTAAAAAAAATGTATATTTTGTGGATTTGGAGGAGAGAGTTCTGTCAATGTTTATTAAGGTTACTTGTTTCCGAGGTTTAAGTTCAAGTCCCAGGTATCCTTCTTAACCTTCTGTCTCATTAATTTGTCCAATATTGACAATGTAATGTTAAAGTCTCCCACTAGTATTGTGTGGGGAGTCCAAGTCTCTTTGTAAGTCACCAAGAAGTTGCCCTATGTATCTGGGTGCTCCTATATTGGGTGCACATAGACTTAGGGTCGTTAGCTCTTCCCGTTACATTGATCCCTCTACCATTATGCAATGTCCGTGCTTACCTCTTTCGGTTTCTATTACTTTAAAGTCTGTTTTATCAGAGATGAGAATTGCAACTACTGCTTTTTTTTTTTTTTTTTTTTTGCTCTCCCATTTGGTTGGCAAATCTTCCTCCATCCCTTTGTTTTGAGTCTCTGTATATCCTTGCATGTAAGATGGCTCTGGATGCAGCTTACTGATGGGTCCTTTGAAGTGGCTGATACTGGTTGTCCCCCTCTATACATAGTGCCTCCTTCAGAAGCTCTTGTAAAGCAGGCCTGGTGGTAATGAAATCTCTGAGTACTTGCTTGTTTGTGAAAAATTTTATTTTTCCTTCACTTATGAAACTTAGTTTGGCTGGATATGAAATTCTGGGTTGAAAAGGTCTTTTCTTTAAGGATGTTGAATATTAGCCCCCACTCTCTTCTGGCTTGTAGGGTTTCTGCTGAGAGATCAGCTGTGAGTCTGATAGGCTTCCCCTTGTGGGTAACCTGACCTTTCTCTCCCTGGCTGCCCGTAGTATTTTCTCCTTCGTTTCAACCCTGATAAATCTAATGATTATGTGCCTTGGGGTTGCTCTTTTTGAGGAATATCTTTGCGGTGTTCTCTGTATTACCTGGAGTTGGGTATTGTCTTGCCTTGCTAGGTTAGGAAAGTTTTCCCTGGATAATATCCTAAAAATATTTTCCAGCTTGGATTCATTCTCTTCGTCACATTCAGGTACACCTATCAAACGTAGATTAGGTCTTTTCACATAGTCCCATATTTCTTGGAGACTTTGCTCATTCCTTTTACCCTTTTTTCTCTAATCTCGTCTTCTCGTTTTATTTCGTTAAGTTGGTCTTCGACCTCTGAAATCCTTTCTTCTGCTTGATCAATTCGACTGTTAAAACTTGTGCATACTTCTCGAAGTTCTCGTATTGTGTTTTTCAGCTCCATTAATTCACTTATATTCCTCTTTAAATTGTCCATTCTCATGAACATTTCGTGAAACCTTTTTTCAAGGTTCTTAGTTTCCTTGCATTGGGCTAGAACATGTTCTTTTAGCTCACAGAAGTTTTCTCATTATCCACCTTCTGAAGCCTGATTCTGTTGATTCCTCACATTCATTTTCTATCAGGCCTTGTTCAATTGGTGATGAGGCACTGCAATCCTCTGTAGGAGGAGAGGCATTCTGATTTCGGGGTGTTTTCAGCCTTTTTGCACTGGTTTCTTCCCATCTTTGTGGATTTATCCACCTGTCGTCTGTGTAATTGCTGACTTTCAGATTAGGTCTCTGAGTGGACGTCCAGCTTGTTGGTGATAAAGTTTTTTCTATTTCTTAATTTTCCCTTCGGCGGATGCCCCTCCCCCACAGGGCTGGACCTTCCCGGGTTCAGCTGTACTTGCTGTGAAACTCTCAATCTTCAGCAGTTCCAACTGCTGTTTTTATTTTATCTTTTTTGTGGAGGGGGGTACCAGCCTTCCCCTGTGGCGACCCACTACGCCGGCTGAAACAGCGGCATTAAGATTCGTGGCGCTTTCTGCCCGGGGGAATCTCCCCGGTCTGGTTCCCCACTTCAGTCCGCTTTTTAATCAGCTGAATGGGAGACTCTGGCTTTCCCGGAGCTCCAACGCCAACCACAAGGGCACTCAGTCCCGTATACTCCGGACTGAGAACCGCCGCGTCGGGGCGCCTGCAAAACGGCCGCGCCCTCCAAAAGGGTCGCGCTGGCGACCTGTGGGCTCCTCCGCCAAAAATCTCTTGGTCGTGGGCTATGAAAATTCGTCTGAAAATGTGGCGTCCACTCACTCTCTGCGCTTTCAGTGGGAGCTACAATCCTGAGCTGCTGCTAATCGGCCATCTTCTATTTTTAAATCTTTTTTCTAGATAAAATTCCATGAAATCCCTAAAATATTTCAAGGACCATCTGTATTTTTATTTGCTAAATCTGGTATTTTTAATCCTAATTAATCTCTTTTCATCACATTACAGCCTGATGACCTTGTTCAAACAAAATTTGCTAAGTAGAGCATGATTTAATTTGAGTATGTACATTGCAATCACTAGATCCATCACTTTTAAAAAGTATACAAGGAGATGTCATTTTTAAAAAATTAATAAGTAAATTAAAATAGAATACAAAAAAATAATCAACCCAAAAGAAAACAGAAAGGAGAAAACAGGGACTAATAACAGAAGGCAGAAATAGAAATCGAATAATGAAAGCTCAAAATTCAAAAAGATCAATAATTACATTAAATGTAAATGATCTAAACATATCAATTAAAATCAGGAATTATCAGAATAAAAAAATACGTCCCAACAATATGCTGTATAATGATATAAACAGGATAATAATAAAAGAAATGCCTTGCAAATGTAAATTTAAAAAAAACGCTAGAATGACAATTTTAATATCAGACAAGTTAGATTTCAGAGTAAGAAAAATTACCAGGGATAAAGAGGGGCATTTTACAATGATAAAAGGATCAAGTCACCAAGGAGACATAACACTCTTAAATGAGAATGCACTTAACCAGAGAGCTTCAAAATACCTGAAGCAAAAACTGATAGAATTGAATAGAGAAAAAGACAAGATCTGCAATTATAGTTGGAGATTTCAATTATAGCTGGAGATTTCAATACTCTTCTTTCAGTAATCGGTAGGACAAGTATTCAGATTAGTAAACCTGTGGAAGAACTAAACAACTCTGTAACAAACTGCATCTAATTAGCATTACACAATGCTTCCGCCATCAACAGCAGAATACACATTCTTTTCAAGTGCACACAGAGCACTCACCAATATAGCCCATTTCCTGGGTCATAAGAGAAACTTAAACACTAAAAATTGAAGTCATACAAAGTATATCCTCTAACCATAATGGAATTAAATTAAAAGTCAATAGCAAAAATATAATTGGTGAATCTCCAAATAATAGAAACAAAACAACACACTTATAAATAATCCATGGTCCAGAGGAAGTCTCAAGGAATATTAGAAGACATTTAAACTGAACAAAGATAAAAGTACAACATACTGAAATTTGTGAGATGCAGCTAATGCAGTGCTTAAAGAGCATTTTATAACATCAAATCATTTACATCAGAAAAAAAAGAGAGGTCTTAACATATCAATCCAAGTTCCATCTTGAGAAACTACAAAACTGGAAAAAAAAAAAAAAGCAAAATAAAGCCAAAGCATGAAGAAAGAAATTAAGAGCAGAAAGCAATAAAATTGATAAATCTGTAGCCAAATTGGCAAAGGAAAAATGACACAAATTACCAATATTAGGAAGAAAATTGATATATCGCTAGAGACTCTGCCATTAGAGGGATAATGAGAGCATACTATCACCAACTCTACACATATAAATTCAACAACTTACTTAAAATGGACCAATTCCTTAAAAGCCACAAACTACCAAAACTCACACAAGAAGAAGCAGATAAACTGAAGAGTACTGCATCCATTCAAGAAATTAACTTTGTAATTTAAAACCTTCCAAAAAAAATCTCCTAGGCCAGTTAGCTTCACTGCCTGTATATATATATAATTATTATTTTTTGAGACAAGGTCTTGCTCTGTTGCTCTGTCTGAACTGCCGTGGCACAATCACAGCTCACTGCAGCCTCAACAACCTGGACTCAAGTTATTCTCCCACTTCCCTAGTAGCTACAACTACAGGCATGTGCTACCATGTCAGGCTAATTTCTTTTATTTTTAATAGAGACAGGGTCTCGCTATGTTTCCCAGTCTGGTCTCAAACTCCTGGGCTCAAGTGATCCTCCTACCTTGGCCTCCCAAAGTATTGGGATTACAGGCTTGAGCCGCTGCACCCAACCCTTCACTAATAAATTTAATCAAATATTTAAAGAAGAAACAAGGCCGGGTGTGGTGGCTCACACCTGTAATCCCAGCTTGGGAGGTCGAGGCAGGTGGATCACGAGTTCAGGAGATGGAGATCGTCCTGGCTAACATGGTGAAACCCCATCTCTACTAAAAATACAAAAAATTAGCCAGACATGGTGGCGTGCACCTGTCATCCCAGCTACTCAGGAGGCTGAGGCAGGAGAATTGCTTGAACCCAGGAGGCGGAGGTTGCAGTGAGCTGAAATCGTGCCACTGCTCCAGCCTGGCAACAGAGCAAGACTCTGTCTCAAAAAAGAAGAAGAAGAAACAACATCAATCTCTTCCAGAATACAGAATAAGAGGGAACATTTCCAAATTTATTTTATGAAGCCACCATGACTCTGGTACCAAAACCAGAAAGAATAAAAAGAAAGGTTTTAACATAGTAATCCAAGTTCCATCTTCAGAAACTACAAAACTAGAAAAAAAAAAGACATAGTACAGTAAAAGATAACAGCAGACCAATATCCTTCACGAACACAGAAAAATCCTCAGCAAAATATTAGCAGACAGAATTTAGTAATATATAAAATGAATAATATACCATGACAGAGTGGAGTTTATTCCAGGAATACAGGCTGATTCAATATTCGAAATTCAATCAATGTAATTTACCGTATTAACAGACCAAGGAAGAAAAATCACATGATCATATTGACTGAGGCAGAAGAAACACTTGACAAACTTCAACATCTATTTATAACATCCATTCATAATAAAGGCTGTCAGTAAATTAAGAATAAAAAGGAGTTTCCTTAATCTGATAAAGGGCACCTACCAAAAGAAAAAAAACCTACAACAAACATCATACTTAATAGTGAAGGACTGAATGCATTTCTCCGAGATCAGGAACAAGACAAGGAGATCCACTCTCATCTCTCCCGTTACACATGGCACAGGAAGTCCTAGCCAGTGCAATGAGAGTCACAAGGAATGAGAGTCTCAAGGTACAGGAAGTCCTAACCAGTGCAATGAGGCAAGAAAAAGAAATAAGAGGTGTTGGAAACAGATGCTTGGTGCCACAAAGAGAAATTAGCACTGAGACAAAGGATCTCTCAGCAAAGCAATTTTACTTCTGCAGAAAGGGTGCTCTTGTTAGCTACCTTGCTATGAGGTACAACAAATGAAGAAAATGCAGACATATTTATCCTTTAGGCATTTGGAGTCAGCCTTACTGCTCTGTCTGATCTCCGTTGGTTGGAGCTAGACCTCACAATCTAAAACTGAACGTGTTTGGCTAATAATTTAAAACTTTCCTGAATAGGTAAAGGCAATGGAGAACAAAAGGAAAAGAGGAAGTCCAAATAAGGAAGGGACAGGAAGTTGCTTGTGAAAGGACTTAGAAAAGTAATAGCATAAATGTTTTGGTTAAAGCACAAAGACATAGAATATATTACGTGCTTGTGAGCATGTCTAACAGCTAATAAGCAAGAAGGCTTTGAAGAAAGTCTTTAAAACAAACTATTGTATCTAACGCTTATGATTTATTCTTTAACAAGAAAGGAAACTTTGAAGAGGACTTTTTCTTCCCACAAGAGGCAACACAGATTGGAAAAGAAGAAATAAAATGATCCCTGTTCACAGACAACATGATTGTCTATGTAGAAAACATGGAATCTACCTAAATAGCTCCTAGAATGAATAGAAGTTTAGCAAGATTACGGAATATAAGGTTAAGACACAAAAGCAATCCTATTTCTACATACTAGCAATGAATAATCTGGAAACCAAAGTTTGTGTTTTTTTTAAAATACCTTTTATAATTGTTCACCCAAAATGAAATACATAGGTATTAATTTAACAAAACTTATACAAGATTTATATGGGAAGAACTACAAATGCTGATATAAGAAATCCAAAACCTAATACAGACAACTACCTGTTCACGAATTGAGAGACTCAATGAAGTTCAATGTCCTCTCAAAACTCATCTACAGATTTAACCCAATAGCAATCAAAATCCCAGTGGAATTTTTTTGGCAAATGTAAGTAAGTTTGTGACTGGTGGAGGATCTTAACTATGTGTTCTCCAGGTTCTTGCGTTTCGAACAAAGAATTGGACAAAACGCACAAAAAAAGCAACAAAAGAATGAAGCAACGAAAGCACAGATTTATTGAACAAAAGTACACTCCACAGAATGGGAGCCGGCATGAGCAAGCAGCTCAAGAGCCCCTTGGTTACAGAATTTTCTGAGGTTTAAATACCCTCTAAAGGTTTCCCGTTGGTTACTTGGTTGCATCCTATGCAAATAGAGAAGCGGCCCACGACCAGTGTGAATGGTTGTGAAAGACAACCAATTAGAGGCTGAAGTTACAAAGTTACACCCTGTGCCAATGTCTGATTGGTTGTGGGAGGAGACCAATCAGAGATAGTTTCCATTTTTCCTCTGAGATGCAGGGTTGTGGGGGCAGGTTGCAAACGGAGTAGCTTCTGATCATTTTGTTACTTAGGCGTGGAGAAGGTGGGGTTTTCTTTTCATTCAGTCCTAGGAAGTCAGCCCAATCGGCCTTAGGTTCCCTGCCTCCAAACCCTATTCTCCTGCCTCAAGTTGATTCTAAAATGTATATGGAAAGACAATGAAACTAGAATAGCCAAAACATTTTTGTAAAAGAAAAAATTAAGCCAGGAGCAATGTCTGGCACCTGTAATCCAGCACTTTAGGAGGCTGAGGTGGGAGGATCACTTGAGGCCAAGAATTCGAGACCAACCTGGTTAACAGAGCAAGAATCTGCCTCTACAAAAAGTAAAAATTAAAAAAACTAGCCAGTGCAGTGGTGCACCCCTGTAGTCCTAGCTACTCGGGAGGCTGAAGTGCAGGATGGCTTGAGCCCGGGAGTTTGAAGCTGCGGTAAGCGATGATTATGCCAGTGCACTACAGCCTGGGCAACAAAGCAAGGCTTTGTCTCAAAAAAAAAGCGGGGGGGGGGGCCAGGTGTAGTGACTCATGCCTGTCATCCCAGCACTTTGTGAGGCCAAGGTGGACAGATCATGAGGTGAAGAGATCAAGACCGTCCTGGCCAACATGGTGAAACCCCATCTCTCCTAAAAATATAAAAAGTAGCTGGGTGTGGCAGCGTGCTCCTACTCAGGAGGCTGAAGCAGGAAAATCGCTTCAGAGGTTGCAGTAAGCTGAGATCGAGCCATGACACTCCAGCCTGGCAACAAAGCAAGACTCTGTCTTAAAAAAAAAAAAAAAAGTAAAACTATAAACCTTTTAGAAGAAAACACATAAACACATGAGAAAATCTTCACGGCCAAGCGCAGTGACTCATGCCTGTAATCCCAGCACTTTGGGAGGCCCAGGTGTGTAAGTCACTTGAGGTCAGGAGTTCAGGACAAGCCCGGTCAACATGGTGATACTCCATCTCTACTAAAAATACAAAAATTAGCTGGGCGTGGTGGTGTGCCCGTGTCCCGCTCTTGGGAGGCTGAGGCAGGAGAATCACTTGAACCCAGGAGACGGAGGTTGCAGTAAGCTGAGATCGAGCCACTGCACTCCAGCATGGATGACAGAGTGAGACTCTGTCTCAAGGAAAAAAAAAATCTTCGCAACCTGGAGTTTGGCAAAGAGTTCTAAGATATGACACAAAAATCACCATTTATATAATAAAAAATTAATAAAGTGGATTTCATTAAAATTGGAAACTTTTATTTTGTGAAAGGCACTATGAAGACTGGAAAGACAAGCTATAGACTGCAAACATAATATTTGCAAATCATGTATCTGACAAAGGACTTGTATCAAGAATATGTAAAGCATTCTCAAAATCCAATAAACAAACAACCCAATTTTTTTAATGGGCAAAAGACTTTAGGTACTTCACCAAACAGGATATACAGAATGCGACAGAATAGAGAGAAGATAACATGAAAAGAACCAAACATGAAAAGGTACTCTGTGTTGTTAGCCTTTAGGGAAATGCAGATTAAAACCACAATGGGATACCATGACATAACTGTAAAACAAGTAATATAAAACACGCCTGATGCGGGTAGGATTCAGTGCAGCTGGAACACTCATGCATTGCTGCTGGGAACGCAAAATCATACAGCCACTCTGGAGAACAGTGTGGCAGTTTCTCATAAAGTTAAATATACATGTATCATATGACCCAGCAATCCCAATAAAAAGGGGCTACTGATCCATGCAACAACTTGGACAAATCTCAGAGGCATTATGCTGAGTGACAGAAGCCAGTCTCAACAGGATATATGTTATATGATTCCATTCATGTGACATTCTGGAAAAGGCAAAGCTATAGCAACAGAGAACAAGTGGTTGCCAGGGGTTAGGGGCTGGGGAGAGTGGGTTACAAAGGATGAGTTTTGGGGCTAGTGGAATTGTCCCATATCCTGACTGAGGTAGTGGCTACATGAATCTACATGTGTGTTAAAACTCACAGAACTTCCAGCCCCTACAAAAAGTCAATTTTACTATATGTTAGTCTTTTTAAACTTTTTTTTTTTTTTATGTGGCCACATCACTTTTCTGCTGAAAACCTTTACTGGCTTCCCAGTGATTTTGGACAAAAGGCGGTCTTCATGGGCAGGGTCTCCAGCCCACCTTCCAGCCTCACCTCCACCCGCAGCCCCTCACTCTGCATCCCAAACACATTAGCCTTCTCCTGGCTCCGTGAAGGAAACTGCTCTCTCCCACCTCAGGGTCTTCACCCATGCCGGGTCCCCTTCCCTCTAGCCTTTCCCTTCTGCTCCTCTGCAGCCAGCATTTGTGAATTTTAGGGAGAGGAGTCCTCTGACCTGTTTGCCCCAGGAGCTGGTGGGCAACTGTGTGCCTTGCCCACCGCATTCAGCCCTCCTCTCCTCTGCCCGTGAACTTGCCATTGTCTTTCGAAACCTAGATTATAAAGTCAGCTGGTCGCAGTGGCTTATGCCTGCAATCCCAGCACTTTGGGAGGCCTAGGCAGGCAGATCACTTGAGGTCAGGGGTTCGAGACCAACCTGACCAACATGGTGAAACCCAGTCTCTACTAAAAATACAAAAATTAGCTGGGCATAGTGGCGCAGTCCTATAATCCCAGCTAGTCAGGAGGCTGAGGTAGGAGAATTGCTTGAACCTGGAGGCAGAGGCTGAAGTGAGCTGAGATCGCGCCATTGCACTCCAGCCTAGGCGACAGAGTGAGACTCCGTCTCAAAATAAAATAAAATAAAAACCTATTTTATAAAGTAAACCTCAGAACACACAGGGATGTGGTGGGCTGGCTAACGCAGATATGAGTCCCCAGCAGGAACTGGCCTGGGAATTCCTGGCCGCCCGGAACCTGCAGTTCAACATGATCCCAAAGGCCTGGGGGAGGGGAAGGAGGATTGGGACTGCCATTCGGCAGGCACCGCCCTGTCCCCCACTCCCCCCTCCCACGCCCCACCCTTCCCTCTCTCGGGTGGGCGGGTGAGTAGGCGCGAGGCGCAGACGGGACGCCTGGGAACCGCGCTGCGCCCTGTTTTCGCCGGAGCGCGAGGCCGAGCCCCCTCTTTAGGAGCAACTTGAAAACCTTTTCATGTATTCTTTTGTGAGGAAAGGGGAAAACAGCGCTGATTTCTCATCAGATAATTCGCCGGGGCTCAGGAGCGCACGGAAAATGGCAGGCTTGAGCGCACCAGGCAATTTGCTGAATTTCAGGGCTGGCGGCGCGATTGTTCGCGGAGCTGAACCTGGACCGCGCAGGCTGGGGAAGAGGAACGTGGGGAAGGCGCACCGCACCCACCTCCCCGCCCCGCCAGCCGGCTGGGTGCAGGGGGCCCGGGCTGGACGGGACAGGATCCTGGGAGCCCCGCTTCTGCAGCGGTCCGGGAGAGGTGTCTCTGGTCTCTGAGCCCAGGCCATGGGCGGTCAGGATGGGGGCGCCTCCCTGCAAGGCTGCGCTTCCTCATTCTGGCTGTCATCACTCCTCCTCAGCCTTAAGGGTCTCCCCACTCTGGCAGAAATCACGCAGCTCCCCGCTCCTCCAGCTCTGGAGGCAGAGCCTCCGCCAGGCCCCAGTGCAGCCTTCTGCACCAGTGGGGGCAGCAGGACCACAAAGGCAGAAGCCGACCAGAGCCGCTGGCCACGAAGATTTCCCCTCCACCTTGGGGCTGTTTCCAGAAGGTTCCAGCAAGGAGAAGGGGTTCAACAGAGCCATGGAGGGGGATGTGCCGGATGGAGGAGCCGAATGCCAGAAGCCTGATGGGCAGGTCTTGGAGAGAACACCCCAGACTCAACCCTGGATCTCTGCATCCTGGCCCTTGTACCCTCAAAACATATGCAAGAATCCCAGACTTTCTCACACCTCCACTGTCCCCACCCTCGCCCAGGACCCCATCACCACCTCCCCCTGGACAGTCGTAGCCTTCTCATGGTCCCTGGTTTCCTCACCTGCCCTCTGCACTCAGTTTCACCCCCAGAAGCCTCAGAAACCCTGGCAAAATTGTGTCCATCCTGTTGCTGTCCTGCTCAGAGCCCTCCCCTGCTGCCCACTTCTGGCGAGTGAACAGTGTCCATGAGGCCTGTGCCCCTCCTGCATCACTGACCCCCTCTCCTGCTCCCCCCAGCACTGAACTTCCGCTTAGCCTCTGCAGCTCTGCAAACAGCTAACCTCACTCCTGCCTCAGGGCCTCCTTCTGCCTGGATGCTCTTCCCCCAGATAACCAGAGGCTCCTTGCCTGCTCAAAGGTCACCTTCTCACAGAGGCCCTCCTGACCACCCCATCTAAAAAGCTTGCTCCATTCCTGCCACCCCTGCTCACAGCCCTGCTTCCTGTCCCCAGCACTCACTGTCATCTTAGCATTTGTCTAACACCAGCCTCATAAGAACAGGATTTTTTTTTGAGACAGTTGCCCAGGCTGGAGTGCAGTGGCGGATCACAGCTCACCATAGCCTTGATCTGTCTGGCTCAAGCAATCCTCCCACTTCAGCCTCCTGAGTAGCACTGGAACTACAAGTGTGTGCCACTACGCCTGGCTAATTTTTTCTGTGTTTTTTGTAGAGAAGGGGTCTTGCTATGTTGCCAAGGCTGGTCTGGAACTCCTGATCTCAAGTGATCCACCCGCCTCAGCCTCCCAAAGTGCTGGGGTTACAGGCATGAGCCACCACACCTGGCCAGGACAGCATCCTTGTGGTCACTGCTGTGTCCTCAGCACCTGTAGCACCTAGAGCAGTGCCTGACACATGATAGGTGCTCCGTCCATATGTGTTAGATGAACATGGGCTCCCAGGTGGGGATTCCCTTCTCACAGACGGCCCCTCTCACCATCCTCATGCTTCAGCCCCCACCAAGGAGCAGGAGTGGGATCTGGAGGGCAGGTGGGAGGGAGCCCGAGGGTGAGCTGCTGCCCTCAGACAGCCCTTGTCTCAGGGTCTTGAGCCTTACCTCTTCGGTGTGTGCCTTACCTTCACCTGCTCTCTCTCTAGCTCGCCCCAGCTGTTCCTCTCCCCTGGGCTTGCCCCGCATGAGGGCTGCCCAGCACCCAGTGGGTGATGCAGGCAGAATTGTCATGGCACCTACTGCTGTGCCAGGGACTCAGCTATGTCACCTACCAGGCCCCACCATGACTCTGTGAAGTCAGTAGATACTCTGTCCCTGTTTATAGGTGAGGAAATGAAGGCCCAAGAGGCTAAGAGATTTGCCCAAAACACACAGGGAGTGAGATTCTACCCAGGACACCGAACCTCAGGGACCCGTTTTCCTGATGCCACATGCCCAAGGTGCAGTCATCCCACAGACCCACGAACGCTCAGGCCCACTCTCCCCTTACTCTCCCTGCCCCCAGCCAGGTGTTCCTGACACCAGCATACAAGCTGTAGTTATTTGTGAGGGAGAAGAAAGGAACTTCTGTGTACTGGACTCCTGCCGTGAGCTGGTTATCACGCCGAGTGCTGTACATACATTGCCTCTGTGAGCCTCTCGTGATCCCATTACATGGATGAGCAGACTGAGGCCAGACAGGTGAAGTAATGTGTCCCACCAACTTCGCTAATAAGTGGCAGAATGGGGCTTCCAGGCAGGCCCCAGCATCCTGAGATCACTTGCCAGGCTCCTGAGGCTTTCCTGCCCACCCACTCCAAGCCCCGATGTCCCTGCTCAGGAAGCTGATCATGGCAGCCGAGGTGGACAGGAGAGAGTGAACGGAGGCAGGCCAGGCCCAGCCGCAAGAGGGTGGGGGGAGGCTGCTGTGTGGATTAATTTTCTGCCTCGGTGGGTCTGCAGCCCCAGCCGGAGCCCGCACAGTTGCCATCCAGTCTATTAAATAATTCTATCTGGAAAGAACCTGGCATTTGAGGGACCATGCTGATGGGCCTTTAAAATTTAATTGCCGCTCTAAATGAGATTAGACGTGGGGAGGCGGGCGGGGTGAGCCCAGATGAAAGGATGGTTGTGTTTGAGAAGGCAGGAGGGGGTGGAGAAAACAAATCCTGTCAGCTCCTCTCAGCCCTGGCATTGCATACCTCCCGGACCACCTAGGGTGGGCGGGAACCCAGGCCTGAGCCCCCCAAACCTCCCCCACACCTGGCAGAGCTTTGGGTCCCCCTGTGGGCCCACGTCCCAGCAATCTCTCACCTTGGGGTGCCATCCCCCCCTTCACCAACTAAAATTCCTCATCCTTCAAGGCCTCACCAAAAGCCACAGCTCTAGGAATCCCTCCCAGGCCCCCAGCAACGCCAGTGCTCCTCCTCAGCAGGGTGGGCCCCCGCAAGGGTTCTGAGGAATGCGATGTCCACTGGATAATAACGTGGTTGGATCATATTTTGAGACCTTAAAAGATCTTTTTTTCAAATGTGCCTGCATGTCTCTTTCCTGTTTCTTTCAGCTAAGTGGGTAGCCAGCTCTGGGCTCCCCTGCCTTGGGGACCAGGGCCTGATGGGCCTGCTCAGACAGCTCCCGAGCCCGCGCCGTCTTCTCCCCCTCTCTTGTGGCCTCTGCCCTGGGTTTCTTCTCGCATCATTGAGACATGGATGCTTCTACTTGCATGTGGCTTTCCCCTCAAATCAGCTATCAGATCTGTACACAGCCCAGAACACTGCCACCCCCAAACATCATGGCCCACCAGCCACCCCCGCTCTCTCCCCGAGCCCTTTTCTCTGTTTTCTTATTCAAGCCTCCACGCTTCCTTGCTTAAAATAAAAGCACCCATTTCTCAGGAAATCATCCCTGCAAAGCGTACACAGCTTCGAGCCTCTGAGCTCCTTGATTCCACAAACATTGGCTGGGTGCCTACTGTGTGCCAGTCATGGGGCTAGGGACAGCAGACGCGGGAATGAACAAGACAGCTCCTTGTGGAGCTGACATTCTGGTGCAGAAAACAAACTCCTCTAGAAAAGCTGTAAACAAGATAATCGCAGAAAATGCGAGGTGCCATGGGAAAAAAGAGAATCCAAGTGACAGAATGGGTGGGTGGTGACAGAGTCGGGGTGGTTACATTGGATGAGGTGGTCAAGGGAGGCTGTCTGGGAGGTGACACCTGAGGTGTGACCTGAGGCTAAGAAGCAGCCCGCTGTGCAAAGCTCTGCAGGAAAGAAGCTCTGGGAGGACTGAGTAGGTGCAAAGGCCCTGGGGTGGGTGGCTGCTTGGGGGTTGGGGCTGTAGACCTAAGACTGGTGTTGCTCAAGGGTAGGGAGAGGAGTGAATAAAATGAGATAAGGTTGGTGTTTTGACCCCCAAACTTTGGCTTATCAGGGCCATCGCCAGGGCCTGTTTGGAGAGGGGGGGAACTTGGGTCTCCCTGGTGAGGCCAGGTGGGTTATTTTGGTATGAGGATCAGTGTCGATAGGGGCAGCCACATGTGATAGAAGTGAGGCCATAGGCATCATCAGACTGCACACACAGCGCTGGCAGGCCGGCGGCCCGGAAGGAAGTCCAGCAGGGAGACGTGCAGCGCCCAGGGCAGCACAGCTTCTGTGCCTCTCGGCCAGATCCATGGAACAGGAGCGGAGGCGTTTCCCCACCCGGGCAGAGACCTGCTCCTGTCTGGCGGCCCTTCAACCCCAGCTGAGGACTCACATCGTCCCACGCCTTCTCTACCTGTAGCTCCCTGCTCCTGTCTGGCGGCCCTTCAACCCCAGCTGAGGACTCACATCGTCCCACGCCTTCTCTACCTGTAGCTCCCTGCTCCCGCCTCACTCCTGCTTACACGTGGCCTCCCATGCACAGCACCACACAGGCCTTCAGGTAGGCCACCGAGCATCCTCCATCACCACCATGCCTCTTCCCCACACTGCCCTCCTGGGGGAAGAGCCAGCCAGGGGATCCAGCTGCCCCATTCACCCCTGCGCCCACAGCAGAGGGTCAGGCTTGGGGCCCAGGGCCAGGGGTCCACCATGGGTGCTGCCCACCATGGTTGCTGTCATGAGGCAGCCTGAGCGTAAGGAGAGGCAGGGGTTGCAGGCCCAGGTCCTGTACCCCACCCCCACCTTGCTTAGAAAGAGCCTGGGGGTGGCAGCCTTGGCCACTTCGCCATGGGGGGCATCCCAGTACGTTAACAGTAAAACTCTTTTCTCAAATGAAGTCTAAGTAGAATCACAACGTGTAAAACAGATAAAAGTCATCTTCTATGAGTACAAATGCCTGATATGTTCACATGTACACCACATTCTTATTATAATAGGAGAAACATTATAATAAGATTTGATAAGACGAGAACAAGGCTGTTTTGTTGACTATGAGACAGACATAAGGGATTACTGGGGACAGTTTCCACCCTGCATCCGGCTCAGCCTCCGAATTGTTTCTGCATTGTGTTGTGTTGTATGCTATTACTTATTCATACAGATAAGGAATTGCAAGTTAAAAGACGGCTTGTTTTTCAATATTTTCCCTCCTTGCAAGGCTCTTCAGTTAAACACAGATGTAGGAGAATCTTTAGCCTCAGATCCACCCAAGCAACCTTTCTAGTGATTTCAAGTGGTTTAAAAATTGTGTAACATAATTGCCAGCCTGTATTTGTTTTTAGATACTATTTCATCATAAAAAATGGTATTGAAAACGGACTTTTCTCCCCCTGAGACAGAGTCTTGCTCTGACACCCAGGGTAGAGTGCAGTAGCGAGATCTCAGCTCACTGCAACCTCTGTCTCCCAGGTTCAAGTGATTCTCCTGCCTCAGCCTCCCAAGTAGCTGGGATTACAGGTGCGTGCCGCCATGCCCAGCTAATTTTTGTATTTTTAGTAGAGACGGGATTTCACCATCTTGGCCAAACTGGTCTCGAACTCTGGACCTCAAGTGATCCGCCCAACTTGGCCTCCCAAAGTGCTGGGATTACAGGTGTGACCCACCAAGCCTGGCCAAAAATGGACTTTAGCTGAAACATTTGTGGACTCTACGTCCCTGCAGAGTTCCCCAGGAGTCTGCAGACATGGTTTAGAGCCACCAACTTAGTGACCACTCTCACTTAGCCATCCTTCCGCTTGGGACCCGGAACTCCCTGAAACCCAGCTAAGTCCATCTTTCCCAAAGACTCACACAAGTGCAAAGTAGGAAAGGACCCCATGGCCATGTAGTCAAAGACTACCTCCTGCAGGATCTCCTCCATAGCCCTTTGACAGCTAGCCCTTCAATCTCTGCTTGAATACCCAGAGTGACAGGGAACTCACCACCTCACCATGAGGCTACCTGGTCTGGTCCATTGTTGGACAGCTCTAGCTGTTAACCATCTCTTCCTCTCTGAGCCTGTTTCCTCATCTATTGGAATGGACATAATAATATTTATCAAGCCAGATGTCTGTGAACATCGAATAGGATGGCAGATACAAAGCCCCAAGACACCGAGTCAGCACATCTTACGGGTTCAACAATGTTTAGTTTCTTGTGCCCTTTCCTGCCCTCCAAAGCCCTCATTTTGGAGGCGTAGACAGCTTTACGCCTGCACGGACAAGCACACAGGGTGAAATGTGCTTTGTGTGCCTGGAGGGGGATGGGGGATCCAGGCTTTCGGGGAGGATCCCAAGGGAAGCCTGCCTGGGGAGGCTGCCCACGAGAGAAACAGGGGCTGCACTTTCAGCGAGCCTTGCCAATTTCACACCCCCACGGCCCATCCCTATTCCTAGATCCCACTCACCCCCACCCCCCCACCACCAGCCTTGGAGCCTCATCTGTCTTCCCTCCTGTCGCCCAAGCTGCAGCCACGTGGAGGAGGCAAGGGGATTAAATCCCAAGGCCGCCAGCGCCCCCCACCAAGGAGCTGGTACTTCATTACCTGCCTGCCCAGCTGTCTGCGGCCATCGATCGGCCCTGGCCTGAGTGACCTTGATCGATGGGCAGCATGTTATTTACTGGCTCCTGTCCCGAGCCAGCTGCAAAGAGGGGAAAGGGCTGGGCCAGAGTTCACAGCCCACAGCTCTTGTCTGAGGGCCTCATTCCTGAGGCAGAGAAATCAAGCCCACAGCAAGCCCGGGGTGGGAAGGAAAGAAAAGTGGGTAGCAAGGGGCACTCTGGCAGGAGTCAGGGGTCCTGGGCCCAGCCCAGTGTGCATGGCTGCAAGACCTTGGCTGAGGTCTCTGGGCCTTCCCTCTCGGGGCCCCAGTGCCCTCTATAAAAGGATCTGAGGGAACCTACCAGATTCACCAACTCAGCAGCATGCAGGGGATGGAGGGAAATGAAGATGAGGCACGGGGCCAGGGTAGGGGCAGCACCTGTTCAAAGGGGGAGCTGCCAGGCAGGGTGGCTCATGTTGGTCATCCCAACACTTTGGGAGGCCGAGGTGGGAGGATTGCTTGAGGCCAGGATTGGAGACCAGCCTGGGCAACATAATCACACCCTAACTCTACCAAAAATATTAAAATTGTTTTTAAAAAGGAGTGCTCCACCTCCACTTCTGCAGGTTCTCCCAGCAGGCATGAGAGCCCAGCGCTGCTCTCACTTCCTGCCTCAGGACTTCTTTCCAAGCCAGCCCTTGTGATGGGGATCTAGGGAGTTCTAGGAAGGTAAACGCCCTGGACAGCCCTCAACCAATGGAAGACAGAGTAGGTGGACAAGTGCCCCAGTCTCTTCCTTCCCATGGTCAGTTCAGAGGCGTGGCTTCTGGTTCTGCCACCAGACGGAACCCCCGGTGCCACAGCAGTGCTGGCTCCCTCTCGCGCCTTCCCGCTCTCTCCTGCTTCCTGCTCACTCCACCACCTCCCTCGCTCCTGCTGCTGGGGCTCGCCTCCCAGACACACAAGTCTGTCCTCGCCTTGGGCTCTGCTTTGGGGGAACCCAAGCCAGCTTGTGCAAGGGAAATTGCAAATGCAGATTTGGATGGGCAATCTGCCCGTTTTCAGTGGGGGCCCAACAAAACCAGTTTGAGAGCTGGTTTTGACACACAGGCCCTGGGTTTGCAACCAAATGCTCTCCAGTCCCTGCCGAGTCAGGCATTCTGTTCATGTCACTTCCCCAACATTTATTGAGCACCTAGTGTATTCACTGCACAGGTGGGCTGTGAGGAGGCTCAGAAACCAGCCAGGAAGGTAAACAACTGAGAGATGGCCCCACTGGTGTGCACACTCTTACAGAAAGGTGTCCGCAGCGCCAGGGCAGGAGGAGCCAAGCTGCGGGGCTCTGGCTCAGTAGTAGGGTAGGTGGTCTAGAGAGGCTTCTTGGAGGAGACTGTATATGAAGTGGGCCCTGGCAGAGCAGAAGTCTTGGAGAGATGGGTCCAGGATTGCTGTCCGTCATTGTCCCCTACCTCTCTGTGGCGCTGCCCCAAGCTCCTTTGGAAGGTCAGCCTGGTGAGGACTACGTGATCCCTATGGCTTCAGCTGATGGAACCAAGGCAGGCACCTGACCCAGGGCAACCAATAACTAGTGAAGAGGCTGCCTTGCCCCGTAGCTTGGCCTAGAATCTGCTCAGGAGCTTGACCTGTCCACAGCACTGTGCAGGGAGCATTCACCAGTGGATGTGTGGAGGAGGGGCAGAGGAAGCACTCGGGGAGGCCATGTAGGATCAAAGCCATGAGGCAGCACATTCTGTGGGTCATGAGTGAGCGGGAAGCTGGCTGGTGGCGAAGGAGAGTGAAGCACTGTCCAGAGGCAGTGGAGACCCACCTGTGTCCCTAGGGGGTTCAGAGATATGGAGGATCTAGCTGTATATAGAATAGGATAAGAGACCAAAAAGCGTGCTGTGGCCAGATTCCAGGAAGTACTCTGGTCAGAGAGGTGTGTGCCCTGGGCAGATCTGGCCCAGGGCAGAGGAGGGACTGGAGTGGGAGGAGGGTAGTGGCAGAGAGATGTCCTGGGCCTGAGCCAGGTCAGGGGCACTGGGAAAGTGGGCTCAGGCCCTTTGCTCTGGGGACCACATTGCCAAGGCAGAAGCATAGCACGTGTACAGGGGGTGGGGCAGAGAGAACAGGGGCTGCTGTTTCCAACTTGAGCAGCCAGGAGGATGGCAGGGCTATGGACCTAGGAGGAGAGGCTCGTTTGGGTTGGTTGGGTTTGAGCTGTGGTTTGAAGGTAAAACTGAACCAGGCAGTTGGAAGTGCTAAACTGGAGCCCCAGAGAGAGGCTGGTAGATCAAACCAAGCTAGGAGGCATCTGTGTCAAGGGGACCCGGGAGGATTAGTTCTCCAAGAGAAGGTCCAGGCTAGTTGCCCACCACCCCACATTTACACTATGTGCCCAAGAAACAAACTCGCAACTCACCCTCACAGCATCCTTGCAGCCAGAAATGACCGTGTAACATCCTTGGGCAGCTGAGCCAGCCCCAGGACCCCCACCTCCAGACTTCTTGTTATGCAAGAAATAAAACGCCACTGTCAGTCAAGCCTTCTGACTTGCAGCTGCTCACTTTCCCAGTGGATTCAGCAGCCAAGGGTGGTCACAGAGCCTTTGGACAGCAAGAAGGCGAGGCATTCACAAAAGCGTTGGAGAGGTGGGGGTCTGGCAAGGTGGGTGGAGGCGGGGAAGCACTGCATGGCTAAGTTGAGGGGGTCAAAGTAGGTCAGAACACTGACAAGTGCACGGCCCTGTGCAAGCGTAGGCCCTGGGCGAGAGAGGTTGGCAGTCACCGGAGACTCATTAAAGCGACTGGAGTGAGCAGTGGGAGCTGGAGGCCACGTGGAGGGAGGCGAGGAGGGTGGGAGGTGAGGAAGCAGAGGCTGTGAGTGTGGAGTCCTGGCTCCCAGAGCCGCAGGGGAGGTTGAAGAGAGGTGAGAGCATGCAGATTGGACACCGAGGCCTTGCTGGACTTCCTCCTGTCACTGCTCCCTCTTGACATGCAGATTTCTATAACTCAGCTGGCCCCACCATGAGAGACAAGGAACCCTGCGACTGTGCCAGGCTTGTACGACGCCGGGTCTGGGGCCGGGAGCAACTTGGAAAGCACAGGGTCTGCCCCTCTCATGCTCCAGCTGAAGGTGGAGGCCCCAGTGACTCAGCGAGGAAAAGGCCTGGCTCCTCTCCTGCCACCGAGAATTTCTTCTTCTCCCGGGGCCCCGCCCCGTTCACACCAGCCCAGGCTAGCTGCAAACTAGAAAGGGATGAAGCATTGGGGAAAGAGGGCGTTGGTGGGAGGAAGGCAGGACCTGTGCTGGCCCTAGCGTGAGGGCCTGGGGGGCAGGACCAGGGGGGGTGGACATGGTGTCGGTGGATGGCCCCTTCCCCGATTTCAGCCAGGGTGTCCTGCAGGCCTCTTTGCTAGAGGTCAGAGGGAGGGTCCCTGCCGAGGGCATCTAAATCTGACCACACTGGGCACATATGGACATGGGCCCCCTAGTCTCATTGAGTCCATGAGTACATGAATACCTGGGTATCTCTGCCTGGGGACAACAGCTCAAATCATTGTTCAGATGTCTGCACTGTCAGCTGCTCATGGGTTTGTGGGGGATCTCCCTGCTATTCTGCAGATTCTTCATGCCAGCTTCTCTCTCAGTTCCAGCAACCTGACAATCTCCTGTCAGTCACATTTAGCTGTTATAAGGACACCTCCTCCTGGGAGCCCCTGGCTTGCCCTTCCACCTTCCTTCTGCCTTGTACAGACCCACATGGACACTCACCTAGCTGCAAATAACTGTTTGCTGTTCCCACATGTACTAGATCAGTAGTTCTCCAACTTTTTGGTGTCAGGCGCCCTTTACACTCTTAAAAATTATTGAGGACCCCAAAGAGTATTGGTTTATGTGGGTTTATCAATAGTTGTCATATTTGATATTAAAACTGAGAAACTTTTAAATACGCATTTATCAATTCATTGAAAATAAAAATAATAAACTCAGTTCATGTTAATATAAGTAACTTATGTTTGTGGAAGACAACTGTTTTCAAAAACAAGAGAGAAGAGCAGTATTCCTTTGCAGGTTTGCAAATCTCCTAAGTGTCTGGCTTAATGAAAGACAGCTAGACTCTGTTATTTGCTTCTACATTAAATCTCCTGCAATCTGTTGTTTGGGTTGAAGGAGATAAAGGAAATCTGGCTTTGCTCAGATACGGAGTTAGAACGGAGGAGAATTCTACTGGCCTTTTCAGCTGCTGTGGATGTTCTTCTTTGATACTACAGCAAACCTCATCAAGTAGTAGATGCTTGAGGGTTACCTGCAGCCTGGAATCTAAAACCTCCTCAACAAGCTTTTCATATTCTGCCATATTAAAATCCAGCGGTCTATCTTATACTCTGAAAGGATCTTTACCCAAGCATGACTTCATAACATCACGCATGCACTGATCACTTGGAAATAAAACTCTTTGAAATACTAGGAAGCTGTCAAGCTCATAGTAGCAAATAAAAGTTTTCCAAAATTCTAATTTTTGCTTGAAAGCTCAAATTTCTGTCCTTGGCAACAAATACTGTCAGTTGTTTTCCTTGAAGCAACATGCTCACTTCATCCGTTTCCGAGAAAACGTATGCCAGATAACTAAGACCGAATGACATGGCTCATCTACGGCTGCTTTCTCAAGTGAGAATGGTGTTCCACGGGGGTAAAAATGGCAATTTCAGCTCACAGCTCACACAACCTCAACTGCTGCTCTTTTAGACAACCAGCGTTCTTCAGAAATGCTTCACATGTACTTCTCACTTCTCTACGCATAATACTAAAAAGAAGTGTACTCATGGATAGAGATTTAACGAAGTTAATTATTTTGACTGATTCATCAAGAACGTTCATAATGAAAAACAGGCTTTTCTCTCTTGCCTGCAGGTGTGTGGTGGTGAAGACCACCATGGCTACTAGGAGGGTCTGGTGCCACCACCTAGACCCTTGCTAAGCCACAGCACTTTGAAGCAGGTAGCTTTTGCGGCAACCGTGGCAAAGATGAACACAGTGAAAATGGCAGATAGCATCTTAGTGTTATTAAGAAAAAGTTTTGGCCAGGCACAATGGCTCACGCCTGTAATCCCAGCACTTTGGGAGGCCGAGGCAGGCAGATCACGAGGTCAGGAGATCGAGACCATCCTGGCCAACATGGTGAAACCCCATCTCTACTGAAAATACAAAAATTAGCTGGGCATGGTGGTGTGTGCCTGTAATCCCAGCTTCTCGGGAGGCTGAGGCAGGAGAATCACTTGAACCAGGGAGTTGGAGGTTGCAGTGAGCTGAGATCACACCACTGCACTCCAGCCTGGGTGACAGAGGGAGACTCTGTCTCAAAAAAAAAAAAGAAACAGTTTTGACCTTGAGCCCTCCTCCCTAAGAGGGTCTTGGGAACCTCCAGAGGTCCTCAGATTATACCTTGAGAACTGGGTCTCTGAAGGCAAGGACCATATAAACTTGTCCTGTGTCCTGGGGCAAAGGCGAATATATGAGTCAACAGTGCTGAGCACATGCACCCTCATGACCACTCCAGAGGCGGGTGCTTTTGTAATCAGACCCATTTCACAGGTGAGGGCACTGAAGCCCAAAGAGAGCAGCGCCTCACTCTACCACCTCATACTCTGTTAAATACAGAATCATGCCAACCTCCAGAAGTGAGGTGGGGAAATGACGGCGCTCCATAACCTCTCAAGTGCCCCTGGAGACAGGAGCAGCTGTCCTCCTCCCTGGGCTGCCGTCAGAGAAACACAGACCCCAAGAGGGTAAGGGCTGGCCCAGGTCTGGAGCTCTGGTCTGTCAGGGTCCTGGATACCAGAGCTTTGGGATCAGCTGGAGAATGGCCCCAGAGCTCCTGGCCCTGTGTACCTGGTGGCTGAACAGCCCCTGCTACCCCACCCCCAACCCACCCAGAAATGCCTCCCTTCCAAGCTCCTTCTCCTAGTCCTGGGACCCAGGCCCTGTGGTCCCATTCTGGTTGGGCTGTGTCCCTGGGCCACCTGGACAGTGGGGTGGTGGGTGGTGGCATGGCTTCTCTGACCCCTGCCACTCCCTCTGGCTCGACAGTGCTGGGCCCTCCATGTTGTCCCCCAAGGCTCCCTGAGATGGCAATTGCCTCCGGGAAGCGGCAGAGCAGGCTGACAGAATCGGTTAACACACCAACGCCTCTCTGCTGTTTGCTGAGGCCCCTGGAGGCTCCGTGCTCAATTTTTTCCCTCCCAGAATCTCAGAAAAGTAAATAACCACCCGAGCTGCTCCAGCGGGTAAACAGCCCAGAGTTCGCTCTCCTAATTGCCACCCCGCCCCTATGCTGGCTGCACCTGAGGGCTGACAGTTCATCTGGAATTCATTTCCCTCCATTCCCCCTGCTGCCACTGCCCACCCACGCCCCTCCCTGAGTGCCATCGGGGTGGTGGGGGAAGGTGTCTGCACGAGCTGCCCAGAGCACTAGGGCCAGAACGATGCTGAGAGGTTCCAGAGGCCTGAGAAGGGCAGGGCCCAAGGCTCAGAAGGAGCTGGCAGGCCTGGGGGTGCAACGTGGGGGGGGCAGATGCGACCTAGAGCCAGCCAGGACCAGAGGACCCTCTGCCAAAGGGTGGCTCACACAGGAGCCACACCCCATGCCATTGCCCCTGGATCTCCCCCATGTTCCCTCGCAGTGTGTCACTGGAGGTCACCTCCCCCAGCCTGCCCTGAGTGCCTCTGCCTTGCTCTAAAACTTCTCCTTGCTCAGCCCCCAATCTCTGTCCCACCCTGCCCACCGGTGTCTGCACCCTCCTTGTTCTTACCTCCCAGTCCCGGTCCCCTGTGACACTTTTCCTACCTTTGGGTCCCTCTGAGGCGTGTCTACCAACAGAAGCACTAGCAGCTCAGACCAGCTCCGCTTTGCTAAGGTCTGGGGTGGGGGTGCCAGGCACAGGGCCAGGCTAGGCCCTGCCCTAACAGCCCAGGAATGCAGGGAAGAGAGGCAGTCACAGCATGACTGAGAAAGGGCTCAATATGCTCCTGTGCCCCATACATCATCCTTCCCACTTTACAGGTGAGGAAACCGAGGCAGGCAAGGCCAAGGGCCTTACCTGCAGTGATGCAGCCAGTGTGTGCCTGAACCGGACTGAACTGTAGGCCTTTCTCATGACTCTGGGAGGACATAGCTGCAGAGCCTGGGACGCTCTGGAGGGAACCAGGCCTGGACTCCACCCTTGTCTGAGCTATGTGGCCATGGAAGTGTCTGCTAACACCTCCGAGCGTCAGTTTCTCTCTCTCGCTCTTGTTTTTTTGTTTGTTTGTTTGTTTTTTAGGACAGAGTCTTGCTCTGTCACCAGGCTGGAGTGCAGTGGAGTGATCTTGACTCATGGCAACCTCCAACTCCTGAGTTCAAGCGAGTCTCCTGCCTCAGCCTCCCGAGTAGCTGGGACTACAGGCATGCACCACCACGCTTTTGCTCTGTTACCTAGGCTCGAGTGCAGTGGCCTGGTCGAGGCTCACTGCAGCCTCCAACTCCTTGGCTCAAGTGATTCTCTCACCTCAGCCTCCTAAGTAGCTGGGACTACAGGTGCAACCCACCATGCTTGGATAATATTTTGTAATTTTTGTAGAAACAAGGTGTCACTATGCTGCCCAGGCTGGTCTCCAACTCCTGGGCTCAAGCAGTCCTCCTGCCTTGGCCTCCCAAAGTACTGAGATTACAGGCATGTGCCACTGTACCCAGCCCCCTCGGTTTCTTCATCTGTAAAATGGGGACAAACACGTCCTGCCTCAGAGAGATATAATGAGAGCATGTGTCACCTGATGGGTATTGAGACAGCAGTAGCTCTATTATTATTATTATTATTATTACTAAAGTTACTGTTACCAGTGTAATGACAGTCCCAAATCCAAGGATGGTTTATAGGGAATGGATTTACCAGACAAGCAGCCCCTCTGATGGTCCCTGGGCCCCAGAATGAGAGCTATTAGCCAGGGCTCAGACTTGGTTGGGGGCATGGAAATGTGACACCCAGGATCTGAGGCACAAGGCCGAGAGGGCAGCAGCTGTGGACTCTAACAGCTGCACGTGAGGATGCCTGAGGAGATAAAGATTGGTGCGTCAACATTGCTGGACATCAGCGAGAGGCCAGGAGGCCGGTGGATAGCCTGCTGCAATGCCAGATAAGAGAACTTGCCTCCAAATCCCCAGGCCCAGGGTGGGGGGCCCCGGAGGCCTAGGGGGTTGTCTGGAGACAGAGATGGCAGCTTGGAGCCAGGGCACAGACACAGGTTGGGAAGCTGGTCCGGTCCTGGGATGCTGGCAGCCCCCCATGTGTGGAAGGTTCTGCCTTGGGCAGGAGAAGTCCCTGCCCAGGTTACACAGGTCTAATGGTTTATCATAGTGTGGACCAGAGAGCTGCCTATGTCTCCAGGAGGGTGCCAGTGTCCCCTGGAGATTTTCAGGCTTTGTGTTCAGAAACCGTGGTCATTGAACAGATATGGGATGAGCACATATGGGAGGGTGGGAGCCGGGTCACTAATCTGCAGTATTGGCTGGCTTAGGCTTTTACATGCAGAGAAATACACCACTATCGTGTGTAAGCTACTGCTAATTTGGGTCTGTGCTATGTGACATCAATCCTATGTCCTAACTCCCAGAACCAGCTGTGACTCCATCCCTCCACTACTGGTTGGGAAGAGCAGGCACAGTCTCTACAGCACTCTTTATTTACATGTAATTTTGTATTATGATTCACTTTTTTGAGTAGGCAATACATGTATATAGTACAACATTTACAAGGTGGACAAGTTTGTAATTAAGACTACTTTGACTGGAATGCAGGCTATTATTGACAGAGGCTGAAGCAGGGTAGACGTTTATTTCTCTCTCACATGAAAATCTGGAGTAAGCGATCCAGACTGCCCACCCACACTCTCCTCCCCCCAAGTACCAGTATCTCAGATTAGTGACCCACGAAGAGTTTAAGGACTCAGGGACTTTCCAGCTCACTGTTTCACCATACCTGGGTGTGTCCCCTTCCTCATGGTCCAAGACCGAAGCCACAACAGCTCTGTTCCAAGCAATGGGATGGAGGGAAGATGAAGGGCCAAGAGCACACCAGGTGTCTTTTAAGGAATGTCTTCAGAAGCTGCCGCTTGGTGCATCTATTTACACTCCATAGACCAGAACTTAATCACAGAAGCACGCCAAGCCGCATGGAAGACTGGGAAATGTAGTTTTTACCTGAGCAGCCACCTTACAAAAGATGGACCATGGATGGTCCCTTGGCAGAGATTCTCCAGGAGGGGACCAAGGGATGCTCTCTGAAGCAATGATAATGTTTTGTATCTTGATAGAGGTTGGGCCAGGTGCAGTGGCTCATGCCTGTAATCCCAGCACTTTGGGAGGCCAAGGCAGGCAGATCACTTGAGGTCAGGAGTTCAAGACCAGCCTGGCCAACATGGTTAAACCCCATCTCTACTAAAAATATAAAAATACAGGCAGGCACCTGTAATCCCAGCTACTCTGGAGGCTGAGGCAGGAGAATCGCTTGAACCTGGGAGGCAGAGGTTGCGGTGAGCTGAGATAGATCCATTTGAGATTGGTACATTCCGCTTCATGCAAATATCATCTCTAAACATCTCTAAACGAACACAAAAAAGGAACTGGAAACAAATGTTGAGCTCTAGTTGACAGTGCGCATGCTGAATGTTTAGGGGTTAAGTGCACGGATGTCTGCAACTTACTTTGAAATGCTTCAAAAAATAAGATGAATGGGTGGATGGAGATACATAGAATAAAGACTCTCGTGAACTGTTCATTGTAGAATTGAGGTGATGGACAGATGGATGTGGTCTCTGTTCAACTCTTTCAACTTTTCCATTATGTTTAGAAATTTTCATAATAAAATGTTTGTGGAAAAGGTGTCCCCTGCCTCCATCCCATCCTCTAGCCACCCAAATCCTCCTACCAGTTTCTCATGTGTCCTACTGGCAACAGGCTACTTGGCAAAGGACACACAACAGTCTTTGTCTTACCCAAACACCAGACTGTTCCATGTTCTGTTTATTCCTTGATTAAGAGAAACCCCTCACATCTCTAATCCCAGCACTTTGGGAGGCCAAGGCAGGTGGATCAACTGAGGTCAGGAGTTCAAGACCAGCCTGATGAACATGGTGAAACCCTGTCTCTACCAAAAATACAAAGAACAGGCTGGGCGTGGTGGCGCACACCTGTAATCCCAGCTACTCGGGAGGCCAAGGCAAGAGAATTGCTTGAACCCAGGAGGCGGAGGTTGCAGTGAGCCAAGATAGTGCCATTGCAGTCCAGCCTGGGCAACAAGAACGAAACTCCATCAGAAAAGAGAAAGGAAAGGAAGGGGAGGGGGAGGTGAGTGGAGGGGGAGGGAGAAGGAAAGGGAGAGAAAGAAAAGAAACCTCTCAATTGAAATGTTGCCCCCTGAACTGCCCCAGGCAATCAAAGGAGGCAGCCTCTCTGTAGACCTCCCAGCTGCCCATCAGCCCCAGACCCTCACCCTCCTGCTTACTGAGTCCCACCCAATCTAATCACTCATCCTCCACAACCCTCCCCCACCCACCACCTCCTCTTCTAAGCACCTTCTTGCCGCCTCAGGGCCTTAAGAAACCTGGCTGGTTCCTTCCCAGTAAAGCTGCTAACCCATCTCCTGTTAACCCCTCATCCTGCCCATGCTTCAGGATAAACGGTGGAGGAATCCTCCTGCGTCCCCTGGGCTCTGGGTCCTCTTGGTTTCTTCCTGGTCTTGGTGTCTGGGCTTCCTCGCCACCCTTTCTAGTCGGGCCTCCTGGTGACCCACTCCAGAGGAGGGAGCCGTGGACTCGGACTGGGTCAGGGAGCGGGTCCTCAGGGAGGGGATGGCCTGGTGAGGTCTTAAAAGGTAGGCAGGGTCTCCACAGGTGGAGACAGGAACTGCGTTCCAGGCTGAGCGAATGGGAAGCTGGAGGGAGCAGACTCCTCCGTCGGAAAATGGGGCTGGTGTGGCTGCAGGGCCTGCGGGGTGGAGGCCGCAGGGGAAGCCAGGCTTAGTGGGAAGGTCCTCAGAGCAAGGCTGGAAAGGACTGGGGCGGCCTCAGGGGCCCAGGCCTCGGTGCCTGTCTCCCCAGCGCCCAGGCACGTTGGATGCCAGAGCCAGGAAGAACAGACATTTTCAATTCTGAAAGGTGTGGCCAAAATCCGGCCCCCGCCCCACCTACCCCTACCCCGCCGTGAGGGCTGTGGCAGCTTCACCCTCCCTGCAGCGAGGTTCCTGAGGCCTGCTTTGTTCACAGAGCTTCTGAACACGCCACTCAGGCGTGGTGCCTGGGGGACCCAGGTATTGATTTTTCCTCCATTGAGTTTGCAGAGAAGCTTCGCTCAATCCTCCGGTTGCTGAGGGCACCGCTCGGAAGCTCAGTCCCTCTGCCTCCTCCTCCCTTCCACGCCCTCCTCCTGCAGCATCTTGCTCTCTGGAGGCTGCAGCCTCCCCCACCCCTCACAGCCTCACAGCTCCATCCTTCGGAGTTCAGCCCAGGCACCGCCTTCTCCAGGAAGCCCTACCTGGCCCTTCCTCCATGGGCTCCATACTCACACCTCGCCCCTGGTGTTGCTGCAACTTGGTTGGGCCCTGTAACTGTGAGCTCCTGCACAGAGGAAGGAGGGATTCTTCCTGCTCCTGCGCGGCCTATCTTTCCTAATTAGGCACTGAGTTCACTGATAACTATTCAGCCAGTAACCCAGCTTGCATCCTGCTGGTAAACCGTTATGTCTCCATGCTTCCTTTTAAAAGAGGACACAGCTGTCACGAGCCAGAATCTAAAGCCCATGGTGGGACAAGTGGCCAGAGTTGTTTCTAAGTGCCATATCTGAGGTGAGGGGGCAAATCCAGGGACACACAACCTATAGATGTGACTGGCCTTACCTCCCTTATCACGAGGAGAGGGAAGAGGCAGGGGGAGTCGGCTCAGCACTGAGGTTCTGGGGCTGTTTGTTTCCGCAGGATAACGCAGCCTATCCTGACATCCTTGGTCAGATAGGATGACAGCCACTGTCTCGTCTTTATATAGATGAGGAGGCCCGGGCACAGAGACGCAGGGCAGGACGTCCAGCTTCGCAGCACTCACCAATCAGTCATTCAGCAAGTATTTATCAAGCACATACTACGTCAGTCATGTTCTAGGCCCTGAGAATACAATGATGAACAAGGTCAAAAGTCCCTGTCCTCAGGCAGCTTATAGTCTCCTGGGGGAGAGACACACAGCAAGCACAAAAGCAACAGAGGCAGAGAATGTTTTCATACCACTTAAGAAGAAAATGCAGTCAGGGGCTGGAGGCCTGGAGAGTGTGTGCCATTTTAGACGGGGTAGTCAGGGGAGGCCTCTCTGAGGAGGTGGCATTTGCGCAGAAACTAGAAAGAAGTAAAAGGGTTAGCCACATGGGTTTCTGTGGAAGGTGGTCCAGGCAGCAGCGACAGCAAGTGCAAAGGTCCCGAGGTGCGTATCTATTTGTGTCCTGAATGTTGAGGCTGGAATCAGGACCTGGGGGTCTCTCTCTCTTAATCTCCAGCAGCTAGAAAGAAGGACTATGTTGAACCAGCCGCAAGGGAAACAAGGCACCAGGCTGCCCTGGGGCCTCCTCCCTTTGAGACCCCGCAACCTGCAGCCCCAGAGCTCCTGTGCCAGTCCTGGCCTCGCCCCTGGCTAACTGGTAGCCACGCTGCCGCTGCCTGCCAGGAATCCATAGCACCGCCTTATTTGCAGGCCAAGTCCCCTGATGTGATGTGGGAGGGAGGAGGGGGACTCTGAAGGTAGGTGCTCCGCCCCCAAGCCCTGGGAGCTACTGGTTAATGAGGTCTCTGCAGCAAGCTGGGAGCCTGGCCAAAGGCGCTGCAGAGGGCTCCAGGAGGGGGAAGCCCCAGGGACTTCTAAAATGATGTCCCCGGGAAGCCAGCCATCTGAGAAAGACCTTTTGCGAGCAGGCCGCCAGGGCCAGGTTAACCACGAGGCCACAGAGCCAGGCTGCCCGGGTTGAATCCTGGCTCTGTCACCCACTAACTGCCCACTATGAGCAAGTGAGTTTCCCCTGTAGGTGATAAGATGGTGATGATAATAACAGGTTAGTGTGAGGATTAAATGAGATAAGTTCTGCAAGGTGCTTAGCCTATGACAAGTGCTATAAAAGTGTTTTTTAAATAAAAAGGGAAGTGCTTAGTAAAGTGTATTTTAAAATCACTCTCTCCCATGAAATTGTATTTAAAATGTTCAGTAGGAAAGAGTGTTTGCCCCCTTTAAGAATAATCTGGCAAGAAACTGCTTCTGTCAGCACAAAATCAGTGATTGGGAAATAAAGCAGGAGTCACCAGCGTTTAATTAGTTCCTTTTAGCACTTAAAGCCCATCCCGAAGTCTGTGCAAATAGGAAGAGTGACCAGCCTGGGACAGGCCGGCCCTCTGGTCTGGGGCACCAGCTACTTGTCTATTCCAGCTTTCTGGACAGACATCACCTTTCCCTTCTCATCTCTTTGTTGCTAAGGTGCACTTTCAGTTTGCCCTTAAAAGGGACAAAAGTGTGCCTGGCACAGAGGGCCTCATGGGTCTGACCCTCTCTGGTTCTGTGTCCACATTGGTGAGATCAGTCTTCCCTTGAGGGCAAAACAAATGCCACTATTATTTATTGAGCACCTAATAGGTGCTCTGTAATTTACATTCTTCACTCCTCACATGTGTTCTTCATGCTGAGACCACACTCCCATTGCACAACTAGGAAAACTGAAGCTCAGGGAGGTTAGGTGACTGCTCTGTGCAACTCCTGGCTCAGACGTATCCCACTGAGCAGGCTTTCCTCAGGAGGGGGCGCAGGGGTAGGACTGTGGCTGGGGGCCTCGTTGCCCCCTTGCCTCCTTAGCTCCTCAGATCTCTCTCCTTCCCCCTCCTGCCTCGTGCCTTGTGCCTGAGTTTCCCCTGAAGTGCTGTGGCTAGATAGCGAACTCCCTACAGCAGTCACAGGAATAGAAGTTAATATCCACCCAGTGCCAGAGTGCAGAAGATGAGCCAAGATGCCGGGAGAAATTAGGGGCAAACTTCATAGATGAAGAGACATGCCGTGTTCCCGGACTGGAAGACTGAGTATTGGTAGGATGTCAGTTCTCCCCAAAATGATCTGTAGATTCAACAGAGTCCCAGTCACAATGCCAGCAGGTTTCTGTGGAAATTGACAGGTCTGTTTATTCTAAGATGCATGTAAAAATGAAAAGAACCTAAAATAGCCCAGACAATCAGGAAGAACGAAGACATGCGACTTAAATTACCTGATTTTAAAACTTTCTATAAAGCTACAGCAATTAAGACACTGTGATATTGGGTTAAGGGTAGACAAATAGACCAATAAGAGAGGTTATAGAGAATCCAAAAATAGACCCATATATGTGGGTCAATTGATTTGCAACAAAGATACCACTGCAACTTTTCCATCCATAATGCTGGGTCAGCTGGATCAACTGGACATAGAGAAGAAAACGAGGCTTGAGGCCACCTCATAGCATAAATAAAAATTCTAAGTAGAGCATAGATCTAAATGTGAATGATAAAACAATAAGACATCTAGACAAAGATTATAAGATAATATTTTCATGATCTTGGGGCAGGCAAATATTTTTGAAACACAGAAAATACTAACTACAGAGGAAACAATTGATAAATTGGGGTTCATTGAAATGTAAAACATCCGTTCATCAAAAGATACCATGAAGAGAGCAAAAATACAAGCCACAGAGTGGGAGAAGAGATCTACCCACACATGCATCTGACAAAAACTCAGATCCAGAATATATAAAGAGTTCCTACAAATCAAAAAGGAAAAGACACCTCACTCAAAAATGGCCAAAAGACTTTTAGAGGCACATCGTAAAGGAAGGTATCCAAATTTTCAATAAGCTATGAAAAAGTGCTCAACATCTTTGGTCACCAATGATGGAAAATGCAAATTAAGGCCAAAATAGGAGACCACAATACAGCCATTAGAATGACTAAAAAGAGAAAGACTGACATCATCAAGTACTGGTGACGATGTAGAGCAAGTAGAACCCTTATACACTGTAGGGGAATATAAATTGATACAACCACTTGTGAAAGCAACTTGCCTTTGTCTAGTAAACCTAAGCATACGTCAAATATATGGCTCAGCAATTCCATTCCTAGACATTACTCAAGAGAGATGAAAACATATGTTTACAAAAAGACATACGCAAGAATGTTCACAGCAACTTTACTCAGAATAGACCAGAACTGGAAAGAACCTAAATCTGTATCAAAGGGAGATGAAATAATCATACAATGGAATACTACTCAGCAATAAAAATAAACAAACTACTCATATATGCAACGACAGAGATGCATCTCACAGATATTATACTGAAGCAATCCAGACACAAAATCGTACATGGTTAACTCTTAGGGAGGTTAGGGTTCTGTTTTTGTTTTTGAGATGGTCTCACTCTGCTGACCAGGCTGAAGTGCAGTGGTGCCATCCTAGCTCACACTGCATCCTGTACCTCCCAGGCTCAAGGGGTCCTCCTGCCTCAGCCTCCTGCATAGCTGGGACTACAGTGTGGTACATCCAGGTTCTTGGCATTTTGAACAAATAATTGAAAAAAATGCACAAACAAAGCAAGGAAAGCAGAAATTTACTGAAACAAAAGTACACTCCACAAAGTAGGACTAGGCTTGAGCAGGCAGCTCACAAGTGCTGGTTACAGAATTTTCTGGGGTTTAAATACCCTCTAGAGGTTTCTCATTGGTTACTTGGTGTATACCCTATGTAAATAAAGTAGTGGCCTGCAACCTGTCTGATTGGTTGTGGAAAGCAGCCAATCAGAGGCTAAAGTTACAAAGTTATACTCCTATGCATAGAAGACTAGGCCCATGGCCACTCCGAATGCATGTGGGAGGGGACCAACCAGAAGTGCTTTCAATTTCTCATCCGCCATGCAGAAAAGGAGGAGGGGTTGCAAAGGGAGTAGCCTCTGGTCCTTTTGTTGGGTGTGGAAAGTTGGGGTTTTCCTTTTGATTTGGTTCTAGGATGTCAGCATGAGTTGGCCTTAGGTTCCCTGGCTCTAGACCCTATTCTCCTGCCTCAGGTGCATGCCATGATCCCCCCACTAATTTTTTGTAGAGATGAGGTCTCACTATGTTGCCCAGGCTGGTTTCAAACTCCTGGGCTCAAACGATTCTCCTAACTCAGCCTCCCAAAATGCTAGAGTTACAGGTGTGAGCCACCTCACCCAACCAGGGAGGTTAATTATTGACTAGGAGGGGACACGAGGAAACTTCTGAAATTCTGGAAATGTTCTATACCGTGATTTGAATAATGGTTACATGGGTGTACACATGTGTAAAAATTCATGAGGTGGTAGACTTGATATCAGTGCACTTTATGTAATATAACTTTTTTTTTTTTGAGACAGTGTCTTGCTCTGTCTTTCCAGGCTGGAGTGCAGTGGTGCAATCACGACTCACTGCAGCCTTGACTTCCTGACTTCAGCCTCCCAAGTAGCTGGGGCCGTACGCCATCATGCCACTAATGTTTGTATTTTTTGTAGAGATGGGGTTTTGCCATGTTGCTCAGGCTGGTCTCAAACTCCTGAGCTGAATCGATCTGCCTGGCTCGGCCTCCCACAGTGCTGGCATTACAGGTGTGAGACACTGTGCCTGGTCAATATGTTACAATTTGATTTTTTAAAATAATAATTAACAAGAAAGGAGAGAAGCTATAGGTGCTACGGCTCCCAGGGCTCAGGTTCTCTTCCCCAAAGCTCAGGGAAGCCCAGGCAAACCTGAGAGCAGAGGAGGGTATGTGCCTCTAATGAGTCCTCAGCCCTGTTCCACCCACCCTCCATTCACAAGAAATGGCAAACGGCTCTGAAATCGGAGAAAGACTATTAAGTGTTCCATCTGGTGCATAGCGCTGGGCTATCTGATTCTGAGGGGCTTCTGCTTTTCATTGCCTCTAAGCTCGTTTACAGCTTGATAAATTGCACAAAACTGAGGGTAAAGCAAAAGGTTCTTGTCCATAGAAATGCTCCTGAAGTTTGTCTGATGGAAGTGCCGTTGGCTATTGGCTTGTAGATATGGCCTGTTTTTCATCTGCGTGCATCTTCATTTCCTGGCGGACTGTAATGCATCTGCTCTTTGGATTCTCCTTTGAACTGGTTGTAACATCTTCCTGGGTCCCTCATTACACAGTAAGCTAAAGTCTTTGACATGTATTAGTTTTGTACTTGCATGAAAGTCATGATCTCTTTTTTTCTTACCCCAATTCCCTTTCTACCTTCTTCTCTAGATGTTTCAATGTCTATTTCACACAGGGTCAGCAATTCTGCAGCTACCCCACTGGGGGACTACTCAGAGAAGCTGAGTTCCCCTCTGTCTTGGGGGAAACAAGTTTTATTTTGTTTTTGTTTTGTGAGATGGAGTCTCGCTCTATCGCCCAGGCTGGAGTGCAGTGGTGCAATCTCGGCTCACTGCAACCTCTGCCTCCCTGGTTCAAGCAATTCTCCTGTCTCAGCCTCCCAAGTAGCTGGGATTACAGGCACATGCCACCACACCCAGCTAATTTTTTGTATTTGTAGTAGAGACAGCGTTTCACTGTGTTAGCCAGGATGGTCTCAATCTCCTCACCTTGTGGTCCGTCCACCTCAGCCTCCCAAAGTGCTGCGATTACAGGCATGAGCCACCGCGCCCGGCCACAAGTTTTGCATATTTACAGACACTGACAGCCTCTCCCACACACCCTTTCTAACAGAGGAGTCCCTAGATTGTGATCTTGGTGAAGGCCAAAGACTTATGGGTCCTGCTAAGTATGTGTTGAAGTATTTCTGCCTGTCCCAATATCTGTCACTCCAAACTGCCTGGTCCCAAGGTGGGCCACAGAGGGAAGGAAGGGGAGGGGCTTCGAGAGGAGGCCAAGAGGGAAGGTGACTAACCCAGCCCTTGGTTCAAAGAGCTGGGTGTGTGGAGACAGAGGAAGTAGGACTGACCCCCCCTGTTGAGGCAGAGCCTGGGGGAGCCCTGGCAAGCTTAGGGAGGCCCTGAGACCCGAGCACCTTCCTGAATCTTCAAAGGCAGCTTTTTTCAATGAGGGACATTGGGCCATTGCTTTGCCAGGCTGAGCACACAAAATCAATGATGGCTGCTAATGAAGGGTCTGCTGCCACCAGGGGTGCTGGCCTGGGCACTCCGGTGTCTCCACCTCCAGAAACAGCTTCTTCCAAAACCCAGGCTAAGTCCATCTTCCCTCCTCCCATCCCCCACTTCTCCCAGCCCTACATGCCCATAAAGGGCCTCTCTGGAGACCAGAGCAAAAGCCAGAGGCTTCAGAGGCAGTGAGAGGGCTTGAGGGCAGAACTGAGGGAGCACAGGAGGCTGAGGGGATGACATTCAGGAGGCAGAGAGGCAAAGGCAGAGAGTAGCTGTGGATGGGAATAGGAGGTCGCAGCCCTGCCCCCACACATGTCCTGCTTCCCAAAGCCTAGAACACAGAAGGAAACCCCTGGAGGCTTTCACCTGCTTTGTCTTTTTGGGCAAACACTAATTGGAAGGAGCAGCTGCCAGAGGCCAGGACCTCCTGGGCTGAGGCTGCTCTCAGAGGATAGAGGGAAAGGAGAGACCAAGGCTGGGGGCAGGGCCTGTCCCCTCCCCTAAAACTGCCACATAAGTGTCATTCAGCTGGACACAGTAGCTCAGGCCTCAGCATTTTAGGAGGCCAAGGCAGGAGGATCACTTGAGCCCAGGAGTTCAAGACCAGCCTGGGCAACATGGTGAAGCCCCGTCTCTACAAAAAAAAAAAAAAAATGCACACCAAAATTAGCCAGGCATGGTGGCACACACTTGTGGTCCTAGCTACTCTGGAAGCTGAGGTGGGAGGATCGCTTGAGCCCAGGAGTTCAAGACTGCAGTGAACCATGATCCCACCACTGCACTCCAGCCTAAGCAACACTCTGTCTCAAAAAAATAAACAAAAGAGCTGACACTGATGAAGACACAGCTAGTAAGTGATGGAGACAGGATTCAGACTCAAGTAGCCAGCCTGGCCTAGTTTCTGATTTCTGCCGTTTGAGAATGTGGGGGACCCCTATCATCACTGAATGTTCCACAGGTGTTTGTGCAGGACCCACAGGTCTTTGACCTTCACCAAGATCACAGTCTAGGGACTCCTCTGCTAGGAAGGGTGTCGGGGGAGAGGGGGAGAGGTTTCTCACATCGTCCTTGTCTCCCATTGTGTCTATAAACATGCAAAACTTGTTTCCCCCAAGCAACCTAGGGAGAGTTGAAAATCTTTCTCTGCTGTCTCAAGCATGGCTCTTGCTCAGCCTCAGCCTTACCCTAATCCTGATGGAGGTATTCGTATTGTTTTTAGAGAGGACAGAATGAGGACCTTGCTCAAGGTCTCACAGCAAGGAGGAGGCAGACCCGGGATTTGAATCCCGGGCACGATGGGGGCCTTTCAAACCCCAGGGCCACGCAATAACCACATCTGGCCGGGCAGGCGGGAGGTGGATTGAGATCAAAGATGGGGGGGCAGTTCAGTAGACACATCAAGCCGCCTCCCCCTCGCCCCCCCAACTGGTTTGCACACTTGTCCAGGGAGGGTTCAAGAAGAGTTTACGAGCTCTTGGAAGAGGCTGCGTGTTGGGAAGAGACAAGCTAACTAACCCTCCCGGGTGTGGACGAAGGCTACGACCACGGGATGGGGAGAGCTGGAGGGGTCCGGGAGCTGAGGGGCCTTTCTGCAGCGTCTGGGAGCCCAGTGGGGCGGGGCGGCTTCCGCGGTCTCCATGGCGACGCGAGGGCCCCGGGGGAGAGCCCTCTGCGGATCGATCTCGCTCCAGTCACACTCAATCCCGAGTGAAAGGGGATTTTTTAATGCATCTATTAGCTGCTCTGAAAATGCCAATTGAGTTCAGAAGGGACATCAGCCACCATAAGAAAACAATGTGACGGCCAAGACCTTGCAGTGGGAGGAAGGGGACACCCAGCGCAAGGTACCCGCAACCAAGCCTGAGCCTAGCCTTGGTGAGGGGAAGAGAGGGTGGCCTCTCTCCAGGGCCTTTACGCCTCACCAGTCCCCAGGGTTTGTGGATTTAGCTGGAGTTGTGCCGCAGCTCTTCTACAAAGTTGAGCAACCTGCAGCTCAGTTCCCCTGCGGGGCACAATCCCGGAAGACTTCCTGAAGGAAGCAAGATTCTAAGGGGCCTTTGAAGATGTACACTCAGCAAATCCTGGACTCAGGTGAAAAATAAGACCTAGTGAGCTTTTGCCCAGAGCTTTACAATTTATAAAGGACTCCCTGGTTCGCTCTAAGTTTAGTCCTCTTAGTGACTAACAATAGGAGCAGGGTAATTAGGAGTCCATTTTACAGTTGAGGAAACCAAGGCTGGGGGGCCTAAGGATAAGAGGCTTGTTGCCAAGGTCCTTCAGGCATAGTCAAGGCTGGAATTTCGTCTCCCTTAGGAGAAGGAGCTGAAGGAGCTCGCTTGGGCCACAGGGCTTGGGGAGCTGAGATCCGAGTTGGGATGGGTGGGGCTGGGGAGTTGGGCTGGCTTCTCAGTCACGTGTTAATTGAGGCTAAGGAGGGCTCTGGAGGAGGTGGGGCGTGGGAGGAAGAGCTGGGGTTGGGGGCTTAGGTACACAATTACTTTCCTCTGTTGTCATCGTGTCTGGAGACTTCTTTGCATATGCAAATGAGTGCATCCTCTCACAATTACACAGTAATCAGGAGCAAATTACCTTCTTGCTGTTTATTTTCAGCGTCCTTAATTAATCCAGTTATTAGACGATTAATGAAGCTTGTTTGGTTAGAAATTCATAGCAAGAATGGACAAGGGGGTGTGTATGCGTAAGGTGTGGGAGCGGGGGAGGTACTGCCTTTACCCAGAAATAGAGACAGTCCCAGGGTTTCCCCCTCAGCACTCTCTCCTTCTCAGCCTCGCTCGCCCCTGTCCTCCCCAATTTGTGGCACACCCCCCAGCCCCACCCCATCTTTCCCCATCCCACCATTCCCAGCTTCCTCTTACAGCCCATCACCTCCTCCATGAAGCCTCTGTGGATGGGAAGGCAGCCCTTAGTGTTCTCCAGAGCCCCCTGAGGGGGACTAGAGTCCCAAGCAAGACCAGAGGTCTAGGGTCAGCTCCAGGCCTCCCACTGCCTTTAGGGTCAATTCCAGGTCCCCTAACTCCCACTCCTTCCCATCCACTGCTCTCCCCAGACTGTAGCCAGGCAGTGCTGCGAAGTCAGCCCTCACCCTCCCAGTCAAAAGGAACCTCCCCCACCAGGCGCAGTGGCTCACACCTGTAATCCTAGCACTTTGGGAGGCCGAGGTGGGTGGATCACCTGAGGTCAGGAGTTCAAGACCAGCCTGGCCATCACGGTGAAACCCCATCTTTAAAAAAAAAAAAAAAGGAACCTCCCACAACCTGTGGACCAAAGGGGTGTGGGAGTTTCCCTTTGTGGATGTGAAACCACCAGGCCCAGCTTGAGGGATCACTAAGATTATATACATTTTTAATTTTAACAGTGATGATCTGAGCCCCTGCATTCTCATGCTAGCAGCAGTCCAGCATTTCTGGGCACCCCAGGACAGTGTTCATGTCCCACAGATCCATCCTTGGGTCATTGTAGTCTGACTTTTTCTATCCACCTGCTTTTAAGATCTTTTTAGGTTTCTGCAGTTTCTTTTCTTTTTTTTTTTTTTTATGGTCCATTGGGAGGCAATCTGCAGTTTCACTATGATGTTTGTAGGTCTAGATTTCTTCTCATTTACTCTGCTTAGAATTCTTTATATTTCCTTCCCATGATTTATCTTTTTTATTATTTCTGAAAAATTTCTAATCAACACATTGTTAAATATTGCGTCTCCCATTCTCTCAGTGATCTCCTTTGGAATTCCTATATGACATCTGTTAAACTCCTCTTTCTGTATTCCATATTTTTTTCCCATTGTTGATATTTTTCTCTCTGTGCTGCACTGTAGCAATGATTTCTTCGTATTTGTCTTCCAGTTCACTAATTATCTCTTCAGCTGTATCTAATATGCTGTCTAACCCATCTATTGGGTTTTAAATTGCAACATTATCATTTTTATTTCTGAGTCTATTTGTTCATTTTCATAATTTGCCTGGTTATCCTGATAGCACCTTTATTTCTTTAAACATTTTAAACATGTTACTTAGAAATATTCTGGGCCAGATGTGGTTGGCTCACGCCTATAATACCAGCACTTTGGGAGGCCAAGGTGACAGGGTACTTGAGGCCAGGAGCTTCAGACTACCAACATAGTGAGACATAGTGAGACCCTGTCTCTACAAAAAAGAAAAAAATACCCGAGCATGGTGATGTGAACCTGTCATCCCAGCTGCTCAGGAAGCTGAGGAAAGAGGATCACTTGAGCCTAGAAGGTAGAGGCTGCAGTGCGCCAAGATCACATCACCATTGCACTCCAGCCTGGGCGACAGATGGAGATCTTGTCTCTAAAAAATTCACACCACAGCACACACACACACACACACACACACACACACACACACACACACTGGATCTGATTATTCCAATATCTTAAGTCTTGAAGGTCTACTTCTGCCATTTTCGGTTTTTACTGACTCACTTGTTATCTGTTGTTTCCCTGTATGCTTTGTAATTCTGTATTGTAAACTCAAGCTTAGCTGGTCTCTATCCATGGGAATCCTGTTTAGCAAAAGTTGAAGGTGTGTCCCCTCCCAAGAGAATTTGCTTTTGCTTCTGCCAGCCAGGCGGCTAGGTGCTACCAACACACTTGGAGTTAGTTCCACCACCTGGCATTGCCTGGAACACACGTAATGCAAATATTTACGCAAACCCCTGTGTGGTCAGGCTTGTGATTACAAAATTTAAAGAAGGCTTTTTTTTTTTCCTACAAAGAGAACATGCCAAAATAGACAAATGTTCTTATCACTTCCCTTTGCCACTGAATGGATGTTTTTCTCTATCCTTCCACAAAAAGTGTAGCCTTTTCAGAGTCTTGGTTTTTTTTTATGGAGCTCTCAATTACAACTCCCCCACCGCCCTGGGCCCGCAGCCCTTCTTCCCCGCGGGGCCTTTTCACAACCAAGCCTCTAGGCCTGTGGTTCGCCACCTGGACAGTTTTGTCCCCCGGGAGAGGTTTGGCAAAGTCTGGCAACATTTCTGGTTGCCACACTAGAGGAGGAAAGTGCTACTGGCATCTGGTGGGTTGAGGCCAGGGGTGCAGCTAGACATCCTCCAACGCACGGGACAGCCCCTCACAACAAAGAATCATCAGGCTCAAAACGCCCGTCATGCTGCTGTTGGGAAACCTGATCAGGCTCTTGCAGAAGCATGATCTGCAAACCACCTGAGGCCTCCCAGCAGCTTCCGAGTCCCTCACACTCAGGCTCCCAGCAGCCTCTTTATGTTTGACACCCTAAAGGTTTTCCTTGTATTCATTCATGTATTCACTTGACAAACCCAGCCATGTATTGAAAAAGAATGGTTGTTTCATTTTATGGAGCGCTTCTGGGTGTTCTGTGGCTGGCGATTCTTCAAGGCATCCACCATCCCTCGCGCCTGCATCCTCTGCTCTAATGTTTACTGCTTCAGCTCGCCTCTCTCTGCCTGGTAACTGCCTTCTCGATTTCACCCCCCTCTCCCTGCACCAGTGTGCAGCTGGAAGCCCAGAGCATGTGCTCCTGAAGGTTTGGGAGACAGTGAGCAGGGTCTTGAGAGTGCGTAACCCGCTTGCCAGCAGCAGTGGCTCTTGAGGCTCACAAACCCACAGATCCCACCCTCCTTGTGGCCCGTGCCTGATTCCACAACCTCCTGCCTCTCCAGATCTCCAAGTCTCTTCACCTCCCTGGCTCACAGCCTCAGGGTGTCCTCTCCCCGCACCCCGCTCCCCATCGGTGGCCCTAGACCCAAGCGATGCCTGCGGCAGGAATACTTACTGCTTCCCGCGGAGTCTGTGTCAGCCTGGTTCACTCCAGCCCACACAGGGTGCTCAGCACTGACTTGTTCAATGAACAAATGGATGATTGAATAAATGAATGAATGAATGAGGACTGGCTCTGGGCCCAGGCAAGGCAGTCCTAATAACTGAAAATACATTTCTGGAGTCTGGTTATTCAAGTCAAAGTGACACCATGTTGGGACAGCCACAGTTCAGTCTAACTGTGCATTTAGGGAAAAGCATTTCCCTAAGGCTTCGAGGGCACAGCCGGGATAGAGACGCTCCCAATTTACATGACTAAACAGCACACGGGCAAACTGCAGCATCTGCATTGCGATTTGTGGTGACTTTTCAGTTTCCTCCTCTGCAAACAAATGGGGGTGGGCTCTGGCTTGCTTGTGTGTAACTAAAGGGCCCCACCTGGAGTGAAGAAAAAGCAAACAGAATCTGTTCCAAAGTAGTTCGTTCTGCACCTCCAGAAACACAAACTTTCAGCAACCCTAGCTGGCCTCTCTCCATAAAGCAAAGCAAGGTCTCTGTCCTCCTAATGGAGCCTAGGATTTCAGGCATTTGCTCCGTTTATTCATTCATTTAATAAATATTTATAGGACATCTTCCATGTACCAGGCACAGTTTCAGGATTCGGAAGTTCAGTAGAAAACGGGCCAGGCACAGTGGCTCATGCTTGTAATCCCGGCACTTTGGGAGGCTGAGGCGGACGGATCACCTGAGGTCAGGAGTTAGAGACCAGCCTGGCCAACATGGTGAAACTCCGTCTCTACTAAAAATACAAAAAATTACCCAGGTGTGATGGCAGGCGCCTGTAATCCCAGCCACTCAGGCGGCTGAGGCAGAAGAACTGCTTGAACCCAGGAGGCAGAGGTTGCAGTGAGCCCAGATGGCACCTCCGCACTCCAACCTGGGCAACAAAGCAAGATTCCATCTCAAAAAAAAAAGGAAAGAAAGAAAGAAACGAGCAAAGTTCCTACCTGCACAGCGCTTCTGTTCTGCGACACAGTAGCTACTGTCAGGCAGTGATGAACTCTAGGAGGAAAGATGAAGCGGCAGGTGCATCCTGCAGGGATGCAGGGTGGGTGCTGTCCAAGGTGGGCCAGTCAGGAAACGCTTCTCTGTGAAGGCAGCTTAGCTCAGCAGAGCGCACCAGAATTAGGGGGAAGAGTGTTCCCTGTTGAAGAAACAGCAGCTGAGTGTTTGGGAAGAGTGAGGAGGCCCAAGTGGCTGGAGTGAGACAAGGAAGGAGATGAGGCTGGAGAAACGCCCGGGGACTGGGGCCCACAGAGTCTCACAGGCTGGGCCAGGGTTTGGGGTTTACTTAAAGGGTGATGGGAAGCTGTGGAGGAGGGTTTTCCCTTCAGCAGGGGTGTGGAAGGATCCATGGACATTTCACAGGATCCCTCTGGCTGCTGTGTGGGGGTCTAACTGAAGGCCAAGAGCTGAAGCGGGGATCCACTGTGGGGGGACTCTCAGAACCCAGGCTAAGGATGCGGGGATGGGACCATGTGCAGAGAAGCTGCTGGATTCTGGAGGATGTTAAGGCAAGAGCAGCTGCAGACACACTAATGAGGAGGGTGAGGAAGTGGGAGGAGCCAAGGTTGACCCCAAGGTTTCTGCCCATGAGGGTAGAGGGTCCTTTTACTGAGAGTAGGAGGGGAGGAGGAGCAAGTGGAGGGGGTGTCGGGTCGCCTGGAGGTGCCTGGCAGAGCTGGGGTAGGGAGTGGGCCACACAGGTCAAGTTCAGGTGCGAGGGCAGGGTTGGAGAAGCACAGTTAAGAACTGCAACCACGGGACCTGATGGGATCCCCCAGGGAGCAAGCACAGGGGAAGCAAAGGATTCCGTGGTCTGAGCCCAGAGACCAGACACTTCACAGGTCACCATAGGTGCCTGTCAGGCCCCATCCTGCTTAAAGCTTCCCGGCGGCCTTCCCGTGGATGCCTAGGGCCCAGCCTCTCTGCCCTCACCTCCCTCTACCCTCCACCCCAATCACTCTGGGCTGCCTCATGGGCCTCCTTCAGTTTCCTAAACTTGCCAGAGCAGACCCCTTCCACCCCAGGGCCTTGCACATGCTATCTCCTTTCCCTAAAACGCCTTCTCCCGCTCTTTCCCTGACTTCCTCAAATGGCCTTCCCTGACTCCCCATTCTAAAGTAATCACACACGTGCATGAGTGCCCACACACACACACCATTATTTTCCCTCAAGAGACCTTGTTCATGTCTTTCAAAGCACTTATTACAAACTGTCATTATCTGTATATGAGTGTGTTCATTTGAGAAATGTCTGTCCCCCCTCTTCCCCACTTGACCATAAGCTTCATGAGACAAGGAACATTAGCTGTTTTCACCATTGTGACAGTAAGATATTTGCTGAATGAATAACTGGGGAACCGATACCAACACTGGTTGATCGTGTGCTATGTTCTTGATACCGTGCCAAACATTTACATACCCAACTGTAATAGCCATCATCACTGCTCGCCAATAGCTCCAGTTCTCCTCTTCTAGGCACATAGGATTACATATCCCCATCCCCCTTGAGATGTGGCTGCAGGACTTGCTTTGACAATGAAACGAGAGAAAGGACTTCTGTCGCTTTCAGGTGGAAGCACGGAAGAGCCAGCGTGCAGTTCTCCATGTTCTCGTCCCCTGCCAGGGAAGCCTTGCGTGAAGGTTGGAGAGGCCTGCACCATCTGCAATTCCTGAATCACTATAATGAGCAGATCCCCCTCCCCCAGACCCACATAGATAGATAGTGTGAGTGAGGAAAAACAATCTTGTGGTTTTAAGCCACTGAGAATTTTGTGACTGTCACATGCATAACCCAGCCCACAGTGCATTCATTTAATTCTTCCAGCAACCCTGTGACATGCTGTCTGCACCCACTGCTCAGAACCATTCAACTAACACATATTGAGTCCCCACTAGAAGGGAGGCACTGACCCCACAAAGAGAAATAAGAGCTGGCCCCCAAGAAGTTTATGGTCTGGAATGTAGAAATCGCCAAGAAAGCACATTAAAATGTAGTGTAGCGGAGGTACAGCAAAAGGAGAATCTTTTTCCAAAAAATGTTATTATTATTATTTTAGAGACAGGGTCTCGCTATACTGTCCAGGCTGATCTCAGACTCTTGGCCTCAAGCAGTCCTCCTGCCTCGACCTCCTGAGTAGCTAGGACTACAGTCTCGTGCCACCGATCTTGACCTAATGATGCCCATTATCCAAGCAGGTAGAGGTGGAGGTACCAGAAGGATACCTGGCACAGGGATCAGCCCACACAAAGCTCAACACTGGTGGAGAATCAGTGGCACGCAGGTACATCAGTTCAAGTAGATGCTAAGCTACTCTTACGGACTCTCCAACATATAATGGCTTAAACCAGTTACAAGTTGAGTTCTTCCACACATAACAGCCCAGAGCTTGGTACTCCTAGGCTACAGTGTGGCTCTGCCATCCCTTAAAGCTGACTTCAGTCTCTGAGTTCAGGGTGGCTACTCCCACTCCTGCCATCACATCTGCATTCCAGTAGGAGGGGGAGAGGAAAGGGCTGAAAGGAGTACATGCCCATTCCTTTTAAAGATATGACCTAGGAGCACTAGTGTTCACTCTCCGCTTCTGGCAGCTCCACCATTCAGTCATCCATGCCAGCACTGCCCCACTCCTCCTGCTCAGTTACCCTCTCCATCCAACTGAGGCCCTGTCCCCAGGGCCTCATCTCTCACCAGGCCCACAGCACTGGCCTCCTAACAGGTCTCTCAGCCTCCAGGTCAGACCCTTCCAACCTACCACCCACAGAGTGGCTGTCCCAGTTCACAGCTCCAACCAGGTCACTCCCTTCTTAGAAGAAAGTCCAGGCCACTGGGTGTAGCCCACAGGCCCCCTCCCCCTCGACCTTGCCTGGCTCTTCAGCCTCATCTCTCAACCCTGGAGAGCTCATCTTGGTCTTCCCAATATCTCTACTGGGTCTCTCTTCCCAAATACACTGTTGATCGTCTCTGTCCTTTGCTCATCTCTGAAATACCCTTCCCCCGTCTCCATTCCACCGCACAGACATTTAGGGATCAGCTCAGGTTAACTCCCTCAGGAAGGGGACTCAGAGACCCTCTTCTGAGCTCCTGGTGTGTGTGGCCACTCTCCTCTTTCCCAAATTGTATAACTGTTTCTTCAAGCTAGTTGCTCCACGTCTCCAAGGACTGCAGTATATCCGGGCTCACAGCAGTGCTTCAAAAACAATTGAATGGAGAAATGAATGGTGGAGGCAGAAGCCAACCAGAGTGTCTTAGGGAGGCAGTGTGGACTGGAGGCGAAGGACGAGGGCTGAAGCCAGACTGCCTGGGTTCAAATCCCAGCTCCACCACCTCCTGCTGTGTGCACTTGAGCAAGATATATAAACACTTTGAGCCCCAGTGTCTCCGTCTGTAAAATGGGAACAAAAAGAGTACTTCCCCCATACACTTGTTGTAAAGATGAAACAGCTCAACACGAGTAAAAGGTAAAATAGCGCCTGGCACTGCGTGAGTTCTTCTTGTTATTGGACTGGGGCAGTGAGAAAGCTCAGGCGAAAGCAAGCAGGGGGCAGCCCGATGGGTCTGCACCCCAGAAAGACAGGACACGCCCACTGCCAGCCGAAATGAGGGGACCGGGATGTCTTAGCCAGACTGGGCTGCTGTGACAAATGACCATAGACTGGGTGGCATAAACAACAGAAATTTACGTCTCCGCAATTTTGGAGGCTAGAATTCTAAAATCAGGGTGCCAGCATGGCTGGGCTCTGGTGAGGGCCGACAGCCACCTTCTGTTGTATCCTCAATGGCAGAGAGCAGAGCGAGAAGCAGGATCTCTCAGGACACTTACAAGGGCGCGAATCCCATTCCTGAGGGCTCTGCCCTTGGGACCTCATCTAATCCTAACCACCTCCCAAAGCCCCCACCTCCGGATACCACCACTTTAGGGGGTAAGGTTTTAACATTATGAATTTGGGGAGGACACAGAGATTCAGTCTTTAACAAGGGACCAGATTTACCATCTTGTCTGAAACAACTAAAACAAACAAACAAACAGATAAAATACATGGAACCATGGTTCTCAGGACGTTAGACATTAAGCAGTGAATGACAGGGGTCCCTAAGAGATGGGAAACAGATGTGAGACTACCATTGTCCCACTTAGTGCACAGGGAGAGGGGACCCAGGCAGAGCAGACTGAGCTGGAGTTCAGGGAGGCCGAGAGGGCTAGAGATTACAGGCCAGAGTGCAGCGAGGAGAGACTTCAAGAAAGCGAGCCCCCAGGCCCTCCTGGAGCTCTCAGCTAAATACTGCTCCATGCATCAGGTTCCAGGGAGGAAACTGTCTGAGGCTGATTAGAGAGAACCATCCCTGGAGCTCGCACATGATCCACCAGCCAGAGTGGAAAACTGTATCACTCACAGGACACAGGCTAGAGAACCCACAAAGATTTGCCTCGGAAGTGGGGCACGATTAGCCCTGGACTAGATGCTGCTCTGGTCCTGTGCAGCAAAGTTTAAAAGCAAGACCTGAAAGGATCAAACCATGTCACCGTGTCCAAGTAACTTAACCGCATTCCAGACAAAGCTCAAGAATATTTCTTTGTATGCAAAAATAATCAGCACCCAATGAAGGAAAATTCACAACGTCTGGCATCCAATCAAAAATGACCTGGAGCTGGGTGTGGTGGCTCACGCCTGTAATCCCAGCACTTTGGGAGGCCGAGGCAGGTAATCACTTGAGGTCAGAAGTTCTAGACCAGCCTGGCCAACATGGTGAAACCCCATCTCTACTAAAAACACAAAAATTAGCCAGACATGGTGGTGCACGCCTGTAATCCCTGCTACTTGGGAGGCTAAGGTAGGAGAATCACTTGAACCCAGGAGGTAGAGGTTGCAGTGAGCCAAGATTGTGCCATTGCACTCCAGCCTGGGCAACAGGGCAAGACTCCCATCTCAAAAAAAAGAAAAAATACTTGGTATACATAGGAGGAGGAAATGTGGCCCATAATGAGAAAAAAAAATCAATCTGGAAATGACACACGATAGAATTAGTAAGCATGGATGTTCAAACAGTTATTGTAATTGTACTGCACATGTTCAAGAAGCTAAAGGACAAAATGAACTTTTAACTAGAAACATGGAAGAAAAGAGAAGATCCCATTGCGATTCTCGTGGTAAAAGCTACAATGCTGAGATTTCTAGAAATGTGCCGGATACAATTAACAGCATATTGGATACCACAGAAGAAAAGGCTGGTGAACTCGAAGACACAGCCATAGAAACTACACACAATGAAACACAGAAGGAAAAAAGGCCAGGAAAAAAATGAATAGAGCATTATTCAGTTGTCAGACAACTTGGAGGCCTAATATATGTATAATAGAAGCCTCTGAAGGTGAGCAGATAAAAGGGGTGGACGGAAACATTCTTGAAGAAATAATGGCCAGACATTTTCCAAATATAATAAAAGTTTTGAACCCACAAATCCAAAAAGTTCACCAAAATCCAAGTAAAAGAAAAACAAGGGCCGGGTGCAGTGGCTCATGCCTGTAATTCCAGCACTTTGAGAGGCCAAGGCGGGCAGATCACGAGGTCAGGAGATAGAGACCATCCTGGCCAACATGGTGAAACCCTGTCTCTACTAAAAATACAAAAATTAGCCGGCTGTGGTGTCTCATTCCTGTAGTTCCCAACAACTCAGGAGGCTGACGCAGGAGAATCGTTTGAACCAGGGAGGTGGAGATTGCAGTGAGCTGAGATCTCACCACTGCACTCCAGCCTGGTGACAGAGTGAGACTCCATCTCAAAACAAAAAAAAAGAAGCAGAAGAAAAGACACACACACACACACACACACACACACACACAGACGACATCAAGGCACGTCATAACCAAATTGCTTGAAACCAGTGAGAAAGATAAAACTTTAAAAGCAGCCAAAGGAACGAAACGTTATATACAAAAGGACAGATAAGGATGATGGCTGATATTGGGATGCTCCTTGGGAACAATGCCATGCCATTCAGATTCAGAAGACAGGGAGCAACACCTTTAAAGCATTAAAATAAAGGCTGTGCCGGGAGCCACAGTGGCTCAGGCCCTTTCTCCTGGCATATAAGGAAGAGAGGCCAGGAGTTCAAGGCCAGCCTGGGCAACATAGAAAGCTCTCATCTATATATGTGTGTATATATATATATAAAGGGATAAAGGCTGAAACCTGCAGCAGGAGCTGGGAGACAATGACAGCCATCCAAGGGAGAGAGGTGATGAAGGCATGAATCCAGGAGGTGGCCCTGGGCACGGAAGCAGGCAGAATGTTGGGGATTAGCGACTGATGAGAGTTGGGAAAGGGGCCTAGAATAAGGCACAGGTTTCTGGCTTGCATGGCTGTGGTCACCAAGATGGCGATCGTGGGAGACAGGAAGCAGAAGACTTAAGAGGTTTGGAAGCTGGGAGAGAAATATAAATTTAGCACTTGTTAGATGGCATATTAGTTAGGATAGAGAAAGCTATAACTGGCTGAGCGTGGTGGCTTACACCTGTGATCCCAGCACTTTGGGAGGCTGAGGCGGGTAGATCACTTGAGGTCAGGAGTTCAAGACCAGCCTGGCCAACATGGTGAAACACTGTCTTTACTAAAAATTCAAAAATTAGCTGGGCATGGTGGTAGGCATCTGTAATCCCAGCTACTCAGGAGGCTGAGGCAGGAGAATCACTTGTACCGGGGAGGAGGAGGTTGTAGTGAGCCAAAATGGCACCACTGCACTCCAGCCTGGGCGACACTGAGACTCCATCTCAAAAAAAAAAAAAAGAAAAGAAAGAAAAAGCTATAACTTAATAACAAACGCTGAAATCTCAGCATGTTAGCGTAAAATAAGTTTATTTCTTGTTTATAGGAAGTTCATCGTGGGTTGACAGAGGCTCTCCTCCATCCGGTGATTCAGGGACCCAGGCACCCTCCATCTTCTAGGCCGCCGTTTCAACATGTGACTTCCCAGGTTAGTGCAGCAAGAGAAGACAGACATGGAGGAAGTACCCAAGCCTCAGTCCAGAAGTGACTGGCATTATTTATGCCCACAGGTCATTGACCAGAACAGTCACATGGCCTTAATCCAGCTGCAAGGGAAGCGGGGAAACATAGGAGACCATGGGATATTTGGAAAGCTCTGAGGCCATGAATTTAATGAGAGAGGACATAGAACTTTTGAAGGGGCAGAAGAAAAGAGTTCCAGGCCTGGAGCCCCAGAAGGAGCCCTAGCGTTTGAGGAGTGGGTGGAGTAAAGAGGCCCAAAACCACAGAGGAGGGAGAATCTGGGTGGGAGGAGGGCCGCAGAGAGCCTGCTGTCCTGGAAGGTAAGGCCACCAAGGTTCAAGGGTGGGGCTCACATCCTCTCCCTATCTCCTGTGCTCGTGCAATGATTTTGTAGTCTTGAAATCATTTTCAGTAGATACTATTCTCTCTGTCTCATAGAGGTGGAGACTGAAGTTTGGAGAGCTAAGACGCTCAGGTACCCAAGTCACAGAGACCGGCAACAGGACAAAGCCAGGGTCTCTAACCTGGCTCCTCAGTTGGCCTTACCTGTGCATGGCCCCAGATCCTGCCTGTGCCCCGACCACCTCCGTGGGTTGGATGAAGGTGGATCCTTACCCCAAGCTCCTCTCCCTGTTTCCCCAAGAGCATCTTACAAGCTCAGAAAGAAGAGTCTTTACGAGGCCCTCTAAAAACCATGCACTCCCCCTAACTTTCCAGATTGAAGGAGGGCAGGTGATGAGGCTGTGGGTGGGGGTTTCTGAGGCCTCTCAGGTCTAGACAAGCATCCTGACTCTCTGGACCTCAGTTTCCTCTTCTGTTAATGTGTTTGGATGGTCTTTGGGGCCCCACCCAGCTTACCCCCTCGTTCTATGCTTTCTTTACCCATGAGTGAAGGAATGGCGGAGTGCAGGGCTGGCAGACCCACCCTCATTGATCCCCTCCACCAACAACCCCCACTGCTCTCCATCCTCCTCCACTGCTCCAAATGTTAACAAACTGGGCACATGGAAAGCTGAGGTGGGTGGATCATAAAGTCAGGAGTTCGAGACCAGCCTAGCCAACATGGTGAAACCCTGTCTCTACTAAAAATCTAAAAAAAAAATTTTTTTTTAATTAGCTGGGCATGTTGGCGTGTGCCTGTAGTCCCAGCTACTTAGGAGGCTGAGGCAGAAGAATTGCTTGAACCCAGGAGGTGGAGGTTGCAGTGAGCCAAGATTGTGCCACTGCACTCCAGCCTGGGTGACAGGGTGAGACTCTGTCTCAAAAAACAAAACAAAACAAAAAAACCCTCTTCCTCCAGTCACAGTCTGGGCTGGGGAAACCAAAGGAAGGGCTTGATCTGCATACTCGAGCCCCTCCCCAACCCCCTAGCATGTGCACAGTTGCCATAGCAACTGGCCCCAAAAGACTCTTCTTGGCAGTAGCCTCCCCTTTCTGCACTGCTGGCTGCTTACCCAGGCTCTGAGCACTCAGAGCTCAATCCCTTATTTTAAGGATGAAGAAAGCGAGGCCCAGAGAGGGAAAGCTGCTTGCCCAAGGGCACACAGCAAGTTAGTGGCAGAGCCTTACCTAGAATCCAGGTCACTCGATTTCCACTCCAGGGTGCCTGTCATCCTAGGAGGAAGATGGGGGTCACTTTCTACCCAGTGACAAGCGTGCTACATCTGTGCTTTCCTCTTTCCTCAGGGGAAGACCTGAGGAAGCTTAAGTGAAGAAACTGACTTTGGGCAGAGACTCTCAGATATTGCTGAGTGCTAGTGGGTGGGGATACAGCTAAATAGGCTCCTCTAAGTATCCATTCCAGCCCCGTCTCCTTCATTCACTCATTCAGCAAACACTTGTATGCCTGCTACATGCCAGGTACTGTCCTAGGCCCTGAGATTCAGCTGTGATGAAATAGAAAACAGTCCCTGCCGTGGTGGGGCTGACAGTCTGGCGGTGGGTGGGAACTATGAGCAAGCCCGCTGAATACAGGATGAAGTCTGGGGCTGAGGGGCCTTCAGGAAGTGGAGGAGGGCCTGCCCTTGAGTTCGGGTAATCTGGGAAGCTCTTTCAAAACCAGATCTTGTAAAACTTATCTGTCCCCTGTCCCACACCTTCAGGGTAGCTGGTGTCTTGATGCTGAACTCCAGTATGGTTGCCGGCTGGTTGATGAGTTTTGGGAGACCATGCCTTTGCTCAGAAGCCTGAGGCTATAACCACAGAATTCTGGGCACTGACGCTGGAGTTGGGAAGACGTTTGAGGGCAGCGGACTCCCTCAAACCACGTGGGCAGCTGGCCGGCCTGTTCCAGCTGGCCTGCAGGCTTGGAGAACGATTTTAGATGCTCCAGGAAGGATCACCCATTGGCACTCACCAGCACCAAAATAATGACAGAAATGCATCTCCTGGTGCAAAAAGACAGCCCTTCACCTCAGAGTTAGAAAGAACAGGTGCCCTGAGAGGAGACGCCAGTTGCCCTGCAGTCAGCAAACCCTTTCCTGGGAGTAGAGTTTGGTTTAACTCTTTGTTATGGAAATTTTCCCACATACAGGAAAGAGAGCAGGATAAAGACTTCCCATGTGCCCATACCCCGCTCAAGAATCATCCACTTTTGGCCACTTTGACTTCAGCTCTGCCGCTCCCTGCCCACTGTACTTTGAAGCAAACTGGGGCTGGTTTTAGAATAAAAGGAGGAAGAGGTGCCCTGGAAGTTAAGTGGGTCCCCGGGGGGTAGCTGCACCCGGAATGGGGGTGGGGGTCCTGGTTCTGCGGATGGAGTAGGAAGAGGTCTGGCTGAAGAAGCCAAGCCCCGTTTCCTGCACCAACCCCACCTCCCTTTGTTTTCTCCCTCCCCCCCCCCGCTTTTTCCCCTCACTCGCAATAAAAACATAATTATGGGGCTTTATAGAAAAAAAGGCAAATTATGGTGACATGCTTTAATTATCCGCCAAGCAATGGCGGGCTGAATTACACAGGCAGGGCCTCGGAGGTTACCTAAAAATAAAGCAAGAAGCCTCATCAGATGCTAATTGCTGCTTTGCCAACTGAAGTGAGATTCTGGTGCCGAGAGCCATTCAGTGCTGGGTTGGGGGCAGGGGGGGGTGGGTCTGAGCCCTGTGAGGCTCAGAGTGCCAGGGCCAAGCCCTGAGGGGCAGCTGGGACCATCTAGGGCAGGCAGGAGGACAGAAGGAGCCCTCAGTGCCAGGGGAGTGCCTCCGTCTCTCCTCCCTGTTCAGTGGGCAGATGGAAACCTGGGACTGGGAGGTGGACCCAGTGAGGGCGTCAGAAAGAGGCCACCCAGCCTCCTGTAGGCTTGGCATCTCAGGGGCTCCCTAGTACCCCTTGGAGGGCCTGGAGGCTGAGGCGGTGTGGGGGCAGCTGGCACGTCGTCCACTGAGCCCTCTTTCTTGCCTGGCTCTATGCCTCTGCCTCCAGGGCCTGAGATGGTGGGACAGGAGGGGCCCGAGACAGCGAGACGGGGAGGGGCAGACCACAGGATATTAGAGCTCGGAACAGCCCCACTGAGCCGGAAGGGACTTGAGACTCCAGCTTGCCCTCTGCTCCTGAGGCTGGTCTCCCCAGGGTCCTAGGAGTTCCACAGAGGTGCCCTGTGCATCCAGCTGCCCTGGAAGTTGCTGGGCACCTGCTCAGGCTGGTAGCAGTACAACCTTGGGCTTGAGCCCCAGGCAAGCTCGAGTGGGCACTGTTGCTCCCTCCTGACTTCACAAACAAAGTCTGAAACCACACCTGGCCCACTTGGCTGCACAGCCCATCTGCTGGGGGAGCTTTTAAACTGTGCCCATGCCCAGCCCTTCCCCCAGAAGTTCAGGTCCAGTGTTCTGGAGGGGCCCAGCGTCTGTGTAAGTTCCCCTGCTGGTTAGAAAGCGTGCTGTGGGGTGGGATGGCCACTAGCCCAATCCCTTTGTTCGGACACTGAGGAGGCTGAGGCCGTGGGGGTGAGAACATACCCCTTGCACACAGCAAAGGTCTCTGGGGGCCGCTGGCTCCCTATCCAGGGCACCGGGGGACCCTGGACCCTCACCAACATCTTGTTGAGCTCTAACATTCTGAAGATACTCAGCAACATTAATAATTGAGGATGACAGCAAAGGTGAACAGCCAAGCCGTCCGGGAAGGGCCAGGCATTCCTCCCGCCATGGGCATCAGGACAGGTCCCACCCAGGCCAGCTGTGGGCCCCAGCCCTGGCTGCACTGGCCCGAGCCTTCTAGGTGATGGACCCGGGGCCCCGGCAGCACCACCCTCCCAACTGCTGTAGGTCTAGCTGGCCAAAGTCTTGTTAGGGCCTGGTTCCCTCCCATCCACCTCAGGCCCACAGAGCCCACCCACACCTCCGCACCCCAGGGTCAGATGCCCAAAGTCACACCCACCCAAGGCTTCCCTCCTCCACCCACCTCATTCGCACAGTCATTTGACTTTGGGACACAGTCTGCTGTATCTCCCCCTTATGCTGGAAGCTGCCTGAGGGCAGGGCTGTTTCTCTCCACTGGCAGGGCACCAGTAGTCCCTGAGGGCCCCTCCTGAGAGGCAAGGGGCAGCATCCCCCTGGAAGAAGTGACTCTCCCCTTAGAACCTAGATGGGACCCCACAGATATAGAGGGACCTAGCCAAGTCCTGGGCTGAGCATCAAAGCCCTGGGCTCCAGGACCTGCCCTGGACCTAGCCTTGGACCTCAGAGCATCAGTCACTTCAGGAGGGACGTGAGCCACACAGTAGGCAGAGTGCCCAGGCTGGGGGTGCTGCCAGAGTCACCCTGGGGGAGAGCTGGCTGGACCCCCCTCTGCATTCCTATCACCCTCCCCTCCACTACCCTGGAAGCTTTTGGCAGATACCCATGATCTGGCAACCTAGTCTGCCTGAGTGGGCTGGAGCCCTGGGTGGAAATCTCTCCTGGGCAGTGGTGGTCTTAGGAACCACTCTGCACAAGCAGGATGATCAGCGAGACACTTCCCTTCCTGTCTCCCTCGCACAAACATTTATTGAGCATCTACTAGGTGCTGCACACAGATCCCAGGGTAGAAGAGATTTCCTACGCACAGGTGTGTGAGATGCACAGTCCAGGAGTAAGAGCGGGCTGATGGAGGGGGACATAACACCTGGCGTGATTCAATGTCCCAGAATTGAATTGGGCATTGAATTCAATGTCCTTACACCCAGTCCCTGCCCACTGCCCAGGGTTCCTCCAGTCCCTTCCACTGTGCCCCATAGCCCTGTCAGCCAGCCTGGAGGTGGGAGGGGGTGCAGGACCCGGGGGGCAGGGCAGGGGCGGGGCAGGAGGGGGGTGGCACAGGCAGCCCCGTTCCAGCTGCTGCCTGTGGCCTCATTGTGTCGCTGGCTCTATAATTTACCCCTGGCAAGGCCCAGCCCACAAGTGCTCCCACTTCCCACCTCCCAACCTGCCAGGGAAGCGGGTTGAGCCTTCTCAGTGATTGTCTCAGGCCACAGGCCTGAAACAGGCATCCTCACAAACCACCGGGGCCTAAACAGACAATCAGACACTCAAGACAGACACGCATGTGCATGGAGGAACCGGGTGTGCAAACAGACACACAGCCAACACAGCCACGTGGCCACGCCTGTGCCATGCACTTGTGGGCCCACGTGGACACATACCACGCACTGATCTCCAGGACAGACACACATCATCTAAGCACCGAACCTGGAGACAACACAAGCAGGCGGGGGATGGCTGGGATGCTGACAGCCCCGGAAGCTAACTTCTCGAGAGGCGCAGGTTATGGGGGAGCAGGGGCGGGAGGGCAGTCCCAGGTGTGAGGGGTATGAGACAGATGACAGGTAGGGCAGAAAAGTTACCTCCCAGGGCTGCAGGGCAGGGGACACAGCATCTCCCTACCGAGGGGACTACCAGGTGCTGATTCCTGGAATTTCCTGCAATGTCCCTGCCCCTTACCTGGAAACCTGGCCCGTCCCTGCCCAAGGCCTCTCCACGCCACCTAGATCCCAGCCTAGGGAGCAGTCTCCACGGCCCCCAAGCCCTGGGTCTCCACAGCCCAGGTCCTGCTTCCCTCTAGGTCCAGGCCCTCTAGCTGCAGGTTGAGCCTGTGGTCCCGTGGCATGACCCTCAGTGGATATGGAGCCCAGGTGCAAAACCATGTGTTTATTTTTATTAGAAATGTTCTTGGTATAAAAACAATCATGCGCTACACATTGCCGTCAATAACCATCACCAAACACCCAGGCACTGAACTCCGTGTGGTCGGCAGGAGGGGCAGGCGGGCGGGGCACACGGCAGACGGGCGGGGCGGGCGGGCAGGCTGCGGGCCACAGGGACACACACAGAGGCCACCAGGAGGACGCAGCACTTGCAACACACTTGAGATTTGTTTTTGTTTTGGCTTTTTTGTGTTTTGATTTTTTTTCCTTTTTTCTCTTTGTGACATGGAAGGTTTGGTGAATTGGGGAAGGGTGGCAGGGAGAGCAGAGCAACGGGTGCACGAGAATGAAGCGGAGGAGGACAGGAAAGAAAACAGCAGAAGAGTGACATAGGTGGGACCCAAGAAAGCAGGAGGAGCTGAGGACAGAGAGGATGAGGGGGAGTCAGAGGCAAGAGCCAGAAACGAGACACAGAAAGCAGCCGGGGACACCAGAGAGGGGGAAAGGTGAAACAAATTGATAAGAGAACAGAAAGACAGGGCTGGAGACAGACGGGGGTGTCACCAGCAGCACAGACAGACACAGAGGGAGGGAGAGGTCTAGCACTGGGGCTCACACGACCTGAGCCCCTGTGGTTTGGGGCCGGGAGGGGCAATGGTCCAAGATGCAGGCTCTTGTGATGGCCTGGCACTGCCCTGGCCCCTTGTCCTCCTGTCGCCCACCCGGCTTTCCCAGGCTGCCAGCAGTGACGGCCGGGGGCTCTGCTGTCCTCAGCACCAAGCCACGTCCGTGGGCGCCCACGGGCAGGCAAGACATCAGTGGGCCCTTGGGTGTGGCCCTGGCCCGACGCACCATCCACAGGGTCACGGCTCTTCCTCCTGCTCAGCTCCGTGGCCTCGCTAGATTGCATGGTTGGTGTAAGTGACGTAAGTCTGTTTGGTGGCCAGCGCTGGAAGGAGAGAGAGCAGGGATACCCAGGAATCAGGGGCTGCTTTTCTCAAACTCTCCTTCCACACAGGCACAGCCCTGCACAAGAACCTACCACAGCTCCCCCACCTCTCATGGCACCCAGTCCTGAGCTGAGCAAGCAACATCACCCCAAAGTGTGCACCAGCCCTGCCTGGCCCATCCAGCAGCTTCTCCTGCTGCTCCCAGCTCCCCATCCAGGGGCTGGGCCCACGTTTCCCCACCTCCACGCCTTTGCCAGGCTGGGCTGCTTGCCTTTCCTCTTCCCTTTGTCACTCTAGAGATGACGCCTCCCTCTAGCACTCCCTCCCAAAGCCCACTCCTGTGTGAGGGTCTCCCCAGCATGGGGCCCCTGCCACCTCCTAATTCTGCCACACTTCAAAAGAAACCTTCTTTATGATATCATATAACCTTAAAATATTATCAAAGAAAAGTCTTTCAGAAGTTCAACCACACACATTTTGGACACGCACACGTAAGGAATATACATTAAAATAGAACAGTGATGTAGGGAAAGAGAGTGGGGAATGGGGACAGAGGAAATAAATAATGAAAACCAGAGCAGGGCCATGCATGGCTAGAAACTGAGGCATGTGATTGACTCAGCCCTCTGCCCCACGCCCAAGGAAACACAAGTCCCCTAGGGCCACATGGCCCTCTGAGCATCCACCCTTTCTACCTCTCGGCGCCCGTCTCCCTCAGTCTTGAGTCCCCCTTTCTGCTCCTGTCCCTCTGGCCCTTATTCCACACTGGGACTGGGGTGGGACATCAGGGTGTCTCCCATTCCTGTCCGCAGCTGCGTGATCAGCAGCTCTCATGGGCAGTGTGAGTGTCCCCCACCCCTCCAGAGTGCAGACCCCACAAGAGTCTAGTAAGGAGGCCAAAGAAACATCACCCAATTTGACAGATGAGGAACTGAGGCCAGAGGGGTGAGGGACCTGGCCAGAGCCTTGGTTCTTTCTTGCCAGCCAGGGTTTAGCCCTCCTCAGCAGCCTGGGGCCAGCTCAGTGGTGGTAATCAGGGCACTACTGCTGCCTGGGGCAGGGGCTGGTCTGCAAGTGTGGAGAGAAGCAGTGGTGGGGAAACCAGCTGCCCTTTGTCTTAAAGCTGGCCTGACCCTAGATCGGGGTCTGTCGGCTCAAAAGGAGGCACATCTGCCAGATGCAGCCTGGGGCATCACGTCTGGAGAAGAGGAAATTGGTGGACAAATGTGGTTGGTGGTCTACAAGTTGTCCCCCCCCAATCCTCTCTCCCGTTTCACTGGGCACATGACTCTGAAGGACTGTTTCCTAGCCTCCCTTGCAGCTAGGTGAGGCCTTAGCTGACTGCGTCCTTCCTCATGAAATACACATGCAACTCCCATGTCATTCAATTAAAATGAGTCTTTCCCCCATGCTTCTTCTCTTTTCCCTTCCATGAGCGGAACAGCCATTGAGGTCATCTAGCCTCAATTTTCAGGGAGCCAATGGAGAACATGATGGAAGGATCCTGGGTCCCCCACTCCCACCTACCCACCGTGTCCTATTACAGCAGAGAGACAAACATCTGTCTGATTTGAGCTGCTCTGTTCCGAGACCTCTTTGTCATAGCAGCGTTAACTAGAAGCCCACTAACACAGGCAGGATTGTGGTGTCCAACTATCAGTCTATATCACATGTGGAAGAAGCAAACTGGCTGGGGATGGAGTGAGCAGAGGGGTCCACCATGGGACCAGTGGGGAGGCATGAAGGTCAGAGTCCAGCTGTTAAAGGAAGAACTTTCTCCTGGCCAGGGCTGGATGGAGTCAGTGGCCTATGAGCTCTCTGTCAATAGAAAAATCCAAGCAGATGATGAAGAATCACTTAGCTGGATAAGGGTGGGCAAGTTTCAAGGCTTAGGTGCCACCTGGATAGGTGCCAATGGAAGAGAAATGGTGCCAAAAAAAAGAGTAAGAACAAACATGGCACCTTACAGTTCATGAAGAATTACCAGCGTCTCTGAAATGACCCATGTCCTTCCAGGGTGCTGGATGACCAAGAGGGCCGAGGGACCACGGGACAGGACAGGGATGGGGCAGCATCCAGGAGGTGGCCTGGGATGGCAGGAGGTGCTGAGAGGGAGATCAGCACAGATCAGCACCCTGGGGGCAGGAGCCCAGATTCTAGTTGCAGGGAGGCCTCACACTCTCTCTGAGCCTCAAGCAGCACCTCCCCTTCTTTGCTGAGCCTCGGTTTCCCTGCCTGTAACATGAGCAGGGCAGCCCTTTGTGCCTAGACTACTTCTCCTGAGGGGCTTCCAACTGCCCCCAACATCTTCACTCCATTCTACCCCCATGATCAGAAAAAGAGCCGCAGTGGCTATTCAAATCACTGCAGGTCAGGCTGGTGAGAATCAATTCCCCAGGGCGCCATCAGCCCCTCGGGGAACTGATAAAACTCAGCTTCCAAGCCTGTAAAACCTGGCTCAGAGGTGAAAAAAACTCTCAGCAGCCACAACCAAATCCCCCACTGACTGCAGGGGACTCCAGGGGCAGGTGCGGACTAGAGAAAGCGTGGAAAACAAGGACCGCAGGGCCTCTGCTCTCCTCTAATGCCCAACCTGTCTACCCTAGAAAATCCAGCTCACAGGTTGCAGAAGTTGGGGAGCCTTTCACCCAAGCCTCAGTCTCACCATCTGGAAAATGGGAGCCAGAGTCTGCCCAGGGTGCCCACGAGCTAACAGTGAGGCTCCAAAGGAAGGGTTCTGGCCAGAAGTCAGAAGTCAGGAGACTTGGGGTCCAGCCCTACCCACAATGCTATGGGGGAATCTCGACACATGCTGTGTGGCCCTTCCGACAAACTGACCTTCTCAGAGCCGAGATTCTCTCATCTGTAAGATGGGGTGACAATAAACACCACGTGGGGTCAGCCAAGAGGTGAACAGAAACACTCTTTTTTTTTGTTTTTAAGAAGGAGTCTCGCTCTGTCGCCAGGATGGAGTGCAGTGGCACGATCTCAGCTCACTGCAACCTCCGCCTTTGGGTTCAAGCGATTCTCCTGCCTCAGCCTCTCGAGTAGCTGGGACTACAGGTGCACGCCACCACGCCCAGCTAATTTTTGTATTTTTAGTGGAGACAGAGTTTCACCATGTTGGCCAGGATGGTCTCGAGTTCTTGACCTTGTGATCCGCCTGCCTCGGCCTCCCAAAGTGCTGGGATTACAGGTGTGAGCCACCATGCTGGGCCAGAAACACTCTAAATCCTGCAACATGCTGGGCAGAAGGACAGGGCTGGAATCACTCCAGCAGTGGGGACAGGATGGGGACAGCAACACTCCCGGAGCACTGCCAGTGTGAGGGGAAGGCCAAGGGGTGTGGGCCGAGGCCCCAAGACCACCCAGTGCTGATAACAAGCCCTGGCTGCCGGCTTTCAGTAGCCGGAGGCTCAGATAACAATTAGCCAGGCAGTGCTAGGCGCCAGCAGACAGCCCCCATTTGTCGCCCCTTGTCTCCACACCCGCACCCGATCTGCCTGCAATCAAGCCCCTGAATTATTTATTCTGTTGTTTGTTTAAAGATACGTAGCCCGCCAGTGACAGAGTGAAAAATGTCCCTGCTCCACAGGAGTGACACTTTCCCACTCCTCCTGCTCATGCCCCCTCGGTCCGGCTGTCCCCGGAATTAATCACCTGGCTCCTGCCTGGTGCCTCCATGGCCCCTGTTGTCACTGAGCTGAGAGACAGTGGGGCACAAGGTGCTGGCCACTGGCCTTCACACAGGAGATGGGGGAGAGGGTCTCCCCCTTTCCCTACCTTGGAAGCCCCTAAGACTCTCTGTGGGGAGGATGCCAAGGCCTGCAGGGGGTCTGGGTGACCACAGACCCCTCAGTCCCTCCCAACCCCAGAGCAGCTGGAAGTGAGGCCCGTGGGGGCCGCCCCACAGCCTGGAGGCCCCCGAGCTCCTCCTGGGCAGAAGCAGGGGTCTGGGGATACAGGGTCTCCCTCCTCAGGCCTCCATACTACTCCTTCTCTGGCAGGAGTGGGTAGTTGTCCCGTGTTCCCAGGTGACTGGCTGTAGTAAAGGCAGAAGGCAGGGCCAGTGCTGAGCCGTCAGAGCTCTCTGTGAGGGCCCCACCCTTTATGGGGCCCCCTGGCCTGTCACAGCACCCGCAGTGTCAGCCTTTGGGGTCAGGATGTCACCTCCGGGAGGAGCTCTCAGGAGCACTGGGGAAAAGCCCGTGTGACAGACCTGCTTCTGCACGTGGCAGAGAGGGTGCCTTGAGGGAACGGGACCTGAGAGCCGAGAAGGGAAGTCTCCACGGGAAGGAGGAAAACTGGGGCGGGAGTGGGGTCCCCCACTCCGGCAGAAAGGCCTGATCAGGGCATCATCTGGGGTTTCTGGACATCCAGGAAGACATGAAAGGCCAAGGGTGGGAGTCCCATGGGCTCCTCTGCCCCTTCCCAGCTCTGTATGGGAGCCAGCATGGCACCCAAAGGGAGCCCCAGGGTCGTAGGTGGGGCTGGGGGGAGGAGTGTTCTGGGGGGGAGGAGGAGGTCTGGAAAGAACCAGAGGTCACAGGGGAGGGAAAGGGGGACACACAGGCATCGGGTGTTGATCAGAGACGGGGAGGGTGTCAGAAGCCGGCATACTCTCCACAATAGAGGAGGACAGGCTGGCTCCCGGAGGAAGAGGGGAGTTGGCAAAGATGGTGGCACTGCCGTGTAACCAGCCCTGGAGGAACCTGTCCTGGCCAGCCCCAGACCGCAGGCCTGCCCCTCAGCAACCACAGTCCCTGCCTAGTGCCCTGCCCCACCACAAAGCCTGACCTCCTGCCAGATCTCCTCGCACAATCCCTGAACAGGCGGTCACCTGAGCGCCACAGGAGGCAGTTCTGCAGGCCCCTCTGCCTCATTCTGCCCCTCACCCACCACTCCTGGCCAGCCCATGTCCCCATTGCCCAGGTGCCTGCTAGGAGGTGGCTGGACAAAGCCAAGCTGGGTGCTACAGCTGCTCTGGGCCCAGGGCTGCTCCCACCCCACCGGGTTACCAAAGGGCCAGTGTGCAGGGCCCCTGGGACGACCCCTTCTCCCAGAGGGGCTGAAAGGGCACAGGCAGAGACCTGGGCCCCAGAACGGAGAAATCCAGGGATCCCCCGCTCACCCTCAGGGGACAGGCGCCCCCTGGTGGCCTGGCTCGGGGTGGGGCACAGATCCCTGGAAGGGCGCTGCTAGGGCACCGGTTAGGGAACCTTGAGGTTCTTTCCAGGCCACCAGGAGGGGCAGGACAGAACGGGCTCTGATGTGGTGCCTCGGGGCTCTCCCTGAGAGGGTGGTCCCCACCTGTAGCCTCAGAGTTCCCCAGTATCCCCCGCCGCCTCGCCAGGATGGGGCATGGGGCGGGAACTCAGCCGACCTGCTGCAAAAGGAGCCGAGCCCGGAGCCCGAGGGGGCAGAATGGGGCCGGCAGCTCACCTGGGGCCTCAAGATTTTCGCAGAGCTCAGACTTGGCCTCGCCGTTGGGCCGGAAGTTGCCCTTCTGCGTGAACTTGTTGGACATGGTGGCTGCCGTGACGACGGCTTTGAGGCTGCGCTTGCGCTTGGGCACGTTCTGCTCCGGGTGGAAGAGGATGATGTACACCTTGGGCATGTAGAGCATTCCCAGGGACACCGAGGCGCTCAGACTCACGGAGACCGTCAGCGTCGTCGTCTGGATGTACAGCTGGCGGAGGGCAGGGCGGCGTCAGAGCAGGCTCCGCCCCGACTGCGGGCCCTGACCCCCGCCAGTTCCCACCCAGGGACGCACATGGGGACCCCACCCTGCATCCCGCTGCCTTCAGGCATCAGGGAGTCGTGGCATGGAGCTGGGACTGCAGACCAGGGTTTCTGTATTCAAATCTTGGCTCACCACTTCCAGCTGTGTGACCTTGGACAGGTCACATCCTTGTGCCTCAGTTTCCTCATATATAATATGGGCGTGATCATGACAGTACTTACCTCCTAGGGCTATTGTGAGAATTAAGTGACTTAATAAATGTTTAAAAAGTGTGGAAAACATCTGGCACATGGTAAGTGCCATTTCAGCTTACTGCTGTTATTTGCTATGTAGAGGCAGCCTGCCTGAGGAGGGGCTCTCAGGAGACCACAGCCAGCCCTTCTCAGGGCTGAGGGTGAGAGGAGCACCCCTTGGTGCCTTGGAATAACACCCCGTGACCATGCCACAGCCCCTCAGACCTGGCCCCCATTAGGTGACCTTCCCCACCGACGGTCCCCCTACGCAGAGCCCGGGATCCTCAGCGCCCATCGAGATATGGTGGTGGCAGCAGTCAGAGCTCATTTCACGCTCGCTCGCCAGCACTAACGGTGACAGATGTTTAGCAAAATGAAAGCCCATTAATCTGGGTGTCGGATAATCCATTTTACAATAGTAAGGCCTTCCAAGCAGGGCCTGGCAATTCCCACTGTTCCCCGTCTGGGATTCCCCTCCCTGCCTCCCGCTTCCTCCAGGTTCTCCAGGCCTCAGCTGCCCCTCTGAACCCCTCAGCCAAGGTGGGACCAAAGGAGACCCAAGCTAAACCTCCCGGGTCTGGGCATGAGGGAGGCAGGAAATGCTGTTACCCAAATCTGCTCTTTCTGGGCTGGGCCCTGCCCTGGAATGTGGCTGATGTGCCACCTCCTCCAGGAAGCCTCTCCTGACCCCCAGCTCTGTGGGCACCCATGACACCTTCCATTTCTTATACCCAGACCAGGAGTGTGGACACAGGTCTGGACTTGTTTCCTGAAGGCACAGGGGCCCTGGCCCCATCTGGCAGTACCCCCCACGTAGGGACCAGGTCTTCCGGTTCTTACATTCCTCCCGTCCCTTGCACACCCCTCCATAAATGCCTCGTGACACTGGATGGTACAACCTTCATTTCCAGCCACCCTGCCCTGGGTTTCCTACCTTTGGGAGAGGGGCTGGAGAAGCTGCAGGGCCTAAAAGGAGAGTCCTGCCCTTCTGTGGGCCTCAGTTTTTTCCTCAGTGCAATGGGACAAAAGCAGCTACCTCACCTAAACCACGAGAGAACCCCAGGCACAGACTGTAAAGCCATGTGGAAGTTGCTTTTAGTGATCGCACACACTGAGGTGAAACTGAGAAGAGACATGGGGAACATGGGGGACGGCCGGACAGCTATGACATACCCAAGCCAAGGCGCTGACACTTTTCAAAGCCCAGCCTCCAGGCCGGCGTGGCCCATGTCAGGCAGAACTCCGAGGGGGAAGGAGGCCGAGAGCAGCCACCGGTTCAGGAAAATGTCACAGGCCCAGGGGAAATGAAAGCCTGTCCCCCAGTAAGCACACACCCCTCCAGACACAGACAGGCCTCCATCCTCATACACCGCCTACACTCTCAACCCTGGGCGTGGGGCTCTCCCAGAGGGAAAGGTCATGACCAGCCGGCAGGGGGATGCTGGCCATCTCTCCCGCCCAAGATATCAGGGTGAGAGAGGGCGGGTAGAGGCTCCAGAGCATCCAAACAGACCCATGGGGCATATCATAGAGTCCTGGGCTAGTGGAGAATTGGCTTGTCATCTGGGTCTTCACCATGGGGTGGGAGTTCCCTGGGAACAAGGTGTGTCTCCCTCATTACATCAGGGTTCCCTGAGGGCAGGGGCTGGCTCTCCTCTCACACTGGGGGTTCTTGGGTAGAGGGGTTTTATTCCAGGTGAGACACCCATCTTAGACCCTTTGCCCGCTCCTTATTGATGGGTGGAGTGCAATGGGCTGTATGGAGTTGGTGGGACCAGGGACCAGGGATAGAGGCAGAGGAACCCTTGCAGGGGACACAGTTCTATGTTGAGGGTCAGTGGCCCGGGTTCCAGAATCTACTCAGCCCCAGCCCACTGTGGGATGCTGGCAAGTTTCCTTCCCCTCTCTGGGCACCAGACGCCCCTCCATGAACACAGACAGGGCCAGCGCTATGGGTGTACAAGTGTGCAGTCACCCAGGGGCTTGTGCCTACAAGGGCCAGCTCTCGGTTTAAGGTCCCGCTGGCACCATATTGAATTGTGGATAATTTCTGAACAGTGGGCCCTTTGTTTTCATTTTGTGCTGGGCCCTGAAAATTATATAGCCAACTCGGAACACAAGCATAAGCACAGTCATTGGTGTTCTATTTTGTTTTTCAGCCTAGGAGCCTTTCTGCAAACAAAATACAAGATGGGGAATAAACAGATCAAACCCCTCCGTCCCAGCATGGGCCCTGGGGGGCTCCTCTAGCCATCTCCTGCTGGGAGGTAGGCCCTGTACACGGCAGGAGGGAGCGGGGCTGCCCACCCCCAGTTCCGCTCCTTGCCCCAGGGTGTGGAATTTGAGCCCTGCCACGGGAGCCTGCCTCTGGCTCAGACATTGTTTCTTGAGCCCCTCTGTGAAGGCACACATGGCCACCAGGAGGTTAACCCTTATCAGAGAAACAGTGGTCCTCTAGACCCCAGCTGGCACTCCCGGGGCACTGGACCCAGGCACCATGAAGGCAGGCAGAGTGAGAGGTGGCCTTCGGGCTGTGATCTCTCCCTCCTCTCCCACCCACCCTCTCAGCCCGCTGGTGCCTGAACTCCCATCACCCCAGTCCCCCTGTGTGGATGGGCCCTCGCTGCACCCCGTCCTCTGTGAGGAATCCTGCATTCAGCCTCACTAGGCACGTGCTCCCCCACAGTGAAGGATGTGGTCTGAGCTGGGTTTGATGCGGGAGGACAAAGGACACCTGGGGTGAGGAAGGGGCACAGGAAGGAGCAGCTGTGGATGTGGGTGATGAATTTCCTGCTTTTGTACTAGGCTGGGGGTACAGGGTTCAAGTGGCCCCAGTGGGTGCACCAAGGAGCTCTGCCTGCCTTGTGCTTCTGCGGGCCAACCCTGATAGGACCTGAGATCCTCAGTATCTGTACAAACCAGACACATGAACTTCACCACACCCTGCCTGCCTCTGCAGCCACATCCTACACAAGCATGACTGAGCAGTAACCCCACATAGCGGAGAAAGCCCGCTCAGTGTAATTCCAAATGGCTGCAGTGTTAAGCCCTGGAAATCCGGGCTAAGGCTGGGAAATCCATCCGCCTGCTCACTAGAGCAGCACAGACAGCTTTACTCTGCGCCGGCACCTGCACCCTGGGGGAATGGGTGCAGCTGAGCACATGCAAGGGCGTGTGTGCACACATGCATGCCTGCTCACACACACATCAACATACACGTACGTATCTGCATTGACACGTACACCTGAGCTCACAGCTGCACACTTGCATCGACTCGCTGGCCTCACACACCCCTTCACACCTGGGTACACACATATATAGAAACAAATGTACTCACACACATCCACCTGCACACACTAACATTTGCACTCACACATCTGCACACCTGTGTGCACAAACACTCCTGGGCACACATACTCAACCCACCCATCCATGCACACACCAGCAGCTACATACCCCTCAGCACACCCATCAACCCAGCCCCTCAATCTGCATGCACATGGGCACACACCTGTGCACACACACAACACACATGCACCACTGAGCATGCACATGCGTAAAAAGGCACACATAAGTCTACACACACACACCTTTGTATGCACACCACAACTCCTACAACAGCCACACCCCACTTGATCCACATGCAGATACACACTTAGCAGCCAGACCTGCAGCTTGCACTGGGGCATCTTGCAGCTCGGCATAACACGGCCCAGACACAGCCCCAGGGTTGCCTGAGTCTCTAAGAAGCCTGGGAGTCTGAACCACAACTTCAAAGCATGTCTCCTCCACCCCCTCCCCATTCAGAGGCCCAGGGCAGGAGAGGGGCATGTCCCATGTCCTAGGTCACCAGGGAGAGAGCACATTGGTGTGAGGCCAGCCTGTCATATGACCTGGAACAAGTCCCTGTCCCCCTCTCAGACTGTGAACTGATCATCTCAGGGACGCCCTGCACAGCAGGGCCGGGGAAGCCTCCTAAAAAGGCAGGAATCAGAGGAGGGCAGGTCACCTGGAGAGATTTTGCAAAGGGTGGGGAGGCTGTGTTGGGGGGCTGGGCCGCATCAACTGGAGGTGGGAGGGGCTATATCCCGGGATGACAGGGGCCCTGCTGGGGGAGCGGGCTGCTGGCAGGCAGCCAGGGGGAATTATGGCAAGGTGGAGGGAGGGGCTTAGCCACCACGTGTGGGCCTCCCAGCCAGGTACCTTTACCCCCTGAGGAGGTGCGGGAAGGGGCCTCCTGGTATTATGGAGGGTAATTTCTCAAGCTGCCAGCTTCCTAGGATGTGGGATGGCCTCCCTTCTGGCTCCATGGGGGCCGTGAGCATTGAGCAGCGTGAAGGCCTCTGCCTGCACCTGCACTCAGCAGGGAAGATCTCCCACAGCATGCCTGGTGGGGGCCAGAGACCCAGCTCACAGCACAGGCCGGGCACAGTGGCTGCATGGTGGCTGTGTAGCTCAGGCACGCAAGGTGGGATCCCCCTGCTGAAGCAGGCCCTGTCTCAGACCTCAGGTCTTAGGATACTCACTGCCAGCCCCAAGGTCTGCTATTGGAAGATGGCCCTTGAGGAGCTGTTAGAAAGAGGTGGGCACCAACCGAGGAAGTCCCAGTGCATGAGGTGTCCCAGAACTGCAGCGGGGGAAGGGTGTGCTGGGGAGGGAGGGTGCACTTGAGTTAGACAAAGTGGGGTCAAGTCCAGCTGTGCCACCAAGGCAAGTCACTCCCCCTTTCTGTGCCCGTGTCCTCATCTGTAAGCAGGGGGTGATGAGACCTACCCTGACCAACGGCCACGGGGCCTAACAGCTGTTAGATGAAGTGTCTGGCACACGCCGAGCACCCCATCCCATTGCAGCTTTGAAAACCAGGCATCCCTGCGAACTTGGACCTGAGCTCGTAGCTTTTTTTTTTTTTTTAATGAGATGAAGTCTCATTCTGTCACCCAAGCTGGAGTACAGTGGCGCAATCTGGACTCACTGCAACCTCCATCTCCCAAGTTCAAGTGTTTCTCCTGCCTCAGCCTCCAGAATAGCTTGGATTACAGGCACGAGCCACCATACCTGGCTTCTTTTTTGTATTTTTAATAGAGACAGGATTTTACCATGTTGGTCAGGCTAGTCTCAAACTCTTGACTTCATGTGATCCACCTGCCTTGGCCTCCCAAAGTGCTGGGATTACAGGCATGAGCCACTGCACCTGGCCATGCGCTCATAGCTTTAGATGCCAGCCTCAGGCTGATGACTCCTCAGTAATGACTGAGGACTCAGGCTGATGACTCTCCAGCCCAGAACTTGCCCCTGAACTCCAGACTGCTATATTCAATCACTGACTTGGCAGCTACACTTGGACGTCTAATGAGTGTCTCAAACTTAGGACATCCAAAGGACCCCCTCTCCTGCCCCTCACAGGCTCCTCTCATTGTCTTCTCCTTAGCATGGGAAACGCCTTCCTTCCTGATTGTTCAGGCCTCGAAGCATGGTGTCCTGCTTGACTCTCTCCTTGGCTCCCATCCAATGTGCCATCCATTGGAAACCCGGCCAGCCAGTCTCCAGACAGGCCCAACTCCCCCCACTCCCCCACTGCACCTGCTGGGACACTCTCTCCTGCAGAGCATGACAGTGACCTTTTCACAGCTGCTCTTGGCGGCCAGGGGGTCCTTTCCAACCTACATCAGATAGCACCCTCACCTGCTCAGAAGACTGCAGCAGCCTCTCTTCTCACTCATGGTAAAAGCCAATGTCATTGCCACCATCTGCCCTGTCACCTCTCTGACCTCATCCCTCACCCCTCTGGCTTCCTCAGCTCCATGCTCCTTACAGTGTATTAACTGTCTGTGCACCCACTGTATCATGTGATTATGACTACAGGGGAAGGGACATGGCCCCAATTTACTGATGAAGAAACCGAGGTTAGGGAGGCCAACTGGCTTGCCCAGATCCCGCACTTATACATGGAGCTCAGACCAAGACCTGGGGCCCTTGGTTCACCATGATGCCCCTGCCTTCAGTGACTCCCAGTCCTACAAGATAAAGCCCGCAAGTCACCCAGCCAGCACCAGGGCTGGGATGTGGGCAGAACACACAGGACTCTTGGGGTGTGCCCAGGTCCTCAGGCCAGGCCAACAGGAGGCTGAGGTAGCCACTCTGCAGCTCCGGCCAAGGGAAGGAAGGGCCCTCTGCCAGGCCCTAGCCTTTGGGCTTCCGGGGCAGCCTAGGGCTAGGGAGAGAGGGAGGGTCCCATGGGGATCTTGTGAGGAGTAGATGGAGGAGGGGAAGAGAGGAGTGGACCGAAAGTAAGACAGGGCTGAGTGGGGGAGAGAGAAGAGAAAGGGGTCTTGAAAAGAAGGAAGAATGAAAGAGGGTGTGGCATCCCAGGCTGATAGAGAGGAGAGGGGGAAGGGGCAAGAGAACAGGGGTAGGAAAGAAGGGAAGGAGACAGGGTAGGGGAAGCAGGGATGGAGAGACAGGGAGAGAGAGGAGGAGCGGGGGAGGAAAACAGGAGGAGGATGGAAAGAGGGAGTGAAGGAGGGCTGAAGAAGAGAGAAGGAGGAGAGAAAAGGAGAGATGAGGAAGGAGGGCTGAAGGAGAGAGAAGGAGGAGAGAAAAGGAGAGATGAGACAGAGAGAAAGGGGGAGAGAGAAGAGGGAGGGGGCAAGAACCGAGAAAGAGGAGGGAAAACCCAGAAACCAGAGAGAAAACTTGGAACTGAGAGAGAAGGCAGAGGCGTGAAAGAAGGCATTTCCGGAGCAGAGGAGAGGTCAGCCAGCCTCATGAGGCTGCCCCCTGCTCACTGCCCTCACCCACCGCTGTCCACCTCCAGCCCCCACCACTGACCTTGTCGGCTGACTGCGAGGTGCCAAAGAAGATGGGGATGAAGGCCAGCCAGACGATGCAGGTGGTGTACATGGTGAAGCCAATGGGCTTGGCCTCGTTGAAGGTCTCGGGCACGCCGCGTGTCTTGATGGCGTACACAGTGCACGTGACCATGAGCAGCATGCTGTAGCCCAGCAGGCAGATAAGTGACAGATCTGAGATGTCGCACTTGAGCACACCCCTGGCGAAGCGGGGGGTCGAGCGTCCGCTGGTCCTGGAAGTCTACCACCGAGTGGGAGGGGTCCACCACAAACCACACGCAGATGCCCAGCAGCTGCAGCGAGATGAGGCTGAAGGTGATGGCCAGCTGCGAGGCGGGGCTGATGAAGCGTGGGGCACTGACCGAGCGCTTGCCCTGCTCGAAGATGCGGTAGATGCGGTTGGTCTTGGTGAGCAGGGCCGCGTAGCTGATGCTCATGCCTAGCCCCAGGAAGATGCGGCGCAGCGAGCAGGTGCCGAGGTCGGGCTCGGCGATCATGAGGAAGGTGGTGGCGTAGCACAGGAAGATGCCCGCCAGCAGCACGTAGCTCAGTTCTCGGCCTGAGGCCTTGACGATGGGCGTGTCGTTGTAGCGCACAAAGGTGATCACCACGAACAACGTGGCCGCGATGCCCACCACGGCCAGGAAGAGCGGCAGCACGGCCCAGGGAGAGTCCCACTCAAGCTTGATGATGGGGATGGGCCGGCAGCCCGTGCGGTTCTCCGTGGGCCGCATGTCATAGGGACACGTCTTGCAGGTGTAGCGGTCCACCTGGTACTGGTACCCTGTGCAAGGCTCGCAGTGCCAGCAGCAGGGCATGCCCTTCACTGTCTTCTTCCGCTCGCCTGGCTGGCAGGGCAGGCTGCAGATGGAGCGGGGCAGCTGCTGACCGCTCCCTGGCCAGTGCATCCGCTCTATCTGGCAATGACAGCACCGTAGACCAGGCCTCAGAACATGCCATCCAGCACCCCGGCCCATCCCCACGCCTGTAGCCCCACACCCAAATCATCCAGCCAGTTGGCTAAAAGTCCAGCTGCCCGGACCTGACAGGGATGTATTGCATCAAACAGCTGGAATTAAACAAGCTCTCCGGCATAACTCAGACATAATTGACCTATAGGGAATCCTGATTGAACCCCAAACTCTCAAGACTCATATGAAGAAACTGAGCCCAGAAAGCAGTAGTGACAACCTAGAAACACAGGAAACACCAGTGGCAGAGCAGAGAGAACTCAGGAGTCCTGACTCTCAGCCCCTAAGGCCTTGCTACCCATAGTGGTCTCCCGGGCGGCAGCAGCAGCCTCACCCGAGAGCTTGTTGGGAAGGCAAATTCCAGCCCCACAGACCTACTAACTCAGAATCTGAGTGTCAACAAGACCCCCAGATGATTCCTGCACACACTGGAGTGTGCTGGATGTGCTGCCCTACTGCCCAGCCCAAGGCGCCCCTGCCAAGAGTACAGGGGGTTGGGTTCAGCAGAGCGCAGCGAACAAAGGTTTCATCAGAGGATGCTTAATGTATGCTCAGGGGTTAGCGTGTCTTTACATCTTGCTCTAAATTAGTGCTACTCACAGTTACATGTCCCTGAAGACACAATGGCTGTGAGCAAAAGAGCCACATTCGTGTTGTCACTCCCTACTGAATATGTTACAATATTCTAGAAAGTGAGAGTCCCAAAAGAGCCTCGGGCACCGGGCTAAGGGACTTGACTACACCCGGGAGCTGTATTATTTTTTTATCAAAGCAACTGTTCTAAGTAAAGTGGCTCATAGGAAGGCTCACTCTCAGAGCTCAGCAAGCCTGGCTAGACTGGTGCGTTTGCACTGGGTGCTGCCTGCTGATAAAGTGTAACCAGCTGGTTGGGGGTGTGGAGAGGGCTTTAGAGCAAAAGGGATAAGGTGGGGTGGGTAGGGATATCCTGTAGCAAGGTAGGAAGAAAACCTCAAGGGAAGTTGTCCTGTGACTCTGGGCATGACAGGCTGTGGATTACCTCAGAAGCCAAAGGCACAGACCAAGGACAAGTGTACCCTCTCCTGCAGGCATGTGGAGACGGACGGTCCCTGTGCCCTGTAGCCGTGCAACTGCAGGGGGAAAGACTCTGCCCCGGAGGGCACGGGCGGTGCTGAGTGTTCTGGAAAACTCTGTGGCTCCAATGGAAAGAGCAGTGACCAAGGTCAAGTCCTGGGATCACAGTTCTGTTGCTACCTGGCTGTGTGACCTTGAGCAAACGGCTTCTCTCTGAGCCTTTGTTTTTATATCTGATCCAACGAAAGCAGATATGAAGCCGCTCTGCCCTTTGTTCCTTGGGGGTGACTTCCCCAAGAAATCAAGGAGTCATAATGGATATGCTTTTTAATATTTCACTAGAATGACAGCTCCACAAGGGCAGGGAGCATTGTGTCAATTTCCCTGCTGTGTCTCCAGCCCGCAGCACAGGCTGGCACATAGTAGAGGCCCAGTAAGTCTCTGTGGCATCTATGAAAGAATAACTGCACAGGCAACGAAGTCCAGGGTACCAGTGATGTGAGGCCGCCACACTCTCAGACCCTGGAGGAGGACAGTGGCCAGGTAGGTGGTTACAGGTACCTTGCCTGCTCTGTGGCCCTCACAGCACAGCCCAAACTGAGATACTCACGGAGAAAGTGGGGAAGGTTGATGGTTAAAGCCCAGCCCCCACTCACCTCCTCCCACCCTCTCAGTTCTGTCCGGGCCCGAGGAGGACTAAGAGGGCATTGTGAGCTGTGTCAGAATGGGATGAAGGTGGTCTGGCAGGTGGATGGACCTTGTATTCCCAGAGAGGTGACTTTCAGGGGAAGGGCCCACTGCCACCCACACCTGCCCAGTCCCTGCCACCTTCAGTTAGGACATCTCGAAAACGGGGATAACAGCCTGCCTCACAGAGCTGTCATCCTCACAGCAAGGGGCCGTGCTTAGAGCAGCAGCTGGGACGCAGCACGTGTTCGCTATGTGCTAGCTGCTGCCGCTAGTGAGTTCCAGTCCCCAGCCCCCGTGCTCTGCTCACTGCACCAAAACAAGGCAGGCCCCCTCCACTTGGTGTTGTTCCACTTTGCCAAGTGCTCCTCACACCCCATTCTGCCCATCTCTCTCCACTCAGCAATCCAAGGAGCCTCACTTAGGAACGGGCTGTTCCTGCCACAGCGTGGCCTTAGGAGAGTCCTTCTGCCTCCCCCAGGGCTGTGTTTCCTGAGCTATTTTCTCTGACTTAGAAGATGGTTAGGCTAAATGAGAATGCAGTCCAAAAGTGCTTTTAAGAGAAGAGCTTGAGGGGTTCCTCGCTGGAAGAGATTACAAGAGGAGACAGCGGGGCCTCGATGCAGCACCCACGGGATCCCGGGACGAGGAGGGCTGAGGCCAGACGAGGACCTGTCTGAGTCTCTCCAGTCCATCCATGGGGTCACAGTGGGCCCACCCCACTTATGGCTCACCCCTTCCCCTTGCAAGGTAGAGACCAAGTCCACAAGCACTTTCTCAGGAACAAATCAAAGGTCCTTTCTCTACAAAAACACTGCTGTGTTTCCCAGCTGGGATACTGAGGGCCAGAAAGGAAAGTCACCACATCCCTGGGACATTCTATTAGCTAGGAAGGCGTGGCTAGGAGGACCCAGAAACATGGCTGCCTTCTATCGTGCTCTGACGGGGCTGGGGAACTGGCAACGGGCTCACTACCCGCCAGCCAGTGCCACAAATCCTGTTTGACCTGGGTCCTTTGCCTTAAGACTTCCCTCCTCTGCCCAAATGCAGCCCTCCCCCCTCCTCATCTTATTCCCCCTTCCCCCCATCACCCCCACCCACCCACCCAAAAACCCTTTGAGCCATTTCACTCCAGTGTGAATTCCTCTATTCAGAGTCCCCCCATCCCCTGCTCAGTGGGTAACAGGTAAGAAGCCCCCTGGCTAAGGGAGAGGGCAGGGACCAGAATGGCCGCAGAATTCTGATTCTCCTGACTTCCATTTCAGGGTGGGGGCCTCAGAGCCGGTGAGGTCTGGGACAGGGCCCTGGGAAGGAAGCCCCAGGCTGGCAGCAGCAGTCCTGGAGGTCGGAGTAATCAGCGGCAGCCTCCCCTTGGGCCTCCCTTCCAGGGGCTGGAACTGCGTGAGTGACTCTCCACCCAGTCCCCCGCCCTCCCACTTACTCTAAGGTGCAGGTGGTCAGTCCAGGAGCCGATGACCTTGTACTCGGCAGAGTCGTTGCGCAGCTGGTATTGGTAGATGTCATAGCGCCCAGGTGCATCTCCATTCTCATTGAAGGTCACAGGGTTCCCTGCAATGCCTGTAAGGGTGGGCCCCAGAGGCAGGGAGGATGATGAGCCTGGGGCAGAGACCTCTCTGACGCACCCCTTCATGGAACATCCTGGGAGATTTCACCTCTTGGAAACATCAGGAGAGACCTCCCATTCCCACCCCACTAAGTCTCAGGCCCCCTTCCCTCAGGCATGGCCCAGGATAGCCAGGATTGGGCAGGGCCCGCATCACACCCCCCACCTGAGAAGTTGACGCTTCTGATGTACTTAAGCAGCTGGGTGCCATCCACGGGGTCCATGCGCGGGCAGAGCCCCACGCGGCCAGGACACAGGTCTCGGTGCATGGCGTGCAGTGCATGGCCCATGGCATACACAGCGTCGATCACAAACTGCACCTTCCCCCTCCTGCTCATAAGCTGAGTCCTGCCCAATTCGCTCACGGTCTGCAATGAAGCACCAGGAACAGGAATGCTCGTGAGGCCCACTGTCCTCACAGTGGTGTCGTGGGGAGCCAGAGCACCCCCTGGCACCTGGAGAGGTGGCACAGCCCATCCGTCTGTGCTCGGCCAGGCTTCCTGACTCCCAGCCCAGTGCTCTATCACCCAGGAGATGGCCCTGTGCAGGAGCCTGGGGGACAGGCCCATGGGTGTAACAGAGAATCCACCGGCCTGGACACCGTACCACTGATGCCGGTGCCACCCAAGGTCCCCAAGTATCCTTGTCACCTGTCACCCTGGAAGGCAGTGGCCCAGAGGTCTCCCTATGGCTGTGGTCCCTGCTGCCTTCCCCCAAACCTGGCCTGGGGTAATCTTGGGAGCAGCTGCCCCTCTTGTCTGGGAAACAGCCAGGACAGGGAGTGTGTCCATCAATGACGGGAGTGCCCCTAAAGCCACTCACCCACCGGTAGCTGCTCCAGCCAAAGGTGAGGGTTGCCCTCACCCTAGGGCATGGGTAGGGAAACTGAGGCCCAGAGAGGTTGAAAGACTGCCCTCCATGGTTTCCAGTCACCCTAGACACCAGAAGGCACCATCGTCCCCACCCATCCCTCTGCCACCTAAGGGGCAACGCTCCTGTCCCCCAGTGGCCAGGGTCAGCAAACTGTAAACTGAGAAACCCATCCCCCACCGCCTTCTCATTGCTAACCAGAGTGGCTCCCCCAAGGCACTGTGGCCTGGGGGTCTGACCTCCCATCCTCCTCCCCCTCCCCTCCCCTCCATGTCTACCGACCTCTGCTCTGGGTCAACCTGGACAACCCTGTACAGGCTCCTTGGTTGTTCTTGTCAGCCAAAGGGGGATCATGATTCCACCTCACAGAGCTGCCGTGACGCTTCCATGAGGTAACATACCGAAAACACTTGGCAGCCAGTAGGTGGCTCGTCCACAGTACCCTATGCGTTAAGTATGCAGAACAGGGGCTTCCGAGGGGACTATGGAGTCCCTGGGGTGGGCAGGCAGGACGGCTTTGTGGAGGGGGGAGGTGGCTCCCGGCCTGGGCCCTGGGTAATGATATTAGATAACACGTTGAATAACAACAGTAACATTAAGTAAGTAACTTCACTGAGCGCCTGCTACATGCCAGGTATTATACGGAACTCTTATGCATATTCATTCATTGATTTCTCACAACAATGCTATGGCATAATCACCTCCATTGTAGAGATGAAGAAACTAGCCGGGCACAGTGGCTCATGCCTGTAGCCCCAGCACTTTGGGAGGCTGAGGTGGGTGGACCACTTGAGGTCGGGAGTTCAAGACCAGCCTGGCTGACATGGTGAAACCCTATCTCTACCCAAAATACCAAAATCAGCTGGGCGTGGTGGCAGGTGCCTATAATCCCAGCTCCTCGGGAATGAGGCAAGAGAATCACTTGAACTCGGGAGGCGGAGGTTGCAGTGAACTAAGATTGCACCACTGCACTCCAGCCTGAGGGACAGAGTGAGACTCCATCTCAAAAGAAACTGAAGCACTGAGCACAGAAAGGCTCAGTAACATTCCAGGACCATGCAGAGCTGATGTGAACCCAGGTACTCCAGCTCCAGCCCTGAGCACCACACTATGCCAGACGGGGAGGGGGTGGGCACAATGTGGGGAGGGGAGCAGGGATGAAGTGAGGATGTGGGGGCAGGAGGATGGCTGGGTGGAGGAGGGAGAGGATGGGCAGAGCTAGGGAAACCTGGCTTTCCCTCCCAAGACCACAGCCTCTGCATACAGCATGGCCTTCTTCCCCCGAGGCCAGGACAAGGAAATTACTCCTCCTACGCCTCCACTCCTAGCCCATGCCTCTCAGCTAGAGGGCATGTGCAGAGGCAGTTCCCCAGAGGGCAGCAGGTGCAATGCACAGAGGCAATTCCCCAGAGGGCAGCAGGTGCAATGCACAGAGGCAATTCCCCAGAGGGCAGCAGGTGCAATGCACAGACAATCCCCAGAGGGCAGCAGGTGCAATGCACAGAGGCAATTCCCCCAGAGGGCAGCAGGTGCAATGCACAGAGGCAATTCCCCAGAGGGCAGCAGGTGCAATGCACAGAGGCAATTCCCCAGAGGGCAGCAGGTGCAATGCACAGAGGCAATCCCCCAGAGGGCAGCAGGTGCAATGAACAGAGGCAATCTCCCAGAGGGCAGCAGGTGCAATGCACAGAGGCAATTCCCCAGAGGGCAGCAGGTGCAATGAACAGAGGCAATTCCCCCAGAGGGCAGCGGGGTGAGCGGCTGCACCTGTGTCCTACTCCCATGAGCCAGGGTTAAGCTAGGTCCACACGAGGCGGTGATTCCCCGGGGACTCGAGGTCGCTGTGCCCAGGCCCCTGCCTTGGACACTCTGGAGGCAGACCCAGGGTGCAGAGGATCTCACTGCCTCTCGCTGAGGTCTGCTGCCCACTCTAATCCCCCTCACACCAGGAAGGACACTGGCCGCACCCACACAAGGATGTGGGGGATGGGGTGGCTGGCCTGGTCACTCATTAGCCTTGCCACCCAGAACCACATCCCATTTTCAGCCTTGCTGAGGGTAGGTAGTCACATATTACCGAGTGGACAGCAGAAACCATGGAACCACAATGCTAGGGACGCCAGGACCACGGGGTCATCTGCCCCCACTGCCATTTTAAAGACAAGAAAACTGAGGCTGGTGGGGAAGCCCAGGTCACACAGCCAGTGATGACAGGATGGGCATTCCCGGCTTCCAGACACCACCGCTGCTCCATCCCAGGCTGCATTTGACCGTGTCTGCGGGCTTTGTTAACCAGCAACACTCTTTCTAGGCCAAGGCACAAACAGACAGGGTGAACATGAAAGGCAGCTTCACCATGCTGCCTATCCAAGGCCTCTGATCACAAGTTCACGAGGGCCTAGGGAGAAATGGAATGGATGACCCCATCCCCAAAGGACACAGAGAAGGCTGGGACAGCGTCGCCGGAAAGAGCCTCCCTGGACCCACACTTGCACCCTGCAGGCCCCTGGGCCCTGCCCTCTCCAGCCTGAAGAAGCATAAAACGCACTTGACTCCCCCGCAGCGCCCATCACACCCTCATCTCATATAAATAAGAGACTAAACTATTAACCAGCAATGGAACGGGAGGCTGCGGCCACTGCAGAGAGGAGCAGCTCTCTCCTAAGGCCAAGGACGCACCCAGCCATTGGAGGCTGGCTGGATCTCTGGGGAAACACACCTCCCCCACGAGATTGGCCTCAGCCTCTCCTCAGAGGGGCTCATTGAAGCACCCACTCCTGGGCCACTTGGGCTCCGGGCCAAGTGCTCTCACTACAGTCACGAAGCCATCAGCATGGATGCCAGTGTGGATATCCTGCAGGAGCTCCCTTGCCAGGGAAACCTGCCCTCCACCCCAGGCAGCTCTGGGGGGAAGGGCTCAGAGTGCTGGGCCTGGGGTGCTGCCCCTACAGAGCACCCAGCCCAGCACTGTCACAGCAGCATGGACTGCCAGCAACTTCTCAACTAGCTGTGGCCTCCTGGACTTTGTCTCAAGTTAGCCCCCGTAACATATGGGAAGACTGGGGTGCAATGAAGTCACCAGGCTGTAAGCATGCCCGCCCACACACACACACACACACAGGCATACGCACACGCAGACACAGATACACAGAGACATACACACACAGAGACACACATACACAGATACACAGACACACAGATACACACATGTACACAAACATACAGACACATACAGACACATACAGACTGACACATACCACACACAGACACACACACAGATACACATGCATACACATATATACACACATGCAGATACAGACACACACACATACACATATATACACATATGCACACAGAGATACACACATGCAGACACATACACGACACAGAGATACACACATGTACACATACACACATGTATACACATGCACATACAGAGATCCACACATGCAGACACACATACACAGAGACACAGAGACACACAGATACACACAGACACACATAGATGCATACACATACACACATATACATATACACATGCACACACTGAAACACACATACACACACCAGACACACACACAGATACACACATACACATATATACACATACGCACACAGATAAACACGCACAGAGACACACACTGAAACAGACGCAGACACACACACCACACCGCACACACACACACACACACACACACACTCCTGAACCCTGGCCTCAGATGCCCCAGGCCCTTCCCTTGTGCCCCTCAGGAAACAACGACGACAGGGCTGAGGTGGCTCCCTGGAGGGGCAGCGGGGCATGTAGGGGAGGGGGTGGGGGATACTGCAGGAACCACAAACCCTCACTACACCAGACACGACGCTCTGGCCTCAATGAGCAGCTGCAACTGCTCCTGTGACAGCAGCAGCTCTGGGCTCACCTAACCCGGCTCCTCAGCAGGTGACTCTGCAGCCGTGGCTCATGCTCACCCAGAGCCATCATGTACCTGGCACCTCGTCTTCTCACAGCTCAGGGAGTCAGACTTCACTGGCCCCCTCACAGGGGGAGGTGGCAAGGTTTGCAGGTGGGTGGGTGACATCCCAGAGCCTCACAGGAATCCTGGCACGGAGTAGGTATTTGACACATACCTATGGATGGAGCTAGCTGGGAAGTGGTGGAGCTGGGATTTGAACCCATATCTCTCTGGTTGTCCATAAGAGTCTTCAGTATCCTGAATTGTCCCTCCTCCATTTAGTCACTGACCTGCCTCCTTCCTCCTGTCCTAGGACCCAGGCCCTGCCCCTACTGTCTGGCCAGGCCTAACCAGGGACTGAGGACTCTGTCTGCAGGTCTAGAGGAGGAAGGTGGCAGTGGAAGGAAAGTGGGTGGGAAAATCCCCCTCTCATGAGTGGGCAGGAACCCCAGGACCAGGCAGAGGCACCGCAGTTCTGGGAGGAAGCAAGACATGCATTTCTGAGAGCTGCTGGAGGAGATAGATTCCAGACACATGGCGGCAGTGACAGCAGCAACAGTTTGAAGATGTCCTAATTGTGTCCCGGGGCACACTGAGGCAGAGATGCGTTTGGCTCTGCCACGGGTGACAGCCAGCTGGGGGAACCATCCAGGGAGGATTTTCTCCGTCAAAACCCTGAAGCGTGGTTACTACGGCGACTGCAGTCTTTGTCTGCAGGTTGTAAATTGTAACTGAAATGAGTTTTCAAGGTTGAAATAATGAGAGTCCTCCTCATCTCCCCCACTCACCTCTCCACAACTCACCCGCCCAGCCACAATCCTCCAGAGTTCTAGTGCTTAGAACACATGTGCATGTACACACACTCCTGAAGCAGCTCCCTCACGCCAGTATAGACAAAATCCACCACACAGACACTCACAGATATTCACATCTGTATGCACACAGCAGCAAATACATGAACCTTCATGCATTTACATATGTCTACACAGACATGCATGCTCAAACGCAGGTGTACATATAAACGCTTCCAACATAGCTACAGCTACCCGTTTATCACAACACTTACACAAACACATGGGCATTCAGATTCACCCACTGGCTTAGGCTGAGAAGTCCTACAAGCAGATGCAGAGGAGGACTTGAGAGCAAGAGTTTTATTGGGGGTGGCTGCAGGAAGCATGGGGAGGGGGCCGGGAGGTGAGGGGCGGGGAGGAGAGCCGAGCTAATGCCGCCATTCGGGGCTCTGGCCTGCTGGGACCTCCAGGAGACCCGGCAGACTACACCTCAGCATTGTCCCATCCATGGGGATAAATCCTCCAGCTCCGTGGGTCCTAGGCAGAGGGCTGCTCCCAGGGGGCATGAGCCCCATTGGTGCACACAGGGACGGTGGGTACTGAGGGGTATGGCTGGGCACCGACAGCATCTGCTAAACATGTACTCATTCACATGCAGTCAAGCATAGACCCATGTCTACACCACACACCTACACAGATATAAACCTGCATTTACACAGCCTGTCTCCCAGAGCTGTGGGAAGGTGAGGTGCCAGGCACACGAAGGCTCTGGGTGAACCAACATAAGCCACAAATATACACCTATGCCAGTTGTGTCCCTTAAACAAACTTCCAGGGAGTAGGCAGTAAAACAAGGGGGTCCCAGAGCCCCTCCAGAGGGCTGTCTGGTGCAATGGACCAAACAGACACATATGGCCCTGACTCTCGGCTGGCATGGCCCAGCCATACACTCTAAGCCAAGTATCAGAGTGTCCTAGCATCTCAGTGTCCCTAGTGTGAATTCCTAATAGTAAAACTCACTTCAAGGGGCCGCTGGGAGGACTGAGGGAGGTGCAGCGCCGTGTCTTATGCACAGAAGTCCTCTCTCAGCCTCAGCTCTCCTTTCCTCCCTGATACACCCCTGCAGGAGGACGCCCCCTGTCCCACCTGGCGCTGGCTCTAATGCTGACTCTCCCCACCAACATTTGATGCGTGAGGGGTGCCCGCTGCATGGAGAGACCCAGGTCAGCTCGGCCTAGCCTGACGTACGGATGGGGTGGAGAAAGCTGCCACTCTGTGCTTCCTGAGACATTTGGTTCCTTCTGAGGGTCCCTCAAGTCCTGTTCCCGAGTCCACACTCACCACCCCACAAGCCCCCCATTCCCAGAAGTCACTAGCCAGGATCTCCATGACCCAGAGTCTCCCGCTTGCTCTTCAGCCCTATACCGCGGTGCTGTTGGTCCCCACCTCTCAAATTTTCATCCTCATCAAGTGCCCCCGCTTTCCAGTCTGGGAATTTCTAACCCACTCGGCTGTGTCTCCTCCATCCCCAGCTCTGTCCCCCACAACTCAGCCTGGCCCCAACACCAGCTCCTTCCAGTCCCAGTGAATGATGCACCCAAGTGTTCTGGGGGCTTAGTGATCGGGGCAAATGGCATCCCCCATCCCAGGGATATGGAAACCGAGGCCTGAGGAGGTGAAGCAGCTTACCCAGTGGGAGGTGGCTCTCGACTCCCCCTCAAGTGTTCTTGTACAAGCTCCAAGAGCTCTGTGGTGGCATCGCCTGGGGTTCCTCAACCTGGAGCCAGCCACAGGCCCCTTTTGAAGGAAACAATTCTTGCAGACCCTCAAGAAAATGACCCCAGCATGAAAACACTGAAAGCCTGGCTGTGACCGGGGAAGCCCAACTGCAGGTGACCACAGCCGCAGAGCAGCCGTGTCTCTGAGACCGGGAGAGCTCCCTTCGGGATGACCACCGACATGAGAATGCAGACTATAAGAATCCTCACAGCACTCCTGGGTCCCTGCGAATCTGGCCTCAAGGATGTGTCCCCAGATGTCCACAGACCTCACTTTGAGAAACAGGATACGAGCCCCAGGGTCTGATGGGGCCCACTGGAAACCCACACTCAGCCCCTTGGTGGGCCTGAGGAGTCTTAGTATCGCTGAGCTCCAGGCCCCTCATCTGTGAATGAAACTGGCACCTGGGACTAGGTAAGGAGAGTCACACCTGGTGCCTGCACAGCCCGGAGCCCAAGAGGACCAGCTCTCGGCTCCTCCCTGGTTCTGAGCCCAACATGCCTCAGCTGGGGAGCTGGGGCTCAGCTCTCCCACACAGGAGGGGGCCAGGGGAAGGGGGACTCTGGGGACTGAGTCTCAGGCCAGTATGGATGAGCTGCCTGGGCCCTGCTAACAAACCCCATCACTCAGCCAGCCTCCCCTCCAGCAGCATCTAGCTTTCCCCCTTTCTGGGTGACACGGCTTGGCTCTGTGTCCCCACCCAAATCTCACCTCGAATTGTAATCCCCACATGTCAGGGGAGGGACTTGCAGGGAGGTGACTGAATCATGGGGGCACTTTCCGCTATGTTGTTTTTGTGATAGTGAGTGAGTTCTCAAGAGATCTGATGGTTTACAAGTGTGATTTCCCCTCTCACCCTCTCTCTCCTGTTCCGCCATGGTAAGCCGCGCTTGCTTCCCCTTCGCCTTCCACCATGATTGTAAGTTTCCTGAGGCCTCCCAGTCGTGCTTTCTGTACAGTCTGCAGAACTGTGAGTCAATTAAGCCTCTCGTCTTCTAAATTACCCAGTCTCAGCTGGGCGCAGTGGCTCACGCCTATAATCCCAGCACTTTGGGAGGCCGAGGCAGGTGGATCACAAGGTCAGGAGTTCAAGACCAGCCTGGCCAAGATGGTGAAACCCCATCTCTACTAAAAATACAAAAATTAGCCAGGCGTGGTGGCAGGTACCTGTAATCCCAGTTACTCGGGAGGCTGAGGCAAGAGAATCATTTGAACCTGGGAGGTGGAGGTTGCAGTGAGCTGAGATCGTGCCACTGCACTCCAGCCTAGGCAGTAAGAATGAAACTCCATCTCAGAAAAAAAAAAATTACTCAGGCTCAGGTAGTTCTTTATAGCAGTGTGAGAACAACTAACACACTAGGTCTCTCTCTTTAAGGTAGAAATATGGGTAATTTCTCCCATTTAAACAAACAAAACCCCTATCTTGACCCGCCCCTCCCCAGCTATCATCCCCTTTCTCTGTTCCTGCTTACAGTGCAGCTCCTCAGAGAGGTGCCTCTGCTCACTGTCATCGGTTTCTCTCCTTTCTCCCCTGACCAACTCCAGTCTGGCTTTTGCGCCCACCTCTCCAAGAAGACTGCTCTTGGCGGAGGTCACAATCGCCCCTCAGGTTGCTAAGTCCAATGGCCCGGCCCAGCCCTCATCTCACCTGGCCCCTGGACAGCATGCAATGGAGCCAGTCACTCCCTCCCCCAGTGCTCTGGGCCCTGCTGTCCCCTGAGCTGCTTCTCAGCTTCCGCGCTTGGCTCCCTCTCTCTGCCCCAACACTCCAGCATCCAGGGCTCACTGGGACCTCTCCTCTCCCCCACACACACACTTCTTGGTGCTCCCAGCCAGCCACCTCTGTTCTCTGCCACCACCGCAATCACACGGCCACTCCAGCCTCTCCCCTGACTCCAGCACCTACTCCACAAGGCCACGTGGGTCCCAGCAGGCATCCCACTCTCCACGTGGCCTCCACCCAAGCCCTGCCTTCCCTCCCAGCCTGCCCCTCCTCCCGCCCACCCCATCTTACCGCGTGGCAATTTCATCCATCTCCTTGTTCCAGCAGAGAACGCTGAAGCCATCCTTGACTTTGTGTCATCTTTGTCTCCCCTTACATCCTTCCATAAACACCGTGGCCACACTGCAAATCTCGCAAAGAATCCACCCCTTCTCGCCACCTGCACGACCACCAGACACCCCGGGCCCGTCATTCCCACCTGGATGACAGCACCAGCCTCCTAACTGGTCTCCCACTCTGCCCTCACTCCCAGAGATTCCGTGAGGACATAAATCAGGTCACATCAATACGCCTTCAAACCCTGCAATGGCTTGTCCCACTCTGCATAAAAGACTAAATCCTTACAAACTTCCCACCAGGCCCACACGACCTGCCTGTCCCCTCCCCCACGACCCCATCTCCTGCCCGTGGCTCTCTCTGCTTCAGCCACACCGGCCTCCTCGCTGCTCCCCGGGCTCAGCAGGCATGAACCGCCCCCAGGGCCTTTGCACTCGCTGTGCGCTGTGCCCAGCATTCGCTTTCCAGGGTCTCCGCGTGGCTCGCCCTCTCACGGCCTTTGGCTGTTCACTCCAGTATCATCCTGATACAGTTTGGATGTTTGTCCCCTCCAAATCTCATGTCACAATGTGATCCCTGGTGTTGAAGGTGGGGCCTGGGGGGATATGGCTGAGTCATGGGGGCGGATCCCTCATCAGTGACTGGATACCCTCCTCGTGGTAATGATTGAGTTCTTGCTCTATTGCATACAAGATTTGATTGTTAAAAAGAGCCTGGCTCCTCATCCTCTCTTCCTGTCTCCCCTCCACCCAAGACGGGAAGCCCCCTGAAGTCCTCATCAGAAGCAGATGCTGGTGTCACGCTTCTCGAACAATCTGCAGACATGAGCCAAGCAAGCCTCTCTTCTTACGAATTACCCAGCCTCAGGTAGTCCTTTAGAGAAATGCAAACAGACTAATACACACCTTCTGGGTCAGCACACCTAACCTCCCAGCACTACCAGTTTCCTCCGAGAGGCCTCCAGGCTCCGCCTTCCCCAGCCTCACAGTCAGGCCTTCTCTGGAGCCCCTGGCACTGCCCGCCAGGCCACGCCACGCCACCATGCTCTGTACCTTGTCTGCAAGGCCATATTGTGTCCCACTCCCAGGACTGCTCCCCAGGGCAGGTCTGTCCCCCTCACTGAGCCCAACAAGCCCAGCACAGTGCTGGCTGGGCACACAGTCAGGCTCTTAATCTATGCTGTTGGCTTCCCAACTGATGAGTGGGAAGAGCACGGAGTGAGGGGCCAATGGTTTGAACAACCGTGAGTTCCTCTAATGGGGGCACAGCCTGGCGTATAAAGCGTGCTCCCAAATGTTGACCTTTCTCACTGGCCCGAGGAGGGAGGCTTCCTCAGGTTCTCTTATGGATGCAGAGGTGGGAGGACCTTTCACAGGCAGGCTGGAGATGCCAGGAGGGGCCTGGGCTGGGATATCAGCTGGTCTAAGCAAAATGTCTCTGGAGCCAAATGGTCGGGTTCAAACCCCAGCTCTGTGTGACTCTGGGCAAGTCCCTAACTTCTCTGTGCCTCTGTTGCCTCATCTGTAATATGGGTTGCTGCAAAAATTAAATGCAAAATATCGGAACAGAGCTTGACGATTAATAAATGCTATATAAATATTATCCGTTACTATGTTTTCACTGTTACTGTTGTGACTGCTGGTGGCACAGGCTGGGTGACTGGCATCTCCCCCACGCACCCCCAGCCACCACGCAGCTGCCCTCCCTCTCTGGGCTCCCAGCCCCTGTGAGCAGCAGGCAGTAAATTTTTCCGATCTCCTCATAAACCGGGCCTTCCTCCGCTCAGCCATCACCTGGCTGGCAGCGCTGTCAAAAAGACGGATGCCGCATCTGCCTTGTTTACGACTTTAATTCCCAAACCCTGTTCTCTGGGCTCCCGGGGAGGGGCTGCGAGGGAAGGAGGAGGCGGGTGCTATCTTCCTGTAGGCTTGACAGCTGCACAGATGCCCCTCTCAGTGACCTCAGCTCGCTGGGCTTGGGGGACCCACGGGCCATCTGGAAGTGCTTCTTGCAGATCAGCTCCCACCCCTTCCCTGGAAGCCGTGAGGGAGGTAGCAGTCTGCTGGGGGATGAGGCTCTGGGGACAATGGAAGGGGATGATATAATTCCCATTTCACAGATGAAGAAATCGAGGCCCCCAGAGGTGAGGTAACCTGCCCAAGGCCACATAGCTAGGAAGTGGCAGCACCAGCAGTCACACCCAGTAGCTCTATGTCTGAGAAAGAGTGAGTGCTCCACCATACCCCCAACCCTGACCATGTCAGCACACACCAGTCCAGCCTCCAGCTGCCAGCATGTGCCACCCTTCTGAGGCTTTCTTGGGTGCAGGAGCCCTCTCTGCCCAGCCATTTGGCAGGCTAGAGGTGCCAAGGAATAATGGCCTCCAGGAGCATCCCTCCACCAATGACTGATGGGGGCTGGCACACACATACCCCGGCACCCTCGCTCTCTGTGGGACAACTGAGAGGCCTGTTCCTCTGTCCCGTGAGGATTCAGCTCCAGTTGTTCACAGTGGCAGCCAGCTTGATCTCACACCCTGTATCTCTGCCTTCGCTCCTCTCTTCTGGAATCCCCCCCCCAAATCAACTACTTGCTACCAAATCCTCATCTTTGGGGAACTCCACTTCAGACAGTCTTGAAGGATGAATCAAATCTTCCCAAATATAAGACCCCAGGATGAGAGGGTCCTTCCTACCCTCTTGGATGGTCACCAGGACCATCCACCACCTGGGGTGGGAAGGAATGGATGTGGCAAAGCAAAGGACACGGGAGTGGCACTTGCTGTCAGTGAGACCTTGAGCAGGGCAGGCCTGTAGGACTGAAACAGTCAGAGGCCAACTATGGCATGGGAACATCCAGGAGAGCGGAGTGAGCTGATCCTGAAGAGGTGAGGGGGAAGCCAGACTCTGGAGAAAGAGTGGGGCAGTTGGAGAGTACGTTTCGGAGACCACAGAGCATGGCGGGGCTGGCTAACCGCAAGAGAGAGGGGCCCCGGAGCAGTGGCAGGGAAGGACAGGAAGCGGGCAGAAGGCAGGGGCCAGCCCTGGCTTCACAGCCAGGCTACCTGGGCACAAATCCAGCGCTGACAACTCTCAAGCTCTGTGATAGTCACAAGTTGCCTCAGTTTCCTCTTCTATAAAACGGGAGTTGCATCTGTGACCATCTGTACCACCCGCCTTCAGGATGGTACATTCTTTCCTCATTCTTTCCACATAGCAGACAGACAGAATTGGGACCAACAGACTTGGACTATTAGATTACCCAATTGCCTGTCTAAATCCCAACTCTCCCATTTCCTCTCTATATCAGCAATAACAATCATTTTATCAGCACCTATCATATATATCATTCTCGGCCAGCCTCCTCACATGCTTTCTCTCTAAACCTCACAGCCACTGAGACAGCTGTTGCCTTCCCCTGTTCTACGGACAGCAGCGGAGACTCAGAGAAGTCAGATAACTTGTCCAAGGTCACACAGCAGGGAGGAGGCAGAGCCAGACTCAGACCCAGGGGTGGGTCCTTCCCCCGCCCCTGCTCCCGGCTCTCCGTGGTGTCACTCCAGCCCTCCTGGCCTAAGGCCTCCTCCCCCAAACAGGCTCAGCTCAGGGGGCAGGGCCATGGGGAAACCAGAGCTGCCTGCCCCTCCCCCAGAGTCTCAGGTCCCGCAAACATTCCCAGCAGCACCCCCTGACCTTTCCCTCACTTCACCCAGAGACGGACCAACAGGCTCACAGTGCCTGGCCTGGGGCCACACAGGGACTCTGACCCGCCTCTGCTGGGGCTCCCAATGCAGCAGGAAGGAATGGGTCGGCTGAGACCCACCGCGTCCACTGGAGCCTCTGCCCCTTTGCTCAGGCCGCCCCCAACCCAGCCTAGGGCGCATGCGTCCTCCCTCCAAGCCAGAGGCTCCCAAACTTTGCTGCACAGTAGAACCACCTGGGGCACTTCAAAAAATCCCAATGCTCAGGTTGCATCCAGTGCAAATTAAACCAGAATGTCTAGGGTATCCGTATTTTTAAAAGATTCCCCAGGTGATTCAATGTGAACAAAGCTTGGAAACCACTGCTCCAGCCCTAAATACACATTAGAAGCACCTAGGGAGCTGTATAAAAATCCACAGCCTAGGCCCCACCCCCTAAGATTCTGAGCTAGTTGGTCTGGGGGGTGGCACTCTGGCCTAGTGTTAAAAGCTCCCGGGTGTCTCTAACGCACCTCCAGGCTTTACAGCTGCAACTTACAGATTGGGAAGTGTCTCCATTAACACTTCGCTTCCTTCCGGAGACACCCTCTGGGCCAGCTCATCAATCCCGTAGCTCAGGTGAGAAAGCAAAGGCCCAGAAAGGTCACAGAGCTTGCCTCAGGCTCACAACAAAGATCTGTGCTCTTTTTTTTTTTTTTTTTTTTTGAGATGGAATCTCATTCTGTCGCCCAGGCTGGAGTGCAGTGGTGCAACGTCGGCTCACTGCAACCTCCACCTCCCAGGTTCAAGCGATTCTCAGACCTCAGCCTCCCAAGTAACTGGGATTACAGGTGCCTGCCACCACACCTGGCTAATTTTTGTATTTTTAGTAGAGATGGGTTTTGCCATGTTGACCAGGCTGAACTCCTGACCTCAGATAATCCATCCACCTAGGCCTCCCAAAGCGCTGGGGTTACAGGCGTGAGCCACTGTGCCCAGCCAAGCTCTGCGCTCTTCTGAACCCTGCTCCAGTCCTCCTTCCCCCACCTGTGCTGACCATCAGACCAAATGCCTCCCTTAGGACTGCTGGAGAGGTTCATGAATCCTGCCCCAAGAACTAGGAGTCTGGACAGAGCCTGCAGGAACTGACCAAAGCCTTCTTCCCCTCCTGCCCCTCCCAGACAAAGAGGATATTCCAGACAGCCCTTTCCCTTGACAGTCCAGACCCCTCGACAGCCTAGACACTGGGTCCAGGAGGCCCCAGCTGTCCATCTTGCCACCACTTCCACTCTTCCCTCCCTACCCCACCCCATCCCATCCATCCCCATCCTCACCCCCGAGCTAGGTCTGGTGAGCTCCAGTCAGCGTGCCCAAACAATTTTCCATCCCACATGGGCACTTCCAAGAACCGGAGGGGATGTTCTCAATAATGACGCCAGAACACAGGAGCCAGGATGCATGGCCACCCCACCCGGGAGGGCTCGCCTCCACACGAGGCATGTCTGCACTTCTCACACTTCTGTCGTGATCGCTGCCTGACTCAGGCATTTGCTGTGCAGCCTCGGGCAAGTCACTTGGTCTCTCTGACTCTCCATATCCTCATCGAGGGTGCAGGAATCGTTAAGAGTTCCTAGAGTTGCCGTGAGAGTGAAATATCTTTTACATTCTAAAGATGATGTCTTTAAAGTGTCTGGAACACAGTGGATACATAGTAAACAGCAGTGTTTATGTTTAGCTCACCCAGGAATAGGCAAGCCCCATGTAAGACACAGGCACACACACCCCTTCTCTCTCAGGAACACCAACACTCACACATACGAAGTCACATGCCACAGATGTATTCACACACACGGCCACCTGCGCACACTCACATACCTGCACTCACTCTGCAGATCGGGTAGGTTTAGCTGTGAGCTTCTCTGGGTCCCCCAGTGGTCCAGTGGGAGCAAGTCCCTTTGGGCTCTGGCCACCAGAGGGCAGCATGCTCCCCCACCCACCCTCATCACACTCCCTTCTCCCCTGGCCCTGGAGGACCTGTCTGCCAAAGATTCCAGGCAGCCTGTGCCCCGCCCTTTGCCCAACTGCACGATCAAGTCTGGGAGGATACAGGGGGCAACTCATCATCCTCAATTAAGCACCACTCAAGCCGAGGTGCCAGAGCACCCCAATGTTATTGAGGCTGGGTCCTGCCACAGAGTGACCCAGACCCAGGGCATGAAAAGTCCCCTGTCCAGATGTGTCTGAAGTGGACACACCACGATGGCTACCTAGGGGGCAGGGGGTCTAGGATCAGACCCGGGTGCAAGTCATGCTCTACCATCCTCCATCTATGGGAATTCAAGTCCCTCTCCTCACCTCCTCTGAGCCTCCATTTTCCCATCTGTAAAACAGGCCGATCACTGCCCCTCTCCTGCGCAGATCATCCCTCTTACGTGAGGGCTCAGATGTCACCTGTGCAAGCAGGCCGTCCCTGGCCACTTCACAGCTGCAGGTTCCCTTTCCCCTCACACTTTCCATTCTTGCTATTATCTGTTTTGTTTCTCCTGCTCGTTTCTGTTCTGACATATTCTATCATTCATTCACCGTGTTGATTGTCTCCCATTAGAATAAAAACTCCGAGTGCCGTTGGACTCTTTCTTCACTGCTATATTTCCATGCTTACACTGGGGCAAGCCACGCCTGGGGAGCCAAACTGGTGCCTACTGAGTGACTGAGGGAACCCTGGAGGGAACCCTGGGGTGGTTTCTGGGAAGTGCCCAGCCTGGCGTGCGTCAAGACTGGACACAGGACAAGAGAGGTCAGTTCAGGGCTGTGGGTTGGCCCTAGGGATATCCACATCAACCCGGGGGCAGCCAGAGGCCTTGCCACTCCCAAGGATCTCAGGGCCACACCCCAAATCAGCTGTGGCCCTGCCTCTCCAGGCCCTGCCCCAGGCCCCCCAACTCCACCACAGGCGCCTGCCCAACTCCGGAGATTCTCGGTGTCAGGTCCCCAGGCTCAGCTCCTCCTAGAGCCTGCCCGGCCCCACCCGGCCCCGCCCAGCCCACGAGCTCACTGGTGCACTTCTTGACGTGGCTGCCCTTCTTGAGGGCGTGGCGGCTCAGCTTGCAGTGGAAGTTGTCCTCCCAGAACTCCGCAAACCAGATGTTGCGCCGGTTGTTGTCCAGTGTGCGGCTGGAGAAGTAGCGGTCGAAGCCTGGCGGGGGAACCGGGGAAGTCAGGGCCTCACTGGCCTCCTTCCCCACCAGCCCCAGCCCTTCCCGCCTCCCCCAGGATGAGAGATGGCCCAGGCGGAGGGAGAGAGACCCGGAGGAGCACATCCTCTGATCCAGGAGAAAACAAAATGTGGAGCATTTCATTTCATTCAAAATGAAAAGAGCTGTATTAGGTCCCAGGGGGAGCGTGTGTAATCTACAACTGCTGCCTTTATGGAGCAGAAGCACACTGATGAAGATGTCTCCACGGCCTTTAACCGCTGCAAGGCTAACAGCAGGCTCTCAGGAGCCGCCTGGGAGTCCTGAGATTACCGCACAGAGGCTGGTGGGGCTGCCCAACCCTGGGAGCACCTGAAGAGGAGGCCAGGAAGGATAAGAGAGGTGGGGACCACCCAGGCCACACAGCAAGACCAGGACCTGGACTTTCTCCATTCATATCCAGGATGTCCCCATCACTGACAGAGGCAGCCTCCCTCCTCCACGTGCTCTGCACGGCTCACAGTTCTGCTCTCAGCCTGGGAAACCCTGTCCTAGGGTGGGCAGGCTGGTGGCGAACACCACCCTCTCCTCTTCCCAGACGCCCTTCCTGCCATACTGACTGTACCCGGCCCTGTGGACTGAGCTGCTCTGTATGGGGCAGAGGCCTGAAAGCTCAGCGAGGCCCACGGAAACGTCCAAGTCGGAGCAAAATGACTGGCCGCTTGGCAGGAGACTCGCTGGCATCGAGCCGGAGCTTTGGCCTGCAGTAGGATTTCTCAGCCTTGGCGCTGTGGATACTCTGGGCAGGACGACTCCTGTCGGGGGCCGTCCATGCACCACGGGATGCCGGGCAGCACCCTGACTCTACCCACCGGAGGCTGGCAGCAGCATCCCCCCAACTGTGAACACCAGAAATGGCTCCAGAAATTGCCAAATGTCCCTCGGGGGAGCAAACTCAGCCCCAGATGAGGACCACTGTTCTTGAATGTTCCTGAGAGAAAGGGAATTTGTCAGGCAAGTCCTGGATTCCGGCCCCAGCTCTGCCACTTGCTACACTGTGTGTGTCTGAATCTCTCTGAGCCCTGCGTATCCATCTACTAAAGGTGGGGGAAGAGTGAACCACAGGGTGGCTGGGAGACTAAAGGAGCTGTCCGTCAGGGGCGTGGCATGGGTAAGCACCATAAGCAGTTATCCTCACACTGTGTTGATTATGGCTTGGGGTGGTTGGAAACTCCCGCTGTGTGTGTTGGGGGGTGGGGGTTGGATTCGTGATGGGGTAAGGGATGTGGGCGATGGATGGGGCAGGAAGGCATGTGTCTGAGGGGACGAGGCTGGGCAGAGGTGGTTCTGGGGCCTGAGTCAGACACAGGGCAGGTGTGGAGGGGGGAGACAGGTGTGGTCTTTGCAGGGACAGATGTGGCTAGTGTAGGCCCAGGGGCAGGTTTGGATGACAGGGTAGCCATGGGCCTACAGACAGGTATGGGCCGGCGCTAGAAGGAGCCATGGGCCAGGGCACTCCCTCTGCCTCAGGATGAAGAGAGGACACTGACTGCTGTGTGACCTTGAGCAAGTCCCTCCCCTCCTCAGGCCTCAGTGTCTTGGGAGGTGCCTTGGAGAGGCTGATGTCTGCGGTCCCTCCCAGCTCCATTAATGCTGGCTCCTGTTGAACGGAGGGAGGGCAGGGAAAGAGAGGGCCCAGGGAGCCTTCTCCCCCACGGTGAGGACTGCCAGGTCCCTGCCAAATCAACCCATTCATGGGAACATCATACCTGACTCCCTGTGAGGTTCTGGCCAGAGAATTTCGTTCCTGCCCAGGAGACTGTGGGTTCTGCCCCAAGAGGAGGGGGTTCAGGGCAAGGCAAGCCCGACCTCAACACCACCTGGGGCCTGCCAAGCTCAGGCAGGCTCTGCAGGAAAGCCCTGTCCTGTAGCCCTGGCCGGCAGCTCCCAGCCCTCTTCTGAGTGGACTCTCCATGCACCTTCCACCCGCAAAAAAATCCCTGAGAAGGGAGGAGGAAAGGTCCTGAATCTGGATTCAAATTCTGCTGTGTTGAGTGTGGCCTAAAAGACCTCCCAGCCCAGAACCTCCAAACACAGGAGGCTGGGGGCCGTGGAAGAGGAAAGGACGGCTTTGGAAAGAGGAGGGGCAGGAGAGGAAGGAAGCCGGGAGGGGCGACAGGAGGAGCAGTCCAGAATGGCGCCGACCACCAGCACCTGCCCGGCCTACCTCGCACAGACATCCTCTTGGGGAGGATCGTGACAGCCCCCTCAGCCACCTCCTCCAGGTGCAGCACCGGTGCAATCTTGGAGCCCCAGCTGTCAGAGCCCATCCAGAAGAAATGGCCTGTCTGGTTGGCCCTTCGTGCTGCCTCCAGCACACGCCTGTAGGAACACACACCAGCCCAGCCCAGCCGTGTCTGTCCATGCACCTGCCCCCAATCCTGGCCACACTTGCTGTGGGCCCACACCCCTGACCCTCAGGAGCCCAGGGTCCACAACTGTCCCAGCACCCATGTTTTCACCCCCAGCCCGTGGGTTCCCCCTACCCCCTGCCCCCACCTGCCCATAGGCTCATGGCTACTGCCTCATCCAACCTATCCGCCCCTGGGTCCATGCCTGCCTGCAGCCCCAGTATAATTCTCCAGGCCCCCATCTGTCCCTGCAAAGACCACCCCTATACCCCCAGATCCACACCCACCCCACGTCTGACTCAGGCCCCAGAACCACCTCTGCCCAGCCCCATTCCCTGAGACACATGCCTTCCTGCCCCATCCACCCCCACACCCTGCCCATCCTCACATCCATCCACCACCACACAACCGCCCCCTTGCCCGCTGCACATGTTGCCTCCTGCTCGAGGCTCCCTCTTCATCCACCACCCTCTGTGCCAAAAGCCCAGGCCCTTCAGAGAGCTGCTCCCCACACCCTGAGTGGGAGTAGGTGATGGAGGGAGGCGGGTGTGGAGCCGCCCTGTGCTCATACGCAGCCCAGTCTGCCTGCGATGGTAATCCGAATCAAACCAGGGACCCAAAAGCCCAGCCTGGGGCCACGGAGCCCGCAGCAAGTGCTCAGCCAGGGCTTTAGGGAGGCATGAATGAAGTGGCCTCTCAAAGACATCTCCCCAGAGGGGAAAAGCAAGGAGGAAAGGGTAGCATCCCCCTAACCCAGCTCCCACGGAGAGACCAGGGCAGGGAGGAGGCAAGGAACTTGTCACACAGCAAGTGAGAGGCTGTGATACTGGAAACTGTCCAGGCCCTTCCGTCAGTGGGGACCAGGGCACAGACTCCAGGGCTCGGGGGTGGCTGCTGGGCCTGTGCAGGAGGCAGCCAGCAAGGGCTGGAGGGCCTGGGCTTTCAGGGAGAAACAGATGTTTCCAGGCCGCAGAGCCTTCACCTGAGCTGGTCTTGTCCATCCTCATCCCCCACCTCCTCCATCATCTCCCAACGCCTGAGGCTTTCCAGCCCCGCTCACTGGTGTAGCCCCTACCCCCACCCCGCCATCCTAGGTCACCACTAATGGCAGGTGAGGCTGCTCTCAAAACCCACACCCACGCCCTGTTAATACCCGCCTGTATCCGCCCAGCCTGAGATGGCCAGAGCTCCCGACCATCCAGCCCTGCAGTCACCTGGGTTTATTTTTACTTCTGTTTGCTTCTGAAAATGCATGTGGATTTCCAGAAATGACCCCCACCTCCCACCCGCTTCCCGCAGCCTGCTCTGGAAGTCAGTCTAGCTCCCTTCCAGTTCTCCCCCTAGGGGCCTCTTCTCTGGGACAAAGGCCCAGTGTGTTCAGTTCCCCTCCCAGCACATCGGTCCATCTGAGCTGAAGGTGTCCCCCCAAAACAGCAGGCCTGGAGTGAGGCACAGAGCTGGGTGGGGTGTGGGGAGCCGAGTCCTGCCAGGCTTTGGGGTGGGAGTAGGGGGCAGGAGTTGGGGAGCGGGGCCTGTTGGCTCAGAAGCTTCCCCAGGAGCTGGCTGAGCGGTGGCCATTGGAAACGTTCAGAGCTGGAACTCAGGGGACCTGCACACCTCAAGGGACTGGGTGCTGCCTCTGTGCAGCTCCGAGAGTGTCAGGATGGGGCTGGAGGGCCCCCCTCCCTGGCCTTTGACTGCCTGAGACACCACCATTGCAGTTGGTCCTTTTGTCCTTTGAGTCCAAAGCCCTCCTCCATCCCTCCAGGGACCCCCCAGTGGCCTGGGAGGGGATCTGTTTTTGCAGCAACGCTGGAGTCCAGGTTAGGGCCCTTCCAAGTGAGAAACGGTTTGGGAGCAGTGGTGAGGAATAGGAGGAAGCCGCCTGGGAAGGGCTGGGCACAAAGGGCAGCCTTGGCTGGTCCAGTGAGGGGGAGTCTGAGGGCATAGCAGGCTCTGCCAGCCTGGGCCAGATACCTGAGGAGGCCTGGCAGGGGTCACACCTGCTCTCACCCTCCTCTCTGAAGGAGAAGTGGCCAGCGGGGGACTAGAGGACCCTACCAGATTCTGGGCAGGGCTGTGCCTCCCCTCAGCCTGGGCTCCCTGAGCCTAAGCCCAGACTAGAACCACACACAACCCAGACCTCGTCTCTGTACCCTGAGCTCACCACAGAAAGGAGGGAGGGGCTGAGGGGGTGGCCCACATTTACTGGGTGCCTATTTCATGCCAAATGCTACTCTAAGCCTTTATGCACATTCCTGCATTGAATTCTCAAATGCTATCAGGCAGGTATCATTAGCTCATTTGGTTTTTAGCAGCAGAGGCCCAGAGAGGTTAAGAAATTCACCTGAGATCACACAGCTAGTAGGTGGGAGAACAGCATCAGAACCTAAGTGGTCTGGCCCCAAGCCCACGGCCTCAGCCCTCTGTTAAATCACCCAGGTAGCCATCTCTAGCAGCTGGAATGGATGCAAGAATGGAGAGAGGAGGGAAGCGGTGCCCCATAGCAGTGGCCTGCACCCCAGCCTGGGGGTCTCCCTGCCCACACACCCACTCACCTGTACCCACCTCTCTGGATCCCAGGGTGGGGTCAGGCTCACCTGGGAAAGTAGGGCAGGACCCATGGCTCTGCCCACACCTGCGTGGCTCCCGGTGCCCACCCCGCTGCCGCCTGCCCTCACCTGATGTCATCCTCGTTGGCGAAGATGATGACTGCCCTGGCGTCGAGGTCTCCAGGAGGCGGCGGATGATCTTGTCGAACTCGCCTGCCTTGGGCTCCCGGGGTATCTTCACCGACTGGGCGATGCACACGCCCCCTGCAGGAGGGGCATCAGTTAGTTGAGGCGGGCAGGGGAGCCTGAGTCTCCCCCGCCACTCTCCCAACACACACTCCAGGAGATGGGAGCTGGGTGCCGCCCAGGCTCCCCAGCCCGACTCCCAGCCCTGGGATCCCAGCCTCTGGATATAGGCTGTGCAGTCAGAATAGCTGCAGTATCTGTCTTGGCTCCACTTACCAGCTGGTGACCCTGGACATGTCACTTAAGTACTCTGAGCCTCAGTTTCCCCATATAGCCGCTAGAAGCAGCACAGCATCATGCTTAGGAGCTACACTGCCTGGGTTCAAATCTCAGCTCTACCACTTACTGCTGTGTGACCTTAGGTCAGTTACTGAACCTCTCTGTGCTGCACATACATCACCTATAAAGTGAAAATAATGATATCACCTATTTCATAGAATTGTTATAAAATAAGTGAGGTAATGCATATAAAAACAACATCCGGTACCTAGTGTTTAGTAAATGTTGATTATTTTTATTGTAACCACCTCATAACATTTCCTGGAGGGTTAGATCCGGGAAGAGAGCCCACCCTGAGGCGTTGTGCCTGCTACACCCACATCCGCACGCCTCTCAGGGCTCCTGTCCCTGGGCCCCGTGCCCATCACCAGGCCCTTGGTAAGAGCGGCATGCGCGGCCATGGGCTGGAGCCATCAGGAGAGGGTCAATACTTGGTGTTGTCGGGATTCACGCCCAGGCTGGGCGGCCATCAGAGGCCCTGGGAGCGCTCAGGTCCAGCCAGTCCCCAGCCCCAGATGTGCCTCTCAAGTGCCGGCAGGGGACAGATGTCATTCATGTATTTAAATCCCACCTGACCTCCTGGTACAGAGCATCTGTGGGCCATGCTGGTATCAGCCACTGCCTTTAACAGACGAGGAAACTGAAGCTCAGGGAAGAGAAGTGGCTTACCCAAAGACACACAGTTCTGGAGTCCAGGACCTGGAGACCCCCAGAGAGTAGGACCCCAGAGGCCCCTGGTGGCAGTTGATGGAAAAGCATGAGGGATTAATCTTGAAGCCGGCCCAGGTATCTAGCTGCTGCCCTCCTCTGGGTCCCACTCAACTCAACACAGTGCCTCAAACCAAACACCTTGGCTGAGCACCCCTTGAGGTCCAGGCTGGGACCACCTGAGCCTTCTACACAGACTTGTCCCGATACATCAGAAAATTCTGGGTGGGGCTGCCAGGGGTTCAGAGTACAGGAAATACGACTACCACCAGCCCCACAGGGCAGTGCCAGCACCCAGCTCCACCCACGGAGCGGCCCCCTAAGCGTGGGCAGGGAGATGGCTGGCAGGGAAGGCTGCCCAAAGGCAGTGACACTGGGCTGAGTCCTTAGAAGATGCAAGTGGCCAGGCGGTGGCATTCTGGGGAAAACAGGGTACCCTCACTGGAAGGAATGGCTGCTCTGTGCCAGGCACCCTGCTGGCCTGGGGCCACAGGACACAACACACACACACACACACACACACACACACACACAATGCACACACACATGCGCACACACACGGCTCCTCGGGTCCCTCCTAACACACCAAGAAGTCCCAAGTGCTACAGAAGAGCATGGTTACTAGGAGCTCACGGGGAGGGGGGAGAAGGAGCAAGGGCGCTTGGGCAGGACTGGGGCCCCTGTCAGTGTGGGGTCACAGAGAGAGCCAAGGGAGACAGCTGCTGGCTGTGCCGCTGGCCGGGCCGCCTCTCACCTCCCAGCTAAACCCTCCCATATGGTTTCTTTACACTTAGAAAGTGGGCCAATTGTGACATTTCTCCCCCCATCTGGGGAGACAGATGGACAGAGGAAGAGGCTGGACTGGGAGGGGAGGGAAGGGGAGGATGAGCCACCTGGCTCCAGGAGCCAGGAGGAAGGCAGGGGAAGGGAGTTAATTGCTCTCAAACAGGGAGAAACTGTTAAGTCATATTTCTGAGTGACGCTCCTGTAAGAGGATCTGTGTGATGGTCCTGCCTGGCACCTCAGGGCATATCTTGCAAGCTTCGTTTTGCTGGTGAAGGAAGGATTAGGTTGGCCATGGCTCAGTTAGCGGGAGTGTGAGTGAGCCACAAGGTACTTGAGATGCAAGCGCAGTCTGAGGAGGGTTCGATGTTCCTGCAACTTCAAGAGATTCAGACCAGAGGGGAGTGCGGGGGGAGGGGGCACGCAGAGCTCCATAATACTAATGAACATTTATGGAGTGTCCAATGCATGGTAAATGCTACTCTGCAAATTTTACATGGATTCACTCACCTGAGGTCAGTGTAATCACCACATCTCCAATTTATAAATGAGGAAACTGAGGCACACAGAGGTTAAGTAGCTTCCCCAGTTTCATGAAGACAGTCAGGGGCAGAGCTGGGGTTTGAACTTGGGCCATCTGGCTCCAGCAGCCAGTTTTCAGCCAGTCATGAAGGGAAGGGATAGGGCTGTGGAGTCGAGGGGGTTTGTGGGCCCATGAGCATGGTGGGCATGGCGCCCACCCTGGGGTGAGTGCCCACTAGTGTTGCTGCCCCCAGGATAAGAAACCAAGTGCCCATGGGGTCCCTTTGTTTCACAGCCCAATTGTCAGCAATGGCTGCTCAGGGGTGTGGGGAAAGGAGCTGGCTCACAAGCCAGGCCCTCTCCTGGGGTAATACAAGCTCCTGGCAGTGGCACAACCTCTGCCTCAACTGCTGTCCTGGCGCCTGCTGCAGCCAGAGAGGACCGGAGCAGCCCGAGAGGCCCTGAGCACCCACTGCATGCCTGGCACCGTGCAAGGTCCAGTCTCCATGAACCTCACACATTAGCAGGTGCTAATATCCCCATCTTACAGATGAGGAAACTGAGGCTCAGGGTGCTAAATAGCCTAGCCAAGGTCGCACAGCCAGTCAGCAGGACTGCAGTCGGGTCTGTGTCCAGAGGCTCCCTCAGGCGGAGAGTCCCCGACTTCCTGCAGCCCCTCCCCCATCCTGGACATTCCCTTTCCTTGCAAAGCAATTACTCCACAGCAGCCACCGAGAATAAAGGGGCAGTGTTTCAAGTGCCCGAGCCTCTTCTGCAGCCTCTGTTGTTTAGGGGGGTTAGCGTGCATGTACACACACAGTCACAGAATGCACGCACTGGCACAGAGCCACGTCCACCACCGCCACAGCCCACCCTGTGCACTCCAGGCCGCGCTGCTACAGACCCAAAGTCACACCAAGCCCAGCAGCCATCCCTCTGCCCAGTCCCTGGGCCACATGGCTAAGACTCCCGCAGATGCCCGCTTCAAACTTCTCCCCCCAGGGGAGGGGCACTCCTCCTCACCCTGTGCCCCTCCCCAGTGTCACTGAATAAAATAAGAACCCATGGGTCCAGTGAGAGGACATAGAATCAAATTAAAGCCCACAAAGCCCTCCCCCTATCTCAGGGCAGAGGCTGAGCCCTCCACCCCCCAGGCTCCAGGCATAGGACCATACGGGGAGGGAGACACACATGAAGAAGTCTGGGGGTCCCCATCGCCTCCCTGGCTCTCCTGGGTCCCCCTTGGCAAGCCTCTGCCCAGCCTCCTGCCAGGACCCCAGGCCCCCAGGCTCCTGACAAACACCCAACTGCCTCTTGCCAGCTGCAAGCTCTGCCATGCCAGCCAAGCTGGTGCTTCCGCTCGCTGGCCAAGGGCAGGAAGCCACAGCCACTTGCCAAGAAAATCTGAGCACATCAAGTCCATAGGGACCTTGGAGACCTCCTGGCCCAAGTTGGATGGACAGTAAAGAGACAGAGGCCAGAGAGGCCTTGCCCGGGGGGTGCACAGTAGCAGGGGGCAGAGCCACCTCCAGGTGAGGCTCTCAACACTGCACTGGGAGATTTGGGATCCAGGCCAGCCCCTGACTGCTTTCCAACAGGACCCGCTACCTCTCCCAGCTCTGCGCCTCCTCCCCAGCCCGCCCAGGCTCCACGCCTTCCCTTCTCCCGGGGCCGCCCCACCCATCAAAACCGACTTATGCTTGCCCCATCCCTCAGGGCCTCCTTTACTACAAGGCACTGGACACTTGATCAAGGCATGTCCATCAGAACCCTGCACAGAACCACACGGCAGCGTCTAGTAAAGCTGAATGCGCCGGCTGCCCCGCAAGCCAGGGGTTCCCCCGTCCACACTCATCCCCAGGGAAACCCCAGCACGTGGGCATAAGAGACCCACACAAAGTCGATCAACACAGCACTGTCTGAACCTGCAAAAAAATGCAAACAACCTAAATGTTGTGTAACAGAAGAATGGATAAACTGCACTACCTGGGGTTGTCTGTGCCCGAGGTGAGCTTAGGTTTACAGAAGGTCTGACCATGGCAGGACCCTCTGACCTCTGACTGTGCCTGGGATACTCCCCCTCTCAGCACTTCCCCATCCTCCCTGGCATGGCTCGCCCCACCCCACCCGTCTCAAAAAGTCCTCCCACCATCCTGCAAGGTCACCCCCCTCCAGCAGCCTCCAGATCCCCTGCCTTCAAGGACCCCCCAACCCCCGCCACTTGTGGGATGTGCCCACCTGGTGCTGTCAGGCTGGGCCGGCAGAAAGAAAAGGCTTCCCATGAGAGGAGCCGGCTTGTGCCCCCGCCTCCCAACTCCCCCAGTGTGGGGGAGACAGTCAGGGGTCCTCCAAGCTGTCACCCTGGAGAAGGTGAAAAGTCCTCCCCCACAAACCCTGAGCCAGCTCCCTCTGGTCCCCAGGTCTGGCCTCTCGGGGCCCAGCCAGCCGGTCCTGAGGCCAGCAGAGACATAGGCACATCCTCACTTTCTCCTTTCCTTTAAAAAAAAAAAAAAAAAACTTTTAAATTTAAAAAGAGAGGAAAACAATGAAAAGACAAATCCTAGGAATTCAAGTGGAAAAATCTACATTATGGCAAAATGTGAAGGCAACAATTTCCAGCGGGGTGGGGGGTGAGGAGTTACACATGGGGGACAGGGGCAGGAGAGCAGGTCCCCGGCTCCTAGAGGGGAGGACAGAGGCTGGAAGCTACCCCTGGACCCTCGTGGACACACACAACACACACACACACACACACACACACACACACACACACACGGCTCCTTCCTTCTGACTCCCAAAGCCAGGCCCTTCCCCAAACCAACTCTCAGGAGGGGGGACCAGAAACAGCGGCTGAGAGTGCTTGGTGACTAGTAACTAACCAGGTGCTACTTTTGTTTTCAGCTGGAGCGAAGCCTGAATGTAAATCAATGGAGCGCAGGTAGCAATGCTATGGCCAGAGGGGTGTTCAAGGTAGAGAGGACACCAGGCCCCAGCAAAGGCCCTCCAGGGTGAGCTGGGTGTGGGACTGCACAGAGGGCCAGGCCTGGTTCCTGTCACCTGTCACCCCCGCCCCGGTCTGCTTCTGCTTGTGGCCCCACTCCCCAGCTCATCAGTCTCTAGCGCCCGAGACATACTCCCAGCTTTACAACCCTCGGCAGCCCCCAGTGTGTGTGTGTGTGTGTGTGTGTGTGTGTGTGTGAGAGAGAGAGACTCAAAGCCTGCACCTCCTGCCCAGGAGGGTCTCCCTGATGCACACAGTGAATCTAGGCTTACTGCAACGTCCAGTATCGCCCCAGTCCCCACCAGGATCCACCCATCTGACCAGGTCTGTGCCCCCAACAGGCCTCTGCACACACTGCTCCCTCAGCCAGGAGCACCCCCCACGTCATCTGCTCAGCCACCCTCTGGCTCCCCCACCCAGCTCTTCCCTGGCTGGGCCACATTTTTCTCACTGGCTCGGTCTTCCGCTGGGGGCCTTACAGAGCCCAGGACATGTGCGGGGCCTGCCCAGGACAGACGGTAATCCACACTTGCTGGACAAATGGGGGACTGAGGGCCTGACTGACAGGGTTCTGAGGGGCAGCTTGGTAGGAGCTGCCAGCATGGATGTGAAAGCAGAGGCTCCGGAGGAGTCTGAGGTGAGCACCTGTACCTGCTCACCCGCTCTCACCCCCCTCGGTGACCTCCCCTCTGAGCTGCCACCTCCTCACACGCACAGGCACTGGACACCCCGTTTGAACCTGGCATCTACTTTGCTCCGGTCCACAGTGACACTCTGTGCACAGCACCCACATGCGTGGGGTGGGTACCACAGGCACCTGGACGTCTCCCCTGCATCCTGCCTTCTGCTAGGATTTTACTTTCTCCACCAAGACATCAATTCCTTACCATGAGTGCTCAGGAAATTGCCTGCAAACGATGAGTAAGAGAAGGAAAGTGCGCACTTGGCTGTGCAAAGCAACAGGGGCCCTGCCTGAAGACAGGTGACAGCTGACAGTGTAAACTCCACCTGATAGGGCTGCTGCGAGGGCCGAATGCAGTGGTGTTTGTGCAGGTTGCCTGCTGGAGCCAACGCCTCTGGGGAGGGGCACGGCCTAGTGGGGTGGGGCTGCTGAGGCAGGAGGGCAGGAGCTCGGAGGAAAGGGGCCTCATCACTCAGCCAGGCCGGGACCCAGGATCCAGGGCTGGGGAGGTCCACGGCGCGGGGGACCAGGTGACCAGGATTGTCCAAGGCAGTACACACATCCTTTCCCTCCTGAAGGCTCTCAGCACCCTCACCACACCCCCAGTCCCACCCCCAATACACACACACACACGGCAATGCACACCCTCACAAAATCACACACTACACACCACCACAACACACACACTCACAGTCACACACACTCACCAGAGGGACAGACCCCGTCACATTTAATGAGAACCTCGTACAGCCTCACAGCCACAAAGACGGGCACAGGGCCACACGCACACACTAACACAGTCCCAGATCCCACAGCCCCACACAGCCTCGTACAACACGCACACCACACCCAACCCCCATCACATCCTCCACATACACACCCACAAACCTTGTCACGAGAATCATGTAAATCTCCACCCTGACACACATTTGCACCCAATTGTAACTTCAGACAACCCCAGCCACACAGACACACACCTACACATCACCACAGCTATACACCACACACATTGCCACACAAATACACACCACACATACCCACACATCACCACACACATACGCACCACACATATCACCACACAGATACACACCACACACAGACACACACCCACATATCACCACACAGAAATACACCACACACACACACGTCACCACACACACACGTCACCACACACACACACACATCACCACACAGATACACACCACACAGATACACACCACACACACACAGATACACGTCGCACAGATACACACCACACACACATCACACAGATACACATCACACACAGACACACCCACACACATCACACAGATATACACCACAAAACACATAGATATCACCACACAGACACACACCACACACATATCACCACACAGATACCCACCACACACACACCCATACATCACCAGATACACACTGCACACACACACATCACCACACAGATACACACCACACACACACATCACACAGATACACACACATCACCAGATACACACCACACACACATCACCAAAAATACACACCACACACAATCATCACACAGATACCACACACACCCCCACACATCACCACACAGATATCACACACCCCCACACCACCATGAGATACACACCCCACACACACCCACACATCACCACACAGATGCACACCACACACACATATCACCACACAGATACAGGCCACACACATACCACACAGATACACACCACACAGTCACCACACAGATACACACCACACACAGACACACCCACACATCACCAGATACACACCCCACACATCACCACACAGATACATACCACACACACATATCACCACGCAGACACACATCACCCACACAGATACACACACAGTCACATATACACCACACACAGACACACACACCAACATCATACCACACACAGACACACATCACCATACACAGTCAGATATGCACCACACACAGATACACATAACCCCACACACAGAGTCACAGACACACCACACACAAGACACAGGTAACCCTGGACAGTCACATACAACAACCCTGCCCGCCATGGCCAGCCCCGCCCCACCAACCACAATGAGGCGTCTGCACCCCGGCCTCACACCGCCTGGCAGCTCTCATACAGTCACCGCACGTGCACTAAGCACCCCCTCCAGCCCATCTCTTCTTAACTGAGAAATGTCTCCTGGCTGAGTCTCCCCAGCGAATGCCCCAATTAGCCTGAATCCTTTCCCAGGGAGGCCCTGTGAGGCCCTGACATGAGCCAGGGGCTGGCAGAAGCTCATGCCCCTCATACCGCCCGGGGGCCCGGCCACACCTCAGCACCATTAGCACCTCTCCCTTGGCCTGGTCCTCACTGGCTGGGATGCCCATGGAGGGGCCTATCGTCCAGTGACTGGACGGAGGGGGATGGTACGGCTGTTCATGCAACCGCCTCTGTGACCAGCACATTGAGGCAGGACCCTCCTCTTCCCCTCTGAAACCCCACCCTCTGCCACCAGGCTCGCCATTCCTGCCTGTCCCCTGCCCCTGCAGGGAGAACAGGGCTGGATTTGGGGTGCAGGGGCGCCAAAGGAGCAGCAAAGGGGGACACAGACATGCGAAAGCTGACCTGGTGTGACACAAGGAGGCAGAGTCGGGGCACAGACAGGGCCATGTCCCATCTCAACCACCTGCTGCTTCGTGATGAAAGCCACATTGCCCGCTCTCCAACCCTCCATTTCCCCATCTGTGAAATGGGGTGGTAGGAACCCTGTCCCCCAGACACAGTAGGGTTGTGGTGAGGATTAGAGCGGATCACCTGTGGACAGGGCCAGCCCCAAGGGGATATTGTGGAGTGTGGAGGAGGATGCAGGCCTTGGAGGACCTGCCAGGGCAGCTGTGGGGCTCAACATCTCAGAGCTGAGCCCCGCTGTCCCCAACCGGAGGCCGCTGGGCAGCACAGGCGGTGTGGCTCAGAGCTGCATTATTCATGGCGCTACGCTTTGAGCAGAGGGAAATTTGCTGAGTGATCGACTTAATATCTTAACACAAACCCACTTAGACAAAACACCTTTGAAGCAAGAAAGGTGAAAAAATCACAGAAAAGGGAAGCCATGGTGTTTGGAGGCAGATGGTGGCAGGAGGGGCCTGGCTGGGGCAGGACACAGAGAGATGGCTGGTTCCTGGCCCCTACCGCAAGCCCCCCAGAGGCTCCTACCCCAGGTCAGCCCACCCAGGCCCCACTGTTCCCCACCCTCAGTGGCTGTGCCAGCATTCACTGATGAGGGGAATCCACCCATTTCTCAGGTCCAGTTCATGAAGGGAAGAGAGTCTGCCCAAGGCTCGCATAGCAGTCAGAAGTTAGCCAGGAGCCAGACCCAGGACTGCCGAGTGTGGGTCATGGTCCCTGCTGAGGTCACCCCCTGGTCTGAGCCTCGGGCCATGTGGTGGGGCTGTGGTGAGCAGGGCCCTCAGCCTGATTGCATGGCTCTGTGCCTGCCTCAGGCCACAGTCAAGGCCAGGGCACCGTGGAATGTGTCTGAGGATACTGAAGGATAAGTATCCCCCAACATTTTCCCATCTGCCCCAACTCCAGTGACACCCTGGTGGAGGAGGTCAATATCAGCTTCTCAGTCCTCTCCTCTGCCTCACTTGCCCTACCACAGCAGGACAACTTTCTCCAACTCAGCCCCTCGACCCTTTCCCAGTGCTGGTCCCTCTACCAGAAATGCCCCTCCCACATCTCTATCTGCCCAACCCCATGCAGCCTAGGGCCCCGCTTCTCTACCTCTTCCCCCATGAAATACCCCAGCTCTTTCCCCGCAGTGGGAGCACATCACGCCCGTCTGCTCCTCTCCACTGACACTTGCCGTCCTCTACCTTGTGCTGTGGTCCGTTTTGGAACTGACCTGCTCCAGGTTCAAATCCCAGCTCTGCCACTTCTTAGCTGTGTGACTTTGGACAAGTTCCTAACCTCTCTGGGCCTTGTCTCTACATAATAAAGTGTGAAGAATAAGCAAGTTAATATAGATAAGGTGCCTAAAGCAGTTCCTGGCACATTGGTGCTCAGAAAGTGTTTATTACTCTACTATTATTGTTGGTTTCCTCCATCAGCCCATGAGCCCCGTCAAGAGCAGACTGTGTCTTTCCCATTTCTCACCTCCCAGTTTCCCCAGAATGTAGGATGCTCAACCAACAAAAGCTCGTTTCCAACAATGTTGTCTCCCCAGCCTATTCACCCCAGATAACCTGGGAATGGGAGCCAGCGCCGGGCTGGTGGCGGGAGACCCTGTGTTGCAGCAGAGAGAAGCATGGGGAAGATGACCTCCTGTGAGTTCCACTCCATGGCACAGTGAGGCCAGCAGTTGGGCCCAGCCAGAGTTAGAGGCCAGCAGCTCAGCTCGGAACAGACAGTGCAGGCCGGGATGAAATATTTAGGAGCCCACATCCCCAAGAAGTGGAAACTGACAAGCAAAATGAAATGTTGAGATGTGATTACCCAGGCAGGCCAAGCACATCTCCCCACCAGCGGCAGGCTCCGCGCCCCCTCCCACCCACCCCCACCGCCACAAGCAGGCATTGGGTAATGAAGTCCCCCTGGACCCTTCTCCCGAGCTAGCCCTTGCCCCTCCTCTTCGGGCTGGGCCAGGAGGGAGGGTGGCAAAGAGCTCTGGCTCCTGCAGCCCACCCCTTTTGGTGGCAGAACAGGAAGAAATACAGAAAACCAGGGGCCTGGGTCAAGCCCGAGCACTAGATGTAACTGGATGATCCCTTCACTCCAGCAAGCTTCTTCAGCTGGAAAATGGGGCTGCTGGCCCACGCCGGGGAGCGGGGGACCAAGAAGGTGGGTGTGAGCACTCTGTCAGCTGGCCTTGGTGGAAGGGGTGGTAAGGTGATGCTTTCCCAAAGTGAGCGTGGCAGCCGGGACCAGCCTCACCCAAGGCAGCAGGAGAGGCCTTCTTGACACGCTGGGTTGTGGGGAGTCAGGTTGGTGAAGCTGATGGACAGATGCTGGGGGCACCCCTGAGCTGAAGAAGTCCCCACTCCACCCCAAAACCTTCCCCGGGCTCTCAGCACAGCTGGGAAAAGGCTTGGAACCTCAAAGCTTGGGGGCTTGCTTGGCTAGATGGGGGGTGGAGGGGGTGGGAGACAGGAACCAGGCAGGGAGGGAAGGGGGACTCCAGGCCTGGATCCTGGGAGCAGCCTTGAGTGGGGTCAGGAGGGCCTCGGGGAGCAAGGGCAAGGGCGGGAGCTCTTCCTGCAGGCTGGAGCTGGAGCTGGGGGGAGGGGGTGGGTAGCATCTGCAAGATTTTCTCAACAGACATTTGGGGGTGGGACCACTTTTCACAGTGTGGGACTGTCCCTTGTTACAGTACAAGGACTGGGCACTCAAGTCATTGTGATCATCCAAAGTCCTCCACACCTATATAAATGTCCCTGGGGGCAGGGTGGGGATGCCCAGAGTTGAAATCTCCTGGGGCGGGCTGGGTTCCCCGGACAGGGCTGGTCCCGGCTGCTGCAGTGTCCAGCCCCCTTTAAAGAAAAAGAAAGCTCTTTTCTGATCTAAACCAGAGAAGGGCCGCGATTTGCACATGCCGCCCACACACATGCTGCCCAGGCCCCTCTCAGGCTGGCTCGGGAGCCCCAGATAGTTCAGCGTCCCCAGGGCAGGTCCAGCCGCACCTCAGCAGCCAGCTGACCTCTCAGGCTCTAACTCACAGCCACCCCCACTTCTGTCGACACCAGCTTTTCAGACTACAGCCCCATACCTACCGCACAAACCTCAGCCTCCCCGGCCTGGCCCTTACAACTTTCCACCAAAACTCCAGTCCCACCTGGTCACTCCCATCCCTCACACCTTCAGTGGCTCCCCACCTCCCTCAGCCTGTCCTGAGGCCCTGCAGGACTGACCTCATCCACCCCCAGCCTCCTCTCCCGCCCCCACCTCTAACAACACCTGCTGTTTCCAACATACATCTGAGCCTTTAGTCAGACTCTGCTCTGCCTTTGATGTCTAATTCACCTTCCCAGACTCTTTTCTTCAAGTCAGCTCCATCTGTCCTCAAGATTCAGCTCAGGCCCCCTACTCCAGGAAGCCTTTATGGGTGTCCCCAAGGTCCTCCTCCCCTGGATGCCTATAACAATCTCAATGTCTCAACCACTGCCCTTAGCACAAAAAATGGAAGTTACTGGACTAGATGCTTCTGTGCCCACCAGCCTCTGACTCCAGGAGTGGCCACTCCTGGGCCCTGGAAGCCCACACTGCCAGGCACAGAGCAGTCACTGTCACTGACTCAGCAACCCCCAGTATCAGGAGCTGTCCTAGATTCTCTGGGTACAGCCAGGAATAGGACAGAAAAGTCTACCCTCGTGGAGCTGACATCCACCTGTGAAGCGGACAACAGGGATGACAGAATGAACAAATGAAAGCACAAGCTAGGTGGTTAATTAATGAACAGTTGACCTACTGCCCGGAAGGCTGCTGGCCCCATCTCCAGCTCCTGTTCCTCTGCGCTTCCTGTCTTCCCCACTCTCTCCAGCCCACCTTCTGCCTCTCCTCTCTCCCCCCGCCAACACACACTCTCCCCCATCATCGCACAGCCCCTCATGTTCCTGCAGCAGTCCCAGCAGAGTAACCTTTCTCCTGAGCTCCTTCCAGTCCACCCAGGGCCTATTATGACCATTTTACAGATGAGGAAACCGAGCCCCACCAGCCAGAGCCCAGTGCTGCGGCCTCTACCTTCCCTTCCTCCACCCCATCTTCTCCCTCACCTCCACCTTCCTATCACGCTCTCCTCTCTGCTTCCTGCCTCTCGGGGGAACTGACAAGGGGCCTCTGCTCTCTGAGCCTGTTTCCTACCTGTAAGGTGGGGGTGGGCATGGAGTCTCGGGGGAGCTGGTCACGGGGCCTCCACTGTCCCTCTCCCCGCAGCCTTCTGCGGCCCCTACCGCATGGCCCTCTGTTCACGCTCCCCCCTCCCTCCTCTCTCCACTTGCTTCCCACTTTGCCCTGCTTCCTCTCCTCCCCCACATCCCAAGGCCTCCCTGGGGCCCCAAGACGTCTGCAAGAGTCGTTAGCTTTCCTTCTGGCTCATTAAAAAGCAGAATTTGCATAGAATAGCCATATGATCATTCTGTCTACGGCAAAATGGGGCACAGATATAATGCAGCATGTAAGTGAGGGGAGAGAGGAGAGGACAGTCACGATGGGAGGCAGGGAGAACCCCCACCAGGAAGAGGCCTCCGAGGCAGTCCCTCACTCCCTCCAGCTCTCACTGGGCCTTGCTGTTGGCTAATTCCTGTCTCTGTCATTCTTACAATAACCAGCAAAGTCAGAAAACAGTTGTCCCCATATTACAGGTGGAGAAACCAAGAGCCAGTGAGGAACAGTGGCTCGTCCATGGACTGAGGCAAGTCCGCAGGCCAGGGGAAGCGCTCTCGGCCACCGCCAGCCCACCTGTCCCACATCCCACGTCACCTGGGGCTCTTTCTGGAAGGCTGCTCTTCCTGACTCTCAGAAGGGAGGCACGCAGCCAGGATCCCCTCCCCCGCACCCTGGGACAGGCCCACCTCCCGTGGAGGTCTCTGCCATCACTGCTTCTCAAGGCAGCCTCCCCTTCCCCCCATTCCTGCCTGGCCTTCCCATCCCTGCGACAACAGATTAGCCAGAGACACAAGAGATTCGTGGAGACAACTGCTTCAAACCTCTCATCCCAGCTTCGTCGTCGCATTCAGACCTGCCTTGTCCCAAAAAGAATTCGAAGCAGTGCCCAGAAATAAACATTGGTAGCTAAAAAAGAAACTGGTAACAAAACCAAGGGGAAGGGACTGCACTTCACAGATGAGACCCCACTCAGCATCCGTGGAACTGGCCCAAACAGGAGCCCTTGGTGGGTCTGGGGTCATCCAGGACTCCCCCGGAGCAGCTGACCTTGGGGCAGACTCACCATCTGTGGTACTGAAGCCAGGAGCGCTGGGCCTGGCCTGGCAACCCCCCACCCTCCAGCCCTCTGGCCACAGGTAACCCAGAAGCAACGACAGTGGGCCCAGACTTCAAATACACCCAAATCTGTCCCTTCTCACCACCCCCACCCCTGGTCCAGGCCATTGTCACCTCTTGTCTGGACTACAGCAACCTCCGCACTGGCCCAGGGCCCCACGCTATGCCCTGCACAACAGAGAGGAATCACGCCCCTCCTCTGCTCCTGACCCTCCAATGGCTCCCAGCTCACCCAGAACAAAAGCCAGAGTCCTCACAGGGCCCCAAGGCCCCATGCAATTTGCCCTCCTCTGCCCATCGATCTCCCTGCCCCCCTCATTCTGCTCCTGCCTCCTGGTTATTCTCCAAGCCGGGGTAAGCATCACCTCAGGGCCTCTGCCCGTGCCAGTTCCCCCTGCCTGGAGCCCTCTTCCCACAGATCTCCACCTGGCTAATGCCCTTGCTGCAGCTGAGGATCTGCCAAAGTCACCCCTGCAGAAAGCCAGGGTGAGGATCAAAAGGCCATCAGCCTTGCGGGGGAAGAGTCTCCCCGACTTGCCCCTCTGTCCGCTTACACTGCTTTGTTCCTCTTCAGAGAAGCGTCTTCCACAGCTAGTATCTCAAATTATAATTACACAGTGATGTGTTTGCTTATTCACTGGAAGCTCCTCCTGGAAGCTCCACTGGAAGCTCTCCCCCAAGGCCAGGAGCTTCATCTGCTTAGTCCACGGCCGCACCCCAGTGTCCTGATCCAATGCCTGGCACACAGTCGGCGCCCAATAAATATTCATTCCACAGATGAATGAATGACTGCGGAGGTGAGGGATGCAGAGGCTAGAGGGCAGAAGGAGGAAATGCCCACGCCCTTCCTCGCCAGCCACACCCCTGGGGCAGGTCTGTGGGATTGGGAAGCCCGGGTCCCACCTTCTGAGTCCTTGAAAGTCCCAGAAGCAGCCAGGCACGGTGGCTCACGCCTGCAATTCCAGCACTTTGGGAGGCCGAGGTGGGTGGATCATGAGGTCAGGAGTTCAAGACCAGTCTGGCCAACATGGTAAAACCCCATCTCTACTAAAAATACCCAAAATTAACCGGGCATGGTGGTGGGCGCCTGTAATTCCAGCTACTTGGGAGGCTGAGGCAGAGAACTGCTTGAACCGGGAGGTGAAGGTTGCAGTGAGCCGAGATCGTGCCACTGCACTCCAGCCTCGGTGACAGAGCAAGACTCCATTTCAAAAAAAAAAAAAAAAAAAAAGTCCCAGAAGCATGAGGGGAGCCAGCACCGGAGGAGTGGCTGTCGGGGCATTCAGCCCTCCCAGGCCACTTTCAGAAAGAGACCCTCACAGCTCATACATGGTCACACGGGAATCACATGTGACTTGATGGCTCCTGACCCACTTCTCTTTTTTTTTTTCTCTCTCTCTCTCTATCTCTTTCACACACACACACACTCCCCCTATCATGCCAAGGTCTTTCAAGCCTCAGACCAGGTGGGGAAACCAGGGGCCCCCTGGATCACCCTGCCCCCATCCCAGGTGCCTCCCCCACCTCTTTCCTGCCTAGCCCTAGAACTGCTGGCCCCTGTGGGGCAGGGCCTTCCAAGGCCCGCCCATCTGACAAGCCACCAGTGCTTCCCTGGGGGAAGGCCACATGAAGGGAACCAAATTCCCCGCTTAAAAGGAGGACTCAGTCTTTGCACCTTCAAGCTTCAGAGCAAGGGCCAGTTTCGGAGTCACGCAGACCTGGTTACAAAGCCCAGCTCTGCCCCGACAAGCTGGGGGGGGGGCCCGGGCAAGCCCCTGGGCATCCTGGGCTGCAGTTACCGCCTCTAAAGTGGGGACAATGCTCAGGGCTTCTGTGCAGGGGCTGAGGCTGAGGCCGGGGCCAGGAGCAGCATCTGTCAGGACAGTTCAGGAACAGGGCCTCGAAATGTGTGCACAACACTCAGGAGTCTCAGCCAACTGAGGAAGGCACACAGTCCCTTTTTGGTCTTACAAATCAAAAACCAGGGGCTAAGGGAGAAGTGACTCGTGTAGGGTCACATGGTGTGGGGGCTGGGGCTGAGACTGGGGCGCAGGCTGCCGGACATCCCCCACCTGTCCCAGGGCACTCAGCAGGCCTGTGTTGGCCTGCAGAGGGAGGCGCTGGGCGGCGAATGTGAGACAAGGAAGGAAACGGTGGGTTCACAGGTCCCTCCAGAGATGCAGAGCAAAAGGGAGATGGGGCTTATCTCAGCCACATCCCCCAAGGAGCAGAGAGTGGGGACTCAGGGTGCCAGGAACCCTACCCCAGCCAGGAGTCCAGGGTGAGGAAACAGTAGAAAACGCTTTCCTGAAGGTCAAGGCCGAAACCCGAGCTGGGTGAGCAGGGCAGCAGCCTTCCCCACTCGCCCTTTAGCCATGGGAAGAAACTAGAAGGATTCCTGTCTGATGGGAGCCTGGGGGACAGACCCAGTGTGCTCTGAGTAAAGAGGCTCAGTAAGGAGGAGAAAGAAACAACAGAAGAAAATGAGCTTGAAGAAAATGGGGTTCCAGTTTAGAGATCTGTCAAAGCATTAAAAAAAAAAAAGAGGCCAGAGGAGTTGGGGAGCAGGCCACCGTGGAAGTAGCTCCTCTGTGAGCTCCGCGGGGGCCCAAGAACAAGAACAGCTGCGGTGCTTCACCCTCCATGTGGCAAAGTGAGACAAAAGCCATGGGAAGTCAGTGAGGGGTGTGAAGACCTGTGCCGGGGGGGGGGGACTCAAAGGTCCCCTGATGTGTTGTCTGCATGTTGTCGATGAAACTGAGGCTCAGAGAGGGAAGGCTACCAGCCAGAAGTCACACAGCCACCCAGGGACAACAGCCAGGACCAGAACTCAGCCGGCCTCCCAGCCCAGGGCCCCCTGCCCTGCTCCTGTACTCTGGTTAAGAAGGAAAACAACTGATGCCTTTGGGAGCACCAGGCTGGGGGCAGTGCCCGGCCCACCTGGCAAGTGCTTTATAGGTATTCGTGCATTTAATCTCACAACAAGCTATAAGGGAGGGACCATTAACATCCCGTTTGATGAAGGTGGAAACTGAGGCACGGGGCCCCCTCGGGGACTGTTCAGGGTGGCACAACTCATGATGGCAGAGCCAGATTTGAACCCAGGCCATCTGACCCAGCGTCTGGGCTCTCAGCCACTCTATTCTCCTGCATCACGGGGGAAAAGGACTGGATTCAGAAGCCCAGAGCCACAAAGGGGCTGCCACCAGCAAAGGGAACTTTTCAAACCCCAAAGGAATCTTCAAACACACTCCACAAAGGAGACTGTGAAAGAAAACGTTGCATCCTGTCAGGAGGGAAGAGATGCAAATTCAGAGCAAAAAGCGCTCAGCATCTGATGTCTTCCTCCTGTCACTCCCATCAAGCTTAGAGGCGGATGCAGACGGGAGCGTGTCCCCCGTCTGGACAAGCACTTCAGGCAGAGGGAGCCAGGGAAAGTGGCTGCACTGAAAGGAAAGCAGCAGGCCCGGCAACACCAACCTGGGGACATACAAAATGCAGAGGTGTCAGGCCCTGCACAGGTCAGAGTAGCAGAGGAATCCGAGCGGACAGGCGCAGTCCCTGAGGCGCACCATGCAAGCACGTGGTTCATCTTCACCACGGGACAGAGACTGACCTGGCAGTCAGGAGCAGTCACATTAGCACCAACACCTGGCCAATCTCCAAGCCCCAGCAAGGAGACCCAGCTGGCGCACGGTGGGTCTTGTGGCTTGGCAGGGGGCACCCATGCCAGGTTCACTTAATCTCCACCCGCAGCAGAGTGACAGGTGGTGTACAAGGACAGCAGAAGGCAAGCTGGGTCTCGAGTCTAGAACGGCCTGGCTGATAGGTTAGAGTGGGAGGTTCTGGCTGCAGGTGCGGCCCACTCCCCCTGCATCCTGGGAAATACGTCAGAGGGCAGAGTGCTCAGCCTTGGGCCGAAGGGTCCCTGGGTCCTAGGAGGTAACTGGTGGAACAGTCCAGAGGCCTACCCCTTTGGAACTGCTAAAAGTCATCTAATACTCGGATGCAAGCTAAAGCCAGCGGCAGCACCCCTCCCCGCTTCTACCCCCTCTAGTCCCTGCTCCCTGCTCATTTCAACCATGGTTCGTCCGATGGGGTGGGAAGGTTGTGCGCTCCGGGCACTGACACCATGCAATTGGCCCCAGTCATTCCTAACGGAAACGCCAAGCCCTGAAGGGCCACCCATGACATCCACTCCTTTAGACCTTGCAGGACGCCTCCTTTCCCCGGCTCTCCTCTGAGAGACGCATTCTAAGCAAGTCATTTTCAGTGGGTTTCTCAGGGCGCCTTCAGGATGGGCCCAAATTGTAGGGAACAAGTCTTCGCTCTCATGAAGGATGCCTAGAGCCAAGGCCGAGGGGGTGAGGACACAGCCCGTCCGTGCCAGCTGGACCTCAGAGGCCCCTCCTGTCACAGGTGAGAGGAGGAGGCCCAGGGAACAGGGCTGTCATCTGTTGACTCCGTCTTCTCTCTGCAGCGTGTGCTGAGGCCCTGCTATGTCTGAGGGAGGAAGGGGAGCACAGAGCTGGGTGGGGCCTGTCCCTCCCTGGCCTCAGGAGCCATCAGTGTGGGAGGCAGAAGGAAGGGTCAGCAGGCACTGTGGTCCACCTGAAAGGGCTTCCCAGAGAGCCTGGGTGGGGGAAACTCTACCCTTGCCTTCTCCACCAAGGGGCGCAGCTCTGTTTGGGACAGAGCAGGTGAGGGGCCCCTGCAGGGAGGAGGGGCCTTGGCTCTGAGCCTCAATGGGCAAGGGGACCCCTCAGGATCCTGAGCAAGATGGGCCGATAAGTGCACACACCTCCTCAGCCAAGGTGGCCCAACCCCAGGTGCCAAAACATTTCAACATGCAGTGCTGGCCTAAAGAAACTCTCCTCAGCCCCACCTCACACGACTCCCCACCCCTCCCCACCCCACAGCCACTGGAGCTCCAGGCCAGGCTGAGCACCGCTCCCATCCGCCTGTTATTCCACCTGCAGGCTCTGGTTCCTGCTGTCCTCCCACCTGGCGCACCCTTTCCTTCCTCCTCTTGTCCAGATACTCCTCCTCCAAGCCCCGCTTGACCGCTGGGCCTGGCGGGGCTGGAGCCCCCCAGCCCTGGGGTGTGTCTCTTCACTTCAATGGACACATCACCACATCCCTTTATTCGCTTATTCAGGCGAGCTCTGCAGAGCACCTACTGTGCGCAGGGCAGGTGCTAGGGCTGGCTGTGGGTGGCTCCTCTCATGCCCACCAAAGGGCCCTGAGAACAGGGCCTACGGCCTGTCTCTGTCTCACACGGGGGCTGAGAAGGTGCTGGGGAACAGGGCTGGTCGTCTGTTTACTCACACTTCACTCTACAGCATCGTATGCTACGCTGGGGCTCTGCTATGTGCAGGGGAGGACAGGGGCAGAGCGCAGGGCAAGATAATCTAGGAAGCCCTGGCCACCTGGAGACCGACGCTGGCGGAGGGCTGGGCCTCTTCCCTTCCCTGCCCCCCAGGGCAGCAGCACTGCGGGACCAAACACCCAAGGCCGGCAGTGAGGAACGGGGAGGACGAACAGCCCACAGTTCACCCGGCCCAGCTGCTGAGGGCCCCGAGTTCCTGCTCTCTGCCTTATGCCTCCAGGAATGGATTTCGGTCCTGAATGAGTCAGTAGAAAGAGGAAGGGGAACAGCCAGGGAGCTCAGTGGGGCAGGAGATGAAGGTCCCAGGTAGCCTGACCTCACCCCCAATGCTTATGCTCGGTCATCCTCAGTTCGCCCCTCTGTAAGCTGGGAGAGCAACCTCTCAGGTCTAGGGGTGGGAAGAGGGCTAAAGAAGAAGTGAGCAGTTGGGGCCTGGGTTTTGCAATTAACCATTCATTCGACAAACATTTATTGAGCAACTGCTATGTGCCAGGGCTGTGCTAAATGCTGGAGATGCAGCAGAGAACAAAACAGATAAAAATTTCTGCCTTTGTGGACCATACACAAACAAATACAAATGTATTCGTCTGGTGCTATAAAGAAAAACAGAGCTGGGTACGGGGACTGGAGAGTAGTGGGCGGAAGCAGGGGCTGTTTCGGATAGGCTGGTCAGAGGCCTCTCTGAAGGGAGGCATCCGAGAATGCAGGCCGTGTGGACATGCAGGACAAGCTTTCCCACAGAAGGACCAGCCCATGCAAAGGCCCTGAGGCAGGCTACTGCCTGGTGCATTTGAGGAGAGGTGAGAAGGTGAGGCCAGGGAGTGAGGAGAGGCAGTACAACAGGCACCCTTAATGCGAGTGGCACCAGCCCCCCTGGCTCTGGCTGCACAGATCGTCACCTCATCCCCGTGGAGCCTCCATAGATGGGGTGCGCCATTTACAGTCAGGGATGCATGCGCGGAGAGTCGCACAGCCCACTGGATGAGGAGCTGCCCAGCCCGGGCCTCCTGCAGCCGAAGCACCATCTCCTGAATGGGCCGCCAGCTGTGCCACGCCTCTGTGCTGACAGAGGCCAGCTACATGCAAGTCTGATGCTCAGCCCTGGGAGCCGGAGCTGGAGGTCAGATCCAACAGCAGCTTGACTCACCCGCATCTCTGGAACATCCATGCGGGCACAACCACACAGCCAAGACGTGGGGCCTCAGAATTTCGTGTCCAAGGAACCAGACATCCTCCAAGGAGCAGGCCAAGGCCCCCACACTCCCTCCTGCCACACCCAGAGAAGCCATCTTCTTTCTGCCCTTGAGGCACAGATGTGCCCAGACGTGCTAGATGCACTTACCTGAGAGGACCAGGGACAAACTCAAGGGTGACCCCGTGGATAGGACTCCCTGCTCCATGCACCACAGAGGCAAGCTCAGTGTCTGGAAGAGTATCTGCAGGATTTAAATCCTAGCTGTGCGGCCTCGTGGGAGTTACTTAACCTCTCTGAGCCTCTGTCTAGCCATTGGTATAATGGAGTTGTCTTAAAAGCTAAATGAGGTAATATGTGCAAAGCACTTAAAACAGGCCCAAGCCAAGTACAGTGGTTCATGCCTGTAATCTCATCACTTTAGGAGACCAAGGTGGGTGAATCACTTGAGCCCAGAAGTTTGAGACCAGCCGGGACAACATGGTGAGACCCCATCCCTACAAAAAATGAAAAAAAACAAAATTAGCCGAGCACGGTCGTATATGCCCGTGGTTCCAGCTACTCAGGAGGCTGAGGCAGGAGGACTGCTTGAGCCTAGGAGGTTGAGGCTGCAAAGAGCTGTGATTGCACCACTGCACTCCAGCCTGGGCAAGAGTGAGACCCTATGCCAGAAAAAAAAAAAAAAAAAAGGCCAGGCATGGTGGCTCACTCCTGTAATCCCAACACTTTGGGAGGCCAACGCGGGCAGATCACCTGAGGTCAGGAGTTGGAGACCAGCCTGGTCAACACGGTGAAACCCCATCTCTACTAAAAATACAAAAATTAGTTGGGCACGGTGGTGCATGCCTGTAATTTCAGCTACTTGGGAGGTTAAGGCAGGAGAATCGCTTGAACCAGGGAAGTGGAGATTGCCATGAGCCAAGATCACCCCATTGCACTCCAGCCTGGGAGACAGAGTGAGACTCTTTTTTATAATTTGGTCTCAAAAAAAAAAAAAAACTACCACATCTGTGCCCACGTCTGTGCTGCTTGCTTGCCACCGCCTGCCTTTCTCCCTCCTCGGTGACTCACTGGCGTTATCTCCAGAGCCAGGCAGGGCCTGCTCTGCATGTCTAATCCAGCCCCAGTGATGCCGCGGAGGCGCCCGGGAGGGGAAGGGCAGCCTCCATGCCTTTCCCTGGTGCAGCCTCAGCCTTGACAGGGAGGAGGGAGTCCTGGCTGCAGCCAGAAGGTCCACATGAGCCCGCACAGACACATACAACCCCCGACACACACAGGCCCAGTCTACAGATACCCCCACCAAGACAGGCCTGCCAGTCCCATGACCAGAATTTCTGAGACATGCATCTCTACACAAACACACACACACACAAACACACACACACAAATATATACGCACACACAAACACACAAATATACACACAAACACAACACACACACAAACACACACAAACACAAATATACATACACACAAATATACACACACAAACACACAAATATATACACACACAACACACAAATACACACACGCACAAACACACAAACATACACACACAAATATACGCACAAACACAATACACAAACACAAATATACATACAAATATACACACAACACACACAAATACACACACATGCACACACACGCACACACAAATATACACACACACAAATATACACACAAACACAACACACACACAAACACAAATATACATACACACAAATATACACACACACAAATATATACACACACAAACACACACGCACAGGCACAAACACAAATATACACACACAAATATACACACAAACACAACACACACAAGCAAATATACACACATACAAACACAACACACACAAATACACACACAAACACAAATATACACACAAACACAACACACACACACAAACACAAATATACATACACACAAATACACACACACACACACACATACACACAAACACACACACAAACACAACACACACAAATACACACACACACACACGTCCTGGCCTGGCTGCCTTGGAGTTCACCTGGCTATCCTCTCCCCCACCAGACCAGCCATCCCATAAGAACCAGGCTAGCCTGGGCTCCTGTAGTTTTGTCTCTAGCCCCGTCCCTGGACACACCTGCATCCCCCAGCTAGGGCACAGCATAGGGCACAGCATGAGCGCAGCACTCCCCAGGCCTCCCCAGGACTAGCCAAGCACCAGGGAGGGCTGGGACTCCAGGGCTTATTCTGAGCTCCCCGCCTGCATGTGCCAGGAGCACATTTCACTCTGACAAACTGCTTTATTCCCATTTCACAGATGAGAAACTGAGCCCAGAAAGACAGAATGACTTTTCCCAGGCCGCATAGCCAGTCAGAGGCCGAGCCAGAGCACAGGTCTACCTGGGGGAGCCTGACCTCTAACCACCTGTGCCACTTCCACAATGCGAGCTGGAGGAGACAGGGTGCGTGGTAGCGCTGGAGGAGACAGGGTGTGTGGTAGAGCTGGAGGAGACAGGGTGCGGGGTAGAGCTGGAGGAGACAGGGTGGTGGTAGCGCTGGAGGAGACAGGGTGCGGGGTAGAGCTGGAGGAGACAGGGTGCGGGGTAGAGCTGGAGGAGACAGGGTGCGGGGTAGAGCTGGAGGAGACAGGGTGCGGGGTAGCGCTGGAGGAGACAGGGTGCGTGGTAGCGCTGGAGGAGACAGGGGTGCGGGGTAGCGCTGGAGGAGACAGGGTGCGGGGTAGAGCTGGAGGAGACAGGGTGCGGGGGTAGAGCTGGAGGAGACAGGGTGCGGGGTAGCGCTGGAGGAGACAGGGTGCGTGGTAGCGCTGGAGGAGACAGGGTGCGGGTAGCGCTGGAGGAGACAGGGTGCGGGGTAGCGCTGGAGGAGACAGGGTGCGGGGTAGCGCTTGGAGGAGACAGGGTGCGGGGTAGCGCTGGAGGAGACAGGGTATATGGGTGAGCCTGGAGGAGACAGGGTACGTGGTAGAGCTGGAGGAGACAGAGTGCATGGGTAAAGTGCCTGGTCTCACAGCCCTGGCTCCAAGTCCTGCTCTGACGCCTGGCTGTGTGACCCTAGGCAGCCACGTTACTTCTCTGAGCCTCAGTTCTCCCATCTGCAAAATGAGGACCAAACAGCTAGCCCATGGGTGTTTCACCTAGCTACATGGTCATCACTAGTATCTGTAATAGTCATAGCGGGTGTCTGGCCCAGGCAGGCCTCAGTCAAGGGCCACAGAATTGCCCATAGCATGTGTGGGAAAGGGTAGGGGGTGTGAAATGCCAGTGCCAGGACTTACTTTAGTCATGGTGCCAATGCCCAGTCAGTACTGGGCCACTCCAGGTGCCACCTGAGGGCTCCCCACCTGCAGGACAGAGCCAAGTTCCCATCCCAGTTCTTCCATGTTCCCACTCTATGGCCTTGGGAAGGTGACCTGTCCCCTCTGGCCTCCATTTCCCCCATCTATAAAATGGGCATAGTCCTGCTCCTCTGAAGGACCCAGAGCCCAGCACACAGTTGGCACCCAGGACTCACTCGCCACAATTCTGACATGCATCGCAGCCTGGCCAGCACGCCCTCCCCACTGCTCCCCTCTCCAGTGCTCCTCTGAGCAACTCACAGATGATTTATACTTCAGAGGACGAATCAATACAATATACGGGCAAAGACATCTTTAATCTTTGGGAGGGATTAGGGCACAAGGTGCAGCAGCCTTTCTACCGGCCGCTCAATTCTGATTTCAATTTGGCCAGCTGGAGTGCAGCTCTCTCTCTCTCCCTTTCTTTCACCTGCCAAAGACGATCCTCCAAATCAGATTTCATTTAGCAGGTTGCGCGAGGAGACCTGCCTGCCTAAACTGCCCTGACCAGGCCCCGGGGGGCGGCTGCACACTGGCATGGGGCAGCCTTGGGAGGGTTTGGGGACGTGGGAGGCCCAGCCAAGCAGGAAGCCAGGCCCTCAGGGATGTGTGGCTGGTGCACAGGGAGTGGCAGGCACTGTGAGGGGCGCCTCTGCCAGGACAGGAGTGCCCCAAGCTGAAGGCCCTCACATAATAGCTAATTTTATTTTTCTAGATTATAAAGTCCTTTTAAAAAATCTTCAGTAGGCTGGGAGCAGTGGCTCAATGCCTGTAATCCCAGCACTTTGGGAGGCTGAGGTGGGTGGATCATGAGGTCAAGAGATCAAGACCATCCTGGCCATTATGGTGAAACCCGGTCTCTACTAAAAATGCAAAAATTAGCTGGGTGTGGTGGTGCACACCTGTAGTCCCAGCTACTCGGGAGGCTGAGGCAGGAGAATCACTTGAATCCAGGAGGTGGAGGTTGCAGTGAGCCGAGATTGTGCCACTGCACTCCAGCTTGGCGACGGAGCGAGACTTCATCTCAAAAAGAAAAAAAATCTTCAGTAGACTTAATTTTTTTCTAACCACCCAATACTCGATGTTTGTAAAACAAGTAAACGATAAGCTCACCTTCAGCCAAACCACAATGGCCACAGCCCACCCCTACCCCGCACCTCTCCTGCCCCTTCAGGTGGTGTGTCCATGTGTGCGCCTGTGTGTCCCTGTCACACCCTAGCACCTGCTCAGGGGCTGGCCCCCGTGGGTCTCGGCGAGCACGCAAATGACAGAAGACAAGAGTACAGAAACACGTGAGACCTCTAGTCCCGGAGCCACGCGCCTGGGTTCAAATCCCTTCTCCACCTCTTACTCGCTGTGCGGCCTGATGCCAGCTGTCACTCAGCCTCTCTGCACCTGAGATTCCTCTCCTACACAATGGGGACAAGGCAGCATGTACCTCGGAAGGCAGGAAGGACTGCCCAGGACAGCAGGTGCTGGGCACGAGAGGGAGGCCTGCGTGAGCGCTGGGGGTGGCTTCGGAGTCCCTCGGGGCAGGGACTGAACAAACTGAACACTGAGACTCAGAGCCCACTAACCCTTCCCCCATCCTACGCCTTTGTCCCCCAAATCCTGCAGAGGTATGCCTTAAACAGAAGAGGCGGGGAGGTTTGTTTGGGGAAGAGTTCAAGCCATAGGGGAGGAGAGGAACCACCAGAGCAGGCTGGAAGGTGCAGCCAGAGGAAGGGTCCTAGGTTTTGGGTCTGAACAAAGGAGAAAAGGACAAGGGTTAACCCCTTGGCAAGTGACTCCCACCTAGCAGGGCCATGGAGCCAGGCCCCTGGCTGGGTCTCTGCTGCTGGTGGTGCCCTGGGAGGGCTGGCTGCATGGGCTGCAGCTGTGGGAATCTGGGGGCAGCAGGCGGCCCTGGGCTGGGGACCTTCACCTGGGCTGGGGTGGGCCAAGAGGGACAGCTCCTGGGGGGCTGTCCAAGGGTCCAAGGGAGGGGCTGGGCTCTGGGGTTCTGGGGCTCTGGGGCTCTGACACTGTCTGCCAGGGTCCCTGGGTGCTATCGCCAGGCCGCCTGGAGGTAGGAGTGGAGTGCTGTTCACCTCTGCTTCCTTTTGCTCTGCCAGGCTGCCGGAGTGGGGAGTGGCCTGAAGCCTCAGCCACCAGTCAGTGCTGCCCCACTTCCCGCCGCCCCGCAGCCCCCTCCACCAGGTAGAGGCAACCAAGCAGCTGCAGCTGTACAATTAAAGGGGCTTATCTGAGATTTATAGCAGGATTATGACTGCGGGGTGTTACCAACGGCAGCCTCTGGACACTCTGTAGTGCGCAGGAAAAGCAGTCGGAGTCCTGAGGCCATGAGGGTATAAATACACAGGCACCATCACCCAAGGTCTCAGGCACTGGCGAGCTGTGTAGAGGCAGGGCCTTGGGAGAGACCAGGGGCAAGGCAGAGGGGCCCTCTCTGCAGGAAGTGGGTCTGCCAGGAGGGAAGACAGCCTCCCTGCTTCCCCCTACACCCCTGAGACAGGGCCCCGAGGAAGTCACAGGCACCATTCCTTGGCCCCACAGCCCCCAGGAGCTATCTCCTCTAGGCCCACCCCAGCCCAGGTGGAAGCCCCCATCCCAGGGCCACCTACCGCCCCCAGATGCCCACAGAGGCAGCTCATGCAGCCAGCCCTCCCAGGGCACCAGCAGCAGCAGAGACCCAGCCAGAGGCCCGGCTCCACGGCCCTGCTAGGTGGGAGTCACCTGCCACGGGGTTAACCCTCCTTATCGCTCAGCCGCTTATCGCTGGGACACCTGGAAGCTTTATCACAGAGCCTCTGAGGACAGCAATTTAAGGCAATGCAGCAAGCTTAATGCGGGAAGGTGGCATCGGGGTATGAGGGCGAGACCTCGAGGAGAATAAAAACTTGCCAGAGCCCCTCAAACCACAACCACAGGAACTACTTCTCCACTGATGCCTAAACCAGCACAGGCCTCCCGCGGCCCCTCCACCCCTCACCTGCACCACAGACAGGTCAATTTTAGGGACTCCAAATTCCTCATTCCTCTGAGGGTCTGCTTGTCTGTCTGCCCATCTCCTGAGTCCCTGACAGCCCCCTAGACAAGGCCCCTGGTCTGCACCCATCCCATCCTCTGCTGTGAGGAGAGCAGCTGCCCCACAGGCTCCCGCATCAAGGATGTCAACAGTCCCCTCATCTGCACACCCAGGTCTGCAGAGGCTCATACCTGCCCTGCACAGGAGGCACCCAGAGCCGAGCGAGCCCATAGGCCAAACCACAGTGCTCAAAGACGAGGTCAAAGCCCGCTTGGCAGCAGCCAGGCAGGCAGAGCCCAAATCGGGCCCGGCCGGGGGCTCTCGGGGGGGGTCAGTCACTGTGCCGGGATGCCCCCGAGCCTGGCATGACCCTGCGGCCAGGCGCTTGACTCACCGTCCTCACGGGACTTCTGGATGAAGGCCTCCACACCGCTCTCGCCATAGCTGCCCTCTGAGGCCACCGTGGACACGTAGTTCCACTTGAGGGCACGGACGATGTCCACCATGGCCTGGGCCTGGTATGTGTCCGAGGGCACCACGCGGGAGAAGAAGTCGTAGCGGCTGTTGTCACTCAGGTCTGGCGCTGTGGAGGCGTAGCTGATCTGGGGTATCTGGGGGGCGAGAGGGTCTGCTGAGGGCGGTGGCTGGCCCCCACCCTGCCCAGCCAGCCCCATGCCCCTACACACCAACCTCCCTCTGGTCCCCACAGCCTTAGGACCACCGCAGCCCATCCCTCCCCATGTGTGCTGCCACCTCCTCCAGAAAGTCTCCCAGTGGCCTCCCTGGGGTCCCCAAAGACACCCCAACCACACACACACACACACACACACATACACACACACACACATATATACACACATACATACACCACACACACATATACCCTGGGAGCCTCTGGGTGCCTCAATTTACATAAAGAACTCAAAGCTCCCAGCCCAGGAAAAATCCCCCACATGCATGAGATGATTCAGCCTGGGGGTTGGGGTGGGATTTCGGTGTCAGAAGGGGTCCTGAGGGGTCATGTGGCCCATCCCATGTCCCTAGGCAACTCCTCTGGTCAGGACCCAGAAGACCCTGTCCCCCACAGCTCTCTGCTGGCTCGGGCTCCTTCCTCATGCCCTGCTCAGAGAGACAGAGCCTCGATTCCAGCCGCCCCCCACTCCACCCCCAAGGATGGAAGCCCAGGAAGCTAGCGGGTGGGCTTCAGGAAGTCCCTTCTCTCTGCACTGGGGACACTGAGCCCAGAGAGGCACCAGCCTGCTCGGTGTCACAGCCTCTCCAAGGCAGAGTTGACCAGGCCCCTGCCCAGCCCCAGGGCTTTCAGTCATAGGGCATCTTCCTGCCCCACAGGCCCCAGCTGCGCCCTCCTCAGGTAGATGTGAGACTCAGAGCCCCTGCCTCCTGTAGATAACACCCAACCATCCCCAGGACAGGGAAGGGGTGTGGTCCCTCCTCTCTGCCCCATCCCTTCAGGGCCCACCCACCGCTCTGCTCTCCTGGCTGGCCCACTTGGCCCACAGGGACTCTCCCTCCTATGTGCTCTCTGCCCGTGCAGTTGTCCAGGAAGATGGAGGTGGGAGATGCACACTGATCCGGGCTGGTGTAGAAACTAACATTTCTGCCCCTAAGGAATCACTCAGATTCAATCCCGGCCAAGAAACCTGCGGCCAGGACTTCAGGCCCAGTGGCAACTGTGGGTGGGAAAATGTTCCTGGGACAGGAGGGTTGAGGGTGACCCTGGCAAGTGATTGCCCACTTGGCCAAAGCCTAGTGTGTCCCCATCCCCAGGGACCACCTCCCAGACCAGTCGGATCCCCTTCCTCAGGACAGGGGGCAGAGGCTCTGCCGACCTAGAAGCTTCACCTCAGTACCCTGACATTCAGCGCTGTTCACTTCAGCAAAGCCATTGCTGAGCACCTATTTAAAACACTCACAGAGCTTCCTTCTGGTGGGAGGAGAGAGCAAGCAAGCTAACAAGTGACCGGGACCATTCTCCACAGCAATGAGGCCTCACAGAGTGGCACGAGGGGGATGGGACATCGGGGCGGCAGGTGCCAAGGCCAGGAAAGGCCTCTCTGGGGAGGCAACGGCCGAGCAGAGCCAGCAGGAGCACGGGTGGGGAAAGCGTTGGAGCCCAGGGAGCAGTAGGTCCCAGCAGGTCCCTGGGGAATGAGCTTGGTGTGTGGGTAGCCAAGAAAGGGGCCTGTGTGGCTGGAGCAGAGCAGGATGGGGAGAATCAATGCACAGTAGGTCCTACAGCCTCTTAATAAAGGGACAAATAAGGAAGTTGACTGGGGGCAGTGAGGGTCCACCCTCCCTTTAGAATGGCCACCACCAAAAGCATGGCCCAGCTCAGCCACCCAGCTGACCTGCTCTACGCCTCCCCTGTGGGAAAGGCCCAAACCACTGGGACCTTCAGGGGTGAGGATGCGGGGTAGGGGGAAACAGCTAACTGGTATTTTGGATTTTCTAAGCAACCGAGGGTTAACTCCCAAACCTCTCACTGTAGCTCTTGTGGTCTTTATAAAATGGCACATACTACATTATCCACCGGCACTGTTTGTAACAGTAAAACTCTGGAGGCTGGGTGCAGTGGCTCACGCCTGTAATCCTAGCACTTTAGGAGGCCGAGGCAGGTGGATCACAAGGTCAGGAGATGGATACCATCCTGGCTAACAGGGTGAAACCCCGTCTCTACTAAAACTACAAAAAAAGTTAGCCAGGCCTGGTGGTGCGAGGCTGTAGTCCTAGCTACTCGGGAGGCTGAGGCAACAGAATGACTTGAACCCGGGAGGAAGAGATTGTGATGAGCTGAGATCGCGACACTGCACTCCAGCCTGGGCAACAGAGCGAGATTCCGTCTCAAAAAAAAAAAATCTGGAAACAACCTACATGTCCATCAAGAGGGGATTGTTTAAAGAAGTTCCAGCCAGACAAGGAATATTACACAGCTGTGAAAAGGAACAAGGCCAATTTCCAAGCACTGCTCTGGGTGGGTCTCCAAGATATTGTGGGGTAAAAACAGCAGCAATAAGGAGGCAGCATGCAGGTGGCAGCTGTTCACTGTGTGGCAGGGGGAGGTGCACACTCACTGCTCCGAAAAAAAACAAGTGCGTTGCCTCAGGTGACGAAAGCAGGTGGCTGAGACAGGTTCAGGCAGGGACCTTTCACCTTCTATCCTTTGTAGGTTTCCAATATAGGACCATGCACATCTACCACTCACGTAGAAAGTAAATCACACTCAAATATCCCTGAATCTACGTGCCGCCCCTCCTGCTCTGCCAGCAGTGACTGAAAACCAGCCCAGTCTTCTCTGCCTTGGAGAACACTTCGCAGAGAAACAGCACCCTCTAAAACGTGAGCTCTGGTTGGATATTTATTAATTCATTTTAAGGTTATTGTTATTTTGAGGTCTGAAAATGGTATTCGAGTCATGGCTGATTTGTTTTTAAGGAACCTCGTGTTTTAGAGCAGTTTCTCAGCCTTCAAGCTATTCACACTGCACAGGGGAGGTTAGTTCTTTGTTGGGGGGAGGTCCCTGAGAGGCGACTGTTCTGTTTACCTCTCTGGGCTCGCCTCTGCTGGGCCTCAGCCAGGAGCAATCGTCACCTGCCTGCCTCCACGCCCCTCCTCGTCACAATCTTGTCCTGACTTCTGGTGTTTCCTCCCACCAGGCCTGAGCTACCCAGGGGGCAGGAGGCCCACTCAGGTTTCTGAACTTGCTTGACCCAGGCCTCGCAGCTGGAGGCAGATGGAGACAGAGGACCCCCCAGATGAGGTGGCTCCTTCTCACTCATCTCTGTTTCTCCTCCCAAGCTCCAGGCCCAGGTGGTACTCAGCACAGGTGGTGAGCAGTGGGTGGACAGATGGATGTCCGGGCATCCGCTGTGGGGCCAGCCCCGTTAGCAGCCTTCAGACCCTGGCCCACATCCAGAGTCGGGCCCTGGCGCACTGGCCCCGGCCCCATGGCACACACTCCATTCCCCCCAGAGGGTGGGGGGCCCAGCATGTGCTCCTGCGGGACCCGTGTGTCAGCCTGCAGGAGAGCCCTGGGCTGCTGATTTCAAGAGCCCAAGAGGGGCCCCTGCCCTTCCCCCCAACAATTCCTGAGATGGGGATGAGGGGATCACAGGCTCCTGAACAGGGTCTCGGGGATAAGCCAGCCTCCTGTGGTGTGTCCACCTGCCAGCCCCTCCTGCCCGCTCTCCCCCTAGCCTCCCTCCTTAGCTCCAGGCCTTCCCACATTTCCTAGGAAGACAGTTTCAAGCAGAAATTGGGGAGCTACACTGCTGAAGTTCAAATCCCAGCTCTGCCTCTCACCAGCTGAAAAGAAACTTGGGCAAGTTACTTCACCCCCCAGGCCTCAGTTTCTTCAGCTGCAGAATGGGAATAATTACAATAGCTATCTCCCAAGGCTGTGAGGGTCACCTAAGGGAAGTCAGGCAAAGCACTCAGAACAGCGCCTGGCAGGTGGTGAGCACTAAGGGTCAGCTCTTAGGGGAGCTGCCGTTCCTCCCGCTGAACTTCCTCTGGCAGCGATCGCCTTCTCTTGCCTCTCTCTGACTTTACCTCTTGGGACTCTCCCTCTATGCTGGCCCCCTCCCCGTCCCGAGCTCTCTCCATGGCCTCATCGTTGTCATTGTCATTGTCACAGGGACATCCTGGGAATGCTACCGGCCTCTCCAAAGCTCTCTTGCCCCAGCCTGGAGTGGAGGGATGGGGGGCAGGTGGGGTCAAGGGCCGCCATGGGGCCACCACAGGCGGGCAGGGAGCCACATCTGCGTTTAAGCAGGTGACTGTGGCAACCTGGCCCATGTGGGGCTCTGACGTCTCTTCAACTCCCCACTGTCTCCGCAGCCCAGCCCAAGCAGGAGGGGGACATGCAATTTACATTCTCCTCAGAGAACGCTCCTCTCCTCTCCCCCACAGCAGCAGTAGGACGGGGGGAGACAGACGTGCCCGCCCTGGTGCCAGCTGCTCCATCTCTCTGCCTCGTTTGCTTCCTTCACCCAACACTTTGAGCACCTACTGTACACCGGGCACTCTTCCAGGTGCTGGGGACACAGCACCTTGTGTCACACATTCATGGGGCAAGAGTCGGAAGGAACTCAGATTCCAGCAGCCCCTGACCAAGCACCGGCGTCCTGCTCCAGGTCCCTCTGTCTGTCCCTTTCACCTTCGTCTTTGTCTATCTTCCTCTGTCCCCAGAGCCTATGACCTCATCTCCCACATCTAAATCCCCCTGCTCATCAAGGCGCAACTCAAATGTCACCTCCTCCAGGCAGCCCTCCCTGAGCCCTCATCCTCCAGAGGGGGCCTAGCCTCTCACAGCCCTGAATGTGGCTGCTTTAAGGGCACCAGGCATGTCCTCCTGGTACTACTATTCTCTGCCTACTTATCAATTCAACCGGCCTTCTAGGCACCCACCTTGTAGGGCAAGGCCACGTGGCGAGATGCAGAGGTGAACCGGACTGATCCCACTGCAAACACCAGTCAGTACCACTGCATCCTGGGAGACACCAGCAGAGAAGGCAGAAAGTTCTCCACCATCTGGGCCCCCTGCGAAGGGGTGGGTTGTACGGCCCCCTGCAGTGACACACAGTGTGCCTGCAGCTGCCACCCAGGAGAGCCTCAGCGGAGGTGAGGGGTGAGTTACTGAGGGGTGGGAGGATGCATGAATAAACCCCTCTCCCTCTCTCTCTGGCTTCTAGAGTGACAAGGAGGTCCATGCCACGTGGGGGAAGACAAAAGCTGCTTCCAGGCTTAAGCAACAATGAAGATGGATTCCAAGTACCTCTGGTGGTGGGGGGAGAGAGTGTGTGTGCGCGCACTCCAGCATAGGCTACAGCATGTGTCCTGAGCACATGGTGCCCCGCACATTCACTCATTCATTCCTCCTGCAAAGGGGCATGGAGCACCCACGGCCTCCAGGCATAGTTCTGAGGGCTGGGGATGGACTGTGGAAAGCTGCCCTCAGCGGGCTCCACTCTGGACAGAGGCAGGCCATGCAGAGGTGCATCACAAGCTTCCAAGTCTGATAGATGAGATGAGGAGCCAGGAGAGAAAAAGAAAGGAAAGGAACAGGGGGAGTGTTACAGAGTGTGGCCAGGAGACACTTCTCTCACAGGGAGATGTCTGTGTCAAGACCCCCAGCGGGGGAGGGGTATTTGAGGCCAAGGTGTTTCAGGCCAACGGAACAGCCAGTGCATGTGTTTATGTGTGAGCATGCATGCCTGTGTGAGCATGAGTGCATGTATGTGTAAGCATGTGTGCGTGTATGCGGCATGCGTGCCTGTGTGAGCGTGTTTGCGTGTGTGTGTGAGCATGCATGCCTGTGTGTGTCTGTGAGCATATGTGTATGTGTTTATCCAGGCACACACATGTGCTTAGTGCCTGGATCTGCCCTCGGGCTGCCCCAGGCCCAGCCAGCGGCCTCACGCAACCAGCCCAGGCATGCTGATCCTGGCTGGCACACAGGTGGTAACCCAGAATGCCCACAGCTCCAGCTCTGGGTAACTGGCTCCCAGAACCGCAGAATCTAAAAACCCACTGAGGGCAGCTGGTCCACATCCCCACACCACCCGAAGGTGGAAGGGGGAGGCTGGAGGGCAGGGAATGTGTCCCTCGTCTGAGAGGCCACTCAGAGCACAGTCCTCAGGGTGTCTGAAGGCTGGAGCTTTGTTCAAGACTGTTCACCTCAGTCAGGGCTGAAATCCCCACCACGATGCCCTCAAGGCCTGGTGTGCCCCAAGCCAAGTGACCAGGCATCCAGGGTCAACTTCGCAGGTACCCCAGGGGCTACCTGACAAAACCCACAAGCCTCTTCCTTTGACCTTTTCTGTTAAAAGCACCTTGGCTTTCCTCCTCTGTCCTAATGCCTGGCACAGCATGTAAGTGCCCAGCACCCGTTGGAGCCACCCTGCCCAGGGCTGTGTGACCTGGCTTCGCTTTCCAGCCGTGCCAACCCTAGGCAATCAAGTGAACTCTCTGGGCCTCAGTTTCTTCCCCATAAAGTCATCACAATCACAGCAGAGAGGACCGCATCAGCAAATACACAAAGAGCGCTTAGAACAGGCCGGGCACATGGGGGCCCTGGACAAATGCTAGCTATTCTTACTGGAGAGAAAGGCAGGGCTAGGACTGTTGTGCCCATTTTGTAGATGAGGAAGCTGAGGCTTGGAGAGATGATAGTGTCCTCTGAGCATCCCCACCAAGAGATGTCAGAAACAAGGTGACAACTGAGCTGCTTGGACGCCTGCCCCCCACTCTCCTGGGCATGACCTCCAGGCCTCTGGTTCTTCCCCACCCTCCCTGCTGACTCTGCTCTTTCTGTTCCACCAACAGGGGTATTTGAGGCCAAGGTGTTTCAGGCCAACGGAACAGCCAGTGCATGTGTTTGTGTGTGAGCATGCATGCCTGTGTGAGCATGCGTGCATGTATGTGTAAGCATGTGTGCATGTATGTCTGTGCATGCGTGCCAGGCCAGGCCGCCACAGATTGAGACTGGGATCTGGCAGCCACCTCTGGCCACCAGCCTAGGCCCAGCCAGAACCCAGGCAGACCTTAAGATCCCCACCCTCTCGATCTCCCCCACCTTCCCCGCCACCCACAGCCCTCTCGCCCAGGGAGCAGGGGACCCTGCACTGGGCAGCACAAACCCCAGGCTTGGCTGCCTGCTCCTTGCCCTCTGATCCTTGCCTGCTTCAGGCCCTCCACCACCCGGCTCTCAGCATCAGCTGTTTGCTTCACAGATAAAAGCCAGTGATGCTTTTAGGTACATGAAAGCTGTGGCGGACAGGAATGTGTGGTTCAGAGAAAGAGGAGGAGAGTGCTGGCTTCCAAAGGCCCTGCCTGTGACATCCCCCACTCTGACCCCTCAGGGGCCTGAGTGGTGTATCCATCCCCACTGGGCGTTAGCTGCAGAGATGTAGGGGTCCAGAGAGAGGGGGTTGCCAACTGCCCTTCCCTTCCCTTCCTCCCTCCCTCTGCGGGTTGGGAGCAGGTCTTACCTGTGCACTCAGTAGGGCTCCCTTCACAGAGCAGCTGAGCACCCCCTGGCCAGGTGCTGGGGACACAGATTTAAATAACACTCAGAGAACCAGCCTACTTGGGGGAGTCAGACTTGTGGCTGGGAGAACAAAGATTCCCCCCAACCTCCCATGGGCAAGGGGAGAGCCACAGGGTGAAGGGAACAAGGGCAGGGCCTGGGAACCAGGCTGCTCACAGAGGCCCAGCCACAGGCGCCTCCCCAGGCCCTGCCAAGGAGGGTAGGACTTTTCCAGGAAGCAGGGGAGCTGTGGAAGGAGCCTGAGCAGGGTACAGGGGGGTCAGAATGGCCCTCGGCCTGCAGGGAGGGAGTCTGGAGAGGCAGGGCTGGCAGCCCAGGAGGCAGCGAGTGCACTGCAGACAGCAGCTGACCCCGCCTGAACCAGGACAGGGGCTCCAGGTGGAGGGGGAGGTGGGTCGGCAGGCACATAGGAGGAGACTCACAGCATTGATGATTAATTATATATGGTCTCAGAGAGAATGGGGACCAGCAGGGGCGCAGGGAGGCAGCAGAGGGAGCAGGGTGGGGCCAGTTCACAGAACGCCAGCAGTCTCTGGCCTTCAACTCTGACCAGGCCCATCCCTGATGCGCACCGCTGGGTTCAGGAGTGGAAGGCTAGAGTGGCCCAGAAAGCCTGGGACAGCCCCACGGAGGCCTCACACACCCACAGCCTCCATGGAGCGTCCCTGTCCCCAATGACCAAAGAACAAGAGCTAGGGGAAATGGGATAGGGGCACCTGGCAGGGGACTGGGTGGGCAAAACTGGGTAGTCTTTGGAAGGAACAGGACAGACCCCAGATCGGGAGACTGTCTTTGCCCCAGCGCCTCCTCCAGAGCCACACACTGGGTCCTTCCTCTTCAATGCCGCCTTCCCCAACACCCACCAGAGCCACTGGGCAGAACCGGCTCCTTCCCCACAGACCTTCCAGGAATTCGAGTCAGGCCTGCCTGGGTACTCACCTCGGGACTTGATGCCCTCATTAATCAGATCTATTCCTCTGCTCTGCAGACGCAGACCAGCTAACGAATCCTGCCCTGAGCATCCAGTCACTTTGGGGCCTGGCCATGTGCCCCTATCTGGCCCGGCTGCCGGCCTGTGCCCCAGTGCAATTGATCCATCTGCAAGGGCCCACCCTGGGCCAGCCCGGACTCGGCCTTCTTCCTGGTGGCTGGGCCAGCTGCAGTCGCCACCCCAGGGCCCTTGGCCTCCCCTGCTCTGCTCCTCCCCCAGGCCTGGAGATGGACCTCCCCCTCCGCCCAGTTCCAGGGTGGCCCTGGCCCTCCTCTGCCCCTGTAACCTGTGCCACCTGGCGCAGCCCCCTTCCTATCCCGCTGTGACCTGCCGTTTCCCCCTCTGTGATGGAGGGTGCGCATCAGAAGGTCCTAGGCTGCAGGCACTATCATCAAAGACAGCAGAACTGGCCTTGAGGCCCCTTTGCCTCAGCTGCTGCTGTGGCCACCAGCTTCCCCACATACACTCTCCCAGCATCCACCCATGCTCCTCAGAAACTCTGTCGGCTCATTAATTCATTCACTCCCTGACCAGGGTTTACTGAGCACCCCCTGAGTGCTCTGCATGATCCCTGCCTTCCTGGAGCTGACATCCTAGCAGGAGAGACAATCCATAGTAAATGAATACACACAGAGGTAATGCTGGGTGCTGGTCAAGGGCCATCAGCCAAACACTTCCAGCTCGCTGCCTTCCTGGGGCCGCTTGAAAAGTTCTGGACAATGAGCTGGGAAAAGACCATGCCTATCCCTTCTGTCTGAACTGCAGTCGTGAGACCTACGGGGTATACACTCCCTCTGCTACTGTGAGCACTGGGGCCCTGAGCAACGTTCCAGCCCAGCCTGGGTCCCTGAGCAGAGCGCCCAGCCAACCCCTGTAGACATGGAACACAGCGAGTGTTGAGCTGACGCTCTTTTAAGCCCCGGAGCTTTGAGGGCTGTTAGTTGTGGCAGCATCGCCTCACCTGTGCTGACACACACAGGGAGTGGTGAACACTAGGCTCCAGCTCTGGAAGAGCCTGGAATGACTCATTTATCTCCACCTCAAGGGCCTGGATGTGTCAAGTTCACACTCATCACAGGCTGGTTTGGGCAGAATTGTATTGAATTAAATTCATACACACACACGCAATCCTCATCATCTTATCGGGTGCTTCCTATGTGCCAAGAACCATCCTAAGTGGCTTCACGCACCTTAATACCTTCAATCTTATAATAGCCCTATGACGTAGGCCCTCTTGTTCTCCCCATTTTTCTGAAACTGAGGTACAGAGATGTTAAGTAAGTTGTCCAAGCTCACACAGCTAGTGAGTGGCTGAGCCAGGATTTGAACTCATGGGACTAGCTGCAGAGCCCATGCTACTGTCAGGTAAAATCTGTCTCCTCCTTACATGGTGGGCCTACACATACATATGCATTTACACACACACATGCAACGTCTACACACAGACACTGAGAATCTGAGGGTGATGCTGCAGCCTCTAGTGACAAGGCCACCCACATCCTGGGGGGCAGGCTCCTCAGGGCAGCAGCAGGAAGACCAGCCCTGCTTCCTCTCCTTGCTGAGCCCCCACCTCCACTCCTGGCTGTCAAACTAAGGGCTGAAGTGTCCCATCCGTCTCCAAAACAAAAGATCAGGCAGGAGCCCCGGAAGGTTGTGTAAAATGGCTCTGCTTTGAGCAACAGCTAATTTCTATACATAATTATTAATTTCATGCTTATCATATGCAAACCTGTCTCCCAGACGAGATGAAATTGATTTAATTAGAAATTCCATCATGAAGACTTTTGCATCTGAACTTTTAATTAGTATCACCAACCCCATACGAGGCTGCCAGAGAGCGATCTTGTGGCCCCTGACTTCTCTCCCAGAGGTCAGGGGTATGGCCAGGACGTGTGGCCCTCCACTGCCACCTGTGCCCTCATGGTTAGCTCAGGGCCCCTCAACAGGATCCTTACCTGCCCTCCACCCCCAGAGCGTGGCCCTGAAGTCATAAGGGTCCTCCTCTTTCTCTCAGCACCATGATGGGGAAATAGCTTGGGGGAGAGTTTGTACCGTCTTGCAGCTAGCAGGAAGGACTGGGGCATTTAAGGTGTGCAGGGACAGGAGCAATAACAGGCCTCCCCGCTTCCTGCAAAATTCACACACCAGCCTTCCTGTGGGAGCCCCTGCCAGGTGCTAATAACATGCCCTTTACAGCTCAGCTCAGAGCAGCCTGTCAGAATTACCAGCAACACTTGGCATTTCAACAAAGCGTTTTCATGCACAACACCTCTGACCTCATCCCAGCCACTCCCAGCTTGGCCTCACCGACTCGGATCCAGCCACGCCAGCCTCCTTACTGTGCCTTGAACTCAGCAGGGCCTCAGGGCCTTTGCACTGGCTGTTCTGCTGCCCGAATGCCCTTCCCCCAGATACGCATGTGGCTCGCTCCTGCTCATCCTTCTTCTCAGGTAGGCCTTCCTTGACCAATCCCACCTCCCTTTCCTGCACCCCATCTTCACCCCCTCTGCTTTCATTTTCCGCACAGTGATCGCCTGCTAGCACACTGTATTTCCTTACTTATTTCATTTATTATCTATGTCCCTCTAAAACATCAGCCTGGGGCTTCATGTTATTCCCCGACTGTGTCTTCAGACACCTGGCACAGGACAGGCATTCAGTGAACAATGGGGACACCTCATTCCCTCTCACAGCCAGCCCATGAGACAAGCACCACAGTGCTGAAGCGCCATCAGCCGGGGGAGGAAACCAAGGCCCAAAGCCTCAGGGCCTTGCCAAGGTCGCAGAGCTGGTCAGCAGCTCCAATTCTCACATGGTCTGACGCTGCGCCTGGGCGAGCCAGTGGCGTCACTCTGCGGTAAGCCGGCCACCCACGCCAGTGCCCGGCACACAGAAGGTGCTCTAAGGTCTCCTTCTTCCCTCCTGGGTCCAGGTAGGACCCTCCCTCTGGCGTCCCTCGCCTCCTGGGGCCTGTCACACCCTGTCCCCCAGTGACACCCCAGGAGGCAAAGGCTGGGAAGCTGCCCCATGCCACCTCTGTCTCCCCCATTCCCCAGGGCCTGCCCAGCCTCTTATCAGGAGAGCAAGCAGACACTTGGATTAATTTCCAGGCCTGTTCTGAATTATGTTTTCCAGGAGAAAACCAGACAGACGCAGGCAACAGGACTTTGAACAAATATTTCCCCCAGAAAGCGCTTTATTCAGTCCCTTGTCTCACCCTTTTAAACATTATATGTTTTCTTAGGAGCCCAGGAAAAAGAGGGCCCCCGATAAGGCACACAAGCTGAAGAAGAATAGAGGGCGCTCGGAGTGGAGAGCCACGGCGGGGCTGACAAAGGAGGCGGCTTGATGCAGGCTCAGAGGCAGGGCCGCAGATAAGAGCTCCAGAGCTAGCGAGCGGGCGGGAGGGGCGGGCGAGGGACAGCAAATGCGATCCTCAAATCGGCACTTGTCCTATTTCATAGGCGAAATGTAGATCAATAAATTACACTCACTTGCAGGTTTTACATGCTGACTCGGTAACCCTGTCAACAGTGATCCACCAAGGGAGGCCGGGAGGAGCCGGGGCGGGCAGGGCAGAGGCCCAGCGAGGAGCCCCGCGGGGTGCAGCCATGCCCCCTTTTCTAAAGAGGGGCTCAAAGTCCAACTCCCAGAGGTGAGAAGCTGCCCCGCTGTGTGACCTTGGGCAAGTCACCTCCTCTGCGAGCCTCAGTCTCCTCATCTGTCACACAGGCACCATGGTGAGAGCCTGGGCTTTGTCAGGCACTGCGAGGGTCCCGAGGGAGAATGGGAGATACAGAAGCCTGGGGAGGGAGGGAACTGGCCAAGATGCTCAGAGCCAGTGACACACCACTCTCACACAGGAGGCGGCAGGGGCTAACATACAGCCTCGCTTGGGAAACCCACCATGGCCCGGGGTAAGGAGCCAGAGCCTGACCTACAGAGGAGAAGTTGCCCCTCCGGTACTGAGGAGTGTGCCCGGCTACACCCAGGCCCATCCAGTGGCAAGCCAGGCCTCCTCTGTGCCACGGCGCTGTCTGTGGGCCAGAACACAGGCAATGCTGTCCCTAGGTCACACCCAGATGTCCAAGGCGCAGGGAGAGCTGGGGCAGCCCAGGGAGGCTGCGGGACTCTAAGGGACCAGGCTGAGGATGGGGCAGGGCAGGCTGCCCCGGAGCTGGGACATGGATCCCGGCTGGGCTGGGGCCAGGCATCCTTGCCAGTGGGCAGGAGGCGGCAGCAACACGAGGCTCCTGGAGTGTTCGCGGTCATCATAACAGGACTGGCAGCTAGCGGCTAACGAGCACCTACTCTGCCAAGCACTTCATGTGGATTATTTCACTTCTCCCTCACACGATAATCCCATGAAGCGAACACTACTTATACCTTCATTTTTCAGATGAGGAAACGGAAGCCCAAGAATACATGGAAACGGGATGACAGGCAAGTGGTAAAGTGTGATTTGAACCCAGGTCTGCCTGGCCCCAGCGCCTGAGCACTCTCGCCCCCTCTCGCCACCTGGCACACACCGTGCATCCGTTCCCAGCCTCCTGCCCTTTGCCTACAACATCCCCACACCCAGGAAGCAGCCAGGATGGGGAGCTGAGAGTCCCTGTTCCAGGCCTTTCCCTACCACATCCCTTGGGTGCCACTTCACGTCCCTGAGCCTCAATTTCTGCATCGGTTCAATGGGAGTTTGATGGCGTGACCCCCCACACTCACGGGTAAGGACAGATGGGCCTCCGTGAGGTGGGAGTAACAAGATCCAAAAACCCCTTCTGTAAAAGCTGACAATCCTCACACAGGCTGTTGGGGGCAGGGGCAGAGCTGGGAAAACCTCAGTGTGGCACCCGGGGGTGTCCATAACTGCACCCCATGTCCTGATGACCACATCACCAGGAGCACTGACTGCCAGCAATGGGGCATGGCCAGGTCGAGAAAATTAACCACAGTGTCTGCCCAGTGAGCTCTCAAGTCAAGTTAATGTGCAGCACTGTGTGTAATATATTACCCTATGTTAATATAATATGATATAATGGGATGTATTACCATTATTGAACACATGAGCCGATAAAAGTCACATCACCATCTTTCCACATAATTTATATCACAGCCAGGCCAGGGCCAGGCTGGTAGCCCCAGGCGGGCAGAGTGGAGGCCCCTGGGGCTCTGAGGACTTCCAGCGGGGAAAGGGGGCCTGAACCCTGGGAGGGGCCTAAAACCAGCTTGGAAGGAAGATGCAGGCAAGGCTAAGTAACCGGCCAGGCTGGGGGTGCTGAGCTGTGGCTGGGGATGCTCAGCACCCTCTCCCCAACGCCAGTCCTCATCGCACTTAGCCCTACTTCAGCATTTGACCTGGGCAGTCCCTTCCTCGCTTGGTGGTCCCGCTCCTGGCGCTCCTGGTCCCCTCTTCCTCTCAGCCTCCCTTGCTGGTCCTGCCTCCTCTCCCTGATCCGACCCTGGCGGCCCCCAGTGCTCAGCACTCCCTTCCCTCTGTCCGCCTCTCCACCCACTCCCTGGGGCCTGGCATTGCCCTCTCGGGGCTTCACCAGATCTCACCATGGCAGGCAAGGAGAGTGAGGATTCACCTCTGACCCTGAAGTCCAGGCTCCCATCCAGCTGCTGCCACCCTGGGCCATCCAATGGGTGTCTCAAACTCAGCAGGTTCAAAAACCGAGCTCCTGACCTCCAGATCCTCCCAAAGTCCTTCCCTGCCAGGTAACTGCTATTCTGCCTTCCAGGTATGCAGGCCAGAGTGTTGAGCAAGTCCTTGAGTCCTTTGCTCACACGTCCCAAACCTGATTTATCAGCAAATATTGTTGCCTCTACCTTGAAAAGATCCAAAATCCAACCACGACTCACCTCCTCCCCCAGCACCGCCCAGGTCCGCAGCTCCAGCATCTCCGGCTGGGCTATTACAGCAGGACCCTCAGCCTCCTCCTGGTCTCCTGCCTCCACACTTGCCACCCCCACACACATGCACAGTGCACCCCCCACCTGGCAGCTAGAGGAACCCGATTAAAACCCAAGTGAGACCACATGGCTCCTGTCTTTAAGAGGCTCCCATCTCATAGAGTAAAAGCCACAGTCTTTCAGTGGCTCTCAAGGCCTTACACGACCTGCCCCATTAGTCCCCTGGCCTCCCATTCTACCACCACCCTCCCCCCTCACTCACACTGCTCCAGTCACTCCAATGTCCACATTGTTCCTCCCAACAGAGCGGGCAGGGGCCCACCTCAGGGCCTTTGCACTGGCCGTTTCCACATACCACTTCCTGCAACACCACACCTTTCATTCACGAGTCCTGGTGAGGACTGCCTGCCTCCCGCTCGCACGTCAGTCCCATGAGGGCAGGGGATTTGTCTGCCTTGCTCACTGCTAGAGCCTAGGGACTTAGGAGAGTGCCTGGCACCCACACCGTCATCTTGCAGTTTCTGCAAATAAATATGGGTGACAACTGCGAACAGGTGAGCCTGAGCAGCAGTCAGCTTTCACCCGCTTCTCATCAGGTCTCTTCAAGATTCTGTTGGGGGAAATGTTCTGCTTCCAAAGTGAATCTGAAAACTCCTGGCCTGGTCTGGACAGGGCAATTGAGGAAGGGAGGGACCAAGCAGCAGCAACTCAGCCAAGACCACAGGTGGCTGGAGGCTGGCCACTCCTTCCACCCAGCATGGCCTCAATGGCCTTGGGGCAGAGGTGGCTGCTGGGCACCCAGCCTGCAGGGGGTGTCTCCAGAGCCAGGGGTGAGGAGGACCGCAAGGGGTCTTTACCCAATTCCTGGCTGCCCCCCCATGGCTGTCCTTGGACACTGGCGGCCCCTTGCTCTGACCTGATCTCTGGTGGTACCCGAAGGAAGGGGCCCACATACAGGTACTCATGGTAACATTCCACTCCCCCTAGTCCCTGGCAAGGGGGGAGATGATATGGCTCCATGCCATGATGGACACATTCAGAATATACCTCCTGAGCACCCACTATGCGCCTGGTATCACAGCAAGAACCAGGAAGCTACAATGAGCAAAAGCAGACAAAGCCGCGTGCTCATGGTGCTGAATCCAGCAGGAGAGCTGGCCTCTTATCAGACCCACACACCAACACACACAAAACCACGATGTCCGAGAGGCGGTGGGGATGAGAGCCTGGAACAAGGGTCTGGATCTGGCCAGGGTAGCAATGGAGGGCTTCCCTGAGGAGGCGGCATTAAGATGACGTCTGGAAGATAGGTCGGCAATATCCAGGCGAAGAGGGGGAGGGAAGCACATCCCAGACAGAAGGGGCAGCAGGTGCAAAGGCCCTGTGGCCAAGGGCTCATGGCAGGTTCAAGAAACCAAAACGCCAAACTAGAGAGGATGGGAGACACGGCGTGAAAGGTAGGGTGGGCCCTGGAGACCAGCAGGAGGCCGCTGCCATGGTCCAGGTGAGAGGAGACGGCAGCCTGGACCAGGGGTGTCTAAGGGGACAGAGAGAAATATGACCCTCCCTCAAGCCCTCTGGCTCCCGGGTGTCTCCTCCTCATAACAAACAGTTGTCAGGCCCTTGCCTAGACACTGAGCCCACCAAAAACACGAGGAAGGGCCTGGAGCCAGGAGGCAAGGCCAACAAGGTCTCCAAGGCCAGCTGCGTGGTTCCTCTCTGGGCCAAGTCCATCCCTTCAAGAAAACAGGGCTACTGCGGGTTCTCTAGCTACCTCCACAGCACAGGCAGGATAAGGAGGAGCAGGGACCCAGCCCAGAGCAGGAGGAGAAGGCCACCCCGCCCAGCTCCACCACCGCCACACTCCACAGCTCCGTGGGCTTGCCACGATGGGAAGACTGGAATTCTAACTCACCGCGTGGCCTCAAACCAGACAGCCCTCCTTCCTGTGCCCCAGGTTTCTCATCTAATAATCCTAACAGCCACTATACTAAGAGTTAACAGCTCTCAAGCACTTACGATGTGCCAGGCTCTGCTCTCAGCACTGCTTATGCATTAATTTATTTAGGCCTCACCAGAAACCTGTTGCAGACAGAGCTGCCAGCGGCTAGCCCAGGGCACTGCTGAGGGGGCTTGCCCAGAAGTACTGAGCTGGGAAGTGGCTGAGCCGGGGCTTGGACCCTCGCAACCAGGCTCTGCCTGCCACCACACTATGCTGCCTCCACAGGAAAATAAGGATTGGACGGAATGACCTGAGATCCTCTGACTCTGTCCTGGCAGCCTCCTATGACCCTCAGCCCAGAAATGCAGCCTCCCAGCTTCTCCGGAAGGATGGCAGACCTGGCTTGGGGTGGGCCTCTCCCCCAGCCCTTCTACTTCCCCTCCACTCCTGCGGAGACCTCTCAGTGTCCAGTTCAGTGAACACATGACCCGTGCCCACAGTGTGCCAGGTGCTGGGATATGGCAGAGAACAGGGCGGCCCCTGTCCTGTATTGAGGATCTGCTTTTGCCATCTCCTGGCTGCCTGCTGAGGTCCCCCTGCTCAGAAGGGCCACAGCACCAGCCCCACTCCCTCCTTCTCACTTCCCTTCCTGCACCAGTGCACCCTGAAGTCCCCCCCCCCAGGTAGAGTGCCTGCGACCCTCACTGAGGTCTGCTCCAGGGCACCCACCTGTGATAATGTCTTCCACCGTCATCTCCCTCCATGCCGCCCCCACAGCAGCCCTTCCCAGTAGGAATTATTACCCGCCACCCAGAGTGAGGACCCCGGGACTAGAGAGAAGTTGCCGTCCTCAGCCACCAGCAGCTGACTGAAGCCCAGGCCCACCAATGCCAAAGACAGGAATCCCTCCTCGCTGCTGCCTGGCCTCCCTCCTCACCCCCAGCAAGAGCCACCAGCACATCTGGGTCCTGTCGAGACCATGAGGGACAGGCAGGAGATGCCCGCAGGCTCTCCCTGTGCAGGCTCAATGTGTCCAACTGCCAGCAACTGGTGATCTGAGCTGACATCGCTCTGAGAGGGAAGCCCCTCGTGGATCTCAGCCCCTCCCACCCTGTCTCACCCACTCAGGCCCCTGCCCCAGAATCTCCATAAAAGGCGGAAGGTTGACAAAGCTCTGCCACCACTAACCCAGGCTTCAGTGGGTCCCTGCAGGGGCTGCCTCTGGAGCAAAGCCTGCAGTGGGGCCTGCCTCCCCAATCAGTAGACACGGCCAGCCCTCCCAGGTGCCAGCAGACAGTGGGCATCTGCAGAGTACATTCAAAGGGGGCCCAAAACCCTGCCCAGTCCTCCAAGACCTCCACAATGCCTGCTGCCCGGTCTCAACAGTGGATTTCTGTTCAAACCCACCCATGTTACCTGGAAGAGGGTCTTTAACCATAGACTCTTAGCTATGGAGGGCAGGATTACCCGCTATGGTGTCCCTGCCTGGGGCCTCTGGCTTCTGCTTGCCTGCCTCCTGCAACGGGCAGCTTACCACTTCACACAGTAGTCAATTCCAACACCTGCAGCTGACAGGCTTTCAGGATACTCGGCTGAAGTCTGCCTCCCTGTCACTTTCATGTGGTTCCAAGTTCTCTAGAACCACGGAGACCCTGCCTGTGCCCTCAGCTGGAAGGACCTCCAAGGCTCTTTGGCTCTCTGCTCCAAGCACACCCCCCCAGCAGCCTGCTCAGCCCCCAGCCTGCTTCCCTTCCGTTGGTGGTCTAGGTCCACACATGTGCACACAGACATATGGGGGACACAGTGGGTCACATGCCCACATGCCCAGGCACGACCACCACTTAAAACGTGGTGCCCCTTGGGAGGCTGAGGCAGGCAGATTGCTCGAGCCCGGGAGTTCAAGACCAGCCTGGGTAACAGAGCAAGACTATCTCTACAAAAAATTTAAAATCAGCCAGGCATGGTGGTGCACGACTATAGTTCCAGCTACTCAGGAGGCTGAGGTAGGACTGCTTGAGCCTGGGAGGTCGAGGCTGCAATGAGCCATGATTGTGCCACCGCACTCCAGCCTGAGTGAAAGAGAGCAAGACGTTGTCTCAGAAACAACAACCAAAAAAGAAAAAAAACCCGAATGGTGTCCCAAGCCCTCCGCATGTTGAAGGAAAGCCCTGGCCCTGCATGGGCTCCACTGCCTCACTTGCCTCTGCTCTTACCAGCGTCCCTGCCACCCAACCTGGCCACACTGGCCTCCTGTGACAGTCCCCATGGCCAGCCTCACAGCCTTCGAATGTGTGGTACCCTCTGTCGACTGGGCTTTTCCATAGAACGTCCTCCCTCACTCCGGCCACGTCTCTGATCCAGTGTCACCTTCTCAGAGAGGTTGTTGCTGAACATCTCAGCCACAGCAGCCCTGCTCCCTACCCCCTCACCATACCCCTTCTTTGCCCCACCTTACATGACATGTCTCTCCTGGAGCACGTGTCTGCCTCAGCCTCCCCGCCATGCCTGGGTGCTGGGCTGGTAGCACCTGCAGCCAGTGAGTCCCCCAGGGCATCTGAGGTCAAAGTAGTCCCCCCGACCCAGCCCAGGCTGCAGGGCATCTGTCTTGCCTGGCAGCTCTCCTCCACCCAGCCTTCCTCCAGCTCAGGCCTGGAGGTTAAGAGACAGCAGGAAGTTCCCCCCCCAGGGCAGGCTGGGAGTGTGGACAGTCAGAGCCCACAGGAACAGCCTCTCTCCAGGAGAAACCTGTGCCCCACAGGCTGCAAGGAGCCAAGCAGAGACAGGGTGCCCCATGCGCACCCTCAGGCTGCCAAGGCTGAGGGCAGCTCCAGACAATCCTGTCTCATGCATCTGGGTATGAGCCGACAGCAGCAGGGGCCAGGGACGAAGAGACACACGCAGACCACACATACATACACACACGCAAGCACGCCAGGATGGAGGCATGGTCTGAGGCAGGCAAGGACACTCAGGTACACAAGTGCACTGAGCATCCCTGGACACCCCCACCCCCACATGCATTCAGGAGCATCGGCTCACATAGGTGTGCCCACACGCATATGAGGAGCTACTCCCTGAGTCCCACACATACTTTCCTGGACACACACTCACAGAGCTCTTAGTGGTAAGTACACGTACACCCAGCGGTGCACGCACACGCGCACACGCACACACACACACACAGAGCACTGGTGGTGGCAGCATTAACAGTGCATTTTGGGGAGCACAAGAAAGTGTTCATAACCCACCTCAGATCTTGCCACCCTGCCCAGCTGCCCATCAAGCAGTTGGAACTCTGAACTGCCCACGGTAGGCAGGAAAGTGCTGTCCCCCATCAACACCCATCAGGGGACAGCTTTTTGCAGGGCTGGATCCTGCCCATGGGGGGAACCAGCCTGGCAGGGGCAGAGCTCAAGGTGGGCGAGAGCTGATGGGCCAAGAGGGGGTCAGAATGGGCAATGGCCAGGTGACAGGGGGAGTGCAGGAGGATTAAGGTCGCTGGGTACTGGCACCAGCTTGGGAAAGCCCAGAGGCTACCTCCCAGGACACCAGGGGCTGGAGTTGACACCACTGCCCCCTCCCTCAGTCACCAGCCTGTCCAGGAATTGGCACTGCTTGGTGGAGGGTGCCCAGGCCAGGCGCACCTCCACCTGTTCCATTTCCTGATTGTCCAGATCTTATTGAGGTTTCTCAGTAAGAAAAGGGAACCTTGCCCAGAGACTCTGAAACGGGGAGGCCTCCCTCATTCACCCCAACTTGCACCTAAATAAACATAGTGGAAGGGGAGACATGATCACTCCCGGAGAGCCCCGCTCCAGCCCAGGGAGGAGAGAGCAGTGTCTGTAATTTGTTTTAATAATCCTGCTGAACTGGGAGAAAATTAACAAATGAGAAACCAGCTTGAAATTAATCAAACTTCTCCCTGTCCATCCCCCCACCTTCCATCTTAATGAAGGTTATTTATCCAACCAGCGATAAAACACAGAATTAAATTAAACAGGCCCTTTCTTTTCCTCCTCTCCCCCCCGCCTCAGGGAGGCAGCGTCTCCCCTGCTTACAGCTCTATAAGCCATGCTGGGCTGGCGGCCATGGCAGACCCATGATTCCTGGACGCCAATCAGAGGGGTTTCCCAGAAGGAGCCCCTCAATTAGTGCATTCCCTGTTTGGGTCTCACTGCCAGCTCTCTGCCGAAAGTATGAAAGGCAGTTAACCCAACCACCCTCCTGAGGTGGGAGGGAGGGAGGTCCCTGTTGTTGGGTCTTATCTGATGCAGCTGGGGGGGATTCACCAGTTTCTCTGTGGGGGAGAGAAGGGCCTGAGTGTGGAAGATGGGGAATGTGAGCTTCCCCCACAAATGAGGACACTTCAGTGCCCATGGCAAGTTCCAGCGGGAACACTATCCTGGTCCCAACTTCTTGGTGGGAAGCAGGTGAAGGCAGCAGGGGAAGCTCAGGAAAAACCTCCAAAGAAAACAGGACTCAGCCCCCAACCCTACCCACTGCCTGGTTCCCCTCCCTTGCCTGGGGCCTAGGGCAGGAAACACTAAGAATGGGAGTGGCACAGACACCCTCATTGCATACCACTCGGCCACAGATGTTCCCATTCCCCTAACTTCCTCTGTCAGTTCTCTAGGCATCTGCGTCCCCAAACTTCACTTCCCTGCAGCTTTGATTCATTTATGTTTCACCAGGACCATCTTTTGGAGTCACGGGTGTGAAATAACTGCTCCCAGGGTCTGTCCTAAACCATTTCTTTTGGTCATTCCCTCTGGCTTTGAAAATTGCAATAGGCCGGGTGCAGTGGCTCACGCCTGTAATCCCAGCAGTTTGGGAGGCCAAGGTGGTGGATCACAGGGTAAGGAGTTCGAGGCCAACCTGGCCAACATGGTGAAACCCCGTCTCTACTAAAAATGCAAAAATTAGATGGGCGTGGTGTTGGGTGCCTGTAATCCCAGCTACTCAGAAGGCTGAGGCAGGAGAATCGCTTGAACCCAGTAGGGGGAGGTTGCGGTGAGCCAAGACGATGCCATTGCACTCCAGCCTGGGCAACAAAGCAAGACTCCATCACAAAAAAAAAAGAAAAAGAAAAAAGAAAAGAAAAGAAAATTGCAATAATGGCCTTCCATTTATAGCTTTTACATACATTATCTGTTTTCCTTCCTTCCTTCCTCCCACCCTTCCCTTTTTTCCTTCCCTTCCTCTCCTCCTTCCTTTCCCGTTCCCTCAATCCTTCCCTTCCTTCCTTTATTTTCGTTTCTTTCTATTTTGGAGATCTTGCCCAGGCTGGAGTGCAGCAGTGCAATGATAGCTCACTACAGCCTCAAATGCCTGAGTTCAAGCGATCCTCACACCTCAGCCTCCTGGTAAGTTGGGACCACAGGTGCACACCACCACACCTGGCTAATTTTTAAAGTTTTTGCAGAGATAGGGTCTCACTATGTTGCCCAGGCTGGTCTCGAACTCCTGGACTCAAGTGATTCTCCCACCTCGGGATTATAGGCCTGAGCTGCCACGCCTGGCCACGTTCTCCCATTTAAACCTAACATTGACCCAGGGAGGGAGACATTTGTCGAAATGCCCACTTTATAAGTAAGGAAAACCTGCATTTTCCTGCAGGTCCCTGGGCAGGGTTTATCTAGCAGTAGCTGGAGGTCCCGGCTTGGTTGGGCTGAGGTTTGAGGATTGGGGTGGGATGCAGAGCGGAAGGTAGGGTGGGACTCTGCAGAGCTGCCCAGCCCCCTGGAAACCTCCTCAGGGGCTTTCTGTGAAGCAGGGCTGAGGCTGATGACCCTCTGGGAGGAGTGGGTGGAGAGGAGAGGAAGGAGGAGCGAAGGCTCTAACAGCGCCACAAATCTGGTCCTCACATGGCAGCCAGGAAGCGCCTTTGAAAACATAAGTCTAGTCCTTTCGATCCACCATCTGCGGTGGAGCCGCCCCCAAAGTGCAGATTTTCATGAAAACTCTACAAGAAAGACTATCACCCTCCAGGTTGAACCCTCAGATACGAAAGAAAACGTAAAGGCCAAGATCCAGGATAAGGAAGGAATTCCCTCCTGATCGGCAAAGACTGATCTTTGCTGGCAAGCAACTGGAGGATGGAAGTACTCTGTCTGGCTACCACATTCAGAAGGAGTCTGCCCTTCATCTGGTGTTGAGACTTCGTGGTGGTGGTAACAAGAGGAAGACGTCTCACCCCACTCCCAAGAATAATAAGCTCTAGAGAAAGAAGGTGAAGCTGCTGTCCTGAAATATTATAAGGTGGGTGAGAATGGCAAAGTCAGTCGCCTTCATCGAGAGTGCCCTTCTGATGAATGTGGGGCTGCAGTGTTTATGGCAAGCCACTTTGACAGACATTATTGTGGCAAATGTTGTCTGACTTACCGCTTCAACAAACCAGAAGACAAGTAACTGTATGAGTTAATAAAAGACGAACTAACAATGGCAACAACAAAAGTCTAACTGTCATTCCGCTTCAAACCCTCCAAGGCTATCCACTGAGCCTGGAGTCAAAGGCCCGCTCTGTCTCAGGGCCCACAGGCCCGGCTGACCCAGCCCTGCCACAGCTTCCCCCTCCCCTCTGAGCAGCCCCCCTTGCTCCTCAGATGGGCCAAGAACATTCCTGCTTCAGGGCCTTTGCACTGGCTCTGCCTGCCACCCAAAACACCACCCAGCCACTGGGCTGCCTTCCTCACTCACCTGGGTCTGTGTTCCAAAGTCCCCTCCCCCAGGCCTTCCCTGACTGCCTTGTGTACAGAGCCCTTCCCCCTCCTTCACCACTCTCTAGCCCCTGGCCCTGGGCAGGTCCCCCCCCCCACAGCACCTGTCTCCACTCATGTAAATGATTACATCACATCTCCTGTCTTTCTCCTGCTCCAGTAGGTCAGCTCCACATGGACAAGGATGCTATGCACGTTTGGCTCACTCTGCTGCATTCTCAGCCCAACCCAACATCTGCTCCTAAAAGATACTCACCAACTAATTGGTGGATATATGAACCAATGGATGTCACTACACATAAGGCCATCATCCAGGCCACCATCACCTCCGGTCTGAACTGTCCCATCCGTCTCATCATCACTCTCTCAGTTTCAGGCCTTGCCCTGTAACCAACCCTCCAGTCCACACCCAAAGGAATACTTCTAACTCCCAAACCCAAGTAGCCACCATCCTGCGGGATCAAGTCCACATTCTTGGCCTAACACCCCCACTCCCCCCAGCCCCTCTCTACTCACCCCCTGCTAACCCTACTGCACGCTACATCCCTGTCACAGACAAGCCCAAGATCCCACCTGTGCCCACCTTCTGCCCTGAGGACACTGCCCTGCTCCACGTCTGCCAAGAGCTGCCCCATGCACGCCTTGTCAGAACAGCCCTTGCCCTCCTCTGAGCCCCCAGGCCCTCACCTGTACCCCCACCACAGCCCTCCCACACCCCAACTTAAGCTGCAGCAAATCACATGCCCGTCACACCTCCCCATCCAGGAAGGACCCAGATTTATTCACTCGGCAATCCTGCCCATCCCCCACCACCTGCTCCAGTATCTTGCACAAACTTGGAGCTCCAGAAATGTTTGCTGAATCAAATGGAATCCATTCAAAACACAGCCCAGGGAGTGTGTCCATTAAGAGGAGCCTTTCCTCCAGGTTGCCAGGATCTCAGGCTGCTCTGAGGACAAACGGACCTTTAAGTGCCACTAATCGCTGCACCCAGGAGCAGTTGTCCCCAAATTCTGCTAACCTCTCCTCAGGGGTTGCCTGGGTGGAAAGAGATTCACCAGGGTTGAGAGGCGGCCAGGGCCCTGCTAAAATGGCAACGCACTGCTTCTGGGCCAGCCACCAGCCAGAACTGCAGCTCCTGGCCCACTCCACAGCTCGCATGTGTGCGTGCATGTGTGCGTGTGTGTGTGCATGCGTGTGGCCACCCCCGTGGGTGAGGACAGCAGGCACAACACAGCCACTGCTGAATTATTTATTCCCTACATTGTTAGCGCAGTAGAGAGAGCAACCGTGTCTCCAGGCTTCAATTAAAATATCACGGCACCCACACCGTCTGCCCGGCCACATGCCCACCTCCCACCAAAACTGGCAGGAGCGCACCCCCTGGGAAGCATAAGCACCCCCAAGCCCAAAGTGCTGCCCCTTCCCCCCACTCTCCGCCCTGAGGCCCTGCTTCAGGACCTTGGACAGCAGCCTCCAGAGGTCTGCCCCAAGACACTCGGCAAACCTTTCAGCCTCTCAAAGACCATTTAGTAAATCGATGCCCTGAAAGAGCCTTTCTAACTTCCCAAAGGGGCCCTGGGACAAGCCTTGCTGGGTTTTGGGCCTAACTCCAATCCTCTGCCTGCTCCCAGCCCTCCCTAAAAAACTGCACAGCGCGAGGCTGGGGGAGGAGTTCGAGGTTCTCACCCCAGCTCCTCAGGCTCCAGGAGGAACTGTGGACACACCACCACACCTCCCTGGGCTCCATTTGTTGCCACTCAGAGAATGCAAATGACGGTGGCCAGACTGTGACCTCCACAGACAGTCAATAAATGGAAAGGGACTTTGAAGAGGTAAAAATGAGGTACCGATGTCAGCCGCACCAGAAGAAGGCTTTAATTATATACAAGTGGGTCTTCTGCAGCTTCACTACCCCTACCCAACCTGGAAATCCCTGATTCTGGGGCACAGGCTCAGAATGAAGAAAGAGCTGACGGATCCTTCAAGAGCTGGCTGGGTCACAAACTAACTGGGTCACCCACAAGATTTAATTCAACAACCCCCGGACTAGAATATGAGGCCGAGTGAAATCAAAGTGGGCGAGCTGAAAAAGAGCAAGAAATTCCAAACACATGCCGCCTAGAACTGCAGAATGAGCACCAGCTTCAGGGACAGGCAGCGCTGCAGGCCTCTGCTGCTTTCTGAGCAAGCCTCAGTTTCCTCGCCTGTAAAATGGGGCCAGTGATACTGACTTCCCAGCCGGTGACTTGCACGAGATAACCTGTGTAAAACACCTAGCACACGCCAGGCACACAAATTCATCCATTCATTTTATTAAGCACCTACTAGGTTCCAGGCACTGGAGACCAGAGCAGGGAAGAAGAGAGACACGACCTTGCCTCGTAGAGCTGACACCCCAGTGACCAGTGTTACTCTCTTCAGGATGGCAGAAGCGGGGGCATTGGAGATGGGCCTCAGAACACATGTGAAATTACCAACACAAAGAAAGATGGCAAGAAGGGACAGTCTCTTTGGGAAAATGATTGTCAATATCTCCTAAAGCTAATCATTCATGCAGCCTATGTGCCAACAATTCCACTTAAAAATATATATACGAGAAACGAGCGTTTACATCCACTAAAAGACATGTACACAAACGTGCAGAGCGGCTCTATTCATAATGGCCAAACACTGGACTCAGCCCGAATGTCCAGTGGCAGCAGAAAGGGTAAATAAATTATGAATTACCCAAACAATGACACAATGAAATAGTCCAGAGCAACAGAAGCGAGCAGACTACCAACAGACCCAACCCCCAGGGGGTTCTCACAATGTGAGCAAAAGAAGCTGGACATAAAAAACTCACTGCACAATTCTGTTTACGTGAGGCTCAAAACCAGGCAACACCAGTCTACACAGTTAGAAATCAGCCTATTGATTATCCTTGGGGAGGAGAGGATGTTGACGAGGAGGGGCTCGAGGAAGCTTTTCAGGGCACTGAGAATGTTCTCTATCTGATACCGGCACATGCACTTATAAAAGTTCAACGAGTCATACACCTTAAATTTGTGTATCTTACAGTGTATAAGTTATACCTTCATTTTAAAGAAAAATGTAAAGGAATGAAAAGGCAGACAGAGCCTTCTTTGGGGCAAGTGGACCATCAGAAGCAGAGGCTGGCAGATGGGAAGCTGGGGGGGATTTAGAGACTGGCCCTGGGGAACTGGAACTGAAAATGGCAGGGCCAGAGAAAGGGAACGAAGATGAGGTGGGCGAGACAGGCTGGGCCAGCCCAAAAGGGCTTCCAAGGCCATGCCAACCTGGGAGCCCCAGGGGTGTTTGCCTCCTTCTCCCAGTCCCCCCCTGCCATGAGCCCTACCTGTCCATGGTGAAGGATACTTGTGAAGTCATCCCTCCATGCCAGCCTGGCTCCCTGCCCACCCCCTCCCTCAGCCACCACTCTCGATTTCAATCCCTGAGTTTAATTTCCAGGGTTTTGGGGGTTTTCATCCTGAGCGGGCATGAAGTGAAGCCACAGTCCCTGGCTCCCATGCCTCCAGTTCATCTGGCACGGCTCTCCAGGGCCCTGCGTATCACCTGGGACACCTAGCTGCCGCCTACACTCCACCTGCCACGTCCACGGGGAGCTCACCTGAGCACCTGTCTTTCCCAGGATAACTGCTCCAATTAGGTAGGGCCTCCCACCTCCTGCTCCTCACCACCCAGCACCCAAGGCTGCACCGTCGCATCTCCTCATGGAGAGAGAGGCCACTGGAAATGCACAGATGCAGTCAGGGAAGCAGCCCCAAGACCTCACATCCAACCAGCCACCAGCAAGACATGGTACATGAAAGATGCGAGGGCCCCCCCACCACCATGGGTGATGACCTAGCCATTGAATGCCAGGCTTCAAAGACTAATCAAGGATATTGGAAAATGCTCACCACTGTAGTGTAGTGGACAAAAGCTGGCTACAGAACCATATAGATGTTTTGATCTCAATTTGGTAAATTACACAGAAGAGGGGCTGGAAGGAAATACACACACGTATCAAGGTTGTCACCCTGCATAGCAGAATGAATGAGCAATTTCAGTTTGCTTCTTCATGCTTTTCTGTTTTCTTCCAAGCCTGTGACAAACATGCTGGCTTTTATAACCACCACAGCAGGAAGGGGCCAAGGGACATTGAGACACACTCACACCGGGACCCGCGGCTGCCCGTTCCATGCTTAATGGGATAGAGCAAGGGCTGACCTGATTCCAGCCTGCAAAGCCCCCACAGGCTCCTGCACTAAGAGCCGCTGGACTAAGAGGACACACTCATGACTTCCAGGTGTGTGCAGGGGGCAGGGCACTGTGCTGGGGCCTGGGACCCTGATTGTAAGCCCAGCTCTGATTCTAACTGGCTGAGGTGCCCCCACACACATTAACTTCACTGGGCCTCAGTTTCCTCATCTGTAAAAAAGCTCTCCTGACTGCACTGTAGGACTCTTGTGTGGAATGATTAAGAAGTGACTGTGAAAGCCTGTAAATTGTGAACTATTGGGATTTATCCCTGAGTTCCCTGTTACTGTTCTCCACCAGGCCCTATGTCCCATAAGACACATTCTAAGAAATGCCCAGAAGCCGCCTACGGAAGGCATCTGAAAGTCCTGAAAACCATGGGCCATCCTCACATGCTAATTCCCAAGGTGCACATAAAATATGCATTTTTTAATTGAACGGGAAACCAAACAAAAGCGAAGGGAAAACCCACCTCCTTGTTCAACAGCAAAATTGAGGGCCTGTCACAGATCTTCAACAAACATTTACCAAATGAATACAACTGTACAAACTGGAACCAAAGCCACTAACTTAACCTCTCATGAAGATTAAAATGTTCATGGTTGAATCAGGTACTTGCTCTCTTATTTCCAGTAGGTTATCTGCCTCATTTCTTTTAGGAACAGAGATTTGTTTTTCTCATATTGACATCTCTTTGTTAAAACAAATAAAAATGTGTGATTCATCCCTCTAGATTCTGTGGAGATCCACAAAAGAAACTGGTGATGAGGCCGGGCACAGTGGCTCACGCCTATAGTCCCAGCACTTTGGGAGGCCGAGACAGGTGGATCACCTGAGGTCAGAAGTTCAAGACCAGCCTGGTCAACATGGCAAAAACCTGTCTCTACTAAAAATACAAAAATTAGCTGGGCGTGGTGGTGGGCGCCTGTAATCCCAGCTAGTCAGGAGGTTGAGGCAGGAGGATTGCTTTAACCCAGGAGGCGAAGGTTGCAGTGAGCTGAGGTCCCACCACTGCACTCCAGCCTAGGTGACAGAGAGAGACTCTGTCTCAAAAAAAAAAAAAAGAAAGAAAGAAACAGGTGATAAAGTCCCTGACCTGCTACATGAGGCCGAGTCAGATCGGCCACAGAGCCTCCTTCTGGGCCATGCCCTGCAGAGATGCAGGCCCAGCCACAGGACACCACTGCACCAGCCCTGCCCCTCCCTGGCAGGAGGGCAAGGCAGCCACGTCCATGGAAATTGCAAACACACCTGCCCTTTGACCCAGCCCTCTGTGGGGGAGGAGTCTGTCCTGCAGAGGTGTGCAAAGTGGCCCATGCAGAGACTTCCACCGAAGCTCTGTTGGAGCTGAGATTGGAAACCACCTAATGTCCATCATGAGGAGACCAGAGCAGGAGCACTACACGGCCACGCAAAGAAAAAGTCCTTACGCACTGACCAAGCATGTCCTTGGGAATGCTGCAAGGTCACTCAGCAGGTGCTACAGCTTTGCGGGGAGTAGCGTGGGCAGAATGCGGGGGCCATATATATGCATTTAATCCCCTTCCTACCCTAGGCCCATTGTGAAGATCTCCAAAGACCCAGCCTTTGGAGGCATGCGACACACAGCCCAGCTCATGTGCAGGCCTGAGGTTCTTCGGAAGGGTTCGCAGGGAATAATGGCTGCCTCCAGGACCAGGCTGGGTTTGGGGCCTGTCTCTTGGTACCTTGAAGACTGAGCCATGGGAATGTATGATGCATTCAAGCAGTAATACGGTAACTTAAAAGAATGCCCAAAGATTTTGCATCTGTGGGGTTGGGGGAAGCCAGGCCTGGGGAACCCAGTCTCCTCCAAGGCCACCGAATATAAAGGTTCATTCAGGAGAGAGAAGCATCTTTGAAGGAGACCCTCAAGCACCCCTCCCCAGCATGCACACTCTCTCCCTCCACAAGGCCTCAGCACAGGGGTTGGGGTGCCCTGGCCCAGGGCTGGGAGGTGAGGGAGGGAGTCCTAGCCCAGGCTGACAGGCCAGGCCCTGTGGGGGGTGAGGGAGGGAGGGAAGCTGGTCAGGGCTCCCAGCTTCCCCTTCTTCCCCATTGGGTTTGTTGTACTTTCCTAATTGATTTTGTGTCTGTGTCCCTGGGATACTTAGGACCATCTTAGAAAACCACTTAAGGAATTTAAAAATAGTCAAAGTACTTATAAGGCACTTAACATTTCCTCGCACTTCAAGCTTCTCATAAACCCCTTTCCAGCTGCAACCAGGGACCCGGCTGTCAGGAGCTACCACTTCAGGCAGGAAGACATCCATGTCATGTCCCCAGCTCCTGCCACATCACCCCCTCAGCCCCAGCAGCCTCCCAGGAGCAGGACAGACAACCTCCACACACGAGCATATCACGCCCTTTCTCCCGGCCTCCAGCCTCCGTCCTGGCTGTTTCCTCCTCCTGGAACAACCTCTCTGCCAGCCAGCACCCCTGTGTCCTACCTAGCTCCACATCCTAGCTCACTGTGTCCTAGCCAGAGTCTCAGCATTCATTCTCCTCTTACAGGAAGCCTTCCCCGACTCCCCCCACCCCCCCATTTTACATTAATAGACCCTGGCACCTTGTGAAAATCTGTTTAACAAGCCCTGGGGGGATTCCAATGGGGAGGCAGGACTGGAAGCCATTCCCTGCACAGAATGCAGAGAGCAACGGGGTGGCATCAGGAGAGACCCGGAGGCTTATTCCCTACGGGCCTGCAATGCCACGCCTGGGCATGCGCCACCAGGAGCTCTCCCAGAGCAGAAGGAGACATTGGCAAGGATGTTGTAGAAGCAGAAAGATCACCGAGAAACCACTCGGGTGCCCACAACCAGAGGATGACCAAGTAACTACACAGGGGCATGGTCGCACCGTGGAACACCACACAGCAAAGAAAACGGGCACAACAACCACAGGCCACATGGCACTGAGCCAAAAAAGCAAGTGGAACACGAGCAACACGATCCTGTCTTTATCATGCTTAAAACACACTAGATTGGGCCGGGCGCGGTGGCTCAAGCCTGTAATCCTAGCACTTCGGGAGGCCGAGGTGGGTGGATCACCTGAGGTCAGGAGTTCAAGACCAGCCTGGCTATCAGGGTGAAACCCCATCTTAAAAAAAAAAAAAAAAAAAAAAAAAAAACACTAGATAAGCCAGGTACAGTGGCTCATACCTGTAATACCAGTACTTTGGGAGGCTGAGGTGGGAGGACCATTTGAAGCCAAGAGTTTGAGACCCCATCCCTTCAAAAATATGCATTACCCGGATGTGGTAGTTTGCGCCTGTAGTCCTAGCTACTCTAGAGGCGAGCAGGAGGAGGATTGCTTGAACCCAGAAGGTTGAGGCTGCAGCATGTCACACTCACACCGCTGCACTACAGCCCAGGTGACAGAGGGAGGAGGCCTTGTCTCTTTGTTGTTGTTGTTGTTGAGATGGAGTTTTGCTCTCGTTGCCCAGGCTGGAGTGCGATGAATGGCAAGATCTTGGCTCACCCCAACCTCTGCCTCCCGGGTTCAAGCAATTCTCCTGCCTCAGCCTCCCGAGTAGCTGGAACTACAGGTGCGTGCCACCACACCCAAGCTAATTTTTTCTGCATTTTTAGTAGAGATGGGGTTTCACCATGTTAGCCAGGGTGGTCTCGATCTCCTGACCTCATGATCCACCCGCCTCAACCTCCCAAAGTGTTGGGATTACAGGGGTGAGCCACCGCGCCTGGCCTGCAAAGTTTTCTTTCTTAAACAATTTGCAGCTGTTACTGCAAGATATCAATATGTGGCCAGGTCTTGGGTACGGGGTAATTCATCATATTATCCTCTATAATTTTCCCTATGTTTGAAATCATTTATTCAAATATGCACACATGTTGGTCAAAGAGAGAAAGCCCTTCGAGATGGACCCACATTGAACACGCCACTGGTTTTCAATAAAGTAAAAGGTCGCATGGCGAGAGCAGCGCACACTCCACTTCCTGCTGAAGCCTCCTCTCAGAAGAGACCTGACCCCGGAAACCACTCACCCTCACACGCTGCCCTCAGATGCCTCCCCTGGCTTGGGTCTCCAGCTGGAATTCATTCCCAGGGATGAACGTTCTCTTCTGGCTGCTCTGCTTTGGGGACCTCACTGGCCTCCCTGACTGCTTCCAGAGCCTGAGCTGGGAAAGAGGGAGGGGACTGCACTGAACAGAAACACCACCCTCTCCAGGGTCCTGACCAGGGTTAATGCTGCCCATCCTCCCCTCAGCCACAGCCCCACAGACAGAGAACGAGGTAAGTGCTACCTCTGTCCGCTCCCATTAAGGCCCCACTCTGCCCAGCCAGAGCTCCCCCTCCAGGATATTTCAGCTCTGATGAGTGCTCTGGGGCTGGCTGGGGACGAGGACCAGGCAGCGCCCTCGAGTCTGATCCCTGCTCAGGGCACCTGTGCTGGGGCAGGGGCCCAGCTGGGCAGAGCATTGCTCCTCCTGGAGCACCACCTCTCAGCAGACCCCAGGGAGAAGCTGAGGCCTGGAGACAACTGAGGTCCAGAAATGAAGGAATGAGAGGAGGGACAGGAAGGAGAATCCAGCCTCCTCCTCACACGTGGGCCCACTTTACAACAGCTCCTGTTGCCTGAGTGCCTATGATGTGCCAGGCACTGAGCCAGTCACTTCATGCTGTTCCAGATAATGCAGCCACCCTACCCATTTTACAGATATGGACATTGAATTCCGCGAGGGCAAGTGGTCTGCCAAGGCCACAGAGCCAGGTGGCAGTGCCGAGGCTTGAACCTAGGCTGTGGTTTCCCTTCTGAAGCCTAGCACCCAGCCTGGTCTCCCCCAGTCCCTGGAAGTCTGCAGAGCCAGCCCTCCTCACCCCCACAGGCGAGCAGAGCAGGGCCCTGAGCTGTGCTAAGACTTGTTGGGGGGTCGAGGGGCACCCTGCGTCGGAGGGAGGGGGTCTGGATGGGGTGGGTGCCCACCAGAAAGTGCTCAGTACTGAGATGCCTGAGGCCATAATCAAAGTAAGAGGCAGGCAGGCAAGCAGGTGGGTAGCCAGGTAGGCGAGAGGCTGGGGTGTCCCGCAAGGAGCAGGTGGGCTTCACAGCTGGTCTGCCTCCAGCCCTTAACCACAGGCCACCAGGGATGAGGCTGTCCCACCCCACCCAGACAGAGAGGAAGCCCAACTCCAACAAGGAGTCCAGCAGGCACTGGGGGGAAGAAAGAGATGGGGTGGAGGGCACGAGAGGGAGCACAAAGCCACAGTCAGGAGGAGGCAGGGAGCCGGAGACAGACAGGCAAAGAGGGGGACAAAGCTGTGTCCCGGCTCTCCTCCCCGCAACAGCGCTGCGGGCCGTGGAACCAAGCATGGAGGTGGCCCTGCCTCTCCTCACCTCCCCCAGCTCAGGCCTCCAGCGAGTGGCAAGCATAAAGGTCAATTGGAATATAAAGCGGAATTTGCCTTCCTTTCATTTCCAACATGTCTGGGTCATAAAAATGCTAGTTTAGTAAGTCAGGAGAAAAATGAAGGCACACAGTTCATTCAGCGGTGGGCAGGGGGAGGCGGGGTGGACTAACCCTGCAGACTAAGGGGGGTCCACCCTTGCTGCGGGTGTCCCTCAGTCCCACACCCAGGCCCCAGGCTGGTGGCTTCCCCAGTTTGTCTGTCTGTCTGTCTGTCTGTCTGTCTGTCTGTCTGTCTGTCTTCTGGGCCAGGCACTGAAATTGGGAGTATGACCAAGAGCAGTTCAGCCCAATCCTGCCCTCAAGGTGCTCAGGAACTGTCAGGAGAGACACGGATTCCTGCAAGAGGCCCCACCTGCCCTGGGAAGGTCAGGAAAGTCCTGCTGGGTTTGAGTCAGTCTAACTGCCCACAAGGCAGCAAGAAGGGCATTCCAGGAGGATACGGTCCGAGCCGGGCCAGGAGGCAGGCCGTGGAAAGCACCGAGCATGACCGGGTGAGGAGAAGCGGGGTCAGAGCCTGCCTAATCCCGTGTTCTTGTTTACAGAGAGGGCAGCCACGTCACCCAAGGTCACACAGCAAGTCAGCAGCAGAGGCAGGCCCAGAAAGCAGGACCTGGGCCACGGGTAGCTTCACTGGCAAGCGGGGGACCCTCAGCCCTGCCCTGCATAGAGAGCCAGAGATCACGCCAGGCCCCAAGCCGGGCCACCCAACAGTATGAAGGACTGGAGGACCCCAGGTCACTAAGTCCCCACGAAAGAGGCTCTGGCTCACCTACCAGAGTCATCCCTTGGCCCAATGTGGTGATGTGCTCCCCCAGCACCAAGCTCCCCCACCCTGCATGACTCAAGCCACACCTCTCAAAGCCCCTTTGAATGCTCCTTCCACAGGAGATGAGAACAAACATGGCCTGGCCCTGCGTGAGCTGCCACACTGCCAGCTCCCACTGCGTTTTCACTGTACCCAGAAAGGTGCACGGGCTTCTGCCCATTTCCCACCTGAGATGAGCAGGGTCCAGGAGGGTCAGATCTGCTGGGGTTGGGATCTGCGCCACTCCCCACGCACCGCCTCCAAAGCCGGGGCTCTGTGCCACACTCCAGTCTATGCGCCAGGCACTGCCCTGGCCCTTGCTTGCACGCATTTCATCCTCACGGGGCCTGTGAGGTAGATGCTGCAGACATCCCCCTTTTACACACAAGGAAACTGGGGCGCAGAGAGGCTCTCCCAGGCAACAAATGGCAGAGCAGGGGTTTGGACCCAGGCCAGCTGGCCCCAGGGCCCCTGCAGCAGCCACCACAGTACTGCCCCTCAGGGCTCCCCATCTGGCTGGCCCTTCCTCTCTCTGGTCTCCAGTGCCCAACCCTGTCCGTCCTCAGGCTGGGAGCTGGGGAGAGTAATGGGATGGGGTCTGAAGAGGCCCAGGAAGGACCAGGTGTGCAAAAGCCATCAGGGCAGGAGCCCAGGGAAAGAAGGAGCCTCTCACAGGGGGCTACCACCTCTGTGGCTTCACAAGGGCTGCTCAGGGACCATCTACCCACTTTACAGGGAGGAAATAGAGGTCCCGAGAGACCTGGTGACTTGTCCTCCCACGACACCCTCTGCAGCAAGAAGGATCAGAAGGGGTTTGGAGGTCTTCTCCTGGCTCCCCCGGACTGTCTTGGACCGGCATCTCAAGCTCCCAGCTCAGATCAACAGCCAAGCAGAGTCCTGCCCATCGGTCTCTGTCTGGAACATGTTACTGCCTCTGCCTAGAACACTCTTCCTCATAGCCACAGGGCGGCCCTCTATTCCATTCAGGTTCTGCACAAACGTCCACTCTGCAACAAGGCCTCTCCCACCAACCCTGTCTAGACTGACATCCCCTCCTGTGCGGCTCTCCAGCCACTCCTCGCTTTGTGATTCTGCAGGGCACCGCTGCCCTGACGACGCATACTGCACGCTTTGCCTTCTCCACCGCCTGCCGTCTCCCTCCAGTGTGGAAGCCCACCAGGGCAGGGATCGCCTATGTGCTTCCTGCTTGATAAAGTTCACTTCGAGGGGTGGTTCTCCACCTGGAATGCCCCTGTCATCACTCGGACAGCCCAGGCCCCATCTCAGACCAGTAAAATCTGAATTCCTGAGGTGGGCCGGGGCATGAGGCTTTTCTAAACTCCCCCAAGTCATTCCAGCGTGCAGCTGAGATGGACCACTGCTCTTGCAGAGCCGGGCACAAAGGAGATGGCCAGTAGGTTCAGTAAGTGAACAAATACATGCATGGCTCTTTACAGATGGACAAACTGAGTTCCAAATGGGAGAGAGGAAGCCAGAAGCCAGCAGTCATTAACTTGAGGACCTCCCCCTCCAACTCAGCCCCCACCTCAGCTCTTCCATAATGCCATTCGTCACATCCAGAGGCACCACCAGCTCCTACCTGGGCTCCAGAGCCCACGGGACCTCCCCTCCAAAGCCTCTCCAGGAAGTCTTCCCAGAGACCTCAAAAGGCCTCCATGCTTGCCTTTTAACTGCAAGAATGAGCCTGTTGCCCATCCAGTCACCGCACGCTAAAGCTGACGTCCCACCTGCCTCCACTGCAAACCCACCCCCCGTACCTTAGGGCACCCCCTCGGAGGAAGCAGGCTTGAGAGGACTGCAGGGTGGGTGGGGCACTCCCTGGAAAAGAAAACCAAGGACTTGAGGCATCTGGGTCAGTGGCCAACTGGGCTCCTAGGTGTCCAGAAACAGACCCTGAGATCACAGTCTTATCGGACCCGCTGGGGATCCAGGCATCCAGCACTCCCTGAACCCCCCATGACTGTGACGAGCCGCCAGGCTTAAGACCGACTGGAGCAAAGCAACTTCTACCCCACTGGTCCCAATCCACAGCGATGGGCCCGCCCAAGGGTACAGAGAGGACTGGCTGCCAGTAGCCAGGGGGGGCTCTGAGCCTCCCCCTCAGGGCTGCTGGGGCTGCCCAATGCCAGGGTTCCCCCTCCTTCCACGCCCCTTTCCCTCTCTATCCTGACTCAGGCCTGGCTCTGGTCCGGAGGTTCCCCTTCCCAGGCTCTCATCACAGTGAGGTCTGGGGGAAAGAGAGACTGTCACGGCAGGGAGCTTCTCTGCCCTCCCCCTCAGGAGAACTGGCCCTGACAGTTACCCTCAGCAAGACCTACTTCAGACACCCCTTTCTCTCCTTCCCCAGGCCCTCACGAGCACTCCAGCGTCTATCGAATCCTATTCTGTATCTCCAGCCTCCCCCGAGCACCTCCTGAGGGCTTTGGGCACATTATTGCTTCTGCCAGCTGGGCATCATCACACCCATTTCACAGGCAAATAAACTGAGGCTTGTAGAGGCCATGCAGTAAGTAAGCATCAGGCCAGGTCTCAAACCACCCCTAGCAGGTGGTCAAGAAGCAGGAGAGCAGAATGGTGAAAAAAGGTAGATTCAGGGCCAGACAGCCTGGGCTCAAATCCAGGCTCCACCACTTACCAGCTGTGTGACCTTGGGCAAGTTGCTTAGCTTCTCTGTGCTTTCGTTCTCAGTACTGCGAACAGGGATAACAACTGTATACCTGCCCCTAGGGTTGCTGTGATGGTGAGGACAAGCCCGGCACAGGGTAAGTGCTATGTAAATGGTTTAATTATCTCACCTCAGTCACCTCTTAGAGAGGGTCCCTCATGTGCCCCCCAACATTTGCAGAGCAAGCCCTATTGGGACAAATCTCTAATGACAGCCTAAAATGGGACATGGTGATCCCCTTTAACAGGGAGTAAAGCTTTAGGTGAAAGGAATTCCCTGAGTCAGTGAGGACCTGGAGAAGGTGTTCTGGGGGGGAAGAAACACATCCAGCTGACCCTGGATACCACCAGTAGTGGGCACTGGTGGGCCCTGGCTTGATCCAATGGTAAAGTGGGTCCAGCCACACCCATCCCTACATCCAGGAGCTCTCAGGGGGCTCCCAAGACTTCAGCTGCCCTGGCTGTTGCTGCAGACATGGGGGCTGCAGAGGCCTCCCTCCCCACTCCCCCATCCCTCCGTGAGTCCATTTGGTGAAGGTTTCCTGAGGGCCACCAGGGCCCGCACCAGCTGGAAGTCCTACAGGCGGGGCGTAGAGCCTAGCAGGGGCCAGCTTTGTCTCTGTCTCCTCCACTCAGTTCCGTGCTTGTAGCTTGACAGCAGCCCTAGACAAGACATAAGCAAATGGGCATGGCTGTGTCCCCATAAAGCTTTATTTATGGACACAGAAATTGGAGTTTCATATAATTTTCCTGTATCATGAGATTATTTTTCTTTTTATTTTGTTTTTCAACTATTTAAAATATAAAGGCCTTTTTTAGCTCATGAACTGTACAAAACCAGGCCACATTTGGCTCCTTGCTAACCCCTTGTCTAGAGGGGGAAGCCAACAGCAAAAAGGAAAACAAACTAATGCGTACATGACTGCAACTATGATGAGCACCTTCAAGGAAAAGAAAAGGGAAAGAGACAGAATAGCCAGGGGCCCGGGTGCTTCTCTGAAGAGAGGCCATTTAAGCCCAAGGCTGAATGTGGAAGATCCAGCTTCAAAGAGTGGGAGGAGAAGACTCCAGACAGCGAGGTGAGCTAGTGCAAAGGCCCTGCGGTCGGAAAATAGCCTGGTGTCTTCAAGGAGCATAAAGAAAACAGTATGACTGGTGTGGGCAGTGCCCGGGGGGACAAAGGGACGCCAGGGGCATCAGGTAGCACAGGGCCTCTCCGACAGGAAAGGAGTTCACGTTTTAATCTAAGAGCAATGGGAAGCCAATAAAAGGTTTAAGCAGAGGGTTGAGTGGATTCCATCTGGGTTGTAGAAAAATCTCTCCGGCTGCTGAGTGGAGGTTTGGCTGTGGAGAGGCCTTCTGGAGTCTAGAAAGGAAAGACCGGGCTTCTGTAATGGGCTGGGTAAGAGACTATGGGGGTGGAGACCATGAGGAGGTGTCACGTCCAGGACAGGTTCTGAAAGTGGAGCCTGCAGGGTGAGCTGATAAACAGAAAGATGGTGGTCAAAAATGCCTCTAGGTTCCTTGGCGTGGTCAAGATGTGCAGGCTGCAGGAGGGTGGGTGGGCTCTCCTAGAGCCCCTCCTGGTTGTGTAGTGAAAACACGTAAAGACACAAAGCCACATCCTCCACAGAACATCTCGTGTGATCTAAGCCAGAGCTCCCCCAGGGCCACACCCTTAGCCTCAGCTCCAGAAGCAGCCAAGAGCCTGGAGGGCACACGCTCCCCCTTCCCACATCCCCATTCATGATAGCAAGAAACTCTCATTACCCAAAGTTAAGTTGTGTGCTCAGCCTCAACACTGAGCGCTGCGCTCAAGGCAGGAAGACACAAGAGGCCCAGCAGATGGTGGGGAACTCTCCGGGATCAGCCTTAAAGGTCACCGTCTGTCACTGCCTGCCCGCTCCATCCTCTTCCGCATCAGCGGAGTCCCCTCATGCTGACTTAAGGCCCAGCTACAAGCTGTGCAGTGACATTTCCTGTGGGCTGACTGTGTGCCAAGCACCATGCTAGGCCTTCTTGGACCTTAATTCTTTTTTTTTTTTTTTTTTTTTGAGACTGAGTTTCACTCTTGTTACCCAGGCTGGAATGCAGTGGTGCGATCTTGGCTTACTACAACCTCTGCCTCCCAGGTTCAAGTCAGTCATCTGCCTCAGCCTCCCAAATAGCTGGATCACAGGCAACTGCCACCACACCCAGCTCAGATTATTATTGTATTTTTAGTAGAGACAGGGTTTCACCATGTTGGCCAGGCTGGTCTTCCACTCCTGACCTGAAGTGATCTGCCCAGTTCAGCCTCCCAAAGTGCTGGGATTACAGGCGTGAGCCACGACATCTTAGCTGGACCTTAACTCTGAATCCTCATGCTGTCCTATGAGGCTGGCACCATTATCATCCCCATTTTACAAATGAGGAAACTGAGGCAGAGAAGGGTAAAGCAGTTTGCCAGGGTGGTCAGGCCCCAGGCTGCCTGGCTCCAGAGTTCAAATGCCCCGCGTGGTGCAGCGCTCCCTTCTCTAAGCCTCAGCTTTCTTAACTGCAAAATAAATAGAAGACTCAAAGAAACGATTTCTGGATCCCTCTGAGCTCTTACAGGTACAGAATCTGGAAACTGCTTCCCTCCGGGGGTCTCCAGTCTGTTCTTCACCCCCTTTCCCAAAAATGACTGCTCTCAGGAAAAGTTACTTTTTTTTTTTTTTTTTTTTTTTGAGACGGACTCTCACTGTCACCTAGGCTGGAGTGCAGTGGCGCAATCTCGGCTCACTGCAACCTCCTCCTCCCAGGCTTAAGCAATTCTCCTGCCTCAGCCACCCAAGGAGCTCGGATTACAGGTGCATGTCACTACGCCCAGATAAGTCTTGTTTTCTTAGTAGAGATAGGATTTCACCATGTTGTCCAGGCTGGTCTCGAACTCCTAACCTCAGGTGATCCATCCGCCTCGGCCTCCCAAAGTGCTAGGAGCCACTGTGCCCAGGTCTTACGGGCTCATTCACACTATGGTGTAAATAACTGACATGGTAAGTGGAGGTGAGGTAACTAGTGGCTCAGGAATTAAAGCCCAGGCCTGACTTGCTCCAGAACCTGGGCTGGGCCCACAACAGTGCACTGTGCAGGCTACAACCACTGGGGTTAGGAGACCACCAAAAGGTATTCTTCACACCCATCAGCACCCCCTGTCCTGAAAGAATGGGACAAATTTCGGACGAAAGAAGGGGTAGGAGCAGGGAAGTCAGGGATAGAAGCTGTCAGACCTATGAATTCCCAGAGTCAGGCCTTCTGGTCCCCAACAAAGACCTGTTCAAGTCCTACTTCCGACTCTAGCTGATTTGAGCAGGCAGTTTCCCAGGAGTCAGGCCCAGGGAGGGGACCTGGCTTTGAGCCCTGCCCTGTCATTTTATCAGGGCTCAGTGTCCACATCTGCAGAGCAAGAGGTTGGCCCCTTCCAGCTCTGCCACTTGTGAGTTTTGCTCCCAGCCTGGCCCCAACTGCACACCATTAGCATTCTCCATGCAGGAAATCACCCGGTGCCCCCAAACCCAGGGCTCCCCCTCTGAGCCAAGCACCGGAAGTCCACCTCTTGCAGGAAGGAGAGCTGTCATCACAGCCTCTGGTGCCAGGTTCCCAGCAGGCCACATTAACCCATCATCAGGGGAGCAGGGCAGGGGCTGCAGTGGTGTCCTCTTAAATGGACACCTGGCGGTAGGCGCAGGGCTCCCTCCCCAAAGGTATCCCTTGCTCACCCTCTCCTTCCAGAGGCTCCTGCTCCCACCTCCCTCCCCAAAGTTCAATCTTTTTGCTTCTGTAAGTGGCTTTTAAGTTTCTCACCCAGCCTCTTGTCTCTATCAGTTTAATTATTGAGGAGGCCTCTTGTCGCCAGCCTGGAACATTAACGCTGTCAAAAGGGACCCAGGGAATGCAGGCCACAGCCGGCTGGCTCCCTCTCCCTGCCCCCTCCCTTCCCTCACCCAGCTCTAACACTCTCTCCCGCTTTCTGCTCCACTCCCCCAGGTCTCTACCTCCTGGTCCTGCCGCGCTGTCTGTACAGCCTGGGGGGCTCCTGACCCTGGCCCCAACCACTCCATCCTGTGTTCTGAGGAGGCAGAGGCCAAACTGAGACCACACCATGCTCCTCTGTGGCCAGACAAACAGAGGACACCATGAACCCCCCTAGGATAGTAAGGCTCTTCACCCCAGGCGCCTCACCCCACCTGGCCCTTCCCCTTCCTGGGAAAGATTAGCACAGCAGTTGCAGCCCACTCCCCCGTCCTGGGCACTGAGCATCTCATCTCAAAATATCTCCATTCCCAAGAACATACTCTAATACCTAACGCTGAGTGATCATCCCTTGAGCCTTCACCATGTGCCAAGTGACGGGAACTCAGCTCCTCTCGGCCTCTCCACCTCCCTGTAAAGTAGACACTCACTCCCCCTCTGGAAAAGGGGAGGGGACCCTCACCAATGTCACAGCTTCAAGGACTGGACCAGGCTATTTTACCATCTTTCTAAAAGACCCAGAGTAACTAGAGGAGTTTAATTACAATCTCAGATAAAGAGAATGCAGCAGCCTCACTTGTGGGGTGGCCTTCCTGGAGGCTGGGGGTCTGTGCCCCACCCTGCCAGGCTGACAAGGAGGAGTCCAGGGCTTGTCCCCCTCTGCTGGACGGCCCAGGCTGCCTCAGCTCCCAGGCCAGGGCCAGGCGGGCTGAAGTGATGACTCATCTGGCTTGAGGCATCACTAGGCCCCGGCCTGGGACAGCCCAGCCAGCTCTGCCTCTCCTCTGGTCTCCAGTCCCCCACTGCAAAACTGGGTGCTGTGGGAGGGCTGAACCAGGCTACCCATTCCTGAACCCTCCTGCCAGGGAATTCTGAAAGATGTTCAGAGCGACACAGCCCCCGGGGATTGCTCCAGCTGTCTAATGCAAGGGCAGAGATTTCTCCCAAGTTCCCTGCTTCATCTTCAAACTACGTACAACCAGGTTAAACCACTGATCATAAAAAAAAAATTTTTTTAAACCACATACAACTTTTGCACTCTTCATAATGCATCCATTTGTTTTAAAATTAAAATTATGTTTTCATCCAAATCATCAAGTAAAACCAACACTCCAGGAAAAGCCTCATATTCGAGGCCCACAGAGCATACTAGAGACAGGGCTGCACACACAGGAGGGGTCACACATGCTCTTCAGCCCCAGAGCAGCCAACGGCAAAAGTCCTGCCCCACCCCAGACATGTGACAGCACAACTCTGGCCTCCTCCCTTTGTCACCCCCCCCCACCAGCTTCCTCACCCCAACCCCAACACTGGGACCATCCTCTCCCTTCATCCCCCACTTCCACGCAGGCCCCCAGACAGGCTCCCAAGTCCTGATGCATCATGGGAGGTGGGCTAATGGCTTCCAGAAAGAGTCCTGGTGAGAGGGGTCCAGCCTCAGCTCTCCCCACCATGCCTGGTGTAAAACAGCCTCTCGGTCCACTCCCTACCCCTAGAGACTTTGAGGAGACAAAGGTCAACTCCAGAGGCCAAGAATCTGACACCAGGGTGAGGGAGGGACCAAACAGCTTCCTCAGTGTCCCTTCCTCTTCCTCTCCCCCATTCTCTCCTCCACTCCCCACACACACAAACATGCACAAACACACACACGCACATGCACACACAGAGCAAACAAGGCAGGCTCCAAGAGAGAAGCGGGCACATAATTATTGGTAAAATGCTTGTAATGTTTTTCTCTCTACCCGGTAGCTTTCAGTTGTTTTAGCAGCTTAGCGAAGCACTTGGCTCCAATTGAATTGCAAATCAGCAGCTCTTGCCCCAGGAAGAGAGGAAAGGAGGCGGCGAGGAGGGGGTTGGGAGGGATTCCAGAAGGAAAGGAAGAAAGGTGTGCAGGGAAGAAGGGCAGAAGGAAGGAAATCAGAGGAAAGCTTGGTTCAGGGCCCAGGGCACCAGAAACAGAGACCGCCTACTCCCGCAGGCCTCAGTTTTCCCGTCCTCATCTGCATTCTCCGCAGGCTCAGCAGCCCCACACCCCATCCAAAAATGAGGACACTTTCTCCAACTTCGGGTGGGGCAAGAGGGCCACAAGGGGCTTCCTCAATTACCCTGAAGAAAAACATATCTTTTTGGGGAATTGCAATTATTTGAAAACAACGTCAAAAGCAAAAGCCTCGTCTCCCCGGGAACCTCCCAGCATTCATCTTTCCATTCTTCTTATTTGTCTGTCTGCCTTTCTGTCTATCCACCTGCCTATCTTTTTATCTGTCTGTCTGCCTATCTCCTCCTCCCTTCTGCCGTTCTCCAGAACATCCTTTTCACTCCTGGTGCAGAATTCCCCCGGAGAGGAGTTGCTCACTGAGCATCCAGCGGCAGGTGCTGTTTCAGCACCTCGGTCAGCGCCACACGGCTGGGTCCCTCCCTGACGCCTTTCACTCTGCTGTGCCTACGCCAGGACCACAGGACAACCTACTGAAATCAGGAAGGACTGCCCCAAATTCTCAGACACTGCTCTGAGGAAAAAACTGCCCCTTGGAGCGAGGAAAATAGGAGGATAAAGGGGCTGGTGGGCCAGGCCTGGCATCCTGGGGTGTGGCGGGCAGAGGCCGCTGGGGGAAGAGCACCTTGGGGGACCAACCAAGGCACTGACCTTGAAGAGGCGAAGGATGTTGGCCACCATGATGGAGACCGAGCTCCCTGAAGCACCGATGACACCCACCACGCGTTCAGGCTTGGTGATGATGGGTGGGCCACCACTGCCACAGCGGACCTCTGTGCTATCCTTCTCGATGAGCGCCTGCACAAAGGTGAGTGACTGCTCGAGGGCATGGGTGTCCCTGGAGCAGGTGTCCAGAATGCGGGCACCCAGCGTGATGTTGGGCAGCAGGTCCGGATCGTTGTTTATGCGGTCCAGGGCGAAGAGCATGGCCTCCAGCCGGTGGATGCCCCTTTCCTTCTTAAGTTCTCCACAGGCCTTGCCCTCTGAGCCCCGGCCATGCACCGGGAACAGGCCTCCCAGTGTGATGTCCCCATCTATGCGGATGGAATTCATGTGAGGATGGCCTTTGGGCTTCCCCAGGGAGGAAGGCATCCAGGGGCCGTAAAGGCTGAGGAGCAGGCAAATGGGCAGCCGAGCCCACCACCAGCCCAAGCCTCTCTTCCCAGGCATCTCGGAAATCCCTAGAGACCCATGAACGGCAGGCCCACTCCTAGCCCTGGCAGGTCCCTGGCCCCACGGCCTGGGTGAGCATGGGCAGAGCAGCTTCAGCAGCAGGGGGACTGAGGGCAGCCAACTGTGTGGCCCATGCTGCTGCCCTCTCCCCACCTCCTCCTTGTCACTTGGGCAAAGCGCAGTTGCCCGCACAGTCCAGGCCCACAGACGGCAGGCAGTGGCCGGGCTTGCAGGGAGGCTCTGATCCTCGTCCCGTCCTGCAGGCCTGTTCTCAGTGGATGACTGTGGAAAGGGCAGAGTGCTCCTAGCTTGGCGTATCTTGGCATCAAGGAGAAAACAGCTCCAATCCTCTCCTCTTACCAACCTTAGAAGGAGAAGAGAGAGAGAGAGTATCAAACAGAAGCCCAAAGAAGACATTAACTAGTCTCATTTCTCATCAGGAGCTTGAGAGAAGAAGATGCTGGAGGTTATCACCAAAGACCATAAATCTCCTGAACATGGTTTCCTCTTTGCCGTTGCTCAGCTCTGGCTTAAATGGGAGCGTGTAAGGGAGAAATTAGGTCATGTTTGAAGCTTCCTAAGGCCTGTACCCACTGCCAACAGTAGCCCGGGTATCAGACAGCACACTCCCCAGGAACAGCCTGGAACTGGCTTGGGAGGAGCGGGGGCCTTCCTCAACACACCCATATGAAGGAGAGCAAGAAACAGGTCCCATGGACCCAATCCCATCACAGAGATGAGGAAACTGAGGCCCAGAGCAGGAGAACATTTTGCCTGAGTCACACAGGGAGTGTGCAATTTAATTACAAGCTCAGAAAAGCTTGGACAATGTCTACTGCAGCCCAGCTTCCCTGCTCTCAGCTCTGGAACCTGAGACACTTGGGCTCTTCAGGGACTCAGAGACCCAGGAACGCAAATAAGGCCCCCTCAAGAAGAAATCATCCTGGAAGGTGGTGGTGCAGGCTGGAGCTGCTCTCTAAGGCCAAGGGAAGGCCAGGGAGGAGCTGAGGCTGTGGGGGTTCTGGATTTTCATCCTGAATCACGGAGCGCAAAGTGGACCCTGTACTCTCCAGCTTCCACCCCAGCTGCACAGCTACCCCAGGCAGAGAGGGTAAACCCAGCAGCCCCTGCTCCGGAGCAAGCCTCCGTTCAGCTTGCACGTCCTCCCCCTCCCTCCCTCTCCTGACTTTCTTCATCTCTCCATTTCCCCACTGCCCTTTCTCGCCACCCCCACTTCCTCCCTCTGCGAGCGGGCTCGGGTTACTGCCTGAGCTACTGCACGTTATGAAGATCATCATTATTATTATTGTTGTTGTGATTAAATATTTATCTGCAAGGGTAGAGCAGAGAACACCAGCCCTTCCTCATTCTCACTGCTAATTTGGGCTAATTTCCCCTGGGGGTTCCTTCCCCTCACCCCAGCCTCCCCCACTCAAAGCCAGCAACCTCCCTCCCCACCACTTAGGAGGCCACAGGGAGAAGGGATGGAAGCTAAGTCAGGGCTTGGCTGGGGGTCAAACACAAGGACCCCTTCCCCAGGGGTCTGTCAAAAGGAAGACCAACAAGCGACTTGTCCATCTGTGCCTCGGTTTCCCCAAGCAGTTGAAAGAGGAGCTTATGATAGGATTAAGAGGCTTCCCCAAAGATGTGGTCCCTCCATCCAGACCAAGCAGTGGTCTCAGGGCCATCCCTCCCCACCTGTCATTCCCCCAACAGAGGCCCTGACTGCACCAGTCTGGGCCAAGGGGAGGGAAGGAAGCTGCAGAGCCCCAGAGTCCAGCCCCAGCTCCTGAGCTTCTCCGGCCTTCCAGACCCTCATTTCACATTTCACCCCTTCTTCAAAATGCTCCCTTCACATTACCTCCTCAGAAACCAAGAATATGGCTACTAATTCTCCCCCGGCCCCATGCTGCAGGTGAACCGGTAGCCCACAGACATCACATAACTCTCCCAAAGTCACACAGCCAGTCAAGATGCATCCAAGACCAGAAGCTGTATCAGCCACACTGGGGAAGCCCCAGCAAAGCCCACAGAAAGTTTCTCAATACCACCCTCTCCCCCCGGAGCCAGGAGCCAGGGACCTAGGACTGGGGGCTAATGTCAGTGCTTTGGGGAAGGCCTAAGAGCCATTAAAATACAAGGGTAGGGGAGCTGCACCTATATGGAACTGTCCATCACTCACGCCCTCCTGTGAATAAGTTTACCAGATCTCTGTCCTAGATGGCTGTGGAGAGGACAGGAGGTCGGGTATGATTTGCCAATGCCAGTATCAGGAAATTCAGAAGACAGAAACTAGAAGAGCCACAGCCGAACCTCACAGTCCTGCTACAGTGGCTGGAGGTAAGGTGCATCCCCTCCCAGTCCTCAGGAAAATCCATAAAATGGGTGGGTTGGAGTGAAATCCAGTCTGAGGGCGACACTGCCCCTGCTGACACATTTTCAGTTGTTGCAATGATGGCGGAGAGTCAGCTACCTGCCCGTGCTCAGGTTGGGGGCAGAGATGCTGACAGGCCAGTGGGTGGGAGAGCCTGCAAGGTGAAACACCATCCTGTCCAAATGCCGACGGTGCCCCGTGGAGAAATCACAGCAAATGACAACTCCCATGTGCCAAGCACTGCTCTAAGTGCTTTACCTACATTTTCTCATGTAATCCTCACATCCCTATGAGCCACATGGTATTTTTATCCCTTTCTCACAGATGAGGAAGCCAAGGCACCAAGTGCTTCAGCGACATCTAGCCAGGGGCACAGAGCTGGTGCAGGCTGCCCATGCCCCTGGCTGCTCCTCTGTGCTGGCCCAGAGGATCTCTCAGGCCTTGCCAATTCCAACATCCTGTGAGTGTATGACCAGTTTCCATGAATTTCAAACGGAGGGATTTTTGGCATCATGACAGGCCGTGTGCCAGGGCTACGGCAGGGCAGATCCAGGCTGGCAGATCGATGCACAGCAGCTTTTCGACAGTCAGGCCCTGCTCAGGCCTCCGGATCCTTTGTGAGGGCTCACACTGGCTTCTCCTTGAGGCTGGAGCATGTCTGGGCTGAGCAGTGCATGCACACGCATGTGTGCGCGGTGCACACACGCGCACAGGGAAGGACAGAGGCCATGGGGGAAGGAGGCCTCCGAGAGGAGAAAGGCAAACACCCACAGATTAGAATCAAGAGCCTGGAGCCCCAAGCTGGTCAGATCCCCTGTGAGACCTCCCTCCCACAAGATCGGGTCCCAGCCCCTGCCCACAGGTCCCTGTCCACCCCTCAGTCCCACCCGGCCTGCCTTTTCTGAGCTTCTCCAGAGAGCTGGGCAAGCCACTGCCGCTTTTAGCTTCCCCTCCCTCCTTTGATCATGTAACAGGAACAAGGGGAAAAGTAAAAATACCCCATGAGTGAAAGACGCCACTGAGAGCAGAGGCCGGGCGGGGCGGGGTGGGGCCAGGCAGATGCTCCCTTCCCCCGCAGCGCCTGCTTCCTTCTGCGGAGCAGGGAGCTGGGGGCACATAGAAGGGGTCCTTCTTTAAAGTCCTTTCCCCCAGTTTTCAGACACTCCCCCGCCAATTCCAAAATAGCCAGGAGAGCTCAAGCCTGGGTCAGTTTGGGGCATCCTTCCCCAGGTAAAATGGCCAGGATGACTGTGAGCCCAAGTCAGTGTGGGCCCCACCCCCAGGCAGGCCTCTTTTCCCTCTTTTCTTCCCCAGCACCCTCTCCCAGTCTCTCTCCTCTTCTCCGGCTCCACAGGTTCCTTGGCTCCAGGGGGAGGACAGATCCAGGCATGGAGGGATGAGAGCCCTGAAGGGCCAGGGATGAGGGTGACTCGGTCACCTCCACACAGCAACAGCACACAGGCCAACAGTGTTTCCCAGAGCATTCTTTCCAGTGAATGAGTATGCGAGGGGAGCTGGTAGGGGACAGCTGCAGGCTACCCCTTTCCCCCACCAACATTAGGGTAAGGGGGCTGGGGGAGTCCCCCATGCATCCCAGCTGGGGCCTCTCTGATATCAAGGGCCTTTGTGGAGAGACTCCAGGAACCTGCCTTGTGACCACTTCTAAGTCTTTTTTTTCTTCTTCTTCTTCTTTTTTTTGAGACAGGGTCTCACTCTGTCGCCTAGGCGGAGTGCAGTGGTGCAATCATGGCTCACTGCAGCCTCAACCTCTCAGGCTCAAGCCATCCTCCCACCTCAGCCTCCTGAATAACTGGGACTACAGGCGTGTGCCACCACACCAGGCTAATTATTATTATTTTTGCACAGATGACATCTCACTATGTTGCCCAGGCTGGTCTCAAACACCTGAGCTCAAGCGATCCTCCAGCCTCAGCCTCCCAAAGTACTGGGATTACAGGTGTCAGCCACTTTGCCCGGCCCACTTCTTAGTATAATATTAATAAGCAGGACCCTTGTGCTCTTCCAGTTTCAGTCCTTCCCTCGGCATCCAGGGTCCAAGTCAGAAAGAACCACAAACCACAAAACAACCAGATCCGAAGAGACCTACTGTGATTTACCAAACCCCAGTTGTTTTTCACCGAGCTCCCTTTCTTTCTCTTAACAGTAAGAAAATAGAACAAACCGAAACACCACAATAAAAGGGAAATAGAGGGGAACGACTTTGTCTTTGTTCCCCCAGGGTCAGGGTCATTGCCAGAGCCCCTGGCTCCTTCCTGCTCTTGGCCCTCTGAGGGTCAGCTCCCATAGGAGGGGATTTGTGGACTCAGGCCTGAGCCCCTAGGGGTTCAGCAAGAAAAGCCAGGCCAAGAGCTCCCTCCCCACCTTCCTCTCAGCTCCCAACCTTCTCATCGTTCCCACCAGCACTCCCTTCATCTCCGTTCACCTTTGCCTCCGCAGGGCACACGCAGCCCAGGTGCTCAGGAGTGCTCGAGAATTGTGAATGGCTGTGTGGAGTCTGGTTTGAATTCGTGAGCTGTTTAGATGCCTCATCGCCCACACCCTGCATCTCCCAGAAGGGGGATGGCAGCGCTACTGCCCCAAAGGGGAAGTGAGGGGAGAACTGGAGGCCTCTTGCCTCCCCTCACCTCTGTGACCCCTCTGCCATCCCCTCCAGGGCCACACTGGCTGGGCAGAGGTGTGGTTTGTAGGACAAGGCCAAGACCCAGGAATCGGGTCGTCAGAACTGTGCCACCCCTACCAGCTGCACCTGTATGACTCCCAGGCCACGGGGAAGGGGATGGCCAGTAAGCCCTTCAAATCCTTGCAGCGCAGCGTTCCTCATGCTGACCTCTGCAGCCCAGCCTTGCACAGAGCCTGGCATCCCCAGCAGGCTTCGTGGAAGTGAGTAAGTTACATGATTCGAGCCAAATGATTCCTGGGCCTTTCATTCAAGCATTCCATTTCTGCATCTAAGGCCCCTTCCACAGGCAATTCTTTAACCCACAGGAATGATTCTAATCGTGGAATGTGAGCCATAGTTTCAGGCGGGAAACTAAGGATTGACTGGGCTATGAGGAGGCATCTTGGAACCTTTAACCCACCCCAGGCCAGCTGGGCTTTATTCTGCCTAAAAGAGAAGCCCTGCTCCCAGGCAGTCAGCCAGAATGGCCACAGCCATGTGCTAAGAGCTGAGCGCAAGGAGGAGGGCACAGTGGGGGTCTGGCCCCCTGACCCTCTTCCCTTTCCTTCCCCCACTGAGCCGCTCCAGCTCACCAGCCTGGACCAGGAAGCCTCCCGATGTCAGAAACCCCAGACCCCACTCCACAAGCTGTTACCTCCCTGTTCTGCCAAAACAACAGGGCCCTGATTCAGAGGCGACTGGCTCTGCGCTGTGCATGGGGGGGAATGCCCCCAGGAGAGCAGGGAGGGAGGGAAAGAGGAAGTAATTCTTTTGCTTAATGCCAGTGTAAACTCGGAGCAGAAAACTTTACATCCATGGCCCCTGCCTTCCCCCAACCTATGAGTTGCTCCAGCCTGCTCTCTGTGAAGCTCACCCTTCAAGACGCAGCTGAGATCCTTCCTCCTCCAGGAAGCCTGCCCTGGTTATTACAGTTCCTGTTATCTTCTTCCTCTGCAGTTAATGATGCAGAACCTCTGTCGTGCTAACACTGACGAGGCTGGGAGCACATTAAAGGCCTGCATGGACAGCACTGCCCTCATCTCTATGTCTTCCACGCCCAGTCCCAGCTTCAGAACACAGGAAAGGCTCAGTAACTGACCAGGCAAAGTCAGGTTCCTGCCCAGAGGACAGCGTAGGATAGGGGATCTCCAGCAGCGTGCCCAGTCCACAGTGGCACCCAGACCTTGCACCTGAATTCTCACAACTCTGTTGTGTGCTCAAGCATAGAAGACAGTCCCCTTTGCCACAGCCATCCAGTCCCTCGGTGTGGCATTCAAAGGTGTGCTGAGCTCCCACTGTGCGCCAGGCCCTACTCTGGGCACTGGGGGATCATTGGGAGAGAAATGGACACAAACACCTGCCCTGTGGAGCCCATGTCCCAGTGGGGAGGAGCACAGGACAGACAACAAATACATGAACACACAGATGGCTGGGACTTCAGGGGATCAGGGGACGTGAAAGAAAATAAGGCAGGTAAGGCAACAGGAAATGACCCAGACAGGCTTTTTTAGAAATGAATAATCAGGGAGGGCTTCTCTGAGGAGGTGGCATTTGATCCTAGAGTAAAAGCTGTAAAGGCATGAGTCGTGTGAACACCTGGGAGAAGAGGATTCCAAAGAGAAAGAACAGCAAGTGCAAAGGCCCTGAGGTGGGCACAGGCTTGGCACTTGACATTTTGAGCATGAGCAAGGAGCCCAACGTGACCAGGGGGCAGTGGGGAGAGGATTGATGCAATGAGGTCAGAGAGGGCCCGGAACACAAGATCAACAGGACCTTATGGACCACTGCGTGGACAGAGAACTGAGGGGCCACTGAAGGGTTTGAGCACAGCACCGGCAGGGACTCATCACCAGAGAAACCTGAGACCTAGAAGGACAGCCACCTGCAAAGGCCACAGCAGCTCACAGCAGCAAGTCCCACTGACAAGGCAAGCAGTCCCATCAGCCCTTGGGCCCCCTGCTCAGCCCCGAAAATGCCCCGCCCCTGACCTTCTCCACTCCCAGAGCCAGCGGACCAGCCACCAGTCTCATGCTTGCCTGGATCTCCTCCACCCAGTAGGCCCCCACAACCATGCAGACCCCCCAGGCTTCTCCTCCCCCATCCCCCACATGCCACCACCATCTCTAGTTTTCCAGCACAAGACCCAAGTGGGCAAGTGTCCTTGTTTGCAGACACTATTACTGTGGGCTTTGCCGCTAATACTGCTCTCTCCCGCTCTCCTGCGTCTCTCCTGTCCCCCCCAACAACCCAAGACTGCTCTGGAAAGTGGAGGCCACTGGCGTAGCCCCATCAACACCCCAAACTCTGCACAGCATGAACGTAACTGTGGTTGGTGGGGGAGACTTCCATCCAGAGTCTGCACCGAGGTCAGGCAGTGACACCTAAGAAGCAATCCCCTCCACAAGCTTAGGAATCAGGTCAAGCCTCCAATCTTTATTTCTATACTTAAACCTAAAAATAACCCTGCAGCAATGGCAGAGTTTTTACTAGAAGTTATGGCCCCAACCAGGAAACAGATCCAGGGGCTAGCTTGTGTCACCCTAAGGAGCAGAGGGGTGGTTGGGATGGCCAAGTGTGAGGGACTGGGTGGAACCCAGACCTCCTGGTTCCCATGCAGGTGGCCCAGCCTGGGGAGCACAGCTGCTGGAGCTCTCCTAGGATTCACCATCATCACAGCCGATGGGCGGCCAGTGACATCTCAGGAGAACTGAGAGCCTTAACTAGACACCACAGTCTGCCTGTCAGGGTGGCTCGGCCCCAAATAGCATGGGCTGGCATTTCCCAATTACCACGGATAATATCTACCTTAATTGAATGGGGTCCAGATAATGTCATTATGCTCTTCGTTCCCCAATTTATTTAATATACGTGTGTACACATATATTTATGCCTCACTGCTGCCACGAGATTGCTAAATGGTGAAGTTAATAATAAAACATTTCGATGGGAGTCATCAGCTTTAATTTAAGGGGTGATTTTTACTATCCTTGTGGTGCTCGTTTTTCCAAGGAGCCAAGGGAAACACAGGACAGACTAGAACAGTCTCTTGGGCCTGTGGGTCGCGGGGGAGGTGGGCAGGGCCACAGGGTGGGCTGGCTGCCAGCTAGCAGCCTTCCTCTCTTCTAAGCAAGTTCCACTGACATGCCTCCCTTCCAGGGGCAGCTCAGGCAAGGCAAGCCAGGTGAGGGAGAAGTAGGAAACTGAGGTGGAAGCCCCAGGGCGGGCAGGGAGAAGGAATTGGTTGTGAAGGAGAAGCTACCAGCCTCAGGTTCATCTAGGAGGCAGCAGAGAGAGGGAAGCCAGAGACGGTACACGGAGAGGAGAGAGACAGACAGCTCACAGGACCAAGAAAAGCAGCCTGCACTCTACAAGGACCAAAGGCAGCAAAACCTCTTAATCTTTTATAGTTCCCTGCTAACTAGGGCAGAGGTGATACTTAAGAAAATGAGCCCCTCTCGGTTCTTTCCAGGAGCCATCAGGCTGAGTGGGAGTAACAGAGAGCTGATGTCTACTGCTCCAGGCCCATTGCCTACCAGTGCAAGCCCCGTTAGGCCCACCAAGACAGCCAGCAGCTCTTCTGCAGCTCCAGTGAGTGGGGCTGGAGCTCCGATGCCAGCTCCCCGCATGCCTTCTCCAGGAGGCAAAGGCGGCTGCCACTCTGTAGAAGTGAGATAACCTTCCAGCCAGCAGCCGGCAGGCTCAGCTGCCCAGGCTGCCAGTGCGGCCTGCCTACTAGAAAGTTGGGTTCTAGGCCAAGCAGAGGAGGACAGTGGGGTGGGCAGATATCTTGGGGTGGGTGGTAATTAGCAGCTGCTGGCTCCACACTTGTCTAAGAGAGAGGACACATCTACCGGCTGTAATTATTCAGCTCAGGAGCCTGTGGGTTCCGCTCTGATCTTTGGCTGCCAACTGTCCCCCTGCAGCAGGGCAGGTATGGGTGGGGCCACCCATCCTGGCGCTGGACTGTGGGCCCCTCATGAACCGAGTGGGGGCTGCAGAGCTCTCCTGGGCCTGAGCCCGGCCCCCTGACCCTTCTGGCTAGCACACTGCTCAGTCCCAGACTCACACGCTCGCTCCCTCTCTCCACCTACCTCGGGCTGCCTGCTGCTGTGCAAGGCGCTCCCTCTCAGAGACGTCACTCCTCCAACGGAATGAAGCCGCCCAGACGCAGGTCGGGGGAGGAGGGAGGGGGGAGGGAGGAGGAGCGGCCTACGCAAGGCCACTGAGGCCCAGAAAGCAGCTCAACTCCTGACATGCTCCCGCCTCCCCCTCCGCCTGCTCAGGACCTGTGCTTAGTGACAAGCTACATGCCCCCCTCCCCACCCATATATCTCCGCTCCTGAAAATGCTGAGAATCCATGAGTACAGTAGAGCACTCCTTTGGGTTAAGCATTGACATCTTCCTCTCCCATCTTTCTAAATGCAGATGCCCCCTGGAAAGGGTAGTCCCTAAAGTGGCTAAGGTTCGGGGTGCGGGGGAGTAACTTTTGGGGTATTTTGTCCCTGAGAAGTGTGAAGGTATTGGCAGGTAGGCAAAAGCTTATGTGTAAAGGACAGAAGTTGGAGGAACATGAAGACAGTGGCCACCCAATTCACAAGGGGACATCGTGCCCAGCCCAGGGCTGAGCAGAGGCTCTCAGAGGCGCCATCGTCAAAGCCCCCACCCACCCCACCCCAAGGACAGGATCTGACTAAGGGCTGGTGAGGCCCTCCAGGAAGTGGGGACGGGGCAAGGCTCCAACCTCCCACCCTCCATTGCAGCCAGGTCCACTTCCAGGGCCAGTCCCACCAGTCCCCAGGGCCCGCCAAGAAGAGGTGATGTGGCCCCTGCGCTGTGGGTGATCCCATCTCGGAGTGCCCAGAGGCCTCTGCGGGAGTTGTGCCACCTCCGGAAAGGCTCCTACGAGTCCTCCTCTCTTCATATAAGCTTCCCCCTACCTCAGGCAGGAAGGCCCCTAGGCCTTTCTGGACTCGGAGGAGCTTAGCGTGCAGACTTGAGGCCCAGTATCCCATCGGGATCCAGGAGAAAGTGAGGAGCACAGGACACATCCAGGGAATGTAGTGAGATGGGAATGAGGGCAGTCTTCACCTCCACCAAGGCCTGGCCCGGGGCAGGAGGTTGAGCCGCTACAGAATGGCAGGGTGTGGGATGCGGTGCTCTGTACGGAGACTCTGGGAGCCCTGACCTCCCCGCCTGCCCCAAGCCCCCACTCTCACCCCAGAACGGACAAGGCGAGGAACTATGATGGGAACACACACGCCCCTCCCTCCCTGTCACCTCGGGCTTTCTGCCAGATTGACACAGGGACAGCCACCTCTCTGACAGACACGTGGCTTCGGGCACCCAACTAGGCAAGCCCAGCTCAGTCGGTGTCCGGAAAGGCCGACGTTCTCCCGCGCCAGGGGCCGGAATGGTGCGGAGAGGGGGAGAAAGAAGCAAGGCGCCTCCTCCAAAAGGGACTGAAAGTCTGAGGGAGGGATGTCACTCGGGGCCTAGGGGCAGGGGGCGCTCGTACGTTCGGGCCTGAGGACTCCCTGCCGCCGCCGATGCTGCTGCTGCCCCATCTCAGCACAAACAGTCTCAGACCGCCCTGGTGCGGGGGCGCCTCTCGCAGTCGGGGCCTCCACCTCTCGGCCCCGCCCCCGCGCGGGAGGAGACGCCTCCCACCTGCGAGCGCCGGGGAAGACCGACCCCGGAGCAGGGACCCCCGGCACACACGCGCGAGCACACAAGACCACGGCCGGTCCGCTCGCCCCGGCGGCCGCGTAGACTCGCGGGTTCATCAGGGTCCCGGGAAGGGACGGTCCAGCGTGTCCGGAGAGACCCTGACCCTGAAGTCCTGGGGCTGCGGGGGAGACCCCAGACCCTGGGGGACCGCCCCAACCGGCCGAGGCCACGGGCAAGCGGTTGCCGGGCTCTGGCCGGTGGCTAAGGCGGCGCTGGGGCGGGCACGGGAGCCGGACCCAGTGCCTGGGGAAAGGAGCCGAGGCGCGCGAGGCTGGGTGCCCTCCCGCCGGGAGACTGCCGGGAAGAGGCGCAAATAATGCCCGCGCCCCCGCCTGTTCTGCCTGTCCTTCCTCTCCGCAGACCGGGATGCGCTAATGCCGCCGCCCCCACCTGAAAGCTGGCACGACCCTCCATCCGGTGGAAGCCCCCATATACAGAGACAGTACTTTCCACCGGGCCCGCAAAAAAAGCCTCTGTCCCATTCCCTCCCTCAGGGACATCCGGAAAGCCTGCCCTAGCCCCGAAGGGAGACCCTCTAGTTCAGGTCCCGCGCCCTCCGGCCCCTAAGGCTCCCGGGGCGCCGGCTCTCCTCCGGGCACTCCAAGTGCAGGAGCTCGCCGGAGGCCACCTCCCGAGCCCCGAGGTCCCCCACCGCAGCCAGCGCCCCAGGAGGCCGGAGGGCATGGTCCCCCTCTGTCCGTCCCCCTCGGGCCACAACTCACCGCGCGCCAGCAAGGTTTAAGCCGCGGCGAGGGATCGGCTGCGTGCCCGCCTGCCCCGGGGGCGCAGGCAGGCAGGCGACGGCCGGAGGCACGGTTCTCGCGGTGCCCAGAGCCCGGGCCGCGGCGAGCGGTGCTGACGCTGCGGACCAAGCCCGGCGCAGAGCCGCCGGAGTCCGGGACGCAGCGGGGGATGAGCTGGCGGCCGCCCGGCAGGAGCCGCCACCAAGCGCGCGGCGTTCCGCTGCTGCTCCGGCGAGCCAGCAAGCGAGAGGGGAATCGGCGGCAACCCCTGCTCGAGCTGCCGCGGAGCCCGGCGTCCGAGCCGGAAAGAGCGGGCGAGGCGGCAACGGGTGCTGGGTCTGACCGAGACCTCCGGGCTGGGAAGGGAGCGGAGCGGGAGCGACCGGCAAGCGCAACCGGCGGAGGTGCGGGCGCCTGGCGGCGCCGCGGCAGCGGCAACAGCAGCAGGAAAAAAATGAGAGCGAGCTAGAGAGCGCGCTGGAGAGCGAGCGAGAGAGGGAGCGAGAGACGAGGGAGCGAGGAAGGCGTGGAGAGGGGAGGCTGCGGGAGAGGGCGGGAGCGCAGGGAAGCGCAAGGGGGCGAGGGGGCCGCAGCCGCCGGCCCCGGCGCCGGCAGCCGCTATCGCACCCGAGGAGGTGCGAGCCCAGCCCAGCAAGTTTACGCTGAAAGTGCGGGCCAAGCTCACGCGCTTCCGCAGGCCTTTTAAAGAGAGCACCTGGAGCCCACCCCCTACCCCACACCTCCACCTCCGGAAGGCCAGGGCTCTCGCGGCGCTCCGCCACCCCTCCACACCCACCCTGCTGGCAGCTCCCCCTTCCACCACACCCCAACGGCGCCCTCTCCCGGAAGCCCTCCCTTCCTCCTCCCCCTTGTGCGTGCCTGCTTACCTACCCCGAGGACATGGCGGGGACCCCTTCTCACCCCAGAGGGGAAGAGTCAGGAACTAGCCTCCCCAGCACACACCCAGAAAAAGTACAGCAAAGCACAGGGATGCAGAGGGGCGCGCTACTCCCACCCTGCTGCGTCACTGGAACCTCACACGTCCACGCGCACGTGGCGTATGCCCCCATGTGGCATGTTCATTTGCACACCCCACTGCTCCTGGTTCAAGTATATAACAAGCGGAGAAACTGAGGCCCAGTGAGGTGACCCCACTTGCCCCAGACCTCACAGCCTGTCCTGGGGACACTTTCCACAAAGCCCCCTTACACCTCAGAACCCCACCAGGCTAGGGAAACATCCCACCCTCGGCCTCCCTCCAGCACTGGTTGGCAAAAGTGTAACAGGTGGCCTGGTCAGCACGCTGCAGTGAGACTTGGGAAGAATCCCCTAGCCAGCCATAGAGCCTGCTTGCCTCCTTCCCAGAGGGGGGCTTGGAAACTCTCAGGAGAGGGCTGGTTAGAGGCAGGCAGGGGAGGAAATGAGGGAGCCACGCAGCCCTCTTAGGATTGCAAGAGCATCTCGCCCCAGACTACAGAAGTGGCTTCAATTAGAGCTGTGATGTGTGACTGTCCTTGTCCTGGGGAGGGCGCACCACGCTGTGCCAGGGAGCTGGGGAAGAAGGTGGCTGGCGGCAGAGCCGGAGAGGCTAGCCAGAGGCCTCCCTCCTAATCAGTACCTCAACCCCCCCACCGACCTTTGGAGGGCCACTTTGGGCCTGATGCTGCCTAGGCCTGGGAGGACTCGGCACCCTCATAGCCCAACCCTAATTTCTACAGGGGAAATTAGGTGAGGGGAAATGTCTGGGAGGGTCTGAGAATAACAGGGACAGACCCCTACCCTCTGCAACTAGACTACCCTTTCTCCCTCCTTGCCCCTTTTCAATGCTCCTGCCCCTTCCTAAAGACCTGCCAGGCCCCCACCTCCTCCAGAACTCCAGACAGTGCCAGCCCAGACCCACATCTCGTTCAGCATGATTCTGCCGTGGAGGCTGGCACCATGCCTGAACAGTAGCGTAAGCTCAAGGAATGTTTGGTGAGTGAATAAATGTTGGCAAAGCTTGCACTCTCTTTGCTGTCACACGTAATGGCCCAAATACATGTCTCATTTACCCAATCAGTCTGAAGTCTCTGAGGGAAGCACCCAGATTGTTCATTCACTCATGCCTTTTTTTTTTAAATGCAAACAACACTTACCGAGGTCCTGCTCCATTCCCAGCTCTGAGTGTACACACATGACTGAACTCGGATCCGCCCTTGAGGAGTGCACCCCGTGGCCATTCGGACCTCAGCACCACACATTTTGTAGAGATGTAAGCGAAGGCCATGAAAGTTCCTGCTGCCCAGCCGCTCTGCGCAGCCAAGTGCGCTCTGCTCTGGGCTTGCAGGGAACTCAGGTTATTCCTGGAGAGGCTGTGTCCTTGCAGCCTGCCTGGGTTCAAACCAGACTGTGTCACGTGTGTGTGTCTGGGTCACACTGCCCAAGGTCCTCAGTTTTCTATCTGTAAAGCAAGGATGATGACATGAATCGCAAAGCAGGACTGCAGGTATGAGGTGCAGGTCGTTCACTGCAGGAGGCCACCCAGGTGAGGGGGCTCAGGGCAGCTCAAATTCAGCCTGCCTGGTCTTGACAAGTGACGTATCCTGTCTTGTGGCTGTGGCTGTGTCTGCCCAAAAGACGTGATCCTCTCAGAGGTACCATATGGTCTGACGCCTGGGCCCTACTTACAAGGTGTTCATGAAAAGAGAATAAAATAATGTATCCACAGCACCTACTCCCGTATTTAGGCGCCTGTAAGCGGGAGCCACTGAAATTGTTAACACAGACCAGAATCCTCAATATACTCTTGTTGAATAAATGAATGAATGAACGAATGAATGAAAGATAACAAGGGCCGTGGTTTGTTGAGAGACAAAACAAACCCAGCCACTCTCCCCACCCCCTGCCCCAGTGTTGCTTTCACTCTGGCCATAATTATCCCACCCCCCGCCCCCCCCCACCAGCTGTGTCGCAGAAGGCTGGGCAGGCTATATTTTTCAGGGGTTAAAAAAGAAACACTGTTGGCTGGCAGATGGCTCAGTTTGTGGACTCGTCCAGTTTGCAGGTTCCCAGTCTGAGGCCTAGCTCTTCCGGGCAACATCCTGACCACCCCAGGCCTCCAGACCCTCACAGCACGCAAGCACTCAGTCAGCCACCCTCACCTGTGGGCCCCTGCTTGTGCAGCTGGGGTGCCCTCTTCTCACTCTTGTTCTCTCTGCTGGGCGGTGGCTGACTTGACTTGCCGTGGAGACAGACTCAGAGGCCCAAACACAGACTCACACACACAGAGACACAGACTAACACACACACACACACACACACACACACACACACACACACACACACCTGTCAAGGAACTTCCAGTGGTGTTCCCTGCCATGGGGGAGCTAGGGAACCACAGCTGTGGGAGAAAAGCAATCAGAAGTGACCTCAAGGAGTCACGCTTCAAGGAACCTGCCCTGGACCAGCTGCTCCAAGGCCTGATTCCTAACAGCCTCCAGCAAGCCCGCCTCCCCCTCTGTGTGCCCTGACAGGGAAGGGTTGGGGCGAGGGGAAGAGGGCACAGGACTGGAAACCGAGAAGCCCAGACCTCTGCGCTAAGAACCAGGCGATGTGGGGGAGCCCTCCAGCCTCTCTGAGCATTGGTTTTCCCGTCAGTGAGACCGGGGGCTATACCAAGGTCTCCCTAAGGATGCTGGGATTCAGAACTGGGTCTCACTCTTAAACCTTTAAAAGAGGCTGGCCACTACTGGTAGTGTAAGCAGGGGGTGATGCTGACCCACCCATCTCTGCACCAGTCCTTGTCCAGGGAAATGGCAACACTGGCTCTGCAGGGGAGGGAGAAGGCTGAAGGGAGGAAAGAGAGGCAGGGAGTCCTAGAGAAAATAATAATACAGAGTCCTGAGCCTGTTCTTCATACCTGTGTGACCTGGAAGTTCTTCCTGAGGTCTGACCTAACTCCCTCCTGCTGCATCAGATTCTTCCTGCTCTTTCTCTGGCCTCCCCAGTGAGGAAAAACAACTCCCCCCCCAACCTTTCGAAAGAATCCTAATAGAGGAGGGCAACTGTCTTTGAAAATCCTGAAGTTTAGGATTTGTTGAAATAAATCAAAGCGAGTCTGGAAGTGCAGGTTCCCCTGAGAACCAAGCTGACCCAGGACACCTGATAAATGCTTCCGTGTTGAGCTGGCCCAGCCGTCACCTCAGCCTCCGTGTCTGATAGGTTTCAATTTTGGTTTCTCCTAAACCAGGCCATTAGATGAAAATGTCTCTAATGGGGGAGTTTGTTTAAACAATAACTGTCCCCTGGAAGGACATTTTCAGGATGAAGAGCTGACTCAGAAGAGAATGCAATGGCCCCAGGCTCTCCAGAGAGTCATAAGTCACTCTGCACGCTTGAGGAGGAGCCGGGGGCTGGGGTCAAGGGGCTGGGGCCCCGGGTTAAGAATCCTGAGGTAAGTTGGCCGGGTGTGCCTGTAATCCCAGCACTTTGGGAGGCCGAGGCGGGCGGATCACCTGAGGTCGAGAGTTCGAGACCAACCTGACCAATACGGAGAAACCCCGTCTCTACTAAAAATACAAAAATTGGTCAGGCGTGGTGGTGCATGCCTGTAATCACAGCTACCAGGAGGCTGAGGCAGGAGAATCGCTTGAACCTGGGAGACGGAGTTTGTGGTGAGCCGAGTCGTGCCATTGCACTCCAGCCTGGGCAACAAGAGCAAGACTCCATCTCAAAAAAAAAAAAAAAAGAATCCTGGGGTAAGTTGTTCCTATTCTGCCTCCAGAGGTCACCTCAGTCCCCGCTCCCCCAGCCTGCTTGGGACAGGCTGGGACAGGTGTGAGTGGCACCCTTGATGGCTAGGGGACAGAACCCTCGGAATCTGCCCTTCTCTCGGGCCAGTATGACTCCAGCCTCCAGGAATCCTCCCACCTCTCTGGGACTTTCTCCAGCTTTTGGCTTGGAGTAATAAGTTGACTAAGTCTAGAGTCTCCTTTCCACAATTCCAAACTCCAAAATGTTCTGAAAGCCACAAGTTTGTCCATAAGTTTTCAGCAACTCAGCTGGCAACAAAACTTGACATCAAAGCTATTCCCTGCCGCTGCCTAGCGCCTTGTGGGGGGAATACTGTCTGCTGCACTGCAGGAAGGCCAGCACGAATTTGCTCTCAGGATACTGCCCCAGGCCTCCTGGGGGTATTGCATACTGTATGGCATTTGCACCGTAATATCTTTCTAAATTTCAAGAAGAACTGGCCCCAAGGGTCTCTGATAAGGGCCTTGCACCTATAATCATCCCATTTGGACCAAGGGCTTTCCAGGGCACATGGCACATTTGTACCTGCACCTCCACCCACCCTGGCACACTGAAGGAGGAGAAAGACTGGCTGGGGCCAAGCAGGCTGAAAGCAGAGAGGGCTGGATCCAAGCACAGCTCTGCTAAACCCATTCACCCAGGACTAAGCGGGAGCAGGGAGGTGAGGATTTATGATAGAGTACATTCAGCGCCAGCTTGCTAAAGGGGCCTTCACACATGCTGCAGGAGCACCCCACAAGAGTTGGGGTGCAGGACAGAGAGTTAGAGGTTAGGCTGGGGTCTCTGTCTCTTCCCACTTGCATGGAGATCAAGGCAGCTGGGAAGGAGGGGATGCTCACCAAGTGGCTGGGGGGATGGGCAGAGAAGAGCTGCGAGTGGGGTGGGTGAAGGAGACCCATGGTCCAAGGTCAACTCGAGCTTTTCCAATTGTCTGCTCCAGAGTTCCCTGACCTGAGAGATGACACTTCCTCTTGCCTTCCCCAGCCTCAGTTTCCCCACCTATAGGGCTCCCTGACCTGAGAGATGATGCTTCCCTCTTTTCTTCCCCCGGCCTCAGTTTCCCCACCTATAGGGCTGAAGAGGGAGGGGATATGAGAAAGGAAAAGCAGGGGAAGCTGGAAAACTGCCTCTTCTTTTCCAGCGGCCACAGGGCAGAAGTCGAGGGAAACCAGAGTGAAATTCCTCCTGCCACTGGGCAGAGAGGAGGAAGCACTTTATTTGAGGAGAAGGGAGAGCTACTGGGATTCAGGACTGGGTCTCATTCCCAGATTGGGGCCCCGAGTGGCAGGCTGGGTGCTCAATGGGTCACCTCTAAATCAGTCCTGGTGGTCCACAGGTCCTGGTGGTCCAAGGCAGAGGACCCAGGCACAGGTCCTAACTGTGCCCCCTCCCGCGCCCTGCCATGGGCTGAGCACCTGGTGCCGCCTCAAGCGTAAGAGTGGCCAGGCAGGCAGGGATAGCTGAGGCTGGGAGGTCAAAGGAGGCCTCCCCCTTGAATGAGACCCTAAAAGACAAGCAGGATTTAGAAGAACGGAGAGACTTAGGTAAGGGGTCTTACTGAGCAGCTGGCTCTCCATGGGGCTGACACTGCGCCGAGTATATGGTAAGAATTTACTGTCCAACAAATTGTTGAATGAATGAATGAATGAATGACTCACCTAGAAAGACTCTTTCTCCTCCTGTCTCTCTGGGCCTTCTCCCCCGTGACTTTTTCTTAAGACTCAGGATTTTCCAGCCTCTTTGGCTTGCTGCAATTTAAAACAACTTATCATCTCTCTCTCCACATGTCTGAGGGCTGTCAGCTGTGAGCCAAATGTCATTAGGATGTATGTCACAAGCCAGGATGTCAAAATACAATTAACATTGAAAAGCCCCTCCCGCCCAAGACCTCATGGCCGCCTGCTCCTGCGGCTGAGTGGCAGGGCTCTGGGCGCCGGGGGGGGCAGCCAGGTGACAGGTGCGGGAGGGGGGCGCAGTCCAGCTGGCCCTAGGAGGAGGCCTGCAGGAGGCGGGGCCCTGGGAAAAGAGTGTCCTTGCTTCGCTGCCCTCAACCTGGAGCAATGCCCTCCAGTCTTTCTCAGACCGTCCAATCCTTTTTCCGAGCTCTCCGCCACGCTCTTCCAGGATCTGGTTGCACACGCTCCATGGACAGACCAGTGTGGACACTGTCCACAGCGCTCACTGTCCTCGCAAGGGACTGCTGCGTGCCGCTCTGCTACCTTGAACCTTAGCATCCTCCACTGTCAAATGTGAGTCCCAACACAGGGCAGTTTGGGGGATGAAAGAATGGGTGAGAAACACTTTTCAAGGGTGAGGGAACCCCACGACTGGGGCCTTCTATTGTGTCAGATGGCTCCTGTCTTCCAAGCAAGCTCCAGGCCCTTAGCACGGGGCAAAGGCCGCACAGGCTCACTGACAGATTGGCAGTTGGGAATCCCAGGAGGCCCTCTGTCGGCGTCCCTTCACCACACTCCAGGGCTGGTCCTACTTAGGAAACTCCACGGACAATGTTTGTGTCTCCCCCAAGCAGGACCCAGACAGCTGACCAGACAGGGAGCTAGACACAGGCCCCGGGATCTCCCAGGCCGAGACTGGAGGAGCCTACGTCCCGTTTGAGGCCACCTCCAAGGCTGATTGCTGAGGTACCTCCAGCAAGGACACCAGACAGGCTGCGCTGCCCAGGGAAAAAAAAACCATCAAGGCAGTGGAGGAGAGGTGTGTGGTCTGGTCCTGGGGCTGAGGTCACAGCTGCACTGCCCCCAGCGCCCTTCTCCTCATTCCTGGGGGAAGCATGAGCCACAGGGATTGAGGGGGGATTCTGCTCCCCCTGGAAGGAGGCAGTAGCATTTATTCAAACACCCCTTGTCCTCCTCCTCCTCTTCAGCTTTCTCTCGCTCTTCCTGCACCCACCTCCCAACTACCGACCCGTCACCCGGACCCCCCCCAAAGAGGACAAAGCAGATCTGGGGAAGAAAAGCCCACATGCCAGCTCCTACCCTCGTGGGCTGCATTTTAATGGCGTTTGATTGGATCCGATTTGCTTTTAATTCCCTCCTGGGACATCAGAACGAGGGTAGAAAAGAATCTTTAATTCATCAAACTGAAATATTAATAGAATTCTAACCAGCTGGAGTGGGGCATGAGGCCCCCACAATGGAAGACAAGGGGGACAGACAGGAGCAAGGTGGGCAGGTGGCTGGGCATGGGGAGGTGGCATCTCTGGAGGGCCGGGGCCTGCAGAGCCGCAGGCTGGGGGTGGAGTGGGTGGCACACTGGGGCCCTAGCTGCATGCCGGGTGCAAATCAGACTCTCCACAACAGCCCTAGGGTGGACGGGCTAGTGCGATGATGCCATCCACAAATAGGGAAGCTGAGAGGCACAGAGGAGGGGGATGCAGGTGGGAGCCCCTGCGGTGCAACCCTGGAGAACTCCTCACTTGCTGAGATATGCGGACTCCACCCTAGACAAGAAGGGACCTGGGCAGAAAACCCAGGTCTCCCCGATGAACACATCCATCTCATCTACACCCCTGGGCCTCTCCTCAGCCCTCCCTACCTCAAGAATCTGCATAGCCCCTTCAAGGTACAGATACATACTCAAGGCCCAGAGAGCCCAGAGCTGCACAGAGATTTCATGCACAGGCTCAGTCCCTGCCCCAGATTCTGGCCAGCCCAGCTCCAAGCCTCCATCCCCCACACTCCAGGCATCTCCGTCCTCAGCTCTTCTCGGGTCTCAGGACTGCTAGGGATCCCAAGGCTGCCTCGACTTGTCCCCACCAAGTGCTCCCCACCCTGTTGACAAAACCGAATCATCTTCCCAGGGGGCAAAGGCTTTTCCTGAACGCTGCAGAGGTTGTGGTTCATGGTAGAAGCTCTCCTGTGAGCAGGTGTGAGTGGGGGAGAACAGAACAGCAGGAACCTTGGAGGCACAAAAAACCTTGGAGGCAGCAGGGCCCGGCGCAGTGGCTCACGCATGTAATCCCAGCACTTTGGGAGGCCGAGGTGGGCAGATGATCTGAGGTCAGGAGTTCAAGACCAGCCTGGCCAACATGGTGAAACCCCGTCTCTACTAAAAATACAAAAATGAACCAGGCATTGGTGGTGGGCACCTGTAATCCCAGCTACTCAGGAGGCTGAGGCACGAAAATCACTTGAACCTGGGAGGCAGAGGTTGCAACGAACGGAGATCACTCCATTGTACTCCGACCTGGCAAAAGAGTGAGACCCCATCTCAAAAAAAAAAAAAAGTCGAAGCCAGGGCCAGGGAAGACCCCCTGCATTCCTGGGAGGCCAGTGCCAGGTGCAGGACCACGTGGGATGTTTGGGACCGTTAGTGGGTGCAGACCGACCCTGGCACAGCGCTCCCTGGGTGTCACGATGGGCTATTTCCACAGCCACATTCAGCCCGGGCTGTCACATCACCACTACGCGGGCACTGACGCCTCCAGGTCAGGTCTCATTGGTAAGGAGAGGAGGATAAAGCCCACAGCTCAGGGCTGCTCCGATGGCCCTGTAGATGGTGGGCATGGCTCCCCACACACAGCTCCCTCACCCGATCCTGTTCCCTACCCCAGCCCCTGGGCCCTCAACTCCCCTTCCCACCTCTGTGGCCAAATTGCCTTTTATTCTACACCCAAAAGCCCCCTGCCCAACCTTCAAGGCCCAGCTTAAGCAGCATCCTTGGTCCAGAATTCGGAGGCATGGCACTGGCTGGTGTCCCTCCCCCATACCACGAGGAATGCTGTCACTTCCCCCCCCCCATTTCTTTGTCCATCTGGTTTACAGTCCGTAGGCGACAAATGTGACATGGGTGGGTTGTTGGATGGACAGACAGATGAGAGGTTAGATGGACGGATGGTCCTGACTACAACACACACACACACACACACACACACACACACGCTTAGACTTCAGGAAGCACGTGGGAAATGTTGGGGGAAGTAGCAGCAGGAGGGCAGCGAGGACAGACACGTGGTGGGAGCCGGAACCCCGGCCCGGCTCTCTGCCTGTGCTAGCAGAAGGGGGTATCACTGCCCCGCGCAGGCCCCCCGCCCCGGCCTCCTCAGGATGGAGGGCCCGGTCAGCCACCCCAGAAATGCGGCGAGATCGCTGAGAAGAACGCGAGGAGCCTCGACTCCAGCGCGTCCGAGCGCCGGCCCCGCGGGCCCATCGCAGGGCAGCAGCGCCTCCCGGTGGCCGAGCGCTCTCACTGCACGCAGCGGCCGGGCCTGGGGCGGGTCCGAGCGCGACCCAGGCCCAGTCTACGCCTCCTGCAATGCTGGGCGCCTCCCCGTCCACGCCGGGGGACACGCCCGGATTAAGAGGCTTGTTTTTCACCTGAGCAGATTCCGGAAGGAGGCAGCGGGGGCGGCGGGGGTCTATTTCAGGGCTGCTTCCCAGCTGGGCGGCCGCCCCCTCGGATTCGTGCGCGGCCCGGCTCACCTGCTCTTACGGCAGGGAGGGGCCTCTTGTGCGCACCCACACACACTAGCAAAATCCAAAGGACCTGGGCGGGAGGCGGCAGGTGAGGTTTCCTTGGTGGGAGGAAGGTGGGGTACAGGGGTGGGGTGCGATGCGGAGGTGTGGAGGGGAGCAAGGAGGGGCGCGCCAGCCGCAGGAAGCTGCAACTCCAGGGTCCCAAGCTGGCACCCGCCCACTCTCCGCATCTCCTGAGCTCCCCTCAGTGTGCCGGGCCAGGGGCTCTCGACCTCGTTGTGCATTGGAGTTACCTGGAGAACTTTAAAAATTCCCTATGTCCAGGCCTCATCCCAAACCAATTAAAATCTGTTTTTTGTTTTGGTACAGACAGGGTCTCGCTATGTTGCCCAGACTGGTCTTGAACTCCTGGACTCAAGCGATCCTCCAGCAAAGCGCTGGGATTATGGGCAGAAGCTGCTATGCCGGCCTAAACCAGATTGTGTGCAGGAGAACGTAGGCTCCAGCTATCCCAGATGATGCCAGGCGCACTCACGCCTGAGACCTCCATATGCCAGGCATTATGGACACTACCAGGCACTATAGACGCAGCGTTGGCAGGCTCTCATGGGGTAGCTCCTCTCATCCCCACCACAACCCCAGAGGTACATAGGATGGTCTCTATCTTCAGAAGCTCAGAGAGCTTAGCCAGGAGTTGAGCTTCAACCACCTACGCCCAGCCCTGTGCCATGTCTGTCCAGGAGAAACTAAAGCCCCATATGCTGAGAGAGATTGGCACTAACATGCATCATTACTTGTGCAATATCTTATTTTTTAATTTTTTTTTTTTTTTTTTTTTTTTTTTTGAGACAGAGTCTCGCTCTGTAGCCCAGGCTGGAGTGCAGTGGCGCAATCTCAGCTCACTGCAACCTCCGCCTCCCGAGTCACGGTTCAAACAATTCTCCTTCCTCAGGCTCCCAGGCAGCTGGGATTACAGGCACCAGCCACCATGCCCAGCTAATTTTTGTATTTTTTGGTAGAGACGGGGTTTCACCATGTTGGCCAGTCTGGTCTTGAACTCCTGACCTCGTGATCTGCCCACCTTGGCCTCCCAAAGTGCTGGGATTACAGGCATGAGCCACCGTGCCCGGCCTAATATCTTAATATTTTTGCTAATAATACAGCCATGTTCCCCCAGGGGCCCAAGCACTCGGGACAGAGAGAACAGAGTGGAGAGCCAGCGCAGGCAGGCACTCCACGAAAAGAGCTATTTCAGGCCGGGTACGGTGGCTCATACCTGTAATCCCAACACTTTGGGAGCCCAAGATGGGCGGATCACCTGAGGTCAGGAGTTTGAGACCAGCCTGGCCAAATTGGCGAAACCCCGTCTCTATTAAAATTACAAAAATTGGCCAGGCTCAGTGGTTCATGCCTGTAATCCCAACACTTTGGGAGGCCGAGGTGGGCGGATCACAAAGTCAGGAATTTGAGACCAGCCTAGCCAACATAGTGAAACCCTGTCTCTACTAAAAATACAAAAATTAGCTGGGTGTGCTGGCACGCACCTGTAGTCCCAGCTACTCAGGAGGCTGAGGCAGGAGAATCGCTGGAACCTGGGAGGCAGAGGTTGCAGTGAGCTGAGACCACACCATTGCACTCCAGCCTGAGTGACAGGGTGACTCTGTCTCAAAAAAAAAAGGAAAAATACAAAAATTAGCCAGGCGTGTAGTCCCAACTTCTCAGGAGGCTGAGGCAGGAGAATTGCTTGAACCTGGGAGGCAGAGGTTGCAGTGAGCTGAGACCATGCCATTGCACTCCAGCCTGGGTGACAGAGTGAGGCTGCATCTCAAAAAAAAAAAAAAAAGAAAAGAAAAAGAAAAATACAAAAATTAGCCAAGTGTGTAGTCCCAACTTCTCAGGAGGCTGAGGCAGGAGAATCACTTGAACCTGGGAGGCAGAGGTTGCAGTGAGCTGAGATCAAGCCGTTGCACTCCAGCCTGGGGGATCGGCCAAGACTCCATCTCAAAAAAAAAAAAGCTATTTAAAAATGTAAGAGTGCAAACGTCAAAGAGTGTGTGGGTAGGGGAGAGGTGTGTGAGTTTCACACACTGGAGCCAACTGAAGCTCAAGCCCTCCCAGGCCCCACACTCAGGCAAAGGGAGGGCCCTGGGCCTCTGCCCTGTTCCAGGCCTGTTAACAGAGCGGGAGATGAAAACGGCAGCACTAACAGCTGGGTATTGTCACCATCTGCCCCATTTGACAGACAAAGAGATTGAGTGGGAGATGTGAAGTGGTTTGTCCAAGGACACTGGATGAATCTCCAGGCCCTGAAACTTCCAACTCCAAAACATATCCTGCCTCTGCACAACCACATGGGTGGAGCTCAGAAGTAATGTTGAACAAAAGAAGTCAGACCCAAGCACACACAAACTCCACATGATTCCATCTCTACAAAGTATAGAAACTGTCCTAGAGCGAGAGAAGTTAGAATATTGGTTATCTCTGAAGTGGGTAGAGACCAGAAGAGACATGCAGGGTCCCTGGGGGCTTCATATGTTCTGTCCTTCACCTGGGTGCTGATGACATGGGTGTGTTTCGTTTCAATAAATACATGGAGCGGGGTGCAGTGGCTCATGCCTGTAATCCCAACACTTTAGGAGGCCAAGGCAGGAGGATTGCTTGAGCCCAGAAGTTTGAGACCAGCCTGGGCAGCATAAGATGATCCTGTCTCTACAAAAAAAAAAAAACAAAAATTAGCCAGGTGTGGTGGTGGCGTGTGCTTGTGGCCCCAGCTACTCAGGAGGCTGAGGTGGGAGGATCACTGCAACACAGGAGATCGAGACTGCAGTGAGCCGAGACTGCACCACTGCACTCCACCCTGGGTGACAGAGGGAGACCCTGTCTGTAAATAAATAAAGGAATTCCAAAGCTGTCCAGTTCCCATAAATGTCCCTGGGCCCGGGATGGCTTCAACAGGAGCTCCGAGCTCCTCCACCTCTCCCCTCCCAGCTCACCTCCGCCTCACCCTGCAATCCAGCCTCATCCAGGTGGCAGGAAGCATGCTGCTACAGCTAGGATTCTTCGGCTGCAAACAACAGGATGCCTCTGGCCAATTTAGGCAATCAATGTAAAAATGGTAAAGAAAATAACAGGAACCGCCTTGACAACACATGTGTAACTTGCTGATGGTCATTGCCCTTCACTGAGAGGGCGTGAGCTGCCTTCCCAGCTCCCTTAGGATGATGGCAGCCACCATAACCCCCAGCCTCTCCACATATCCCCTCCAAAGCCATGCAGAACAGGGGAGAGCAAAGGAAGCCATTCCCACCCCCTGCCCTCAGCATCATCCTCAGATGGAGCACTGCAAACTCCATCTACAACCAAGTAGAGAAATAAACATCTGAAAATGCCAGAACAAGGTCTGAGCCCACAGAGTACACAGTCAGGTGGAGACTCCATACAAAAGAGGAGAGGGCAGCCAAGGCCTGAGTGTAGACGCAAGCAATGACCTCAGAGAGAGGGGCCTGCCCTGAGTGGGGCAATGCTGAGAAAGCGCTGATGCCGGGTGGATCAGAGCACCGACTTCTGGAGAATTGAGAATGTGCAGGGCCAGAGTGGCAGTCTTTAAACAGCTGAGGTAGTGGAGGGGGAGAGGGGGGCAACCCAAAAGGGGAAGGTGCCCCTTGGAAGCTTGGCGGTGAACGCAGAGAAAGGAGTAAGCTGTGGAGGTTAAGGGTTTTACAAAAGCAGTAAGAATCACGAAATCAGGCTGGACCAAAGGTAGTGAGTTATCCCGATTGATTGTTCGCAGTCAGTTACAGATCGAAATCCTTGTTCTACTCTTTCCCCCCTTCTCACTACTGCACTTGACTAGTCTTAAAAAAATTAAAAATTAAAAAATAATTTTAAAAAAATCACAAAATCAAAGACATATCCCCTCCCCCACAACAAAAGTATCATTGATTTTTTTTAAAAAACTTCTTCAGAGGCCGGGTGTGGTGGCTCACACCTGTAATCCCAGCACTTTGCAGGGCTGAGGCAGGTGGATCGCTTAAGTTTGGGAGTTCAAGACCAGCCTAGACAATAAGGTAAAACCCCATCACTAGAAAAAATACATAAATTAGCTGGGTGTGGTGGTGCTCACCTGTAGTCCCAGCTACTGGCAGAGGATGGGGGAGGCCTGAGGCAGGAAGATCACTTGAGCCCAGAAGGCTGAAGATGGCAATAAGCTGAGATGGTGCCACTGCACTCCAGTCTGGGCAACAGAGGATAGGAGTAAAAATATCTTCTTTAGAAGAGGGTGCCCTTGAACTAAAAAACCTAGTAAGTCACCCCAAACCCCCTGCTTCTGACTGCAAATGCCTGTATTGATGGTGGAGGGAAATAGCAGATAGTTCAACATGAACTGAAAAAAGCAAACATTCATACAAATCTACTATAAGAAAAAAATAGAAAGTGAGAATCAAAACAGTTTAGCTGTTGAAAATTCTCCTCCAGAAAAATACCAAGTAGAAAACTGTAACACAATACTCCAACCCAAACTAAGTATTCTTACATAAGCATTCTCAGATATGAAAAACCCTTTAAATAAAAACTTTTAAAACACCAAACAGAAATAGACCAAAAAGAGGAAAAGCAGGAAATGAGAGTTCACAAAAATCAAGAAAGAAATTAAAGAAAAAGTGACAGAGCTGGGCAGCATAGTGAGAAATACAAAATTAGCTAGGTGTGGTGGTGCATGCCTATAGTCCCAGCTGCATAGGAGGCTGAGGTGGAAGGATCCCTTGAGCCCAGGAGGCAGAGGTTGCAGTGAGCTGGGACTGCACCATTGCACTCTGGCCAGGGCAATGTAGTGAGACCCTGTCTCAAAAAAAAAACTAAAGAAAAGTTAAAATTATTTCAGAAATGAAGATTAAATTGCAAGGGTACTCACCCATAAAAATAAAAATTAAAAATATGGCCAGGCTCAGTGGCTCACGCCTGCAATTCCAGCACTTTGGGAGGCTGGGGTAGACAGATCACCTGATATCAGGAGTTCAAGACCAGCCTGGCCAACATGGCAAAACCCTTTCTCTACTAAAAATACTAAAATTAGTCAGATGTGGTGGCGGGCACCTATAATCCCAGCTACTTGGGAGGCTGAGGCAGGAGAATCACTTGAGCCCAGGAGGTAAAGTTTGCAGTGAGCCCAGATGGGGCTATTGCACTCCAGACTGGGTGACAGGGTGAGACTGTGTCTCAAAAAAATTAAAATTTAAAATAAAAATAAAATATAAAAATGAAAAATTTAAATGAATAAATTGCAAGCTACTCTATAAGGAAATTAAATTTAATGGAAAATATAATAAGAGATTCATGAAAGAAATGAAAAAAGCCAAAAAGCCAAGAGAACAGAAATAAAATTAATAAAAAAAGTTTTTTAGGCCAGCACAGTGGCACACACTTGTAATCTCAGCACTTTGGGAGGCCAAGACAGGAGAGTCATTTGCATCTAGGAGTTCAAGACCAGCCTAGGCAGCAAAGTGAGACCTCATCTCTACAAAAAAAATTGAAAATTAGCCAGGCATGGTGGTGCGTACGTAGTCCCAGCTCCTCAGGAAGCTCAGGTGGGAGGATCGCTTGAGCCTGGGAGGTGAGGTTGCAGTGAGCCGAGACTGCGTCGCTGCACTCCAGCCTGGGCAACAGAGGGAGACATGTCTCAAAAAAAAAAAGTTATGCTTTAAATGTCAGCGAGAAAGAGACATAGCTAAAGAATGTATGCAAAGATAATCCAACATACACATAATTGGAGTGCCTGGAAAAAAACACACAAAATCTCAAGCAAAAGCATAACCCCTCCCCTGGCAAAAAGAGGAAACTTTCTAGAAATAAACAACCTGAGTCTACATATTGAAAGGGCCCATCAACTACTTAGAGAAGTTGACCTGGAATAGTGGACTCCGAATTCTATTTTAGTAAAAACCTGGAAAAGGAGAAAAGTACCTTTACCATGGAAAATCTGGTGGACTCCACCTTAAGCAGCTGATCCAGCTCAGCGTCACCAGTGAAAGTGCAGACTGACATCCTGTCCCCAGAAGTATTCTTGCTAAAAATGTTTTAACATGAATCTAATTATAAGGTCACCATCAAATATATATATTTCTATACATATATACACACACATACACATATATATATTCATACAAACACACACACACACACACACACACATATATATATATATATATTTAGAAGTGGGGATCTCCAGGCTGGACTCCAGCTCCCAGTCTCAAGGAATCCTCCTGCCTCAGCCTCTCAAGCAGTTGGGATTACACATACACCACACCACCTGGCATCAAACAAAAATAGATAGTAGGGACTGGGCTCAGTGGCTCACACCTGTAATCCCAGCACTTAAGGGGGCCGAGCCAGGCAGATCACCTGAGGTCAGGAGTTCAAGACCAGCCTGGTCAACATGGTGAAACCCTGTATCTACTAAAACTACAAAAATTAGCCAGTCATGGTGGTGGGCACCCGTAATCCCAGCTACTCGGGAGGCTGAGAGAGGAGAATGGCTTGAACCCGGGAGGCGGAGGTTTCAGAGAGCCGAGATCACACCACTGCATTCCAGCCTGGGTGACAGAATGAGATTCTGTCTCAAAAAAAAATAAAATTAGCTGGATATGGTGGTGCACACGTGTAATTTCAGTTACTTAGGAGGCTAAGGCAGGAGAATTGCTTGAATCCAGGAGGCAGAAGTTTCAGTAAGCTGAGATGGTGCCATGCACTCCAGCCTGGGCAACAGAGTGAGACTCCGTCTCAAAAAGCAAAAAGAAAGAAAGAAAGTGGTTGCTTTACGAGTTATGGGGAAGTGGAGGATTCTAGCAGGAGGGGGATTCTAAACAGACATTGCCCACTATGCAGGGTGAACCCAGGATAACCTGAGCGCCCAGAGGGTCAGCAGCAGGCTGGGTGAGGTCAGGGAGGCTGCCAGCGGACACCAGCATTGGCCCTGGAGTGGTGAGCACTCCAGGCTGCCTCACCTGCCCCTGCCCTGCACCGCAATGGACTCAGACCAGCCTGATGCTGTCTCCCAGGAACCTGCACGCGAGAGAGAGACAGATTGACTCTAATCGTTTGCTGGACCTGTCATTCATGAATTGGGACATTCACCGCCCTGCAGCCTGAGAAGGAAGGAAATCCACCCACACATGGAGAAGGAGGAAGGACAATGAGCTTGCCTCCTGAGACCTGGCATGTCCCTCCCACCTCTAACCATGGCTCTCCTTTGTGCAGCTGAAAGGGTCTCTGTTCCTCCCAGCTCCACCCTCACACAAGTGCAAAGCGAAAAGGTCAGAAGCCCAAATCGAGCAGCTGGAGGAATCACTTCACAGGGCCGATGTCCAGGGTGGGTGTGGGCACAGGGTCACCTCTGATGCGGGAAGGGGTTGGGACTCACTACAAGGCAATGGGAGCTGGTAAGGCAGCTTTTTAGGGAAATCCCCTTGATGCAGAGTGGAGAATGGCCCCGAGGGAGCAAAGCTGGAGGCAGGGAGGCCCATTAGGAGGCTGTGGGGTCATTCTAAGGGTCACACTGAGCACAGGTGGGTGGAGGGGGTGGAGACAGGAAAGACGGCAGAGGTGACAGAGGAGAGTCGGCCTGGCTTGGGTGATGGGGGTGGACTCAGGGGAGCTATCCAGGAGGTGTAGAACTCAGCTAATGATGCCAGCATTGGTTGATGTTGGGAAAACAAGCAAAGCAGAATTGGGGTCTGCCAGGGAAGGACTCAAGGATCCCCCAATAATATCTTCAAATATCTGCAGGCAGCAGGTTGAATACTCTTGTTCCACGGCCCAAGGAGGAGAACTTGTCCAGAGAAACCACAGACAGGGAGAAGTGTCTTTCACACGGTGAATCGAAGCCAGGAGTCTGAAGCAGTCAGCCGCCTCAGGAACGGCTGTCCCGGAGACAGGGAGGTCCCTGCCCCCCCAAGGTGTGTGCTGGAGGAACAGCACCACTGCATGGCCACGTGTCACAGATACTGCAGGTGACTCAAGTACCAGACAGCAAGGAAAGCAAATTTCTTTTTTTTTCTTTTTTTTTGAGACAGTCTCGCTCTGTCACCCAGGCTGGAGTGCAGTGACATGATCTCGGCTCACTGCAACCTCCGCCTCCCAGGTTCAAGCGACTCTCCTGTCTCAGCCTCTTGAGTAGATGACATTACAGGAGCCCGCCACCGCACCCGGCTAATTTTTATATTCTTAGTAGAGAAGGGGTTTCACCATGTTGGTCAGGCTGGTGTCGAACACCTGACCTCAAGTGATCCGCCCACCTCAGCCTCTCAAAGTGCTGGGATTACAGGCGTGAGCCACTGCACCCAGCCAGGAGATCAAATTTCTATGATTCTCTGAGAGGCAACATGAAGAACATGCGGGACTTGGAGCCTCGGGCCTGAGACAGCCACAAAGCTTGGCCTTGGCCGAGTCCCTAAACCGCTCCGAAAAGTAGCCGTGGAGAGGAATGAAAATCTCTCATGGATTGTGTGAGGAACCAATGAGAGGCTGAAGGTGACCCACTTCGTAACCACGAAGAACTCTCCCTGGCAGGACAGCTACTCAATGTGGGGGCACTGGGGGTAATCACAAGCTTGGGAGCAGATGACTTGGTACCACATTCCAGACCTGCACCGGCCCACCTCCTCCCTCCGACCTACCTGCAGCAAGCCTTGCCAGCCAGGAGACCTTCACGTGCAAGAGTATCGGATTTTGGGAGCATGCGTCCCTGCCACAGCAGACGTACCTGGGTAGCTACTGATACCCCTCCCCACAGGGACAGAAGCTGCTCCCTTCTCTCGAGAAGAAGGGATCTTAGGAAGGTGGACAGGGCAGCTCCGTTCTCATCCGGCTGGTTCTTTGACAGGTTCTGACTCAGCCCTGAGTCAACACCGGCCAGCAGAGGGCACTCCAGCACCCCTTTTGGTCCTTTCAATTTGGTCCTTTCAACCTGGTTTCTCTTTTTGACCTTTTCCTTCTTAATTTTTCCTTTTTTAAATTAATTTTTAATTTTTGTGGGTACATAGTAGGTGTATATATTTTATACACAGGACATCCGGATGCATGCATGCAATGTGTAATAATCACATCAGGGTAAACGTACAATCATCATTTATCCTTTGTGCTACACACAATCCAATTATATTATTTTAGTTTCTTTAAATGTACGATTGGGCCGGGTGCGGTGGCTCATGTCTGTAATCCCAGCACTTTGGGAGGCCGAGGCAGGCGGATCACGAGGTCAGGAGATTGAGACCATCCTGGCCAACATGGTGAAACCCCGTCTCTACTAAAAATACAAAAAAATTAGCTGGGCGTGGTGGCATACACCTGCAGTCCCAGCTACTCGGGAGGCTGAGGCAGGAGAATTGCTTGAACCCAGGAGGCAGAGATTGCAGTGAGCCAAGATCGTGCCACTGCACTACATCCTGGGTAACAGTGCAAGACTCCGTCTCAAAAAAAAAAAAAGTGCAATTAAATCATTTTTTACTCTACACCGGGCACAGTGGCTAATTCCTGTAATCCCAGCGGCCGCCCTCGGGGGCCCCTACTCGGGAGGCTGAGGCACGAGAATCGCTTGAATCCAGGAGGTTGCAGTGAGTAGAGATCATGCCACTGCACTCCAACCTGGGCAACAGAGTGAGATTCCATCTCAAAAAAAATTATTTTACACTATCGTCGCCCTGTTGTGCTGGCAAATACTAGGTCTATTCATTCTTTCTAACTATTTTTTGTATCCATTAACCATCTCCACTTCCCCCGCCACCCCCCCAACTACCCTTCTCAACCCTCTGGTAACCATTCTTCTACTCTCTAGCTCCGTGAACTCAATTGTTTTTATTTTTAGTTCCCACAAATAAGTGAGAACATGCAAAGTTTGTCTTTCTGTGTGTGGCTTATTTCACTTAACATAATGACCTCCAGTCCCATCCATGGCTGCAAATGACAGGATCTTATATTTTTATGGCTGAGTAGTGCTCCATTGTGTGTAAGTACCACATTTTCATCTATTCATCTGCTGATGGACACTTAGGTAGCTTCAAAATCTTGGTTGAATAGTGCTCAATAAACATGAGAGTGCAGATATCTCTTGGACACATTGATTTCCTTTCTGTGTGGTATATACCCAGCAGTGGGATTCCTGGATCATATGGTAGCTCTATTTTTAGATTTTTGAGGAACCTCCAAACTGTTCTCCATAGTGGTTGTACTAATTTACATTCCCACCAATAGTGTATGAGGGTTTTCTTTCTCCACATCCCCCACCAGCATTCATTATCACGTGTCTTTGGATAAAAGCCATTTTAACTGGGGTGAGATGACATCTCATTGTAATTTTGATTTGCATTTATCTGATAATCAATGATCTTGAGCACATTTTTAAATGCCTGTTTGCCATTTGTGTGTCTTCTTTTGAGAAATGTCTATTCAGACCTTTTGCCCACTTTTTATTCGATTTTTATTAGATTATTTCCTATAGAGTTAGTTGAACTCCTTATATATTCTGGTTATTAATCCCCTGTCACACGGGTAGTTTGCATGTATTTTCTCCCGTCCCGTGGGTTGTCTCTTCACTTTGTTGATGGTTTCCTCTGCTGGAGTGCAATGGTGCAATCTCGGCTCACCGCAACCTCCGCCTCCCGGGTTCAAGTGATTCTCCTGCCTCAGCCTCCTGAGTAGCTGGGATTACAGGCATGCGCCACCACACCCGACTAATTTTGTATTTTTAGTAGAGATGGGGTTTCTCCGTGTGGGCCAGGCTGGGCTCAAACTCCCGACCTCAGGTGATATACCTGCCTTGGCCTCCAGAGTGCTGGGATTACAGGTGTGAGCCACTGTGCCCGGCCTGCAGAAGCTTTTTAACATGATATAATCCCATTTGACCATTTTTGCTGTGGTTGCCTGTGCTTATGGGCTATTAGTCAAGAAGTTTTTGCCCACTCCAATGTCTTGGGGGGTTTCCCTAGTGTTTTCTGTTAGTTTGAAGTCTTAGATTTAAGTATTTTTATTTTTATTTTTATTTTTTTTTTGAGACAGAGTCTAGCTTTGTTGCCCAGGCTGGAGTCAAGTGGCACAATCTTGGCTCACTGCAATCGCTACCTCCCGGGTTCAAGTGATTCTCCTGCCTCAGCCTCCCAAGTGGCTGGGATTACAGGCTCCTGCCACCATGCCCAGCTAATTTTCTGTATTTTTTTTAGTTGAGATGGGGTTTCACCATGTTGGCCAAGCTGGTCTCGAACTCCTGACCTCCAGTGATCTGCCCACCTCAGCCTCCCAAAGTGCTAGGATTACAGGCGCGAGCCACCATGCCTGGCTTTGTTCATCAGTTCTAATAGTTTTTTGGTGGAGTCTTTAGGTTTTTCTAAATATAAGATCATATTATCCGCAAACAAGGATAATTGAACTTCTTCCTTTCCAAGTTGGATGTCCTTTATTTCTTCCTCTTTTCTGATTGTTCTAGCTGTGCCTTCCAGTGCTATGTTGAACAACAGTGGTGAAAGTCGGCATCCTTGTCATGTTCCAGATCCTAGAGGAAAGGCTTTCAGTTTATCCTCATTCAGTATGATCTGTCATATACGGCTTTTAGGATGTCAGGTAAGTTTCTTCTACCCAGTCTGATTGCGAAGGGATGTTGCATTTTATCAAATGGTTTTCAGCATCAGCTGGTTTTCTTCCTCCACTCTGTTGATAGGATGCATCACATTGATTGATGTGCATATGTTGAATCATTCTTGGGAGAAATCTCACTTGGTCATGATGAATGATCTTTTTAACGTGTTGTTGAATTCAGTTTGCTAGTATTTTGTTGAGGATTTTTGCATCAATATTCATCAGCAATATTGTCCTGTAGTATTTTTTTTTTATTTGTGTGCCTTTGCCTGGCTTTGGTATCAGGGTAATACTGGCCTTAAGGAATGAGTTGGAAATATTCCCTCCTCCTCTATTTTTTGGCCTAGTTTGAGTAGGATTTGTATTCATACTTATTTAAGTCTCTGGCAGAATTCAACAGTGAAGCCATCAGTTCCGGGCTTTTCTTTGCTGGGAGACTTTTTATTATGGCTTCTGATATGGTTTGGACCTGTGTCCCCACCAAATTTCATGTCGAATTATAATCCCCAGTGTTGGAGGTGGGGCCTGGTGGGAGGTGATTGGATCATGGAGACGTTTCTCATGAATGGTTTAGCACCATCCCCTTGGTGCTGTTCCTGTGAGAGTGAATGAGTTCTCATGAGATCTGATTGTTTAAAAGTGTGCACCACCTCCCTCCTCATCCTGTCTCTTGCTCCTGCTCTGGCCATGTGCTGTGCAAGCTCCTACTTCGCCTTCTGCCATGACTGCAAGCTTCCAAAGGCCTCCCCAGAAGCCAAGCAGATGCCAGCACTATGCTTCCTGTACAGCCTGCAGGACCATCAGCCAATTCGCTTCTTTCCTCTGTAGATTACCCAGTCTCCGGTATTTCTTTAGAGTAATGTGAGAACAGACTAATACAGTTTTGATATCATTACTTGTTTATTCAGGTTTTGGATTTCTTCATGGTTCAATCTTGGTAGGTTGTATGTGTCTAGGAATTTATCCATTTCTTCTAGATTTTCCAATTTATTGGCATATAGTTGCCCATAACAGCCATAATGACCCTTTGAATTTCTGCAGTATTGATCGTAATGTCTCCTTTTGCATGTCTGATTTTATTTATTTGGGGCTTCTCTCTTTTTTTCTTGTTAGTCTGGCTAACGGTGTGTCCATTTTATTTATCTTTTCAATAAAACAATTTTTGTTTCACTGATGTTTTGTGTTATTTTCTTCAGTTCTATTTCATTTATCTCTGCTCTTTATTATTTATTCTCTTCTACTAATTTTGGGATTTGGTTTGCTCCTGATCTTCTAGTTCTTTAAGATGTATCATTAGGTTGTTTAGTTGAAATTTCTCTTATTTTTTGATACAGGCACTAATAACTATAAACTTACCTCCAAGCACTGCTTTTGCTCTATCCCATAGGTTTCGGTATTTTTTTTCTTTTCTTTTTCCAGGTGCTTATGAAATCTGAATTTTTTTTTATTATCATCTATTTCAAGAACTTTTTCAGCTTCCTTCTTAATTTCTTCATTGACCCACTGTCATTTAGGAGCATATTGGTTAATTTCCATGTCTTTGTGTAGTTTCCAAAATTCCTCATTATTGGTTTCTAGTTTTAGTCCATTGTGGTCAGAGAAGGTGCTTTTTTTTTAATGTTTTAAGTTGTGTTTTGTCACCTTACATTAGATCTACTCTTTTTTTTTTCTTTTTTTCAGACAGAGTCTCATTCTGTCACCCAGGATGGAGTACAGTGGCATGATCTAGGCTCACTGCAACCTCTGCCTCCCAGGTTCAAGCAATATTCATGCCTTAGTCTCCTGAGTAGCTGGGATTACAAGTCCACACCACGATGCCCAGCTAAACTTTTTTTTTTTAATCCTTTTTGAGACAGAGTCTCTCTCTGTTGCCCAGGCTGGAGTGCAGTAACACAATCTTGAATCTCGGCCCCCTGCAACCTCCGCCTCCTTGGTTCAAGTTATTCTCCTGCTTAGCCTCCTGAGTAGCTGGGACTACAGGTGCACGCCACCACACCTGGCTAATTTTTGTACTTTTAGTAGAAATGGAGTGTCACCATGTTGGCCGGGCTGGTCTTGAACTCCCAACCTCAGATGATCCACCTGTCTCAGCCTCCCAAAGTGTTGGGATTACAGATGTGAGCCACCATGCCAAGCCTAAATTTTGTATTTTTAGTAGAGATGGGGTTTCACCATGATGGCCAGGCTGGACTCAAACTCCTGGCCTCAAGTGATCCACCTGCCTCAGCCTCCCAAATTGCTGCAGTTATAGGTGTGAGCCACCACATCTGGCTTTGGTCTATTCTTGAGAATCATTCACATGCTGAAGAGAATAATATGTATTATGCAGTCATTGGATGAAATGAATATCTATTATGTGACTATCTATTATGTCCACTTGGTCTATAATGCAGATTAAGTCCTATATTTCTTGGTTGATTTCTGGAAGATCTGTCCAGTGCTGAAATTGGAATGTTGATGTCTCCAGCTGCTATTGTCTGCCTGTCTCTGGCTGTAATATTTGCTTTCTATGTCTAGGTGCTTCAGTGTTGGGTGCATATATATTTACAGTTGTTGTATCCTCTTGCTGAATTGACCTGTTTATCATTATGTAACTTTCTTTGTCTCTTCACATAGTTTTTGTCTTGGAATCTATGTTGTTTCATATCAGTATAGATGCTCCTGCTCTTTTTCTGGCTTCCATTGACATGGAATATCTTTTCCCAGCATTTTATTTTCAGCCTATGTGTGTCTTCATAGGTGAGGTGTGCTTCTTGTAGGCAACAGATTATTGGGTCTTGTTTTTTTATCCATTCAGCCACTCTACATCTTTTTTGTTTTTTATTTTGTTTGGTTTTTTTTGTTTTGTTTTGTTTGATTTGAGACAGAGTTTCGCTCTTGTTGCCGAGGCTGGAGTGCAATGACGTGACCTTGGCCCACCACAACCTCTGCCTCCCAGGTTCAAGTGAGTCTTCTGCCTCAGCCTCCTGAGTAGCTGGTATTACAGGCATTCACCACCATGCCTGGCTATTTTTTATTTTTTTTTTTAGTAGAGATAGGGTTTCTCCATGTTAGTCAGGCTGGTCTTGAACTCCCAACCTCAGGTGATCCACCTGCCTCAGACTCAGAAGGTGCTGGGATTACAGGCGTGAGCCACGGTGCCCAGCTCTATGTCTTTTTACTGGAGAGTTTAGTCCATTTACGTGCAATGTTATTCTTGATAAGTAAGGACTTACTTCTGCCGTTTTGTTATTTGTTTTCTTGTTATTCTGTGATCTTCTCATCCTTCTTTCCTTTCTTCTTGTCTTTTTTTTAGTGAAGGTGATTTTCTCTAGTGGTATTTAATTGGTGGTATGATTTAATTTCTTGCTTTTTTATTTTTTGTGTATCTGTGTATTCTTGATTTGAGGTTACCATGAGGCTTGCAAATACTATCTTACAACCCATGATTTTAAGCTGATAACAACTTAATTCTGTTTGCATAAACAAACAAGCAAAAAGAAAACTAATGAAAACTCTACACTTTAACTTTGCCACCCCCACTTTTTAATAGAAAGAACAAAGCCTCATGAAGCCACCACATCCAGCCCCAACTGCAGAGTTTTTAAATGACCAGTCTCAGCGCTAGCCATGTTTCAGCCCACCGAATCCTCTCACATGCTGCTGATGGGAATGGGAATCATGCTTGAACTTTCTGGCAAGCAGCTGAATCATGCATAGAACTTAAGGAGGGTTCTGCTCTCGACCTGCTAATCCCACTTCTAGGAATCTCTCCTCTGACATAATTTAAAAAGGGATCAGAGGTTTATGTCCCAGCATCTGAAATTCATTCCATCATTATAATAATAATAGCAACAATAATCAAAGGAAACAGTATAAATGTCCAACAGGAGGCAATTGGTAAAACATATTAAGAGTGAAGGATAGGTCAGGTGTGGTGGCTCACACCTGTAATCCCAGCACTTTGGGAGGCTGAGGCAGGTAGATCACATGAGGCCAGGAGTTAGCAGCATGGCCAACATGACGAAACCCTGAATCTACTAAAAATACAAAAACTAGCTGGGTGAGGTGGTGTGAGCCTGTAATCCCAGCTACTCAGGAGGCTGAGGCGGGAGGATTGCTCAAACCCAGGAGGTGGAGGCTGCAGTGAGCTGAGATCATGCCACTGCACTCAAACCTGGGCAACAGAGAGAAACTCTGTTTCAAAAAAAGAAAAGAAAGAAAAAGAGTGAAGGGTGATAGAATGTTTACTGCCTATGTCTTGAAACGTTGTAGTTATTATTTTTAATTGGCTCATCTTTTGTCCTTCTACTTAAGACTGTTTACACATCATAGTCACAGTGTTATAATATTCTGTGTTTTTTAGTGTACTTAGTATTGCCAGTGAGTTTTGTACCTTCAGATGATGTCTCGTTGCTCATTAACATGATTTTCTTTCAGATTGAACAACTCTCTTTGCATTTCTTTTGGACAGGTCAAGTGTTGATGAAACCCCTTACTTAGCTTTTGTTTATCTGGGTAAGTATTTCTCCCTCATGTTTGAAGGATATTTTCACCAGATATACTATTCTAGGGTAACAGTTATTTTCCCTCAGCACTTTATTTATTTGTTTGTTTGTTTGTTTATCTTTTTTAAAAAAGACAGGGTTTCACCGTGTTGGTCAGGCTGGTCTTGAATTCCCGACCTCAGGTGATCCGTCCGCCTTGACCTCCAAAATGCTTGGATTACAGGCGTGAGCCACCATGCCCGGCCTGTTTGTTTATCTTTTGAGATGGAGTCTTTCTTTTTTTTTTGAGTTGGAGTTTTGCTTTTGTTGCCCAGTCTGGAGTGCAATGGCATGCTCTCGCCTCATCACAACCTCCGCCTGCTGGGTTCAAACAATTCTCCTGCCTCAGCCTCCTGAGTAGCTGGGATTACAGGCATGTGCCACCACACCTGGCTACTTTTTTTTTTGTATTTTTAGTAGAAATGGGGGTTTCTCCATGTTGGTCAAGCTGGTCTTGAACTCACGACCTCAGGTGATCCGCCCACCTCCGCCTCCCAAAGTGCTGGGATTACAGGTGTGAGCCACCGCGCTCGACCAAGATGGAGTCTTTCTCTGTTGCCCAGGCTGCAGTGCAGTGGCGCAATCTCAGTTCACTGCAACCTCCGCCTCCTGGGTTCAGGTGATCCTCCTGCCTCAGCCTCCCAAGTAGCTGGGACTACAGGTGTGTGTCACCACACCGGCTAATTTTTGCATTTTTAGGAGAGACGAGGTTTCACCATATTGGCCAGGCTATCTCAAACTCCTGACCTCTTGATCCACCCGCCTCAGCCTCCCAAACTGCTGGGATTACAGGCATGAGCCACCTCACCTGGACTCTTTCAGCACTTTAAATATGTCATCCACTCTCTCCTGGCCACTGAAAAGTCTGCTGCCAGGTGTACTGGAGGTCAATGGGATGTGATTTGTTTCTTTTCTCATGCTGCTTTTAGGACACTCTTTATCCTTGTCCTTTGGGAGTTTGATTACTAAATGCCTCGAGGTAGTCTTCTTTGGAGTAAATCTGCTTGGTGTTCTAGAACCTTTTTGTATTGGATATGGATATCTTTCTCTAGGTTTGGGAAGTTCTCTATTATGATCCCTCTGAATAAACTCTCTTTTCTTTTCTTTTTTTTTTTTTTTTTGAGACAGAGTCTCGCACTGTTGCCTAGGCTGGAGTGCAATGGCGTGATCTCAGCTCACTGCAACCTCTGCCTCCCGGGTTCACACGATTCTCCTGTCTCAGCCTCCCGAGTAGGTGGGATTACAGGAGCCCGCCACCACGCCCAGCTAATTTTTTGTATTTTTAGTAGAGACGGGGTTTCTCTATGTTGGCAAGACAGGTCTCGAACTCCTGACCTTGTGATCCGCCTGCCTCAGCCTCCCAAAGTGCTGGGATTACAGGTGTGAACCACTGTGCCCGGCAGAATAAACTTTCTAGCCCTCTCTTTCTTCACCTCTTCTTTAAGGCCAGTAACTCGGATTTGTCTTTTTGAGGCTATTTTCTAGATCCTTTAGGTGTGCTTTATTTTTTATTCTTTTTTCTTTTGTCTCCACTGACTGCGTATTTTCAAATAGCTTGTCTTCAAGCTCACTAATTCTTTCTTCCTCTTGACCAGTTCTTTTTTGTTTTGTTTTGGTTTTTCAGTCTTGCTCTGTTGCCCCGGCTGGAGTATACTGGCACAACTCAGCTCACTGTAACCTCCACCTCTCAGGTTGAAGAGATTCTCCTGCCTCAGCCTCCTAAGTATCGGGGATAACAGGCGCCTGCCACCACACCTCGCTGATTTTTGTATTTTTAGTAGAGACAGGTTTTCACCATGTTGGCCAGGCTGGCCTTAACTCCTGACCTCAGGTGATCCACCCACCTTGGCCTCCCAGAGTGCTGGGATTACAGGCGTGAGCCACTGTGCCCGGCTGTGCTTGATCAATTCTGCTGTTAAGAGACTCTTATGCCGCCTGTAATCCCAGCACTTTGGAAGGCCACGGCGGACAGATCACGAGGTCAGGAGATTGAGACCATCCCGGTCAACATGGTGAAACCTCGTCTCTACTAAAAATACAAAAATTAGCTGGGTATGGTGGCAGGCACCTGTAGTCCCAGCTACTCTGGTGGCTGAGACAGGAGAATTGCTTGGGAGCAATTCCTAGAACCTGGGAGGCAGAAGTTGCAGTGAGCCGAGATCGCACCATTGCACTCCAGCCTGGGCAATGAGAGCGAAACTCCATCTCAAAAAAAAAATAGAAAAGAGAGACTCATGCATGCTTCAGTATGTGAATTGCATTTTTTACCTTCAGAATTTCTGCTTGATTTTTTAAAATTATTTCCATCCCTTTGTTAAATGTATCTGATAGAAGTCTGAATTCCTTCTGTGTTTTCTCGAATTTCTTTGAGTTTCCTCAAAACAGCTCTTTTGAATTTACTGTCTGAAAGGTCACACGTCTGTTTCTCCAGGAGTGGTCCCTGGTGCCTTGTTTAGTTCGTTTGACAAGGACACGTTTTCCTGGATGGTTCTGATGCTTACTGAAGTTCGTTGGTGTCATTGAAGAGTCAGGTATTTATTGTAGTCTTGGAGGTCTGGGCTTGTTTGCACCTGTCCTTCTTGGGAAGACTTTCCAAGTATTCCACAGGATTTGGGTGTTGTGATCCAAGCTATGTGTACAATAGGGGGCACCCCAAGCCCAGCAATGCTGTAGTTCCTGCTGACTCATAGAGGTACCGCTTTGGTGGTTTTAGATAAGATCAGAGTTCTCTGGATGACCAGGCAGAGACCCTTATTCTCTTCCCCTACTTTCTCCCAAATACTCTCTCTCTCTCTTTCTCTCTCTCTCTCTTTTTTCTCTCTCTCTCTCTGTCTCTGTCTCTCTCCTGAGCTACCTGGTCCTGGTCCTAAAGGAGGATGACAAAAGCACCCCCTGTGGCCACTACCACTGGAACTGGACTGGGTCAGACTTGAAGCCAGCAGAGCACTGGGTGTTGCCCAAGGCCTCCTGCAACCGCTGCCTGGCGACTCCCTATGTTCACTCAAGTCCCTCGGGCTCTCTGATTAGCAGGTGGTGAAGCCAGCCAGGCTTGTGTCCTTCCCTCCAGGGTGGCGAGTTCTCCTGGGCCTCAAGTGGGTCCAGAGATGCCATCTGGGAGCTAGGGACAGGAGTCTAAAACCTTAGAAGTCTTGCTGTTGTTCTCTGTGGCAGAGGCAGGCCTCAAACCACAAGACACTGTCCTCCCCCGCTCCTCCCCTTTCCACAGGCAGAGGAGCCCCACCCCAGGGCCACCACCGAAGGTCCATAGGGAGTCCTGCCAGGCCACTGCTGACATTCGCTTCATTTCCCATTTGCCCCGAGAATACTTGCTGATGGCGCTTTTGGCTGCGGCAGTTACTCGGAGACAACTTTGCCACAAAATATCTCACTTTTATTATTATTTTCACATTGTTTTAGTGTATCAACTTTGAAAACAAAAGACATCTTTCTATGTATAGCATTCTGGTTTTAGTAGTGATATTTCCACTTACAAAATAGAGTAATTCTGGATCGCGGAAAATGTCAAATCCTAGAAAACACAGCATTCCTACGCTTGATGTTAACATCATTCTCCAACAGTTTTTGGCCAAAGATTCGTTTAATGAATCCGATTTTTCTAAAATAGATGATTCTAATGATTCAGATGTTTCTGATGATGTTAGCTCTGTTTAGAAATAACTCCAAGAACAGTTTTTATATTTTATTTTTACATTGATAATCAGTCAGATTTGCTTCCGCCTCAAAGAGCATGTTTATGTAAAATTAAACGAGTGCTAGCAGGCAGTGAGCTGCACTTATTTTTCCTAAACGAGAAAAGAGTGAAGGCCCAAAAGCTCTTCCATCAGCTTGTGGTGGCTGCTGTCAGGCCTGTCTCTCCTCCCAGGGCGCCAGGCTCCCCCGTGGCTCAGAGCGGGCCCGGAAATGCCATCCAAGAGCAAAGCTCTGGAATCAAAACCCCAAGGGCCCGCTTGGTGTTCTACCCCACTGTGGATAGGCTGGTGCCTAAGATGCAAGAAAAAATCCCCCCCTGGCCCGGCACGGTGGCTCACACCTGTAATCCCAGCACTTTGGGAGGCCAAGGCGGGTGGATCACCTGAGGTCAGGAGTTCAAGACCAGCCTGACCAAAATGACGAAACCTTGTCTCTACTAAAAATACAAAAATTAGCCAGATGTGGTGGTGCACGTAATCCCAGCTTCTCAGGAGGCTGAGGCAGGAGAATCGCTTGAACCTGGGAGGCGGTGGTTGCAGTGAGTCCAGATTGCATCACTGTACTCCAGGCTGGGCGACAGAGCAAGACTCTATCTCAAAAATAAATAAATACATAAAAATAAGTAGATGGAAGTATAAAGAAATGCAAGGACATGGTTAACAAAAAAGGACAGTGACTAAGATATGATCATAAAGGGAAATGGGGCCAGGTGCAGTGGTTCGTGCCTGTAATCCCCAAACTTTGGGAAGCCAAGGCAGGAGAATTGCTTAGCCCAGGAGTTCAAGACCAGCCTGGGCAACACAGGAAGACTCTATCTCTACAAAAAATTCAAAAATTAGCCAGGTGTGGTGGCGCATGCTCATAGTCCCACATACTCAAGAGGCTGAGGTGGGAGGATCACTTGAGCCTGGGAGGTCAAGGCTGCAGGGAACCATGATCAGGCCACTACACTCCAGCCTGGATGACAGAGCCAGACCTTCTTTAAAAAAAAAAAAAAAAAAAAAAAAAATGAGTGGGTAGGGGAGCTAGAGGAGGGATACAGGGGGTCGGGGGATTGGGAAGGGATAACATTAGGAGAAATACCTAACGTAGATGACAGGGGGGATGGATGCAGCAAACCACCACAGCATGTGTATACCTATGTAACAATCCTGCATGATCTGCACATGTACATCAGAACTTAAAGTATAATAATAATTAAAAAAAAAAAAAGTAAGGTGTTGGGGGCAGAACACCAGTGGTGCTTCTAGTGTTCGTTTTATAATTATTCTGTCCATTTTTGTCTCATGCATTTTTGTATATGTGTTTTATTTTATAATTATTTAAACGTTCCAAACAAAATGAAACCAGGAGTGCTTGCCACTCTCAGACCTGCAGGTGAAGGATGTACTGCAGGAGGAGGCAAAGCCATCCCTAAAGGGAAGCCTGAGTTGCCTGAAGAAACAGTGAGCAATCACGTGGTAAACGTGAGGAAATTCAGCCGGGCATGGTAGCTCATGCCTGTAATCCCAGTACTTTGGGAGGCCAAGGTGGGTGGATCATCTGATATCAGGAGTTCGAGACCAGCCTGGCCAACATGGTGAAATCCCATCTCTACTAAAAATACAAAAAATTAGCCAGGTGTGGTGGCAGGTTCCTGTAATCCCAGCTACTCAGGAGGCTGAGGCAGGAGAATCGCTTGAACCTGGGAGGCAGAGGTTGCAGTGAGCCAAGGTTGCGCCATTGCACTCCAGCCTGGGCTACAGAGTGAAAGTCCATCTCAAAAAAAAAAAAAAAAAAAAGTGAGGAAATTCAAACAAGCCCCGTTGCCATAGTAAGGTAGAATTTGAGGCTGCAATAAAGAAGAGAACAAACCTAAAATACAGAACAGGCCAGGCAAAAGAAGATGGCCACACTGAAGTGCTCTGAGGTCTTTCTTGCAGTATTTGGGAAAGGGGAAAATATATTGTTTAATTATACATTCTGTTAAGCTACATATGCGTTAAAGCCCGCTATATACTGTTTATAAAAGACACATCTAAGTCATAAGATACAGCAAGTCTGAAAGTCAAAGGATGAAAAAAGATATAGCAGGTAAATATCAACAACCTCTCAAAAAACCTCAGCATATCTTTATTAATATCAGACAAGAACGGAGTTTGCAGCTGCTGTTGTGGTTGTTGTTATTGTTTTTGTTGTTGTTGTTATGGGGTCTTGCTCCATTGCCCAGGCTGGAGTGTAGGGGCACAATCATGGCTCACTGCAGCCTCGACCTCCTGGGCTCAAGTAATCCTCCTGTTTCAGCCTCCTGAGTAGCTAGGACTACAGGCATACACGGTCATGCCCGGCTAAGTTTTTAAATGTTTTTGTAGCGACAGGGTCTTACTATGTTCCCCAGGCTGGTCTTGAATTCCTGGGCTCAAGTGATCCTCCTGCCTCAGCCTCCCAAAGCGCCGGGATCACAGATGTAATCCACCACAACTTCCGGCTATTAATGAATCAACAAGATTAAAAACTCAACAAAGGTATGGAAGATTTGAATGACAAAATTAATAAACGTTAATATGTAGAATGCTGCACCAAACAATTTAGAGACCCCCATCTCTAAGAAATACACACTGCTCTGATACACATCTCTAAAGAATATACATTGCTCTCAAACGCACATGTAACATTTACCAAAAATGACCGTATGCTAGTCACAGAGCAAGTCTCAAGTAATACTGGCCATTCAGTATCACACAGACCATAATCTTTGACTATAATGCAATTATGTTATTAGTTATTCACCAAAAATAAAAATAAAAACTTTCCATACATTTGAGAGTTTAAAACATAATCTTTCAAAATAAATCAGGTCTGGGAATTGGAGGAGTATATGGGAATATAGATTTTAAAAAGACTGGCCACGTTAATAATTGCTGCCGAACCTGGCTAATAGGTACCCACGGGGTTCATTATATAATCTCTTATCTTCTATATATTTACATTTTTCCATAACAAAAAGCTTTTTAAGCATGGTAGTGTGCACCTAGAATCCCAGCACTTTGGGAGGTTAAAGTGGGAGAATGACTTGAGCCCAGGAGTTCAAGACCAGCCTGGCAACATAGCAAGACCCCATCTCTAAAGAAATTAAACAGGCCCTCAGCAAAACCTGCGTCCTGTCCTCTCGCTTTCCTCCCCCAGACGGCATGAGCGTCACCGCTCGCTCCACCACCTCCACCAACTGCCGACCCCTGGGCTCCATGCAGCCGCCCAGCTACAGGGCCTGGCTGGTCAGCAGCACAGCCAGCATCTATACAGTTGCTGAGGGCCCAGGCTCTCAGATCTCTGTGTGCCACTCCACCAGCTTCCAGGGTGCCTTGGGGCCTGGGGGCCTGGCCACATGGATGGCCAGGGGTGCTGGCGGGAATAGGGGCCATCCAGAACCAGAAGGAGACCATTCAAGGCCTGAACAACTGCCTGACCTCCCACCTGGACAGAGTGAGGAGCCTGGAGACCAAGAATCGGGGGCTGGAGAGGAAAATCCAGGAGTACCTGGAGAAGAAGGGACCCCAGCTCAGAGACTGGGGGACATTACTTCAAGACCATCGAGGACCAGAGGGCTCAGATCTTTGCAAATTCTGTGGATAATGCCCACATCATTCTGCAGACTGACAATCCCCATCTTGCTGCTGATGAGACAGAGCTGGCCGTGTGCCCATCTGGAGAGCAGCATCCGTGGGCTCTGCTAGGTCAATGATGACACCAGTGTCACTCGGCTGCAACTGGAGACAGAGATCGAGGTTCTCGAGGAGGAGCTGCTGTTCACGAAGAAGAACCATGAGGAGGGAGTGAAAGGCCTACACACCCTGACTGCCAGCTCTGGGTTAACGGTGGAGGTAGATGTCCCCACATCACAGGACCTCACTGAGGTCATGGCAGACATCCAGGCCCAATACGACAAGCTGACTCAGAAGAACGGAGAGGAGCTGAGCCACACTGAGGAGGGCACCACAGTGGTCACCACATGGTCCGCCAAGGTCAGAGCTGCTGAGATGACGCTCACAAAGCTGTGATGTACAGTCCAGTCCTTGGGGACCGACCTGGACGCCATGAGAAGTCTGAAGGTCTGCTTGGAGAACAGCCTGAGGGAGGTGAAGGCGCTATGCCCTGCAGACAGAGCAACTCACCGGTATCCTGGTGCACCTGGAGTTGGAGCTGGCACAGACCCAGGCAGAGGAGCATCACCAGACCCAGGAGTACAAGGCCCTGCTGAACATCCAGGTCAGGCTGAAGGCTGAGATCGCCACCTACCGCCACCTGCTGGAAGACAGCGAGGACTTCGATCTTGGTGATGCCATGGAGAGCAGCAACTCCATGCAAAGGACCACCATCCAACAGACCACCGCCTCCCCGCCACTGGCCACCAGGATAGGGGATGGCAAAGTGGTGTATGAGACCAACTACATCAAAGTTCCGAGGCACTGAGTCAGCAGAAGCAGGGACCCTTTGGGGAGAAGGCCGATAAAAAGTTCCGAGAGGCCGGGCGCGGTGGCTCACACCTATAATCCAAGCACTTTGGAGGCCAAGGCAGACGGATCACCTGAGGTCGGGAGTTCAACACCAGCCTGACCAACATGGTGAAACCCCGTCTTTAAAATAAAATAAAATAAAAGTTCCGAGGTCACTGGGGGGAAAAAAAAAATAAGAAAAAAAAAGTTGGTTTTTTGGTTTTTTTGGGTTTTTTTGAGACGGAGTTTTGCTATTGTTGCCCAGGCTGGAGTGCAATGGCACGATCTCAGCTCACTGCAACCTCCACCTCCCAGGCTCAAGCAATTCTCCCTTAGCCTCCTGAGTAGCTGGGATTACAGGAACGAACCACTACGCCTGGCTAATTTTGTAGTAGAGACAGGTGTCTCCATGTTGGTCAGGCTGGTCTCAAACTCCCAACCTCAGGTGATCTGCCCGCCTCGGCCTCCCAAAGTGCTGGGATTACAGGCATGAACCACCATGCTGGGCAACAAAAAGTTTTTTAAAAAAACATATTCTTTAAAAAAAAAAAAACATATTCTCAGTCAGGCTCGGTGGCTCACGCTTATAATCCCAGCACTTTTGGAGGCTGAGGCAGGCGGATCACAAGGTCTGGAGTTTGAGACTAGCCTGGCCAACATGGTGAAACCCCATCTCTATTAAAAATACAAAAATTAGCTGGGCATGGTGGCGGGCACCGGAATCCCAGCTACTCGAGAGGCTGAGGCAGGAGAATCGCTTGAACCCGGGAGGCGGAGGTTGTGGTGAGCCAAGATAGCACCACTGCACTCTAGCCTGGGTGATAGAGCAAGACTCCATCTCAAAAAAAAAAAAAAAACATATTCTTGTCAAATAATTAAAAGTAATTTCAAAATACTTAGACATAGGCCAGGTGCGGTGGCTCACACCTGTACTCCCAGCTACTTGGGAGGCTGGGCAAGAGGATCCCTTGAGCCCAGGAATTTAAAGCTGCAGTCAGACATGAACTCCAGCCTGGGTGACAGAACAAGATCCTGTCTCGGCTGGGTGCGGTGGCTCACACCTCTAATCCCAGCACTTAGGAAGCCAAGGCAGGTGGATCATGAGGTCAAGAGATCGAGACCATCCTGGCCAACGCGGCGAAACCCTGTCTCTACTAAAAATACAAAAATTAGCTGGGCATGGTGGCAGGCACCTGTAATCCCAGCTACTTGGGAGGCTGAAGCAGGAGAATCGCTTGAACTCAGGAGGCAGAGGTTGCAGTGAGGGAGATCGCGCCACTGCACTCCAGTCTAGCAACAGAGTGAGACTCCATCTCAATAAAATAAACATCAAAATTAAAAATTAAAGATCCTGTCTCCAAAAAATAAAAAATAGGCCGGGTGCAGTGGCTTATATCTGTAATTGCGGCACTTTGGGAGGCTGAGGCGGTTGAATCACCTGAGGTCAGGAGTTCAAGACCAGCCTGACCAACATGGAAAAACCCCTTTTCTACTAAAAATACAAAATAAGCCAGGCTTGGTGGCACACACCTGTAATCCCAATACTTAGGAGGCCTGGACAGGCAGATTACTGGAACCCAGTAGTTTGAGACCAGCTTGGGCAACATGGAGAAATCCTGTCTCTACAAAAAATACATAAATTATGGGCCTGGTGCGGTGGCTCAAGCCTGTAATCCTAGCACTTAGGGAGGCCAAGACTGGCAGATCACAAGGTCAGGAGATCGAGACCATCCTGGCTAACACAATGAAACCTCGTCTCTACTAAAAATACAAAAATGAGCTGGGCGTGGTGGCATGCGCCTGTAATCCCAGCTACTCGGGAGGCTAAGGCAAGAGAATCACTTGAACCTGGGAGGTGGAGGTTGCAGTGAGCCGAGATCATGCCACTGCACTCCAGCCTGGATGGCTGAGTAAGACTCCGTCTCAAAAAAATAAATACAAAAATTAGTTGGGTGTGGTGGTGCACCCCACGGTCCCAGCTACTCTAGAGGCTGAGGTGGGAGGATCACCTGAGCTGGAGGGAGGTCGAGGCTGCAGTGAACCGTAATCACACCACTGCACTGCAGCCTGGGCAACAGAGTGAGACTCAGACTCAAAAAAAAAAAAGAAAAACAACACCCTGGCGTGGTAGCTTACTCCTATAATCTCAACACTTTAGGAAGCTGAGGTAGGCAGAATGCTTGAGCCCAGGAGTTCGAGACAGCCTGGGTAACAGAGGGAGACCCTGTCTCTACAAGAAAATACAGAAATTAGCAGGGTGTGGCAGCACACACCTGTAGTCTCAGCTACTCAGGAGGATGAGGTGGGCAGATTGAGCTTGAGCCTGGGAGGTCAAGGTTACAGTGAACCCTGATTGCACCACTGTACTCAAGCCTAGGCGACTCAGTGAGATTCTGTCTCAAAAAAAAAATCGGAAGCAAATAGCCAAAATATTAAAAAGAAAATAATCTTGTTGGAGGGTGTATATGTGTTTTTATATCATTTTTGTGTTTTTCTTCAGGCATCAAATGTTTGAAAATTAGTAATTAAAAGCAAAACAAACAGACTGCTGGGATGCCCTAGTGCTGCCTGCCTGGTGCCAGCAGGGCAGGGGAGCAACAGCGAGAGGGCACCGTTTTCCATCTCTGCCTGGAATCCCAGCATCTCTGACCTCCTCCACCCCATACCCTGTGTCCCCAGGACTCAGTGTCCCCCCCCCCCCCCGACAACAGGCCTGGCTGGCACTGCCCAGATCCCTAGAGGTCACCTGCCCTCCAGCCAGAGGTGGTCCCTGGACACTGAGAAGCAGAAATCCAGAGGGGCCTGCTCCTACACAGATGCCCACTGGGCCCCCAGACACTGGCCTCACCCTAGACCTGCAGGGAGCCCCCAGTTTTCAAGACTCATTACCGACCTCACCGACTGACTTCTCCAGAAGGGGCTTTTGTCCCCCTCTCAGGGCAGCTGAAGGCTGACTGTGACCAGAGGCTCTGTCCAGCAGAGCCTTGGGCCGACAGCACCTACAGCGCTGGTCTCATTCGCAGACAGGCCTGTGCTTCTACCCAGTTTTTATATTGACCACTTTTTCATTCATTTATGTGCAGAGCCTTCCTGATTAAAGTTTTGAGGTTTACCTGTTGGCTAAAGAAGAAAAGAGTAGAGAAGAGAGCTTGACCCACCGGCTTAAGGGATGCTGGTGTGCAGAGGTAGACAGGCATAGGGCTACAGAGATGGGACGTTTGAGGTGGAAGCTGCAGGAGGTCAAGCCAGGGAGGTGGCCCCAGGGCTCACCCCCGATCGTGGGGACCTATGGGACAGGTGAGGACTGTGAGTGTAAACTGCAGACAACAGATGCCCACAGCTTCTCCTGAGGGTCGCTCCCGGACTGCCCCTTCTCTCCAACAGGGATGGGATCACCCCGGCACTGCGGTGAGGGTGCTGGAGCATCCTGGGGAATCTGGGGGACCCAGAGTCTGCCACCTTTGGCTGCCTTGATCATGATGCTGGCTTGGAAGTGTCTGAATGCAACAGATAGACGCTGGCTGCTGGCACAAAGCTATCAAGGCCATGGGAGCCCCAGTGCTGAGGAGGGCTGGCCCGGAAGGGGAGCTCGTCTTGGTTCCACAGTCACAGTCTGGGTCCCTGGTCCTAGACAGGAGTTAGGGCCAAGCCCCAGCTCCTGCCATCTGTCTGCAGTGGTCAGGAGACAGTGGACCATGCTTCAAGCCCATCTCCACGCCAGGTATCCAGCCTGGGCCACAGATTTACAACGGAAAGGCTGCGGGACTGAACGGTGGAACCTGAGCCACGGTGTGGACGCTGGGCGGACTCCCGAGCTCCAGGAGGGTCTTGGCCCAACCTGCCTCACTCTCGGTGTTTCCTTCCCAGCCTTCCCGGCTCGCCGCAGGCCTCAGAGGACCCTCAAAGCCTTGGTTTTCCCCTCCCTCAGAAGACAGGAAACGGAGTTAGGAGTTTATCGCAGTGTCGCAGCCCAAGAGCCCAAATTGTCCCAAGCCCAGTCCACCCGCGCCCTCCAGCAGCTCCGCTTTCAGAGCAGGCGCGGAGACGCAGGCCACGACCGCGAGGTGGCGCCAGGCAGCCACGAGAGACTCGCAGGGTCAGGCTCACATGGGCCACCGTCAGCACTACTCTTCTGCTCCCCCAAGTCGGCACCCACGGCGCCCGTGCCTCCACGCTGCCGGCTGCTGCAGGTCGAATCCCTCCCAACTCCCGCCCGCAAGGGGACCCCAGTTTACACCGGAGCAGGCGGCTGGGCACCCCGGTGCAGCCACAGGAGCGTCCTTGCGGAAGGAGCCTGGGGACCGCTGCCGCCCATCAATTGCGTCGCACGCCCTCCGTGCAGGGCCGGTCGGAGTGCATCTTGTTCCTTCTGATTGTGAAGAGAGAGGAGAGAACAGAACATGGACCCAAACACTGGCACTAGCAGAGCTCTGCTAGGGGCCGATGCCTTAGGCAGTACAGTACTGGTCTTCTTGATTGGGGGGCTCCCGTGGCCTGCCATTCCGTGTGTGGAGGGATTTCCTGCTCTACCCAGGCTGTCCAGCTCACCAGTGGTGGAGCTGGCATTGGCGCTCTGGTCCACACCTGGGCTACTCAACTCCATGGAAAGGCAGAGGTGCTGACCAGGTACCTGGCACCTGCCTGACCAGAAGCCCAGGATCCTCCTGCCTGAGCAAGCTGGGGTGCCCAGGACAGGCCCACCCAGAACTGGAGACCTCCCTTCACACACTACTCCACCCTGCTGTCCATCCCCCAGTCCTGGGAAGAGGAATCAGAAAGAACAGGGGCTTTGGAGCCCCAGAGATCTGGATTAAAGCAGGTTCCGCCGCTAATGGCTGTGTGATCTTAGACAAGTCATTCAGCTTTCCTCATGCCCACCTAGAGAAGTGCTGTAACTATCAGAAACCACATGCATGACATAAAACACCTGGTGTATGCAGACATTCAATAAACTATTATTATTTCAGGAGTATTGATTGACTCCTATTTTGTGCCAGGCCCTCTGCTGGGGTTCAGGGAAGCCCAGAGGTGAATGAGCTGTGACTGCTGCCCTGCAGGAAGGACTGTTGGGCAAGATAAGAGATCCAGGAGAGGGAGACGTGGGTTTGCCTGAAGGGAACCAAGAAGGGGCTGACCTTGAATGTGCCGCAGGTGACAGTCACCATCACTGTCTTTATGGAGTGCATGCTCTGTGCCAGGTTCTTCACCTACATTCATTCAACGAATAGGTATTGAGGCCCTTTTGAGTTCCAGGTCCTCTGCTGGGAGCTGGGCATAGCCATACACAATGGTGACCACCCACTGAGTGGAGCAGACAGCCTAGTGGGGGAATAGATCTCAAAGAAGTCATGACATCCTCCCTAAAAATAAAGAATAGAGGGGGGAAAAAGACGTAAAAAGAAGAAGTTATGGGCCGGGCGTGGTGGCTCACGCCTGTAATCCAAGCACTTTGGAGGCCAAGGCGGGTGGATCACCTGAGGTCGGGAGTTCAAGACCAGCCTGACCAACACGGTGAAACCCTGTCTTTGAAAAAAAAAAAAAAAAAAGAAGTTATGATACAAACACACTCTGCAATTGAGGCAAGTGCCTCAGAGGGAAACGTCTGGAGTCAGAACCTCAGAAAGCACAGCAGGGGTAGGTGGTGATGCCAGCAGTAAGAAGGGGTGTCGGTAACACATTTTCAAACAAAAGAACTAACTAAAAGCCAGACTGCTCTTTAGGATCGCCACACACAAGCAACTCTAAACAATGTCCTCCCCCTGCAAATTCTTTTAGTGGTTTAAAACCTCAGCAATTGCTTCCCTTACTGTTGACTTTTAATAACCTATATGTAAGTTTCAAATTAACACATTTTTATTACTTATTCTTTCATAAACATTGATTTTACCTGGAATTTAATTGAGAGAATTGCCAGTTATTTTAGCCAATCCCCAGCGCAGAAGGACCCAGCTGCCCCTGTCCATATGGATTCAGAATTGTTTACACTCACTGCGGAGAAAAGCGGTGTCTAGAATCCCTGTTGTACTATATTGTTCTGTATTTAAACACTGGGTTTGAAATAAACATTGGTAGCATAATTTTATGTGGTCACTTGGGAGTTTTTATTTGTTTAAAGTTTTCCACTGGGAAGATACTCGAAAGCTGTTACAATCAGTCTCAAAGAAACACAGATATTGACAGTACTGTAATTTCTGGAATTTATTGTGAAATGAATTTTTTTCTGAATTTCTGCCAAACTTATCCTTATGTTTAAGGCTTTCCCTAACTATTTGTGTATCTATTGCCTCATGTAAAAAGAAACATTTCCAAATAAAAATTAATAAGAAGCGGTTTTTGGTCAACTATGATGGAAGATAATCAAATCTTCTCTGACAAATCTGCCTACACTATAACATGAATATGCAAAGATCAGTTGTGACAGTCTTGACAAATTTGCAGAAGGTAGGAAAATAAAATGTAATGTTGCTCAATGCTGCAATAGATCTAGATACTCACTTTTCTCTTTTGTCAAAAAACGCATTAATGTAATTTAAAAGTATTAGCCTATTACTTTTTTCTTTTTTCTTTTTTTTTTTTTTTTTTTCGAGATGGAGTCTCACTCTGTCGCCAGGCTGAAGTGCAGTGATGTGATCTTGGTTCACTGCAACCTCCACCTCCCGGGTTCAAGGGATTCTCCTGCCTCAGCCTCCTGTGTAGCTGGGAATACAGAGGCACGCCACCACACCCAGCTAATTTTTGTATGTTTAGTAGAGACAGGGTTTCGCCATGTTGGTCAGGATGGTCTTGATCTCTTGACCTCGTGATCTACCCACCCACCTCAGCCTCCCAAAGTGCCAGGATTACAGGTGTGAGCCACCACACTGGCCTCTTTTTTTTTATTATTATTTATTATTTTGTTTTATTTTATACTAGGATCATTGTATATATATGAAATTCAATGAAAGAAAATTTTTGGCCAGGTGCGGTGGCTCACACCTGTAATCCCAACACTCCAGGAAGCTGAAGCAGGAGGATGGCTTGAGCTTAGGCATTCAAGACCAGCCCAGGCAACATAATGCAACCCAGTCTCTAGTAAAAATTTAAAAAGTGAGCCTGTAGCTCCAGCTATTCAGGAGGCTCAAGTAGGAGGGTCACCTGAGCCCTGGGTGATTGAGGCAGTGAGCTAGGATTGTACCACTGCACTCCAGCCTGGGTGACAGAGTGAGACACTGTCTCAAAAAAAAAAGTGCCGGGCATGGTGGCTCATGCCTGTAATCCCAGCACTTTGGGAGGCTGAGGCGGGTGGATCACCTGAGATCGGGAGTCTAGACCAGCCTAACCAACATGGTGAAACCCCGTCTTTAAAAAAAATATTTAAAAAAAAAGGAAAGAAATAACCTTTTTTTTTTTTTTTTTTTTTTGAGACCGAGTTTTGCTCTTGTTGCCCAGGCTGTAGTGCAGTGGTGCAATCTCAGCTCACCGCAACCTCCGCCTCCTGGGTTCAAGCGATTCTCCTGCCTCAGCCTCCTGAGTAGCTGGGATTACAGGCACATGCCACCACACCCAGCTAATTTTGTATTTTTAGTAGAGACGGAGTTTCTCCATGTCGGACAGGCTGGTCTCGAACTCTTGACCTCAGGTGACCCGCCCGCCTCGGCCTCCCAAAGTGCTGGGTTTGCAGGCACGAGCCTCCATGCCTGGCCAGAAAGAACTTTTTTTACTGCATTTTTATTGGTCATTATTATTCAAGTCATTATCATTATTGAAAGTGTAATGTTGAATAAAAGAGAGGTGTTAAAAAATATATCTGCTGTATGCTGTCCAAAAAACCTAAGAAAATTATCTGCTCTAGGTATGAAATACTGTAGGTATGACTTTGCAGTCAGGGAAGGCTTCCTGGAGTAAGCAACATCCCACCTGAAAGGGTGGGTTGGAGGTGACCAGGAAAGTGTGATGAGGAGGGTGCTGCAGGCAGAGAGAAGAGTATGTGCAAAGGCCCTGAGTCAAGAAGGTGGGTGTGCAGAAGAAACTCAACACTACCACTGTGGCTAGAGCAGAGTAAGCAAGGGGAAGGGCCCAGCAGAACCATGGGATTCAGGCAGGATTTGTTGTTCTGTGAGAAAAAGCAAAATAATGACTCAAACAAGCTCAGCACTTAATTGTTTTCCATAACCAAAGCCAGAAGGTAGGTAGGCAGGCAATCTAGGGCCAGTGTATGTTCTTCTATGGTAGTGCTCCACCAGCCTCAGGAATGACTTCCTCCTGCTGGTCCAAGATGGCTGTCACAGTGTCAGCCATCTTGTCTTCATTCTTATCAGCAGGCAAGAGGAAGGGTCAAAAGAACCCTGCCCCATCCCTACCTAAGAATACTACATTTCTGTCTGCATCCAACTGGCCAGGATTTAGTCACGTAGTCCTACCCAGTCCCAAAGGAGGCTGGGAATTGGGATCTTTATTTAAATGGCCTTGCGCCCAGCTACAAATTGAAAAGAATGGCTGAGGGAGGAGCAACTGTTCTGCCTCGTCATGAAAAGAATGTTGGTCTTTATTCTAAAAGCAATGGTGAGCAACTTTTGATCATAGACTAGTGTGATCATACTTGCATTTTAAGATAGTAAGGAATGGGCCGGGCACAGTGGCTCACACCTGTAATCCCAGCACTTTGGGAGGCCGAGGCAGGAGGATCACCTGAGGTCAGGAGTTCAGGACCAGCCTGGCCAACATGGTGAGACCCCGTCTCTACTAAAAATATAAAAAATTAGTAGGGCCGGGCGCGGTGGCTCACGCCTGTAATCCCAGCACTTTGGGAGGCCGAGGCGGGTGGATCACGAGGTCAAGAGATCGAGACCATCCTGGTCAACATGGTGAAACCCCGTCTCTACTAAAAATACAAAAAAAAAAAAAAAAAATTAGCTGGGCGTGGTGGCACGCGCCTGTAGTCCCAGCTACTCGGGAGGCTGAGGCAGGAGAATTGCTTAACCCGGGCGGCGGAGGTTGCAGTGAGCCGAGGTCGCGCCACTGCACTCCAGCCTGGCGCCTGGTGACGGAGTGAGACTCTGTCTCAAAAAAAAAAAAAAAAAAATTAGCTGGGCATGGTGGCGGGCACCTGTAATCCCAACTACTTGGGCAGCTGAGGCAGGAGAATCGCTGGAACCCAGGAAGCAGAGGTTGTAGTGAGCCGGGATCATGCCATTGCACTCCTCCTGCCTGTGCGACAGAGAAAAACTCTGTCTCATAAATTTTAAAAATTAGCCAGGCTTGGTGATGTGTACCTGTGTGGTCCCAGCTACTTGGGAGGCTGAAGTGGGAGGTTTGCTTGAGCCCAGGAGGTTGAGGCTGCAGTGAGCTGTGATGGCACCACTGCACTCCAGCCTGGGCAACAGAGCAAGACTCTGTAGCAAAAATACATACATACATACACACACGCATACAAGAAATGGAAATTTTAGCTAAGCACATGACTGTCTAGCTAAAGATTACATTTCCCAGCCTCCACTGCGGTGAGGTGTGGTCATGTTACTGCTACAGGGGAGAAACCCTGAGCTTAGGGGACCTGAATCTTGTTTTTTTGTTTTTTGTTTTTTTTTGATACTGAGTCTTGCTCTGTCGCCCAGGCTGGAGTGCAGTGGCTCGATCTTGGCTCACTGCAACCTCTGCTCCTGGGTTCAAGCAACTCTCCCGCCTCAGCCGCCCAAGTAGCTGGGACGACAGGGGCCCACCATCATGCCTGGCTAATTTTTGTATTTTTAGTAGAGATGAAGTTTTGCCATGTTGGCTAGGCTGGTCTCAAACTCCTGACCTCAAATGATCTGTCCGCCTTGGCCTCCCAAAGTGCTGGGATTACAGGCATGAGCCACCACGCCTGACCGGGAACCTGACTATTTTGTAATGGGACCTAAGCAAACCTGCCCTTTGGTCTGGAAGAAAACATTATCTTCCAAGGCTGTTCAATATATAAACCTCCCTTAAAAGATAGAAAAGAGACAATCAGGCTGGGCACGGTAGGTGGTCAGGCCTTTAATCCTAGCACTTTGGGAGGCTGAGGCGGGTGGATCACCTGAGGTTGGGAGTTCGAGACCAGCCTGACCAACATGGAGAAACCCCATCTCTACTAAAAATACAAATAAATTAGCCGGGCATGGTGGCACATGCCTGTAATCCCAGCTACTCGGGAAGCTGAGGCAGGAGAATCACTTGCATACGGGAGGTGGAGGTTGTGGTAAGCCAAGATCGCACCATTTCACTCCAGCTGGGCAACAAGAGTGAAACTCTGTCTCAAACAAAAGAAAAGAAAAGAAAAGAGACAATCAGAATATGTAAAGCTATTACATATCCAAAGAAAAAACAGAAAAGACAGAAAAAGACAATCTCTGCTCACCTGATATCCAGAAACGTGAGAGAATCATGGGGAAGTAATGGTCTCCCAGCATTGCACTAATATCAGATTATGAGCGCAATGGTGCCACTACGGCCACTGAAACAGGAAGACGTATTGCTGGAAGCTCCTGGGAAGGCTGCTCTCTTTTCACTGCATGTGTCATGTTTAGACATAGTGCCTGGTGACAGGCAGCCATCTTGTGATCATGAGAAAAAACATGGCCAGCACTTTGGCAATGGCAGAAATGAAAGCTCAAAACAACCTTAGTCCTTGATGATGCTGTTGAGTCACTCAATTAACCGGCATGGGAAACACCCCGCTCCGGCCACCCTGTTACCATAAAGTATAAATGTACTCATTGTTGGAGCCATTTGAGTCAGGGTGCCCAGGGATAGCCAGCCTGAATCTTGCTCACCAGTACCACACACCTCCCTCCCTCCTGGACGTGTTGTGAGATCATCCAATGCAAAAATCCCAGGTGAGTAGCACTTCCCCATGAGAGATTGCTGGTATTATCCAGGGAGGTGAATAATATCACCATGAAATAGCTCATTCAAAGCCATGGACAATAAACAGTCCCCCTCTCTGCCTAACAGCAGGGGACTGGACCAACTGACTTCGGAGTCCCTTGCAGCTCTGAGCCCTGTGGTAGTATGACCCCACCTTACTCCACCCCAGCACAGCTGCACCTGCATTCCATGAGCCAAGGCTCAGGGCAGGGCCCTACATTCCTGCTGGGGTAGTGAGTCCCCGGAGGCAGGGGACAATTTCCTCTCCACGCTCTGAACAGGAGCTTCTGCTGCCTCACGTTGTTCCCCACCAGGAAGCCCCAGGAGGGCCCTGAGGACAGCCCTTGGCTCTCAGGGTGGGAGGCTCAGGGGCAGGAGATGACCTTGGGGGATGGAGTCACTCAGGGGAGAATCTGGACCACGACGGGGTGACTTGGGGCATGAGGGGGAGGACCCTGAGGAAGATAAAAAGCTGGTGCCACCCTAGGCAGTTTCACAGCGTGGCTTAGGGCTGTGGGTGACAGATGGCTTGTCAGATCAGTTAATCGGAACTCATGGGCCCTTTGCTACCCTCCCACGGAACATACTGAGTGCAGGTTGGAATGGGAGCTTTCTGGAGATGCCAGCTTCTAAGCTGAGCATGATTCCGATAGGAGGATTTCAGGCACCTTGAGCAAGCTGGTATAGGGCTTATTTGGGGGAAAGGCAGAGATTTTATTACTCCTCAAATGCTTAAATTACAATCTCCCAAATAAATTCAAATTTTAATTTGACTATTGAGCACCTAAAGTGTGCAGATGGAAAAGACTCAATTTCTACCCTTTGCTGGCTGGACATCCTGGAGGGGGTGGGCGGGGAGAGACACCACTCATCACCTCCAGGCAGCCTTCCTGGGGCAGCTCTCCCCTTCCTCCTCCTCTGGCTGCTCCCTGTCTCAGTGGGTTACCCTCCTGCTCCCCAGTTAGCCCCCGGAGACCCTCATCTCAGCTGAGTCACCGACGCTGTCCCTGTGTGGATCCCAGCCACCCCAGGCTGTGCCCAGCACGTCTCCAGGCACAGGGAACAAGGCAGGGACACACCTGAGAGGCATAAAGTGCTCTGGGGTAAAAAGCAGGTGAGGCCCTATCTGGGAGATTCCAGGGGGAAAGGCTTGGGAAGAGATGAACAAAAGGAAGAGGCTGGGCAGGGGAATGGCCTGTCGGGTGGCGGGAACAGGGTCAAACAGGGGCGGAGGTGAAATTCGGCTGGCAAAACTAGGTCGGGTCAAGCTTCGAATGCCCTTGGTGCTCCAGGCAAGGGGAAGCTGCTGAGAATTCTGAGCAGAGAAATTAACCATGAGAAGCTTTCTTTGAGTAATTATCATGTGCCAGGCACCGTGTCGGCATTTTACGTGTATTTCCTCTCTCAATCCTCGCAACACCCTTTAAGATGGATATTTGATGGCGAAGGCACTGCAACTACCAAGCGGCAAAGTGAGGACTTGACCCTCAAGTCTTTCTCACCCTGTCCTCACCAGAACCTGGCTTTGTTGTTATTTGAGACAGGGTCTCACCATCACCGGGGCTGGAGTTCAATGGCACGATCTCAGCTTACTACAGCCTCGACCTCCCGGGTTCAAGTGATCCTCCCGCCTTAGCCTCTTGAGCAGCTGGAACTGCAAGCACACACCCGGCTAATTTTTTTATTTTCTGTTGATAGGAGGTTTCGCCATGTTGCCTAGGCTGTCCTTGAACTCCTAGACTCAAGCGATCTGCCTGCCTCAGCCTCCCAAAGTGTTGGGATTACAGGTATGAGCCACTGCACCTGGCCTTGGAGGCTGACACTGAGTGAGCACTTCCTGTGGGTCCTGTGCCTTTTTTTTTTTTTTTTTTTTTTTGAGATAGAGATTTCTCTGTTGCCCAGGCTGGAGTACAGTGATGAGATCTCACCTCACTACAACCTCCACCTCCCGGGTTCAAGAGATTCTCCCACCTCAGTCTCCCAAGTAACTAGGATTACAGGCACCTGCCACCATGCCCGGCTAATTTTTGTATTTTTGTAGAGATGAGGTTTCACCATGTTGGCCAGGCTAGTCTCGAACTCCTGACCTCAGGTGATCCACCTGCCTCAGCCTCCCAAAGTGCTGGGATTACAGACATGAGCCACTATGCCCGGCCGGGCCCTGTGCCTTATTCACACTACTATTTCTCTCTCTCTCTCTCTCTCTCTCTCTTTTTTTGTGTGTGCAGTGGCGCCACCTCGGCTCACTGTAACCTTTGCCTCCCAAGTTCAAGCAATTCTCCTGCCTCAGCCTCCCGAGTAGCTGGGATTGCAGGTGCCCGCCACAACTCCCAGCTAATTTTTGTATTTTTGGTAGAGACAGGGTTTCGCCACGTTAGCCAGGCTGGTCTCAAACTCCTGACCTCAGGTGATCCACCCGCCTCAGCCTCCCAAAGTGCTGGGATTACAGGTGTGAGCCACTACGCACGGCCCACACTATTTATCTTAATCATCAAAACTGCCCTTGCTGGAACTTCTCAGGGGCCACATAGCCTTCAAAGGCCCTGCCTGCACACCTAACCACTATGTGACACTGTCTCTCTCATTGGCCGCCAGGAAGTGGCATCAATCTTTACTCCCATGAAATTTTCAGCACGGGGCAGGTCCCCAGAGCAGGTCAGCTCCCATCTCCTCCAGCCCTTGCTGATCTTCCCTGTGTGGTAGTCAGCCTCAGGAAGATGCCCCAGGGTCCCCCACCTGCTGGCACTCACACCTTTGTGTGGTCCCTCCCACATTGTATAGGGTGACCTGCATAACCAATAAGATAAGGCAGAACTGACAATGTGTGGCTTCCAAGGAGGTCATAAAAGGCATCACAGCATCTGCCTTGCTGGCTCTGGATAACTCACTCTGGGGAGACCAGCCACCATGTCATGGGGAGGCTCATGCAGCTCTAGGGAGAGGTACACGTGGTGAGGAACTAGGGTCCCTGCCAACAGCCATGTGAGTGAGCCACTGAGGAAGTGGCTCCTCCAGCCCCGTCAAGCCTTCAGATAACTGCAGTCTTGGCCAAGATCTTAACTGCAATCTCAGGGGAGACCCCCTAAGCCAGAACCACCTATCTAAGTAGATCCCAGATTTCTTTTTTTTTTTTTTTGAGATGGAGTTTTGCTCTTGTGCAGGCTGGAGTGCAGTGGCACGATCTTGGCTCACTACAACCTCCACCTCTCGAGTGCAAGTGATTCTCCTGCCTCAGCCTCCCGAGTAGCTGGGATTACAGGCATGCACCACCATGCCCGGCTAATTTTGTATTTTAAGTAGAGATGGGGTTTCGCCATGTTGGACAGGCTGGTTTTGAACTCCTGACCTCAAAGTGATCCACCCGCCTTGGCCTTCCAAAGTGCTGGGATTACAGGCATGAGCTACCGTGCCTGGCTGATCCCAGATTTCTGACCCCTGTTCATTAAGGGTTTATAGTAACTTGTTACTGTTTTTTTTTTTTTTTTTTTTTTTTTTTTTTTGAGATGGAGTATAGCTCTGTTGTTGCCAGGCTGGAGTGCAGTGGCGCCCTCCTGGCTCACTGCAACCTCCACCTCCTGGGTTCAAGTGATTCTTCTGCCTCAGCCTCCTCCCAAGTAGCTGGGATTACAGGCGTGAGCCACCACACCCAGCTAATTTTTTGTATTTTTAGTAGAGATGGGGTTTCACCATGGTGGCCAGGATGATCTTGATACCCTGACCTCATGATCCACCTGCCTCAGCCTCCAAAAGTGCCGGGATTACAGGCATGAGCCACGTGTCCAGCCTGTTACTCTTTAATAGATAACCAATATGCACTCCATTCAGAGTCCAGCCCTCCCGGCCATGTTACCAGGGGCATCTTTACCTCTCTAAATGTATCTGTTTTCTCCAGTTCAGACCTTTCTACTGAACTTCAGATCAATGCAATTAGCAGCCCTCATGAAGGCTCTCAGGCCCTGGGAACTTGGTATGTCCCAGACAAATCTCCCTTCAATCCATTATCTGCCACTGTTTAGGCCCCCGGTTTCTCCCCTCAATTACTGAAACAGTGTCCTCACCAATTTTCCTGCCTTTTATATAACTGTAAAGAACAAAATCCCCAAATATCTGTAGATTCGACTACACTGAGGTGATTTTCTCTCTCCTGTTTGAGAAGCCCAAGGCAGGTAGCCCCGAGCAGGCATGATGTACTGCAGTGCCAGGAACTCAGGCGGGTGTACCTTCCATCCCTGAGGCTCCCTCATGGTCTAAAATAGCTTCATGTACACCAGCCATCATGTCCACATTCTAGCCATTAGAAAGGAGTAACTGGAGAAAAATAAAACATCCCTTCCCTTTAAAAACATTTCTGTGGCCAGGCACAGTGGCTCACGCCTGTAATCCCAGCACTTTGGGAGGCTGAGGTGGGCGGGTCACCTGAGGTCAGGAGTTCGAGACCAGCCTGACCAACATGGAAAAACCCCGTCTCTAGTAAATATACAAAATTAGCCAGGCGTGGTGGTGCTTGCCTGTAATCCTGGCTACTCGGGAGGCTGAGGCAGGAGAATCACTTCAACCTGGGAGGCAGAGGTTGCAGTGAACTGAGATCATGCCATTGCACTCCAGCCTGGGCAACAAGAGTGAAACTCCACCAAAAAAAAAAAAAAAAAAAAAAAGCCGGGCATGGTGGCTCACTCCTGTAATCCCAGCACTTTAGGAGGCTGAGGTGGGCGGATCACCTGAGGTCAGGAGTTCGAGACCGGCCTGACCAACATGGAGAAACCCCATCTCTCGTAAATATACAAATTAGCCAGGCGTGGTGGTGCTTGCCTGTAATCCCAGCTACTCAGGGGGCTGAGGCAAGAGAATCGCTTGAACCCGGGAGGTGGAGGTTGCAGTGAGCTGAGATCTCGCCACTGTACTCCAGCCTGGGCGACAGAGTGATGCTCCATCTCAAAAAAACGAAAAAAAAAACATTTTGTTTGTTTTCCACTGACCATATCTAGCAAAGGAGGCAAAGAAAAGCAGTCTATTTTGAGAGTCAAAATGTGTCATGTGCTGAGCTAAAAATACAGAGGTTTGGTACCCAGGAAGAAGAGGAGATGGGGCATGAGGGGCAGTCTGCAGTGCTCTCCACACTGCTGCCCAGTAACAGGGTTTCCTTATTACTTTTGTTTGCTTATTCTTCATTATAAAATATTACAGTTTAGGAAGCGGAGGCCCAGAGAGGAGTCACAGAGTTGGTGGCTGTGCCAGAAGTAGACCCTGCCCCCTGCAGTCCCTCTCCACTCTGGCCTCAGTTTTCCCAACAGGTATTATTTTATAATCAGGGAGATGAAACACACATACGACAAAAGAGATTTTTGACCCACATTACAAAAGAAATTGAAAATGAGTATTTATAGTTATATCTTTTAAAATAACAAAAAAGGGCCGGGTGTGGTGGCTCACGCCTGTAATCCCAGCACTTTGGGAGGCCGAGGCCGAGGCAAGCAGATCACCTGAGGTCAGGAGTTTGAGAACAGCCTGACCAACATGATGAAACCTCGTCTCCACTAAAAATAATTAGCCTGGTGTGGTGGCGAGTGCCTGTAATCCCAGTTACTCAAGTGGCTGAGGCAGGAGAATCCCTCGAACTCTGGAGGTGGAGGTTGCAGTGAGCGAGATCATGCCACTGCACTCCAGCCTGGGCGACAGAGCAAGGCTCTGCCTCAAAAAATATATAAATATAGGCTGGGCACGGTGGCTCACACCTGTAATCCCAGCACTTTGGGAGGCCAAGGTGGGTGGATCATTTGAGGTCAGGGGTTCGAGACTAGCCTGGCCAACATGGTGAAACCCCGTCTCTACTAAAAATACAAAAATTAGCTGGGCGGTAGTGGCGTGCACCTGTAATCCCAGCTACTCCAGAGGCTGAGGCAGGAGAATCCCTTGAGCCTGAGAGGCAGAGGTTGCCGTGAGCCAAGATTGGGCCACTGCACTCCAGTCTAGGTGAGTGAGACCCTGTCTCCAAAATATATATATTTAAAATAAAATAAAATACAAGAAAGGGTGACTCCATTTTCAAGGAGGCAAATTTTCCTGGTCCAATTCTCGGAACCAGGAATTTCTTTTCTTTCTTTTTTTTTTTTTTTTTGATATGGAGTCTTGCTCTGTCACCCAGGATGGAATGCAGTGGCGCAATCTCATCTCATTGCAACCCCCACTTCCTGGGTGCAATTATCCTGTCTCAGCTCCCCAAGTAGCTGGGATTACAGGCGTCTGCTACCATGCCTGGCTATTTTTTTTTTTTTTTTTTTGGTAGTTTTAGTAGAGATGGGGTTTCACCAAGTTGGCCAGGCTGGTCTTGAACTCCTGACCTCAAGTGATCTGCCTGCTTTGGCCTCCCAAAGTGCTAGGATTCCAGGCGCGAGCCATTGCGCCTGGCCCATTTTCTTTTTTTTCTTTTTTTTAATTTTTTAAATTATTATTATTATTATTTTTAGAGACGGGGTTTCACTATGTTGGCCAGGATGGTCTCCATCTCTTGACCTTGTGATTCGCCCACCTCGGCCTCCCAAAGTGCTGCCATTTTCTTTCTTTAAACATAAAATGTATTGCTAGGTGATGTTAATAAAGGGAAATAAAAATGAAATATGTTGGAGCTGCCTAGTTTTTGTTTTTGCTTCTTTACTTGCCTTTTTCTTTTTTTCTTTATTTTTAGAGACAAGATCTCAAGTCTTCGATGTGGCCCAGGCTGGCCTGGAACTCCTGGGCTCAAGTGATCCTCCCACCGCAGGCTCCTGAATAGCTGGAACTATAAGCATACACCACCACGCTCAACTTGATTTTATATATATATATATATTTTTTTTTTTTTTTGAGACAGAGTCTCACTCTGTCACCCAGGCTGGAGTGCAATGGCGCGCTCTTGGCTCACGCAACCTCTGCCTCCCGGGTTCAAGCAATTCTCCTGCCTCAGCCTCCCAAGTAGCTGGGATTACAGGTGTGTGCCACCACGCCTGGCTAATTTTTTTGTATTTTTAAGTAGACACGGGTTTTCACCATGTTGGTCAGGCTGGTCTCAAACCCCTGACCTTGTGATCCACCTGCCTCAGCCTCCCAAAGTGCTGCGATTGCAGGCGTGAGCCACCGTGCCCGGCTGATTTTACGTTTTTTAACTGACAAATAAAAATTGTATATAAGAGCTGCTTAATTTTCTTTTTCTTTTTTTCTTTTTTGGAAACGGAGTCTCCCACTACAGCCCAGGCTGGATCTCAGCTCACTGCAACCTTCACCTCCTGGGTTTACGTGTTTCTCCTTCCTCAGCCTCTACCACTGTGAGCCACCATGCCTGGTTAATTTTTGTATTTTTAGTAGAGATGGAGTTTTGCCATGTTGACCAGGCTGGTCTTGAACTCCTGACCTTAGGTGATCCACCCGCCTTGGCCTCCCAAAGTGCTGGGATTATAGGCATTAGCCACCAAACTCATCCTGGATATGGTTTTCTCTCCCCCCCCCCCCCTTTTTTTTTTGTTTTTGAAACAGAGTCTCCCTGTCACCAGGCTGGAGTGCAGTGGCACAATCTCAGCTCACTGCAATCTCCGCCTGCTGGGTTCAAGTAATTCTCCTGCCTCAGCCTCCCAAGTAGCTGGGACTACAAGTGCCTGCCACCATGCCCAGCTAATTTTTGTATTTTTAGTAAAGACAGGGTTTCACCATATTGGCCAGGCTGGTCTCGAACTCCTGACCTTGTGATTCACCTGCTTCAGCCTCCCAAAGTGCTAGGATTACAGGCGTGAGCCACTGCACCCAGCCATGGATATGGTTTTCTTTTGAATTATCATACAGTCAGGCTGACCTTTTTGGTGTATGGTTCTTTGAATTTTACTTGTATAGATGCATGTAACCACCTTGACAATTAAGATTCTGAAGAGGTTGGGCATGGTGGCTCATGCCTGTAATCCCAGAACTTTGTGAGGCTGAGATGGGTGGATCACCTGAGGTCAGGAGTTCGAGACCAGCCTGGCCAACATGGTAAAACTCTGTCTACTAAAAAAATGAGGCAGAGGTTGCAGTGAGCTGAGATTGCACCATTGCACTCCAGCCTGGGCAACAAGAGCAAAACTCCGTCTCAAAAAATACAAAAATACTGAATATTAGTGAGGCATGGTGGTGCACGCTTATAATCCCAGCTACTCAGGAGGGTGAGACAGGAGAATCACTTGAACCCAGGAGGTGGAGGTTGTAGTGAGCCAAGATTGCGCCACTGCACTCTAGCCTGGGCGACAGAGGAAGACTCCATCTCAAAAAAAAAAAAAAAAAGAAAGAAAAGGAAAAAAGAAAATCATATCCAGGCCGAGTGTGCTAGGATTACAGGCGTGAGCCACCGCACCCAGCCTAGTGTCACGTTTAAGGACTCTTTAACCCCAGATCATAAAGATTTTCCCCTATGCATTCCTCCAGATGTTGTAGAGTTTCAGGCTTTACATTCAGATCTAATTCTATTTTCTTTCTCTCTCTCTTTTTTTTTTTTTGATACGGGGTCTCACAATGTTGCCCAGGCTGGTCTCAAACACAGTTCTACCAGACCTCCAGCCTTGGCCTCCCAAAGTGCTGGGATTACAGACGTGAGTCATGCATATTTTGCATATGGATGTCCATTTGTTCAAGTACCATTTGTTGCAAAGACTATTCTTTCTCCATTGAGTTGCTTTTGCACTTTGTCAAAAATCAACTGGCCGTACTTACGTGGGTCTATTTCTAGACTCTTTATTCTGTTCCATCGATCTGTGTCCATTCCTCTGACAATACCACACTGTTCCACACTGTTGCTATATAGCAAATCCTAAAACCAGGTAGCATAATTCCTCCAACTTTATTCTCCCTTTTTTTTTTTTTTTTTTTTTTGAGACGGAGTTTTGCTCTTGCTGCCCAGGCTGGAATTCAATGGCACAATCTCGGCTCACTGCAACCTACTCCTCCCAGGTTCAAGCAATTCTACTGCCTCAGCCTCTGGAGTAACTGGGATTACAGGCACGCACCACCACGCCCAGCTATATTCTTCCTTTTCAAAATTACTGTAGCTATTCTAGTTTCTTTGCCTTTCCATATAAATTTTACGATTAATTTGTCTATATGTATACAAATTCCTGCTGGCAGTTTTATTGGAATTGTGTTAAATCTATAGATCAGTGTTATGGTTCGAATTGTGTCTCCCAGAAAGATATGTTGAACCTGGCACAGTGGCTCATGCCTATTATCCCAGCACTTTGGGAGGCCAAGGTCGGAGGATCGCTCTGAGTCCAAAAGTTTGAGACCATTCTGGGAAATACAGCGAGGCCCCGTATCTACAAAAAAATTTAAAAGATTAATCAGGCATGGTGGCATACACCTGTGGTCCCAGCAACTCAGGAGGCTAAGGCAGGGTATTGCTTGAGCCTGGGAGGTCAAGGCTGCAGTGAACTGAACTGTATTTGTGCCACCGTACTCCAGCCTGGGTGACAGATGGAGGGAGAGCCTGTCTCAAAAAAAGAAAGAAAAGAAAAAAAAAAAGATATGTTGAAGCCCTAACCCTCAACACCCTGAAATGTGACCTTCGTTGGAAATAGACACATTATAGACGTAGCTAAGATGAGGTCAGCCCTTAATCCAGTATGTCTGATGTTCTTATAGGAGGAGAAGAGATACAGGGAGAACATCAGGTAACAACCGAGGCAGATGTCAGAGCGCTTCCATCGCAAGCCAAGGAACACCAGTGACTGCAAGCAAGCCACCAGGAGCTGGGAAGACGCTGAAAAGAATCCTCCCCTGGAGGCTTAAGAGAAAGCCCGGCCCTGCCCACATCTTGATTTAAGACTTCTGGCTTCCAGACTGTGAGACAATAAATTTCTGTTGTTTTCAGCCACCTAGTTTGTAGCAATTTTTAATGACAGCTCTAGGAAACTAAGTTCAATTAGTTTGGGGAGAAATAACATCTTTACTATGTTGAGTATTCCAGTCCACAAGCACAGTATGTTTCTCCATTTATGTAAATGTTTGATTTCTTTCATCAGCATTTTTTGTAGTTTTCAGCATAGACATCCTGTGTATGTTATGTTAAAACATCCTGTGTGTGTTGCGTAGGTTTAGTTATACCCAAATCTTTCCTTTTTTGTTTCTTTCTTTTTGGAGCTATTATAAATAGTATTGTGTTCTTAATTTCAGTTTCCAGTTAGTCATTGCTATCATATAGGAACACAACTGAATTTCATGTGTTGATCTTGTGTTTTGTGGCCACAAGGAACTCAGTTATTACTTCTAGGCGTTCCATAATAGGTGTCCAGCATTCCTAATGGCATTTACTCTGAAAAAATTATATTAATTTCCATAAAACATTCCATCATCTGGCCAGGCACGGTGGCTCATGCCTGTAATCCCAGCACTTTGGGAGGCCGAGGCAGGCAGATCACATGAGGCCAGGAGTTGCAGGCCAGCATGGCCAACATGACAAAACCCCATCTCTACTAAAAATACAAAAACTAGTCGGGCACGGTGGTGTGTGCCTGTAATCCCAGCTACTTGGGAGGCTTTGAACTTGGGAGGCAGAGTTGCAGTGAGCCTAGATCAAGCCACTGCATTCCAGCCTGGGTGCAACAGAGGGAGACTGTCTAAAAAAAAAAAAAAAATCCTGGGCACGGTGGCTCACGACTGTAATCCCAGCACTTTGGGAGGCTGAGGCGGGTGAGTCACGAGAGCTGGAGACCAGCCTGGCCAACATAGCGAAACCCCGTCTGTACTAAAAATACAAAAAATTAGCTGGGCATGGTAGCAGGCGCCTGTAGTCCCACCTACTCAGGAGGCTGAGGCAGGAGAATCGCTTGAGCCCGGGAGGCAGAGGTTGCAGTAAGCCAAGATCTAGCCACTGCACTCCAGCCTGGGCAACAGTGCTAGAATCTGCCTCGAAAAAAAAAAATATTCTTCATTTTTTTTTTTTTTTTTTTTTTTGTGACAGAGTCTCACTCTGTTGCCCAGGCTGGAGTGCAGTAGTGTGATCCTGGCTCACTGCAATCTCCCACATTCAAGTGATTCTCCTGCCTCAGCCTCCTGAGTAAATGGAACTACAGGTGCATGCCACCATGCCCAGCTAATTTTTGTATTTTCAGTAGAGACGGGGTTTCACTATGTTGGCCAGGGTGGTCTCCAATTCCTGACCTCAAGATCTGCCTGCCTTGGCCTCCCAAAGTGCTGGGATTACAGGCATGAGCCATTGCGCCGGTCGACCTATCCTTCACTGTTAATATATTTTACCAATTGCCTCCTGTTGGACATTTATGTTGTTTTCTTTTTGTTTGTTTGGGTTTTTTGTTGTTATTTTTTGTTTTTAATTTTTTTGTCTTTTCTATTTTTGTCTTACCTATGTTACTTTCTTTTATTGTTGTTGTTGTTATTATTACTATAATGATGAAATAAATTTCAGATGCTGGGACATAAACCTCTGATCCCTTTTTAAATTATGTCAGAGAAGAGATTCCTAGAAGTGGGGTTAGCAGGTCGAAGAGCTGAACCCTCGTCAAGTCCTACGCACGATTCAGCTGCTTGCCAGAGAGGCCAAGCATGATTTCCATTCCCATCAGCAACATGTGAGAGGATTCAGTGGGCTGAAACATGGCCAGCACTGAGACTGGTCATTTAAAAACTCTGCCAACTGGGTCCGGGTGCGGTGGCTTACACCTGTGATCCCAGCATTTTGGGAGGCCCAGGTGGCCGAACTACTTGAGGTCAGGAGTTTGAGACCAGCCTGGCCAACATGGCGAAACCCCACCTCTACTTAAAAAATAGAAAAATTAGGCCAGGCACGGTGGCTCACGCCTGTAATCCCAGTACTTTGGGAGGCTGAGGCGGGGGAATCACGAGGTCAGGAGTTCAAGACCAGCCTGGCCAACATGGTAAAACCCTGTCTCTACTAAAAATACAAAAATTAGGCTGGGCGTGGTGGCTCACACCTGTAATCCCAGCACTTTGGGAGGCCAAGGCAGGCAGATCACAAGACCATGAGATTGAGACCATCCTAACATGGTAACCCTGTCTCTTCTAAAAATGCGAAAAAAAAAAAAAATTAGCCGGGCGTGGTGGCAGACACCTGTAATCCCAGCTACTTGGGAGACTGAGGCAGGAGAATCACTTGAACCCAGGAGGCAGAGGTTGCAGTGAGCCAAGATCGTGCCACTGCAGTCCAGCCTGGGAAACAAGAGTGAAACTCTGTCTCAAAAAACTAAAAAATTAGGCAGGGCCAGGTGGCTCATGCCTGTAATCCCAGTACTTTGGGAGGCCGAGGCAGGTGGATCACAAGGTCAGGAGATTGAGACCATCCTGGCTCACACAGTGAAAGCCTGCCTTTACTAAAAATACAAAACATTAGCTGGGCGTGGTGGCAAGCACCTATAGTTCCAGCTACTCAGGTGGGTGAGGCAAGAGAATCTCTTGAACCCAGGAGGCAGAGGTTGCAGTGAGTCGAGATTGCGCCACTGCACTCCAGTCCAGCCTGGGTGACAGAGTGAGACTCCGCCTCAAAAAAAAAATTAGCCAGGTGTGGTGGAGCATGCCTGTAATTCCAGCTACTCAGGAGGCTGAGGCAGGAGAATTGCTTGAACCTGGGAGGCAGAGGTTGCTCATCTAAATGACTAATCATCCATACCTGCTTCACAGACTCACCATGATGATTTAAAGATTTATAGGGGCCGGCCGGGCCTGGTGGCTCATGCCTGTAATCCAAGCACTTTGGAGGCCAAGGCGGGCGGATCACCTGAGGTCAGGAGTTCAAGACCAGCCTGACCAACATGGTGAAACCCCGTCTTTAAAAAAAAAAAAAAAAAAAAAAGATTTATGGGGCCACAAACAGTGGCTCGCAGAAGGAATCCCAGCACTTTAGGAGACTAGAGAGGATCACTTGAGGCCAGGAGTTTGGCAAAAGACACAAGTCAACCCATAACAGATAGCATTACAAACAATGAAGGATGGCTTGAGGTCAGGAGTTCCAGACCAGCCTGGACAACATAGTGAGACCCCTGTCTACAAAAAATTTAAAAACTAGCCGAGCCTGGTGGTGTGCACCTGTAGTCCCAGCTACTTGGGAGGCTGAGGTGCAAGGATCCCTTAAGCCTACGAGTTTGAGGTTACAGTGAGCTATAATCATGCCACTGCCTGGGAAACAGAACAAACCCTTGTCTCAAAAAAAAAAAAGCTTTTTTAGGCAGTGCATCATTTCCCTCATGATTATCATTTTTGCCCATATCCCTATTCTCGAAGGAGCAGGATGATGATAAGAGCTGCAATTTATTGAGCACTTACTGGATGCTAAGTCTTGCACTACTACTTCACTTAGTGCTCATCCTGCCATACAGCAAACGGGGGCCCAGGCAGGAAATGGAATCCAACCAAAGGGTTCAATAGGCTTTAATGGAAGGACAACAGAGGTGGTGGCAGGGTGAAGGGGGATCAACCTGGGTATTGGGACCAGCAATGATGAGAAGTCATGGCAACTTCTGGGCTGAAAGGGCAATGTGGGCCAGGCGCGGTGGCTCACATTTGTAATCCCAGCCCTTTGGAAGGCCGAGGCAGGTGGATCACAAGGTCAGGAGGTCAAAAGCAGCCTGGCCAACATGGTGAAACCTCGCTCTACTAAAGATACAAAAAATTTGCCGGGTGTGGTGGCGGGCACCTGTAATCCCAGCTACTCGGAAGGCTGAGGCAGAAGAATCGCTTGAACCCGGGAGGCAGAGGTTGCAGTGAGCTGAGATCGCATCATGGCACCCCAGCCTGGGAGACAGGGCAAGACTCTGTCTCCAAAAAAAAAAAAAAAAAAAAAAAAAATGAAAGGGCAATGGGAAATTGCAGTGTTCCCGAGCTGACATCATGGAGCAGCATAGCCACAGTCAGACCAAAACAGGGCCCAGTAGTACCCTGACTTCTCTCATCGCCTCCCCCTCAGGTTGGCTGCATGGGTGCTGCACAACAGAAAGCCAGCTGGTAAGGAAGCCCGGGCCAAGAAGTCGGCATGGGAGGGGAAGGGGCGGGCAAAGGGAGAATAACAAGCATAGGGAAGCCAGGATTATCCTGCTCCATGCCATTTCGCAGATGAGAAGACTGAGGCCCAGAGACATGAAGTAACCTGCCGGCTGCCACTGAGCTGGGAAGGTGGAGCTAGAGGAGAGCCAGGCTCTGAAGCCCTCTGCCCAGCCTCCTAATACAGCCCCAGTCCCCAGACGCGAGCAGAGCGCGGAGCAGGGTAGCACCCCATGCTCCCGGTCTCCCTCCCTTCTCCTTTCTCCCCCTCACTACTCAGCTCTCCCACCCTCCCACCTTCTGTCTGCCTTAGCTGGACCTCTCCTGGCCTCCTCCAGGAGGGCTTTGGCCCCTTTCCTCTGTGTTCCTCCACACTTTGTCTCTCCCTTTTTTTCTCAGTCTTCTTGTCTCCCTCTTTCAGCCGCTGTCTTTATTTCCCTCCGTCTTTCCCTATAGCAGGCTCATAAAGGTGCATCCTCCTTAAGCTCAGTTTCTCTGCCACTCCCGAGCTCCGCCCCCTCTGCCCGCCTTGGCCCCGCCCCTGCCGGGCCGCCCTCCCCTGCGCTGGGCGGCGGGCCGGGTAGCAGGCGGGGGCGGGGCTGGGGCTGGCGCGGCGCCGGCCTGAGTCACACGCATGAGGCAGCGTGAGTCAGGCGCGGAGGGGAAGTCCCTGCGGAAGGGGCTTTCGGAGCCGCAGTCGTATCTCAGGGAAAGAGAAAGTGTTCGAAAGCTGCTTTGACACAGTGACCTTGTGTGAGCCCTAGCCACACACACACCCCCGCCCACGCCCTCCCCGCAGACAGCAGCACGCACACCCCCCCGCCGGCTCCCAGTAGCGGCCGCTGCCCGCCCCTGTGGAGATGGGTGAGCGGGGCATCGAGGGTCGAGCAGTCTGGACCCGGCGCCTCCACAGGGCAGTCCCTTTTCCAGCTTCCAAAACCTAGCGTTGCTCACCTACACAGCCAGACCCCAGACCCATTTCTCCCACGAACTGTCAAGAAAGACCCCAGAGGGTCTTCCGGGTCACCTCGTGGAGCTTCGTGGGGTATGGCAGAAGGAGGAAGGCAATCTGAGGTCCTGCAGCGCCCGGAGAAACAGGGATGAACTCCCTCCCACCCCCCAGGCTCTCCCCTTCATCCTCTGAGGTTGCCCTAGAATCGATTGATGAGATTCAATTACAGAAATATTTATTGAACACCGACTATGTGCCAAGTTATAAAAACCTGGGACAAGACAGTAAACAAAGCAGGTCAGTAAAAAAATATGTTAACCCCTGCTTTCCAGGAGCAGGCATTCAGAGTAGGCGAGGGAGATGATAAAAAATAAGCAAATGATCTAGACTAGTACTGCCCGATAGAAATAGAAGGGAAGCCACGAATGTAATGTTCAATTTTGTAGTAACCATATCAAGATGGTAAAAAGAAACACATGAAATTAATTTTAAGTGTGTGTGTGTGTTTGAGACGGTGTCTCACTCTGTCGCCCAGGCTGGAGTGCATTGGTGCGATCTTGGCTCACTGCAACCTCCGTCTCCCGGGTTCAAGCAGTTCTGCCTCAGCCTCCCGAGTAGCTGGGATTACAGGCATGTGCCACCACGCCCAGCTAATTTTTTTTGTATTTTTAGTAGAGATCGGGTTTCACCATATTGGCCAGGCTGTTCTTGTGATCCGCCTGCCTCGGCCTCCCAAAGTGCTAGGATTACAGGTGTGAGCCACCGTGCCCGCCCTAATTTTAAAGGAACCAGTTCTCCACTTTGTGGCCCAGGCTGGAGCACAGTGGTGCTATCATATCTCACTGCAGCCTCCCACTCCTGATGCTCCTGCCTCAGCCTTCCAAAGCCCTGAGATTACAGGCGTGAGCCATTGCACTTGGCCAAAATTAACTTTAATAATATATTCTATTTAATCCAATATATCCAAATGTTACCATTTTAACATGTAATCAATATATAAAAAAATACTGAGTTTGTCTTTTTTCTTTTCCTTTTTTTTGTACTAAGCCTTGGAAATCCAGTGCGTACATATACTTCCAGCACATTTCAGTTCAGCCTGACCACATTCCCAGCATTCAGTGGCAATATGTGCCTAGTGGCTATAGCAATGGGCAGCAGAGTCGATGTTAGATGCAGGCTGTGGAATATAAGGTGAGCGAAGGGGCTGGGATAAGGAGTGCTGAGTGGGAGGTGGTCTGACCTGGGCAGCCCTGACAGGGAGGTAAGGGCAGGAGTCCCAGTACAGGTAAGACCTGCAGATACCTGAAGAGATCTGAATCCAGGCTCAGCCACTGGCCTCTGCAAGTCACCTGACCTTGCTGAATAAGGGCATTTTCCTCCGGTGTGGATTGGAGTTATGCATCTGAGGCTATGAGGCACTCATTAAATGTTTTCTTTTTTCTTTTAAAGATGGGGTTTCACCATGTTGGTCAGGCTGGTCTTGAACTCCCAACCTCAGGTGATCCACCCACCTTGGCCTCCAAAGTGCTTGGATTACAGGGGTGAGCCACCACGCCCAGCCTAAATGTTATCCTTATCTCACCCATCTGTCTGCAACAGCAGGGAGGGCACAGGCCCCCAGACACAGTCACATCTGATTCACCTCCAACTCTTATGGCCACTAAAAGCGGCACCCCACCCCCAGACCCTCCTTTTATCCATTTCTACTCTTTGCTACAGCAAGATATGTAACCTCCTACATAGTAGGTGCTTTAAGCTCTTCAAAGAACAGTATTGTAGACTTCCAGGAGACCAAGCCACCCTCTTAAGATGAACCCAGGCCAATGCTGAGGTGGTTGGGGCCACCAGGTGCCAGGTGCCAACCCCACCACACCTCTTCAAGAACTGGTAGAAAGACTGGCTCTCTTTCTGCCCACAACAGCCATCCTACCCCCCAATGTCCCTTCCTGCCAAGGGCAAAAGTGATGTGAAAGGATGCATCTGAACTGCGGACAGATCCCAGGAAGCAGGGGTGGAGGAGAGGGCTCCAAGTCAAGAAGCTGCTGCGAAAGGAGCTGTTATCACCGTTATACACCCCACCTCCACCTGGGCTGGCAGGCAACAGGCCCACAAACACAAAAGAAGTATTGGGATCAACAACCAGCCCTTCCTGGGGGACCTCTGGGCCCAGGACTGAGACGGCAGCAAGGCTGGAGGTGGGGGATGAGAGCAGGCCCAGAAGTGCCCAGTCAAGAGGCAGCAGGACCAGGCTTGGAATGCAGACCTGCCTATGCCCCTCACCCAAAGCCTGGAAACTCAACAAGCCCTCTTGCAAGATGACACAGAAACCTGACTGTCAGCAGCTCCTGCCTGACACTGCCCATGGCAGCTCCATTGCTTTTCCAGGGAGTCCCTGGCAGTCGCCAGCAGGGCAGGCCCTGGGTTTTCTCTGCTTGCTAGCTTACCAGTCTCCCCTATAGATCCCACCCCACACTGCAAGGCATGCCCAGTTCCCAGTAGCTGTATTTCCCACCAACCAGCAGTCCTCAGAGAGAAGGCAGGAGTTGGGGGGGGGGTGTCCCAGCCTGGGTTGGCCACCAGATTCATGCTGCCCACCCCACAGGCCACTCAGGTATTCTACAGACCCCCTAGTGGCTGGGTCCCTAGAAAGTAAGAAAACAAAGAGCTCCAACCCAATTTACAGCGAAGACTGACTAGGTCTTAGAGAGCATACCGACCCCCAGGATTTATGGGTGGGGGAAGACTCGAGGACGGGGTGAGCAGGGAGCAGGAGAGGAGGTTTAAGCCAGATTGGCGTGGAAAGGGGAGCCGGCTGGGCCCCCTCCCTGCCACCATCTCCTAGCCAGGTTCCAAACCAGCAGGCTTGCCCAGCTAGGCCCGCCTCCCTCCTCCACTCTCCCGCCAGTGGCTACCTCCCCCTCCCCAACTCTGCTTTCCGCCCCTCCCCCCAGCTACCCACTTCCTCTACCCCTCCCCCAGCCCCTTTCACTCTCATTCATCCATTCATTCACCAAACTTTTGCTGAGTGCCAAGGTCCCCTTAGGCCCTGGTGCGAAGCTTGTGGGTGTGGGAGAAGAACAAAACAAAGCCTTGGAGCCTTCCGACAAAATTTCCAGCATGGTGTTGGCCCCGCCCCCCAGCCCACCTCCTCCCCAGCCCACCTCCTCTCCAGCCCAGGCTCCGCCCCTCGACCGCCACCCTGCTCTCCGTTCCATCTCCAGACTTTGGCCCAGGCGCCCCGTGCTTCTGGTTTCAGGCGGACAGCATACCCTCCTGCCCTTTCCAGGACGGAGACCCCAGCACCACACACAGCCCTGAGAAAGGTTCGGGGTGAGGACGCAGGATGGCCTGGAGTCCTGGTCTCACATGTCTCCCTAATCAGGGCCCTGTCCCCTAGCTGAGACACACCTTCGGTAAATGGCGCAGCCTGTAAAGGTAGAAGGAACTGGCCCAAAACTCATGCAAACCCAAGACTGCAGTGGGAGGGAGCCTGCCCACAGCTAGTGATGGAGAACAATCAGGCTTGAAGGCCTGGGGCAGCCAGCCCCGGGGTCACTGTTTTATCCTCTACAACCCAGGACACATTCCCCACCCCGGCTTAGAAAGCAGGAAAGAGGCCAGGTGTGGTGACTCACGCTTGTAATCCTAGTACTTTGGGAGGCTGCGGTGGGTGGATCACTTGAGGTCAGGAGTTCAAGACCAGCCTGCCCAGCATGGCGAAACTCCGTCTCTGCTAAAAATACAGAAAAAGTAGCCAGGCGTGGTGGTGCACACTTGCAATCCCAGCTACTTAGAGGCTGCGGCATAAGAATTGCTTGAACTCGGCTGGGCGGGGTGGTTTACGCCTGTAATCCTAACACTTTGGGAAGCTGAGGTGGGTGGATCACCTGAGGTCAGGAGTTCAAGACCAGCCTGGCCATCGTGGTGAAACCCCATCTTATTAAAAAAAAAAAATTGCTTGAACCCAGGTGGCAGAGGTTGCAGTGACCTGAGATCGTGCCACTGCACTCCAGCCTGGAGCCTGGGTAACAGAGCAAGACTGTCTCAAAAAAATAAAAATAAAAAAAAGAGGCCGGGCGCAGTGGCTCATGCCTGTAATCCCAGCACTTTGGGAGGCCAAGGAGGGGAGGATCATGAGGTCAAGAGTTTGAGACCAGCCTGACCTACGTGGTGAAACTCCATCTCTACTAAAAATACAAAAATTAGCCAGACGTGGTGGTGGCTGCCTGTAATCCCAGCTACTCAGGAGGCTGAGGCATGAGAATCTCTTGAACCTGGTTGCCGGAGGTTGCAGTGAGCCAAGATCACATCACTGCACTCCAGCCTGGGCTACAGAACGAGGCTCCATCTCAAAAAGAGGAAAAAGAGGCCGGGCGTGGTGGCTCATGCCTGTAATCCAAGCACTTCGGAGGCCAAGGCGGGCGGATCACCTGAGGTCGGGAGTTCAAGACCAGCCTGACCAACATGGTGAAACCCTGTCTTAATTAAAAAAAAAAAAAAAAAGGAGGAGAAAAGAAAAGAAAAGAAAAAAGGCAAGAAATAGAAACAAGAGAAACAAGTTAAGGACCATATGAGAATCCCCTGAAACTTCAGTCAGTGCCTGTTCCCCAGTGGGTGTGACATGGGTAGGAACAGTGGCTAAAGTTATAGGACTTGAGCCCCACATCCTAACACTGGCTAGTGAGCTGACATGAACTTCCAATCCTAGTGTGTGACCTGGGAGGCAAACCCAGCCCAAGCCTCAAGCTGGATTCCAGAAAACATGCCAGCACCTGGGTAATGGGGTCACATATGTGTGCGGTAGCCATCCTAACAGGCTTCCTTCTACAAGCTCACATGAATGGGACTTTCACAGGCTACACAGCTTAATAATGCATGTGTTTTCAGCTGGTCCTGGGTGGAAAGGGGCACCGTGTTTGGGAGCGTTTTACCTGCAGACCCTGTATCATTGGATTGTGGACTGCACAAATCAGTTCGTTACTTAGATCAAAGGGAAAGTATTTTGTTCCACATAAAGCCTAAATCTAGCACTCATCCAGCCCAACTCACAGTCTGGTGAGCTGCCACCACTGCCTGGTAACCAACAAGCAAACCAGCCAGTCTGCCCCAACCAAAGGGACAAGGTAATGGTCAGATGGCTGCCAGCTCCTATGACTAAACCTGAGATCAAGTGAGAAAAACAATTTCCCACGAACTGGTGGTAAACTAAAATCTAAAAGTAATGCCCATTAGAGATGAGTTCACAAGTAGGTGAGCCCGAGACAGACGGCACGGAAGTTTTAACCTGGTGATACAAAAAGCACTTACTTATCTCTGGAAGATGCAAAAGCCCTTGCACCTGTCTCAGGCTAGGCCATCCTGCCATTCCCATGACGAATGCTGGGTTCCCTGACCTCTTCTTTGCCTTGAAGTTTGGGGACAGATGCCCTGTGGCTTGGCCTTTGTGAATAACAGAAACCACTCTGGCTAATCATTCTTCATTCAACACATTTTTTTTGAGTTTGAACATTGTGCTAGGCCCTAGGGATACCCCAGGGAACACAAAAGATAAAATTCCGTAACCTAATGGAGCTGGCATTCCCGTAGAGGTAACTGCGCAGAAAATACCACACATATTTATACTTGACAACAGTTAAACAGATGAGTTGATTTATGTTTGAAACTGATAAGTGTTATAATAAAAAAATAAAGCATGGTTAAGTGGATGGGGGATTGAAAGGAGAGATGTACAGGTTGTTTGTTTGAGACGGAGTCTTTATCTGTCCCTCAGGCTGGAGTGCAGTGCCCTGATCTCGGCTCACTGCAACCTCCACCTCCTGGGTTCAAATGATTCTCTTGTCTCAGCCTCCTAAACAGCTGGGATTACAGGCACGCGCCAGAATGCCTGGCTGATTTTTTTTATTTTTTATTTTTACTAGAGACAGGGTTTCCATCATGTTAGCTAGGCTGGTCTCAAACTTCTGGTCTCAAGTGATCTGCTCACTTCGACCTCTCAAAGTGCTGGGATTACAGGCATGAGCTACTGCACGTGGCCAGAGACAGTGTATAGGTGAGTAATACTGAACAGAGACCTGAAGGCAGTGAGAGGGCAAGCCCTGAGGACATCAGGGGAAAAGCATGCCAGGCAGAGGGCACAGCAAGTGCAAAAGCCCTGCGGTGGGCTCGTGCTTGGCAGGCCTGGGGAACATCAAGAGGCCCATGTAGCTAAAGCAGAGAGAACAACAGGTAGGAGATAGGGTCAGAGGGCAGACTGCAGGGCCTTGGGGGCCTCTGTTTTTACTGTATGAGATGAGAGCCCCTGGAGGAATCTGAGCAGAGGAGAAACATGCCTTACGTTTCTTGTAGAGAGATTGAATGCCAGGAATTAGGTGCTTACAAAACCAATGGAAGAACTGGAGGAGCCGGCTCCAAGCTGGGCCACTGGGAACAACATGACTGAACTGCCGGCCTGGCCTCCGACCTGATGAGGGGGGTAGGGAATTGGGAGGCCCCACCGGCATGGTTAAGATCTGATCTAGGGTCAGGAGGCTTTGTGTCACTGTACCTGCTGCTTGAACAGCACGAAGCTGGTGACTAGATGCTGGATGTCCTGTAGAAAACCCGCATCTCCACAGCCCACATAGCAATAGTTCCTTCTCTGTACTTCCTGCCACTTAAATTTCACTTTACCTATTATTTTATTTATTTATTTATTTATTTTGAGATGGAGTCTCACTCTGTCGCCCAGGCTGGAGTGCAGTGGCATGATCTGGGCTCACTGCAACCTCCGCCTCCCAGGTTCAAGCGATTCTCCTGCCTCAGCCCCTCAAGTAGCTGAGATCACCACCACGCCTGGCTAAGTTTTCTGTATTTTTAGTAGAGATGGGGTTTCACCATGTTGCTCAGGCTGGTCTCGAACTCCTGACTTCAAATGATCCTCCTGCCTTGAACTCCCAAAATGCTGGAATTACAGGCATGAGCCACTGCGCCTGGCCCCAAATTTCACTTTCTTTGCTGGTACCCAATTCACATCCGAAACTAGCTTCAAATGAATGTAGCGCATGGTGCGTACCAAATACCTGCCCACCTCATCTCTCACAGCCCCAAGCCCATCCCCATGTCAAACACCCTACTGCTCCCACGTGCCTGCGTCCTAGGCTTCCTGGGATGCTCCACCCATGCCCTGGGCCCCTGCCCTGAGCTTCCCCAGGCCCTCATTACAGTGTGTATCACGCTGGTTGAATTGCCTGTATACATGTCTATCCCCTCATGCACCCCACTCAATGCAAGCCCCTTGAGGACAGGAATGTAGCTACCCATTTCAAGGCCACACCCATGGTAGTAGTACCTGGAGGGATCCATCTGGCCAGGCTCCGAGGAGGCAGCAAGCCCACCCAGCCTGAGAACAGAAGCAGTAGAGGAGAAAGAGGCAAAATCCTCAGCTATTTAACTGCCCCAAGCCTTGATTTTAATACCTGCGAAATGGGGCAATAGCATCACTCACCAGTAGGGATGTGGAGGCATCTGAGAGAACCTGTGTATTTAGTGTATGCTCATCAACTCCACCCTCTTCTCAGATTTCTTCAGGGGTTGGAGAGGAGCTGGACTTCCTTGGGGATTCAGCCCTAAAGAAGTAAGCTGAAAAGTCCATGGCATCTTGGGGCCAGACAGGGTGGGTCATTAGCTCACAGCAGGAAGGCGGAAAGGGCCCTGGTTCCTGGGCCCTCCTTTTCACTTGAGAGTTTTTCCCTCGAAAGTTGGAAGCAGCAGAGGCCCTCCTCCCCTTCTAGGCCTGCCAGCCTTGCTGGCAGCAGAACTTGTGGTCAGCATAGCCTGGAGGCCTGATCCTGCCAGATGACCAGATGCACTAGTAGCTGGGTAACTCTCGAAGAGGGAGGTCAAACATTGTGTACCAGGTTTGCCCCACCTCTGACCGGCCTAGGTCAGTCATAGTTGATACGGGGCAGATCAGGTTTATGCCTGTTGTCTGGTCATAAGTATTAATAGTGCCACTTTCACTTTGAAGTGCCCTGCTCATCTGCTGAAGCTGAGCATCCACATCCTGTGAACCAGTAATTCCTCTCCTAGGCACGGAACCAACAGAAATTTGCACACTACTCACCAAGATATATTCTAGAACATTCATGGCAGCACTATTCATATAGCCCCCAGCCAGAAACTATCCAAATGTCCTTCAACAGAAGAGAAAAATAAATTGTGGTACATTCACATCACATCACTAAGCAGCCCTGAGAATGAACATTCTGCAGCCACACACAGTAGCATGGATGAACCTCACAGACATAAGGGTGAGCAAAGGAAACTCACCCAGGAGAATACGTAATGTAAGACCCCATATCTCTACGTGTACACGAACAGGTAAAACGAAACGCTGCTGAAGTTGGGATGGTGGTTACATAGGGTAGTAGAGATGTTGTATTTCTTGGTATGGGTGCTGGTAACACAAAGGTGTTCACTTTGTGAAAATGTATCAAGCCAAACACTTCATAGAACTAAATGGAACCATCCACACTGGTCTTTTCATCTAATCATCTAGAAAATGAGCTTAAGAGTCAGATGTCCCAAAAAATAAAGTTGACTCGAACTCCCCATTCCCGGACATTCCTGTTGGGTTCACTGAAGCTCACTGGGTCGTCTTGAGGAAACTGTATAGGCTGATTCCAGTAATAGAAAATAATGCTTCCTGTGCGGAAGACGGGTTCTGGTATCGACTAACTCCTCAACCCCGAAGGCCTTGACCGTGTCCCATGTCCTTTGACCTGCCTGCCCTCAACTGCTTAGCCACCCACCTATTAGTCTCATGAAGGCCTGCCCAAGCCCCTCTCCTCCAGGACTTCCCTGACCCACCCCTGGCTCCCCATCCTCTCCTCCTGTAGCTCCTCCTAAGTCTTTAAGCACCTGACCCCTTGGTTCAAGTTTCAAGAGTGCAGGGGACTTTGTTGACTGATTGTACCCCTAGGGTTTGGCCCAGTTGCTGCTGAACAGTAGGTTCTCAATAACTACTGAATGAATGTTTTCTACTTCATGGCATCTCCTGTACTGCTACTCAGCTTTCTCTAGTGCAGGCCTGATCCTTATTTCTCTAGACGTGAAATTCGCGGAGATAAGGACTACATCCTACTCATTTTTTTATCCCTACCAGTCGCTCTCTGCTTAATATTTATTCAAAGAGGGAAGAAAGGAAAGGCGGTGAATTCAGGGCATTTACAATCCAGAAAGCGTGGAGGTGGGGGTCTGGGTACAGTTATTTGGATTTCAAGGGTGTGGGTAATCCTGGAGGGGAACAGCTACTATATTTATTTGCCTACAAATTTATTTATACCTGCCTCCTTCCAGACACGGTTTGAGGTGGCTTACAAAAATACACACAACACAAGGTAAAAAACAAGTCGCTGAGGAAATCAGGCCGAGGGGAAAATAAGAGTAGGAAAAATAAGATCGAGTCGGCTCGCTAGAAGTGGGCCAAAAAGTTGGCCAACTTTTCCCACAGCCCACTCGAGGCGAAGTCCCTCTCCCCCTCCCCGCCTCCGTCTCAGGGGCGGCCACGCGTCCCCACACGGACAGGGAGAGCTGCACCCAAGGGAAGGGACCGATAGGACCCTCTCCGCACCTCCCGAGCCGCCAGGCCGCCAGCCCGGGCCCGGGCCTAGCAGCCTCCGCGACCTTGGAGAGCGCGAAGTGGAGGGGCGCGCGGCTCCGGGGGGCAGCCTGAGCCCAGACCTGGGTCCCAGGGTGCTGGCGGGGGCCTGTGACCTGGGACAGGGTGCTGGAGGCTGAGGGATCGCGCCTCCACGCCACGCCGCAGCGGTTCCCGCGCTCGAAACCGAACGCCCTCCAGCCACCTCCACTCACGGCCTACTAAGCGCCCGCTGGCGCCCAGGGCACAAAGATGGAGGGAGCGGCGCGATCCACCCGCCCCACCCCCCACCCACCCGCTAGACAAAGGGGCAGGCCGCCCTTCCCCCAGCCTCCTTCGCGGGCCCCGCCGCCCTCTCCTCTCCTCCCCCTCCCCTCAGGCCGCCCTTCGGTGACTTCCTCTCCCCCTCAAGGGGCGGCCCCGGGACTTCTCAGGAACTGCGTTTCACCTGGGCGCGGGGCGGGAGCAGGCGCGCGGAGGGCGGCCTCCGGGCCCACCCCTAGGCCGGGCCGGCACCAGGCCCGCACCCTCCCCTTTGAACCCGCGCTCCCGGCCCTTGGCGCCTTCCCGCCCAGGCGCCCCCGCCCCCACCCGGCCGAGCACGTGCTGCCCGGGCCCCGAGCGCTTCCCGCCGGCCGGGTGGGAGCTGGGCCCACCCCCCGCCCGCTCCCCACCCCCACCGGAAACATTCCTGCCACATTCCTGCAACTCCGAGGCCCAGCCCGCCGCTCCCCACCCCGCCTCCGCGCCGGGCCCAGGGCTTTCCTGCGTCCCCTCCACTGCCCGACTCGCCCCCTGAGGAGGGGGGCTGGGCCAGGGCCTCGGCTGACCGGGGAGGAAGGGGAACAGAGAAAAACATGAGTCACGGCCGTGTGTCACTGGAGCGCATTTCAATTCCCTGCATCACAGGAGGTGTGGAAGGCCGCCTCGGGGACCGGGCGCGGGAGGTGCGCCCAGAAGGCCCGGGCCGGCCTGCAGGGCGCGCCTCTCCGCCTGCGCCCTTTCCTCCCCCACCGCCCTCCCCGCCATCTTCCCCTTTGGCTTCCTTCTCGCTCTGTGCAACAAGTCTTTGTTATGCCGGCCGCCAGGCGGGCCAGGCGTGGCGGGGATGGCCTGCGTGCTCTGCCCCTGCCCTCAAAGCGCTTCCAGGCGACCTCTGGTCCACCTTTTATTTTTATTTACAATCCCAGCGGAAAGGCCTGGGTCCCCCAAGTGGGCCTGCGTATCTCCAGAACACCCTTCAAGGCACATCAAGGCATGAAGCCTTCCTCGGGTGTACCTGCCAATGAGCCAATCGTTGGTTTCGCTTGAAGGCTCCACCTTGATTATGGCTCGCTGGTGGCCATTAGCAAAACACCTTGGATTTCACAAGTTTCACGTTTGAATTTCACAAGACTTGTATCTCACCAATCAGCCACACACGGGTTGACACTGAAAGGCACAGGCTGACACCTGTCCGCCCAAGGGAAATCTACCAGCCCTCTATCTCAGTGAGAGGGCGGAGTGTAGGCCGCGGAATCCTCTAACGAGCGCGTTTCTCTCCACCCCCTCGGTCCGCGTGGACACCCGTCCACACCCGCACGCCCCGCCTGGGCCGGGCCCACACGCCCAGGAAGCCCCTACAGGTGACTCTCCCGGGTCCCCCTGTACCAGGGAGGAAGGACGCCCCCACCCGTCACCCCCCGCGAGAAGCTCCTTCGTGACTTCTCTGTGCGTGCCTTCCCACACCACCTCCGTCCCGTACTGCGAGGAGTGGGCGGTCGACTCGGGTTCGCAACCCAGGCCTCCCACACGCCCCTCCCCGCCGTTAGCACCCACCCGCGCGGCAGCGGCGGCTGGCGGGCGGCCGCCCTTTTAAATCCCCGGGCTCATTTGCATGGCCCCGCCCCTTGAGTGACACGGCTGGCGCGGGCGGGCCCGTCCCCCCTGCCCCTGGGTCGCTCTTTTTAAGCTCCCCCTGAGCCGGTGCTGCGCTCCTCTAATTGGGACTCCGAGCCGGGGCTATTTCTGGCGCTGGCGCGGCTCCAAGAAGGCGTGAGTTCGCGGCCGCTCCGGTGGCTTCTTTTTTTTATATCTATAATTTAATTAAATTATTTATTTATTGAGGCCGCGCACGGGCCGTGCCCAGCTTTCCTGCCCCTCGCCATCCTTCGGGGGAGGGCGAATATTTTTGTCCCCCGCCTGGCTGTGACACATAAATACCCCGCGGGGGCCTGGGCGGCGAGCACGCGGCGGCGGCGGTCTCTGAGCGCCTCTGCTCTCTCTCCCGGTTTCAGATCCGCATTTGCTACCAGCGGCGGCCGCGGCGGAGCCAGGCCGGTCCTCAGCGCCCAGCACCGCCGCTCCCGGCAACCCGGAGCGCGCACCGCAGGCCGGCGGCCGAGCTCGCGGTGAGTCGTCCCCGGGGCCCGCGGCGGCGGCGGCGAAGGGGGGCGCCCTCGCCCCGCCCGCACGCCGCCCCCTCCTGCGAGCCGCCCGGGGCTGCAGCGCGCCGCCGGCTTTATTCCCAGGCCGGGGCGGCGCGAGCCGGCGGCGGGGAGGGCCGCGCGGCGCGGGGGCGGGCGGCGCGGCCCGGCTGCGCGGGGAGGACGCCCGCACCCCTTCCCCCGCGCCACGGGCGCCCTGCGGGGGGCGGGGACCCGGGAAAGACGCGCGGTGGGGGAGGGGGCGCGCGGCTGCGGCGAGCGCGAGTTGTGCACCCGGCGGAGCCCGGCGCAGCCCGGCGCACCTCGCACGGCGGCCGCTCCCGCCGGAGCCCGAGCACGGGCCCGGGTTGAGGGGCGGGGAAAAACACGGACTGCAGCGCGGCGGGAGAGTGGGGGGGTCGGGCAGCCCCGCAGCCCAAGGAAGTTCTGGAAGTGAGGGACATGGGGAGGAACCCCGAAATTGGGCCCTACACCCTCTCGGCCTTTCTCCCGGCACCCCCTCCGCAGATGAGGCCGGAGCGCGGGCCTGGGTTTGGGGCTTCACCCGACCCCACCTCTGGCCTGGCCCGCGCCTCTTCAGCCCCAGGGGCCAGGCCTGTCCTCCGCCCCCACAAACTGGTTTCGCTGCTTTGCTGGGCTCTGTTGGAACTAGTCCCTTTGACTCCCCGTTTCTATTTTATTTTCTTCTGGGGCTTTATTTTGCGGGGAGGGAACGGAGGGAGGGTCTTTCTTCCTTCCCCCCGCGCCCGCGCGCGCCAGGTTTCCTGCCCCAAGGCGGGCTTGGGTGCCCCCTCTGGCAGGAAGTGGGGCCGGGTGCACCCGCGTGGCGTTGCATGCGGTCGGGGTGCGCTGCTTTCCCGCGCCTGCAGGAGCGGCCTGCGCCCCTCCCCCTCCGCGCGCACCCTGGCCTCGGGTCCCGCCGGCCTCCAACGGCCGGGCCCGACACTTGCAGACTCACCCTGGGGCCGAGTCTGAAGCCTGGTGCCTCGGGGACTTTAGCCGCTAGGCGGGTAGGCCAAGTGTCGGGTCGAAAGGGTCTCCGGGAACCTACTTTTTCCTGTTCGCTAAGTTGCTCGTGTGACCTTCGGCAACTCATCAGGCTTCTCTGGGATACCTTTTTACAGGGGACGGGTAAGAAAATAAGGGAACCCCCAAGATAATTTCCTAGTGCCTTTGCTTGCAGAGTCCTTAAGCATTTGAGGAGCAAACTTTGCGTGCACAATGTATGGAGGAGACAGGCTTGAGGCCCAAGCGGGCTTATTACAAAGTGAGGAATTGGGGTTGGACCCCAATGTAGTTGCTCCAGGACAGGCCTCTGATGTTCATGAACAGGTGGAAGAGACGAGCTTTTCTTGGCCACACTGGAAAGGGCCTGCGGCCTTCATTTAGTTCACGGGGGGTTGGCTGAGGGGGGTTAAAGGGTCCTCAGCAGGAAGAGGTAGGAGGGGGCACCAGATAGTATGAGAGCTTCCAGGAAGACCCGCCAAGATCCCCAGGCCAACCGGTCCCAGGCTGTCTGGGATTCTGGACTGGCCTCGCCCAACTGGAACCCCCTCGATGAGGCGGCCTCAGGCAGACCTTATATGAGGTCAGCACTCGTTTAGTTGATTAATTTTGATGTTTAGTTTGAAGGGGGGACCTGTGGTGTAATATAAGATTCTAATCACTGCCTGTAATTGCAGAGCAGGCCAAGCCACTAATGACGGAGCAGTATAAGTCACCAACCACCTTGTTTAAAAGGGTCTCCAAGTCTGAAACGTTATAAGATAGAATAATTACCAAAGTCCTGCTGTCTGGAGGGTCTCTTGATGCTTGAGAATGGAGGTACTGGGCCCTCCAGAAATCACAGTTTGCAAAAATGTTTTTTCCTCTCATTGGGGTAAAAACTTTTTCTTCCTTTTTTTTTTTTTTTTTTTTTTTAAATTAGACAAGGGGTCCCACCTGATTGCCCAGGCTGGTCTTGAACTCCCAGCCTCAAGCAGTTCTCCTACCTTGGTCTCCCAAAGTGCTGGGATTACAGGCGTGAGTCACCTGACCTGGGGTCTAGTTCTTATTTTGGTTAGAGTGAAGATTTCTATTATTTTAAGTTTTTCTAAACTATTACCTAGTTTGATCTGGAAGCAGTCAGGAGGTAGTTGAGGCAGGTACCTTATAATTACCTTGATCTTACAGACTGAGAAGCTTTCAGAAGTGGAGCCGCTTGGGCCCACCCCTTATCATGGGCAGGCAGGGATTGGTTACTGGAAAAATGTGTAGCGTAGGCCTCCGGGGTCTTGTCCATCTGTAGCCTGGAATTGGAAGGACTAGGATGGAGATGTAAAGGACTGTCCTTTCTAAGCCTGTAGTACAGGGTCTGCCCAAATACAGGGTGCAGGACCTCCTTCTAATGGGAAGTTTTAGAAAAACTCAAAATTAATGGGGGTTAATTAAACCCCTTGGGAAGAAGGAAGATGCTAGAAAACGACCTAGAAGCTTTTAGGATGAGTCCTGCCAGGGGGCCAGCTAGGGTCTGTTAGATGGGTGCATTTCATTTTGAGAATTCCCTGCCCATCTGACGAAGTCCCGTTTGACTCAAGCTGGGCAGAAGAAGGGTAAGAGGAAGAGGAAGATGCCTTTGGCTTTGGGCTCCCTTTCCTTCCCCACCTCATCCACTGCAGCTTCAACATCTCCTTCCCTCAGTTATACCAATCTTTCAGTCCCGGGGATTTACCCTGGGTGAGAACAGAGAAGAGAGCTAGTGGGCGGGCACCACCCCTGGCTATGTGATTGGGTTTTTTGGTCCTGAGACTTGGACCTTGCCAGACAGGCAATATCATCAGTGAGGTAGGCAGGGCATCAGTGTCCATAGCTGCCACCTCTCAAGGTCTCATTCTTTCCACTTTCTTCTTAGTCCCCATTAAGCTGCCTGGGTTGGGTTTTCTCTTAAAGAGAAATAGCAGCGGCTGGCTACAGAGGGAAGGGATGCTGGCAATATGTCAGACCCCACCTCCCCCACACCTTTGCCCCATGGCGGCCTCACCCATGTAGCTAGGTCTGGACTGGATGTACCTCCTGGGTCCCCCCCACCCTGCTCTGTGGGGGGCAGTGTTAAGGCAGGACAACAAAGAGCCCCTTCTGAACAGTAGATAGATAAGAAGCTGATTAGGGCCAACTGCCCTGCCCCACCCTTGGCAGCATCTAGGGCTGGGCAGACCCCTCCATCCTGGGCAGAGGAGGAGGCCTGGGAGCATAATTTCTGCAGTGTGCCTTGAAGGTATGGATGATGAGGGGGTAGAAAGGGACTGGAGTGAGATGTTTGTCTAAAAGTACTTTTCCCTCTCTCAGCATCCCAGCCATCACTCTTCCACCTGCTCCTTAGAGAAGGGAAGATGAGCGAATCGAGCTCGAAGTCCAGCCAGCCCTTGGCCTCCAAACAGGAAAAGGACGGCACTGAGAAGCGGGGCCGGGGCAGGCCACGCAAGCAGCCTCCGGTGAGTCCCGGGACAGCGCTGGTAGGGAGTCAGGTGGGTGTCCAAACCTTTGCTTCGCTTGCTTTATCCTTTGGGGCTAGGGAGGTGCCTGGCATTTCTTTCAGTAGGCGAGAGCACGCATGGAGGGTGCAGAATGATTCTGCGCAGTAAGTGTGTGGGTGTGTCCTCCCTCCTGTGTGTATTCCTGCCCTGCTTGCAACTCTGGTCAGAGCTCCTGAGACCCCAGGAGAGAACCGGGGGCCGGGAGATTCAAGAAGAATTCTGAAGCTAATGGCAGAAAGTCCAAACCTAAAGCACCGGAGAGGTTGCGTGGCCAGTGCTTACTTAAAACATCCATGTTTTTCTTAATTTCCAGTCCACTGTGGACCAGTGTTTTTAAAATGCAGTACAGACGAATGACAAAAATGAAAACATACACATAGATGCCCAGGGTTTTTAATCATTAGATTCACTGCATGTAAAATGGCTCTTGTCAGTTTACTGTTAAGTTTCTAAATACTTATGGTCAGTTCCTGTACTTCCTCATCGCAGGCAAGAAACAGGTGCCTGCGTTAGCCAGCGCTTGTTCATGCACAGGCCATGTTATGAGTAGTTCAGGAATGGGCATTGCCCCTGGCTCTGTAAATGGAAACTGAAGCCTAAGAAGTGAAAAATGTTGGGGAGCTGGTGGCAGTGCCCCTGAGAACCCTGGTGCTGGTCTCTCCACAAGGTCCCATAGAAGGATGAGGCTGCCAGCCTGGCACTGTGGGGCACCCTAGAGAGTATGGCCACTTGGGCATGGGGGGGACTACGTATTGGTCTCTTACAGAGGCAGTTGTCACCCAAGCAAGGGGTGGCTGTTGGTGAAGCTCAAGTTACTTCCCTTCCCTGGGGAAGAAGTGAGAGGAGTCCAGGTTGACTCCTACGCCTTAAACCTGATGTAGGTTGTTCACCTGCAGGTTTTTCCTGTCTGTAAGGTGGAGAGTGGTCTGTGCTGACCTGGGCCTAGGGAGACATGAGCTGTGAGGAGTCTGCTGTGTTGGAATTTGGCAGCCACCTTCAGAGCCTGGCGTGGGGGCATTCATCGTCTTAGCCTAGCTCCCTCAGCCTTCCTTCCTCCCCTGCCTGTTAGCCATGGTCAGTGGGAGCTGTCAGGAGGGGGTGTCGGGTTACTGGACCCTGGTTATGGGCAGCCCCCTAGGAAACAGTAGCTGGCACGCCTTCACTGCGCACCTTCTATGCATTATGCAGCAGCTTTTTATTCTATCTAGGGCTTATTAAAATTTCATTGGCAATGGCATCAGGGATCTCTGGGGTCTGCGCATAATTCCCCCTCTCTCTAGGGCAGCCTGGATGGGTCCAGGTTTGCAGGTGCAGGCAGGGAGTGTGTGTCCAGCATAGGTCATCTGAGATTGTGGGCAGTGATCATGGCCCAGTGCTAGATAACCATTGTTACCCATGTAGTCTCATGAAGTCTTCACCATTTATAGATGAGGAAACTGAGGCTCCTGCATTAAGTGTCCTGCCCAAGACTAGTGTCAAAACTGAGACTTGGGCAAAACCACCGAGCAGTATCTTTCTGTCCCCAGAATGCCTTCCTAGGGGTCTTCTGGGCTCTTGTCATTTGTGTCTTAGAAACCTGCAGGGAGGCAAGGGGAGGAGTGGGAGGCACTTGGCAAAGATGATCAAACTGGGGCTTTGGATCCTAAAGGGATCCCTAGGTCAGGGTGGTTCTTGGTTCTTGCTGACTTAACCTTGTTGAGGAGGCAGAGGGTTGAAACAGGTGGTGACTGTCCCTGACTACCCCCTCTGTCTTTACAGAAGGAGCCCAGCGAAGTGCCAACACCTAGAGACCTCGGGGCCGACCAAAGGGAAGCAAAAACAAGGGCGCTGCCAAGACCCGGGGTGAGGCTTGAGATGGGGCTGCCCCTGGGTGGGTGACTAGCAGAGAGGATCCTCTTGTTTGCTCCATGGCCACGGCTGTGGGGAGGTCTAGGGGAAGGGCTCAGTCATGCTGGACCACCCTGGGCAGGCAGGTGGGTCTGCCCCTCCCTCACCACCAGGCATCCGGTGAGCCCTGTTGAGCAGTTTGGATTTAGGAGATATTTTCTCTAACGGTCTAGAAAACCACCACAACTCCAGGAAGGAAACCAAGGGGCAGATGTAGTTGTGCACCCCCTTCCCTGGCACAGGGGTGGCAGTGGGCCTTTGCTAATTGGGGAAAGTGGGGCAATGACTGAGGTCTCACTTCTGTGACGTTGGTCCTGCCCGGGACAATGGGGAGATCAGGTCAGAAGCCCATGGCTTCCCTGATCCAGAGAAAGGCAGAGTGGGGGAGAGTGGAGGGTCCCTGCCAGCACCTGGGCTGAGAATGTTAGCTCCTCCCCTTGGGGTCCCCTGGAGGCTGAAGGGGTGGGGACAAGCAGCAAAGGCCAGATTCACAGTGGCATCAGCCTTTCAGAAAAGTTGTTTTGTTTTTTATTTTATTTTTTCTAAGACACGACTCATATCCTCTGAGTCATGGGTGGAGGCGGGAGTAGGGGGCGTGTGTGTATGTTGAGGGGCAAATGTGGCTGGCCAGTCATCGCCAGCTGGACTCGGGTGGGCCTGCTGGGTGAGAGTGTTGGGCCGCCCTGAACAGACAGGTGGGTCTGCCCCTCCCTCACCATCAGGCATCCGTTGAGCACTATTGAACAGTTTGGACTTAGGAGATATTTTCTCTAACCGTCTAGAAAACCACCACAACTCCAGGAAGGAAACCAAGGGGCAGACCCAAAAAACTGGTAGGTGAAGAAGCAGATTGCTGCTGGCCTCCTGGGCTCTTGGGGGAGGGTGTTAAGAACACACAGCATCTGATAATATGCACCCCTTATGGAAAGACTCTCCCTGACTTGCTGGGATATCAGATTTTACAGAAGTCCAGAGAGGGGAAGGTGCCTGGCCTGTGCTTTTAAAGGTCTATGCTCATGAGAAATGAGGGGTCTCAGGTACAAACCAGATCACATCCCCCGACCTCCCCTAGTTGCGTGTGGGGGTCCTTCCCTCTCCTGCTCCTAGAATACTTAGAACTTCTAGGGGAGATCTTGGAAGTCATCTAGTCTGTGTCTCCCTCAATTAGAGATGAGGAAAGGAAGCCATAGGGGGAGGGTTTATCCTTCCTATGATCCTCTTGAAAAACAGCGAAGGAGCTGGGCCCTGGGAGGGGTCGGCGCTGGAGGTCTGGTGTGATCCACCACACCGCACAGTGGGGCACCATCCACTCTGGGCCCCCAAACAGCTGGTGGAAAGGCTCAGTGTGCTGAGTCAGGAGGCTGCCTCTAGGGGGCCCCTGCAGTTAGGGTCACTCCAGCCTTCCAGCTCCTGGTCCTCCTATCCCCAGCCTGCCCTCTCAACTCCCTGAAGCTGTCATTCCTCGAGCTGAGCTGCCGCTGGGGTGGGGGGGGTTAGGGGGCGCTGCTGGCCAGGACCCAGGAGTGAGTAACAGGAAACAAGTTGTTTTGGAGTTTGTGCCTGGCACAGGGGCTGTAGCCCCGTGTGGTGTCCCGACATTCCCCGCCCAGTGAGTGGCCCCAGCGGCACACACTTCCCCTTCCTCCCCCACCCCGACCTGGGGTCAGCCCTCGGCCACCCCGGAGGGCCAGGGCACCACAGCGCAGCACCTGTCCCTGTGGGCCAAGGACCTGGTTTCCCAGCACCCACCAGATCTCATGTACCTTCCATCCACCCCTTCCTATTTCCTCCCCCCAGCCACCTCCTCTTCTCCCCTAGGGAGCCAGTCACATCCTGGAGCTCAGTGCTGCCCTGAGCTCTGCCCTCCATGGGCCTGGGGGCCAGGGGGCTTGGCTCCTGGCTCTGGGTTTGAGCAGCAAGTGTGTGGGGTTTTTCTCCTTTTAAATTATTTTTATGAATGAAGCCGGGCCGTGGAGGTTGCTGAGTCACCCACACACTCAGCCCTGACTCATCCCTCTTCGGGAGAGCCAGGGAGTGCAGGGAGTGGGTGGGGGCCAGCCTCTGGGGGTGGAGAAGGAGGGTGGCCAGGCCAGAGCTCACACCAACAACTGCCCACCTCACAGGAGAAGGAGGAAGAGGAGGGCATCTCGCAGGAGTCCTCGGAGGAGGAGCAGTGACCGTGCGTGCCGCCTGCTCCTCACTGGAGGAGCAGCTTCCTTATGGGACTGGACAGCTTTGCTCCGCTCCCACCGCCCCTGCCCCCTTCCCCCAGGCCCACCATCACCACTGCCTCCGGCCGACACCCCCATCTTCCACCTGTGCCCTCACCACCACACTACACAGCACACCAGCCGCTGCAGGGCCCCCATGGGCTGAGTGGGGGAGCAGTCTTCCCCCTGGCCTCAGTTCCCAGCTCCCCCGCCCACCCATGCATACACACATGCCCTCCTGGACAAGGCTAACATCCCACTAGCCGCACCCTGCACCTGCTGCGTCCCCAATTCCTTGGTGATGGGGACATTGCTCTCTGGGCTTTTGGTTTGGGGATGCCCTCTCTGCTCCTCTACTGTTCCCTCTGGCTTCCCACAGTGGGGCCTGGGAGGGTTCCCCCTGGCCTTAAAAGGGGCCTAAGCCCCATCTCATCCTGGCACGCCCTACTCCACTGCTCTGGCAGCAGCAGGTGTGGCCAATGGAGGGGGGTGCTGATCCGCAGAATTCCCCCAGCCAAGCTGTCTTTGTCACCACATAGGGCTCACACCTTTCATCCTTCCCCACCTTCCCATGTCCCTCCACTAGGTTGGACAGCCCCCTTGGCTACAGGAAGGCAGGAGGAGTATGAGTCCCCCTACACCCTTTTCACTGTGGTCCCAGCCCCCTGGCCCTTCACCTGGGATCTGAGTATATATTGTGGTGATGGAGACACAGTCACTTATTGTCCAGGTGAGGCCCATGAGCCCTGTGGCTGCCACCTGAGGTGGGCTGGAGCTGTTCCTTCCCCCACCCTCCTTTGCTTCTGCCACTCAGCCATTTCCCCCTCCTCAGATGGGGCACCAATAACAAGGAGCTCACCCTGCCCACTCCCAACCCTCCTGCTCCTCCCTGCCCCCCCAAGGTTCTGGTTCCATTTTTCCTCTGTTCACAAACTACCTCTGGACAGTTGTGTTGTTTTTTGTTCAATGTTCCATTCTTTGACATCCATCATTGCTGCTGCTATCAGCGCCAAATGTTCATCCTCATTGCCTCCTGCTCTGCCCACAATACCCTACCCCAAGATACTCTTCATGGGGAAGGGGGCTGGGGCATGGCAGGCTGGGTGACCGACTACCCCAGTCCCAGGGAAGGTGGGGCCCTGCCCCTTGGATGCTGCAGCAGAGTGAGCAAGGGGGCCCGAATCGACCATAAAGGGTGTAGGGGCCACCTCCTCCCCCTGTTCTGTCGGGGAGGGGGTAGCCATGATTTGTCCCAGCCTGGGGCTCCCCCTCTGGTTTCCTATTTGCAGTTACTTGAATAAAAAATATCCTTTTCTGGACTGGAGTCTCCTGTGGTATGTGCCTTACAGTCTGGGGCAGGTAGGGTGGTGACACTCGTGCTCTTGCCCATCCTTCAGCCTGCAGGGGGGAGGGAAGATAGTACTGGAATTGCCTCCAGGGAAGGTCATTTGAAGCCCCTTTTGATGAAATCAACAACCCCTAGTCACAAAACGTTTTATTTACAAAATATATACCCAATGTTATATGTCTGGCCCCATCACCATGGAAACAACTCCAAAGCCCTGGAGATTTATGCCCAAGCCAAGCCCAGGAGGGCTGGAGAAAGCAAAGCTATCTCCCCAGCCGCCCCCATCCCAGAAGGAAAAGCTCCTCCCATTGAGTGCCTGTGGGTGGGTGGTGAGCTTGACACCCACAAAGGGCAGAAGGCCTGAGGACAGTGAGGTGATGGTGAGGGCCTGGGAAGTGGGTGCTGCTGAGTGTGGGCAGAGGAAGAAGTGGAGGCCCAGTACCCAGCAGGAGGAGCTGAGCGACTGCAGGTGGGCAGGGGAAGCGTCCCACGACGGCCCTAGGTGGTCCAGGGCTCCAGGCTCTGAAGGGTGGGGCAAGGAGGTCGGGTCACGTCTTGACATCCAGCAGCGGCATCCGCTTGTGCTGGTAACCACTCTGCCAGCCATGTACCACCTGTGGGGGGAGGAGACCACACCACAAGGCTGGGTTGTGTCCCCTGGGAGTCAGCAGCACTCAGTTACAGCCCAAGTAAGCAGAACTAGGCTCTGGTTTCAATGTGGAAGAGTATGGCTGGGAACAGGGCTGACCACCCCCCTTGCCTCATTCTCCCCCTGTGCTTACCTTGGGATCTCCCATGTCAGAGAGCAGTTCCTGCTCAGCCTCATGCAGCTCCTCGGCTGGGTCATAGCTGTACATGGGGGAGCAGGTGATGGCGCAGCCGGTCCACCCTGGGGAGCAGGGGAGGGGGACTCAGCCTAGGAGGCCCCCCAACCCTCACCAAACACCTGGCTGCCCAGTCTCCTCCCTCTCCCAGGCAGGGACACTTCCAGTGGGTGCCTTTTGGGACACACTTTAGCTCCAAGAATACAATCCTGATTCTACAAAGGAGCTCTCCCCAGTAAGCTGAGGCTGGGGCAGGGAAAACAAATTTCAGGCTTGTGTCAGGATGGCTGAAGGACATCTTACAGAGAACTCAGAGGCTATGAACAGGAATTTCAGAATGGGTGTGGGGTTAGGGCGGGCGTGGGGACAGGGACACTCACCGTTTTTTCTTCTGTATATACATTACCTGCAACAGAGACAGAGCACTGTGGGGCTGCTGAGCCCAGGAAGGCCCACAAGCAGAGAGGCTCACTTCCACCTCCCTCAACAGGACAGTGGGGCCTCTGTGCAGCCTCTGCCTTAGCAAAGCTGTGGGTGTCTGTGTGTGTATACGAGGGCTCCTTACCACAGCCACCACCACCCCGACCAGGGTGATGAGGAAGAAGGGCCCCAACACATAGCCCACCATGGAGTCGCTGTTGGCCTGGGGGGCATTGGGTACAGTGGTGTTACTCATGACATCGGCAGCCGGAGGGCTCGGTGGTCAGCATGGGCAGTGGTGCCTCGGGAGGGTGCCTCCACTGGGCTCCCTGGGGAGGAGGAAGGGAGGTTAGCAGTTGCACCCAGGGTGACATCCAGACTCTGGATCCCTCCCCCCAGAGCTGGAGATTTCAGAAAACGGGTCCCAGGTCAAATCCTGGGAGGAGGGATCCTCCAGGTAGATGTACTGGGTGTAACCCTCCAGTGAGTCTTGGCAAATCCTGGCAAGAAAGGGGATCAAGGGAAGTCCTGGATCCAGGGCTGAGTCCTGCCCAGCTCCTATCCCTACATCAGGGCGGGGCCCAGCTCAGATGTTGGCCAAACATTTCAAAGTCTCAACTTCTGGGGAAAGATTAAGCGCAGGTTTCGGGTGCCTGTCCCAGCCCTTTTAGGCACTGGGCTGCCCACGCTTGTCCAGTGGATCAAAATGTATAAATGAGGTCCACACAGGAGGGACCTTCACTGCCGCCAGGAGTGAGGTGGGAGCATCTGAAGGAGCCCGCTTCCATCCTGGTCCAATCCCACTTCAGGTGATGGGCCCCATGCCTGGGTTCTATGCCCTTGTCCCTGGTGTCACCTCGGACATACAGCTGGAACACCCTCTCCCCCCATCGGTCTCGTGTGTCAGGGTGGACACGAGTGGGTAAAGCTGGATTGTATCTTCGAGATGATGTCACCTTCCTCCTGTCTCCACCCCGGGGCTCCGCCCAGGTCCCTCCCCCTCCTGGCCTGAGCTGACAGGCGGAGGTGGAGAGGGTCAGCCCCCATGACAGAAGCAAAGAGATCCTCCTGGGGCGGTTTGCACGCTGATGGCCCAAGGTCCGGGACCCAGGTTCGCTTGAGTCTCTATCAGAGGGCACGGTATGAGCGACCTACCCCCCATGTCCGTGGGGCACGGGGCATTGAGCTTGCCCTTACCCAGTCGCATGCTCATCGTCCCAGGTCAAGGGGGCAATGTCAGGGTGGGGAGGGCGTCAGGCCGCTGCTAGGATGCTGGCCAGCAACAGCGGACAGGATGTAGTTCTCACGGCGCGGGGGAGGCTCAGGCCGGAGGTGGGGGGTGTTGGGGAACGCAGAGGGGCTGCCCCGCGCCCGAACATCCTGGAAGCCCGACACCCCGAGGCGTGGACCCGTGCCGGCGCTCTGCAGCCCAGCCGGCCTGGCCATGCCTTACCTCCCGCCGCTGCAGCCCCGACAGGAACGCCCTCGGTTGGCTCCCGAGCCCCGGAAAAGCCGTCAGGCGCGTGATCAAAGGACCCGGGGGAAATGGGCTGGGCCTCAGCACCCGGGCGCAGCCAATCCGGTAGCGGAAGGCGGGTGGCCTGGAGATTTCTGGAGCCGCCAATCCGGAGGCGGGGGTGGGCGGTGCGAAGGAGGGTACAGTGGGGCTTACTGCGTCCGCCCCGCGGCGGCAGGGGCAGCCGAGGGCTGCGCAGCTGGGGAGGAGAGCACGGGGCGGAGCTGGGCGCGAGCACTTTCTGGGCGATCTCCGGCGCCCATCTCACCCCTCTCGTTGCAGCCAGAGTAGGGTTGCGCCGCGCTCTAACGTTGAGCCCAGGCCCTTTGCTGCGGGACCCTGCTCCGGGCCCACTTGGCCTCCATCTGTGTTTGTTGCCTGGCCTTCGGACTGTGCTCTGGGCTACCGGGGGCCCGGGGGACGCCCACTCTCTCTGCGCCTGTCTTAACGTCTGTAAAGCAGGCTGTGAGGATTATTATTATTATTACTTTTTTTTTTTTTTTTTTTTTGAGAGAGTCTCGCTCTGTCGCCTAGACTGGAGTGCTGCAGTGCAACGGCGCGATCTCGGCTCACTGCAACCTCCACCTCCTGGACTCAAAGCGATTCTCCTGCCTCAGCTTCCCGGGTAGCTGGGATTACAGGCGGACACCACCACGCCCGTCTAATTTTTTTGGTATTTTTAGTAGTTTCAGCATGTTGGCCAGGCTGGTCTTGATCTTGTGACCTCAAGTGATCTGCCTGTCTCAGCCTCCCAAAGTGCTGGGATTATAGGCGTTAGCCACAGCGCCCGGCCTGCTGTGAGGATTGAATGATGACATGAGTACGGAGCCTACCACATTATGCCCTGAAAGGTTAAATTCCTCCTGTTGACCTGTTTTCAGTTTTAAGGACCCACGAAGTAGCGGGATGAGGTCCCGCTGGGTCACAGGCAGCTTGCTAGGTCGGTAAATTTTGGTCAAAGCTTTTGTGGTCTTATTATTGAAAATGGCACACATTTACTGGGAAAATCTAAGGCCAGTGGAGTTTACCAGTGTCAATATCCTGGTTGTGATTATTACAGTTTTGTTAAATGTTATCATTGGGGGGAGTTTAAGCAAAGTGTACACAAGCTCATTCATTCATTCATTCATTCGAGACGGAGTCTCACTCAGCCAGGCTGGAGTGAGTGGTGTTATCCTGGCTCACTGCAACTTCTGTCTCCAGGGTTCAAGCGATTCTCCTGCCTCAGCCTCCCGAGTAGCTGGGACGACAGGTGCCTGCCAGCATGCCTGGCTAATTTTTGTATTGTTAGTAAAGACGGGGTTTCACCATGTTGGCCAGGCTGGTGGTCTCAAACTCCTGACCTCAGGTAATCTCCCTGCCTCGGCCTCCCAAAGGGCTGGGATTGCAGGCATGAGCCACAGTGCCGGGCCTCTCTGTACTATTTCTTATAACTGAATGTACCTCAAATGTGGATGTGTGTATATACATATACATTATTTATTATTTATTTATATATATAGTTTTGTAGCAGACCCTCCTCTACCCTCCCAAAATCACACACGATTGGGAAAACTGACTGGCAGATTATGGAAACCACCCAGGAACGTCAAGGTTACGGCAGCTGAACTAGGCTAAAGCCCTCCTAGGTCATCAGGTGGTAATGGGGATAAGGTATGACCTGGGTCACCCTGTTCTTGCCAGAGGAACTCTTAGGGGCAGATGTGAGGTTCTGGGAGCCAGGCCCTATTAGCCAGAGTCAGCCAATGGTGCGGACATGGGTGAATTGCTTGGTCTGGTCCAGCCACAGGTTTTCTCAGGCCCTTCCAGGGAAGGCTGGATGAGGGCAGGTCTGGTGCAGAGGTCAGCGGGCATATGGGAACTTTGATCCCTTGACTCGAGACACGATCTGCCTGTGGTAGGGAATCAGGGATGGAAGGAATGGAATGAAAGAAATGCGTGGGCCTGGAAGTCCAGCTGGGTCTCCTAGTGCTCTCAGGCTGTGAGTCTGGAGAGGAGGGGACCCCTCGCCCTAGGCTTCTGTCAGAGCTGGGCCCGCCATGCCTTGCAAGGAGTAAGTGATGGGATTTGAGAACTTGGACCTTGCGCCTGCCCACACACTCAACTCCTGTCTATTCCTCAGGACTTCTAGCCACAAATCTTGAGGGCTCACTATGAGCAGGCCCAGTGGTCACACTGGTTATAGGGTTGTGTGGAGAGAGCCAGTTTCAGGGCCAGAGACCCAGTAAGGATTTTACTTTTTCTTTTCTTTTTGTTTTTTGAGACAGAGTTTCACTCTGTCGCCCAGGTTAGAGTGCAGTGGCTGGATCTCAGCTTACTGAAACCTCCACCTCCCGGGTTCAAGCAATTCTCCCGCCTCAGCCTCCAGAGTAGCTGGGACTACAGGCAAGCACCACCACGCCTGGCTAATTTTTGTATTTTTAGTAGAGACGGGAAGTTTCAACATGTTGGCCAGGCTGGTCTTAAACTCCTGACCTCAGGTGATCCGCCTGTCTCAGCCTCTTAAAGTGCTGGGATTATAGGTGTGAGCCACCACGCCCGGCTGGATTTACTTTCTTTACTCCTCGGACAGAACACCCTTGTGAGCTAGGCAGGGCAGGTGGAGCAACCCCAATCTGCAGATGAGTAAACTGATGCCCAAGCAGTGTGATGACTTCTCAGGGCCCCTGGCCTGGTCATTAAGGGCAGGTGGGATGAGATGACAGGTGGCCTCTCTTTTGGACAGCTCTCTGCTGACAGTTGCCCAGAGCTACATTGGAGGGCTGGTTTCTTCCTGTGTTGAGGCTTCATATCTGTTGAGAGTGCCTCCAAGTATAGCCAGGGAAACTCCAGCTCTACCTTCCCTCTTCATGCAGCTGCCATTTCAGGAAAGAGAAGGCCAGGGTGGGCCTGAGGCCACATGGCGCCGCCCTGCTCGACTTGTGACTGCCTCCTTATCCATGCTGCTGTGCTTAGTGCCTGGACTTGTCTGTCCACTTCGGCTAATGACTCACTCATCCTCGTGTCCTCCAGCTCCGGAGGCACTGAATAAACCATAAAAGCAAGACCTGAAAGGACTGAACTATTTTCAGTTAACTTCTAGAATGAAGCGCAAGAAGATGTATAGGAAGGCAAGAATATCCGGTTTTTATAATATCTGACATCCATTTAAAAATGGACCCTGACGGCCAGATGCGGCAGCTCACGTCTGTAATCCCAGCACTTTGGGAGGCCACGGTGGTAGATCACCTGATGTCAGGAGTTCGAAATCAGCCTGGCCAATGAGGCGAAACCCTGTCTCTACTAAAAATGCAAAAATGAGCCAGGCATGGTGGCAGGAACCTGTCATTTCAGCTACTCAGGAGACTGAGGCAGTAGAATCACTTGAACCTTGGAGGCGGAGGTTGCAGTGAGCCAAGATTGTTCCTTTGCACTCTAGCCTGGGTGACAAGCCTGAAACTCCATCTCAAAAATTAAAAAAACTAAAAAAAAAAAAAGGACCCTGGCTGGGTACAATGGCTCATGCTTGTAATCCTAGCACTTAAGAAAAGGAATGTATGAAAAAGATCCCAGTGATCTTCTGGAGCTGAAAACTACAATATGAGATAAAAGACACACTGGACAGGATTAATGGCAGATTAGATATTACAGAAGAAACGACAAGTGAACTTGAGGTCATAGCAGTAGAAACTAACCTAAATGAAACACATAGATAACAACGTCCAAAAACAGGGCCAGGCGCGGCGGCTCACGCCTGTAATCCCAGCACTTTGGGAGGCCAAGGCGAGTGGATCACCTAAGGTTGGGAGTTCGAGACCAGCCTGACCAACATGGAGAAACCCCGTCTCTAGTAAAAATACAAAATTAGCTGGGTGTGGTGGTGCTCCCAGCTACTTGGGAGGCTGAGTCAGGAGAATTGCTTGAATCCGGGAGGTGGAGGTTGCAGTGAGCCAAGATTGCACCATTGCACTCCAGTCCTGGTGACAGTGTGAGACTCCATCTCAAAAAAAAAAAAAAAAAAAAGAATGCCTTTTAAAGTCAGATAGGGGCCAGGCGCGGTGGCTCACGCCTGTAATCCAAGCACTTTGGAGGCCAAGGCGGGCGGATCACCTGAGGTCGGGAGTTCAAGACCAGCCTGACCAACATAGTGAAACCTCGTCTTTATAAAAAATAAAAATAAATAAAAATAAAGATAAAGTCAGATAGGGTGGTTCATGCCTATAATTCCAGCACTTTGGAATGCCAAAGCAAGAGGACTGCTTGAGCCAAGAGATAGATCAGCCTGGGCAAAATCGTGAGACCCCCTCATCTCCACTAAAAATTAAAAAATATTAGCAGAGTGTGGTGACTGTGCCTTTAGTCCCAGTGGTCTTAAAATCCTGGGCTCAAGCAGTTCTCTTCCCTTGGACTCCCAAAGTGCTGGAATTATAGGCATGAGCCATTGCGCCTGGCCTAAAAGTTTTCAAAATTTATTTTAAAATTTTACGTTAATTTTAATTAAAAAATTTTTTTTAGAGACAGGCTCTCATTCTGTCACCCAGGCTGGAGTGCAGTGGCATCCATCATAGCTCACCGCTGCCTCGAACTCCTGGGCTCAAGGGATCTTCCTGCCCCAGTCTCAAGTTGCTGGGATTACAGGCCCGTACCACCATGCCTGGCTAAGTTTTTCGTTTTAGTAGAAAAGGAGTCTCAGTTTGTTGTCCAGGGTGGTCTTGAACTCCTGGGCTCAAGCCATCCTCCCAACTCAGCCTCCCAGAGTGCTAGGACTACAGGTGTGAGCCACTGAGCCTTGCCAAAAAAAGTTGTTTTTTAAAGAGTCTTTTACAAATTAATTAGTGGAATTAATGACTGATGACTCCACAGACCAGGCCCCAGGGTCTGGAAAGGGGCGGACACAGGGAGGAAGAGGAGCCGAGGCTGCAGCGGACTCTCCCGGCCTGCCTTGTTGCACAGTCTGAAGCTTGCCCGGCCAGCCCAGAGTATCCCGACCCCAGGGCGTCTCCTTCCAGGCTGGTTCCTACACGAGCTCACTTTTTTGCGGAATCACTTGGGGTTCCTTGTGCAGCCCCTGTGTTTTCCCACTTCCCCACCTTCGCTCGAGAGGTTTTCCCACCATCTCTGCCAGTTGGAAGCCCGTTTGTCTCCTGTGGGAGGCTGGAGCTGGGGCCAGGTCAGCCCTGGGCTCCCACCCCACTCTGAGGCAAGAGGTCAGTGGGGCTGGGCAGGGCCACGGCTAGGGGGAGGGAGGCGGAGATGCCCATGCTGGGCCTGCACATCCCCAGGGGATAAGTGAGCAGGGACTCAGTGGGTCCTGAAGATTCAGCAGAGGGAACCCCTCACTGACCAGCCCCTGACAGCACAGAGGCCTGACTTGCAAGATGTTTATTCTCCGTCCCCAGCTTTCCTTCTCCTTCCCCCACCTGCTCCACATTCTACTGATTTTCCCCCCTGTCCTTCAGTTCCCTGCAGGCTGCAGCCGCCCTGCAGTGAGGCAGGAAGGGAAGTACCTGCCTCTCAGGCTGAATGTGAAGGTCTGGGCCCTGGGCCTGTGCAGGTAGTAGGTGTTCAAGGAATGGTCTGAACTGTTGGGAGAGTGTTTTATAAATTGGAAAACACTAGAAAAATAATATAAGCTATTAAAATTGGTTCACTCAACTTCCTCAGATGGAGTTTGCCCCAAGCAAAACAAATTTCAGCTGCACCCCGTGAACCGAAAGCCCCCATACCTGCCCCTCTTCCTCTCCTCCTTTCCTGGCTCACTCAAACTTGGCTTCCTTTGCCCGTCCCAGGCACAGGCCTGGCAGGAAATGGCCAGCCTGCCGTTAGCTCCTGTCCCAGGTCTGGAGAAGTTCACAGGCTGCTGAGCCGAGATAAGGAGAGTGGCAGGAACTGAGGGTTTCCTCCTCCTGGAAAAATGCCTCCCACTCCCACTTCGTTGCCCTCCAGACTCAAGGCAGGAAGAAGAACCTGGGGAAGGGGCCTCAGAGGAGAGGTCTCCATCACGAGTTTGTTCTGACTGTTTGAATGTCACCCTTGCCCCAAAGGGAAGAGCCTCTTTACATAACTCTCCCCCACCTCCTCCACCTGCTCCAAACGTCTCCCACACCAGGTCCCAGGGCACCTTGCATTTGCTTCCAGGTTTTGGGGGAAGTGAAGGGGTATGTGGAGGTGGGGTGTTGAGGGGACCAGGTGACACTGGCACATATTTCTTGTGCAGCGGACATCCCAAAATGTCATTTCATTTCCAGGGTAGCTACTCTGTACCACTTGGCTGGATACCACAATGGAGACAAACCCTCCCTTCCTGCGGAAGGCACCTTCAGAACAGGGGCATGTCCAAGCCGACACAGTCCGGTGGAGGGAGAAGTATCTTAAGAGATCTTTCCCAAAGGAGGACACAGAACATGCAAATTGTGAAAGACTGTGCTGGTGTAGCCTGCATTTGGAGAACTGCAAGAAGTTCTATGAGGCCAGGGGAACACAAGGATGAGGCAGTGGCAAGAAATCAGTCTGGTGAGGTAGGCAGGGGCCAGCTCACAAAAGGCATTGGGTACTAATCTAAGGAGGCAGAACTTGACCCTGAAAGCTATGGGTAGGAAGAGAACAAGAAGTGTTGCCAAGGACACCACAGGGCTTGGGGGCCGGCGGTCAGTGGTCAGATGACCACTTGTGACCTTTGGACTTGTCAATGTGGTAGTCACTGGCTGCTGACAGGAAAACACTGGAGGTGGAGTGCGGGGGAGCATGAATCCATAGTGACCCCATGATATATGGTTTTCTCTGGGCAGGCTCAGCTCTCACATATGAGGGGATAAAAATGGCTGGATGAATTTAGGTCTGGGATTCTGAGGGAGACTACACTGGAAGGATATGGGGACAAGAATGATGGAGTCATGACTGGTGAATGAGTAGTGAAGTCATGGACGTGGGTCTTGATGTGGCGTGGGCTGAGAGACTTCGGTGGCCAGAGTGGGATAACTTTTTTTTTTTTTTTTAAGACAGAATCTCCCTCTGTTGCCCAGGCTGTAGTGCAGTGGCACGATTTCAGCTCACTGCAACCTCAACCTCCCAGGTTCAAGTGATTCTCCTGCCTCAGTCTCCCGAGTAGCTGGGATTACAGGCGTGCACCACCACACCCGGCTAATTTTTTTGTGTTTTTAGTAGAGATGGGGTTTCATCATGTTGGTCAGGCTGGTCTCGAACTCCTGACCTCATGATCCACCTGCCTCAGCCTCCTAAAGTGCTGAGATTACAGGCATGAGCTACCACGCCAGGCCCTCTTTTATTCTTTTTTGAGACAGAGTCTTACTCTGGCTTTCAGGCTGGAGTGCAGTGGTGCGATCTTGGCTCACTGCAACCTCCGCCTCCCGGGTTCAAGCAACTCTTGTGTCTCAGCCTCCTGAGTAGCTGAGATCATAGGCGTGCACCACCACACCCTGCTCATTATTTTGTATTTTTAGTAGAGATGGGATTTTGCCATGATAGCCAAGCTGGTCTCAAACTCCTAAACTCAAGTGATCTACCTGTCTCAGCCTCCCAAAGTGCTGGGATTACAGGCGTGAGCCACCTCGCCCAGCCAGGATAATAATTAAAAAAAATATTTTGTCAGTACAAATGGAGCAGTTAGCTATTTACAGCCTGGCCAGTGATCTGTATTTTCCACTTAGAGTTCCAAATTAGAATACTGGTGAAATTCCTTCTCATTGTGTCTATTTCTCAATCTGTGAAACAGGATTGGACTAGGTGATCCCTAAAATCCTTCCTGGTCTATCATGAAAGGGTTCACTGCTATTGTTTTATTTGCATCTTCACACCTACCTAAGCATAATGACCACCCATCCGCCCTCAATAAGTGTTTGCTGAGTACCTGATGGTCTCCCTCTCTCTCACACAAGACACCTGTCAGCATCTAAGCTCATCACCAGTGCGTTTATTGAATGATGTTGGCGTCATGAGGAAGTTCCTCTCTCTGCCTCCCTGGCAACCCTTCCTGTGAGGTGTCTAGGGACAAGGTGCAAATCCAGCCCTCATTTGCCCCTCCCCCACCTTCAGTTTCCCCTTGCCCTGGTCCATCTTACAGTCTGAAGTGACCAGGAAAGGACTGCCAGTGGGCAGGTTCTGACGTCAGACCCCCTATGTTGAAATGCAGTTCTTCTATTACCTTGGATATGTTATGTAACTTCCATATTTTCTTCTAAACGTTTTTATGACTTTTTTCATATTTGTGAATTTATTTTCATAAATGGTGTGTGAAGTAGGGATTTTTTTTTTTTTTTTTTTTTTTTTGAGATGGAGTCTCCTTCTGTTACCTAGCCTGGAATGCAATGGTGCAATCTTGGCTCACTGCAACCTCCACCTCCTGGGTTCAAGTGATTCTCCTGCCTTAGCCTCCTGAGTAGCTGGGATGACATGAATATGCCACCAGCCCCGGCTGATTTTTGTATTTTTAGTAGAGACGGGGTTTCACCATTTTGGCCAGGCTGGTCTCGAACTCTCAATCTCAGGTGATCTGCCCACCTTGACCTCCCAAAGTGCTAGGATTACAGGTATGAACCACTGTGTCTGGCTGTGAAATCATGTTTTCCTGTCTGGCTGATTGTCCCAACACCACTTACCACAGAATCCTTCCTTTCCCCACTCAGGTGCGTAGTTCCTCTGGCTCCGACCATATTCCCATGTATGCACAGGTCTGTTTCTTGGTCCCCTGCTCACTTTTGTTGTCAGACTGATTTCTATGTCAATGCAGCTATTCCATGTATCACATTTGGTTACTGTAGGTGCCTTTGCATTCAGTCTTGATACTGACTGAACACAGGACCTCACTGTAGCCCTGCGGTTTTCCTGGCAGGTTCTCCAAATTCTCTTAGACATCCTTGGTGCGTTGCCCTGCGGTTTTTAGGGAAGGTTGTCTGGGTCCTTTAGAAAACAGCTTCCCTAAGCCCCATTTCCTTTACCGTGACCTATGCCTCACAGGACTGCAAAGACTAACTGTAAAACAGTGACCACCGCCTGGCCAGGAACACAAGAAACACTAAATAGTGTCATCTTCCCCCAAATGTCCAACCTGATGCAGTCACTGTTCTGTTTTAAAATCATTGTTGGCTTCCAAGGCATGCAGAGTAAAGTTCAAACAGCCTGCTAAGCCATCCCGACCCCAGCTAACCTTTCCCGTGGCACCTCCAGCCTCTCCCTCCTCCCTGCCCGCTATCCCTATCCGAACACACTGCTCTGCCTTCCAACACGCTGTCCTTTCAGGCGGGGATCCCATGCGTCCCTCAGAGATCCTCTCAGACAACGCCTCCTTTGAGGTTAGGCACTCCCTTTATTGCCTTCATCGCTCTGCACTGTGATTACTTGTGTCTGTTGGGACTCTGTGTCTTATTTAGTGAACTCAGCACAGGCCTTGGCATTTCCAAAGAGGTGCCACCATTTGATGATCACACCCTGACTTTGGTGCCACACACACTCTTTCACTTATTTAACACAATGATCCTGAGATGTAGACTTTTCCCCACTGAACAGGAAGGAGCACGGATGGTAATTTGTCCAAGGTCAAAGAGCTTGTCAACAGCGGAGCAGAGACCTGCATCCTGGGTGAATTCCCAACATTTGTATCTTCTATTACACCAGAGAGCCTTCGGATGAATGACCGTCCTTCCCTTTTCTGAATTCCTTTTTAATTTTTTTCTTTTTTTTTTTTCAGTCTCCGTAGAGACTGTCAAAAATTGCCAATGCCAACTATATTGCAAGTCGTCACGGTGGGGTACTGGGAAAAGTTTTTTTTTTTTTTTTTTTTTTTTTAAAGACGGGGTTTCACCATGTTGGTCAGGCTGGTCTTGAACTCCCGACCTCAGGTGATCCGCCCGCCTTGGCCTCCAAAGTGCTTGGATTACAGGCGTGAGCCACCGCACCCGGCCTTGGAAAAGTTTTCAATTAGCAATAATCGCACCTTGGATAAACCTCATTGGCTACGATACTGCCACTGTGCAAAGCTCCCTTTTCTGAATTTCTTATCTCCATCCCATTCTTCCATGGTCCTCCCACCCGAGCTCTGCGATATTGCTCCTTCCTACTTCACATCCCCCAAGTGGCTTACTTTTCCCAGGCTGTCATCTCTCTCATTTCATGCCATCTGTCACCAAGCAGATGCCTCTGTGAGGACTGTGTGTCCTAGGTTTAGCACATTGCTGGTATTCAGAACACAGAAAATGGAACCTCATGGCTGCATCTTCAGATGCTGAGATGTTAGCTGGGTGTCACAAGATCAAGGACAGAAAATAAACCCTTCACAGCCGAAATCTGCTGGAAACCAGAAAGCAAGCAAGGCCATGGCTTGTAACACCAGGCTTTCTTGGAACAGTTGTCAGGTCTTCGTAGATGGAAGCCAGCCTGACTGGGGATGAGCAGGAATTCTACCAACTCCAACTGGCTTAGACGGTCAGAGCTACCGCCTGGCATGTCAACAAAGGATGGAGGAAGTGCAAAGCTGGTCCCCACAATGTTAGGAGCTGCACTGGTGTCCTTTAGGCTGATTTCCTCTCTCCACCCATGTCCAAAGTTTTGGAGCGTCTCTTTAGATCTCTCTCTAGCCAGAAGTCCTGCAGGCCATTGGAAGACCAGACTGCAGAAAGGTAATCCTGAACCTTGCCATTTACCCTCTGAGAATGAAACAGAATCATCATGTAAATGTGATGATGGACCAGCTTTAGAATGGTCCATAATGATCTGACATGGGCGAGTGGGGTGTTTCCAGAACACTCATATCCCAGTTAGAGGTGGCCAGTTAATGGTTTCCTGAGTATATCACCAGTTTCAGCATGTATGAGCCCATAGCCTCACCATACACACTAAATCTGGCAAAGAAAGAATCCTTTGATGGAGGAAGGGTGATCATCATGGAATGAACAGAGGAAGGCTACAGAATCAGAATTTTAGGGGGAATGGGTTCCCTGACCAACTGATAGGGAATTTGTCCTGTGGTGAAATGAAATCAACAGGCTATTATTGCTGCTCAGTAACCAACACTGTGTTTTTTTTTTTGGCTTCCCACACAGCCAGCCAGTACACAAACCAGGTAACTTTGATGTTTAAATGAACCAATTATTGGCTGGGTACAGTGGCTCAGATCTGTAATCCCAGCACTTTGGGAGGCCGAGGCGGGTGGATCACGAGGTCAGGAGTTCAAGACCAGCCTGGCCAAGATAGTGGAACCCCATCTCTACCAAAAATACAAAAATTAGCCAGGCATGGTGACGGGTGCCTGTAATCCCAGCTACTCGGGAGGCTGAGGTAGAGAATTGCTTGAACCCGGGAGGTGGAGGCTGCAGTGAGCCGGGATTGTGCCACTGCACTCCAGCCTGGGCAACAAAGCAAAGCTCTTGTCTCTAAATAAATAAACCAACCAACCAACCAACCAACCGATTATCATCTGGGCACAGAGATTTGTGAGTCTTGTCCTGGAAGTGACTCTCTTCCACTGCCTCCATCAGGTTCCTTGGCTTATACTTGACCAGCGATGCTGCCAACAGAGTCCTATCCTAGAAGCCAGCTTGTCCTGGTGGACAGATGTTTCTGACTGTTACAGGCTGTTCACTGTTGTTTCTCTATCTCCCTCTGCATTTCCAGGTGCACTCAAGTCTGCAGAGCCTCAGGCCTGGTATCACAACAGCTTCCAGACTGCTCCACTCCAGGCTCTCCTGCCAGCTCCTCCTGAGACATGGCTGATGCCACATGACACTGTTCAGGTCCACACCAAGCATAAAACCAAACTCTCTGGACTGGCTTTTGTGGCTTTCCACAATTTGATCTCACCAGACTTTATTTTCCATTACAGCTCAAACTGTTCCTTCCTTCTGGGACCGTGGGACACACCTCACTTCATCCTGCTCTCCCATTGGTGATGCCCACCCGCTCTCTGCCTGCAAGCCCTACCACTACACATCTTCAAAAACTGGCTCCACCCTTCCTGATTCCACCCCACACAGAGGAAAGCAGCTTCTTGCGATGCTTCCTTGTTCTGGATGCGGCCCACTTCCTTCCCCTTCAGTTCCTTTGGGCCCCTGTAAAGCCTCCTTGGCTAAGGGCGACAGGCCCTCTCCTTAACACTGGGCACTGCCTGTCTAACTAGGGCTCTCTCTAGGCACCCGGTAGCAAGGACAGCAAGATAAGACAAAATGCTGATTCTAACCGCCTCTGGCTTCTCCACTGCGTTTCTCACCTGAATGCCCTGCACACCAAATCTTCCTTGGGGCCACCCTTGACTTCTAGGGCAATTCCCCAAGAATCCAGCAGAGGAGTAGGGAAACCAAGACCGACATGAAGGACTCAAGGGAAACCTCTGGAAAGAGAGACCAGACACTAAAAGGGATGTGTGTGAAATACTGGTTTTTACTGGTTGGCACAAGATTACAACCTACAATTTCAATGCCCTTCCCTCCCACACAGCTCAAATGGAAGGAAACTCATTAACACACAGATAGGAATGGCAGGCTCACAGGTTTAAGCATTTGTTTTTACAAAAAGGAGTGGGAGGTGGGGGTGGTCAAGTTTTATGGGTAGTAACAACATTCTCTCTAGATTGCAGGGGGTAAGTCTGCCTGGCCCCTGATGCTGGTACCACATAAGGGACACATTAGTAAAGTAGGGAAAGGGTTATATGTGTGGCTGGCCTGCTCTTAAGAGGGGGAAGGTGGGATGGTATCTGCTGTGTACCTGTCTTGGACCAAACCTGGAGCTGGACTGGTACCCCTTTCTTCTCAGCCCTCCTCCACAACCTGACTGTACTGCCAGCCGCACCCATGGGAAGGAGGTGTGAAGGAAGCCTGAGAACATCCGCCTTGAGAAAGGAGGGAGACTATTTCCTTCCGCCTTCTCTGGACCAAATTCCACTCCCCCTCAGCTCCAGAGAGCACTGCAAAAATCTTCCTTCAAAATGCTGTGAAGACACAGGGAGAGGCCAGCCCAGACAGGTGGTCCCGAGCAGGCTGGAAGAAAAGCTTGACTTTCCATGCAGTACCAAGCAAGGTTGTTTTGGAAAAAAGCAAACCAAAAACGGAAACCAAGACCATATACCCACGGGTTGGGTAGCTCCTAAATCCTGGAGAGCGTTTGGATTGGGGGGTAGGGGCAATTTTACTCCAGCTCTTTGTTTCATAACCCACACCAGGACCACAACTGACCTCTCTTTCCCTAGAAGCACCATTCTTTAGATTCCCAATTTTGTTGAGCTCATTTGAGGTCATCCTTGCCATCCTCTTCAAAAATGACTCAGCCTCTTGGTTGTTCCGTTTTCTACCCCTTTCTACCATTATGAACAAACTGTCTAAACAGGAGATCCATATATGCTCTCATCCTGCAGCCCAAGGGATCAAGTGACCTAGTGATGAAAAGCTAACTTATTTGCTTTCCTGGGTGGTCCTGATGGAAAGGAATAGCAGCAGAGTTCTGGTGGGATAGAGCAGTCTAATCTGAGCCACTGTGTGATTCCCCAGGGGACTGGTCCCTGGGTACATGGGCCCCTGGCTCTGTCTCAGTTCCAGAGACATTACTCAACTTGGCTATTTAAGCCTCAGCTAAAACATACGAGCATGAGGGGAAAAGGGACAAGAAATACTTTTGTCCTCTGGAAAAACTTAATACATCTCGGCTACTTTGCCTCTCAACCCACAGGATTCAACAGGAAACACCTGCTGAAACTGGCCAAGAGGAGACTGTATCTGGATGGTACACCTGTAACGGGAGAAAGCACACTGGTTTACCACTTTTAAAACTGAAATGGTCCCGGGGGATGTTAACCTTCCTGCTGCTGATGGTAGATGAGTGAAGTGAAGGTGCTCATGTGAGAAAACTGCTTAAAAACCCTTAAGCTGTTTGGAGACTACACACCACAGCTGAGCAAACCAAGGTGGGGCCTCACTGCCTCCTCAGAGCCCAACCCTGACCATGTCATTGCATAGGATAGAAGACAGAGTCTTTGAAATGGAGGCTGGGTTGGCAAAAGTGAGAATGAGATGCTACTGCTGGCCTTCCACTCCTCTCTCTGATACACCTAAGAGGGTCAGAAACACTTGCTTCAGTTCCATTTACAACAGTTCCCAACACCCTGAAATACTCTTGACTTCCTTAATAAAGCACATGGAAAACTGGTAAGCTATTTTTCTAACTGAAATTTTACTTATTCTAACCACCAACCTTTTCTTTGATTATCAACCAGTGTGACAGTTTTCAGATCACAAAATAAAAGAACAGACCTGACATTTACAAAACTGTACTACACACTCATTTCTTTTACAGTCGAGTTGGCCGACTGCTTTTCTAACTACTAACGTAACGCCATGCCACTGGGCCCTGGACGATGATGTTTCTGTTCCCTGAGTAACACATCTATGTCCATTCACAGATGGAAGTGAAAGGGTGAGATTCTCAGAGGCTAAACAAAATTCTGGTAGTAAATTGGATTTTTGAAGGGAGAGAACCCTTGGAAAATTCAGAGCAAAAATGCTCTCAGTCACACAGGGTGAGCGGGCAGGTTTCTGTCTGTGAGCTATAGCTTAGGTACCTGTTATTCCCTTCTGAACTCCTTCATGTTCTTGGGAGGACACAAGCCTCTTGCTCACTTAGCTAAGGCCCTTCAAGTCTCCTTTTTACTTCAGCATTTTGGAAGCTCTCCAAGACTTACCTTCAGATCTGGGGAGGTTCTGGGTGGAGCAGACCTATCCCTTCTTATTCCTGCTCCTGGGTGTCTTCATAATCAGCCTCTACCTTCCCTGGCATAAGTCCTATCTGTTTTACTGCTGGACTGAGGAAACAAAACTAGATATCCTTTGGACCATTAATTAGTGACACATTTTCTCCACAACAAAGGGAGGTTAAAGACCAAGGTTTATTAACCTGGGAAGGTTTTTTCAGCAAGACAATACAGAGGTGAAAGAGGCTATGTGGATCAGTCACTGCTTTAGCTTACCATTTTCAATCCAGCACCAAAGTGCTCAGGAAGACAGGCTCAGATCAGGATGACTTCTCAAAGGGATTCACAGGCAATCTTACTGGCAAAATGATTTCCCAAAGCTGAGCCACTAGCCCCACCCTACAGAGAGGGGAGTACAGTCTTAAGGCCCAGCATTGGCACTGAGGCATCTTGCTTTTTTTCCTAAGGAATTCCACAAAGGCTTAAGAGTTTGAACTAAATGCCTGGCTGGAAGCTCAAGTCCAGGAGAGCTACTTTACTGTACTGTTGAGATGTTGTCTGAAAGGTACAGTCATATAACAAGCAATTTAGTAGCTAATTATTCCAGACAAGAATTAATGTTCTCTGAATCAATGATTAATAGAATCTTCACATCTGGCCCGGCTGGGGGGTTCAGGGGGCAGGAAAGGGAGGGTGGAAGGATGGGCAGCACATCAGAATGGTGATGAACCTGGCCAAATGGCAATGCTGCTGCTGTTATATCCTTAAATGCCTATATCCAGGGTTTTAAATGGCGCTTTTTTTTGTGCTTCCTGATAGGAAGTCAAATAAGTTTTAGTATTAAGAACTGGGGATATAAACCAAAGGAAACCTAGAGTTATTAAACCACCAACTGCTGGAGGAACAGAAGCAATGACTGCTTTCCACCTTCTAGATATTAATCTTACTTTTTTGGCCAAAAGCCCTTTCCTTCAGCATTCTGAGTTAACGCGGCTTCCTTATAAGCTCCCCTCCCCCAGGTGGACAGTCTTATTTTCTAAGACAAGCTCAAACTCAGCAAATTACCACTGTAAACAAAGCTTCAGGGAAGAGACATGACTCTCACTTCAAAAGCTTCATGTCAGAGACAGCCAAAATCATGTGACCACCAGCCTCAGCTCAAGTAGTGTGCCCCAATCATCACAAAATAGGGTTCCCTTCCTAGTTATTAATTTTTAAGGGAACTAGGAAGACAAACAGATTAATCTGAAGGTGAGAGGTATCATTTTCTCAGATGCTCCAAGTAGGCTTCTCACATCCCTGAAAGGTTATCAGCTAAAGACAAGAGTTTCTTAGGCTAATCGCAAAAACATGGTCAAATGTGAAACTGCCCTTTTAGAGGCAGGGATTGTGAAAGGCTGCTGGCCTCCAAAGGAGAGCATGCCTAGACTTTCTGGGCTCCTAGGACCTGTGGTGACCTAAGCCAACCGATACACAGACAACAGCATCTTTTAGGGGTTGCAGCCAATGCTCCTTTTTTTTTTTTTAACCTTAAAAACTCAAACGTTTCATTTTTAGGTGTTATCTCAAGTGACACAGAAACACAGCTACCCTGGATGGTGAAGTAAGTCTCCACTGCAAAACTCACCACAAAGCACGGGGGATGGCTCTGGGGTGCTCTCACCTGCTTCAGGTTAGGTGGGTGCCCTGATGGAGGCAAGGCTGAGCCACTAACATGGACAGCTACATATCCTGGAAGCCTTTGCAGCCCTGAGGAGATAGGCTCTATCCAACAGGCTCAGAATAAATGACTTGCCACCTCAACTGGGCAGTATGAACTGCAGAGCCTTGAGTCTGACCTCTTCCACAGTCTTTAAAATTAACAACCAGAAGGGCCATCTGCATTATTTAATCACCATTAAATAATATCCTCCCTCCCCATACCTGCTTAACTGTCCCACAAGTCTCCTGTGTTTTGTAAAGATGTGGGCTATTTTTTGAAATGCAGATGGGACTAGGATGAAGCCGTGTTATCAATTACAGCCAACTCTTTATTTCTCTTAAAGCAAAAATTCATCCCACTGTGATTTCTCCAGGTATTTCCTGCAATTCTAAATCCACCCTCGATAACACAGAATATTAAAATCACACAGTTGTGGCAAAAATCATATTGTGGCTATTAAATCCTTTCTGTGAACCAAAAAAGTAAATGTGGCTTAGGCTAAGCTGTTGTTTTTTAAGATGAGGATGGGGACTCCAACAAAGGCAATAATAAAGTACTAGATGAAAATGTGAAATATGTGAAGGACAACTTGCCAAACGTACACCCAGGTCTAACAAATACCTATTACTTCTCTGGTTAAGAAGGTTTGGCAGGAGCCTCCAATGAGCATTATATGTGGAGAAAAGGGAAGGGGAAGGAGGAGGAGGAACAAATCGGCACAGAATTTTTTTCTTCTTTTAAAAACCACAAAGGGTGACTTTTTTCTTCCAGGCAACAAAGCCTAAGAGGCATTACATGGGCTGACTCCTAAGAACAAAACAAAATATTTCTTTGCCACAAAGGAACTTGACTATGTAGCAACACATTTACAAAACTACTGCAAAACACCCCCAGAGGGCAGTGACCTACTCTGCTCCCCCAGAAGCTGCAAGAAGCAAGGCCTCAAGGGCCTCACTGTTCATGGGGCTGTGCAGCGCAATGCAGAAGGCGGAAATCCTGCTGTGCTGCCACCCTCCAGACCTTCTGCAGACTGAGAGGGGGTGATACTCCCACACCCTTTGATCCTTCCAGATGGCTCAGCCTAGACCTAGCAGTGAGAGCCCTCACCATGCAGGGTAGATGGAGTGGTGGACACTTGTGAAAACAAAACAGTCAATTCACTAACTGTTCCATCCTGTTATGTTTGTTATGAGCAAAATCAAGATTCCCGTTTCATGGGCTGCACTGTTTCTGGAAGGCTACAGAAAATCTAACATGGTTGATACCTCCTGGCAGCCCTTGTCTCACACACACCCACACACACCCAAGGGAGAGAGGGAGAAAATCCTGGTTCATAAGATCACATGACCTTATTAGTGTTTCCCCCAATGGCTGTAATTTATAAACCAAAAAATTTTTTTAAATCCACTGCTATCTTTTTCTGTCCTGAGTTTGGGAGACTTTAATGGATGCTCTAGTAATAACCAGAATCTAGGACATGCAAATTCACTGTGAGTGAGAGGCCAGGGATCTGCCCTCAACACAGGAACCTGTTTCTACCAAGCCTGAATGAGATCAGCACTGGCAGAATTAATGACAAATCACTGTCAATGAAATATTCTGCAAATAGGGTAGTTTTTATGCTTTCTTTTGCTTCTGTTCTTTGGGGAGACAAAGGTATTGCAACCATGGGTCTAACTAATCTATCATTAAAGGACTATGATGACATCAGTAAAGACAGCCATGGTGTTTATGGTGCCAGGGAGGAAAAACACCAATCCCAGATCACCAGAATCCCAGTGCAACAGAAAATAGCACCAGTTTCAACAATTCTGATGTTGGACAAAGCCTTTTGTCAGTTAAGAAAGCATCGGCACAATCTCTCCGGTTAATTGCATTAATAGGAATCCATTCATGTCACTGAACAATACTTCTTGACACAGTTCACTTTCCTGACCCAAAGACACCAACAACAATCAAAACTGCACTTTTGGGGTAGTATATTGTGACACTAGCCCAGTCAAAATATACTCAGATTGTTAAAAAAAATCTAAAAATTACTGTTAGTACTGCAGTTCTGTTTTATTTTCTTATTTATTTATTGAGACAGAGTCTCACTCTGTTGCCCAGGCTGGAGTGCAGTGGCATGATCTTGGCTCACTGCAACCTTCACCTCCCAGGTTCAAACGATTCTCATGGCTCAGCCTCCCAAGTAGCTGGGATTACAGGTGTGCACCATCACATCCGGCTAATTTTTATATATCTACTAGAGACGGGGTTTCACCATGTTGGCCAGGCTGGTCTCCAACTCCTGGCCTCAAGTGATCCACCTGCCTTGGCCTCTCAAAGTGCTAGGACTACAGGCGTGAGCCATTGCACCTGGCCCTGTAGTTCCTTTTTAAAGAGTACTGACTATTTTCCTGCAAAGTACTTTCAAATCCATACCATAAAGGTAGAATTTATCTGGAAGAATGTGTTTCTTGAATTTCACTTAGCATGTGGTTAAATCTACTTTATTTTCCCCTTTATTTATTTGAACAGAACTTTAGAATGCTTTAAGTGAAGATAAGAAACAGTGTGTTCATTTTTAAGAACAATGTGTGAATAGCAAGTTGGCATTCAGACTCAAGCCCCACGGTGCTGTTCTTATCCAATGGGACCTTTCTCTGGGGATGTAATTCCTTTCCTAGAGGTATCATGGTATCCCAAGATTACAACTGCTCTTTGTCCCTGAGTTTCAAGACGGAGAGAGGATATAAACTAAGAGTAGAGAGCAATATTTAAAGTTCAGCAAATGATGTTCCCCAAAGTGCTGAACACTAAGTGACACAGGGCTACAAGATACATACATTTCTTTTAGTGGGAGGGGAAAAGTAAAAGCTTTTCTAAGTTTGAGTGCTTTATTGGAATTTTTAAATAAGGAGAACTACGATTTTAATTTCACATCTTGGCTAAGGAGATGCCACTGGAGTACTGAGACAATCTCCTGTCCTAAGCCAGGTATCAATCAGTATACCCCTTTCTATCCCTCAATCTCAACACCCTCTTACTTCCCAACCAAACAACACAACTGGTGAATGAAGCCAGTATGAAACCTGCATAAAAAACCAAGAGAGTCTGCAGTGAGCCAGTGTATTATGTAGCCACTCTAACAAATGATTACATGGCTTCCCATGTGGACCTTTCACATCCTGGTGGGAGATGGGAGACCAATTTAATAGCTCTGAGCATGCTCCATGATGCAATCACAAGTGCCGCACCATTACAAAGACAAGCAAGCACCTGAATTTCCCCCCACATACTTTTCAGGAACACGGTTACCCAGTGTGGGGGACAGGACTGCATCGATGCACCTGCAAAGTATAGCTGGATGCTTCAGAGCACAAGGATGCTATCCAGGTCAGCACAGTGTAAGGCATATATGGACAGGAAGAGAGGCAGTAAGTAGCATTACAGAAAAGATTCCAAACCAGCAGGACAGAAACAGTGCCTGATGCTCCAGTTTTTTTAGATATGTAATCCCAAGAATCCAGTTCACCCTACTGTCAACATGTGAGGCAGAATTCAACTTCTACCATTGTTTTTCCAGAGCTGGGCTGAGGCCATTTGCTCCTAGCTTGGTTTTAAAAAAAAAAAAAAAAAAGGTTTCTTCTGGTTACCTTCTTGGCATGGAAATACAGCGTAAAGAAGGAAAGGCCATGAGTCCTGGGAGCACTATGAAGGTAGCTAAACTCTTCCCATGCCTACGTAACTACAGTCAATGGCTGGGAAACAGAAAGAGGGCAGGGAAACCTCCCCAGCTACTAGCATCAAAAACAAAAAGCTGTATTAACTGTGAGGCTCTCAATTCCAGAAATGCCCACATTAAAAGAGAAAAAAACCTTAAAAAATTAAACAGTTAAATTTCTCTTTCTAGAAGTCATTTATTTACATATTATATGTCCAATATATAATGTGTAGATAAAATGTATCCTGCAATGAAAGTGACCACCCTACTGAACTGTACAGCATATTATAGGACAAATTCTTGAAAGGTTATCGTCTCATACTGGTATCTTTTAATAAAAAAAAAAAATTAAAAATCAAAGAAAAATGTCTGGCCAGAGCTAGGATAAGACAAACAGGAACACTTCAGAATCCAAGGCAGGGGGAAAGCTGTTGGCCTCTCTCCAGAGGACTGCAGGGATGGGAGGAGGCAGGGACAGATCATGCACAAAAGTACTTACAAATTACACACCCAACCCCCACCCCTCAATAAAAAAGAGAAGAAAAAGCCCCATCACTTAACACCAAACAGCAACATTATCAATATACCCTTTCTCTGCTGCCCATCATGCCTATTTGAAAGAAGAGGCCTGTGAGGAGAAGTGGAAAGAGCCAGGGTGAGAGGGGAAGATCTGCACTTCAGTCTAGTTTCCATTTGCCATTTCTCTTACAGGAAGTCTTCAGTCATCTGATGCCTGACATCGAGCTCTGAGCAGAAACCGAGTACGTGGTGGCCACGACTGGGGTGCCATTGTTGGCTGAGTAGCCTTGCCTCAATGTTTGAAAATACGAAGCCTGCACGGGTTTGTGATACTGCAGCACTTTTATGGCGTCTTCTATTTTAAACCATTCCCTCTTCCTTCCTGTGGAGGCAGAGACAAAAGAAACTAGTACAAGAGCAATCAGGTTTCTAAGCCTAGAACTTTTGAGAAAATGTAGAAGAAAATGTTAAAGCAGTGCCTCTGAACGCTTTTTTTCTCATAAAAGTAATGCAAGCACACTGCATATGCTTCAAATGTGACATCAACGTCTAATGTAGAAAATAGTGAGAACCCTGGAAACTGAAGAGCTAAGACTGTGTAAAACCTGTCCTCCAGAGGAACCTATGGCTAGTGTTTTCCTCCCCACCCTCCTGGGGCTCTGAGCTTTCCTTGCTTGCATATACATTAGGAGCCAAAGCCCAGCAACATCCCCATCTCCTGTAAAAACTGACTTGAGGGGCGGGATGCAGTGGCTCATGCCTGTAATCCCAGCACTTAGGGAGACTGAGCTGGGTGGACTGCTTGAGCCCAGGAGTTTGAGACCAGCCTGAGCAACATGGCAAAACTCTGTCTCTACAAAAAATACAAAAATTAGCTGGACGCGGTGGCACAATCGTGTAGTCCCAGCTACCTAGGAGGCTGAGATGGGAGGAGCACCTAAGCCCAGGAGGTTGAGGCTGCAGTGAGCTGTGATCGCGCCACTGCACTCCAGCATGGTGACAGAGTGAGAACCTGTCCCAAGGTGGGGGGAATCAACACAAGCATCATCTTCCAGAATTACTAGGATGGCTGGTTTGTAATCAGTAACTTATTTAAAAGTTTTCTTATAAGAGTGATTTATTACATATTTTTAAATGAAAAAATCTCAATACAGTCTCATACTTTTCAGTCTATTTTCTTACTCTTTTAAAATGCATGTTTTTAAATCCTTTATATTTTTTCTCTCATAAAAGTAGTAAGTACCTATAATCTTATAAACCAGAAACGTCTACTCTCAATACCCTAGCACAATTGCCCTTTTTTCATATACTTGAAAAACAATCTTGGGACAACAAAATTTGGATCATGCTTTCAGGTGCTCCAAATCCTGAGCAGCTAGTGTTATGGTCAGGAACGAGGACTCTGAAGCCACACTGCTGGACTCCAATCACATAAATGCCAGCTCGGGCAGCTGTGCTCCTGCTCCATTTTCCTCACCTATAAAACAGACAATAAATAGGGCCTATCTCACAAGTTTGTTATGAGGATTAATATGCAAAGCACCTGAAGAGTACCTGGCACAGAGTATGCGCTGCTAAGAGTTTGCTTTTTAATTTATTGTTACTGGTTCTTTTTTACTGCACATTCTTTTTTTTTTCTTTCTTTCTTTTTTTTTCCCAGAGACAGGGTCTCACAGGCTGGATTGCAATGGTATGATCACAGTTCACTGCAAACTCAAGCTCCCAGACTCAAGGGATCTTCCTGAACCAGCCTCCCAAAAAGCTAGGACTACAGGCACGCACCACACGCCACACCTTCTTCTTTTTTTTTTTTTTTTTGGTATAAATGGGGTCTCACATTCCTGGCCTCAAGTGATCCTCCTGCCTTGGCCTCCCAAAATGCTTGGAATTACAGGCATGAGCCACCACGCCTGTCCTATTTCACACTATTTCTTTAGCAATCTATGCTATGAAAAAAATGTGACATTGCCATTGCTAGTGGGGCTAAGGCAGTAGGTCTCCTTGAGCCCAGGAGGTTGGGGCTGCAGCGAGCTATGACCATGCCACTGCACTCCAGTCTAGACAACAGACTCTTTTTTTTTTTTTTTTAAAGACATGTGGCTGCATTATGTCGTAATATCTAGCATGGATGTACCATCGTTCATTTAACCATTTCCCTATCACTGGACCTCAACTGTCTGTGATTTTTATTATTATTATTTTTGAGACAGAGTCTCATTCTGTCACCCAAGCTGCAATGCAGTGGTGTGATCCTGGCTCACTGCAACCTCTGCCACCCAGGCTCAAGCGATTCTTGTGCCTCAGTCTGCTGAGTAGCTGGGATTACAGGCGCCTGCCACTATGCCTGGCTAATTTTTGTATTTGCCACTATGCCTGGCTAATTTTTGTATTTTTAGTAGAGCTAGGGGTTCACCATGTTGGCCAGGCTGGTCTTGAACTCGTGACCTCAGGTGATCTACCTACCTTAGCCTTGCAAAGTGCTGGAATTGCAGGTGTGAGCCACTGCGTCTGGCTGCATATAACTTTTATAACTATGGTGTTTAACAGCTACATAACATTCCATCAGATGCATGTTATTCATTATTTGTCATTCACTGAGTTATATATATTTTTATTTCTTTTTTCTTTCTTTCTTTTTTTTTTAACTAACCAAGCATCCACAATGAGTTACACATTTAAGATGCAATTTTTAACCAGAAAGAATAATGGTAGTAAGATCATCTGAAGGAAGGCTCCACAGGCCTGTTTGTCATATTTTAGATTATTTCATTAGGGTCAATTCTCCGAAGTGGGAGTACAAGGTGAAAGGTTTGCTTGGGTATTAACAGAGCCATGGTACCTAAAAAAATTAGTATCACAAGTGTGTGACTCCTGCCTGACAGAGAGTGCTCTGAGGATAGGGCCACACCACACATCCATTGCTATCTCCTTTTCAGGCACCAGCACAGCTGTCAGGGAGTCTGTTTTCAGTATACCCACACTGAATTTATTTCCCTGAGCACCCTGCATTATTACTAGACACAAAGCCAAAGGGCTACGAACTGCCCAGAGTAACAGTGTGAGGGGTGTGGCGGCAGGGCAAACACTAACAATAAAGGGAGAATTTTAGTAAATTTTATCTGTCCAAGGGAAATTAGTGTGCTTTCTAGAATATACTTTCCTTCAGAGGTAAACAAACTGTGAACCAACCTTTGTACCACCAGAGTTTATAGTTCAAAAGATGTAAATGTAACAGCCGTATGAGATCAAAGAAAATGGCTCCTTTGGGAGAATGGGTGTACCTAGAGGGTGCACCCAGCACCCTTTTATAAAATTTCATAAATTTTATAATTTTTTATATTCATATAAAATATGAAAAAATATAAAAAAATATATATTCATATTTTATATGAATAAAACTAGAAACTACCTGCACCATTCTGCATCTACTAAATGATTTCTGGAGGGACTCAAACCACGAAACCAAGTTTTCTCAACAATATGAATGTTATGAGGAATAAGACCAAGGTCCTGCTCTCACCTATGGACCCCATGGCCAGCAGTGAGCCTGGTATGGCAGAAGCTCTCAATCAGTATCTGGTCAAGAGATGTAGAAGTACAGCCCTTCTGAGAAGAATCCAGTTTGATTTTAGAAGCAACACTGCTTACTTTTAGGAGTCATGCTTCTATTTGTGGACCATGTACTCCAGACTCCATTTAAACATTTCAAAATACTATCAAGTTCAAAATGTACATGCTTATCAGACACATCTTTCAATTATTTCTATTCTTTATCCGGCTAGTTTTTTGTTTTTCCAAGACAGGATCTTGCTTTGTTGCCCAGGCTGGAGTGCAGTTGTATGATTATGGCTCAATGTGACCTCAACCTCCCAAGCTCAAATGATCTTCCTGCCTCAGGCTCCTAAGAAGCTGGGACCACAGGCATGTGCCACCACGCTCAGCTAATTCTTCTGATTTTTGCAGAGATGAGGTCTTACTAGGTTGCCCAGACTGGTCTCAAACTCCTGGGCTCAGGTGATCCGCCTGCGCTGGCCTCCCAAAGTATTGGGATTACGGGTGCGAGCCACTGAACCTGGCAAGCTCTTGTTTCTGGTTCTGGTAATGACCTGTGGCATGGCAAGAGCTGGCTGTGAGGAGCCCTTTCCAGACTGTCTGGTGATGGCTTACCAATGTTAACTGAATCTTCCCAGTCTTCCAGCACTTCAGTGACAATGAGCACATAGACATACGTCCTGTGCTTTCTCTCCTGGTTCTGAAGGGCAAAGAAAAACAGAGAGAGTCTTTCCTTAGAGAGCTGGAACTGCTGAAATGAAACACACTCTTATGCGTATGTCCAGAGAACTTAGACACAAAGATTCTAAACTTTTACTTTTAATGGTACTATAGTTATAGCTACATGATTCAAAACAGGCCACACTTGAATTTGAGGGTGTACTCTTTGGCTGGACTTCTAAAACCAAGTATTTACATTGGTTTTTCCTCCCCTTCCCCTAAATACAACTTCACAGGAATGCTGTGATCTCTCAAGAAAAAGGCATCATATAAATTTAATTAGCTAGAATACCAGGGAGAGAAGACTGTGGATGGGTGGACCACCAAAGAGGTCTCAAACTTCAGTGACCCCATCAAGACAAACAAGCTGAGTGTGACACACACCTCTTTCCCATTAACCCCATTCACCCTTTTTTTGGAAAGAGAGGCCTTACTCTGTCACCCAGGGTGGAGTGCAGTGGCATGATCATGGCTCACTGCAGCCTTGACCTTCCTGAGTTTAGGGGATCCTCTCAACTCAGCTTCCCAAGTAGCTGGTACAGGCATGCATCACCATGCCCAGATAATTTTTTTTTTTTTTTTTTTGAGACAAGAGTCTTGGTCTGTTACACAGGCTGGAGTACAGTGGCATGATCTTGGCTCACTGCAACCTCTGCCTCCCGGGCTCCAGCCATTCTCATGCCTCAGCTTCCTGAGTAGCTGGGACTACAGGCACACACCACCATGCTCGGCTAAATTTTTATTTTTAGTAGCGACAGAGTTCTACCATGTTGGCCAGGCTGATCTCGAATTCCTGACCTCAAGTGATCTGCCCTCCTCAGCCTCCCAAAGTGCTGGTATTAGAGATATGAGCCACCACACCCAGCCAATTTTTGTATTTTTTTGTAGAGACAGGATTTCACCATGTTGCCCAAGCTGGTCTTGAACTCCTAGACTCAAGTGATCCTCCCACTTTGGCCCCCCCAAAATGCTGGGGTTACAGGCATGAATCACAGTGCCCAGCCACCTTTTAAAAAAATTTATTTATTGCTGGGGGTGGTGGCTCATGCCTGTAATCCCAGCACTTTGAGAGGCCAAGGTGGGTAATCACCTGAGGTCAGGAGTCCCAGAACAGCCTGGCCAACATGGTGTAACCCCATCTCTACTAAAAATACAAAAATTAGCCAGATGTGGTGGTGGGTGCCTGTAATCCCAGCTACTTGGGAGGCTGAGGCAGGAGAATCGCTTGAACCTGGGAGGTGGAGGTTGTGGTGAGCCGAGATCACGCCACTACACTCCAGCCTAGGCGACAGAGCAAGACTGTCTCAAAAAAAAAAAAAAAAATTTACATATGTAGTTTTTCCATCAGAGACCTTTCTTCTGATATTTTTATTTTTTAAACTTTTTGTAGAGATAGGGTCTCATTCCTTTCCTCATGGGGGCCCAGTGTGCAATGGCTGCAAACAGCAGCTTCCTTGGTAGTGTATGCAGCCTGTTTCTTGTATGGGTTATTCTAAGGGACCTTGGAGACAGGCCTTCCAGATGTATGTTCATGTGTCTGACCTTGCACTGACCAATGTAGGCTCCAAACAGGCATGTGAGGTGGCTTTGGAAAGCCCAAGGGCACTGTGGCCAGGGTTCACATTGGCCAAGTGATCATGTCCATCCACACCAAGCTGCAGAACAAGGAGCATGTGATTGAGGCCCTGCGCAGGGCCAAGTTCAAGTTCCCTGGCCGCCAGAAGATCCACATCTCAAAGAAGTGGGGCTTCACCAAGTTCAATGCCGATGAATTTGAAGACATGGTGGCTGAGAAGTGGCTCATCCCAGATGGCTGTGGGGTTAAGTACAGCCCCAATCGTGGCCCTCTGGACAAGTGGCGGGCTCTGCACTCATGAGGGCTTCCCCTGTGCTGCCCCCTCGTAATATGAACCAATAAATTTACTTCTTGTCCAGAAAAAAAAAAGAGATAGGGTCTCATTGTGTTGCTCAGGTTGGTCTTAAACTCCTAGCCTCAAGTGATCTTCTTGCCTCAGCTTCCCAAAGTGCTGGGATTACAGGTATGAGCCACTGTATCCAGCCTCAGCTGATCTTCTTACTTTTTTCCCTGCCTTCTTTCAAATTTTTATCACAGCTTATTTCCCTGTTTTTCCTTTGTTATAGTTACTTGTCTTCTATTTTTCTTCTGTCTCTCTCTTTTTTTTTTTAAGACAGGGTTTCACCATGTTGGTCAGGCTGGTCTTGAACTCCCAACCTCAGGTGATCCGCCCGCCTTGGCCTCCAAAGTGCTTGGATTACAGGCGTGAGCCACCACGCCCGGCCTTTTCTTCTGTCTCTCTACACTTAGCTACCCCCTTCCTCTTACCTTCGGAGAAGAGGAAGAAAGGTAGGAATGGGGTAAAATAATACTTACAAATAATTCTAGTAGTTTAGAGGAGACTATGGGATTTCTTCCTTGCTTTTTTTTTTTTTTAAAGCATGTTATTCTCTGTAGGTGCTGTTTTCTTTAAAAAAACTTACCGAGGTTGGGCATGGTGGCTCACGCCTATAATCCCAGCATTTTGGGAGGCTGAGGCACGAGGATCGCTTAAGCCCAGGAGTTAAGAGACTAGCTTGGGCAACATGGCAAGACCCTGTCTCTAAAAAACATTAAAAAAATTAGAAGGCATGGTGGTGTGTGCACGTAGTCTCACCTACTTGGGAGGCTGAAGCAGGAGACTACTTTGAGCCCAGGAGTCCAAGGCTGCAGTGAGCTATGACTGTGCCACTCCACTCCACTCTAGCCTGGGTGACAAGAGTGAGATCTTATCTCAAAAAGTTAAAAATAACTAAAAAAACTCGCTGAAACAGAGATGGCATTTTTCCGATGTTGATATCAGTGTGGTCCCCTTCCCCCACAACAGAGTCTTGCTCTGTCACCCAGGCTGGAGTGCAGTGGCACAATCTTGGTTCACTGCAACCTCTGCCTCCTGGGTTCAAGTGATTCTCCTGCCTCAGCCTCCTGAGTAGCTGGGATTACAGGCATGCATCACCATGCCCGGCTAATTTTTGTATTCTTAGTAGAGATGGGGTTTCACCATGTTGGCCACGCTGGTCTCGAACTCTTGACCTCATGATCTGCACGCCTCAGCCTCCCAAAGTGCTGGGATTATAGGCATGAGCCACTGTGCCTGGCCTCTGTGTGGTTATTAATACTACATATCATTTGTATCAAAGAATTTAACAGACTTACCTCAAAAATTCCAACTAATCTTCCCAATGTCCCTTTTACTCCAGCCTGAAAAGTGAAAAGAAAAATTAATGCACTTGAATTATATTGCTGGCCTCATTCTGAGTCTTCTTAAGCAGTTTATAAAAAAACAAGAGGACACAACTTGGGCAGACTCCAGATCTGTGAAGTGATACCAGTGTTTTCTGTGTGTCATAGACTGCTAACAGCAGTGTATGCTCTGGGAAGTTAGAATGCCTCTCATTTCTTCTGGTCTCTCTCCTTTCTGCAAAGCTAGCCAAACAGAGCAAGATAATCAAGGCCAAGAAGCCATCATACCAAAAATATTTTGAGGTATTATTACTTCAGGCCAAGCACAGTGGCTCACTGCCACTTTGGGAGGGTGAAGTGGGAGGATCGCTTGAGGATAAGAATTCGAGATCAGCCTGGGCAACATAGCAAGACTCTGCCTCTAAAAATTTTTTTAAAAATTAGCAAGTCAGCCAGGTGCAGTGGCTCATACCTGTAATCCCAGCACTTTGGGAGGCCAAGGCAGGTGGATCACCTGAGGTCAGGAGTTCAAGATCAGCCTGGACAACATGGTAAAACCCCATCTCTACTAAAAATACAAAAATCAGCCGGGCATGGTGGCAGGCACCTGTAATCCCAGCTACTTGGGAGGCTGAGGCAAGAGAATCGCTTGAACCTGGGAGGCGGATGTTGCAGCGAGCCAAGATTGCACCATTGCACTCCAGCCTGGGTGACAGAGCAAGGCTCCATTTCAAAAACGTACATTAGCCAGTCATGGTGGTATGCACCTATAGTCCCAGCTACTGGGGACACTGATGTGAGACAATCACTGAGCCCAGGAGTTCAAGGTTGCAATGAGCTATGACTGCACCACTGTACTCCAGCCTGCATGACAGAGTGAGACCATGTCTCAATCTCTCAGTCAATCAATCAATCAATCAATCGGCCAGGTACTGTGGCTCACACCTATAATCTTAGCACTTTGGGAAGCTGATCACTTGAGTTCAGGGGTTCAAGACCAGCCTGGGCAACATGGCGAAACTCAAAAAATACAAAAATTAGCTGGGTGTGATGGTGCACGCCTGTAGTCCCAGCTACTCGGGAGGCTGAGGTGGTAGAGTTGCTTGGGTCTGGGAGGTAGAGGTTGCAGTGAACTGAGATCACACCACTGCACTCCAGCCTGGGCAACAGAGCCAGAGCCCGTCTCTAAATACATACACACACACCTACATACATACATACATCTATAGATTACTTAATTCATTTACTCATTGATTCAACAAATGGCAGGGAGAGGGACAACTTCAGTGATAGTCCTTTTTTTTTTTAAGACGGAGTCTCATTCTGTCACCCAGGCTGGAGTGCAGTGGCACGATCTCGGCTCACTCCACCTTTTGGGTTCAAGAGATTCTCCTACCTCAGCCTCCCAAGTAGCTGGGACTAGAGGTGCCCAGCACCACACCCAGCTGATTTTTTTTCATATTTTTAGTTGAGACGGGGTTTCACTATGTTAGCCAGGCTGGTCTCGAACTCCTGACCTCATGATCCGCCCGCCTCAGCCTCCCAAAGTGCTGGGATTATAGGCGTGAGCCACTGCGCCCAGCCTAGATCTTTTTAATATATACTTTTTTTTCTCTTTCTTTTCCTTTTCTGAGACAGAGTCTCACTCTGTCACCCAGGCTGGAGTGCAGTGGCACGGTCTTGGCTTTCTACAACCTCTGCCTCCTGGGTTCAAACAATTCTACCGCCTTAGCCTCCCAAGTAGCTGGGACTACAAGCGTGTACCACCAAGCCCAGCTAATTTTTGCATTTTTGGTAGACATGGGGTTTCATCATGTTGGCCAGGCTGGTCTTGAGCTCCTGACCTCAGGTGATCCGCCCACCTCACCATCTCAAGTAGCTAGACTACAGGTGCATGCCACCACACCAAGCTAATTAAATTCTTTTTTGGTAGAGACAAAGATCTTGTTGTGTTGCCCAGGCTAGTCTTGAACTCCAAGCCTCAAGCAATCTGCCCACTGTGGCCTCCCAAAGTACTGGGATAACAGGTGTGAACCACTGGGCTGGGCCTGGATGACATATTTTGAAATTAATTTTTGCTAATTATCTGTCAAGGAACTCTGTTCATTTCTCTTGCCAACATGTCTGCTTTCTCTACCATTGTATATCCATCCTATGTGGCTTTGGTCTACTTGAATGGAAATGTCTACCTTTCCTTAAGTAAGGAAACAGTAAGTTGTCTCTCTACAATTTTAGAAAGAACTGCCCTCCACAGCCAGCTAAAACTAGCTAGCATATACTTCATGAATTAACTGATGAAGCTGCCTGAACAAGTGAAACAAGCTGTCAGACCAGCCTGGGTTGGAAAGCCAGTTCTTTACTCTGATCCCAGGCAGCCTGAACACACTCCGCTCATCTCCTGAGACACGTCACCTGTGCTCCTGCCAGAAGCCTCCACTAAGGGTCTGGGAGGACAGCTGTTGGGGCAGATGAAGGCCTTGGGGGACAAATGCCAGAAAAGATTTAAGAGGCCTCATTCACCTTTCTCCTCCACAAAGGAGAGAGAGCATTCTCTTTAGCAGCTATTATCCTATTATTTTTTTCTTAAAGAAACTAAAAGTTTATAAAAACAATCTCCAAACTTTTAGGGTATACATCAACTTAATGTTATGACAACTCAATAGAATTCATTTAAAACTTTTGTGTGGGTGGGCACAGTGGCTCATGCCTGTAATCCCAGCACTCTGAGAGGCCAAGGCAGGTGAACTGCTTGAGCCCATGAGTTCGAGACCAGCCTGGGCAATATGGTGAAACGCCATCTCTACAGAATACAAAAAATTAGCCAGGCATGGTGGCACGTATCTATAGTCCCAGCTACTCAGGAGGCTGAAGTGGGAGGATCACCTAAGCCCAGGAAGTCAGGGCTGCAGTGAGCCACCATCACACCACTGCACTCCAGCCTGCGCAACAGAGAGACCGTGTCTCAAAAAACAAAACAAAGTAACTTCAAAAAACAAAACTTTTATTTAATAATAGTAACCTCTAGCTGGGTGCAGTGGCTCATGCCTGTAATCCCAGCACTTTCGAGGCCAAGATGGGTGGATCACCTGAGGTCGGGAGTCTGAGACCAGCCTGATCAACATGGAGAAACCCCATCTCTATTTTTAAAAAATAAATAAAATAAAAATAAAAATAGGCCGAGTGTGGTGGCTCACGCCTATAATCCAAGCACTTTGGAGGCCAAGGTGGGCGGATCACCTGAGGTTGGGAGTTCAAGACCAGCCTGACCAACATGGTGAAACCCCATCTTAAAAAATAAAAATAAAAAAATAAAAATAAAATAAAAATAAAAATAACCTCTGCATTTGACACTAACATATATCTATGATTCACTCTGCTTGATACAGTTAAGAAAAATGTTAAAGTACTTATTTAAAACAGACACAAATGTGTAAAATCTAGTGTAAATCAAATAATGCTGCCATTTGTACACCAACATTTCAGGGGTATTTTTCACTTCTAATTAGTCTTCCAACTTATAAAATGTAGATACTAATGATGTTTGTTTGTTTATTTAAAGAGATGATGTCTACGTTGCCCAAGCCGGCCTCAAACTCCTGGGATCAAGCAATTCTCCTGCCTCAGCCTCCCGAGTAGCTGGGATTACAGGTGCATGCCACCATACCCAGCTAATGATACTTTTATTTGTCCCTTAGTCTTTCTTTCATAATATTTATGGGATCTAATTAGCAGAATTCTATTTAAAGTGATTTTACCCATAATTCTACAGCATAAAGAAATATTTCCTTCCATAGTTACAGTTTTAAAAATTGGAATCCCGCATTTTTCTCAGGAAGAGGTCCCCCCCTTTAGTAAAAGGATTTCAGTTCTTTAAAGTCATAGTGCTGACAAAAAGAAAAATTCCTTGCAGGCAAAGGTTGTATCAGACAGAATTTACCTTATCTTACTTTTTCACAGTTTTCCCAGACTTGAGTCCAACCTTCATCTCCTAGACTTTTCTCAAATGCTGCCACAAGCAATCTGCGAGTGGGTTATTTTTATCTGTCACATGATTCCTGCATGCAGGTTGGGATATGTGTCAGGGCCACATCTGACAGATATTTGGCTCACACATTTGGGGATAAGATTGAATTCAGGGGTATATGTAAATTTGGTCCTATCAGGATGCTGGTTGGATCTGTCTTTCACAAAATTATATGAAAGCAGTTACAATTTCAATCTATATATCAAAAGCCGCTAATCTAGAGAGGAAGTCTTTATTTAAAGTCCATCTTAGTAGAGAAAATTCTTTTGCCCTTGTCTAGTACTTTAGGCCTAGTTAACAGAGATAATCTGAACAATTGCCTAACCTGTTTCTTTTTTTTTAAGAGACAGGGTCTTGCTCTGTCGCCCAGGCTAATGTGCGTGGTCATAGCTCACTGCAGCCTTGAACTCCTGGGCTCAAGCAATCTTGTCTTAGCCTTCCAAGTAGCTGGGACTACAGGCACGTGCCACCACAACCAGATAATTTCTTAAATTTTTCTTTTAGGACAGGTGTGGTGACTCACGCCTGTAATCCCAGCACTTTGGGAGGCTGAGGCAGGCGGATCACCTGAGGTCAGGAGTTTGAGACCAGCCTGGCCAACAGGGTGAAACCCCATGTTTACTAAAAACACAAAAATTAGCTGCGTGTGATGGGTGCCTATAATCCCAGCTACTCAGGTGGCTGAGGCAGGAGAATCGCTTCAACCTGGGAGGTGGAGACTGCAGTGGACTGAGATTGCACCACTGCACTCCAGCTTGGGTAACACAGCAAGACTACGTCTCATTAAAAAAAAATTTTTTTTAGAGACAGGGTTTTACTATGTTGCCCAGGTTGGTCTTGAAATCCTGAGCCTCAAGCGATCCTCCCACCTTGGTCTCCCAAAGTGCTGGGATTATAGGTGTGAGCCACCTGCCTGGCCCTGCTTTTTTAAGAGAAAAAAACACAAGTGTCTCTTTTTCCTTGGAGGTGTTCTACTGGGATTGAGGTACTTCTCTGGAAAGGGCTGGATCCCATCTTTCCCTGTGGCAGTCTCCCTGTATATGTACAAAAGCTTAGGCAGAGGCACTAATGTGGCTGATGGTTCTTTGAACGTGTGCCTAAAATGATCTACCACAGGAATCCTGGTTTTGTTGTTTGGTTTGGATGGGCACAAAGTGGACTGTCATCTTCTGAAACCAGCTTTTCACTCTACAGTGGACATTCTGACTGACACTGATGTCTGCCCAGCCCATAGGCATTTCCCTTCCCTTGCTACTATCAGGGAGACCCAGATTCTGTCCAGGTCGGGGCTGTGGTGTACTTTGAGATGGTATGCCTAAGCCAGGCATAGGAAATTCTGCTCCCCTCTGCAGGGACTGGTTCAGGGTGCTGCATGTTCAACCGCTCCTGACAGGCTGCCTGTTGGGGACTTCTGGAAAAGATTTCCCACCATATAAAAAGACTGCACAAAACCCCCCCTATACTTTCTTGTCAAGTGGGGGATGTGAAAGCTGGAGCTGCTACCGTCATCTGCTCATAAGGGGAAGGCCAAAGAAATCTGGTGAGAAGCTGACCCAGTGCCCTGATGCTGTGGAGCTACTGAAGCAATGAGGTAATAATGGCCAACCTCCGGGTCTTTCATGTTTCTCACATAACCAAGGGTGCTGAAGCCACTTTTAATCAGGTGTTCTATTATTTGTAGCTGAAAGGTTCTTGCTACTTCTTCCCTTGATTTAAAAGGCAGCTCTCTGAGGAAGAACAAGAACTGTATTCTCCACCCGCTGCAAGAGACAACTACTCACCTGAAATTGGTTCCTGCATGTTTTTATACTACTTGGGTATGTTTTACTACTTGGGTATGTAACCACTATTAACAATATTTTCTGCAAGCTTCTCTACTGAATTAAAAAAAGTATTATACCTTCTATAACTTTTCCCCCTCAGTATTATGTTTCAGAGTTTTAGCTATACGGACATATGTAGTTCTAGGTAATTCATCTTAGTTGTTGAACAGTTATCTATTTCAGGAATTTACCATAATTTATTAATCCATTCACTTGTCAGTTTAGTTCTGCTATTACTAAAAATGCCAACAAAAACCCTCTTGTGGATCTAATCTATCTCCTTGTTACCAGGTGAGAGAGTTTTTCTAAGATTTATACTAAAAGTCAAATTTCTCAGTCACAGAGGATAAGTACCTCCAGATATTATCAAGTTGCTCTATTTTGCTAGATCAACTGCAGATATGGTGACCACTCTCCACCTCTTCCTACATCCACAGCCTTTAATATGTGATTCTGCAGTTCTTCCTATCAAGGGATAGAATCTACTTACCCATCCCTATATCTAGGCTTGCCTTGTGTCTTGCTTTGGCCAACAGAATGCAGAAGAATGGTGTACCAGGTCCAACCCTAGGCCTCAAGAGGCTTTGTAGTTTCCACTTTTCCTCCTGGAACTCTGCCACTGACATTTGAATAAGCCTGAGCTTAGGCTCCTAAAGGATGAAAGACCACAGCTGTCTAGGCTGAGTGACCTACAGCCAGCTAACCTCTAAACTGTGAAAGTGCATAGCCAAGATCAGCAGAGTTGCCTACTCAATTCAGAGCTGGCTGCAGACATCTGAATAGTCCAGCTGACACCAGAAGTTGACCTTGGCTTGTAAGCAGTAGTAAGTACTATTTTAAGTCACTGCATTTTGGAATAGGTTGTTATACAACAAACTGATATAGTCTCCAAAGTACACAGGCAGTGTACAAGTTGCCATCACTCTTGTTCCTACTCAATACTTGGTATTAGTTGTTAGACATTTTCCCTCCCCCACTTTTGGGTCAATATAATGCATGTGAAATTGTATTACATTATATTTTAACTGAAATTGTTTACTTTTTCCTACTTCAATGAACATTCCGATTTCCTCTTTGGGGGAGTTATAGATTCATATTATTTGACAGGTGACCATCATAATGGATCTGCAGTTCTTTGTATCTGGAGTACAGTGGTTCGATCACAACTCACTGCAGCCTTGACCTCCCGGGCTCAAGCAACCCTCCTGCCTCAGGCTCCTGAGTAGCTGGGACTGTAGGCACATCCCACCACAACTGGCTTCATTTTTTATTTTTTAATTTTATATATATATATATATATACACACACACACACACACATACACACACACACACACATACACACACACACACACACACACACACACATATATACACACACACACATATATATATTTTTTTAAATTGCATTTTAGGTTCTTTTTTATTTTTTAGGTAGAGATGGGGTTTTGCCACATTGCCCAGGCTGGTCTCAAACTCCTGGGTTCAAGAGATTCTCCCACTTCAGCCTCCTTCTTGATACTTATGCTCTGTGGTAAACATTTTCTCCCAATCTGGCACTTGTCTTTTACCGTTGTTTTCAATGTTCTTTGCTGAGCATATGTTATTAGCCATGGTTTATTTTACTTATCTTTACCTTTTTGTGTTAGTTATCTTGTTTAAGAAACACATCCCTATTCCTATGGCATAAAATTAGAGTCATGTATCTTTTCAAATTATCTGAGTGTTTTATAGTATGAGCCATCTGTAATTTATTTCCAAATAGCCAATGATCTAGAGACTCCAGAATAGTCACAGATATTACTATTTTAGTAATTTAGTTGTTAATTTATGTACTAATAGCATACGCATATGATTAATACAACTTTATCTTAATACTTGGAATACTCTGCTCTTCTTTAACAAAAACTTCTAAGTCCCTTTTGTACCTTTATTCATTCATGTAAACGCTAAAAATCAGTTTGTTTTTTGTTTTTTTTTTTTCAAATATTTTGGCAGTGGTGTAAACACAGCTTACTGCAGCTTTGACTTTCTGGGTTCAAGTGATCCTCCCTCTTCAGCCTCCTGAGTAGCTGGGACCACAGAAGCGTTCCACCATACCAGGCAAATTTTTTTTTTTGTAGAACTGGGGTTATTATTTTGCCCAAGCTAGTCAGAACCAGAAATACAGCTGGTTTTCTTGCATATCAATCTTATCTCCTGCAATCTTTCTAAATGTGCTGACTAGTTCTATTAATACTAGTGTCTGTTGTTTCTCTTTTGTTTTCTAAGTTAATAATCACACCTTCTGTAAATAATGACAATTTTCTTTGGAATCTTTACAATTTGTACTTGTTATTCTTGTCTTAATTGCAGTGGCTAGGACTGTAGTTCAATATTAAATGTTAGTATGACAGCAAGCATAAATGTCTTATTCTTATCTGTCATGGGAATGCTTTGAACATTTCAAAAGTACGATGTTTGCTATTGGTTTTATGAGACACTCTATCAGGTTAAGGAAGTTTATTTTCAGCTTGCTAACAGTTTTTAAAATAAATGGGTGTTGAATTTTAATAATTATTTATTTATTTTTATTTATTTATTTATTTTTTAAGAGATGGGGTTTCACCATGTTGGCCAGGCTGGTCTTGAACTCCTGACCTCAGGTGATCCACCCACCTCGGCCTCCCAAAGTGCTGGAATTACAGGCGTGAGCCACCACGCCCAGCCTTTAATAATTTTTTATTTAGAATCTGTGTGAATTCTCATTCATAAACGAGAATTTACTGTTCTTTTCTAGTTTTAATTATCTAAGATAGAGGTCAGCAAACTACAGCTTGCAGGCCAAATCCATCCTGCCGTCAGTTTTTGTAAATACAGTTTACCGGAACATAGCTATGTCTTTCATTTAAGTACTGTCTATGGCTGCTCTCACATCACAACAGGAGAGCTGAGTGGCTATGACAGATACCATATGAATTCCAAGTCTAAAACATATACTATCTGGCCCTTTATAGAAAGTTTGCTACGAGGCCAGGCGTGGTGGCTCATGCCTGTAATCCCAGCACTTTGGGAAGCCAAGACAGGGGGATCACCGGAGGTCAGGAGTTCAAGACCAGCCTGGCCAACATGGTGAAACCCATCTCTACTAAAAATACAAAATCAGCTGAGTATGGTGGCACATGCCTGTAATCCCAGCTACTCGGGAGGCTGAGGCAGGAGAACTGCTTCAACCTGAGAGGTGGAGGTCACAGTGAACTGAGATCACACCATTGCACTCCAGCCTGGGCGATGAGAGCGAAACTCCGTCTCAACAAAAAAAGTCAGTCTGCTATCGCTGGGCATGGTGGCTCATATCTGTAATCCTAGCACTTTGGGAGGCCAGGGTGGAAAGACTGTGTGAGCCCAGGAGTTTCAGACCAGCCTGAGCACCACAGTGATACTCTGTATCTTAAAAAAAAAGGGGGTTTGCTAATCATTAATCAAGATCTTACCGGTCTTACAAAAGGTATGCAGCTATCTTCCTCGGAACAGTCTTCAAGAATATACATATATAAATATTTTAGTAAAATTAATCTGGTCTGATCTTGGTATTTTTTTTGGCAGGAAGGAAGGTGATTACCACATAATTTCTTTAAGGACTAATAATCTACGTATAGGTTTTCAACTTTTTCTTTTGTGAGAAAGGCTCTCATTCTGTCTCCCAGTCTGAAGTGCAGTGGCACAGATCATGGCTCACTGCAGCCTTGACTACCCAGGCTAAAGCGATCCTCCTACCTAGGCCTCCTGAGTAGCTGGGACAACACGGTGCACCATCATGCCCAGCTAATTAGAAAATTTTTTTGTAGAGATGAGGTCTTACTATATTGCCCATGCTGGTCTTGAACTCCTGGGCTCGAGTGATCCTCCTGCTTTTGCCTCCCAAAGTGCTGGGATTACAGGCATGAGCCACTGTTCTCGGTCTGAATTTTTTGAAAAGTAAATTTGGGTAGGACTTTCTGGAAAATTTCTATGAAAGTTTTCAAGTCTTTCTGTTTGTAGCTCTTTGTAACATTCTTGTAATTTAAAAACCTCTATTATAAATCTGTGGTTACTTCCCTTTGCTGTTCATTTATTTGTGTCTTCTTTCTTATTTCTTTTATCAATCTTACCAGTTTATTTTATTAGATAAAAATAACCCACTTTTGGTTTTGTTATTTCCATTTTTCTATTAATTTCTACCCCTTTCCTTATTATTTCTATCCCTTTACTTCCTTTGGGATTACTCTTGCTTTTTCCAGCTTTTTGAGTTGATTGCTTAATTTATTTAATGTCCATTTAAGTTTCTAATATAAACATCTAAGTGTCAAAGTTAACTGAGCTGTATCCCGTAAGTCATGAAGTAGAGTGCTTTCGTAGTTCTTCAGCTCTATTTGCTTGCTTCTATGATGATTTGTGCTTTAACTCATGGATTATTTAGAACATTTGTTTCCAAACCTATGTTTCTCTCTCTTTCATGCTGGCTCTGTTGTTGATTTCTGATTTTACTGCATTCTATCAGAGTATATATAGTCTATAATACTGAAGCTCTGGAATGTTAGTAATTCCATTACAACCTAACATATGGTTATGTTTTTCTAATTCTTCCACGCATGCTTGAAAAATTACGTATTCTTTGTTGGGTGGAAGGTTATCTCTCAACATAGCTATGTGCTCAATCTTCTTAACAATGTTATTTAACCTCTATTTTTGTTTGCCACTTTTTCAACTGCTTTCTAAATGAGATTTTATTGTTCTTCATAGGGACTATCAAGTACAAAAGGAGATGCTTTGAAGTCTTCAACGTGGCTACTGAGTTGTCGACTTTCCCCCATAACTGTGACAATTTTTACTTTATATTGATGAAGGTTTACTAGGTGTACATACGTTCATGCCTACTATACTGTCTTGGCAGTCCTTAAATTTACTTCCTGTGTAGCAAGCTTTGTGATCAGCAGCTTGCATCTGCAAGTACATGGAATTAAGAGAAAGCTGTTAAGTGGCAACTCAGACGGATAAGTTAGATTTGTCTAAATCCAGCAGCTGTTGGTAGTTTAATGATTGTGGAATCTCCAGAGGCAAGGGTTGCATTTAGTATTTGCTGAAGCCACTGTTAATTATATTGAAGTCAATGGAAAGTAAGCTGTGGATATACTTCCTAATGACTAAAAATCCTTTCCTGGAATGTGGAGCTGGATGGGAAAGCAAACACAACTGTTTTGGAAGACTCTTCTGGACTCAGTGCATTTCTCAGAAGGCGACTGGCTCCTATCCCAGTAATTCCGCCTCTACTCAGGGTTCCAACACAAACCAGCTCAAATACAGTACTATATTCTCTAACAGGGCACATTCTAATCTGTACACTTAGCCACTAAACTTACTATTCATCAATGGGTAGCATTCAGTATGTGTTATAACACAGACCACTAGACTGAGTACAAAGATATCTTTAATTCCAGTTTTTAAAAAGTGGTTAAAAAGTAATTTAGGGTAGTTATTTGCACTGAAAGTATGCTAACAGTAAAATATCTTTAAATTAGGCTCTCCTAGTCAATTAAAAATACCAGTTCCTTGACTAAGGAGCCATTCTTTTTTACACGCTGCTTCTGCTTTTGAGATAAATTGTACACAGAAATGAGTGAATTTACAACAATGTGGCCTATGTGCAATGTGTAAAGGAGTCTATCTATTAAAAGCAAGATACTCCTGTGTAGTATCTGAGAGAAGCAAAAACATTTATATCATTACTTTCAAAAGAAAAGAGAAGAGGTCTACGGCCATACCACCCTGAACGCGCCCGATCTCGTCTGATCTCGGAAGCTAAGCAGGGTCGGGCCTGGTTAGTACTTGGATGGGAGACCGCCTGGGAATACCGGGTGCTGTAGGCTTTAAAGAAAAAAAATTAAAAAAAAAAAAGAAAAAGAGAAGAGATATACTTCTGAAACGCTGGGTGTGGAGTTACATATCTGTAATCCCAGCTACTTAGGAGGTTGGGTAGGAGGATAAGCCCAGGAGTTCAAGACCAGCCTGGGCAACATATCAAGACCCTGTCTCTAAAAATAACGATAACAATAACAAAAATAATAATAATTCTAAAACTTAAAAAAAGTTGAGGCCAGGTGTGGTGGCTCATGCCTGTAATGCCAGCACTTTTGGAGGTCGAGGCAAGAGGATGGCTTAAAAGCCAGGAGTTTGAGACCAGCCGGGGCAACAAAGTGAGACCCCCATCTCTACAAAAATAAAAAAAATTAGCCAGGCATGGTGGCATGCCTGTAGTCTTAGCCACTCAGGATGCTGAAGTGGGAGAACTGCTTGAGCCCAGGAGTTTGAGCTTGCAGTGAGCTATGACTACACCACTGTTCTCCAGTCTGGGCAACAGGTGAGAACCTGTCTCTAAAAACTTTAACAAAAAACGTAGTGGTAGATTACATATCTTACCTCTTCCTCCAAGGAACTCATTAAAATGAAAGTAGGATAAGAACAAAAGAAAGAAAAGAAAAATAAAATAAGGTGCTCAACTAAAACCACAAAAGGCCAAGAAATAATGGAAGACAAGAACAGAAACAGAGAACAAAGAGCAATGGTTACAAAGCTACCGAACATGGTGGATATTAATCCAACTACATCAACAATCACTTTAAACACCAATTAAAAGATAGGGTTGGGCGCAGTGGCTCACGCCTGTAATCCCAGCACTTAGGGAGGCTGAGGTGGATGGATCACTTGATGTCGTGAGTTCGAGACCAGCCTGGCCAACATGGCGAAAACTCATCTCTACTAAAAACACAAAAATTAGCCGGGCATGGTGGCACATGCCTGTAATTCCAGCTACTCAGGAGGCTGAGGTTGCCGGAAGCTGAGATTGTGCCACTGCGCTTCAGCCTGGGAGACAAAGAGAAACTCTGTCTCAAAAAGAAAAGATTAAAAAAACAACAACAACAAAAAACAAAGGCCAGGTGTGGTGGCTCACGCCAGTAATCCCAACAGTTTGGGAGGTGGAGGTAGGAGGATCGCTTGAGCCTAGAAGTTCCAGAGCAGTCTGGGAAACACAGGGAGACCCCGTCTCTGCAAGAAATAAATAATTAGCTGGGCATAGTGGTGTGTGCCTACATGTAATCACAGTTACTCAAGAAGCTGAGGTGGGAGGACTGCTTGAGCCTGGGAGGTCAAGGATGCAATGAGCACTGATTGCACCACTGCACTCCAGCCTGGGAGGGAGACAGAGTGAGATCTTCTCCCCCGCCCCACCAAAAAAAGAAAAGAGAATGAAACTGTCAGAGTGCATCACAGTAGTCATCTAATATGTTGTCTACAAGAAACCCACTTTAAGTATAAAAACACATACCTTAAAAGTAAAGGGATGGAGAGTGATACATACCATGCTAACACTAATCATACGCAAGCAGGACTAACTACATTAATCTCAGACAAAGCAGACTTCAGAGCACGGAAAGTTACCAGGAATAGAGAAATATTATATAATGATAAAGGGGTCAGTTCTACAAGATGACATGATAATCCTTAATGTGTATATGCCTAACAACAGAACATCAAAATACATGAGGCAAAAATGGATAGAACTGCAAGGAGAAGCAGATGAATCCATTATTACTGTTGGGGACTTCAATAACCCTCTATCAGAAAGAGGCAGATCTAGGTGGCAGAAAACCAAATGTGTATCTGTGACCTCTATAGACCATTTCATCCAACAATAGCAAAATACACATTATTCTCAAGCTCACATGGAACATTCAACAAGACAGACCACATTCTGGACTACAAGACACAGCTTAACAAATTAAAAAAAACCAGTAATCACAAAAATGTATGCTCTCGGACCACAGTGGAGTTAAGAAATCAGTTAAATTGGCTGGGCATGGTGGTTCACATCTATAATCCTAGCATTTTGGGAGGCCGGGATGGGAGGATTGCTTGAGTTCAGGAGTTCGAGACCAGGCTGGGCAACATAATGAGACCCTATCTCCAAAATAAAAAGGAAAAAAATCAATAACTGAAATTGAAAAATCCCCCAATATTTGGAGATCAAATAACACACTTCTAAATAATATATGAATCAAAGCAGAAATCTCAAGAAAACATTTAAATAAAAATAAAAATATAACATCAAAATCTGTGGGAGGCAGTGAAAGTGGTGCTTAGAGGAAAACTTTTTTTTTTTTGGAGACCAAGTCTCACTCTGTTGCCCAGGCTGGAGTACAGTGACGTGATCTCAGTTCACTGCAACCTCCGCCTCCTGGGTTCAAGTGATTTTTTTTTTCAATTAAAATATGTGAGCATAAAAAATAACTAAATAAACCCTGGCTGGGCGCAGTGGCTCATGCCTATAATCCCAGCACTTTGGGAGGCCAAGGTGAGTGGATCACTTGAGGCCAGGAGTTTGAGACCAGCCTGGCCAACATGGCGAAACCCCGTTTCTATAAAAATTAGCTAGGCATGGGGGCTTGTGCCCGCAACCCAGTTACTTGCGGGAGCTGAGGGAGAATCACATGAACCTGGGAGGTGGGTGCTGCAGTGAACTGGGATCTCGCCACTGCATTCCAGCCTTGTTGACAGAGTAAGACTGTGTCTCAAAAAACAAAGGCGGGGGGCAGGTGCGGTGGCTCACGCCTGAAATCCCAACACTTTGGGAGGCCGAGGCAGGTGGATCATGAGGTCAGGAGATTGAGAACATCCTGGCCAATATGGTAAAACCCCATCTCTACTAAAATACAAAAAACTAGCCGGGTGTGGCGGCGCGCGCCTGTAGTCCCAGCTACTCGGGAGGCTGAAGCAGGAGAATTGCTTGAACCCAGGATGCAGAGGCTGCAGTGAGCTGAGATTGCACCACTGCACTCCAGCCTGGGCGACAGAGCAAGACTCCGTCTCAAGAAAAAAAATAAATTAATTAAAACCCTAATGCCAAAAGTGGTTTCTTTCCTAACTACATAGTTGAAGGAACCTAAAATTATTCATATAGTTCATTAACTTAACTATAGCCTATAGCATCCTCCTGACAAAGGTAATAGGGTGATGGGAGAGGAAAAGAGAGGATGAAAGCCCAGGGCTTTGGGAGACACTCCTGAGGATTCAGGTCATAAGTCACTGTGTGATTCAAGGCCTTTTTAGTCTTATTTTCTAGTAATAATAATACCTAGCATTTGAGTTCTTACTAAATGTCTACCTGTGAAGCAGGTATTATCATGATTTATACACTCAAGAAAACTGATACCTAGAGGTGATAAATAATTTGCCAATACTATGCAGTTAAGTATCAGCTCCAGGATTAGAACCTAGGTGTCTTTGATTTTAAAGCCTATGCACATACCAACCTCCTGATCTCTGCTGCTGGGAAAATAAATCAAAACACCTTCTGCAGGGGGAGATAAGCTTATTTAAATGGAATCTTAAATTATTTTTTGAATTTGAAGTTACTACAGGAGTATTACATAAATCTTCTGCCTTTTAGACTACCTGAAAATCTGAAAAATCTGTATGAAGGACCAGCTTTAAAAAGGGAGTGCAGGGGAACAAACACTTAAGAAAAACTGGTTTTGCAGTCTTAAGTGATTCTGGTTCTCGTATTACCTGAAAGGCTCCTCAATTTTCTAGCTCTCATTTTAAAGGCAGAACTGGCAGTTTCAATTTGAAATGACAAAAAATTTCAACTTTGCCAAATATCACTGCAAAGGTGGTCTTGCTCTTTCTGAAACATTTAATATCACATCTATTTATTCACTCACCAGAGGTGAATAGTTTCTTTGAAAGCAGCAATAAGCTGCACCTACCTTTCTTAATCTGCGAAATGACATCATTTTCTATTTTAGACATTCTAATAGGTGTGTAGTGGCATCTCACTGTTGGATGGCATTAAAGGTAATTTATTTCATTAAAAAAAATTTTTTTAAGACAGCGCACAACCCTGTCTCAAAAAAATTTTACTCATTTAGATCATGTACAGACATATCTTTTATAAATATGTATTCAAGAGAAAAAACTAAAGGCCTGCATAGTTATAGGCTTCTGTTTGACCAAAAGTATAGATTTAAGATAGATAACCTCTTGACATCCTTTCAACAATGTTATTCTATGACCCCATAAAAATAAATTCCACTTAACATCACAGTCTCCATACATGACAGGCAAACCACCTTAGGCTTCTCAAGTTTAAGGATTTTCTCAGTGATGTCCTCATTCAGTTTTACACCCAGAGCTTTAGTGGTCACATGGCCATAAATAGCTGATCGTCTTTCTTCCTGTTCTCATAAATCTCTGCTAAAGCATGTCATAGAGGAGCTCTGGTCATCTTGGTTAAAAACAATCTCTTCCCTTCTTTGACTGCCTTATTTTCCACTCTAGAAACCCACTTTAAAAGCCTGGCTCTTTTTACTTTGTTTTGTAGGGACAGGTCTCTCTCTTGTTGGCCAGGCTGGTCTTGAACTCCTAATCTCAACCAATCCTCCCACCTTAGTCTCCCAAAGTGGTGGGATTGCAGGTGTGAGTCACCACACCTGGGCCAAAACCTTGGCTCTTTTGAGAGTGTTTTTATGGCTTATTTTGAAACTAAAACCGTATCTATTTTAGGGTCTGATGTGGACCCCTACCCAAGTTTCTCAACTGACAGAATTGGTTATTCAGATGGCATCCCAGACTGCCCTCTTATCCCCCCTGAATCACAAAAGGTAGTAAAGAAGAACAAAAATGGAGCCAAATGAAACAAACACTTTAGTGGCATTAGAGAGTCTCCTAGAAATTCCTGCCTCTTCCGAAGGACAGGACTGCTTCATATGGAAGAGGTATGAATGAGCAAGAATGGTAGGCAGGTGGATGAAAAACAGTATTTCATCTGGCATAGATGTGAATGTTTGGACCTGCTACTTCTAATATAAACACATTCTATCTGTTATTTGAAACTTAATTTCCCATCCTCAGTACCATGGCATTTCTTCACCAATAAAAGGCACTTACTATATAAAGCATTGAAAAAAGCAACAGGATGAAGTCTCTGTCCTCCAGGTTTAATGTAAGACAATATTTCCAACCATGGTGATGTAGGCAGAGGGAATAGCAATTACAAGGGCACTGAGAGGGAAGAGGGCTGGTGTTAGAGCAGCAAGGAGGCTACAGCATGGCTGGAGCTCAGTGAGAAAGAGAAGAGAGTGAGAGGTGAGGTTCCGGGGGGAGCCAGATCATAGCCCAATCTAAGGGCTTCAGCTTAGAAAGCCTTTGAGCGACAAGATCTGACCTGTTTTTGTTTGTTGGTTTGTTTTTACAGGATCATTTTGCCTACTGTGTTGAAAGTAGTAGAATGAAGAGGATAAGGGTATAGGGGGGTGTAGCTAAGGAATTGAGGTGAGTGGTGATGATGGCTCAGACCAGGCGGATAGTAAAAACGATGGTGAGAAGAGGCTGGATTCTAGACACACGTATTCTAAAGGCAGAGCCAACAGGAGTTGCTGGTGAACTAGATATTAGGTATGAGAAAAGAACAAAATCAAGGATGGCTTCTAGGTTTTTGGGTTAAGTAACTTAAAAAGATGGACTGCCATTTAATGAGATGGGGAAGACTGCTGGAGAAGCAGGTTTGGGTAGAATCAAGGTTTACACATATTGAGTTTTGGATGGCTACTGAACATTCAAATGAAAATACCAAGTAGGCAGGTTAAGGAGAATAGTGGTTGGGGATAGATTACTCATCCATCTACCCAACTACCTAACTACCCACTAATGCAACCACCTACCTACTGTATTTAAAGCCTCCAGATTAGAAGAGATCACCAAGGAATAAATAAGAAGCAGACAAAGAATGAAAAGACAAAGGACCAAATTCCAAGGAATTCAATGTTAAGGGGTAGAGAGAGAGGGAGGAATGAGCAAGAACAACTCAGATGTAGGAGAAAGACCAGCAGAGTCCTGGAAGCCTACTGGAAAATACTTTTCTCCCCCCCCACAGTATTTTGCTCTCAGCCTCTGATGCTTTCACCTGAGGCCCCAGACAACATGGTATATGGCTGTACCTTGTCTGAATTCATGTCTGACAGAAAGCATGAGATAACAAATGATTATTCTTACTTTAAGTTTTGTTAGGTAGCAACAGGTAACTAATAGCTTTTCAATACATAAAAGTCAGCACCAGCAACAGAGGTCACATAAATATATATTAAGAGCAATATTCTCTAGTTATCAGGCTGATTAACACATCTGATGGTTCTTCATGGATTACCTCTAGTCAAAGTGTCTTTTACCCCATCAAAGATTAACCTAAGCCTCTGGAAACATAGTCAACTGTCTCAATGATCTCCATGTGAACCATCTTCTTTCCCAATTAATCTTATCCTCACAAAACATTTTAACTTAAATTTAAAAAATTAAAACTCTAAGAATAGCAAGGTCAGGTTTAAAAGCCGAAAATAAACTTGCACCAAAAGCAAAAACCTAACTGAAGCTCTGCCATCTGCCCCAGAGACATCTTTGCTTTCATTTCCTTGTACCCAAGGAGAAGACAGTATAGAACAGAATTTCAGCAATTCTAATTTTAACTTTTCTAAGCTCAAATATATCCCTTTAGAATTCTTGGGGGAGGGGGTGGCTGTATCCTTAACCACTTTAAATACTAACTTTTACAACTGCCCAACTGCTTCATATTTCTGCCCAGACTCTGGAAAAGGTGATGGTGTTGTGAAAAAATTTTTTAAACTATAGATAAAGCAAAAGTTTCCATAGCTTCCTTTCAGCCCCAATTCCTTCCCCCAGAGGTAATCACTCTAATCAGTTTAATGTTTGCCCTGCCAGATTTCACTCTATATATTTACACATGTATGAACACATACAAATATGTTTCGTACATTTTATTTTACCCAGATGGGATCATGCTTGCCAACTAACCTTATCTTCAACAAACATTTAACTATATGTCTTAGAGGTTGCTCTATGTTGGGATATACAGATTTCCTGCATTATTTTTAAACTCTTGGATGGTAATATAAAATATGAATGTGCCATAATTGACACAACCATTCTTCTATCAGTGGACACTTAAAGATTGCTTCTATTGTACAAATGTCCAATGAAAAAAAGAAGAAAAAGAAGAAAAAAAAAAGATTGCTTCTAATTTTTTGCTATTACCAATAAAGTTGTGATGAACCTCTTGTACATGCTTCTTAACAAAAACACTTTTTAAAAATGGAGATAGATTGTTGCCTAGGCCTAAGAGGACAGATTTCAGGGAGCTTCTGGGTAACTGAACACATGGAGGTTCCTGGAGAGCAGCACACCCAAGGAAGGCAGCTTGGGTGATCAAATGAACCTGCCACCTTGGCCTCCCAAAGTGCTAGGATCATAGGTGTGAGCCACCATGCCCGACCTCTACATGCGTCTTTGTGCTCATAAATAAGCACTTCTCAGCACATACTCAGAAATGAAAATGCTGGGGTGAGATATAACCAAAATGCACAGAAAGTTAGAAGATTTGGCAATGTGTCCAAGCCTGTGGCAAGGGAGGAGAGACAGGGCTCCTCTAGGACAACAGAGCTGGGACAGTAAAAAAAGTGACTGGGATGGTAGAAAATGACAGCTGTGAGGCGGGGGAAAACTCAAACCTATTTTTTTCTCTGCTCTCACACCAATCAATCAACACAGAAGGCTTCTGCAATGAAATGTGTGGGAGTTTTCCTCCCCCACACCAAGCAGCAATCAGTTCTGCAGTGGATACCAGCAGGGTGCCATCCAATTCAATTCTGAAGCTATCTATCAGGAGATAGCCTCAGAAACCACAGGTTGAGGGCTCAGTCTCACAAGACCCTTCTTCCTTCCACCAGTCACAAGTCCCGGCCTCTGGAACTTCTGACTGACTAGTTTCAAGTTGGGGTTCCCAAGATCTCCTATTTGGGCTCAACTGCTAAAGCAGCTCACAAAACTCAGGGAAGCTCACATTTACCAGTATATGAGAATATATATGATAAGCCATATAAATTAAGAGATGCACAAGGCGAGGTTGGGGGAAGCTGCCTTCCTTGGGTGTGCTGCTCTCCAGGAACCTCCATGTGTTCAGTTACCCAGAAGCTCCCTGAAATCTGTCCTCTTAGGCCTTTTATGGAGACTTCATTGGATAGGCATGATTGGACACCCATGTTGAAATTGATTGAACACAAAGGGTATGAGCTAATACTAATCGACTGAGTAGGAAAACCTAGCAAGGCCTGTTCGTTCAGATTCTTGGCCTTTCTGTGCAGGACTTCCTCCTCCAATATATGGGGCATGACCCTCTCTGGAATGAGGATCTTGTAACCCACAATCAGAAAGGCAGAGAAAGATTAGAGTCTTGCCTTGGGCAGGTGAAAGGAGGACAGGAGAAAGTCAGAAACAGAGATTCTGTTTTCTGAGGCCTAAAGTGCACCAACATTATAACAAAAGACTGTAGCTCCAAAAGGCTATGACAGTTATGAGTCAGGAACCTGAGACAAAAACATATCTGTATCCAATATTTGAAAATACTCTTGAAAAGCCTGCAGTCAAGGAGGGCTGTTAATGGCAAAAATGCACACAGAAGGAAATACATCAAAATGTTACTAGTGGCGAGTATGAACATTTTAAATTTTGTTCTTTTTACTTTTCTGCTTTTTTTTTTCTCAAGACAGAGTGGTCGCCTGGGCTGAAGTACAGTGGCGCTATCTCGGCTCACTGCAACCTCTGCCTCCCTGGTTCAAGTGATTCTCCTGCCTCAGCCTCCCAAGTAGCTGCGATTACAGATGCCCACCACCACGCCCAGCTAACTGTTGTATTTTTAGTAGAGACGGGGTTTCACTATGTTGGCCAGGCTGGTCTTCAACTCCTGACCTCATGATCCGCCCGCCTAGGCCTCCCAGAGTGCTGGTGTTACAGGCGTGAGCCACCACTCCTGGTCTACTTTTTTTGCTTTTAAAATGTCCACACTAGGTTGGGCATGGTGGCTCATGCCTGTAATCCCAGCACTCCGGGAGGCCAAAGTGGGTGGATCTCTTGAGCCCAGGAGTTCAAGACCAGCTTAGCCAACAAGGTGAAACCCCATTTCTACAAAAAATGTAAGAAAATTAGCCAGGCGTGGTGGCATGCACTTATGGTCCCAGCCACTCAGGAGGCTGAGGTGGGCGGATCACCTGAGCTCAGGAGGTCGAGGCTGCCGTGAGCTATGATGACACCAGCTTGGACAAAGTAAGACTGTGTCTCTAAATAAATAAATAAATAAAATATCCACAGTAAATATAAATATACAGGAAAAACACACCTGAAATTTATATTACAATGAGATGCTTAAAAAAGCACTTATATATCAACATGGAAAGTCATGAAAGCTTCGACAAAATGTAGTGACTAAGCTGAAAACCATAGAGGTGTCTCTAGGTGGCAAGAGGACAAGGCAGCGTTTCTAGCAGGAGGGAACCACGTGCATTATGTCAGGTGTGTGCGGTATCCTGGAATGGAAAGTAGTTAGAATGACTACTTTGGTATATAGGGTCCGAGACAGTACAGACATCCTTAAAGCTATAATATGTGCGGTCTCCTTCATCAAAAGTTATAATACGTGTGGTCTCCTTCATCATTAATAGAATTAGTTTTAAAATCTTGGCTAATCTAATAAGAGCAAGATGCCAGCTTGTTTTAATTTGCATTTATCTGATAATCAGTGAGGTGTAATATATATATTTTTTCACTTACTATTTCCTCTCTGCTTAGAAGAGGGAAATCTCAGGGAAGATCAACCATCACTATCCTTCCCAATCCATTCCATGGGTGTGCAAATCACTGAGCAGTACTACACTCTCACCAAGGCGCCCAGGTACTAGAACCTCAAGTGACATGAGCATCAGGAAGCACACAGCACACCAATGCAGCAACTTGCCAAAAATACTTATCCTCAACCTAATCAAGCCTCTAGACCTGTGCTGTTCAAAATGGTGACCACATACACATGTACCTACTAAGCACCTGAACTGTGGCTAGCGTAACTAAGAAACTGAATTTTACATTTATTTAATTTTAATTAGTTCGTTTTTGTTGTTGTTTTACCGCTTCTTGTGGAGCAGAACTATCCCATAGGCAGTGTGTCCAGAAAGCCTTAATTAGTTTAACTAGCCAGGTAAGGCAGCTAGTGGCTGCCATACTGAACAGTGAAGATATAGAATTTTTCCTTCACTTCAGAAAGTTCTATTGGATGGCACTGTTCTAGACTAAGTTGCTGGATACACAGAGGATGGGGAAACAAGTTAAAGGAAACCAGGAAGAAACAATCAAACAAAACCAGGATGTGAGGCATTTTATAAGACAACTGCCCTGGACTCTCCTAAATAGTATCATGGGGGATAGGCATGTGGAAAGAAGAGAAATATAGTTCTATGATAAAACAGCCTGAGAAAACATACAACCAAAAGTAATATGTGAACCTACATTAAGGCCTAGTGAGGAAACAAATATAACAAACATTTCATGGTAACTGGGGATATTTGAATATGGAGTCAATACTGGATAATATTATGGAATTATTATAAATTTTCTTAGGTATGACAATGGTATGTGGTTATGTAGGAGACTGGTCTTATTCCAAAAAGATATATGCTACTATGCACAACAGTAAAGACATGGAATCAACCCAGCTGCCCATCAACCGTGGACTGGACAAAGAAAGTGTACATATACATAGTGGAATACTATGTAGCCATAAAAAAGAACAAAATCATGTCCTTTGAAGCAATGTGGTTATAGCTGAAGGCCATTAATCCTAAGCAAATTAACACAGAAACAGAAAACCAAATACTGCATGTTCTCACTTATAAGTGGGAGTTAAACACTGGGTACACACACATACACACACACACACACAGATGGAAACAATAAACACTGGGGCTTCTAAAAGTGGGGTGAGAGGAGGCTGAAAAATGACTCATCAGGTATTACGTTTGCTACTTGGGTGACAGGGTCATTAGAAACCAAAACCTCAGCAACATGTAATACACTCATGTGCACGTGTATCCCCTAAATCTAAATTTTAAGAAGAAAAAAAGGAAAGAAAGAGAGGGAGGGTGGGCAAGCACAAAGAAAGAAGGGCTAGGCACAGCAGACCATAATCCCAGCACTCTGGGAGGCCAAGGCATGCGGATCTCTAGAACCCAGGACTTCAAGACCAGCCTGGACAACATGGCGAAACTCTGTCTCTACAAAAAATACAAAAATTAGCCGGCTGTGGTGGCTCATGCCTATAGTCCCAGCTACTCAGGAGGTTAAGATGGGAGTACTGCTTGAGCCCGGGAGGTGGAGGTGACAGTAAGCAGACATTGTGCCACTGTACTCCAGCCTGGGTGACACAGGGAGATCCTGTCACAAAAAAGAAAAAAAAAAAAAAAGGGATACATGCTAAAGAACAGAATTTTGGAGTGATGTGTCACACTATCTACAACTTTACATTCAAATGGAACAGCTAAAAAAAGTAAAAATACAGAAAGAAAAAGCAAGTATGCAAAAGGTCAAAAGATGTATCTAAAGGTATAGTGCTTGTTTCACTATTTTTGAATTTTTCTTGTGTGCTTGAAAATTTTCATGATTGAAAAGTTGGGAAAAAATAATTAGCCATGGAATTAGGGTAATATATAATCTTCTTTGCACCTTCTGTCTTCTCATTCTACTAGGAACATGTATTATTTTTATAATCAGAAAAAATGGCAAGCTATAGTGGGCACTAGCTTAATCAAGTGATCAAACTTGGCTACACTAATATATTAATAGCATCACTAAGTGCTAATAAGGAGCACTTAAAAGCCTTCAGAATGGGCCAGGCATGCTGGCTCATGCCTGTAATCCCAGTACTTTGGGAGGTTGAGGTGCGTGGATCACCTGAAGTCAGCAGTTCAAGACCAGCCTGGCCAACATGGGAAACCCCATCTCTACTAAAAATACAAAATTAGCGTGGCATGGTGGCACCTGTAATCCCAACTACTCAGGAGGCTGAGGCAGGAGAATGGCTTGAACCCAGGAGGCAGAGGTTGTAGTGAGCTGAGATCACACCATTGCACTCCAGCCTGGGTCACAGAGCCAGACTCCATTTCAAAAACAAAACAAAAAACCTTCAGAATAAAAGCCTTGTTTAGATTATACAGTTTTTTGTTATCGTTGTGTTGTTTTTGAGACAGGGTCTCACTTGGTTGCCCAGTACAGAGTACAGTGGCATGATCATAGCTCACTGTAATCTTGAATTCCTGGCCTCAAGTGAGCCTCCTGCCTTGGCCTCCTGAAGTATTGGGATTACAGGCATAAGCCACTGCACCAAGCATGTCTCCATTTTTCAGGTTAAAACTTTACAAACCACTCTAATGGATATTCTTAGTCAACAGCTCCTATATATTTAAAGCTAAAATGGTTACTAACACAAATATGTAATAACATTAAGAATACCATTTTTCATATAGTCAATAGTATCTACTATGAATTTCTGAAAAACCAAAATGACCAAGTCCCTAAAAAGTCAATCATCTTAATGATGACTCTAGAAGTAATCATGGAAATAACCCAGCGGCAGCCATTCACCATTTTGTAACAGTCTTGGAGCAGAGACGCTTCTCTGAAAAGAGAGAGAGGCAGTTCTATTAGGTACATGGCTCTGGGGCCAGTGTTGAATTACACTCGGCCACGTGAGCACAGAGCAAAAGCTGAGCACAGGAATCAACACAATTGCACCTCAGCCAGGCCCTTCACTGGAGTCTATGTCTATGCCAAGGTTTGCTTTCATCCCTGAACTGTAACTGAGACAGAAGGCCCTTTCTAAGTTCTCAGCTGCCAGAGACAAGAGATTCAATACCGATTTACTTACGAGCCTGAAAGGTAACGCCAGAGATCTATGGGATTCATTCTGTCCTCTAATGTAAAACTGCCTCACACCACCTTCTACATTAAAATATGATATGCTTTCTCCGATCACTTTATATAGTCAATTATTTTTTCTTTCTTTCTTTTTTAAAGAGACAAGGTCTTGATCTGTTGCCCACAGCTTGCTGCAGCCTCAAACTCCTGGGCTTAAGGGATCGTTCCTCCTCAGCTTCCTGAGTAGCTGGAACTATAGGTGCATACCACCATGTCCAGCCCATTTTTAACATTTTTTTGTAGAGACAAGGTCTCCCTTTGTTGCCTAGGCTGGTCTCGAACTCCTGGGCTCAAGCGATCCTCCCAACTCCACTTCTCGAAGTGCTGGGATTACAGGCGTGAGCCACTGCATCCAGCCAAAATTCTAAGGATAAGCTTTTAACTTCTTTAGCTATATTTCTTTGTGTAAGTTTTCCTAGGAGGGCAGAATAAAAATACTTCCTCACGGCCAGGCGCAGTGGCTCAAGCCTGTAATCCCAGCACTTTGGGAGGCCGACACAGGTGGATCACAAGGTCAGGAGTTCAAGACCAGCTTGACCAACATGGTGAAACTCCGTCTCTACTAAAAATACAAAAATTAGCCGGGCGTGGTGCCATGCGCCTGTAATCCCAGCTACTAGGGAGGCTGAAGCAGGAGAATCGCTTGAACCTGGGAGGCGGAGGCTGTGGTGAGCTGAGAGTGCACCACTGCACTCCAGCCTCGGTGACAGTGTGACTCCGTCTCAAATTAAAAAAAAAAAAAAAAAAACTTCCTCACACAAAAATATATGTCCATGTTAGGTGAACAAAGGCTTTCCTGAAATTTTTATTATGGAGCCACATTTCCCACCAAATCCTTTATGAGAATAAATTATTAGAATAAAATTCTCACATATAATGTACTAAGACATGATGATTATTATATACTATAGTGCTGTGACCAAAGGAGCTAAAAGTATCTGTCTTCTTACCAAGTAAAAATAAAAGCACGGTAGTGCTGACAGACATGGCAGTGCTGACAAATACACAATTTGTCTTATGGAAAGTAGCATGTATCACATCACCATCCTTTGTAGCTTCCAGCTCAGGATCTTGAATACGGCTGGTATATAGTAAGTATTTATGCTTATTTTCTCCCCAACTTATTTTGACAACTGTCAAACATTAGAAAAATTATTTGCCTATTTTAGTACTGATTTTAAAAATAAAGCCATAGGCCATACATGGACATTGTGATGAGAAATTCATATTCATGTGATTTAAAATTCTTTAAAAATTAAATAATGGAAATTCAGAGAATGCCATCTAAATAAAGCCTGCTTTTAAAGAAACAGGGCTAACTCATTGTCTCTCCTGATTTATAGCAATTTACATCTAGATACACTTTCTAATTTTAACATTTTAACAGTAAAATATTCCCAAGGTTAAAAAGTTTTATTTGCTTTAGGAGACTAAAAAGCAAAAATTATCTTCTAAGAGGTTGGAGTTTATCAATTTACAGTTTAAAATAGTTAAAATCCGGAACATAGCTCATTCAATTAACACATGCTTTGGTTGTTTTTCACTATGAGCCTTTCAGTACTACTATTGTTGCTGTCTTTTTAATTCATATTCAGATATTACTCTGACATTTAAAAAAGTCATTTCTTAAAATCAGTTGCCCACATTGAAAGATCAGAAGATCTTACATGAGAATCCAGCTTTCTTTTCTTTTTTTTTTTGAGACAGAGTCTTGCTCTGTCACCCAGGCTGGAGTGCAGTGGTGTGATCTCGGCTCACTACAACCTCTGCCTCCCGGGTTCAAGCAATTCTCTTGCCTCAGTCTCCCGAGTAGCTGGGATTACAGCACTCACCATCATGCCCAGCTAATTTTCGTTATTTTTAGTAGAGAGGGTTTCACCATGTTGGCCAGGCTGGTCTCAAACTCCTGACCTCAGGTGATCTGCCCACTTTGGCCTCCCAAATTGCTTGGATTACAGGTGTGAGCCACCACACCTGGACGAGAATCCAGCTTTCAAGCTTCTCTTGAAACATCAGAGGATCTGATCACACTGCGTCTTCCCCCGATCCCCAAGTTTATTTAGGTCTAACTGACAAATAACAATTGTAGGCCGGGCGCGATGGCTCATGCCTATAATCCCAGCACTTTGGGAGGCCGAGACGGGCTGATCACGAGGTTAGAAGATCGAGACCATCCTGGCTAACACAGTAAAAGCCCGTCTCTACTAAAAATACAGAAAGTCAGCTAGGCGTAGTGGCACGCACCTGTAGTCCCAGCTACTTGAGAGGCTGAGGCAGGAGAATCACTTGGACATAGGAGGCAGAGGTTGCAGTGACCCGAGATCGCGCCATTACGCTCCAGCCTGGGCAACAGAGTGAGACTCCATCCCCCAAAAATAAAAAATTGTATACATTTATAGTGTACAACATATTTTGATGTATGTATATATACTGGGACTTAACTGCCATTAGTATATTAGTGTAACCAAGTTTGATCACTTGATTAAGCTAGTGCCCACTATAGCTTACCTTTTCTGATTATAAAAATAATACATGTTCCTAGTAGAATGAAAAGACGGAAAGTACAAAGAAGATTGTATATTATCCTAATTAGAACACCTGTGTATACTTTTTATTAACAGATAGGGTCTTGATCTGTAACCCAGGCTAGAATGCACTGGTGCAACCATGGCTCACTGCAGCCTTGATGCTAGGCTCAAGCAGTCCTCCCTCATCAGCCTCCCAAGTAGCTGTGACTACAGCTGTACCCACCTTGTCAGAGGTGTACTCACTGTCAACTGCCTGTCCCATTCTTGACAAGTTTACGAGCTGGAGATCCCTGACCTACAATATTACTTCCTCAAAATTCCCCAAACTGCTTTACTTATGTTGAAATGATCAAAAGTATCCTTAATATATTATTCACAAAGTTTAGCTACTAAATGATATATATTTTGTGATTAAAGTTCTGGATTGTAAAAATGCATGTTATTTCTCTGATAAATCCTATGATAGCCTACCCTCCACTGTCTATTCACAACTGCTCACAGGCTGGCTAAAAGGTACAGATGAAAATATAACACAGTCATACTGTGCCTTCACTTTTTTCCCCCACTCCAAACACAGCCAAACATTTATGAACTAAAAAAGGGTGACAAAGAATATCTTAAATTACTCTCAAGGAGTCACAGACTTTTCAAATGTTCTACTCTTGTATAACATAAAACATAAAATTCTGCTTTCCTGTTAGAGACTGTTCTGAGATACCATATGGAGTCTTCAGGTTGCTATCGGGGGTGTGTGTGTGTGTGCACGTGCATGTGTGCGCCCGCCCATGCACACGTGCAACCATTCTTTTGCAGGGACAGAATGCATGGTACAAGAATTAGGATAAGAAGATACGCATTTTTGAAATAAAGTTCACTATGGCATTTTCCATGTTCTTATTAGAAAATACAAATGGTGCTGGGCGTGGTGGCTCATGCCTATAATCCTAGTACTTTTGGAGGCCAAGGTAGGCAGATTGGTTGAACTAAAGGAGTTAGAGACCAGCCTGGGCACCATGGTGGAACCCTGTCTCTACAAAAATACAAAAATTAGCCAGGTGTGGTGGTGCATGCTTACTTGTAGTCCCAGCTACTCGGAGGCCAAGGTGGGAGGATCGCTTGAGCTAGGGAGGTGGAAGCGGCAGTGAGCTGAGATCGCGCCACTGTATTCCAGCCTAAGCAACAGAGCAAGATTGTCTCAAAAAAAAAAAAAAAAAGAAAGAAAGAAAGAAAGAAAAAATACAAATGAGATCAAGATGAGTTAAAACAACTTCTTTTGCTGTTTTTTTTTTTTTTTTTTGAGATGGAGTCTCGCTGTGACAGCCAGGCTGGAGTGCAATGGGGTGATCTCGGCTCATTGCAACCTCTGATTCCCAGGTTCAAGTGATTTTCCTGCCTCATCCTCCCAAGTAGCTGGGACTACAGGCATGCATCACCACACCCAGCTAATTTTTGTATTTTTATTAGAGACAGGGTTTCACCATATTGGCCACACTGGCCTCAAACTCCTAACCTCAAGTGATCTGCCCACCTCAGCCTCCTAAAGTGGTGGGATTATAGGCATCAGCACTGTGCCTGGCCTACTTCTTGACAGACTGCCAAAGATAGATTAACAAGGCCAGAGACAATCGAGCAGCTCTGAACTCCTGAGGTGCCATTAGGAGGGTAACCTCAATTATTCTACATTAAGGCATTTAGACTTTCAAACTTTTTTTTTTTTAAGTTGTCCATGACCTGCTGGATTTTTCTTTTTTTCTTTTACAAACTTTCTTTAATGCAGGTTAATTAAGTCAAAACATGCTGTGCAATTTTTATTTTATGTATGACACTGAACGTACATAACTTGCACAAAGACTTGAGGGAGGGCAGCAAAGATACAGGGAAATCTAAGCAGACATCACCAACCTGAAGATGGGTTGATTAAATGGCAAAGCAATAAATAGGTGGTATGAGCCACAAGAGTAGCAGAGAAGTACTATTAGGATGTAAGTGAGGAAGTCACAGAGAACTAAGCACACTTTTTAAAAAAGCAACGGCAATGTCACAAGCTAACTATCAGGCTGACTACAAATACAGTTGGCCCTCCATATTTGTGCACTACACAACAGTGAATTCAACCAACTGCAGATTGACAATTTTTTAAAAAAATTGTATCTGTACTGAACACTGACTTTTTTCCCTTGTATTTCCTAAACAATACGGTATAACTACAGTTGATCCTTGAACAATGCAGGGGGAGGGTGCCGACTACCACACAGTCAAACATCTGTGTATACTTTTTTTTTTTGTTAACAGACAAACGGGGTCTTGATCTGTCATCTAGGCTGGGATGCACTGGGGCAATCACGGCTCACTGGGATCATTGCAGCCTTGACACTGGGCTCAAGCAATCCTCCCTCCTAAGCCTCCCAAATAGCTGGGACTACAGGTGTGTGTCAGCACGCCCAAATAATTTTTCTTTTTTTGTAGAGACAGGGTCTCACTATGTTGCCCAGGCTGTTCTCAAACTCCTGGCCTCTAGCAATCCTCCTGCCTCAGCCTCCCAAAAGTGCAGCAACTATAGGTGTAAGCCACTATGTCCAGTAAATATATAACTTTTGACTCCCCCAAAACTTAACTACTAATAGTCTAGTATTGACCAGAAGCCTTACCAATAACAGTTGATTAACATATATTTTGTATGTTGTATATATTATTTACTATATTCTTATAATAATAAAGCTGGAAAAGGAAAATGTTATTAAGAAAACCATAGGAAGAGAAAATGTGTTTACTATTCATTAAGTGGAAGTGGAGCCTGGTAAAGGTTTTTATCTTCATCATCTTCATGTTGAGTAGGCTAAGGAAGAGGGGGGAAGAAGAGGAGGGATTGCTCTTGCTGTCTCAGGGGCCACCTCAGAGGCAGAAGTGAAGGAGGTAAAAAAGGAAGCAGGAGAGGCAGGCACACTCAGTGTAATGGTGTAACTTTTATTGGAAAAAAATTCACATATAAGTGGACCCAGACCCAGGCAGTTCAACCCCTTGTTGTTTAAGGGTCAACTGTATTTACATGGCATTTACATTGCATGAGGTATTATAAGTAACCTACAGATGATCTCATGTATATGGGAGGATATGCGTAGGTAATATGCAAATACTTTGTCACTTTATATAAGGGACTTGAGCATCTAAAGATTTTGATATCCGCCAGGGGTCCTGAAACCAATACCAACGAATGGATACCAAGGAATGGCTATCCTTTAGGCATATAATTTTCACCTCTGTTTTTTTCCAGTAAAAGTTACACCATTACACTGAGTGTGCCTGCATCTCCTGCTTCCTATTTTACCTCCTTCACTTCTACCTCTGAGGCAGCCCCTGAGACAGCAAGAGCAATCTCTCCTCTTCCTCCTGGCGGATGTTCTGTAATTTTGTGATAATACTCTTGGGATGGATGAGGTGAGAACAGGTAAAGGAAAGGGGAATGTAAGATAAACAGAAGACAGAACAGTTTCAGACCCAGCTTCTCTTTTTCCCCTGTCAGTCAAGAGTTTTACCTTTCTCACTGAATTAGCAAAAAAGAATAGCTCTGAGATCATACAAAAGAGGTGCTTTTCTTCTTTACTGCAGAGAGACTATCACATGGCTGGCTCACACAGCCTTTGCTGCCCTGGTCTAAAGAGGTACTGTTATTAAAGCCCATGGCAGGCCATGGGAGCAAGCCTGTTCCCCTAACCCTGTAAGGGGTCACTCTAATAGGATTTTAACCACAAGCGACTAAAAAAAATGGAGGCTAATTTGCGAAAGGGAGTATTTCAGCCTTCCCCTTAAACGTGGTTGCTAATGGGTCAAACTTACCTGTTTCTGAAATTCAGCCAACATGCTAAAAATTTTAAGCTAGGCTGCACAAAACTTTAGAACAGGTGTTTAATGAGACCTAGGACTGACAATGCCACGATAAACTACTTGATAATCTCAATCCTTTCATGTTTATATAGAAACTTCTAGTAACAACAGAAACATATGCTCAATGCAGAGAACTTGATAACCTATGAACTAACACAAAGATAAACACTGCAAACATTTTGGTGGACATCTTTCAAGGAGCATGGCATTAGGAGTGTCAGTGATGAAAGACGTCCTGGACTCAAATCTTACCTTGAGCACACTAGGCTGAACACAACTTGTTGGGGCAAATCACTCAACCTCAGCCTTTTCTCTCCTGTAAAATGTAGATAATCCTATTACATATACAGGACCCTTGAAAAATCTGCTGTAGATGGTACTTAACCATGGGTTGCCATGCTTTTATAGCATGTGACTTCACCACTCTGAGCACAGCTAAGAGAATTAAAAATCAGCAGCTGATGCAAAGGTAAGGTAGACATTTTCAAAATGGCCAGAAGTTGATGATGTGGCCTGGCAGCTCTGCCCAAAGGGGCATACTACATGAAGTTGCCACTAGGCAAAACCGATCAGGTCCTCTCTTAGGAAGGTTGAATGTGAGACAGAATCAACAGACAGGTTAAACTTTTGCAAAAGAGAGGAAAAACACAAAACAAAAGCAGTAAGCTAGAAGGCTGAGAAGAGATGAGACAGGCAGGTCCTTCACAGTGGAAGAGAGGGGCTGAGCCGCTGGTGTGTGACCAGGCTCCTCGAACAACTCTGCAGTCCCACTGTTGTTCCACCCGCCACGAGTGATGCCTGCCTGTGCACTTTTACCCAAGTTTCCAGCTTTGTACAGCCTTGGCTGGGCAATTGCTGTGACAATGTCATGTTCTTCCTCACTTAACTGAGGCATTTGGAGAATATGTCTATTTCTGACAACCTAAAAGGGCCTGCTGCAGTTGCATTTCTGTAGCTGTTTTAATAGTAAAGTCAATAATTGCAGCACTCTATTAAGCATGTGAGATATGTGTTGAGCACTGGAGATTCAACAATGAGCAAGAAAAAATGAGGCTGGGTGCGGTGGCTCATTCCTGTAATCTCAGCACTTTGGGAGGTTGAGGCGCGTGGATCACCTGAGGTCAGGAGTTTGAGACCAGCCTGACCAACATGGTGAAACCCTGTCTCTACTAAAAATACAAAATTAGCCGGGCGTGGTGGTGTATGCCTATAATCCCAGCTACTTGGGAAGCTGAGGCAGAATCACTTGAGCCCAGGAGGCAAAGGTTGCAGTGAGCCAAGATCCTGCCATTGCATTCCAGCAGGAGCGACAAAAGTGAAACTCCATCTCAAAAAAAAGAAAAAAAGAAAGAAAAAATAGGGACCAGGTATGATGGCTCACACCTGTAATCCCAGCACTTTGGGAGCTGAGGCAGGAGGGGCTAGAAGCTAGGAGACTAGCCAGGGCAACATAGCAAGGCCCTGTCTCTAATAAATAATAACAATAAATTAGCCAGGCATGGTGGCATGCACCTGTAGTCCCAGCTACTCAGGGGGTTGAGGCAGGAAGATTGCTGGGACTCAGGAGTTTGAGGTTACAGTGAGCTACGATCACATCACTGCACTCCAGCCTGGGTGACAGAGCAAGAACCTGTCTCTAAAAACAAAGAAAGAAAGAAAGAATGGTACCTGACTATACAGAGTATAAAGTCTACCCCAAAAGATAGATAATTAAACAAGCAACATCAATAAAGCATGAACAATACCACAGTGCTAGAAGTACAGACTGCAATGGAAACATACAGCATCAGTGAACCTACTGGGAGGAATCACAAAGATTTAATGAGCAAAGTGACCTTCACATTGATGTAATAAATTAGCTACGTTGATTCATGGTGTGTGAACTCCATGATCCCCAGCCTTATGAAGTTATGGAGTCATGATGAAGCAAAAGTGAACAGGGTCAGGGTATCCTGTCGGGTCACCTAAGAGTCGTGGTCTCACAGGAAAGCTCAGTTTTTTTAGCAGGTAAGCATCTTTCGATTCTAGAAATACTTAGAATTAAATATAAAAATGTTTAAGGTAATTAAAATAATAAGTATTTTATAATGCATAATATTTTAACCTTAAATATTATAATGTTTATTACCACATAAATATTTTTGTGTTAAGGAGACTAGACATAATCTAAGATTTTGTAATGCTTAGAAGAATGACACCTATGAGGCTGGCAGCCTTTGGCCTCAAATTTTAAAAATATAGTTGAATAATTTATTTCTGACTCATGATTTTACATTAAAAATCTTAATAAGCTTATATACAGCATGGGAATATTTAAAGACTCTAAAATATCTTATTTCTAAGTGTAATGTATGAGATTTACAGGAGTTTGTTAAAAAAAAAAGGTGTTTTCCTGTGTTTTATAAAATTTTATATTTCTTTGAAAATGCTGTGCTTTTTCTTTTGTTTTTAAGATGGGGTTTTGCTATGTTGCTCTGGCTGGTCTTGAACTCCTGGGCTCAAGTGATTCTCTTGCCTCAGCCTCCCCAGTAGCTGGGACTACAGGCCCACACCACCAGGCTCGGCTGTAAATGTTTTTATTATTAATTTTAATTGATACATAATAATTGCACGTATTTATGGAGTACAGTCACATTTTGCTACATGTATACAATATATAATGATAAATCTGGTCGGGCATAAGGTGGCTGTAATCCCAGCACTTTGGGAGGCCAAGGTGGGCAGACAGCTTGAGCCCAGGAGTTTGAGACCAGCCTCAGCAATATGGTAAAATCCTGCCTCTCTAAAAATATAAAAATTAGTGGGGCACGGTGGTGCGTACCTGGAGTCCCAGCTACTCAGGAGGCTAAGATGGAGGGATCATCTGAGCCCAGGAGACGGAGGCTGCAGTGAGTCATAACTGTGCCACTGCACTCCAGACTGGGTGACAAAGCAAGACTGTCTCAAAACAAATAACGATAAATCAAGGTAATTAGCATAACCATCATCTCAAATATTTCTTTGTCTTGGGAACATTCAAAATCATTACTTGCAGCTATTTGAAAATGCACAATTGTTAGGCCAGGCGCAGTGGCTCACCCCTGTAATCCCAGCACTTTGGGAGGCTGCAGCGGGCGGATCACCTGAGGTCAGGAGTTCCAGACCAACCTGGCCAACGTGGTGAAATCCCATCTCTATTAAAAATACAAAAATTAGCTGGGCACAGTGGCGCTCACCTGTAATCCCAGCTACTCAGGAGGCGGATAGCTTGAACTCCAGAGGCGGAGACTGCATTGAGCCAAGCACTCCAGCCTGGACTCTATCTCAAAAAAAACAAACAAACAAACAAAAAAAGGTTATATATACATTTTTGAGTAGGGTAGAGGAGTTTGGGGGTGGATGTTGCTGCCCCTAATCCCTGCCCTGTTCAATGTATTTGTTGGCCATTTTTATTCTTTTGATAAATGTCTATTCACATCATTTGCCCATTTTAATACTGGGTTTTTTTTTTTGCAGTTGAGTTCTTTGTATATACTGAATAGTAATCCCTTGTTGAATGAATAGTTTGCATATATCTTCTCCCATTCTGTAGACTATCTCTTCACTGTTGATTGTTTCCTTTGCTGTGAACGTTTTTAGTTTGATACAATCCCATCTTTTGTTATCCGTGCTTTTGGGTTTTACCTATAAAATCTTTGTCCAGACCAATGTTCTAAAGTGCTTCCCCCTGTGTTTTCTTGTAGTAGTTTTCCACAAGACTTTTTTCATTGACGAGCTTTATAATGCTATTTTTTTAAGTAGAACAATTGAAGTTCTTTAAAAACCAAACATACTAAATTTATAACTGCAATTTGAAACAACTGAAGGTTTTCAATTAATTGGTGTAGCAGTATTATCCACAAAACCCCTCAAAAAGTGGCTATTGAAATCTCCCACATTTACAAATAAAAAATCACATCTGAAAGCATAAACATCTTGAAAACTAAACAAATCTCTAAATAGTGCTTTATTTATAAAAGCTTCCCTTCAGAGGACAATAAAAACATCTATCAGCGTTTCAAGTCTCTGATTTCAAGTCTAATTCTGTTGATAAAACTGGAAAAACCACTTCTTTCATTCTGTTTTGATGGAAGCCATTGAACTGTTTCTGTTTTTGTAATGACATGTTCTCTTATTTTTATTGTTTGTATATTTTATTTATTTGGATACTTATTGTAATGTTCAAAGCAGCTCACAAACATTTCTTTATCCCTCTCAATAATCCTGGAATAAGATATGGGATATGATGATATGATTCTTGCAGTCAGAGAAGAATCATATCATCATATCCCATATCTTATTCCAGCATTATTGAGAGGATAAAGTTTCAAGATCAGGATTCCTTCAAGAGGAGCTACCAGGTAAGATACTAAGCATATGAGGAGTGTAGTTTAATTATCTGTGCTGCATCTTTCATTTCCTTGCTTCATGAGCACTTTATCCCTAAATTCACGCTATTCTCCCTTTTACCTACAGAAGGATAGCATGCAATTTCCAGGAAACAAAAGGTAAGCACAATACCCTATATCCTTCCTACTTCCTCAATGCATTTTCTATTGTAAACATCTGGTTTTCTACATCTTAGCTGCACTTGTATAACCCAGGAACAACTCAACTGTAACACTCAAAAACAGAACAGCAAGTGACAACAAATGGTCAGCTTTCCTGAATCAGACACCAAATCCAAATGTGCTCTACAAAAGTAGAACTGCCAGACATGTTCCAACCACAACTCCCAAAGCCAAGTATCAAGTGTCTGCACAAGGTCTTTGAACTTTTTCCTCTCTCTCTACTCTAGAATCATCACTCAATTTCAGGTCTTGTAACACTCTGTCTGAATCCACAACTGCATGGTCACTCTCAAACACCGTTTTTACCTTAAGCACCTTAGAAGCTACAGAGGCCAACTGGATTTAAATCAGAATTATTCAGTTTAGGTCCACCAACTGGCCCTACCACACTTATTTGAACAGTCAAACTTTGAGTTCCTACAGAAAGAGCCAGGCAAAGGTTCTGGTGCTCTCGGGCCTAGGGGTGCAAAGTACAAAATCCTACCTGCCCTTCAGGACGTGTCTACATCCTTCTAATTCCCCATTAACACAGGTCCAACAGTAAAGTGGGAACCCAATTCTGCTTCAGAGTAAAGAAAAGCTCACCAGCTACTTCATCCCTCCTCTATCTAATCTCCCTTATGTGGGGATATCATATATAAGACCATCATTACACTACCTACTGCATCCCCAAAGTCCCTCCAAAATGGAAAAATCTTAAATGAGCAGGTCTATAACCATCCAGACATTCTCCTAGGAGCCAATCTTCGTGCCAGAGTTGGCTGGCTACTCTGCCAACAAGTCCCCCGGCATGCTGTACAAACTGTTCCCTCAAAGTTTAATTTTCAAATTATAGTTTCCTATTAACTCTGTATTCTCAGTGAGATGTTAAGCTCCTGTGATGATGGCAAAACCCAAATTTCTGTATCCTCAACTTGTGGCCCAGTATTTTGTGCAAGATAGATGGGCACTCAGTATTCGTTGAATGGACAGATAACATTAAATCAGTAAACATCTATAAGGAAGGTGTAGATTCTGGACTGGATTCTGCCACAGCTTCACTTTCCCACAGAAACAGGTCTGCCTGATTAAACTACTGACACACTGTAGATCAGACAGCTCTCTCATGGGCCACTGGACACTCTTCCCTAGAGGGGGATGCTTTGCAAAGACATCTCAATTCCTTGATGGGTTAGCCCAGCCAAGCAGAGAAGAATGTCAGATACAACTAAAGCAACTGTTATCATTCACAGGGCATCTGGATGGGTTGAGATTCTTAATTGCAGACAACAGAATCCAACCTGATTAGTTTAAGAGAGTGATTTATTAAGGGATACAAACAGTTTACAGAATCACTAGGAGAACTCAAGAAACACAGGCCAAGGTTCCAAGAACAATTCTCAAAACCACATTGCAGAACTGGACTGCCAAGGGAGTTGCTGCTTCTGGGATGGATCAGGAAGCTGCCAAATAAAGGCCACCAGCCAAATCAGGAAGTTGACACTACAACTGCCAATTCCAAAGCCGTATCTCCTTTGTCTAAATGTGTGCCACCAAAACAGATGGGCCTGCTGCTCTCAGAGCATGTCCTCCTTGTGACTAAAGCAATCTTGTATAAGTGCTTTGTATTGGGGATATCTAAGTATCATCAAGGAGACTTAGTTGCATTCCTTACATGAGTCTAGGAAAAGTACTTTTTAGCTTTCTAGTCTCTCCATGTCAGAAGAGTATTGGAAGGGGTGTGGAGACCACCAAACCACAGTCTAACCCTCAAAGAGCATTTCTCTCCACAGCTCCATCAGGAGGAATTCTCAGAACACTCATTGGTAAGAATTCAATACTCTACTGCAGTAAGCTCTCAAAATCACCCGAGGTCCTGCTAGAATCAGATTCTGATACAGTATGTCTGGGTTGGGGTCAGAGATTTTCCATTTCTAACAAGCCTGGCTGATGCTGATGTTGCTGGTCCACCAACCACACTGTGAGTAGCAAGAGCTTAAACCAGGGATTATCTATGGCTCACCAGAGTTTTTATAGATAAGGCTTCACTGGAACACAGTTAGGCCCATTTGTTTATGTGTTGTACCGTTTATGGCTACTTTTGCCCTACAACGGTAGAGTTAAATAGTTGTGACAGAGACTGTATGGCCTGTATAATAAATTTTTCTCACTCTAAAATTATATGTTATCTATCCACTGTTTTTTAGAGTAAACATATATTAACACATTCCAATCTAAGTTAAATTTCTACTTATTTATTTATTTATTTATTTATTTATTTTAAGATGGGGTTTCACCATGTTGGTCAGGCTGGTCTTGAACTCCCGACCTCAGGTGATCCGCCCGCCGTGGCCTCCAAAGTGCTTGGATTACAGGTGTGAGCCACCACACCCAGCCTAAGTTAAATTTCTGACAAAATAAACATTTTATCTTCTCTTATTGGCCATGCTTTTCAATTGCTTTAAATTAAAGTCTAAGAAGTTTCTCAAAGTCAAATCCTAGATGGTGAAGGCTCTAGTAGTTTAAACATGGAACTGACATTCCCTTTGCCAGGAAGTTTAATCATAAGCATGCAAAGCAACTCTGGAACACTGACGTAAAGAGTCTAATGGGGGACCTTCTGGGGAGGGTTTCTTTTCTATCAAAGAGAGACCCAGGAGGTAAAACTGTGTGTCCTGCATTTGAAAAGAATGTGTAAGGATAGAGCTGTGATAACCATCTTGTCACCACAATGAGACAAGCCTGCAAACAAAAGTAAATGCACCCTATACATTGCTTATGCTTAAACTTATATTTAGAATAGTCTTACCCTTGGAATATCTAAGGAATTCTTTCCTCACTCTGAATTCCTACACTTACATTGGCTTATGTCACTCTCATTGTAGCATCTGTCTTACACCCATAACTTGATTATTCTCTCTGAGGGCAAAAATCACGTTTCCCATCAAAGAGCATGGTGTCACCACAAGATGCTATGTATGGTTCAACTTAAACATATGCAAGTAAACTGGGGCAATAAAGCTTATACAACTGAGTTATGAGTCCTACATGAGATAACAAGCAAAGCAGAGCATGTTGTCACAAGAGGCTATGGTTCAACATAAACATGCTATGCTGAAACCTGCTGGCAAAGGGAATGTCAGTTCCATGTTTAAACTACTAGAGCCTTCACCATCTAGGACATGACTTTGAGAAACCTCTTACACTTTAATTAAAAGTAACTGAAAAGCATGGCAAATAAGAGAAGATTAAATGTTTATTTTGTTAGAAATTTAACTTATATTGGAATGTGCCAATAGGTTTACTCTAAAAAAGAATGGATAGATAAAATTTCAGACTGAGAAAAAATTTATTATACAGGCCATACAGTCTTTGTCACAATTACTTAACTCTGCCGTTATAGGGCAAAATGTACCAAGGATGACAGAATAGAAAGACAGGAAGCACCTGGGCTCTAAATACTGCTGAGTCAGCCAACCTGGGACTTCTTGTTATGTGATATCATAAACCTGTTCCCGAACAGTAACGGGCATAATATTATTTTCAGCTGCACACATCCTAACTGGTAGCGTTATACGTAATTCACAAAGGACATTCACACTCATGTTCTCATCTGAACCTCATACTCCCCCTCCACTCCCTCCATGATGGAGTAAACAGGAAGATAAATCAAATGAAGGACAAAGGTCTAGGGTGTTTAAGGTTATTTTCTCACAGGTCACACGGCTATTAACTGACAGTAATAGAAACCAGGGTTCCCGAGTCAATGTTGTTTTCACTACACCCCCCTCTTGATTCCATTTGGTTCTACCCAGGTTAGCCTCCTCACCACTCAGTGTAAGAATGCCTTCTCACATCCTCTCTGAATGTTTGTCACTTTCTATACTCTCATAATTTCCATCTAGGGTATGTCTTCAGCATCTGCATTGTTCCAACCACTGTTCCATCTATCAAAGAAGCATGTATTAATTACTTTCTGTTCACCTAGCTGTGTACTAGGCAAGAAAAGTAGGGATTTTTGATGGGAAACATGATTTTTGCCCTCAGAGAGAATAATCTAGTTATGGGTAGAAGACAGCTGCTACAATGAGAATCAAATAAGCCAATGTAAGTGTAGGAATTCAGAGTGAGGAAAGAATTCCTTGGATATTCCAAGATTATTCTAAGAGCCCTTCACCAAAAGCTGGATCCAAAAGAAACACAGGAATTAGACTTGTTGTAAGTGCTTTTTTGTATGTTCTTAGAATCAATCTTAAATTCCCTCTAGAACAAGGAAATGGATTACAAAAGCACTACCTGTGGCCAGGGTGAGTAAACTGGGGCAATAAAGCTTATACAACCAGGTTACGAGTCCTAAACGAGATAACAAGCAGAGCAGAGCACGGTATCACCAGAAGAGGCTATGGAAAAACATTAGTTCATTTCTCTGGGTTTTGAGTTGCAATCTGTTTCTCAGTTTACCCCAGACTGTAAATTCTTGAAATAAGAGAACTAAGCGTCCATGACTTGACTTCTTCTATTTATTCTGGAGTATCTAGCAGCATATCATGGTCCAGGAACTCAACACACATATGTGGAACATCATGTGACTACATAAAAAAGAAGATACTATTATCTCTCAAGTTGTACCATTAACAGTATCTGGCTAACAGAACCATTTCTTTAGCCACAGTTCCATGGCTAGGATACAGGAAGCACAGGAAAACAAAGACCTCCTCCAAAACTTAATGACAATGAGTTATTTATACTAATGCTGCCTGTTCCTCTTATTCCTTAGAGGTGAGGAACTATTTGCTTCTTGATTCTGTGCCACAGGTAACAGGCGGTGTTGGAAGAAATCCATGGGAAGGCACAAAAAATGGTTTGGCATAGAGTTCCTGGTTAATATTACCATGTCGCAACTCCATCACCTGGTAATAAAGAAGGCACCGGGTAACCACTCATTGCCCTTTTTCTGTGATTGTATGTTTACTCAGTGAGTGCTGATATACTAAACAACTACACAGACAGGATGGGTTCATGATTATGAGGCACAGCTGTGCCGTCTCTTCCCCGTGCATACCTCCTCACAGACTTCACGAACTGCTGCCACACTTGGCTCCTCCTCGGGCTCCATGCCTCCTCCAGGGACAATCCATCTGTCTGGATGGCGACTACTGCTCACGAGTAGCACCTGTTAAATCACAGAGGTTTCATGGTGGGTTAAAAATTCAAAAAGACATACCCACACAAATTCAGAGTTTAAACACCACAAACATCAAAGTAACCAAAATCCCCTCTTTGTTTATGCCTTCCCAAATCACTTCTTGTAAAGTAGCTTTCGTTTCTATTTGAAAAAGCAGGCAATCAGCCAGTAAAAGCAGAAGGGCATCTGAAGACCATTATCTCTACACTTCCCTCAGATGCTCAATCACCTGCCCTATCTATCCCCTCCTCCTTCCTTCTGCTAGCCCTTTTAACACAGACCTGACAAGGTGACAAAAAGACTTAAAAAAAAAAAAAAAAAAAGAAGAAGAAGAAGAAGACTGTCACCGATGAGCCTGTCAGCACTGAAAAAGCTGGCCGGAAGACAAAAGGCCCTTGGCCATGATTTCCACCATAAAAAATCTAGAACTTGCCTAGTTCCTTTTCCTTACTCACCCCTCTCTGTAGGAAGATGCTAAACACAGTCAGCTGGACTCCCTGTTTGGAGGCTGAGTTGAGTTGGCATTACATCCAAAACTAAAGGAATCTTCAACTGCTCCCTAAACCATTACTTTCTGATGATGACCCATGAGCCTCCAAACCAAACTCTGCAATCATCCTTGTTGTCTCAAATGAAATGCCACTTCCTTTCTTGCCCTTACAGATTTCACCACTGCCTTCTAGTTACTGACTTCCCAGCCTCTTTGTTGAGGTCTCTGCAGCTATAGACCCTTGGAAATTCTACCTTCATCCTCAGTCCCTCTTTTCCCTGTCATCAGAGATTCTTCTGATGCTCATCTACAAAATCTGTGATCTGTAGATTCAGAGAAGATCATGGTGTTATGGGAAGGAAATCCATGAATCCATATTCAGTCACTAATATATAGGTCATGGACTTAAAAATTGTCTTAAACTTACAAGTACTATTTTTCAAATATATTTATAAGCTCTTCTTTAATACAATGCAAAATAATTTAAAATATTATGAAATCCACAATAGTTTTTGGTTGGTATGTATATATACACAGTTCAAAAACACTACAAGACCCAGGTGTGGTGGCTCACACCTATAATCCCAGCACTTTGGTAGGCCAAGGCAGGAGGACTGCCTGAGCCCTGGAGGTCAAGACCAGCCTGGGCAACATAACAAGACCCTGTCTCTAAAAAAAAAAAAAAAAAAAAAAAAAAAAAATATATATATATATATATATATATATTAGCAAGGCTTAGCAGTGCACACCTGTGGTCTCGGTTACTTGAGAGGACTGCTTGAGCCCAGAAGTTGAGACTGCAGTGAGCTATAATCAAGCCACTGCATTCCAGCCTAGGCAACAGAGTGAGAACCCCAACTCAAAAAAAAAAATCCTCTCATTGGACTATCTCATACCACATACAAAATCAAAATGGACCAACAACCTCTAAATGTAAGAGCTAAAACTTTAACACATTTAGAAGAAAACATAGGGGTAAACTGTCATGATCTTTAATTTGGGAAGATATGCCCAATTCTCAGATACGAAGCATGAGCAACAAAACAGTAAACAAGATAAAATAGACTTTACTAAAATTAAAAACTTCTGTGTAACAAAGGACATAATCAGGAATGTGAAAAGACAACCTACAGAACAGGAGAAAGTATCTGCAAATTACATATGTACTATCGGTCTGGTACCTAAAACAACAACAAGATAAACAGCAGTTCTACAGAGAAGATACACAACCGGCTAACGAGCACATGAAAAGATGCTCCACGTCATTACGGTCATTAGGGAAATGCAGAGCGAAACCGAATGAGATACTACTTCACACTCACTAGGGCAGCTGTACTTCAATCAAGCAAACACAGAGCATAAGAAGCGCTGGCAAGGACGTAGAGAAACTGGAACCCTTGGACAGCGCTGACAGGAACGTAACATGCTTCATTCAGCTGAGGAAAACAATTGGACTATTTCTCAGTAAGTTAAACATAAAACTACCATTACATCTAGAAACTCTACTGCTAAGTACATAAACAAAAAGAACTAAAAGCAGATACTCAAACAGACACTTCCATACAAACGTTCATAGCAGCATGATTTACAATAGTCAAAAGGTAAAAACAACTCGCATATCCAATGAGAATGGATGGATAAACAAAATGTGACCTATATGTACAATGGAATATTACTCAGCCATTTAAAAAATGAGTTACTGTAAAATAAAATAACTAAATAAATGAGTTACTGATACATGCTACAACATGGATGAACCCTGAAAACATGCTAAGTGAAGAAAGCCAGGCACAAAAGGCCACATATTGTATGATTCCATGTATATGAAATACACAGAATAAGCAAATCCAGAGAAACAGAAACCAGATTGGTGGTTATCAGGAACTGGGGAAAGGGGGAAATGAGCAGCAACTGCGTAACAGGTACAGAGTTCTATTTGGGGAGGATTAAAGTATTCAGAAAGTAGATATGAAATAGTGACTGCTAAATGCCAATGAACTTTTCACTTTAAAATGGCTAATGTTACGTGAAACTGGTTTTGTGATCACAGTAATTTTTTTTTTTTTTTTTTGAGATGGAATCTCTCTGTCACCCAGGCTGGAGTGAAGTGGCACGATCTTGGCTCACTGCAACCTCCACCTCCTAGGTTCAAGCGATTCTCCTGCCTCAGCCTCCCGAGTAGCTGGAATTACAGGTCCCCATCACCACACCTGGTTAATTTTTGTATTTTTAGTAAAGATGGGGTTTCACCATGTTGGTCAGGCTGGTCTTGAACTCCTGACCTCACGTGATCCGCCTGCCTCGGCCTCCCAAAGTGCTGGGATTACAGGCATGAGCCACCCCGCCTGACCTTTTTTTTTTTTTTTTTTTTTTTTGAGACAGAGTTTCACTCTTGTTGTTCAGGCTGGAGTGTAATGGTGCGATCTTGGGTCACTGCTGCAACCTCCGCCTCCTGGGTTCAGGTGATTCTCCTGCCTCAGCCTCCCAAGCACCTGGGATTACAGGCGTGAGCCACCAAGCCCGGTCATTGACAGTAATTTTTTTAAACCTGAAGGGAGTCAGTGCTACTACTTTTTTCCCTCAGAGTCTATACCTCAATGGAGTAACCTTCCAGAAGGTTATCCTTAGTTGTATATTAATAAATCATAAAACTACTGCCACACTCATTCTCTTCAATAACTGTGACCAATCTTACATTTTAAAAAACATTCCTTATCAAAAGAAAATAAACTCAAATATAAGCATGTATGTTAACTGAAATTACGAGGTTAAAAAAAAGTCCTCCAAAGACTCTAGACAAAGGCATTTAAGTCATATTTATCTAACTATAAAAAGATTCAAGAATAAAAAGTAGTAAAATGGGTTAATCCTCCACTGACTTGTTGTGTAAGTAACAACACATAGTCTTTCTTCCCCCTTCCTTCCTGGTAAAGTGTTTGCCAGCCATTATAAACCTAAGCATTGCTTCAAAGGCTGACTAGGGCCATCCAATTAAGTTACAGTCCAAAAGAAAAATCTTTACAGGAATATTTCAAAGCTAAAGCAAAGAAAAGGAAACCTCTGGCTGGCATAAAGTATAAGCATTCAATTTCTAAATTTCAATCAATGTGAAATACTAATTAGTAAATCTAGCAAGTGTTACTGCTTTGCACATTCAACCATGACTATACGAACTAAGACTATAATAATGAGGCTTAAGAAAGAAAGCCTCATTAGTTTGTAGCCACACTTCAAAGCAAATACTGTCAATGGTAAATAGCTCTCCTCAGTAAGTTTCCTTGACAACATACTGAAAACACACTATAAAAAAAAAAGTTTCTGTTTCTGTTTTTTTGCAGAGACAGGGTCTCATTCTGTTACCCAGGCTGTAGTGTAGTGGCAGGATCAGAGTTCACTGCAGCCTCAAACTCCTGGGCTCAAGGGGATCCTCCTGTTTCAGCCTCTCAAGTAGCTGGGACTACAGGCACACACCACCATGCCTGGCTAATTTTTAAATTTTTTAGACTTTATTTTTTAGAGACAGGGGTCTCATTACGTTGGCCAGGTTGGTCTTGAACTCATGGCCTCAAGCAATCCTCCTGCCTCAGTCTCCCAATGTGCTAAGATCACAGGCATGAGCCAATGTGCCCACCCACAAAATTTTTTTACTTTAGCCAGTGGTTTTATTCCTTCTTACCATATAAAGTACTAAATGGTGTTCTGATCAGTAAATTCTTATTCTGGAGTTTGATTTTAACATACACAATTATCTGAAAAGAAATTAAGTGCTAAAGCTCCAAAAAGATTCTGAAAATAACACGTTAAGGGGGGAAAATTACCTATTCAACAAATGTTCATTAAGTACCATCATCAGCCAGGAACTGGAGATGCAGAGATTAAATGCGCTGCAGTTTGCAGGCAGATCAAAGTGGGAAACCAGCTGACCAGGTATCAGACCTTTTTGAAGCTTTAGTCATTGAGACAGGTGGTATCTATGCAGAGGAGGATAAACAGACCCACAGAACACACCCACCCATAGATAGACTCTTGGATTCATGATATAGGTGGCTCCATAGAGCAGGCAGAAATCGAGAGGTGGGGCAGGGACAACTTGTTTCCCATATGGGCAGAGAGGAAAAAAACGCTGTATTGATTAGTGATGTGTGGGTGTGGGTGTGGGTGTGGGTGTGGGTGTGGGTGTGGGTGTGGGGGGCGTGAGATAAAGAAATCTGTGGGAATGATAAACCTAATAAAAGGAGGAAGAAATACAGCAGGAACATCATTGTTTGATTTCTTAGAAATTGTTGTGAGGTTTTTTGCTTTAATAGTGCTTAATACACATTTTTAAAATATAAAAGAAGCCTATAGTCCCTGCACTAAAGGAACTGAGTATCTACTGGAAGACCAAAAAAGAGTAATTATACAAGGTGAGAGATACTTAGCTTGAGGATATCACAGTGATAATGAAAAGATACCTGCTTAGACATACTGGCTCATACTTGTAAACCCAGTAGTCCCAGTTACTTGGCAGGCTGTGGTAGGAGGTGCACTTGCCCAGGAATTCAACACTAGCCTGAGCAATATAGTAAAATCCCCCATGTCTATTAAAAAAAAAAAATTAAAAAGTTAGGCCAGCCGCAGTGGCTAAAGCTTGTAATCCTAGCACTTTGGGAGGATGAGGCGGGCAGATCACTTGAGTTCAGGAGTTCAAGACCCCGTCTCTTCCAAAAAAAAAAAAATAAATATATATATATATATATATATATATATGTTATATTATATATATATATTATATATGTTATATTATATTATATATGTTATATTATATATATTATATATGTTATATTATATATATTATATATATTATATATATGTGGGGGAGTATGGGATGGATCAGGACAGAGAAATGAAATGCTAGTTTCTCTCATTTTATTTTTCTTTTTTCTTGAGACGGAGTTTCGTTCATTTCCCAGGCTGGAGTGCAATGGCGCGATCTCGGCTCACTGCAACCTCTGATTCCCAGGTTTAAGTGATTCTCCTGCCTCAGCCTCCTGGGTAGCTGGGATTACAGGTATGTGCACCACGCCCAGCTAATTTTTGTGTTTTTAGTAGAGACAGGGTTTTGCCATGTTGGCCAGGCTGGTCTCCAACTCCTGACCTCAGGTGATCTGCCTGCCTCGGCCTTCCAAAGTGCTGGGATTACAGGCATGAGCCACAGCACCCGGCTGGTTCTCTTTTTTCAGGCAGGATCTCACTCTTTTGCCCAGGCTGGAGTGCAGTGGTGCAATCCTAGCTTACTGCAGCCTTACAGCCTTGGACTCCTAAGCTCAAGGGGTCCTCCTGCCTCAACCTCCCAAGTAACTGGGACTACAGGCACATGCCACCAAACCTAATATTTTTTATTTTTACTTTATAGAGATGGGGTTTTGCCACATTATCTAGGCTGGTCTTGAACTCCTGGGCTCAAGGGATCCTCCTGAGTTGGCCTCTAAAACTCAATTTAGTTTTAGAAAGGTTACTTTGGCCAGGCACGGTGGCTCACGCCTGTAATCCCAGCACTTTTGGAGGCCGAGGTGGGCGGATCACCTGAGATCAGGAGATTGAGACCAGCCTGGCCAACATGGTGAAACCCCGAGCTCCACTAAAAATAAAATTAACAGGGCGTGGTGGCAGGCGTCTGTAATCCCAGCTACTTGGGAGGCTGAGGCAGGAGAATTGCTTGAACCTGGGAGGCGGAGGTTGCAATGAGCCGATATCGCACCACTGCACTCCAGCCTAGGGGACAAGAGCGAGACTTCATCTCAAAAAAAAAAAAAAAAAAGAGAAAAAAGAAAGGTTACTTTGACATGTGTTGGAGATGGGAAAGCATGCTAATGGAGCAGGTTCCTGCAGTGATTCAGGTTAAGAAAGGATTAGGACAGTAGGAGTGGGAAGCGGAAAGAAGTGACAGGTTTCCAGATACATGGAAGAGTCTGTAAGCCCAAGTGACTGACAGGACGTGGGGAATATGACTCCTTAGATATGGGCTGGGTCAATGGTGTAACAGCCTTCCAAGGAGAATTTGGAGGCATCAGTGGAGGAGGGAACCGCAGGGAGGAGTTGTGAAATCATCCTCTGAACATATAAATTTGAGGGTTCAGTGAGATGTCTAATGAGTATTTCTAGTGAGAAATTATATGAATGTGGGATTGGAGCTAAAGGGAAACCAACAGTGATTTGAGAAACAACGATATCAAAATCTAACAGCCAGAATGAGACTAACACAGGCGAGAACATGGGCATCTGCAAAGCTCTGGCCAGAGGAGTTGGCCCCTTTCTCCCTACCCACCCACCATCCACCTTGGTATCAGACAAGTCTCCAGTCCTACTGCCCAGGGTATAGTGGGCATAGATATACTCCAGAGATCCCAGGTTAAAGTTCTGGAAATATTTTCCTTAAAGAAATCAGATTACCAGGCCGGGCGCGGTGGCTCATGCCTGTAATCCCAGCAGTTTGGGAGGCCGAGGCGGGCAGATCATGAGATCAAGAGATCGAGACCATGCTGGCCAAAATGGTGAAATCCCAACTCTACTAAAAATACAAAAATTAACTGGGCGTGGTGGCATGTGCCTGTAGTCCCAGCTACTCGGGAGGCTAAGGGCAGGAGAATTGCTTGAACCTGGGAGGTGGAGGTTGCAGTGAGCTGAGATCATGCCACTGCACTCCAGCCTGGCACCTGGCAACAGAGGGAGCCTCGGTCTAAAAAAAAAAAAGAAATCAGATTATCATCCGGGCGCGGTGGCTCACGCCTGTAATCCCAGCACTTTGGGAGGCCAAGGCGAGCAGATCATGAGGTCAGGGGTTCGAGACCAGCCTGACCAACATGGTGAAACCCTGTCTCCACTAAAAATACAAAATTAGCTGGGAGTGATGGCACACGCCTGTAATCCCAGCTACTGGGGAGGCTGAGGCAGGAGAATCACTTGAACCCGGGACGCGGAGGTTGCAGTCAGGGTGATTTAGATCGCACCACTGCAATTGAGCCTAAGAGACAGAGCGAGATTCTGTCTCAAAAAAAAAAAATCATCTATGATGATAATCTACGCTATAGGAAATCTTGATTAACAAACATCAATAGACATATTACTGATTTCGGGAGAATCAATTGCATGCAGTAAAGCACTCAACATGATCTTGTTTCCAACAATGCAATTCTCTTGACATCTGACAAGCCCTTCAGCACTGCCAGAGTGCTCTGCTGGTACCCCAGATGGCACTGGGACCATATCCTATCAAATCTGTGATATGCTCTGCAAACTGCTTCTTCAGATGAGCCCTTTCGAATGATTTATTTGTCCCTTCTTAAAAATAAGGCAAAGATAAAAGTCAGCAATTATCTGTACTTATTTGGATTCCAGATAAATAGATGTTTGCTATATTTTACAAAATGTTTTAAAGAACAGCTGTCACAGATTCTTGTGCATGATGATCCCATAAAATGTTTAAAAGATGAGTAAAGCGGAGTATGAGGTTAAATAACTTGCTGAAAGTAAATCAACACATTATCCCAGGGCCAAGCATAGTAGTTTCAATTTCTAGAGCTTTTAAGCCATTTTACTATATTTTTGAGACAGAGTTTCGCTCTTGTCTCCCAGGCTAGAGTGCAATGGTCCAATCTCAGCTCACTGCAACCTCCGCCTCTCGGGTTCAAGATATTCTACCTCAGCCTCCCAAGTAACTGGGATGACGCTGGGCTAATTTTTGTGTTTTTAGTAGAGACAGGGTTTCACCATGTTGGCTAGGTTCATCTCTAACTCCTGACCTCAGGTGATCCACCCTCCTCGGCCTCCAAAAGTGCTGGGATTACAGGTGTGAGCCACCATGCCCTGCCGTCATTTTATCATCTTTAATAACTATTTTAAAAATTTAAAACTTTTTTTTTTAACTACAGAGGAACACCAAAAAATGCTAAAAGAAGGAACCACTAGACATAAACAGTCAATTTACAAAATGCCTTATAAACATTCCTTCACCTTAGTTAGCTTATCAGGCTGCTTACTTAACCAAAGAGGAAATTCCCTGCCTAGTACAAAGAAACACCATACTGTGCTATGAACAGATATTCTGACAGTTTTTATCTTGGGAACGAGGCTATTATAAGAACAATATGAAAAGGTTTTCACAGATACAAAGTATTACACAGATATTGGGGCCAGGCGCAGTGGCTCACATCTGTAATCTCAGCACTTTGGGATGTACACTGACAGAAATTTTTAAAAGAAAAAAAAAACCACTTTGGTGGCTGGGCGCAGTGGCTTACCCCCTGTAATCCCAGCACTTGGGAGGCTGAGGTGGGGGGTATCATTTGAGCCCAGGAGTTCGAGACCAGCTTGGGCAATACAGTGAGACCCCATCTCTACATTCCCACTCAAAAAAACCCCCACACTTTGGGAGGCCAAGATGGGAAGATCTTTTGAGGCCAGGAGTTCAAGACCAGCCTGGGCAACATGGAGATATCCTGTCTCTATAAAAAAAAAAAATTAGCCAGGCCTAGTGGTGTATACCTGTAGTCCCAGCTATTTGGGAGGCTGAGGCAGGAGGATCACCTGAGCTCAGAATACTGAGGTTACAGTGAGCTATGACTCTGTACTGCACTCCATCCTAGGCAACAGGGCAAGATCCTGTCTTAAAAAAAATTAGAAAAAAAATATATACACACAGATGTATCATTCTTAAGTGACTCCCCATGGTGTACAGGGATTGCCTCTATACAGTACAATTAGCAGTACTAAGGATGAGGTGTTTTACTTTAAAACCTTGAGTATGGCTTATTTTAGAACAAGCATTTAAGATGTATAACTGGAGGTAGGGATGGTGGCACACACCTGTAATACCAGCACTGTGGGAGCCCAGAAGTTCAAGACCCACCTGTGCAACATGGCAAGGTCCCATCTCTACCAAAACAAAAAAACAGAAAAACAAGACTTATAATTGGCCACGAAGAATGCCAAACATTATTTCCTAGGAAATTTCTGAAAGCCAAAGTGAATGAAATATTTTAAATGCTCCAGTTTACTGAGGTTATTTTACTTTATTTATTTTTTTTTTGAGACAGGGTCTTACTCTGTCACCCATGCTGGACTATACTGACATGATCTTGGCTCACTGCAGCCTCAACTTTCTGGGCTCAAGCAATCCTCTCAACACTCCCAAACCACTCCAGCATTTGGGACTACAAGCATGTACCACCCTGCCTGGATAACTTTTGCATTATTTGTAGATACATTGTTTGGCTGGTCTGGAACTCCTGGGCTCCAACGATCCATCTGTGTCAGCTTCTCAAAGTGCTGGAATTACAGGCAGGAGCCACCATGCCTGGCCTGAGGTTCTTTTAACAAACAAAGCCACAGCAACAGCATTTCCTGACATCCATGAAATTGCATAATTTCCCCACAGTCTTAGAAGTATAGGAATACTCTATAAAATCCCTGCTCATTGATATGATTTTGCCAAGCCACGTACCAAATGGTAGCCTCCATAATACATGCTCAAACAGAAGACATTCATTGTAAACTCAAAGGTAGCTATTGTGTTCCCAACATAGCAGCAACCTATTAACCACAATTCAGTCTAATTTAAGATGTCAAAGTCAAACCACAAATGTACACTGTCTTCTTTATAGAGGAGGGCAGTCAGGAGACTTTGGGTTACAGGTCTGCCTCTGACATCAATCAGTCACATAAATGCAATGAAAAAATTATATCTCTCTAGACTTCAGCTTTTTCAGTTTTAAAATGAGATGGTCCAAATCTCTAAAATTCTTTCAGCATTAATATTCTATCATTCTAAATGTATACAGATATATATGTCTAGAATTTGTCTTAATTCTACTATTTTCAAATTCTACTCTAATTCTACTCTTTTCAAATACCTGTTTTTTCCATAGTACACAATGTATATGTTCAAAAGGTATAAAAAGACACAAAAGCAAGCTTTTCTCTTAACTCTGTCCCAAAAGGCACTTCTTGTGAGGACTTCTAGGACATTCTAACACGAGTATAAACAAATACATACTTATTCTTTCCTTTCCTCTTTGTCAACCTCAATAGTAACCCATTATACACAATGTTCTACTTTGCCTTTTCACTTAAATCCTGGAGATCATTTTTTCAGTACATTCTGAAGAGCCTCTTCCTTTTTTTTTTAAATAACCACAGGGTATGTTTTTAAAACTGATCCTTTATTATACACAAATTCCAAACATGCATAAAAGTAGGGAGAAAATATAATGAATTCCTAAGTAGTCATCATCCAGCTTAAATAACTATCAATGTTTGCTTTACTTACCTATACACAACCCCAAAGTATTATTATTATTATTTTTTGAGACAGTCTTGTTCACTGCAACCTCCAAAACTCCAGGGTTCAAATGATCCTCCCACCTCAGCCTCCTGAGTAGCTGGGACTACAGGCATCTGCCACCGTTATCTAATATTTGTTTGTAGAGACAGGGTTTTGCCATGTTGCCCAGTCTAGTCTTTTTTTTTTTTTTTTTAGAGATGAAGTTTCCCAAACTGGAGTGCAATGGCGTGGTCTCAGCTTACTGCAACCTCTGCCTCCCAGGTTAAAGAGATTCTCCTGCCTCACCCTCCCAAGTAGCTGGGAATACCAGGCATCCGTCACCGAGCCCAGCTAATTTTTGTGTGTTTAGTAGACACTGGGTTTCACCATGTTGGCCAGGCTGGTCTCAAACTCCTGACCTCAGGTGACACACTCATCTCAGTCTCTCAAAGTACTGGGATTACAGGCCTGAGCCACCGCACCTGGCTCCAGGCTAGTCTTTAACTTCTGGACTCAAGGGATCCACCCACCTTAACCTGCCAAAGTGTTGAGATTACAGGCAGGAGCCACTGGGCCTGGCCAGGAGTTTGAGGCTGCAATGCTCTATGATCAAGCCTATGAACAGCCACTGCACTCCAGCTGCGCAGTACAGTAAGACTCCATTTCAAATATAAACATATGTATATTTATATTCACACACATTTGGCTGGGCATAGTGGCTCACGCCTGTAATCCCAATACTTTGGGAGACCGAGACAGATGAGATTGCTTAAGGTCAGGAGTGACAACATGGTAAAACCCTGTCTCTACTAAAACACAAAAATTAGCTGGGTGTGGTAACACACGTCTGCAATCTCAGCTGCTAGGGAGGATGAGGTAGGAGAATTGCTTGAATCCAGGAGGCAGAGGTTGCAGTGAACTGATATCACATCACTACACTCCAGCCTGGGCAACAGAGTGAGACTTCATCTCAAACACAAACACACACACACAGACACACACACACACACACACACACACACACACACTTGGTATCTATATACTGACTTTATAGTCTATGCCATGCTAAATTCACTTATTTGTTCTAGTAGCTTTTTGGTGGATTCCTTAGGATTTTCTATATAGATGATCATGTTATCAGCAAATAAAGATAGTTTTGCTTCTTCCCCTGTAATTTGTATGTCTTTTATTTCTCATTCATGCCTTACTGTACTGGCTAGGGCTTTCAGAATAACGCTGAATAAAAGTATAAGACAGACAACCTTGTCTATTCCCAATCTTAGGGTGAATGTATTCATTTTTTCAATATTCAGTATGATGTTAGCTGTTTGGGGGAGATGTCCTTTATCAGGTTAAGGAAGTTCCATTCCTAGTGCTGAGATTTTATTATTATCATTAAAATGAAGATTGAATTTTGCCAAATGCTTTTTCTTAATCTATTGATAAGATGATATAGTGGTTGTTTTTTTAGTCTGTCAGTGTGGAAAATTACACTGACCAATTTTTTATGTTACAACAGCCTTGTATTTCTGGAATAAATCCCAATTAGTCATGATGTATTATTCTTCTTGCATACTGCTGGATGCAAGTTGCTAATGTCTAGTTTAGGGTTTTGGGGTCTCTGTTCATGAAGGATACAGTGTGAAGTTCTCTTTTCTTATAATGTACAGTCTTGGTACCAAGGTAATACTGGCTTTATAAAATAGGCAAGTGTTTCCTCCTCTTTATTTTCTAAAAAATAAGGAAGTTGGCCGGGCACGGTGGCTCATGCCTGCAATCCCAGTACTTTGGGAGGCTGAGGCGGGCATATCATGTGGTCAGGAGTTCAAGACCAGCCTGATCAACATGGTGAAACCCTACCTGTACTAAAAATACAAAAATTAGCCGGGCTTGGTGGCACACAACAGTAACCCCAAGCTACCTAGGTGGCTGAGGCAGAAGAATCACTTGAACCTGGGAGGTGGAGGCTGCAATAAGCCGAGATCATGCCATTTGCACTCCACCCTGAGTGACAGAGCAAGATTCCATCTCAAAAAAAAAAGTATACTTCTTTTATTTTCTAAAAAAATAAAGAAATTGTTTAGAATGATACTATTTCTTTTTAAAATATCTGTTAAGAGTTCACCAGTGAAGCCACCTGGGCCTAGAGCTTTTTTTTTGGGGGGGCGGGGGGTGCAGGTATTTTTATTTTTTAAAGAAAAAAAATTTAGGCCAGGCACGGTGGTTCACACCTGTAGTCCCAGCACTTTGGGAGGCCGAAGCAGGTGGATCACAACATCAAGAGATCAAGACCATCCTGATCAACATGGTGAATCCCCGTCTCTACTAAAAAAATACAAAAATTAGCCAGGTAGTCCCAGCTTCTCAGGAGCGGAAGAATCACTTGAACCTGGAAGTGGAGGTTGCAGTGAGCTGAGACTGCACCACTGCACTCCAGCCTGGTGTCAGAGCAAGACTCCATCTCAAAAAAAAAAAGAAAAAGAAAAATATTTCTTTTTATTTATTTTCTACCAAAAGGATGTTGGGGAGGGGGGGAGTTTTTAACTACAAATTCAATTTCTTTAATAGACATAGGTTTATTTATTTCTTCTTAAGGAAGCTTTAATAGTCTGTATATCTTTCAAGAAATCTGGATAAAAACTCAAGACAACAGGGTTTGAGGAACTTCCAGACAGCTAAACATGTGAAGGGCCCTAGAGGGTGGTACACCCAGGGAAGGCATGGAAGCTCAGTGCCCTTTCCCCATACCTTCCCTATGCATCTCTTCATCTGTATCCTTTGCAATATCCTTTATAATAAACCAGTAAATGTAAGACCCTGGTTAGGAGTAGAATGGGACAATCTCAAGAGAGAAAGGCATGATAGGAGTTACGAAAGGGACGGTGTATTTTAAATGCAGGACATACTGTTCCTGGCTGTGTCTGTGATACTGGCAGACAAGACACCTTAAGAACCAGATGCTTAACAATATAATAAAGCCCTAGAAAGAAAGGATAAATGCCTGAGGTAATGGATAGATACCCCATTTACCCTGATGTGACTGTTACTCATAGTATACCCGTATCAAAATATCTTATGTACCTGCAAAATTAAAAATGGAATTTAAAAAAATTGTCCATTTCATTGAAAATGCTGATTTGATTGCCGTATAGTTGTTTACAATATTCCCTTATCCTTTTGATACCTGGAAAACCAATACTGATTCTTTCTACAGAATACTGTACTTTCATTCCTGATATGGCTGATTTCATGACCAAGAGGAAATATACAAGATGAGTCTGAAACATCTTGTCAAATCAGATACTGAAGAAGCTATCAAAAACTACCAGGACTGTATGAAAAGGACTCAGGAGTTAACTTGAAAAGGCTCACACTGGTCAAAAACTGGCCAGCAAGAATGACAACTGCAATAGACTAGAATATCAAATATACTTAAATCCATGAGTTTATACTAATAATTTTTAAAAATTAAACACAGAACTGGTAACCACTGAAGTATGCCAATGAACCAACTCATTAATTTGGGGAATAATGACAAATTGGGGGGGGGGAATCAATCATTTATTGTGTGTTTTCTATATAGTTATTTTTAGGTATAATTATGGAATTGTGCTTATTATTTAAAGAGAGTATTCTGTTTTAGAAGTACTTACTAAAAATTTACAGATAAAATTAATGGTGTCTAAGATTTGACCCAAAATAATAGAGGAGGGAGAGGAGTGGGAGAGGAGTGGTTAAGAATACACACCCTAGGTCGGGCATGGTAGCTCACACCTGTAATACGAGCACTTTGGAAGGATGAAGCAGGTGGATCACCTGAGGTCGGGAGTTAGAGAGCAGCCCGACCAACATGGAGAAATCTCATCTCTACTAAAAATACAAAAGTAGCTGGGCGTGGTGGCACATGCCTATAATCCCAGCTACTCGGGAGGCTGAGGCAGGAGAATTGCTTGAACCAGGGAGGCGGAGGTAGCAGTGAGCCCAGATGGCGCCACTGCACTGCAGCCTGGGGAACAAGAGCGAAACCCTGTCTCAACAAAAAATAAAAGAATATACATCCTACAAAATTGGCCATGAGCTGATAACAGTTGAAGCTAAGTGAGGAGTACATGGGGGTCCATTATACTATACAGTCCACTTTTGAACAGGTTTTAAGTTTGCCATAATAAAAATTTTTTTAGGCCAGGCATGGTGGCTCATGTCTGTAATCCCAGTACTTTGGGAGGCCAGGTGGATCACTTGAGCCCAGGAGTTCTAGACCAGCCTGGACAACATGGAGAAACCCTATCTCTACAGAAACTAAAAAATTAGCTGGTCATGGTGGTGCACACCTGTAATCTTAGCAATAATAGGGAGGTTGAGGTGGGAGGAGCACTTGAGCCTGGGAGGTTGAGGCTGCAGTGAGCCATGATCATCCCCCTACATTGCAGTGTGGGTGACAGAGCAACACCCTGTATCCCCTGTGCCCTGCAAAAAAAAAAAAAATTTAATGCATTGGTTATTCTTAGCTGTTTGTATTTTCATATATTTTAGAATGAATTTATCTTTTTTTAAAAGAAACATGCTGAGATTTTGATTGGTATTACAAAACCAAATATATTTGGGAAAAACTGTATGTTTTCTAATCCATTGGCATAGCTTTTCACTTATATAGGTCCTTCAAATCTTTTCTTCTGTAACTTGAACTAGCATAATCAGAAGGTCCTGCCCCATCCAAGATTATAATGAAATTATCCCAGGCGTTCTTCTAGTAATTTATGGTTGCTGTTTTTAATGTCTGTACTGCCCATCTGTGTGAAAATTATTCTGATTATAAATATGAGGAAAGAATCCAACTATACTTTTTTCCAGGTATCTGCCAGTTGTTCCTATACACATTGAAGTCTATTTCTGGACTATCTATTCAGTTCTATTGATTCATTTGCCAGTTCATGATCCAGCTTAGTAGTATTCTATTTTAAGTACCACAGTCTGCAATATGGTTTCATGGAATTAACATCATCATACCTGCCCTTCACTTTTCTTTTTCAGAGTTTTACTGGCTTTTCCTACAAGGTTTCTTATCCAGTTGAACTCAGAAACTGCATCGGTGGTTTACACACACACACCCCTTATAATTTCTATAAGAATCAAGTTGAATTTATAGATTAATTTACAAGAATTAACATGATGTTGAATCTTCCTACTTAAGAGTATGGTACATTTTCAAGTTTTTTCAATAACATTTTAAAAGTTTTCTCTGCATAGACCTTATTCATGTCTTAAATTTATTCTTTTTGTTACTGTTATAATGGGTTCCTAACTCCATCCTATGGTTTATTATTTCAAAGGAGTCACAGAAAACTTTTACAGGTTAGTATTAAAATACTAATTCCAGACATAAGCACAATCAAGTGCTTATTATGAGGAAATTATTTTTTAAAGTAAAAAAGAAATTTTTACTTTATACCAATGGATCGTAAACCACGATGGTCTGGCCAGATGCCCAGCTAGAGCCATGAGATGTGAAAGTCATGCCTCACAGTGGGGCCAGAGCTAGGGCTGGGCAGAGGAGCAATAACCAGAGAGTAGACAGGGCACAAACAGCTCTTCACAGATGTATTAATTCAAGTTTATCATTCCTGCAAAAATGAGAATGAAAAAAAAGAGCCAATCATATGGTGGGCCAGGAACAAAACATTAACTATATAGGAGAAAATTAAGATAGAAAGATAGTTGGAAGATGAGGAGTTATCACAAGACATCATAGAAAAAGCTAGGTAACAACTGCATTAAGATTGAGAGTTCCTGGCTAAGAGTTTCTGTACCTGAAGACAACCCATTGCTCTAAGACTCACAGAATGAACAGACATAAATGTGGAGAGTCCAAAAGTGGACCAACATGTTTCAATTATTCCAATGCTATAGAAAATTAATATAAATAATTTTTTTTTTTTGAAGACACATGGTCTTGCTCAGTCACCCAGGCTGCAGTGCAGTGGTGTGATTATGGCTCACTGCAGCCTCAGATTCCTGGGCTCAAGTCATCGTACCGCCTCAGCCTCCAGAGTGGCTGAGATTAGTGGCACCAGCCACCATGCTAGGCAATATAAATAAATCTCATATACTCAAAACACCTATTACAGGAATTATAAGAAACTGATAACACTGGTTGCCTATGGGGAAAGAAACTGAGTGACTGAGTGACTGGGACAGACAAGCATGGAAGGGAGAACTTCCACTGCATTCCACTTGTTCCTTTCAAATTCTGAATGATGTATTGCCTATTCAAGAATAAAATTAAGCCAAATGTGGTGGCTCACACCTGTAATCCCAGCACTTTTGGAGACTGAGGAAAGTGGATCACCTCAGGTCAGGAGTTCGAGATCAGCCTGGCCAACATGGTGAAACCCTGTCTCTACTAACAATACAAAAATTAACCAGGTGTGGTGGTGCATGCCTGTAATCCCAGCTACTTGGGAGGTTGAGGCAGAAGAATCGCTTGAACCCAGGGGGTGGAGGTTGCAGTGAGTCAAGACTGTGCCAATGCACTCCAGCCTGGGCATCAGAGTGAGACTCTGTCTGAAAATAAAATAAAAAATAAACTTAATTTTAAGACCCCCATTAAGCATTATAAATGACCAAATGAAGAAGAATTTTGAGTCTTCTACAAACCGCATTTAAAAATATTATACTACTCAAATTCCCTACATGTAAGAATTTCTTCTATAAATGCCTCCTAAAATGCAATGTCAGGAAAAAGGTATTTCTAGACTAATGAATACGTGTTCCTTCACCAGTCACTAAAAAGTCATTATCCTATCATATTTTCCTCTTTCTTTTAAATAGGTAACTTGTAAAAGAGCTAAATTTAGTGAACAACTGCTCATTCTTGGAACATCTCCACTGATGTTTTAAAATCTTTAACTGACCTGTTTCATATACATTTAATGTAAGCTCTCGAAAATCCTTGTCTAAAGGAAATCAAAATTAAAAATTATAAACTATTCTTTTTTTTTTTTCTTTCTTTCTTTCTTTGTGACGGAGTCTCACTCTGTTGCCCAGGCTGGAGTGCAGTGGCGCGATCTCGGCTCACTGCAACCTCCACCTCCTGGGTTCAAGCAGCTATTCTCCTGCCTCAGCCTCTTGAGTAGCTAGGACTACAGGCATGAGCCACCATGCCGGTTCATTTTTTTGTATTTTTTAGTAGAGACTGGATTTCACCATGTTGGCCCAGCTGGTCTCGAACTCCTGACTTCAAATGATTCACGTGCCTCAGCCTCCCAAAATTCTAGGATTACAGGTGTTGAGCCACCAATTATTCTTAATCCTTTTTTCTATGATGTTGGCTGTGGTTTGAAAGAAAAGCAATCCTTTTTCGACCATTAAGAGACCAAAACAAGAATGACTGACCTACTCTAGAAAAAGCATCATTGATGAGCAATTAATGAGGTCACTTGTTTTTTGAGATGGAGTCTCACTAGAGTTGCCCAGGAAGGAGTGCAGTTGTGTGATCTCAGCTAACTGCGACCTCAGCCTCCCAGGTTCACGAGATTCTCCTGCCTCAGCTTCCCGAGTAGCTGGGATTACCGGCACCCACGACCATGCCCGGTTAATTTTTATGGATTTTTAGTAGAGATAGGGTTTCGCCATGTTGGTCAGGCTGGTTTCGAACTCCTGACCTCAGGTGATCTGCCCACCTCAGCCTCCCAAAGGGCTGGAATTACACACATGAACCACCACGTCCTGCCAATGTGACCACATTTTTATAGTGACTCTAAAACTTTTAAAACTTGACTCCACATTTATCTTTCAACTGTACTTCAAAGCATTTGGAAAATGATATAGCCTGACAACAAATGCCCAGTGAAGTATGTGGAAAACAAAGCCTTTTCATCCATGCAATTATAATGCTGTAAGTTGTCATTTAATAAGAGACTACCCTAACAGGAAAATGTTAAAATAAATACTCTTAAAAATTATTGTGATCTTGCTGGGCGCAGTGGCTCACACCTGTAATCTCAGCACTTTGGGAGGCTGAGGCGGGTGGATCACTTGAGGTCAGGAGTTCAAGACCAGCCTGGCCAACAAGGTGAAACCCAGTTTCTACTAGAAATACAAAAATTAGCTGGGCATGGTGGTGCGTGCCTTTATAACAGCTACTCAGGAGGCTGAGGCAAAAGAATCACCTGATCCCAAGAAGCAGAGGATGCAGTGGGCCAAGATCACACCACTGCACTCCAGTCTGTGCGACAGAGCGAGACTCAAAACAACAACAAAACTAGTTTTTAAAACTTGACGTGAAATACAATATAAAATTAACCATTTTAAAGTGAACAATTCGGTGGCATTTAGTATTCACAATGTTGTAAAATCACCACCTGTATCTACTGCCAAAATACTTTAATATCCCCAAAATAAAACCTCATACCCATTTAGCAGTTATTCCCCTGTCTCCACCCTCCCACTTCCTGGCAACCATCAATTTGTTCTTTGTATCTATGGATTTGCTTATTCTACATACTTCATATAAATGGAATCATACACTAAATACGTGACCTTTTGTATCTGTCTTCTTTCACTTAGCACATTTGAAAGGTTCGTCCATATTGTTGAATGTATCAGTACCTCATTCCTTATAGCTGAATAACATTCCAATTTATGTATACACCATATACCACAACGTGTTTATCCATTCTCTACTGATTAACATTTGGTTGTTTCCATCTTTTAGTTATTGTAAATAGTGCTGACCATTCCTCTACAAATGTCTGAGTACAAGCTTTTCAATCCCTTCAAGTACATATCTAAAAGTGCTGGTAAACTGCTGGGTCAAATGTAATTCTATGTTTAAGTTTCTGAGGATCCACCAAACTTCCACAGCAGCTGAGTCATTCTGCATTCCCACCAGCAATGTATGAAGTATCCAATTTCTCTATACCCTCACTAACACTTGTTATTTTCCATCCTAGTGGTTGTGACATATTAAAACTAAGGCCGGGTGTGGTGGCTCATGCCTGCAATCCCAGCACTTCAGGAGGCCAAAGCGGCAGATCACAAGGTCAGGAGTTCGAGATCAGCCTGGCCAATGTGGTGAAACCCTGTCTCTACTAAAAAAGTACAAAAATCAGCCAGGCATGGTGGCAGGCACCTGTAGATCCAGCTACTTGGGAGGCTGAGGCAGGAGAATCGCTTGAACCTGGGAGGAGGAGGTTGCAGTGAGCCAAGATTGCATCACTGCACTCCAGTCTGGGCAACAGAGCAAGACTTCATCTAAAAATAATAATAATAATATTTACACTTTGGGAGGCTGATGTGAGCAGATTGCTCGAATCTAGGAGTTTGAGACCAGCCTGACAACATGGAAAAACCCCATCTCTACAAAAACTACAAAAATTTAGCCAGGCATGGTGGCACATGCCTGTAGTCCCATCCACTCAGGAGGCTGAGGAAGGAGAATCACCTGAGCCTGGAGGAGGTCAAGGCTGCAAGGCTGCAGTGAGTGGTAATTGTGCCACTGCACACCGACCTGGGAAACAGAGACCCTGTCCAAAAAAAGGCCAGGTGCAGTGGCTCAAGCCTGCAATCTCAGCACTTTGGGAGGTTAAGGCGGGTGGCTCACTTCAGGTCAGGAGTTCGAGACCAGCCTGGCCAACATGGTAAAACCCTATCTCTACTAAAAATACAAAAAGTAGCCAGGTGTGGTGGTGGGCACTTGTAATCCCAGCTACTCGGGAGGCTAAGGCAGGAGAATCGCTTGAATCCAGGAGGCAGAGGTTGCACTAAGCCAAGATCACCAAGATCATGCCACTGGGTGACAGAATGAAGCTCCATCTCAAAAAAAAAAAAAAAAAAAAAAAAAAGATTGTCTATAACAATTACTTAACTTTTGAAGGAAAGCAGAATGCCCATTTAGTAAGACTGGAAAATGTTACTCTTATTCTCTGTCCCTCCCTGATACACACATATGCGGAAAAAGCTCCAAAAACTAGATTTCTTTTTTCCCATGGAAAGTAAGTTAAAATGTGCTAAATACCAAATGAATGAGAAGCACAAGCCATAGGATGGAAAAAAGTATTTGCAAAAGACTTATCTGATAAAGGATTTAACCAAAATATACAAAGGACATTCAAAATTCAACAATAAAAAACCCAATTAAAAAATGAGCATAAGATGTGAACAGACACCTCACAAAGAAATATATATAGATGGGGCCAGGAGCAGTGGCTCACACTTGTAATCCCAGCACTCTGAAAGGTTGAGGCAGGAGGACTGCCTGAGGTCAGGGGTCTGACATCAGTCTGGGCAACAGAGCAAGACCAGATCTCTATAAAAAATTTTTAAAAATTAGCCAGTGTGGTGATGTGCACCTGTAGTCCCAGCTACTCAGGAGGCTGGGGTGGGAGGATCACTTGAGCCCAGGAGTTCTGTTACAGTGAGGTATGATCGCACCACAGCACTCTACCCTGGGTGATGGAGTAAGACCCTGTCTCTAAAAAATAACTTTAAAAAGAACATATGCAAGCCAGGCATGGTGGTTCATGACTGTAATCCCAGCATTCTGGGAGGCTAAAGAGGGCGGATCACAAGATCAGGGGTTCAAGACCAGCCTGACCAACATGGTGAAACCCCGTCTCTACTTAAAAATACAGAAATTAGCCAGGCATGGTGGCGCGCCTGTAATCCCAGCTACTTAGGAGGCTGAGGCAGGAGAATTGCTTGAACCCGGGAGGCCGAGGTTGCAGCGAGCCGAGAGCATGCCACTGCACTCCAGCCTGGGCAACAGAGTGAGACTCCATTCAGAAAAACAAAAAACAAAAACAACAACATATGCAGATGGTAAATAAATATAAAAAGAGGTTCCACATCATATGTCACCAGGGAAATGCAAATGAAACAAGACAACACTACTTAACACCTATTAGAACAGACAAAATCCAGAACAGAGATCACCACCAAATGCTGGTGAGGATGTGGAGCAACAGAAATTCATTTACTCACCAGGAAGAATGCAAAATGGTACACAGCCACTTTGGAAGACAGTTTGGCAGTTTCTTACAAAATGACATATACTCTTACCCTATGATAACACAATCATACTTCCTGGTATTTACCCAAAAAAGTCAGAAACTTAAGTCATACAAAAACCTGCATAGGAATGTTTATAGCAGCTTTATTCATAATTGCCAAAATCTTGGAAGCAATCATGATGTCCTCCAGTAGGTGAATGGATAAATAAGGTGTGGTACACCATACAAAGCAATATTACTCAGTACTCAATCAAGCCATGGAAGGAACTTTAATGCACATTACTAACTGAAAGAAGCCAACCTGAAAAGGCCACATACTGTATGATTCCAACTAGATAACATTCTGGAATACGTAAAACTAGGGAGACAGTAGATTAGCGGTTGTTAGGGGTGAGTGGAGACGGAGGGATGAATAGGTAGATGATTTTTAGGGCAGTGGAACTACTCTGTTCGATACTATATTGGTGGATACATTTGCCCAATCCATAGAAAATACACCAGCAAGAGAGAACTCTGATGTAAAGTACAAGTTTTGGGTGATAATCATGTGCCATGGTGGGCTCACTGATTAAAACAAATGTACCATAGTGCTCAGGATGCTGACAGTGGGACAGATTGCCTGTGGAGGCAGGGGACTGATGGGAACTCTGTATTTTGTTTTGTTTTATTTTCTGAGATAGAGTCTTGCTCTCTCACCCAGGCTGGAGTGCAGTGGTGTGTTCAGGGCTCACTGCGACCTCCGCCTCCCAGGTTGAACCAATTCTCCCTCAGCCTCCCGAGTAGCTGGGACTACAGGTACATGCCACTACGTACAGCAATTTTTATATTTTTAGTAGAGACGGGGTTTCACCATGTTAGCCAGGACGGTCTTGATCTCTTGACCTCATAATCCGCCTCCTTCGGCCTCCCAAAAGTGCTGGGATTACAGGTGTGAGCCACCGTGCCCGGCTGGGAACTCTGTATTTTATACTCAATTTTGCTGTGAACCAATAACTGCTCTAAAAAGTAAAGTCTATTTTTAAAAGCACTAAATAGGCCGTGCGCTGTGGCTCACGCCTGTAATCCTAGCACTTTGGGAGTCTGAGGCAGGCGGATCACCTGAGGTCAGGAGTTTGATTCCAGCGTTGCTAACATGGTGAAACCCCGTCTCTACTAAAAATACAAAAATTAGCCGGGCGAGGTGGCAGGCGCCTGTAATCCCAGCTACTCGGGAGGCTGAAGCAGGAGAATCACTTGAACCCAGAAGGCGGAGGTTGCAGTGAGCTGAGATCATGCCACTGTACTCTAGCCTGGGCGACAGAGCAAGACTCCATCTCAAAAAAAAAAAAAAAAGTACTAAATATACACATATATATAGACACAGGGAGGAGGAGAGACAAGGTCTTGCTCTGTACCCCAGGCTAGAGTGCAGTGGCATGTTTATAGCTCACTGCCAGCCACTTCAGCCTCCTGAGTAGCTGGGACTACAGGAGCATGCCATCACATCTGGCTAATTTTCTTTATTTTTTTTATAGAGATGGAGTCTTGCTATATTGCCCAGGCTGATGTCAAACTTCTGGCCTTAAGAGATCCTCCTGCCTCAGCCTCCCAAAGTGCTGAGATTACAGGTATGAGCTAGTGAGCGAACCCGTAAAATATTTTTAAGTGGATTAAACAGATTTTAAAATTATATGCTAGATTACCTCAACAGATCATTAAAGGTTCAATCTAAACTCAAAAAATTATTAGTAACAAGCAATGCTCCTGCCTCAGCCTCCCAAGTAGCTGAGATTACAGGCGCCCGCCACTATGCCCAGCTAATTTTTGCATTTTTAGTAGAGACAGGGTTTCACCATATTGGCCAGGCTGATCTCAAACTCCTGACCTCAAGTGATCCCCTGACCTCAGCCTCCCAAGGTGCTGGGATTACAGGTGTGAGTCTCTGCGCCCAGCCCCAAGTTCTATTCATGTAAATATAACCTAATAAAATTCTCACAATAACCCTAGGAATTAGATGGTATTAGTGGATGTATTTCTATTTTACACTTGAGGAAACTGGTTAAGAGGATAATTCAGACCTGAACTCCACATGTGACTCTAAAGCCATTACTTCCACTATACCACCTGTCTCCATCTGACTGCTGCAGCACTAGCCACCATGAACTAATGCTCATGATAGTCCTAGAATTTGCATCCGAATAAAGAACTTTTGGTAGCTTCAGTTCTAACATGGCACATGGATTCTAACAACTTAGACTAGTAAAATGTGCTCAGAAAATACGGTTAATGATTGAGCACAACACTCAAACGAGCAAGAACATGGTTTTCCCCCTCTACTTTGCTGGGTAACCAAAAGCTAACAGACATTCATAGCTGGTTTACGAACTGAGAGGCTACATAATATGCTAGCAGCCACACCACAGTTTATTGAGCTCTAGGCCAGCAGAGCTTGCGGTTCCTCCAGATCCATATCTCAACTCACAAAGAATAAAGGATTTCTTGGGTTTCTTCACAAGTTAACAAGTACTGACATTTAGTCACTTCCACTTGAGGCAGGTAACTATGCAAAAGAGATTAGCAGAAATGGTAAATAATCAAAGGTAAATAAAGGGCTTAACTGCTCATCCGCCTCAGCACAGAAAAATAACTGAATTTTTATCCTAACTCCTGAAGGGAAATAAGAAAAGCAGGCTTGTCAGTTAAGGGTAAGAAGCAAACTAGCAGTTGTGAGCGATTAGAGTCTTGGCAGTGGGAAAGAGGGCCCAAAATAGATGTATTAAGCATGGGCTAGGTGACGGTTCTGATCAGCATGTATTTTTAGTAACTGCACATTTGTAACTTTCCCATGTCCAGTTCAACATTAAGCTAGTCAGCCTTCTGACCAGGCATGGTGGCTCACGTCTGTAATCCAGCACTTTGGGAGGCCGAGGTGAGTGGATCACTTGAGGTCAGGAGTTTGAGACTAGCCTGGCCAGCATGATGAAACCCCATCTCTACTGAAAATACAAAAAAAATTAGCCGAGTGTGGTGGCGTATGCCTGTAGTCCCAGCTACCCGGAAGGCTGAGGCAGAAGAATGGCTTGAACTCGGGAGGCAAAGATTGCAGTGAGCTGAGATCACGCCATTGCATTCCAGCCTGGGCAACAGAGCAAGACTCCATCTCAAAAAACAACAACAACAACAACAAAAATCTAGCCAGCCTTCTGAAATGTCAGAAAACTTCTGCCTACCCTCACAATCATCCTTACAATAGATAATTATAATCAGTGCCCAGCACTAATTTTTTTTTCTTTTCTTTTATTATTATTTTTTTTTGAGATAGAATCTCACTCTGTCACCCAGGCTGGAGTGTTTTGCCTTGTTGGCCAGGCTGGTCTCGAACTCTTGACATCAGGTGATCCACCCGCCTCAGCCTCCCAAAGGGCTGGGATTACAGGTATCAGCCACCACGCTCGGCCCCAGCACTGATTTTGATGCTGCTTTCTCTGTAACCAGGCAGTTACAGTTTTCACTCCCACCATTCACTTTCATTCAGCCTGCACCTCTGCCTCTGGTCAACAGAAACTTCCTCTATGCTCCACACTTGATTTGTGGGTGAGTGTGATAGTGCTCCTGCCTCAGGAAAGCAGAAAAGAAATAAAGAAAAGAAACCTGGTGCTTGCTTTGGCAGCACATATACTAAAATTGGAACGATACAGAAAAGATTAGCACAGCCCCTGCGCAAGGATGACACGCAAATTCGTGAAGCATTCCATATTTTTAAAGTGGGCAAAGGATATGAACAGACACTTTTCAAAAGAAGACACATATGAGGCCAACAAACATATGAAAAAATGCTCATCATCGCTGGTCATCAGAGAAATGTAAATCAAAACTACACTGAGATACCAACTCACACCAGTTACAATGGCGATCATTAAAAAATCTGGAGACAACAGATGCTGAAGAGGATGTGGAGAAATAGGAACACTTTTACATTGTTGGTGGGAGTGTAAATTAGTTCAACCATTGTGGAACACAGTCTGGTGATCCCTCAAGGACCTAGAAATAGAAATTCCATTTGACCCAGCAATCCCATTACTGGGTTTATATCCAAAGGATTATAAATCATTCTATTATAAAGACACATGCACACATATGTTCATTGCAGCACTGTTTACAATAGCAAAGACTTGGAACCAACCCAAATGCCCATCGATGATAGACTGCACAGGGAAAATGTGGCACATATACACCATGGAATACTAGGCAGCCATAAAAAACGATGAGCTCGTGTCCTTTGTAGGGACATGGATGAACCTGGAAACCATCATTCTCAGCAAACTGACACAAGAACAGAAAATCAAACACCACATGTTCTCACTCATAGGCAGGTGCTGAACAACGAGAACACATGGACACAGAGAGGGGGAGCATCACACACTGACCTCTGTTGTTGGGGGACTAGGGGAGGGACAGTGGGAGATAGGGAGTTGGAGAGGGATAACATGGGGAGAAATGCCAGATATAGGTGATGGGGATGGAGGCAGCAAACCACATTGCTATGTATGTATCTATGCAACAATCCTGCATGTTCTTCACATGTACACCAGAACCTAAAGTGCAATAAAATATATATTAAAAAAAAAAAAAAAGAAAAAGAAACCTGGTAGCCTACTCATTGTCTCCCAACATGTGTTTCTCCTCTATTCCAGAGAAGCTAAACAAAGAAGCTGGTTGCTAACTAACCAGACTGTGTCAAGCTCTCAAGTAAGACTAAACTTGACCATGCCCTGGTTTAAGTAACAACTTTTTCTGCTGGTATTTTCTATTGCTGTCAAATTATTATATTACAAGGGCTGTTTTTACCTAGCTCTGTTGGGCATTAAGAATGAAGAAACAGCCAGGCGCAGTGGCTAATGCCTGTAATCCCAGCACTTGGGAGGCCGAGGAGGGCAGATCACGAGGTCAGGAGTTCGAGACCAGCAGGCCAATACGGTGAAACCCCATCTCTACTAAAAACACAAAAATTAGCTGGGTGTGGTGGCATAAACCTATAGTCCCAGCTTCTCAGGAGGCTGAGGCAGGAGAATCCCTTGAACCTGAGAGGTGGAGACTGCAGTGAGCTGAGACTGCACCACTACACTCCAGCCTGGGTGACAGAGTTAGACTCTGTCTCAAAAAAAAAAAGAAGAATGAAGAAACAAATAAACTTACTAAGGTTTTATCGTCATCTAGAAGCCAAGCCCCTTCATTATCTAGTATTATAAAAACTCCCTTATCATTTCCAATATATCCAACAGCAGCTCAACCTGTTGTTTGCCTTCTGCAGAATTTTTTTTTAGTAAGTTGATTTTAAAAATAAAGTGCTACTGACGTTTCTAAATCTAAACAATGATCTGCCACGGCCTAGGATATTAAAAATAAATAAATACATATTTCAGGGCCAGATCTTTAAGAGGAGTCAAAAAATAAATAAATACATACATACATAAAACAAATCTAAACAATAGGAAGTCATACACAAACTTTCTCCATTCTTTGAGGCTCAACACGAATACCATATCTTTTGCCCAATCTTCACCTTGGTAAGTGAAGCTTTCCCCTCCCATCAAAAATCACAAACCCAGGCAGGGCCTAAGAACTGGCCATTTATGTATCACCAACAGCATCCAGCACAGCGTCAGTGTGTATGAAGTGCAACAAATACTTTTTTTTTTCTTTTTGAAACAGAATCTCACTCTGTCGCCCAGGATGGAGTGCAGTGGCACGATCTCGGCTAACTGCAATCTCTGCATCCTAGGTTCAAGCAGTTCTCCTGCCTCAGCCTCCCAAGCAGCTGGGACTACAGAAGCAAGCCACCACATTCGGCTAATTTTTTGTGTTTTAGTAGAGACAGGATTTCACCATATTGCCCAGGCTGGTCATGATCTCTGAGCTCAGGCAATCTGCCCATCTCAGCCTGCCAAAGTGTTGGAATTATAGGCGTGAGCCACCCCACCGGGCCAACCAATACTTATTAAATCAGTAAAATATTAGTCCATCCAGGGCATGGTGTTGACAAGTCATTTCCAGATTTTTTAAATTTCACAGACAAGTTTTTAAAATAAATCAGCCAGGCAAGGTGGCTCACATCTACAATCCCAGCAGTTTGGGAGGCCAAGGTGGGTGAATCACCTGAAGTCAGGAGTTTGAGACCGGCCTGGCCAACATGGTGAAATCCTGTCTCTACTAAAAATACAAAAATTAGACAGGAGTGGTGGCAGGCACCTGTAGTCCCAGTTCCTCAGGAAGCTGAGGCAGGAGAATCGCTTGAACACGGGAGGCAGAGGTTGCAGTGAGCCAAGATCGTGCCACTGTACTCCAGTCTGGCAACAGAGTGAGACTCCGTCTCATAAATAAATGAATAAGCAAGCAAGTAAGGTTCTGGGATATTATTTAGCCTTAAAAAGGAATGAGATTCTGACACACGTTGCAAGACAAATACACTTTGAAGACCATGCTAAGTGAAATAAGCCAGTCACAAAAAGACAAAAATTGGCCAGGCGTGGTGGCTCACACCTGTAATCCTAGCACTTTGGGAAGCTGAGGTGGGTGGATCACCTGAGGTCAGGAATTCAAAATCAGCCTGGCCATCATGGTGAAACCCCCATCTTTTAAAAAAAAAATGTTTTTAAAAATAAAAAAAAAATAGAAAACAAACAAACAAACAAAAAGACAAAAATTATATGATTCCACTTATATGAGATACCTAGAGTAGTCAAACTCATTGAGATAGAAGATAGAATGGGGGCACAGTGGCTCATGTCTATATTCCCAGCTATACGAGAGGCTGAGGCAGGAGGATCCCTTGAGGCCAGGAGTTTGAGACCAGCCTGGGCAACACAACAGGACCTCATCTCTAAAAATAAACACAGCCTGGGTACAGTGGCTCACGCCTGTATTCCCAGCCCTTTGGGAGGCTAAGGCAGGTGGATCACTCGAGGTCAGGAGTTCAAGACCAGCCTGGCCAACATGGTGAAATCCCATCTCTACTAAAATACAAAAACTAGCTGGGCATGGTGGTGCGCACCTGTAATCCCAGCTACTTGGGAGGCTGAGGCGGGAGAATTGCTTGAGCCCAGGGGGCAGAGGTTGCAGTGAGCCGAGATCGCACCACTGCACTCCACCCTGGGAGCCACAGCAAGACTCCATCTCAAAAATAAAAATATGAATAAATACATACAAAGTAGAATGGGCCAGGTTCACACCTGTAATCCCAGCACTTTGGAAGACCAAGGTCAGCAGATCACTTGAACCCAGGAGTTCAAAACCAGCCTAGGCAACATGGCAAGATCTCATCTCTATTGAAAAAAAATACATACAAAAGTTAGCTGGGCATGGTGATGCATGCCTATAATCCCAGCTACTGGGGAGGGCTGAGGTGGGAGAATCACTTGAGCTGAGGAGGTTGAAGCTGTAATGAGTCATGATTTTGCCACTGAATTCTAGCCTGAGTGACAGGGCAAGACACTGTCAAAAAAAAAAAAAAAAGGCAGGGGGCTGGATGTGGTGGCTCACGCCTATAATCCCAGCATTCTGGATCACGAGGTCAGGAGTTCGAGACCAGCCTGGCCAAAATGGTGCAACCTCGTCTCTGTTAAAAGTAAAAGATTAGTTGGGTGTGATGGTGCACACCTACAATCCCAGCTACTTGGGAGGCTGAGACAGGAGGATTGCTTGAACCCGGAAGGTGGAGTTTGCAGTGAGCAGAGATCGTGCCACCACACAGACTGGAGGCAGGGAGAGAGGGAGGGAGAGAGGGAAGAAGGGAGGGAGGATGGTAGTTGCCAGGGGCTGAGAGGAGGCAGGAAAAGGAGGCAGAGGTGGAGGGGGAAGGGAGAGGAGGAGGGGGAGGAGGAGGGGGAAAGGGAAGGGGAAGGGGAAGGGGAGAATGGCAGTTGCCAGGGGCTGAGAAAGACACAGGAATGGGAACTTACTGTTTTGTTTTTTAGACAGTCTCACTCTGTTGCCCAGGATGGAGTACAGTGGCATGATTATAGTTCACTGCAGCTTCGACCTGCTCTGCTAAAGCAATCCTTGCACTTCATCCTCCCAAGCAGCTAGGAGTGCAAGGTGTGCCACATCTGGCTGGGACTTATTGCTTAACAAGTACAGAGTATCAGTTTGTGAAGACGTAAAAGTTCTTGAGATGGACAGAAGTGATAGCTGCACAACAATGTGAATTTACTTAATGCAACTGAACTGTACACTTATAAATGGCTAAAGCTGTGCAAATTTTATGTTACATATATATTTTACCACAATTAAAAACAATTTTTTTTTTTGAGACAGAGTCTCGCTTTGTCGCCCAGGCTGGAGGGCAGTGGCGTAATCTCAGCTCACTGCAACCTCTGCTTCCTGAGTTCAAGCAATTCTCATGTCTCAGCCTCCCAAGTAGCTGGGACTACAGATGAGTGCCAACACACCTGGCTAATTTTTGTATTTTTAGTAGAGACGGGGTTTTGCTATGCTGGCAAGGCTGGTCTCCTGACAACCTCAAGTAGTCCATCCACCCGCCTCGGCCTCCCAAAATGCTGCAATTATAGATGTGAGCCACTATGCCTGGTCTAAAAAAATTGTAATAAATAAGTAAGGTACCAATAATTGCCACTATCACAGTTTGTCAAGTAAGTAAATAAAAGATTAAACATAAGTACCACCAGCATGACCATCCAGTTAATAAGGAACATTTCAGTACCAACCTAATTTCAGAACAAAAGACAAGTGGCAACTTTCCAATGCACTTATACATACATTGGCTTTCTTTTCCTCGTTTTACCATACAATAAAAACTTGCTCCTAGCCTTGCATTTGGACACTGCTGCTCTAAAGGAGGCTCAGAGCATTACCTCATACCCTACGAGGAAGAAGAGATGGAGGAGGAAGAACTGTGCCATGGGCAAAACTGACTACCATTTTGGGGAGTGAGGAAAGCTGGGACTGCCAAAAGAATGGAGAGGTCAAAATCTGCATCTTCCATAGAGAATAGTTTTTGGGTATTTCTTTCTTGGGATGTTTTCGTTTTAGGACTACTTCAAGCTGCTTTTTCCCCTTTCCTCTTCCCTACCAAGTAGCTGGGGCCTGAGAAGACCTAGCCTCCTTATAAGCTTGAGAAGGGACCTGAACTCTTGGGAGGAATAACTGATCTGGAAAGGCACAGGCCAGGAGACTTCATAAAGCAAAGAAGCGCAGCAGCTTACAATACCCTGGGCTCCAGGGCATGAAGAGAAAATCTTGTTTATTTGGCTGTCATTAAATCATATCATCAAAACACAGTACAGGGGAAAAACAAAAACACAGTGTGGATGAATCTCAGACAGTGGCTCCCAAACTCTCAAGTTTAAGCATCAATGTATGAAACAGTAGCTCTGTTTTACAAGTAATTCATTGTCTGTTTTCTGGAGTGGAGCTTGAAAAGCTTCCTCAGTTCAACTCCCTTAGCAGCCTAGCCGATTGTGATTTAATTCTATACTGTTTATTTCGTACCTATAATAGACCATTGGTTGAACACAAGATATAGAAGGAAAATTTGTATAGAAATTTATGTTAACAAGAAACATAAATACAATTCTGCAAATTTCTTTCAAAATGATTTCTACCAGATCTGTAAGTTAAATTCAACCGACCAAAATGACTACATATGAGAAAAATACATAATAAAGACTATCTCCAACTTGGCTTTTTATTTACTGGGGGGTTAAGTTACTCACAGCTACATTATTTACAAAAGGATACCTGCAAAGAGCATTCTGGCATCTCTCTTCCTTCATCATTCAGAAACAAAATTAATCTAAAAATCTGAAATAAGACAATAGTTTTCTTAAAGATCAAAGGCAAAAATTCCAAACATTAAGACATGTGTGTCAGACTTTTGTCTAGGCGATGGGGCTACAATGGTAAGCAAGACAGAGGGCACGGCTGCTCTGATGAAGTCACAGTTAAGAAGAGGTCTTGTAAACAGGTAAATAAGATCATGTCAAACAGTGACAGGTGCTAGGAAGGAAATTAAAGACCATGATATGACAGTGTGTGGCTTAGAGGGCAACATCAAAGACAGGGAAGCCTTTGTCTAAGAAAAATCAACATGTTGATCTAAAGTAATTCATATTCTACTAAAAGTCATTTACCACATCACCCTGGTACAATAAAAAGATTTTAAAAAATTCTACTGAATATTGTACTTACTATAACTGAGTAAGCCACAAACAGAGCAGTTGCCTGGAGGGTCTTCTCAGGAAACTTGGCAGTATCAGGCAGCTAGCTGGGAGAGACTACAAGTACACAGAGACCCTAATCCTGAACTCTTCCTAGTATGACTAACACATGCCACCAGTGAAAGGTATGTAATATTCATAATCTTGGAGACAAATCTGAGATTTCCTAGAGGCAGTTTATTATATCTATTACCTGAAAAAAAATTTTTTTAAGAATTTGCATTTGAATAAAGCCCTGAAACATAATATTTAGAAAATGCTACATTTTTCTTGGTTTATTTTTAAGAATTAGTGACTCCTCAAAGAATATGGCAAGTTATTACTCAAAATCCAAACAGATTATCCAGAGAACATTTACGACCATTTGCACCTGCCCTAATAGTTTCTGCAGCCTTCTTGGCACCATTCTATAAGCCATCTCCACTATGTTCTATGAATCTAAACCTGAATAATGCTGGCTAAAATAAATAGGAACTTACTTTTCTCTCTAACAGAAATCTGAGGAAGAGACCTACTGGAGCTGGTTTGACTACTTGATGCCATCAGGACCCAGACTCTCTAAACTTGTACTCTTCCATTCCTCCTCATGGCCTCGAAGTGGATGCTACAACTCCAGATACCACTTTAGCATTCAAGGCAGATTATACAAGTAATAGTGCCAGCCACATCTGTTCTGCAGCAAACTTCTGCTTCTGGGTCAGACAGCACTCCCAATTGTACAGAAAGCTGGGAAATGAGTATTTAATGAAAAGAGGGTTCAGGATGTGGGGTCAGACAAACAACAGTGTCTGTCACACACTGGTTGAGCCAAATATGGAAAACCAATGTCCAACTTCCTTCCCTGGACAGGACTTGACAAGCTGAACAATGGTGTTAATTTTAGACTAAGCTGACCATCAAGCCAGTGAAGTCCAGCACCTCTTGGTGAATTCTCACATATTTTCTTTGGCCAAAACATAAACACAATTTTTGTTATAGTTGTTGTACTGTTGATGACCATCACCAACAAAGAAAAAAAATGCATTAAAAATATCTAATACTGGCCGGGCACGGTGGCTCACACTTGTAATCCCAGCACTTTGGGAGGCCAAGGCCGGCAGATCACCTTAGGTCAGGAGTTCAAGACCAGCCTAGCCAACATGGTGAAATCCCTGTCTCTACTAAAAATAAAAAATTAGCCAGGTGTGGTGGCACTTCCCTGTAATCCCAGCTACTCAGGAGACTGAAGCAGGAGAATCACTTGAACCCAAGAGGGGGAGGTTGCAGTGAACCGAGATCGTGCCATTGCACTCCAGCCTGGGCAACAGAGCAAGACTGTCTCAAAAACAAAAAGAAAAAAACAAAGTCTAATACCACTTTGCTGTGTCTTTAAAGATCAACTTTATGGCTACTGAAAATGCTTTGGGCTAGGTGCAGTGGCTCATGCTCGTAATCCCAGCACTTTGGGAGGTGGAGGCAGGCGGATCACAAGGTCAAGAGATCAAGACCAACACGGTGAAACCCCATTTCTACTAAAAATACAAAATTAGCTGGGTGTGGTGGCACACACCTGTAGTCCCAGCTACTCAGGAGGCTGAGGCAGGAGAACTGCTTGAACCCAGTACGTGGAAGTTGCAGTGAGGCCGAGATCGGGCCACTGCACTCCAGCCTGGCGACAGAGAAAGGCTCCCTCTCAAAGAAAAAGAAAAAAGAAAATGCTTTGAAGATACCAAGTTTCATACTCAGCAGATGCAGATGCAACAGGACAGTACAATCACTAGTGAATTGTTATTCATTCCTTACTGCAAATAAATCTGTATGACATCCTTTCTGAAACCATTAGAGATGTCTGTTTACATGGTTCACTGATTTACAAGAATAGAGAATTGGCTGGGCGAGGTGGCTCACACCTGTTATCCCAGCACTTTGGGAGGCCGACGAGAGGATCACTTGAGGTCGGGAGTTCAAGACCAGCCTGACCAACATGGAGAAACCCTGTCTCTAAAAAAATAAAAAATAAAAAAAAGAAGAACAGAGAATCACACCAATTCTTATTTATGAGCACTGGGGAAACTGAGTGGCGAAGAGGAGAATTGTAATTTTTTTAAGATGCTTGGCTAAGTGTCATTTTTTTTTTAAGTGTACTCTGTGAGGTTGGAGAAAAATAAATCAATAATTTATAAATTGCTAGTCGGCAATACTATCTTCTTCTGTGGCTTAACATTGTCATCTACCCCCCATTATATATGTATATATAAACACTGTCATCTACCCCCCATTATATATGTATATATAAACACTGTCATCTACCCTCCATTATATATGTATATATAAACACTGTCATCTACCCCCCATTATATATGTATATATAAACCTGTCATCTACCCCCCATTATATATGTATATATAAACACTGTCATCTACCCCCCATTATATATGTATATATAAACACTGTCATCTACAAGAGAGGAACACTTAAGTACCTTCTTTCACCCTTCTCATGGGCATGTAACCATTAAAAATGTGCACACAGAATTCAGATTAGGAGAAACTGCATATCATATGTGAAAAAACAAGATTATAAAATTGTATAATCTAATCCTGTAGCCCAAGCTACTCAGGAGGCTGAGGTGGAAGGATCATTTGAACTCAGGAGTTCGAGGTCAACCTGGACAAGATAGCAAGGCCCCATCTTGGGGGGGGAAAATTGTATATAAATTAAACACAATGTTATAAAATTTAAAGCCAGAATGATTAAAGAGAACAATTTCCTTCATACGTTTTGGAGGAAACTAGAGGCTGAATGGTATTTATCCTCACAAACAACTGTGGGCCTGCTGTGTATGGAGCACGAGGTAGGCACCACAGAGGATAAACTATGAGCAGGAGAGACTATTTTAGAACTCTGGTAACTTATAACCTAGTGAGCTCAAAAGAGGATATTTTCTAAATTTGCTATGGTGAACGTGAAACATCTTTATAATGGAAGGAAGACTACTAAAACTGCCTCAGAAAGTATTGTTTGGCATTCAAAATTTGCCAAAAATATCCATGTTTCTGACAAATTCAGCTTCTTCCCACAACACACACGCACTGGTCTAGGATTCGTGATCAGCTTCAGCTAACGGTGACAACAGCAATAGATACTGCTGAAGTCGGTATAGATTATACTTCTATAATTGTGTTACAGCCTTTTATTCCACCTGTTTTTGTTATTTTAAATGCTGGTGGTGGAAGTCTGCTTAGGAAATATATTTTTATTCAGCCGGGTGCAGTGGCTCATGCCTGTCATCCCAGCACTTTGGGAGGCTAAGGCGGGTGGATCACCTGAGGTCAGGTGTTCAAGACCAGCCTGGCCAACATGGTGAAACTCCGTCTCTACTTAAAAAAATACAAAAAATTAGCTGGGTGTGGTGGCATGCACCTGTAGTCCCAGCTACTCGGGAGGCTGAGGCAGGGGAATCACTTGAACCTGGGAGGCAGAGGTTGCAGTGAGCCGGGATCGCACCACTGCACTCCAGCCTGGGTGACAAAAGAAGGCTCCATCTCAAAAACAAAAAACAAAAAAATGTATTGCATTCTACTTGTTTATCTCCTTTTGTGGATCTGTCAGAAAAAAATCTGTGTTATCTTTGTATACGTTATTTTACCAGAATTATCATCGTAGACAGATTTCAACACTCTTTTGGTTTCACTTCCCTTATCTCACTGAGGTGGCTGGGTAGATCATGTCTATGTTTACTTCCAGGTTTACAAATTTAAAGATTCTATAACTTTAGGTCTTCCTCACTTTCCATAAAAGCCTTTCACAGTCAACTCACAGAGCAGCATTTACTGCACTGAATCTTTCCTTTCTTTCCCAGTTTTTTTTTTTTTTTTTTTTTTTTTTGAGACAGAGTTTTGCTCTTGTTGTTGCCCAGGCTGGAGTGCAGTGGCGCGATCTCGGCTTACCGCAACCTCCGCCTCCTGGGTTCAAGCAATTCTCCTGCCTCAGCCTCCCAAGTAGCTGGGATTACAGGCATGTGCCACTATGCCCAGCTAATTTGGTATTTTTAGTAGAGAAGGGGTTTTTCCACGTTGGTAAGGCTGGTCTCAAACTCCTGCCCGCAGATGATCTGCCTGCCTCAGCCTCACAAAGTGCTGGGATTACAGGCGTGAGCCACCACGCCTGGCCTCTTTCCCAGTTCTTGTATTTTTAGATCACATGCCACACTGAAGTCTATCTCTGTGCCACTGTTATGATCAGCATCTGATTTTTTTTAATATCTGCATAATCTGTATTGAAGTAGCAGCAAACTTATACTCATTCTTTAACACTCAGATCTAGTCTTTTCCCACTGTGTCTGAATTCTCAGTCCAGCATTTTTCTACTCCTTTATTCCTAAAGCATTTGGAGCGGGTTCTTTTACGGCACTGATTTTGCTGTATCATCATCATCTGCTGGCCAGTGTGATTCCTTCTGTGGTTCCTGCCTTCGTTACAGCATCAACTATGTTATCTCAGAGGCACTTTACTTTCCTCATTCAAGTCTCATAACAACTTCATCAATTAGCTATTATTTATTTCCATTTTATAAATTAAAAAAACTGACTCTCAGTCAACTTTCTACTTCCTCTGACCTTATAAACATGCTCCTGAATCAGTCTTCAAACTTGGAACATCTCTACTGTTCTCTTTCCCCTCTCCAGCATCTACATGCAAAGGGATAAGGAAATATATAAAACTTAAACAATATGAATTCCATCTCCTTTTGAGCCCACTAGATTGTAAGGTACCAGAGTTCAGCCAGGCACGGTGGCTCACGCCTTCAATCCCAGCACTGTGGGAGGCTGAGGCAGGCGGATCACCTGAGGTCAGGAGTTTGAGATCATCTGGACCAACGTGGTGACACCCTATCTCTACTAAAAAATACAAAACTGAGCCAGACATGGTGGTGCACACCTGTAATCCCAGCTACTTGGGAGGCTGAGGCAGGAGAACTGCTTGAAACCGAGAGGCAGAGGTTGTAGTGAGCCTAGATTGTGCCATTGCACTCCAGCCTGGGTGACAAAGTAAGACTCTGTCTCAAAAAAAAAAGCAAAAGAAAAGAAGAAGTTACCAGAGTTGTAAAATAGCCTCTCCTGCTCACAGTTTATCCCCTGTGGTGCCTACCTGCTGCTCTGTACACAGCAGGCCCACAACTGTTTGTGAGGATAAATACCATTCAGACTCCAAACGTACCCCCCTTGCAAAACTATCACTTCAATCCTGACCATACCACAGTAACTCTGCCAGACTTTCTTGCCTCTCAATCACCAGACCAGTATATTGATTGGAAAAGTAAATATAGTGAGCTTCTCTCCTTCTCAGAATAGATCCATCAGAAAGGAGTTTCTCAAATTTATGTCAATACAATTCAGGCTCTTGGGTTTTTCATTTATCCAACCCTCCAATCTCAAGTAGAAAATGTGCTTCTTTTCCAAGGCCTGATTTAATCAACCCAAATCCACACGTCCATCTTACCATCCTACTGGAACAGTTTTATAAAGAAATCGTTAAATCTGTTGCCACATCTCATCTTCAATACACTTGATGGCTCTAGATGTGACCTACCACCCATTACATCTTTGTGAAATGTTCTTCCACCTCCGCTTTATGACAGTGCCTCTGACTGCCATGATGCCCCAAGCTCAGGCCCTGCCCTCAGCGTTGCTTTCTGTGCACGTTCTCTCATGCTAACTTTCTGTTCTCCCTCTCCAAGGTCCCTGACACTCCACACTCTATCTATAGTCCTCACTTCTTACTCCTCTTCTAGTCTCACATCTCCAACTAACGTCAGCTGAATTTAGTTCATCACTTCAAATTCGACACAACAAAACCAAAGTTCCATCTTCTCTCCAAAACCCACCTCTCTTCTAAATTTCCATTTTTCCTGTCACGCAGGATCAAAATTTAAAAGTCATCTTCAACCATGAGCTCCTTCATCTTTTTTCTTTTTTTTTTTTGAGACAGCATCTCGCTCTGTCACTCAGGCTGGAGTGCAGTGGCATTATCATGCCACTTCACCTACCAGGCTCAAGTGCAATGGCACTTACTGCAACCTCGACCTCCCAGGCTTAAGTGATCCCCCTCACCTCAGCCTCCTGAGTAACTGGGACTACAGGCACTCACCACCATGTCCAGTTACTTTTTTTATTTTTGTAGAGATGGGGTCTCCCTATGTTACTCAGGCTGGTCTTGAACTCCTGGCCTCAAGTGATTCTCCTCTTCCACCTCCCAAAGCGTTGGGATTACAGGCGTGAGCCACCGTGCATGGCATCCTTTATCTTTAACACATCATCCGTTACCAAACCTGTCCACCCTTTGATTGCAATGTCACTTAACTCACTACTTCATCCCATTCTGCTGCTACCATGGCTCTCACTTCTAGAACAGAGTATCATTATCCCAACCATTTCCTCTGGTAGCCCACTGAGTCCACCGTGCATTCCACTCTCACAGAAACCTTTCCACAACCCTTCAAAGGACAACTGTGGTTCCCCACTGTGGGATCAAACCCAAATTCCTCATTATCTCAAATCAAGGGTCTATACCCTTAGCTCCTTGCCAGCTAACCCCACTCCCCGTCACTCCCCATAGATACCCTGCCACACCATGATCCCAGTCCCTAGTTCATATACTCACAGTCTCTGGCACGCAACAAACTCATTTCCACCTTCAGTCATGCTGGGTCTCCTTCTCCTAACATACTCTTTCTCCTCCTTTCTACTTAAGTCCTATCAAGTTCTTAGAGCCCAAGATTGACTTCTGTATTTTGCCTCCAAAATGAAGCACTCCCAAAGCACAGCCTTTCCTACATTTTTTTCTAATTTCTCCATGTATTTTATGCCCCACATCTTTTTATATCTGATCCCACCCAAGGCACATAGTGCAGCCACTTGTTCAAATGCACTGAAATGCCTAACGGTAATTTAATTAATTCATCAATTTAGAAAAGCATTCTTCCTGGAGAGCACTGGACATGTCCACAGTTTTAAAACCATCACTGCACCTAGAATAGTGCTTTGCAAAAGGTGAAGACTCAATAAATTCTTGTTAGCCAAGACAGAACTTGGAGATTACAATGTGTATTTTAAAAAGCATTGTACCATTTTCATAAACTTGGATTTTAAAAATTCATTATTAAAAATCTGGTCCTTGATACCCCCAAGGTTTAAACCATTAAAAATTTACACATTCTCAAATATTAGTAAGGATAATTCTAAAAAGAGAATTTAAAAAGCATGAAGAGGGCAGGGTACGGTGGCTCATGCCTGTAATCCCAGCACTTTGTAAAGCTGAGGTGGACAGATCATTTGAAGCTAGGAGTTTGAGACCAGCCTGATAAACGTGGTGAAACCGCATTGCTACTGAAAACACAAAAATTAGCCAGGTATGGTGGCACATACCTGTAATCCTGGCTACTCGGGAGGCTGAGACATGAGAATCCCTTGAACCTGGGAGTTGGAGGTGGCAGTGAGCCGAGCTCGAGCCACTGTATTCCAGCCGGGGCACAGAGCAAGACCCTGTCTTAAAAAAAAAAAAAAAAGTGGCCAGGCTTGGTGGCTCACACCTGTAATCCCAGCCTAGGCTGGAAGTCTAGGCAGGGAGATTGCCTGAGTTCATGACCAGCCTGGGCAACACAGGGAGATCTAGTCTCTCCCCAACCACCGCCCCCCCCCAAAAAAATTAGCCATATGAAGTGGCACACACCTGTAGTCCCAGCTACTTGGGAAGCTGAGGTGGGAGAACTGCTTGCACCCAGGAGGATGAGGCTGCAGGGAGCCGTGATCACACTGCTGTACTCCAGCTTGGGAGACAGAGCTAGATCCTGTCTCTAGAGGGAGTCGGGGGGGAAGGAAAAATGTTAAAGCTTGCTTCACAAACAAAATGAAAAAGCTCTCCCACACACAAAAAAATTTCTGACTCAACATATATCCATTTCTTCTGGTGCACTACATTAGTTGAGGAGGAGGCTACCTTAAAAACTACCAAAGTGATATATTAGAGTGTTCTTAGTTGCAAGCAACAGAAATGAATCCTGGCTGTCTGAAGCCAAAAAGAATTTATTGGAAAAAAAATATCAAAGCCTCAGCAAATTGGAGTGGCAAGGATTATAGAACCAGCCTTGGAAGACAGGCCCACAGTAGGGGCACTCCAGTGGTGGCAGCAAAAGCCACAGCCTGGGTCTACAGCACAAACATCTGGTCAGCACACAGCCACTGCCTTGCCCCACCCATCCCCTTGGCCTCCTCAGGCCTCCAACTGGTGGAGCCTTAGTCCTGAGTCCACATGTGCACACCAGAGAAGAGAGCTAGGTGGAGGATGTGTCCTTCCTTCTCTCCAACAGGGCTTTCTCCAAAAAGAATGGTGTTCTTCTAACACCATTGTTTTTGGAGGAAGCCCTGTTGCAGATTTTTAGTGCCAGAAAAATCAATCATTCAATACACTCCACAAACTCTTCTCCAGTGGAACCACTGTGTATGCTTATTGCCTCTACTATCCCTGGCCTCTCTGCCCAGTCTGGCCATAGCACACCCTCCTCCAAGTCCCTGATCAAGTCCTATGCTAACTCCTCAGTCATACACCTTTATCAAACCCAGGAAGAATTCATCTCCCTTCTTCTTTCAACCACAGCAATATAGTTCTAGTTTTCTTTTCATTAGCATGACAGCTCCATGATCTTTATAGACTCATGAAAAATAGAAAAGTTCACCTATGTCAACATTTGTTTAGTTTTCAATGTTTCAAAATAAAATTTAGATTTCTTAAATGTGTGACATAGTATAAAAGTATGGACTTTTTATACTTTTTATGACTTATTATAAAAGTAATCCTCAAAAAAAAAAAAAAAACTTTCAAAAGATATATGGAAGATAAAATAAAAAAAAAAAGGAATCCTCAGTCCGGAATGCTGTTAAAAAAAAAAAAAAAGAAAAGGAAAAAAAAAAGTAATCCATGGTGGGGTGCAGTGGGTCATGCCTATAATCCCAGCACTCTGGGAGGCTGAGGCGGGTGGATCACTTGAGGTCAGGAGTTTGAAACCAGCCTGGCCAACATGGCGAAACCCTGTCTCTACTAAAAATACAAAAATTAGCTGGGCATGGTGGCAGGTGCCTATAATTCCAGTTACTCAGGAAGCTGAAGCAGAAGAATCACTTGAACCTGGAAGGCATAGGTTGCAGTGAGCCACGATCACACCACTGCACTCTGGCCTGGGCGACAGAGTGAGATTCCATCTCAAAAAAAAAAAAAAAAAAAAGTAATCCACAGAGGTTTTTTTGTAAAAACAGGGTCTTGCTATGTTACTCAGGCTGGTCTCAAATTCCGGGCCTCATCCCACCTTGTCCTCCTAGGTTGCTGGGATTACAGGCTTGAGACACTGCACTTGGCCCAGAGATTGTATTTCAAATCTTAGGCCGAGCACGGTGGCTCACACCTGTAATCCCAGCACTTCGGGAGGCTGAGGTGGGCAGATCACTTGAGGTCAGGAGTTCAAGATCAGCCTGGCCAACATGGCGAAGCCCCATCTCTACTTAAAAAATATATATATAAAAATTAGCCAGACATGGTGGCCCGCCCCGTGATCCTAGCTACAAGGAAGGCTGAGGTAGGAGAATCCCTTGAACCTAGGAAGCGGAGGTTGCAGTGAGCTGAGATCGACCAATTAAAAAAAAAAACAACATTTTAATACATACCAAAATAAATCAGTTTTCTTTTATGAAGGACTAATTTTTATTTTTATTTTTTTAAGAGAAAGGATCTTGCTCTGTCACCCAGGCTGGAGTATAGTGGAGCGATCATGGCTCACTGCAGCCTCAAACTCCTGGACTCAAGTAATCTGCCTCAGCCTCCTGAGTAGGTGAGATTATAGGCAACAGCCACTGCAGCCAGCTAAAGTACTAATTTTTAACGGTATATAGTATTCACACCATGAAATGAAAAGTAGGTGAAATTATGAAGGATTTTCCTGGTTGATTTCACTGTTAGTTACAGGGTTCAAAACTGATAGAGTACTCCATTGAGAACTTTGTTTTCATGTCCTCGGGATGAGAAAAAGGGTCATCACTCTCTCAGACACTGGATTGGGCCCTCTTACTCTCTTTCTCCCAGCACAGATTAGGTGGACAGGCAGGGAATAAGAGCTTTCTTTATCCACAATACTTTGATACAAACGGCCTTCCACAGGCTGCATATCAGAGCCTCTGACTTTCTGTGGTCTAGCTGGCCCAGAGTCCTTCATCTAGGATATTCTTCAACTACCCAAACTCAAGCTGTTCAGGTCTGACCATCAAGTCATCCCTGACACTCCAGCTCATCTTTCTTCACGGGCTTCTCCAATTCCTATAAACACCTCTCTCTATCACTTCTCTATTTTACACTCCAAACTGTATCTTTTTTTCTTTTGAGACGAGGTCTCAGGGTCTCTGTTTCCCAGGCTGAAGTACAGTAGCACAACCATGACTTACTGCTGCCTCAAACTCCCAGGCTCAAGTGATCCTCCACCTCAGCCTCTCAAGTAGCTAGGACCACAGGTTGCACACCACCACAACAGGCTAATTTTTAAATTTTTTGTAGAGACGAGGTCCCACTATGTGGCCCAACCCGGTTTCAAATTCCTGAGCTGAAGCAATCCTCCTGCCTTGGCTTCCCAAGGTGCTAAGACTGCAGGTGTGAGCCACTGCATCTGGCCAAAACTGCATCTTGCAGCAGACCGCAGCTCAGACTCTGCATTCCACACATCCCACACTCCTCAGTTTGTAGTATTCTTTACAGATACCACAATACAATTGCTTCTGTAACCAAAAATAATTCTCTTTTGAAAAAAAAAAAATAACCCATAGTGCCTGGCAGAAGGATGATCGTCCCCAGCTAGCTCCTTATAAAATAGTTGTTGAACCTACAAAAAACACACACACACACACACACACAGAAATACAATTATTATATACAGAAACTCTCTGGATTTTTTTCCTAACTCATTTTGGCAATAAAATCTAAAAGTTTTCTCTTACTATTATTAAAGGCAGACTACCCAAATGCAAAGCCTCCTAGGAAGAATTCAGTAACACAGTGGTAAATGTAAAAGCCCTGAGTCAGGGCTCAGCCCATTTGGTTAATGATGGCTGAATATAAGTCTGGCAATTAAATCATTTCTGCAAAGAAGAAGCAAATAAAAATATTAAATACTCAAACATGCCAGACATGGTCGCTCATGCATGTAATCCCAACACTTTGGGAGGCCGAGGAGGATCACTTGAGTTAGGAGTTCCAGACCAGTCTGGGCAACATAATGAAATCTTATCTCTACAGAAATAAAAAACATACATTAGGAGGGTGTGTGCAGTCCTAGCTACTCAGGAGGCTGAGGTGAGAGGATCACTTGTGCCAGAAGGTTGGGGCTGCTATGAGCTATGATCATGCCACTACACTCCAGCCTGAGTGGCAGAGCCAGACCCTCTCAACAAACAAACAAATTTCCAAGTATGAGTACAATGTAACTTCTCTTTGTTTTTTGGGTTTTTGTTTTTGTTTTTGTTTTGGCGTAACTTCTCTTAATGTGTATTTTATTAGGATTCCTAAATATTCAAAGAAAAATCATGGTTAGGTATAGTGGCTCACACCTGTAATCCCAGTACTTTGGAAGGCCAAGGCAGGAAGGCTGCTGCTTGAGCCCAGGAGTTTGAGACCAGCTTGAGCAACATAGCAAAACCCTGCCTCTACTATAAATAAATTAGCCAGGCATGGTGGTGCATGCCTGTAATCCTAGCTACTAGGGAGGCTGTGGAGGAGGATCGCTTGATCTTAGGAGGTCAAGGCTACAGTGAGCCATGATAGCGTCACAGCACTCCAGCCTGGGTAACAGAGCAAGACCCTGTCTCAAAAAAAAAAAAAAGGAAAAAAAATCACTATTCTTCCTCCTTTTAAGAAAAGCATAAGCACTATGTCAAGTTCATATCCATTTCTATTCATCATTGCTAAGCTGCTCTTATAAAACACATCAGAAATATGTTAAATAACCAAGACAGTGCTCGCTTCGGCAGCACATATACTAAAATTGGAACGATACAGAGAAGATTAGAATGGCCCCTGCGCAAGGATGACACGCAAATTCGTGAAGCGTTCCATATAAAAAAAAAAAAAAAGATAGGCCGGGCGTGGTGGCTCACGCCTGTAATCCAAGCACTTTGGGAGGCCAAGGCGGGCGGATCACCTGAGGTCGGGAGTTCAAGACCAGCCTGACCAACATGGTGAAACCCCGTCTTTAAAGAAAGAAAAATAAATAAAATTAAAAAATAAAAATAAAAATAAAAAAATAAAAATAACCAAGACAAAGAAAAGATTTTCTAAGCAGTTCTTTAAAAGGACTTCACTGTTTATGAACAAAGAGATCAACTAACTGTATACAAAGAAAGTCTATTTAAGGAATTATTTCTTTTTTATGTTCTTTTTTTTTTTTTGAAACCATGGTCTCACTTTGTTACCCAGGCTGCAGTGCAGAGATGCGAACACGGCTCACCTCATCCTACACATCTCCAGCTCAAGTGATCCTCCCACCTGGGCCTCCCGAAGTGCTGAACAGTCTTAACTATCCATGTATTCCCAAGGTCTTACACAGACACTCTAAAAATGTGCACTGAAGAAATGAATAAACAATTGTATTCCTGAACAAGGGCCCTTCCTTTTTGTACTAGGCTATGAAGAAAGATAGAGATTGCTTCACACGCAGCACACACTATATGTGCAGCACTATTTTTATTGAGAAATGACAATTAAAGCAGAAGCAAAGAAGTAGGATGGGAACAAGGAGTTAAAAGAATGGAGACTGCAATATGAATTCACACCAGAATTCACACCTTGGGAAGGAGGCAAAAAAGAATGTAATGGAAGAAATGACTAACTGGTATTAGCCAGACAAAAGGAGAAGCAGGGGAAAAAGCTTCCAGGAAAGATTTTGAGAAATGAGGAGCAGAAACGTCCAGTCCAATGCACCCATCATGATCTTAGAGCAATGCAATATTGAACAGTGACCAAGATGTGTTACAAAAAGGACTCCCCATCCACCTTGGGATCTACTGCAAGCCCTTTGTCACAGTTATCGCTGATGGCATTGCTACCTATGTCTTACTCCCTTCTCTAGAGCCTGTTGGAAGGTGCAGTCTTCAGAGATGTCCTTCCATCTGCTCCTCTGGGGTGTTTTATAGACAAACAGGCTACCAGTGTCTGCCCACTGAGAATCTCCAATGTCAATCATCTCTCCATCCAACCTGGTGAGCTCAAGGATCTGAGAAAATGTGAAACAGCTCCCCCTTGCCAACAGATGTAGGGCTTCTAGTAGAAAAGTTCAACAAACAAACCTAACACCTTAGGAACAGCTTCACCCTTTCTTTATTAAAATAGCTTTAAGGCACAGGGTAATCCAACTCACACAATCCTACCGGTAGTCATTTTTCTCCCTGGGTAATAACAGACCCATGAGCAGCAGCTTTAACTTTCCTAGGCACTGTGATGTCATTTGATGTATGTTCTGTATCATTTGGCCCTTTTTTTGTGTGTGAAATGAAAGGTCTCATGTATTTATTACCGAACCCAGCCAACCAACACGTTCATAACAGATCCAGAGAGGAAACTCTGTTCAAAATTCTCCCAATAGGGGTGACATTTTCAGCTTGATCTGGTAACATGATTGTGACCTTCAGACAACATAAATATGTGTGCCATCTCATGTGTAGTTTCTTATAAACCCAGCTTGGTTCTTCTCCAATGTCTCCTTTTGGAGTTGTACCTGATTTTATTATCAGTTTTCATCCGAATCCACTGGGGGAATGAACGATTTTGCTTTTGTTTCTTGGCCAGGAATCGCTTAATCCTGAAAGTCTTGTGAGAAGACATGGCAAGAAATGGAGTAAAGCACACACCACAATGGCGGAGAAACAAAGAGTGGGTCATTTGGCCTTTCTAAAGAGTATAACCCATCTCTCACTTCTCCTCACAGAGGCTCTAAAAAAGGAAAGAACTGGGCAACAGGGATAATCTCACTGGAAGTACTTTAGGAGGAATCTTACTCAAGAAGTTACAGTCTTCTATACAGTTAATGATAAAGTATTAAGTAAAGGATTCAGTCAATCTAAAAATATAAATGTAGGCTGGGAGTGATGGCTCACGCCTGTAATCCCAGCCCTTTGGGAGGCTGAGGCTGGAGGATCGCTTGAACTCAGGAGTTCAAGACCAGCCTAACAGTAAGACCCGGTCTACACACACACACACACACACACACACACACACACACGCACACACACAAAATTCGCTGGGCATGGTGGCATGCACCTATATTTCCATCTACTTGGGAAGCTGAGGTGGGAGGATCACTTGAGCCCAGAAGGTGGAAGCTGCAGTGACCTGAGATCGCACCACTGCATTCCAGCCTGGGTGACAGAGCAAGACCCTGCCTCCAAAAAAAAAAAAATCCTCAAAATAAGATCTTGGCCCTATGATCAAAGGTTAGCAGATATATATTTATATATACACACACACACTCTTTATATATATTATGTAAAATATATAATTAATATTTGATTATATTAATTATATATTTGCAAGGAGGAAGCAAATGAAAATACTAAATAATCAAACATGTCAGATGTGATGGCTCATGCCTGTAATCCCCAACACTTTGGGAGGCCAAGTAGGGAGGATCCCTTGAGCCAGGAGTTCCAGACCAGTCTGGGCCAACAAAATGAGACCTCATCTCTACAAAAAATAAAAAATATATATTAGCAGGCTACGGTGGCACAAACCTGTAGTGTGTAAATAATAATATAAATATGTATTATTTTATTAGCAAATAAATATTTTATATGTATATAAACATATATTTATTTGCTAATCCTTGTAGGGCCAAGATCTTGTTTTGAGTATGAGTCTACTGTTGAATTGTAAGTTGTCTTCTTTCATATGCCACACCCATTATGAATGACCTATGTTTTCCAGTCCTACTTCCCATAAAAAAACAAAAACCTAAAAACATTCATGAAGTAATCTATGTGCAGAGTCCTTCTAGACTTTTAAGATCGCCTCTCCAATCTTTTCCAGTTTGCTTGTCCATATAAGTGAGCAGTAATTTCTCTTCTTTTCTTTTTTTCCTTTTTTTTTTTTTTTGGAGACAGACCCTCACTCTGTCACCTAGGCTGGAGTGGCATGATCTTGGGTCACTGCAACCCTGCCTCCCAGGTTCAGGCGATTCTTGTGCCTCAGCCTGCAGAGTAGCTGGGACTACAAGTGCATGCCACTGTTCTGGCTAATTTTGTATTTTTAGTAAAGACAAGGTTTCATCATGTTGCTTAGGTTGGTCTTGAACTCCTGGGCTCACATGATCCACCTGCCTTGGTATCCCAAAGTGCTGGGATTATAGGCATGAGCCACCATACCCAGACTTGTTCTTTTTTGAACTCAAATTTCACTGGTTAATTAAGCTGCACAATTACAATAACAAGTACAATGAACATAAACAGATACAGGAATGAAGGTAACTAACTGCAAGCATTCAATTCAGCAGCTGGGAAGCTACCTCGTTGGGGTACACCAGACCCAGCAGCCTGATGAGTAACAGCCAAACATTCAGTGTACCAAGCTGGTTAAAGTGGTGGTTGGTCAAGAGACTGTCCACTGTATATCAGGTTCAAAGTACTGTAATAAATGTTAGTTACCATAAATACCCAATTTAAAGATTTTATCAGCATATCAACAACTATCAGTAGAACTTGTTAAGCGAGAGATATTTTTCTGCTAATTTTTGTTTATCAACAGGGAAAGAAGGCAGAAAGAAAAGAGAGAATCATTTTCATGATGTTGTTGGGAGTTTGTTCTTCCGTATCTCCCATTAGATTCTAAGTTCCCTGTATGTCTGTCTCCTTTATAACTTTATCATAAAACTTGGCACTCAATGAGTGTTCAATAAACTTGCCATGTTAACACATCCTACTTGGGAGGCTGGATAAGAATTTCAGCCTCTCACTGCTGGTCTATAAAGTTTTCTGGGGCTGGGATGAAAAAAAGAACCTAGAATAACAGAAGGTTTGGCTATTCATGATCTATTAACCTTCTAATATAGTCATGTACCACATAACATTTCAGTCAACTACAGACCACATATATGAGTGGTCCCAAGAGATTATAATGGAGCTGAGAAATTCCTATCGCACTGTAGCTATGGTGTCACAGCACAACGCACTACTCATGTGTTTATGGTGAGCACACAATCAGACCTCATATACAAGTCTAGCACAGATGAGCACAGTGGCTCATGCCTATAATCCCAGCACTTTGGGATTACAAATCTGCTGGCGGACTGCTTTAGTCCAGGAGTTCAAGACCAGCCTGGGCAACATGCCAAAACCCTGTATCTACAAAAAAAAAAAAAAAAAATACAAAATCAGCCAAGCAGGTGGCACGTGCCTAGAGTCTAGACACATGGGAGGTTGAGGTGGGAAAATCACTTGAGCCCAGCAGGTCAAGGCTGCTTATGCCCTCATCACACCATTCTCTAGCCTGGGCAACAGAGTAAGACCCTGTCTCAAAACAAAAAAAAAAGTCTAGCACATACAATTATGTACAGTACATAATACTTGATGGTAAATGACTGTTATGAGTTTATGTATTTACTGTACTTTTTATTGTTATGTTAGAGTGTATTCTTTCTACTTACTTATTTATTTGTTTTTTGAGATGGAATCTCACTCTGTCACCCAGGCTGGACTGCAGTGGCACAATCTCAGCTCACTGCAACCTCCACCTCGTGGGTTCAAGCGATTCTCCTGCCTCAGCCTCCTGAGTAGCTGGGATTACAGGCATGCACCACCATGCCAGACTAATTTTATATTTTTAGTAGAGACGGGGTTTCACCATATCGGCCAGGCTGGTCTTGAACTGCTGACTTCAGGTGATTGGCCCGCCTCGACCTCCCAAAGTGCTGGGATTACAGGCATGAGCCACCGTGCCCAGACTCTTTCTACTTATTTTTAAAAACAAAGTTAATTTTGGCCGGGTGCTGTGACTCACGCCTGTAATCCCAGTACTTTGGGAGGCTGAGGCAGGTGGATCACCTGAGATCAAGAGTTTGAGACCAGCCTGACCAACATGGAGAAACCCTGTCTCTACTAAAAATATAAAATTAGTCTGGCGTGGTAGTTCACGCCTGTAATCCCAGCTAATCAAGAGGCTGAGGCAGGAGAATTGCTTGAACCTGGGAGGCGGAGGTTATGGTGAGCTGAGATCATGCCATTGCACTCCAGCCTAGGCAACAAGAGCGAAAAACTCCATCTCAAAAAAAGCAAAAACAAAATAAAGTTAAATGTAAAAGTCTCAGAATGAACTGTTATCATAGGAGATGACAGCTCCATGCGTATTATTCTCCTGAAGACCTCCCAGTGGGAAAAGATGTGAAGGTGGAAGATAGTGATAGTAATGCTGATGATCCTGACCCTGTGTAGGCCTAGGTTAATGTGTGTTTGTGTCTTTGTTTTCAACCAAAGAAAAAGCTTTAAAAGTAAAATATGGGTAAGCAGAGAAACAAAAAGTAAAACAAATAAATAATGTAATAAATACATAATATTTTAAAATAAAGTTTCTAGAATAAAGATATAACAAAGAAAACATTAGCCAGGCAGGGTGGCACACACCAGCTGTCCTAGCTGCCTGGGAGGCTGAGGTGGAAGAATCACTTGAGCTCAGGAGTTTAAGACCAGCCTGTGCAACAGAGCAAGATCTCGTTTTCTCTCTCTCTCTCTCTTTTTTTTTTTAAAGTGATTTAAGTATGACAGGAAAAAAAGACAAAATATTTTTATACAGCTATACAATGTGTCTTAAGCTAAGTATTATTACAAGAGTCAGAATGTTAAAAAAATGTGAAAGTTTATAAAGTAAAAAAATTACAGTAAGCTAAGGTTAACTTATTATTGAAGAAAAATCATGTTTTGATTTAGCGTAACCTAAAGTTGTCCAGCGTTTATGTAAAATCCACAGTAGTGCACAATAATGTCCTAGGCCTTCACATTTATTCACTGCTCACTCACTGACTCACCCAGAGCAACTTCCAGTCGTGTAAGCTCCACATAGTAAGTGGTGAACCATTTTTATTTTTTGTACCATATTTTTCCTGTACGTTGCTTGTTTGGATATGTTTACACACACAAATACTACTGCATTACAAATCCCTATTTAGTCAGTCCAGTTACATGCTGCACAGTTTTTTGTGTTTTTTTTTTTTTTTAAGACAGGGTTTCACCGTGTTGGTCAGGCTGGTCTTGAACTCCCGACCTCAGGTGATCCATCCGCCTTGGCCTCCAAAGTGCTTGGATTACAGGCGTGAGCCACCACGCCCGGCCACATGCTGTACAGTTTTGCAGCTTAGGAACAATAGGCTATACCATTGAGCCTAGATGTGCAGCAGGCTATACCAGCCAGGTTTGTGTAAATACATTCTATGATGCTGACACAACAACAAAATCACCTAACGATGCGTTGCTGAGTACATATCCCCAATGTTAAGTGACACATGGCTGTATTTTCAACTCTTTTTCTTCACATTGCATGTATGCTTCTTGACACTGCTTAAACTTATAAATCAAGGTCCCGTTTATACTTGTATTACTACTGTATGAATGCTAATAATATTCTGTAAAAGATTCTATCTTGATTAAAGCCAGGAGTGCCCATTAAAAAAATTTTTTTTCTTTTGAGACGGAGTCTTGCACCGTCGCCCAGGCTCAAGTGCAATGGTGTGATCTCAGCTCACTGCAGCCTCCACCTCCCAGGTTCATAAGATTCTCCTGCCTCAGCCTCCTGAATAGCTGGGATTACAGGCACACATCACCATGCCCGGCTAATTTTTTGTATTTTTAGTAGAGACGGGTTTCACTATGTTGCCCAGACTGGTCTTGAACTCCTGACCTCATGATCCACCTGCCTCGGCCTCCCAAAGTGCTGGGATTACAGGCGTGAGCCACCAAGCCTGGCCAAAAAAATTGTTTTTAATTGAGTTGAATGCCCTATTTGGTTTGAATTTTACATTCCCACAATGTGTGGCAGCTAATGCTTCTGGCATGTCCATTGAGAACATAAAAGTTCTCCTGGAACTAACAAATTACTTCCCTTCCAACACAATTATATAATCTGAGAGTTGAAAAGCACCCTAGAGATTATTCTGTGGCCCAAAGTCCCTCCCAATTAAGCAATCTCATCTAAAACTACTCAACTCTGTGGGCAGGGAGGGATGATAATCTTTAGATTCCCCATGACACAGTGCTGTAGCCATAGTAGGCTCTTTAATACATGCTTTTGTTGTTTTTAATACATGCTTGTTGAATTGAACTGAACAAGTCTAAAATGGACATATTAATTTTCTTGTTCTACCCAGGCTTTAGCTGTAACACCCACTGAATGTGTAATTTAAAGCTTTGCATGATTCCTCTGCTCATTAACCAGTGTTCAAAGACATTCAATAAAGGAAACTCAACGTTTCAATCCATTAAAGAAACTTCATTTTCACAGTTTAAAATTTTAAGCTCCTCGCCTGGCAAACTGGCTCTTGCCTATAATCCCAGCACTTTGGGAGGCTGAAGTGGGAGGATCTCCGAGCCCAGGAGTCTGACTCTAGCCTGGGCAACACAGGGAGACCCTGTGATATGGTACAGCTCTGTGTCCCTACCCAAATCCCATCTTGATTTGTAATCCCCACCTGTTGAGGGAGGGACCTGTAATCCCTCCCATGTGTTTAGTGAGGGAGGTAACTGGATCATGGGGGCAGTTTACCCCACACTGTTCTCATGATAATGAGTTCTCACAAAATCCGATGGTTGGTTTTTTTTTTTTTTTTTTTTGAGACAGAGTCTCACTCTGTCACCCAAGCTGGAGTACAATGGCGCAATCTCGGCTCACTGCAACCTCCGCCTCCCAGGTTCAAGGGATTATCCTGCCTCAGCCTCTTGAGTAGCCGGGATTACAGGCACATGCCACCGCACCCAGCTAGTTTTTGTATTTTTAGTAGAGACGGGGTTTCAACATCTTGGCCAGGCTGGTCTCGAACTCCTGACCTTGTGATCCACCTGCCTCAGCCTCCCAAAGTGCTGGGATTACAGGCGTGAGCCACCGCACCCGGCCAATCGATGGTTTTGTAAGTGGAAGTTCCTCCTTTGCTCCTCTCTCTCCTGCTGCCTTATGAAGAAGGTTCTTACTTCCCCTTTGCCTTCTGTCATGATTGTAAGTTTCCTGAGGCTTCCCCAGCCATGTAGAACTGTGAGTCAATTAAACCCCTTTCTTTATAAATTACTAAGTCTCAGGTATTTCTTTATAGCAGTGTGAAAATGGACTAATACACCCTGTCTCTACATAAAATTTAAAAATCAACCAGGTGTGGTGGCTCATGCATGTAGTCCCAGCTACTTGGGAGGCTGAGATGGGAGGATCGTTTGAGCACAGGAGGCTGAGGCTGCAGTGAGCTGTGATCACAGCACTGCACTCCGACCTGGGTGACAGAGTGAGACCCCGTCTCAAAAAATAAATAAATAAAGGCCAGGTACAGTGCTTCATGTCTGTACTCCCAGCATTTTGGAGGCCCAGGCAGGTGGACCACCTGAGGTCAGGAGTTCAAGACCAGCCTGGCCGACATGGCGAAACCCCATCTCTACTAAAAAATACAAAAATTAGCCAGGCATTTGTGTTGGATACCTGCAATCCCAGCTACTCAGGAGGCTGAGGCAGGACAATTGCTTGAACCCAGGAGGTGGAAGTTGCAATGAGCTAGGATGGCACCACTGCACTCCAGTCTGCGCAAAAGAGTGAGCCTCCGTCTCAAAAATAAATAAATAAATAAATAATAAATAAATTTTAAAAATTTAAAAATAAAAATTTAAGCTCCTAGAATTGCTTGAACCTGGGTGGCGGGGGTTGCAGTGAGCCGAGATTAGGCCACTGAACTCCAGTGTGGGTGACATAGCAAGACTGTCTCAAAAAAAAAAAAAAAGTAAGCTCCCAGAAGGCAAGTCCTAAGCCTGGTCTGACTTGTAAGAGGCCATGGGGCGGCCTAAACAGACAAGTAAGCTTTCAAAATTAATGCTGCTAATGTCAGTGCATAATAAAACATTTAACAGAAAACAGAAAATTAAGCCTTTGTTAGTTTGCTTATGATCTATAAAGAGCTTTCAATTTTCCAAAAATATGTTTCCTATTTCTAGTATGATTTATTATCATTACTATTTTAATTTAGAGATGGGGTCTCTATGTTGGCCAGGTTGGTCTTGAACTCTTGGCCTCACCACCCTGGTCTTCCAAAGTGCGAGGATAACAGGCGTGAGCCACTGCGCCCAGCCTAGTGTGATTTTTTAATTTTTTTTCTTTTTTTTTTTTTGAGATAGAGTCTCACCCTATCGCCAGGCTGGAGTGCAGTGGCGCAATCTTGACTCACTGCAACTTCCATTTTCTGGTTTCAACCAATTCTCCTGCCTCAGCCTCCGGAGTAGCTGGGACCACAGGCACACATCACCATGCCCGGCTAATTTTTTGTACTTTTAGTAGAGACAGGGTTTCACCATGTTGGCCAGGGTGGTCTCGATCTCTCGACCTCGTGATCCACCCGCCTTGGCCTCCCAAAGTGCTGGGATTACAGGCGTGAGCCACCGCGCCCGGCCCCTAGTGTGATTTTTTAGAAACAAATAGTCTTGCATCATTCATACAACTAAATTATACACCTTTCTACTTATAATTGGGGTGCTCACAGATTTAGGCATACTAGCAGTAAAACATGCTATTATAGTTTTCCCTTAAGAGCCTGTGATCCCATCTGATTTCCTATAACATGATATGATAACGAAGAGAATAAAGCCTCTGGAGCAATAAGCACCACCAATAACTTTACTCAAATATCTATTCCAAAACAGTACATAATTTACAACATGGCCCCGCTAAGCTATTACAATGTATCTGTTTCAGCTGTTTGAGGACCTTTTTTTTTTGAGACAGAGTCTTGCTCTGTCTCCCAGGCTGGAATGCAGCGGCAGGATCTTGGCTCATTGCAGCCTCCACCTCCCCAGGTTTCAGTGAATTCTCCTGCCTCAGCCTCCCGAGTAGTTGAGATTACAGGCATGAGCCACCAGGCCCTGCCAATTGTTTTGTATTTTCAGCAGAGACGGAGTTTCACCATGTTGGCCAGGCTGGTTTCGAAATTCTGACCTCATCTGATCTGACTGCCTCAGTCTCCCAAAGTGCTGGGATTACAGGCGTGAGCCACTTTGCCCAGCCGGGCACTTTTACAATGTATAGTACGATACAAAGCATACATTTCCAAATCTCCTTTCGTTCTGTTTTGCTGAAAGGGAGCACACATGGGATTCCTTAACAGCACAATTCACTAATCTTCTTCAGGCAATAATTCGAACTCCCACTTCCTCCTAAATACCTCTGGACAGCATGGCAATCCTCTCTTCGCCACGGCTTCTTTTCATAACTAATGGGTCAAGTTCCTTTCCCCATTTCGACAGGATGCACTGTCCTGTGGCCCTGCCACCATAACCCACAGCTGAATGCCGGAATATAACATACTGGATTCCACTGTCCTTCATTGTTTCCAGTTTAACTGCCATTTTACCACCATGCACACAGAGAAATGCATTCCCACAGGCATCTTATGAATTTCCAAAGCAGCTATTCTTTGTGGATTTACAAAACATGTGCTTCTCTGAATTCCCTTCATCACCACAGAAACGGCTTTGGGAAGCCGAGATTTTTTTTTTTTAGGTACCCTACGTATTATATAAAAAGAAACTGATTCTAAAACATTTCTGTTTTTCTAGCTAATTTAATCCTAAAGGTCTTCCCACAAGGCAGTGAAGGAACATCAGGGCAAAAATTTTAAATACTGCTTTTGGTCTTCCCAATTAACATGAAACATTTTCAGCACACAAAGATTATCAGATCAAATGTCTTTTCTTGTCAGTCTACACCATGAGGGCTACCCAGAGCACTGTAAAATAAACAGCTGGCTGTGGCTTATGCACAACGCCCTAAATCTCCTGACACCCCCCACCCCCCACCCCTCGGCTTTGGGCTCACAGACACATAATCCCTCAGCAAACCCCAAACCTGCCAATGAAGTGCACTATTTCTCTGCCACAAAGGCCAGCCCGCGCCTCGTGCACGCCGGCCTCTGCACACATGTGCCTGGCTGACAAGTGCGGAGTGGCCCTTCCTGGATCAAGGCCGTTGGCCTGGACCGAAAGCTGCACTCTTCCCAGCCCACTGCCTTCTCCCGCGGCCGCTCTCCCCGGTGACCGGCGGCCAAACCGAAACGCTCCGGCCACAGGCCGGCCACCCCCTCCGCCCAGCGTGTCCTGTGCGGCCGCGCTCAGACTCGCTTCCCCCTCCGCCCCACAGTTCTTTTTTTCTCCCCGTTTTTCGCCTCAGGAAATTCAGTCGGAACTTCATTCTCCCTGAACCGAGCACCCGGGGCAAACCCTCCTCCCGCGGCCGCGCCCCCGCGCCTCCACCCGAAGCGGCCGGAGACCCGGCGACCCCGGCCCGTCCAGTCCGGCGTCTCACCTCCTCCTCGCTCTCGCTGCGGAAACACAGGCATGCGGCCCGCTTCTTGTAGCCGTCGCCGTCGTAGGTGCGGGTCTGGTTCGACTTGAGCTTCATCATCCTCCGGGCCCGGGTCGGGGTGCGGTGCGGGTCGCGGGAGTCGAGGGGTGGGGAGCCCGCTCCGGACGGCCGCGCACGCGCGCTCCCCCGACTCGGCCAAGGAAAGCAGGGAGGGGGAGCTTCTCCGCTACACGGCTCCGCCGCTGGCCCGCCGCGGCCGCCTCATTCCCCCCGGCCCAGATCCCGCACCGCCGCTGCCACCGTCACGGCTGCCGTCTCCGCTGCCGCCAGGGCCGCCGCCCCCTCTGCCGCCGCCACCCCCGACGACGACCGCGCCGCCATCTTGGGCGCGCTGCGTCAGCGGCGTAAGGCCGCACCGGTCTGCGGGACGGCCGCGCGCTCGCAGCGCAGGCCGTGTTCGGGAATCGCGCCCACCCAATCTGCGCGGCGGAAACCAGCATCTGAAAAGACAGGGCCGCATGTCTCTAGGCGGCCACTGCGCCGGCAGCGTAGGCGTAGAACTGGTCTGGTGGGACCCGCGGAGGAAGCCCGGGGAGATAGCGGTACCGGCGCAAGACGCCTAGCGGCCGGGGCGGAAACGCTCCGGTCCAGCCTCGCCAGTTAGCGGATGGGGAAGTGGGGACTTGGCCAAGGTCACGCCGTGTCTTCGCGGCCGGGGATGAACCAAGGTCATGCCACCCTCCCGTGGGCCCTGGGTTGGTCTCGAAGGGGATGAGGGGGAATGTCTGGAGGAGAAAGTAGGATGCAGTTAAAGGCAACGGAAGTTGCAGCCTGAGACACCTGGGATTTGGAACTGCACGGAAACGGGGCGTGGGAGGCGCGTGCACTTTGCGTTGATAGCCTGAACCTCTGGATGTCATGAGTTGGTGCATGTCGTCCATTACAAAGAACAAATATTTATCCTGTAATCCTTTATTGATGCTAAAACCAAATGCTTCCTTTTTTTTTTTTTTTTTTTGTGAGACTGAGTCTCACCCAGTCTGGAGTGCAGTGGCTCAATCTTGGCTCACTGCAACCTCCGCCTCCTGGGTTCAAGTGATTCCCTTGCCACAGGCTCTTGAGTAGCTGGAATTACAGGCGCGTGCCACCACGTCCGGCTAATTTTTGTATTTTTAGTAGAGACGGGGTTTCAACATGTTGGTCAGGCTGGTCTAGAACTCCTGACCTCGTGATCTGCCACCCTCAGCCTCCCAAAGTGCTGGGATTACAGGCGTGAGCCACCGTGCCCTGCCTGTTTCCTCTTAAGGTAAACAAGAGGGACAGAAAGGAAGGCGCGCGTGCAGTGCGTGTGTGCACACACATAATGTTAATCATAAAACGTTGTTTCTGGCAATAAATGAGGAGTGTGTGTTGTGGATGTCAAACGGCTTCTCCAGGAAAAGATAGACAGAAGCTCTCCAGAAAGGAAAACTGATATATGACCTGTGAATGTTCTTAGCAACCCAGAACTAACCTTGTGCCATGCAGATGCCCTAAACATACGAAAAAACTGTGCAGGATATGTCTGTGACTTGCTTATTAACCTTTTTGTTTTTTAAATTTTTTAATTTAATTTTTTGTTGAGATGGGGCGGGGTGGGTCTCATTTTGTTGCCCAAGCTGGTCCCGAACTCCTGGCCTCAAGCTATCCACCCTCAGCCTCCCAAAGCACTGGGATTCCTGGTGTGGCCGACTTATTTCCCTTTTCGAATTTGCTTGTGTTTAGCATAGTCAAAAAAGATCTGGATTTAAAACCAAATACATCTTGGTTGTAACCTCAGTAACATTTTTTTAATGTTCATACCACCCAATTACATCATTTTTTAACTTCTGTGAAATAGAAATGAAAAACCTACTTGGACCTGGCACATAGTAGGCACTCAGTGCACCCCCAGATGCTGCTAATAGTTTGCCTATTAAATTTTCTTCTCTTCAAGAAAAGAAAATTAGAATTCAGCAAATGTTGAATGAATAGATAGATGGAGGTTTTCTTTTGGTTTCTAATTCCTTACCCAGGCTTTTTATGGGCATGTTTGTTTTGGGTTTTTTTGTTGGTTTGTTTTGGTTTCTTTTGGAAGAGGGTCTTGCTGTGTCAATCAAGGCCAGCTCACTGCAGCCTAGACCTCCTGGGTTCAAGAGATCCTCCCTCCTCCACCTCCCGAGTAACTGGGACCACAGGCGCCTGTCATGCACGGTGGAGCACTACCACATTTAGCCAACTTTTTTATTTTTTTTTTGTAGAGATGGGGTTTCACCATGTTGCCCAGGCTGGTCTCGAACTCCTGGGCTCAAGCAGTTCTGTGCCTCAGCCTCCCAAAGTACTGAGATTACAGGCATGAGCCACCACTCCCAGCCTATGGGCATGTTTATTTCAAGAGTCCACAAGATCACTCCCAGATCCCTTGGCTGAATAATAATTACTTTATCTTTGTTCAGGGAGCATTAACCAAGGGATTCTGTCCTTTCCTTGAAGATAATGGGTAAGTAGTACATTTAAATTTGTTTAAACAAATTATACTTGGCCTAGCACAGTGGACCATGCTTGTAATCTCAGCACTCTGGGAGGCGGAGGTGGGCGGATCACCTGAGGTCAAGAGTTCGAGACCAGCCTAAACAACATGATGAAACCCCGTATCTACTAAAAATAAAAAACATTAGCCGCGCATGGTGATGGGCACCTGTAATCCCAGCTACTCAAGGGGCTGAGGCAGGAGAATTGCTTAAACCCGAGAGACGGAGGTTGCAGTGAGCCAAGATCTCACCATTGCACTCCAGCCTGGGCAACAAGAGCAAAACTCCAGCTCAAAAAAAAAAAATAATTAACACATTATTCCATTTAAGTACGTTTCCACAAGTCCTACAAGAAGCCAGGGCATGGTGGTAGACACCTGTAACTCCTAGCTACTCAGGAGGCTGAGGCAGGATGATCACTTGAGTCCAGGAGTTCAAAGCTACAGTGAGCTGTGATTGTGCCACTGCACTCCACCCTGGGTGACAGTAAGACTGTCTCTAAAAAAAAAAAGTCCCATAAGAAAACACTAATATGTTATTTATTCATCTTGCTAAGCCAGAAACCCAGGAGACATCGTGTTGTTTGTTTGTTTTGAGACAGAGTCTCACTCTGTCGCCACACTGGAGTGCAGTGCAGTGACACAACCTTGGCTCACTGCAACCTCTGCCTCCCAGGTTCAAGCAATTCTCCTGCCTCGGCCTCTCCAAGTAACTGGATTACAGGTGTGCACCACCAGGCCTGGCTAATTTTTGTATTTTTTTAGTAGACACTGGTTTTCACCATGTTGGTCAGGTCAGGCAATTCACCCCGTCTCGGCCTCCCAAAGCGCTAGGTGTGAGCCACCATGCCCAGCCACTGGGAGGCATTGTTGACATGTTCTTACCCACTATCCAGTTGATAATAAACTTCATTGCTTCTGCCCTTGACATCCTTGGGCCCAGCCCGTTCCTTCCTTGCCCTCTATCATTACTTCATTGGGACTCTTCCCTCTGAACTGTGACCTTCCATCTGGGTCGTCTTGGCTCCTGTCCAGCCCTCTTCAGTCCCATCCATCCACTGCAGCAAGAGAAATCCTTCCCAAGTACAAATCTGATTAAGTCAAGTGCCTGATTAAAACTACAGTTGTTCCTCAGTGCTTTGAAGACAAAAATTAAAACCCTACCAGGAAATATAAGACTGAAGGAAGTAGGTCCCTGCCAACCTCACTCCTCCCTTCATTGCCTATATTCTCAGAACTACCGACAGTTTCTTGAATCTCTAGAGAACTTTCCATGTCATTAAACATGCTTTCTCTGCTGTCAAGAAAGCTTTTGGGGCTGGCCACAGTGGCTCACGCCTGTAATCCCAGCACTTTGGAAGGCCGAGGCAGGCACATCACGAGGTCAGGAGTTTGAGACCAGCCTGACAAACATGGCAAAACCCTGTCTCTACTGAAAAATACAAAAATTAGCCGGGCGTAGTGGCAAATGCCTGTAATCCCAGCTACTCAGGAGGCTGAGTCAGGAGAATTGCCTGAACCCGGGAGGCAGAGGTTGCAGTGAGCTGAGATCATGTCACTGCACTCCAGCCTGACGACAGAGCAAGACTCCGTCTCAAAAAAAAAAAAAAAAAGACGTCCATTCTCCCCTGTCATATAGATTCAACACAATTCCTATAAAAATTCTGGCAGTTTTTTGGGAAAAAGTAGGCAAAATGATTCTAAAGTACATATGAAAAGGATGTAAAATAGAAAAAAAAAAAACTTGAAAAAGAACAGAGTCCAGGCCGGGCGTGGTGGCTCACACCTGTAATCCAAGCCCTTTGGAGGCCAAGGTGGGCAGATCACCTGAGGTCGGGAGTTCAAGACCAGCCTGACCAACATGGTGAAACCCCATCTTTAAAAAAAAAAAAAGAACAGAGTCAAAGGATTTGTATAACCTACTTTTAATACTTACTATTAAATGACAGTAATTGGGGGAGGGGGGGAATGACAGTAATCAGGGCATGGTGGCACACGCCTGTAGTCCCAGCTGCTTGAGAGGTTAAGGCACAAGAATTGCTTGAACCCAGGAGGTGAGGTTGCAGTGAACCGAAATTGCGCCAGTGCACTCCAGCCTGGGTGACAGAGCAAGACTCTGTTTCAAAAAAAAAAAAAAAAATGACAGTAATCAGGACAGTGTAACATTTGTGTAAGGATAGATAAATTGATCAGTGGAACAGAACAGAGCACCCAGAAATAGACTCACACTTCATGGTTATTTATTTTCAACAAAGACACCAGAGCAATCCAATGAAGAAAGGACAAGTGCTTTTTAACTAATGGTGCTAGAATAAAAGGGTATCCATATGGACAAAAATGAACCAGGACTCCTACCTACATCATACACAAAGGTGAATTCAAGATGGATTATAGACTTGTTTTTTTTTTTGAGACAGAGGCTCACTCTGTCTCCCAGGCTGGAATGCAGTGACGTGATCTTAGCTCGCTTAGATCAACCTCCACCTCCCGGGTTCAGCCGATTCTCCTGCATCAGCCTCCCGAGTAGCTGGGACTACAGGCATGTGCCACCATACCCTGCTAATTTTTTATTTTTTGTGGAGATGGGGTTTCACCATGTTGGCAGGCTGGTCTCCTGACCTCAGGTAATCTGCCTGCCTCAGCCTCCCAAAGTGCTGGGATTACAGGCATGAGCCACCATGCCTGGCTGGATTATAGACTTTAACATAGAAACTAAAACCATAAAGACTTTTGTAAGCCAGGCACGGTGGCTCATGCCTGTAATCCCAGCACTTTGGGAGGCTGAGGTGGGTGGATCATCAGATGTCAGGAGTTCAAGACTACCCCGGCCAACATGGTAAAACCCGATCTCTACTAAAAATACATAAAACTAGCCAGGCACGGTGGTAGGTGCCTGTAATCCCAGCTACTCGGGAAGATGAAGCAGGAGAATCTCTTGAACCCGGGAGGCAGAGGTTGCAGTGAACCAAGGTCACACCATTGCACTCCAGCCTGGGCAACAAGAGTGAGACTCCATCTCAAAAAAAAAAATAAAAGACTTTTGTGGAAAACATAAGCCATCTTCATGACTAAAAGGTAGAGCAGAGGAGGACATAGGAAGACCCTGTCTCTACAAGTAATTAATTTTTAAGTTAGCCGACTGTGGTGGCGTATGCCTGTGGTCCCAGCTACTCAGGAGGCTAGGGTGGGAGGATCGCTCAAGGCTGGGAGGTCAAGGCTGCTGTGAGCTATGATCATACCACTGCACTCCAGTGTGGGCAGTGAGCTATGATTGTACCAATGCACTCCAGCATGGGAAACAGAAACAGACCCTGCTTCAAAAAACCAGGTAGATGAGGCCAGGTGTCATGGTTCACACCTTTAATCCCAACTTTTGGGGAGGCACAGGCAGGAGGACCGCTTGAGGCCAAAAGTTCAAGATTAGCCTGGGCAATATAGCAAGACCCCAACTTTACTAAAAATTTAAAAATCAGTGGCCAGGCGCAGTGGCTCATGCTGTTAATCCCAATACTTTGGGAGGCCAAGTCAGGAAGATTGCTTGAGTACAGGAGTTTGAGACCAGACCTGACAACATGGCAAAACCCCATCTCTACAAAACAATACAAAAACTAGCCAGGTGTGGTGGCATGCGTCTGTGGTCCCATCTACTCAGGAAGCTGAGATGAGAGGATCACTTGAGCCTGGGAGGTGGAGATTGCAGTGAGCTGAGATTGTGCCACTCTACTCCAGCCTGAGCAACAGAGACCCTCTCTCAAAAAAAAAAAAAAAAAATACAAAATAGAATTTAAAGTATAATTTAAAAACAAAACCAAAAACTATTCAGGAGGCTGAGGTGGGAGGATCACCAGAGCCAGGGGAGGCAGAGGCTGCGGTGAGCTGGGATTGCGCCACTGCATTCCAGCCTGGACGACAGCGAGATCTCATCTCAAAAACCTCATCTAAAAAAAAAAAAATTGGGGCTGGCATGGTGGCTCATGCCTGTAATCTCAGCACTTTGGGAGGCCCAAGGCAGGGGGGATCATCTGAGGTCAGGAGTTTGAGACCAGCCTGGCCAACATGATGAAACTCCATCTCTACTAAAAATACAAAAATTAGCCAGGCATCGTGCTGAGTGCCTGTAATCCCAGCTACTCAGGAGGCTGAGCCCGAGAATCACTTGAACCCAGGAAGCAGAGGTTGCAGTGAGCTGAGATCACTCCACTGTACTCCAACCTGGTGACAGAGACTCTGTCTCAAAAAAAAAAAAAAAAAATTTAGGCATGGTGGTGCATACCTGTAATCCCAGCTATGAAGGAGGCTGAGGTGGGAGGATCACTTGAGCCCAGGAGTTTGAAACTACAGTGAGCCACTGCATTCCAGCCTTGGTGACAAAGCAAGACCCTGTCTCAAAATATATATATATTTAATTTAAATTAAAATTTTCAAATTAAGTAAAAATTAACTTGAAGCTGGGCATGGTGGCTCATACCTGTAATCTCAGCACTTTGGGAGGCCAAGGCAGGAGGATTGCTTGAGCCCAGGAGTTCATGACCAGCCTGGGCAATGTACTGAGACCATGTCTCTACAAAAATTTAAAAAGTGGTCTGGGTACGGTGGCTCACACCTATAATCCAAGCACTTTGGGAGGCTGAGGCGGGTGGATCACAAGGTCCAGGTTTCGAGACCAGCCTGGCCAATATGGTGAAACCCTGTCTCTACTAAAAATACAAAAATTAGCTAGGCGTGGTGGCACGCGCCTGTAATCCCAGCTACTCAGGAAGCTGAGGCAGAAGAATCGCTTGAACCCGGGAGGCCGGAGGTTGCAGTGAGCGAGATCGCACCATTGCACTCCAGCCTACACGACAAAGCAAGACTCCATCTCAAAAAAAAAAAAAAAAATTAAAAATTACCCAGGTGTGGTGGCATGGGCCTCCAGTCCCAGCTACTCAGGAGGCTGAGAAGGGATGATCACTTGATCTCAAGGGATTCTAGGCGGTCGATGTTGCAGTGAGCCACTGCACTCCAGCCTGGGAGAAGAGCAAGACCCTGTCTCAAACAAAAACACACACACTCACAACAAAAAACAAAAACAAAAGAATAGCCAAAACAATCTCCAAAAAGAACAAAGCTGGAGACGTGACCTGAATTTAAAAAACATTCTAGGCCAGGCGCAGTGGCTCACACCTGTAATCCCAGCACTTTGGGAGGCCAAGGCAGGAAGATCACTTGAGTCCAGGAGTTCAAAACCAGCCTAGGCAACATAGCATGAGACCTCTGTCTCTACAAAAAATTTAAAAATTAGCCTGTTCTGGTGGTGTGCACCTATAGTCCCAGCTACTTGGGAGGCTGAGGTGGGAGAATCACTTGAGCCCAGATTCATGCTGCAGTGAGCAATGATCCTGCCACCACACTCCAGCCTGGGCAACACTGCAAGACCCTGTCTTAAAAAAAAAAAAAAGAGAAAGATTTACTCTAAAGCTGTAGTAATCAAGACAATGTGGTATCAGTCTAAAAACTGACATACAGATTATAGATCAGTGAAACAGAATAGAGTCCAAAATTGACCCACACTTACACAGTCAATTGATTTTTGACAAAAGTGCTATAGCAAATCAATGAGGGAGGGAAACTATTTCAACAAATGGTGCTAGAACGACTGGATAGTCATATGGAAAAATAATGAACACTGACTCTTGCATCACGCTCTACAGAAAAATTAATTTGGGAGAGGTCATAAATATAAATGTAAAAGTTAAAGCTGAAAACGTCCCTTTAAACTTTATAAAATTAATCAGGGAAGAAGGAGGAGGGAGAAATTAAAATCAGCCAAGCTTGTCACACATTCAGTATTAATCATGAGGTCAGCTTGCTCTCACTGCTTCCTTATGGTGATTTGCTGCCTATTCTCTTAGGGTCACATAGACGCTGTTGCAAGATTGCAGTTCCCTTCAACTGCTCTTTACATAACAACTTTAACATTAAGAAATGTTAAGTTTTCCCTTTGAGATAGTCCTTCAGGTCCTGCATGCTAATTAAACTACTGACGTGGCTGGTCTGAGAACCTCATAAGAAACTAACCGTGCTCGCTTCGGCAGCACATATGCTAAAGTTGGAACGATACAGAGAAGATTAGCATGGCCTCTGCGCAAGGATGACACGCAAATTCGTGAAGCGTTCCATATAAAAATTTAATAAAATTATAAAAAAAAAACACTAACTCGCCAACAAATGCAGTTTCCACATCCTGATGATTTGATCCCCTTGTCCTGACCAGTCAATGACCTCAGTTTCTCAGCCCCTCACCCTCCATTATCCCCTTAAAAATCCCAGCCCAGAACTCCTTGGAGAGATGGATTTGAGTGTCCGCTTCTGTATCCTCCTTGGCGCCCCGTGATTATCAAACTCTTGGCTACATTTCTGCTGTCTCAGTGTAATGGGTCTGTTACTGCACAGTGAGCACACAAACCTGTTGGTCCTATAACAAAACTGTGAACAATTTGGAAGAAATCATAGAAGAATATTTTCAAGACTTGGAGGTAGGCAAAGATTTCTTAGCAGCACTCAGAAAGGAATAACAACAACAACAACAACAAAATTGCGGGCCAGGCACTGTGACTCACACCTGTAATCCCAGCACTTTTGGAAGCTGAGGCAGGCAGATCACGAGGTAAGGAGTTCGAGACCAGCCTGACCAACAAGGTAAAACCCTGCCTCTACTAAAAATGCAAAAAAATTAGCTGAGCGTGGTGGCATGCACCTGTAATCCCAGCTACTCAGGAAGATGGGGCAGGAGAATTGCTTGAACCCAGGAGGCAGGTTGCAGTGAGCCAAGATCGTGCCACTGCACTCCAGCCTGGGTGACAGAGTGAGACAACATCTCAAAAAAAAAAGGCCGGGCGCCATGGCTCACACCTGTAATTCTAGCACTTTGGGAGGCCAAGGCAGGTGAATCTCGAGCTCAAGAGATCCAGACCATCCTGGCCAACACAGTAAAACCCTGTCTTTACTAAAAATACAAAAATTAGCTGGTCATGGTGGTGATTACCTGTAGTCCCAGCTACTCGGGAGGCTGAGGCAGGAGAATCGCTTGAACCTGGGAGGCAGAGGTTGCAGTGAGCTAAGGTCACGCCCCTGCACTCCAGCCTGGTGACACAGTGAGAGTCTGTCTCAAAAAAAACAGAACAAAAAAATGATACATTAGGCTGTGCCCAGTGGCTCACATCTATAGTTCCAGAACTTTGGGAGGCCAACATAGGCAAATCACATGAGCCCAGGAGTTTGAGACCAGCCTGGGCAACATGGTGAAACCCCGTCTCTATAAAAAATTAAAAATTAGCTGGGTTTGGTGGTGCATGCCTATAGTCCCAGCTACTTAGGGGGCTGAGGTGGGAGGATCACTTGAGCCCAGGAGGTGGAGGCTATGGTGAGCCATGATTGCACCACTGTACCCCAGCCTGGATGACAGAGCAAGATCCTGTCTCAAGGAAAAAAAAAAAAAACAGAAATATGATAAATTAGACTTTATCAAAAAGTAAAATTCTGCTAAACAAAAGATATATTTAAGAAAATAGGCCGGGTACGGTGGCTCACGTCTGTAATCGCAGCACTTTGGGAGGCTGAGGCAGTGGATTACAAGGTCAAGAGTTCAAGACCAGCCTGACCAACATGGTGAAACCCGTCTCTACTAAAAATAAAAAAAGTAGCCAGGTACGGTGGCTTGTGCCCGTAATCCCAGCTACTCAGGAAGCTGAGGCAAGAGAATCGCTTAAGCCTGGGAGGTGGAGGTTGCAGTGAGCCAAGATCGCACTCCAGCCTGGGTCACTATACTCCAGCCTGGGCCACAAAGGGAGACTCCATCTCAAAAAAAAACAAAAAACAAAAAAAGAAAGGAAAAGAAATAGGACAGGCACAGTGGTTCAAGCCTGTAATCCCAGCACTTTGTGAGGCCGAGCCAGGCGGATCACCTGAGGTCAGGAGTTTGAGACCAGCCTGGCCAACATGGCAAAACTCCGTCTCTACCAAAAATACAAAAATTAGCTGAGAGTGGTGGCGCATGCCTGTAATCCCAGTTACTCGGGAGGCTGAAGCAGGAGAATTGCTTGAACCTAGAAGGAGGTTGCAGTGAGCTGAGATCATACCGCTGGACTCCAGCTTGGGCAACAGAGTGAGACTCCATCTCGAAAATAAATAAATAAGCAAGTAACCAAGTCACAAGTCACACATTGAGGAAATATTCACAAGAGTTATTACTAACAAAGGACTTATATCCAGTAATACTTAAAGGACCTTAGCCATTTAATAATTCAAAAAGCTGGCCACACATGGTGGCTCGAACGTTTAGTCCCAGATACTTGGGAGGCCAAGGCAAGGCAAGAGGATTGTTTGAGCCCAGGAGATCGAGGCTGCAGTAAGCTATGATTATACCACTGCACTCCAGCCTGGGTGAAAGAGCAAGACCTGAACTCAAAAAAAAAAATTTTGTAGGGCACGGTGGCCCACGCCTGTAATCCCAGCACTTTGAGAGGCGAGGCGGACAGATCACAAGGTAAGGAGATTGAGACCATCTTGGCCAACATGGTGAAACCTCATCTCTACTAAAATACAAAAAATTAGCTGGGAGTGGTGGCGCGCGCCTATCGTCCCAGCTACTTGGGAGGCTGAGACAGGAGAATAGCTTGAACCTGGGAGGTGAAGGTTGCAGTGAGCTGAGATTTTGCCACTGCACTTCAGCCTGGTGACAGAGAGACTCTGTCTCAAAAAAAAAAAAAATAATAATAATAATGAAGGCAAACAACTCAATTTTAAAGTGGCTTAGTAGGCTGGGAGTGGTGGCTCATGCCTGTAATCCCAGAACTTTGGGAGGCTGAGGTGGGAGGATTACTCGAGCTCAGGAGTTTGAGACCAGCCTGGGCAATATAGTGAGACTCCATTAGTACAAAAAAATTAAAAAACGAGCCAGGCATGGTGGTGTGTGTCTATAGTCCCAGCTACTCCGGAGGCTATAGTGGGAGGATTGCTTGAGCCCAGGAGGTTGAGGCTGCAGTGAGCTGTGATCACACAACTGTACTCCAGCCTGGGCAATAGAGCGAGACTCTGTCATAAAGAAATGTTTTAGCCACTAAGTTTCTGATAATTTGTTATGGCAGCAATAAGAAATGAATGCACCCAGCAAAAATGAAAACATATGCTGACAAAAAGATGTGTGAAATGTTCATGGCAGTTTTATTCACCATAGTCAAACAACATACATGTGTGTCTGTGATGGTGGAGGGATTAACCGACGAGACAAGAGAGAATGTTATGGGAAAGTGAAATATTTTGGCTGGGTGCAGTGGCTCACACCTGTAATCCCAGCACTTTGGGAGGCCAAGACAGGCGAATCACTGAGGTCAGGAGTTCAAGACTAGCCTGGCCGACATGGTGAAACCCCATCTCTACTAAAAATACAAAATTAGCTGAGTGTGGTGGCATGCCCCTGTAATCCCAGCTACTCTGGAGGCTGAGGCAGGAGAATCACTTGAACCCAGGGCGAGGCGGAGGGTGCAGTGAGCTGAGATCATGCCAGTGCACTCCAGCCTGGGCAACAGAGTGATACTCTGTCTCAAAAAAAAAAAAAAAAAAGTGAAATATTTTGTATCTTGACAGGGACATCACTGATCAGTGCCCTCCAGGCAAAGATTAGAAACACTGTCACTAGGTGCCAGGCTAGAGTGCAGTGGCATGATCTCGGCTCACTGCAACCTCCACCTCCCAGGTTCAAGTAATTCTCCTGCCTCAGCCACCCAAGTAGCTGGGACTGCAGGCGCGCACTACCATGCCCAGCTAATTTTTATATTTTAGTAGAGATGAGGTTTCAACATGTTGGCCAGGATGGTCTCGATCTCTTGACCTTGTGATCCGCCCCCTTGGCCTCCCAAAGTGTTGGGATTACAGGAGTGAGCCACCACACCTGGCCACAAAGTTGGGTTTTTGCTGGTTGTCATGAAAGAGAATAAGTATCATGGAAAAGCATAGGGTGTCTCAAAGAGGGTGATAAGGAGGATGCAGGACGTGGACTTGCATTAGGTGGTTTTGGGGAAGGCTAAGGGACAGAGGCTTTGCTCTGGATTGGATGACCTCATGTGATCCGCCTACCTCAGTCTTCCAAAGTGCTGGGATTACTGGCGTGAGCCACTCACTGCACCCAGCAGTCTTGGTATTTTTGGTGTACTTTATCATGGTCACAAAGCAACTTTGTCTGATTGTTGATGTTTGATGATGTTCACGTCCACAGGAGAATGGCATGGCCTCACTGAGAGTGCCAGACCAGCTTCAAACATGTCAAGGCCTGGCTGTTAGGATCAGGCCAGTTCCTGAAGTGAGGGGCTCCTTTTCTCTTTCTCAGGGGTATGAGTTACATGGTTGTATCCATCATCAAAGGGTAGAGTTAATATTTGTGTATTTCAATGTCATTTTGACTAAAAAATGCCTGTATAAAAATGAATAAACAGGCCGGGCGCAGTGGCTCACACCTGTAATTGCGGCACTTTGGGAAGCAGAGGCAGGCAGATCACTTGAGGTCAGGAGTTTGAGACCAGCCTGAAACAACACGCTGAAACCCCGTCTCAACTAAAAGTACAAAAATTAGCTGGGTGCAGTGGCAGGCGCCTGTAATCCCAGCTACTCGGGAGGCTGAGGCAGGAGAATTGCTCGAACCCAGAAGGTGGAGATTACAGTGAGCCAGGATCGTGCCATTGCACTCTAGCCTGGGTGACAGGGCGAGACTCTGTCTAAAAAAAAATAAAATAAACAAATTGTGGGATGGGAGCAGTGGCTCACGCCTGTAATCCCAGCACTTTGGGAGGCCAAGGCGGGTGGATCACTTGAGGCCAGGAGTTTGAGACTAGCCTGGCCAACATGGTGAAAACCCAACTCCACTAAAAATACAAACATTAGCTGGGCATGGTGGCGGGTGCCTATAATCCCAGCTACTCAAGCGGCTGAGGCATGAGAATCACTTGAACCCAGGAGGCAAAGGTTGCAGTGAGCTGAGATCACATCAATGAACTAGAGTGAGACTTCATCTCAAAAAAACAAAAAACAAACAAACTGTAATACATTCATATACAGAATACTACTCAGCAATAAAAAGGAACAAACTATTGATGGATGCCAATGTCATGGATGAATCTCAAAACACCATGCTGAGCAAAAGAAGCCAGACCTGAGTACATACGGTATGACTCCACTTATCTGACATTCTGGAAAAGGCAAAATTATAAAGACCAAGAAGAGTGGTTGCCAGGGGGGTTGACCACAAAGCTGGTAGCATGTGAGAACACTTTTTAGGGCGATAGAAAAGTTCCATTGCTTCACTTTGTGTGTATATCTTTTTTTTTTAAGACGGGGTTTCACCATGTTGGTCAGGCTAGTCTTGAACTCCCAGCCTCAAGTGATCCGCCAGCCTTGGCCTCCAAAGTGCTTGGATTACAGGTGTGAGCCCCCACGCCCGGCCGGTGTATATCTTTTTATCAAAACTCAGAACTCTATATCTAAAAAGAGTGGATTGACCAGGTGCAGTGGCTCACACTTGTAATCCCAGCACTTTGGGAGGCCAAGATGGGTGAATCACCTGTTGGGAGTTCAAGACCAGCCTGACCAACATGGAGAAACCCTGTCTCTACTAAAAATACAAAATTAGCTAGGCATTGGTGGTGCATGCCTGTAATCCTAACTACTTGGGAAGCTGAGGCAGGAGAATCACTTGAACCCGAAGACAGAGGTTGCAGTGAGCCTAGATTGTGCCATTGTACTCCAGCCTGGGCAACAAGAGCGAAACTCCATCTGAAAAAAAAAAAAAAAAAGTGAATTTTGGCCAGTTGCGATGGCTCATGCCTGTAATCCTAGCACTTCAGGAGGCCGAGGTGGGAGGATCACTTGAGCCCAGGAGTTTGAGACCAGCTAGGCAACACAGGGAGACCCCATCTCTACAAAAGTAAAAATTAAAAATTAGGCATGGTGGTACACATCTGTGGTCCCAAATACTTGGGAGGCTGAGGTGGGAGGATCACTTGGGCCTGGGAGGGAGAAGCTGCAGTGAGTCATGATGGTGCCTCTGCACTCCAGCCTGGGTAACGGAGTGAGGCTTTGTCTCAAAAAAACAAAGTGAATTTTACTACATGTAAATTATACCTCGATAAACCTGACTTAACAAAATAATCAAATTAGGGGTGGGAGGAGAGGGGGTGCAGGTATGAATGCAACAAGAATGACAGAGGTCATGCCTGTAGTCCCAGCTACTTGAAAGGCTGAGGTGGAGGAGTTTGAGTCTAGCCTGGGCAACACAGTGAGACTTCATCTCAAAACAAACAGAAAAGGAATGGCAGAATGTTGATGACTATTGAAGATCAGTGGTGAGTACACTATGGTTTGTTATACTCTTTTTTTTTTTTTTTTTGAGACAGAGTCTCACTCTGTCGCCCAGGCTGGAGAGCAGTGGCATGATCTCAGCTCATTGCAACCTCTGCCTCCTGGGTTCAGGCGATTCTCCTGGCTCAGCCGCTTGAGTAGCTGGGATTACAGGCGCCCGCCACTACACCCGGCTAATTTTTGTATTTTTAGTAGAGACAGGGTTTCACCATACTGGCCAGGCTGGTCTCAAACTTCTGACCTCAAGTGATCCACCCACATTGGCCTCCCAAAGTGCTGAGATTACAGGCATGAGCTACCACCCCCGACCTTGGTTTATTATACTCTTATGTTTATTTTACATGTTTGAAGTTTTCCATATTAAATGTTTTTTATTTCAGTGGAATCTCTGTGTAATGGAAGCAAAGGTGCCAGAGTCAGTTGACTGTTCAGCCTCCCAGTATACTTTCTGCACATGAATAAATGGATGCCCATAGATTCTCAAACTGACCTTCTGCTTTTCACACACTTAAACTAGAACTTAAATAAACTATTTGCTCTGACATTTCTTGCAGATACTCTTCAGAATTTCTTACTCCCACTGATTTGTAACTCTCAAATTTGTAAATTTGTAAATTTTGCCCCATTTTGAGGCCTCCTTAATTCCCTCAGCTTGGGTATCCTCTCTCATTTAATATTTCTTCGTTTTTAAAGATGCCCTTTTCCTCACAATGGGCTCTTTGATATGTCAGTAAACCATGCAGGGCTTATTTTTCAAGTGGCTGTTCCCTTGGTCTGGTGCCATGCATTTATCACGGGCTTCCAATAAAGGACTTTTCAATAGAAATGGGCTCCTGGCTTTCTATGGGCTGTAACTTTTTAAACAATTCCTTTCATTCCCCCCCCTACTGCCCTCATTCTGTCCTGGTTTGCCTTTCAAAAACTGAGCAATCAAATGATGGATTTTGTCCCCTCCCTTTCCTGGTAACAGCCTGAATGTGTATTGTCACCACTGACCAAGTAGCTTACCCATGAGCACTCGCTGCCCCAGTGTGGTCACTGCGCAGACCCAATCCAGTCCACAGTATTCTGCAGTGCAGGTTCAAGTATTTCCCAAGCATCAGCATTCTTGGCTGTGTCAGTCCTCACCTCCATGTTGCTTTTAAGTTTTATTTTTAATTGACAAATAATAATTGTGTATGTTTATGGGGTATAATGTGATGTACATATTGCAGAATGATCAAATTAGGCTGATTAGCATATTCATTCCCTCAAATATTTATCGTTTCTTTGCGGTAAGGACATGTAAAATCCTCTCTTTTAGCTATTTTGAAATATACAATACAGTATTATTAACTATAGTCACTGTGCTACGCAATACTTATTTCCATCTAACTGAAACTTTGTACCCATTGACGAACATCTCCCCTTTCCCCCGTCCACTGTCCCCCTCCCTTTTTTTTTTTTTTTTTTTGAGTTGGAGTCTCACTTTGTCATACAGGTTGGAGTGCGGTGGCGCAATCTTGGCTCACTGCAACCTCCACCTCCCGGGTTCAAGCGATTCTCCTGCCTCAGCCTCCCAAGTAGCTGGGATTACAGGCGCCCGCCACCACGCCCAGCTATGTTTTGTATTTTTAGTAGAGATGGGGTTTCACCATGTTGGCCAGCGTGGTCTCAAACTCCTGACCTCAGGTGATCCACCTGCCTCGGCCTCCCAAAGTGCTAGGATTACAGGCGTGAGCCACTGCGTCCAGCCTTCCCTTCCCACCTTCATATTGTTCACTGGCTCATGATCACCTGTGGGATAAAATCCAAACTCTTCATGCCTGTTAGAATGGCTAAAATGAAAAGACTGGCCAGAACAAGTGCTGGTGAAGATGAGAAGCAACTGAAACTCACACACGGCTGGAGGGAGCATAGAATGCTGCTGCTACTTTGGAAAGCAGTTTGGCAGTTCCTTTAAATGTTAACCATAGAGTTACCACATGACCCAGCAACTTCACTCCTAGGTATATACCTAAGAGAACTGAAAACGTATGTCCACACAAAAGCTTGTACACAGATGTTCAAAACATTAGTCATAATAGCCAAGAACTGGAAACAACCCAAATCCCCCAAGTACAAGTAAATGGATAAGCAAATCGTGGTGTAGTCACACAATGCGGTGCTGCCCAGCACTAAGAAGGAACTACTGATACACGCAGCACCGATGTGTCTCAAAACAATGATGCCAAAATAAGCCAGGCTTTAAAAAATGCATACTGTATGATTCCATTTATATCAAACTCTAGAAAATGATAACTAGTCTATCCTGAAAATGACTAGCCTTGATGGGCCCACACTGCCTTGCAGGAGGCCCACCCATGCCGGGCACCAGGTAAGGAGTGTTCTTGTAACCTCCTCAAAAACAAGTCTCTTAGGTATCTTTTTTTTTTAGACAGAGTCTTGCTCTACCACTCAGGCTGGAGTGCAGTGGCGCAATTTCGGCTCACTGCAACCTCTGCCTCCTGGTTCAAGTGATTCTCCTGACTCAGCCTCCCGAGTAGCTGGGATTACAGGTGCGTACCGCCATGCCTGGCTAATTTTTTGTATTTTTCATAGAGACGGGGTTTCACCAGGCTGGCCAGGCTGGTCTCGAACTCCTGACCTCATAATCCACCCGCCTCGACCTCCCAAAGCGCTGGGATTACAGGCATGAGCCACCGTGCCTGGCCTCTTAGGGGATCATTTAAGCGGCTCTATCTTGTCTCCATGTATCTAACATACCTACATGATAGTTGCTTCCTGAAGGTCAGTTTATTAATCAAAGCAGAAGTGGTGCTTCAAAAGGGTCATGAGACGTAAAGTTGCTATTGACACTGGCTGCTCAAGGTGATTCTTTCAGGGAAGGAGATTTGTGCCCATATCAGGAAGTTTATGCTTAATTAGGAAAATGTATCTTCAGCCATCAGCTTCCAAAACCCCTTGAAAAACCCCTTAACAGTAGTAGTAGTGGTGGTTGGTATTATCAGATGAACCATTGGGCTGGTGGGTAGATTCAAGGCTACGGTGCACCTGGAGACCAACCCTGGAAGATGGGTTAAACCTCTTCAGAGCTTTCCCTGAGTGATGACTGGGTCCATGCAGCCACCCAGGTGGACCTCTCCTTGCCCCTTTAACCCACCTTCCCTAAATGACCTCCTCAGGCACCAGTAGTGGGACTTAAAATGTTCCTTTTTAGCTTTGCTTGAAAAAAGAAATAACTTGATGTTTTGACATCAGCTAGTTTCATAACCTGACACCACCTGACATCTTTATTTTTCCATAAAACTTTTTCAAGATGCCCCGACTAGTCTCACCTCTCCTCTGCCCTGCAAACACCTCTGGGCCACTTCAGCCTTCATTCATCTCCCTTGCCCTACACTTCCTTAGAATTCAGTCTGGATTTAATGATTTACCACTTACAGAATAGTTGTTGCTCTGGACTTTTTAATGCATAGCTTTGATTTTATTTTCCCAACTCGACTGTCAGGTGCTTAGGGGCAAATTTTGTTTCTCAGAGCTCTTATTAGCAATGAATACTTGAGCAGCTAATATTATTGATTAGAAGGGACATTTTAATCTACCAAGGTAGGGGACAGAGCTGGCAGGCACCAAGATCCACTTCTACCTGCATGTTTTCATTCACATGCTCTTTTATAGATTCCTCAGGTTTCCCCAGAGTCCATGGCTGATCTTGGAATATATATTATGGAACTAATTTGAATCATGAGGAAAGAAGTTGACAGAGTGCTAGCTGAAAAAGTGACATTTTAGGGCCAGAAAATCACTAAGGTTGTAGAGGAAACCCATTCACTAGCTGGCCTCAGTGGGAAACAGAAAGGCAGGAGCGACTAGCATTTCACAGTGGAATCCAGGTTAAACAATCACAAAGCGTGTGAACACGGGCAAACCACTTGACATCACTCCAGCCAGCAGAAAAATTGGATAAAAAGCAATCTTTGAAGTGAGCCAAGGCCATGCTGAAACAAGCTTCCCCAAAACAGCTTCTTTCTGCCAAAGCAAGCTTCTATTTTATTGGTGGCTCAGATTCCAAAGCTCACTTCCCAGGACTAATACTTAAGTGCAAGTTGCTATCAGCTGCCACCTCGTGGTCTACATTACAACTGCCTATCAATACCGAAGGTGGTTTAAAATTCTCGTCTGTGTAGTTTAGAATTATCATCCATCTCATTTGACCAATTCTTTTGAGACTGGGTCTCATAATGGATGGTTTTGAACTCCTGGGCTCAAGTGATCCTTCTACGTCAGCCTCCTGAGTAGCTGGGACTACAGGTGTGTACCACAGTGCTCAGCTTCATGAGACCAGTGATTGTTTTTTGACAGTCTTGATCTGTAGCCCAGGCTGGAGTGCAGTGGCATGGATTTTGGCTCACTGCAACCTCCACCTCCTGGGCTCAAGCGATTCTCCTGACTCCACCTTCCCAAGTAGCTGGGACTACAGGTGAGCACCATCATGCATGGCTAATTTTCGTATTTTTTTGTGGAGACAGGGTTTCACTGTTACCCATGCTGATCTCTAACTCCTGGACTCAAGTGATCTGCCTGCCTTGGCCTCCCAAAGTGCTGGGATTAAAGGTGTGAACCACCGTGCCAGGCCCCATTTAACCAATTATCATCCATTTCTATACAATGCTTGGCCCACAGTACTCCATAAATATGATTTCCAAGTCCCCAGAACACGTAAGATGCACTTCCAATTAGCTACCAGTTTTTCCAGACTGAAAAATATTACCTTGGGCCTGTCTTGAGCCATCGGTTGGTACAGAGCTATCTCAAATGCTTTCACCTCCTCCATCCCATAGCCTGTGTTTACTGCAGATAGTCACGGTGACTGATGTACAAGCCAAGGTTGGTGTCCTGCCCAGAAGTCTGCAGGACTGTCTCAGTTCTCACTGGGCTACTCCAAAGTTCCCTTCTGGCATTGCGCCAGGTGTATAGTATGTTTGCAGTCCCTCTCTGGCACCCATGCTAAGATTGCACTTGACCACCAGGAAACTGCACACACCTCTGGTCCATTTAGTCATGCCATAGAATGACAGATCACCACTTGGAGTGCAAGGAAAACTACAACTCTTACTCCTTCTTCAAGGAACCCTGGACACCAAAGATCCAACTGCCCAATATTCATTCCAATCACATTAAGACAAAAATATTGGCTAGGTGTGGTGGCTCATACCTGTAATCTCAGCACTTTGGGAGGCTGAGGCGGGGAGATCACCTGCCGGGAGTTCGAGACCAGCCTGACCAACATGGAGAAGCCCCGTTTCCACTAAAAACACAAAATTAGCAGGGCATGGTGGCGCATGCCTGTAATCCCAGCTACATGGGAGGCTGAGACAGGAGAATCACTTGAACCCTGGAGGCAGAGGCTGCGGTGAGCCAAGATCTCACCATCGCACTGTAGCCTGTGCAAGAGTAAAACTCCACCTAAAATAAAGAGTTTTCAGGTTACTTTCAAATGTTTTTGTGCTTTTTTTTTGGAGACATGGTTTGGCTATGTTGCCCAGGCTGGTCTCAAACTCCTAGCCTCAAGCAATCCTCCTGCCTCAGGCTTCAGAGTAGCTGTGACTATAGGCATTAGCCACTGTGAACAGCTGTTTTTGTGCATTGTTTTCTCCGTTGATTATTGTAAACAAACCCTGAGTCTTGAAGTCTTAAATATTGGCCTAAACATCATTCCTGTGCTTCTTCCCATAAATTGAAGAATTCCAAGTGTACCATTTTCCGTGGTTGTTACTTTCCATCCTCACTCCCCAGCACTTCTTATAGTTCCAGACAGCAGGCACAAATCACAACTCCAGGACAAACAGCAACTTTCCCACCTCACAGGGTTGAGGCAGCATGGCTCATCCAGAGAAGGGACCCAGTTTTCCAACTGCCTCCAAGGTGCAGCACTATATGGGACACCACTCTGCAGGGAGGCGCTGGCTAGAGAAAGCAGGGCACATGCCAAAGCCAAGTACAGCACAGCCGGTGTCACGCAGGATAATGACAGCTCCCCCAAACCAAGCCAGTACTGCCCCATTTACATTCTGCCCTTAAACCATTCCTGTTCAGGCTGCACAATGCAAACAAACTGGACACAAGATTAAGTTCTTTTAGCTGTAAATTTATTCAACGCGGCTGGGCGTGGTGGCTCACGCCTGTAATCCCAAGCACGTTGGAGGCCAAGGCGGGTGGATCACCTGAGGTCGGGAGTTCAAGACCAACCTGACCAACATGGTGAAACCTCGTCTAAAAAAAAAAAAAAAAAAAATTTATTCAACGCAAAATAATCCTCTCCATTTTACTGAGGTGGCTGACCACGTCCACGACCAAATCCGCCTCTCTGCAAGAGAAAGCACATGACATCAGCATGAGTAGCTCTGGTCTGACCTTTTGAGGTTTTGCTAACTTTCAGGCCTCATTATAGCTGCAGAGGCCCCCCAAATATAAATAGCTGGGACAGAGCTGAGTATAGGCCATAAATCCCAGCACTGCTCTTTACTGGATGTGGGGCCATATCTAATATCTAGGCCTGTTTCCTCATCGGTAAAGTGGGAATATGGCCGCCCACCCCATACTCATATGGAAGCATCCAGCACAGGACTGGACCATTTCTATTGTACATGCTTTCCTTTTTACAAATGACATATCTGAGAGCAATCATGTGCTGTGAGGACCTGCCATTGGACAAGTTATATGCCAGCACTGTGCCTGGATTAGCTAATCTCACAACTTAGTAGCTGTAATTATCACCTCCATTTTATAGATAGGGAAACTGAGGCAGAGGGGGAAACCTACCTAACATTACATCATCTGAAAAAAGATGAAGGATTTGATTAAATACCATCTTGGTTCCTAAGGCTACCCACCTTCCAATGTTTAGTTCAATCTCAAGCTTCAGTTCCCAAAACTATTTCAGGGGTTATACAACCATCATTAATGAAATAGAAAGTACCAGTAGGCCGCATGTACTGATTTGTGAGACTCATTTTAGTAATTTATATAGATACAAAAGTTTGCATGATGCATCTCAATGTAAAATGTATTTGGAATTTGGAAAAAAGCGTGAGGAGGGAAGCTAGCTGACACGACCCAGCCATACTGTACGACGTCCTCACAACCTGCAGAGTAACCAGACTGAGACCAGAAAAAGTGACTCATGGAAAACTAATAGGAAGATACTCACAAACTGGAATTCGGTTGCTGACCCAGCCCCCGCCTCGGCTTTCTTGTCGGCACCAGCTGGAAAGTGAAATACCGATTTAGAATCATCATATGATCGAATCTACTATAGAACAAGGGAAGACAACTCACCGACTCCAATCTTACAGGAAAAGCCATGTACCACCCCATTAAGTATACGCAAATTACACCAGTGGAGGGAAACACCTTCTGAGCCACCTTTGCCTCTCCTGGGGCGCCCGTCTCAGCCTTCCTTATATGTCACCCTTCAATACTCACAGCCCAAACTATCAAATCCTCCCTAAGGATTCCCCACTTCCTATCACACTGACTTGACTTACACACTTCAGAGCAGCATCTAGATGACAAAGGGAGTGTAATTAGCGGAAAAACTAAGATGTAAAGGCAACAAGTGCCCACAAAAGCAAAAAGCTGCTTTACCACCATGGGAGAGAAGTAGACAAGATGCTGTGCTGTCCTAAATGCCAGTCACAGTTCAAGTGGAGATGTGTGCAAAATTCACCAGTTTTCTTTTATTTATTTGAGACAGGGTCTCACTCTGTCACCCAGGGTGGAGTGCAGTACCCTGATCTCAGCTCACTACCACTTCTGCCTGCTGGGCTCAAGCTGGACGACAAGAGCTAATTTTTATATTTTCTGTAAAGACAGGGTTCTGCCATGTTGCACAGGCTGGTCCCAAACTCCTGAGCTCAAGTGATCTGCCTGCCTTGGCCTCCCAAAGTGATGGAATTACAGGCATGAGCCACTGTACCCGGCCAAGATTTCAAAGACTTAAGGAAAAAAAAAAGTAAAATATCTCACTACTGTTCATACTGATTTTATGTTAAATTAACACTTTTAGATATATATTTTTTGACAGTCTCACCAGGCACCAGGCTGGAGTGCAGTGGCGCGATCTCAGCTCACTGCAACCTCCATCTCCCGGGTTCAAGCAATTCTCCTGCCTCAGCCTCCCGAGTAGCTGGAACTACAGGTGTGCACCACCACACCCAGCCAACTTTTTGTATTTTTTTAGTAGAGACGGGGTTTCACCATGTTGGCCTGGATGGTCTTGATCTCTTGACTTCGTGATCTGCCCGCCTCGGCTTCCCAAAGTGCTGGGATTACAGGCGTGAGCCACTGAGCCCAGCCTAGATACTTTTTTTTAAAACTGATTTATTTATTTTGAGTTGGGTGTCTCACTGTTGCCCAGGCTGGAGTGTAGCAACAAGATCATAGCTCACTCTATCTCAAACTCCTGGGCTCAAAACAATCCTCTGGCTTTAGCCTCCCAAGTCGCTGGGACTTTAGGCACGTACCACCATTCCCAGCTCACTTTTACACATATTTGATCAAATAAAAGACATTGTTAGTACTCAAATAACCTATCTCCACTTGCTTTTTCTAGCATGGCTACCAGGAAATTTTGTACTACATCTATGGCTCACATTGGGCACAAGGATGGGGGAGGAAGAAAGCAAATGCCAATAACAAATATGGGTTTAGGAATCGTTAAATCTCTTTTGAGACAGGGTCTTGCTCTGTTACCCAGGCTGGAGTAGGCTACCGTGCCCGGCCCATAATCGTTACACTTCCAACATGAGCAATCATGAGCTTCCTCTGAACCAAGGGCTAGTGAAGTTCATTCCTTCTACTCTGTATGGTACTCTTGTCAAGTGGTCACTTCTCCAAAAGATGACAAGAAGAAGGGAAGAGGGGTAGAAGTTAGTAAAAACTCTTCTTGTACACCCTGCTTTTGTATCACAATCAACAGTGAGTGACGTTAAAAACAAGTTGAGTCCTATTATTCCTTTGCAAAAATACCAAAGGCTCCTCATCTTGAGGAGGAGCCTCAAGAACTCAAAAAACTGAAGAGTTTTTTTCTTTTTTTTTTTTGAGACAGTTTTCCTCTGTCACCTACGTTGGATTGCAATGGTGTGATCTCAGTTCACTGTAACCTCTACCTTCCAGGTTTAAGCTAAGTAGCTGGGACTACAGGTGTCCACCATCACACCGCCTAATTTTATTTATTTATTTTTATTTATTTTATTTTTTTAAGGATGGGGTTTCACCATGTTGGTCAGGCTGGTCTTGAACTCCCGACCTCAAGATGATCCGCCTGCCTTGGCCTCCCAAAGTGCTTGGATTACAGGCACGAGCCACTGTACCCAGCCACCGCCTAATTTTTGTATTTTTAGTAAAGATGGGGTTTCACCATGTTGGCCAGACTGGTCTTGAACTCCTGACCTCAAGTAATCTGCTTTGACCTCCCCAAAGTGCTGGGTTTACAGATGCGAGCCACTGAGCCTGGCCTGGGTTTTGTGTTTAAAAAAATTCCAACCCTAACTCAGAAGGCTTTCCTCCTAATTCCCATCTATGAAATCACTGCATAAGGAAAGCAGCACAAAGGATTCTTCTAGCTGTTCTGATGATCTGCAGTGAAACCAGCAAACTTTCCTGGTCATTGTATCATCATCAAGGGCTGAGCCCCCAGCCAGAGCCAGCTGTGAGAATCCAGACATCCCCCAACGCCCCTAATATAGGTGATGCATTTACTCACGTGGCACAGCACTCCGTCTGTAGGTATCTCTGTCAGCTTCTCCTCTTGTGAGTCTTGCAGGTCGCTCACCCTCCAGACCTATGTAAATCAAACCACACTGTGAACACAGGGCAATGTGGGAATTCTGTCCCTTAAAGCCAAGAAAACTGGCATTGTCTCCGTTTTCACTCAGCAACCACTTGGTTAAGATGGGTTAATAGGGACACGAACCCCTTAAACCGACAATGTCAGCTAGAAACAATTATTTCTCCACAGAAACTTATCATTGACAATCTCGTTCCTCAAAGACCTAGAAAACTCACATCTCAGTTAAAATGCCACCAATCTGCAAAAAAAGGCTTCCATTTTGTTTCAACATAAAACCATTTTTCAATTATTTGACAAATCTAGATAAGCAGCTATTTCTATGAACATCTAAAAAGCCAAAATTTTGAACCTGATGCATGTAAGTGGAAAACTTAGGCATCATAAGCTCGAAGTCCCAACTCCAATATTAAGTGCATAATCTATGGGCTACGAAGAATCTGTTAGTTCCTCTTGAGCCTCTTCACATACCTGTTAGGCTGTGGGATATATATTAAGGCAAACTTTATTATTTATTATCTTTTTTTTTGAGACAGAGTCTTGCTCTGTCACCCAGGCTGGAGTGCAGTGGCACAATCTTGGCTCAACACAATCTCTGCCTCCTGGGTTCAAGCAATTCTCTCACCTCAGCCTCCCGATTAGGTGGGATTACAGGTATGTGCCACCAAACTCAGCTAAGTTTTGTATTTTTAGTAGAAAGTGGGTTTTACCACGTTGGCCAGGCTGGTCTCGAACTCCTGACCTTAACTGATCTACCTGCCTTGACCTCCCAAGTGCTGGGATTACAGGTGTGACCCACCACACCCTGTTTAAGGCACAAACTTTAAGAACTACCTTAAAAATATTATAAACACCCAGGCTCAGTGGCTCATGCCTGTAATTCCAGCACTCTGGAAGGCCGAGGCAGGTGGATCACTTGAGGCTGGGAGTTCAAGACCAGCCTGGTCAACATGCTGAAACCCTGTATCTACTAAAAATACAAAAATTAGCCGGGCGTGGTGGTGCCTGCCTGTGATCCCAGCCACTCAGGAGGCTGAGGCAGGAGAATCACGTGAATCCAGGAGGAGGAGGAGGTTGTAGTCAACTGGGTGCACTCCAGCCTAGGCAACAGAGTAAGACTCTGTCTCAACAACCACAACAGCAACAACAACAACAACAAAAACCTCATAAACACAGTAAGTAACCGTTTAATCTAGTATTTTCTCTACCCAGTTACCTTGGAACTTACTAGATTAAACGGTTCATATTTTATGATTAGATTATGAACTGTTTCCTGTTTTGTTGTTTTTTTTGAGACAGGGTCTTGCTCTGTCACCCAGGCTGAGTGCAATGGCCACAATCACAGCTCAATGCACCCTGAAGTTCCTAGGTTGAAGGACAGGTGTGCACCACCATGCCTGGCTAATGATTTTTTTGTAGAGATGGGGTCTCACTACGCTGCCCTGGCTAGCATCAAACTCCTGGACTCGAGCAGTCCTGCCTTGGCCTCCCAAAGTGCTGGGATTATAGAAATGAGCCACTGCACTCAGGCAGAATGAAATGCTTTTAAAGCAGAAATAAATTAACATGTAGTGAGTGGCAAAAATAAATGTCAGGCCCAACTAAATCAGAACATACCAAGTACGGATAGGCACTGTTATTTCTGTCCCCAGGTGATTCCATGATGTAGCACAGAACTTTTGCTAAAAAGGTACATTACAGGCTGGGAGCAGCGGCTCATGCCTATAATCCTAGCACTCTGTTTGGGAGGCTGAGGCGGGCGGATCACCTGAGGTCAGGAGTTCGAGCCCAGCCTGACCAACATGGTGAAACCCCATGTCTACTAAAAATACAAAATTAGCCGGCAGGCGCCTATAATCCCAGTCTCAGCAGGCTGAGACAGAATTGCTCGAACCTGGGAGGCGGAGGTTGCACTAAGCAGAGATCTAACCACTGTACTCCAGCCTGGGCAACAGGGTGAGACTCCATCTCAAAAAATAAAAATACATTATGTCTACCTAACCACCAGAATTCATTGGGGAGCTTTCACAACAAACAAATTCCTGAGCTCCATAAACTAACTCTCCAGGGGAACATGGACCCTCTGATGACGTTTAGGAATCTGTGCATTTGTCACCCCAATCCATGCTCTCTGCAGCTCCTACAAAGTTTTATAACAAAGAACCATAACCCCTGGGAGTGGGGGGACCACCAGTTGCCCAAGGAGGGAGCAGATCAAAACTCCCGTGCTGATCAGTAGTGGGACTGTGCCTGTGAATAGCCACTGCACTCCAGCCTGGGCAACATAGTGAGACCCTGTCTCTTAAAAAAAAAAAAAAAAAGAAAAAAGAAAAGAAAAAAAAAGAACCATAACCTAGACAAAATGCAGGTTGGGTGCAGTGGCTCACCACTGCACTCCAGCCTGGACAAGAGAGCAAACCTCTGTCTCAAAAAAAAAAAAAAAAAGAGCCAGCAATGATCTCAAGAATCAGAAGATAATTTCCTCACACCACACACAAGTGCATTTCCTTTCACACTGTAGTATACACTATTGGTTCTCCATTCCACTTTTTAAAATTTTTGCCCTGTTGGCAAGAAAACTACAAAACTCTTGTTTCTTTCAAGGTGGTAAATAGCTTTGCTTTGGACTTCTTGGGGATAGTACAACTGATTCTGCTGGAAAAGTTACTCTGTATCTGGATGTTTGTATGGGTGTGGGTGAAGAAAGTGACAGACTAGGCCAGGTGTACTCACACCTGTAATCCCAGCACTTTGGGAGGCCAAGGTGGGCGGATCACCTGAGGTGGGGAGTTTGAGACCAGCCTGACCAACATGGAGAAACCCCGTCTTAAAAAAGAAAGAAAGAAAGCGACAGACTATTTGTGCTTAACACCATCTCATAGATGGCCTGAAGAACTGAGTCTAGCTCTAGTCCAGGTCCCAAGCCATGGGCCAAAGGTTCTAGCACTTGACCAGATTCCTGCAGGCCAGAGCCCTCTAAAGCTGACACCAGCTAAGAATGCTTCTGTCCCTTACACAAAACTATTCTTAAATAGCTAGAGGCATTTGTTTGGGCATCATACCTTTAGGCCGAGGCCTGCCTGTCTCTGGACGGCTGCGGCGTAGGGTGGCAGGCACGATCTCTGGGGGCAGATGGAGGTAATCACGGAGATACTGGATACCCTCATTGGTAAGGTACCAGTAGAAATGTCTCCCAGGCAAACTGTTCCTTCACGTAGCCTCGGGACTTGAGAGACTGCAAGGCAGAAAACTACTGTTAAGGCCTAACTAGAAGCTTGGATCATCCTACACAAGTCTTCAGTCCCTGCCCTTCAAGTTAGCAAGCAGCTCCAGCAGTCCTGACCTCCCCTTTGGAACTTGCCTTAACATTAAGGGAAGATCCCGCCATCCCACCTCATCCCATGTCATCCCCCAGCCTTCCTCCTCACCCTCCTACCTGCATGGCCTTCATGACATGAAGGTTGGGCACGTTCTTGTCTGCCAGCTCCGGGTGCTTAGGCATGTGGACATCCTTCTTGGCCACCATGACTCCCCTCCTTAAAAAGGAGCTCATAAATGGCAATCCGGTTCTTCTTAGGCATCAACATCTGCAAGAAGGAGACGACTGTCAAGAGCACTTCTGAGTAATGTGGCCAGGGCCCAGTAATCAAGTTTGTGACCCTCAAGTGACCACACAAAACCATAGAAAGCATGCCGGTGTAGGGACTACAGGCTGCCAAACAGATTCGGCAGAGACCAGCTCCGTCCCTCCACACCCCCAAAAACAGTTCATGTGGAAAACTTGCCAATACGTTAAAACAAAAGCAGGAGAGGGGTGCACATTCGCGCCAAACTTCCCTAAGTTCTCACAATCACAGAGGTCAATGGGAGGGAGGGCAAGAGGCGCAGACCCTGTATTATCCGGAGCAGTCGGAGGCCATCAGCGACTGCACTCACCACGGAATCGCGCAGCTTACCATAAGGTGTGTAGGCAAGGCCCGGAGGAGTAAAGCCCCCGCTTCTTGAAGACGACAGACCCCACACCGAAGGGCTAAGGCCTTCGCACCCTCGTTTCCTACCAACCACTCCTCCCCCCAAACTAGAACTCCAGGGCCAAGCATGGAGGCAGTAGGGGGAGTCCTGTCCCCAAGGAAAAAGCGTGTCGGCGAGACACTGTGTCTCTAATCTCGTCTGGCTCGCCTCCGCCACACACTGGCTTCATCCACCCCTCCTCCCTCGGACAATCTTCGCCTACCAGCGGTCCCCCTACCCCATAAAATAGGCCTGCAGCCCCTATCGCTACTCAGAAATGGGTGTGTGGGGAGTGGGACAGAGGCCCCTTGCCTGCACCTTGGGGAGGAGCAGCCGCTAAGGCGGCAGGATGGCCCGGATGGGGGCCGATGGAACTCGAACTCCACAGAAACTTACCGTGGCTGCTGTAGGGTCCCGGGCCGGGGCTGGAAAAGAAGGAGCATGCGCGGCGCTGCGTCTCTTCCGGGCTGGCGTAGGCCCGCCCCCCGCCAGGACCCGCGAGGAGCCTGGGGCGGCCTCGGCGGTGCCTGAGAGACTGGCTGCTCTGACCGCAGAGCCTGACCGCCTGAGGGACGCACGCCCGCATGAGGAAACCGCCACCCGGAACTTCTGAGCTTGCGTGCTTTATCAGTACAAGGTCACTTATTTTGGGCCTTCCCTTTAGGAACGCTTCTTTTTTACCGTCCAAAATGAAATTTATTATGGAAGTGATAAAGCATAGAAAGAGAGAGAACATACAAATCAGATAACAATAAAAGACTGGAAACATAATCCCATCAACCAAAGAGAATGGCTATTAATATTTTCGTATACATTTTTCCAAACTCATAGGCACTCACACAAATATATATATATTTTTTTGAGACGGAGTTTTGCTCTTGTTGCCCAGGCTGGAGTGCAATGGTGAGCTCTCTGCTCACCGCAACCTCCGCCTCCCGAGTTCAAGCGATTCTCCTGCCTCAGACTCCCAAACTGCTGGGATTACAGGCATGCGCCACCAAGCCCGGCTAATGTTTTGTATTTTTAGTAGAGACGGGGTTTCTCCATGTTGGTCAGGCTGGTCTCGAACCCCCGACCTCTGCTGATCTGCCCACCTTGGCCTCCCAAAGTGCTGGGTTTACAGACGTTAGCCACCGCGCCCGGCCTATATATATTTTTTTTAATCAAAAAAAAAATAGAATGTTGGCACAGCATTTTGGCAGGCTGAGGAAGGAGGAATGTTTGAGCCCAGGAGGTCCAGACCAGCCTGGCAACAATGAGACTTCATCTCTACAATTTTTTATTTTATTTTTTTTTTTGAGAGGGAGTCTCGCCCTATCACCCAGGCTGGAGTGCTGTGCTGCGATCTCGGCTCACTGCAACCTCTGCCTCCCGGGTTCAAGCAATTCTCCTGCCTCAGCCTCCCAAGTAGCTGGGATTACAGGTGCATGCCACCACACCCGGCTAATTTTTTGTAGTTTTAGTAGAGATGGGGTTTCACCGTGTTAGCCAGGATGGTCTTGATCTCCTGACCTCGTGATCCACCTGCCTCGGCCTCCCAAAGTGCTGGGGTTGCAGGCGTGAGCCACTGCACTGGCCAATTTTTTGTTTTGTTTTTTTAAATTGGCTATGGTGGTGCACGTTTGTATTCCCGGCTATTCAGGAGGCTAAGGCGGGAGGATTGCTTGAGCCCTGGACGTGGAGGCTACAGTGAGCCGTGTTCTGCCCCTGCAGTCCAGCCTGGGTGACAGAATGAGACTCTGGCTCTATTAAAAAAAGAAAAGAAAGAAAAGAAAAGTGGACCGGGCACAGTGACTCAGGCCTGGCTAATTTTTTGTATTTTTAGTAGAGACAGAGTTTCACCATGTTAGCCAGGCTGGTCTAGAACTCCTGACTTTGGGTGATCCTCCCGCCTCAGCCTCCCAAAATGCTGGGGTACATTTGCCTGGCTAATTTTTTTTTTTTTTTTTTGGTAGAGACAAGGTTTCGCCATGTTAGCCACGCTCGTCTTGAACTCTTGAGCTCAATCGATCTGCCCGCCTCGGCCTCCCAAAGTACTGAAATTACAGGGGTTAGCCACCGTGCTCAGTCGACTTCATTTTTTATGTTTTCATCTTTTATCCTCCTGGAACGTTCTCTGATGTAAAACATTTTCCCTCCAAAGGGTTAGCCAGTATCTCAACACCATTTCCCCAGTGAGCTATGCTTCTATTTATCTGAAAGACCACTAAATTGTTTATGAGAGATGAATTCAGTTTTAGATTTTGTTGCATTTGAGATTCCTTTGAGACACACTGGTGCAAATGCACAGTTTAATTTTGGATGAAGGGTTCTGAATGTGTCCTGTGGAAGAGAGCTGGGTCAGATGAGGGAAGGGTGTCATCTAAGACCCTGTGAGGTTCTGAGGTCACCTAGAGAGGATGAGGAGTGAGGAGGGGACAAGAGAACTCCACAGCACTGCCCAGTCACCCTGGAATGATAGCGTTGCCTTGCTGCCACCATCCTGGACGGCACCTCCCCGAGATCAGGGACCATGCCTTCCCCCTATCTCGGTGTCCTTTCCAGCATTTAGCATGATGTCTCACATGTTAGTTTATAAATGTTTCAAAATTAACAGTAACCGCATGGTGAGTGGAGGAAACAAGAGACTTTGAGTAAGGAAGGAAGTGAATAATACTATCTCTGCCATTACCAAAGCCTTCTGAGATGCCAGTGCCTCATGGTGGCTCACGCCTGTAATCCCAGTACTTTGAGCGGCCAAGGCAGGTGGATTGCCTGAGCTCAGGAGTTCGAGACCAGCCTGGGCAACATGGTGAAACTAATATACAAAAAGTAGCCAGGCATGGCGGCGTGCGCCTGTAATCCCAGCTACTCGGGAGGCTGAACAGGAGAATCGCTTGAACCTGGGAGACACAGGTTGTAGTGAGCCAAGATCGCACCACTGCACTCCAGCCTGGTGACAGAGCGAGACTCCATCCACCAAAAAAACCCTGATGCCTTTCTGAGGTCGACGTGCGGTCCAGCTTCACCTTGGTCACCATGACCTAACCAGGCTGGCTGCCTTTCAGCTCAAGCTCCTTCCTGCATCAGGGCCTTTCAGAGGCCCTGTTCCCCCTTCCCAGTTCATCCCAGTTCTCTGTAGGTTTCAAGCATCACCTCCTCACTCCCCATTATTTTCTGTCGCCTTGGGCTGATCATTTTCTCCACAGCTCTCAGCACATGACAGAGGTATTCGTTGCACATGACAGAGGTATTTGTTGCTTGTCGAGGGGTCCCTGTGTGCTCATGTCCCCATTCAGCCCCATCATCTGGCCCAGGGCTAACTGCGGAATGGAATTCGGCAAACTCCATGAGGTTTAGAGACATGGATGTTTCTTGCCTGACATCACGGAGTTAGAAGTGATGGAACTGGGCTCTGACTGGGGAGCCTGCAGCCTTCCCCGCGGCTCTAGGCTGTCCCTTTGCAATGAGGTCCTCCTGTGGGAGCCAGGGCCAGAGCCAGGGAGCCAGAGCCCAGGGTGTGGAGCAGGGAGAGGAGGGCTTACCCCTGCAGCCCACAGAATCCTCTGGAAGGCTTTTAAAACTTCATTCACCCAGGCCACACCCCTGACTGATGTCAGATACCTTGGGATGGGGCCCAGGCGTCAGTATTTTACTTTTTATTTTTTTCTTGGTGTATAACATAGATATTGGAAAGTGCACAGATCTTTAGGTTACTACTCAATGCATTTTTTTCTTTTTTTATTTTAAGTCTCAGGAGATCTGAAAAGTTAGATGCAATTTCTCTCTTTTTTTTTTTTGAGACAGAGTCTTGCTTTGTCACCCAGGCTGGAGTGCAATGGGGTGATCTTGGCTCACTGCAACCTCTGCCTCCTGGGTTCAAGTGATTCTCCTGCCTCGGCATTCTTAGTAGCTGGGATTATAGGCATGCGCCACCACGACCGGCTAATTTTTGTATTTTCAGTGTAGACAGGGTTTCACCATGTTGACCACGCCAGTCTTGAACTCCAGACCTCAGGTGATTCACCCACCTCGGCCTCCCAAAGTGCTGGGATTACAGGCATGAGCCACCACACCTGGCCAACTTAATGCATTTTTACATGTATGTATGTGTGTGTATAAATTGATGTTAATTACCATCCGGACCAAGATATAGAATACGGCCAATACTCCAAGAATCTCCTGTGCGGACAGTCCCCCCACCTGCATTCCCAGGTGCACATATTCTGACCCACATAACCACAGTGTACATTGGTGTCCATGACCTGCCCCTCCCCTCTCGGTGAGGATCATGCATGTAGGTAGGTAATTTTTGCTGCTGAGCCATGTTCTACTGTAAAGCTTACCGTAGTTTGTTTATCCATTCACCAGCTGACGGACATTTCTGTTTTTCCAGTGTTTAGCTCTTTATAACTAAAGCTGCTAAGAATGTTCTTGTGTATGGCTTTTGGTGGACATAGGTATTGAGCAGCAGCTGTTTTCTCTTTTTTTTCTTTTCCTTTTTTTTGAGAGATGGAGTCTTGCTCCGTCGCCCAGGCTGGAGTGCAGTGGCGCGATCTTGGCTGTTGCCTGCTGGGTTCAAGAAATTCTCCTGCATCAGCTTTCCAAGTAGCCAGAATTACAGACATGTGCCACCACATTAATTTTTGTATTTATTTTTTAGTAAATACAGGGTTTCGCTATATTTGGCCAGGCCGGTCTCGAACTCCTGACCTCAGGTGATCCGCCCCCTTCTTGGCCTCCCAAAGTGCTGGGATTACAGGCATAAGCCACCGTGCCTGGCCTTTTCTTTCTTTCTTTTTTTCTGAGGCAGAGTCTCCCTCTTTGCCCAGACTGGAGTGCGGTGGTGTGATCACAGCTTACTGCAGTCTTGACCTTCTGGGCTCAAACAATCCTTCCTACCTTAGCCTCCCAAGCAGCTGGGACTACAGATATGCACCACCATGCCCAGCTAGTTTTTAAACTTTTGTGTAGTGACACAAGGGGCATGGGGTGGGTCTCACTATGTTGCCTAGGCTGGTCTTGAACTCCTGGGCTCATGTGATTCTCCCACTTCAGCCTCCAAAAGTGGGATTATAGGTGTGAGCCACGGCACGCGGCCTAAATGACTATTTCTAAAGCAGCCAAAGTTGTGAACCAGTTACTTTGAGGAACATATGAACACCAAGAGAAGCCAGGGTTTAGGTCCCCAGGGACCCTGGGGGTCTCCTCAGATTGCAAAAGAGTAAACTGTGGTTTCTAAAGATTTTCAAGTTGCAATTCCTTGTTTTGAGATTCCTGGGTCTTTCATAAAATCTCTGACGTCACCGCAGGAGTGGAGGAAGACCTATGGGAGCAATGCCCTCTGTGGCCAGCACTCTGGCCAGGAGATTTCTCTATTTCCCAGGCTCTGGGGATGGGCGGAGGATTCCAGTTCACGGCCCTGGTACAGTGATGCACTGGTTGTAACAGCAATAAACCAGACATTCCTCAAGAGACACCCTGGGCCTCACCTCTTCCCCATCTCCTGGTGCCGCACCCAAAATAGCTTCCTAATCCTGTAGAATATTATCTCTTCCCACTCATGCAGAAACCCATTCAAAGAGCCATCTGTGCCGCGAATCTTCATCTGTAGCTCGCATGACATATGTCAGTTTGTGGATGTAGGTATAGATGGCTGCTGATACATTCCCGGGGACACACACACACACACACACAACTTGATGCCATGGGCCGAAGGCCTGTTTTCTCCTCTAAATGGCACCTGCTCCCCCTCCATATGGGACATCCCCTTCCCCTTCCATGAGCCACCTCTTTTCCTATCATGGTTTGGAGCAGCTCCTCTGACCTCACCTTTCTGGTGCTGCTGTGATTATTTTCCTGAATGATTTGATTATGACCAGCGAGAAAGTGAAAACAGAGTTCAGGGAATGTCACATATTTATAGCCTGTTGGATCTGCTGCCTTTGGACCTCGCTCTTTAGGAGCTGATCCACCTTGCTGTGGAGGTGGTCCACGTTGGAGGCCATCCACGGTGCTGTTAAGGTCTGGCTCATCCATCATTACCTATAAACCTCCGAGCGTTTCTCCTGCTTCTTATATTCTTTTTAACTGTCTTTTCGTTTGAGACATACAATTATTATTATTTTGTTATTTGTGTTTCTTTGAGCATTTATCCTACTTCTTTTATTCTTTTTTAACTGTCTTTTAAGATATACAATTATTATTATTATTATTTTTGAGACAGAGTTTCACTCGTGTTGCCCAGGCTGGAGTGCAGAGGCATGATCTCGGCTCACTGCAAGCTCAGCCTCCTGGGTTCAAGCAATTCTCCCACCTCGGCCTCCTGAGTAGCTGGGATTACAGGTGCATGCCACCACACCCAGGTAATTTTTGCACTTTTAATAGAGACAGGGTTTCACCATGTTGGTCAGGCTGTTCTCAAACTCCAGACCTCGTGATTCGCCCACCTCAGCCTCTCAAAGTGTTGGGATTACAGGCGTGAGCCATTGTGCCTGGCCAGTATTTTTTTTTTTTTTAGTAGAGATGAGGCTTCACCTTGTTGGCCAGGCTGGTCTTGAACTCCTGACCTCAGGTGATCTGCCTGCCTCGGCCACCCAAAGTGCTGGAATTACAGGTGTGAGCCACTGCTCCCAGCGTATTTTGTTGTATGTTTGTTTGTTTTGAGACAGAGTCTCACTCTGTCACCGGTCATACTGGAGTGCAGTGGTGAGATCTCAGTTCACTACCACCTCCGCCTCCCGGGTTCAAGTGATTCTCCTGCCCCAGTCTCCCCAGTAGCTGGGATAACAGGCACACGCCACCACACCCGGCTAATTTTTGCATTTTTAGTAGAGATAGGGTTTCGCCATATTGGCCAGGCTGGTCTGGAACTCCTGAACTTGTGATCCACCCATCTTGGCCTTCCAAAGTGCTGGGATTACAGGCGTGAGCCATGGCTCCGCGCCAAGCTTAGTGAACTTTTATAAGGCAGACACCCTTGTAGTCACCACCCATGTGAAGAACGAGAACTTTGCCATTCCCCAACTTGCCCCCATAGAAGCCCTTCCCCTGCCGCATCCCAACTGTAGTCCCTGGCTTCCTCCACCGGTGAGCCCACCATCTGGACTCATGGGACTCACTTCCAGGAGGTTCATCACCCAAGAGTGCATCTCTAGACACCATACTTCGGTCTTACCCACTTTAAAAACAACTTTATTACGGTATAATTTACATCTAATAAAATTCATCCATTTTAAGGGCACAATTTTGATGAGTTTGAAAAGTGTATACAACCATGCAACAATCCTGACACAAGAACATTTCTCTCACTCCCCGAATTCCCTCGTACCCCTTTATACCCACTCCCGCTCCCCCAGTCCTGGGCGGGCAACCACTAATTTGCTTTTTGTTACTATAGATCAGATTTCCCCTTTCCAAAATTTCATGTAAATAAAACCATGTTGTATTCTTTTCTGGGTACAGCTTCTTTCAGTAATGCTTGTGGAATTTATCCCTGTTCAGTATTTCCTTCCTTTTCATTGCTGGGAAGTATTCCACTGAATGAATATACCAAAATTGTTTATGCATTCTTCTTTTGATGGACATTTGAGTTGCTATCCATTTTTGGCTATCACAAATAAAGCTGCTCAAGCATTGGCGTACAGGACATATGCTTTCATTTACTCGGGTGAATAAATACCTAGGAGTGGGATTGCTAGGCTGTATAGGAGATATATGCTAAAATTTGTACAAAACTGTCAAACTGTTTTCCAAAATGACTGTGTGTTCGGGAAAAACTCTCAAACTGAGTTTTTCTTCCACTCTTGGGCCCATACAACAATCAATATAGAAGACTTCCATGACCCCAAAATATATGCGGAGTTCTCCCCCACCAGCAAGCAAGAGATCAATTCTGCAGCACACATCAACTGGGTGCCAGTTCCCACACTGTCTGCCTGGAGATAGCGTCAGATTCCACAGATTTGGAGCTCAGTCCTCAAACACTACCCCCCCCCACCCCACCCTGCCAGCCCCCAGATACCAGTAGCAAGTCTGGGCCTCAGGAACTTCTGACCAACTGGCTTCAAGTTGGCGTTCCCACAATCCCATCTTTGAGGGCAATTACTTTGCTGAAGTAGCTCACACAACTCAGGGAAACATTTACTTATGTTAACTCATTTATTAATGTAAATAAAAAATACAGGCCGGTCGCGGTGGCTCATGCTTGTAATCCGAGCACTTTGACAGGCCAAGGTGGGCAGATCACCTGAGGTCAAGAGTTTGAGACCACCCTGGTCAACATAGTGAAATCTTGTCTCTACTAAAAATACGAAAAATAGCCCGGTGTGGTGGTATGCACCTGTAATCCCAGCTACTCAGGAGGCTGAGGTAGGAGAATCACTTGAGCCAGGGAGGCAGAGGTTGCAGTGAGCTGAGATCTTGCCATTGCACTCCAGCCTGGGTGACAAGAGCGAAACTCCATCTCAAAAAAAAACAAAAAAAAAAACCAAAAAGCTCCCCAACTAACTGAACAGACCTCTTCTGAGCTAAGGGGACCCAGAGAAACCTGAAGACTGAACTCCTGGCCAGGACTGGAAAGGATGTCACACATTTCTTCCTTTTAGAGTTTAGGCACAACTCACCAGCATCAACATGAAAATAGAGAAATAAGACTGACAGAACAGACTCTGGGCAGTAGGATACCAAAGTCCAACCTTACTCTGCTCTAGCATCATGGGACAAACAGCGACCCTAAAGGAAATAAAAATATTTTACCCAAAAATGTATTTCTTTGACATATTTTGAAATAGTTTTGCAGAGCCATCTTTTGTGGGGAAATTTGCATCTGTAGAGAATCTCCGTTAATGCAGCCAGGCTTCCCTCTTTAGGTCTTTCTGGGACTATGAGAGATTAAATTAGAGCCCGAGACATTTAAGTTCTGAAAAGAGCTTTACCATCTATTCTTTCTGAAAGGGGCTACCTATGAGGCTTCATCTATGTAACAAGAACTTTGGGCCCAGCCCTGTGAGTCACCGCAACCTCTACATCCTGGGTTCAATTGATTCTCCTGCTTCAGCCTCCGGAGTAGCTGGGATTACAAGCATGTGCCACCACACCCAACTAATTTTGTATTTTTAGTAGAGACAGTATTTCTTCATCTTGGTAAGGCTGTTCTCAAACTTCCAACCTCAGGTGATCCACCTGCTTCAGCCTCCCAAAGTGCTGAGATTACGGGCATGAGCCACCACACCTGGCCAGCTTTAACTCTTTCAACCAACTGCCAATCAGAAAATCTTTCAACTACCTAAGACCTGGAAGCCCATCGCTCCTTCAAGATATCCCACATCTTGTGGCTGAACCAATGTACACCTTCCATGTATTGATTTATAATTTTACCTACAATTCCTCTCTCCCTAAAATGTGTAAATCTACGCTAACCTGACCACCGCGGGTACACTTTCTCACTTTCCTCAGGCCGTGGGGAACAATCATATTGGCTCAGAATAAATCTCTTTAAAATACAGAGTCTGGTTTTCCAGTAGCATTATAAAGGCTACTTAAAAAGACACCAGTGAAGATATTTGATGGGGGAGGTATTGGGGGAAGGTGCACAGAGCTCCTGTGTCCTCCCCCAGGTATAGCAACCTTTAGGAACCTCCACGTGTTCAGCTATCCAGAACCTTTCTGAACCCTGTCATCTTGGGTTTTTTTTTTTTTTTTGTGACAGAGTCTCACTCTGTTGCCATGCTGGAGTGCAGGGCACGATCTTGGCTCACTGCAACCTCTGCCACCCGAGTTCAAGCGATCATTCTCCTGCCTCAGCCTCTGGAGGAGCTGGGATTATGGTGCCTGCCACCGCGCCCGGCTAATTTTTGTATTTTTAGTAGAGACGGGGTTTCACCATTTTGGTCAGGGTAGTCTTGAAATCCTGACCTCATGATCCACATGCCTCAGCATCCCAAAGTGCTGAGATTACTGGCGTGAGCCACCACACCCGCCCATCTTGGATTTTTATGGACAACCTTGTTGAAATGAAGGCCTCCAGGGTTTGGGTCGCTCTGGAATGAGAGTCCTAAATCACACAATAGGAAAGGCAGAGGAGGATTACAGCTCTGCCTTGGGGCAGGTGAAAGGAAGGCAGGAGAAAATCAAAGAGATTCTGTTTCCTGAGGCCTGCTCCTGAGGCCTACAGCACCCAGTATTATAACGAAAGACTGTAACAAGGGCTATAGGAGTTACAAGCCAGGAACCATCGAAGAAGCCAGTACATATTAATATATATATGTGAAATAACACCACACTGTGCCATTGTACATTCTCACCAGCAATATATAAGAGCTCCAGGACTAGGCATGGTGGCTGACACCTGTAATCCCAGCATTTTGGGAGGCTGAGGTGGGCAAGTCACCTGAGATCAGGAGATCAAGACCAGCCTGATCAACATAGTGAAACCCCGTCTCTACTAAAAATACAAAATTAGCCGGGTGTGGTGGCTAACCCTTGTAATCCCAGCTACTTGGGAGGCGGAGGCAGGAGAATTGCTTGAACCTGAGAGGCGGAGGTTGCAGTGAGCCAAGAAGCACCACTGCCCTCCAGCCTGAGCTAGAGTGAGACTCTCTCAAAAAGATAAAAAATTAAATTTACCATCTTAATCATGTTTAAGTCTTTCTTTTGTTCATTCTTTTCCTCTCTTTCTTTCTTTTTTTTCTTTCTCTCTCTCCTCCCTCCCCTCCCCCTCTCCCTACCTACCTTCCTTCCTTCCTCTTCCTTCCTCTCTCTCTCTCTTTCTCTTTTCTTTTTTTTTTGAGATGGAGTCTCGCTCTGTCTCTCAGGCTGGAGTACAGCGGCACGATGTCGGCTCACTGCAACCTCCACCTCCCAGGTTCAAACTATTCTCCTGCCTCAGCCTCCCAAGTAGCTAGGACTACAGGTGCCCGCCACCACACCCAGCTAATTTTTGTATTTTTATTAGAGACAAGGTTTCACCATGTTGACCAGGCTGGTCTTGAACTCCTGACCTTGTGATCTGCCTGCCTCGGCCTCCCAAAGTGCTAGGATTACAGGTGTGAGCCACCGCGCCTGGCCAGAGTTTTACATTTTGATCCAGTCTAATTTGTTATTTTTTATTATTGTGATTTTTTTTTTTTTTTTTTTTTGAGATAGGGCCTTACCCTCTGTTGCCCAGGCTGGGGTGCAGTGGCAAAATCACAGCTCACTGCAGCCTCAAACTCCCAGGGCTCAAGTGATCCTCCTCAGCCTCCCGAGTAGCTGGGACTACAGGCATACACCACCATGCCTAGCTAATTTTTAATTTTTTTTTGTAGAGACAGGATCTCACTAGGTTGCCTAGGCTAATTTAAAAAAAAATAATAATCCATGCTTTCCAAGTCCTAAGAAATCTTTGCCTACCCCAAGGTTACAAAGACTTTCTCCTATGTTTTCCTTTAGAGATTTCTTACTTTTAACTTTTATTCCACAATCCATTTCAAATTAAATTTTGTTTATGGTGTGAGGTAAGAATCAAGATTTTTTTTTTTGAAATGAGGTGTTGCTGTGTTGACCAAGGATTGCCTCAAACAACTGAGCTCAAGGGGTCCTCCAGCCTCAGCTTCCCACATAGCGCTGGCCACCATGCCCAGCTCAAAATTCTTGTTTCTAATGGATATCTAGGCTAGTGTGGTGGCTCATGCGTGTAATCCCAGCACTTTGGGAGGTCAAGGAGAGTGGATCACTTAATGTCAGGAGTTCAAGACCAGCCTGGCCAACATGGTGAAACCCCGCCTCTACTAAAAATACAAAAATTAGCCAGGAGTGGTGGCGCACACCTATAATCCCAGCTATTTGGGAAGCTGAGGCAGGAGAGTCGCTTGACCCTGGGAGGCAGAAGTTGCAATGAGTGGAGATGGTGCCACTGCACTCTAGCCTGGGCAATAAGAGCAAAACTCTGTCAAAAAAAAAAAAAGGATATCAATAAAAAGCAATAAAAACAAACAAAAAACAAACAAAAAAAGGATATCTAGTTCTTCCAGCATCTTTTGTTGAAAAGACATTGAATTACTATATTGAGTTAACTTGGCACCTTTGTTGAAAATCAATAGACCACAAACCATGAATTTGTGAATCTACTTCTTGGACTCTTCTGTTCCATTGATTTGTAGGTCTATCCTTACACAAATAGTACAGTTTTTTTTATTTTATTTTATTATTATTTTATTTTTTGTGCGGAGTCTCACTCTATTGCCCAGTCTGGAGTGCAATGGCGTGATCTTGGCTCACTGCAACTTCCACCTACCAGGTTCACCTCTCCTGCCTCAGCCTCCTGAGTAGCTGGGATTACAGGTGCCTGCCACCATGCCCAGCTTATTTTTGTATTTTTAGGAGAGACGGGGTTTCTTTCTGTTTTCTTTTCTTTTTTTTTTGTTTTTTGTTTTTTTGAGTCGGAATCTTGCTCCGCTGCCCAGGCTGGAGTGCAGTGGTGCAATCTCAGCCCACTGCAACCTCTAGAGGACAGGGTTTCACCATGTTGGTCAGGCTGGTCTTGAACTCCTGAACTCATGATCTGCCCACCTTGGCTTCCCAAAGTGCTGGGATTACAGGCGTGAGCCACCGCATGCGGCCGAATAGCACAGTTTCTTTTTTTCTTTTTTCTTTTTTTTTTAAACTTTCTTCTTGAATACCAACCGAATAGTACAGTTTCTTAACACTAACTTTACAGAAAGTCTTGAAATCAGGTGGTATAAGCCTTCCAACTTTGTTATTATTATTATTTTTTATTTGTTTGTTTTTTGAGATGGAGTTTCACTCCTGTTGTCCAGGCTGGAGGACAGTGGCGCGATCTCAGCTCCCCGCTACATGGCCCTCCCCGGAGGCTGGTCACGGCATGGCTATTTGCTTCTTCAAGACAAGCAGGAGCATCTCTCCACACTGTTGGTCAAGATGAAATCTATAAAAAACCATGAGCACGTGAGTGACATCCCATCCCATTTGCCCTACTCTATGGGCCAGGAGCAACTCACAGGTCCTGCCCACACTCAAGAGGAAGGGATTACACTGGGCAGGACTCACTGGGGGTAAGTTAGGGTGTGTTGGCCACACCCTCCATACCCTTCATTCTTTACAACAAATTTGTCAAAGTACCTGGGCTGTATAACCTGTAGAGTTTCCTACAGTCTGGATTTTGCTAATTGTATGCTCATGGTGCAATTCAGCATGTTCCTCTCTTCTCTGCATTTCTGGTGAATTGGCAACTGGACACAGATAATTGATCAGGCTCAGGTTGAATCCTGTTAGCAATATTTTAGATGATGGAGTGTGTGGTCTTCACTCAGGAGGCACATAGCATCTGTTTTGTGATGCTAGTGGCTATTGAGACATAATGCCTGCATTAATTAATTCACTAGGGGCAGCAAAATGGTGGTATTCTAATTCTATTTCTTTTTTTTAATTCACTGAGTTATTATTTATTTATTTCAAGACGGAGTCTTGCTCTGTTGCCCAGGCTGGAGTGCAGTGGAATGATCTTGGCTCACAGCAACCTCTGCCTCCTGGGTACAAGCAATTCTCCTGTCTCAGCCTCCCAAGTAGCTGAGACTACAGGTTCACACCACCATGCCCGGCTAATTTTTGTATTTCTAGTAGAGATGGGTTTTCACCATATTGGTCAGGCTAGTCTCAAACTCCTGACTTCAGGTGATTCTCCCATCTTGGCCTCTCAAAGTGCTGGGATTACAGGTGTGAGTCAGTGTGCCCAGGCTGTAATATTTTTATAAGATGATGCTTTCCTTCATCTATTATTTAAGTGTAGTTCATATAGGGAAGGAAGGATAAATGTTTGATTCATTTATTTACCAGTTTTCAAAATACATATATTGGTGACCAGTTGCTTGTTAACAGCATTATGAACCCATGGATTTAAACCTATTTGATTGGTTTGAATTCATTGCAATTCTTACCCTTATTAAAGCTCACACGGTCTAGCAGGAGCCTCTTCAAACTGGCTCCTGAGTCTTTTTGACATGATCCTATTAGTCTTTGAGAGCTGCCTTGCAAACTGGAGTGTCAAAGTGATCCTGCTCATGACTTGGAACAAAGCATTTCTCCGAGAAGCCCTGATTTTTTTTTTTTTTTTGAGATGGAGTTTCGCTCTTGTTGCCCAGGCTAGAGTGCAGTGGCGCAATCTCGGCCTTCATTTTTATGTTTTTAGAGATGGGCTCTTCTTGCTCTGCTGCCCAGGCTTTAGGACATTGTAGCTAACTGCAACCTTGAACTCCTGGCTTTGAGCATTCCTCTCACCCAGGCCTCCCAAAATGCTGGGATTACAGGCATGCCATTGTGCCCAGTCCCTGATTGAAACATTATTTTAAGACCACAATCCAGGCTCTGGGGATGGTGCTGTCACTGGGTTAGCCTTTTTGGTGGATAAAAGTAGGAAATATAGGCCAGGTGTGGTGGCTCACGCCTGTAATCCCAGCACTTTGGGAGGCTGAGGTAGGAGGAGCACCTAAGGTCAGGAGTTCGAGACCAGCCTGGTCAACATAGTGAAACCCTGTCTCTATGAAAAAATACAAAAATTAGCCGGCTGTCGTGGTATGCGCCTAGCGTCCCAGCTACTTGGGAGGCTGAGACAGGAGAATCACTTGAACTTGGGGGGGCGGAGGTTGCAGTGAGCAAGATCTCGCCACTGCACTCCAACCTGGGCCACTGTGTGAGACTCCATCTCAAAAAAAAAAAAGTACGAAATATATATACTGTGATTCTTTGGGAGCTCATCTGATATGAGGAAGAAGGGGGAGGAGTTGGAACTGAGAGGCAATAAATAACTAACACATTCACTGTTTTCTGGACTTTCTGGCCTTCATTTCTGTGGTCCCTGTTCTGCTGCTTAATTTTATTCCATGGCCACAGTTTCTGCCAGGTCCCGTCTGCACAGAGCAGGGAGCCTTGGAAGGTCTGTTTCAGGATGCAGAGGAGCTCGATAAACCCCATATGCTGCCTCAGCCCCTCCAAGTTCCCTGCGCTTGGCTGCAACCAGTTTCAGCTGCTCTCTCAAACTTGCTGCCGAGCTTTCTCCTGAATGTCTGATGCCTATTTTAGGATCCTCTGTTTTCAGGTCCACCTGATGCTGCCCTCTCCTTCCTCCCCAACAAGTCTTGTGACTGTCAGTGTTTTGTCCTCATTCACTCGTATTTTAGGCTTCGCAGACGTAGCTTGTCACCAGTTGTGTTAGAAACCTTGTCCGGTGGTTTTTGGAGACGGCTAGGCTCATTCACGCAGCTCTTCATGGGTTAGGCTGGAATGGGCCACAGAAACTTCACTCAGCTTTCCCTGTCACGCAGTAATCTGAGCTTTTTAAAAGCAAAGCGGGCCGGGTGCGATGGCTCATGCCTGTAATCCCAGCACTTTAGGAGGCCGAGGTGGGCAGATCATGAGGTCAGGAGTTCGAGACCAGCCTGGCCAACATAGTGAATCCTTGTCTTTATTAAAAATACAAACAAAATTAGCCAGGCGTGGTGGCAGGCACCTGTAATCCCAGCTACTTGGGAGGCTGAGGCAGGAGAATCGCTTGAACCCAGGAGGCGAAGGTTACAGTAAGCCAAGATTGTGCCATTGCACTCCAGCCTGGGCAACAGTGCGAGACTCTGTCTCAAGAAAAAAAAAAAAAAAGCATGGTGGTGGTTTTCCCAGAAAGCACAAAAGCAGAAGCTTCTAGGTCTCCTAAAGGTCAGGTGGTCACTCCCACTGCCTTCTGCTAGTCAGAGCAAGTGGTAAGACCTGGTCAGCGTCAAGGGCAGGGACATGACTCCGAGGAGCTGCAGGTGAACATAGGCAGAAGGGGTGGATAGTGCCATCTTCAGAGATGCCAGCTCAGGCTTGTCTGACCCAGAGCCCAAGCAGGTGCCATCCCCTAGGAAGCTTGCTGCAGGCCAAATGAACACTGTACCTTAGCTGTCGATAAGGGGTGGGGCAGGGGGAGGGAAAGAACTCCTGGTGTTTCCACTCCTCAGGATTCCACATAGGTATGGAGTTTCCACCTGGGTCTGTGGGGAGCACAGGGGTTGGCACGAGACTGGCACTGTGGAAAGGAATTAACTCCCATCTTTCCTCTCCACCCCTATTGCTTGCAGGCCCTCCCAGGGCTGGCAGGACATACGGCCCTGCCGGTGGTAAGTCAAGCTGGGAGCCCTGCCAGGGAGGGCCAGATGGAGAAGGAGGAAAGCACAAATCAGCTCCGTGGCCGGCACCATAAATAATGCTCCTAGGTGAGGGCGGCAGCTCTGCAGGTCCATTTGATCAGCCGTGGGTGTCAGGGCTTCAGCCCTCCCCTGTCTCTGACCTGAAAGTCTTAATCCGCCTGGCATAAGGGCTCCCTAGAATCTGCGCGGGGGAGGACGGCTGAAGGGGAAGGCAGATAATCTGACATATCAGGGCCACTCTAAAAGCCAAAAGCCATTCTTTTGTTCCCTCTTGGCTGAGGGGAGGTGCATGGGGCTGGCTCTGTGTGGGGAAGGGCCACCGCCTGGGGCCTTGACATTCTGATGGACCGTAGGGCAGGCATTTTCCTCTCTGATGCCTCAGCTCTTTTTCTGGGGCTGGCTAGGAGCACTGGCAAGGCTGACGCCATATGGTGGTTCCACTTCCTCAGGCATGGAAGTGGATCTTTGCAAATTGGAGAGCAGGCGCTGAGCCTCGCTCCTGCTGTCTTCTATGCCTGGCTGTCTCCCTTCAAGAGGTGGAGATTTGACTTTCTGCCTCAGGACAAATTCCACAGGCTGTCCCATTTATCCTTAGGAAGCAGAAACAGGGGTTTCCACCTGCCAGAACTCCCCAGATATTTTTGCTGTCAGGCTCATGGTGAGCCAGAGTGGATCAGAGGGCTCTAAGATGAGAGAGGGCGGGGGAGGAAGCTGAGAGCTCCGTGCTGATGGCATCTCATGGTCCCCGTTCTCCCCATACTTGGTGTCACTGCAGTTTTTTGAACAGGGAAACATTTTAGAGCTCTGATTGTCAAAGTGTAACCTGGGTCCCATCTGGGAATCACCTGGGGGAGCTTTAAAAAATGGCAGGTTCCTGGGCTTCGCCAGACCTGATGAATCGTAATCCCTAGAGAAGAGGCGCCTGGGGAGCTGCATTTTCAACAAGCCCTCTGATGATTCCTTAACCTTTCTTTCTTTTTTTTTTTTTGAGACGGAGTCTCGCTCTGGAGTGCAGTGGCGCGATCTCGGCTCACTGCAACCTCCGCCTCCCGGGTTCAAGCAATTCTCCTGCCTCAGCCTCCCAAGTAGCTGGGATTACAGGTATGCACCACCACGCCCAGCTAATTTTTGTGCTTGTGATGGGGGCACGGTCAGGCACAGTGGCACTCTTGGCCCCTTGGGGTCTGATAGGTCTGGGAATTTAGTCATAGCACACCCCTGGTCTGGCTTTGTTGCAGCCTGGCTTGGATGAGTTCTCCGAGGCATTCTGTGCTCTGAGGTCCCACAACAAACCTTTAATAGAAATGTGTGAGTTCATAAATTGCATCTAGAAATGCGCATTCTATAAGTCACTTACCTAGAGTCAAGTGCTGCAGCTGTTTCTAAGCCCTGTCCTCTAACTGACCACCCTACTCAGAGATGCTCAGCAAAGTGACCCCTGGGCCCCCCAATGCTGTCTGTGACACTGCCTGTGGTTCCCCCATCGTTACTGAGCGGAAGTGTCATATTAGAGGTGGCAGGTCTGTGTTGCTAGAAGCCAGGAGCTCACCTCACTCAGTCCACCAGTCTGCAGCTACCTTCTCTGGGGTCAGGTACCAGCCAGGCTTGGTTGGTAGCAGGGCTTAGGGGTGTTGGGAGTTGTAATATGAATGTGGGCTGAGCTTTGGAGGGTGACAGGGACTTGGCCTGTTGTACGTTTCTGTAGTCATCACTATTGCTTTCCCCTTCAGTGGAGCTCAGGGCATGTGGGCAGGGGCAGGGTGCGTTCAGAGCTAGGCCTGGGGTCCTCCACTCCTCCCTACGCTGCTCCACTGCAGCTGAGGGCTAAGGGGACAGAGGGCATTGAGGAGGACAGATGGGGCTTGGTGCCTCTGTGGCCTGCCCACCACTCAGGGCCACTGCAGATTAAGCAGTTAGAGACACTAACCCAGAGCCAGAGAGGAGTAAGAAAACATCAAAGGACTCTCCTTTCTGCAGAAAGCGTCAAACACTCCTTCCTAGTCAAGATCCCGATTTTTGCAGGACGAAAAGTCTTCCTTTCAGGAGGCTACGCCTATGTGAACCGCCGAGTAATGTCCATCACTGCTGTGGCGTCCTGCTGTGTCCTCACATTACCCATAGTCCTTCTGACAACCTGCAAAGTGGCCACTGTTTGCTCCATTTTGCAGATGGGAAAGCCGAGCCCTGGGAGCTCAGCTCTTACACAGCCAGCAAGCGGTAGGCTAGGGTGAGGGCTCAGGACTACCCCCAGGCCAAGGCTCAGCTGGCTTCCCCCTCAGGGCAGGCCAGGCAGCCTCAGGGAAGTAGGAAGAGAGAATTCAAGATATACAGAGTCAATGCAATTCCTATCAAAATCCCAACAGTGTTTTTTTTAAACAGAAATAGAAAAAATTATAAAATTTATGTGAAATCTCAAGGGACCTCACGTAGACAAAACATTCTTAAAAATGAAGAAGAAAAAAAAAAATGAAGAAGAAAAAATGAAGATCTTATGCTTCCTAATTTCAAAATTACAGGGCCAGTGTGATGACTAATGCATGTAATTCTAGCACTTTGGGAGGCTGAGGCAGGAGGATCACTTGAGCCCAGGAGTTTGAGACCAGCCCGGGCAACATAGGGAGATCCTGTATCTACAAAAACAAAAAATAAAAAAATTAGCCAGGCATGGTGGCACGCTCCTGTGGTCCCAGCTATTAGGGAGGCTGAGGTGGGAGGATTGCTTGAACCCAGGGTATCAAGGCTGCAGTGAACCGTGATTAGTGCCACTGCAGTCCAGCCAGGGCGACAAAAGAAACCCCATCTCAAAAATAAATAAATAAATAAATTAATTAATTAAAATTAAATACATTAAAAAGCATAGCTGGGTGTAGTGGCTCACCCCTGTAATCCCAGCACTTTGGGAGGCTAAGGCTGGTGGATCACCTGAGGTCAAGAGTTCGAGACCAGTCTGACCAACATGGTAAAACCCCGTTTCTACTAAAGATACAAAAATTAGCCAGACATGGTGGCAAATGCCTGTAATCCCAGCTACTTGGGAGGCTGAGGCAGGAGAATCCCTAGAACCCGGGAAGCAGAGGTTGCAGTGAGCTGAGATTGCACCATTGCAGTCCAGCCTGGATGATAGAGCAAGACTCTGTCTCAAAAAAAAAAAAAAAAAAAAAAGCATAATTCCCCCAGGACAGTGGTTTACACTTGTAATCCCAGCACTTTGGTGGGGGCCAAGTGGGAGGACTTCTCTGAGGCCACAAGCTTGAGACCAGCCTGGGCAACATAGGGAGACTCCATCTCTACCAAAACAAGGAAAAAATTAGCTGGGTGTAGTGGCACGCACCTGTAGTTCCAGCTACTCAGGAGGCTGAGGTGGGAAGATTGCTTGAGCCAGGGAGACTGAGGCTGAAGTGAGACATGTTGACACCACTGCACTCCAGCCTGGGTGACTGAATCAGGTGCTGTCTCAAAAACAAACAAAGTGTACAATTCAGTAACATTTATTACATTCAGAATGTTGTGCAAAAATCACCACCACCTAACTCCAGAACAATTCCATCCCCCCAAAAGAAATCCCATATTCACAGTCACTTCCCGTTCACCCCTCCCCTCAGCCCTCGGTGATTACAAATCCACTTTCTGTCTCTATGGATTTGCCTATTGACCCCATTTTTAAAAATTAAATTTTAATCAGATTTATTTTCATTATCAATTTTCAATGAGAAAATATTTTCTGAAGTGAATAATATTAAACAAGATAATTCCTTAAGTAATTTTCTATTGCATGCAGTAAATTGTTTTCCATTCTGATTTTTACCTTGCTGAGATTATTATCACTGGGATCAATTCTTTTCTTTCTTTCTTTTTTTTTTTTGAGATAGAGTCTCACTCTGTTGCCCAGGCTGGAGTGCAATGGCACAATCTCAACTCACCGCAACCTCTGCCTTCCGGGTTCAAGTGATATTCCCTGCCTTAGTCTCTCAAACAGCTGAGATTACAGGCGCCTGCAACCTCGCCCAGCTAATTTTTTTTTTTTTTTTTTGACGGAGTGTCACCTGGTCGCCAGGCCAGAGTCCAGTGGCACGTAGATACGGGGTTGCTCACTGCAACCTCAGCCTCCGGGGTTCAAGCAATTCTCCTGCCTCAGCCGCCCGTGTAGCTGGGACTACAGGTGTGCATCACCACCCCCGGATAACTTTTGTATTTTTAGTAGAGACGGGGTTACACCATGTTGGCCAGGACGGTCTCAATCTCTTGATCTCATGATCTGCCCGCCTCAGCCTCCCAAAGTGCTGGGATTACAGGCATGAGCCACCAAGCCTGGCCTAGTTTTTTTATTTTTAGTAGAAATGGGGTTTCACCACGTTGGTCAGGCTGGTCTCAAACTCCTGACCTTAGGCAATCCACCTGCCTCAGCCTTCCAAAGTGCTGGGGTTACAGGTGTGAGAGCCACTGCGCCTAACTGGTATCAATTCTTTTCTGACAATTTTTTTTCTTTTCTTTTTTTATTTTTATTTTATTTTTTTTAAGAGATGGGGTTTCACCATATTGGTCAGGCTGGTTCGAACTCCTGACCTCAGGTGATCCACCCACCTCGGCCTCCCAAAGTGCTGGGATTACAGGCAGGAGCCACCACGCCCAGCCGACAATTTTTTTTATTTTTATTTTTTGCAGACAGAGTCTTGCTCTGTCACCCAGGCTGGAGAACAGTGGCACAATCTTGGCTCACTGCAACCTCCACTTCCCAGGTTCAAGCGATTCTCCTGTCTCAGCCTCTTGAGTAGCTGTGACTACAGGCTCGAGTCACCATGCCTGGCTAATTTTTGTATTTTTAGTAGAAATGGGGTTTCACCATGTCGGTCAGGCTGGTCTTGAACACGACCTCCTGATCTGTCTGTCTTGGCCTCCCAAAGTGCTGGGATTACAGGCGAGAGCCATTGCACCTGGCCTCTAACAAATTTTAAAATCCCATGTGACTTACTGACTTTCTGGGGGGCCTCGGGAGAGTACACAGCAAGTTTCATTGTTTAAGTTTCCTCTAACTGTGAGTATTTTTTGTGGCCATTATTTTCATCAGGTATAATTTCTCCAATCAAATTTTGCAAATTCAAATTTTTTCTTTTTTTTTTTAGTTTTTCTTTTTATTTGAAGCACTGTGGTGTGTACAGATTCAAATTTCTCTGAGATGTTTTGATTCTTTCTTCTGGCCATTTTAATTTTATTTTTTAATTTAATTTAATTTATTTATTTTAAGACAGGGTTTCACCATGTTGGCCAGGATGGTCTTAATCTCCTGACCTCATGATCCGCCCACCTCGGCCTCCCAAAGTGCTGGGATTACAGGCGGTCTTATTTATTTATTTATTTATTTGAGACTGAGTTTCACTCTTGTTGCCCAGGCTGGAGTGCAGTGGCATGATCTTGGCTCACTGCAGCCCCTGCCTCCCAGGTTCAAGCGATTCTCCTGCCTCAGCCTCCTGAGTAGCTGGGATTACAGGCGTCCGCCAGCACGCCCGGCTAAGTTTTGTACTTTTAGTACAGATGGGGTTTCGCCATGTTGGCAAGTCTGGTCTCGAACTTCTGACTTCAGGTGATCTGCCGCCTCGGCCTCCCAAAGTGCTGGGATTACAGGCATGAGCCACCCCGCCCAGCCTTTCTGGCCATTTTTAATTTTAATATTAATTTATTCATTTATTTTTGGAGACAGAGTCTCATGCTGTCTTCCAGGCTGGAGTGCAGTGCTGCGACCTTGGTTCACTGCAACCTCCGCCTTCCAGGTCCAAGCGATTCTTGTCCTCAGCTTCCCAAGTAGCTCAGAGTACAGGTGTGTGCCACCACACTCTGCTAATTTTTTGTAGTTTTGTAGAGACAGGGTTTCACCACGTTGTCCAGGCTCGTCTCAAACTCCTGAGCTCAGGCAATCCACCTGCCTTGACTTTCCAAAGTGCTGGGGTTATAGGCGTGAGCCACCGCGCCCAGCTCTTCCGGTCATTTTTATGTTGTATTGATGATTTCTTGGGAGCAGTCACTAACTTCTCCTCTAAAGAATATCTACTATTATTCTCTAGCTCTCGAATCCCCGTTATGCTTTGTAGCATTTATCACCAGCTGGTGTTATTTTATACTTACTTGTTTATCTGCTTATCATCTTTCCTCCAAGGCTGTGAGCCCCACGAGGGCAGGGATGTTGTGTGTCTTGTTTATGGCCATATTCCCAGCACTTAGAACAGTGCCTGGGACACAGTGGGCCCTGAATACATGGAAAGAATGTATTGAAGGAGTGAAGTATGGCTTGGATAGAACACTGATGGTCTGAATTTGTCCCTTGGTTGGTTCATGGGTAAAATCACCGGGAACCTTCTTAGACACACAGAGAGAAACAATGCCAGACAGAGAAGGGTCCAGGGCCCAAATGGTGGGCTTAATTATAGATATGAGTCACCATGCCCCGCTAATTTTTGTATTTTTAGTAAAGACAGGGTTTCACCATGTTGGCCAGGCTGGTCTTGAACTCCTGACCTCAGGTAGTCTGCCCATTTTGGCCTCCCAAAGTGCTGGGATTACAGGCATGAGCCACCGAGCCTGGCCCTAGGTGGTTTTCAGCCTTCAGCTCCAACACACCATGCTGCGATCCATCTTCACTGCGTTGGTGAGGAAACCAAGGCTGAGAGGTGGTGTTCCATCCCAGGTCACCTGGTGAGTTGGTGGCAGAACCAGGATCAGATGCAGTCCCTGGCTCTAAACTCTGTGATGTACTCCATCTCATCTGGGCTGGGCCTTCCTGGCTCTGGGAAGAGGGGGCAGCATGAAAAAGGGACAGAAGGCAGGAGGGCCAGGGCATGAGCAGGCCGATCTGCCAGGTTTTCTCCTCCTTGGCCTAATGCTTGGCTGCATGATGGAGGCCTAGCTGGAAGGAACACCTTGTGCTCCCAGACTGAAAAGCAGCAGAGAGGTTGTGGGCTGGAAAGGGTGCTTTGCATTATGAGCTTTGCAGGAGCAGACAGGTGTGATTTCTTTCCTCACCCATCATAAGGAGCATGCCAACACTCCTGTAACAAAAGACAGGTTAACAAGACAAAAGCATACCACATTTATTTAATCAAAGTTTTATGTGACATGAAACTTTGTCACATGAAGAGACAAACCCTTCAGAAATGAAAGGCCAAAGACTCTTGGAAAACGGTCTATATTTACATTTAGGTTGAAGAATAGACAGCCGTGTGGAAATGGGATTGGACAAAAGGGCCTGGTCTAGTGGTAACAGACTGAGAGGGGGAAGCCCGGTGATGGCAGTGGCTGCTGGCATCCCACTGGCTGCAGCAGGGAGGGATGGCTGGGGCTGCACACTCCATGGAGCTGGTGGGCACCCCACCCCTTCTGAGTTGGGGCAGGAGCTCCCTGGGTTCCGCTGCAGCTGCCCAAACCGTGGCTGCAGACCTAGGCCTCCTGCTGTATGGAGCAGGCGGGAGCCCTGCCCTCCTAGTGGGGCTACAGCTATCCAAACTGCAGCTGTGGCTCCCAGACTCTCTGTGCTGTTGCAGGGGACCGGGAGCAGGCAAAATCTGCCCCTCCTGGGTGCCGCTGCATCCCCCTGACGAGCAGCTGCAAATCTGGGCTTCCCCGCTCCATGGAACAGGCAGGAGCTGGGGATAAGCAGGAGCCCCGCCCCTTCTGAGCTGGTGGGGTGGGAGCTCTGGGGTGCAACTGCAGCTGCTGCCCTTCCAGGTGCAGGACCTGGGAGTCTCTGCAGCCTGCACTTTCAGGGGCCCCAGGAAGCTCTCCCCTCCGACACTCCATCCCATCTCTGCAGGCTCGGGGTGTCTGCTGCTTCCACCTCCTGGCCTCTCTCCTCTCCCCAGCACCTGCTCTGATCTCAGAGCAGGGTTGGGGCTGAGCCCTAGGGCCATGAATGGCAGTGGGAGGCCTGGGTAGATGGGGGCAGGGCCCCAGTAAGGCCCCAGCTTCAGGCTAGGGAGGGCGGGCCTGAAGGCTGAGGGCTAGGCTGCCCATCCCAGCTGCCAGTCCCGACAAACTGGAGTGGGGACTCATGGTGCCTCTTCTGACCCACTCATGGCCACTCTTGTACCAATCAGCAAGCACTTCCTCCTCTCTGAGGTCCATAAAAGCCCTGGGCTCAGCTAGAGCAGGGCAGAGGATGGCCAGAGAACGAAGAGGGCAGAGAGACAATGGGACACAACCAGCTGCAGAGAGGAGCTACCCACTGCGGTCTCTTCTGAGCTGTTGTAACACTCTATAAAGCTCATCTTCGTTTTGTTTACCCTTCACTTGTCTGTGTACTGCAGGATGAGAACTCGGGCAAATGTACCGTGTCTGGCCAGAAAACCGACACCCCGAAGATTCTGTAACACCAGCAAGGCCCAGCAAGGCCTTCTGTTCAGCTTCATCTTGGTCTCTCTGTGTAGCATTCCTTCCTCCACGGTCTAGGGTAGGACCCTTCTAGAATGAGGGTCTTCAGGAGAGAAGGGAGAGGGTGACCTTTCTAGGTTTTACGGCTTGCTTTGGGAGAGAGAGGTTCTAGTTTCTATGAGAAAAGGGCGAGAGACTTTGTTTCTGAGGCTACTTTGGAGGCCTTTCCCTTAGTTCAAAGTACTTAACTTGCCAATGTGTCATACTCTGGGGTTTCGTTTGCTCAGCCCAGCAACCTCATGGCAGTGCCTCTGTTTAACTCCTGTTTTCTTCTTGGGTGCATTTGCTTTGGAGGAAGTAGAAGCTGAAGCACAGCCCAGGACTGAAGAGGAACTCAGCCCTAAAATTCTGGAGACCAGGGCTTGAGGCCTAAGCCTACCACGGACTCACTGGGACCCCTGAGCAACTCACCCAGCCTTTCTGGGCCTGGGACATGGGAGCTTGACCCAATGGGCCTCTCCAGTTACAGGATACAGGTTCTGGCCAGCAGACTTGGGTTCAAAGACCAGCTCAATTGATGCCTATTGGATGAGTCATTTTCTCATTAAAAAAAAAGTAGGAGTCAAAGTAATTGGCAACTGGGCGAGGTGGCTCACGCCTGTGATCCCAGCACTTTGGGGGGCCGAGGTGGGCTGATCACGAGGTCAGGAGTTCAAGACCAGCCTGACCAATATGGTGAAACCCCGTCTCTTAAAAATAATAATAATAAATAAATAATTAAAAAAGAAAAAAAAAACAAAGTAATATTTGGCGTGGTAAGAATCAAATGAAACCATGCATGTGGAGGCTCTTGGAAAACTAAAAATTAGTACTTTGTACAGATTCTCCCCTGCCCCCCACCATTCATTTTGAGGATGACATTACTAATGATGAATTCTGCCCAAGACCACATCTTAAATATAAAAGATGATTTTTGACTGGGCACAGTGGCTCACACTTGTAATCCCAGCACTTTGGGAGGCTGAGGCGGGCGGATAGCTTGAGGCCAGGAGTCTGAGACTGGCTTGGCCCACATGGTGAAACCCCATTTCTACTAAAAATACAAAAATTAGCTGGGTGTGTTGGTGCACACCTGTAATTCCAGCTACCGAGAGGATGAGGTGGGAAGGTGAGGTGGGAGGGTGAGGTGGGAAGATGAGGTGGGAGGGTGAGGTGGGAGGGTGAGGTGGGAGGTGAGGTGGGAGGGTGAGGTGGGAGGGTGAGGTGGGAGGATCGCTTGAGCCTGGGAGGTGGAGGTTGCAGCGAGCCATGATTATGCCACTGCACTCAAGCCTAGGAGACAGAGCAGGACCTTGTTTCCAAAAAGAAAGGAAAAGAAAACAAGAAAAGAAAAGGAAAAAGAAAATGTTAAATTGACCTGGCATCCTAAACAAGCAAACAAAAATTACAAAACCTGTCACTTGTGGAACCTGACGGCCAGCCTTCAGTTAGGTATTCTGCTTGCGTTTAAGATACAACGCCACTAGGTGGCGATGGTCTCTGGGCCATTGAGGCTTGTTCCAGAGCTGGGTACCCCAAGGACAATATCAAGTGTCCTCTCTTTATACTTGGAGAGAGGCACCCCCCATGGACCCACCGAGCCTCAGTTTCCTCAGTTGTAAAATGGGGATAAGAGTACCTACACGAGGGCAAGTTTGTAAACTCCCCCTGTGCATAGTAACATGCTTAGCAAATGTTTGCTTCTTTCCTAGCTGTATGGCTAGGAGCATAGCTTTGGGAACCAGACTGCCTGGGTTTGAATCCCAGCTCACTCACCAGTTTTGTGACCTCAGGCAAGTTACCTATCCTCTGTGGGCCCCCATTTTCCTGTCTGTGAAATGAGGGCTGTAATCAGACCCATCCCTGTAGTTTCTATGTGTAAAGCTTAGAAAGTGCCTGCTCTGCTGGGTACAGTGGCTCACGCCTGTAATCCCAGCACTTTGGGAGGCCAAGGCAGGTTGATCACAAGGTCAGAAGACTGAGACCATCCTGGCCAACATGGTGAAATCCCGTCTCTACTAAAGTACAAAAAAATTAGCTGGGCGCGGTGGTGCACGCCTGTAGTCCCAGCTACTCAGGAGGCTGAGGCAGGGGAATTGCTTGAACCCAGGCGGAGGATGCGGTGAGCCGAGATCCTGCCACTGCACTACAGCCTGGGTGACAGAGCAAGACTCCGTCTCAAAAAAAAAAAAATAATAAAATAAAATAAAAAACTAGAAAGTGCCTGCTCCAGGAAAAGGGCTGTGTTTGCCACAGTGTCTGCATGTCCTGGGGTGAGTAGGCTGGGTCTGTGTCTTAACTCTGGGTGCCTCCCAAGACCGAGGGCCTTGAGAAGGTGAGATGTCTTCAGGGAGTTTTTAAGCCCCTGGGCATGAGTCATGGACTGAGGAAGCCACAGCTCTGAGGCTCCTGACATCCTGGACTCAGGATTCAGGACACAGCTGGCAACAGCCTCTGTCCACCAGGCAGGTTATGGCACTCAATTTGCAAGGGCAAAGCCAGCTGGTGGGAGGATAAGGTGAGGGCAGAAGGAGCTGGGAGGCTGTTTTTAAAGAACTTTTGTGCCTCGGGGGGTGTCCCATTCACGTCCCTGCGTGCTGCTGAAAGGCAGCTCAGAAAATAAAACCCCCCACCGGGTGACTGGGCCAATTGCTTTCCACACTCTGACCTGCCCACCTCTATGCAGGTTTGTGGGGGAGGAATCATGTGGCAAAGACAGCACCTGACCAGAAGTCAGGAGATCTGTTTTTAGCCACAGCTCTGTCACGGATGTGCTGTGTGACCTTGAATGAATCACTTTCCCTCTCTGGGCTTCAGAGTCCTGCTCTGCCAAAATTTGGGGGAAAAAAATCAGTGTCTTTTTTTTTTAAGCAGAGATGTGGTAAGAGTAGAGAAACTCCTCAAAACCCCACCTCATCCTTGAAGCCTTTCATGTTGGATGGAACAAAAGGGAACCCATGGTGTCTCCACCACCCTCCTGCTCTCCTATGCTAAACATGCAATATTAATTAGCATCCATTATTCATTTATTGATTGACTGATTTCACAGGCTTGTCCAGTGCTGTTCTGTCCTTTCCACGTGTTATGTCTGCATGTGAAAACTCCTCTGGGGAGGTCTGTGCCTATCTCGTGGCCCTCTGTGGTACAGACCGCCTAACAGAGGAGGCTTCTGATGGAGGGAGGGCTCAAAGCTCTCAGTGGAAAGGAAGGTCCCATGGAAACTAAGGCTGGTCAGATCTTAATGGGACTGAGAAAAGTGCACTGAGGCTGGGTGCTGTGGCTCACACCTGTAATCCCAGCACTTTGGGAGGCCAGGGTGGGTGGATCATGAGATCAGGAATTCAAGACCAGCCTGGCCAACATGGTGAAACCCTGTCTCTACTAAAAATACAAAAATTAGCTGACCATGGAGGCATGTGCCTGGAATCTCCTGCTACAGAGGCTGAGGCAGGAGAATTGCTTGAACCTGGGAGGTGGAGGTTGCCGTTAGCTGAGACTGTGCGTGCTCTCCAGCCTGGGCAACAGAGCAAGACTTTGTCTTGGAAAAAAGAAAGAAAAAAAAGTGCATTGAGGGGACAAAGGATGTGAAAAGCGCTTTGAAGAGTGAAAAGGGCTGTGCAAAAGGGAGAAAGTCTTATTCTCTGAGCAGCGGCACAAAACAATTAGACAGAGAGGGAGAGAGGAAAAGTTTATCTTTGATGAACATAAGTTTTGCAGACAGAAAATCTGGAAGAAAGCTAGTTTAATTTTAGGAAGCATGGAAGTTATATCAATTCCTAAAATAACTGTTTATTTTAGATTACACAGGACAGGTGTGTGTGTGTGTGTGTGTGTGTGTGTGTGTGTGTGTGTGTTTCATCTCTCGTTTTTTCATGGCTTGGGGCTGCTAAGGTCTGAATTCAGCTCCAGGGAAGCCTCAACGCCTAAAGGAGTAAGCCCAGCTCAGTCTTGTCTTCTCCCTCACCCCGCTCCCCACCCACCTCCTCCCTCTCCCTACCTCTGCCCAATTAGGTCTGCTTAGCTATGGCCCTTCCACACTGTCCCCAAGTGGCCCCGCCCCTGTGAAGGCAGAGTCCTCCCTGTGCCCTCTGCGTCACACCTGTCCCCTGTGAATGTCCTCTTCCTGCTCTTGCCATCCTTCACCGAATGCTGCTGCTGAGGGACATCGAGTGTCCTCTCTCAGTCAGTGTCCTGTGCTCCGGACTTCACTGCCTTTTCAAAACCTTCCAGGCCTGGGCTCCATTCCATCTACATCAAATCTCCTGATGACACATTGAGCCAGGCTAATGTATTAGAAGGGGAGGGGCCGATTGTTAGTCTATCCATCCTAGATTGTCCTTTAAGAGCCTCTTGGGGAATTAGCTTCTTTACATTAAGAAAGTCCTGGTAGGCCAAGCACGATGGCTCACGCCTGAAATCCCAGCACTTTGGGAGGCTGAGGTGGGAGGCTCGAGTAAGCCCAGGAGTTCGAGACCAGCTTGGGCAACGTAGGGAGACCCTGTCTTTACAAATAATTGAAAAAAATTAGCCAGGTGTGGCGGCATGCGCCTGTAGTCCCAGCTACTAGGGAAACTGAGGTGGGTGGAAGAGGATTGTTTGAGCCCAGGAGGTTGAGGCTGCAGTGAGCTGTGATTGCAACACTTTATTCCAGCCTGGGCGAAACAGCAAGACCCTGTCTGAAAAAAAAATTCTGTCTAAAGATGGATATTTCACAGCACTGTGGTAGACCAGAAAGGGAGAAATTCTGGGGTGCATGTAGTTGATGGTAATAATAATACCTTCATTTTGACACACTTACTAGGTACCAGGCACTATGCTAGGTGACTTACTTCTTTGTCTAATTCCAATAACCCTATGAGGCAAGTGGAATTAACATCATCATCATCACAAATACAACGAAAATAACTGAGTACTTATGTGCTAAGCAGTTCACCTAGATTGTCTTGTGTGGTAGGCACTGTTGCCATGCCCATTTTCCAAGCCAGGGAACCAAGGAACAGATCAATTAAGCAGCTCGCCATACAGCTATTAAGATGAAAAGGCTGAATCTCAAGGGGTTGAATTACTTGTCCATGTTCACCTGGCAAGCAAGCAACTGAGTGAAGTCAATGTCCCCTGGCCTTGCCTCTGCCTTACATGCTCATCACACCTCCTTCTGGGGCTACTGGGAAATTCTAGGCTGGGATGAGGGCAGCTAGGACCAGGAACGGCTGGAGTGGGAGTGTGGGGGTGGGGCTTCACGAGCCCGAGACAAACAGTGTACCCCTTGCTCAGACGGTGTCCAGCAGTGCTCCACGACCCAGCCCTAGCCACCTGCCAAATGTCCCCCGGCTTTGCTGGCCTTTCCCAGCAATTCATCCCTGCCTCCTGCCCTGTCTGGCTCATCAGAATCCCAGTTAACCTTTGGCACCCTGTTGGAATGCTGCCTCCTCCAGGAAGGCTTCCCGGATGGCCCTAAACCAGAGTGTTCTGTCCTTCTCCAGAACATGGTTCACTCACTTGGCCGTCCTATTCAGCCTTGAGGTACGTACTACCATCTGGCCTCCACAGCTAGGTATTGAGTTCCCCTAGGCTCCAACACCTAACATGCAGGTGCTCAGAGAATTCTTAATGCATAAGTAAATACAGCATTCAGGCATTCCACGGGGTCACAGGGGCATGAATTTCAGTGCCTCTGATGAAGTGTGTGAAGAGAGAAGTCAGGAACTATAAACGTGATTATTCCAGGCTCAAGCAATAGGGAGTAGTGAGGTCTGCGGCAAACTAGAGTCTGCATGCCTACCTGAGGGGCTCACATCCAAATTCAATCACCACCCCCACCCCGCAGTCCCTACTCACATAAAGGGCAGGGACCCATTCTGGTCCTGAGCAATCTCACTTCCTTTCCCTTCCTCTGGCTTTATTTTTCTACTCTGTGCATACCACTTGAAAACACACTCTTAGTTACTGATACTGAATATCTATCTTTCCTCACACATGTGAACTATGAGAGCGCAGAGTTTTGGTCTGTCCTCTGCTGCAGCCCAGCGCCTCATCAGTGGCTGGCACAGAACAGGCATTCAGTAGATATGTGCCCCACTCCTCCCTGCAGCGTCCGGGCTCCAGGCAGCATTCAGGACTCAAGTCGGGAAGAGTGAAGGGCCCTAAGGACTTGTTAGGCCCCAAGTCCCCCCAGAGAACCCCAAGGAGATGGGAGCTTTGAGTTTGCTTTGCCGACAGCCGGTCCTGCTGGAACTAGGACATGAGGGTTAGCGACTCTGCCCCATGGGGTTACAGGCCAGAGGCTGCGGGCGGGGGTGGGCATCGGTGGGGCTGTGGTGCAGGGGGGCGTCGCTCCCGAGCCGGCTCCCACGCACGTCTTCAACAGGCTCATCACACAGGCACCCGCACGCACCAGGGGGACGCCGAGACTCCGGAGCAGAGGAAAGGCCAAGGTGGTGGAGCGATGGGGAGAGGCGGGGAGCAACACCCCGGGCTCTGAGCGCGCCAGCTGGGAGGGCTGGGAAGGCAGGGCTCCTGGCACTCGCGGGGCCGCGGGCAGCCCCCGGAGGAGGGAGTCGGGCAGGACGGCTGGGGCAGGGGGCGGCTGAAGCAGGGGGGAGCCGGACCCCACCCGCCACCCCCGGCGCCTGCCAAACTGGTGGCTGCCTCCCCGGCAGCCGCGGCGCGTCCACCTGCGCAGCCACCGCGCCGCCCTGCCCGCGCTGCCATTGGCTAGCTAAAAATGCCTCTCTAATCTGCACTGCTCTGTGCACGCCTCCTCCTCATCCTTCCCCTCCGCTCCGCCTCGGCTCTGACCTTCCTCCTTCCCCGCAGCCCAGGCGAGATCCCAGAGAGACGCGGTGGCGGCGGCGGCAGCGCCAGCCCCTCCTCCCCCGGGAAGTCGGCCGGGCTTGAGGCCGGGCCCCAGACGTCCCGCTTCGCCCCGAGGCGCCGCCAATGGTGCCAGGCGCTACTGCCCCCCAGGTAGGGGATCTGGCCCTTGAATAGAGGGCGGGGGGTTGTGTGGGGGCGTATAGTTCAGGAGTGCGTGTTCGAAGTGGGCGCCTAGACTGGCATCTCCCTGGGCCAGAGCCCGGGGCGGGTTGGGCAGCTGCCTGGAGAGAAGTGGGTGCGCACCGGCGATGCTTTGCAGGGGACAGAGTTCGCGGGCATCACCCAGGCAGTGCCAGGATGCCCCTGCGCTGTGTCCCTTGGTGAGGGGCAAGCCGGCAACGGAGGCCTTTACCCCAGGAAAAGCGCCGGAAATAGGTTCCTGGGGAAGCTGGGGCCTGGGCCCACGCGGTCCGGGTCTCTGGACTGCTACCAGAAGGGGTGGGTGGGCTGGTGCCAGCTTGGTGCGTAGGCTATTTATGGATCAGAGTGGGCTGGGGAGAAACACAGCAGCTGATGCCTGTCTGGCTTATGGTTAAAGGTATTTCCTTCTGTCCCCTACCCCTTCCCCCCACAGCTGGGATGGGAGGGGGAGGAGGCAAGAAGGAGGTGATGATGTTAACAGGCCCGCAGATACGGAAGCCACGGGCTGCTGGCACTGCCCTCCCCTGCAAGCCCCAGGCCACTTGCTGCAGGTTGGAGCTGTCTCTGCCCCTTATTTTCACCTTACAAGAGGCTATGAAAAGGTTAAAGGGTCATCAGGGTGTAGGGGACATGGTGGCAAACCTGGGGAGCTTCGGCAGACCCAGCTTCAAGCCCCAGCTGCCCCTGCCCACAACAGCCCAGCTCTGCACCACATAGGCAGTGACATATATGGCCGCTTTTTTCTAGGCACAACCATAAATAACCCACATTGCCCCAGTCCCTGGCATAGCTGGGGTGCAAACGAGACTGTCTGTCAGTGATTTTGCTTCCATCCTCCACTGTGGCCTTTGCATTACATATCCAAGTCACCCCTCTCAAGCCGCCCCTTCCAGGCAGCTTCCCTGATACCCCAGGTGAGATCCTTGCCCCCTGCCCTGTGCTCCTGGACTGCCTTGTGGCTGGGTTATTTGCCTTGTCTCCTTCTAGAGCAGAAGTACCTTCAGGCTGGGAATCTGTCTGATTCATCTCTGTCATTGCCCCTGCACCAGAGCAGGGTTTGGCACCAAGTAAAGAATTTGTGGAATGAATGATTGAATGACTGAATGTGAACTCTGGGAAATAGCTGGCAACCCGAGGGAGGGGGTTGAGCCCACTCTTGGGCTTTCTCTCAATCCCCCCAGGACCAAAGAGCCACCCAAACCAGACAGTTCTCTTTAGGCCCCTCCTAAGCCTGGGGTTGATGGGCAGCTATGGCTTTTGGAGATACTGTTGCAACCTGCTGGCTCCAGAGGGTCTTATGGGCCCCTGGTTTGAGTGTCCAGGCCTGGTCCTGGCTCTGGGGAAGGTCCGATGTGAACGTCTGGCTCTCCTCAGGCTGCTGGGTTAGCGCTTTCTTCCTGGGGTGCCAAGCTTAGATCAGGGTCTCTGCCTCGGTCCCAGCCCTTGGGAGGAAAATCCAGGTCAACAACAGGGAAGCTGGGAAGGCCCAAGCCAGGCCGTCCTCAGCGTCTGGGGTGTTCATAGCAAGCTCTCAGGGGTCTCATGACCCTCGTGTGTGGAGCAAACCCAGTGCAGAGGAAGAGGCTGCCACCAAGCGTTCTGGCCCAGCCAGGGCCTGTGTCTGTGAAGGATGGCAACACCTCCAGGCTTAGGAGGGGCCTAGAGAGAACTGTCGGGTTTGGGTGGCTCTTTGGTTGTGGGGAATAGAGAGAAAGCCCAAGAGGGACCCAACCCCCTCCCTCAGGTTGCCAGCTATTTTCCAGAGTTCACAGTCATTCAATCATTCATTCATTCCACAATGGCCCGTGTTGCTATTTGACAGCCATGTAGTCTCCCTAACGTGGCTCTGCCACCGTCCCCATGCCCAGTCCAACTCTCCCTTCTTTTTTTTTTTTTTTTTTTTTGAGACGGAGTTTCACTCTTGTTGCCCAGGCTGGAGTGCAGTGGTGCAATCTCGGCTCACTGCAACCTCCACCTCCCGGGTTAAAGTGATTCTCCTGCCTCAGCCTCCCAAATAGCTGGGATTATAGGCATGGGCCACCATACCTGGCTAATTCATATTTTTAGTAGAGATGGGGTTTCACCATCCTGGCCAGTCTGGTCTCGAACTCTTGACCTCATGATCCACCCACCTCGGCCTCCCAAAGTGCTGGGATTACAGGCATGAGCCACCACGCCCAGCCTCCGACTCTCCCTTTTCGCTCTTACTCTGCCCCCCAGCTGCCCTGAGCTGCTTTCAGTTCCTCAAGCAAGTGGGGCTTCTGCCACCTGCAGGCTTTGCACAGGCTGTTCCTGCCTCCTCCTCTCCCTCCTCCTTCCCCACCCAAATCTCTCACCCTCGGGAGTCCACTGAGACTCCTCTCCCCTTCCAGAAGCTTCCCCAGCTTGGGTTGGGAACCTCACCCATGAATCCCCTTCCCTCAGCCTGGCTGCCTCCCCCTGGGAACCCTCCCAACACACAGTGTCCTCTTGGGCTTCTGATCACCCTTCCCTGCTGGGCTGTTGGGTCTGTGGGTGCAGAGTCTGTGTGCTGTTTCCGGTGGCCCCCTGGTGTGGCACAGAGGGGCCCCACCTCTGGCTTGTGGAGTGAGTGAGTGGCTATTGGTCTCATCATCTGCTTTCCCTCCTTGCCAATATCAGGACATATTTTGTGTTCTTCTTCTCCCATTAGGAGTTCCAGGTATCCCCCCCAGCAAGAATGAGTTGGTGGTAGAAAGCCTTCCCCTGGAGAAGTCAAACTGGCTACAGGTCTGGAAGGACAGAAGGGACAGGAGAGGACAATAGGGGTGGGGGTATACACTGATTTGGGGGGGCCTCCTTGGAGAACCAGGTGGAGGGGTTGGGATAGGAGTGGGTGTACTAGATAGGAAGGAGGCTGTTTGATTTGGTTTTGCATATTTCTTTTTTTTTTTTGGTTTTGCATGTTTCTTAAAGAAAAATAGCTTTTATTATTTTTCTTATTACCAAAATAATATGGTTTTGCTGTGGGCAATTTAGAATATTGTGGAAAGCCAAATGAAGGAAACCCATTAGCCATATCAGACCCACCCACCGTGGGCACTTCGTAGCTGGCTTCCAGCCAGGGGCAGAGTGGACTAGAGAAGAGGGCTGGGCTGGGGACTTGAGGGGGCAGGTCAGGGTCCCAGGATTGGCAGGCAGGTAGGGGAGGGGTCCCGGAGCTTCCCTGTGGAAAGCAGGGAAGGAAGTGGGAGTGGATGAGGGAAGTGGACTCATGCAGTCCCAACAGGCGACGGGGTGCCCTGGGGCTAGAGTGGCCTTTCAGGTCATGCTCTTTTGCTTGGGAGAGTTGGGCCCTAGACCCAGCATCTGCATCCATCAGGCACTGGGTATGGGCGGCCTTCCGGCAGGTGGCTCTGTGATAGCAGCAGTCCCTGAAGCGCCTGTCCACGGAGGTTGCCTGCCAATAGCACCAACCCCCTGGGGCAACAGATAGTGTCACTATCAGGAAGGATAGGTTGGGAGGAAGCCAGAGGTGGGCCGGAGGGACAAGATCAACTGGAGCCTGGCCTCAGCTGGCTCTGGGGACACAGGACCTCTAATGCCAGGGAAGTTGCTGGTGCCATTTCCAGGAAGGGAGCATGTCTGTGGGGGAGCAATTTAGAATGTACAGGAAAGCCAAATGAAGGAAACCCATTAGCCACTTCAGACACACCTGCCATGGGCACTTTGTGGCTGGTTTCCAGCCAGGGGCAGGGTGACCTGGAGGGGAGGGTTGAGCCGTGGACTGGGCTGCGGCCCTCTCCTCCACCCTCCCCTGGGTGGTGCCTCTGAAGACCTCGAGCTTGGGTGTGAGGGGCTGCAGGATACCTGAAGACTAGGAGGGCAGAGGAGGCTTTGGCTCCTACTTAAAAATCACTCAATATTATTATTATTGTTTTCTTTTTAGAGATAGGGTCTTGCTCTGTCACCCAGCTTGGAGTGCAGCCTCAGCCTCCCGGGCTCAAGGGATTCTCCCACCTTAGCCTCTTGAGTAGCTGGGGCTACAGGTGGTGGGCTACCATGCCTGGCTAATTTTTTGATTTTGTTGTAGAGATGGGGTCTTACTATGTTGTCCAGTCTAAAAAAAATCACTTGATATTAAAATGCTGGGAAGGGGCTAGGGTAGGCTTTCCATATAAAATGCAGGATACTCAGGTAATCTTAAATTTCAGAAAAACAACAAATGTGTTTTTGTTGTTTTTTAGTCTAAGTATCATAGGACGTATTTTTACTAAAAACTGTATTTGTCATTTATCTGAAATTCAGATTTAACTAGGTGTCTTGAATTTTTATTTTATTTTTATATTTACTTATTTATTGATTGATTTTTATTTTTCAAATGGAGATTCGCTCTTGTCACCCAGGCTTGAGTGCAATGGTGCGATCTCAGCTCACTGCAACCTCCACCTCCTGGGATCAAGCAATTCTCCTGCCTCAGCCTCTTGAGTAGCTGGGATTACAGGTGCCCACCACCGTGCCGAGCTAATTTTTGTATTTTTAGTAGAGATGGGGTTTTGCCATGTTGGCCAGGCTGGTCTCAAACTCCTGACCTCAAGTGATCTGCCCGTCTCAGCCTCCCAAGAGCTGGGATCACAGGCGTGAGCCTCCTCGCCTGGCTCTGAATTGTTACTGACTAAATGTGGCCACTGTAGGCTGAGATAGGGAGGAGTGAAAAGAGAGGGTGCGAATTTTCTCTTCTTGAGTGTGGGAGAAGAATCAATAGATACTTGTTTGACGTTGACAGTTTTAAAACATTAACACGTCCATTTTTAGAAACAGGTGAGATGCTCCAAATTTCCCATCTGTTAACTTTCTATACTGGCTAGAGAGTAGCCCCTTATTTGTGGATTTTGGCTCCTTAGTGCTGCTGAGAAATAATAAAACAATAGTTCCCCTCATTTATTCAGGTGGGGCAAAGGGAGATGTGGTGATCAAGCGTGGAATCACTAAATAGGGTTAATCCATTTAAGAAATAAAAGTCCTCATCCTAAGAAAGCTCTCTGTCTGGCAGAGGGCGTGGGAAACTGGAACTCCGTCATCAGTCGGGGAGCATACGTTAGCACTGTGTTTTTGGCAATAGCGGTCACAGTTTTGACTCGGCAATTCCACTGTTTTGGACTTATCCCACAGGTACACTCTGAGCAGGGTGCAAAGATTAGCTGGGCAGACAGTCAGTGTAGCAAAGCTAGATGTCCCTCAGGAGGACCAGTGACAGAGTGAAGACTTCTTCGTATGCTGTGATTTTAGGCAGTTGTTGGTTTTCGGGTTTAGTCAATGGATCTCTGAATGTCTGTTTTGTGCCAGGCCGCTTTAGGTGCTTGGGGGACACTGAGACCAGACGAGGCGGAGCTTATTACCAGTGTGGAAAGATGGTCACAACGTACTGATAAGTTAAAGCAAGTGGCTTTGTAGAACAATGTGTGTAGTATGATGTACGTATACACATGTTCCTCTCTGTTCATTTCTACATAACAATGTGTAGAAGGCTGCATACCTGATTGTGATTAGAGCTTACCTTTCGGGGGAGGCCGATTGCCGGGACAGAGGGAGAATGTGTCCTCTTTATTTCAGCCATCCTGTGCTGTTTGCATTTTACAAACAAATATCATTACTCATGAAGAAAAAAATTAAAACTGCACTTGATGATAACTGGGAATATTTTTCTTAGAGAGCTAAAAAAAAATGAGCATGTAAACCGCATTCCCCTTAATCTGATGGGAATGCAGTTGAGTCACGAGCTGCCATTGCGTTTGGAGAGTTTTTACTTGTGGCTGGTTCCTAACTGGTCCTCTCGTGGGCTTATTTTTCCTCTCCCCTCCTCCCAGACCTGTGGTGCATGAAACCTGGCAGGATGGGAACGGGGGATAAAGTAACATCAGGAGGCTGGGTATCAGGAGCATGGCAGAAGTGGGACATCTGGGAAAGTGGTGGCTACGTAGCACTGGGGTGTCCTGTAGGGGCACAAAGGAGGGGCCAGGGATCCCTGACATGTGCCAGGCACACTTCTGTTTATCCATATTTATTAAATCACTTAGTCCTCTTAGTAACCTCATGGGGTTATCCCCATTTTACAGATGGGGCAACTGAGGTTAAGTGACTTGCCTGAGGTCACACATTGAATAAGTGGCTAAGCCAGATTCACAGCATGCAGTCTGGCTCCAGAGGCTGTCCTTGTAAACCTCTGTGCCTCAGCACCTGTTGTCAAGGAGTGGGGGATAATCTCTTGTATCAGACTGGAGGTAGGGGTGTTCTGGAGACTGAAGGACGGTTGTCTTCTGCAGAAGGCAGACCTGGAAGGAAAGGACAGTCAGATTCAGAGATGGTCGGAGGTGGGCAGGGGTGGGCATTCCAGGCAGAGTGACGGCAGGGACAAAGACGAAAAGGCTGAAATGTGAGTGCTGGGCTCAGGGGCTGGGGAGGAAGTCAGCACAGGAACACGAGGGAGGACATGGGCCGTGAGGCTGGTGGGGCAGCCAGCCTGGACTGCTGCTGCTGGGCATTTTAAATGATCCACCTCATAGGACCTTTTGGGACAGGTGGTCCAGGGCTCTCTCTGCTCCGCCTTGCAGGGCCTGGCAAAAACCCTGCATCCCTCAGCCCCACTCTGCCCAACCTGGGCCTTCCCTGAGGTCACACATCTCATCCCTGGGTTCCTGGGGTCTAGCCTTGACCAGACACTGAGGACAAGAGGGGCAGCCGAGGCACGGCTGGAGGGCTGGGGGTTGGGGGTCCAGGCCGAGGTCCTGGCCCTGACACTGACTCACTGCGCCACCACTGAGCCATCACTCAACACGCTCCCTTGGATTCTGTTTCCTCTTCTTTTTTTGCAAACTTTTTATTATGAAACATTATAAGCATTTACAGAAGTACAGAAAATATTATATAACAGTCATAGACTCATGGCTTAGCATCAACAGATGCCAACACATGGCCAGTCTCATCTCAATCAAGATATTTCTCTAAAAGATAAGGACTTTTTCTAACGTAATCACCATACCATTATTATACCTAAGAAGTAATAATTCCTTTGTATAGTCAATTATCCACTTAGTAGTCACATTCCCTGTTGTCTCAGACGTGGCTTTTTGTTTTTTAAATGCTTCGTTTAAATCAAGTTCCAGGTATGGTTCACACATTATGATTGGTTGATGTATCTTAGTCTCTTTCAATCCATAGTTCTTCCCCTCCATCTTTTCTTATTCTTTTGCAGTTTATCTATGGGAGAAAGCAGGTGGTTTGTCCTGCTGTGTTTCCTGCAGACTGGATTTTGTTGATTACATCCCTGTGGTGTTGTTTAGAATGTTCTTCTGTCCTCTCTGCAAACTGGGAGTTGCATTTGTCTGTCTCTGACACCTCATCTAGTCATCAGTAAATCCTTCCAACTCTATATTCAAAACACCCAGAATCTTCCCACTTCTTGTCACCTCCATTGCTGCCTTCCCTTCTCAGCCTCCACTATCCTCTCCTAGATGTGTGCGGCAGCCTCTACCTGGTCTTCCTGCCCCGTCCTTGCCTCACCAGCCAAAAAGGTCTTTTAAAACCTAAATCAGATCACATCCTTTCCCTGTTAAAGCTCTTCAATGACTCCCCCTCCCATTCAGAATAAAGCCCAAAGTCATATAACAGGCCAGGCGCAGTGGCTCACACCTGTAATCCCAGCACTTTGGGAGGCCAAGGTGGGTGGATCACCTGAGGTCAGGAGATCGAGACCAGCCTGACCAATGTGGAGAAACCCCGTCTCTACTAAAAATACAAAAAAATTAGCTGGGCGTGCTGGTGCACGCCTGTAATCCCAGCTACTTGGGAGGCTGAGGCAGGAGAATGGCTTGAACCTGGGAGGCAGAGGTTGCAGTGAGCCGAGATCACACTATTGCACTCCAGCCTGGGCAACAAGAGCGAAACTCTGTCTCAAAAAAAAAAAAAGTCCTATAATGGCCTACAAGGTCCTGTGTGATCTGGCTGCCCAATGCCTCGCACCTCATCTCATACATCCTAGCCTCACAGAGCCCCAGGTCATTTCTCAGACCCATCAAACACCCTGCCCCAGGGCCTTTGCACTCCTATTCCCTCTGCCTGGAATTCTCTTCCCCCAAAGGTCTGCATGGCTCACGATGTTCACATCTCCACCCACATCACCCCCTCGGAAAGCCCTCCCGGACCACCTCATCCAAAACAGCCTCATTGTCCCCCCGTCCCCTGGCTCTGCTCTATCATCTTCACAGCACTTATCCCTGACATTATGCTCTTGTTGGTTTCTTGTCTGTCTCCCCTACCTGCCCGAGAGTTCCATGAAGGCAGGGTTTGGGTGGGGGGCAGAGCAGCATGACAGCCCTTTCCCTGCCCCTCAACCCTGCCCACAGAGCTGATCGCCTCTTCTAGCAACTCTCCTTTCAATGTTTCCTAAAATAAAATAAAAAAAATTAAAACCCCCCATATTTGTGCCTAGTGTGTCATAGTTTACAAAATACTTCCTGTCTCAGGTCGGGTCTTCTAGAAGCAGAGCTGAGGCAGGGAATCCTGGGCAAATGATTTATTGCAGGCATGCTCACATTAGGGTGGAAAAAGATGTGCTTACAGCTGAAGCCTGGCTCTAGCCTGATCCCCCGGGGAACTCTAGATTATGAACAGGGAGTCTCACAGGGTTATCCTTCCTCCAGGCAAGGGGCCAGGCCTTTGGAGCCCCTTAGTAGGTGGTCGTTGTCGGCAAGCTGCTCCCCCGGGGGAGGGCCTAACCTCCCCCGCATCTCCAGGTGAGGCAGCTCCTGTAAGCCGAGGGCAGCTCTCAGGGGAAGGGAGCAGCTGTGAGCTGTTAGCAGCCAGCACCTACAACTGCTGGGGAGATGGGTCCCCCACCTGATAAATGGACACTAGCAGCACCCCCTCTACTTCCATATCCATTTCTGCTTTGAGCCTTGCCACAAGCCTGTGGGGATGGTATTTATTAATGATGATTAGTCCCATTTCTTAGAGGAGAAAGCTGAGGTTCTTAGGATGAAATGACTTGCTGGAGGGTGCACAGCCAGGAAGGGGTTAGAAATAAGCTCAGATTCTTACTCGGGATTCTCTGATTAGCTGACAAATCGTCTAGTGGCTGCTGGTTTGAAGTTTTACTCTCGTGCGTTCATCCTTATGAGTGTTAAATGAATATGTATTGCATGTGGTGTGCTGTGTGCTCAACAAGACGCTGGGCCATTCAGCAGTGACTGACACACACTTTGTCCTTGTCCCTGGAGTTGCCATTCGGTGGGTCTGCCCGGTATGTAGCCGCCACCATCGTGGTTACCCTGCTGAGCCCTCAGCAGTTCCAGCTTCCGTAATGACAACACGATGTCTGTCGGGCATGAACTATGTGCTAGCACTGTGCCAGGCTCCCTTTGCCATCTTCAGATGGGTAAACTGAGGCTGCAGAGGGACTCATAGCTCCCGGCCAAGGTCTCTCAGTGAGTGTGTGATGAGCTGGGATTCAAAAGCACAGGGCTGAATGTGGCTCTCCCCCTTCCTGCAGCTCCTTCCCCAGCCCCCCGCCCTCCCCCACAGCAGGATATCTGGTGTCACCTCTATCATCAGCTCCACCAGACACTGGGCTGCCACTGCTGCCTGCTCCCCGAGTATTGGGTGACTGGCCGCCATCTCACCTGCCACACTTGGCCCTGCCCCAGATGGGGCACCTCTGACAGGAGGCCTCCCCCACCCTACAGGGCCCAGGATCCCTGCCTCTGCCCCCTGCTAGCCCTTGTCATTGGCACTGACAGCTGGGTGGGCCCTTCTGCCAGCCCCAGCGTAGCCTGGGGTGTTGGTAGCCCCTCCCCCTTGCACCAGCTGGCCTGGTAAGCCGCAAAGCTGGCTTGGCTCAGCTTGGGGGCCCCTGGATGGGGCCGGGGCGGGTGGCAAATCACAGGGGACTTCCTTCCTCGCTGCCAAACAGGGCCAAGACAAGCCTGACAGGGAGCAACCAAGCCACAAAATTGCCACCTGAGGGTTGTAAGGGTGGCGAGGGCACCCCTCAGGACTGCCTTGGTAATGGGAGTCTGTGAGGCAGTAGCTCGGGGGTGGGCACTCCAGGCCTGCATCCTCTTGGGATCCCAAGCCGCCTCGCCTCCCTGGGACCCCCTTGTTCCCCGGCCTTCAGGCCTCTCTGACCATTGCTCATTTGGGCTGTGGCAGAGGAGGCCAGTGCTCTGTTCCAAACCTCAGCCCTGAGGGCTTCCTCCAGGAGCTGTACTGAGGAGGGACTGTCCCTCTCTTGGCAGAACTTCAGGAATCTTTGTGTGAATTTTGGACATAAACTAGTATGTGAAACATATGCAAATAAGCATGTCCAGGCTGGGCATGGTGGCTCATGCCTGTAATCCCAGCACTTTGGGAGGCCAAAGCAGGAGGATCCCTTGAGCCCAGGAGTTCAAGACCAGCGTGGGCAACAGAGGTAGATACTGCTTCTATTTAAAAAAAAGAAAAAGAAAGAAACAAAGAGGAAAAAAAAAGCATGTCCGTCTCACTGTGGGCGTGGCCTGCTGGGGTGCTGTGGTCTGTAGGAAACAGGCTCCCTGCAGCAGCTGGGGGACCAGGGCACAGAAAGACGAGGAGCCCTGAGGGTTCTGGCCATCTCACCTTTACTGCAAGCTCCAGTCCGATTTCCATCATATTTTCTCCTCTCCAGATGGTGATTTTTTTCTAATTTGATCATTTGGTTTGCATTTATCGGCTAGACTTCTACAAAAAACTGTTCCTCTTCACCTATTTTGTTGTTCTGAAACATGGTGCATGCTGGAGGATAAAGGCTCCATTCTTTCCCCTGTATTTATCCTTTTTTTGTTTGTTTACTTTTTGAGACAGAGTCTCACTCTGTCACCCAGGCTGGAGCGCAGTGATGTGATCTTGGCTCACTGCAACCTCTGTCTCTTGGGTTCCAGCGATTCTCCTGCCTCAGCCTCCTGAGTAGCTGGGACTACAGGTGTGTGCCACCGTGCCTGGCTAATTTTTTGTGTTTTCAGTAGAGATGGGTTTTCACTATTTTGGCCAGGCTGGTCTTGAACTCTTGACCTTGCGATCCACATGCCTCGGCCTCCCAAAGTGCTGGGATTACCGGTGTGAGCCACCTCTCCTAGCCTATTTATCCATTTTTAAAGAAATGAGTTGGTGCTGTAGCAACCTCCAGTGGTGACCAGTGAATATTTTTCCAAATGTCTATAAAATAGGTTGTACATTTGTCTTAGTCTTTTTTGTGTTGCTGTAACAGAATGTGTGGTCCTGGTTAATTTAAAAGGACAAGGAGCTTATTTGGCTCACAATTCTGGAGGCCGAGAAGTCCAAGCAGCATGGCGCTGGGTCTGCTTGGCTTCTGGTGAGGACCACCTGGCTGCACTGTAATACGGCAGGAGCAAGTGCCAGAGCGACAAGTGGGCAAATGCAAAAGAGACACAGACGAGAGGCTGGGCTCACTTTATAACAGCCCGCTCTCATGGGAACTAATCCGTTCCCACAGCGAGAATTCACTTACTCCTGCCAGGTGGCGTTAATCTAGTCATGAGGGCGGTGTCCCCATAGTCCAAACACCTCTCACTAGGCCCCGCCTCCCATCACAGCCACACTGGGAATCAAATTTCAATACGTGTTTTGAGAGGGGACATACTGAAACCATAGCAACATTTTTTCTTTTTGAGATGGAGTCTCACTGTGCCGCCCAGGCTGGAGTGCAGTGGCTTCATCTTGGCTCACTGCAACTTCTGCCGCCTGGGTTCAAGCGATTATCCTGCCTCAGCCTCCTGAGTAGCTGGGATTACAGGAGCCCGCTACTGCACCTGGCTAATTTTTGTAGTTTTAGTAGAGACAGGGTTTCACCATCTTGGCCCGGCTGGTCTTGAACTCCTGACCTCGTGATCCGCCCGCCTCGGCCTCCCAAAGTGCTGGGATTACAGGTGTGAGCCACTATGCCCCGCCTATAGCAACATTTTAACAAATTTAACATAAAGCCAACGTCCAAATCTCCATCGTGTAGGTAAAAAAAAATCAGAACATTGCCACAGCACCAGAGGACCCCCTCAGACCCTTTCCCGTCACTAGTCCCTTCTTCCCCGACTGCTACCCACCATTCTAAATAGCTAGGGTTATTCACTGCTTTGTTTTTGGTTTTACCATGTAAGTATGCATCCAAAACCAAAGAGTTCTGTTTCTTTTTGAATTTTCTGATTTTTCTTTATTTCTCTCTTTTTTGAGACAGGGTCTTATTCAGGCTGGAGTGCAATAACATGATTTTGGCCCATTTAGGCTCAACCTCCTGGGCTCAAGCAATCCTCAATCCTCCCACCTCAGCCTTTTGAGAAGCTGGGACCACAGGAGTGCGCCACCATGTCCAGCTATCTTTTTTTTTTTTTTTTTAAAGAGAGATGGGGGATTCCTTCTGTTGCCCGGGCTGGCCTTGAACTCCTTGGCTCAAGTGATCCTCCTGCCTCAGCCTCTCAAAGTGTTGGGATTACAGGCATGAGCCACCACAGTTAGTCTCTTTGAATTTTAAGTAATGAATTATGTATCCTTCAAAGTCTGTTCTTTTTTATTTTTATTTTATTTATTATTATTATTATTATTTTTTGAGACAGAGTCTCACTCTGTCACCCAAGCTGGAGTGCAGTGGTGCAGTCCCAGCTCACTGCAACCTCTGCCTCCCAGGTTCAAGTGATTCTCCTGCCTCAGCCTCCCGAGTAGCTGGGATTACAGGCATGCACCACCATGCCCTGCTAATTTTGTGTTTTTAGTGGAGACAGGGCTTCTCCATGTTGGTCAGGCTGGTCTTGAACTCCTGACCTCAGGTGATCCGCCCACCTCAGCCTCCCAAAGTGCTGGGATTACAGGTGTGAGCCACCACACCCCGACTATTATTATTGTTTTTTTGAGACAGAGTCTTGCTCTGTCGCCCCAGGCTGCAGTGCAGTGGCATAATCTTGGCTCACTGCAACCTCCGCCTCCTGGATTCAAGCGATTCTCCTGTCTCAGCCTCCTTAGTAGCTGGGACCACAGGTGTGTGCCACCATGCCCGGGCTAATTTTTGGATTTTTGATGGAGATAGGGATTCGCCGTGTTGGCCAGGCTGGTCTCGAACTCCTGACCTCAGGTGATCCATCCGCCTTGGCCTCCCAAAGTGCTGGTATTACAGGTGTGAGCCACTGCTCCTGGCGTCTAAAGTTTGCTCTTTTTTAAACTAACATTTTCTTTTTACCATGCATCCAGGTTGTTATGTGTAGTAGCAGTCCTTTCATTTTCTTTTCTTTTCTTTTTGAGACAGGATCTCGCTCTATCACCCAGGCTGGAGTGCAGTGGCACCATCACGGCTCAGTGTAACCTCTGCCTCCTGGGCTCAAATGATCCTTTCAACTCAGCCTCCCAAGTGACTGGGACCACAGATGTGCACCACCACACCCAGCTAATTTTTAAATTTTTTGTAGAAATAGGGGGTCTCCCTATGTTGCCCAGGCTGGTCTTGAACTCCTGGGCTCAATCAAGCTGCCCACCTTGGCCTCCCAAAGTGCTGGGATTACAGGCATGAGCCACTGTACCTGGCACCTCATTTTTCATTATATGTAATAGTTTCTAATATGTGAATAAACCATGATGTATTTGTCTAGTCTGTTTACAGACATCAGGGTTATTTCCCGATTTATGTCTACTATGAAAAGTTCTGCTGGCTTCCATGAAGGGATATGATTAAAAGCACTTTAAAAAAAAGTTCTGCTCTGAGCATTCCCCCAGGTAAACAAATGCATGCATTTCTCCCAGGGTTGATGCAAAGGAATGGAATCCCTAGGTCATAGGCATGTGATCTTCAACCTTATAGAAAATGTGAAGCTGTTTTCCAGAGTGCTTGTACCAATTCACACCTACACAAAGCAGTGCGTGCAGAATCCCCAGTGGCCCACATTCTTGCAGATATGTGGTTATTAGCAGACTTTTTCCCATTTTTTTAGATTTTGGTTTTCATTATCATTATGTATTTTTATAAATTTGATGTGTTTCAGCACTTGCAGTCATTATTCTCAGTAATGCTCAAATTGTCTCATCTTTGGCCAGTGGGAACTTCTTCAAGTGGACTCTGACGTCCTTTTCTTTTCTTTTCTTTTTTTTTTTTCCTTAGACAAGGTCTCGCTCTGTTGCCCCGGCTGGAGTGCAGTGGCATGATCTCGGCTCACTGACACCTCCGCCTCCCTGGGTTCAAGCGATTCTTCTGCCTCAGCCTCCCGAGTAGCTGGGACTGCAGGTGTGTGCCACCGTGCCCGGCTAATTTTTGTATCTTTAGTAGAGATAGGATTTCACCGTGTTGGCCAGGCTGGTCTCAAACTCCTGATCTCAAGTGATCCAGCCGCCTTGGCCTCCTAAAGTGCTGAGATTACAGGCGTGAGCCACCGCGCCCGGCCTCTACATCCTTTTTCTGCAGTCACACTGGTCTTTGAAATGCCCTTGCTTTCTGGTGCGAAGACGCTTCACGTTCCTCTAGGGCTGGACTCAGCCAGCTCTCCAAGGACCTGTGGATCTTTCATAGAAACACATTTTTTATTGAAATACAATTAATATACCATAATATTTACCCTTTTCAAATGTACACTTCAGTGGTTTTTAGTATATTTACAAAGTTGAGTAACCACTATCTAATTCCATAACTCCAAAAGAAACTCCATATCCATTAGCAGCCACTTCCAAATTCCCCCCTCGCTCAGCTTTGGAAACCACCAAACAACTTTCTGTCTCTGTAAATTTGCTCATTCTGGAAGATTCATATAAACTGAATCATATAAGCCTTCTGTGACCGGCTTCTTTTTTGTTTGTTTTGGTTTTGTTTTTTGAAATGGAGTCTCCGTCCGTTGCCTGGCTGGAGTGCAGTGGCGCCATCTTGCCTGCTCACTACAACCTCCGCCTCCCGGGTTCAAGCGATCCTCCTGCTTCAGCCTCCCCAGTAGCTGGGACTTCAGGTGCACACCACCACGCCCAGCTAATTTTTGTATTTTTAGTAGAGACGGGTTTCACCATGTTGGGCACACTAGTCTTGAACTCCTGACCTCAGGTGATCCACCTGCCTTGGTCTCCCAAAGTGCTGGGATTACAAGCGTGAGCCACAGCACCCGGCCTTGGTTTTTTTCACTTAGTATAATGTTTTTAAGTTTCATCCACTTTGTAGCATGTAAACTACTGCATTCCTTTTTAGGGCTCAATCATATTCCATTGTATGAACATACCACATTTTGTTTATTCATTCATCCATTGATGGACATTTGAGTTGTTTCCACTTTTTATTATGCATAATGCTTCTAAGAGCATTTATGTGCACGTTTTTGTGAAGCATATGTTTTCATTTCCCTTGGATATATACCTAAGAGTAGAATTGCTGGGTCATATGGTAACTCTGTTTTGTTTTATTTCTTTTGAGACGGAGTCTCGCTCTGTCGCCCAGGCTAGAGTGCAATGGCACGATCTTGGCTCACTGCAGCCTTCTCCACCTCCCAGGTTCAAGCAATTCTCCCTGCCTCAGCCTCCTGAGTAGCTGGGATTACAGGAGCATGCCACCGCGCCCAGCTAATTTTTGTATTTTTTAGTAGAGACGGGGTTTCGCCATGTTGGCCAGGCTGGTCTTGAACTCCTGACCTCAGGTGGTCTGCCCACTTTAGCCTCTCAAAGTGCTGGGATTACAGGTGTGAGCTACCACTCCTGGTCAACTCTATGCTTAACCTTTTTTTCGAAACAGGGTCTCACTCTTGTTGCCTAGGCTGGAGTGCAGTGGCATGATCATGGCTCACTGCAGCCTCGATTTCCTGGGCTCAAGTGATCCTTTCACCGCAGCCACCCAAGTCGCTGGGACTACAGGCGTGAGCAACCATGCCCAGCTAATTTTTTTGTATTTTTAGTAGAGATGGAGTTTTGCCACGTTACCCAGGTTGATCTCGAACTCCTAGGTTCAAGTGATCTGCCCACCTCGGCCTCCCAAAGTGCTGGGATTACACACATGAGCCACCGTGCCTGGCCCAGACTTTTTGAATTCTAGAAACCAACCTAAGTTTCCATCCAGTGAAGCTCTGGACAAAGGGCCTTGGGCTGTATCACAAACGTTGCCCCCGTCACTTCATCTTACGGTAAGGTTGCGAGACAGAGGAGGGGCAGCTTTTACAGGGCCACTAGGCCTGCGGGCACCGGAGCTAGGGGTCAGTCTGGTTCCTGCTGCTCTTCTAGGGGTCCTCACCCCAGCTGGGCGCATGTCCTCCAAACCTCCAAACTCCACCGCTCCCTTTACCTGGTTCCGGCACCCTGCTCTGTGGCTCTCAGCCTCTCTCCTTCAAGGATTTTATGGGCTGCCCCAGCTGAGAGAGGGGACTTGCCCTCCTAGTCTGAGTTCCTGTAGCACCCAGGATGTGGGGAGGTGGCACCTGGACACATTGTCCGTGGTCAAATTTGGGAAATTTACCTTTGGGTTCAACCCAGGTGAAGGGTATTCTTCAGTGTAGGCCTCATCAGGCCTTTACCATGCTGCTGTGTATTGTGAATGTCAAGACATTTAATTGCCAACATTTAGAAGCAATCAAGATGTCCTTCAGGAGGTGAATGGCTATAGAAACTGCGGCACATCCAGGCAATGGAATATTATTCAGTGCTCCACATAAATGAGCTATCAAGCCATGAAAAGACGTAGAGGAACCTTAAATGCAGTTTACCAAGTGAAAGAAGCCAATAGGAAAACACCACATGATTCCAACTAGATAACATTCTGGAAAAGGAAAAACTATGGAGATAGTGAAAAGATTAGTGGTTACCAGTGATTGTGGTGGGGCAGGGAGAGAGGCACATAGGTAGAAAGCACAGAGGATTGTTGGGGCAGGGCAACTTTTCTGTATGATGCTACAATGGTAGATACATGTCATCAACGTGAGTCAAAACCTACAGAATATACACAACCAAGAGTGAACCCTAGGGCAGGCGCGGTGGCTCACACCTATAATCACGTGGTTAGGAGTTCGAGACCAGCCTGGCCAACATGGTGAAACCCTGTCTCTACTAAAAATACAAAAATTAGCCAGGTGTGGTGGCAGGCACCTGTAATCCCAGCTACTCGGGAGGCTGAGGCAGGAGAATTGCTTAAACCCGGGAGGCGGAGGTTGCAGTGAGCTGAGATGGTGCCATTGCACTCCAGCCTGGGTGACAAGAGGAAGACTCCATCTCAAAACAAAACAAACAGAGTGAACCCTAATGTAAACTATGGACTCTGGGTGATAACGATGTGTCAGTGTAGGTTCATCAGTGCTAACGTACCACATGGATGCAGGGTATGGATGGTAGGGGTGGCTACTGTGTGGGTGGGAGGGGGTATATGGGAACTCTCTGTACTTTCTGGTCAATTTTGCTGTGAGCCTAAAACTTCTCTAAAAAATAAAATCTATCAATTAAAAAAATATGTACATGTACATGCACACATATATATTAGGGAGTGATAAGTGTTACAGAGGAAAAATAAAGCGGGGTGAGGGTTCAAGTGAGGGGTGAGAGGCATGGGCTGGCTGTTCTGGATGGGGTGACTGGGGGGTCAGGATCATGAATCAGAGACTTAAAGCAAGGAAATGCGCCCTGCGGATGTTGAGGGAGGAGCATCTTGGGACAGGAAGCGGCACGTGCTAGCCCCGAGGCGAGGCGGGGAAGAGGAAGCACAGGAGGTCTGGAGCAGAGTGAGGCGTGGGGAGTGGTCCGAGGTGAGGATGAGTCAACAGGTTGGGCCCAGAGGTTCAGGGATCTGGTTCTCAGGTTGGTGAGTCACTCGCTGGAGGGTTTGGCAGGGGCGTGATGTGTCAAAATTATATTTATGTTTTTATTTTTCAATTTAAAAAAAAAGCCAGTCAAATTTAGCAGTGGAGTGTTGTGTATCAACTTTAGTGACACTATTTATGTTTTACAAAGATGACTGCAGCTGCCATCTGGCAGATAGACAGTGGGGGCGAGGGTGGAAGCCGGGGGACCCCTCGGGAGGCCACGTCGCCCTCTGGGTGGGAGAGGAGGCTGTGCAGACCCTGGCATCTGTGGCCGAGGGGTGAGAGGTGGCTGGATTCTGGGTATAATTTGAAGGGAGAGTCAGCGGGGTGTGGGGTGAGGCAGATTCCTGAGTTCTTGGGTGAACAGTGTTGTCGTGACCTGAGATGGCAAAGGCCGGGGTTGGAGCAGGCTTGGGAGCAGTCATCTGGGGACATGTTAAGTTGGCCTGTCCCACTTCCAAGGGGTGCCGTTGAGGAGGTGGGTGGATTTGTGAGGCTGGACTTCAGGGGGATCTAAGGCCACTGCCCAGATGAGATCCCAGAGTGAGGGGACGTGAGTGCATAAGAGAAAAGGCCCCAGGCCTGAGCCCTGGGCATTCGAGGGCCCGCCCAGGGAGACAGAGGTGGGAGTGTGGTGTCTGAGGAGCCCGAGGCATGGGAGCCAGGGCGGACGTCGTTCACCAAGGAGGAGGACTGGAGACTGCCCATGGGGGTCAGTGGTGGCTGGGGAGGGCCAGAGGCTGACTGGAAAGGCTTCAGTGGGAGTGGAGTTGGGGAGGATGGACACGCCTTTCAGGAGTGTCCTCCGCCACCCGAGGGAGGAGACACATGGGCCCGCCACGGCAGCAGGGTGGGGGTGGGGGGCACTAGACACTCTAGGGGCTCCTTTTGACTTTCTCTCTTTTTTTTTTTGAGACAGAGTCTTCCTCTGTCACCCACGCTGGAATGCAGTGGCATGAGCTTGGCTCACCACAACCTCCACCTCCTGGGTTCAAGCAATTCTCTGGCCTCAGCCTCCTGAGTGACTGGGATTATAGGCACCCACCACCACGCCTGGCTTATTTTTGCATTTTTAGTAGAGACGGGGTTCACCATGTTGGCCAGGCTGGTCTCAAACTTCTGACCTCAGGTGATCCACCCACCTCGGCCTCCCAAAATGTTGGGATTACAGACGTGAGCCACTGTGCCTGGCCTTGACTTTCTCTTAAATGAGAGAAACAACAGCATGATTCTCTCTGGATGGGAAAGATTCTCACGTGAGGGAAAACCGATCATGCAGGAGAGGAGAGAGCTCATCCCAGCCGGGCAGCGGGGTCGCCAGACAAGGGGGTCGGGAAGTAGGGGCGGGGGGCCTGGGGCCCAGGGGGAGGGAGGCAGGGATTAGGGGCCGGGTGAGGTGGGTGTGGGGTGCAGTGTCTCTAGGTGCCTCCCTTTTCCTCAGAGAAATAAGCAGCACAGCTGTCAGCTGAGAGGGAGGGAGGAGGAGGTGTTGTAAAATATTTGTCTCCAATGCAGTTCTCACAGACACTGGGTGAAGTAGGTGCCATCACCCCGATTTGCAGATGAGAAAACAGGAAGGGGGCCAGCTAAGTTGCCAGTTAGGGCAGGATGAGATTTGAACGGGGTCTAGAGGGCACGAGGTGTGGAACTGGGATTCGACTCCACCCTGCCCCCTCCCCCCGCCTCCCAGCCCAGTCCAGTGCTGCACCAGCAGAGAGGACACTGGGGTCTAGATAGGGGAGGTAATACTCCAAGGCCAGACAGTGAGAAGGTGTCTCCAGGGAGGAGGCATAACCTTGGATGAGGAGGCTCCCTTCAGCCAATGGCAATGCCCAGGTAAGGACTCAGCTGTGGGCTATCAGCAGGAAACACTCCCAACAGCTGGGGCTGACAGTGACCTCACCCTGCAGGGGTTGCAAACCTGGGCACCCCACACAGCACCCACTGCAGCTTGCTCCTCGTGCTACGTGGAAATCTGAGCCCTATAATAATTCACGCCACCTGGGAACAGCTTCTTCAAGGTCCTGGTTATTCTCTTTTCCTGGGAAGCTTACAAGGGGGACAGTGAGATGAGCCACAGTCCCGCTGCTGCAGCAGGACTCTGGGCCACGACAGACACTTGCAGTCTCCCTCGTCAACAACCCTGACCTTGGCTAGCACCTCTGCTGATCTAGCTGGCTTACCTGGTGAGGGGACCCGGGCCCTCATGTCTCAGGGGGTTTGAGTCTCTCCTTCCTGCTCTTCTCAGACTGTGACCATTGCCCTTGCCCATTTTCCATCAATACCAGGCAAGGGAGCACCAAGAGATGCCCCAGGGAATTGCCTGGCTGCCAAGGCTCTTATTCTTCCCTGCCCCTTGCTGTACAAACAGTGTGAGGCTTTCACAGCAGGCCCCTGTGGATGGGCAGGGCCAGTTATTCCTGCCAGGAGGGTGAGTCCGTGGTGGTGGTGGTTCCCTTGCTGGTTTCTTGCCACAAGGGACCTGAAGGGAAGTGGTGGCAGTTGTGGCTAGAGTTTCTTCTGACTCTTGCTGTCTCTTGGTGGAACTGTTTCCCCTTTCGGAACCAGGATTTCTAAACTTGCAATGGCCAGAGCTGTCCCTGGGTGTGGTGGTGAGTGGGGCTGTTTCTACTTCTAGTCCATAGTTCTTGGATGCATCTATTCTGGTCCCATTGGGGACCCAGCACCATACAGTGGTCATTAGAGTATATGCCATGTTCCAGAAGACAGTTCTCCATCCTTGGAGGGGATCTGCTCCAAGCTGGCATCTCATCTGCATCTTTTTATTATTATTTGATTGACGGATTGATTGATTTGTTGCCCAGGCTGGTCTTGAGCTCCTGGGCTCAAGCAATCCTCTAGCCTTGGCCTCCCAAAGTGCTGGGATTATAGGCATAAGCCACCTTACTCAGCCTATTATTTTTTAAAGTGACAAATAAAAATCGTCTATATTGACTATGAGCCATGGCTCAAGCCTGTAATCCTAACACTTTGGGAGGCTGAGGCAGGCAGATCGCTTGAGCTCAGAAGTTCAAGACCTGTCTGGGCAACATGGTGAAACCCTGCCTCTATTAAAAATACAAAAATTGGCCAGGCATGGTGGCATGCACCTGTAGTCCCAGCTACTTGGGGGGCTAAGGCAGGAGGATCGCTTGCGCCTCGGAGGCGGAGTTTGCAGTGAGCTGAGAGGGCGCCACTGCACTCCAGCCTGGGTGACAGAGTGAGACTCTGTCTTGAAAAAAAAAAGGTGTATTTTATGTTGTGCAGCATAATGTTTTGGAATTGTGGAATGGCTAAATCAAGCTGATTAACATATGCATGACCTCACATACTTTTCTAGTGAGAACACTTAAAATCTATTCTTGTAGCAATGCTCAACAATACAGCATGTTGTCATGAATGACAGCCACCATGCTGTGCAGTAGAGCTCTTGGTGAGCTGCATCCAAAAGTCTGCCACAGCACCCTATCTGGCCCGAGTGCTGGGTGGTGCGGTGTGTGGTGAGATCAGCAGGTCCCACGTTGAAAACCCACAGCCACACCTCCTTCCATGGCAGGTAGTTTCAAAGGCAGACAGTTTCAGAGGCTTCCAAGAGCTATCATAGCTGCACAGCCCAAAGCACCAGTGTGGGGCTTCTGCAATGTGTGTCTATTCCAGTTATATACTCAGGGACCTGTGAGACCACCACTGGACGTCCTGTGGATCCAGTGGACCCCCTGTGAGCCGAAACTGGGCCAGGCTCCACTTGCCATCTGCCCTCGTATGCTCCCACCATAACAGGGGGCCATGATGCCTCTTTGGGTCCCCAGACCAATGTCCATGTGGTTCCTGTGTCTGACAGTCTTTGAAATGCCTGGGCATTTCTTCTTCTCCCACACGTGGCTACTCAAGTAAAAGGCATGTAAGTCCTTCTTGGGAGGGACTGATGGAATCATCATCACATGTGCTGGTTCTGGGGTTGCAGGGTTCTTCCTTCTGGGGACCTGGTCTCTCCTTCTCTCAGTTGGATCTGAAACCTTGGCTCTGGAAACCTGTCAAAGGATCAGGGCTTTTCACTGGGTTGCTCCCCTCAGCCCCCATCATCAAGCCTGGGATGTTCTCTCTCTCTCTCTCTCTTTTTTTTTTTTTTTTTTGAAGACAGGGTCTCACTCTGTTGCCTAGGCTGGAGTGTAGTAGTGAGATAAGGGCTCACTGGTGGCAGTCTTGACCTCCTGGGTTCAAGTGAGCCTCCAGTGCCAGCCTCCTGAGTAGCTGGGACCACAGGCATGTACCACCACACCTGGCTAATTAAAAAAAAATTCGGGGGGGGGACTGGGTGCGGCTCATGCCTGTAATCCCAGCACTTTGGGAGGCCAGGCGGGCAGATCATGAGGTCAGGAGTTCAATACCAGCCTGGCCAACATAGTTAGACCCCATCTCTTCTAAAAATACAAAAATTAGCCGGGCATAGTGGCTTGTGCCTGTAGTCCCAGCTACTCAGGAGGCTGAGGCAGGAAAATCGCTTGAACCTGGGAGGTGGAGGTTGCAGTAAGCCGAGATTGTGCCACTGCACTTCAGCTTGGGCAACAGAGTGACACTTTGTCTCAAAAAAAAAATTTTTTTTTTTTTGTAGAGACAGGGTCTCCCTATGTTGCCCTTCCCCTTCCACAGGCTGTTCTCGAACTCCTGGGCTCAGGGGATCCTCCTACTTAGGCCTCCCAAAGTGCTGGGATTACAGGTGTCAGCCACCACGCCCAGCCCCTGGACTCTTTTGATTGCATCGAGTGGGCAGTGTCCTTGCTGGCTGTCCATCGGCTTGCCAGGGGACACGGCGTCTATGAACCATTTCCACGGCATGGCGGGTCCAGCAGCTCTGACCTGGCCGCTCGCGGTGGTAATTGTCCCCCACCCGATGACGCCTGAGACTGTGCTTCTGATGACCGAGCACTGCCACCTGGCCTCTTCCTTCAGCTCCTGTCATCCCCGCTGCAGTCAGGGCGCCCAGTTCTGTAACTGCAGCTCCAACTAGCAGGTGTTCAGAGGACATTCACCTGGGCTTGTTAAGGTTTTCCCGTTGGCCTTGGTAAATTAGGTGCCTGCCCGGCCTTCCTGCAGAAGACAGACAATGAGTGGCTTTCTGGCCGGACACGGGAGAAACCCAAGCCTGCCCCCTCCTCCAGGCCTTTGGATCCGTTCTTCTGCTGCCTTACATGGCAGCCCTGGTGTTTCTACTTCTCCTGCCATAGGCTTTCGTTTTCTCCAAGCAGCGTGTTAAAGCCCTCTTGCCAGGGTGTTAATTCTTGTATTATGGGATTGACTCTCCTTTGTCTCACTTGATGTCCCACCTCCGCCCTTGGGCCAGCTCCTGATCCTCTGTATAGTCTTGAAGCAGGGGGAGCACTCGCTGGGGGTCACTCTACACCTCACTCCTTCCCAAGCAGGGTCTGACCGTGAGGCAGCCGACTGACTCATCGTGGGCTGAGCATTCAACTTCTTCTGCCTTCCTCTCCACTCATAACTACGCCCTGGGCCTGCTCCTCAGCTTTTTCCTCCCCCTCCAGTTTCAGGAGAGGAGGATCTATTTGCTGCTAAGGAGGCCCTTGGCTTTCTCGCTTGGCCTTAGATTAGTGATGAGCCACACTCAGCCTTGCCTCGTCTTTCTCTAGTGCACGTGGGCCCCAGTACAGCCGTTCCCTTCCAGTCTTTATAATTAATTACCACTCCCCTGGCCTCTCCAGTTTGGGGAGCTCTTGCCCCTGCAGTGCGCTTTCTTCCCTGCTACCTGCCAGGTGCCAGCTCTCCTAGGACTAGCAACAATGGGTGACCAGCTCCTGGGTCCCAATATTCAGAGGCTGCTTTCAAAAATCGGTCCTGACACCAACTGGGGTAGGTTAGGTCCTGACTGGGAGACTTGCGTGCAGGAGGATTGCTGGGAAGTGCTCCTTGGAACACCACTGATAAAAGGAGAAGGCTGTGTGTGCCATAGTGTAAATGCACCACATGTTATTTATTTATTTGAGACAGTCTCACTGTGTCACCCAGGCTGAAGTGCAGTGGCACGATCTCAGCTCACTGCAACCTCTACCTCCTGAGTTCAAGCGATTCTCCTGCCTCAGCCTCCTGAGTAGCTGGGACTACAGGCGCATGCCACCACTCCCAGCTAATTTTTGTATTTTTAGTAGAGATGGGGTTTCACCATGTTGGCCAGGATGGTCTCGATCTCTTGACCTCATGATCTGCCTGCCTCAGCCTCCCAAAGTACTGCGATTACAGGTGTGAGCCACCGCGCCCGACCCACGTTTTCTTTAATTCACCGTGTTGATTCCCTGTTTTTGCTATTGTGAATAGTGTAGAGATGAACATACAAGTGCATGTTGTTTTTGGCAGAATGATCTGTTTTTCTCTGGGTATGTATCCAGTAATGGGATTGCGAGTCAAATCCTACTTCTGTTTTAAGTTCTTTGAGAAATCTCCAAACTGTTCTCCACAGTGGCAGAATTCATTTACTTGCCACCAACAGTGTATATGTGTCCCCTTTTCTCTGCAGCCTGCCTGCGTCTGTTCTTTTCTGACCTTTGTAATAGCCATTCTGACTGGTGTGAGATGGTATCTCACTGTGGAATACTGTGCAACCATAAAAAAGAATAAAATTATGTCCTTTGCAGCTGGAGGCCATAATTCTTTTTTTTTTTTTTTTTTTTTTTGAGGCACAGTCTCACTCTGTCACCCAGGCTGGAGTGCAGTGGCGACATTTCAGCTCACCGCAACCTCCACTTCCACCTGGAGGCATAATTCTAAGTGAATTAATGCTTGAACACCTCCCGGGTTCAAGCAATTCTCCTGCCTTAGCCTCCCAGGTAGCTGGAACTGCAGGCATGCACCACCATGCCTGGCTAATTTGTATTTATTTTATTTTTTTGAGATAGAGTTTCTCTCTTGTTGCCCAGGCTGGAGTGCAGTGGTGCGATCTCAGCTCACTGCAACCTCTGCCTGCTGGGTTCAAGCGATTCTCCTGCCTCAGCCTCCTGAGTAGCTGGGATTACAGGCACACACCACAATGCCCGGCTAATTTTGTATTTTTGTAGAGATGGTGTTTCGCCATGTTTGTCAGACTGGTCTCAAAACTCCTGACTTCAAGTGATCCACTCACCTCTGCCTCTCAAAGTGCTGGGATTACAGGCATGAGCCACTGCAGCCGGCCTGGAGGCCATAATTCTAAGTGAATTAATGCATGAACAGAAAACCAAATAGTGCATGCTCTCACTTATAAGTGTGAGCTAAGCATTGAGCACCCAAGGATATAAACATGGGAATAGTAGACACCATGGACTTCTAGAGGAGAGAAGGAGGGAGCTGTGAGTCATGAAAATACCTGTTGGGTACTACGCTCACTACCTGGGTGCAGTATATACCCATGTAACAAACCTGCACATGGACTCCTGTATCTAAAACAAAAGTTAGAAAAAAAGAAAAACACACACATGAAAGAAGAAGATAGGGAAGTGGGACAGGGCAGAGAGTGGGGAGTGAGCTAAGGTGACCTTGTTTTTTTTTTCCTTTTGAGATGGAGTCTTGCTCTGTAGCCCAGGCTGGAGTGCAGTGGTGTGATCTCAGCTCACTGCAACCTCCGCCTCCTGGATTCAAGCGATTCTCCTGCCTCAGCCTTCCGAGTACCTGGGACTACGGGCGCATGCCACCACACGCAGCTAATTTTTTGTACTGTTAGTAGAGACGGAGTTTCACCGTGTTAGCCAGGATGGTCTCGATCTCCTGACCTTGTGATCTGCCTGCCTAAGCCCACCAAAGTGCTGGGATTATAGGCATGAGCCATCATGCCCGGCCCTAAGGTGTCTTTAACACAGGCCTCAGTTGATCCCATATGGAGCACTGGGGCTGAGAGGGCACTTCAGAGTTGTCCCGAATCAAGCAAGGGATCCAGGCCTGGGTCAACTGCTTGTTGGATATGAGTTGTCCCTGGGTGGGGCCCAGCAAGAGGAGGGCAATTCCTGGAAAAGAACCCTCAGAGTTGTCAGCAGTGAATAGCTCCTGCAGCTGGGGGGATGGAGTGTCTTCACCCTGACACCGGGCTTCAGGGCTGCACAGGGCATAACATTGTACACAGTTTATTTGCTTAGTTTTTCAACTATTGGTGGACATGTGGGTTGTTTGGGGGCACTATGAATGTGGCTGCTGCGAGCATTCCTATGCATGTCTTTTGGTGGCCTGGGCACTCATTTCCGCTGCATGTAAACCCACGTGTGGATGTGGTGGTCTAAGGGATATGCGTGCTGAACTTCAGCAGAGATTGCTGCATAGTTTTCAAAGTGGCTGATCCCATTTTACAATCCCACCAGCAGTGTTTGAGGGTTCTGATTACTCTGCATCCTTGTCAACACTTGATATTATCTGTTTTTTCATTTTAGCCATCCTGATGGTCCAGACATCACTGATTCTGTTGTGCAACCTGGTGGGGAACCAATGCTCCCTAATAGGTAGGAGGATATGAGGTGTGGGGGAGCCCTTGGACCACCCCTGCCTGACTACTTGATTCTAATTCCAAGGGTCTTCAAAAGCAAATCCTGGCAGACACATTAAAGTATTGTCATATCGTAACATCCTCAAGTGCCCAGGTTTGTCCAGCTCCTTTCAGCATGGGATTCCAGCCATCAGGTGTGGGGAAGGGAGCAGGGGTAAGCTTTACTGCCTGGGAGGCCACGCTTCTGTGGACATTGGGAAGCAGCTGCATTGACTTGCCCTGGCCAATGTTTCATGGCCTCCAATGCACCTTCTCATCTCAGCTCCTTTGCTTCTCATAATAGCACTAAAGGCAGCAAGAGAACAGAACATCAGCTCCATTTGACAGAAGACAAAACTGAGGCCTGTTACTTGGGCAAAGCCACACGGAAATCAGTAAGAGTGAGCCTGAAACCAAGCTGTAGATTCCAAGTCCAGGACACAAAATTTACCTACTTGTTAGTTTTATCGGCCTATCTTACCCTCCCCTGCCTTTAGAAAGCAACTCAGGCTGGCTCCTTGGTAGAGTGAATCCACTCTGCCCAGTTCCCCAGGGCCCACCCCCATTCTTTGTCTCATGGTATCCCCCACCTCTTGCTCATCGATGTCCTCTAAGAAGTAGGCCAGTGCTTAAATGTTAGTCAGACCAGAGCGTCTCCACCCTTAATGTACACAGGTATCCCCTGGGGGCCTTTTACAAAGATTCCGATTCAGTATGTCTGCTGGTCCTAAGAGCCTGCATTTCTTTTCTCTGTTCTTTTTTGAGACAGAGTCTTGCTGTGTTGCCCAGGCCTGAGTGCAGTGGCACATTCATAGCTCACTGCAGCCTCAGCCTCTTGGGCTCAAGCAATCCTCCCACCTCAGCCTCCCGAGAAGCTGGGACCACAGGAGTGCATCACCATACCTGGCTAGCTTTCACATTTTTTGTAGAGATGGTGTTTGGCTGTGTTGCCCAGGCTGCTCTTGAACTCCTGGGCTCAAGCAATCCTCCTGCCTTGGCCTCCCAAAGTGCTAGGATTACAGGAATGAGCCACTGAGCCCAGCCAGAGCCTGCATTTCTAACAAACTCCCAGGTGATGCCAGTGCTGCTGGTCCTTGGACCACACTTTGAGTATTGAGGCGTTAGATCACTCCCCCCTCCCTCCATCGACTGTATAGGCAGTCTTTATACTGTGCCCATCCTCTCCTGCAGAGCTCAGGCAAAAACTGGTTAGTCGCTGTCTGAACTCTGGCACAGTGCTAGTTACTGTAAGTCCAGGCCTCTCTCTGGTTTTCCCATCACAGTATTTACCATTCAAGTCATTTGGATCAGTTCACGGCGCCTCTTAACACCTCTCTCAAAGCACCTCTATTCCCTCCGTCTTCCGGCTAGCTTCTCTTCCTTCTCTGTCAACACTCCTAATTCCTACCCTCTCCTCCCCCAGAGTGGGCAGGATCTCAGCTAGGCATTAGGCAAAAAGCTAGCTGAGTGAGATTATTTATACTAAAGTGTGAATGACTCACATATCTTCCCTTAACTCTTCCAGTGGTTATTTAGATGTGCAAAAGGAACTTTTGGTTGTTGGAAATGGTGACAGTGAGGGAGAGAACAAGAAACATTCAGAAATCCCTTCCTGTACCACCTAACATTTCCCATATATGGGCTGATGATTGAAATCACATGAAGGAACTTTACAGGTGAAAACCAAAACAGGGACATTTGGATTTTACCCTACATCAGCAGAATCAGAATCTCCAACGCGGGGGATCAGGAATATTATTATTATCATTTTTTTTCGCACAGAGTCTCGCTCTGTTACCCAGGCTGGAGAGCAGTGGCACGATCTTGGCTCGCTGCAACCTCCACCTCCTGGGTTCAAGCAATTCTTCTGCCTCAGCCTCCCGAGCAGCTGGGATTACAGGCATGCGCCACAACGCGGGGCTAATTTTTGTATTTTTAGTAGAGATGGGGTTTCACCATGTTGGTCAGGCTGGTCTCAAACTCGTAACTTCAGGTGATCCACCCACCTCAGCCTCCCAAAGTGCTGGGATTACAGGTGTGAGCCACCGCGCCCGGCCAGGAATGTACATTTTTTAAAGGAGATTTTGTTGCACATTCAGGTTTAGAAACTACTTTCCTAAATCGTACTATGGATTCTAGTTGTGTTTCCATCTCCCCCTCTGTTTCTAAAGGAGAGATTACTCAGAGGGCACAGGCGCAGGAGAATGTAGAGTGGGAAGAAATGGGGCCTAGGTGAGGTGTTAAGGTCTAACTCCTGCCGGAACTCAACTGGTTACAGGCTCCTTATCCTTGGTGAGGCTGAGCCTCAGTTTCCACATCCCTACAACAGGGATGAAGCCAGCTGCCTGCAGCTCACCTGTGTGGCTGTGGCTGGAGAGCAGAGAGGCAGCAAGTCGTGCAGATGCAGGTGACTGTGCCACAGGACAAAGGGCAGCTATGATGGGGAGGGTGAGGGATGGAAACCTGGCTAAGGGGCCCAGCACCTGGGCTGAATGCAGCCGTGGCCACGATGGCTCATTGGGGATAATTGCCGCGGTAATTATGAAGATTGCACAGGCAAATGGATTCTAGTTTACATTCTGCTCTCCTCCAAAGGTCGTCTGTAATCGCTTGACTTCCTCCCCACAGCAGGGAGGAGGCCGTGGTGGAGACCTGTCAGAGGGTCTCTGGACTGCAGGCCCAGGCTGAGGGGGTGGGGGGTGGGGGCTTCTGGGTGATCTCTGCCAGCCTGAGGGGGGAGGCAGATGGGTGAGCTCTTGGCGCAGAGGCTGCTCGGCCTCCTCCTCCTGGATGGTACCCCAGCTCCTTAGTGCAGCTTCAGCTGTGCTGGCTGGAGATGGGCCAGGCAGAGCTTGCTGACTCGTGGAGAGACTGACACTGAGACCAAGGCAGTGGCTTGTCCTGCCTATCAGTCTGTCTAGAAGCCTCAGATCTATACCCTCTCAATCTGATATGCTCCCTTCTCTGGTCATCTTTCTCTAAAAATGAAATGGTTAGATCAGACTAAATGGCTTTGCGTGGCCCCTTCCAGCTATGGATTCCTGGATTCCAGGACTCCAGCCTCTGGTCCCCAAGTTTTGTGGAAGATTTGTGCATGGGCTTTGGAGCTGGATACAATATAGTCTGAATCCTGGCTCGTTCCTGCTGTGTGACATTGGGCAACTGACTTTACCTCTCTGAGCCCCAGTTTCAACTTAAAATAAATAGAGATAATGGTATGCATCTCTCTCTCTCTCTCTTTTTTTTTTTTTTTTTGAGATGAAGTCTTGTCTTGCTCTGTTGCCCAGGCTGGAGTGCAATGACGTAATCTTGGCTCACTGCAACCTCCACCTCCCAGGTTCAAGTGATTCTCATAGCTTAGCCTCCCAAGTAGCTGGGAATACAGGTGCTCCACCACCACGCCCGGCTAATTTTTGTATTTTTAGTAGAGACAGTGTTTTACAATGTTGGCCAGGCTGGTTTCGAGCTCCTGAGCTCAGGTGATCCACCCGCCTCGGCCTCCCAAAGAGCTGGGATTACAGGCTGAGCCTCGAGCTCAGGCAACCTTATGCATCTCTTAGGGCTGTTGAGATTAAAGGAGATAATGGTGGAATATATAACTGACATTATTATTATTTTTTTTATTTTTTGAGAAGGAGTCTAGCTCTGTCCCCCAGGCTAGAGTACAGTGGCATGATCTCGGCTCACTGCAACGTCCGCCTCCTGGGTTAAAGCGATTCTCCTGCCTCAGTCTCCTGAGTAGCTGCGATATTACTGGTGCACGCCACCACACCCGATTACTTTTTGTATTTTTAGCAGAGACGGGGGTTTCACTATGTTGGTCAGGCTAGTCTTGAACTCCTGACCTCATGATCCTCTGCCTCGGCCTCCCAAAGTGCTGGGATTACAGGCGTGAGCCTCCGCGCCCGGCATATAACTGACATCATTGAGTGTTTCCTGTGTGTCAGGCACCGTTCCAGGTGCTTTTCATGCCTTACGCCAGGTATCTTCACAGTTGCCCTGTGAGACAGGTGCTGCTATCATCCCCAGTTAAAGAGGAGGAGGCACCGTAGAAAGTGTGGACAGACAGGCTTCCCCGCAGAAGTCAGCTGCTGCAGTAATTGCCCCTTCCTTCCTCCTGGGAAGCTTCTCCAACAAGTCTCCTCGCAGGCTCACCTCAAGCTCTTCCTCCTTGGAATCCCTTCCAAGGGTGTGCCAGCCCTGCCCCCCAGGCAGCCGTACCTCTCTGATTCTGTGAATGGACAACCTGCCCCACACTGTCCGTCATTCTGTTGCCATCTAACTCTGTGGTCTCTCTCGATCCCTCTCACTCTCTGCTGGGGCTGAACCCATGGTCTGTTCTTGTTCATATTCTTGAATGCTCCTGGCAAAGCAGTGGCCATGGCATGGTGCCGGGGGGGGGGTCCATTTATTTGAGAAGTTCCAGGGCTAGAATCTCCCAAAGTCCCCACTGGGCCGAGTGTACACCTTATTCTATGTGTCCATGGGCTATGCCTCATGTTAGAAACTGAGAATACAGAGACCAATGCAACATGACCTTGGGCCTAAGATTTCAGTGCAGTAGACAATGGTTTTAGCCCAGGCTGCCCATGGGAGTCACTTGGGGAACCTTGAGTTCTGATGCCTGTGCCCCACCACAGAGATTCTGGGGTACAGAAAAGTCCTTTGCCTGTTTTTGTTTGTTTTTTGAGACAGAGTCTCTGTTGCCCAGGCTGGAGTGAAGTGGCGCGATCTCGGCTCACTGCAACCTCTGCCTTCCAGGTTCAAGCGATTTTTCTGTCTCAGCCTCCCAAGTAGCTGGGACTACAGGCGCACGCCACCACTTCCGGCTAATTATTGTATTTTTAGTAGAGATGGGGTTTCACCATATTGGCCAGGCTGGTCTTGAACTCATGACCTCAGGTGATCCACCTGCCTTGGCCTCCCAGAGTGCTGGGATTACAGGTGTGAGCCACTGTGCCTGGCCCTTTTGCCTGTTTTTTAACTGGGTTGTTTGGTATTTTGTTATTGAGTTGTGGACGTTCCACATATATTCTAAATATTAATTCCTCATCAGATATGTAATTTGCAAATACTTTATCCCATGCAGCAGCCTGGTCTTGAGGAGTTTTAAAAGTGTCCCAGCTGGGCACAGTGGCTCACACGTGTAACACTTTGGGAGGCTGAGGCGGATGGACTGTTCAAGCCCAGAAGTTTAAAACCAGTCTGGGCAACATGGCAAAACCTTGTCTTGACTAAAAATACAAAAAAATTAGTCAGGTGTGATGGCACACACCTGTAGTCCCAGCTACTCCAGAGGCTGAGGTGGGAGGATAACCTGAGCCTGGGGAGATCATGGCTGCAGTAAGCTGTGATTGCACCAATGCACTCCAGCCTGGGCCACAGAGCAAGACTTTGTCTCAAAAAAAAAAAAAGTGCTCCATGTGAGAAAACCAGATATCCACATGCAAAAGAATGAAGTTGTATCCATACCTTGTACCACAGCGGTCCCCAACCTTTTTGGCACCAGGTACTTGTTTCATGGAAGACAGTCTTTCCACAGACCAGGGTTGGAGGATGGTTTTGGGATAATTGAAGCACATTACATTTATTGTGCACTTTATTTCCATTATTATTACATTGTAATATATAATGAAATAATTATACAACTGGCCATAATATAAAATCAGTGGGAACCCTGAGCTTTTCCTACAACTAGACAGTCCCATCTGGGGGTGATGGGAGACAGTGACAGATCATCAGGCATTAGATTCTCATAAGGAGCGTGTACCCTAGATCCCTCGCATTCACAGTTCACAATAGGGTTTGCGCTCCCAGCAGAATCTAATGCTGCCAGACAGGAGGCGGAGCTCAGGCGGTAATGTGAGTGAGGGGGCGTGGCTCAACGCAAGCTTCCCCTGCTCACCACTCACCTCCTGCTGTGTAGCTCAGTTTCTCAACAGGCCACAGACCGTAGCAATCTGTGGCCCGGGGGTTGGGGACTCCCATTATACCATATACAAAAATTAACTCAAAATGAATCAGACATAAATATGAGAACTAAATGTTTTAAATTCTTGGAAGAATATAGGGAAGGGCCCGACGCAATGGCTCATGCCTGTAATCCAAGCACTTTGGGAGGCCAAGGTGGATGGATCACTTGAGGTCAGGAATTTGAGACCAGCCTGGCCAACACAGTGAAACTCTGTCTGCTGAAAATTCAAAAAAATTAGCTGGACATGGTAACAGGCACCTGTAATCCCAGGTACTCGGGAGGCTGAGGCAGGAGAATTGCTTGAACCCGGAAGGTGGAGGTTGCAGGAGCTGAGATGCCACCAGCACTCCAGCCTAGGCAACACAGTGAGACTTTGTCTCAAAAAAAGAAAAATAGGGAAGAATCTTTATGACATTGGATTTGGCAATAGTTTCTTGGATATAACACCAAAAGCACAGGCAACAAAAGGAAAAAAAGTAAATTGAACTTCATTAAAATTTAAAGCTTTTTTACATCAAAGGACACTATCAAAAGAGTACTTTCATGTACAAAAGGACAAAGGACACTATCAAAAGCAGCCGACAAAATGGAAGAAAATATTTGCAAATCATATATCTGATGAGGGGTTAATAGCCAGACTATGTAAAGAACTTCTACAACTCAATAGCAAAAAAGACAAACAACCCAGTTAAAAAACAGGTAAAGGACTTTTCTCCAAAGAAGATATACAGTTGGTCAGTAAGCACCTAAAAATATATTCAACATCGCCGATCATTAGGGAAATACAAATAAAAAATGCAATGAGATACCACTTCACACCCATTATGATGGTCATTATAAAAACAGAAAATAACTAGTGTTGGGAGTCTCTGAGCCTACTCTGGTTTGGGAGGCTGCCTTAAAAAAATAAAATAAAATAAAATTAGAGTATTGCAGGGAAGTGTAGAAATTGAAACACTCGTACATTGCTGGTGGGAATGTAAACTGGTACAGCTGCTGTGGAAAACAGTTTGGTGATTCATTAAAAAGTTAATCATAGAATTACCATATGATCCAGCAATTCTACTTCTAGGTACAGGCAAATGTTGGAAGATTGTTGGTTTGGGTCCAGACCACTGCAACAAAGTGAATATTGCATAGCATGAATTTTTTGATTTCCTAATGTATATAAAAGTTATGTTTACACTATACTATAATAGTCTATTAAGTGTGCAACAGCATCGTGTCTAAAAAACGTACATACCCGGCCGGGCGCGGTGGCTCACACCTGTAATCCCAGCACTTTGGGAGGCTGAGGTGGGCCGATCACCTGAGGTCAGGAGTTGGAGACAGCCTGGTCAACATGGCAAAACCCTGTCTCTACTAAAAATACAAAAATTAGCCAGGCATGATGGCAGGTGCCTGTAATGCCAGCTACTTGGGAGGCTGAGGCAGGAGAATCACTTAAGCCCAGGAGGTGGAGGTTGTGGTGAGCTGAGATCGCACCATTGCACTCCAGCCTGGGCAACAGAGCGAGATGCTGTCTCAAAAAAAAAAAAAAAAATGTACATACCCTCACGAAGAAATCCTTTGTTGCTAAAAAACATATGATCATCTGAGCCTTCAGTGAGTCCTCATCATTTTGTTGGTGGGGCATCTTGCCTCAGTGTTTATGGCTGCTGACTGATCGGGATGGAGGTTGCTGAAGGTTGGAGTGGCTATGGCAATTAAAAAAAATTATGACAACAGTGAAGTTTGCTGCTTCTGTTAGCTCTTCCTTTTGTAAAAGATTTCTCAGTAGCACATGATGCGGTTTGATAGCATTTTACCCACAGTAGACCTTCTTTCCACTTTGGAGTGAGTCCTTTCAAACCCTGCTGCTGCCTTCTCAACTAAGTTTATGTCATATTTTAAATCCTTTGTTGTCATTTCAACAATGCTTCACAGCATCTTCACCAGAGGTAGATCCCATATCAAGAAATCACTTTCTTTGCTCATCCATAAGAAATAACGCCTCATCCATTCACGTGTTATCAGCAATTCAGTCACATCTTCAGGCTCTAATTCGAATTCTAGGTCCCTTGCTACTTCTACCACATCTGTGATTTCTTCCTCCACTGAAGTCTTGAGCCCCTCAAGGTCATCTATGAGGGTTGGAATCAATTTCTTTCAAACTCTTATTAATGTTGATATTTTAATCTGCTTTGTGAATCACAAATGTTATTAATGGCATCTAGAATGATTAGCCCTTTTCAGAAAGTTTTCAACTTGCTTTGCCCAGATCCATCAGAGGAATTACTATCTATGGCAGCTATAGCTGTGTGAAATATATTTCTTAAATAAAAAGACTGAAAAGTTGAAATGACTCCCTGATCCATGGGCTGCAGATGGATGCTGTGTTAGCAGATGTGAGAACAACATTCATCTCCTTAAACATCTCCATCAAAACTCTTAGGTGACCAGGTGCATTCAATAAGCAGCAATATTTTGAAAGAAATCTTTCTTCTGAGCAGTAGGTCTCAACAGTAGGCTTAAAATATTCAGTAAACTGTGCTGTAAACCTGGATGTGCTATCATCCAGGCTTCCAGGCTTTGTTGTTCCGTTTATAGACAGAGGCAGAGTGGATTTAGCATAATTCTCAAGGGCCTTAGAATTCCGGGAATGGTAAATGAGCACTGGCTTCAACTTAAAATCACCAGCTGCATTAGCTCCTAACAAGAGAGTCAGCCTGTCCTTTGAAGCACTGAAGCCAGGCATTGATCTCTCTCTAGCTATGAAAGTCCAAAATGGCATCTTCTTCCAATAGAAGGCTGTTCATGGGCATGGAAAAATCTGTTGTTTAGTGTAGCCGCCTTCCTCAGTGATCTTAACTAGATCTCTGGATTACTTGCTGCAGCTTCTGCATCAGTACTTGCTGTTTCACTGTGCACTCTGCTGTTATGGAAATGGCTTCTTTCCTTAAGCCTCATGAACCAACCTCTGCTAGCTTCTACCTTTTCTTCTGAAGCTTCCTCACCTCTCTCAGACTTCATAGAACTGAAAAGAGTTGGAGTCTTGGATTAGGCTTTGGCTTAAGCGATGGTTGTGGCTGTTTTCATCTTCTATTTAGACTACTAAGACCTTCTTCCTGTTAGCAATAAGGCTGTTTTGTTTTCTTAATTTTTTTTTGTTGTTGTTCTTTTTTTTAATTCTTTTTCTTAATTTTTTAATTTCTTTTTTTATTTTTCTTTATTTTCTCAACATTTTTAATTGAAGTGTAACTTATAATGTTATATTTTTAAAATTTAAGTCTAACATATCTTAGCTGTGCAATCCAATAAACTGTACACCTGTGAAAACTGCCACTCGAATCAGAATAGAAAATATTTCTAGTGCCCCAAAGGCATGTTCCTGCCTGTTGACATCTCCCAGAAGCAATTGCTGTTCTGACTCAATCTCTATGAATTAGATTTGCCTGTTCTGAATTTATCTGTAGTGTTTTTGAGTGTATCTCTTTGCACAGATTTTTTAGTAGTTGCTCTAGGCATTACCATATATATCTACATATCTATATCTATTTGTCTATATTTATGTCTATCTACCCATCCATCCATCCATTTACAGTCTGCTGGTGTCCGTGTTTTACCAGTTCAAGTGAATTGCAGTAAACTTACTTCTCCTTAAGTTCCTTTACCCTCCCTTTTAAAATCTAATTGTCATCAATTTTTCCTCTGCATGCTTTAAGAAGCACATTAGACAACATTATGTATATACACATATGTGTGTGTGTGTGTGTGTGTGTGTGTGTTTTGAAATGGAGTTTTGCTCTTGTCACCCAGGCTGGAGTGCAGTGGCACAATCTGGGTTCAAGCAATTCTCCTGCCTCAGCCTCCCGAGTAGCTGGAATTACAGGTGCCCACCACTGTGCCCAGCTAATTTTTTTTTCTTTTTCTTTTTCTTTTTTTTTTTTTTAAGACAGGGTTTCACCATATTGGTCAGGCTGGTCTTGAACTCCCGACCTCAGGTGATCCGCCCGCCTTGGCCTCCCAAAGTGCTTGGATTACAGGCGTGAGCCACCACGCCCGGCCTAATGCCCAGCTAATTTTTATATTTTTAGTAGAGACGGGATTTTGCCACGTTGGCTTGGCTGGTCTCAAACTCCTGACCTCAAGTGATCCACCTGCCTCGGCCTCCCAAAGTGTCGACATTACAGGTGTGAGCCGCCGTGCCTGGCCACAGTGTTATACTTTTTGCTTCAACCCTCAAACATAATTTAGAAAGCTTAAGAGAAGGAAAGTCGACCATATTTACCTGTATTTTTACTCTTTCCGTTGTTCACTCCTCCTCCCCAATGTTCCAGGAGGATTCCTTCTTTTATGTTTCCTTGTGGTTTCAAGAACTTCCTTTATTTTTTTAGGGTAAGTCTGCTAACAAAAAATTCTCTTAGTTTTCCTTTATCTGAGAATACCTTGATATTCCTTCGTTCCTGAAAGATACTTTCTCTGGATATATGGTTCTGGGCTGGCAGGTCCTTTCTTTCAGCACTTGAAAAATGCTTTGCCCCTTCTTTCTGGCTTCTGTGGGTTCTGATTTTATTAAAAAAAATCTGCTGTAATTTGTTTTTCCCCCTTTTTTTTTTAATTTTTAGATTTTTTTTTTTTTTAGGGATGAGGTCTCACTTTGTTGCCCAGGATGGAGTGTCGTGGCACAATCATGGTTCACTGCAGCCTGGAACTCCTGGGCTCAAGTAATCCTTGGGCCCAGGAGGCTTCAGCCTCCTGAATAGTCAGGACTACAGGTGCACACCACCACACCCAGCTAATTTTTAATTTTTTTTTTTTGTAGAAATAGGGTCTTACTATGTTGCCCGGCCTGTTTTTCCCTTTTAAATAAAGTATGATTTCTCTCTCTCTACTTTCGAGATTTTTCATTGTCTTTAGTTTTCAAGAGTTTGACCGTGATATGCCTTGGAGTGGATTTCTTGGGGTTTTATCTGTTTGGAGTTCACTCACCTTCTTAAATCCATTGTTTGTCTTTTGCCAAGTTCAGGATTTTTTCAGCTGCTATTTCTTTGAACATTTTTTCAACCCCACTTTTTCTCCCCCCTCCTCTTGGACTCTAAAAACATGAATGTTAGAGTTTCTATTTTAGACCCACAGGTTCCTGAAGTTCTTTTTTTCTTTTTTTGTTTTTAAAGACGGGGTTTCACCATGTTGGTCAGGCTGGTCTTGCCCTCCCAACCTCAGGTGATCCGCCCACCTTGGCCTCCAAAGTGCTTGGATTGCAGGCGTGAGCCACTACGCCCGGCCTGAAGTTCTTTTATTTTCTTTTTTTTCAGTCCATTTTCTCTCTGTTGTTCAGATTGGGTAATTTTGTTTGTTTGTTTGTTTGTTTTGTTTGAGACGGAGTCTCGCTCTGTTGCCAGGCTGGAGTGCAGTGGTATGATCTCAGCTCACTGCAACCTCCAGCTCCCGGGTTCAAGGGATTCTCCTGCCTCAGCCTCCTGAGTAGCTAGGATTACAGGCATGCACCACCATGCCCAGGTAATTTTTTGGTATTTTTAGTAGAGATGGGGTTTCACCATGTTGGCCAGGCTGGTCTTGAATGTCTGACCTTATGATCCACCCACCGCGGCCTCCCAAAGTGCTGGGATTACAGACATGAGCCACCACGCCTGGCCCAGACTGGGTAATTTCTATTGTTCTATCTTCAAGTTCAATGACTTTTTTCTCTCTTGCCTCCATTCTATTTTTTTTGTTTTTTGAAAGGGAGTCTCTCTCTGTCACCCAGGCTGGAGTACAGTGGCACCATCTCGGCTCACTGCAACCTCTGCCTCCTTGGTTCAAGTGATTTTTGTACCTCAGCCTCCTCGGTAGCTGGGATTACTTTCAGTAGAGATGGGCTTTCACCATGTTGCCCAGGCTGGTCTTGAACTCCTGGCCTCAAGCGATCTGCCCACCTCGGACTTCCAAAGTGCTGGGATTACAGGTGTGAGCCACCACAAACGGCTTCCATTCTATTTAGAAAGCTCACTGGATGTTGAGCTCATCCAGTGAGCTTTCTAAAACTCTATCAGTTTGGTTCTTCTTTGTAATTTCTATTTGCTTAGGCTGTCTATTTTTCATTTGTTTCAAACACGTTCATAATTGCTTGCGGAAGCATTTTTAAGATGGCAGCTTTAAAATCCTTGTCAGATCATTCCAGTATTTGTATCTTGCTGTTGGCATCTGTTGGTTGTCTTTTCTCATTAAAGTTGAGATTTTCCTGGTTCTTGGTGTGACAAAATGTTTTCCTTTTTTTTTTTTTTTTTTTTTTTGAGACAAGGTCTCGCTCTGTTGCCCAGGCTGGAGTGCAATGGCACAATCCCAGTTCATTGCAGCCTCGACCTACTGGGCTCAAGCAATCCCACCTAAGCCTTCAAGTATCTGGGACTGCAGGCATGCACCACCACGCCAGGCTAGTTTTTTCATTTTGTAGAGACAGAGTTTCACTATGTTGCCCAGACTGGCCTCAAACTCCTGGCCTCAAGCGACCCTCCTGCCTTGGTCTCCTAAATTGCTAGAATTGCAGGTGTGAGCCACTGCTCATGGCCACAAATTATTTTTGTATTGTATCCTGGATATTTGGGGATATGTTATGAGATGCTGGATCTTCTTGAAATCTGTTTCAGCAGGCCTCCTTAACCCTGGGCCTTATTAATGCTAGGTGGGGGTAGAAATCCAGGTCACCCACTTGACCTTGGTTGACACCCTGGTGGGGGGGTCAGGGGTGCCTCCTTACTTCTGGGCAGTGGTGGAGTTCTGACTCCAGTGTTCCCTCCCAGCATGGGAAGGGAGGGTGCCTTGTTACTGCTCCTATGTGGTCTCCACTGACCTGATTACTCTTGAGTGGGGTTGAAAATCCTGACACCAACCCAGCACGGAAGGGGAAGGGCACCTTGTTATTGTTGGGTGGGGTGGAAGTGTTGGCTGTCCCTCATTCTTCACTGTTATCACCCTGGCCGTGGCGGATGGGGCTTCCAGTTATGGCCAGGCAAGTCTCCCTACCCCGGCTTTTGCTCAGACGGGAGCATGGGTCTGGGTCTGTAATTTCTTCCTTGGTGTTTGGCTAGAGTAGGGAGGTCATTGTTTTAAAGGTTTCTGTTTTGCTAGGCTGGGTCTCTGCTGGGCCTTTGGCTAAGAGAGCAGGTCTCTCTCTCTCTCTCTTTTTAAATTATGTTCTAGACCCATTAGTAGGAAGCAGAGAGCAGGTTCTTCTTGGGGCTGTTTTTGTCTATGTTTATTGGTATTTCTGGGTTGCTGACTTCTTCCAGCTCCAAATCTGGCATATACTGGGCAAAAAGAAAACCCAGGGAACTCACTGCTCTGTCATTGTTTGGTCCTGAGGTCTCTAGTCAGTCTGCCTTTTTCTCTCTACCTTTTAGAGTCTTCTGATGTTTGTTTTATATATAGTGTCCAGGGGTTTTAGCAGGAGGGCTGGGGAGAAGTGCATCTACTCCATCTTGTTCAGAATCAGAAGTCCAGATTCATCTATTCTTGAACCTCACATAAATAGAATCTACTGGATGTGCTCTTTTAAGTTTGGCTTCTCTTGCTCGGCATGATGTCTTTTCCAAAAAACTTTTATTGTGGTTAAAAAAAAAGAAAAGCCCATATAACATGAGATCTACCCTTCTAACAAAATATTAAATGTACAGTATTAACTATAGGCCCAATGTTGTGTAGCAGGTCTCTAGAACTTTTTCATCTTGCAAAAATGAGGCTTTATACCCATTAAATAGCAACTCCCCATTTCTTCCTCCCCCTCCGCCCCCTGGCAACCACCACTCTCCTTCCTGCTTCTATGGGTTTGACTACTTTAGATACCTCATAAAGTGGAATAATGCAGTATTTGTCCTTCGATGACTGGCTTATTTAAGTTACCATAATATCCTCAAGGTTCACTCATGTTGTGGCATGTGATAGGATTTCCTTTTTTAAGGCTAAATACTATTCCACTGTATGTATATACCACAGTGTCTTTATCCATTCATCCATTGATGGACATTTAGGTTGTTTCCACATCCTGGCTACTGTGAGTAATGCTGCAATGAACATAGGAGTACACATTTGTCTTTGAGACTCTGATTTCGATTCTTTTGAATAAATACCCAGAGTAGTGGTATAGTGGTATTGATGAATCATATGGTAGTTCTTTTTTTTTTTTTTTTTTCTGAGACAGAGTTTCACTCTTGCTGCCCAAGCTGGAGTGCAATGGCATGATCTCAGCTCACTGCAACCTCCACCTCCTGGGATCAAGCAATTGTTCTGCCTCAGCCTCCTGAGTAGTTGGGGATTACAGGTATGTGCCACCGTGCCTGGCTAATTTTTTGTATTTTTAGTAGAGATGGGGTTTCACCATGTTGGCCAGGCTAGTCTTGAACTCCTGACCTCAGGTGATCCACCCACCTCGGCCTCCCAAAGTGCTAAGATTACAAGCGTGAGCCACCGTGCCTGGCAGTAGTTTTTTTTTAAATTTTCTTTCTTTTTTTTTTTTTTAATTTTTATGTTTAGTAGAGACGAGGTCTTGCTGTGTTACCCAGGCTGATCTTGAACTCCTGAGCTCAAGCAATCCTGCCTTGGCCATCCAAAGTTCTGGGATTAGAGGCATGAGTCACCGTGCACAGCCTATTTTTAAGTTTTTGAAAAACCTTCATACTGCTTTTTATGGCAGCTGCACCATTACACATTCCCAACAACAGTGCACAAGTGTTCAAGTTTATCCTCATCCTTGCCAACACTTGTTATTTGATTGTTACTTTTTAAATAATGGCCATCCTGACAGGTATGAGGTGGTATCTCCTGTGGTTTTGATTTGCCTTTCCGCAATGATTGGTGATGTTGAGCATTTTTTAATATACCAGTTGGTCATTTGTATGCCTTCTTTGGAGAAATGTCTGTTCAAGCCCTTTGCTTACTTTTTAATTATTTTATTTATTTTTTTTGAGATGGAGTTTTGCTCTTGTCGCCCAGGCTGGAGTGCAATGGCACAATCTTGGCTCATCTCAACCTCCATCTCCTGGGTTCAAGTGACTCTCCTGCCTCAGACTCCTGAGTAGCTGGGATTACAAGCATGCACTACCACACCCAGCTAATTTTTGTATTTTTAGTAAAGATGGGGTTTCTCCATGTTGGTCAGGCTGGTTTCAAACTCCCGACCTCAGGTGATCCACCTGTCTCAACCTCCCAAAGTGTTGGGATTACAGGTGTGAGCCACTGCGCCTGGTCCAATTAATTAATTATTATTATTTTTAGCTATCCAGTTATAGGAGTTTCTTACATATTTTGAATACTAATCCTTTGTTAGATATGTAGTTTGCGATTTTTTTCCCATTCAGGGGGTTATCTTTTCAGTCTGCTGACTGTTCCCTTTGCAGTACTTAGGCTTTTTAGTTTGAGGTGGTCCCACTTGTCTATTTCTGCTTTTGTTGCCTGTGCTTTTGGTGTCAGATCTAAGAAATCACTGCCAAGGCCAATACTCTGAAGTTTTCCCCTATGTTTTCTTCTAGGAATTTTATGGTTTTATGGTTTCTGGTTTTATATTTAAGTTTTTAATCCACTTTGAGCTGATTTTTGTCCATGGTGTAAGATAAGGATCCAATTTTATTCTTTTGCATGTAGAAAGCAGTTTTTCCATCACCACTTGTTGAAGAAGAACTGCTCTTCCTATCATTTCCCCATTGTGTCTTCTTGGCACCCTCACTGAAGATCTGTTGACCATATATGCATGGGTTTATTTCTGGGCTCTTCATTCTGTTCCATTGGTCTGTATGTCTTTATTTATTCATTGCTGGTGACCATAATATGCATATATGTCTTTATGACAGCACCATACTGTTTTAATTCTGTAGCTTAATAATATGTTTTGAAATCAGAAGTATGGGGCCTCCAGCTTTGTTCTTCTCAAGATTTTTTGGCTATTTTGGGGAACTTTGTGGTTCCTATGATTTTAGGATTCTTCCATTGAGATCTTAAGAGGGATTACATTGAATCTGTAGATTGCTTTGGGTAGTATGGATATTTTGGGAATATTAAGTCTTCCAATTCATGAACATGGGATGTTTTTGCTTATTTGTGTCTTCTTTAATTTCTTTCATCAATATCTTATAGTTTTCAGTTTACAAGCATTTCATCTCCTAGGTTAGCTTTATTCCTAAGTATTTTATTGTTTTTGATGTTATTATAAATAGAATTGTTTTCTTAAATTTTTTTCAGAAATTCAGAAATCTCAGAAAACTTTCACTATTTCTCAGAATTTTTTCTTCGTTATTAGTGTACAGAATCAGCATGATGTCTTGAGATTTATCCATGTGATTATGTGTAGTGGGATTTTTTTTCATTGCTGTATAGTATTCCATTATGTGAACAAACCACACTGTAGAATTTATACAGTGTAATCCTACACAGCAAACTACCTTTACTACATGCAGTAAAATGCACAATTTGTTCATCAACCCCTCTGTGTGTGGGCATTTGGGTTGCTTCCAATTTGGAAATATTAAGAATGAAGCTTCTATGAACATTCTTGGACATGCGTTTTTGTGGCTATTAGCACTAAATATTGCAAAAGCTTCTTTGTTTTTTTTTTTGTTTTTTTGTTTAAAACGGAGTTTCACTTTTGTTGCCCAGGCTGGAGTGCAATGCCGCAATCTCAGCTCACCCAAAACCTTCGCCTCCCGAGTTCAAGCGATTCTCCTGCCTCAGCCTCCTAAGTAGCTGGGATTACAGGTGCTTGCCACCACACCCAGCTAATTTTGTATTTTTAGTAGAGATGGAGTTTCTCCATCTTAGTCGAGCTGGTCTTGAACTCCTGATCTCAGATGATCCACCTGCCTCAGCCTCCCAAAATGCTGGGATTACAGGCATGAGTCACCACACCAGACTGCAAAAGCTTCTTAACTGGTCTCCTTACCTCAGCCTTTGTCTCCTTCTGATCACTTCTCCATGTGAAAACCACTGTGATCTTCTGAAAACATAATTTGGATCCCTTTCTCCCCTTTCTCAAAAACACCAATGGCTTCCCTTCATATTTAGAATAAAATTCAGAGTCCTCACCATGGCCTACAAGGCCCCTGCCTGCCTCTTCTTTATCACTATCTTGTTTGCCACCTCTCTCTGTCTGGCTTGCTCTACCTACCATCCGTTCATCCGCCCTCCCATCCACCCATCCACCCATTCAGCTGTGGGCTGCTTTCAATGTGCTCAGCTTACTCCCACCTCCAGACAGTTGCCCTTGCTGTTCCCCTCTGCCAGAAACACTCTTCCTTCAAATCCCCACATACCTACCTTCCTTTCTCCCTTTATTTAGGTCTCTATTCAGATGTCATCTCTTCAGAGGGGGATTATAAAATGTTCCTGCCTCGTACTCTGCCTCCTTAACTCACAGTATTTTTCTTGATAGTACTGCTCATCATGTCATCGTTGGAACTTTTATTATTATTTTTTGAGCCGTCGTCTTGCTCTGTCGCCAGCCTGGAGTGCAGTGGTGCGGTCCTGGCTCACTGCAACCTCTGCCTCCCAGATCATGTGAAAATGCAGATTCTGATGCGGGAACTCTGGGGTGGGACCTGAAATTCCGCATTTCTGACCAGCTTCCAGGTGGTCCCCCAAGCTGCTGGGCCTTGGAAAGTGAGGCCTTAACTGCTTGGAGCCTCAGTTTCCACACCTATAAAATGGCTCATTGTAAAAAAAAACAGTGAATACAGTATAGAGCACCATGCACAGTGCCTAGATGTATCAGGGACTCTGCGAGTATTAATATTTGTTGCTCCTCCTCCGGGTGCCTGCTGGGGCCACTGGACATTTTCTGCCTCTGATCTTCCCCCTCCCAAGTACCCACCCCCACATGCTTAGCCACCTACACAGAATCCCACTAAAGCCTTTTCCATATTCTTTCTCCAGAGCTGGCCAGCCCTGCCTATTGTGGGCTGGGGTTGGAGAGGATTCTGGCATTTTGACAGTCATCAGAATATTATGCAGATGAGATGCAAAGCAGCAGCTAATGAGCACTGATTGCATTTCCCCTGGCTCTGGGGAACACGTGGGATAACTGTGCTGAGCTGGAGGAAGGGGGCAATGCATGCTTTTGGGGAGCTGGATAAGGAGGCAAGGAGAGGGATGACAGAAGGAGCAGGCTTCTCCCTGGGGGCATGAAGGGCTGCTGCCCTGTGGCCTGGGCCAGACACCCTCCTCTGATCTCACCTGTGGGACAGGAACATGGCTAAGGTCCAGGAACAGGAGCTGAGATTGGGCATGGAGTGCGTGTGTGTGCGTGCGTGTGTGCGTGTGTGTGTACATGGTGTAGGGGGGTGTCCCTGGACCTGCAAGTGGGAGAGTAGAGGGCCTTCATTCCCAGCAGCAGATGGAGCCAGATTAGGCTGACAGTGGGGTGGGGTGGAGGTGGATGGTCTCTGGGCAGGAGAAGGAGGGGGAGACAGAAGGGGTTGGTTTCTTCCACAGGGCCTGTCTGGAATCCGTGAGTGTGGGAGGACAGGACGTGGGGTCTGCCAGGCAGCAGATGGGGCCTGATCAGACTGATGGAGGGGTGGGTAGGAGGGCAGCTGTCTTTGATATCCCTGGATGGAACCCGGCTCTTTAGGAGAAAGATGATCCTGGGCTGGGGGCCGGCAGGTGGGCAGGGGGCTCTGCTTACAGCACTTGGAAAGTCAATCCCTCCCTGTCCCCCAGCTGAGGCCTCCTCACTCTCCAGGAAGCCTCTGCTCTTGGGGCCGGGAGTCCCCACCCTCCTGGGCTGGGCCTTGACCTGAACTCCCTGCCAAGGACCTCCAGGCCTGGGGACAGCCGGTGTCAAGCTTTTGGCCCAAGGAAGGCAAGGCTGGAAGTCACTTCTGAGGTTGATCATGGGGTCCTCGTGTCCACCACTTGACTGGCACTTCAAATACGATCTCGTCCTGCCTTTGACCTAAGGATAGAAGCTAACTTGGCTATGAAACTTTTAGAAACTGGGTGGCTGGTGCTGTGTTTCCCAATAAGATCTTCTTAACGGAATCAACATGGGTACCGAAAAGGCTTGGCAGGCGGAGGGTTCCAATCCCAGGCCCAGCCACTGGTTGCCTTTGTCACCGTGGACAAGCTGCTCATCTCCCAGAGCCTGTTTCCTCTTCACCATGCCCTGTGACAGCTGAAGACTGCGGGAGAGCCCCTGAGACAGGCCTGGGCTTCCCGGGAACCCACTAGCTCGTCATCTGCTCAAGGGCAGGGACTCTGTTTTGCCCACGGCTGTGTCTCAGTGTCTAGAAGCATCTGTGGCACATGGTAGGTGCCTAGTCAGTATCTGTTGAATGGATGAAATGCTCCATTTCTCTGTTCCGAGATGATTTTTCTCTTATCACTTGACATCTCTAATATTGAGATGCTTCATGCAATGGACGGCATGTCTGAGTTTCACTGGCAGCAGCCTTGTGATTGAGAGGGGTCTTGGAGTGATGAATACAGAAGAGCTATCATGATTACCAGAGGGCCTTTTTTTTTTTTTTTTAAAGAGATGGGGTTTCACTATATTGGTCAGACTAGTCTCGAACTCCTGACCTCAGGTGATCCACACGCCTCAGCCTCCCAAAGTGTGAGATTACAGGCATGAGCCAGCGCGCCCGGCCCACCAGAGGGCCTTTTGCTTCATTTGTGGTGGCTTCTGCTTCCTTCCTGTTGTATCTGCCCTCGCTGGGGGGTGTGGGGGGGGGTCCCTGAGAATTGCCCTGGGGCACAGGGGCTGCAGTGATGCTTGCCCAAGGCCCTGCGGGGGGTGCTGGGCTGGAAACAGCATGTTCTGTGGGGCATGCTGTGTGTCCCAGGTCCCAGTCCCCATTCCTGTCTCCTGCCACCCGCCACCCACATTGTCCCTCCTGCAGGGTGGCAGGAGTCTAGAAGCCTGTGTGAAGCCTGGAATTCTCTCTTCAGGGACAGTCATTTTCCTCTGTCCTGTCATAACCCCAAGTCCTGGGACTGGACAGCAGTCAGGGGGAGGGTAGGGATATGTGTGAACCCCCTAGGCTGAGGGGGCTCTAGGCAGGATCTAGTGTGGATTTTCAGAATGAGAGTGATGGAGGGTGGGCCCTGTCTCCACCCCCACCCCATTCCCCCTTCAGCAGCAGAGCTGAGACGCTGCTGAGATCAGATTAGTGCCTGGTCCCCAGGCGGGGCGGAGCAGACAGGCAAATCCTCCTCTGGGAGGCCACTCATCATGCAACCCCCGGCCCTGACACTTCTACTGCCACCACGGAACCCCGCCCATGGGGCTAGCTAGCATCAGGGCTTGTGTGTGCCTTGGTGAGTTTGTATAGGAAGGGTTTGTGCGTTACAGGTTCTGAATCCATGTCGATGTGTGTGCACGTGCCTTAAAGATGTGTGTATGCTGATATTAGTGTCACAGTTACGTGTGTGTGTTATAGGTGCATGTGTAGGAAGATACGCAGACTTGTGGAAATGCACATGTGCAAATATGTGTAATGGGTGTTTGTATCTCTAAGTGTGCTGTTGGGGTCCACACGTCCTGGACACCACCCATGTGTGTGCCCGAGTGGTGTGTGGCAGCCATGGCCCATGGGAGAAGCGTCACAACTGGCATCACAAGGCCTCAGTGCTGACAGCTAGCCCAGGAAAGTCTTTTACTGCTGTGCCCATCAGCTTCCAATCTGTAAAATGGGTATGAAGTCTCACGGCACGAGGTTGTGCCTGAGCACCTCTCACACTCAGCCTGGCCTAGAAAAAACTCAAAATTTTGACTTTTAATCAAATGAGAGGATAAATGATTAAACAAATAGAAATGCTTCACAGAGCAGCAGGCACTCAGATTTTAAGGACCTGAGGGAAGTGCATGGCAAGGTGCAGCTGTTTGGAAGGATGGTTGGGAGGCAGGATCCTGGGGGAGAAAGGAAGAAAGCGGATGGGGCAGGGCTCCCCAGCGGAGGGTGGCGGCCCAGCCCGTGTCCCCACCAGCCTCCCTGTGGTGGTGAAGTGTGTGCGTGCGTGCCCATATTGATGCGGCGCGCCGTGCGGGAGGCGGGCGTCCCCTGCTGTACATGGGAGGGAGGCTGTCTGTGCGGAGCATTGCCCAGTTGCCATAGAAACCAGAGAAGGAGGTGGGTGGCTGGAGAAGGAGGCGGGTCGGGAGGGGGGAGTGGGGAGGAGGCAGCGGTGTGGGGGAGCTGGCTTTTGCAGTTCTGGCGCTGCTGCCTTCCAGAGTGAGCGGTGGAGGGGACCCTAGAGGACAGAGCCCCCAGCCCGGCGCCAAGCCCCCTCTCCGCCCGCCACCACGGAGGAGAAGGACAGCCAGCCCCTCCGGCCCTGGCCTGGCCCAGCGGGGGCAGTAAGCTCCTACCTGCCCCCAGCTTGGTGCCCACACGGGCCCAGGTAGGCATTTCGATGGCTGGAGGAGGCTGTGTGGAGAGTGGGGAACCGGGCTGCCCTGCCTTCCTACCAGCACCTGGTAGGAGCCAAACAGGCCAGCCAGAGGGGCCGGGCCAGGGACCTGGCTGGGGAGTGGGGTGTGGGGCACAGCCGGCATCCCGAGAAGCCTCCTCAGAACCTTGATCCTCCTCATCAGGGGACTGTCCCTGTTGCCTTTCCTCCTCTGTACCTCTTGTCTCTGCTACCAACAGGTCCTGACTTTGTAGCCATGGCCCCTCATTGGGGCAGTGGGTTGAGGGAGGCTGGAGCCTCCAGGGACCCACAGTCTGAAGCTAGACAGGGTAGGCAGCAGAGGGCAGGGAGGAGTGAGGATGCCCCCACCCCACTCAAGGCACTGCCAGGCTCTGGCCATTTGGGATAAGCAGACTCACCTCCCCACCCTCGATGATGCCAGAGCCTCCCTGCTGGCCCTGGATGGTCTCAGGCACTGGGCTTAAAGCCGCCAGGTCAGGTCAGAGGCATATACCTCCTGCCCCAAGCTCAGGACCTTCCCCTTCCTCGTTCTCACTGCAGACCTAGTGAACTCTCCCCCCACCCCAGATCTCCCAAAGCAAGCCCAGGGTCTCCAAGTTGGGGCACCAGGGAGCAGGCCCTTGATGGGGTGGGGAGTGCCTGTGACCCTCCCCTCCTGTGCTCTCTGTTCCTCTGCTGCATTGCCCCTGGGGGACAGACTTACTGCTGCTGGGGGAGCTCTCGGGCACTGCCACTGCGGAGGAGCCCAGCCGCTGCGGGCTTCTCAGGAGGGGGTGGGTGGGGGAGCAGGGGGAGGGAGCTGGGCCCTCAGCCCCCACTCTGGGCAAGGAGGGGGCCCACAGGAGTGCACGGGTGGGGGCACCTGGTCCAGGTTTGCTCTAGATGGAGCTGAGCCACCCTGGGTGGCATGGGGAGGATATGCCAGCCTGAGGGGGCAGAGGGTTGATGTGTCAACTATGGGTGTGCTTAAGGTTCCGTTCCTTCTCCCCCCTGCCTTCTCTCCTGCGCCCCCTGGCAGTCCGGCTGGATCTTCACTGGACCACAGTGTGGGGTGTCCCTTTCCTCTGGGCGCTCGGGTCAGAGGGCCTGGCACAGGGGCTGAGGAGGAGTGGCATGCTGGGTGGGGTAATACACGCTGAGAAGCTGGTGTGGCTCTGCTCGTTTCTGCAGACATTAGGTGCACATCTGCAGAGTGCTGGACACAGGGGCTCCCACTGTGGGATCAAGGGCCTAGGAGGGAGGAGGGCAGGTCTCAGGGATGGCAGAAACAGATGCAGATTCGCATGTGCACACTGGCACTGCCTGACCCTGCTCCTCCAAACCCTGCCACTCTCCTCCTCCCCCGGCAGGGTGGGAGCTGGTATCTGCCCTGCCTCACCTCCTGCAGCTGGGCCTGCTGGCCTCAGTTGTCAGTCAGCAGCCGCCCCGTCTCCACTGCAGCAGGGGCTGGTGAGGCCTGGAGGGCAGGTTCTTTGGGTGAGAGCTGAAGGAGTGCCTGTCCACTCAGTAGGCCCTCCAGGCCTGGCCCCAACCTCCTGCCCCTGCCCCTGGCCTGCCTCCTCTAGGCCCGGGCCCTCCCATCAGATTTTTGCTTCACAGGTCTGATTGGTGCTGCCTGTCTTTCTCCCACATTCTTGCCACCAGACTCTGGGGCAGTGAGCCCGCCTGGATGGGCTGCTGGGGCACACTTCCCTGCCTCACTTTGTTGCATGCAGCGTGCCCATGGCCCAGGGCACCTGCCTGGAAGCTGGATTGGGCTTGACCTCCCCCGGCCGATCTTCTCATGTGAAAGGGAGCTTGAGGGAGGCCCCAGGAGCACTGAGAGGCCTGGAGCTCAGCAGGGGCTGGGGCCTGGGGCACAGGAACATCTGGCTCCCGGCTGGCCCCTCCTCACTGCCCCCACCCCCGTGCAGGAGCTGGCCAGGGTGAGGAGGTGTCTTCAGCTGGCTGTCCACAGGCATCTCAGGGCTGCAGAACTGAGCTCTGGTCCCCACAACACTGTTCCTCCCTCGGTATCCTCAGCTCCACAAACAGCAGCTCTGTCTGCCAGCTGCTCCAGCAAGGGCCATCCTTGACTTCTCATGCCACCGTCACATCCAAACCATCGGCAGATTCTGTTGGCTGGAATGTCAGCATTTCCAGACTCCAGCCTCTTCCTGCTCCTTCTGACATTACCTCCTCATTCTGAGGCCCCATCTTCCCTCACCTGGGGGACTGCCGCTGCCTCCTAGAGCTTCTCTGCCCACTCTGCCCTGCTGCGATCTGCTCTTCCCCCAGCAGCCACAGAACCTTTAAAACAGAAGCCAAGTCACATCGCCTCTTCCCAAACCCTGCAATGGCTCCCACTTCACTCTGAGAAAAAGCTAAAGGCCTCCCTCTGACCTACAAGGCCCTCCCCAGCCCCCTCCCTCCACCTCTCCAGCCTCACCCCCTCCTCTTCCCTCCCCCAGCCCCCTTCCCCTACCTCTCCAGCCTCACCCCTCCCCCTTCCCTCCCCAGCCTCCTCCCCCCCACCTCTCCAGCCTCACCCCTCCCCTTCCCTCCCCCAGCCTCCTCCCACCACCTCTCCAGCCTCACCCCTCCCCCTTCCCTCATCTGCGCAGGCCACATGACCCCCTTGCTCCTCAACCCTGGCAGCTGCACTACTGCCCCAGGCCCTTTGCACGGGCTGTTGGGGGCTGCCTGAGTGCTCTGCCTGGCTTCCTCCCCCACCTCCTTCAGGCCTTTGCTCCAAGGCCACCTGCTCAGAATGACCTTCTCTGACCATCCTGCATAAAGGAGCACCACTCCTCTCCCTCCCTGTCCCCTCCCCTGCCTTGCCTTCCTTCACAGCCCTTGTCACCTTCTAACACCCTTGATGACAACTTATTTATCTCATTTCTTGCCTGCTCAGCCCCACTAGAATGTCAGCTCCACAAGGGAGGGGGTTTTCTGTCTTGTTCACTGCTGTAGCCCAGCTGTGCACCCTGAGAATCAGGGCTGCAGTGTAAAGCCAGGAGTGTCTCCCTCAGGGGCTGGCTCAGCATCTGTGCTGTCGTGGGGGGCCTATTATTCTGTCGTCACAGGGGAAGGTGATGCCTGCCTACCTGGGCCGTTGCCTCAGGGGCATTGGGTCAGACAGGACGCTGGGCCTACACGGGGTCCATGTGCCTTCCTTGTTTCCACTCCAGCTGTAGCCAGAGCAGCTCTGCACGGCCAGGCCCGGGAAGAGAGCGAGCTGCATGTATCCCACGCCAAGCCACTGATGCGAGAGGGTCACGACCCCTTCTTCCTGGTCAGAACTCATCCCTGAGCTCCCTGTGTTGCAAAAACATGCCGCGCTCCACCAGGAGTGCTGCACACAGAAGGGGCAGCCTGGTCCCTGCTTTCCAGGTGGCACAGAGGTGGTGGGCTGAGGACAGACGGACAGACAGACAGTCCTCTGCAGAGGGGCCAAGTGTGTGCTGACTAGTCTTGAGAAAAGGGATGCCCCAGAGCAGAGAGGAGGGGGCCTGGCCTTCCCAACAAGCTCCTGCCCTGCCTCCCCATCTGTAGCATCTTTGGGCTCTCCCAGAAGCCAACCCCGAGACAAGAACATGATTCATTTAGGAGGTGGCCCACAGAAACACTGAGGGTGGGCAAATGAGGCAGGGAGACGGGGCAGCCCAAAAAGGATGCATTACCAAGCAAGTTACCACTGCGGGCAATTCACCTCACTCCCACTGGGAGGGTTTTTGAACACACCTTTGACTCAGCCCAGGAGGGCGGGGGAGCTGGGGTATGTATACACCACCTTCACCCGGTCCCTCTGACGCTCTCCACCACGCTTCACCCTGTCCCTCTTACGCTGCCTGAGTTTCCTCTGAACTGTTGTCACCACCTAACGTGGTGATATTTATTATATTTGCTTCCTGGCTTTTTGCCTGCGCTGGAGTGTAAGCTCCATGAGGGAAGGGCTGGTCTTACTCCCTCCTGCACCTGCCCCCACCTGAAACAGGCTTAGAGGCCCTCTAATGATGTGGGCTGTGAAAAATCCTGCCTTGTCTACTTGGCTTGGGAGCAAGGAAGGGATGTAGGCCTTTTGGGGTGATTTTCTGGAGGAGAAGAGAGGGTTGGGGCTCTTGAGGGGGGTGGCTGGAGGAGGAAGAGAGAGCAGGGGGGATGGTGAGAGGTCAGACCAGGAGTGGGCTAGGGAAGAGGGGCCACCATAGAGGCTGGGGTGCCTGAGGCTGTGTCTGAGGCTTGCCTGTTCTCACAGGTGGGCCACCAAGGGGTGCCTTGGGCCTATTCCTGGCTGGGATGAGCCCACCTGGTTCCCATCTGCCCTGGGCTTCTCTGGGGCCCTCCAGCCTCAAGTGAGGTTTGAGCTCTGCCTCCCTGAGTCTCCCCATTTGTGTGTCCATTCTCCTCCTTCCTCCTCACCTTGGGATCGTCATTTCTAATGAGCAGGCCCCTTGGGGGAGACACCCCAGGTTAGAGGAGATGGAGGTCCAGGGGACTGATTTCAGACCCAAGAGGAAGCCTGGCCTGCGATCTTACTTTCGTGGGTGACCTGGAGACCTGGGGGTCCCAGGTGAGGCTCAACCCTGGAAGGGCTCTGGGAGTATTAGCTGAGGAGGGGGGGATGGGGGGCCAGGTGATTCAGAGAGATGAGGCTCTGGTCATGAAGGCTCTGTACCTGTTAATACCGATAATACTGCAGGTGAACTCTGGGCGTCCTGTGCACTGGGTTCTCATTTCCTCCTACACCAATCCCATGGGGTAGGTGCTATCATCACCTCCATTTTGCAGATGAGGAAACTGAGGCACAGAGAGTTTAAATAACTTGTCAGGGTCAGTGGCAGAGCCGGGGATTTGAACCTCATCTCCAGACATTCTGTCTGGCCCCTGGGACAGTGTCTTAGCTATTGCGCTAATCGGCTCTTTGAGACAGCAGGTTGCTACTCCTGGACCAGCAAGACTATTTAGGGCAGGGCGTGCCTAAGAATGCACCACAGTGTTAGTGTCAGCAGTGTCAGATGACGGAAGGGTAGGCGAGGGCTAGGGTATCGGGGAAGGCTTCTTGGAAGGACAGGGAGTGACCTGGCAGGGAAGCAGGGTTTTTTGGGGAGGGGTGGGTGACAGGAGGGAGGACGCATGCGCCCTAGGCTGGGTTGGGGGGCGGCCTGAGCAAAGGGGCAGAGGCTCCAGTGGACGCGGTGGGTCTCAGCCGACCCATTCCTTCCTGCTGCATTGGGAGCCCCAGCAGAGGCGGGTCAGATCCCTGTGTGGCCCCAGGCCAGGCGCCGAGAGCCTGTCCGTCTGTCTCTGGGTGAGGTGAGGGGCAGGTGGGGGTGCTGTTGGAAATGTTTTGCGGGACCTGAGACTCTGGGGGAGGGGCAGGCAGCTCTGGTTTCCCCATGGCCCTGCCCCTGAGCTGAGCCTGTGGGGGGAGAAGGCCTTAGGCCAGGAGGGCTGGAGTGACACCACGGAGAGCCGGGAGCAGGGGGCGGGGGAAGGACCCACCCCTGGGTCTGAGTCTGGCTCTGCCTCCTCCCTGCTGTGTGACCTTGGACAAGTTATCTGACTTCTCTGAGTCTCCGCTGCTGTCTGTGGAACAGGGGAAGGCAACAGCTATCTCAGTGGCTGTGAGAATTGGAGAGAAAGCATGTGAGGAGGTGCTATAATGGCACACAGTAGGCCCTCAAAGATGGTTGTGTCCTGTGTACTGCAGCACCCCTGAGGACAGGGGAGCGCCCTGCTGAGGGCAGGATGGTCCTGGGACCACAGGAGGAGGAGACCCTGGAACCGGGCCCTGAGGGCTGATCAAGAAGAGGGAAGGGCTCTCCAGGAGAAGCCCAGCCTGGAGACAGAGGGCGGGTGGGACACGGGACCCCTCCTGGCTCCTGGCGCTGGTTGTGTCATCATTGTCGTCAGCATTGGCTGGGCGCCTACTGTGTGCAGGTAACTGTGTCTGGCTCTGGGATAGAGAATTCATCACTTCTGCTGTTTATTGAGTGAATGTTCCAGAAGGTCCTTGGCATTTATTCATTTATTTATTCAACAAAAGTGCACTGCGCACTTACTATGTGGCTGGCACTGCACTGGATGCTGGGAACACGGCAGAGAACCAGATAGATAAACATCGCTGACCGGACTCGGGGACATTCCGTGGGGAAGGAGGACAATCGGCGTGATGAATGCCGTGCTGTGGATGAGTGTCTGGGGGTGATGAGGGCTGCGGAGAATAATACAGCGAGGACAGGGAGGAGGTGGGGCTCAGGACCTGCTGGTGGCTGGGAGCAGCTTGGTGACCACTGAGGTAGGAATCCACACGGCGCCTTAGTCCACACCAGGTCTGGCCTCTCCCGGCTCATATTTTTTTGTTTTTAGACAGAGTTTCACTCTTGTTGCCCAGGCTGGAGTGCAATGGTGCGATCTCAGCTCACTGTGACCTCCGCCTCCCGGGTTCAAGTGATTCTCCTGCCTCAGCCTCCCAAGTAGCTGGGATTACAGGCATGTGTTACCACGCCTGGATAATTCTGTATTTTTAGTAGAGACGGGGTTTCACCATGTTGGTCAGGCTGGTCTCGAACTCCCCACCTCAGGTGATCCGCCTGCCTCAGCCTCCTAAAGTGCTGGGATTACAGGCGTGAGCCACTGCACCTGGCCCAGGCTCGTGTTCTTAATTCCTCTATCCCTTTTTCAAGCCAGGAGTAGATGAAACACAGCTGGGGGCCCTGCCCTCCAGGGTTTCCTAGATGCCCTGTCAGGAGATGCCTGGGCCTGAGAAGAGACACCTTCGCCCTGGGGCTCCTTTGTCGCTAAGCCCGTTGTCCAAGTTGGAGAACTCAGGCCTCCATCACAGACTTGGTCCAGATCTCACTGGTAGTGGTTGGGGGAGCCGGTGCCGGAGCCCTGCAGCCCATCCTGCACTTCACAGGCTGTATCGTCCTCATGGATGAGAAAAGCAAGACCTTCCTGGCTTCTCAGGGTCATCCCTGAGATGGAGCTGTCGCCCCACTACCAGCAGCAGTGGTGGCGAAGGACAGTGAGTGCCGACACCTGTGGAGAGCTCGCATGCGTCGCCCATTGTACAGATGAGGACGCCAGGGCCCGGGAGGAGGAAGAGATCCACACAGGGTCACACAGCTCATGAGAGAGCCAGGCTTCGGACCCAGAGTATTTGGCTCCAGAGTCTGGGTTGTAATCCTACTCTGTGCTGCGTGGGCCCCAGGGTCAAGTCCTCACCCTGGCACCCTGTAGCCACATGATCTTGGCTTACCTCTCTGAGTCTTGGTCTCCACAAGAAGAAAAAGAGGAAGCCCCTCGCTGTGAGGATTGCTGTGAGAATGAGCGAGGTACTGGGTGTGAGGGCCTGTCCTGAGGAAGTGCTCAGTAAGCCTTGCTTCTGCTCTCCCTCAGGAGTCCCGGGAATGAGGCTCAGCAGGGGCCATGCCGCAGGGGTGGGGCTGTGGCTGGAGCAAGATTGAATCCCAGCTCCGCTGACTGTCTCAAAGGCCATGGGTGCACTATTTTAATCACCCCGTGCCTCAGTTTCCCCATCTGTAAATAAAGATAAGCCACACATAAGGCATCTTAAGCAGTACCTAGCACACAGTAGGCACCCGGTAAACAGTAGCCAGTGACAGCCAGTGTTAATGTCAATACCGCTTTATGTCATGAGAGTGTAGTGGTCAGGAGTGTGCGCTGTGGAACCCAGTTGCACCTTTCCCTACTTGGGTGTATTAGGCTCCCCAGAGAGACAGAATCAGTTGGATGGATGGGTGGGTGGATGGATGGATGGATGATAGATGGATAGATAGGTAGGTAGTGAAAGATGGATGACAGGGCATTTATTAGGGGAGCGGGCTCACGTGATTGTGGAGAAGTCCCATGTTAGGCTGTCTGCGAGCTGCTGAACTATGGCTCAGTTCAAGTCCAAAGGCCTGAGAACCAGTGGAGCCGGTGGGGTCACTCTCAAGCTGTGGCCGAAGGCCTGAGGACCTGGAGATCTGATGTGCAGGGGCAGGAGAAGAATGTCAGCTGCAGAAGAGTGAGCAGGAACTCACCATTCCTCTGCCTTTTCCTTCTCTCTAGGCCCTCAGCTGATTGGGTGGTGCCGGCCCACATTGGTGAGGGTAGCTCTTCCTTCCTCAGTCCACTGATTGCAATGCCAGTCTCTTCCCAAACACCCTCACAGGCATACCCAGAAATAACGCTTCACGAGCTATCTGGGTATCCCCTAGTCCTGTCAAGCTGACCCCTGAAATTAACCATTACACTCGGCAACCTTTGGCAGGTTATTTTGCTGCTCTGTGACTCAGTTTCCTCATTTATAAAACAGTGTAACAGTAGTTCCCACGTCACATGGCCGTTGTCTATTTGCTGAGCTCCCGCATGAAGTCCTGTGCACCGTGCGTGGGACATTCGGCCCTCACTGCCTGCTGGCCACTGTCATGCTGTGATAGCCTTAAATAGTAAGACCATGCAGGGATGCTGTGATGCCCTGGGCTCGCTTCTCCCCATGGCATGTGGACAAGCTCTATCCCTGTTACATCTCTGAGCCCCTGGATTCTCAGCTACAGTGTGGGGGGTGACAGCAGAATCTGCCTGGTCAGGTCGTGGTGAGGATTAGAGGAGGTAGATTTGACATGTGAATTAATGCTGGCTGTCATTTATCGAGACACTAAAGGGTCTTCAGGGCTGAGATAGCCTCACAGCCACTTGAGAGAAGGCAGATGGGCCTCGTGCCCCTTTGAAGGGTTGAGGAAGGCTAAGAGCATGGCCCACAGGGAGTGCCAGGTGCCAGCCACATCCCGTTCTGATGGTGAGAGATGAAGCCTTTTTAGTGACAGCAGGTACTGACTGCCCTTCAGGAAGGACATGGCATTTGTCCAGGGTTGAGCCTCCTGCCTGCCCCCCGCTGGTGGGGGTGTGAGGCTAGTTTGGAAGAGGCGGAGGCAGGCTGGGACAGTGTGTCTAGCCACATGATACGGGGGTCCACATGGTGCCTTCTGGCTCTTCTTCCTGAGCCCACCCCTGTGCGGGTAGACCCGAGGCTGGAGTTGGGAGGGCCTAGAGTCTGCCATGGGCTGGACACTCACCACCTCATCTAATCCTTGAGTCAGCCATATCATCCCCATTTCCCAGCAAGGCCCAGAGAGGCCTGCAGATTGCCCATGGTCACACAGCAGGTTGGTAGCAGAGCAGGGACCCTGAGGTTGGAGCTGTTTCCACTACACTTGCTCCCTCAGCTGGGAGCTGGAGAGATGCATTACCTGCTAACACCAAGTGTGGACCCCAGCGACTTCCAAGAGCTTGGGCCTGGCCTTTTCTGGACGAGGTGGAGTGTGGTCTCAGCCATCGGGCATTCTAGCCTGACATGGCAGGGCTCAGCTGCATTGTCCCTCCCTCCATGCTGACAGCACCCTCCACCCTGGTTCCTAGCTCCCTCAACTCTCCCCTGACACAAGCAATTCTGGCTGGACACGGTGGTTTACGCCTATAATCCCAGCACTTTGGGAGGCTGAGGCGGGCGGATCACCTGAGGTCGGGAGTATGAGACCAGCCTGACCAACATGGAGAAACCTTGTCTCTACTAAAATTACAAAACTTAGCGTGGCGTGGTGGTGCATGCCTGTAATCCCACTACTTGGGAGGCTGAGGCAGGAGAATCGCTTGAATCCGGGAGGCGGAGGATGTGGTGAGCCGAGACCACGCCATTGCAATCCAGCCTGGGCAACAAGAGCGAGACTCCGTCTCAAAAAATACAAATATAAATATAAAAAATATGCAATTCATGCAGATGTGGCAAAATTAAAAGTGTACAAAAGGGCCTACAGAGAAAAGTCTCCCACCCTCTGCGTCCCCTGGCCACCCCACTCCCCAAAGATAGTCGCCATATCCATTTTCTCTTGCGGTCTTCCCCAAACACTCCCTGCTTCTGTATTTTCCCCAGCCGCACGGTTCTGCACCTTGCTCATTTGGCTTTAGTGATGTGGTGTGGGAAAGGTTCCATTCGGGAGCAGAGCTTCCATCACAGGCCTGCACCATAACTTACGGACCCAGCCCTCCGTGGACGGGTATTTGGGCTGTTTCCAGTCTTTCGAGTCCACAAGCAGTACTGTAGTAAATAATCCTGTGCACCATCTGACTGACTGACTGCAAGGCAATTCCTAGAAGTGGTATTGCTGGGTAAAGGATGTGCGCCCATAATTGTATCGATGACAATTGTATGGTATTAAGTTACTTTCCCATTACCATAAGTGAGACACACGTGGCTTGGGTTCTACCTTTGTTCCCACGAGGGAATGAATGGCTCTACCCTCCACCCAACTCCTGCCCACCCCCCTCCAGCCCCCATGGCAGCTATGCATTATGGGGGAGTCCCAAGGGGCAGAGTTCTGTGTGACATTAAGGGTTCTAGAAGGGACTGGCCCCAGGAATTCCTATCTCGTCTGGCTCACCGTGCTTCTTTAAGCATCCCTGCTTTCTACTTCTCTGTATCTAAATTTAAAATGTTCCTTTTGAAGCAAGTATGGCTTTATAAGTGAAAAGTGCCAAGTTAAGAAAAGAAAACTTCAGACTCATTTCTTTGTCCCTTGATGAAATCCAGCCGTCCTCCCTCTCGCCCACCCCCACTGCGCGTGAGTTTATGGGAAAGTCTGCCTGTGGTTCTGCTAAAACGGAGGGAACAAAGTATGTTTAGATGCCTGAGAGTGCAAGAGGTAATGCTGGGTTATTACTGGGAAACAGCCCCAGGCCCTGGACAGATGGGGAGCCCTAGGGGAGGGACATCCTCCACCAACCATCCTCACATGTTGTTAGCCCTGCCCCTGAGCCTGACAGCCGGCTGCTGGTGAGGGCTGGGGGGTCCCCTGGACCCCTTGCAGAGGCCAGCCCTCCCTGAGCATCCACACTGTCAGGGTTCACAGTCCTGGGGCTGCCGTGCAGAAGCAGGGAGGCGTCCCCTGGTGCCCAGATCCAGCCAGAGGCTGGCAGCTTGTAGCGGGGCCAGGCCCATCCTGCACTCTGCTGCCTCTTTGAAAACCAGGCTCCTGGCCCTCTGAGTCCTAGCTCTTGACTACTGAGCCGTTCTTGCCTGAGGTAACAGCGAGGTCTGGCTGGGGGAGGGGAGGAAGGGAGTACCCACCTCGGCCCTGGGGCAGCACGCGGCCTAGATTGGACAACTGTGAATCCTGCCAACAGATCCAGGGCAGACACAGCCACGCCAGACACTCCCATAGATCGCGGTGGTGTGACCTGTGGGCCGGGGACGCCACACATTTGGGACTCCCAGGAGACTTGTAAGGAGCTAATGGGGGCTGCCGAGGTTGGGAGCAAGGGCAGCCAGAAGGGCATTTACAAGGTTCCGGGGCTCAGGTAACTGAGGAGGCCATGAGCCTGGGCTCCAACAGTCCAGGAGACAGAAACGGCTCTGGGGGCTGGGGCTGGCTTCTGAGCGGAGGTGGTCATACTGGAGCTAGAGGATGGCCATACTGGAGCTAGAGGGAGGGGGAAGGAGTAGGGATGGGGAGGTGATCATAAGGGTAATATAGGGTGACTTTGGGGTTACCTTAGGTCTGGTGAGCTAGTCTCTGGACAGGAAGCCGGCATCCTAATGCAAGCCTCCTCCCATGGAGCGCCCCATCCTGTCGGCTTGGGGACCCAGGCCTGGAATCGGGCAAAGGGTGGAGGGCGCTTCCCCTCGTCTCCAGGGATCTCTCTCCTGCCTTCCCAGCGCATGAGCAGCGGAGCCTGCTAACTGCAGCTGCGCACCTGTCCATCCCCCTGCGGCTACACCATGTCTGGCTCCTACGATGAGGCCTCACTGGCTCCAGAGGAGACCACCGACAGCTTCTGGGAGGTGAGGCTCTGATGCTCCCCAGGTCCTGGGGATCAGACAGCCTGGCTGTTTGGAGGCCAGGCTCCCCCATCACTCACCCCGTGATCTCAGGCTGCACTCCCCGGGCCCCCGGGACCCTCCAAAGCCCTAGATGTCCAACAGGCAGGCAGCGGTAGCCCATAGGAGCCCTGCCCACTGAGCCAGGAGCCCCTCTCTCCCCATAGCTGCCCCCAGAGAGAGCCTGTGGCATTTCACAATGTGGGAACAGGCCCTCGTGACTCTGTGGCACTTCCATCAGGCAGGTGCAGCACAGCCTTTCCCAGCTGTTCCCATTTCCCTCACTCCGCCCCCATCCTGAGGTGGGCAGGGGTGGAGCGCTGGACACAGAGGAGGGAGTGAGCTCCCAGAGCCCTACCGGGCGGCAGAGCGGGAGGCGCGGCCAGAAGCCAGCATTTTCAGAGCCTTCGGAAATATTTGAGACCTGGAGGAAAAAAATTGCTATTGGCTCCCAAAACCCAAGACGAAAACTGCCAAACCTAAATTAATAAGCGTTTAATGCGATGTCTACAAAACATAATATTATGTCAAGAAGCTGCAGCTCAACTCAACGCTTATATGACTATATAAATATAATAGATTTAGCTCACAAAAACAAAATGAATAATTCATTCCAGCCCAAGTCCAAATTCTAAAAATCCTTCTGCATTTTGTGGCAGCGAGGAAATCATGTTTAAAGTAGGGTGAGGGTGCGTGTAGACGGTGGGGACTGACGCAGGGTGCTGGAGCCTCCGAAAGTTGATTTCCCGGGTACACTGAGGCCGGGCCGCGGGGGAGCGGGGCGGGGACGTGGGCGGAGCCGGGGGCGGTGGGCGGGAGACCGTGGGCGTGGCCGCATCGGGGGCGGGCCGGGCCGGGGACGCTGGGAACCCGCGGGAGTGGTGCTCGCTGCTTGGCCGCCAGGTGGGGAACTACAAGCGGACAGTGAAGCGCATCGATGACGGCCACCGTCTATGCAACGACCTGATGAACTGCGTGCAGGAGCGCGCCAAGATCGAGAAGGCGTACGCGCAGCAGCTCACTGACTGGGCCAAGCGTTGGCGCCAGCTCATCGAGAAAGGTGCTCCCCCAGGCCCACACCGTGCGCGCCCCCAGGCCGTCGCCGGCCCCCTGGGTCTGGGTCCTAGGAGCCCTGCATCTAGCAGCCACAGGACCTTCTCAGGCGCTCTTCCCTCCTAGATCAAACCAGGCCTACCTGTTCATCTCTATTTTGTACAACTTTAGGTTGGGTTAAAAAAGAACAACTTTTTATTTTGAAATAATTTAAACTTTGTGAAAGTTACAACAGTAGTACAGAGAATTCCTACATACCCTTCCCCCAGACTCACTGGCCCCACGTTTGTTTTCTCACTGACTGTTTATTGATATGCATATTTTCTGAACCATTTGAGAGTAAGTTGGAGCCATTATCCCTGCCCCTAAATTCTTCACGGATGTCCTAAGACTAAGAGCATTTGCTCATGTAACCATAGTTCAACTATCAAATCTGGGACATGTAACACGACCCATGCGCACATTTACCGTAGCAATTGTGCTTGCTAGTCCAGTATCCGGAGCAGTCGCACACGGCCTCTACGTGTCGTGTCTCCAGGTTCCTTTCATCTAGAACAGTTTCAAGTTGCGGTTTACATATACTTGTTCATGTTGTTCCCTTACAGTATGCCCCTGAACCCCATGAGGGCAGGGGCTGGGCCTGCACCACCTAGCACAGTGCCCCGCACAGAGCCGATGCCAGTACACAAACAAGTCAGTGTGGAATGACTGGTCCCCAGTGGCCTCCGGGCCTCTGTCACAAGCTTCGGCTAACATTCCTAGAGCACCTACTGTGTGCCTGGCGCTCTGCTGGGCTTGTCAGAGCTCACAGGGTCCAGGCCTCCCCCCTCGGACTCCATTCCGTGGGGCTCACACACTGACAGGGGGAGATAAGGAGGAGGGAGGTACAGCCGCAGATACTGTGAGAAGAATGCAGGGAGGGCTGCAGGCCATGGTGTGAGGGCAGAGCAGTCAGGGAAGGCTTCCTGGAGATGGTGGCTGATGTGGGACCTAGAGGATGAGGTCGCGTAGAGCAGAGGAGGGCATTTCTGTTGTCATGGGAGGAGGAAGAACACCTCCGGGGGAAGGAGGTATGAGGGGGGGCCTCTGAGGAGAGGGCGATGAGGTTCCTGTGACCTGTTGTCATTCCCTCAGGCCCACAGTATGGCAGCCTGGAGCGGGCCTGGGGTGCCATAATGACGGAGGCGGACAAGGTGAGTGAGCTGCACCAGGAGGTGAAGAACAACCTGCTGAACGACGACCTGGAGAAGGTGAAGAACTGGCAGAGGACGCCTATCACAAGCAGATTATGGGCGGCTTCAAGGAGACCAAGGAGGCTGAAGATGGCTTCCGAAAGGCCCAGAAGCCCTGGGCCAAGAAGATGAAGGAGGTGCTCAGTGGGTGCTGCTATGGGCGGGGTGGGGTGGGCTCGTCTGATCAGAGGGTGCTGATCCCAGGGAGGGCATCTATGGATAGGGTGGGCTGGGCACTGCCCTCTGGGATTATGCCCAGGGTAGCAGCACTGTCTTCTAGGAAGAAATATTCACAGATGGGCAGGCAGTACCCATTGGGTTAAGAGACCCATGGGCAAAAAGGGGTACTGTCCCCAGGAAAGATACCAGCGGGGGCAGAAGGGCACATTGGCTTCTTGTCCCCCAGATGGGGCAGGCACTATACTTCCTGACAGGAGCGTATCTGCAGGGGAGCAGGCAGTGCCAAGCAGAGATGCAGCCACAGATGGAGGGGTGCTGCTGGAGCCAGGGCCTGCATCCCTTCTGCCTCTTGAGTGTGGCTCACAGCTCCCAGGGAGTGGGCAGGGGAGGAGTTAATGAGTGACCGTGTTTGCTGCTGGTCACAGAGGAAAACCCTACTCCCCTATTGCACCTTCCCCACAGCTGGAGACGGCCAAGAAGGCCTACCATTTGGCTTGCAAAGAGGAGAAGCTGGCCATGACACGGGAAATGAACAGCAAGACGGAGCAGTCGGTCACACCTGAGCAGCAAAAGAAGCTGCAGGACAAAGTGGACAAGTGCAAGCAGGATGTGCAGAAGGTGCTGGCGGGAGCGGTGGGAGCAGGGGGCTGGGGCCCTTGCAGCAGGTGGTGCTTGGGAGCTGCAGGCCTGGCTAGGTGTCACCGTCTCTCCACTCTGGTGCCCACAGACACAGGAGAAGTACGAGAAAGTGCTGGACGATGTGGGCAAGACCACACCCCAGTACATGGAGAACATGGAACAGGTGTTTGAGCAGTGCCAGCAATTCGAGGAAAGCGGCTGGTCTTCCTCAAGGAGGTGCTGCTGGACATCAAACGGCACCTCAACCTGGCTGAGAACAGCAGGTACCTGGGCATAGCAGGCACGAAGGGCACGGATAGCAGGCAAGGCACAGCCAGCAGATGGTGTGACCGGCATGCAGGACCTCCCAGCCCTACATCACAGTGAAGGGAAGGGGAGGCAGAGCTGCAGGGGTCAAAAGGGATGAGGCTTCAAACACAGGGGCTGTTGGGTGCAAGCTGACGCACACTGGGTGCTCTAGAAACACATGCTGGATGATGGGTGAATGGCCAAGGTGGGAGGGGGAAGGGCGTCCACCGAGCATGCCCGGAGCTGCTGCTAGAAAAGCCCACATGATTCCTGGCTGGGCAGCATGCCCAGCACCCTGGTCCCCTGAATGGGCTCTGGCCCCTCACCAAGGATGAGAAGGGGCCATGGTGAATCTGTGCCCTCCACCTCCCCCCATCTCCCTGAGCACAGCTACATCCATGTGTACCGTGAGCTGGAGCAGGCCATCCGGGGGGCTGACGCCCAGGAAGACCTCAGATGGTTCCGCAGCACCAGTGGCCCCGGCATGCCCATGAACTGGCCCCAGTTTGAGGTGAGGATATGTGGGGAGGGGAAGGGGAGCCTGAAGAGGCTGAAAGGTGCCTTAGGGTGTAGCCCCTCAAGCCTGACTGCTCCACTGCCCCACCAGGAGTGGAACCCAGATCTCCCTCACACCACCACCAAGAAGGAGAAACAGCCCAAGAAGGCAGAGGGAGTGGCACTGTCCAATGCCACTGGGGCAGTAGAGTCCACATCCCAGGCTGGGGACCGCGGCAGGTGAGTGCCTCCCGTGGAGCTTTCTGGGACTAAGAGGCACCCACACACTGGGGTAGCTGAGTTTTGCTTCAGAAGACAAGAATGGTCTTGATCATAGCAACTGTGTCTCCTCTCTAAAGGACAGAGGTAGTTCATCACTCTAAAGCAGAGGTTCCCAACATTTTTGGCACCAGGGGCCAGTTTTGTGGAAGATAATTTTTCCGTGGGTGGGACGGGGGTGGTTTTGGGATGAAACTGTTCCACCTCACATCATCAGGCATTAGATTCTCATAAGGAGGGTGCAACCTGGATCCCCTCCCATGCGAAGTTCACAATAGGGTTTGTGCTCCTATGAGAATCCAATGACACCGCTGATCTTACAGGAGGTGGAGCTTAGGAGATAATGCTCACTAGCCTGTCACTCACCTCCTGCTGTGCTGCCTGATTCCTAACAGGCCACAGACTGTCTGCAGCCCCAGGGTTGGGGACCCCTGGTCTAGAACATAGGAACCAAGCCTCCTCTCTAAAAATAGTGGTAGTGGATCGTTCTAGAGAACCTACTGTGTGTGGCACGGTTCTATGCACCTTCCATGTGTTAACTCATTCAAGCCCAAGTGCGTAAATATTCCCATTTTACAGATGGAGAAACTGAAATCCAGAGAGGTTAAGTGGCTTGCCCAAGGTCACATAGCTAGTTAGTAAACCTCAGAGCCAGATATGATGCCCAGGAGGTCTGACTCGAGGATCCTTGCTCTTAGCCATTAGGCGGTACTCCTCCTCTCCGATGAAGGCTCAGATGTGCCCTGGGGTCCCCTTCAGTGCCCTCTCCCTGCAGGGCTGAATAATAACGCAAATGATCCTGCTTGTAAACATCTGTTTAAAGCGCTCATGAGGGTCACCCCCTCCTATGTGGACAATCCTTGCTCTAGCCTTGGTAGAATTCCGGGTCAGAGCTCTGATTAGGAGGAGTGAGTAGCCATCGGGGTGCGGTGGGGGGAGACATCGAAGCTGGGTCCTCCCTCTGCGTCTCAGTGTTAGCAGCTACGACAGAGGCCAGCCCTACGCCACTGAATGGTCGGACGACGAGAGCGGGAACCCCTTTGGGGGCAATGAGGCCAACGGGGGCGCCAACCCCTTTGAAGACGACTCCAAGGGAGTGCGCGTGCGGGCGCTCTACGACTACGACGGCCAGGAGCAGGACGAACTCAGCTTTAAGGCCGGTAGGGCGGCTGGGCGGGGCAGTGCCTGAGAGAGGCCTGGGCCTGGATTGGGTGTGTGGTGGGGCGGGGGTGGTGCCTGTGGGAGGCTTGGGCCTGGATTGGGTGTGTGGTAGGGAAGGGGCGGTGCTTGAGAGAGAGACTTGGGCCTGGATTAGGTGTGTGGTGGGGCAGGGGCGGTGCCTGAGAGAGGCTTGGGCCTGGATTGGGTGTGTGGTGGGGTGGAGGTAGGGCTTGAAGATGGGTTGCAAGGATTTGCAGGGGAACTGCATGGGGCGTGGCCTGGGTGTGGGCGTGACCTGGGCCCAAGATGGGCGTGGGGGCAAGATTTCGATTAGGGGATGGGGATAGGGCCCGGCTGGTGCCAGGGGCAGTGTCAGAACCTGAGAATAGGGTGGATGCGAGGTCTGGGCTTGGGGCGGACCCGACACCCAGATTAGGTGAATGACTGAGGTAGGCCAGGACCCCTATGCCAAGGGTGGCACGTGAATATAGGCGTGGGTCTGGGGCTGGTCTTCATGGGCGGGGCCTGTGGCCAGAATCCAAGACCCAGTACTGCAATGAAGAGGGGGCACTGGAGGGCTCCCCCTAGCAGCGGGTGTGTTGAGGGAGGGGGCTGCCTTCTCTCTGAGCCCCTCCCTGTGTTCTCTTTACCAGGAGACGAACTCACCAAGCTGGGCGAGGAGGATGAACAGGGCTGGTGCCGTGGGCGGCTGGACAGCGGGCAGCTGGGCCTCTACCCCGCCAACTACGTGGAGGCTATCTAGAGGCCCGATCCCTCCACACTCCCCTCACTCCTCCCCCACCGCCTCCCCTCTGCTCCCACTCTCGTCTCCTTCCCCTTGCCATAGAGTTCCAGACATATTTTCCGATCAAGCTTTTATTTTTTTAAAAGTCAAAACAGAACAAAACAAAGTACACAGAGACAGAGCATTTGCGGGGCCACCTGGAGGCTGGGTTGCAGGGGCTTGGGATGATGGCCCCAGGGTAGGTAAAGGTCTTAGCACTTAGCCCAGCATCACAACATCTGCTCTTCAGGTTCCACCAGAGTCTCCTGAGCCCTGAGGGATATCTCCTGACCCTTCCACCCTGCCTCACTCCCTCCATCCCACTCCATCCAGGCTGCCAGCACCTGCCCCGTTCCCTGGCCTGGTTTCCTAACCTCTTCCTCCCCTGCCCTGCTTCCCCTCTTCCACCACACTGCTCTCAAAAGCCTCCTCTCCAGACCCCAGGAAGGAAGGCTTCCCCATCTTTAGTCTTCCACTCTGCCCCGGGGGAGCGCCCTCTACGCCTAGCCCCGTCCCTTGGGATCAGTGGGACTGGAGGCGGAATGGTCACCCTCCTTCCCCATGGAGGTTTCCAGGGGTCTCCCAGACATGAAAGAGGAGTGAGCGGGAGGAAGTGAGGTATCACTGGGGTACAGGAGGGTGAATGAAGGGCATGCAGGCCCTCAGCCTGGGCTGTGCCAGCCCCCCAGACCCAGGCCCATCTGAGGGACCAAGACCCTGCTACACAGGGCCTTCTTTCCAGCAGTCAGCACATTGAGCATCGGCTCTCAGCAGATCCAAATCCCCCTCAACAACTTGCCGAGGACCTGTTCCCTCTCATAAGTCCCCTGGCCTAGGGTGGGGACCCCCAAACCCATGGCAAAGCCAGCAACAGTAGCAGCCTCCTCCCATTTCTTGAGGAGGAGGTCATCTTGTCCCCCTGGCCCCCCCACCTTCCCTCCATGTCCATCCAAAAACCGTAAAATCCCTGGGTTCCACATCAGCCTCCATGAGGCCAAGCCTTGCACCTGCAAGGCTCTTGGCCTAACCATCCCTCTCTCCTCTTCTCTGGCCTGCCTGGGGGAGCCCCTGAGGGCCCCATGGGTGCCTCCAGCCTGAGACATCAGGGGAGAGCCTGCAACTGAGTTTGGCAGGAAGGAGGAGCCCTGGCCCTCGGGAGGAAGATAGTCACATGTCTTTCTTCCTTGTCCCCACAGCCCCCCTGAACAACATTGCCTCTGCTGGCAGCCCTTCCATTTCCCTAAGCCTGATCAGAATGAAAGCACCTTTGGGGGGTGGGTGGAGCAAAGGGCCCACCTGCTGGTTGCTGACAGCAGTGGTGCTGGAGTGCTAGGTACCAGCCTCTCCCGCACGAAAGGAGTTCAGGGGCTTGGGAGGCAGACCAGGGTTGGACAAAACCCCACAAGGTCGGGGAGCTGGAAGGAAAGGCTCTTGGGGACCTCTGGGGCAAGGGGTTGAGAAGTCCTGCAGCACCAGGTGAGACTTGTTTACGGTGGATGCCACTTCTAGGCCTCTGGACTGCAGATGTCCTCCTCCCGCCTGCGCACCTGGCCTCCTGGGCCTCCAGGTAAAGAGAGCGAGCCAGCCCAGCCCTGTCACCCCTCAGTCCTCCTTTGTTCCTGCTGCTTCTCCCAACAGCCCACTGTTAGGAGGTAGTAAACCCCAGCCTCAAGGCTCTGACCTTCTCCATGTAGGCATGGAGCGTCCTGACACTCTGGTAGGGGCTTGAGCTGGGGCAGGCTTCCCTCAGGGCCAGGGACGATGGCACCCAGGGACAGGCAGACCTCCTTCCTGCTGCCAGTGCCCCCTTCCTTATCACTCTCTGGTCTCTGAGCCTCGGCGGCAGCCTGAGATATGTCCTGGGCTCCTCAGAGCCTGAAGCAAGATTTTGGAAGCCTGCAGTCCTCCCCGCTCCAGTGCAGAAGCCTCTCCAGCCTTTCCCCAGGCAGGAGTTGGGTTTGGGGGGCCTCTGTCACTCGTCGCTTACCTTGGAAAGGTGGGAAGCTGGCACATCTGCATCTTGGGGCCTGGGCTCCCCCTCTCTGTGCCAGTGGCTTCCCAGTCCCTGCGGAGGAGCTGCAGCCCCAGCTGGACTCCAGCCTGTCCCTCTTAGCACACTAGCTGCCCACTCCAGGGCAGGGACTTGAAACGCCCTCCCTCCTGAGCAGCCACTTTGGGGGCCCTGTTTGGGACCACTCTCTCAGTCGTCCCCAGGCTCCTCAGGGCCCCAGAGCAGGAGGTCGGAAGTCCCCGTGAGCTCCAGGGCCCAGCCCTACCTGCCAGTGCTGGTGTCAGGGCACTCTACACCGAGCGTGGGGGCCACACCCCTTGCCATGCCCACGGCCTCCTCCTGTAGCTCCTGCCCACACCCTCGATGCTGCACGGGCCCGCCCCTGCAGGGCTCGGCGACTAATGTGTTTTGTCCTCAGTTAACCACCATTCTGCGGCCTGGTTCTGCGAGGAGCCGGCGCTGCCCCACCGCCCGCCGTCTGCCGCCCTAGGCTTCCTGACTCCATTAGTTCCGACACTTGTGAAACTCTGAGAAGTGCTGTGGTCTCAGCAATGCCCCTGTTTTGTACATGATTGTGTAATTTAAAGGTATATAAATACAAATATATATATATATCTGTTGTGATTGTATGACTGTGGATAAAATCTGGAATTGTGTCAACCTGGCTGCGCATTGTGAACTTGAGTCTTGTGTGCCTTCTCCAGCCCTGGGGGATGCTGAGCCCTCTGAGAGCTGTCTGTGTTGGGATGTGGGGGAGCAGGGGTGGTGTCCGAGCAGGACTGGGTGCTGTCCTGGCCGATCATCCACAGACTGGGCCACTGAGGGCCGGTCCCTTCGCCTTTCAGGGGCCTGGGTCTTGTCTGGACTAGGGAGGGCGATACTGGAGGCTCCTGGAGCTCTGGCCCATTCAGGATCTGGGTGCCTGGTGACAAGCCCTGATGGATCAAGAAGGAATGAGGCGGCAGGGTGTGGTGGCTCACGCCTGTAATCCCAGCACTTTGGGAGTCCAAGGCGGGCAGATCATCAGGTCAAGAGATTGAGACCATCCTGGCCAACATGGTGAAACCCTGTCTCTACTAAAAATACAAAAAATTAGCTGGGTGTGGTGGCGCGTGCCTGTAGTCCCAGCTCCTTGGGAGGCTGAGGCAGGAGAATTGCTTGAACTCAGGAGGTGGAGGTTGCAGTGAGCCAAGATCACGCCACTGCACTCCAGCCTGGCAGCTGGTGACGGAGCAAGATTCTGTCTCAAAAAAAAAAAAAAGAAGAAGGAATGAGACCCTCAAATAGGTTTTGCTTTTTATTTTAATTTTATTTTTTATAAATTTTTATTTATTTATTTATTTTGAGAGGGAGTCACGCACTGTTGCCCAGGCTGGCGTGTAGTGGCGCGATCTCGGCTCGCTGTAACCTCTGCCTCCTGGGTTCAAGCGATTCTCCTGCCTCAGCCTCCCAAATAGCTGGGATTACAGGCATGCGCCACCATGCCCGGCTAAATTTTTGTATTTTTAGTAGAGATGAGGTTTCACTATGTTGGCCAGGCTGGTCTTGAACTCCTGACTCGTAATCCACCCACCTAGGCCTCCCAAAGTGCTGGGATTACAGGTGTGAGCCACCGCACCCAGTGGTTTTGCTTTTAAAGCAGAATTCTAAGTGACTGCCGAGGCCCGTGGTTCCTGGCTGTCCACAGTGCCAATCTCCCTGTGTGGTGACGGGCCATGCCATGCCCTACTGCATCCCACCTGGCTCTGAAGGCATTTCTGTGTGGGACCCGTGGGAAGGCTCCTTGGGGAGAATTTCTCAGGGGTGTGGGCAGGGCCAGAGCTCTGGGCTCTCGGCTGTTCTGCCAGCCCCAGGCCAGCCCTGGCTCCGCCTCCCTGACCCTGCCCCCTGCCACCCAGCCCCAGGGGATCTCTTCTGGGCAGCGCGGGGAGGTCCCAGCTCCAGTCCCAGTTCCGCCATCAGCTCACTGTGTTCCCACCCTCACCTGGGCCTCAGCTTCCCAGTCTGGTGAGATGTCTCTCTAAGGGTCCTCTGGCTCCAGGAGCCTGGCAGGGCTGTTACACAAGCCCATTTCTCATGGCAAACATACCCTCAGCTCCCTCCCCCAGCACCACTTTCCCCCAGCCTCAGGGTGTGCCAGGCAGGGAGAAAGGTTGAGATGGGGGATTGAATTGATTTGCCACCCCATCTTCCTTACTCCTCCAAACTTACCTCCGTGTGAAGGCCTGGTTTTAGCTAAACAGAGGAAATCTTCAAATAAAGACAAACGGTTGTTGTATTGTCGTATCTGCACAGGCTGTTCCATTTAGTGATGGGGAGCCCCGAGGGTGGGGCCCCATGGAGAGGGGTCAGAGAATACCCAGCCAGGTGGGGTTCTGCTGGGAGGTGTTTGGATGAGGGAGAGGCATCTGCAGATCGCTGCCAGCTCACAAGGTGTCACTGGATAGGCGTGTGCCTGCCAAGGTTCATGGGCAGGGGCTGCCTCACCCGGGGCCCCCACATCTTCCCTTTCTGGAGCTGCTCCAGCTTTGCACTCCTAGCTCTGCTCCTCCTACTCATCCTCCTGCCCAACCCCTGCCTGAGACCTGATGCCTTTCCAGGCCCAGGCCCAGCTGGGGATATACAAGCAAGTGGCTCCAGGGACTCAGTTGGGAGCAGGGGACTGGCTGGAGACAAAACCAGTTCAGCAGAGCAGAGACTGGTTCTGGCCAGGGTCCCAGTCTCCCCCCACACTCCCCCCTCCAAGGTAGTGAGAGACAGCCGGGGGCCCAGTGAGGCACAGGCCTGGGGCAGGGTCCCCTCCTCCTCCCAGTGCAATCCCAGCTGACAGATGCCAAGGTGCTATTTGCTCACTGCCAGGAGTAAACGTTCTTCTGAAGACAATAAAATTGCTGAGGGCAGAAGGCAGCAGCACAGGGTAGCATTTAACCCTTGGTGATCTGGGTGGTGCTGGCTCCCCTGCTGTTTCCTGCAAGCCAGGCCTCAGAGGGTAAGGGGCACCAGAGGGTGCTGACTGGTCAGGAAGCCAGAGGGCTGGAGGGGGCAGAGAGAGCACTGTCCTTGGGGGAGAGAAGGGCATGAGTTATTCTGTTGATCAGCTGTGTGACCATCAGCAAGTCACTTAGCCACTCTGAGCCTCAGTTTTATCATCTGCAAAATGGGGTGTAGCCCCTACCTCATAGTTTTGTTGGGAAGATGAATGACAAAGTGCCCAGCACACAGTAGGCCACCAGGACACTGAGCCAGGTGACAAATGTGAGGGAAGTACGAGGAAGCTGAATGAGTTGCTTTGCCCAGGATAGTGGATGGTAGGTCCTGGTCACCCCCAGCATGCCCACAGACACCGATGCATCCCCTCTTCCCATCAAGCACGGGGGGGTCTCACACCCACTCACGGGAGCTCACAGCTTCACAGGTGGCACTGCTGAGGCCTTGAGGAAACAAATGGAAGCCAAGCAACCTCTCTTCCACCTTGTTAGCTGCAAAGCCAGTGTCCCATGAGGGGACTGAAGTGACCTCCCCCACCACAACTCCAGCTCCCTTAGATGGCTGAGCAGAGACAAGGGCCCTGGACCCCCAGCCCACCCAGGCGCAAAGCCCTGCTCTACAACACAGCAAACGGATGTGGAAGATGCTTTCCCCACTCCGGTCCTGCACACAGACCCTCTTTAGCTCTGGCCCTGCCGCCTGCCTCTCAACCCAAAATGGGATAGGCAAGACAAGGTGGCTGTTCTAGTCCCTCCTTCCCTCCTTGCCTTTGAAGACTCACTATCCCTCTCCTAGAAGCATCTACCAATCAATTATCCCTTTCCCGTTAGGCTCAGTCCAAAGCCACCTCCTCCAGAAAGCTTCCCTTGACTACTCCAGGCCCTGTGACCACAACCACGTTTGACCATTGATGGCCTCAGGGCTGTGCCATTCACTGCACAGACACTGGGGACATGTTAGTTCTCTAGTATCTTTATTATCCTTTCCCGGGGGCACTCCTGGCTCCCCCAACTCAGGGGGTGCAAATGCCTCCCTGCACCATGCCAGGTGGCCTTTGTGGAGTCACTGCCCTTCAGTCACTGCCCTCTGCTCTGGAATGCTAGGGTCAGAGGCAGGTGAGGGTCCTTTGTTGGGGGAGCAGTGAACACTGACAGCAGCCCTGGTGTCTCTGTCCTCCAGGAGAGCAGTTGGGCCTGAGAAGGAAGCACCCCTGCCCCCGGGTCCCGCAGACCCCAGGGAGCAGTGGGGTGTCCCTCCCTCACTTTGGGCTCTGGAAGGTCAGAGCAGCAGAGCAGACTGTCCATCTTCCCCCAGCTCAGGGCCTGGCTGGGGCAGGGTAGACAGGAGGGGAGGCCCCCTGAGGGCGGGCTTCAGGCCCTGGGCCAGCCGCTAGGCCAGGCACTCAGATGGGGTGCACGAACTGGTAGACGAGGCGCTGGGAGATGTCTGGCTTCCGGATGATGCCCTTCTTGTAATACTGGCGGATGGAGCGGCTCAGCTTGTCATAGTTCATGGCGGGACGGTTCTTGCGGATGCCCCACAGCCGGGCCACCTGGGCTGAGTCCTCAATTTTGAAGATGCCTGGGAGAGCAGGAGGGCCCCAAGAGAGCCAGCGGTATGAGTGAGGTGGCAGGAAGGAGAAAGACGCAGACCACCAGGTCAGCCTCGAGGTGAACCAAGGGACCCGGTGTGGAGGCCTCCCTCTGCTCAGGCAGGATGGGCTGTGGGGACCGGAATGCCTACTTGCATGGTATATTTGCAGTGGGGATTAAAGAGACGTGTGCAAAGCAGGTGCCACAGGCCCCAGTGAATGGCAGAGAATACTCTGCAGTCACAAACCTCCCGGTGCAGGCGAGCCTGTGTACCTTTTTTTTTTTTTTTTAAATTAAAGACGGGGTTTCACCATGTTGGTCAGGCTGGTCTTGAACTCCCAACCTCAGGTGATCCGCCCGCCTTGGCCTCCAAAGTGCTTGGATTACAGGCGTGAGCCACCACGCCCGGCCGAGCCTGTGTACCTTAATGGGTTACCTGGGGCCCTGTGGGCCTGGCCCTTGCCAGCCCCTGCTCCGTGTGGGGTTTGCATGCCCTAATCCAGAGTCTTGTGTGGCTCCTGGCAGTGCCCACAGCTCACTGAGCAAAAGCACCCCTCCCCCGACTACAGGTGTCTCTGTAGTTCCCAAGCCTGAAATGACCTCTTTGCTATTCTCAGGCAGTTCGGCCTGCGCAGCCCTTTCTGGCAGGATTAATTAATACAAGGTGGTGGAGAGAGAGTGGACTTGGAGCTCAGCCAACTGGACTTGAGTCCTGGCTCTGCCATTGGCCACCTTCGAAACCTGAGGCTCCTTTTTCTGTCTGTGAGAGGGAGTTACAGTAACTATGGGTTGTTGAGCTGTTACAGAAAGCGCTCACTTGGGACAAGTTATTCCATTGTTCATACCCTTAACTTTCATTCTATTAATAAACCCTCCAGCCCAGGCCCCGGCCAGCATCCCTTCTCCAGGGAGCCTTCGCAGACCAGCAGTCCTCCCTGAACCCCCTCCCTAGAACTCCACCATGGGACTGTGCCCAGACTGGCTCACACTGTCTCAAATACACACCCAGGACCACCGCACCGTGCACAGGCGCATCTTCGCCACCACCCCCATCTAACTAACTCCTCCTCCTTTTCCTCCTTCATGAGTCCTCCTGGACCCAGCCCTCCGTAAATGTCAGCTGAGCAAGTGTGGAACCAGAGCAGTTGCTGGCTGAAGGTTTGTTGGATGGATGAATCCAGTCCATTTTACAGCGGAGACAGCGGAGGTCCAGGCTCCCACAGCACCTATGGCAGGTTTCTCGGCTCTGAGCCTTTCTCTAAACACACACGCGCCCACACACGGGCATACTTGCACACGTACACTCTGCAAGCCCTGCACTCTCCAGGGTAGCAGCCACCAGCCACATATGGCTCTCAAGTCATGAAATGTGGATTAATTCGAAATGAAATGTGTTGGAAGTGTAAAATACACACTAGATTTCTAAGGCTTAGGAAGATACCTCATTAATAAGTTCTATATTAATTATATGTCGAAGTCTGAATAATTTATAACATTGGATTAAGTAAATGTATTCTTAAAATTAAGTTCACCTGCTTTTAAACTTTCTCTTTTCTTTTTTTGAGACAGAGTTTTTGTTCTTAGTGCCCAGGCTGTAGTGCAATGGCGCGATCTCAGCTCCACCGCAACCTCCGCCTCCCTGGTTCAAGTGATTCTTCTGCCTCAGCCTCCCAAGTAGCTGGGATTACAGGCACCTGCCACCACACCTGGCTAACTTTTTGTATTTACTAGAGACAGGGTTTCACCACGTTGGTCAGTCTGGTCTCAAACTCCTGACCTCAGGTGATCCACCCGCCTCGGCCTCCCAAAGTGCTGGGATTACAGGTGTGCACCACCGCCCGGCGCAACTTTTTTTCTTAGCGACAGGGTCTCACGCTGTCGCACAGGCTGGAGTACAGAGGTGAGATCACAGCTCAGTGCAGCTTCAAACTCCGGGGCTCACACGATCCTCCCACCTCAGTCTCCTGAGTAGTGAGGACTAAAGTGTGAACCACCGTGCCCAGCTAGAAAACTTAATATTGCAAACGTGGCTCAAATTCTATTTCTTGCTGGACATCATTTGTCCCCCAGTGAAGCTATGATGTTTTGAGGGCAAAGACTGTCCCATTCCCAGCAAGTAGCTTTCAGGCTCTCCTACGTTCCAGGCGCTGTGCTAAAGCTCCTAAGCAAGAGAGAGATCTGGCGGGAGACAGATACAGACACAAATTGCACACAGACCCCCAGGGCCATCCCATGAGAGCAGCGTGGGTCAGGTGGGTCAGGTGGGAATCAGCTTCGCCTCTCCGTCCCACCCCCGCCCCCACGCACAGTGCCCAACGGAAGTCCCCGCCACCTCCGTGCTCGCTGCTCCTGCCGCGCCCCTTGGGCACCCCGCTCACCCTTCTCCTTGTTGAGCCACCTGATGAAGCGGCCGTAGCTATGCGGCTTGAGCAGCAGCTCCTTGAGGAACTGCCACAGGTGGATGGGCTGCCCAGAGCACGATGAGTCCACCTCGCTGTCAGTCCAGCTCTCCTCACTGGTCGAGGCTGGGCGGCCAGGGAGGGTGGCAGTGAGTGGGAAGGGGGAGGCCACCCCTCCACCCCACCCGAACCCCCACCCCCGCCCCCGCCCTGCTCCTGCCTGGCTCACCACAGTAGTGAATCGCCCCAGGTGAAGTCCGCTCTTTCATCCAGGCCGCTGCAGGGCAAGGAGAGGGTGTTGGGGGACCCAGGAGAGACCCCGAGGGTGGAGAAGGGGAGGCGCTTGGGTGGGACTGTGGGGCTACGGGAGCTCCTCTGTGGCTGGGGGTTGCCCCTGTGGTTCCCTGCCTCCTGCCAACCTGGGGAGGCAAGCTGGTGACAAGGAGCTGCTTCCTGGAAGAAAATTCAGGGTTTCAGAGCTGGGAGGGGCCGTAGAGGCCTTGCAGGCATCACCTTGTTCAGATGAGGACATCTGATATGGGGGCTTGCCTAGACTGGGGCAGGGCACTGGTCTCTGGCAGGGTCATATGTGTGGGTCCTGTTGTCTCACTCCTTGGCTCATTGAGCAGGCACCACCTCCTCCAAAGCACCCGGCCCTGTGCAGGCAGCAGGGGGTGCCCAATGAGCTCAAGACAATTTAGGCACTCGAGCTGACACGCAGCCATTCGAAATACAGGGCAGGCCGGGCGTGGAGGCTCACGCCTGTAGTCCCAGCACTTCGGGAGGCCGAGGTGGGTGGATTGCTCAAGTCCAGGAGTTGGAGACCAGTCTGGCCAACATGGTGAAACCCCATCTCTACCAAAAAATACAAAAATTAGCAGGGCGTGGTATTGCACCTGTAGACTCGCTACTCGGGAGATTGGGGTGGGAGGATCCAACGAAACCAGGAAGTCAAGGCTACAGTGAGCTGTGACTACGCCACTGCACTCCAGCCTGGGCAACAGAGTGAGACCTTGTCTCAAAGAACAAAAACTACAATTAAAACAGGACTGCTGCGTACAGATGGACAGGGGCAATATCCAAGACAGACTGGCGTGCAGCACAGGGTGATACTCTGCTACTGTTGGTGTCAAAAAAAAAAAAAAAAAAAAAAAAGAACTGCATGTATGTATATGTGCTTGAATATTCATAGACTTTCCCTGCAGAGATACTCAAGAAACTGGTAACAGTGGTTGCCTCTAGGGTGGGGGTTGGAAGCTGCGGGTCAGGAGCGGGAGGGAGAAACTATTCATGGTACACTACTTTTCACCATGGTCTATTTTATAACATGCACATGTATTACTTCTCTAATAAAAAACAAAGAAAAACAACATTTTATATCCTAGTTTTTTTTTTTTTTTTTAAAGACGGGGTTTCACCATGTTGGTCAGGCTGGTCTTGAACTCCCGACCTCAGGTGATCCGCCCACCTTGGCCTCCAAAGTGCTTGGATTACAGGCGTGAGCCATGGCGCCTGGTCCAGAAAAAAAAATTTTAAAAGGACTTCCTAGTGTCCATGGTTGCCCCCCAGCTCTGACATCCTGCATCCTCACAGTCTGACTTCTCTACCTTTTGACCTCCCAGGTGCTGTCCCAAAGCTCTGGGGCCTTGACCTGGGCTGGGAGTGGGTCAGGATCCAGGAGGCAGCGGTAACTGGGGCTGAGATTCAGAGTGGACTCCAGGCAGGGGCCAAGGGGCTCCTGCCCCAGCAGAGGGCAACCTCCTGGCCGGCATCCTCCTGGCCGGCATCCTGTCCCTGACTGGAGCCCGGAAGGGGCGGCTCCCACCCACGCCACGTCCTACCTGACTTCCAGATGTCCAGGTGTGCGTGCAGCACATCGCCACCCAGGGGCGAGCGCTGGCGGAATTGCTCCTCCGACATGGCGCACAGCTCCTTGCCCGCCAGCTCCTGGAAGGCCTTGCCCACGGGGGGCAGCCGGTACTGGTGCTCTGTCCACAGGAGCCACTTCTGCACGTTGCTGGGGCTCCAGTCCACGGGATCTGGGCAAGAGGCATCCCCTCAGCTCAGGGGCAGCCTGAGGGCACTACCCCAAATATGGCACACCCCTCTGTCATGGAGTACCCACAGGAGCCTGTGGCCTGAGACCAAGTGCTCCTTGGGGTGGGGACAGCCCAGGTCTGGACAGGCCGTGAGGGCCCCTGTGGAGGTGGGTACCCAAGGAGAGAGTGGGGCGTCAGGAAGGAACCAGGGCCCTAAAAAACGAACTTGGTTCAGGGCAGGGTAACCTGGTGCATCTGTACTGCCTGCCTCACCCAGGCCTTGGGTCCTCCCAGATCCCCCCCACTTCTCCAAAGGACATTTCAAGGGAGCCCCAGCCCCGGAGGGACAGTGGCATTCTACCAGAAACACCTGGGCTTCTCCCCTCAGGTACTTCTTGCCTTTCCCAAACCCCTCAAGGAACCAGCGACACACCTACCTGGGAATTAGTCTTAGAACCCCACCTTTCCCCTCCAGCCCCTGTATCTTACAGATGAGGAAACTGAGACACAGGGCACTCCATCCCTTTGTCCTCCACAGAATAAAGGCCTGGACACACAGGAGCTGCTCCATGCACATGTGTTGAATAAGTAAATGGCAGGGCGCAGGGTGGTCATGGGCAGCCACAGGCCTCAGAGGCCAGGAGGGGAGCCCCGACTAGGGCCTAGATGTCCCCCTGGGGCACTGCTCTGGGGTAAGCCTGATAGGCCTACAGGTGGGGCCAGGCTGGTGGGCATGGTCACAATGGGGCCTCCCTGTGAACACCGTGGTCCAGTCAGTGCCCCAGCTCGGTGACCTGCAGGCTGGGCCGCCCCCTACTTAATAAGCCCATTTTCCTCCCCCGAGGTCAAAGCCATTTGTTTCTGTTCCCATTGTTCATGGAGCAGGGCCCTCCCCCTCCCTAGCCCTGTGGGAGAACTCCTGGAGTCTGCTGGCACCGGCATTGGGAAACTGGAGGACTGCGGCATCGGCAGGAGTAGCTTCAAAAGACGTCAACCGGGAGGCTTTGGGGGCAGGGGCTGGGCCTGAGGGATGCGTGAAGACCCCTCCTTCCCAGAGAAAAATGCACAGAGTTGGGTGCTGCAATGCCAGGGCCTAAAGACCGAGGGACATGGGTCAGGCCTGCCTGAAGCTGGAGAGGTGATGGCAGGACAGAGGACTGGAGACTCAGCAGCCCCGCCGCCCACAGCATCAGCTTCGTAACCACGCCTTCCAGGTCTGACTGACAGACACATGTATGCCCACCCTGCGAGATTCCCTCCTCATAAATAGAGATAAGTGTCATCAATAGAGATAGAGAAATGTGTCACCAGACCAGTGACACATTTCTCTATTTATGTATGATCTGTTTCCCTCACTATAATGTCAGCCCTATGAACATAGGGACTTTGTGTTGTATTCACCATTCAATTCCCCAGTCCTAGAGTAAAGCTTGGCATATTAAGAAGTGCTTGTTGGCCAGGAGAGGTGGCTCATGCCTGTAATCCCAGCACTTGGGAGGCTGAGGCAGGTGGATCACCTGAGGTCAGGAGTTCAAGACAAGCCTGGCCAACATGGCGAAACCCCATCTCTACTAAAAATACAAAAATTAGCCAGGCGTGGTGGTGGGCACTTGTAATCCCAGCTACTGAGGAGGCTGAGGCAGGAGAATCGCTTGAACCCAGAGGCAGAGGTTGCAGTGAGCTGAAATCATGCCACTGCACTCCAGCCTGGGTGACACAGCGAGACCCTGTCTCAAAAAGAAGAAAAAAGAAATGCTTGTTGAACAACTGTTTACTGAGCATCAGTTAGGAACAAAGCATCAGTGATGAACAAAGCAAATGAAAATCCCTGCCCTTGTGGGGTGTACATTCTAGTGGCGGACACAGAGTGAGCAAGATCAATAGCTACTGTGCAGCACGTCCTGAGAGGAAGCAGGTGGGAACAGGAGGTAGGGATGTGGGCAGAAATGTTTCTCTCTTTCTTTTTTCATTTTTTGTTTATTTTCTTTACCATGTCCTGTGCTCATGGACATCGATTTTAATGGAGGGCTCAGAGAAGGCCTCATGCAGATGGTGCCATCTCAGCCAAGACCTGAAGGAAGTGAGCCACGCAGATATTTGGGGGAAGAGCGTTCTAGGCTGAAGGAGCAGCAGCCTAGTGAGTGTCGTGGGGAACCACAAAGAGCCAGTGTGGCTGGAGCAGAGCGAATGAGGGGAGAGCGGAGTCCAAGAGGAGGTGGAGGACACAGAGTTGGAATTCATGTCATCCAGCACCTACCAGTGGGGACAGTAGGCTGGCATGGGTGGGGCGCAGAGATGGGTGGAAACCCTCCCAGCCCAGGCTCACAGCTGACTGTGGAGAAGCGCCAGCAACCCTGAAGCCACCCAAGGCGGGGGCAGAGGTGGGCAGAGTCCATCCAGTGGTGCCCCAACCCACCCACCCCAGTGACCTCAGCCTGGCCTGTGACCCCTCTTATGGAAGTGGGCACGGGGAGAGGGCTCACCTGCGGTGATGTTGAGCAGCTTGCAGGCCGTCTCGATGTCCTTGAGCACCTCGCCCACCACCATGGACTGCACCTGCTCCAGCGAGTGCTCCTCCAGCGCCAGCCCACCCGGTCCCAAGTCCAGGCTGCCCCCTGGGGCTTGGCTGTCAATGACCGGGCACTGCTCAGGCTCATCGGGCGGCTCCTCCCGACTGCTGGCCCCAGGGGCCTTGGCTGCCCAGCTGCTGTCCTCAGGGTACAGCATGTCAAAGTAGGAAAGGTAGAAGGCAGACAGGCCCTGCTCGGGCGTGGCAGGTGGACTGGGGCTCCAGTCCCGTCTCTCGAGACCTACTGCCCCCCGCTGCCACCTTCTCCAAGCCTGTCCGAGACACCGAATCGGGGGGCAGCAGGAGGTGGCTGGGGGACACGCTGCTCAGACCCGGGCTGGCGCTGCCCATGCCGCTGCTGTTCGGGCCGGCGGCTGCGTCTATGGAAATGAAAGAGGACTCAGGTCTGACTGCTTCTCCATCCCCATGGGGGCCGTAAGCTGGTTACGGGGATGAGGGGCCCTGTGGACAGTGGGCTGGGCCTGAGACAGAGCTGGGTCTTCCGGGTCATTGGGCAGCCAGGACATGGTTGGGCAGACAGGCCTTCCAGCTGGGAAAGACAGCGAGGTGGAGTGGGAAGCCGGGCTGGGTGGGGGCCGCAAAGCTCCACACATGGAATGTGTTCAAACGGCCTTCTGAGGTTCCTGACCTCTTTCAGCCCTCGCAATGGAAGCATGATTGGCCCCACTTGGCAGATGAGCAAACTGAGGCAGGGACAAGGAGCTCTCGATGTCCAAATCTTTTCTGCTGTAGCAAAGCTTGTTTTTCTTTTCTTTTTTTTTTTTTTAGAGACTGGGTCTCGCTATGTTGCCCAGGCTGGAGTGCAGTGGCTATTCACAGGCGTGATCCCACTACTGATCAGCACGGGAGTTTTGACCTGCTCCATTTCCAACCTGGGCTGGTTCACCCCCTCCTTAGGCAACCTGCTGGTCACCCGCTCTTGGGAGGTCACCATATTGATGCCAAACTTAGTGCAGACACCCGATCAGCATAGCGCACTACAGGCCAGAACTCCTGGACTCAAGTGATCCTCCAGCCTCAGCCTCCCAAGTAACTGGGACTACAGGCACGCGCCACCGCGCCCGGCACAAAGCTTGATTTTCTTCTGCCCTTGATAAGGATAAGAGCAGAGGTGGCAGGCAGAGGCCACCATCCTGAAGGTGGCCATCATCTTCACCAGCAGGGGGAGAAAGAGAGGAACAAGGTGGGTGATGGGGTAGAGACCCTCTCACACACTGGGGATTTGGCCAGCCCTTGCCCTCCCACAGGGCTCTCTGGGGGATCTGAAGTAAACTCTCGAGGCAGCCACTGAGCGAGAGCTCACAGGTTTGCTTGTCTCCCCCACACCCCGGGCTGGGTGCATAGTGCCCACCTTCCCTTATCCTCCCTTGGACGGTGCTGTTCGTAGGGCTCCTCCCAGCTCCCAGCACCCTCTACTTTCCCCTATGCCTGTAGGAGCGCACAGCCTCCTGGAGGCGGTGCCACAGGCCAGGCTTTCCAGGGGGAAGCTGGGGTGGTGGTGAGAAGGGGCAGGGCTCCAGAGAACATCAAAAACCCTTAGCAACTCAGACACCTGCTCCTCACTTCTGCTCCAACGCCCTCCAGGGGGGAACCATTTGGCCTCAACACAAGCAGTCAGAGGCCTTGCTCCCCCATGGGGCACCCAAGCTCGGTTTTGCCCAGACCCTTTTCCCCTGAACCCCATATTAGAGTGCACAGTTTGGGTGAGGAGGGGGTTGGAGAGGGGCACAAGACCCAAAACCCCAGGATATTCTGGAATATCAGTGATGTAGGGGCCTGAAACTTAAGAATAAATACATCAAGACAGTCCGGGCGCAGTGGCTCACACCTGTAATCCCAGCACTTTGGGAGGCTGAGGTGGGCAGATCACCTGAGGTCAGGAGTTTGAGACCAGCCTGGCCAACATGGTGATGAAACCTGGTCTCTACTAGAAATACAAAAATTAGCTGGGCAGGAGGCTGAGGCAGGAGAATTGCTTGAGCCCTGGAGGTGGGTGCAGTGAGCTATCGCACCACTGCGCTGCTGCATTCTCCCGCCTAGGCAACAGAGCGAGACTCTTATCTCAAAAAAAAATAAAAACAAAAAAATAAAGACAGAGGCAGAAGATTACCAACAGTTATATGCTTCCAATAGTACAGAGAACCAGTTAGAGAGGGGGAAAGGAGCAGATAAACCTGTTAAGGGCAAGTTAATTGGTGTCCTTTCTCAGGGCTATTTATATTCTCAAGCAGTGGTTCTCAAAATGTGGTGCCTGGCGAGCAGAACCAGCGCCTCCTGGGAGCTTGCGAGAAACTTGGATTCTCAGGCACTTCGGAGCCACTGAATCAGCAGCTCTGGGGGAGGCCCCCGCAGTCTGGTTTAACAGGCCTCTTGGGTGATTCTCATGCATGTTCAAATTTGAGGATCATTGCTTTACAGGCAACTGGCCAGTGCGGGGGAAGGTTTTAAGCACCGAAATCCTCTCTAACGGTGGCATTTATGGTGCCATGGGACAGCGGGCAGGTAAGGGGGCTCCCCCGCTCCAACTCCAGTCACCCTGTGGGACTGACCCGCACAGCCTCCGTATACAGCTGGCATTTACCTCTGCAGGTGGGACAAGGGAAATAACCGTTTGGAAGATACCTCCAGCTCAACAGGGCCACAGCTAGCCCATTCATCTTCACACAACTCAGAAAATGGCACCCCTTCCCCCTGGATAGCGCAGCTTGACGAATGGAGCCCAGGTAGAATTTCAGCTCCCACTGCCCACCCTCCTTGTGCAGCGCCCAAGCTTCCCAGCGTCACATGGCAGCCCTGCAGTTTACTGTCGTGGAGAGAATGCCAGCAGGAGGGGAAAGTGTTCCCTTTGAATTCAACTCTCCCATTCAAGGGCTCCTTTAAGTGACAAGGAAGGAAAGGTCAGGGTGGGGAGGGGTAGGCAGAGACTGAGGCGGGGCTGGGATGTGGGGGACAGAGGGCAGACCTGGAATCATTTCAAGTCCTTCTGTGCAAACACTCGTGTGTGCTGTGGGCCCACATTATTTACTCAGGCAGTGCCAACAGCTCGCTCTGCCCCTGGGCCCCACCCTGGCCAGTGCCCATACCCTACCCGCTAGGTGGCTCCACCCCTGGGCACCCCCCTGGCAGCCGCCATCCCCCTATCACCCCCCGCCTGCCTCCTGTCCCGTCCACATCCCCAGAGCCCCCATGCCTGCCACGTTAGGACAGTTTCTGCCAACACCCTGGGCGCCATGCCAGGGAGACCGAAGCTTTTCCAAGAAGCAGAACTCGCTTCCCTTGTGGCCCTCCTGTTTGCTTGGCCTCAGCCACAGGTAGGACGGGAGGCAGCTGCTGTGTTTCAGGGCTTAGTTTTGTGAGGGGTCGGTGGGGATGAATGGGCAGGGCAGGCAGCAGTATTTGTCAGGAAGGGATATAATGACACATCCTTGACACATTTGCTGAGTGCGTGCGAAGCCCTCGCATCTGTCCCCTTGCCAGGAGAAAGGCAGCACAGGCCTTATTCTTTTTTTTTTTTTTTTTTTTTGAGACAGGGTCTCGCTCTGTCACCCAGCCTAGAGCGCAGGGATACGATCACGGTTCACTGTAGCCTCGACCTCCTGGGCTCAAGTAATCCTCCTCTTCAGACTCCCAAGTAGCTGGGACTACAGGCATGCGCCATCATGCCTGGCTAATTTTTTAAGTCTGTTGTAGAGAGACACGGTTTCACTATGTTGCCCAGGCTGGTCTCAAGCTCCTGGGCTCAAGCGATCCAACCACCTCAGCCTCCCAAAGTGCTGGAATTACAGGCACAAGCTACCTCATCAGGCCCAGGTCTTATTCTCATCATTATTTTGCTAATGGGAAAGTCAAGGTGCAAAGAGGTAAATCTGCAAATCCAGGTCTTCTGACCCCTGGCTCAGGCTCCTTCCCCCTCTACATCCCACATGCCAGCTTGCCCTTGCCCTCTATCTAGATGCCAAGGAATCTTCCCCTCCAAGCCTTGGTCCTAGCTCCAAAACTTCCCTGCTGAAAATAAGTTAATGGTTAACTGTGTGTCTGGAGGAAAGGTTCGACTCTCCGCAGATTGGGGGTGGCAGGGAATGCTCTGTCCCCAAGGCAGCCCAGGTCTGGAGTAGGGGACTTGGCTTACTGGTCAGGGAGCCAGGGCCGGTGTGCCCGACCTGCAACTCGGCATCTCCTCCAGGCTCCGGGCTGGCCTCGGGAGGGAAGAAGGGAGAATGGCACCATGAGGCCCTGGCAGGGAGCACCAGTGCCATGTCCAGGGCTTTCACCCACACCACCCACTCTCCTACCCACAGCCAGGGTGACGTGGACTCCAGAGCCCTGCATTATAGATGTGGACAGTGAGGCTCAGGGAGGCTATGCAGCCTGCCCGGGGTTCTTCCTGGCCAGGCATGGGCTCTGCTCACTGGACCACATTCTCTCTGAGGCTCATGCTCTGGCCAGTCCCATCTTCCTAGGGGATCTGCCCACCTCCTGACCGGGCTCCCTGATGCTCTGAACTCTGTCCCCACCTCTTGGCTGTTCATTCCACCCCACTGTTCATTTTCCTGCAGCACCTTTTCATTTCTGTGCTCAAGAGTCTTCCATAGCTCCCCATGCCTTCCCTGCCCCATCCCAATGCCCGGTGCCCACCTCTGAGCCCACCTCCTACCTAGCCCAGATCATCAGAGCTGGAAGGGGCCATATATTGTGTGATAATTGCATAGATGGGAACAATGAGTGGGGAAGGGATTCATGTGCATATTAGCGGCAGGATCTGGACCCGAATGGGGGATCGACACTGACCACAAATCCAAGCCCTAATGAGAATGCCCCTTCATACCTGCCTGTGCTGTGGGCACAACATGGCTATTTTCTAGGATGCCCCTTCCTCCTCATCACAATTCATCCCAAAGCCCTCTTTCCTCAGGGAGCCCTCCCTAACAGCTCCCTCCTATGCTCCCAGGCTCTCATCTGTGCCATGCAATTCAGCCCAGGATGAAATCCACAGGTGACGATCCACCCAGGAAAACACATGTGCACTGGGAAAGCTGAGGCTCAAGGAGTGGCAGGGAGGTGCTCACAGTCACACAGCACAGCCAGGGCCAGACAAGAGGCCTCCTGACACTCAGGCCACTGCTCCGTAGGCCGAGAGTCCTGGGATGAGCCAGGCGTCTGCCATGTCCAGGTTCCTCAGGGCAGATCCTGGTGTTCCTGCAGCCTTGGCCTGCCAGCCCCAGGGGCTGCCGTCTCCTGAGCGATGCCTCCAGCTCCCAAACCTCGAGTTGATCTCTCTGGATTAAGCCATGTGTCTGGATTAAAGCTCGGCGTGTCCTGGCTCCCCTCCTGCTCCAGAGGCCCCAGACCCCACTCCAGACAAAGACAGTTTGGTAACAGCTGGTAGAGGCCAAGGCCCAGAGGCAGGACCAGATTGGTGGGGTGGCAGTCGGGGGGTTAGCGACCTCGGCCCCTTCTCTCAGCGCATCCCATTCCCCCGGGAAGGAAGGTTAAGGAAAGAGAGCAGAGGGACCCAGAATTAGAGATTTGGTGCAGCGTTCCTGCCACCACCCTGCCTACTCTCACCTCTCGGGCCAGGAATGTGCCCCTGGAACCCCTTGCCTCCCAGATTTTCACTTCCACACCCCAGCTGGCACCAGTGAAAGATGCCCTCCCTGACAGCTCCCGAACCACAGTTTCCAGGAATGGAGTCACCTGGGAGGCCTTTGCTAAGGTCCCAGGTCACTGTGGGGTTGGAGCCTGTCTTCCATATCCTGCTTGGTCAGGACTCTCAGTCCCTATCTCCTGGGGTGATGGTGGTGTGGGGTGAATGTACCCCTCACCCCTACCTCAATCCTGAGACCCATCCCGCCCAGTGCCCAGGACCCTGGCCTCAGTCCCCATTGAGAAGAGCGCTGAGGAAGTGACAGAGATCGCCACTCTGGCCCTGCTGCTCAGCCCCTTGCTGGCCTCACTCCAGGAGGAGTGATGGGGAACAGACCTCCTCTGGCTTCCCTGCCACCTCCACGCCCCACTGTGGCCTACTGAGCTGGTTGTCAGCTCCTCCCCTCCATCCATCCAAGCCCCTGGGCCCCCTTAAATGGGCTGAAGTCAGGGGGCTGTGGCAGTGGGACCAGGACTTGGCCAGGAGCCGTGCAGAGTGGGCAGCACCTTGGAGAAGAGCGGGGCCACCGGGGCCGCAGGAAGCCCCAGCCAAGGCCCCTGAGCAGGCCCAGAAGCAGCAGCATGTCCGGCTTCTCTGAACCCCTGGACCCCTGCCCTGCCCCATCCCCTCAGGGCCCCAGCCTCTCCCTCACCCTGCCATTCCTCCCACCCCCTCCTCTGCTCCTCCAACCCTCCCATGGGGAGGACTTCACAGCAACCTTGCCCGTCAAAATGCTTTTCCAACTAGCTGCATCCAAAAGATGCGCCAGACCCCTTCCGGGGCAGCCCACCCTTCACTGCCCAGCGCACCACCTCTGCCCAGCAGCCCACCCTTCACTGCCCAGCGCGCCACCTCTGCCCAGCAGCCCACCCTTCACTGCCCAGCGCGCCACCTCTGCCCACTGGACAGACCACCCCGCTGCCCACGAAGGGGGGCCAGGCTGTCACCTCTGGGTTGGCAGCTCCTGGGCTCTCTCCAAGCACCCCATGGTGGCCATCTCCAAGCACCTAGTTCCCCAGGGTGTCCAAGGGCAGAAGAAGGGAGGTAGGCGCGGGGGAGCAGCGAGGTGGCAGAGTGAGAGACCTTACTGTTCTGGACTCAGCATGAGAGTGGAGGAGGTGGGTTTCTTCTAGACCGCCTGCTTTCCCCCACCTCCTCCGGGCACAGATCTATCCAGGCCACCTGTCCCCCTAACCTCTGCAGGAGCCCTGTTCTGTGTGAGGTTCACCTCGGGGAGGCAACTGGCGGGCCCAGGAGCTGGGATCTGTGGGGGAAAGTACAGGGGAGGGGATGTGGTTTTGTGGGGGCGGAAGGTGGGTGAAGCTGGGGCCGGGGCCACATAGCGGGAGGATGGGGCACAGGAAGCCAGGGGAACTCAGTGGGTTTTGCTCTTCCCACAGTTCCCACAGGCAGCAGGAACACGCCCGCATCAGCGAAGTTTCCTCCATGCCCTGCTGCCTGGGCAGCCTGGGTGTCCACACACACCCTCACTGACACCACTTCCAGTGCTTTCTGGGACAAGAGGAAGGTCAAACTGAATAAACGGCTTTGCCGGGCCCTCCCAGCTGGGGCAGCCACCATTATTCCCACTTGACAGAAAAGGGTGCTGTGACTTGCTACAGGGCGCCTGTCCGTGCGTGAGCGAGCAGGGACTCGAACTCAAGACACGCCTCCACCCTCCTTTCTGCTGGTGCTGGCAGACCCTGAACCTTCTAGCTCCTAAGGTGGCCCCTGCTGACCATCCCTTTTGCCTCTCCTCAGGCCATCTGCCTACCCAGCCCCATAATGGTCACTTTGGTGGGGTGTGGGTGGCACAGGTGCCCACAGCCTGGAGGTACAGAGGCCCACCACAGCCCTAGGTGGACCATCGTAGCTGAGTTTGCTCTGAAGGGGGATGTGGGCTGGAAGAACTAGAGGCCTCAGCTTTGGGAGATGCAGGTCACGCCCTGCTTGTTCCTCTGTAGGAGATGCTGGGTGAGGCCCTGCCCCTCAGTCTCCTGCTCTGTAGGGCAGGGCATCTCCGAGGACTTTTCTCAGCCTGGGCACTGTCTGGATTCTATGACCCAGGACCCTTATCTTGCTGTTAGCCTGGCTTTGGGGACTTAAAGAAGGATGGTGGAGACGCAAAAGGGGACACCTGGGGCTTCCTTGTAAACAGGCGTACTCCATTCACCGCTGACACTTTTGGCAGGATGAAGGGTGTGGCTAGGTGTCCCCCACTGTCCCTAGAGTTGGTGTCTATAGGCTCTGAAAGACTGGCTCACCCTTCTAGAGAAACAGAGCCAGCTTCAGGCTGTCCTGCACCTCACGAGCTGCCCGTCAGGCCTGGCTCCCTCCCCCAGCAGCGCCTCCCCCACCTCCTCCAGCCAGCAGGGACCCCACCCCAGACAAGCTTGGGGCTTGCAGTGAGTCGTGCTGATGGGGCGGGGACAGAACCCAGTTTCCTACCATTGCAAGTACAATTCCTCTCAACTTTCAGGACTTTCCAGAAACTGCCATTCACATCTTCCCTCAGCCCTGGTTGAGCCCACGTGTGTGTAAATATATTTCACTGCTCAGCACCCCAGTCAGGCCTCTTTGCCCCCACCAAGGCTGCCATGGCCCCGCCACCTGCACATACATCCCAGCTTTGTGATGTGGCCTGGGTCACACGGCTGCCCCTCTGGAACAGTCTCGTCCTCACACCCACGTCAAACGTACACTCCTTGAAGGATGGCCACAGAACCTTCCCTCTTCCCTGCTCTCCTCCAGTCCTGTATACACCACACCTCCCAGCTTGCCACAGGACAGGGGCCTTGAGGTTTCCTGGGTGTCTTGCTCCCCCTCGGCCCTGCCCAGCCAGGCCACCGAGTTGTTGAGGGCACAAGAACACAGGGATGTCCCCCGGAGCACTGCCCCCTCCTGCCTGGGGCACCCTGGCTGATCTCAGCCTCAGCCTCTTCAGCAGTGAAATGGGGACCCATAAAGACAGCTGTGCCTCTGGGTTTTGAAGTCACCAGGCAGGACAGCGATGTGAAAAGCCTTCCCATCTCCCAAGAGGTGTGCGTCCACAGTGGTTACTGTTGTCTCTGTCGCTGCGGCCCCCTCCAGACCCAGCACAGGCCAGGAAGGCAGAGCCCCCCTCACACCTGGTGTCGCTGCGGCCCCCTCCAGACCCAGCACAGGCCAGGAAGGCAGAGCCCCCCTCACACCTGGTTGCTGATCTGTAAAATCTTGATGAGCTGAGGGGAAAATCCTGCCTGAGCCCTGGTCCCCCAGGCCCCGGAGCACACCTCCAGGCTAGGAAAGGGGTGTTAGGACAAAGCGAAGGACTCAAACATCACAGATGAGAAAAGTTCAGAAAGAACTGTCCTGAGAGGCTAAGAATAGACATTGCTTCTGACAAGGTTGAGATGTGCAGGAGTGGGTTATTGGGGCTTATCAGGGCCATTCCCACCTGTGAAGTGTCAGCAGAGACACATCCCCCCTTTGTCCTGGCACAGAGGGTGGGCCGGGCAGGAGGAGCTAGGTCCCAGCAGCCCTCAGGGCAACTTGCTACCCCAGGAGCAGAGAGGCCTGGGCCTTGCCCCCCCAACCAGTCTCAGGCGCTGGAGCCCCAGCCTGGGCAGTTCCTCCAGCCACCTCTTTCCTGTGCCAGAGCTGGAGGGAGGAGGAGGGAGGCCTTGGTCCTGGTGGTGCCCAGAGATACCCCACTGCCTGTCATAATCCTGTGGAGGCATTGGTCCCATCCGACCCCCAGCAGAGTCACACTAAGGTCCCTGGCTGGGGAGGAAGGATGAGCCTCTCCCCTCCCCACGCCCGGAGGACCCCCTCCATGCCCCCACCCCAGCCACTGAGAGGTGGGAGAGCAGAATCTGGCAGGGGGGCGCCTCCCAGGCTGAAAACACGCAAAGTAGCCAGGAGAAGGAGCCTGGCATTAAATGTCAGGAAGAGCCCAGGGCAACTCGGCTTGTGCAAAGTTTGCTTTGGGAAGAGTTGTTCCACCTGACAGGCCACTCGCTTGGCTGGGGGCACAGGGTGGGGCATGAATGGGGTGGGGGTGGGGACCAGGGTCCCAGACCAGGTTTGATCCCTGACTCTGCTCTCTAGCTCTGGGGCTGGGGCCAGTACTCCGCCCCTTCTGAGACTCAGCTGTCCTGTCTATTAAATGGGCTGTCAAGAGCATGTCTTAAAGGGTTGTGGAGATTGAGATAGAGGGTGAATGGAAAGCATTTATGATGGGCTGAGCATGCCTGTGTGAAGGGGGCCCTGGGAGCAGGTGAGGGAATCGGCTGGAGAAAGAGAGAGGGAAGGGGGTGAGGAATCAGGGGGAGCAAAGGAAGAAGCAGGAGGTGACGGTGGGTAGAGGGGGTGGGTCAGAGGATGGAGTCGGGGGTGGGGAGCTGAGGAAGGCGGTAAGGGAGGCCGGGGCCCTCTCCTGCTCTCTAGCCCAGTCTAGGCAGCTGCAGGCGTCACCCACCCTCCCTGCCCTCTAGGAGGAGCCAGAACCAAGAATTCGTGCCCCTCCCACTTCCCCCCACCCCAGCCCAGGAGACAGGCTGGCAAATCCAACTCCTACAGAGCCTTCAAGGCCTGCTCAGGTTGCCTCCTCCATGAAGCCTGCGTTAATAGACAACAGTCTTGTCTAACCTCCTCGTCTCACAGACAAGATGTTGCAAGTGCAGTGAGGAAAAGTGACCCTCCACGGTCCCACACGGCTGGACCTCACCCATTCCTTCTTGCCCTCCACCTAGAGGGTCTCTGTCCCCCTGTCAGCCTGAATTAACTTCCCCAGGTTACACTCCGCGGCACCAAGTCACTTAGCACAAAACTGCTCTAGTTGTTTCAGGGCTATTCACCTTATACTTGCAGCCACCTCGGTGGTAAAAGTGGGTCCCAGTCTTTACACTTCCGCCAGCACCACACTTTCTGAGCACTGATTGAGCACCTACTGAGTGCAGCCTATGCCCTCAGATTCCATTGACAGAGAAGCTCTGTCTAATTCAGAGGGTCCTTGTGCAAACCGAAGTGTTTTATAACTGATAGTGTGCAATAAACAAGTCTGGTAGATTTCAGCTCTGGATGCCTGGGGCCTCGCTCAGAGGAAATGTTTGTACGTGCACTCTCAGGCTCCCAAAGGGCAGGGTGGTCCCCTACCCAGGAAGACCACATCCTCCACACAGCCCCACCTCCCTGGGAGCTCTGAGGATGCCCCCCCACCATCTGCCTGTGAGTTGGGGTAGTGGGACTCCAAGTTGGGGGATCCTTGGCTCTGGCCCCTCTTGCAGGTGGGTGGGGGAGCTCAGCCCAACTGGCCTGACCGAGCCATGGCCTGAGCCTACCTCTCTGGTGGGGCGTCTCCTCCTCATCCCCGCTCACCAGCTTGGGCCTGGGGCAGCCTGGACGCCTGTTTGCTTTGTTACTCAGCTGAGCAGCTGGTGATGGGGAGATGCAGCTTTATTGGGGAGGTTGGGGCAGGAAATGAGGCAAGTCCCAGCCCTGGCCAAGGAGGAGGAGAAAGCCCATGGCCGTCATAAAGGACACAGGCTATTTGGGGCTCGGGGCCTGGATGTGGGCTGCTGGGTGGCCCCAGATGATAGGTGAGGTGGGGGATCTGGGCCTGTCCATCCCCAACACACACACACACACACACACACACACACACACACACACTCACACACACACACACACACCCACCACATGCACACACCACACAAACTATGGCCAGCCTCAGGGGCACCCGGACACCCAGGTCCTTCAGCTTCCTACCCTGTCATCCCACCCCCCCACTTCCTGTCTCCCCACCATAGGAATCTGGCAAATCTTGGAAATGAGCACCTTCCAGGGACCACTACTGTTTTCTTTGTGTGCCAAGACTGGGGCCCAAGGCCCTCAGCTTCTCCCAGTGTCCAAGGGCTCAGAGGGTGTGCTCGGCGGTGACCACAGACCCCTGGCTCCTGTGCCCATCCCTGCCCAGCCTAGCTCCTGGGCTCTGGACCCATCTCCCCCTGCCCTGACCTGGACCCGGCCTTGGCCCCAGCCCTGACCCACCAGGTTCCAGCGAGTCCCTGCCCTCTGGTGACCCAGCACCAGGGAGACCCTTCCCCTGGCAGAGCAGCTGGGCTGGCAGCAGCTGCAAAGCCACTTGTGTTTTGCTAGCCAAGCAGAACTGGCTGGGTCTCAGGGCCAGGGGCTCTGCACCTGCACAGCAGCCTCCCCCTCCCTCAGGCTGGGTAGGCTGGGCTCAGTGTGGGGTACCCCAGGCCTTGCCAGGCAAGGGGGGCTCACCCAGCATCTGGAGTTGGCCCCAGGGAGGAAGTCTGGGCAGCATGAGGAGGCAGGGAGGGAATTCTGAGGGTAAAGGGACCCAGGTCACAGGGTCACTGATGACTGGCAGGTGAGCTCTGAGCTGGCAAAGTGTGCCCCCCCCCCCCAAGTCCTGCCTGCAGTCACCCACCCTGCAGCTGGCAGGGAAAGTCCCCGTGCCAGGGTACCTGCACCTCCCATCAGACTCACCTGTTAGCTGCCTGGTGCCCAGGGGAGCTGTCTGCTGCAGTACCAACTTCGGAGGCCAGGAAGAGGTGTGGGCAGCTGGGGCCACTGGCGTGTCTCAGCCAGGCATCTGGGGGGCCAGCAGAATCAGGGGCCAGCAGGCCTGGTGGCAGAGGCAGCACTCGAGTTGGCTACTGGGGACCTGGCCACTCTCAAGGGGTGGCTCTGTGAGGTCTCAGGGCTGTGTGCCTGTAGGGAGTCCCCTACCCCCCAGCCCAGGGCTACCTGCTGGCACCGTGGCAAGGCCCAACCTGAGGGGCTTGCAGAGGGGGTGGCAGCAGGCTTGCGGGACTGGGTCTCTGGGGCAGTGTGGACACAGCAGAGTGCAGGAATGTGCTGGGAGGAAGTCAGACAGCCGCGAGATGAAGAGCTGGCCAGGGCCCGATTTCCCATTATAAGTAATCCTTCCTTATTTACCTGAACAAATACACTCCTTGCTTACCTCAGACCACAGGCAGGCTCCCAGTTAACCCTTGCAGGCCTCCCCCTCCTTGCTGGGGGATCCATGCCCTACAGCCAGGGGACTCATTCATTCACTCGCTCATTCACTCATTCATTGCTTGCTGCATAGCTACTGAGCTCACATTACGTGCAAGGCGCAGGATATACATCGAGTGGGAGCAGGGCTGGGGTTCTAAGATGGATCAGCTGAGGGCCAGGGACAGACAAGTGAGCAGCAGTGGAGATCCAGAGCCACCCATGCCCTGATGGAGGGCTGTGGGGGCACTGAGGGTGAGCATCAGCCAGGGAAATCAGTGAGGGCTTCCTGGAGGAGGCACTGTCTGGATACCCAGGCCAGGGATGGAGAGTGCATCAGAGAATCCTGGGAGGGGTCCTGAGGCTTGTGGGCCAACCCCACCTTGTGGGAACGGTGTCTCCGTGCCCCACAGGGGCCTCATGCAGGCCTGTCACGCAGTGGCAGTGAGGAAGGACTCCTAGCTTGCTTTCTCAGGCCTGCAGTGGGGACCAGCCAGCAGCAACTTGCCCTCCCACAGCCCCAAAGGTGACGGCAGGGACATCACACAGGACAAGGGTATCCACCACCAAGCGCCTACCGCCCCAGCCTCTCCCCCCTCCATGAGCCCACGGGGGGGCCACAGAGTCCAGCTTTTGGCTGCCTCTTTGTCCTGCCAGGTGGGCTGAGGGTGGTCCCGGAGGCTGGGCCTTCCCTTTTCCAGAACATCTCAGAAGGGCTTCACGTACCTGCTACCTCCATTCTGTCAGGGGAGAAAGTTCTAGATAACGCTGATTCTCCATTTCAGAAGTCATTGTGTAACTGCGACAGTGTGAGTGTCCTGGGGCTGCAGGAGGCTCCCGAGGCCTTCAGAGCTCGCCCCTCACCTTCACCAACACCCATGTTCTCCGACATAAGGCTGCACTCTGCACCCCAGGGAGCCCTGTACTTGGCTGTTATCGTCACTGGCACGCTGGTGAGGATCAGTTACCAGTCATTCTCCAGAGAAAGGCTGAGGTAGGACGGGGCGGAGGAAGCGGGAGGCAAGGTCCTGAAAAGGTACACCCGGCCGACCACTCCTAAGCCAGTGGCCCAGCCCTCCAGGGTCAGTGAAGAAAGACACCCTACTTTTTCTAGGTGGACCTCCTTCCCCTAGAGTGCGTTTCTGTGCCTGCTTCTCTGCCGGCCAGGCCCTCCTCCCCAGTCTCACAGAAGCCCGGCTCATATCACAGCATTCTGATGCATTAATCATAATGGCCACTGCTTAACAGGCACCTACTGTATGCCAGGCACTGTTCGGTGCTCATGAGATGCTAAGCTATTAATCATACTATCAGTACTGTAATGTGGGTAAGTACAAGGAATACCTAATAAATGCTGATTGAGGCCGGGGGCGGTGGCTCACGCCTGTAAACCTAGCACTTTGAGAGACTGAGACGGGCGGATCACTTGAGAAAAAAAAAGTTTATTGAGTGGGTGAGGTGTCAGAGATAACTGTCCATTCTCCCCTTTTCCTCAGTAAACAAGGCGTGATTTTCATATTTTATTTTATTTATTTTTGTAGACACAGGGTCTCCCTATGCTGCCCTGGCTGGTCTTGAACTCCTGGCCTCAAGCAATCCTTGTACCTCTGCCTCCTAAAGTGCTGGAATTATAAGCATGAGCCACTGTACCTGGTCAATGCCTGGTTTTTAGCTGGGCATATGGCAACCTAGAATTAAGACCATCCCAGCTTCCCTTGCAGCTAGATGTGACTCTGTGACCAAGCAGAAGTATCACGTGCCAAGATTCTAGGACTCTTACTTAAAAGTAAGCTGGCATGTACTATTAACTCCCTTCTTCCTTATCCTTCCTCCATCTTGCTGTGTGGAATGCAGCTGTGATAGCTGGCATTCTGGCTGCCATCTTAGACCATGAGGACGAGAGTAGAGCAGCGAGCTCTGCTCTCGCTGTAGAAGCGAGAGAAGGAGCCCGGGTCTCTCAGGATTGTATAAAACCTCCATACCAGCAATAGACTGCCTGCCTCAGGACTTTTATGAGAAAAATGGAGTTTTCACTTCTGTTAAGTGGGAATTCTTATTATTCAAAGCTAATCCTAATCCTGCCTTAAACAGATAAGAAAATGGACAGACCTATGAAGACAGAGCATTCTTACAGCCAGAGAAGATACCTCACTGCTAGGTGGCATTGGGAAGGGGTATGGTTATACCATGGAAAACCTTGACCTTGGGAAGGCTGCCCCTTGAATGCTGGGTGTGGCCTCACTCAAGGCTCAAGGGAGCACTTCACAGAGGTCTTCTGAATGGATGGGCCAACTAAGCTGTACCGGGTGTGGACAGGGTCTCTACCCATTCGAGCCTGGAGGAGGGGAAACAAATATTGCCTCTGGAAGCTGGAAAAGGCCCCCCCAAGAGGGAGCAAAGGAGGGATCGTCCATCTGCTCAGCTGGGCTCACACTGGCCCCGCCTCCAAGAGGCTGCTTGGGGTGGACATCAGTGGTGTGCCCAGGGTGGGTTGGGTGCCCATCTAAGGCAATGCTGATGGGCTCCAGGGGAGAAAAGGCTAACTTTCCCAGTGAGGGGCTTCTGGGTGATGCACGTCCTCCTGACACCCTGATCCACCAGGGATGGTGTCTTCACACCAGCTTGGGATTTGATCAAGTACATGTCCTGGTTCTGCCATTTTCCAGCTTTGTGACTTTGGGCAAGTGTTTGAAACCTGCTGGACAGTCACCTCCCCGTATCCAGAGAACCCTGAGAGCTACCGTGAGGAGGGAGAAAATGCTGGTGAAAGTGTTCCATGAACCTGGTTGCCCGTTCCAGTGCCTCGCTCACCACCAACGGCAGCCACGTGTTTGACAAATGCCATCTTACTCTTCACAGCAACACTTCCAGGTAGGTGTTGCTATGCTCATTTTTCTTTTCTTTTTTCTTTTTTTTTTAAGACAGAGTCTTGTTCTGTCACCCAGGCTGGAGTGCAGTAACAGGGTCTCAGCTCATTGCCACCTCCGCCTCCCGGGTTCAAGCAATTCTCCTGCCTCAGCCTCCCGAGTACCTGGGACTACAGGCACTCCCCACCATGCCTGGCTAATTTTTGTATTTTTAGTAGAGACAGGTTTTCACCATGTTGACCAGGCTGGTCTTGAACTCCTGACCTCAAGCCATCCACCTGCCTCAGCTGCCAAAAGTGCTGGGATTAGAAGCATGAGCCACTGGGCCAGGCATATGCCTATTTTTCAAGGGAAGAAATTGAGGCTTGTACATTTAAAATGTCATGCCCAAGGTCATAGCTGGGAAGCAGATTCAAACTCAAATCCCTAATTTCCATGACTGCCCCATGCCCAGTAAAACCCTGTTGCTGCTCTCACGCCCCCTCAGGGTCAAGTCCCGGGTCCCTGGAATAGGTCGCTGGGTCCACTAGACTTCCTGCCTCCAGCTCCCTGGGCTGGACTCCTGTCTCATCCTCCTCTGGCCAGCTCTCATCAGGTTAGATGGGCCGCTCCTGTCTGCCCTCCATCCAGACCCCACTCACCTGCTGCGGGCGATGCCTGCTCCATAGCCACTCCTTCCAGATCTGGGGTCCGGTACACAACCCCAGTTGGCCCAGTGTGACTCTGTCCTGGAACTTTTCTCCAACCTACTGAGATAACAAATTCTCTCTTGTAACTAGAGTTTCCAAGCCTTGACGTGTGAAGTCAGGAGCTGCTACCCCCAGGGAGAATTTGGACAGCCCAGAGGAGGAGAACCAAGCGGGGAGCCAGACCCGCTCCTGACATCGCTGTGGGAACACCTGGATGCACCCCCGATTTCCTTTTTCTGTTGTTCAAATAGACTTGAGTTCCTCCTGTTTTGGTGGAGAGAATCCCCATCTTTGGAGGCCCATTTCAAGAGCCCTCTCCTCCAAAAGCCATTCCTTGTCCCCCTCCAGTCCTTGCAGACCTCACATGTCCCAAGTCTTTGTTCTCTAATTCTTTCCCCAGAATTTCTTATTTCTTTCTTCCCAAGATTCTAACTCCTTGAAGGCAGGAATTCTAGAGCAGCTGGCAGCATCAGACCCAACACACCAGTTTCTGGAGCCACTGGCCCGAGCTTCCTCCCGACACTGGTCCTCTCTGGCCACTGGCTCATCAGAGGCGAGTGTGGAGAGCACCGGGTGGGGCTCAGAGCCCAGGGCTCGGTTTCTGTGCAGGGCAACCACTGACAAGCAGTGGGGTCACGAGCGAGTCTCAAGCACCCTGGGTCTCCCTCGCCTCCTCTGGGAATAGGGATAACAACACTTGCCCTGCTGACCTTGCGGGTGGCGTACTGTGACGAGCGACTGTCAATGGGCAATGGAAGTGGGCGTGCTCTGGAAAGCATAGTCCGTCTAAGTCAGTCTGTCAGTTGGAATCCTGCCTTCCTAGCTTTCTTCTGCCTCCAACTCCCTGCGCCCCCCATCCTTGCTGCGTCCTGCCCTCTCATGAGCCAGACTGGAGATGGTGGCAGAGACAAGGCTGGGACCCATGCCAGCCACAGGGACATGCAGCTGCCAGTTAGTTCCTGACCGATGCAGGGCCCCACCCCCAGACCCAGGATCTAGCTGCGGGGAAGGCTGGACAGCTAGGGGGAGGGTGCCCCCTGTTGAGGTGGGAAGAGCCTGGGGCTGGTCACCCAGACAGGACCAAAGGGGACAGGATGGGCAGGAAACTTGGTTGGTGGGATCCCAGAGACCACCCAGCCGTCTTGTGGCACAAAGACCTTGGGACCAGAGAGGCTAGGGACCAGGCCTAAGGACACACAGCAGGACTGGGATTTGAATACAGACCCCAGTCTATGCTCCCAAATGGCATGTGTTACCTCATTTAATCCTAGCAAGTCCACTAGCAGAGGGGTTCACTGCCTCTCGCACTCACAGACAGGGAAGAGGCTCATTCACATTCCCAAAGTTAAGGCTAGATAATGGCAGAGGAAGGATGCGGGGCTGCCTCTGTTGGAATCGTCTTCTCTAGGACGCCGTGTTGCAGCTGGATGATGAACGTGGGCTGGGAAGTAGCCCAGGGGGTGGTGGCTGTGTTCTCAGGGCCATACAACTAGGCACTTCCAGCAACTGCAGCATGCCAGGAGCCCCCCCCGGGTACACCTGGGCCATGACACATTGCTCTGCCCCCAACCTGCACTTACTCTGTGCCGCCAGGCCCTATACAGGCCCTAGGACCAGGGTGGCCTGGCACAGTGGCTGGGCACAGCCTGCCCTTGAGGATAGTTCAAGGCCTGGTGGCCACAATCACTCAGGGTCTCTTGCCTCAGAGGGCAGTGATGACTCCCAAGGGCAGCTATCTGTGGGCCTACTAGTTTCATGAACACCTATTATATGCTGTCACCGTGAGTGAGCCTCTCCACGGGAAAGAAGGCAGAAGGGCTTCAGCCCTGGTTCCATCACTGCCATCTCCTGCCCCTCCACAGACTAACTCCTCAGAGTGACCCCAAGCTCCTGCAGGGGGCTGAGCAAATGCACCGTTTCTCCCTGTAGCCAGGTTCACATCTGGGAGGCCATCTGAAGAGGCCCCATCCCATCCCAGGGCTCCAGCCCTCGGGGTCCTTAGAGTTCCCGTGTGGACCCAGCCAGGAAGGACTCCTGCCAGAGTTAGGTGCCAAGCCTGAGAACCCTGCAGCCCCAGCTTGGGGGACAGACAGGACACATAGCCAGCATCCTCCTCACCACCTCCACCCCATGATGGGAGCAGGGTGGTCTGTGCCTGCCGGCAGGCATGCACCCCCCTCCACAGGCACGTACAGGAGGCCTGCTGGGGGCCAGGCACGGGTCATTGCATACAGCAGCGAGCCTCGCCAGGATTACATGCTAGAGAGGGCCGTCAACAGGAAAGGTGCAATGAGTAGATTACACAGTACTGTGGCAGGTGGTGTGTGCCTGACAGGAAGGGGCCAGGCTGCCTGGAGCGCTGGGCAGGGTGTGAGAGCAGCGCTGGATGCGGTGGTCAGGGCAAATCCCTTTGGGGAGGTGGGATCTGAGCAAGGCGCGAAGGAGGCGGTGTGTGAGCTCTGCAGGCCTCTGTGTGCATCCGGGTGGCGGGAGGTGAAGTGAGGGGGCACTGTGGGGCTAGACTGAGGGGGCCTTGAAGCCCTGGTGGCTCATTTCCCAGGTCCCCTGACCAAGTATCTCACCTCTCTGTGCTCACTGAGAGGTACCACGCTGGTTGCTTGAGAGCAGTTAGCTCATTTCATTATCTTAACGGTCCTTTGAGGCGGCACCCATCATGAGCATCCCTATTTTAACCTCAGGGGAGGAAACTGAGGCACAGGGGGCTTTGCACTTGGCACAGTGAAGGTAAGAGCCAAGATCTGGTGCAGAGCTCCACTCTCAGCCACCACTGCTTATGATCTGGTGTGTGTCTGCTGGCCCTCCGTAGCTGCCCCCACCCCAGAGCACCAGGGGGCACCCCCAGCCCAGCAGGCCCGTCGTGGGGGGGTGGAGGGGCCCCCACATCACTGCTCACACCCTAGAGCTGACCGCTGCCTTTCCCCCATTAATGCAGAGCCAGCTGGGCCTTACAAAACCGCAGGCCCAGATAAGAGCACAATTGGAACCTGTTTTGCTCACAGGCCAGCTCGGTGGCTGGGCCCTCTGGGTGGTGGGAAGTTGGCGGGGGAGGCTGCTGGCAGCACCCTGGCCCTGCTATGAGTAGCCTGCCCCCCTCTCCCATTAGCCCCTTTGAAATTTACTCACCTTATCAGGGTGCGAGCTTTCCAGCTTTCGGAGGGAGGGCTGTTACGCCTTTGTGTCCAGCCGCTGCCTTCCGCCTCAGCCCAGAGGATACTAAGGAAACTACGTGAGGAGGCAGGGAGGGTAGTGGCGTGGAAGGGGTGGGGAGCTGTAGGAGAGGAGGCCCTCCAACCCCTAAGGGAGCCTCTGTACTCACACACATGGACCTGGGCAGCCCCATCACTGCCAGGTGGGCACTTCCCAGGCACTCCTTCCCTCCTTTTCCTGAACACTGCACACTTACCCTAAGCCTGCAGCACCCCCAACTCTCATCCTTCTCTTAGCCAAGCGGTGAGCACAGCTTCCTCCCCCTCCCTCATGCCCCTGTCCCGCTTCCTCAGAAACTCAGGCCTGATCCTGGCACCCCCCCATCCCCCGCCCCCGTCACACCCTCAGCAAATGTTTATTGAGCACCTACTACACTCCAGGCATGAGAGGCACAGCAGTGAACAGGACAGACCAATCTCACTCTCCCATGGAGCTGACGTGCTACTGCTGGAACTGGGATAAATAAACACAAGTAAGTGTTGGAAGGTGAGAACTGCCGTGGTGGGGCCAGACGAAGCAGGAAAGGAGCATGGGCAATGTTGGGGCAATTTTAAGTGTGTTTCATGGGCGTGAGAGTGACATTTGTTTTGTTTGTTTTTGTTTTTGTTTTTTGAGACAGTCTTGCTCTGTTGCCCAGGCTGGAGTACAGTGGCGCCATCTCAATCTTGGTTCACCTCAGCCTCCGCCTCCCGCGTTCAAGCGATTCTCCTGCCTTGGGATCCCGAGTAGCTGGGATTACAGGTGCCCACCATGACCAGCTAATTTTTTTGTATTTTTAGTAGAGATGGGGTTTTACCATGTTAGCCAGGCTGGTCTCAAATTCCTGACCTCAAGCGAGCCACCTGCCTCCCAGAGTGCTGGGATTACAGACGTGAGCCACTGTGCCGGCCTTCCGGTGACACTTGAATGCAGACCCGAAGGAGTCTAGCCCTCTCCCACTCTGGAGTTAGAATCACACACAGGGAGGAGGAGCCGTGAGACAGAGATCCACCCGCCCAGCGAGCTTCCTTTTGTTTTAACCTGAGGCTCAGAGAGTGCAGTGAGCTGCCCGAGGCCAGGCGGTGTGATGGCAGCAGAGCCAAGCAGGACTTAGAGCCTTGGACCTGGGTGGCCCACAGTCAGGACTCTTCCCCCCTATTCCTGCTGCCCCCAGGCTGGGGCAGTGCCAGGCCCCTGGGCAAGACAGTTCTGGCTATCTTGGGATGAGAGGTGGGGGAACTGAGCCTGCGGGTGCAAACGTCCACAGCCATTTGACTGCCTTTTGCAGCCTACTGGGGTGGCCAGGCCTTGTTTGGAGCTGCAGAGTGCACATGGATGGCTTCATACGCCGGAAGGCCCGCCTTCAGCCACCCAGCTCCCCCCAGAGTCTCAGCAGCCCCTGCCCGGTGCCAGTCCTTTGCATCCCCTCACTTCCGCTCCACCAGTGGCCTGACCCCAAAGGCTCGTTCTTCCAGGAGAAGCCCCTTTCTATGGCCCCTTCCTCCTGTCTCCCACCCTCTCACTCCTAGCATTCCCCTGGCCTCCTGTGAAGCAGGGAGTGGCCTGGAGGGGGAGAAGGGAACAGCCCTGGGCATGGTGGAGGGTGGGGTCATGGGCCAGGTTGCATGGACACTCCCCTGGGGGCCTGGCTCCTGCTGGATGAGCTTTAAGGAGATGGATGAGAAGTGGGTGCTAAAGGGAGCCCGCCAGGGACTGCTGTGTGTGTTGTCGCCTCTGGGCCCTGGGGAGGCGGCCGTGTCCAGAGGCCCTCAGGACACTGTTCCTATTGAGTTGGGGGAAGCCCAAGGCAGTTAGGCAGTTGGGGGGAAGAGCCCTGAGTCTGGAGGGTGAGTTCAAATCCCAGTTCTGCTGTGTTCCTGCTGAGTGTCCTTGGGCAAATCACTTCTCCTCTCAGCCTTAGTTTCCTTTCTTGGTGAAGAGGATCAAGGATCTCTCCTTCCAAGTCAGGCTCTTCCCCCAACCGCCTAACTGCCTTGGGCTTCCCCCAACTCAATAGGAACAGTGTCCTGAGGGCCTCTGGACACGGCCGCCTCCCCCAGGGCCCAGAGGCGACAACACACACAGCAGCCCCTGGCGGGCTCCCTTTAGCACCCACTTCTCATCCATCTCCTTAAAGCCATCCAGCAGGAGCCAGGCCCCCAGGGGAGTGTCCATTCCCTACTGTGAGGAGGTAATGAGGACAAGCACAGCGCCTGGCGTGCAGCTGGGAATCTGTCACAGTGTGCTCCCTCCTCTCAGGGATCTCCGTCTCACCCCTCATTCAATTACTGCCAGAGTTTAGGGCCATGCAGACTGGCAGTCAGCGGGTGTCAAGCATTTCAGAGGCTTTTTTGAGACGATGTCTCACCCAGGCTGGAGTGTAGCGGCACAATCTTAGCTCACTGCAACCTCCACCTCTTAGGTTCAAGCAATTCTCTTGCCTCAGCCTCCCAAGTAGCTGGGATTACAGGCACCCACCACCATGCCAACTAATTTTTGTATTTTTAGTAGAGATGGGGTTTCACCATGTTGGTCAGGCTGGTCTTGAACTCCTGACCTCGTGATCTTCCCACCTTGGCCTCCCAAAGTGCTGGGATTACAGGCTTGAGCCACCTCGCCTGGCCTCAGAGGCTTTTCTTCACGACCTCGGGCACGCACTGGATTAACCATAACCCTTGGTTTATGACACACACTCCCCAGGGTCCACAAGTGGCCACCTCTTAATTTTTAATAATATAATGAATACTGGGAACCAACTGGCAACTCAAGATCACGATTATTACCAGAAATGTCACATGCATCAACTCACTTAGTTTTCTCCACAGTCATAGTTTTGGGTCTACACTGTCCCCATTTTACAGAAGAGGAAATTGAGAGTTCAGGGCATCTTCTCTGCTGGACGATGCTGAGATGCGCTGGGCACACTCTTTCCACCAACTCCTCCTGCTCTGGGCTCCAGGCAAACAGAATCCTGAGGGATGATGTCATCGCATGACCTCCACTGCATCCCGCCATGTTCTGAAGCCCCTTTAAATCCCAGCCAGCCTCTCCCCCACTGCAGCACCCCACCTTCCACAGCCCTGACCCGTGGGGTGAGGGGGGCCCCAGGGAGGAGCCTGCCTGGGCCTCCCCTGGCCCCTCTCGGCCCCCCAAGTGACCTCCCAACCCTGCTCAGTGACACAAGAGCTTGGTGCTCCTAACACTCTCATGTCTTCCTTCTAGGTGGTGCCCAATAATCAATGAAAGTAATAAATGAGGGCCAGGTGTGGTGGCTCACGCCTGTAATCCCAGCACTTTGGGAGGCTGAGGCGGAGGGATAGCTTGAGGCCAAGAGTTTGATACCAGCTTGGGCAACATTGTGAGACTCTCTCGTCATTACATAAAATTAAAAAATAAATTAGCTGGATGTGGTGGCATGGGTCCCAGCTACTCAGAGGCTGAGGTGGGAGGATCATTTGAGCCCAGGAGGTTGAGGCTGTAGTGAGCTATGATCACTACAAAAAGAGAAGAAAGACAAAATGAAAGGGAGGGAGGGAAACAAAACAAATCAAATTAATGAACAAATGAGCCATGCATAGTGGCTCACACCTGTAATCCCAGCACTCTGGGAGGCCGAGGCGGGTGGGTCACGTGAGGTCAGGAGTTTGAGACCAGCCTGGCCAACACGGTGAAAGCCGGTCTCTACTAAAAATACAAAAATTAGCTGGGTATGGTGGTGCACGTCTGTAATCCCAGCTACTCGGGAGGCTGAGACATGAAAATCGCTTGAACCGGGGAGGTGGAGGCTGCAGTGAGCTGAGATCACACCACTGCACTCCAGCCTGGGTGACAGAGTGAGACCCTGTCTCAAATAATAAATAAACAAACAAGCAAATGAATAAGGATGGTGAAAGTGGGAAAGGGACATTAAAAGAAAAAAAAATCACCATGTGGCTCTGAGCACTGGGGTGGGGAAGGAAGGAAGGTGGAATTCAGTTTGAAAGACGCCCCTCTGCCGGCCGCCACACTGAGGGAGCATCTGTGCCCCTTTGGCTGTGTTGATCTGACCCACTGACCCTACTGCCCTTGCCCTGTCCCTGGCCTGAGACTTGCCCCTCCCCCCACAGCAACTTCTCAGACAGAATGACAGCCAGAGTTCCCTGGAATCATCCTAAGCCGATACAGCTGAAGCTGCCCCACAGGACCTGGGCTGGGCAGGACACTCCTGCGGGGCAGCAGCACCACACTACGAGGAAGTGCCTGGTGCCCTCGCCTGCTGCCAGGAATGGGGCAGGTTTGGGTCCACATGCAATGCCAGGGAAAGCAACTTCTTCCCCCACACATGGTTTTGACCTGCATAAGTGGGTGCTGGTCACTTCAGAATCTGCTTAAAAACTGGGCTGGGTGCAGTGGCTCACACCTGTAATCCCAGCACTTTGGGAGGCCAAGGCGGGTGGATTACCTGAGGTCAAGAGTTCGAGACCAGCCTAGCCAACATGGTGAAACCCTGTCTCTACTAAAAATACAAAAAATTAGCTGGGCATGGTGGCGGGAGCCTGTAATCCCAGCTACTCGGGAAGCTGAGGCAGGAGAATCACTTGGACCTGGGAGGCAGAGGTTGCAGTGAACCAAGAGTGTGCCACTGCACTCCAGCCTGGGCAACAAGAGCCAGACTCTTGTCTCAAAAAAAAAAAGGAAAAAAAGCTATGGAATTTCACACACACACACACACACACACACACACACACACACCTCCTAGGGGCTCACAGACCGCCCCCTCAGTCGAAGCACCTCCACAGTCCCCATTCTGGATGGTGGGTAACGTGTGGGCAGGAGGTGTTCACTATGTGCCTATTTCAACAGATCAACAGATACCGACTTGCTGGACGAAGGAAAGGACAGCTGGGAGGAACATGCGCTGGATCAAGTCAGAGTCAGGGGAAGGGAATGGAGGGCGAGGTGGGGGCTGCCCCTCTGCTAACCACCTCCCATGGCTCCCACTGCCCCATGAGAAAGCACGAGGAGTCTGTGGGGCAGGAAGGCCCGTGTGATCCTGCCCTGTCACCCATTTTGCTTCACTTTACAGCCATGTGCATTGGTTCAGCCCTAGAGGCTGCCAGCAGCTCTCGCCAAACATTGACTTATTCTAACATTTACTGAGATGTTCTAGGCACTGGGGGATACAACCGTCAACAGAACAGGCTCTGCCGTCACAGGCTGACAGTGGCTCTTGCTTCCAGACGTTTTTGCATGTCCTTGTACTCGTCTTCATAATCTAGCGTGGGCATCATCTCTAAGAAGGCTTTCCCGATCCTGCCATACTTGGGACCCTGGGGTCACAGCACATAGCTGGCTTTTTTTTTTTTTTTTTTTTTTTTGAGACGGAGTCTCGCTCTGTCGCCCAGGCTGGAGTGCAGTGGCGCAATCTTGGCTCACCGCAACCTCTGCTTCCTGAGTTGAACTGATTCTCCTGCCTCAGCCCCCCAAGTAGCTGGGATTACTGGCATGCGCCACCATGCCCGGCTAATTTTGTATTTTCAGTTGAGACGGAGTTTCACCATGTTGGTCAGGCTGGTTTCAAACTGCTGACCTCAGGTGATCCACCCGCCTCAGCTTCCCAAAGTGCTGGGATTACAGGCACGAGCCACTGTGCCGGCCATATCTGGCATTATTAAGCAGTCCTTCTTGTCTGATGGCCTCCTGGTCTGGGAGCCCACAGGGAGAGGGTTCTGTCTCATGTGCCTGGCATCCTTGGACCCCAGTGCAGTGCCTGGCAGATAGCTGTGCATGGACTGAAGGAATGAACAGGATGGATGGACTTTGCTGGGGCTGGGGTACCAATGGGGGAAGCAGGAGGTGAGTGGGGCTGGGGCTGCGGTGGGTCTGAAGATGTCCCGGAGGAGGGCAGAGGGTGTGGGGTAGGTTCTCCTCCTGGTTCCCATGTGAGATCTGATTGCCTTGGGCAACAATGGCTACAGGCTTGTGGGAAGGAGGAGGATCGGGGAGGGGTGACGGAGAATAGGATTTGCTTCCTGGTGTGGGGTTTCTAATTGCTTCCACCCCACCCTGGGGTTCCAGTCAGGGGCACCACTCCCCTGAAGTGACTCAAGCCTTGTGGGGTGGGAGGGGTGAAGGGGAGGAGGGCAATGCAGACCACCGAGTCAGGCCCTTATCTCCCTGGGTGGTGACACCTATTACTAGCTCCACAGAAGGGGCTGAGACACGACCCGCCCTGTGCAGACCTCAAGACAGGCTCAGAGAGTCGGGGTCTGCCTGAAGTCACACAGCAGGGGCAGGGCTTGACTCATGGACTGATGTTTTCACTCCCAGGCAGCACCTGCCCAGCTCTACGGGGCCAGGGAGGGGGGAGGGCTTCTCTGAGGGAGGGGGCAAGCCAGGCCTGCCTGTGAGGGCACCACCCCAGTTGGAGAGGAGCAGGGGCCTAGCCCAGCTGCCCAGCCGTGAGGACAGAGGGTACTGGTGGTAGCAGGAACAGGACAGAAAGCTGGTGTGAAGAAACCCATCACCTCCTCCTCCACGCACTGTCCCAGCCCTACGACCAACACCCCTGCAGCCCCCAGCTCCTTCACCACCAGGGATGCCTCGCTCCTTCAGCTGCCATCCTTAAGGAGGGGAAAGGAGGCAGGGAGAGGGAGGATGGAGAGTTCAGGGGTACCCTGTCCTCAGGCACATGGGAACTATGAAAGTAGGAGGGGCGTGACTCCCCTCCCCAGAACTGTAGACCTCAGAACCCAGAGGAGCCTCAGGCTGAACCTGCGTAATGATTCATTTCACAGGGTTGTGGTGGAGGCCCAGAGAGGAGAGAGGCTTGCTCAAGGTCACACAGCACTGTGTTTGTTGAGCCTATGGAGTGTTTTCTGTGTACAAGGCACTCTTCCACGTGATTCACACAGAATCCTCCCCACAACCCTATGAGGTAGGTGCAATACTATAATCCCCTGTTCTACAGATGGGGACACTGAGGCACAGAGAGGTTAAGGAGGTTGCCTGAGGTAACACAGCTTGTGAGTGGGGCAGAGCTGTTTGGGAGCCCAGACAGCCTGGCTCCAGAGCCTCGTGCACAATCACAGGCTTTGTTGCCGCTAGCTGGAGTCACCAGGTAGGACTTGGTCTCACCTGGGCTTCTGCCTGCTGAGTGCCTGCAATGTGGTCTTTCATGATCTCTGTGTCTTTATTAATAATAAGTATAATAATAATATTACTATTGGAATTTATCGAGCCCTTTCTGTGGTACAGGCACTGTGGACTCAGGCTTTTCTACATATTACTTAATTCTCATAATAACCCTCTAGGGTTATTATGCAGATGAGGAAACAGGCCCAGAGAGGTTCACGAACTTTCTCAGGGACACATGGCTAGTAAGAAACAGTCAGGACTTGAGGCCAGCCAGGCCGTGACTGTCCTGCACGTACAGGGGCCAACTTGGATGAGGGGTCCCAGGGTCAGTCGGTCCCAGGAGGTTGTTCTGTCCAGCCCCTTTCTCCACTTTTGGAGACCTTTGCCATCTGTGCCCTTCACTGCACCCAGGAGCCCCACGTGACCCCAGATGCTACCGGCCCCACCCCCGGCTGGTGACCCTTGAACTCTTCTGCCCGCCTGACATGGCTTTTGCGTCATGTCAGAGAAGCTAGGATCCCCGCGCCCAGTCTGGGATGCAGTTGGCAGCAGCTGCAGGAAGCAGGACCTGCCCAGCTTCTCGGGTGTCACTCACGAACCTCCCAGGTGTCACTACCCGGCAGGTGAGGAAACCTCACACACCACACCACCCTCCTCGCTCACCCCCTCGCTCCCTCACTCACACAGTCATTCATTACTTCCTTTTTTTTTTTTTTTTTTTTGAGCTGGGTCTCATTCAGCCACCCGGGCTGGACCACAGGGGTGCAATCATAGCTCACTGCAGCCTCCAACTCAAGTGATCACACAATCCCACCTCAGCCTCCCAAGTAGCTAGGACCATGGGTATGCACAACCATACCTGGCTAGTTAAAAAAATAATTGTGTGTCTGTGTGTGTGCAGCTGGGGTCTTGCTATGTTGCCCAGGCTGGTCTTTAACTCCGTGTCAGCCTCCCAAGTAGCTGGGACAGCAGGTGTGAGCCACTGTGACCTCGGGAGGTCACGGTCTAAGGAGCTGAGAACAGCAGCTGGCACCGGGCAAGTGTCAGGGAAACAGGGACAGGGACAGACAGGAAGAACTCCAGGAGCGGGAGAGGGGCCATGGTGGGGGTCTGAGAGGCTGGGAGGAGAGGCAGGCTGGGAGCCAAGCCTTGGAGAGGTGTGAGGATGGGGGAAGGAAACAGGCATGTGCTGAGCGTTTCTCACCTGTGAGGCACAGACATGAATGAGGCGGGGTGGACAGACAACTGTGACCTCAGGAGAGACCCTCCATCTCCCCAAGCCTTGGTTTCCTCAGGCACAGAGACAACAGTACTGACCTCTGGGTCGAAGATCAACCTTTGCAGGAACACATGGACAGCAGAGAACACACGGTGAGTGACGAGAGTGCCGGGGAGGCCTTGTATCGCCTGCTGAGTCCTCACAACGACCCATTTTAGAGACAGAAAAATGGCGGCAGGGGCAGGGGCTACTCAGTAGCAGAACCGACTGGCCTGCTTCGCCAGGCGTCCTAGAGCATTTGGGGCCAGGGTGGGTGGGAAGCCTGGGGATCAGAGATGGAGGAGCTGGAGGCCTCCCTTGGCAAGCCTCATGGTAGGCGGCCCAAGAGCCTGCACCAGAGGGGTCAAACCCGGCCCTAGCAACTTGCTGTGCAGCCTCAAGTTCCTTTTCCTCTTTGGGGTCAGCCTGGTCTTCTAAAGGCCGAGAGGTTGTGTTAGGCAGCCTGTCACTAGGTCCCTGGTCGGCGTCCCCCGCAACGTGCACACAGGCGACCCCACTGTGGGAAAGCCCCTGCCTGCCCCGCCAGTCTCCTCTTCATCGCACTGGGACGTCAGGCAGGCTGGATAGCTCTGCACATACGCTGTCTCATTTCATTTGCACACGCCCTTGTGAGGAAGGTCTCATTTCTCACTTACCGATGAGGAAACTGAGACCCAGAGAAGGTAAATGGACAGCCAAGGCCCCCGGAGAACAGGTGAGTGGCCAGAATGAGAAGCCAAAGTCTCCATGCCCCGCCCCTCCCAGGGTAGGCGGTCCCCTGGCCTAGTGGAGGCCATGGCTGGCTTGTCCTTCAGCCCCCACAGTGGAAGGGAGGTTTCAGAACGGGGCTGCCTCTCACCCTGCCAGTCGCCCACACACCTGCCAGAGCTGCTCCACGTGGCTGGGATCTGGGGCTTCTCGTGCCATCTTTCCCTGGGTCAGCCTTTTCTCACGACGGGCTGCGCGAGTGTATCCTGAGTTGCAGCTGCTGTCTCCTCTGCACTGGTCCATGAGCGAGCTTTTCTGGTCTCCTCCAGGGAACGTGAGCCCTGCCTTCTGGGAGGCCCCATTCTCTCTAGGTGAACGTTAACCTCACACTGATCCTAGATGGTGGGTGCTCCCCCACTTTACAGGTGAGGAAACTGAGGCAGAGGGGAGGTTTTGTTACCTCTTGGGTGGCACAGCACAAAAGCAGAGTAGAGAACCACGTGCTTGACTCTCAACCCACACGAAACAAAGGGAAACAACAGCAGACGGGAGTGAAATGTACAGGACAGATGGAGGAAAGCAGAACGCAAGGGGAGAAGAAAGCCCGAGTCCCTGTGACTGAGGTGTGGGCAGGGGGTGGTCAGAGCTGAGGCACAGGTGTCCTGGGACAGGCTTTTGATCCGCTCTGGGTCCCACTGCACAGGGGGGCAGGCACTGTACCCAGCCCACCTCCAACCCCCTCACCAACCCTGTTGTTCCCATTGTACAGATGGGAAAACTGAGGCCCAAGCTCCATCCTGCAGGGTCCTCAGAAAAGAAGGGTGAGAAGCGTCAAGCTCCATCCTGCAGGGTCCTCAGAAAAGAAGGGTGAGAAACGTCTGGCTGAGGGGGACAAGTGAGTTCCTGGAGAGCCAAGAGGAGAGGACACCAGCGCTGCTGGCCTGGGACCTCAGCCCCCCGGGCTTCCTGCCCCTGCCCACCCCAGGAAGGATCAGCCCTCCTCACTGATACAGTAGCAGGAGGCGGTGAGAGGACAGAAGGCCGCCCTTCAGCTGGGGCCTCCCAAAGCATCCTTTCAGCCCTCACAGCTAGTCCAGGAAGGGGCTGCTGAGCTCTTATCCCCCATTTCAGAGGGAAAAACTCAAGCTCAGAGAGACTGACTTGCCCAAGGTCACACAGCTGATTGAAAGTGGGTCAGTTTGCCTTTCCAGAAGAGGAGGACCAGAGAACTGAAAGAGAGAGAGGAAGGGGGATGAGGAAGAGAAAGGGAAGAGGGTGGCCAAGGTCTCAGGACCTCCTAGCTCCCTGCCCAGACTGGCTTTCCTCCCCCTTCCCGGAAAGGAGGAGCCCGCTCTCAACTGCTGCCCTCACACCTGTGCCCTGGCATGAGGCATCCTTCAAGGGGAGCGTGCTGGTGTGGTCTCCAGTGGGGTGTGGCCTCCTGGGAGGGGCTGAGGAGGGGCTGTTTGTTCCCGGGTGGGCCAGGTTCAGGGATGGCTTTATGGTGCCATCTGGAAGATGAGGCCTGGGCGGGCCTCGCTGGCACAGGGCCAGGGCAGGGAAGGGGGCACTGGGCACAGTGGGAGTTGCCCCCCCCCCCCCCCCCCCAGCTATTGCTTGGCCACCAGAGGAGGGCAGGGGCCTCAGGTGAGCCTGAGTCCAGCATAGTCTGACAAAGACCCTGTGAAGCAGGAAGTAGCTCCATTTCATGGATGAGAACACTGAGGCCCGGCAGATTAGTAAACTGCCCAAGTTCATAGCTGGCCAACAGTGGAACTGGGACTCAGGCCAGGAATAAGTGACATTAGAGCCTAGCTCCTACCTACCTCTCAGCACTTCCAAGTATGGGTGCTGGGGGCAAAGGGCAGGTCTGGGGCAGAGGACCTAGCCCAGACACCCTGAAACCTGGAGCAGGGTCTCAACCTCCTTGGCACTGTTTCCTACACTGTAAAATGGGGATAATATACTACACCTTCTGGACAGATGAGAGAAAAGTTGAGATTATATTTGTGCGCACTCTCAGAGGGATAGACAGTAGTCCCAGGGACGGATGTGAGGATGTGAGAGAGGGCTGGCGGTTTTTATCACGGGATGTATATGATAACCCCCACAGTGCTCACTGCTGCCACAAAGTCCTCACCCCAACATCCACGACCCGTGGCTGCAAGATCTAACCCCACCACCCCCCACACAGCCCCCTTCCGGGGTGGGGGTGGGGGTTTGAGCAAGTTACCTCCCATCTCTGAGCCTCAGTCTTCTCAAGGGGCAGGTGGGGGGTGAGCATTCTCTCTAGACTGTCCATGTGAAGCTCCGGGGGAGCCCCTCCTGGGAACACACATGCCATGTGCACGTGAGGCACTATTACGTGATAACAGCACCAACAGCTTCAGTGAGTTCATTCCATCCTCCTAAAGCCCTCAGGGATACTGTGTCCAGAGACAAGGTCAGGAGCAACAGAACTTGCAGAAGGAGAGAATTCGGGGGAGCCAGCCCATGTCCTTCCTTTCTCAGCACCCTGGGCGGCTTTCTCCACCAAGAAGGCTGCTCAGAGTGTAGTGGCTGCACCCTGGGGGTGAAAGGTCTGCTCCTCCCACATCGCCAGTTTGGGTTTAGGGCTGGTTTTCCTCCAAGCCCAGACAGCTGCCGGGGAGGGCCTGCCTGGGGAACTGCATGCGGGGGCCCTGCCTGCCTCCCCCATAGACCTTGGAGTTTGCCACTTATCTGCATGCCTGTGGCCGAGGCCACTAGGGAAAACGTTAAGGGGACCACAGTCCTGGACCCAGCAGCTCCTCTGAGCAATCCCTGTAGTAGGGCAGGACTCCCCAACACCCTGGTATCTCTCCTCCCCCTCTCCAGGCTTGGGACGGGCCCCAGGCTGAGGACCTCAGCCCCTGACGTCTGGAGTGATCCATCTGCGCTGTGATCTGAGGGGTCCTCCCCTGTCTCTTGAGGGTCTACAGCCCTGGGCCTCTGGGCCCCTTTCCTCAGGGCTACCTTCAGAGCACATTTCCCGAGTGCTGACTGTGCGCCTGGTGTCCCTAGCCACTTGCCTCATCTCTCCCACGCGACACTGTTCATCTTGTTGGCACTTAGAAGGGCCTGAAATGATCTTCAGGTTTGGTCTGGGTCAATGTCAGCACCTTGGGGGCAGGGACTGGGCCTGGCTTGTTCACTGTTGTCTCCACCGTGGGCAGTGCTGCCCCTCAAATCAGCTTCCTAGAGAATCCACACCTGCTCCTGGTCCCTGCTGAGTAGGAGGGTGGGGGCAGAAGCAAGCCCCACCCCTCTGATGGATGCCATAGGTTGGTGTTCAGTGTTCTCCACCCTCCTCCTTTCACTCGAGCAATCCTGGGGAGTTTCTGTTACTGGCAACCCCAGCAGGTTAGATAATGAGCTGCAGGCTCCTTACCTAGCTGGGGTAGGGTGAGGGCAAAGGGCCCTAGAGGTGGAGAAAACAGCTCCAGGTTTTTAGCTCTGGGGTGAGGTTTTTAAGGCCAGAGATGGAAGAGTACAGGGCATGTGTTGGGAAGAGAATGCTAGTTGCCTCCCCAGTATCTGTTTGGGAGGCCGATGCGGGCAGATCACTTGAGGTCAGAAGTTTGAGACCAGCCTGGCCAACATGGTGAAACCCCATCTCTACTAAAAATACAAAAAGTAGCCGGGCGTGGTAGTGCATGCCTGTAATCCCAGCTACTCGGGAGGCTGAGGCAGGAGAATCGCTTGAACCTGGGAGGTGGAGGTTGCAGTGAGCCAAGATTGCGCCATTGCACTCCAGCCTGGGCAACAGAGCAAGATTCTGGGTCACAGAAAAAAAAAGACAGAAAATGCTCAAATGTCCATAAACCATGTCACAGTCTTCCCTAGTGCCACTCTTTTTTTTTTTTTAAAGACAGGGTTTCACCATGTTGGCTGGGCTGGCCTTGAACTCCTGACTTGAGGTGATTCACCTGCCCTGGCCTCCCAAAGTGCTAGGATTACAGGCGTGAGCCACCACTCCCGGCCCCTAGTGCCACTCTTGACCAGAGGGGTTAGAGTCCTGGACTGAGGCTGTGGTGGCCCTGGGGTGAGGGTGGCCAGGCTAGAGGTATTGCTGTGGAACTGTGAGGCCCTGTGACCACACCACGGAGGTGGTCTGTGGCTCCCCACCTCTGGGGAGGGATGGCCACAGAGGCTCCCCTGCTGCTAAAGACAGGCCTGGGAGGACAGAGAGAGCTCAGGTGGACAGGGCAGCTCTTTATCTAAACCCCACATCATGTGGGTGAAGAGACAGCGCAGAGAGGGTAAGTGGCTCCTTCAAAGTCACACAGCACTAAGGGCAGGACAGGTACCCAGAATCTGTACAAAATCCATAGTTGGCATCTGAATACAACAGACATCTGCTTTTTTGTTTTGTTTTGGCTGTTCCTCCTGAAATGCTCTTCTCCCAGATATTCACGATGATTGCTCCCCTCAGCTGCTTCACACACCACCTTAAACATCACCTTCTCAGTGAGGACCTCCCTGACCTCTCAATTAAAGTTGCACTCCCGGCCCGATGTGGTGACTCACTCCTGTAATTCCAGCACTTTGGGAGGCCCAGGCGGGAGGACTGCTTGAGGCTAAGAGTTCAAGACCAACCTGGCCAACATAGTGAGACCTCCAACTCTATTTTTATTTTTAAAATTTTATTATTTTTTTGAGACGGAGTCTCACTCTAATGCCCAGGCTGGAGTGCAGTGGCACGATCTCGGCTCACTGCAACCTCTGCCTCCTGGGTTCAAGCGATTCTCTTGCCTTCCGAGTAGCTGGGATTATAGGTGCTTGCCATCATGCCGGGCTAGTTTTTGTATTTTTAGTAGAGACGGGGTTTCACCATGCTGGCCAGCTCTTTCACCAATCTGCCCACCTCAGCCTCCCAAAGTGCTGGGATTACAGGCATGAGCCGCTGCGACCAGTCCGACTCAATTTTTTTAAGAAGGTAAAATAAATTATTAAAGTTGCACTCCCAACCCCCACTTTCTTATCTCCTATTGTTTCTCCCTATCACCTTCCATCGCCTGATTTACTGTATGTTTTACTGAACGTCAGCTCCATGCTGCAAGGATACTTGTTGTCTGTTTCACTGCTGCATCCCCCAGCATCTAGGGCACTGCTGGGCACCAGCTGGGTAAGTGCTAATATATGTTTATTAACAGAACAAATAAACGAATATCAGCCTTCGCCAACAGTGTTACCACAGATGGAGGCACAACGAAAATGCTTAAGTGGCTTCTTGTAGTGCAGAAGTGACCCTCAACGCAGAACCCCCCCCGTGGACACACTGTGCTCTGTGTGCCCGTCGTGTCCTGTACCCCTTGCCCTAGGACAGCAGCTGCAGCTCCTGAGCTCACAGACCGAGCTGATCCTTATGAACCAATATGCACCCTCAGAAGGGTACGGTTGACAGAATAGGTGCTTCAAAACAGGTGCTGCTGTTAGGCGTCTATTCATTGTCAAATACTCAAAAGCAGCTATGAGTTCTAAAAGAAAATCTGCTTAGAGAGGAACTAGCAAGACATCTCTGCTCAGGAGTGAGGCCTATAAGGAAAAATCAAATATCCTGCTCTAAAAACTAGAAAGAAGCATGAAAATGCTTTGTGATGTGCTGTTTCATATCACAGAATGGAACCTCTGTTTTGATCATAAGGTTTGAAGCACTCTACAAAGCTTAAATTTCTACTTCTTTATTGGCCAGGCTGGTCTTGAACACCTGACCTCATGATCCACCCACCTCAGCCTTCCAAAGTGCTGGGATTACAGGCGTGAGCCACCACGCCTGGCATTTTTCTTTGTAGAAAAAACGAAGTCAGCTTTTCCAAGGCTTTGTGATTGTGGCCCTCTATTATTGTGAGGTGTGCACATGTATGTTCCTGGATATTTATGTTATGTAGTGGTCTGAAGTCAGAGAGCTTCAATCTGGCCACTTAGTGGGTGACCACAGGGCTGAGCATCAGTTTTTCTAACCTAAGAAATGGGAATAATGGTGGCACTTACCTTATGAGAATAACAGCTCCTCTTATGTGAGCTGTTGGTCAGGAAGGCACACTTGGGAGCTGCTGGGGCTCTGGGCACGCTCTAGATCCTGACCTGGGCAATGGTTATGTGGCTGTGCATAGGAGAGAAGTCATCAAGCTGAACCTGTAAGTTCTGTGTTCCTTACCGTATCAAAATTATACCTCAATAACAAGGAAAAATTAGTTCTTACTTCTGGAGGTTGTGAAGATGGAATAGAAAGAATGTAAACTATGCCTGAAAACTAGAAAGAATGTAACTATGTAACTAAATAGAATGTAACTAAAATAGAATATAAACACTGCCTAAACTATGCACACATTCACACGTTATAGTCATTTTGAAAAAGTTTCAAAATGACTATAACGTGTGAATGTGTGCGTGTGTGAATATGTGAGCTTCTGTGTGGTTGGTGTGAGACTACGTGACCCTGTGGGCGTGATGTGTCTGCGTATGAACTCAGGTAAGCAGTGTGTACCCGGGTATATGTGGATGCAGATGTATTGCACGTACCTATGTCCCCATGTGAGCCGTGCATAGAACTGCACAGGTATGCTGGATTACATGCTTGTGAATAGCTGTGTGCATGTGCAGGTATAGAGGGTTCTGTTCTCTGAACCCACATGTTCTATACAAGACAGAGCCTGAATCTCAAGGCAGTGGCCCTGGGACCCAGCTGTGTTCCTTACATGAAGTAAAGCAGGGGCTGTCTAGCAGCAGGGTGTACTCCCCTCATCCCCTCACCCAGAAGAAGCCAGAGACTGAAGGCCTGGATAAAGGTTCCCAGCTCCGCCTTCCTTCCCACAGCTGCAACTTCTCAAAGATGCAAATTACCCTCTGCTTCATGCAAACCAGTCCTGAGAGTCGAAACGTTGCTTCCCCTCAGGCCCAACCACTACCACTATGATTGGACCTCACTGGACCCTAGCTGCCCAGACTGGGGACAGGAGCCAGCTGGAGTTGATTCCTGTTTCCCAACCAGTCACTGATTTTTACCCCCCCTTGGGTGCCTTGGCCCTCCCTACTGGCTCAGGTGTTGTGGAGAAAGCCTGGGTTAGCAGCAGTCCACACAGACTGTGGGACTCTGGGGAAGACAGTGCCATCTCCTCTTTGGGGGATGCTCTGAATGGCGAATGTACCATCCCAAAGCACTAGAGCAAGGCCTGCCTTTCCCAGACCCTCCTGCCTGGCGTATCTGCTGTGGGCCTCACTCACAGGACCTTAGCCTACCTCGATTCCCTATTGGTGCTCACTTTTCCCATTTCCTAGGTCCTGTCTCCCTATCAGGGACATGTGTCTCCATCCACCCTGGATGACGTACATTATGGGACCCAGCAGGGGTTCAACACACATACAGATTCCCTCCCAACCCACCCTGACAACTCCTCCAAACCCGCCACCTCTTTGCAGGCATCCCTGACCCCAAACCTTCATCTCTCTGGCCAGGAGACCCGGGGTTAGAGTGTGCTCAACTATCAGGAAGCTGAAATGCGTGGGAGAGCGGTGGGAGAAAGCAGCAGGAAAAGTAAGAAGGCTGGCTGTCGTGGCGCACTGTTTGTAATCCCAGTGCTTTGGGAGGCCGATGCAGGAGGGTCACTTCAAGCCAGGAATTCAATACTAGCCTGGTCAACATAGTGAGATCCTGTCTCTACAAAAAATTTTTAAAAATTAGCTGGGTGTGGTGGCGTGTGCCCGTGGTCCCAGTTACTTGGGAGACTGACAGAAGATTGCTTGAGCCCAACAGGGCGAGGCTGCAGTGAGCCATTTTAGGCCACTGCACTCCAGCCTGGGGCGACAGAGAAAGACCTTGTCTCAAAAAAAAAACCAAAACAGGGAAAGAGACGGCATGAAATCAAGAGCTGGAGGTGTTCAGAGGGTCTGGGTGCTGTCTGACACCAGCAAATATCCTGTTGGTGGTGCGCAGCTGTGGCCCTGGCTGTCATTTTGAACCTCTGTTTTGATTCCAAGGTTCCTGGTTCTGGTACTGACACAGGTCTCTGTGGACCCCTGGCTGCAGATGTCTTGGCCTCTGTCCTCCACGCTCAGAAGCGGTAAACCACAGTGGCCAAAGCAGTCTCAGACATAGGTTTCTGGGCTACCATTTTTTTTACCCGCAGGTACATCTGTGATCCCCACCCCTCTCCAGGAGCTCCTGACACTGTCTGGGGTCTGAGCTGGGCTGTTTGAGCTCTGCGGGGGCAGTGTCCACCTCCAAAAATCATGTCAGCCCTGCACAAGGCAGGCCCCTAGTCTCTTCTACATGTTTGTTCTTCATTCAACAAGCATGTATTGACAGCCCACTGCACGCAGTTGCTGAGTGCAGCCTCCTCTCCTTAGAGTAAATTAGATCTCCTCAACCCTCTTCCAGGATGGTCCTTTCCTGCATCCTGTATCCCAACTCCCACCCCAAACCAAGAAATATTCCTAAAGCAAGGGTCTGCTGCAGATAAGAGCTGTGGTCTGGAGAGAGGTCCCTGAACAAGCTACAGGTTTTTTTGGATTCTGCCTCCCAAATGCCCAGTGTCCCAGTCCCTCTCTTTGGGGACCCAGGCCTTGCCATATCTGGCAGGTCATATTAATATAACAAAGGTCACCCCATATTGGATACATACTATGTGCCAGGTATATGATGCTAAACACGTATATGATGGTTTTAATTCTATACCTCTGCGGTAGAAACTATCCTCATTTTACAGATTAGGACATTGAGGTTCTGAAGCCTACCTACATAAACTGACCACAGTCACACGGCTGAGAAGCAGCAGAGCCTAGATTCAAACCCAAGCTCAACCACCTGGGTGGGGAGCAGAGGCAACGCTTGCCCTGGAGGAGTGGGAATTTGGGAAACTCTTGCAGAGGCCAGGCCAGGGCAGCGTTCATCCTTTCCAGGTGAGGCCTGGGCCCTGTGGCGCCCTCTGCTGGCCATAAACACACCTCCACACCAACCGAGGTGGCCACGTTCCTAGCACTCCAAGGACCACTCATGCTCCCACACGTGGCTCAGGGCAGCCATAGCCTGAGACAAGGATTTCCTCACAGCTCAGCTGAAACTCCTCCCTGGCCCTTGCTGTGTCCCACTGCCCCATGATTGGGGTGGGAATGGGGTACAGAGGGGGATGCCTTGGCTGCTCAGAGGCACTGAGCCGTGGCACCCCTAGCCCATCAGGGATCCAGGGGTGTCTGGATGGTTGGCCAGGGCTGGGGCTTGGTGCAGGTGAACATGGCCCCTGCAGGGCTTCTCTCCCTCAGGCCCCAAGGCAGACACAGTCCCTCTTTTCCCAGGCTTCTCCCTCACAGCCCAGCAGGAGGAATTCCTAGGACCTGGCTCCAGGGCCCCAGACTGTCCTTGGGAGGAAGGACCACAGGAGTTAAAGTAGGCCCCACTGGGGTTTTGGTTCCGCTCCTCCACGCCCTTTGCAGCCTGGCTCCTAGGTGGGGCCACCCCGGCCTGGACAGCATCCCATCTCTTATCCACTCCATAAGCATCTGCTGTGACCAGCAGCGAGTGGACGGCAGCACAAGAGTGTTAGGAAAAGGATAGGAATGGCCAGGAGAAAGATCAACTGCAGCCAACAGAGCTCTGAGTCTGAGGAGGGGTCTTCTTGGTCAGAGAAGATCCTTGCGGGAGGAGTTAGGGCAAAAAGTAGGCTTCCAGGGAGCAACAGATGACATCCAACCTCTCACTCCTTTGATGACCTCAACCAGTGCTGAAGCTTTAAATTCCATCTCCCTCTGAGAACTCCCTCACCCCACCCCTGAGCTGCAGCCTTGTATATCCACTCGGCCAGTCGTGCCCCTTACTTGGATGCCTGCTGAGCATCTCACACTGGACAAGTCCAAAAAGGATTCCTGATTTCTCCCCTCAAGCCTGCTCCCCATGTGGTCCTGCCTCTTAGGTAACAGTAACTTGTCAATCTAGTAAGTAGATCCTAGTAGCTTGGGCCCAAATCTCAGGGGTCGTTTCTCTCTCTCTGCTCATCCTCTACATCTAACCCACAGCAAATACTGTTGGCTCCACTTTCAGAACTTAATGCGGATCCAACCACTTCGAACCTCCTTCGCTGTCACTCCCCCAGGAAGCACCTTATTAGTTTCTCTCCATCTGCTCTTTTGTGTAGTTTATCCTCAACACAGCAGCTAGGGGGGATATTTTAAGGTATTCCAGGTGTGATCCTCCCTCTGCTCACAAACCTGCAATGGCTCCCATCTCACCCAGAGTGAAAGCCAAGGCCATTTCAGTCACCTCAAGGCCCCACACAATCTGACCACCTCAGGGCTCTGACCTCATCTCCTGCCCCTACCCAGGACCTCTGCACCTGCTGTGCTCTGCCTTGACGTCCATTCCTACTTCAGGTATTCACAAGGCTTAGTCTCTGCGTGTTAATCAAGCCTTCCCTATCTGTCCTGTATGAATTAGTGATCCTCTCTCCCTCATCGAAACTCCTTTTTCTCCATAGCACCTTTCACCTCCTGACATACATTTGTGCTCCGTCTGTCTACTCCACCAGAACACAGCTACATGATGGCAGGGGTTTTTGTCTTTTTTTGGTTACTGCTATGTCCCAAGCACCTGGAATAGTGCCTGGCACATAAATTATGTTAATTAAGTGAATGAATTAACAAAGTGCCAAAGGTCAAGGGGGGCAGAGCTCTCCCAGGCCAGTCTGCGGCAGTAACTGGGAAGCCCCTATTCTCTGAGGCACTGATCTCCTTTCAGCCTCTCCAGTACACAGCCCTCTCCCATCTTCCTGCAGGCTGTTTCCTCCAGCCTCCTCCCATCCTGCCCATTCTTCAGGTCTCAGCTTCAGTGTCATTTCCTCAGGGAAGTCTCCCAGACACCCTTGGACTAAGTTAAGGTCTCTTACTTCATGCTCCCCAAGGCAGCTGCCACTTGTAGGGGACTCCAGACACTTAGAGGAGTGAGTTGCTCACAAACTGAGTACCAGGCTTATCTGCTTTTGATTGCCTCATCTGGACAGCTGTGGATTAAATGAGGTGATTCATATAAGAAAACTGTTTAATAAGAACTGATCAATAATGGTCAGGCAATATTACCACAATTACAGTGGATGCTCAGACATTTGTTGTTTGTGACAGAAGGGCAGCACACCACAAATAATGGCTAAGCCAAAGATCGCACCCTGAATAAACCGTGGGAAATGCTGGGGAACCACTGCCCACATTTTAAATATTATTGTTCCCGATGACTTCAGCTCCTTCAAGTCCTAGTGGGCCTGGTCAACACACCCCTGGCTAGAGTCCCACAGGCTGGGTGCATTTTCGGAGGGTGGGGTGGGGGTTGGACCTCCTGTGTGGTTGGAGGACCAGCAGCATCCATGAGAGCTTGCTAGAAATGCAGCATCTTGCCCCCTTCCCTAAGACCTATTAAATCAGAATCCACATTTTAACACATTCAAGATTGGAAAGCATTGCCCCAGATCACAGTGTCTCAGAACTAAGGGCTAAAAACTATATATATTTTAAGTTTCAGGTTCTTGTTTCTATACTAATATATCTTCAGTCAGACATGCTGACTGGCCAGAATCCATTCTCTGAACACCCTTGACCCCTAAACTCACATATAATCTCTCCTATCTCTAAGCCGTCTTGCCTGCTCATTCCCCATTTTCAAAATCTGGGTTTGCCATGAGTGCCCTCAGTTGCCTATTCTCTTGGCAACCAGACAGGACTGGGCACGAGGTGATGTCTGGGAAATGGCTGGGTCACAGCAAGCAGGTGGCCTTCTCAGGAACCTGCGTGAAAAGGGCCTGAGGGAGGGACCTTCTCAGGAACAGGGTGGGAGCACCCAGATACAACCTGAGCTGAGGCACAGAGGAGACTTGAGAGTGCCTGTTTGCTCTGCCAGGAGGGCTGGGCCCAGACCACTGCAACTGCTTGCCTACCATCTCCCAGACTCAGCTAAGAGCCCCCTCCCTGTCACCCAGCCCCCGTGGGAATGGCTCAGGCCAGGAGCTACCATAAACTAGCTCCCTTCTCCCAGGGCCTGGTGACTCCCTGACAGGTTACAGCCCCAAAGACAAACAGATTCTGCCAAGCAAATAACTTGGTTCAGCAGTGGGGGGTGTCAGGGGAAGGCCTCGGAGTAGGTCTGAGCTGCCAGAAGACCCAGGTGAACTGGAGGGTGGGCTCCCCTGCAGAGAACAAACAGCTGTGGGCACCTGGAAGGAAGCAGGATGCAGGTACACTGTCACTTACCCCAGGGATCTCTGGGTCAGTCTCCCAGCCTCTTTCACTCTGGGCTCTGTATCAGGCTGCTCCCTGAGAAAGAGTAGTCTTGCATTCAGGCCCTTGGGGCAGGGAACCAGCTCTTAGTGGGACTTGTTTGTGACCCAGTCTGTGACCACAGGTTCCCTTACTGAGTGACCTATAGGGAAGCAGCCAGGGAATCCTCCCCCACTCAACTCTTGTCCTCTAGGATCCCCCTGGTTCACGGCCATCATTTAGAACACCCAGCAACACAAGGAAACCCTGTCCCTAAAAAAAAAAAAATTAACAGGGCATCCAGGCATGCGTCTGTAATCCCAGCTACTCAAGAGGCTGAGGTAGGGGGATCGCTTGAGCCTGGGAGGCAGAGGTTGCAGTGAGCTTAGATCATGCCACTGCACTCCAGCCTGGACAACAGCAAGACTGTTGCACACACATAAAGAGGACACCCAGCTTTGCCAGGCAGGGTGACGGACAAATTTGGGGGTCTGCAGATGAAAGGTTGGCTCCTCAGCTAAGTGAAAACAATGCTAGCATCTGGAGGCTAAAAATCCAAACCTGACTCATCCATTAAGCTGTGAGACTCAGGCAACAGGCCTTTCACTCACTCTCTTCAACACAAAGGGGTGATGATATGACTGAGGACAAACCTGAGCTCTTAAGAGTACTACAGTACTGCATCATATTTGCCAATTAAGATTCTTTCAGGCTGACTCCTGGGCAATGCAATATGACCACTGTGTAACATTCTCCCCCTCATCCGGTTCCCTGTCAAGGTAAACACACTGTCTCATGTAAGTATGTGGGGGTGGGTTCCAAGTCCATTTGCCAATTGCCTGGAGTGTGGTCCCTACCTACCTCTCAGGTTCCCAGTCCAGCCTACCGAAACCTACCTAATCCATAAAAAGCTAGGGACGCCCTGAGCACCCAGGAACTATACCAAATCACCATGGGAAACAAGATGCATTCTCTCTTCTAAACCCAGGATGGCAGGAAGAGAGAATGCATTCCCAGCCAAGCTGGGAATAAGGTGAGGGTCCCCACCTCCAACCTGTCTGCTTTCCCAGTAGGAAGACATCGTGATGCTCTGCCTTCTTCCTGTGCGATTCCTGAATCTGTGCAGTCTGCTAGTCATCACACAATAAGGCCCAAACAATGCTTGCTGGCTGTTCAGTGCTAGCTTGGCTGATATTTCTTGTGTGCTGGGGATGCAGTGGTGATCAACAGAGGCATGGCACCCTGATGACCTACAGGCCATTTGGAGGCAGTTTCATTACCTTCCTGGTCACTAGGCAACAGAAAGGACAGGAGATCCCAGTATAAACCCAGGACTAATTTCCCAAACATAAAATGAACCTCAGTGTCTCAGTTTTCCCATCTGCAAAAGGGTAGGGACCAGAGACCAAACAGTCCACATCACAGAGCCATTATGGGGCCATGCAAGTTTACAGGAGGCTTGAGGGTGCAATAAAACTGACACGCATGAAACATTTTTTTTTTTTTTTGGTGTGTGTTAATTTAATCATACAAATATTCATTTATACAATAAGGAAAAACCTCCTCATCTTTATCTCCTCCTAGGCACCATGAGGCCCCACCACAAACATCCACCCAGCTTGCTCTCTACACACACCACTGTCCAGGTGGGACGGGCAGCCACTGCTGCTCCTGCATTCACCCAAGGAAACAAAGGAAAGGTACGGCGAGGCAGGGTGGGGTGGGTAATCAGCTTGCACTTCTGAGCCCTAGCAACCCTACCATCCTCTCCTGCTGGGTTCAGATTGAATTTGGGGAGGTATTTATTCTCATGCCTATTTCCCCACCGTGGCTACCCTCAGGCCACACCAGCTGTTTGGTGAGTTTCTCTCCAGGCTAGAAGTAACTTTGATAGACTTAAGGTTACAGCCAGTCCTTATAAAGGAGAGGCTGACTGCTTCTTGCAGAAAAATGCCCCAAATTCAACTGTCCTCATGGCAAAAAGAAAAAAGGCATGCGCCCGTGCACATCCATCCACATACACACCTCACTCCATGCACACTGACAGATTCTTCCCAAGTCTGAACCCCTCTGTCTCCCCAACTGGGTTCAGACCCTACCACCTAAGCATGGTGTCTGCCTCACTTCCTGGGTGCCAGACGCAGGTGGTCCTGCCCAGAGGTGGCCTGCCACTTGAAGGTTCTAAGAGGAGCAGGGACTACTGGGGCTGAGAGGTAGCCACTGCCACCCCACTAGGCAGGGGAGCAGAGAGGGGCTCTAGGCATTGCTCTGAACTCATACCAGTGAGGGGAGGGAGAATGAATGATACTGATAGCCTCCCTGGGCTGGGGAAGCCATGGACCCCTCTGCCTGCACTCTAAGACTTGCACTTGCTCTGGCCCTCTGCAAGGAGCTCACCTCGTCTCCAAGGATGTGCACAGAAATGTTTTGCTCTTGGGAAGGGGGGACAAGGTGTTTGGGACGTTTAAATTGCCAAGTGAGGTTGCCTAGCAGCAAGAGGAAGAGCAGGATGACTCTGGCAGGCCCAGACCCACTGATGGGGGCCCATGAAGCCCCTGCCGGAAAACTGGGAAGGGGCACCCAGTGTTGGACAGATGAGGAAGTCAGGAAAGCAGGGGTTGTAAAGCCTCCCATGATCCTGCCAGGGACAGTGGAGATATGCTGCTTCAAGGCTACTAAGCAGTAAGACCAGCTGGGCATGCATGGGCTCCAGGGTGGCAGTGTCTCAGGAGACTGGTACGAGCAGCAGCAGTCTGGGCCTAATGAGGCCCTCAGACAAAAAGCCATCCTGAGGCCTGTGGTGTGGGCACCTGGCAGCGACTTCCCTCTGCTCTGCTAGGAAACGGAGCACTCCCATCTGCTCAGAAAGTAGATGCTCCAGAGTAAGCTCTCATCAAGTCCCAGACCCAGCTGCACCACGCTTCTCAGCAGGCTGACTCCACCCACCCTCAGGGCTTCTCCAGTGGAATAAAGTTTATGCAACCTTTTATTTTTTGGGGGGCGCGGAGGTGAAGAGGGAATTTCACACAAGCTTTTCTCCCACAATCAAGCTTTAAAAAAACAACAGTCTCAGAAGAGGATGAGGAGGAACAAACAACACACATTTTTTGGAACTCAGACACCCAGACAGAAACAGGCAGGCAGAACCTCACCCACACCCAGGCTATATGACTCCTTGCAGCCACTCATCACCTGGTCTCCCTGCCTGTCTCACACCCTCACCCACTACCCAGCTGGACAGGGGTGTGGTAACAGGCAGGTGACCCTGCAACAGCACCCTGGATCCATATCCCTGGCTCTCAAACTAACTAAGACTTGAGGGGAGGAGGGGGGTGAGAAGAGAAGAGGGACTTTGCATATTCTTGTATCTTTGGCAGACAGCTGTTCTAGCCTGGTTCAAGCTTCCCATGGAGAGATCCACATCTCGACCTGCTCAGAATCCACAGGATGCCAGGGGGGGGGCCACCTGCCTGAGTGAGTAGCCAGCCAATCAGCCTCTTGCTTCAGCTGGGCTGCCACTTGCCCACCTCCCAGCCAATAACCAAGCATCCTGGCAGGGAAGCGGGGCTGTGGAGGTCCTCTCATTTCCATCTAATTGTGGTCTCCAAGATCAAGTAGGCAGTGGCTAGCCCTTCCCCATGACAAATTCCCCATCTGGGGTTGTATTTTCATACCTTAACAGCTCAGCCTCCACTAACAGGCTGTGACACTATCACAGAGGACAACTGAAGGGAAACAGGGAAAGGAGTTGTGTGACAACAGAGAAGCATGGGCTGCCTTCAAAGCTTGCCTGCTGCACACCTGCTGGCAAGTTGCACCAACACCCGTGCGTGCACACGTGGTGCATACATATACCCAGCACCGAGGCACTGTTCCCAGAGCAAATGGGAAGCTACTGCATGAAGAATCCAAAAGAGCAGTAAGCATGACGGCATTTCTCTCTGCCAAGAGAAACATGGAAGAAAAGCAATTTGAATCGTTACAAGGGTATGCAGAAGGACACCTCTCGGGCTCAGAAAATCCCACGTCACCCGAGATCTATCCTCAAGGCTTCCTCTGCTGGCCACACAGGGAAGTTTGGTCTTCAGAGAGGTTCTGATGCTAACAAGCCACAGGGTTGACAAATACAAATGTCAAAGGCGTAAATCAACAGAAGATTCAAGAGAAAAGAGGAGGAAAAGGCTGACAACTCATTGGCTGATGCCATTAAAACAAATGGGGTCAGAGGCTTCTGGAGTCATGTGGCACAGCAGGTGTACTCCTGCAGCACTGATCCCGCAGTCCTCAAATATGCCATGCCAACTTTTTACCTGAATCTCTTCCAGAGCAAGCATTATTCTATAAAGAATATGTTATCCCTTATTTAAAAAAATAAAAGTGGGGAAAGAGGGGGAAAAAATTAACATGTGCTCAAAACTATAACCTCTCTGTAGGCAAAATAATTTTTGTTTAAAAAGATGGCTTTTTTCCCCATTTTAAACTTCTTCCCCCTTCCCGAGTGACCTAGTGACTTGTTAGACTGATGCCTATATAAACAAAACCCAAAGTGGCTGCATGGATTTCTTCTTGGTAGCCTCAACACCATTCCTGTGATTCAGCATTCACACATGCATACTGAGTTTACTCAAAACTAGTCTGTTCTGCTTCTTCCTCTTCTTCCAGGATGAGAGGGGGTCAGAGCCAGGGGTCTGTGCGATGTGGTCTGCAATCCAGAGGAACCCCTTGCCCTACCCCCCCCCAAAGTCAGGCCTTCTGTCTTTTGTTAATTTTTCTTCTTGCTGACACCCGTTTAAGACTGGCCGAAGGGGTAAGGCCCATGGAGCCCCTGGAAGAGAGTGAAGATAGTCAGTGATGGTAGACACAGCAGTGCAATGTGACAACCAAACCCAGTGCAGGAATCTATGGTTCCCAGTGAGTCACAAGGAAGCCCCAGTGCACAGACAAGGCCTGAGGGTCTTTGCCATACAAAACCTCAGCAGGCCAAAGATCAGTACATTTCAAGTTGCTAAGCTTCTCACTGAATCACACCATCCAAAGAGGGGGAGGGTGGAGAGAGAACTCCCCCATCTTTCAGATGGTAGATCAGTCGATGCCAACCTTCCTCCACCCAGGTCACAAAGCTTTCCTATTTCCTTCTTGACAAAAATGTCTCAACTACTCTGCTAAAGATTCTCATATGCCACTTTATGCACCTTAACTTCAGATGTAAGGCTACTGCTAGCTAACTACACATGTATCAGCAAAAACACTGTAGCAGAAATAGCAACTACCTACTTAGCACCTAAGTCCCAGGCACAGTACTAGGGGCTTACCCTACATTGCCTTTAATCCTCACCTCTTCCCTAAAAGCCAGGTGAGTATTACAACACCTATTTCACTGACACCCATTTTACTGCAGAGACTAAGACTTGTTCAAGGTCATGTGGTTAGGTCAGGTGCGGTGGCTCACACCTGTAATCCCGGGACCTTGGAAAGCCGAGGCAGGAGGATCACTTGAGCCCAGGAGCTTGAGACTAGCCTGGACAATATAGTCAGAACCCATTCCTATAATTTTTTTTTTTTTTTAATTAGCCAGGTATGGTGGCATATGTCTATGGTCCCAGCTACTTGGGAGGCTGAGGTGTGAGGATCACTCGAACCTGGAAGGTCAAAGCTGCAATGAGCTGTGATTGCACCAGTGTACCACTCCAGGCTGGGTAACAGAGCAAAATCCTCTTTCAATTTAAACAAAAAATCACGTGGTAAGAGGCAGAGCCAAGATTCAAAACCAAATTTGATGGACTGCAGTATTCCTTCTCCCCACCCTAGCTTTCCCTTGCCACATATTAAGGTTTATTCCCGCTTGCCAAAGGCACTTTCTATGCTGCTTGGCTGAGTGGAAGAGTCTTCACAGTCTTGCTTCCCCTTCTAAGAGTAAGACACCAAGATGTGCCAACATCAAAAGCAGCTACACAAACCATGAACATGCTGGACCACGACGTGTGCTCCTGCCCAATCCCTGCTTTTTGTTTTTCCATATAAAGCCTCCCAAAACCAGAAGTATGTCTCTAGCTGCTTGGTGGTATCACTAAACAAAAAATCCCAAGGAGATGGTTTGGGAATTGGCCAACACCAATGGAGCATCCAGTAGCCGCATCTAACACGTTCTCTTTAACCCTCACAAGGAGACAAGCATGATCTCCAAGCTCAGAGAGGTAAAGCAACCTGATTAAGGGCACAGCACTGGTGAGGGAAGCAGCTGGCGTTTGCCAAAATGCCACATGGCTGCCAGCCCGAGCAAACCATGCCTCTAGCAGACAAGCTATGGCTCCAACTGTCACTCAAGCAAGTATGGGCTGGCGCAGCAAAGGGCTCTTGGATTCCATTTTGCAAGGCCTGGTAGGAGGGTCACATACATCAGAGGTATCAAGTTGGTGCAAAAGCAATTGCAGTTTTTGCCATTCCCCCCCCCCACACCCCTAACCGAGACAGAGTCTTGCTCTATCACCCAGGCAGGAGTGCAGTGGTACAATCTTGACTCACTGTAACTGCCACCTCTCGGGTTTAAGCAATCCTCCTGCCTTGGCTCCTGAGTAGCTGGGATTACAGGTGCACACCACCATGTGCAGCTATTTTTTAGTAGAGAGAGGGTTTCACCATATTGGCCACACCGGTCTTGAACTTTTGACCTCATGATCCGCCTGCTTTGGTCTCCCAAAATGCTGGGATTTACAGGCATGAGCCACCACGCCTGGCCTTTGCCATTACTTTTAATGGAAAAAACCGCAGTAACTTTTGCACCAACCTAATAGAAAGTAAAGCAGCTTAAAACAAGCTGCTCTGACTCAGCAGTTCCCAACAATAATCATTCATCCAGAATGACCCAAGGAAAGCAACAAAAGCTTCAATTCCTTTAAGGTTTAGAACCAAAACAATGCTCAAAGGTCTCCGTGCAGGAAAAAATGCACAGAAAAAAGAAAACCTGGCTGGGCATGGTCGCTCATGTCTATCTCAGCACTTTGGGAGGCTGAGGCAGGAGAACTGCTTGAGGTGAGGAGCTGGAGATTAGTTTGGGTAACACAGCAAGACTCCATCTCCACACACAAAATTTTTTTTTCAATTAGCACAATGCATGGCTGTAGTCCCAGATACTCAGGAGCCTGAAGCCAGAGGATCACTTGAGCCCAGGAGGTCGAGGCTGCAGTGAGCTATGACTGTGCCACTGTACTTCAGCCTGGGAGACAGAGTAAGACCTTCTCTCTTAAAAATAAAATAAAGTCACATGTTCTGAGGGTTAGGAAAAAAATAATAATAAAGAAAAAAGAGAAATTCAAAAAGCAAACAGCATTTGTTTCCTATGAAATATTTACCCCTTTACCCTAAATTTAACTGCTTTCCAGTCCAAAGCTCTACATACTTCACGTGGGCCTTTATAAAGCAAGTACTAGTCTTATGATTTGTCTCAAATTCTTGAAGGGAGTTTATGACTTTGCCAAAGAGCTGTTGCACATTCCCACTTAACAGATAAATAAAACGGATTCTATGCAATTAGCAGAAACAGGAATAAAGACATGTGCACTTTCAGATTTCCATTTCAGTGCCCTGGCCCTCAGACCATTCAGTGTGGCACTTAACTAGTTTAGATTATGGTTATTGTGGATCCTCCATTTACTGATGTTCCATACCTTTTATAAAGAAAAATGCATTTGTACAGCTTTTCCCCCTGTATTAAAAATAAAGAAAAATGGTACCTAATTCTTTCATCCAGAGAACTACATATTAGAGTCGTCGTTTAATTGGTGCAGAAAGATGCCTTGATGAACAAGCTCTATTTTCCTTACCCTCAAATTAATTACCATCACTTCAAGGAAGACAGAGGGTGCCAACTCTATCTGGAAACTATTTTATAATCTAGACTCCCCACATGCAGGACCATAGGTGTCTCCTGTGGATCACAGAACACAAGCAACACAACACCAGTTGTAGAGGAAAAGCCTGGCAGAGATTCCAAGAACAGCTTGTCCAGGGAGTTCTATGGCAGCAGGCCAAGTAGGAAGACCAAGGAGGTACCTTTTGGATGGAGGTACCTTCAAAACGGGAGCCCCATCCACATTTCAGGTTTCACTGCAATTCTAAGACCTGGTGTTAACAAGTTCTGGTAGCCAAAGACAATCCTAGCCTAAAAGTAAGATCTGGCAATACAGATAATGTTCACTCTCTTCTGGAAATACCTCCTGTAACACTTGTACCACTACTAATAAGGAAAACAGATCAAGGGGTAGATGCATCAGATGGTACCACAGAAGCCTCAATTCAACTTTGACTCAAGCAAAAATCGAAGCCATCATGCTGATTATAAAGCCCAGTGAGTTTGAGGCAGAAAGCCACTCTCCTCTATAAAGAATCACGTCCTGTCACATAGGGACTAGTAGCAAGACTGACTTATCCATGCTAATAGAGGGTATAAATACTCAAACCCAGAAAAAAATTCTGGTATCTGACTCCAGGTCTAAAGGCCAGTTGCCCAGGGCCTACACCACTTACACAGAAATGGGTTTCCAAAGGCTACATTGAGCAGCCCCACATCTGCCAGGCGATAAGAAACTGTTCAGGTCCATAGGGGCTGAGGTGTTGCTTGTTTTGCCTCAGCTTTCCCAAAGCTTTTCACCGACCAGCTGTCATAGGTATGAGCATGGGGATCTAAGTTCAACTTGGCTAGAGAGCAGACAAGCCCTCTTAAAGCACAGAGACTCATAGTCATTAGCTAAGGCAGTAACACCTCCTGCTCACCAGTGTTGGGGAAGAGGCTTTTGCCTAAGGCCAGCCGAATGACTACAGTAGATGGGCCAAGTCCTGAACTCCATTTCCACAATGCAGTCATAACTACTGCAAGCCATTATTTGGCTAATTTCCTAAAATTAAAAATATATATTTTTTATTTTAGAGGCGGGGAGGCTCTCACTATGTTGCCCAGCTAGTCCTGAACTCCTGGCCTCAAGTCACCTTCCCATCTTGGTCTCCCAAAGTGCTGAATTTTAGGACTGTGCTCAGCCCTAAAATACCGTTACAGAACATTTACAGACATAAAGATGAGCTCAGTCTCATCCTTAACAGTCTCCTGAAAGGAAAATTTAAGATCTAGTACTTATGATCCTGTCCTCAAAGCAAACCTAAAAATAACTGTCTCTGATTTGTTCTACACAATAATTTATAGTTGCTTCTGTTGAATAGCAAGAATCATTCCTAGCCAGTGATTTGGTTATCACTTATTTCATGTGAGGGTAAACCTGCAATATCTTCGAGTCCTTCCTAAAATTATACAGAAGTCAAAATAACCTTTCCAAAAAGGAGTACTGAAAAACTGTCACTGACAGAAGACATTAACTGTATGCCAAAGTACTAAAAAACAGGGACTTGTTCTATTTCAGTGAGTTTTTTTTTTTTTTTTTTTTAACTGTATTCACCTATATTCAACAGTAGGCAGGACAGTGCTATCAGGAGAGCAGGCTGCCCTTGTATGAGGGTAGAAACTGTTCCTGCCACTTATTTCTGCCTTGCACACAGCAGACTCAAGTATTAATTATGAAATACACTGACTGGTGAATCAGCCCCTGTTTTTTAACCTTCCAGGAAAAAAAAGAAGGCTGAAATTCCTAATGAATAAAGGATGTCTCATTGAGAGCTTTTTGGGTTACTCTTTCTCTACATGAAAGCTTGCTGTTCAGATAAACCACAACACAGGAACTTTCACATACCTGTCTTTATTTTGTTTTTATTTGTGACTTGATTTAAATAAATAAGAAGGTTCACACAGGTTAATAAAAAGACAGGCACGTTTGCTGTATGGCTGTGAAATAATAAGCTCTCTTGGTGTATATTGATGGCATTATCAGATAACACCATAAGGACCCTCCTCCTCCTCCTCCTCATTTCCTGGGTCAGTCCTGGTCAGTGCTTCTCCCACCTAGTGCTCCTTTTGTATCACTTATGTACACTGAATGCAAACACAGAAGAATACAGGGTTTAGTACTAAGTCCTGTCCTGATTCTGTACTGCAAACATTGTGTGGCAAGGCCCTGCTCACAGGTCTGTCCTGGCTGGCAAGGGCCAGAAACTAACTAGGCCCTAATGAAACCCATTAGTCTCTCATTAACCAGAAATAAAATTAAGTCTGTACTGGAGTAATGAACAGGGCAATGAGCACCTTCTCAGGAATGTGCAAGCCAGGGCCCTTTCCTTAGTACCTTCTGCCTGCTCCGGGGGGGCTTGCCGGTGGCATAGCAGGGCCACTTCAGCATGAGAGAAGGACTTCTGCAGATGATTTAACGTTGGCCTCACTCGGTCACCCAGGCTGAAATGCAGAGGCACAATCTTGACTCACTGTAACCTCCACCTCCTGGGTTCAAGCGATTATCCTGCCTCAGCCTCCCATGTAGCTGGGACTACAGGCATGTACCACTATGCCAAGCTAGTTTTTGTATTTTTAGTAGAGACAGGATTTCACCATCTTGGCCAGGTTGGTCTAGAACTCCTGACCTCAGGTGATCCGCCTGCCTCAGCCTCCCAAAGTGCTAGGATTACAGGTATGAGCCACTGTATCTGGCCTGTTCAAGTCACTTTCATGTGATTTTTATCTCCCAAAATTCAAAGATGTATTTGATGCACTGGCTGAAACTGCGCATTAGAACCAGCCAAAGAATAGGAAAAAACCCTACTTTTATGCTCAAGGGCTGATCACAGGGCAGGCTCAGTTCAACCAGGCCTTCTGATTGTGCCAAAACATTTAACTCAGTTATAAGTGTGCCAAATATATTTTTAAAGATCTGTAAAAACAACTTTTTACTTTTGTCTCTGTAGTTTTTCTGTTGCTCTTAATTAACCTCTACAGTCCTTAGAGGGAACTTCTTGTCTACCCATTTATCCTCCCTCCACCCATTCATCCAACCCTTCATCAGCCATCCCCTCCATCGTTCCTCTATCATCCATACTTCCATCCCTCCTCCCCTCCATACATCCTCCCTGTCATCCATCCTCCTAATCATCCAAATCCCCCCATGGCCAAGGCATCTCCCATGGCCTTCACCTACCCCTTACCCCCCTTACAATTTTTTTTTTTCAAACCATGAAAAATAAAACTCAAACATAATTGTGAATAAAAACACATTATTCAAAGTTTCTACATGGAGGTAGAAGATCCTAGCTGAGTCTGACTTCCCCTTTTAGTAAAGATTTCAGAAAAAGCTATTTGTTATTCAGAATTTTAGCTGCAAAGATCTGATGTAACAGCAAGTGTGCTAGAATCCAAGTGGGATGCTGTTATACAGAACTCTTTCATGGTTATCTCCTAGGGCAGAGGAGATTCCTAAAACGGAAGAAAGAGCCAGTAAGAGTCTCACTGGGGAGGACACCCACACAATAGAAGCTTATTCATGTTCCTAGTCATGTAGCCACCCTGCTAGGACACAGGGTAAGGCTGCTGGTCCAAACTTCCTCTCAGAATTACCATTCAAGCTCCTGTAACTTTCTGTCAACTACCCCTTCCTTAGAAGCCATCATTTTTCCTGTGTGTCTTACAATTAATTGACAGGCATCAGCTCCCACAATGGCTGGTGGATCAAGGGAAGAGAGTAAGTTGTCTCTGTCCTTCTTGGTTCCTTTCAGCTATATTTGGTTTCATCTTGCTACTCCCCTACTCAAAAGCATTGGTGGCACTCTCTCCTTTCATATTAAATGTGAACTCTCCTTTGCTTGGCTTTTAAAGGTCTTCCTCTAAAATTCACCCCACCCTCTTTAAGCACACCTCACTCACCACAGCCAGGCTGGCCAGTGTCCTGTGGACACACCCTGCCTGTGGTTGCCTCTGGGCCTTCCTCTATGTGGTTCTTCTTCCCTCCAATTGAGTTTGAATCCATCCTCCATCAAGGAATCACTTTCCTGATTACTCCAAGCCTTACTGCTTTGCCCGTCCCCAAATTCCTACGATCACTTAAAAGTCAATTGGAACTCCACTTGATACTTGATCTTTACTGGCTCTTATTCTTTCCTAGGGGTTAGTCACATCTTGTTATCAGACAGTAAATTCTTTGAAGATAGGGATTAATGGTTGAGCACCCTGGAGACCTCACTTACTGACTGAATAATATTAGTCAGTATTACTGACTGTGTAAAGCAAACGGTTTTACTTGGCCCGTAGGCAGTGAAATCACAGCAAAAAGCCTAAGACCCTCAAACCTTTGCAGGAGAACTTCCACAGCTCTAAGGAAGCTCCCATTTTTCCCGAGATACAACAGTTCTTAACCTTACATTCTCTTCTGGTCCTGCTGGAATACAATTACAGCAGACTTAGCTGAGAACAAGTCATTTGAAACCTGAGCATCTATACCAGGAGACAATCTTACACTTTTGGATTATATTTTATCTGTTTGAACCTATAATTTCACTAGTCCTACTTTGAGAATGTTCATCAGAAATTAAAATGCTGAATTCAGAGTATAGGGAAGAGAATGCGCCCCTTAAAAACAAAATAAAACATGCTGTCAATCTTGGGAACATTAGCTCTGCTTCAGCTACAAGAGTGCACAGGATCAGAACAGCCTAAAACAATGCTCAGAGCCCAAAGCAAATAAAATGGAGTTGGACAGCTTTGAAGCTACTGATGTACAAAAAGGAAAGTTCCTGGAGATACCTTTTATTCTCAGTCAGATAGTAATGTTACAAACAACAAAAGACATTTTCTAAGGCCCACAGTGTTTGCTTAATTTATTTAAAAAATGCACACAACATTCATGCCAATGTAAACACCAGCAAGGCTCGGAGGACTTTACTGGCTCTTCTGGGTTTTCAAAGAGAATCATCAAAATATTAAGCCCAGACTCTCCTGGCAAGTCCCTTCTGGTACAGAATGTGCTAATCTGCCAGCCAACTGGGGCAGGTCCCTTGGTTGCTCTATGTTGCTTCCTATCGGCCACAAATTCTTTTGCAGTTCTTACAGATGAATGAAGAAGTCTCTGTGACCTGACACTAAGTGTAAAAACTACCTTCAGAGAACAGCCAACAAACTTCACTTGCCAGCAAACCTCACTGTAGTGTGGTCTAGAATATTAGACTCAAACTGGATCCCTGGAGGCTCCACCCCATAGCCCACCTTCAATTTGCTGTGTGAATGTGAGCAAGTTACTTATAACACTTCCCTATAATTTTTTCAAATGAAGATTATAACTATGAGAGTCACAAGTGTGTTGTGATTGAAGAATAAGAATAAAAGCAGTAAAGGTACTTTGGATAGTATGAAATGGATTACATGTTAGACAGATCTCAGTCCTTGGACCTCTAACTATGCCACAGGTTCACAAATGGGCAAATTTTGCCTCCCAGAGGACATCTGGCAATGCCAAGAAACATTTCTGGTTGTTACACTGTGGGGAGGGAGGGCGGTACTATTGTCATCTAGTGGGTAAAAGGCCAGGCATGCTGCTAACCACTGTACAACACATAAGACACATATACCCTTGCCTTCTTTAAAAAAAACAAAACAAAAAAAAAGACTTAACTGGCCCAAAATGTCAACGGTCTCAATCTTAATCAGTCAGCTGAGAAACCTTGACCTCTACTCATCATTTAAGGAATCACATCCAATCTTACAGCATTAGATGCCATCCATGTGACATAACTCCCTAATTTATATCTCCACCTAGACTTCTCTCCTACACTCTATATCCAACTTGGATATGCAACAGCCCACTTGACACCTCCATTTAGATGCTTATATAAATATCCAATGTATCCAAAATGGAACCCTCATCTCTACCACTTCTACCACATCTTTTCCCCTCTCCATTGATGGTAGCTCCAGCCCTCTAATTGCTCAGGCCAAAAATCCTAGTGTCATCCTTTATTCTCCCTTACATCCCCTTCCAACCTGTTGGAAATCCTGTTAGCTCTATATAGATCCAGACATGGACCATTTCTCTTACCTCTGCTGCCACCAACCTGATCTGAACCACTCACTCCTTGCCTGGATGACTGCACTGATTTCCCTGTTGGTCTCCTGCTCCTACCCTTTCCCTGTATTTACCACACAAGAGCCAGAGTGCTCCTTTTACAGCATTAAGTCACATATATCACCCCTCTATTGAAAACCTTTTAATGGCTCCCCTTTCCCTCAGAGCAAAAGCCCAAAGCTTTATAAGGGCCCACAAAATGCTCCACGATCTGGTCTCTGTCGCCTGGCTTCATCTCCTTCTACCCTCCTTCTCGTGGCTCTGATCCAGGCACTGGCCTCCTTGCTATCCCTTCAACACACCAGGCAAACTTCCACTTCAGGGCTTGTACTGGTTGTCCTTTGCCTAAAATATTCTTTCTCCAGATAGGCTTTACAGAAACAAAACTCGACTTTAAAGGAACTGTAGGACAGCCCCTACGTATGTTCTAATTCTAAAATATTCAGTATATTCAAAGGGAGATTTTTTATTTGTCCCAGAAAAATAAGACCCCAGAGACTGTATCTTGTGGCCACTATCAAGGAATATAGACAGGTTTGGTCTTTGTGTGTGTCTATGACATCAAAAAGTACAGATGCTGCTGTAACAAAAGTGAGTTAATGAAAATTTCAATGCTAACAAAACCTAATCTAAGTGACTACGGAAGTTTCTAGGGAATCTTTTCCCTTCTTGGAGGCTAGAGAAAGCAATAGCTTGTGGGGGAAAGAGGTTTAATAGTAGAAAAGTCACATAATATTTGGTCAATAACTGCCTTGATCCTCATTTAAAATATAGCTGTACATTACAGAAAGCCCACAGCTGGCGGCCCAGCTAATAAAAATGCACACCTGAACACTGCAATTGGGAAGCAACACAGTGCAATGTTAAGAGAGCAGAGCATTTTGACTGGTCTTATCACCCAGGTACATGACCTTGGGCAAATCACTGAATGAATCTCAGTAACTGTAAGAGTACTTTTATCATGGTACATGTGGACTACATAAAGTAATGCATGCCAAGCTATGAGCCTCCTGTCTCTGAGGAATAAAAACAAGGAAGCAGGGGAGGTTACTGGTGTTTTTTGCTATAAGCTTTGTAGAACTACCTGGTTCCTTAAACTATGTACATTGATACATTTTAATAATAAAAATTAAATTTAAAAAAGTCCTCGGCACAGTGCCTGGCACATAGTAAGTGCTCAATCAATGATAGTTTTACAGCTCTGATTAATGTACTTTCATTGGCCTGAGAACAGTGTGTTCTTACTACCTGTTCCTTGCCAGAGGGCCAAGTGACACCGATTTTCCGTCTAGCTTCTCTTTGAACCATCTTTAAACCTTTCGTGGAGAGGATCTGCATGTGAGAATGAAGACAACTCTACCGTTTTATGGCAGTGGGAAGGTTACACTGGTGCCCTCTTAATGCCTCACATAAGCACTAGCCCAGTGGAGGACACCATCCACCTGCCTTCTAGTCAAACGACCTGGGCAAATGTTGGTCCCAATTCCACGAAGTCATTCCAAACCCTTCCCCTAATTATTATGTTAAACTTGTTGGGGCATTTCAAAGTAGATAATAGATCCACAAGCTGTTACATCTCCAGGCCCCGTAGAACAAAAAGATCTGCCTTTTCCAAACCTCCTCCGGTACCCCCACTCCTGTTTCTAAAACCCTCACCTGGATGGAGAGAAAAGAACTCTTCTATGCCTTAGTCAACACAGACAGCAGCAGGTGAGAAAAAGAGCTGATTTCTGATGTAACAGACACAGACTGACTCCTGCTAGCTCCAGATACAAAATGCTCTACAGGATGACTGTCAAGAGAGGAAAGGGGTGGGGATGGGGGAAGAGAACAAGAGCACAAGTAAGCCGGCAAGCATGAGTGTGTGAGCAGATGGCACTTGGCAGGGCTGGCTCTGGAGGAATGGGATGAACCTCCCCACAAAGATAATAATAAGTTTCTCCTTCTGAAACAGCATTTGATGAAAGCAGTAACAGTGGCTCAGACTGTAATCCAGTTTAAAGTGGAAATATATGACATCTACCAGCCTGAAACACTTTTTTTTAAGAAAGAACAAACACAAAATAAGAGCCACAGTTCAAGTAACAAAATAAATGAATCTGGAGTCCTCTTCAGCTCGCAGTGTAAATTGTTACTCCTTTTTAGAGAAATGCTCCAAAGCATGCAGCTATCCTAAAGAACAGCCCCACAATTTTGCCAGCCACACTCTTATTCCCAGCTGTCCTCAATCTTGGTGTCTTACTGCTCTGTAAAGGCCTTCTTAGAAAACTGTGACATTTTAAAAATGACTGGCATATAAGAAAAAGGTGCATCTAACTTTAACAGGGCTTTTATTCTCTTCCCACACCTCTGTGAATTGTTTTTCATCAGTTTCACACTGTCCAAACAGCAGCTACTCTGGGTCCTCAGAGATGAGTCAGAGTGCTAGAATTCACAGCAAGGTTAGCCTTGAGTCAACAGAGTGATCACCTATCCTACTCTGACTTGTCAGAAGCTCTTCAGCTAATCACATAAAAAGGGATAATTAAAACACTTTCTAGTCTTCACCAGTACTTGATCTCACTGTTCACCTGGGACAGACAGGTCAGCCACAACTGAGCTGACAATGAGGCCATCCAATTTCTAACAAAAGCCAGGAGCCAGATTTATGAATCTTTAAAGCGGGTCAGCATATAATTACTGTTCTGACTCCTTCTGACAGCTCTCCCACAGGGGAGAAACCCCTTTGGGTTGTGGGATGCAGCTAGGGGAGGTGTCCCCCCCAGGAAAAGAGCACTGGGTTCAGGAAGCTTATGATGATTCAAGAATGGCTGGGAATGACTCCAGGGTGTCCGGTTCCTGGCACTGACAGATGTGCCATTCTGTTGACATATCCACCCAGCCCTCATAGTGCAGGTGCCTGAAGCAATCTTTTACCTTCATCCTACCAACCTTAGTAAGTTAAACTGTAACTATGGAGGCAGCAGGAAACTACCTGCCTACCAAAACTGTGGTCATAGGCTTCCAGAGCATCACGTTCTTTCCTAGCTTTGATGGCAAGCAGGGATCTCTCTGGAGTTAATCAGATCTATTGCCAACTCAGTGATCCCTGACACTAGCACCTCAGGCCCCCCCTCCTATCTAGGTGATAAAGATGGCATCCAAGCCAGGCGCGGTGGCTCATGCCTGTAATCCCAGAACTTTGGAAGGCCAAGGTGGGCGGATCACTTGAGGCCAGGAGTTCAAGACCAGCCTGGCCAACATGGTGAAACCCTATCTATACTAAAAATACAAAAATTTAGCTGGGTGTGGTGACATGTGCCTGTAATCCCAACTACTCGGGAGACTGAGACAAGAGAATCGCATGAACCCGGGAGGCGGAGGTTGCAGTGAGCTGAGATGGTGGGTGACAGAGCAAGATTCCTGTTTCAAAAAAAAACAAAAGATGGCACCTGGGCTGAACTGAAAATACTTCCCAATTCCATAGCCCCAGAGGTCTCTTTCTTCTCCTCTACTTATTCACAAATAAAAGGGTGCTAATTAACTATAAACACTACATGGCTTGTGTATTTTGAGTGTAAAAATATTTTATCTTTTTTATCAACCAGAAAAGAGAGTCACTAGAGACCTAGCAAACACTGGAGCTCGTCAAAAAGATGCCACAGTCAATGATCAGATTACATAAGAGCTGTGTGTCTTATTTAAACTCTGCCTCGTTCACAACTTGATACTACTGGTCATCAACTCAATGCAAGCTTTCCCTCGACACAACCTCCAGCCCAACAGGAGGATCCAGAGAAAGCCCAGGTTCACCTACCATGAAACACCTTTTAGTAATGTGGCACCTGGACTTGAATTCCAGCTCTGCCTCTCACTGGTTGTGTGATACTGGGCGGTGAGAGGCAGAGTTTTTGTTTCCTTATCTAAAAATGAGATGATACAGGTAAAGTACTTGGCAGGATGCCTAGCCCATAGAAACAGCAAAAAATAACTGATATACCCCTGATCTCATCACTTTGTCAGGTATATACTTCAGAACCTCAAGCATGCCTGCCTTTATAAATAAATAAATTACATATTCTCAAGCCAAATATAAATGTTTAGGATTATCTCTGCATTTAAGACTCACCTTTATCAAAGATGTATGACAAATGGTCACTCATATTTATGATAGATGTCCTCCATTTAACCAATTCTTTTCAAAGTCATTTGTATAATTATTTCATCCCTACTCCTCAAAAATCACGCCTCGACCAACTGAACCTATCTCCCATTGTCCATCACCCAACCTCGCAACCACAGGTCCCTCACTCACTCGGCCCTGGCACTTCAACTGTTCTCCAAGTCCTTGCTGTCTGTCCATCTTTCCAAATCTCACCCATCCTCTGAAAAGCCTTTTCCTTCAACTCCATCTCCACTTCATCTCTGCTTCTCTCTTAATGCACCCTTCCAGCCATTACATACAATATAGGCTGGGAGCAGTGGCTTGCATCTATAATCTCAGCACTTTGGCAGGCCAAGGTAAGAGGATCACTTGAGCCCAAGAGTTCAGGATCAGCCTGGGCAACACAGGGAGACCCCATCTCTACAAAAAAATTAAAAAATTAGTTGACTATAGTGACGTGAGCCTGTAGTCCCAGCTACTTGGGAGGCTGAGAGGGGAGGATCACTTGAGACCAGGAAGTCAGGGCTGCAGTAAGCTGTGATTGTGCCACTGCACTCCAGTCTGGGTGGCAGAGTGAGACTCTATCTCAAAAAACCACACACATGCACACACACCAAAAAACAAATTATACATTTTGACTGTATTATTCTCTATTGACCAAATTCATATTCATTTTGAATGAATTGCTCTCTAATTGCTTTGTGCATGTTTCATTTCCCCTACTGTACTGTAGGTTTCTAGTGGGTAGGGATCCTTTTAGTCCTCAAGTCTCCTAATGTACCACGTACACTGCTCTAAACAGTGCACAGACGTATGAATACTTATCGATGACTACCTACACCCTATTCTATTCCTAAGGAGCCCTGAGAGCTAGAGTAGAGCTGACTCAGCTTTAGCTAGAAATGGCTTAAGAGAATCTGCTCAATGCTTCATATAAATGCTAAGATTCTGCTTAGATTAAGGAAAGAGGAGACCCCAATTTCTCTTTGGATCTAAGTTTTACATTTTCAATGCATTACAGTCTTTTTGGATATTACTTCTAATGGGAAGCTTTTCTCTGCAGTTCTTGCAAATGCTACATCTAAATGATCCTACAGAGTCCATGAAAAAAATTAGGTAACATTTTAATACCATGAGTTCATCAACTCCAAGAAATAAGTCAATAACCTCATCATAGTCCAGCCCTTCCAAAAGAAGCAACACCCTGGTAGGACTTTAATTAAAACTGCACAAAACACCAGCCCATCATTCCCAACTGTCTGTGATGACTTCTCGGAACCGTCAAAGAGGTGGTTAAAAAGCATCAGTCCCTAAAGGAGAGGAAAACAATTAGTGGGCTCTCAATTCAGGAAGATAAGTGCAATGCCCTGGCCAGGAACAGCAGCCCTCTCCTAAAACTGCAGTGATGGCCGAGCCAGAAAGCTCACAGTTGGGTGAGGCAGCTTCCATTAGAGAAAGCACAGGGGCAACTGGTTTGTTTTGCTTCCGTCAACGTTCATCTTCCCATTAAACTCAACAGACTCAAGTTCCCATTCTAACAAAGGATACTTAGCCCAGGGCTGACACATTTACCACCCAGAACAGTTATATACTCTGGAGGGTTAAACTTAAGGAAAAATACTAGAGAAATAGGAGCTTAGAAGAAAATATTTTATTTATTAGTGTTAAGATGTGAAGCATCTTTCCTCAAATACAGGCAATTTACTCTCTTGCCAATTTATTTCTCTTATATCCTGTACAATTAACAATAATCCACAAAATCCTTTGTAATGACCATCCAATCAACCAATAAATTAATCCTTCATTATGCTATTACTACTGAATGAAGTCTTTCCTACTAGACCATGTGTAGAAAGAGGATTCACATCACCAGGTTTCTTAATTCACCTCTTGATCTAGACCACATTTAAACTACTGGTCAGGTTGGGCATGGTGCTTCACGCCTGTAGTCCCAGCACTTTGGGAGGCTAAGCGGGCAGATCATGAGGTGGGGAGTTTGAGACCAGCCTGGCCAACATGGTGAAACGCTGTCTCTACTAAAAATACAAAAAAAATAGCTGGGCGTGGTGGCACGCGCCTGTAATCCCAGTTACTTGGGAGCCTGAGGCAGGAGAACTGCTTGAACCCAGGAGGCAGAGGTTGCAGTGAGCTGAGATCGTGCCACTGCACTCCAGCCTGGGCAACAGAGCAAGATTCCATCTTGGAAAAAATTAAAAATAAAAAAACAATAAACTACTGGTCAGAAAAATATCATTCTTACAACATAGTCACTTGCCCCTCAAATAAACATGAACTTTATTTTTAAAATTTAGGGTGAATGCCAACATGAATCGAAGCCAGGACAGACATAACAGTTTATGTGGTAATATGGTAGGATACTGGGCTTAATGTGCAGCATTATTATTCAAAGAATGCCCAGGAATGCTCACAGGACTCCACCATATGAACCACCTACAACAATGAACTCCCAGCATCACAGCTTTATTCAGCCAACCAAAACCAACGACTGGGAACCATCATCACCTTAGCAGACAAACAGTGAAGACACTGTTTCATCAACTGGCATAGAGAAAAACAGATCAAGAAATCAAACACCTAGAAGAGTACCTCACAACAATCAATATTTAAAATCACAGTTAACAAACAATTCTCTCACTTATTCGCCACATTTGAAAAGTCAAAGTATCACTGGGGCATCTCTCGGTTGTGGATAAGGAAGTCGATGGGCCATAAAAGACTGAAAAGACATCAACAAGAAGACATGCAAACTGAGTAAATAAAGCCCAACAACAATATTTAGAATAAATAATTGAGCAACCTTCTTTTTCTTTAAATACTAAAGGTAAAGAACTTTACTCTTTCAACACCCAAACCATAGCAGAAAGGCAGGAGTAAATTATAAATCTGGATGAAGCAACATCCACAGGACATGAAGATGGGGGGTGGGGGAAAGGGGACAAAGGAGTAGGCTTTTGCATTGTTGCTGTTGGCTAAGCAGTCTTAAAGAACCTTCTCCAGGGAGCAGCAGTCTAGGATTCTAGGTTTGCCATGAAGGGGTATCACAAGTCCCAAGGCCCTCCCACCTACCCCTTCTCTTCTCCAAGGGCACCTACCTTACTGTAAGTCACTACTGATAAGTTGTTTGCGTGACTGCTGGGAGACAGATTTACAGAGTTCTGTGACAGTCTATCCTGGTCTTGCTCAGTTTGGTCAGGAGCAGGAGCCCATGTGTCAGGAGCAGGAGCCCATGTGTTTTTGCTGATCGAGTCGAACTCAGAACCCCCAGGGTCTTTTAAGTTGTTTTCATCTGATTGTCGGTTCTTTGGGGAGAGGCAAATGGGTTGAAGTTTCCTTCTACCTTGCGATGTGGCTGTGTGTTGAACTCCGTTTCAAAAGATGACAGTTGCTGCGTTACTCCTAAAAGTCCACCCACCTCCACACTGAGAATCACCCAGATGACATCTGAAACAAAAAGGTAACTCATATCAATGCCAGGCTTACCCTTAAGGCCCAAGACAGCTACCACCAAAAACCCCAAACATTATCCAAACCATAGAATGAAACATTCTTCTATATGCTAGTTTTAAAAACTTGCTGACAAAGTTGCCCAATACATTTGCACTGCATGCACAGCAACATTTTTGGCAATGTCAAATTCAAATTCTAGTATAAATTCAGCAGAGGTCTGTGGTGAGATCCATGAAACTCTATTTATAAAAAGCTTACCAGCTGATTCCAATGCACAGTCATCTTTGGAAATCATTATTTCAGAGAACAACGATCAATAGATAGAAATCTAAAAGTTACTGTTCCTAGAATTAACAACTCTTTGTGGTTTTTCGCTTTATTTTGCATGTATTTAACTCAGAAAATTGAGGGCAGGCATAGTTCTGGAGTTTTAAAATGCTAACAATTATGAGAACTGCAACTTTATCAACCTTCTTCCCTTTGGGGGCGATTTAGAATGACCATATGCTGCCCAAACTAGGACAAATGAGAGTGAAAGAGGGACCTACTAATAATTACACCAGGACCAGCACTAATCTAGACAAAATGGAAGATATTATCACCCTGGCTATTTTTCTCAATCTATTTGACCAAAAGACACCAAGAATTTGGTATGCCTCAGACTTTCTAAAATACCCAATTTAACACCTGCTTTGCTTTTCTGTCATAGTCATGCATTGCTTAACAAAGATATGTTCTGAGAAATGTATCATTAGGCAATTTCATCACTGAGTGAACACAGAGTATACAAACCTAGATGGTATAGCCTACTACACACCTAGGCTATATGGTATAGCCTATTGCTCCTAGGCTACAAATCTGTACAGTATGCTATTGTACTGTTACTGTACTGAATACTATAGGCAACTGTAATGCAATAGTAAGTATATGTGTATCTGAACATATCTAAGGCCAGGTGCAGTTTTTCACACCTGTAATTCTAGGCACTCTGAGAGGTCTAGGCAGGAGGATCACTTGAGCCCAGAGTTTGAGATCGGTGTAGGCAACACAGGGAGACCCGTTTCTATGAAAAATTTAAAAATTAGCTGGCCATGGTGGTGCTTGCCTGTAGTCCCAGCTACTTGGGGTACAAAGGTGGGAGGATCGCTTAAGCCCAGGAGGTACAGGCTGCAGTGAGCCGTGATTGCACCAATACACTCCAACCCAGGCAACAGAGCAACACCCTGTCTTAAGAAAAAACAAATAATGGTCAGGGGCAGTGGCTCACGCCTGCAATCCCAACACTCTGGGAGGCTGAGGAAGGCAGATCACTTGAGGTCAGGAGTTCGAGACCACCCTGACCAACATGGTGAAACCCTGTCTCTACTGAATATACAAAAATTAGCTGGGCATGGTGGCAGGGGCCTGTAATCCCAGCTACTCAGGAGAATTGCTTGAGCCTGGGAGGCAGAGCCAAGATTGTGCCACTGCCCTCCAGTCTAGATGACAGAGTGAGACTCTGTCTCAAAAAAAATAAAAATAAAAAAATAAAAAAAGCTATCTAAACACAGAATTGTAAAGATATGATACAAAAAAGATAAAAAATGATATACCTGTCTAGGGAACTTACTACAAATGGAGCTTTCAAGCCTAGAAGTCGATCTGGGTGAGTCAGTGAGTTAATGTGGCAGTGTAAGACATTACTCAACACTAATGTAGACTTCATAAACACTCTACAGTTAGGCTACACCAAATTCACTAAAAAATAAACTACAATTTATGGAAGCTACAATGTCACTAGGTAGCGGGAATTTTTCAGCTCCATTATAATTTTATGAGACTACCATCATTGACTGAAACGTCATTAAGCAGTACATGACTATATAGGGAATGCCCTACCATCTATCCACACTTAAACCATAAATGTATTTTTAAAAAGATGCACCACAGGACATTTGGTCATAGTTCAGTTCTCGATTTGCTCAACTGCCAAAGCTAAGGGTTCAAATAAGAAAGTAGTGGTTCCTTTGATGTTCAGCACCTCACTCCAGAGAACAGTGACAAGTACATTCCTGCTGGAAGGTTTTCAAAAAGCAAAACACAGAAAGGCCAAGAAGCTTTTAACTGTGTGAACCCTACTAAAAACAAATATGAAAAATTGTGTAGGCTCCTAAATAACTGTTGAAAGGTTGATAGAAAAAGGCAAATACATTCCATCAGTTAGCTATCTAGAAACATAGATAATATACAAGCCCAGAACAAACGCTAAAAACAAGTAGTAAGGGAAACTAAGGAAAACTCTCTTAGACTGTGTTTATTCTAAATTTTTAATTTGGGCTGTATATGAAAAGAAGGGAGCCTAACTGGGCACGGTGGCTCATGCCTGTAATCCCAACACTTCAGGAGGCCAAGGTGGGTGGATCACTTGAGGTCAGGAGTTCGAGACCAGCCTGGCCAACATGGCGACACTCTGTCTCTACTAAAAATACAAATATTAGCTGGGTGTGGTGGTGCACGCCTGCAGTCCCGGCTACTCAGGACGCTGAGATGGGAGAATTGCTTGAACCCTGGGAAGTGGTGGTTGTAATGAGCTGAGATCATTCCCCTGCACTCCAGCCTGGATGACGGGGTGAGAGCCTATCTTTAAAACAAAGAAGAAGAAGAAGGGAATCTTAAGAGTATCACACAGCCATAAAAACTTAAACTTAGTGGTTTGGGAGCTGTATTAAGAACTGGTTGTATCCAAACAGCTGAGTCAGACCCTAGTAAGTGGAGATGCAGTGACATCTGCTGTTCACTCCTGGAATTAGCAACTTCTTTCTCTTCTGAGAATAGGAAATTAAAGCCACCAGCAGCACTAGCATGACTCACAGGAATGGGCATTCATTCCAGATACACTTATCATTAAAGAAAATATAAATCCTCATGAAAACTAGCATCATAAAAGTTAAACCTCTTGATTTAACACTGCACATGTTGTGTGCCACTTCCCTTGAAAATCTGGGACAGTGCCAGGAATGGTGAGTCAGAGGATCTGTGTTCAATGCTTGCTCAACCTCATAAATCAATCCAATGAAGTGGGTCAATCCAATAGGAGGCAGCCTGAGGGAGATTCACTCCATGCTCTCCTATCCTAGCTTTCTAACAAGCATTCCTTCTCTTTACTATTTGTTTTTCCCAAACAGATATGCCCTGACTTACAATACAGGCTGAGTATTCCTAATTCGGAAATCTAAAATTTTTTGACCACCAATCTGACATTCAAAAGAAAAGCTCATTGAATCATTTCAGATTTTGGATTTCTGGATTATGGATGATGAACTGGTATAATGCAAATATTCAAAAATCCAAAATAATCTAAAATCTGAAACACTTCTGGTCCCAGGCATTTCAGATAAGGGATACTCAACCTGTACATGTACTCCTACTTCTTGTCTACCACCCAACTGTTTTAAAAATAAATTCTTTTGTAAGTACATGATAGATTTGGCACACTCAGCTACTCAGCTACAGGTCATATGCTTCATTCTCTTAGCTCAGGAAACTGACCTGTCATCACCCCTTTCCCCCGTTTGGGAACAAAAGCATCTTTTAGGCTGGGTGCAGTGGCCAGCACCTGTAATTCTAGCACTTTGGGTGGTTGAGGCAGGAGGATCACTTGAGCCCAGGAGCTCAAGACCATTCTGGACAACATAGTGAGACCTTGTTTCCCTCCCTCCTTCGATTCCCTCCCTCCCTCTTTCTTTATGTCTTTTTTTTTTTTCTTTTTTTTGAGACGGAGTTTTGCTCTTGTTGCCCAGGCTGGAGTGCAATGGCACGACATTGGCTCACCGCAACCTCCACCTCCCGGGTTCAAGCAATTCTCCTGCCTCAGCCTCCTGAGTAGCTGGGATTACAGATATGCGCCACTACGCTTGGCTCATTATGTATTTTTAGTTCAGATGGGGTTTCTCCATGTTGGTCAGGCTCGTTTCGAACTCCCAAACTCACTCAGGTGATGTGCCTGCCTCAGCCTCCCAAACTGCTGGGCTTGTACAGGTGTGAGCCACCATGCCCGGCCAATGTCTTTTTTTTAATTAAATTTTTAGTAGAGATAAGGTCTCACTATGTTGCCCAGGCTGGTCTCAAACTCCTGGGCTCAAGGAATCCTCCTGTGTCAGCCTCTTAAAGTATTGGGATTACAGGCATAAAGCACTGCCCTGGCCAAAAATGTCTTTAGTATGACTCACCAGATCTTATTATACTTAAGCCACCTCCCCCTCTCTTTGGCTATTGCTTGGTTCTGCACACAGATTCTACATAGTAGCTATAAAAGGAAGGTCATTTGAGAAGCCATTGATTTATAAACACCAACAATAAATACCCTCCTAAGTTACTGCTGCAATGCGTCATCATGAACAGCAAAATATACCTTCTACATGGTACAGTCTCAGCCATCTTGCACCACTTCTAGACCTTATATTCCAGAATGTGTTCACCCCGTCTACTGTATTTTTTTTTTTTTTTTTTTTTTTTTTTGAGACAGAGTCTTGTTCTGTTGCCAGGCGCCAGGTTGGAATGCAGTGGCACAATCTCGGCTCACTGCAATCTCCGCCTCCTGGGTTCAAGCAATTCTCCTGCCTCAGCCTCCCAAGTAGCTAGGACTACAGGCGTGAGCCACCACGCCCAGCTATTTTTTTGTATTTTTTAGTAGAGACAGGGTTTCACCATGTTGGCCAGGATGGTCTCAATCTCTTGACCTTGTGATCCGCCCGCCTTGGCCTTCCAAAGTGCTGAGATTACAGGCATGAGCCACTGCGCCCAGCCTACTATATTATTTTTAATCAAACAAACGAAAAAGTAAAGAAACGGTAAAGATGGCCCAATAAGCTTGTTTCATAGCCAATGACCACTCCCAATGCTTACCAGAATGCCTTGATTCCTGAGATAAGAACTAGCACTAGCTAGATATTTTACCATCTGTGATAACAAAACCACAAGTGGAAGAGATCATCCAATGAAACTGCTTCATTTTCTAGATTTAAAAAATCTGAAGTCTAGAGGTAAAAGTGATGGGCTTAAGGTCATAATTCAAGTTAGAGCAGACTGAGAACACCCAGCTTTTAGTATAGGTTTAAAACTCACACCTACTTCTCCCTAACAGGAACATGGGAACCCAAGTACCCAGGGAGCTAAAGCTTTGGTTAAGTGAGTCCCATTTCCCAGGCCATCTCTACCCACAGACACATTATCTTTGGCACCAATAATCACATGGTGCTCAGCCTGGGCAACAAGAGCAAAATTCTGTCTCATATGATCTTTGGCACCAATAATAAGAATGGACCACAAAATGTCCCAGAGAAGTAGCCAAGGAGGTAGAACCACGTGCCATGGGAACACAATAAGAACTTAGTAAGCAAACGGAGACCCTGATTTTAAAATGTCTGGCCTTAAGGAGATTTTCTTTTAAACCAGGCACAACAGTTCACATCTGTAATCCAGCACTTTGGGAAGCCAAGGTGAGCAAATCGGTTGAGCTCAGGATTTCGAGACCAGCCTATGGCAACATCAGCCTAGGCAACAAGGTGAAACACTGTTTCCACAAAAAATACAAAAACTAGCCAGGTGTGGTACAACATGCCTGTAGACCAAGCTACTTGGGAGGCTGAGGTGGGAGGATAGCTTGAACTTGGGAGGTCAAGGTTGCAGTGCACCATGACTGCACCATTGCACTTCAGCCTGGGCAACAGAGTGAGATCCTGTCTCAAAAAATAATAATAATAGGCCGGGCGCGGTGGCTCACGCCTGTAATCCAAGCACTTTGGAGGCCAAGGCGGGCGGATCACCTGAGGTCGGGAGTTCAAGACCAGCCTGACCAACATGGTGAAACCCCGTCTTAAAAAAAAAAAAAAAAAAAAAATTTTTTTAAAAAAATAAAAAAAAAATAAAAAATAATAATAATAATAATAATAATAAAAATAAAAAGCACCAGAGCCAGAACATAGAGCTAGAAGGTACTATCAATGTTATCTCATTCAACTTGTCCATTTTACAGATGACAAAACCTCATTAAATAAGTATAAACTTCCTTTAGTAGAAATATACAATAAATTACTAAAGAGAGAAAATAGCTTTCCTATTTCTTAGTCTTGGACTGTAAGTGTAAAAGAGGCCAGGCGCAGTGGCTCACGCCTGTAATGCCAGCACTTTAGGAGGCCAAAGCAGGCGGATCACTTTAGGTCAGGAGTTCCAGACCAGCCTGGGCAACATGGCAAACCCATCCTTACTAAAAATACAAAAATTTGTCACACGTGGTGGTGTGTACCTGTAGTCCCAGGTACCCGGGAGGCTGAGGCATGAGAATCACTTGAACCTAGGAGGTGGAGGCTGCAGTGAGCCAAGACTGAGTCATTGCACTCTGGCCTGGGTGACACAGTGAGACCCTGTCTCAAAAACAAAAAAAACAAAAAAAACCCAAAACCAAACAAATTTTAAAAATAAGTGTAAGAGAATAAAAGGAAAATGTTTAACTTAGAGCCCACATTCATAATCTTAATGATTCATGCTAACATACAAAGACATCACAGATTATGGTCAGATTGTTAAAAAATGTCTGCATACATGTAAAAGCTAGTATCATAGGTCAAATCACATCATAATCAGCATGTACACATCCACAATTTGTCAAGTAAAATAAAATTGTAAACATCAGTGCAATATTTCCAACTGGTAAATTTGTTTCTGATGGGATAGGTTAACAATTCTGAAACTGCTGTCCGTGTATACTGGGATTGAACAAATAAGTAAATGGATGTTAGATAATGGGAACTCTGCATCCCTACCCATTCCTCACTTCCTACCACCTCTTACCTCAAATGTGCATTAGAAACATGTTCCTTAGTATTTAGTATTATTCCCAGGAATCTCATTTTAAAATGCAAATGCCCCTCAAAAAACATATTAAGCGGGCTGGACGCGGTGGCTCATGCCTGTAATCCCAGCACTTTGGGAGGCCGAGGTGGGCGGATCACTTGAGGTCAGGAGTTCAAGACCAGCCTGACCAACATGGTAAAACCCCATCTCTACTAAAAATACAAAAAATTAGCCATGCATGGTGGCACAGGCCTGTAATCCCAGCTACTCGGGAGGCTGAGGCAGGAGAATCACTTGAACCCAGGAGGTGGAGGTTGCTGCAGTGAGCTGAGATCATGCCACTGCACTCCAGCCTGTGCTACAAGAGGAGACTCCAACTCAAAAACAAATTTTTTTTAATTTAAAAAAATTTTTAAATTTTTTAAAAAATAAAAAAAACGTATTAAGCTACCTTAAATCTAATCATCAGAGCAACAAATCAGATCAACCGACGGGCACAAGTTCACACAGGGGCAAAGAGAAGCCTAAGAAAAGCCACTGAAAGGAGAGCTGCCGGGGAAACAACAAAGAAACTATTCCTATTTCACAGTTTTTCCACATCATGCCCTATTTCAAAAATATGAGATTTTCCCTTAAACATGGGGAGGGAGGGAGTATAGCAATCATTTAATCACTTATTTATTTCCCTAAAATCTTAGGAAACAAGGATCCCTGCTTCCCAAATCCAGGAAATCAGTGCCATGAAATTAAGAGTAAAAACCTGTCTAGGACTGAAAAATGAAAATCAGTTCAGAATAAAAAAGGAAAAAGCAACTCTCCCATAATTGGACTGGGAGGACAGACACAGATAAAGACAAAGTTAACAGAGAATATTATTTCTCCCAAGGTCGTACGGCAGCAATAAAATGTTCTAATGACCCTCTCTGTGTGTCTACTGCTTTAGTACTAATAATGCTTTCAGACCTGGTTTGCTAAAGTCATCTATTACTGAAGATACCCAACTGCTAAACTGCCCTTGCTTCATGTCAACACCTAAACCCTAATTGTTCTGTTTCACCTAATCCTGCCTCAGAAACAGCAGCCAATCCAGAATGATCCCCGTCCCTCCAAGCATCCCTTAAAGCTTCCTCAGAATCCTTTAGCTAGAACTCAAGCCTACAAAAAAGATGCTTCCCTCCTCCTTCCTGTTCCATGGCATTCCACAGTTCCTCTGAAGTGCCTTTACTCACTGCATCACATCAATAATCTGATTTTGTTAGACTACAGGCTTGTTCCTGGTGATCTGATATATATTACATTCATCTAAATAAGTTTTGACTTAGGAATAAAAATGCTTCATGTATTCAAAAAATAAAATTAGGTCGGGGGGGGGGGGGACACAGTAAAAATGGAGTTAAGTAAATTCCCTAGGATGGTGACTGACACAAGGTAGGTGCTCAATAAGGAGCAAGTTATTAATGTGAAAGTACTTAGCACCATAAGTAGCATTAAAAAACTGTTTACTGTGTTGCCCTGCTGGAAGAGTCACTGTTGTGGGTAACCCCCATACAGGCACTGAGGAATGAGAGCTAAGCAGAACCCTGGCACAGATAGGGCCTGAAGAATATCTCACTTTATAGTGTTACTACTCAGCTATTTCCTCTTATATAATCCTTTACATAATCATATATTAGTTTATAGAATTAGGGCTTGAAGAATCCCTTTATATAATCCTCTATATATAATCACGTAATAGCTGATAGTATGAGTGCCTAAATAATATTTCCCTACATTTATGCCTATAATTATAGCTGAGTTCATAATCGGAGGAATGCCTAGAGTGGACACAGTGCAGAGCATGAATTAAGGAATAAGCAGTCTATAATCAGAGGAATGCCTAGAGCAGACACAGTGCAGAGCATGATTTAAGGGAAAAACAGTTATACCAGGACAAGAATCCATGGCCCAGGCGGCAGCGTTCAGTATGGTAAAGATACCCGCTGTATGGCAGGCTTGGGGCGAGAGCCACTCCTCCTGATAAAGGAGTTGTAGGACCTTGCTCCAGTTCTTGCGGAAGGCTGCCCTCAGAACGGCAACCCACCTTGGTGACTGTGAACTTTATCAGCTCTTGCTACTGTGCTGCTTGAAAAGCATCTTCCCATAGAACCCATTGGAAGCTGCCAGAAGGTGGCGGTAACCTTGACAGCTCTGTCACTGCTGTGTGACTTAAAGCATCCTCCTATAAATCTTCTTAGAAGTAGTTTACCCATAGATAGAAGTATTGCACACTGCACCCTCTTCACTGTGCACGGCCCACCTTCAAGCCTCGGTGACCTAATGGGGGTGGACCCCTTACTGCACACGGCCCTTGCCTTCATGGGAACGGGCCTCTTGCTGTGCACTGTCCACCTCCTGGCCTAGGTGACCTAATGGGGGTGGACCCCATGTTTTATTGCTCACGACCCTATCACTATCCTTAAAAATGATTTCACTCACTGCCCTGCCCCCTAACCTATACACAATAAATACTCATGCTTCTGGACATTCGGGGCCTCGCCTGACTCCGCTTATAGGTGGCGTGGCCCCCCGAGCCCAGCTGCGTTTTCTTTGTACTTCTGTGTCCTGTCTCTTTATTTCTCAGATCCTGCGCCTCAGTACAGCATAAGGCTCACCCCACGACCCTGTGGGGCCTTCAGCCCTACAACTGTTAAGGGTAATGTCTGAAGATCAGGTACGTCTAACTTAACCTGGAGAACTATAACAATGACAGTAAATTGAAGGCAGACAAGACCTCATTACTGAGATGTGTTAACATTTAATATTGCTAATTTAAATATAAATTATTGCAGAGCACAGCGGTGCATGCCTGTAGTCTCCAGCCTCTCAGGAGGCTAAGGTGGAAGGATCACTTGAGCCCAGGAGTTTGAAACCAGCTTGGGCAAAATAGCCACACCTCTGTCTCTACACAAAACTTAAAAAATTAGCTGGGCATCATGGCACATGCCTGTAGTCCCAGCTACTCAGGAGGCTGAGGTAACAGGACTCCTTGAGCCCGAAAGTTTGAGGCTACAGCAAGCCATGACTGTGCCACTGCACTCCAGCCTGGATGACAAAGGGAGACCCTGTCTCAAATATAATATAAATTTAAAAATAATGATAAATTATGTTGATAACATCTGCCTTTGATCAGACGACACTAACTTGTTAATGTATACCACCTCCGGTAGGGAAGATATACACAACAAAACAGTAACTGTTTTAAAATCCATAACACTACTTTATAGGAGTCTGCTCTGCAGACCAACCACCTACATCAAGATCATGTGGTTTGTGTGTTAAAAATACAGATTCCTTAGCCCCTATCTGCAATGAACTAAAACAGGTTTCATATATAAAATCTAAGAGTTTATAATGACATCTACAAAAAGGGGGAAATCAAACCAAATCCTTAATTCTTCTTCATTCATTAGTTTCATTGCAAGCAACAAAAGTATCACCTTCTTACTCTAACAACTGAAAATGAAAGGTAAAGAATTAAGCATTTAGCCAGCCTTTCTGGAAGAAATTAAATTTCAAGATAGGCCACTGTTGATGAAGAAAAGGATTCCCCCGCCTTTCAAAAGATTTCCAGCTAATAAAAGTAGAAGGAATCACTACTTAGTAACTTCTAATTAAATGATTTAGGCAATCATCACAAGTGGATGAAACCATTATGCAAAATATTGATTAGATGGGTAGGACCTCTGCAATGGATGGATCAGGCTATTACCACCTGAATCCTTTGAATAATCAATCTTAGTGTCACTAAGAGCTAAATATTTTGAACGGTGAAAATAATTTTCAAAAAGAAGACTAACTTGTTCCTGATGTCAAAACTTATCACAAAGTGGCCTGGTGTGGTGACTCCTGCCTGTAACCCCAGCACTTTGGGAGGCAGAGGCAGGCAGATCACTTGAGGTCAGGAGTCCGTGACCAGACTGGCCAACAACTGGAAACCCTATCTCTACAAAAAGTACAAAAATCAGCCAGGCATGGTGATGCACCCCTGTGGTCCCAGCTACTCAGGAGGATGAGGCAGGAGAATCCCCTGAACCCAGGGGGGTGGAGGCTGCAGTGAGCCAAGACTGTGTCCAGCCAGCCTGGGTGACAGAGCGAGACTCCATCTAAAAAAAAAAAGTTATCTCAAAGCTACAGTAATCAATACTACAGCAATCAAAATAGTGTTCTATTGGCAGAAAGACAGATATATAGACCAATGGAACAGAAGAAAGTGTCCAGAAACAAATCTTGTGTGTACGGTCGAATGATTTTAACAAGGGTGCCAAAACAATTCAATGGTGACAGTCTTTTCAAAAAATGATACTGAGAAAACTGCATATCCACATGCAAAAGAATGAAGTTGGACCCTTATCTTACATCATATACAAAAATTAACTCAAAATGGATCAAAGACCTAAACATAAGAGCTAACACTATAAAACTCTTAGAAAAGAGCACTGGGGGAAAGTTTTATCACACTGGATTTGGCAATGGTTTCTCGGATATGACACCAAAAGCAAATAAAATTAATTGGACATGAAAGTTAAAAACTTCTGTGCATCAAATGACACAATTAACAGAGTGAAAAGGCTACCTATGGAATGAAAGAAAATATGTACAGATCATATATGTCATAAGGGGCTAATATCTCAAATATATAAAGAACTCCAGCCGGGTGCGGTGGCTCACGCCTGTAATCCCAGCACTTTGGGAGGCTGAGGCAGGCAGATCAACTGAGGTCAGGAGTTCTAGACCAGCCTGACCAACATGGAGAAACCCTGTCTCTACTTAAAATACAAAATTAGCCAAGTGTGGTGGCTCATGCCTGTAATCCCAGCTACTCGAAAGGCTGAGGCAGGAGAATCGCCTGAACCCAAGAGGCAGAGGTTGCAGTGAGTCAAGATCGCACCATTGTACTCCAGCCTGAGCAACAAGAGTGAAACTCTGTCTCAAAAATAAAAATAAAAAACTCCTACAACTCAACAAACAGAAAACACAACCTGATTTTAAAATGGGCAAAGGACCTGAATAGACATTTCTATAAAAATACAAATGGCCAATTAGCACTTAACAAGATACTCAACATTACTAATCACTGGGCAATTTCAAATCAAACCACAATGAAATACCACCTCACACCTATTAGGATGGCTACTATATAAAAAAAAATCTTTAGTTGCTCTTGGTGAAAGCTTTTGCTTCTTAGAGATACCAGAAAATACCAAATGTTGGTGAAGACATGGAGAAATTAGAACCCTTGTGTGCTGTTGGGAAGGTAAAAGGTGCAGCTGCTATGGAAAACAATACGATTCCACAAAAAAACACAGAATTGACAAATGATCCAGCAACTCTACTTCTAGGTATATACTCTCAAGATCTGAAAGCAGGTCTCAAACAGATGTTTGTATACCCATTTTGATTCACAGCAGCATCACTCACAACAGCCAAAAGGTGGAAGTAACCCAAGTGCCCACTTTCAAATGAACAAAACGTAGTGCATACATACGACAAAATATTATTCAGCCTTTAAAAGAAAGGAAATTCTGACACATGCTATAATATGGATGAACTTTGATAATGTTAAGTGAATAAAGTAGTCCTAAGTGGACAGATACTATATAATTCCACCTACATGAGGTACCTAAGGCAGTTAAAATCAGAGACAGTAGAATGGTGGTTTCCAATGGCTGGGGTGAGGCAGAATGGAGAATTATTAATGGGTACAGAGTTTCAGTTCTGCAAGATGAAAAAAGTTCTAGAGGTAAACAGCGGTGACGCTTGTGAATATACTTATTGCCAGTGAACTGTACACTTAAAAATGGTTATGATAAATTTGGTGTTATTTTATCACAATTAAAACAAAAACATCAGAGGCCCAGTGATTCTGTTATTTGCTGAAGGCCAATCAGTAATTTATTATGTGGCAGAATTACCACTAGAAGTCAGATCTTTTTTACTCCTGGTCTAATGCTTACTGATGACACCTTGCAACACTACCACCCCACCTGTGGTCAGTTTTAAGCATTCCACTAATCAGAAAATAAGTAATACTCATGAAGAAAACATTTCCTGGCAGAAAAGATGGAAATATTACCTTAATAATTTAAACTTCTATAGCTTACTAAAAAAGCATTATCTCAGTGGGTGACAGCACTACTGCAAAAAACGTAACGTAGCATGAAACTACAATTAAGAACTTAAATTACTAATTTAAATTTCAAAGTATAATTGTGTTTAAGTATATGCAGGAAATCAAAATGATAGCTACAGTCCATTAAGAGGCAAATCTATACAGCTGGTATAAAATCATTTTGGCATTAATGTTAAAAAGCACTTAAATACAGCCAGGCGCGATGGGTCACACCTGTAATCCCAGCACTTTGAGAGGCCAAGGCAGGCGGATCACGAGATCAGGAGATCAAGACCATCCTGGCCAACATGGTCAAATCCCATCTCTACTAAAAATACAAAACTTAGCTGGGCAAGGTGGCACATGCCTGTAATCCCAGCCACTCAGGAGGCTGAAGCAGGAGAATCACCTGAATCAGGGAATTGCAGGTTGCAGTGAGCCGAGGATGCGCCACTGCACTCCAGCCTGGCACAGAGCGGGACTCCGTCTCAAAAAAAAAAAAAAGAAAAGCACTTAAATATAACATTGGATAAAAAGGCTTAACATTTAAATATTGTCCATTTTATATGCAAATAGGAAGACAAATGGCTGGTATTCCTACTCCTTCAACGCTCCTTTTTTTTTTTTTTTGAGACAAAGTCCCTCTCTGTCGCCCAGGCTGGAGTGCAGTGTCACGATCTTGGCTCACTGCAACCTCTGCCTCCTGGGTTCAAGTGATTCTCATGCCTCAGCCTCCCGAGTAGCTGGGAGTACAGATGCCTGCCACCACGCTCAGCTAACTTGTATTTTTAGCAGAGATGGGGTTTCGCCATGTTGGCCAGTCTGGTCTTGAACTCCTGACCTCAAGTAATCCACCCACCTTGGCCTCCCAAAGTGCTGGTATTACAGGTGTGAGCCACTGTGCCTGGCCTCCTTCACCACTTCTGGTGAATTTATCAACCAGTATAATCGGGACATACTTGGTGCATCTTGATATCTGTGCGGTTTTCATCAAAAGGCAAAATTTAGAATAAGATATTCAAGAAGTACTTCCAAGTAAGTATTTATTAATTCCATAACCAGAAAATCAAATTCTGGATTACCAACTAATTAATTTACCTAATTCACACTTTTTTTTTTTTTTTTGAGATGAAGTATCGCTCTTCTTGCCCAGGCTGGAGTGCAATGGCGTGATTATCGGCTCACTAAAACCTCCACCTTCCAGGTTCAAGCAATTCTCCTGTCTCAGCTGGGATTCTCCTTCCAAGTAGCTGGGATTACAAGCATGCGCCACCATGTCTGGCTTATTTTGTATTTTTTTTTAGTAAAGATGGGGTTTGATATGGAATGTTTAGTAGCATCCATGGTCTCTACCCACTAGTTACCAAGTAGCATCCCCCTTTTCTCTGCCGACAACCAAAAATGGTTACGGACATTTAAAAAAATAAAAAAGAGAGAGAAAAAAAGATGAGGTTTCATCATGTTTACCAGGCTGGTCTTGGATTCCTGACCTCAGGTGATTAGCCTGCCATGGCCTCCCAAAGTGCTGGGATTACAGGTGTGAGTCACCGTGCCCAGCCACCTAATTCAACTTTAAATTCCAACATTTAAAAACAACCACCACCCATTCCTCTGATACATCTTCCAAGGTGACATTTAACTTCTACAAAGCTAATGTGTTTCTTTTGAACAATTAAAAACAAAGTAAGATATAACCCCTCATTGGTCTTTTAAAAGAAATTCAAACTCTATCTTGGATACAATTATGAACAAAAATTGTAAAACATTATTACTGATGGTAACTAGTTATTCTTGGTGAAAGCTTTTGGTTCCTAGAGATGTTAGACAATAATTGTGTTAACTCTGCTCTCTCTTCTCTCCTAAAAGAGGATGGGCTTTGTGTATGGCTTCAGGGAAACTGTTCCCCCATCAACATCAAAAACCTTGCTGGACCAGTGCAAGAACCAGTAGAACAAATAAAATAGTAACCTCTCCCCCTCAACATTCTCTCCAAAGACAACTTCATTAGCTCTTCAGTCATCAAATTAACTGATAGAAGTCAGAGTTGAATATAGCAACAAAGCAGAACTTCCTAAATGTTTCTTCTTTCTCCCTTCTCCCTACTCCCCCCCCACCCTTTTTTCCTATTTCTTCCCACTATTTTTTCATTTCTTTGGTCTTACCCAGTTTTACTAAGCATCCCTTCCTTCTCATCTCCACTACAGGCCCTTCACAGGCCAAAGTATTTTCCTGGTTCAAATGTGAGCACAGAGCTTTGGGGGCATTAATTCAGCACCAGACTGAATAGGCCTATCAACATCTCTCACAGGGGGTAATTAGAACTCTCTCATGGCCATCTGGACATCTCAATCCTATACAAGGCAGTCAACCTCACCACCCACCCACATCTGATGTGCAGAGTATACAGATGTTCTCTTGGTCAGACATGCTGAAGTTGTACACCTTGATCCATGACAGTCAGCTACTCAACTATCTTACAGATGATCAGTGGGTGCTAATCTCCATCAAAGAGTATTATGATTTCCAATCTCCCATTCTTTCCCACAGAATCCCCAAAGTGCACTAGTCATGCTTAACCAGAGTTTTATGCTTTTGCCCACCTTCTTTCAGTTTAGAAATGAAGTACCTTCTCCCTATCACCAAACATGAATCTAATTTAGTTAAAAGACTAAATCTGGTCACGTTCCCATATTTGGGAAAGTCCCTCCAGCCTATCCTACTTTTTCAAAGGTCATTATTTTTTACTGTTCATTATTTTTTGTTATTGAGAAGCATTTTTTAAAAGATTTTTTTTTTTTTTTTTTTTTTTTCTAGGACAGGGTCTCTCTTTCTTGCCCAGGCTGGAGTGCAGTGGTGCTATCACAGCTCACTATAGTCTTGATCTCCTGAGCTCAAACAATCCTCCCACCTTTGCCCACAAAGTAGCCAGGACTACAGGTGCAGGTCACCATGATCAGCTAATTTTTAAAATTTTTTGTAGAGATGGGGGCCTTCCAATATATTGCCCAGGTTGAGTCTCAAACTCAAGTGATTCTCCTGCCTCAGCCTCCCAAAGTGCTGGAATTACAAGCATAAGCCACTGTGCCTGGTCATATATATATATATATTTTTTTATAGCAGTTTTAGGTTCACAGCAAAATCAAGAGGAAGGTACAGATATTTCCTATATATTATCCTCCCCCACATATGCACAACCACCCTATCAACATACTGCACCACAGTGTTATTATTTGTTACAATCGATGAACCAATACTGATATACCATTATCACCAAACATCAATAGTTTACGTTAGGGTTCACTCTGTGTTGTACATTCCATGGGTTTGGACAAACATATAATGACATGTATCTCCCATTATATTAACAGTATTATTCAGAATACTTTCACTGCCCTAAAAATCTGTATCCTGCCTATGCATCTCTCCCCAATTCTGACAATCACTAATCCTTTCGCTGTCTCCATAGTTTTATCTTTTCCAAAATGTCAGAGTTGGAATCCTACAGTATGTAGCCTTTTCAGATCAGCTTCTTTCACTTAGTAATATGCATTTAAGGTTCTTCCATGTGCCTTAATGGATCATTTCTTTTTAGTACAGAGTAATATTCCATTGTCCAGGTGTACCACAGTTTATTTGTCCACTCACCAGCTGAAGGTCTTCTTCACTGCATCCAAGTTTTGGTAATTATAAATGAAGCTGCTATAAACATTTGTATGGAGGCTTTTGTGTGAATACAAGTTTTCAACATATTTGGGTAAATAACAAGGAACACAATTGCTGATGGCAGGGTAAGAGAATGCAGTTGTACCATTTTGCATTCCCACCAGCAGTGAGTGAATGAGAGTTCCTGTTGCTCCACATTCCTGCCAGCATTTGGTGTTGCTGGTGTTTGGGATTATGGCCGTCTTAATACCTTTGTAGTGGCATCTCACAGTTGTTTTAACTTGTAATGTCCTGAACACATATGATGGTGAGTATCTTCTCATATGTTTTTATTTGCCATACCATCTGTGCATCTTCTTTGGTGAGATGTCTGTTCAGGTCTTTGGCCCACTTTTTAACTGGGTTGTTTTCTAAGTTTTAGTGCTTTTATTTGGAATAGTAATCCTTTATCAGGTGGGTCCTTTAAAAATATTTCTCAGACCAAGCGCAGTGGCTCATACCTATAATCCCAGCACTTTGGGAGGCCGAGGTGGGCAGACTGCCTGAGCTCAGGAGTCTCGACCAGCCTGGGCAACACAGTGAAACCCCATCTCTACTAAAATACAAAAAATAAGCCGGGTGTGGCAGGGTATGCCTGTAGTCCCAGCTACTTAGGAGGCTGAGGCAGAATTGCCTGAACCCGGGAGATGGAGGGTGCAGTGAGCCGAGACCACACCCACTGCCCTCCAGCCTGGGCGACAGAGTGAGACTCCATCTCATTAAAAAAAAAAAAATTCTCCCAGTATTTGGCTCATCTTGTCATTCTCTTAACAGTGTCTTTCACAGAGCACAAATCTGTGAAGTGTGTAATGTCTATGTCCAGCTCGATTTCTTTTGCATGTGGATGTCCAGTTGTTCCAGCACCATCTGTTGAAAAGATTATCATTTCTCCAGCATATTTCCTTTACTCCTTTATCAAAGATCAGTTGGCTAATTTTTGTTTTTTATTTACAGTACTTTAAGTTGCTGTTTTAAGTTGACTATGTTTCTCTGAGTCTGCTTCTAGACTATTCTGTTTGACTATACTGTTTTGATTACTGCAGCTTTCTAATAAGCCTTGGTCAAGTAACATCAGCCATCTGACTTTTTTTTCCTTCATTATTGTATTAGCTATTTCTGGGTCTTCTACCTTTCCACATAAACTTCAGAAGCAGTTTGTCAATACCCATAAAATAATGGGCAGAGATTCTGATTGGGATTATGTTGTATATTTAGTTGTTCTTTCACTTCTTTCATTAGAGTTTTGCAATTTTCCTCATATAGATTTTTTTTACATGTTTTTCTTACATTTATACTTATGTGTTTCACTGGAATGTTAATGTAATGAAAATGTTTTTTTAATTTCAAACTCTGGTTGTTTGTTACTGGTATACAGGAAAATGGCTGATGTCTGTATATTAACCTTGTATCCTACAACCTTCTTATAATCATATATCGGTTTAGGAGATTTTTTTGCTGATTCATTTAGAATTTTCTACATAGACGACCATGTTATCTGTTAACAAAGACAGTTTTGTTTCTTCATCCCAATCTTTACATCTTTTATTTCCGTTTCTTATCTTACTGCATTAGTTAGGTCAATGGGTTTGTTTTTTGAGACAGGCTCATGCTGTCGCCCAGGCTGGAATGCAATGGCATGGTCTTGGCTCACGGGATCTCTGGGTTCAAGCTCCTGCCTCAGCCTCCCAAGTAGATGGGATTACAGGCAGCTGCCACCACGTCTGGCTAATTTTTTTGTATTTTTATTAGGAATGAAGTTTCACCATGTTGGCCAGGCTAATCTCGAACTCCTGACCTCAGGTGATCTGCCCGTCTCAGCTTCCCAAAGAGCTGGGATTACAGCTGAGCCACTGTGCGCAGCCAAGGTCAATGTTGAAAAAAGAGACAATACCCATGCCTTGTTCCTAATCTTCAAGAGAAAGCATCTAAGTTTCTCACCATTAAGTATGACGTTAGCTGTAGGTTTTCTGTAGATATTCTTTATCAAGTTGAGGAGGTTCCCCTCTATTCCTAGTTTGCTGAGAGATTTTTATAATAAAAGGGTGCTGGATTTTATCAAATGCTATTTCTACATCTATTGGTATGATCATGTGAATTTTTTCTTTAGCCTGTTGATGTGAAGAGTTAACTGATTTTTTAATATTCAAAATAATCCCACATGGTCATGGCATATACTTTTTTTTTTTTTTTTTTTTTTTTGAGACAGAGTCTCACTCTGTTGCCCAGGCTGGACGCAGTGGAGCGATCTGAGCTCACTGCAACCTCTGCCTCCCAGGTTCAAGCTATTCTCCTGCTTTAGCCTTCTGAGTAGCTGGGATTACAGGCGTGCAGCATCATATCCAGTTAATTTTTGTATTTTCGGTAGAGACGAGGTTTTGCCATGTCGGCCAGGCAGGACTTGAACTCCTGATCTCAAGTGATCCACCCAGCCTTGGCCTCCTGAAGTGCTGGGATTACAGGCGTGAGCCATGGCACCGAGGCCTGCATATATTTCTTTTTACACTTTTTTTTTTGAGATAGAGCCTTGCTCTGTTGCTCAGGCTAGAGTATAGTGGTGTGATCTTGACTCAACGCAACCTCCACCTGCCAACTTCAGATGATTCTCCTGCCTCAGCCTGCCAAGTAGCTGGGACTACAGGCGCACACCACCATGCTCAGCTAATTTTTGTATTTTTAGTAGAGATGAGGTTTCACCATGTTGGCCAGGCTGGTCTCGAACTCCTGACCTCAGGTGATCCACCAGCCTCAGCCTCCCAAAGTGCTGAGATTACAGGCATGCACCACTGCACCTGACCTTTTCATACATTTTTGAAATTCAATCTGCTAATATTATGTTGAGGATATGTGCATCTAAGCTCATGAGAAATAGTTTTGTAGTTTTCCTGTAATCTTTATCTGGCTTGGGTATTAGGGTAATGTTGGCCTCACAGGAGTCAGGAAGTATTCCATTTGCTTCTATCTTCTGAAGGAAATTGCGGAGAATTAGTATAGGCTAGGTGGCGGCTCACATCTGTAATCCCAGCATTTTGAGAGGCCAAGACAGGAAGATTGCTTGACCCAGGAGTTCAATACCAGCCTGGACAACATGGCAGAACGCCGTCTCTACCAAAAGAAAACTAGCCAGGTGTGATGACACAAGCCTGTAGTCCCCAGTTACTTGGGAGGCTAAAGTGAGAAGATCACTTGTGCCTGGGAGACAGAGGTTGCAGTGAACTGAGGTCACTGCACACCAGCCTGGGGGACAGAGCAAAATTCTGTTTCAAAAAGAATATAAAAACACAGTTAGTGTAATTCTTCATTAAATGTTTGACAGAATTCACCAGAAAACTCATTAGGACCTAGTGCTTTCTGTTGCAGAAGTTTATCAATTATTGATCCAATTTTTTTTAACAAAGGCCTATTCAAGTTGTCTGTGTTTTCTTGAGTAAGCTTTGGCAAATTGTATATTTCAAGGAATTATTCCATTATACCTAGGTTATCAAGTTTGTGGGCACAGAGTTGCTCATACTATCCCTCAATTATCCTATGTTGGCTAGGCTGGTCTTGAACTCCCGGGTTCAAGTGATCCTTCTGCCTTGGCCTCCCAAAGTGCTGGGATTATAGGTGTGAGCCACCATGCTTATCAACATTTAAAATACTTCACTCCACTCTCCTCCTTGACTGCATGATTTCTGAGGAGAAGTCATGTGTGATTCTTACTGCTGCTTCTCTATAGGTCAAGTATTTTTTCCCTTTGGCTTCTTTCAAGATTTTTCTTATCTTTGATTGTCTGCAGTTTGAATATGATATGCTAGGTGTTGTTTTCTGGGCATTATCCTGCTTGGTGTTCTCTGAGCTTCCTGAATCTGTGATTTGATGTCTGACATTAATTTGGAGAAATCTGCAGTCATATTGCCTCAAATATTGTTTCTGTTCCTTTTCTCTACTCTTCTTCTGTTATTCCCATCATGCATATGTTACACCTTTTGTAGTTGTTCCACAGCTCATGGATATAGCAGCCCTCCCTTTACCCAGGAGAGAAAAGTTCCAAGACTCCCAGTGGATGCTGAAAGTGTGGAAAGTACTGAATCCTATATATACTACGTTTTCCCCCTATACATACATATCTATGATAAATTTTGACTTATAAATTAGGCACAGTAACAGGTCAACAAAAACTGATAATAAAATAGAACAATTTCAACAATATGCTTGTATCACTACTCTTGCATTTTGGGGCCATAATTAAGTAAAATAGGGGTTACTTTGACACAAGCACTGCAATATCCCAACAATCAATCTGATAACCAAGATGGCTACCAAGTGACTAATAAGCGAATAGTTCATACACGTGGATATGCTAGACAAAGGGATGATTCATATCCTGGGGAAGATGGAACGCCCCTCAGAATGGAATGCAATTTAAAACTTAAGAACTATTTCTGGAATTTTCCATCTGATATCTTTGGACTGTAGTTGACTATGGGAAACTGAAACCATGGAAAGCAAAACTGCAGATAGGGGTGATGGGGAGGCTACTGTATTCTAGGGTTTGTTTTTTAAGCAATGAAGTCTCACTATGTTCCCCAGGCTGGACTTGAACTCCTAGGCTCAGGGATGTTCCTGCCTCAGCCTCCCAAGTAACTGGGACTACAGGCACTCACCGCTGTCCCTGGCTTGTTCTATTTCTATTCAGCCTTTTCTCTCTTTCTCAGTTTTGGAATTTCTATTCATATATCCACAAGCTCAGAAATCTTTCCTCGAGCTGTGTCCAGTCTACTAACAAGCTCATCAAAGTCATTCTTCATTTCTGTTAATGTTTGTCTATAGCATTTTGATTCTTTCTTAGCATTTCCATCTCCCTGCTTACATTATCCATCTGTTCTTGCATGTTGTCTACTTTTTCCATTGAAGAACTTAGCATACTATTTTATAGTTTTTTTAAAAAAATCCTGGCCTAATAATTCCAATGTGCCTGCCAAAACTGATTCTGATGGTATTTAATTTCTCCAAACTGTGTGCTTCTTGCTCTTTAGTATGCCCCGCTGAAAGGTAGACATGATGTACTGGCTAAAGAAATTGTAAGTAAAGCCAGTAGTAACATAATGGTAAGGTGTGATTACGTTTCAGTCTTTTGGTGAACCTATACTCCTGGACTATGAACTTCACCAGTGTCTTCTCAGTCCCCATCTTGCTCCCCTTGCCTTTTTTTGAGAGAGGGACTCACTGTGTTGCCCAGGCTGGAGGGCAGTGGCACAATCTTGGCTCACCGCAACCTCCACCTCCTGGGTTCAAGCCATTCTCGTGCCTCAGACTTCCAAGTAGCAATTACAGGCATGTGCCACCACGCCCAGCTAATTTTTGATAGAGACGGAGTTTCACCAAGTTGGCCAGGCTGGTCTCAAACTCCTGAACTCGAGTGATCTACCCACCTCAGCCTCCCAAAGTGCTGGGATTACAGGCGTGAGCCACCATGCCTGGCCTAATGCATTGTATTATTTGCTCACTATTTATGTATCTTGCCCTATCCCAGCAAAAAGAAGTATCTACCCAGAGAGACAGAAAGAACATTAGTGGTTGTCAGGGGCTGCAGGAAGGGAAGAATGGGGAGTGACTGCTTAATGAATATGGGGTTTCCTTTTGGGGTGATAAAATACATTGGAATCAAATAGAGATAATGGTTGCACAACACCATAAATGTACTAAGTCCCACTAAACTGCATGCTGTAAAATGATTTATTATGTGGATTTTACCGCAATTAAGAAAAGAATCATCCATAATAGTTTACAGTTAATAGTAATCTAGTGGAATGGTATGGAATTACTAAAAATTGTGTTTTTGAAAGCATTTAATGTTAAGGGGAAAAAAGTTCTAAAACATTAGTCAATGGGAGAAAAAAGTAGGTCACATAAGGATACATAGCAGAATACCATATCTGAACAACAAAAAAGTTTTTTGCTTTTAATACATGGACTTTTGAAAACTATGTGGAGAAGAATACATTAATAGTGCTTAGGCCAGGCACAATCACTCATGCCTGTAATCCCAGCACTTTGGGAGGCTGAAGGGGATGGATCATTTGAGGTCAGGAGTTCGAGACCAGCCTGACCAACATGGTGAAACCCTGTCTCTACTCAAAATACAAAAATTAGCCAAGCGTGGTGGTGCATGCCCATAGTCCCAGCTACTCGGGAGGCTGAAGCAGGAGAATCGCTTGAACCTGAGAGGCGGAGGTTGTAGTGAGCCGAGATCGTACCACTGCACTCCAGCCTGGGCGACTGAGTGAGACTTCGTCAAAAAAAAAAAAAAAAGTCTTTATACTTGGATGGTAGAACAAATGTTTCCTTTTCTCTTTAGACTTTATTTTCTATAATAAACCATGTATTTCTTATCAAAGGAAATACATTTTTAAAAAAATTTAATCACAAGTAACTTAATAAGTTTAGCAATGTGACTGATTTAAGTCTTCAACTAAGAGAACAAAACATATAATAAAGTGGTAAAACTAAATTCAAATCTTTCAATAATTATATTGAATGTGAATGGTCTAAACACACCAATTAGAAAACAGAGATTGTCAGAATGGAGGGGAAAAAAGATCCAACTACATGCTATCTATAAGAAACTTCAAATAAAATCATATATGTAGGTTTAAAGTTAAAAGATGGAGAAAGACCTTGTGAACACTAGTCAAAAGAAAGTTAAAGTGGCTATACTAGTATCAAAGTAGTCTTCAGAGCGAAGAAAATTATCAGGGAAGAAAAGAGATATTACACGTTAATAAATGGGTAATTTACCTAAAGGATAATCCTAAAGTGTTATGCCTATAACAACAGAGCTTCAAAATACATGAATTAAAAACTAATAACTGAAAGGAGGAAAAAAGTAACAACACAAATCCACAACTGTAGTTGGATTCTTCAACACTCTTTCTCAGTAATAGATAGAACTAATAAACAACAACAACAAAAATCAACAGATACAAAGGAATTGAACAACAAAATCAACCAACTGGATCGAACTGACATTTACAGAACATTCAACCCAACAAACCAAAATACACATGCTTTTGAAGTACACACAGAATATTCACCAAGATAGACAACATGTCCTAGGTCATAAACACCTTAATAAATTAAGTCAGCCAGTGTGGTAGCTCATGTCTATAATCCCAGAACTTTGGGAGGCCAGTGTGGGAGGACTGCTTGAAACCAGTAGTTTGAGACCAACCTGGGCAACAAAGTAATACCCTGTCTCTACAAAAAGTAAAAAACAAGACAGGCATGGTGGTGTGCGCCTGTAGTCCCAGTTACGTGGGAAGCTTGGCAGAGTGAGACCCTGTCAAAAGAAGAGAAGAGGCCAGGCGTGGTGGCTCATGCCTGTAATCCCAGCACTTTGGGAGGCCGAGGTGGGGGGATCACGAGGTCAAGAGATCGAGACCATCCTGGCCATGGTGAAACCCCATCTCTACTAAAAATACAAAAATTAGCCAGGCGTGGTGGCACACACCTGTGGTCCCAGCTACTTGGGAGGCTGAGGCAGAAGAATCGCTTGAACCCAGGAGGCGGAGGATGTAATGAGATGAGATTGCACCACTGCCCTCCAGCCTGGCAATAGAGCAAGACTCCATCTCAAAAAAAAAAAAAGAGAGAAGAGATAGATGGAGAAGAGAAAAGAAGATGGGGGAGGGGAGGGGAGGAAAGGGAAAAAGAATAGAAAAAAAGAAAAAGAAAAAGAGAGGAAAAAGGGAAAGATGGGAGGGGAAAGGAGGGAGCAGGGAGGAGGGAAGAGGAGGAGGTATGCAGGAGGGAGGAGGAGGGAGGGAGGAGGAGGGGGTAGGCAGGAGGGAGGAGGGAGGGAGGAGGAGGGGTAGGCAGGAGGGAGGAGGAGGAGGGGGTAGGCAGGAGGGAGGAGGCGGAGGGAGGGAGGAGGGAGAAGGAGGAGGGAGGAGGAGGAGGAGGAGGAGGAAGAGGAGGAGGAGGGAGGAGGAGGAGGAGGGAGGGAGGGAAGGAGGGAGGGAATGAAATCATGCAAAAGAATGTTCTCTGACCACAACGGAATTAAACTAGAAACTATTACAAGGCTGGGAGCACATGCCTGTAATACCAGCACTTTGGGAGGCTGAGGCAAAAGGATCACTTGAGCCCAGGAGTTTGAGACCAGCCTAGACAAGGTAGCAAGCCTCCATCTCTACAGAGTAAAAGTAAAAATAAAAATTAAAAATATATTTAAATTGTACAAATGTCCAATGTGAAAATATATATATATATTTTTTTTTTTAAAAAAGAAACCATTAACAAGATAAAAAATTCCCGAATGTTTGAAAATTAAACAACACACTTCTGCATAATCTATAGGTCAAATAGTTAAGTCTCAAGGGAAATTAGAAGATATTTTGAGCTGAATGAAAACAAAAATACATTTCTGCATTCACTGCAGTGTCTAAAATTTAAAAAAAAATACATTTCAAAAGTTGTGGGATTCAACTAAAAGCAACACTTAGAGGAAAATTTATAGTACTAAACACCTGTATTATAAATGAAGGAAGGTCTCAAAACAATGATCTCAGTTTCTACCTTAAGAAACTAGAAATAAAATCAAGAAGGAAGGAATTAATAAAATTAAGAGCAGAAATCCATATAATTGAACACAGACTAGAGAAAAATCAATAAAACCAAAAACTGATTATTTGCAAAGACCAATAAAATTGGGAAATCTACCAAAAGAAAGAAAAAGAGAAGACACACAAAATATCAAGAATGAAAGAAGGAATTATCATCAAACATAGATGTTAAAAGGATACTAAGATGATACTACAAACTCTATGAACATAAAGTCAACAACTTAGATGAAAAGGACCAACTCCTTGAAATTTCCCAACATCACTCAAGATGAAATAAATTACCTGCATAGACCTATAATTATGAAAATAAACTGAACTAGTAATTGAAAACCTAAACACCTCCAGGTTAGAATGGTTTCACTGGAATATTCTTTAGAAGAAGAATACCAATTCTATAAAACTTCCTACAGAAAAAAAAAAAAATGGTACAACATATCAGCCAGCATCCACAGAGCTGCACTTCCAAAGAGGAGGCCACTAGTCACATGTGGCTATTGAGTACTTGGAATGCAGCTAGAGTACTATGTTGAAATGATAATACCTTGGTTACATTGAGTTTTAAAAAATGTATTACTCAACACTTTTTAAAGTCCTCAAATAAGGCTCAGGTAAGAAATAAAATTTACTTTTGTAATCACTTCTGATTTCTATATGTGTAAGAGAAATTATGAAAATAAAAAGTAAAAATGACTGTGAAAGCTACTGAGCCAAAACCAAACCCACTTTAGAATTAAACTGCTTTCAAGATCATGTCAAAACAAATTACAAGCAAAACTCTAGAAATCTGGGCAGGCACAGTGGCTGGCATTACATTTGTAATACTAGCACTCTGGGAGGCCAAGGCAGGTGAATTGCATGAGTCCAGGAGTTTGAGACCACCCTGGACAACATAGGAAACCCTGTCTGTACTAAAAATACAAATTAGCTGGGTGCAATGGTGTGCACCTGTTAATCCCAGCTACTAGAGAGTCTGAGGTGGGAGAATCACCTGAGCCCGGGAGGTCAAGGCAGAAAAAAAAAAAAAAAAAAACAACTCTTAGAAATCTTTTTTTTTTTTTTTTTTTTTTGAGAAGGAGTTTCACTCTGTCACTCAGGCTAGAGTGCAATGGCACCATCTTGGCTCACTGCAACCTCTGCCTACTGGCCTCCTGGGTTCAAGGGGTTCTCCTGCCTCAGTATCCTGAGTAGCCGGGATTGAGGCACCTGCCATCAGGCCTGGCTAATTTTTGTATTTTTGCAAAGACGAGGTTTCACCATGTTGGACAGGATGGTCTTAAACTCCTGACCTGTGGTGATCCGCCCGCCTCGGCCTCCCGGAGTGCTGTGATTATAGGCATGAGCCACTGCGCCGGGCCTAGAAATCTAAGAGGAAACTGGAAGGACATTTGTTACTACAAAGCAAACTTAGGACTGGCCATAGTGGTTCACACCTGTAATCCCAGCACTTTGGGAGGCGGATGGGAAGAATCGCTTGAGGCCAGGAATTAGAGTCCAACCCTGGCAACATAGTGAGACCCCCAGCTTGACAAAAAGGGTTTAAAAAATATTAGCCAGGTATGTAGTCCTAGCAGACTGAGGCGGGAGGATTGCCTGAGCCCAGGAGTTCAAGACTACAGTGAGCTAAGTCATGACACTGTCCAGCCTGAGTGACAGAATGAGACACTCTATCTCAAAAAAAAAAAAAAAAAAAAATTCCAGAGGCCAGCAGGCTCACAACATTCCTCACTCGGGCTGAATGTCCAGTGCTGACATTCCCTTTGTAAGTCAAGGAAATGGTAAACTCTTTAACAAGGAGAAAAAGGCAAAGCTAAAGAAAGCTGTTTTTTTTTCAAAAATGAAAATTACACAGAACAAACTAATTTCTAACTGAAAAATATCCTTGCCATTTCAAGGTAAAACCCATTACGGCATTATGAGGATGGTGTCAAACCATCATTACAGGAACAGAATACAATTTGCTTTTCAATAAGAGATTATCCTCTTCAAAGATCCTCACCTTTAACTATAAGGCTAATGTGAGGTTTCTAAGATGAAGTTATGACTACATTCTGAGCAGTAATTAAAGAATATAAACTGCATCGCTTCTTCTCCGATAAAACACCAAATGGCGGATGACGCCAGTGCAGCGGGGGGGGGGGGGGGGGGCCCGCAGGCCCCGGGGGCCCTAGGGATGGGGAACCGCGGTGGCTTCCACGGAGGTTTCCCGCAGTGGCATCCGGGGCCGGGGTCGCGGCCGCGGACGGGGCCGGGGACGGGGCCGCGGAGCTCGCGGAGGCAAAGCCAAGGATAAGGAGTGGGTGCCTGTCACCAAGTTGGGCCGCCTGGTCAGAGACATGAAGATCAAGTCTCTGGAGGAGATCTATCTCTTCTCTCTGCCCATCAAGGAATCTGAGATCATTGACTTTTTCCTGGGGGCCTCTCTCAAGGATGAGGTTTTGAAGATTATGCCGGTGCAGAAGCAGACCCGCGCTGGCCAGCGCACCAGGTTCAAGGCATTTGTTGCTATTGGGGACTACAATGGTCACGTCGGTCTGGGTGTTAAGTGTTCCAAGGAGGTGGCCACTGCCATCCGTGGGGCCATCATCCTGGCCAAGCTCTCCATTGTCCCCGTGCGCAGAGGCTACTGGGGGAACAAGATCGGCAAGCCCCACACCGTCCCTTGCAAGGTGACAGGCCGCTGTGGCTCTGTGCTAGTGCGCCTCATCCCCGCGCCCAGGGGCACTGGCATCGTCTCGGCACCTGTGCCCAAGAAGCTGCTCATGATGGCTGGTATCGATGACTGCTACACCTCAGCTAGGGGCTGCACTGCCACCTTGGGCAACTTCGCCAAGGCCACCTTTGATGCCATCTCTAAGACTTACAGCTACCTGACCCCCGACCTCTGGAAGGAGACTGTATTCACCAAGTCTCCCTACCAGGAGTTCACCGACCACCTCGTCAAGACCCACACCAGAGTCTCTGTGCAGAGGACCCAAGCTCCAGCTGTGGCTACAACATAGGGTTTTTATACAAGAAAAATAAAGTGAATTAACCCTGAAAAAAAAAAAAAGAATATAAACTGCATCAAAAACTAAGCTATCAGATAAAAGTTTAAAAGACGTATACATTGTTTAAGATGCCAGTCATCATTCTGTTAAAAAAAAAAAGCACCACACATTAGTTTTATAGCATATAGTGATTATTTGAATAAAAGTCAATTATGCTTACTTCCTTATTTAAAAGAAACATGTTCTACTCTGATCTAGGGGCAAGTGTACAAAATGAAACTTACTAAAACTCCTGTCACACAACAATTCAGTGAAACCTTCTTAAGAATTTCTTACCTGAAATGGTTTCAGCATATATGTAAATGTAGTTTTTCTGAAGGGAAAATATACATATTTAATTTTTAAGTATTAATTTTTCCTCATTTTTAACATATCTGAAATCAAGATGAATCATATAATTAATGTGTTCATTTAATATGGTAGTGGCTCTACCTCTCTCTCCTGCAAGGAAAGTAATCATTAAACTAAGGATGCATATTAAAACCACTGTCACTTCAGAATTAGGGAAGTGCAGCAACTTCTATTTGCAAATGTTTTACTCTGATAGGGCTATATTCCCTAAATAAGTAAAACACTTTAATTAGAGTCAGCCTAAGCTACAGTCCTTACTAATGCATATATACAAAAAAGTTAAGGATTATATTAAGATACAAATTATGCTGAAGTATGTAATCATTAAAATGGTCAACGGTTTAAAACTATTTATTTTCCTTTTAACAGTAAGTATGCTAATATTTTAATACAGAATTCCACTTGATTTTAAAAAATCTTTAAGGAAATACCACTACTCCCTTAAATTCAGAATTTCTGGAATCCAGTATTTCAGATTAAAGACGCTTCTGTTTAATAGAAGGGCTCTGGCTACCCTGAGTAAAAAAGGTGCAGCTTTCAAGTTATATTTTTGCCCTCTGCCAAATCCTTTTCTATATATGTGTGTGGTGTGTTGAAGAGTAAGAAAATTAATTATAAAGTAAACATCATGAGCACTAACTAATTAGCACACATTAACACTACTCACAGCCAAGTGACAAGGCAGTGAAAACATTTGATGCTTTATTGCCTGGACATGGAATATCTTAACTACTACACTTTACAAAAGGAACACTGTTTCAACCTATTTTTAAATTTTTCATGGCCCATAGAAGGTTCAAGACCCACATATATGCATTTTAGAGGTTAATCTGAACAGTACAGCTATTTCAAATTGCTGTTGTTGTTGCTGAAACCAGGTCTCACTCTGTCACCCAGGCTGGAGTACAGTGGAGCGATCCTGGCTCACTGCAATCTCCGCCTCTGAGGCTCATGCGGTCCTCCCACCTCAGACTCCCAAGTAGCTGAGATTACAGGTGCGTGCCACCATGCCTGGCTAATTTGTTGTATTTTTGGTACATATGGAGTTTCACCATGTTGCCCAGGCTGGTCTCCGGCTCCTAGGCTCAGGCAATCCACCCGCCTCGGCCTCCCAAAGTGCTAGGATTACAGGCGTGAGCCACCATGCCCTGCCTTTGACTCACATAGAACTATCTGGAAATGACCACCAAACAATCACCACCACCTAGTGGTAGTGCAACCAATGGCAGGTTTCCTTCTTCAAAGGTGAAATAGCCTAACATCTCATAATATTTTAAAATTTCAGATCTCATTTACATTTTGAAGTGTTCATTCTAAAACACTGTCCATACAAGTTATAGCTTAGGCTAGCACTTCTGTTATCAAAATGAAATTTGGCAGGGTGCTGTGGCTCATGCCTGTAATCCCAGCACTTTGGGAGGCCAAGGTAGGAGGATGGCTTGAGCCTAGGAATTCAAGACCAGCCTGGGCAACCTGGCAAAAACCTGTCTCTAAAAAACAAAAACAAAAAACCATGCCTGTGGTCCCAGCTACTTGGGAGGCTGAGATAGGAGGATTGCTTGAGCCCAGGAGGTCGAGGCTGTAGTGAGCCGTGATCACACCACTGCACTCCAGCCTGTGTGACAGAGCAAGACCCTCTCTCAAAAAAGAAAAAAATAATCAAAAATGAAATCTTATTTCAAGGGCTACTCTTATTTCTGGCATTAGAGAATTCTAGAGCTAGATTTGATACAGTGAGCATCTTATGGAGGGCTTTCTAGAAGCAGATGAAGACTTTTTGAGTTCAACATAAAAGAACAATGTTCTAAAGGTGGGGTTAATAGGCAAAAGGGCCAGAAAACTGGGAGAAATGTCAGGCAGAAAAGCATGTGAATAGAAGACATCATGGATTCTAGTATGAAGACGTTTGTATGAAACCACAGCTTCTTTGTAACATGATGTCAACTAAAATATAAGTGAGAAATAAGGAAAGAAAGCCTCACATTACCTGATTAGGGAGGACATGCTATAAAATGGAGAAACTAAAGGAAGAACTTACAAAGGTTTTGGGAAATAAACAGTGTAGCTTACACAGAGCACCCAAAAGTTTCCCAACATATGAGACATATTGTGGTTTAGGACCTTCATAAGGGGAACTTCATTTCTAAACTCTGAGAAACCAAATGAATAATGCATAGGCTATTTATTCAACATGTCAATTGCCCCTAGGGACCCATGTGAGGTATTTAACAAGAACTACTTCAAGTAGTGGAATACCCCATCAGTACAAGATAACCAGACTATCAACTTGACCTTAGCTTATTTCACAAATAGGACTCTTAGAGGAAACAAACCATCATGGTACAGGGTAAATCTCTCCTTTGGAATTCTGGAAGAAGGTACTCCGCTAGGAAGAGATGAAGCATATTATTATTGGTATCCAGGCTAAAACAGGCACAATTACTCATGCTGCTTACTCTTTGCCCAGAGTCCAACGTACTATAGAACTGAGTATCTTCTAGCAGGCAGGAACTCTCTGGGGAAAACTGACACCCAACTACCTAAGAATAGCCCTGCCAATCTCAACTCCACCCCAATGCCCACTCACTCTGGAAGTGGAGAGAGGACTTGGGGATCATACACTCCACCCTCACTAAACTCTAACAAGTATTAATACCCTAGAACCAAAGTTTCCTCCGAATCCCAGAGAGTAGTGATAGCCAAATTAATGACAAAGATAACAAAATTACTTTTGTTAATTTATAACTATAATTTGTAAATAATTTACTACTTTTACGAGACCTTAAGCCTCTCTGGTCTTTAGTTTCCTCATTCATAAAATGCAGCTAATATTTCATAAGGTAACATATGTAAAAAGCCCAAAATAATACCTGACAAATAGTAAGTACTAGAATTTGTTAGTACTTTCTACTATTAGCTAGTATTTGCTACTCAGATAAAAGCTAAGAAGCTAATCCTTTGGTGGGGTACAGTGGAGAGGGGTATCAAAGTCGGGTGAAAAAAAGATAAAATGCTAGGGCTTGAAAATAAATCTGCCAAAAATCAGATACTTATTAGTCTTGGACCAAGCGAGCTAGAAATGTGTGGTGGGGACAGTGTTTGTTTTCAAGATAAATAGGTGAAGCTACAGCTCCTTAATGAGAGGCGGCTGGAGGTCTTGTAATACGCACCACACAGTGAAGAAGTGTCCACACAACATGCTGAAAGCATGCCTACTGAGAAACTCAGAGAGCACTACCAAGCTGAAATGGGGTGGAGGAGACCTTTTACAGGAGACCTGTAAATGACTGCATAGAGCAAAAATTCTTTCTAAGAGGAAACATGAAACAATCTATAAAAATAAAGGGAATAGATTATTTCTAAAGAAGACCATCTAAGGATTATAGAAGCAACTACCCCACAAAACCAGAAACCTCCAAAAAGCAATCTTTAGTTGTTAAACACAAAGATGAGGTCCAGAGAAGTTGCCTAATTTGTCCAAGTTTGTGCCCAGGCAACAGAGTCCCACAGTCCACACTCTTACCACTATATTACACTCAATAAGCTAGTAAGCCAAGTGAGCCAGTCATGGTTATTACAACAGTTCATTTTTTTCCATGTGCTCATGGCTGTGGTTTTATACATAATCTATTCACTTTCTGTTAAGTCATGTAACATTTCGGATACTAGGAGATGTTTTACAACCAATAATAACTTAGATTCAGTGAAATACAATACTTTATAAAATGGAATTAAACTCTTTACTGGAGCAGATAAAGGTTGGCAAACTATACCCCACAAAGCTCCGGAGGTCATCCTGGACACAAAAGGCCAAAGAAGCCCCCAATTCAATAAAACATTTCATTTTTATCCTTTCCCATTTTACAAGGAGGGATTCATATATACTTCTATCAAGGAAAAGGTTCTATAGCTTAATAAAAATGCTTGAAAACTACAAAATCAGATGAATTATTAAAATCCCTTGAAGGCATTAGATTCCACAAGTCCTGAGAAATAACCTACAGACTATAAGACCAAGAAAGGGTTTTTAAGTTAAAATTAAGGGTTTTAAGTTAAAATTTTAAAGTTTTTACCCCAAAGCTAGTATACAAAGCATATTCAAAAAGTTCATGTGGGTAAGCACAGAATTAAATTTTTTAAAAAAAGAAAAAGAAAAAATTCATGGAAAATGAGTATTATGAAAAAACTATGCATGGATCCCCAACTTTTTTTTTTTTTTTAGCATCAAAATAAACTCGTACTAACTTGTTATAATAAATCTGAACAGCATCTAGTTTGAGGCACTAAGGACAAGACATCAGTTTAAAAAGAACCCCTATCAGAGCAACATGAATTTTGCTAAAATTGAAGCAAGGGCAAACATCCAATTCATAGTGAAGTTTGAATACGCTATGGAAGATCACTGATGCTTTACAAAGAGTTCATGGCGACAATGCCCCAAAGAAATCAGCAGTTTACAAATGGATAACCTGTTTTAAGAAGGGACAAGATGACACTGAAGATGCCCATAGCAGCGGACCATCCACATTAATTTTGGAGGAAAAAATTAATCTTGTCTATGCTCTGACTGAAGAACAGCCAACGATTAATAGAAACAACAGCAACACCACAGACATCTCAACTGATTCGGCTTACACAGTTCTGAGTAAAAAATTAAAGTTGAGCAAACTTTCCAATCAATGGGTGCCAAAACTACTGAACCCAGATTAGCTGCAGACAAGAGCAGAGCTTTCAATGGAAATCTTAAGCAAGTGGGATCAAGATCCTGAAGTATTTCTCAAATAACTATAACAGGAGATGAAACATGGCTTTACCAGTGGAATCTTAAAGGCAAAGCACAATCAAAGCAATGGCTACCAAGAGGTGGAAGTGGGCCAGTCAAAGCAAAAGTGGACCAGTCAAGAGCAAAGGTCACGGCAACAATTTTTTTGGATGCTCAGGGTATTTTGCTTGTCAACTGTCTAGGGGGCCAAAGAATGATAATAGTGTTTTGAGAGCTGGGCACAGTGGCTCACATTTGTAATCCCAACACTTTAGGAGACTGAGGCAGAAGGACCACTTGAGTCCAGGAATTGAGACCAACCTGGACAACATAGGGAGGTCCTGTCTCTACCAAAAAAAAAAAAAAAAAAAAAGCTAGGCGTGATGACACATGCCTATAGTTTCAGCTAACTTGGGAGGCTGAGGCAAGAGGATTGCTTAAGCCCAGGACTTCAAGGCTGCAGTGAGCTATGATCATTCCACTGCACTCCAGCCTGGGAGACGAAGCAAAAAAAAAAAAAAGAAAAGAAAGAAAGAAAGAGAGAGAGAGGCCGGGCACAGTGGCTCATCTCTGTAATCCCAGCACTTTGGGAGGCCAAGGTGGACAGATCACCTGAGGTCAGGAGTTCGAGACCAGCCTGGCCAAGATGGTGAGACCCCATTTCTACTAAAATACAAAAAAATTAGCCAGGTATGGTGGCAGGTGCCTGTGATCCCAGCTACTCGGGAAGCTGAGGCAGGAGAATCGCTTGAACTTGGGAGGCGGAAGTTGCAGTGAGCTGGGATCATCCCACTGCACTCAGGCTTGGGAGATAAAAGCAAGACTCCATTTAAAAAAAAAAAAAAATGTGCGTGTTTATTAGTTTTGAGAAAGCCAAAGCTTTAGCAGAAAAAGCTCTTCTCCATTATGACCAATGCTCCTGCCCATTCCTCTCATCAAACACAGGCAATTTTCTAACAGTTTCCATGGGAAATCATTAGGCATCCACCTTACAGTCCTGATTTGGTTCCTTCTACCTTCTTTTTGTTTCCTAGTCTTAAAGTCTTTACTGGACACCAAGTTTTCTTCAGTTAATAATGTAAAAAACCCTACATTTAGATATTGTAAAAACCCCTGCATTTAATTAAACCCTGTTTAAATTCCCAGGACCCTCAGTTCTTTGGGGATGGACTAAATAGCTGTTACCATCACTTACAAAAGTGTCTGGAACTTGATGAAGCTTACCTTGAGAAATAAAGTTTATATATCTTATTTTTTATCATATATATTTATATATATATAGCCTCTCTCTGTCGCCCTGGCTGGAGTGCAGTGGTGCGATCTCAGTTCACGCCAACTTCCCCCTCTCAGGTTGAAAAGATTCTCCTGCCTCACGCTCTTGAGTAGCTGGGATTATAGGCGTGAGCCACCACACTCAGCTAATTTTTGTTTTTTTAGTAGAGATGGGGTTTCACTATGTTGGCAGGCTGGTCTTGAACTCCTGATCTCAAGTGATCTTCCCGCCTCAGCCTCCCAAAGTGCTGGGATTACAGGCTTGAGCCACTATGCCTGGGCCTTTACTTTTATCTTTTAATTCCATTTTTCCATGATATTTTTAAAGTTCCCTCATATTTATACTCCACCTACTTTTGAATTTGAGAGGGGTTATGAGTATAAAATGTAATATGCCACAGAGTGATAATTATTTTAAATTTAACACTAAACAACACACACATAAAACAAGACTAGATTTCTTAACCACTAGGGAACACTGAGAAGAAGTATTTTTCATCAAAGGGATTTTTTTTTAAGTCATGTATATTGTCTTCCTCTCCCCTTAAAAATGGTGACATTCATTTTTAAAATTTACTAAGTAGCCACTCTCCGTTCTGTACTGAGCTCAACATTTTTGAGTTACAAAGATAAATCAGATGTCACCTTCAGTTTTAAAGGTGACATGAAACATTTATCAAATTAAATGAGTCGAAAGAGGTAAAAGTGCCAAGAGAAGAAAGAAAGGAGTGAGAGGTGAAGAGCTAATGTACAGGAGCTCAGAATGGGAGAAAACGACTTCCCACCCCAGGTTGAGGGTACTCTTAGCAGACACTGCCTGAAAATGGAGTCCTACAGGGAAGGCACAAATAATCTCTCTGCATTTTGATATGTGATTATTCAATTATTAAACAAAGAGTTCACAATTTAGTAGGAGAAAAGGATCAGCAAAACAAGTATCTAATATACAATGTGTTAAATATAATAATAAGCATGTGCATAATATTAACGAAGGAGGAGGGATAAATTTTCTTAGGGTAGTGAGGAAAGTAGGCAAGAGGCGAGGAAGGAAGGAGGAAAGGTGACTCAGGCAGGGCCTTGAGGATGAGCAGCAGTTTGATGAAAGAAAAGGATATGTCAGGTAATGAGAGAAATAAGCAAGGGCGTGGAGAAGTGAAAGCACATGGCCTCTTTGGGGACTGACTGCGGGGGGAGTTAGGAGATGACTGAAGATGGGAGTGAAAATGAGGCCAGGCCAGATCGTGAGTTTTATGCCCTGTGCCAAGGAGTTTGGCTTCATTACAGTAGGTACAAAGGCTTTCGGCAAAGAATGATGTCACATAAGCACTATGAGACTCTTTCTAATATTAACATTTCTAAAGTTGCCACTGGCTCCAAAAACATATATTGAGATCATTAATTCTAGGATGTCTAGAAATAACTCCAAAGGTCCTACTAGCCTTAAGGCCATGATTCCAGTTAAGAGCTCCCTGAGGGCAAGTACTATTTACTGTTTATTTGTTTTTGATCTCTAGAGAACAGGATATAGTGGAACCAACAGGAATCCATTTGTGATTAGGAATGACAGAACAAATGATGACTCCTAGGTTTCTGACCCGATTATCTCAGTGGGTTGCCAACAAGAAGGATATAAGGTTAATTTTGTTCTGTTTTTTTGAGACAGGGACTCACTCCGTCATCCAGACTGGAGTGCAGTGGCATGATCCTGGTTCACTGCACCCTTGACCTCCTGGGCTCAAGCAATTCTCCCACATCAACCTCACAAGTAGCTGCAACTACAGGCTCACACCACCATGCCTGGCTAATTTATTTTTATTTTTTGTAGAGACAGGATCTCCCTGTTTTGCCCAGGCTGATCTTGAGCCCCTTGGGTTCATGATCCTGTAACCTCAGCCTCCCGAAGTGCTGGGATTATAGGCGTGTGCTACCATGCCCAGAAGATACAAATTCTGTTTGGAAGATGTTAAATAATCTGCCATAAGGAATCAAAACATGGGTGTGGGGTTCTGAAAAGAGGCCACAGCTCTAGATATTAATTTGAGCATCACCATGTATGGTATACTGGTGACAGCTGAAGCCACATGGCTGGATGAGGTCACCAAGCATGAATGGGGCCCAAATGAGAATCTAGGAATTCCAGGGTAAAGTTGAGAATAGACAGAGACAGAGAAATAACATTCAGAGAAGAAAAAGAAAAACAGGAGAGGTGTCATATGACTCTAAGAAGGTACATATTTCAAAAAACATGTGTAGTATAGTGCCAAATGATCACTAAAAGGTCAACTGGTATGAAGACTGGAAAGAGGCTATTGGATTTGAAAACAGGGTAGTCACTGAGCAACTTTCATTGGAGTGGGGGAGTGGCTAAAAAATAAATTGGGTTGAAGAGTAAATGGAAAATGTGAAAGAAGAGAGTGAGTATAGATCACTGCTCAAAAAGTTTGGCAATAAAAGGAAGTGAGTGAGATATGTTAGCAGTTTGACAAGTAGGTTGGAAGAAGTATGCACATTTTGTGCATTATCTGTTTTACATGACTTGTGTCTAGAGACTCTGAGAACAAGTACTGCCTTCAGTATTACTATAGCATCTACCAGCTTATATAATAAAAACAACGGCACTACTAAATATTTATTTAGAATGCAAAATATAATACCTCGTACAGGTCACTAAATGATACTTATATTCCTAGAATAAAAGAAAGAGCACTAGACTAAATCAATTAGTCATAAAATGTAAATCATTTAGCTGCATGGGGTGACTATTAAAAAGAGGCCATGCCCTATTATACAATTTGACAGGCTCTGTGAGCAACACTGGGGATGTTGTAAGATGTTACCTTAATTCCTTCACCCTGGGCTGCACAAGGACATACTCACCTCCATAGTAGAGTCCTGTAGCAGTGCACATCCGCCACTGTCCCTGATACATTCCTGCTCTGCTGGGGCTGCACATCTGGACGCTGACATCTGCAATCTCTTGGGGCTCTAGCGATTTCACCATCACCATGTTCACATGTCCAAATTGGTCTCCCCCGACATATTTAAGACAAACCCCTGGAGGCCAGGCCTCTGCCCCCTGAGTTCAAGCAAAAGAAAAAAATGTTAGGCAATCAATGGTCCTATGCTGGGTGTAGTTTATTATGAAACTGTGTAGAAGAGGCCTCTTTCTTTGTCTCACATACATACGTAAACCTAACCACATACACCTGAGCCATATTATTGTCTCACACAACTGATCAGAAGAATTATCAGAACCAACAACCTCTGTCCAATAGTTTAACCCTATGAAGAAGCACATAAGGCAAAAGCAAGGCAGTTTGTCAAGACAACATGTGTTTCAGGTGACCCTAGGGAAGGCCACACATCACACTGAATCTGTAGAACCTAAGAATGATGTCCATGAAGAGCCATGGAGATGAAGCACAGGCCCACGTTTAGGGGACAGCTCTCTACGAAAAGGTAACACATGCCCATTTTCACAGTATGTCTGATTGTTGCCAGTTTTTTTCACAGAAACAAGAGGATGAAACACAAGGAGTAATTTCAATCGTATTATTCTCATTTTAAAATTGCTTTTTGCCTCAGGTATGATTTTTCTTCTGGGGTCTCAAACTATAAAATACTCAAGAGCTCAAGAGACCACATGAATAGAAAAGGCAGTAAAAGTTTAGACCTCAGGTGGTGAAAATGTAAACAATGGGGTGATCTCCCTGATAACATGAATGACCTGTGGTCACAGGAACAATGACACCAGTGGAGGTACTGGGAATGGCAACACAGAGAAATGGTTTTGGTAGAAATAATTTTCCTCCTTTGAAAATGTCAATGATCTTATTTGATACCTATTCTTTTTTTTTTTTTTTTTTTTTGGGAGACAAAGTCTCACTCTGTCACCCAGGCTTGAGTGCAGGGTGCAATCTCGGCTCACTGCAACCTCCGTCTCCTGGGCTCAGACAATTCTGCCTCAGCCTCCTGAGTAGCTGGGATTACAGGCATGTGCCACCACGCTCAGCTAATTTTTGTATTTTTAGCCGTTTCACCATGTTGGCCAGGCTGGTCTTGAACTCCTGACCTCAGGTGATCTGCCCACCTCGGCCTCTCAAAGTGCTGGGATTATAGGCATGAGCCACGGCACCTGGCCAGTATCTACTCTTGTGTACCTATTTTCATGTGACTGATTCATGACCAATCTATGTATTGACTAGTTCCCACTAGTCAAGCAGTATAGGTAGCCACACAGTGACTAGATGTGATCTTTCCTGTAAAGTCTCTCCAATATGCAGCAATTCATATACTCCTTTTTAACTGTAGACAGAAACCTCTATATATCTTTTTTTGGAATACATATTATTATAAAAATAAACCACTGTGAACAACTGAACATGGCAGGACTCTCAGAACACAGGGTGCTTGTAATTTCTCTCCTACCAGTACTCTAAGCTGCCTCAGTTCCTTGCTCTGGAAGTGCCTAGTTTTGACATATCTTGATGGCTCACTACTGGAAAGGAACCAGACAGAGAAAGGCAACCAGAGTTCTACCGCTGAAATCTCAGCTTCATTATGCATGGCACACTCTGTGCTCCTTGGGTCTTAAGGGGTACTAGCTAAAGCAGTGGCCACTATATTTTGGCGTATCTTCTTTTAAAAAAAAATCTGCCAACAAAATGCCCTAAGTTAACCCTATAAAGGGCAACCACTGCTGGTGGAAAGGTTGTGGATGAGATACTGACAATACATGCAATTTATCTTTTTCATTTCTAAGGTGTGGCAAAAGCACATTTGACTTAAAACAAGCAGAACAATAGCTGACATGAAGTACCTCAGAAAATGTCAGTCTCTTTAAAGACCAAGATCCAAGAGAAAAATTATACTACTATCATGGGGCTGAATTCATAGTTATTCTTTAAGACACACACATACGTACACTTACACATACACCTGCAACAAGATAATGTCTGTTTATATGAAAACCCAAGAATGTGCCTGTTTTTTGAACTTAGAAGAAAATGAGGTAAACCAAGACGATGTGAAAAAGACTTAGCTCTCCTGGGCAGACAACTATAGCATCTGAGGTGACTGGGTCACCTCAGCTGTGCAAAAGGAGTGCTGCCATATTCCAGAGAAACTGAGTTAGTCGCTAAAACATTAAATGGGTAACATTAAACAGCATTTGACTAGGGTCCTGCCCTTTTTGGTACTCCAGATACCTAAATGCTCAGTGGAGTATTAAAAGAGCCTCTGGGAAAAAAACTGGTGGACTTATCTACCAACAACTCTGAAGTGTTCATTGGCTATGAATTGAAAAACCAATCATCTGCCTTCTGAGTGTTATCAATGATACATACAGTTCTTATAGTCACAACTATTAGGTCAAGTAACTCTGAAAAGGTACTGATGTTTGATAGAGAAGGCAGGGAAATACCAGTGAGTTGTCTGCACTATACTAAGCATACCTGAAATCTGAATTAGAGAAGTATAATAGAACTGGGCTCCAAATTAAGTCTCAGCTGCAAACTGGATTAATGGGGACTAGATTTCTATTTACAAGAAAAGGAACACTAATCTGTGTTTTATGAGGTTCCTAGTTAAGTATCACAATCAGTTATATAATTAAGGCTGTAATCCTCCAGATAAAAAATATCACTTTATTTTTTAAAATAAAAAGTAAAAACAAAAACAAACAAACAAACAAAACCTGTCATGTTACAATTTTGAGATGGTAGCGAGCATCACAAAAATCAAAAGTCCAACAGTCCCAGAAATCCTGGGGCTTACTAACTATATACAATTACAGAAATAGTCTGGAGACAGTAAGGAATATCCAAATAGCAATGCAGAAGACAAACCTTAATGATGATCTCCTTTTTAACCCTTATAAGTGTGGACACTGCATTTCATATTAAGCTCCATGAAAGCAGAAACCTTCATCAATCTTGTGACCATTTCTCCCTTGTACCTAATAAAGTGACTGGAACATAATAAAATGTGTTGAATGAAAGAAGCGAAATTATCTTCTCTAGAATCATATGAAGAAAAAGGTAGAAAGCTAACTATATTTTAAGGCACTAAAAGAAAAATGGGGGAAATAATTGTTCTTTCTCAAGTTCTCTTCCCATTCCTTTATATTCACTTCTATGAAGTTCAAAAAATAAAGATGACGCTGGATCAATATGCCCAAGATGCCCTCTAATATGACAATCGTAACTATTTCACCGAAGTCAGAGAAACACTAGGGTTATCATAACATGCTCAGCTTAATATTCACTACAATTGTACAACAGAGCATGGCAGCATAACAACTGAGAAGCTTTAGGTACTAGTAAAGGGAATTCTGTCTACTCGTGTCTTTGAAGGGATAGCTTTAAATTTTCACTTTAACTCCCAGGGTTTCCTGCTCAGGTTTACTAAGCTTCCAATACTTCTACAGTGACAGAAGTCTGAATCCCAGAATTCTGCATCTATGTTATTAAATGTCTCAGTTCTGTTTTTGCATGTCTAAATCTAGGAACTTAAAAAATATTAGGAGTTTAATTTTACTTATTTATTTTTATTGATTTATTTTTGAGACGGAGCCTCACTCTGCTGCCCAGGCTGGAGTATAGTAGCACAGTCTCGGCTCACTGCAACCTCCACCTCCTGAGTTCATGCAATTCTCCTGCCTCAGTCTCCCGAGTAGCTTGGATTACAGACGCCCGCCACGATGCCTGGTTAATTTTTTTGTATTTTTAGTAGAAATGGGGTTTCACCATGTTGGCCAGGCTGGTCTTGAACTCCTGACCACAGGTGATCCACCTGCCTCAGCCTCCCAAAGTAATGGCATTACAGAGTTGAGCCACCACACCTGGCCAGCAGTTTAATTTTAAACAGTGTGTGACATCTTGCCTTCTTCGAGAAAGCTATTCGGACAACTACATGCGGTTCCTATCAATCTCATCTGTTGTATATTTGAATGCCCAGCATGCCTAAAACATGACAAGACAAAAGTATCATGAAAATTGTTATTTATGTAGCTCTTTCAGTGAGTGCTTATTTCTTAGGGAGGTTATGAATGAGATTAAGACAGCCAGAGGAGAAACAGCCAAGGCCTGCCCTACTTTTATGTTACTACTATATTTACAGAAAGAACTCAGGCCAGATTAGGATGATGCCAAAGAACTTGTGCACATGTATGTTCTTCCTCTCTCGAATAACATGCCTGTTACTCAGTTATGGGTGGCGAGATTCTCCTTAACCAAATGGAAAACATCCAATTTACAGATATAAAACTACTCTACAGCTGAGTGGACAACTTCCAGAAGAAAAGAAAACCTATTTATGCAAAGCACCTCAAAAGATATAATCTCTGGCAACTGCTACCTAACCTTTCAAGACCTGTTCAGGCACAAGAATGCCCTTTTACAGGAGGAAAGAGATCCAGAAGCTGCTTTAAACTGAAGTTACAAAGCAAAAGCAGAAGGGAAAAGCGGTCAGGCCCACCAATTTTGTAAGTCAACGTAAAAGGTAGGCTTTGGGGGTTCTGATTTGACATTCTAACTACTACATATCAACCTCCCCAAGCTCCCCATTAACCCAAGTAACAGTCTAGTAAGTAAGCAGATATATCAAGAGGCTTTTTGAAATATAAAATGGTTAGTCTGCCACAAGATATTTAAAACATTTCAACAGTACTCCAACAACTTTCATTATTTAAAAACACTGAGGAACGCACAGAAAGCCAGGCCATTTTCTCTGTTTTCACTATAAGTAAACAAGGTACTGGCTTCACTTTAAAATAAACAAATAAAACTTTTGAATAAGTCACACTTTCCAAACAAACTTCATTTATTTAAAAAAAAAAAAATCTCACGGGTAGGTTCCGACAGCTTTTTTTTTTTTTGAGACAGAGTCTGGCTCTGTTGCCCAGGCTGGAGTGTAGTGGTGCAGTCTTGGTTCACTGCAACCTCTGCCTCCCAGGTTCAAGTGATTCTTGTGCCTCAGCCTCCTGAGTAGCTGGGACTACAGGCGTGCAACACCATGCCTAGTTAATATTTTGTATTTTTAGCAGAGACGCGTTATCGCCATGTTGGCCAGGCTGGTCTTGAACTCTTGACCTCAAGTGATGTGCCCACCTTCGCCTCCCAAAGTCTGGGATTATAGGCTTGAGCCACTGCACCCAGCCTCCAAAAGCATTTTTGATCAGTAATACAGCAGGTTTTAAATTCAGAATAGAAACATGATGAATAAAAGCTATTATAAAATAAATTGTCGGTATTTTTAAAAGCAGGCAAAATTAAGCAAAGTGAGAAAGAAATTAGGCAAAGTAAAGCAAATTAGACTTTGAACAAGAATTTCAAGAAAAACAGAAAATATGGCTATTTTCCTCTGTTACCATGTACCTCCCAAACTAACAGTGCCCCACTGTTACAACTAAAAAGGAAAGGGAGAGAATGAAAATTTGACAAAGTCACAGGTGTCCTGAGTCATCTACAACATCAGGTCAGTCCAGATTATGTGTTTGGTCAATGACACACTGAACTTTCCTCCAAAGGAGAGTTATTTCTAAATAAGCCAGAAAAACTAAGAATAACAATTCAATTTGGTACATTCTTACACAAAAGGCTAGTCTAGCCAGTCTTTCCCCATCATAAAGAACTGAATTGAAAAGTAAACCAAGTCAATAAAAGGTCACTTTTATAGGTTTACTTGAGTCCCCAGAGTTTTAAATTATCTCACATCAAATTAACTTGCTAGACAGGGCACCCCCGCAACCACATATTTTTAGTTAAATACTCTCTTTTGCCTAGTTTTCCATCTCTCAGAATTTGTCTAGAAGTTCTCGTTAATAATAAGAAAGTTAGAATACCCTCAGCCAGTCAACATAAATTATCATTAGATGTGACAAGAAATACTAAACCCAATCCCTCCCCCTAAAAGTCATTAGAAAATAATTCAAGGCCAGGTGCAGTGGCTCATGCCTGTAATCTCAGCATTTTAGGAGGCCAAAGCAGGAGGATCGTGTGAGCCCAGGAGTTTGAGAACAGCCTGAGCAACATAATGAAACCCCATTTCTACAAAAAATTTTAAAAATTAGCCAGGCATAGTGCAGCGGCTCACACCTGTAATCCCAACTACTCAGGAGGCCAAGGCAAGAGGATCACTTGAGCCCAGGAGGCCAAGATTGCACCACTACATCCCCAGCCTGAGTGACAGAGTGACACCTTGTCTTGAAAAAAAAATTTAGACACATATATAGACACTGTTTTCAAAGAACTATGGTTAACTTATTTCTTTTTTTTTATTTATTTAAAATTTAAAAAAAATGGAACGCTTCACAAATTTGCATGTCATCCTTGCGTAGGGGCCATGCTAATCTTCTCTGTATCTTTCCAATTTTAGTATATGTGCTGCCGAAGCAAGCACTCCTTTTTATTATTATTATTTTTTGAGACGGAGTCTCACTCTATCGCCCAGGCTGGAGTGCAGAGGCGTGATTTCAGCTCACTGAAACCTCCACCTCCTGGGTTCAAGCAATTCTCCCGCCTCAGCCTCCCAAGTAGCTGGGATTAAAGAAGCCCACCACCATCCCCTGCTAATTTTTGTAATTTTAGATGGGGTTTCATCATGTTGCCCGAACTAGTCTTGAACTCCTGATCTCAAGTGATCCCCCACCTCGGTCTCCCAAAGTGCTGTGATTACAGGCGTGAGCCACCAAACCCAGCCTATGGTTAACTTATTCTAGTCTGTCTTAAAAGAGGCTGCAGTACATCAAAACAATGTTTTTCTTATATATATTTTTTTTTTCTTTTTCTTTTTTTTTTATTGTTTAGTGTTTGTAGAGACAGGATCTCATTACGTTGCTAAAGCTGGTCTTAAACTCCTGGGCTCAAGTGATCCTCCTGCTTTGACTTGTGAAGGTGCTGGGAGGCCATCTGCAGTGTACACATATATAATCTCAGCACTTTGGGAGGCCGAGGTGGGAGGATCGCTTGAGCCCAAGAGTTCAAGATTAGCCTGGGCAACACAGGAAGTCCCCTCTCTACAATTAAAAAATTAGCTGGCACAGTGGTACATGTCTGTGGTCCCAGCTACTCGGAAGGCTGAGGCAGGAGAATCGCCTGAGCCCAGGAGGTCAAGGCTGTAGTGAACTATGATCACACCACTGCACTCCAGCCTGAGCAACAGAGTGAGATGCTGTCTCAAAAAAAAAAAGTGCTGGGATTCTGTGTGTGAGTCACCACACCCAACCTGTATTTTTTTTTTAAACCAATAATTTCTCTGACTCCCATTCTGAGCAAATTCCCGTATTTCCTACCCTATTTTTCAAAGTGGCATTAACATCTCAGATAAATTTCAGAGAGAATCATCCTTGTGACTGCAAAAATAAATAAATAAAATGAGCTTTCAAAAGAACAGATGCTCACAGCTCTTTCCAACTACCTTGTTCTATTCAAGGATATACCTCCTCTAGCCTGCTGGAAATGACTGGAAGATTAATTAGAGCAGAAATAAAGTGATGAAGTAAAACTGTATGGGTGGAGACAATATTCCATCATATACAAGTCCAGTTCCTAGTACCAAACCAATATTGGATTGTGTTTAGATGCCATTAAGTCATAGATGGCTTAGAAGCATGAAACATAAATTCTTCTCCCTACTTTAGACCAGGAGATACTTCACTAATGTTTGGTAATCACACCAGGACAAGAAAATGCTACATATCATGTGTAATAAAAAGCTCCCAGTTACACAGTCATATATATAAGCTAAAACATTATTATTAATACATAAGCTAAAACATTACTATTAAGAAAACGAAAACTAGGCAAGGGAAAATTGCCCATTTTGTACTTACCAGAATTCTGGATCCGCCATGTTTTTACAAACTGAGTATCAGGAGGTATTGACTCCCCTTCTCCTATGGTGACATCTTCAACAAAGGACATAGAGGGCACACTGATGTTTGGGCTCTCAAAGTCATAATAGGCGCCAATTGCTGCTTGTAGGTTCCTACCAAAAAAAAAAAAAGAGAGAAAAGGCAAAAGACGTCAGTACTATCCAGATGATATTATTCTAATTGTTAAACAAAAGGAAAAATTCTGTTTCTTAGGGTTTGTCACAGAACCTGAGGCTCCTGGTATACAAGTCTTTAAAGCCTTGTATTCTGGTTGAGGAACAATAGGAAAAATACCAGGACCAACAAATTTGTGTATCACTTTCTCCCCACATAGAAAGTAAAAAACATTAGTAACATCAGCAACAGCATGAGGAAATCTTCCTTGTTACCCATAGGAAATGGGTAAAGAAATCAATTAAAAGAGCAAAGTATAACTATGGAATTCAAAGAAGCACTACTTTTTATTTTATATTATTATTTTTTAATATTAAAAAAAGGAGAGAGAGATAGATTTTGCCATGCTGCCCAGGCTGATCTTGAACTCCTGAGCTCAAGTGATCCACCCACCTCAGCCTCCCAAAGTGCTAGGATTACAGGCGTGAGCCACTGCGCCCAACCAGAAGCTCTACTTTTTAAAATAAAGTAATGCATGCATATAATTTGAAAAGTTTCACACAAAGAAAACCACATTATCTTTTTCCTTCAACACACACAGACACAACTGTTCATATTACTTTCTTAAATATCCTTCCAGAACTTTCTTACACACATTCAAGCAAACATGATATACCATCTTGCTTTCCTCCCTTTTTATACAAAAGTTAGCATAATATACAATGACCTTTGCTTTATTCTCTTAATACTCTATCTTGAAGACATCCCTGTGTTAGCACATAAAGAGGTTCCTCCCTGTTTTTTACAGCTGTAACCACTGTACAGATGGATCATCATTTAACCAGTCAACTTCTGAATTTGTTTCCAATCATTAACTCTTCCATAAATAAGCTTAAGCACACATAGTTTTGTATACACGCAAGTGCATTTGTGAGATAAAGTCCTATTAAGTGATACTGCTCGGTCAGAGTTTGTGGTTTTAATAAATATATCCAAACTTCCTTCAATAAAAGTTGTACACTAATGTTTCCACCAAGAATGTAAGAGTGTGCCTATTTTCCCCACTTGCTCATCAGTGGTGTTTCTCTAACATTTTGGATTTCTCCCATTAATAGTTTCAAAAAAATAGTATCTCAGTGAGATCTTGAGAGGTTGAGTATCTTCACATGTTTAAGAGGCATTTGTAGTTTCTTTTTTGGAAGTATCATTTGGTAAATGTTGGTGTTCTTTTTAATTACTCATAAAGACCCTTTCATCAGAAGGAACTACACCAAGCACATAAACCAGAGTTTCCAATTGAACAGAAGCGCGTGATTGTCAGCTTGGCTGATCAGTGCCAGAAACCAAGGGCCACTAAAGCGTTTCAGTAAGCTGTGTTCATTATAGAGATCAAGGAAATTGTTGGTAATTACATTAACTGCTTCTCTTCTGGTCTTACTCAAACCAATGACATCATCCCCCACTTCCCACACTATACAACAAACCAAACTGCATGTTTCTAAACATAATCCAACCATAAACCAATGAATCCACTGAGCTGTTTTTAATTATACATAAACATAGCATGAAACAAGCTCTGACAGTACACAACTGATCAACAGAAATGCTAATAACAGCAAATAATTTTTTGCTGGGGGCCTGCCTGCTCCTCCAGGTGCTTGCAGCTGCCGGAAAGGAAGGCTATATTTAGAGCAGGTACTTGAGGTCAAGCCTCATGCAATGGTGGCACGACATATTAGTCAGTAATGACTGGAATTACAATACCAATGCCTGCCTATGTATGGTATATGTGCTTGATAACATTTACATGTAGAGAGCTGGGCTGGGGCCAAACTGGACATCTTTGCTTGACTCTTTAATACAAAGGCTTGGACTTTTAGTCTTCTCAGCAGTTTCCTACCTAGCTGACAGAGATCTTAAGTGAAGGATGTTTGTGACTGGTCAAACTTGGGGAAGTCTAGCCCTTACCATCCACAAACAGGCTTAGAAGTACATCTGGAATTAACATTACACTGAGGGATCAGGGATAATATGGGAGAAAAATAAGCCTAGTTTGCAATTTGCTTTTTTTTTTTTTTAATAAAGATGGGGTTTCACCATGATGGCCGGGCTGGTCTTGAACTCGTGACCTCAGGTGATCCACCCACCTCGGCCTCCCAAAGTGCTAGGATTACAGGCGTGAGCCACCACGCCCGGCCTGCAATTTGCTCTTTTGAAAACATTTTGGGAAACCTGTATGTCTACCTTTTTGTAAAGAGAATTTTTTTGCATCAGGTCTTCAACAAGTAGCCTGCTAAATTGTTTTCTGTTCACTTGGCTTTAAAATATGTTTGGGAGTGAAGAACTATTTGTGCACTTGGGACAATTGCCAATTCTCATCCCCAGCCTGTGTCATATTTCACCCCTTGGCTCTGCTATCAGGACAGGACTTCAAGACCACTGCAGTGGAAAAGTCAAGCTACCCAATTTAAGCAGATCCACTCCTATCCTCAAATATCCTTTCACACATTTCCAACTTACCCCACACAGTCAAAGCTTATTTGTATGTGTATTATACAGGTAATTTAGCCAGAAAAAGATTAAGAAACATTTTAAATCCCAAACTGAAACTGAAAGCAGCAAACTGGAATCCTGGCAGGAAGCTGGAGAAGAGGATGACAAAGCAAATTCATTTCCCAAGGACAAGGCAGAAAGTGGACTTTAGCCCGAGTGATCTAACCCATCAAGCAGGTACACAGCTACAAATGTGGGGTACACAGCTTCTCAGAGTTCAGAGCATTTAAATTACTGTCCCACTAGGCTGAGCAACAGCAAGCATAGCCCAAACGGCTCCAATTCAGTGTCAGAAAGCAGACATGATAGCAGGTATTCTTGTTCAAAACAACATACTCAGCTATTATTAGCCAATAAGAAATTCTTCATGAAATGGAGCTGGCTGAGGTGATGGGAAAAGGAAAACATTGACCCAGCATTCAGTGTAGTCTAAAAGTTTAAACTTCCAGATTCCTTCAGTGTTTCTGCTCGAAAAAGTTTTAAATCTAATTTCAGATGGTTAGAAGTACCCTGAAGAACAAATGGAGGCAACGTAACAGTGAAAACAAGCACAGGTTAAGATGGATGGTGGTGCCAGGGGCAGTGGTTCACACCTGTAATCCCAGCACTTTGGGAGGCCAAGGCAGGTGGATCATTTGAGGTCAGGAGTTTGAGACCAGCCTGGCCAACATGGTGAAATCCCCTCTCTACAAAAAATACAAAAATTAGCTGGGCGTGGTGCATGCCTGTAATCCCAGCTATTTGGGTGGATGAGACAGGAGAATTACTTGAATCCAGGAGGCGGAGCCAAAATTATGCCATTGCACTCACTCCAGCATGGGCAACAGACTGAAACTCAGTCTCAGAAAAAAAAAAAAAAAAGATGGATGCTGATTATAGTTGCACACTGCCAATATAGCTAATGCCACAGAATTGTATACTTTACATGGTTAAAATGGTAAATTTCATATCATGAAGATTTTACCACAATTAATTTTTTTCAAAGAGTATGGTCTTTAGGCCGGGTGCAATGGCTCACACCTGTAATCCCAGCACTTTGGGAGGCCCAGGCAGGCAGATTGCCTGAGGTCAGGAGTTCAAGACCAACCTGGCCAACATGGGGAAACTTTGTCTCTACTAAAAATACAAAAATTAGCTGGGTGTGGTGGTGGGCGCCTGTAATCCCTGCTACTCGGGAGACTGAGGCAGGAGAATCACTCGAACCTCAGAAGGGAGAGGTTGCAGTGAGCTGAGAGTTCGTACCACTGCACTCCAGCCTGGGCCACAGGGTGAGACTCCATCTCAAAAAAAAAAAAAAAAAAAGTGTGATCTTTAGAGTCGCTCCAATCCTTGGCCACGGGGGCTTTGAGCAAGCAGCTAAGCCTCTCCATCAGTTTTACTCATCTGTAAAACTGAGTTGATACCACCTATCTCATTCTAAATTTGGCTGTGAAGACTGCTGAGGCAATGCATGCAAATGTCCTAGGTTGGCAGTCATTCATTCAACAAATATTTTCATTAAATATGCATTTATCCTTATGCTAGGCACCTGGCCTGAAGCATTGGGGATACAGCAAATTGCAAGTCATGTGTGGCCTCTGACTTCAGTGTTTATAGTCTATAGCCAACCAGGGACTTTCAAACAAAGGTAATTCCAAACGCCTCTCACTCAGAGGCTATGGGCCCAAAAGCAGCTTTTCCTGCTTAGGGTGAAAGATGGGCTTGGTACACAGCATAGTTTCAACTGCACTGACAATGAAGTTAACCTGAACTGGAGAAGAATTTGGTGACACTGACATGTTTCTTAATGAAATACAACTTTGTTCAACCTTCATTTTATAGTTGAGGCTACTGAGGCACTGACAGGTGAGGTAATTTGCCCTAGGCTAGGCAATTAATAGAATTCAGAGCCACACCTATTCAAAAGTTTTAACTTACCCAGAATTTTCCAATTGTGTAACACTCTGAACATCTGAATTTCTTAACATACTAATTACCATTATGAATTCTATAAGTGAACTGTAATCCCCCATTAAACTGAATTCTTTAAAGAATTAATCTTGCAGCCGGGCAAGGTGGCTCACGCCTATAATCCCAGCACTTTGGGAGGCCAAGGCAGGCACATCACCTGGGGTTGGGAGTTTGAGGCCAGCCTGACCAACATGGAGAAATCCCATCTCTACTAAAAAAATAAAAAAATTAGCCAGGCGTGGTGGCACATGCCTGTAATCCCAGACTTGGTAGGCTGAGGCAGGAGAATCGCTTGAACCCAGGAAGTGGACGTTGCAGTGAGGTGAGATCGCACCATTGCACTCCAGCCTGGGCAACAGGAGCAAAACTCCATCTCAAAAAAAAAAAAAAAGAATCTTGCATATATTCACAAACATAGAACATTTATTTTTGTAGTATATATACATGCATAAGGCAGTCTTACGAAGAAAAACCATCTACATACTTATATATGGCCAGAAACATCATCCAAAAATATGGCAGTAGAAAACAGTTAAGAAAACCAGGCTGGGCGTGGTGGCTCATGCCTATAATAATCCCAGCACTTTGGGAGGCACAGAGGTAGATGGATCACTTCAGCCCAGCAGTTTGAGACCAGACTAGGTAACATGGCAAAACCCCATCTCTACAAAAAAATACAAAAATCAGCCAGGTGTGGTGGCACACACCTATAGTCCCAGTCACTCAGGGGGCTGAGACTTGATCCCAGGACGTTGAGGCTGCAGTGAGCTGAGATCGCACCATTGCACTCCAGCCTGGGCAACAGAGTGAGATATTGTCAAAAAGAAAAAATCAGAAATAAAGAAAGAATGCCACTAGCTCAGATTCTCAAGGAAAAAGAAAAAATAGATACCTTTTCTTTCCATTCTCTGAACAAGTGAGAAACTCAAAAGAATGCAAATTATTTATGAGAAAAAGAAAACTACCAGCCTTATTTGGACATAAATTTAAATGGGAAACAGAATAATGAACCCATCTTATCAGACATGAACAGCAGCATCTCAGGGCTTCAAGAGATAGTTATCCTGAACCACAGGTTTTCCTCACCTGGGGTATGCCAATAATACTGCTACTAAAGCCATGTACCCACCAAGAATCACGAAGACCTTACTATCTCTGAATGACCAAAAAGGAATTTGGCCAGAAAAAGGCTCAGCAAAATAGATGTTCTTAACCAGGGCCTTCCAACATCAATGTGACAGGAATCTAACATGGAATACCAAAAGAGGGGCCAAACATTACATACCTGTAACTACTATGAATTTTAAAGCCTGGAAAGAAACTAAGACTTTCACTGAAACAGAAAGATGACTGCAAACAGGGAATTCAAGTTGAGCTAAAGACAACTGTCAATACTGTCAACCTAAAAATGTACTCATGGATACTCTTTAATATGTGAAGACAACTAGAAAAAAATGATTTGTGGAAAATTACATTCAGAGGAGGGACAAAGTTAATACCAACATTTTACTCACTTCTTAGAGCCCCATGGAATCTAAAATTATTTCTCCTCTCTTCTTTTCCTGGCTATTTATTGATCCATTAATTTTATTACTTTTTAGAACTGGTCCTTGTGTCTTCAGCAGCTAAACCATTTTCCAAGTAGAAAATGAAAAAAAAAGTACTCTGCCACAAAAAAGAAGGAAGTGGTAGCATTGTTTTATTATTGTATTAGGTAATAATAGTATACAGTTATGTATGAGAATATCCTTGTTTTTAAAAGTTATATGCAGAAACATTTAAGGATCAAGGATCACATAATGTCTACAACTCTCAAATGTTTTTTTTTAAATCCTATATAAGGAAAGAAAATATGGCAAAAATGTTAACCATGTGGAATCTAGGTGGTAGGCACAAGGCTCCATACGCTACAATTCTTTAAAATGTTCTTTACGGTCTGGGCACAGTGGCTCGTGGAGGTGAGGGTATCCAGAAAGTTGGAACTGGAACCGAGAAAGTTTCTCTCCTAATATCTGCTCTATAAATGACACATTTGAGAGCTCTGGACAGTCATGGCTCTCTTCAACAGAGATAAAACACCCCTGCAAACATGTAGATAAAATACACAGAGAAAGAAACCTAAAGGTATTTCAAGCCCTTGAGTCTAGCTGTTCCTGAAACACAAACACATTTCTGTCCTTGGGTTCTGTGTAACATAACAATATCTATTCTTAAATAAACCCTTTTATCATTACCTAGTTCGAAGTTTGTTACTTTCAACATAATAGGTCCAAATTAGTTGAAAATTGTATAATATCTTCTAGGGTGAGTTTCAATGGAAGACGCAAAGCCAAAAGAAGAGAAGCTGGAGCACTAAGTTAAAACTTACTCAGATCTAGCAATTCCACTTCTCAGTATCTAAGAGAACTGAAAGCAGTTCTAAAAAAGAATATGCATATTCAGAGTAGCATTATTCATAATAGTCAAATGGTGAAAGCAACCCGTGTCCACCGACCAATGAACAGATAAACAATATGTAGTTTATACATGTAATGGGATATTATTTAGCTTAAAAAAGTAAGAAAACTCTGAAACATGTAACATTATAGATGAATCTTAAGGATTTTATGCTAAGTGAAATAGGTCTGTCACAAAGGTCAAATAATTATATGGAAAGTGGGCAGTTGTTTAATGAGCACATAGTTTCTGTTTTGCAAGATGAAAGAATCTTAGAGATTGGTTGCAAAATGATGTGAATATACTCAACACTCTACAGAATAGTACGCTTAAAAATGGTTAAGATGGGCAGGGCATGGTGGCTCATGCCTGTAATACCAGCACTTTGGGAGGCCAAGGTGGAAGGACTGCTTGAGCCCAAGACTGATCTAGCCTGGGCAACACAGTGAGACCTCATCTCTACAAAAAATTTTTTTTAAATAAAAATTAGCCAAGCTAGCACAAAAACAGGGTGGTGTGCACCTGTAGTCACAGCTACTTGGGAGACTGCAGTGGGAGGATCCCTTGAGCCCAGGAGTTCAAGGCTACAGTGATCCCTAATCAGGCTACTACACTCCAGCTTGGGTGACAGAGTGAGATCCTGTCTCGAAAAAAAAAAAAAAATTAAGATGGGAAATGTTAAGTATATTTTACCACTAAAGGACCAGGCATGATGGCTTATGCCTGGAATCCCAGCACTTTGGGAGGCTGAGGCAAGAGGAGTACTTGATGCCAGGAGTTCAAGACCAGTCTGGGAAACAAAGTGAGACTGTCTCCACAAAAAATATATATATATTTTTTTAATTATCCGGGTATGGTGGCCTATGCCTATAGTCCCAGCTACTCAGAAGGCTGTTATCATACCACTATACCCCTGCCTGGGTGACAGAATGAGACACTGTATCAAAAAAGAAAATGAAATCTGAATTTATTCCTAAAATGAAAGAAGAGCATCTAAAGGTTTCTAAAATTTTTGTCTTTAAAATTTTAAACTTAGGCTGGGTGCAGTGGCTCACACCTGTAAGCTCAGCACTTTGGGAGGCCGAGGCAGGTGGATCACCTGAGGTCAGGAGTTCAAGACCAGCCTAGGCAACATGGTAAAACCCTGTCTCTACTAAAAAATACAAAAATTAGCTGGGCGTGGTGGCGCACACCTGTAATCCTAGCTACTCAGGAGGCTGAGGCAGGAGAAGTGCTTGAACCCAGGAGGCAGAGGTTGCAGTGAACCAAGATCGCACCACCACACTCCAGCCTGGCAACAGAGCGAGACTCCGTCTCAAAAAAAAAAAAAGAAAAAAAGAAAAATTTTAAACTTAAAAAAAAAAAAAGAGAGAGAGAGACAGGGTCTCACTATGTTGCCCAGACTGGTTTTGAACTCCCAGGGCTCAAGTAATCCTCCTGCCTCAGCCTCCCAACACACTGGGATTAACAGGTATGAGCCACGCCATCCAGCCAAGGTCTCTTTAAAAAGTAATTTTACTAAGGTATAATTTATGTAGCATAAAATCCACCCATTTCAATTGTACAATTCAATGATTTTTAGTAAATTTACAGAATTGTACAACCATGACCATGTTTAGAATACCATATTTCAGAACACTTTCATCATCCTTCTAATGTCCAAGTCCCTGGACCCTATGAATATGTTAAGTTACATGGCAAAGAGGAATTAAGGTTGTTAATCAGCTGACCTTAAAATAGGGAGATTATCCAGAATTATCCAGATGAAACCAGTGCAATCACTTCCTTAAGAGTGGAAGAGGGAATTTAAAGAGAGAACTGAGAAATAGCAGTGTAAGGACTCAGCTTTCAGTGAGAAACAGGGCCATGAGCTAAGGAATGCCTGTGGCCTCTGGAAGCAGGAAAAGGCAAGAAAAGAGTCTTCAAAAGGAGCAGAGTGTTGATGATGCCATGATTTTAGTGCAGAGACCATCTGAACTTCTGACCTCCAGAACTGCTAAAATTATAAATGTGTGTTTTTAAGTCACATATTTTGTGGTAATGTATCACAACACCAAAAACTAATATAATGGATACACATCATTTGAAAATATTTATCATAACAAGAAAAACTATGAATAAAGACTGTAATTAAAATGGTAGTGTTTTATGGGTTTTTGGAGACAGGGTCTCATTATGTTGCTCAGGCTGGTCTCAAACTCCTGGGTTCAAGGGTTCCTGTTTCCTCAGCCTCCTGAGAAGCTAGGACTATAGGAGGACTATACGCCACAGCACCCGGATCAAAATGGTACTGTTTTCTGCTGAGTCATTTTCTTCCTAACAACTCTGCTTCCAAGAACATTTGCCATCAAAGATACATATTTAGAAATAATTCCCATTCTTGTTGCCCCCTGAATTTAACTGTCACAGGTACTTCCTGAAATGGGAAACAATCAGGTTCAGTGTTAACCAAAATTTTTGCAAATGCTGAAACACTGGCCCAGGAGAGACATGAAAATGTATGATACCCAGAAAGTCCCAGAATGTCAAACAAAATGTGATTCAGAAAAAAATTATCTTTATAAACAAAATGTCTGTAGTTTATCATTGCTCATGAAACTTTAGCAAATGGTTTAAAATAGCAGTTATGAAATAATCAGGTAAATCTATAATGAAGTATGGCTTTCAAAAGTTTGTTACCTAACAGGGAACCATAAATCTGCAGCAGTCAACTGTATCTCATCCTGGCCAAAGAGCTATTTTCTAAAAATTACCAGCAGCTTTTTCTTTTGTTTTGTTTTTTGAGACAGGGTCTCTAAGAGCTGTCACCTTGGCTGGAGAGTGCAGTGGAACACTCACAGCTCACTGCAGCTTCGAACTCCTGGACTCAGGCAATTGTCCTGCCTCAATCTCCTAAGTAGGAATACAGGTGCTAATTTTATTCTTTTTTTTTTTTTTTTTGGCAGAGATGGGGGTCTCAAGCTAGGCATGGTAGCTCACGCCTGTAATCCCAGCACTCTGGGAGGCTGAGACAGGAGGATCACTGGAGCCTAGGAGTTCAAGACCAGCCTGTGCAACACAGGAAGACCCCATTTCTACAAATCATAAAAACATTAGCCAGGCTTGGTGGCACAGACACCTGTAGTCCTAGCTACTCGGGAAGCCTGACTCCTGGAGGTCAAGAATGCAACAAGGTGTTACTGTACCACCGCACTCCAGCCTGGACAAGACTCTGTCAGAAAAAAGTACCAAACAACAAAATTGTGAACCAACATTCTATCCTCTTGTTTCTATATACAGTGAAAAATGCATAGGCTTTAAAAAGAAATGCTACACTTTTGCATACGCCTTTGATTAAAATGCTTCACAACTCTAATATTTGTTGCCTTCAAGATTTCCTGAGAGTGTGCTTCAAAGTATATTCTGTTTCATCTCTGCTAAAAAAAACCAATGCTGGCCATACCATCAACATACTTCACCCTGAAAAAATGCACCCTAGGATACATGTCTAAGAGAAAATCTATAGCTCTGTGCTATCAATCTTAATTGCCTCCTCTAAGAGCAAAAAGGTAAATAAACCTTAGCCAAATTCTAATACATGCTGAGCAAAGACAATGTCAGGTTACCTAACACCGTCAAATAATGCCACATAGCATTTAAACTTTGACCCCCAACTCTACTCATTCTGCAGCCAGTATCTCCAAGTACTCTGTGGACCTACTTGGCTGTTTTCTGGTATATGTGAGTATCTGGTATGGAGGTACCTTTAAAATGCTATATACTTACAAATAAGGGACTAAAACAAGATGGAACTTGGGAAAAGAATATTGAGAATTACAGGCCTGAGAGTAACAGGCCCCTTTTTCTTTTACAAACTAATGACAGTATAAATATGTGATATGTGAGAGAATACTATCATTTTTAATAACTAATCAGCACAAACAAGGGATACAACACTTAAAAGAATATATCCTGTAAAGTCCTGTTATACTTGCAAACAATCTCACATATTCTGTTAATGTTTTCATGTTCTGGGCAACCAACTCTTCAGACGATACCCAAGCAGGATTGAGACACCTCATCCAACTATGGCATTTCTTATGCATTCCAGAATAAAAGGACTTCTAAAAATAGCTTCCTTACATGACACTGCATAATTATCACCAGTAAAATTACTAGCCCTTCCGGCAAAAAAAAACATAAAGCCATCCAAATATACATGAAAAAAACCTATCCAATCTGGTTTACAAAGAAAAAGATACTAAAAACTGAGAGGAAAAAAATATATATAGTTTATTCTGATTCTTAATAAAAAAAGATTGGTCACTCAAAGACAGAAAAGCAGTACACATCCCCAAATAATGTAAACATAGTGAAGGTGTTTATGTATTTCAAGCTTTACAAAGGTCAAGGAGATCTTTCTCAATACCCTTTCTTTGGATCCTATACGGCTGAAGGTAAGGCAAATACACTTAGGCTCACAATATTAAGATAAACTAAAACATGACCAAAATTTTGCTCTATTCACCATGAATTCCTTTCACAACTCTAATTTGACATGTTCCATTTAAAAATTAATATCTTTACAGAAGAATGCCAACTAATAAATGAAGAAGGAACAACAAAATTAGATAATAACCTTTTTGCAACCACCTATGCAGTATAGACTCAGGTCAAGGATCATCAATAGATACTAAAACAGAGGGGGAGGAAGACTGTTGGGAAAATAGGATATTCCCACAGTCTGAGAGTCATCCCCACAGATTACTTATTAATTACAAAGGAGAAAAACAGGTGGACACTATCTTAACCAAATATTCAATTTAGCATAGTCAATAATAGAACAAATTAACATAATATGCCTCCTGATGTGATGCAATAAAAGACACAGCATCATCTATGTATTATTTCCAACAAAATAATCTGATTCTAATCATGACTAACTGACAATATAGGACACTCTGACTGGCATGAACTCTATAAAAATGTCAGTGTCACAGAACACCCATAAAAGGCGAGGGAACTGTTCCAGATAGAAGTCTAAAGAGACATGACAACCAAAGGTAACACAGCATCCCTAAGAAGATCCTGGATTTAAAAAAAAGGAAACTTGCAAAGGGCATTTTGGGGACAAATTTACAGATGGGCTATATATTAGATAAAACTTTTGTTTTCATGTTAAGTTACTTGAGGGTGACAATGATACTGTAGTCATGTAGGATAACGCTCTTGTTCTCTTAGGATATATTTGCTGAAGGACTTAAAGGTGAAATCTCACAATCCTTGCAATTTATCTCAAATGGTTCAGGGGGAAAAAAATGTATAAAAGCTGGAGAGAACTCTCATACAATGCTGCTAAGAATGTAGAATGGTAATTTCTTTGGAAAACAGTTTAGCAGATTCTTAAAAAGCTACACATAACTTTACCATACAAATTAACAATTCCCTTCCTATGTATCTACCCAAGAAAAATTTAAAAATACATCCACACAGTCTCACAAGTGAAATGTTCGCAGCAGCTTTATTCATAATATAGCCAGTAAGTACAAACTCAAATGTTCATCAACTTATAAACTGATATAATGATTTGAGATCCTAATGCCTCAAAATAGTCCCTCACATCAAGTAACATTCAGCCCACATGATGTTCACCCCCTCAAATAGATAAACATATGCGTAATAAACTGAGATGATAACACCTACTTTTTGTTACATGGTGCCACCCAAGACCTAAAATAAACTGATAGAAAGTAAAAAGTGGCTAAAATAATAATAGATCCATCTACAAAAGATCACAAAAATAGTCAAGACTCAGCCTTGTCCAAGACACCTTCAGAGGCTACCTGTGAGAACTCTGAAGCCCTCTTTTTTTTTGGAGACAGTCTCACTCTGTCATCCAGGCTGGAGTGCAGTGGCAGAATTATAGCTCACTGCATCACTGTAGCCTAGAACTTCTGGGATTAAGCAATCCTCTCACCTCAGCCTCCCAAGTAGCTGGGAATACAGGCACATGCCACCACACCTGGTTAGGTTTTTTTTGTTTGTTTTTTGTTTTTTTGAGACGGAGTTTCATTCTTGTCGCCAGGCTGGAGTGCAGTGGCACAATCTAGGCTCACTGCAACCTCTGCCTCCCAGGTTCAAGTGATTCTCCTGCCTCAGCCTCTGGAGTAGCTGGGATTACAGGCCCCTGCCACCACACCCAGCTAATTTTTTTGTATTTTTAGTAGAGACAGGGTTTCACCGTGTTGGCCAGGCTGGTCTTAAACTCCTGATCTCAGTCAATCCACCCACCTTGGTCTCCGAAAGTGCTGGGATTACAGGCATGAGCCACCTCGCCCAGCTAAAAAGGCAGATCTTTAGAAAAAAAGATTAGTGGGTTGCCTAAGGCTGGGGGTGGGCTATTTTTTTCTGCCTATTTACAGTTAATTTAATTCATAAATTAACTGCAAATAGGCAGAAAAATCTTACTGGAGTAATGAAAGTGTTCTAAAACTGGATTGGGATGATGGTTACAGACTGATAAACTTACTAAAAGTCATTGAATTATACATTTAAAATGGATTAACTTATGGTATGCAAATTATACTTCAGTAAAGGTACTTAAAACATAAAGCAAATGTGGCAAAATGGTGATTAACTGGTGAATCTATGTGAAGAGTATACAGAATCACTATGTTAGTATCTCAGCTTTTCTATAGGTTTGAAACTCTTCAAAATTAAAAGCTGAGGATAGGGCTGGGTGCGGTGGCTAACACCTGTAATCCCAGCACTTTGGAAGGCTGAAGCAGGCAGATCACTTGAGGTCAGGAGTTCAAGACCAGCTTGGCCAACATGGTTAAACCCTGCCTCTACTAAAAAAAAAAAATACAAAAATTAGCTGGGCACGGTGGCATACACCTGTAGTCCTAGCTACTCAGGAGGCTGAGGTGGGAGAATCACTTGAACCCAGGAGGTGGAGGTCGCAGTGAGCAGAGATCACACCAATTCACTGCAGCCTGGGTGACAGAGATCCTGTCTCAAAAAAAAAAAAAAAGGAAAAGGTTGAGGAGAAATCAGAATAAAAATCTGTAAAACACATATATACATCCCCCAAAATTAGTGTTTCTAACTGCAGATTACCCAAAAGAAGTAAAAGACACAGCACAACTCTTGATAGGTTTAGGATTAAGTAACAGAGGACCACATTGATCCCTGAAGCCAACTTTCATCCAAGGATTTGATTAACTAGCAATTTTTTCAGTACTTAAATATTATTTTTCCCAATTATACAAGTAATGCATATTCAATATAGAAAATGTATTAATTAAAGTGAAAGCAGGAAGGCTGGGGCCCTGAGCCTGTAATCCCACCACTTTGGGAGGCTGAGACAGGCAGATCACTTGAGGTCAGGAGTTCAAGACCAGCCTGGGCAACAAAAAATACATAAACCTGTGGCATAAAGTAGCTCCTATAGTCCCAGCTACTCAGGAGGCTGAGGTGGGAGTATCAACTGAGCCTGGGAGGTTGAGGCTGCAGTGAGCCGTGATCACGCCACTGCACTCAAGCCTGGGTGAGGATCAAGACCCTGTCTCAAAAAAGTAAAAATAAAGTAAAAGCACAAAGAACTGAAAAACAACTGTAATCCCATCAACCAGAGATAACCATCTACAGTTTGTTCTTTATCCTTTCAGTCTATTTGGAGAAAGAAAGTTATCTATATACTATATGTGGCAATAACTGTTACAACTTGATGGACCATTCAACTGGCATACCAAAATGTTGCATCATATCCAAAACACCATATAAATCATAATAAGAATGAAAGGCAGAATAAAACCTTTTAGATGCAAATCCAGTACCTCTTCTCAGCTTCCAGTTAAAGACTGAAGGCTGAATGCATGCATTAGCCTCATCTCTCTTCCTAAACCCTCCTAAAATACAGGGATGGGGAAAAAAACGGCATGAATTCACTAGGACAAAATGAACAAGTGAAGCAACATTAAGGGAACTGGGAAGAAGACAAATGGTGAATGACTTAGCCAGCCTGAAAAAGTTGAATCTTCCTTAGCCAGTAGTGGGAAAAGTAGAGCAGCAACGTGGTTTACAATGAGTATTCCAAAAAAGTTTAGGAATAAGGACATACACAAAAACAGGAGAGGTTATGCATCTGCCTAAACCTACTAGCTAGGCCTCAGATCCCCCAATATAGTCATAACACTGCATACCCCAGTGACTGCCCCACCCTGGAGGAAATGGGTGGGGCTGTTAAGCCCACAGTTAGGCCTATAGTCATAGTGATGCCACCCCTCTTTTTTTTTTTTTTTTTTTTTTTTGTGAGACAAAGTCTGGCTCTGTCATCCAGGCTAGAGTACAGTGGCACAATCTCAGTTCACTTCAATCTTCACCTTCTGGGTTCCACCAATTCTCCTGCCCCAGCCTCCCAAGTACCTGGGACTACAGGTGTGTGCCACCACACCTGCCTTTTTGTATTTTTAGTAGAGATGGGGTTTCACCATGTTGCCCAGGCTGGTCTCGAACTCCTGACCTCAGGTAATCCACCCGCCTTGGCTTCCCAAAGTGCTGGGATTACAGGTGTAAGCCACCGCGCTCAACCCCAATCTGGGTGTGGTGGCTCACACCTCTAATCCCAGCACTTTGGGAGGCTGAGGTGGGAGGATTGCATGAGTCCAGGAGTTCAAGACCAGCCAGAGCAACAAAGGAAGAACCCATATCTTAAAAAAAGATTTTTTAAAAATAGGTATATATAGTCAAGAACCACAATATATTTATGGTAAAGCATCTAGTATGAAATAAACAAAACTAAAGTAAATAAATACAAAAACACACTTGAAGGAAACAACGCTGAGAAGATCATCCAGAAAACAAAGCAAACATTTTGTCAAAAGATAAAAAGAAAATATAATTACAGAACCAGACCACAAAGTCCAATGTCTGAAAATCAGGAGCTCCAATAAAGGAGAACAGAGAAAAGGAAGGAGAGGAAATTAAAGGATCAATTCAAGAAATTTTCCAATAACAAAAGGGAGTTTCCAGACTGAAAGAGCTCACCAAAGTTGAACAAAATACATGAAAATGCTTGCTGAAATGCATCGCCAACAGATTTCAGGACACCAGGGGCACAGCAAAGTTACCAAAAGCTTTCAGAAAGGGAAGAAGACAGGATTCATTCGAAGAACAAAGAATCAGAATATTTCAACACTACCACTGAAAACACAAGACAAAGGATCAGTGCCTTCAAAATTCTGAGAAAAATATTTCCAACCTGAAAAAACTGTTCCCCAGCCAAACGTGGGATAGCAGGTGTGATATCAAAGCAAGAAAAAGTTTCAGAATGCGAAAGTTTCTAATTTTATCTCCGTTGCACTCTCAAGAAGTTAAAAAAAAAATGGGTCCAGCAAACAGAGGCTCCAACAAAAAGAAAGGCTGAAAGAAACCCCAGGGTGAGATCTGTACAGATCTAGAACTCAACCAGTCCAGATCAGAGTAGGTCGAGCGTTCTGGAAAAGAATTCTTCAAAAAGATAAAACTGATAGAATATATTAAGGAGTTTAAGGATAATTTAGTTAAAAAAAAAAAAAAAAAGATTGCACAAAACAAAAATCACCCTCAGGGCAGCAAAATACTGTGCTCAAAAAGAAAAGTAATCCAAGCACACTAATGGCTCAAGTGTTGAGAAACATTTAAACAGTTATAACAAAATAAACAATAAGCTTGATGACTTACGTCTGTAATGCCAGCACTTTGGAAGGCTGAAGCAGGAGGATCGCTTGAGCTCCAGGAGTTCAAGACCAGCCTGGGCAACGCAATGTGACACTGTCTCTACAAAAAGTTTTTTTTTTTTAATTAGCTGAGTGTGCTGGTACATGCCTGTAGTTCCAGGCACTAAAGTGGCTGAGGTGGGAGGATCGCTTGTGCCCAAGAGGTCAAGGCTGCAGTGAGCTGTGATGGCAACACTGGGCAACAGAGAGACCCTGTCTCAAAAACAACCACCACCACCACCGTCGTCACCGCCACCGCCTGCCGCCCCCACCACACACACACACAGACAAAAACAATGAAACTTTAGTTAGCCAAAGCACAAATAATTAAAATGGGAGAACAGGAAATGGGGTGAGTCAAACTACTATGTGCCAGGAAGAGGTCCAAATCTTTACACTATCAATTTACCTAATTCCCATTTAACAACTGGTGCCCTTATGTTACATATGAGAAAACTGAGGCACACAGACAGTAACTTGCCAAATGTCACACAGCAGAGGTTTTGAATTTTGCTCTTCACCACTACACTGGCTATCACAAAGTAAAATCCTTATCTCCCTGTGGAAAGTCAACAGATAATTATTAAAGGTTAAAAAAATTGAGAGAGAGGTAAAAACCCAAAACTCAATTGAAAGGACTGAAACAGACTGCCTCTGGGGAGTCAAGGAAGAAGGAAAAGGTCTAGAACCTCTTGTTACTTTTAAAAAGTCCATAGAACTACTTTACTCTTTAAACCATATACTTGTAATTTGGATAAAATGAAAATTAATTAAGGAAATGTATTTCCCCTTTAAAAACATCTTTAAGTAAACATTAAAACTCTGACCTTCAGCTGGGTACAGTAGCTCACACCTGTAATCCCAGCACTTTGGGAGGCCAGGTAGGAGGATCGCTTGAGCCCAGGAGTTCCTAACCAGCCTGAGCAAGTTGGTTAGATCCCCATCTCCACCAAAAAAAAAAAAAAAAAGAAAAAAAGAAAAAATTTAAACTCTGAGGCCCTGAAAAACTGGACATGCACACCAATGCAACTCAAGAAAAAGTGCAAAAACAAGCTGGGTACAGTGGCTCATGCCTGTAATCCCAGCACTTTGGAAGACTGAGGAAGGTGAATCAGCTGAGGTTAAGAGTTCAAGACCAGCCTGGCTAAGAAAGTGAAACTCTGTCTCTACTAAAAATGCAAAAATCAGCAGGGCGTGGTGGCAGGCACCTGTAATCCCAGCTACTCAGGAGGCTAAGGCAGGAGAATTGCATGAACCTGGGAGGCAGAGGTTGCAGTGAGCCAAAATCATGCCACTGCACTCCAGCTTGGGCGACAGAGCAAGACTCCATCTCAAAAAAAAAAAACAAATAAAAAAAAAACAAAAAAGAAAAATAAAAAAAAAGAAAAAGTGCAAAAACAAGCCCAAATATATATATTTGCATTTGATATATGATAAAGATGGCATTTCAAATCACCAGGGAAATGTAAATTTTTCAACAAATGGGAAAACTAATCATCTGGAAAACATGTTAAGATACTGACATTTAAAAATTCAGGTATATAGAATATTTATATGTAAATTATGCAGTCATAAAGAAAACAGAAGTGAATTTTATGTAACAATTAAGACTTTCTCCCCCCTCCCCCCCATCCCCCACTCCCACCCTCCCCCATCCCAGCTCCAACCACAAACCCAACCCCATGCCGCCACACTTTAAAGCAGAAATCAAAAAGGAAAAGACTGCTGGAGTCAATGTCACCAAAATTCACCCAAAAAGTGCCACATAGTAAAAAACATTATAAACCTAGTTAAAAGACAAACTGGAGGAACAGCAAGAATCTAATAAGCTATTTTCCTTAATATGCAAACAGCTCACATAAATCAATGAGGAAAAGAATCACAATCTGAGAGAGGTAGAGAGGAAAATACACAAGTCACAGAAAAATACAAAAGGCCAATAAAGGTATGGAAAGACGTCCAACCTTATTCATAATGACAGAAAAGCAAATTTAAATGAATACATTTTAACCCATTAGGCCAGCAACAAGGTAAAGATACAGATAACTCTTCAGTTGGTTGAGTGTAGCAAAATTCTCGTCCATCAACAAAGTAGTGGTTAAGTAAAATACGGCCAACCACAATGGACATACCATCCATCCATTCAAAAACAAAAACAGGCTGGGCACGGTGGCTCACGCCTGTAATCCCAGCACTTTGGAAGGCCAAGGTGAGCGGATCACCTGAGGTCAGGAGTTCGAGACCAGCCTGACCAATATGGTGAAACCCTGCCTCTACTAAAAATACAAAAATTAGCCACGTGTGGTGGCGGGTGCCTGTAGTCCTAGCTACTCAGGAGGCTGAGGCAGGAGAATCGCTTGAACCCAGGAGGTGGAGGTTGCAGTGAGACGAGATCATGTCACTGCACTCCAGCCTTGGCGACAGAGTGAGACTCCGTCTCAAAAAAACAAAACCAACCAACCAAACAAATAAAAAACAGGAAACAAAAAACATGCTGTCCATAACATACTGTGAAATTTAAAAATCAAGTTTGAGAACAGTATATATAGAGCTAGGCACAGGTGGCTCATCCCAGTAACCCCAGCACGTTGGGAGGCCGAGGTGGAGGATCACTTGAGCCCAGGATTTCCAGACCAGCCTGGGTAACATAGCAAGACGTTGTCTCTACAAAAAAAAAATCAGCCAGGTGTGGCAGCACATGCCTGTAGTCCCAGCTATGAGGGAGGCTGAGGCAGGAGGATCATTTGAGTCTGGGACATTGAGGCTGCGGTAAGCCACGATTGCAGGACTGCACTCTAGCCTGGGCAACAGAGCAAGACCCTGTAGCAAACCACCCCCCCCTCACCCATTGCAAACACACACATACATAAAAACAGTATGTATGGCAAGGCATGTTGGCTCACGCCTATAATCCCAGCACTTTGGGAGGCCAAGGGGGAAGGATCACCTGAGGTCAGGAGTTCAAGACCAGCCTGGCCAATATGGTGAAACCCTGTCTCTACTAAAACTACAAAAATTAGCCAGGCATGGTGGCATGCGCCTGTAGTCCCAGCTACTTGGGAGGTAGAGGCAGGATAATTGCTTAAACCCGGGAGGTAGAGGTTGCAATGAGCCAAGACTGTTCCACTGCCTTCCAGCCTGGGCAACAGAGCAAGACTCTGTCTCAAAAAAAAAAAAAAAAAGTACAGTATGATCTCATTTGATCATTTGTATGTGGGGTTTTTTTAAAGTGTGGGGAAGAGGGATAAGACATCTATGCTTGAGATGGTATACCAACAGATCATGCTCTCCTAGTTAAAAAACAAATCTTCACAACTAACGTGGATGATGGAAAAGAAATGGGCCAGTCTCAAGTCTATACTTAAAAACAAAACAAAGTTCATTTTAAAATATTGCAAAGGAGAAAATTTCCCAACTAAAGACATCTATCAGGGGAATGCTTCCATGACTTCCGACTATAAATGTGTAAGACGATTCTTTTTCAGAAAAAGGTGGAAAAAGGGACTTAAATCTGTGTGGGGAATGGAGAAAAGTATAATGATAACTTCTAATTAGCATGCTTAAGGGCTCTGTGACCACTCTGACCAAATACATGCCTACAGAGGCACTGAATATCTCTGAAAGAAGAAAATGATGGCCATTTCTAGAGAGTGGGATAAGAAAGAGGACACAGGGATTTATGCACCATCCAAATTTTTCACATGAAATATGTATTACATTTAAGACTAAATACCCACCAGCCTGACCGACATGGTGAAACGTCGTCTCTACTAAAGTACAAAAATTAGCTGGGCTTGATGGAGCACACCTGTAATCCCAGCTACTCAGGTGGCTGAGGCTAGGAGAAGTAGTTTGCAGTGAGCCAAGATTGCGCTACTGCATTCCAGCCTGGGCGACAGAGCGAGGCTCCATCTCAAAAAAACAAGATTAAATACCTAAATAAAATTGTAATAAGTTAAAGCACAAATAGCAAACTGAAAAAAACATGAGGAAAATATAAATATCAGTTTTATAAATGACAAAGACCTCAGAAGGCAACACCCTTAAAGATAATTTTAAAGCCAGGTGTGGTGGCTCACACCTGTAATCTCAACACTTCAGGAGCCGGAGGCAGGCAGATCACTTGTGTCTAAAGGTTCAAGACCAGCCTAGGCAACATGGTGAAACCCCATCTCCACAAAAAAATACAAAAAAAAATTAGCCAGGTATGATAATGCACACCTGTGGTCCAAGCAGGGTATACTGAGGCAGGAAAATCACTTGAGCCCTGGAGGTTGAGGCTGCAATGAGCCATGATCGTGCCACTGCACTCTAGCCTGGGTGACAGAGCAAGAACTTGTCTTTAAAAAAAAGAAAAAAAAAAAAACAAACTATGTAGAATACTGAGCTATAAAACTATAAAATAAAATGAACTTCCATCTAGATGATATATGCTACAACATGCATGAACCTTGAAAACATTATGCTAAAGCAAAAAAGCCTGCCTCAAAATGCTACACTCTGTAGGTTTACATGCATATAAAATGTCTAGAAAAGGCAAAGCCATAAGACATGATAAATAGAATGGTGCTTGCCTGGGGCTGGGGATGAGAGGGGACTGACCAAAATTGGGACAAGGAATTTTACTGGAGAGACAGAAATGTTCCAAAACTGTATTGTGATGATTACACAACTCTATATATTTACTGAAAATCACTGCACACTTAAAATAGCTGAATTTTATAATATGTAAACTATACTTCAATAAAGCTTATATATATATATATATATATTTTTTTTTTTTTTTTTTTTTTTTTTGAGACAGAGTCCCGCTCTGTCACCAGGCTGGAGTGCAATGGCGCAATCTCAGCTCTCTGCAACCTCCACCTCCCGTGTTGAAGCAATTCTTCTGCCTCAGCCTCCCAAGTAGCTGGGACTATTGACGTGCGCCACCACACCCGGCTAATTTTTCTATGTTTAGTAGAGACGGGATGTCACCATATTGGTCAGGCTGGTCTCAAACTCCTGATCTCGTGATCCACCCACCTTCAGCCTCCCAAAGTCAACGCTGGGATTACAGACATGAGCCACTGTGCCCGGCCAAGCTGCTATATATTTTCAACAGAAACAAGGAGTCACAACACAGCCAGGATTTGCTTTAAAATCCTGTTCTTCTGGTGGAAAAAAAGGCAAAATATTAATCATTGTGAAACGTAGGTGGAGGGTCCATAAGGTGTGCACACATAGTCTCTCTCTCTCCCTCTACACACACACACACACACACACACACACACACACACACACACACATTTTTTAAAGACAGGGTCTCACTTTGTCACCCATGCTCCAGAGCAGTGGCACAATCTCGGAGTATTGCAGCCTCTACCTCCCAGGCTCAAGTGATCCTCCTGTCTCAGCCTCCCAAGTAGCTGGGACTATAGATGCACACCACCACACACAGCTAAATATACTTTTATTCAAAATAAAAATTTCAGTCCCTGTATTAAATACAGCCATCACACACATAAAAGACATAAGACTTCACCAGCAATCAAGGAAACACAAAATAAAACAAGGAATATCTTTTATATCAAATCTACCTGGTAAAGATAAAAACATAATTCTCCAAAATCAGGCTTTCTACTGCCTATTAAAATTAATTGGTACATACTTCTTGGAGGCAATCTGGCAATGTTTATCAAGAACCTTCAAAAGGGCATACTTTGACTTGCCAATTCCACTTCTCAGAATTTGTTCTAAATAAATACAAGAGTTTTATGTCACAATAAAAAAAAGAATTGAAGACCGGGCTCAATGGCTCACATCTGTAATCCTAGCACTTTGGGAGGCCGAGGCAGGCGGATCACCTGAGGTCAGAAGTTCAAGACCAACCTGGCCAACATGGCAAAACCCCATCTCTACTAAAAATGCAAAAATGAGCCGGCATGGTATTATACACCTATAATCCCAGCTACTCGGGAGGCTGAGGCAGCAGAATAGCTTAAACCCAGGAGGCAGAGGTTGCAATGAGCCGAGATCATGCCACTGCACTCCAGCCTAGGTGACAAAAGAAGACTCCATCTCAAAGGAAAAAAAAAAGAGCCAGTGCAGTGGCTCCTGTAATCCCAGCACTTTGGGAGGCTGAGGCAGGCAGATCACCTAAGATTAGGAGTTCGAGACCAGCCTGGGCAACATAGTGAAACCCCGTCTCTACTAAAGATACAAAAAATTAGCCAGGTGTGGTGGTACGCACCTGTAATCCCAGCTACTCAGGGCGGCTGAGGCAGGAGAATCACTTGAACCCAGGAGGCAGAGGTTGCAGTGAGCCGAGATAGCGCCATTGCACTCCAGCCTGGGTGACAGGGTGAGACTCCGTCTCAAAAAAAAAAAGAATTGAGAGAGATGAAAATAATTAAGCAAGTGAACAGATATTATAATAGTGAAAAAAAATCAATAAATGACTAAGTTACAGAATACTCAATGGGATGCTAGGAATCATGAAAAACAGATATGGAAAGCTAACTATAATATATTTAAGTTAAAAAATAGGCTATAAAGCAGTATGTATACAGGATTACATTTTAATGTGAAATATATAAAATGCATATGACTAGCTATATCTGTATGTATATGAACACAAACTGACAAGTTATTAGCTTTTAGTATTAGAAGCAGCTTTACTGTTTTTTGTTGTTGTTGTTCCCCCAAGGTATGATCCCATTTATTAAAATCAAAACAGGCCGGTCACTGTGGCTTGTGCCTGTAATCCCAGTACTTTGGGATGCTGAAGTGGGAGGATTGCTTGTACTCAGGAGTTAGAGGCCAATCTGGGCAATATGACAAAACCCCATATGTACAAAAACTACAAAAATTAGCCAGGTGTGGTGGCACATGCCTTTAATCCCAGCTACTTGACAGGCTGAGGTCACAGGATCACTTAAGCCCAGGAGGTTGAGAGGCTGCAGTGAGCTGTGATCATACCAGCCTGAGTGACACAGTGAGATCCTATCTTAAAAAAAAAGGCGGGGGTTTAAGGATTCTGATTACAAGTGTGTACCACCGCATCCAGCATAATTTACATATTTAATATTACATAATTTCACATTTTTAATTTTTTTTTTTTTTTGAGACAGAGTCTTGCTCCGTTGCCCAGGTTGGAGTGCAATGGCGCAATCTCGGCTCACTGCAACCTCCTTCTCCCGAGTTCAAGCAATTATCTTGACTCAGCCTCCCAAGTAGCTGAGATTACAGGCGCCTGCTACCATGCCCAACTAATTTTTGTATTTATTAGTAGAGATGGGGTTTCACCATGTTGGTCAGGCTGGTTTCGAACTCCTTATCTCAGGTGATCCACCCACCTCAGCCTCCCAAAGTGCTGGGATTACAGTACAGGTATGTGCCCCACCCTAATTTATTTTTATTTTTCAACTTTTATTTTATGTTCAGGGTATATGTACATATGCAGGTTTGTTACATGGGTAAATTACATGTCACTGGGGTTTGGTAAACAAGTGATTTCATCACTCAGAAAGTAAGCATGGTACTACCTGACAGGGCTTCATTCTGAATTTGCTGGGTTTTTATATCCAGCATTATTACTTTTACAATCACGTATAAAAAAAAGAAATTGCATTTCCCAAAAAGGTAAAGCTCTTCATGGAAACAAGACAAAAGTGCAAGTTCAGTAAATTCATAAAATAAATACAACAGACCTTTAGCACATGAAAGTACTCATGAGAAATAACAAAACAGGGTGGGAGGAGAGTGAGGATCAGAAAACTACTTCTCAGGTACTATGCTTATTACCTGGGTGACAATCTGTACACCAAACCCCCATGACATGCAATTTATCCATATAACAAACCTGTACGTGTACCTTCAAACCTGAAATAAAAATTGGAAGAAAAAAAAAGAAATGGCTAAATACAAATTAAAATAACATCATATTTTTTACCTATGAAACTGGAAAAAAATATATTATGCGCCACATTGACAAGACTGGTCAAATAGTCACTTGTTATGGTAATGGCAGAAATACAAATGTGTCCAATCTTTATGAGGTGTAAGACAATTTGGCAATTAAGTATTAAGAGCATTAAAAGCCATGTTTATATTTAGCCCAGCAATCCTCAGCCCAGCAATCTAATTCTAGCAATAATTCTAGGAATAAATTGTAAGGAAATAGGGATGCAAGCAAAGATTTAACTGTAAGAAATGTTCAATACTGAGTTTATATTGAAAAAAATGTTTTAACAATCTAGATATCCAAAAAAGAGTATTAATCATATCTATGTAATAGAATATTATAAAACTTTCGAAGGTAAGTATTGGATTGTATTTATTAAGACTGGGAAAATGGTTATAAGATACTGTTCAGTGAAGAAGAGATTACACAAGACATGTACTAGGTTAAATAGTACCTCCCCAAAATTCATGTCCATCCAGAACCTCAGAATGTGACCTTATTTGGAAATAGGGTCCTTGCAGATGTAATCAGTTAAGATGAGGTCATATAAGATTAGGGTGGGCCTTAAATCCAATTGACTGGTAACCTTATAAGGAGAAGTAGATTTGGAGACATACATAGGAAAGCCATGTAACTAATAAGGCAGACACTGGATTGATACAGCTACAAGCCAAGAAAGGCCAAAGATTGGAAGGAACCACCAAAAGCTAAAAAGGTAAGAAGGGATTCCGCCCTAGAAACTTCAGAGGGATTATGGACCTGCTAACACCCTCAATTTGGAACTTGTAGCTTCCCAAACTGTAAGAAAATTAATTTCTGTAGGTTTAAGCCACCCAGTTTTGTTATTTCTTATGGCAACACTACGAAATTCAATGTGTGAAATACAGTAATCAGAACACAGGCTACATAGGTCTGAATCCCATTTCCACCCATGTGACTTTAGGTTATTTAACCTCTCTGAGCCTCTTTTCCTTTTGTTAAAAAATGAGAATAACAGTATTCATTCCCTAGAATTATTGTATTAAACTATATATTACATGTAAATCACTTAAAACTGTATCTAGAATATAGTAAATGCCCCACTTTTATAAAACAAGCACAGGTACACACACACAAAATACATTATTAGAATATACATATATCAAAAGGTTAACATTTGTATCTCTGGGTCCCATATTTATGGCTTATTTTTGGTTTTTTTGGGGGTTTCTTTTATCAGTACTTTCTAAGTTATCTGCAATACGCACAAATTACATCTTTTTTTTTTTTTTTTTTTTTTGAGACAAGAGTCTCACTCTGTTGCCCAGGCTGGAGTGCAATGGCGTGATCTCAGCTCACTGAAACCTCTGCCTCTTGGGCTCAAGCAATTCTCCTGTCTCAGCCTCCTGAGTAGGTAGGATTATAGAGGCCTAGCTAGTTTGTGTATTTGTAGTAGAGATGAGGGTTCATCATGTTGGCAAGGCTGATCTCAAACTTCTGACCTCAAGTAATCTGCCTGCCTCGGCCTCCCAAAGTGCTGGGATTACAACTGTGAGCCACCGCGCCTGGCCTATTTTTTATTTTTATATTTTTCTTTCTTTTTTTTTTAAAAACTTTTGCCAATATTCAGATCCTAACAATGTTTTTTTTTTTTTGGAGCAGGAGTGGTAGTTTATTTTAAAAGGCTTTAGAACAGGAAAGAAAGAAAAAGTACACATGGAAGAGACCCAAGCAGGCAACCTGAAGGACAAGTGCTGTTTATGTCATAATAAAATACAATTATTTTAAAAATTTAAAAATAAGGCAGAGCTTCCTTGTATAGTTGTATATAAGTTCCAATGCCTAGCCAGTGGTTTTCACTCTTCTCAAGGCCTGTTCTCAAAGTGTTAAAATTTTTTTAAAAAGTAAAAAATAAAATTTACTTTAGAAAATAAACTGCTGACCAGAAAGCACTTTAGAAGCACATCATGTATCATTCAATCAATCATTAGAATAAGAGGCTGTGAATCACTGACCTCAAACACAATAATTCAAGTGTGAACCCTCAGAAACGCTTGACAGACCTGAGGCTCAAAACACACTAAAAAAAGCACAACTATTCATTTTAAAAGGTGGGTTTTTTAAACCTCAGTACATAGTGGGGCTGATCCTCTATATTTGGGAATAAACTGGTCCCCCTCCCAAGACAAACATTAACTTTGGCAAATGAGAACACCTTTACGAAATCAATTACCCTTCCAAAAAGTGAAAAACGTATTCATCTTCTCTGCACAAGGTGATTTAACAAGAGTTAAACCCTTTCACTGGGTGTGGTGGCTCATGCCTGAAATCCCAGCACTTTGGGAGGCCATGGCAGGAGAATTGCTTGAGCTCAGGAGTTTCAGACCAGCCTGTGCAACATAGCAAGGCCCTGTCTCATTTTAAAAATAAAAAATAAAAATAAAGAGTTAAACCTTTTCGGTTTTAGTCCTGTTGCAATTTGGGTTTCCTGTTCTCTGACAATATCATGCAAATAATATTGTCAGATGAGCTTACTGCTAGACAGTTTACTTCTTAACAAAGCAAAACTAAGTTTTGATAAAATTATACATAATTACTGGATAAGAGTTTGTTGCCTAATGAGAAGGGATTTTACTATATATCAAATGACCAAAGTCCACCACTACATTGTTTTTTGTTTTCTTTGTTTGTTTGAGATGAAGTCTTGCTCTATCGCCCAGGCTGGAGTACAGGGTGCAATCTTGGCTCATGGCAACCTCCACCTCCTGGGTTCAAACGATTCTCCTGCCTCAGCCTTCAGAGTAGCTGGGATTACAGGCACCTGCCACCACACCCACTAATTTTTGTATTTCTAGTAGAGATGGGGTTTCACCATGTTGGCCAGGCTGGTGTCAAATTTCTGACCTCGTGATCTGCCCACCTTGGCCTCCTAAAGTGCTGGGATTACAGGCGTGAGCCACTGCGCCCAGCCTTGTTTGTTTAAAACAGTCTTGCTCTGTCACTCAGACTGGAATGCAATGGGGCAATCTCAGCTCACTGCAACCTTATCTCCTGGGCTCAAGTGATCCTTGAATCTCAGCCTCCCAAGTAGCTGGGACTACAGGCACATGCCACCACGCCCAGCTCATTTTTGTATTTTTTGTAGAGATGGGGTCTCCCTAGGTTGCCAAGGTTCATCTTTAACTCCTAGACTCACATGAGCTGCCTGCCTCGGCCTCCTAAAAGAGCTGGAATTACAGGCATTAGCCACCACACCCAGCACATTGTTAATTTTTTAAAAATATCAATCCTTTTGTAGCTCATGAGCATGATGATTGGGTGTTCACATTTATGTGAGACATGTGCCTCCCTCAAATCTTGTTATGACATTGGCACATTATCTCTCTGATGTGAAAAAAAATAAAATTAAAAAAAAATCCAATCAGAGCAACATAGGGAGACCCCCATCTCTACAAAAAAGTTTAAAAATTTGCCAGCCATGGTGGTACACACCTGTAGTCCCAGCTATTCAAGAGGCTGAGGTGGAAAGATTGCTGGAGCCCAAGAAATCAAGGCTGCAGTGAGCCATGATCATGCCACTGCACTCCAGCCTAGGTGACAGACCAAAACCCTGTTTCCCCAACAACAACAAAAAATCAGGACATTTCCCTATAAAAAGCTACATTTTTGACTCTGTCTCAAAAAATACACACACACACATACATACACACATGTGTTTGTATGTGTGTGTGTGTGTGTGTGTGTGTGTATGTATATATGACCAGCCTATCTAATACCTTGACAATTAAATTCAGTTCCCACTCAAACAATGGAGGTATAAGGGCCTTGGTATCCACTACTCTGAAGAGTAAAGACAATTAACAGCAATAACCATAGCTGTTTAAAAAGTTTATATATATAATTTTACATACACACACATGCACAGACTACTCTGCAATGGGGCAATCTCAGCTCAGAATATAATGCACAGAAATTTTCTTTTTTTTTTAATAGAGATTGGCCAGGCTGGGCTCGAACTCCTGACCTCGTGATCCAACCGCCTCAGCCTCCCAAAGTGCTGGGATTACAGGTGTGAGCCACTGTGCCCGGCCAATTCACAGAAATTTTCTAAAAGGTCAGAAGAAATTGTTAGCAGTGGCTACATCTGGAAACAGGAGGGATTTATGCTTCTCATTTTTAGTACAGAGGTTACAAATGAGTAGCCCAAGGACTAGATTCTGCCTACAGATGTGCTTTATTTGGTCTTCAGTGTTTTAAAAATATTTGAATTAATTGCCAATATTTAAAAATCAAGACATTTCGGTTCGTCACAGTGGCTCATGCCTTAATCTCAGCACTATGGGAGGCCAGGGTGGGCAGATTGCTTGAGCTCTGGAGTTTGAGACCAGCCTGGCCAACATGGCAAGACCCCATCTCTACTAAAAATACAAAAACTTAACCAGGCATGATGGCATATGCCTGTGGTCCCAGCTACTTGGGAGGCTGAGGTGGGAGGATCACTTAGAGCCCAGGGAGGGGGTGTGGGGGGTAGGGAGGTTGCAGTGAGCAGTGATCCTGCCAATGTACTCTAGCCTGCGTGAAAGAGAGAGACACTGCGCCCTCCCCACAAAAAAATCAACAAAATCAGGACATCTTCTATAAAAACCTATATTTTTAACTTCTCTTGAAAAAAAATAGAAAAATCTAACACTGCCCCCCCTCCATTCTAGTGGGACAACATTTCATTTAAGGCAGTATCAGACATGCTCTTTATAAAGGCAAGGCTTTCCAGTTCATACACATTTCAATTGTTGCCCATTTGGCACCTACACATTATTTCAGTTTGCAACCCCTGTTTAGACTATTCTAAACTACTAGAACTTATTATCCACTTATATGACTTTTTAAAGTTTTTACTCAATGGAAACACAATGGCAATGACCGAAGAGAACTTTAGAGGGCTTACAAAATATTTTTGTCCATTCACATCTAAATAACCAAGTAACATAGGCATAAGAAAAAAATTAAGCCTTTTCTCCCATCTACACTTACACATAACTTCAACAAATGTTTACTAAGTACCTACTATGTACAAAGCAGTGCATAACAGGACTGGGGAGAAACAAAGGTTGTTAGAGGACACTGTCCTCTTAAAAGTGTGTTTCTGTTCATAATAAATGCTATAAAAAAAGGAAAGAGTGGAGTTCAAAGAAGAGTACACTACTAAAAACAGAATTAATATGTCAATTTCAGAAAAATAATAGGACTTCTTCAGGTAGAAAGGAAAGAACAGCATTCTAAGCAGGAGAAACAAGTTTAAAATTGGGAGAGCAAAAGTTTATGTGGGAATGAGCAGCAGCCTAGTTTGAACAGAGCAGACAAAAGCAGAATATTCAGCAAAAACATATGCCAAGAAAGGCAGAAGTTGGTAAACTGGGACCAGTCTTTGCAGGGTCCTGAATGAATGTCAAGCTAAAGCTTGCTATTCTTTATCTGGTAAGAAACAAGGCCCTGTTAGAAGTTTCTGAGAAAAGAAGGGCCTAGATTGAAGCTATGATTGAGAAAGATTGATCTCTTAGTGGTAAGTCCACAAACAGACTGAAAGGAAGAAAGCCACATGTAGAAAACTGATTTGGACTATGCTTATGTTACTCGGTTAAACTGGTAACACAATCTGCAAACTAAGGCAGTGGCAGTGGAAATGGAAAAAAAGAGACATTTGGGAAGTACACTGTCAAATCCAGGTGGAAATTAACTGGATTTGGCAAATGAACTGGGGTGTCCAGGAAAGAGAGGGCCTTAAAGATAACTCAGTTCAAGTCAATTTCTGGGAGACTACTGGAGGTACAAGCAGAACAAGGAAAAGTAAGAAAGAAAAACTGGCTGAAGTGAGGAAAAGGACAAATTGACCTTTTATTATTTTTATTATTTTTTTTTTTTTTTTGAGGCAAAGTTTCGCTCTTGTTGCCTAGGCTGGAATGCAATGGTGTGATCTCGGCTCACTGCAACCTCCACCTCCCGGGTTCAAGCGATTCTCCTGTCTCAGTCTCCCAAGCAGCTAGGATTATAGACACGTACCATAGTGCCCGGCTAATTTTGTATTTTTAGTAGAGATGGGGTGTCTCCATGTTGGTCAGGCTGGTCTTGAACTCCTGACCTCAGGTGATCCGCCCACCTAGGCCTCCCAAAGTGCTGGGATTACAGGCGTTAGCCACCGCACCTGGCTATTTTTATTTTTTTAAATGTTTTATTTTTTTAGAGAAAGGGTCTTGCTATGTTGCCCAGGCTGGAGTGCAGTGGCTATTCACTGGTATAATCCAACTACTGATCAGCACAGGAGTTTTGACCTGCTCCATTTCTGACCTGGGCTGGTTCACTTCTTCTTAGGCAACCTGGTGGTCTCCCACTCCCGGGGAGATCACCATATGGATGCCGAACTTAGTACGGACACCTAATCAGCATAGCACACTATATCCCAGAACTCCTGGGCTCAAGCAATCCTACCACCTCAGCCTCCCAAGTAGCTGAGACTACAGGTATGCACCACCAGGCCTGGCAAACTGACCTTTAAACACATCTAGTTTTGAATGTCAATATAACATTTATAAGTTTTCTGCCCCCACCAGAAAATCCTGCACAGTTTTTTCTGGCCCAACTTTTAGTGATGGCTGAAGAGAATAAATATGTATTTACTATAAATAAAGGATATATTTAATACAGAGCTAATGAGAAGCTAGTCCCAGAGCAGAAACATCAAAATTAAGCTCCACAGAATGAAGCTGGTCCCCCACCTCATACCATACACAAAATTAATTATACAAAATGGATATCCATATGCAAAACAGACCAACAACCTCAATATAAAGAACTAAAACTACAAAACTCATAGAAGAAAACAAAGGGATAAATCTTCATGACCTTGGATTTTGTAATGGATTCTTAGATATGACATCAAAAACACAAATGAAGAAAAAAAGAATTGATACGGACCTCAGCACATAAAAAACATCTGCGCATCAGGCCAGGCGCTGTGGCTCACGCCTGTAATCTCAGCACTTTGGGAGGCCGAGGTGGGTGGATCACAAGGTCAGGAGTTCAAGACCAGCCTGGCCAACATGGTGAAACACCGTCTCTACTAAAAACTCAAAAATCAGCCGGGCACGGTGGCAGGTGCCTGTAATCCCAGCTACTTGGGAGGCTGAGGCAGAACAATCGCTTGAACCCAGGGGGCATAGGTTGCAGTGAGCTGAGATCACAACACTGCACTCCAGCCTGGGTGACAGAGTGAGACTCTGTCTCAAAAAAAAAAAAAACATTGTGCATCAAAGGACGTCAAGAAAGTGAAAAGACAACCTAGAGAATGGGAGAAAACAGTGCAATTGATATACCTATAAGGGTTTCATATCCAGAATATATAAAGACCTCTTACAACTGAACACAAAGACAACCCAATTTAAAAATGGGCAAAGTCTTTTGTGCTGACAGTGCTCCAGCAAACATAGTGAACATTCCTAAAAGCCACCAGACTTTCTATAAGAAGTATGGCAAACACCAGCCCCACAAAGTGACACAGTATAAGGCAAGGATTCTCTGTATGTCCAGGGAAAGCAGCATACGACAGGAAACAGAGTGGCTACGGTGGGGCAGACTAAGCCAATTTTCCAGAAAGAGGTTAAAACTATAAAGAAGATTGTGCTGAGGCTAGAGTGCATTGAACCCAACTGCAGATGTAAAAAAAAAATGCTAGCTTTAAGACATGCAAGCATTGTGAACTAGGAGGAGATAAGACAAGAAAGGGTCAAGTGATCCAGTTCTAAACGTCATCTTTTATTTTATTATGAAGACAATAAAATCCCGAGGTTAACTTCGCTTCATCTGGTTGCTATTGGTCTTTTGGGAGGAAATAAACTAGAACCATCAATAAAATTCCTCCTGGGGGGGGGAGAAAAAGAAAATGGACAAAGGATTTAAATGGGTATTTCTCCAAAGAAAATATACAAATGGCCAACAAGCACATATGTTCACATAATTAATTAGAAAAATGAGAATCAAAATCATAATAAGGTACCAATCCTTATCCACAAGGATGGCTATAGTTTTTAAAAGAAAAATATTCCATTAAACTGGAAGTTTAAAAAAGAAAAAAGAAAAATGATGACTGTTGGCAAGGATGTGGAGCAGTTCATACATTGAGGGTGGGAATGTAAAATGATTTAGCCACTGTGGAAAACAGTTTGGTGATTCCTCAAAAACAGAATGACCATATGACCCAAAAATTCCATTCCTAGATACATACCCAAAGGAACTAAAAAAAGGTACTCAAACAAATACAGGTACACTCATATTCAAAATGCTACTCAGAAGAGTCAAAAGATCACACCTGTGAATAGCCACTGCACTATTACATGAATAGATAAAACAAATTGTGATATGTGACTATAATGGACTATTATTTAGTCATAAAAAAAGAATGAGGCCAGGGGTCGGCGGTAGCTCACACCTCTAATCCCAAAGCTTTGGGAGGCCAGTGCAGGTAGATCCCTTACAGGATCTACCTGCTTGTTTGCAGGAGTTTGAAACAAGCCTGGTCAACATGGCAAAATCCTGTCTGTACAAAAAATACAAAACTTGGCTGGGCATGGTGGCACATGCCTATTGCCAGCTACTTGGGAGACTGAGGTGAGAGGATGGATTGAGCCCAGGAGGTCAAAGCTGCAGTTAGCCATGGTAGCACTAGTGCACTCCAGCCTAGGCAACAGAATGAGACCCTGTCTCAAAAACAACAACAACAAAAAAAACAAAAACGAAGTACTGATACTACAACAGTGGATGAACCCTGAAAACATTATGCTAAATGAAAAATGCCATGGCACGAAACTTATAGGCTTCACTGAAAGAGAAAAGGCTGGACACAGTGGCTTACGCCTGTAATCCCAGCATTTTGGGAGGCCAAGGCAGGCGGATCACTTGAGGTCAGGAGTTTGAGATCAGCCTGGTCAACATGGCAAAACCCTGTCTCTACAAAAAATACAAAAATTAGCCAGGTGTGATCTTGTGCCCCTGTAATTCCAGCTACTCAGGAGGCTGAGGCAGGAGAATCACTTGAACCCAGAAGGCAGAGGTTGTAGTGAGCCGAGATCGTGCCACTGCACTCCAGCCTGGGCAACAACAACAACAACAACAAAAAGACACAGACACAAAAGAACAAATATTGTACAATTCTATTTATATGAAATATCCAGAATAGGTAGATACATAGAGATAGAACTCAGAATTCTGTTGCCAATGGCTGAGGAGAGAATAGTCCTTTACACCTGCTTAATGGGTGTAAAGTTTCATTCTGGGGTTACAAAAAAGTTTGGAAACAACAGACAAGTGGTGGTTGCATGACATTGTGAATGTGCTGAACACCACTGAATTTGTTCACTTTAAAACAGTTAATTTTGCCAGGCACAGTTTGCATACATGTAGTCCCAACTACTCAGGTGGCTGAGGTGGGAGGATCACTTGAGCCTCGGAGTTCAAGGCTGTAGTGTGCTACATGATCATGCCTGTAAATAGCCATTACACTCCAGCCTGGGCAACATAATGAGAATTCGTCTCTAAAAATATTAAAATTAAGCCAGGTGTGGTGGCTCACGCCTGTAATCCCAGCACTTTGGGAAGCCACGATGGGCAGATCACAAGATCAGGAGTTCAAGATTAGCCTGGCCAATATGGTGAAACCCCATCTCTACTAATAATACAAAAATTAGCAGCACATGGTGGCGCACGCCTGTAGTTCCAGCTACTCAGTAGACTGAGGCAGAAGAATCGCTTGAACCTGGGAGGCGGAGGTTGCAGTGAGCCGAGACCGCGCCACTGCACTCCAGCCTGGGTGACAGAGGGAGTCCCCATCTCAAAGAAAACAAAAAATTAAAAGTAAATAAAAATAAACGAGTTAATTTTACGTGGTATCAATTTCACAATTTTATTTTAAAAATCAACAATTTCCAAATAAAAAAGAGCTCCTTATCTTGTAATGCCTTTATCTCATTAATCACATTCTAGCAAAGCCAATCTTCTATATGGCCCCTGCTCCACTTGCTCTTCCTTGGTTTCACCTAGAAAATACCTTCTGACTACAATATGGTACTTTTCCATCAATTCTAATCCCCCAACCATTTCAAAACGTAACTTCTTTTTTTTCTGAGACAGGGTCTCACTCTGTTGCCCAAACTGTAGTGCAGTGGTGTGATCTCAGTTCACTACAACCTCCGCCCCCTGGGTTCAAGCAATTCTCCTGCCTCGGCCTCCCAAGTAGCTGGGATTACAGGTGCGCACCCCATGCCTGGCTAATTTTTTATGTTTTTTAGTAGAGATAGGGTTTCACCATTTTGGCCAGGCAAGTCTCGAACTCCTCGCCTCAAGTAATCTGCCCACTTTGGCCTCCCAAAATGCTGAGATTACAGAAAACTTAACTTATAAGCAACTTGTCCATAGCTGGCATGCAATCTTTGTGATCTATTCAATTCAGTCCACTCCTATCTGTTCTGAAAGTTTACCGTTAATTCAGAATTAGGATAGGAATGTTTCTTCTTCTTATCCTGTAACTTTTCTGATAGTTTCAGGCAAGTTTCCTAGTAGAAAGAAAATTATGATAGGGAATGTCCTCTGCTAGGGATCTAACCAAAATACATTTGTTTAAATATTGCCTGGTTGATAGTTTTTGCTATCACGTACCAGATGAATTTTGTGTGTGGGAAATGGGAAATGGAGGCGGTAAAGAAACCACCTCTGCCCACTCTGACTATAATGGTGATTAGTTCAGGCATGATCTATGCTCAGAAATGCAAGTCCTACAGTAACAGCACAGTAAAAAAAGACTTTCTGCAGGATAGCAACGTACTTTTTACTGTGTTCCTTTAAAACTAAAATGAACCTGGCTGCTCTATTTGTAAACTATTTTACATTATACCAAGAGTCCCAATTTGCATGTACCAAAAAAAAGACCAAAAAAAGTGGAAAATAATCCCAGCACTTTGGGATGCTGAGGCAGATGGACTGCTTAAGGCCAGGAGTTCAAGACCAGCCTGGGCAACATGAGACCCCTGTCTCTACAAAACTAAATAAAGTAGCCAGGCAGGGGTGGCACAGACCTGTAGTCCCAGCTATTCCAAAGCTGAGGTGGGAGGATTATTTGACCCCAGTAGTTTGAGGTTACCATGAACTAAGATCACCACTGCACTCCAGCCTAGGCCACAGGGCAAGACCCAGTCTCTTAAAAAAAAAAAAAAAAAAAAAAAAAAAAGGGCTAGGCATGATGGCTCATGTGTGTAATCCCAACACTTTGGGAAATCAAGGTGTGAGGATTACTGGAGCCCAGGAGTTCAAGACCAGCCTGGCCAGCACAGTGAGACCTTATCTCTTTAAAAAACTAACAAACAAAAAGTGCAGCCTGGGGAACATAGGGAAGTCAAGTCTCTACAAAAATTAAAAAAAAAAAATTAGCAGGGCATGATGGTGCATGCTGTGGTTCCAGCTACTTGGGAGGCTGAGGTGGGAAGATCACTTTGCCCAGAAATCCAGGCTGCAGTGAACTATGACTGCACCACTGTGCTCCAGTCTGGGCAACAGAATGAGACCCTGTCTCAAAAAAAAACAAATAGGACAGGCATGGTGGTTCACGCCTATAATCCCAGCGCTTGGGATTTGGAAGGCCAAGGTGGGCGGATCACCTGAGGTCAGAAGTTCGAGACCAGCTTGGCCAACGTGGCAAGACCCATCTCTATAAAAAATACAAAAATCAGCTGGGCATGATGGTGTGCGCCTATAATCACAGCTACTCGGGAGGCTGAGACAGAAGAATTGCTTTAACCCAGGAGGCAGAGGCTGCAGTGAGCCGAGATCCCGCCACTGCACTCCAAACTGGGCAACAGAGCAAGACTCTGTCTCAAAAAAAATTAAATAAATAAATGAAAAGAATGTCCAAAGAACTCTCAACCTTTTTAAAAATGCAATAGAGTACATAATACTCTACTGCTGTTATGCAACCCTTACCCTCTTCCTGAAACTACTGCTTGACACACATTTAAGAAAACAGCAAGTCTCAAGAAAAAAATAAAAAAATAAAGAAAATAGCAAGTCTTATCTCTATCATAAAGGAACTTTTTCCTAGATTCGTCCATATAAACCACAGAGTAGATGAGAAACTCATTTAACATGGGGTGACTGAGAAATGGATTAACAGGCAAAGAAGGCACTATGTGATCAGATAAGAGTTACAGCTGATTTTCAAATCTAGATTCTAATTTCATTTCATTGATCTGCAGTTATATCTTTACTTTACCTAGTAGGGTGTTCCTGACAATGCTGAGAAAGTTAACAGAACATTGTATTTTACAGAAATATTTTTCCCAAGTTGCTTTTCTAGAAAACATCAGTTCCCTCCATGGTGGATGCAAGTAGAATTCCAAAGCATACACACTGCTCCCTGAAATACCTGCAGGCAACCTGGACTATTACAATACCAAAACTGCACAGCACTAGCCTAACAGGAGGTAGAGAAACATTGTCTATACGCTATCAAAAGATATTCTATCTATTGTTATACTGAGAAATAAGGCCAGTACTAACCCCTAAGTTAGTCCTGTAAAAATCTAGAAGAGTTGACTCCTGTCACTAATGCTAAGGAACAACTCACAATGAACACCTAATGTAACATTGAACTGTACACTTTAAACTGATTAAAATGCGGACCAGGCATGGTGGCTCACACCTGTAATACCAGCACTTTGGGAGACCGAGGCAGGCAGATCACCTGAGGTCAGGAGTCCAAGACCAGTCAGGAAAATATGATGAAACCCCATCTCTACTAATAGTACAAAAATTAGCCAGGTGTGGTGGCACACAGCTGTTAACCCCAGCTATTTGGGAGGCTGAGGCACAAGAATCGCTTGAACCTGGGAGGCGGAGGTTGCAGTGAGCCGAGATTGTGCCACAGCACTCCGGCTTGGGTGACAGAGTGAAACTGTGCTTCAAAAAATAAATTAAGAATAAACAAATTGATTAAAAAGGTAAACTTTGTTATGTATATTTTACCACAATTTTTTTTTTTTATGGAGTTTCACTCTTGTTGCCCAGGTTGAAGTGCAACAATGCAATCTTGGCTTACCGCAACCTCTGCCTCCCAGGTTCAAGCGATTCTCCTGCCTCAACCTCCTGAGTAGCTGGGATTACAAGCAGGTACCACCACACCTGGCTAATTTTGTATTTTTAGTAGAGACAGGGTTTCTCCATGTTGGTCAGGCTGGTCTCGAACTCTCGATCTCAGGTGATCTGCCCACCTCGGTCTCCCGAAGTGCTGGGATTACAGGCATGAGCCACTGCGCCCAGCTTACCACAAATTTTTAAAAAGTGATATAAGCTCTCCTCTGAATTTTTTCCCATGAAAAAAATAATAAACCAATTAGACTACATTAAAAAACATGAACCCATTAAATTGAACATGTTTAAATTTTACATAGCTATAAACTTTTAGTAATTTCAAAAAAGCTTTCTGACCTCTTAACAGAGTGTTTATTAGATATCCTCCGTCTCCAAGGAAGACATACACAAATGAAAAAGGCTTAAATTGTAGCAAGGAAGGTTTAGTTTTAACATAATTCTAACCAGAAAGTAATTAAACATTGTAATAAGGTATCTTGCAAATCTCTGCCCTTAGGGATACAAGAATAGGACAGATGGCTATCTTAGAAGGGCTGGATACAATTCTGCAGGAAAAGCTGGAATAAACTAGAGAATCTCTTAAGCCAGTTTCCAGTTTTAGAATTTAGAATATAGAAGTTCTATATTCACAGCCCAATAGTACCTCTAAAAGACATTCCACTTATAGAACACTGCAGATATTAATCTACAAGTCATTTCAATTTGGCTTTAGATACTGGGTTTGCTTTCACCATACCATTTATTCACTTTACATACTTAGGAACTGAAAACTGATGTACTTTTGTTAACAGGCAGTTCCATCAATCTCCAGGCTTCATACTTTTCTTAACAGGCAGTTCCATCAATCTCCAGGCTTCCCTATAAATGCTACAAACATGCTCAACTGAAAACAATATCTGGTTCTAAATTTAGCAAACAGAGGCCAGGTATGGTGGCTCACGCCTGTAATCCCAGCAGTTCGGGAGGCCAAGGTGGGTGGATCATTTTAGGTCAGGAGTTCGAGACCAGCCTGGCCAACATGGTGAAACCCCATCTCTACTAAAAACACAAAAATTAGCCAGGCATGGTCGGGGGCACCCATAGTCCCAGCTATTTGGGAGGCTGAGGCAGGAGAATCGCTTGAACCCAGGAGGCAGAGGTTGCAGTGAGCTGAGATCGCACCACTGCACTCCAGCCTGGACAAGAGTGAGACTCTGTCTCAAAAAAAAAAGAAAAGAAGTATCTACACAATTTTGTCAACCTAAGACCAAAAAAATCTGTGTTAACAGGGGTAGAAGACTTACAAGGCCAAAACATTCCATTTAGTCAGTTTTTCAACAATGACAAAATAAATTCTTACTTTTGATCACAAAAGCGTAATTTTTCCAACTCAGGTTTTATTTTTATTTTATTTCTGAGACAGGGCCTCATTCTGTTGCCCAGGCAGAAGGGCAGTGGCACAATCACTGCTCACTGCAGCCTCCACCTCCCAGGCTCAATTGATCCTCCCACCTCGGCCTCCCACTTAGTCGGGACTACAGGTGAGCACCACCACATCCAGCTAATTTTTTATTTTTGTAGAGATGGAGGTCTCACTACCTTGCCTATGCTGGCCTCAAACTTCTGCGTTCAAGCAAACCTACTGCCTTCACCTCCCAAAGTGCTGGGATTATAGGTGTGAATTACTGCGCTCAGATACGTTAATTTTAGAAGACTCAGGATCTTCACTTTTCAATCATGATTTTTAATTCACTACATTATTTTTAGTAAACATAAGACAACTGAATGGTATTTATTATAACCCAAAGGAGGCACTTATGAAGTCACAGGAAGATTAATCATCTTCAATTCAACCCGTTAACCATTAGAGCAAGTTAAGAGATTTTTTTTGCCAACCTGTATTAGAACTATGTCAACAGTTGCCCAGTTAGAAATTAAATGACGCTTAAAACAACACATGTCTAGACTTTAAATTTTTACTTGAGCAACACACACAAATACTGTGATCAAGTATGCATGCGTGCACATTACGTGTATATGTATTTACCTGGATTTTATTAATTATGATGAATGTTTGTTTGAAAAAAAAAATCGCCGGGCACAATGGCTCACACCTATAATCCCAACACATTGGAAGGCCAAGGTGGGCAGATCACAAGGTCAGGCGTTCAAGACCAGCCTGGCCAGCATGGTGAAACCCTGTCTCTACTAAAAATACAAAAATTAGCCGGGCATGGTGGCACGTGCCTGTGATCCTAGCTACTCAGGAGCCTGAGGCAGGAGAATTGCTTGAACCTGGAAGGCAGAGGTTACAGTGAGCTGAGATCACGCGACTGCACTCCAGCCTAGGGGCAGAGACTCCAACTCAGAAAAAAAAGAAAGAAAGAAAAAATCTTGGCTGGACACGGCGGCTCACTTCTGTAATCCCAACATTTTGGGAAGGCAAGATTGAGCCCAAGAGTTCAAGACTAGGTCTGGAAACACAGTGAGACCCCATCTCTAAAAAAATTTAAAAATTGATCCTTTTGTTATTCATATGCGTGATGACTAGGTATTCACATGCATGTGTGAAGTGTGCCAACCTTGAATCTTGTTATGTAACATGTTCACATTACCCAACTGACATGAGAAAAAAAACATTAAATAAAAAGTAAAAAATAAAAAAATTAGCCAGACATGATGGGATACATCTGTAATCCCAGCTACTCAAGAGGCTGAGGTGGGAGAATTGCTTGAGTCTGGGAGGTCAAGGCTGTAGTGAGCCATGTTTGTGCCACTGCACTCCAGCCTGGGTGACAGAACAAGATCCTGTCTCAAAAAATAAAATAAAACAAAAATCTGTCAAGATGAATTAGGTAAACATAGGAATCAAAAAATACAGTAATGGATTATGGCACTAACTATCTTTCATAAGAAAGAAAAAGGTGGAAAGCCTTCCTACTTTTAGTTCACAAATGATTTTTCATTTTATAATCAAAGAAAATAAAGAACATGCCTTATAAAAATAAGGTAATGTGACTTAAAGTTGAATTATCACTTAACTGCATGTATTTCTAAGAAGCTACTGACTTCCAACTTTTCAATTTCTCTAAAACCAGAACATATTTTCTTTTTCTTCTTTTTTCTTTCAGAGTCTCACTCTGTCCCCCAGGCTAGAGTGCAGTGGCATGATCACAGCTCACTACAGCCTCAACCTCCTGGACTCAAGTGACCCTTCTACCTCAGCCTCCCAGGTAACTGGGACTACAGGCAGGTACCACCACACCTGGCCCAGCACACATTTTCTTAATGGCTCATTCCTTTGCTCATAAATGTAACTTGTTTTATACAGAAATAACATGTCATCAATATATATGCTATTCCATGACTTTGAGCTTAATTGTGTTTTATTTAAAAACTCAAATAGTAATCCAATTATATTTAAAAATTTTTTTTTGGAGACAGCATCTCACCACTCTGTCACCCAGGCTAGAGTGCAATGGCGCGATCTCAGCTCACTGCAGCTTCGACTTCCCAGGGTGATCCTCCCACCTCAGCCTCCCGAGTAACTGGGACTACAGATGCACACGACTATGCCCTGCTCATTTTGTTCTATTTTTTTGGTAGAGACAAGATTTCACTATGTCACCCAGGCTGGTCTTGAACTCCTGGACTCAACTGATCCTCCTGCCTTGGCCTCCCAAAGTGCTGGGATTACAGGCATGCGGCCTTTTAAGTTATTTTTTTCTTATCCACACTGGGCCTCACCTAATTCACTTTCCACAACACCTAAGAAAAATCTTAGACATTAAATACACACCTCAAATATATAAAATTCATTACACAGGTTTTGTAGCCATAATAATTGTACTAATAAAGACTGACTCTAAAGAGCTTATTAGGGCAGTGTTTAAATGGTCCAATTCACAAGAGGTGGGGAGAAATAATGATCCTCTCCTACCAAACTGGCAGCAACAATATGCCAAGTTTCCTATGCTGAACTAGTGTAAACAAGGAAGAAAAAGAGCCGGAGGTGGGAAGCAGTCAGGCAAGAGAACAACTCTCTTCAAGATATAACTTTACTTCAAAATTTCAACAAAATAATAGCTCCTCTCAGTGCGTTCAATAACCCATTTCTCTCTGACTAAACACCACACATTAGTTGTCAGAAAGCTACAGTAGGCTACATTCCATGCCTGAGATCATCAGACATAACAGATACAAGTGGAGATCACAAATGATTAATTCTAAAGGTTATCGCCTGCATCCAGTCAGTTTTCTAAACATCTAGAAATTTAAACCCGCGCTTGCTGTAATAATTGACCTTAGAAATAAAATAGCAGGACCCATCAAAGATGATGCACAGAAAAAAAAAATTTACACATCACCTTTGGTGCAGCCATCTACAAGCCTCCTACTAATAGATGAGCATCGTCCAGGATAGGGTTAGGTTAGGAGTGGGATAAAAAGTCGGCTTACAGCCTCTTTTCCAGTGTTGCTTAAGGCAGTCAGTGGACATGGAATAAAAGAGAGGTTGGCTGTGCAAGTGATGCCAAAAGAAACAAGATTCCACATGTCAGGAGACTGAATGCCCAACAGAGCAAAGGGCACTCAACCTTTAGCCTTTTGCCCAAAGAAATACTAGTTGCTTCACCTGAAATCCTTTCAAAGGAACTCTAATTGCCTCTACTCCAACTCTGCCTCTGAGTGAGCTCAACAACCTCTACTCAGAGTACAAGGGGAAGCCTTGCTTATCAACAATAGCAAGTGCTACTTTCAAAGCCAAGAAACACTCCTTTAAGTCGGATAGTCTTCTGCCCCCAATTCAGTCTTCTACAAGGTGAAGCCAAAAATACTTGGCTCCCAACCTAAGTTCTCCATTTTCTCAAACATCTGTCAACTTCGTTTCCTTTCAGATAAGCTCCTCTCCATTCGCAGCATTCTGGAGGTCCTAGATGAACCCTCTGTTAGGAGTCTGTCCCTTCAGGAAGTTTCCTCCCCCCTAGATCATCTCATTTCCCCTACTTTCCGTAAAGTGGTTCCCAGTCCCTGTCCCTGACCCACCCCGGGTCCTCCAAGTGTCGATTTACTAGTAGATCCTACTCCTCCCTGGCATAACTCTTAAGAAAGTCATCTCCCTCACCGTACTCCCTTGTCTTCCCCCATAATATCACCCCCTTTTCCCTACGTATTCTCAGATGGAAAGAGACAGACATACAAATTAATCTGTTCTCAGCTCCTAACTCCCAAGCCTCTCCAGTGCTCAGGTTCTTCCACAGCACCTAATCCTTCCCTATAGTTTTCTTCCAATCCTGGCATCCTCAGCCCCTCACTCCAAACCCCAATCTTTTTCCCCCACTCCCCCAAATCCAGATCTCCTGTGCCTTTTACTCTCGGCCAACACCATAAGCCTTTTCCTCCCAAGTCTACCCACTACGCCTCGATGCCCAAGTCTCTTCCCCTCATCCCATGTCCCTCGGCCAATAATCCTCGAAAAACCTCAGGAACTTGCCCCACCATCTCCCTTCTACCTCCGTGGCCCCTAACTCTCCTCTAGCCCCGCTCAGCCCTCAAATTCTCCCTTGCCCGCAGGGCTCCCCCACTCGTCCTGCCCGTCCCGAGAAGGGGGTGCCCCTTAGTACCCGCCTGGTCCGCCCTGCTGCGGAGCTCCAGTGTCCCTTCCCTTCCCCTCGGGGCCCCGAGGCCGCTGCCAGCGCTGGCACGGCGGGGCCGGCTCACCAGTTGGTCATGTCCAGGAAGAAGGCGCAACCGGCAGGGTTGAGCTGGAAGCCGAGCAGCCGCTGGAACTCGGAGATGAGCACGTCCTTGTCGGTGGTGCCCAAGCAGCTGAACTTCTGCATCAGCTCCGGGTCCAGGTCCACGTCCATGCCCTCCATGGCGGGGCCGGACACCCGCTTCCCCACCTCCTCACAACCGAGCCGCCGCCGCCGCCGCCGCGCCGCCGGGCCCCGGGGACCGGGAGGGGGCCCGCTGCTAGCTAGAGTCGTGACCCCGCTCCTTTGAGGTAGGCCCCGGGCCTCTCACAGTCTCATAGGGGTAAACTCACTCTGCCACTCACTCACTCTCCCCCCTCCCACCCCCCCCCAGCTCGCCGCCTCCGCCGCCTCTCGCCTCTCGCCACTCCACCGCCTCCGCCTCCTCCCGCGCCGCGCCCACTGCGCAAGCGTCGCAAGCCTAGGCCCCGCCCCTTCCTCTCCCGGAGGTCCGCCCCTTAGTGTCGTCACAAACCCGTGACGTCCCCGCGTGACCTCACCGCCGCGGGGCGAGGGGGTGGAAAGTGAGAAGGAGGAAAGTTAAGGTCCGGGAGTAGTGGGGAGGCTTCTGGCCAGACCCTTACTCCGCCCCGTCCCCACCCTCAAGGAGAGCAGTTAAAGATGGGTTGCGGGAGGAGCTCAGGGATTTTCGTTTATGAGAACTCTACCATTTTGCAGGTGAGGAAACCGAAGTCCTGGGAGAGGCAGAGCCAGTGGCAAGGTCAAGTAGCAAAGTGCACTCTGGACTCAGCCCTGCCAGCCAGGAGTTTGCCACTCGCGCTTGAAGGACGTGTTTGAAGAGCCGCCTTCCCAGAGGGATGCTGCTTTAAAGCCTTGATTCCCGGGCACTCCTTGATATTACTACAGTTTATCGGTGCTGTTTGTGTTATGCAACAGTAGCATCGCAGAAAAAAGGTCTAGATACAAACATCCATCACAGGTCTAGAAGAACACCACGCATAACCTTCCACCCACTCCGTCAGGAGCAACCTTATCAAAATAAAGTCGTGAGAATTTAGCATGCCTTGTTCTGTGTTTAAAATAGAAGACAAAGTATTGTATATATTGTACACCGTCCCGGTGAAGGTCTGTCAAAGAATGAGAAAGGAAGCATAGAGACTATATTCTCTGCCCTCTTCTGTTAGCAAATGTTTTTCAAACACCGCGAATTGTCCGGTACTGCTAGATCCAAGGCGGGGAGGGTTGGGGAGGGGGGAAATGAGTGAAAATTTGTCTTCTGCCTTCAAGTAGCTTTCTATTTTGCAAATAAGGGAAATAACCTTCCATGCGTTGTCCAAAAATACAGAGCAGCAAAATTAGAACCCAGATTCTGGTTCCTTATGAAGTGTGGTTTCCACAATTTCAACAGCAGAGCTGGAATAAGTAGTAATATCTCGGAGACCAGGATGTTTTGGAAAGGGAACGCATTCTACCTCCTCGGTCCCACTACCGAGAGTAAACTACAGTAGCTTAAAAAGCCTAGGTTCTGGGGTTATACGTATTTGGGACTCAGGGGTGAACATGTTGTCCCAGTTTTTTGGATGATGCAATAGAGACAGATTACAAAAATCTCAATATAATAATTGAAAGGAACTGAGACTGTCGAGTCCAACCTCCCCATTCTACAGATGAAGAAATTGAAATGGAGAGAGGGAAAATGACTCACCCAAGATTACACAGCTGGAAAGGGGTTTCTAAACTCCCGGTTTAGCACTCCATTCACTATACCCTGCTACATTCCCTTTCTACATTAGGTTGATTTGGGGCCTTACACAAAAACAAAAAATTTGACCCAAGAACTAATTTGATGTTAGGACCATAGACTTCTAGAAAGTGTTTTACCTTGCAGTATCCATGGATGAAAATTGTGTTGACCAAGAATATAAAAGAAGGTATTATTGGAATCTGGTGACTCCATTAGAATGCTGATTCAGGGAAAAATTCAAAACTCTCAGTCAATCCCATACAGTACTAGGATCTTAGCCCACACCTCTATAGGCTACATAGTTCAAATAAATTCTTTTTTTTTTTTTTCTCAGACAAGATCTGGCACTGTTGCCCAGGCTGGAGTGCAATGGCAGGTCACAGTTCACTGCAGCCTTGAACTCCTGGGATCAAGCAATCCTCCCACAACCCCCCAAGAAATTGGGACTGCAGGTGGGTGCCACCATGCCCAGCTAATGTTGTTTTCAACTTTTTGTAGAGACGGGGGACTCACTGTTTTGCCCAGGCTGATCTCGAACTTCTGGGCTTGAGGGGATCCTCCTGCCTTGGCCTTCCAAAGTGTTGGGATTACAGGCATGAGCCACTGTGCCCTGATATTTTTATGTAATAAATAAAAAGCTATTAAGATCAATGAGGAGGTGGGAGGATCACTTGAGCCCAGGAATTCTAGACCAGCCTGAGCAACATGGTGAAACCACCACTCTACAAAAAATTAAAAAATTAATCAGCTGTGGTAGTGCTCACTCATGGTCCCAGCTACATGGGAGGCTGAGGAGAGGGGGATAACTTGAGCTCAGGAGGTTGAGGCTGCAGTGAGCCATGTTCCTGCCACTGCACTCCAGCCTGGGTGACAGAGGAGATGCTGTCTCAAAAAAATTTTTTTAATTTACATATAAAAATAAAAAGATCAATAAAGAGACTAGGTGAGATAGCTCATTCCTATAATAACAGTAGTTAAGGAGGCCAGGGTGGGAGGATTGCTTGAGGCCAAGAGTTTGAGACCAGCCTGGGCAGTGTAGCAAGACCCCATCTCTACAAAAAGTGTTTTTAAATAGCTGGGTGTACTGGTATGCACCTGTAGTCCTACCTGCTCCAGGTGGTTGAAGGTCCCAAGTGGCAGGGACTACATGTGTGTGCCACTATGCCCGGCTAATTTTTGTATTTTTTGGTAGAGACGGGTTTTTGCCATGTTGGCTAGGCTGGTCTGAAACTCCTGACTTCAAGTGATCCACCCTCCTCGGCCTCCCAAAGTGCTGGCATTACAGGCATGAGCCACCTTGCCCAGCCAAGACTGTCTCTTAAAAAAAAAAAATTACAGGCTTGAAAATGAATGAAAATATTTTAAACCCATGAATAATTAAGAAATGCAAATTAAAACAAAGGTGCAATACAATTTTTACATATCAGTTTGGCACATATTGATCATAGCCAGTGTTCTATAAGTTGTGAAGAAAAGGCAATTTCATACAATATTGATAGGACTGCACATTGGTAAAACCTTTTTGGAAGACAATTTGGCAATGTCTGTTAAAAATTTTAAATGTGCACACTATATCTTAGATATACAGACAAACTAAACAAGATGGTCAAAGACATATGTAGAAAGATGATCACTGCAGATTTATTTGAGATGCTGGAAAACTGGAAACAATCTAAATGACCATCAGTAAGGCTTTGATTATATTATGCTACATTTACATTATGGAATACTACACACCATTTATTGTTTGTTTGTTTTTTTAACAAATCTTGGAGCTACACTGGTTTTAAGCATGCATACACCATTTAAAAAATGCTGGGCGTGGTGGCTCACGACTATAATCCCAGCACCTAGGGAGGCTGAAGTGGGCGAATCAGCTGAGGTCAGGAGTTCAAGACCAGCCTGACCGACATGGAGAAACCCCATTGCTACTAAAAATACAAAATTAGCCGGGCGTGGTGGCTCATGCCTGTAATCCCAGCTACTCAGACAGCTGAGGCAGGAGAATGGCTTGAACCCAGGAGGCGGAGGTTGTGGTGAGCTGAGATGGCACCATTGCACTCCAGCCTGGGTAACAAGAGAAAAACTCTGTCTCAAAAAAAAAAAAAAAATGAAATAGGTCTGTATTAACTAACATAAAAAGATGTAGACTGCTGACCATTAAGAGAAAAAAGCAAAAAATTAGCTGTTGAACAATTTATATACTGTGGTCTCTTTTATGTTTGTTTAAAAAGCATATGTGAGCTGGGCTTGCTGAGCACCTGTAATCCCAAAACTTTGGGAGGCTGAGGTGGGAGGATTGTTTGAGCCCAGAAGTTCAAGACCATCCTGGGTAATATAGTGAGACTCTACAAATTTTTTTTTTAATTAGCCAAGTGTAGCGGCATGAGCCATGATCCCAGCTACTTGAGAGACTCAATGGGAGGATTGTTTGAGCCCGGGAGGTCCAGGCTGCTGTGAGCCATGATAGGGCCACAGTACTCCAGCCTCGGTAACAGAGTGAGCTTGTCCTACTCAAAAAAAAAATTTATATGTGAGTGTATATGTTTATGTAAATGTGTAAACAATATGCATAACAAAATATCTTGGTAGCTATCTAGCAATGGTTAAGAGAAGAGGGTTTATGGTAGGATTGCCAGGAAAAATACAGAATTCCTATTTAGTCTATTTAGTTCAAGCCATTCTCCTGCCTCAGCCTCCCGAGTAGCTGGGATTACAGGTGCCCGCCACCACAACCAGCTAAATTTTTTGTATTTTTAGTAGTGACAGGGTTTCACCATCTTGGCCAGGCTGGTCTCAAACTTTCAACCTCAGGTGATCCATCCGCCTGGTTCTCCCAAAGTGCTGGATTACAGGCATGAGCCACCAGGCCTGTCCTTTATTATTATTATTTTTTCTTTCCTGAGACAAAGTCTCGCTGTGTTGCCAAGGCTAGAGTGCAGTGGCACGCAATCTCAGCTCACTGCAACCTCCACCTCCCGGGTTCAAGCGATTATCTTGCCTCATTCAGCCTCTTAGTAGCTGGGATTACAAGGGCACACCACCATGCCTGGCTAATCTTTTTGTATTTTTTGTAGAGATGGGTTTTGCCATGTTGGCCAGGCTGCTCTTGAACTGCTGACCTCAAGTGATCCACCCGCCTCAGCCTCCCAAAGTGCTGGGATTACAGGTATGAGCCACCTTGTCCAGCCTTTTTTTTTTTTTAAGACAGGGTTTCATTCACTCTGTCGTCCAGACTGGAGTGCAGTGGCACGATCTTGGTTCACTGCAGCTGTCATCAGCTGGGTTCAAGCAATTATCTTACCTCAGCCTCCTGATTACAGGCACACACCACCATGCCAGGCTAATTTTTTGTATTTTTAGTAGAGGCAGGGTTTCACCATGTTGGCCAGGATGGTCTCCAACTCCTGAGCTCAGGTAGTCTCCCCACCTCAGCATCCCAAAGTGCTGGGATTACAGGCATGAGCCACCACGCCTGGCCATTTTCCTGGATTTAAATAAATAAATATGGCCGAGTGCAGTGGCTCACGCCTGTAATCCCAGCACTTTGGGAGACACAGGCGGACAGATCACCTGAGGTCAGGAGTTTAAGACCAGCCTGGCCAACGTAGTGAAACCTAGTCTCTGCTAAAAATACAAAAATTAACTGGGCATGGTGGTGTGTGCCTGTAATCCCAGCTACTCGGGAGGCTGAGGCAGGAAAATCACTTCAACCCGGAAGGCAGAGATTGTAGTGAGTGGAGAACCCACCATTACACTCCAGCCTGAGCAGCAGAGGGAGACTCTGTCTCAAAATATAAATAAATAAACAGGACCAGAAAAGGTGGCTCACACCTATAATCCCAGCACTTTGGGAGGCCAAGGCGGAAGGATTGCTTGAGCTCAGGAGTTCAAGACCAGCCCTGTCAACATAGTGGGACCTCATCTCTACAAAAATAAAACGTAAGAACAACTAACTGGGGGTGGTGTGCATGCCTGTAATCCCAGCTACTTGCAGGTTGAGGTGGGAGGATCAACTGAACCGAGGAGGTCAAGGCTTCAGTGAGCAGAGATTGTGCCACTGCATTCCAGTCTGGGCAATTGACTGAGATCCTATCTCAAAATAAAACAAAATAAAATATATATTTTTAAAGTTTCAACTGGCTGGTCCACTAAGAATCATGAGACTGGCTGGGTGTGGTGGCTCATGCCTGTAATCCCAGCACTGTGGGAGGCCAAGGTGTGTGGATCAACTGACGTCAGGAGTTTGAGACCAGCCTGGCCCACATGGCAAAACCCCATCTCTACTAAAAATAGAAAAATTAGCTGGATGTGGTGGCATGCCTATAATCCCAGCTACTCGGGAGGCTGAGGTTGGAGAATCATTTGAACCCAGGAGGCAGAAGTTGCAGTGAGCCAAGATTGTGCCGCTACACTCCAGCCTGGGAGACAGAGTAAGACTCCATCTCAGAAAAAATAATAATAATAATAATGAGACAGAATTATCTCTGTTAAGAATAATGAGACAGAATTATCTCTGTTAACATGGATGATCTTTAAAGCTTTTATTTGGGAAACAAGACTTACATGTCAATTAAAAAAAAAACACTTGGGGTCTTGCTTTTTCACCAAGATTGAAATGCAGTGGCAAAATCATAACTCACTGCAGCCTGGAACTCCTGGGCTTGAGCAATCCTGCTGCCTCAGCCTTCCAGAGTGCTGGTATTATAGGCATCAGCTACCGTACTCAGCCTCACAGTGTAATCTTAAAAGATATGACAAAGCAGTAGTATTACATATGATTCAATTTCTAAGAGAGATGCAAAAATAGGTGTAAGAGAGATGTCTGGAAGGATGTACTCCAAGGTATAACAATGACAATCTCTGGTATGGAAAATGATGGATATTTTAATTTTTTTTGTCTGTACTTTTTTAATGATCATGTAATAAAACATAAAGAGACACTTCATTTTGAAGAAAAGAAAATTGGAGCGCCTGGGGGAGCTTTTCAAACATTATCATTTTAGTTCTTTACATTTTCCATGTCAAAGGAGAAACCTCATAAGCTACCAAGCCAAGGAAGCAGCTAACAATCAGATGGGCTGTTCAGCTGAGCAAGCAAATGTCTGCAGGCTTACTATTAGAAAGGCTGAGTTGGGGACAGTGGCCCGGAAAGAGAACTCTTATTCTTTTGCTGTGTGGCTGTGATCAAATTATACAGTTTCCCTCTAGACCTTAGTTTCCTCATCTCTATATAGGGAATGCTGTAAAAAGATGAAAAGAATAAATCAAACAAAACGAAAAAGGTGTTTGGAATTTAACGTATGGCTCCAACTAGTCTTTATATAAATGTAACCACAAGCCAAAATTTCCATTCTGTGTTTGTTTCCCAGGAATAGAGGTTTAAATGAGGTAGGCATAAGCACTTGTAAATGTAAAATATTAAAGTCTTATATGACATTGGGAGAGGCAAGGACATACATTTCTATAAATAACTATATAAAGGCAGGCAACCGTGCAAAGCTGCATATGTTCAAGTGCCAAATGAGAAGTAGACAACAAGGCTGTAGGACTTGGGAGGAGGGAAGAGTAAAGGGTAGGTTGGGATGCCCAGAGATGCCTTCCAGGAGACTTGACCCAGAAGGCCTGGATGATTCTCCACAGGGCTTGAGGAACAGGCCAGTAAGAGAATGCATTATGACAAAGTCATTTAGAAGCTTTGAACAGCTCCAACACTCTAGCTATTTATTTATTTATTTATTTAGAGACTGAGTCTTGCTCTGTCATCCAGGCTGGAGTGCAATGGCGCAATCTCAGCTCCCTGCAACCTCACCTTCCAGGTTCAAGTGATTCTCCTGCCTCAGCCTCCTGAGTAGCTGGGATTACAGACACGTGCCATCACACCTGGCTAATTTTTGTATTTTTAGTAGAGACGGGGTTTCACCATGTTGGCCAGGCTACACTGGCCTCCGTGTCCTGGACAACATCACTCATCACAAAGAAATCAGGACACCACACTGGGCTGGGTCCTTTGTCTGGTCTTGGGTGGCTTCTCCAGTTTCCCAGTCTGGCTGCAGGGGCAAGGATGAGGGCTGAGTCCGCCACCCCCCATGCTACAGATAAATCTTTCATGAAAGGAAGAGTCAACTGATGCGGCAAACTTCATTGCTGTCTTATTTTAAGGAATCACCACAGCCACTGCAGCCTTCAGCAACCACCACCCTGATCAGTCAGCAGCCATCAGACATGGAGGCAAGACCCTCCAGCAGCAAGAAGGTTGTGACTTACTGAAGGCTCAGATGATTCTTAGCATTTGTAGGCATACCTTAACCAAATTAAAGTATGTACACATTATTTTTGCAGACATAACATTATTGCACACTAATAGACACCTGCCTCAGCATCCCAAAGTGCTAGGATCGCAGGTGTGCACCACTGCGCCTGGCCAAGACCCTGGCTCTTTTTGCTGCTTCCCATTTTCTGTACTGACCACAAAAACATACCTAGAAGTCACTCCAGGAAAAGGAAATACAATCTAAGTTCTACTTGGCAGGGTGTATTTTCTCTGGGAAGTGAACAGGTGAGGTTGAAGAGTAGCCCTCCACTTTCAATATCCTCCCAAAGCATGATGGGAAAGGACCAGACCCCCACATTTGGGATTTTTCCAGTTTTTCTACCCTACTAGCCTACTCAAGAGCTACACAATGGAAGGCACCAGCCTATTGTACTATTTTTTTCTTCTGGACAAAGCATCCAAGCCCCTGGGTCTTTTTTTTCCTAATGCAGTGAATGGGAGAATGCAGACGAAAACCTGACTGTCTTTATCTCACATCCCTTGGCCTAGATACATCCAGAAGTAGTCCATTCTTCTTTTCTTTTTTTTTTTCCCCTTCTCTTCTTGGCCTCTTTAGTTTGCCAAGTCAAACATGAACTCCTTATCTCTCCCCACAAGTTAAAAAAAAAAAAAACCCACAGCCTCTCCCATTTTTTTATAATCATTCTTTTCACTCTTTTTTACTAACTGGGTTCCAAAGTGTGTAACATCTTGCTGTCTGCATCTCAGGTAAAGTTAAGAAAGAAAAGGAGAAAAAGAGAACAAATATTTAATGAACTCTCCAATGTGTCAGAGTCCACCACATTAAGTAATTTGCTTCATTTAATCCTCACAACAGAATGAGATCATTATTACTATTTCAATTTGCAGATCGCGAACTAAAAATTAAAAGTTTAAATACCGTGTTCAAAGAGACACAGATGTTGAGAAAGCCAAGATTTAACCCAAGGCTGAGAAAGAGACCTGTGCCCTTCTCTTTACTCCAGATTTCTTTCAGTCCTTATTTTCATTTTAATTTTTATTATTTTTCTAATAGAGACAGGGTCTTGCTATATTGACCAGGTTGGCCTTGAACTCCTGGCTTCAAGCAATCCTCCTGCCTCAGCCTCCCAAAGTGCTGGGATTTTAGGCATGAGCCACTGCACCCAGCCTCTTTCAATCCTAAGGATTTTACATTTTTACTATGTTCAACCAATTGTGTTTGTAAGGAGCCATCATTACTTTCTTTTATGGAATTACTTTGATGATTTTCAAGATCCTTTTAGAGGAGACTAAGCTAATAAATACTAGTATTAATACCAATACCTTGACTAGTATGGTAGCTCACACCTGTAATCCTAGCACTTTGAGAGGCCAAGATGGACGGATCACCTGAGATCAAGAGTTCGAGACCAGCTTCGCCAACATGGCAAAACCTCGCTGCTACCAAAAAAACAAAAATTAGCTGGGCATGGTGGCACATTCCTGTAATCCCAGCTACTCAGGAGGCTGAGGCAGGAGAATTGCTTGAACCCGGGAGGTGGAGGCTGCAGTGAGCCGAGATCACACTATTGCTCTCCAGCCTGGGCAACAGAGTGAGACTCTGTCTCAAAAAAAAAAATACCTTAAATTTTTGACAGTTTACTTTTTTCCTTATTGTTTCATTTCAATTTTTTTTTTTGCTATGTCACTAGTAATACTTTTATAGTTTTTTCAATATATCCATATATTCTCTTATCTCATTCTCAGGAAAAACAAATTATATTGGTTTATTTTTTAATAGCTTTATTATTTTTGAAAGACTCATACATGCTTGTTGCAACCAAAATTAAGCAACATAGAAATTATAAAATAAGAAAGTAAAAATCACCCTAAATCTCACTACTCAGAGATAAACACTGTTAATATTTGAGTAAATATGTTTTTCATCTGTTTTTCCATTTGTATAATTTGACTAAATGGGATCATACTCTGCCTTTTTTTCAGTGAGAGTATATGACAACAGCTTTCCACATCAGTAAATATAGATTTACATCATTATTTTCATTTATTTTAACTTTGTTTATTTTCTGGTTTCTGTTTTTGAGACAGAGTCTCGCTTTGTCGCCCAGGCTGGAGTGCAGTGGCACAATCACGGCTCACTGCAGCCTTGACCTCCTGGGCTCAAGCGATCCTCCCACCTCAGCCTCTACAGTAGTTGGAACTACAGGTACACTCCACCAAGCTCAGCTACTTTTTAAACTTTCTGTAGTGACGAGATCTTACTATGTTGCCCAAACTGGTCTTTAACTCCTAGGCTCCAACAAGCCTCCCAGCTCAGCCTCCCAAAGTGCTGGGATTACAGGCATGAGTCACTGCACCCAGCTACATGATTATTTTTAATGATTGTATAGTATTCCAATCTAAGGATACAATGCACCTGACCAGTCACCTATTGATGAAGTTTGAGACTTCTTCCAATTTCTGATTGTCCTAAGAAATTATTAGTCCCAATTTAAAGATTAGGGAATTGAAGCTCTGAAAAAGCTAAATGACCCCTTTTTCAAAATCCAGGTTTAGAACTAAGCTACTTGGACCAAGCCCCAGATTTCTGACTTTTTTTTTTTTTTTTTTTTTTTTTGACAGGTCTCACTGTGTTGCCCAGGCAGGTCTTGAACTCCTGAGCTCAAAGGGTCCCGGCCCAGACTTCTGACTCAAAATAGTTCTCTTTCCAAATGAACTACAGGAAAAGGAAGCTGGAATTCTTGACATATAATAAAAGACGGCATTCTTGACATATAATATAGACTTGACAACTAAAAATGAGATGTTTTTAACTGCCCCATTTCTTTTTATTTCCTTTTTAAAATCAGTCTACATCATGCTTTGATGCCGCATTTCTTTAAAAGTTAAGCATATGCTTACTATAAAACCCAGACATTCTGCTCCCATTTACTCAAAATAAATGAAAGCATATGTCCATACAAATACTTACACATGATCATTCATAGCAGGTTTTTTTTTTAGAAAAACTAAAAAAATAAAATAAGTTGTCTGCACGGACTTGACCCTGAAGAGATGAGACACAGGTCAGCTCTACATGCTGTGGGTGGTGCTGCTCTGGCTGGACATGCATCAGCTGGCTGGGACCCTCGGCAGTGGGCCCAGGCAGGCATCTGGGTAGGAGCAAGGCCTCAGGGAGAAAGGAAGGCCTCACCATCCCCTTAGCATACATTTTTCAAGGGCAGACCTGACTAGGAGGGTCACATGTCTGATGCCTTTGCCAGGCCTCCAAACATAGACAAGCTGCAGGGTTCTATGAAAAATGAAGCCTTTGTGTCAAAAATAGACCTGCAAGGAGAAAATTAAAAGCTGTTTCCTGAAGCTGGGCAAAGGGGGAGCTATCCTGGAAAGGAAAATACCTGGAAAGCCAGTTTGAATTTTGAAGGGCCATGCTAACAAGTGATGACAACCCAGGGGCCTCCTCTCAGAGGCCCCGTAAAATTTCACAGGACTCATTTGCCTCCAGTCGTCTCTAATCTCACACTGCAGAACTTCTGGGATGCTTGAAGGTGAGTTTCTACAGAAAAGGAAAAATCAAGTGACTTTCAGGTGCTTAACTGGTTAGGAACAACAAAGGTGCCTGCTTGGAAAATAAATAAAAATAAAACGGAAAGCCCTAAACAGGAATCGCTAGAAAGCAACTCTTTCGAACTGATAATAGCAGCCTGCTGTAAGGGCATCCCCGAAAGTAAGTTCATTTCCTCCACAAAGAGAGAGAGAGAGAGAGAGAGAGAGAGAGAGAGAGAGAAAGTGTGTGTGTCTCTATATATGTCTGTGTGTCAGAGAGACAGAGACAGAATGAGGTGGAAGAGGCCAAGACTAGAGAGAATAAGTAAATATTCCCTTTCTCTCGCCAGACGTCATGTGGCCAAAAACTAAATAGGTGCATAATCAGCACACTCTTGACCTATCCTTGCATGTATACTTAAGCTAGTATCTCAAGAGTCCAATTCCCTAGATCACAGTCACTTGGTAGCAGGGGGCTCTTGTTAAAAATGCCCATTCTTGGCTGGGCGCAGTGGCTCGTGCCTGTAATTCCAGCAGTTTGGGAGGCCAAGGCGGACAGATCTCCTGAGGTCAGGAGTTCGAGACCAGTCTGGACAACATGGCGAAATCCTGTCTCTACTAAAAATACAAAAATTAACTGGATGTAGTGGTACACGCCTGTAATCCCAGCTACTTGGGAGGCTGAGGTAGGAGAATTGCTTGAACCCAAGAGGTGAAGGTTGCAGTGAGCCAAGATCCCACCACTGCACTCCAGCCTGGGAGACAGAGCAAGACTCCATCTCAAAAAAAAAAAAAAAAAAAAAAAGCCCATTCTTGGCTGGGCTTGGTGGCTCATGCCTGTAATCCCAGCACTTTGGGAGGCTGAGGTGGATAGATCATTTGAGGTCAGGAGTTCAAGACTATACTGGCTAACTTGGTGAAACTCCATCTCTACTAAAAATAAAAAATAAAAAAATGAACCATGGTTGCAGGCACCTATAATCCCAGCTACTCGGGAGGCTGAGGTACGAGAATCATTTGAACCCAGGGGGTAAAGGTTGCAGTGAGCCAAGATCATGCCACTACACTCCAGCCTTGGCAACAGAGCAAGACTCTGTCTCAAAAAAAAAAAAAAATTCTTGGGTCCCAGACCCCTAGAGTATAAGTCAGTGTGTCTGAAATAGAGCCCAGAAATCACCATGTGGTTCTTACATACATTAAAGCCTGAAGACCATTACCATTTCTTTTCTTTCCTTCCTTCCTTTTTCTTTCTTTCTTCCTTTTTCTTTTTTTACTTTCTTCTTTCTTCTTTCTTTCTTTCTTTCTTTTTTTTTTTCAAACAAGGTTTTACTCTCACCGAGGCTAGAGTGAAATGGCACGATCTTGGCTCACGGCAGCCTTCACCTCCTAGGCTCGCGTAGCTGAAACCACAGGTGCGTGCTACCACATCCGGCTAATTTTTTTTATTTTTGGTAGAGAAAAGGTCTCACTTTGTTGTCCAGGCTAGTTGTGAACTCCTGGGCTCAAGCAATCCTGTCTCAGCTTCCTAAAGTGATGGGATTACAGGTATAAGCCATTGAGCCTGGCAGAAGATCATTACACAAACATGGTTAATTGTTTATTAATGGTTTGCTCAATAGTTCAGCTTGATTACAGGTCAGCAAATTAAACTCTGTATTTTCACTGGTGTGTTTTAATTACGTTTGTCTCAAGAAAGCAACTATGAATTGGTAGGGAAAAAAAATCCGCTGGATGGTTGAGAATCTAAATCCATACATTTCTGAGATTGACAGCAATATGTAGCAAAATTATTCTAAATGCTTTGACTCAGATTTTCCACTCCTAGCCATGAATCTTAAGGAAATGATGAATGAACCTAGATACAAGAAAGTATATTTTGCTATTGTTCATAATTTTGAAAAATTGGAAACCATCTAAATGCTTAACAAAGGGAGATCAGTTAAATTAGTTATAATAGTGCCATACAATGGATGCAGATATGAATTCATTGACATGGGCACATGTTTAAGCTACATAACTCTTCAAGAGACAAAGATTATAAAACTATGTCATATGTTAATTTTTGTAAGAAGAAATTTAAAACAGGCTGGGCATGGTGGCTCACACCTGTAATCCCAATACTTAGGGAGGCCAAGACGGGCAGATCACTTGAGGCCAGGAGTTTGGGACCAGCCTGGCCAACACGGTGAAACCCTGTCTCTACTAAAAATACAAAAATTAGACCAGGTGCAGTGGCTAACGCCTGTAATCCTAACACTTTGGGAGGCCGAGACAGGTGGATCACAAGATCAAGAGATCGAGACCATCCTGGCCAACATGGTGAAACCCTGTCTCTAATAAAAATACAAAAATTAGCTGAGCATGGTGGGGAGCGCCTGTAGTCACAGCTACTTGGGAGGCTGGGGTAGGAGAATCGCTTGAACCTGGGAGGCAGAGGTTGCAGTGAGCCGAGATCACGTCACTGCACTCCAGCCTGGTGACAGAGTGAGACTCTGTTAAAAAAAAAAAAATACAAAATACAAAAATTAGCTGGATATGGGAGCATGCACCTGTAGTCCCAGCTACTCCAGAGGCTGAGGCAGAAGAAACACCTGGGCCAGCAAGACTCCATCTCAAAAATAAAAATAAAACCAAAAATTATAAAGAATAATATACAAAATGTTAACAATACCTATCTCTATGTGGTGGGGTCACATTTTTCTTCTTTGTAATTTGTTTAAATTGTTTTAAAATTACATACATATATGATTATTTTAGAGACAGATCTCATTCTGTCACCAAGGCTGGAGTGCATGGCATGATCATGGCTCAGTATAACCTCAAACACCTGGGCTGAGAGATCCTCCCATCTCAACCTCCTGAGTAGCTAGGATTACAGGAGCAGACCACCATGCCTGACTACATTTTTTGTTTGCTTGTTTGTTTTTAAGCAGAGACATGGTCTCACTGTTTCCCAGGCTTATTTTTATAATCAGAAAAAGCAATAGGGCTATAACCATTTTGAATAAAAGGAGCAGATCACTGAATTCCATGTTTAAAAATTGGGTTAAAGTCCAGATCTACTGCTTTGAGCTTAACTTCTCTTTCTCTGAAATGTAGCTGATAATACGTGTCCTGTCTACCTCTGAGAGTAGTTGTGACATAAAGCCTGGAAATATTTTGCAAACTATAAAATGTTTTATAAAGACACTGTATTATTAAGTTTTTATTTTCACATCAGAGACCCAAATTCATTCAATACCTAAATGTGCAAATATGTCATTAAAGCATAATGCTAGACCTTTTTTAAAAAAAAGTTATATTTTTTATTATGGAAATGTTTTAAAATTTATTTTTTTCTTTTTGTGACAGAGTTTTGCTCTTGCTGCCCAGGCTGGAGTGCAGTGGCATGATCTCAGCTCACTGCAATCTCCACCTCCCAGTTTCAAGCGACTCTCCTGCCTCAACCTCCTGAGTAGCTAGGTCTACAAGGGCACACCACCACACCCGGCTAATTTTTTTTTTAAATAATTTATTTATTTTACTTTAGGTGCATACTATATCTGGCATTTCTCCCCGTGTTATCCCTCCCCCACAGTTTCACCACCACGTTGGTCAGGCTGGTCTTTAACTCCTGACCTCAGGTGATCCATCCACTTCAAAGTGCTAGGATTACAGGCATGAGTCGCTACACCCAGCCAGAAAATTTTAAACATATAAAAAAGTAGACACAGTGCAGTGGCTCATGCCTGTAATCCTAATGTTTTGGGAGGGCCAGGTGGGAGGATTGCTTGAAGCCAGGAACTTGAGACCTACCTGGGCAGCATAGAGACACCCTGTCTCTCTTTTTTTTTTTTGAGAATCTCGCTCTGTTGACCAGGATGGAGTGTAGTGGCATGATCTGGGCTCACTGCAACTTCCACTTCCTGGGTTCAAGTGATTCTCCTGCCTCAGCCTCCCAAGTAACTGAGATTACAGGTGTGCACCACCACACCCAGCTGATTTTTGTGTTTTTAGTAGAGACACGGTTTCACCATATTGGCCAGGATGGTCTCAAACTCCTGACCTCAGGTGATCCGCTCGCCTTGGCCTCCCAAAGTGCTGGGATTATAGACATGAGCCACTGGGCCTGGCCCAGCTCTGTAACTTTCATGTACACAAAAGTACATTTCAGTTCTCAACTCCTTATCTAAAAAGACAGTTTGGAGACCAAGACACTGTTTCTGGTTTCCTGCCGGGGTGGCATAGTGGAGCTTAACAAGAAACACTATCCCAGTTTCCTGATGGTGGAGAAGCATAGAACCATCAGTGAGATTGAAGACACTTTCCAGCAGTTTCTAAATGGGAACAACATTGGCATTATCCTCATCAACCAGTACATTACAGAGATGGTGTGGCACACCTTGGACACCCATCAGTGCGCTATCCCAGCCGTCCTGGAAATCCCCTCCAAGGAGCACCTGTATGACACCCCCAAGGACCTCATCCTGGAAGGGCCACGGGCATGTTCTCTGCCAAAGACACGCGCTAGGGGATTCCTCACGGCCCTCAGCCCCTCCCTCGTTTCCAGGCCTCTCCCCCAGGCTTGCCATCAGCCTTCTTTAAGTTTTGAGCTTCTCACTTCCAATTCCCCACCTCTTTCCACTTCATTAAGAGGCTAGGGGAGGTGCTCCTAGGTTGCTGGGGCTCTGCTGTTAAAATACAGGCTAGTTAAGGAACAGAAGCCAGACCATCTTCTCTCTCCACTACCTCTTCCCTGTGCTGTTTGTTACACAGTGTCATTGTTGATGTAAAATTAAAGTATAATATTAATATTCTTAGAGTTGATGTAGTAATATTTCTACAGATTATGTATGCAGCTCAGCACTGGGGCAACAAAAGAGCCCTTGAAGTCTAATAGACTTGAGTTCAAATCCCACCCTGTCACCTACCAGCTATGTGATATCAGATAAATTAATTACCCCTTTTAAGTTTTGTTTTCTAATACCTGCCTTCTATAGTTGGCATGAGACTTAAATGGGAGAATGTATGTAAAGCACTTAGCGTGATGTCTAACAGTCAGGGGGGCAACAACATCTCACAAGATACCCGCTTTGTTTATAGAAGACCTTTAGGAAGTACAACCATAGTATATTGATTTCCCTTTGACAGATGAAGAAACTGGCAACGTTAATGAGTATTGCTAACAGTGAAAATACAGAGAACTGCTCGTTCTCTACTGGGAAAGTGAAAACTGGGACAACCACTAAGCACGGTCACAATTTGGCAGTAGCTAGGAAAGTTGAAGAGGTATTTTTCCCTACATCCCAGCAATTCTATTTCTAGGTATATGCTCTAGAAAACTCTCACACATGTGCCCACGAAGACATGTAAGTATGTACATTGCAGCCAGGTGTGTTGGCTCACCCTGATAATGCCAGCACTTTGGAAGGCTAAGGCTGGAAGACCATTTGAGCCCAGGAGTTTGAGACCACCCTGGACAACATAGTGAGACCCTCTTCTACAAAAAAGTAAAAACATTAGCCAAGTGTGGTGGCATGCACTTGGAGTCCCAGCTACTTGGGAGGCTGAGGTAGGAGGATCATTTGAGCCCGGGAGGTTGAGGCTGCAGTGAGCTGTGGTTGCACCACTGCACTCCAGCCTGGGTGACAGAGCAAGACCCTGTCTCAAAAAATTTTTTCTTTTAAATTAAAAATATGTACACTGCAACAAAACTTATGAGAGGAAACAATAATAAGCAATCTAAATGTCCAATAGTATAGAAAATGTGATATAGTCAAGGAAGATAAATTGTGATATAGTCATGAATGAAACACCTGCACCAATTAAATTGGCTGAAGTAGCTACATGTGGCAACATGAGTAAATACTATAAAGTTGAATGAAAAGAGTAGTGGCAGAAGGATCCGCACAATATGATACCATTATTTTTTTTAACAGCTTTATGGAGGCGTAACTGATATACATGAACCTACGTATAGTCAATATGTACAATCTGATGAGCTTAGACATATGCGCACACCCATGACACTGGTTTGTCTCTGGTTTGTCTCTGTCTCAAAAAAAGGATAAGTAATAGATTCATAATAAATCATACACTCAAAGGCCGGGCACGGTGGCGCAAGCCTGTGATCTCAGCACTTTGGGAAGCTGAGGCAGGTGGATCACGAGGTCAGGAGTTCAAGACCAGCCTGGCCAACATGGTGAAACCCTGTCTCTACTAAAACTACAAATATTAGCCAGATGCAGTGGCAGGCACCTGTAATCCCAGCTGCTCAGGAGGCCGAGGCAGGAGAATCACTTGAACCGAGCCGGCAGAGGTTGCAGTGAGCCAAGATCACACCACTGCACTCCAGCCTGGGTGACAGGTACAACTCCATCTCAAAATAAATAAATTAATTAATTAATCACACATTCAGGATAATCAATATTAGGACAATGGTTATCTCAGGAAAGAAAAGGAGGAAATGTAATAGAAGAGGGATACTAGGAGGGCGTAATTGTTTCTGTAATATTTTCGTTCTTTTTTTTTTCCTTTTTTGAGGCAGAGTCTCACTCTGTCACCCAGATTGGAGTGCAATGGTGTGATTTTGGCTCACTGCAACCTCCGCATCCCGGGTTCAAGCGATTCTCCTGCCTCAGCCTCCCGAGTAGCTGGGATTACAGGCGTGTGCCACCAAACTCATCTAATTTTTGTATTTTTAGTAGAGACGGGGTTTTACCATGTTGTCCAGGCTGGTCTTGAACTCCTGATCTCAGGTGATCCACCCGCCTCAGCCTCCCAAAGTGCTGGGATTACAGGTGTGAGCCACCGTACCTGGCCATATTTAAGGTCTTTAAAAAGTAGGTAAAGCACATGTGGCTTAATGTGAGGATTTATGTGTAAAGACTCAGATGTTGTTATATTATTCTTTACACATATGTATGTGTATACATATGTGTATATGTATGCACATATATGTAAGCAGAAAACACTATGTGACAGGCACTGTCAGATTCTTTACGTGTATTAACTAATGTAATCATTTCGACAACCCTACCACCCTGTGGTTACTATGATTATCCCTGTTTTACAAATGAGAAAACTGAAGTACAGAGATTAGAAACTTGCCCAGTGTCACATATCTAGTAAGCAGTGATCCTGGGATTTGAAGATGGTCTGGCTTCAGAGTCTGATCCTTTTTTTTTTTTTTTTTTTTTTAATTTTTCTCTCTTTGGGCTGGGTGCAGTGGCTCATGCCTGTAATGCCAGCACTTTGGGAGGCTGAGGCAGGTGGATCATTGAACTCAAGAGTTTGAGACCAGCCTGGGCAACATGGTGAGACCCTGTCTCCACGATAATAATTTTCTCTTTTTTATTTTTAAAAATCTTTTACTTGTTAACTTTATTTCTTTTTCTCCCTGGTTACTCCCAGAACAAGAGTCTCATTTCTTAACAACCATATCCTACTATTTCTTCAAATATTTCAAAACTTTAAACATATAAGAGGAGGGCACTACTGAGCAGGAAGGTAAATTTGCCTAGCATCTCACAGGCCATGTGACGAAAGGCAGTTCAACAATCTTTCCTAACCTTCTTTTGCTGCTGGGAGTCATGCATAGCTGTGACTTGTGAAGAGAAGGATAAATCAAACAGCAAACTAAGAAGACTCTTCTCAAGTCTTTAAGAAATTCTCTGGAAGTCAATGTAAAGGAGAATAAGTACTTCTATGAATGGAGAGTTTTTTATTTAGAGTCTGAGCTAACAATCCTGAGGGTTATGACTGTTGTTAAATTATTACCTACATTTGGGGGGACCATTTGCATGGGCAAATCCCCAGTGAGTCATAATCCACACACGAAATACAAATTAATTCTCTTCTTTCCATATTACAGAAGAGTAAAATCAAGGCTAGAAATCAAATGTAATACCTGCCTCTGGAAGATCCACTGGTGGATTCAGCGTGTGTCTTGGGGCAGGTCAAAGACCACGGTTGGTGGTTGGGCCTGAGGGAGGGGCTGGTAGCCTCCTTCTACGATCCTCCATGGTTCTGCCTCTGTGTTTCACATCCAGACCCAGCATGGCTCCAAGGTTTGGGGGAAACTGGCAACTTGGACAGGGTAGTGGCAGGTCTCATGACAAAGAGAACTTAGTCCAGCAAGTAAAAAGCTTTTGGAGAAAAGTCAGCTGAACATTTTTTAAATGGGTAATTTATTTTTTAATTATACGATATTTTCAGTCCTGTCATATTTCTGAATTTTATGATTTTATTTTCCCTTTGGAAAGTTCCTGCGGGCACCTCTCTAGCCCCACAAAAGAGTGAGTTCCCCAATAGGTAAATTAATTCTTACATTTCTGTAGCAATTTTTTCCTTACAAAGAGGTTTCGTATCTATTATATAATTTGAATTTTATGCTATTTGATTTGTAGGGGCCAGGTGTGATGTCTCATGCCTGTAATCCCAGCACTTTGGGAGGTGGAGCAGGCGGACGGCTTGAGCCCAGGAGTTCAAGACCAGCCTCTGCAGCATGGCGAAACCCTGTCTCTGCCAAAAATACAAAAATTAGCCGGGTGTGGCGGCGCCTGTCTATGTAGTCCCAGTTACTCGGGAGCCTGAGATGGGAGGATCGGTGGAACTGGGGAGGTTGAGGTTGCAGTGAGCCAAGATCGTACCACTGCACTCCGACCTGGGCCACAGAGTGAGATCTGGTCTCAAAAATAGTAAAGAAATACCAGCCTGGCCAACATAGTGACCCTGTCTCTACCAAAGATACAAAAAGTAACCAGGTGTGGTGGTGCCTGCCACCATGCTCAGCTAATTTTTGTATTTTTGGTAGAGATGAGTTTCATCATGTTGGCCAGGCTGGTCTCAAACTCCTGACCTCAGGTGGTCTACCAGCCTCAGCCTCCCAAAGTGCTGGGATTACAGGCATGAGACACTGCGCCCAGCCCCCCCAATTTTTTTTTTAAGATGGAGTTTTGCTCTTGTTGCCCAGGCTGGAGTGCAATGGCGCAATCTTGGCTCACCGCAACCTCCGCCTCCCAGGTTCAAGCCATTCTCCTGCCTCAGCCTCCCAAGTAGCTGGAGTCACAGGCATGCGTTACCGTGCCTGGCTAATTTTTTGTATTTTTAGTAGAGACAGGGTTTCTCCATGCTGATCAGGCTGGTCTTGAACTCTCAACCTCAGGTGATCCACCTACCTCAGCCCCCAAAGTGCTGGGATTACAGTTGTCAGCCACCGCACCTGGCCAAAAATTTTTAAATGATCTATAGGAAATAGGAATAATTACAACGATGATATCCAGTATGTGATGTTAATGGAAGACGCCCATTACTAAAGACCACATGTTGTAGATTCCATTTATACGAAATGTACAGAATAGGGAAATCCATGAAGACAGAAAGTCGATTAGTGGTTGCCAGGGCCTGAGGGGGAAATAAAGGTAATGAAGAATGACTGTTAATGGGCACAGGGTCTCTTTTTGAGGTGATGGAAATTAGGTAGCTCTGGAATTAGTGGTGATGGTTGCATAGTCTTGTGAATACATGAAAAATTGCTAAGTTGTACAGTTTTAAAGAATGAATTTTATAGAGTATCTCAATATTTTATTTTCACTTTAAAATTATTTTTATTTATTTATTTTTTTTTAGAGATGGGGTTGCTCTATGTTGCCCAGGCTGGTCTTGAACTCCTGGGCTCAAGCAATTCTCCCACCTTGACCTCACAAAATGTTGGGATTACGGGCATGAGTCACCATATCTGGCCTCAATATTTTTAACTGCAAAAGAAAAAGAAACCTGAGCCCTTACCACATGCTAGGATTGGTTAAGAACTTTACTTGCCTCAAGCCACTTATCTCCATGATTATCTAGACAAGCTTATGTGATACTATCATTTCTTCATTTTACAGATGGTACAGATGGAGACACAGACTCAGAGAGGTGATTGGTCCACAGTGGTGTGGTAAGCAAATAAACACCAAGCAAAATTCAGATTTCTGACCCTCACTTTCCAAATCAGACCCTTGACTATAATCCTGGTAATTCAAGGGGATATTTCTGAGTGGACTTCTCCTGGTATTTCCTCTGCTCAACTCTTTTTTTTTTTTTGAGATGGAGTCTCACTCTGCCATCCAGGTTAGAGCGCAGTGGCACGATCACAGCTCACTGTGGGCTGAAACTCCTAGGCTCAACCAATCTGCCTCCCAAAGTGGAATTACAGGAATGAGACACTATGCCCGGCCCTCAACCCCTTAATAATAGGTCTTTGCAGGGCCTTATCCTTTTACAATACCTTTTTATTTTTTCCTTTGGGATTCTTTCCCTTTTTTTTTTTTGAGACAAAGTCTCGCTCTGTTGCCCAGGAGTGCAGTGGCGTGATCTTGGCTCACTGTAACCTCCACCTCCCCGGTTGAAGTGATTCTCCTGCTTCAGTCTCCCGAGTAGCTGGGACCACAGGCACCTGCCATTACGCCCAGCTAATTTTTATATTTTTAGTAGAGACAGGGTTTCACCAAATTGGCCAGGCTGGTCTTGAAAACTTGTGATCCACCTGCCTCGACCTCTCAAAGTGTTGGGATTACAGACAGAAGCCACCACATCAGCCTTTTTTTTTTTTTTTTTTTTTTTTTTTAATAGAGACAAGGTCTTACTATGTATCTCAGGCTGGTCTTGAACTCCTGGTCTCAAGCGATCCTCTCACCTTGGCATCCCAAATTGTTGGCATCACAGGCATGAGCCACCATGTCTGGCCTCCTCAAATTTTGAGAGTTAAACATAGCAGTGATTTTCCCTCCTCAAAGTCCTTAATTCTTCAAATCACTTTTCTTCTGTCAAAAAGCAAAGTTTCATTTCTTAGCTCCTCTCTAGGGAAGCCCCTTCAGGTCACACAAGGGCAGCTGGTTTTAAGCAAAGCTGTGCTGCTTATCCCCTGCACTTATTCTGCTCCAAGGACATGATTACCTTGCCACTGAGTTCCCCCAAGGGTTTTTCTTATGTATACATGTTTCCTCTGACCTAATGGAGCATTTGGGTCACAAGTGAGTCAGCAAAAACACTACAGAAGGAAAAGACACATTGCAACAGCCTCAGTTATGGGTGAATCCTCAGACATTCAGAGTTGGAGCAAACCGCAGTGATTCTTTGCTCTGAGACCTCCTCTGTAACATGGAGAATTCCAGGGTAGAGCAACATTCGGTGACTTTCCCATGGCCATGGAGTCAGAAGTATACTTCAGCCTAAAATTCTGACACTATATACAACTGGCTTGGTTTCTCAAATGATTCTCAATCAAAGGAAACTCCTAAGGAGCTCCATTTAGTGTTACTGATGTTGCTTGTTTACATTTTATTACATAAAATCTACTAGTTAAAAAAGACACTTCTGGGTTTGTTGGTTTGGTTTTTTGTTTTGAGACAGTCTCTCCCTGTTGCCCAGGCTGGAGTGCAATGGCGTGATCTCAGCTCACTGCAACCTCCACCTCTTGCGTTCAAGCGATTCTCATGCCTCACTGACCCCAAGTAGCTGGGATTACAGGCGCCCACCATGCACACCCAGCTAAGTTTTTGTCTGGAACTACTGACCTCAGGTGATCCACCCACCTCGGGGTCCCAAAGTGCTGGGATTACAGGCGTGAGCCACAGCACCTGGTCTGACAGTTCTGGTATATCCCTAAAATGGAATAGTATACAATCATTAAAATTTACAAAGATAAGTATTTTTAGATAAAATATTAAGTTCTAAACAATTAACTAGGCCAGGTGCAGTGGCTCATGTTTGTAATCCCAACACTTTGGAAGGCTGAGGTGGGAGGATCACTTGAGCCTAGGAGTTCAAGACCAGCCTGGGCAATATAGTGAGACTCTATGTCTATTATTTGAAAAAAAAAAAAAAGGCTGGGTGCAGTGGCTCACAGTTGTAATCCAGCACTTTGGGAGGCCAAGGTGGGAAGATCACCTGAGGTCAGGAGTTCGAGACCAACCTTGCCAACATGGCAAAACCCCATCTCTACGAAAAATACAAAAATTAGCCAGGTATGGTGGCAGGTGCCTGTAGTCCCAGCTACTTGGGAGGCAGAGGCAGGAGAATTGCTAACTCAGGAAGCAGAGGTTGCAGTGAGCCAAGATCACACCACTGCACTCTAGCCTGGGCAACAGAGTGAGACTCGGTCTCCAAATAAATAAATAAAATTTTTAAAAAAAATAAAATTTTGTAAAAAAGATTACTAAAAGCAAGTACAGTATCATCTTTTTTTTTTTCTTTTGGAGAGTCTTGTTCTGTCTACCAGACTGGAGTGCTGTGGTGTGATCACAACTTACTGCAGCCGCAAATGCCTATGTTCCAGCAGTCTTCCCACTTCAGCCTCCTGAGTAGCTGGGACCACAAGTGCACACCACTGTGCCTGGCTAATTTTCCATTTTTGTTTTTGTAGACACAGGGTCTCACTTTGTTGCCCAGGCTGTTCTTCAACTTCTAGCCTCAAGTGATCCTCCCACCTTGGCCTCCCAAAATACTGGGGATTAGAGGTCATTTTTTTGAAAAAAAAAAAAAAAAAAGTATGTGTATAAACATTTATAAGTACTAAAATATGCACCAAAATGCTGATAAAGCTTCTCTGTCTCTGGATGTTGCATTATAGGTGATTTTTTTCTTCTTTTTGATAATCTATAAGTCTATAACTTTTAATTTTTTTTTAAGAAGAGATAAGGTCTCACTATGTTACCCAGGCTGGTCTCAAACACCTAGGCTCAGGTGATCCTCCCACCTCAGCCTCCCAAAGTGCTGGGGTTATAGGTGTGAGCCACCAGGCCAGGCCCTATATTTTTTACAATGCACCTTTTTTTTTTTTTTGGCCGGGATCTCTTTCTGTCACCCAGGCTGGACTGCAGTGGCATGATCATGGCTCACTGCAGCAACCACCAGACTCAAGTGATCTTGCCAATTCAGCCTCCCAAGTAGCTAGGACCAGAGGCACATGGCACCACATCTGACTAATTTTTTTAATTGTTTGAAGAGACTATTTTTTGTCTCACTGTGTTGCCCAGGCTGGTCTTGAATTCCTGGCCTTAAGCAATTCTTTCACCTTGGTCTACCAAAGTACAATTTACCTTGGAAAGAATAATTTTCTATTTTTAAAAAAGTGAGAATAGGCCAGATGAGGTAGCTCACACCTGTAATCCCAGTACTTTGGGAGGCCAAGGCAGGTGAATCACCTGAGGTCAGGAGTTCAAGACCAGCCTGACCAACATGGAGAAACCCTGTCTCTACTAAAAATACAAAATTAGCCAGGAGTGGTGGCACATGCCTGTAATCCAAGTGGCTGGGGAGGCTGAGGCAGGAGATCACTTGAACCCAGGAGGCGGAGGTTGCAGTGAGCCAAGATCACGCCATTGCACTCCAGCCTGGGCAACAAGAGTGAAACTCCATCTCAAAAAAAAAAAAAAAGTGAGAATAGACCAAAGTTTTTTTAAACAGGACACAAAAAATGCCAAGTACAAAAAGAATAATTGATAGATTGGACTATATTAAAACTAAGAAAAGCAGTTTATCAAAATATTATTGTAATCACCTGATGGGTACTTCCTGCCCACTCTACAGACAAAATCAATCCACTGAGACCATGGCATTGCAGTAGAGAAAGAGTTTTATTAATGTGAGGCTGGCCCACACAAGAGAATTGGAGTTATCACTCAAATCAGTCTCGCAGACAATTTGGTGGGCAGGGGGTTAGGGAATGGATGTTGCTGACTGGTTGGGGATGAACTCATAGGGGCAGAATCACAGGGTTCCTCATGTGCAGAGTGCAACCCTGGGTAGGGAGGGCCACAGAATCTGGTGAGTCATGAGTCACAAGTCTGGATGGGTTCAGTCTAAAAACATCTCAAAACAAAAAATCTTAGGTTCTACAATAATGATGTTATCTATAGGAGCAATTGGGAAAGTCACAAATTTTGTGACCTCTGGCCATATGACCCCTGAGCAGTAATGGTTTATAGAAACTAAGCCTATATTTTAGCAGAGTTCAGGCCCCTTCCATAATCCTATTCCTGTGGCCTTTCAGGAGTTTTACAAAGGTATGTTTTGATTCCTGAGCAAGGAGGGAGTTAGTTTCATGGAGGGACGATTTTTTTTTTTCCCTCCAGATTAGCTATACTGCATTATCATGGAGGGACTGTTATCATTCATCCTTGCTTTGCTTTCTTTTCTTTTTTTACTTTCCTTTTATTTTTTAATTTTGATTTTTTAAAAATATTTATTTATTTATTTATTATTTTGAGATAGAGTCACACTCTGTCCACCCAGGCTGGAGTGCAGTGGCATGATCTTGGCTCACTGCAGTCTCAACCTCCTGGGCTCAAGCTATCCTCTCACCTCAGCCTCCCAAGTAGCTGGGACTGCAGGTGCACTCCACCATGCCCAGCTAGATTTTGTATTTTTTATAGAAATGGGGTCTCCCTACATTGCCCAGGCTGGTCTCAGACTCCTGGGCTCAAGGGATCCTCCTATCTCAGTCTCCCAGAGTGTTGGGATTACAGGCGTGAGCCACCATGTCCAACCTAAATATAATTTATACATTTATAAATTACATATATCTTACAAGAGAGGAAAACAAACAATTCCAACCCTTTAGATAGCAATTGGCACATATAACAAAATTGTTGAAATATGGCCCTGTTCTGTCAGATTTTTCCCTCAGAAAAATTGGGAAGTCGACCAAGTTTGCTTTCTACTTAGTCTACTATCAGCTTTCTGTATCTCTTTACAGAGCTTGAGCCTCCAGGGGTCCTGTCTTCCTTCTCCAGGGCCCAACTCATACCCCATTCCAACTCTTAACTGAAGCACCTATGGACCATTAAGGTGTTATCCGGAAACAAGTCGGCCCTTGTCTTTTCCCCAGAGGTGTTTGTGTTATAAGAGGGGACTTAGAGGGACTTTCTAGACAGGGATATATGTGGGGGAGATTAGAAAGGAGTAAGTTGGATTTGAAATGATTGTCAAGTTCCCCAAACTTTTAATCGAAATTCCAAGAAGCTCAGAAGTGTTTCGGTAAACTAAAATTTAAATACCAAGGTAAACCAAAGCACCCATTATACTTTCACATCCTTATCTCATTTGAAACTCACTATAACCCTGTGAGGTAGTCTGGGTCACTGGCCCTAATGGTTAGATCAGGAGAGTCACTATTAAGAAATGCTCGTAGGGTTACATAAATGGAACTTGAAGGTCTTAGAATGTGAAGTTGGGTCACCTGATTCATGGCCGCATGCTACACTCTTCTCCCAGAAAAGCCTTTTTAACATCAGGGTTTCTTTAGCCAATCTCCCCGGAATCTGTGGAGAGGGATTCAGGGCCCTTCAATGTAGATTTGCTTTTGGCAAGTTTGTCCTCTTTCTTCTTAACTTTTTTAGCGTTCCTTGTAGTCTCAACTTCTGCTATACCACTTCTTGACTCTTCAGAAAATGCTGCTAGTAACTGCAGTTGGCCACACCTTTGATTTAATTTTTAAATTTTTTAAAATTTTAAATTTAATTAATTTTTTTTTTTTTTAGCAGAGTCTCTCTCTGTCACCCAGACTGGAGTGCAGTGGCACAATCTCGGCTCACTGCAACCTCCACCTCCCAGGCTCAAGTGATTCTCCTGCCTCAGGTGGGATTACAGGCACGTGCCACCATGCCCAGCTAATTTTAATATTTTTAGTAGAGACGGGATTTCACCATGTTGCCCAGGTGGGTCTCTAGTGATCCATCCACCTCACCCTCCCAAAGTGCTGGGATTACAGGCGTGAGCCAACATGCCCAGCACAACCTTTGATTTCAAGTGCTCTCCACACATTTATTTTCATGTTTGGTTATGGTGGGTAGCAGTGGCATCATGGGGTGACTTGGAGACAACTTTAGTCTACCTATGCAGCAAGCCATTTCAAATATATTTATATAAAAACAGTCCTAGGCAGGCTGGGTACAGTGGCTCATGCCTGTAATCCCAGCACTTTGGGAGGCAGAGGCAGGCGGGTTGCTCGAGGCCGGGAATTTGAGACCAGCCTGGGAAACATAGCAAGACACTGTCTCTATGAAAAAAAATTATTTAGATATAAAAATTAAGGCCGGGTGCTGTGACTCATGCCTGTACTGTAACCCCAGCACTTTGGGAGGCCAAGGCAGGTAGATCACTTGAGGTCAGGAGTTTGAGACCAGCCTGGCCAACATGGTGAAAACCTTGTCTCTATTAAAAATACAAAAATGGGCTGGGCATGGTGGCAGGCACCTGTAATCTTAGCTACTTGGGAGGCTGAGGTGGGAGAACTGCTTGAACCCTGGGTGGCGGGGGCAGAGGTTACAGTAAGCAGTATGCCACTGCACTCCAGTCTGGGCAACAAAGTGAGACCCTGTGTCAAAAAAAAAAATTAGCCAGGTATAGTGGCAGGTGCCTATAATCCCAGCTATTAGGGAGGCTGAGGTGGGAGAATCGCTTGAACCTGGGGAAGTGGGGGCAAAAGTTGCAGTGAGCTGATCTGGTGCCACTGTACTCCAGCCTGGGTGACAAGAGCAAGATTCTGTCTCAAAAATAAATAAATTAATTAGTTAATTAATTTTTAAAAATGGATCTAAAGTCTTGAGTTTTTACTTTACTGTGTTCTCAAATCTGCTAGTTTGTAAAACAAAGAAAAATTGGACAGCTACTAATCTAAAAGAGGATTAATTTGGCTACACCATCATGAATTACATTGTTTGCCAAATGTGCCGAACTTCAACTCTGGTCACGAAGTAGACAGTTAAGCAGCCTCTGTGTTGGTGGGCCAAATCATGGTTTGGCTGTGTGTTGGAAATGCAGCAAGGTCTATGGGGTCTGCAGGTCCCAAATTCTGGTCCTCAGTCCCCATTTCCAAACTGAAAGGGACATTTCTACCTAGCAGAAAATAAAGGCTGGGTGCGGTGGCTCACGCCTGTAATCTCAACACTTAGGGAGGCCAAGGAGGGCGAATCACAAGGTCAGAAGATTGAGACCATCCTGGCTAACATAGTGAAATCTTGCCTCTACTAAAAATACAAAACATTAGCCGGACCGTGCCTATAGTCCCAGCTATTTGGGAGGCTGAGGCAGGAGAATTGCTTGAATTTGGAAGGCAGAGATTGCAGTGAGCTGAGATTGTACCACTGCACTCCAGTCTGGGCAACAGAGCAAGACTTCATCTCAAAAATAAATAAATAAAATAAAATAAAAAATAGTCATGCATGACTCTTTGGAGTCCTCTCTACATCCTGCTCATGAATCCCCGAATCCCCCATGTTCTGGTTTTTGGGAGGTGCAGGGCATTCCTATGTGAGCCTTTTTGGACAGGCTTTAGTTGAGCCACTTAAACTACAGTGGCATTGAGTATGGAGAAAGCTGTAAGCTCTGGACAGCTGCTGCCCCTCACCTCCTGTGGATACCATCCTATCCTCTCCTTTTAAATTCCAGAGAGAATAGACTCCTCGGCAGCTTTGTTGGGAGTCTGCCAACACCTGTTGTTAAGAACAACAAGAGGGGCCATCTCAGCCACCCCCCGGGGTGGGGGTGGGGGTTTATGGGTGCCTCCACTGTTCCCAAGCCTCTGCTTTAGGGTATATCTTGCAAAATGACACTTGTAACCCACTGCTCCTCACATTCCCTCCTGCCATGTGGGCCCTGCTCCAAGGCCTTGATCTTTCCTTTTGATGAAACCAACCTATATTACATTGTGGGCAGAGAGCAAGGAACAAATGGATACCACATGGAAAGGTTTGGCATGAATAATCACTACTGGACGGGGAATTGACATAACCAGGACTGTAAGCGACACAGAAATTCTTTAATACTCATAACTGGCTGGGCACAGTGGCTCACGCCTGAATTCCCCCACTTCGGAAGGTTGAGGCAGGAGGATGGCTTGAACCCAGGAGTTCAAGACCAGCCTGGGCAACATAGTGAAACCCTGTCACTACAAAAATAAACAAATACACAAATAAATAAAATTAGCTGGGCACTATGGAGTGTGCCTGTAGTCCCAGCTACTCAGGAGGCTGAGGTGGGAGGATTACTTGAGCCAGAGAGGTCAAGGCTGCAGTGAGCTGTGATCGTGCCACTGCACTCCAACCTGTGTGGCAGAGGAAGAGCCTGTCTTAACAACAACAAACAAAAACTAATAACTTCCTTTTATGATTTACAGTGCCAGGCACTGTGCTACACATGCCATGTACATTTTGTGCTTCATTTAATACAACTACTCTCTATGGTATTATTGTCTGCATTTGATGAATGAGAACATTTAGAAGGAGATTAAATAAATTACTGAAGTTTGCAATAGCTAGTATGACAAAGTCAAACTTAGCTATGCACTAAACTGTTTTATTTTCCCCCGAGCACACAGAGAGACAAAATTTCCCAGAACTCCATGCTTGAAGGTAGACCCATGTGACTGAATTCTGGTCCATGGATTGTAGATGTGCTATGCCCCATTTCCAGGTTTAAAACATTCCACACAAAGTTCCACTTTCTCTTCCTTATCTGCACAGCTGGAAACAAAGGATCCACCCCACCCACTCCTCCTAAGGACAGAGCCTAGATCCCTGAGTAACTGCTTGGAGGAGAGCCACTCAAGAGAGCTGACTGTCCAGCCTGGTCAACATAGGGAGACCCCATCTCCACAAAAAATACAAAAATTAGCCGGGTGATCTGTGGTTCCAGCTATTTGGGAGGCTGAGGTGGGAGGATTGCTTGAGCCTGGGAGGTTGAGGCTGCAGTAAGCAGTGATCGTGACACTGCATTCCAGCCTGGGGTACAGAGTAAGACGCTGTCTTAAAAAAAAAAAAAAAAAAAAGCTGACTGGCCCACATTACACTGTAAATGGGAACAACAAATAAATCTTCGTTCTGTTGAGCTGTTGATATTTCAGGGTTTATTTGTCACTGCTGCATAACCTTACCTACCCTGAGTAATACAGCTAGGCAAGTTGTAGCCAGGACTCAAGTGGATTTCAGTACAGGTCTGACTTAACCTGTACCTGTAACCACTCTTGACTACTCTTTTACACCTAGCATAGGAGAATCAGAAGAGAGTTTCTAATCTCAAACTCTGCCACTTACGTGTGTGATTTCTTAGGTGATTCAACTAACTCTTCCATGGTTCAGTGTTTTCATTTGTCCAATGGGAATGAAAATATCTATTATTCTGACTTCCTGTGATTATTGCAAGAAGCAAATAAGGCAATAGCTGTGAAATGATTTGGAAAATAAGCATCCTCCAAATGCAAAGAAGCGTTATTATTTAACAGAGTTTCCTGACTGTAGTTAGGAAGTCATACAACTGACTTTAGAACTGGCATGAAAATTTATGCATATATATCTGCCTGTATTATTGGTAATACTTATTATTTTGATCCATTTAAATTTTAACATAATCTCAAACTTACAGATGAGTCACAAAAATGGTACCTTTACCCAGATTTCCCACATGTTTATATTTTGCCCCATTTTATCATATTTCTGAATTATTCAAGAGTAAACTGATGGCTGGGCATGGTGGCTCATGCCTGTAATCCCAGCACTTTGGGAAGCCGAGGCGGGTGGATCACCTGAGGTCTGGAGCTAGAGACCAGCATGACCAACATGGTAAAACCCTGCCTCTACTAACAGTACAAAATTAGCCTGGTGTGGTGGCACATGTCTGTAATCCCAGCTACTTGGGAGGTTGAGGCAGGAGAATCACTTGAACCCGGGAGGTGGAGGTGGCAGTGAGCCAAGATCATGTCATTGAACTCCAGCCTGGGTAATAAGAGCTAAATTCCGTCTGAAAAAAAGAAAAAGGTAAACTGGAGACAATGTGTGCTTTACCAGTCCAGAGGGAGTTCAACCCTGTTAACAACTTGTTTTCAGCCAGTGAAACTGGCTTCATTCTTCTGACCTCCAGAGCTATAAGAAAATAAATGTGAGTTGGCCAGGCACGGTGGCTCACGCCTGTAATCCCAGCACTTTGGGAGGCTGAGACAAGTGGATAACCTGAGGTCAGGAGTTCAAGACCAACCTGACCAACATAGAGAAACCCCATCTCTACTAAAAACACAAAAATTAGTTGGGCATAGTGGCACATGCCTGTAACCCCAGCTGCTCGGGAGGCTGAGGCAGGAGAATTGCTTGGAACCTGGGAGGGAAGGTTGCAGTGAGCAGAGATCATGCCATTGCACTCCAGCTTGGGCAACAAGAGGAAAACTCCGTGGAAAAAAAAAAAGAAATGTGTGTTATTTTAAGCCCCAAATCTGTGGTAATTTACCATAGCAGCCACAGGAAACAAATATAGTCCATAATCAAATTTTGGCAATTGTCTAAATAGTATTCATTTAACATTTTTCTGCTCTCGAGATAATCTTCAGTTCAGGATCATATTTTTCAATTCAGGAACATGTGTTTTTAGTCTAATCTAGAGCAGTTCTCTAGCCTTACTTTGTCTTTCTTGACTTGGACATTTTTGGAAAGTACAGCTACTGGCCAGGCATGGTGGCTCATGCCTATAATCCCAACACTTTGGGAGGCTGAGGAGGGAGAATCACTTGGGCCCAGAAGTTCAAGACCCACCTGGACAACATAGTGAGACTGCATCCCTAAAAAAAATGCTGGGTGTGAGCACCTGTAGACCCAGCTACTCAGGAGGCTGAGGTGGGAGAACTGCTTGAGCCAAGGAGGTAAAGTCTGCAGTGAGCCATGATCATACCACTGCACTCCAGCACGGGCAACAGAGTGAGACCCTGCCTCAAAAAAGTACAGCTGTTTATTTTGCAGAATGTCACTTGATTTTTGTTTGGCTAATGTTTCCTCGTCCTTAGGTTTAAATTGTGCAGTTATACAGGACCATAATATCATTTCAGGAGTTACATAACGTTGGTTTGTCCTAAAATTGATAGTTGATTTTGATCACTTGATTAAGGTTGGGCTACCAGATTGCTTTCTGTAAAGTTATTAATTTCCCCTATATAATTAAAAAGTAATTTGTGGGGATATTCCTTGAAGCTGTTCCTCATTATGATTTAACCCTCAAGTTTTAGCATCCCTGACGATCTTTTCTTTTCTTTTTTTTTTTTTTTTTTGAGACAGACTGACTCTGTCACCCAGACTGGTGTGCAGTGGAGCGATCTCAGCTCACTTGCAACCTTTGTCTCCCTGGTTTAAGCGATTCTCAAGCCTCAGCCTCCAAAGTAGCTGGGACTGCAGATGAGCGCCACCAGGCCTGGCTAAGTTTTGTATTTTTAGTAGAGACAAGGATTTTACCATGTTGGCTGGGCCGGTCATGAACTCCTGACCTCAGGTGGTTTGCCTGCCTCAACCTCCCAAAGTGCTGAGATTACAGGCATGAGCCACCGCGCCGGGCCTTGGCTTGTCTTTTATTTTTGATGTCCAGATTGTCCCAGATTTGGCCAGCAGGAGCCCCTTAAACTGGCTTCTTTGTTCTTTCAATATATCCCCTACATTCTTTGAGCATTTTCTTACTTTGTAGCGTAAAAAGGTATTTCAGGTTCATCTTACACTTTCTCTGCAGCAGTCTGTTCTCCCCAGAAACCCTGGTTCCTTTTGTAGGAGAATGGAATTCAGAAACGAAGATCTAAGAGCTAGGTGTGCTCTGTGGCTGCTTCTGTGGGCTCTGTCAGTGGACAGAGCCAGGAAATTTGTATAAAGCCAAGAGTTCACACTGATACCTCCAAGTCTAATTCAACATCACATAGTACTTTCCTCCTCCCCATTTTTGTAACTTCCAACAGTGGGAACACTTGTTCCCTTTACCTTCAGTATGTCTTCTCATTTACTCAAGTAATCTACCAACTATAGTCAATATTTATTTACAGGGTTTTCTGGTCGGGGGAAGCAGATGGACGTGAGGTAGACAAATCTTTTCAGTTTCTTGGATTATGTTAGGGAAGCAGGAGCACAGGAAAGCCAAGGTGACACCACTTTAAAAAATGACTCTATCTTAAAACTAGAAAGACGCATTCCTTGCTAGTCACAGCCCATTGTCATAAGATGTTTATGGTTGAAGGAGCAGCTTAATAATGCTTGCAAGGAGAAACTCCTAAGATAGGAAAATGTCCAGATGTCCTGATATCACATAACAATATATGCTCTTGAAAATAATTATAGGCTTGGCACGGTGGCTGACACCTGTAATCCCAGCACTTTGGGAGGCCAAGGCAGGCAGATCACCTGAGGTCAGGAGTTCGAGACAAACCTGGCTAACATGGTGAAACCCCATCTCCATTAAAAATACAAAAATTAGCCAGGCATGGTGGCGGGTGCCTGCAATCCCAGCTACTCGGGAGGCTGAGGCAGGAGAATCGCTTGAACCCAGGAGGCAGAGGTTGCAGTGAGCCAAGATCGCACCACTGCACTCCAGTCTGGGCAACAGAGTTAGACTCTGTCTCTAAATAAATAAATAAATAAAATTATAAGCTGGACACAGTAGCTCACACCTATAATCTTAGCATTTTGGGAGGCCAAGGCAGGAGGATCGCTTGAGCCCAGGAGTTCAAGACCCCCTTAGGCAACATGGTAAGACCCTGTCTTTACAAACAAATAAAAAACAATTACCCAGGAATTGTGGTGATAATGACAAGAGACAGCCAAATGCCTAAGCAGATAGGGGTGGATCCCCAGTGAAACCCCACCTCCAAGCTAAAGACAGTTTAAAGCCTGAAAGCCAAGCTACAAGTTAAATCCTCAGACCAGATTGAGAACTTGTCTTCCTGTTTGCTGCACCTTCCTCAGATTGATCCCCACCTTTCACCTATTTTACATATATTTACCCTTTCCTAATTGGTTTTCTACACTGTTGTGCCCACCTTTGAGTGATGTCTTCGCTTTAATCTTTTTTTCATGCTCACAAACAGTCAGCATGCACTTCTCATTCTGAGTCCATAAGAAGCCCCAGACCCAGCCACACAGGGGCCTTTCCTACCTTCAGGTAGGAGAACCACCCCCACATCCCCTCTCCACTGTAAGCTGTTTCATCACTCAATGAAACTCCCTACTTTGCTCACTCTTTGATTGTCAGTGCATCCTCATTCTTCTTGAGTGCGGGACAAGACATTGGGAACCAATGTGCAAGCCAGACCTGGCCTGGGTAGACCAAGTGAGTGGGCTGTCTCCTGTAGCAGGTAGCGTGCCCAAGCAAGGCTTGGCCCAGGCATCACTGGCCAGAGGTCTCCAGCTTGCAAAGTGAGAAAGAAAAAATTCCTAGCCTAGGTGCAGTGGCTTATGCCTGTAATCCCAGCACTTAGAGAGGTTGAGGAGGGTGGATCACTTGAGGTCAGGAGTTTGAAACCAGCTTGGTCAACATGGCAAAACTCCGTTTCTACTAAAATACAAAAAAATTAAACGGGTGTGGTGGTGGGCACTTGTAATCCCAGCTACTTTGGAGGCTGAGGCAGGAGAATTGCTTAAACCCAAAGGCAGGGGTTGCAGTGAGCCGAGATGGCACTACTGCACTCCAGCTTGGGCAACAGAGTGAGACTCTGTCTCAAAAAAATTCCTGTGTTGGTGGAGTGTGCCTGTAGTCCTAGCCACTCAGGAGGCTACGTGGGGAAGATTCCTTGGATCTGGGAGGTCAAGGCTGCTGTGAGCTGTGATTACACCACCATACTCCAGATTGAGTGACAAAGCAAGACCCTGTCTCAAAAAAAAAAAAAAAAAGAGTTTAGGCTGGGTGCAGTGACTCACACCTGTAATCCCAGCACTTTGGGAGGCCAAGGTGGGAGGATCACCTGTGGTCAGGAGTTCAAGACCAGCCTGGCCAACATGGTGAAACCCCATCTCCACAAAAATATCAAAAGTAGCCAGGCATGATAGTGGGTGCCTGTAATCTCAGCTACTCAGGAGGCTGAGATGGGACAATCACTTGAACCTGGGAGGCAGAGGTTGCAGTGAGCCGAGATCGTGCCGTTGGCCTCCAGCCTGGGTGACAGAGTGAGTCTCCGTCTCAAAAAAAAAAAAAGTTTAAAATGAGAAGTTCCCCCTCCTGCTTTCTGAGGGCATCCTACACTGTAACTCAGTAGTTGTCAATAAATCATTTCTTCTAACTGCACTCTGCAACTCACCTTGAACTCTTTCTGTGCATGATCCAGAACTCTTGTGGTCTGAATCTGGACCTTTTTTCCAGTAACATTTTATTTTGGGTTTTGTTTTTTTTTTTTTGAGGTGGAGTCACTCTGTCGCCCAGGCTGGAGTGCAGTGGCGTGATGTCAGCTCACTGCAACCTCTGCCTCAGCCTCTCGAATAGCTGGGATTACAGGTGCACGCCACCATGCCCAGCTAGTTTTTTGTATTTTTAGTAGAGACGGGGTTTCGCCATGTTGGCCAGGCTGGTCTTGAACCCCTGACCACAGGTGATCGTCCCACCTTGGTCTCCCAAAATGCTGGGATTACAGGTGTGAGTCACTGCACCCAGCCTGAACTCTTTTTTTTTTTTTTTGAGACAGGGTCTTGCTTTGTCACTCAATCTGGAGTATGGTGGTGCTTTGCACTTCCATAATGATTAATATTATTTATATTAATATTATTTATATTAATATTATTTTCAAGTGCTTTTTAAATGGGCTTTTTGGCCTTCTGTGTATTTTTCTGTCGTGAAGTGTTTGTTCAAGTCCTTTTTTTTTTTTTTGGAGACAGAGTCTCTCAGTTGCCCAGGCTAGAGTACAGTGGCGCAATCACAGCTCACTGCAGCCTTAACCTCTGGGGCTCAAACAATCCTCCCATCTGTTTTTATTTTGTAGAGATGGTGTCTCATCATGTTGCCCAGGCTGATCTCAAACTCCTGGGATCAAGTAATTCTTCCTTCTTGGCTTCCCTAAATGGTGGGATTATAGGTATGAGTCATTCTACCCAGCCTGTTCAAGTCTTTTTCCATTAAAAACTTTTTTTTTTTTTTTTTTTTTTTTTGGACAGTCTTGCTCTGTCACCCAGGCTGGAGTGCAGTGGCGTGGTCTTGGCTCACTGCAACCTCCACCTCCCAAGTTTTAAGTGGTTCTCCTGCCTCAGCCTCCCAAGTAGCTGGGATTATAGGTGCCTGTCACCATGCCCAGCTAATTTTTGTATTTTTAGTAGAGATAGGGTTTCACTGTGTTGGCCAGGCTGGTCTTGAACTCCTGATCTCGTGATCCATCTGCCTCAGCCTCCCAAAGTGCTGGGATTACAAGCGTCAGCCACCACAGCCAGCCTGTTTTTTTTGTTGTTGTTTTTTCCCATTGATTTGTAAGAGTTTAAAAATATATTCTGGATCCAAGTCCTTTTTTTTTTTTTTAATATTGTGAGGTCTTAGATAGGACCAAGTCCTTTGTGAAATAAATGTTTATGAATATTTTCACAGTCTATATCATGAGCTGGTTTTATTAATAGATTCTGATGAAGTTTAAGTTATCCGATTTTCAGATGACTGTCGTTTTCTATGTCCTAAGAAATCTTTGCTTACCCCCAGATCGCGGGTCCCTAGTACTTCACATTAGTGCTCGAATCAAAGAAGCACCTACTTCTTTCAACTCAGGGGTCAAGAAGTCCAAACAGACTTCTTTGGTGAGCAAATGAAGGATTTTAAAGGATATCCAAGAAGGCTAGGAACAAGAGCCTGGGGGTCTTGGGACTTAAATCCAAGGTTGATTTCACTGCCTCCTTTCCCAAGCAGAATAATCCTCGCTGACAAAGACTAGATAGAGTTGTCAGCTAGGCTGAATCACCTTCACTCTGTGCTGACCCAACAAAGCAGCCCTGCCCCATTACAAAATTGCAAGGATTTGGGAGGAGTGAGTACAAGGTTGCCAGCCTGGGAGACTACATGTCACTTCTTCCAATGATGAGCCTGTCTGATGAAGAAGGCAGCTTCTAGGGTGTAGCTCTTTTTTTTTTTTTTTTTTTTTTTTTAGAGACAGTCTCACTCTGTCATCCAGGCTGGAGTGCTCTGGGGTGATCTTGGCTCACTGCAACCTCTGCCTCCTGGGCTCAAGTGTTCTCCTGCCTCAGCCTCCCAAGTAGCTGGGATTACAGGTGCACACCACCATGCCTGGATAATTGTTGTATTTTTAGTAGAGACAGGGCTTCGCCATGTTAGCCAAGTTGGTCTCGAAGTCCAGACCTCAAGTGATCTGCCTGCCTCGGCCTCCCAAAGTGCTGGGATTACAGGCATGAGCTACCACGCTGGGCCTTTAGGGTATGGTTCTGAGAAATGGTCCCACAATGGTAGCCATGACATGTGGTGGGCCCCTCCCACCAGGTTATTTTCTTTATTGTTTAAGAATGATTAACTTAATTTTTAAAATGCATACAGTTTAAACATCCAAATTTTGAAAAAGTATAGAGTGAAATATATCCCTCCTACATCTACCCTTCACAACTCATAACCACTGTTTCTAGTTTCTTAGATCTTCTTTGAGAGTCTTTTTTTTTTTTTTTTGACAGGGTCTCACTGGATCAGGGTCAGGTATAGTGGTCCAGTCATAGCTCACTGTAATCTTGAACTCCTGGGCTCAAGTGATTCTCCCACCTCTGCCTCCCAAGTAGCTGGGACTACAGGTCCATGCCACCATGCCCAGCTAAATTAAAAACAAAAAACAGGCCGGGCGTGGTGGCTCATGCCTGTAATCCCAGCACTTTGGGAGGCTGAGGTGGGTGGATCACGAGATCAAGAGATCGAGACCATCCTGGCCAACATGGTGAAACCCCGTCTTTACTAAAAAATAAAAAAAATTAGCTGGGCATGGTGGCGCACACCTGTAGTCCCAGCTACACGGGAGGCTGAGGCAGGAGAATTGCTTGAACCTGGGAGGCGGAAGTTGCACTTTGGGAGGCCGAGGAGATGGGTCATTTGAGGCCAGGAGTTCCAGACCAGCCTGGCCAACATGGCAAAACCCTGTCTCTACAAAACATACACACACAAAAAAAATTAGCTGAGCATAGTGGCATGTTCCTGTAATCCCAGCTATTTGGGAGGCTGAGGTGGGGGACTCACTTGAATCTAGGAGGCAGGGGTTGTAATGGGTCGTGATCACGCCACTGTACTCCAGCCTGGGCAACACTGTCTCAATAAAAAACCAAAACTTTTTTGTAGCGATGAAGGTCTCCTTATGTTGCCCAAGCTGATCTCAAACTCCTAGGCTCAGGTGATCCTTTCACCTTGGCCTCCTAAAGCTCTGTGATCCTTTGAGATTTGTAATGCATTTATAAAATAATATAAATAGGTAGTCTCTCTCTTCTTCTTCTTGATGTGAAGAACTCTCCAAGATATACATACATACGTGTATATATATATTTTTTTGAGACAGAGGCTCGCTCTGTTGCCCAGGCTGGAGTGCAGTGGCACGATCTTGACTCACCACAACCTCCACCTCCCAGGTTCAAGTGATTCTCCTGCCTCAGCCTCCCAACTAGCTGGGTCTACAGGAGTGCGCCACCATGCCTGGGTAATTTTTGTATTTTTAGTAGAGACGGGGTTTCACTATGTTGGCTAGGCTGGTCTCAAACTCCTGACCTCATGATCTGCCCACCTCAGCCTCCCAAAGTGCTGGGATTACAGGCATGAGCCACCGCGCCTGACTCTCTCTTCTTTTTTTATATATAAATGGTGTCTACTATAAACACTAACCTGCACCTTGCTTTTCTCAATTAATATATCTTGGGCTGGGTGCGGTGCTCACATCCGTAATCCCAGTGAAACCCTGTCTCTACTAAAAATACAAAAAATTTGCCAGGTGTGTTGGCAAGTGCGTGTAGTCCCAGCTGCTTGAGAGGCTGAGGCAGGAGAATCGCTTGAACCCGGGAGGCGGAGGTTGCAGTGAGCCGAGATCAGGCCACTGCACTCCAGTCTGGGTGACAAAGTGAAACTCTGTCTCAAAAAAATATATATATACACGTATGTATGTATATCTTGGAGAGTTCTTCACATCAGTATACACAGATATTTCTCATTGTTTCCTATAGGTGCATACTATTCTGATATATGCATGTCCCATAATGTATTTAACCAGGCCCTTGTTGATGGGCATTTAAGTTTACAGACTTTAGCTCTTTTTTTTCAAACAGTGCTTCAATGAGTAATCTTGCATACACATCATTTTGTACTCCTGTAACTATGTGCAGGATAAATTCCTAGAAATGGAATTGCTGAGTTCCCAGGTCTATACATGGGGAATTTTCATAGATACAGTCAAATTGTCTTCAACAGGAACTGTTTCAATTTACACATGTATGATGGTTCCTATTTACCTATAGTCATGGCTATTCAAAGTAATATCAATTTTTTGGATTTTTACTAACCCAATAAGTGATAAATCGTATCTCAGTAACTTTTAATTTAAATTCATCTTATAGTGAGGATGAGTATTTTTCAGATGTATAAAGGACGTTTAATATTTCCTTTTCATTTGTACTCTTCTATTGAGTTGGTAATTTTATTGTTATTTTGTAGGAGCTCTTTATATACTATATCCAACATCTTTTAAAAAGTCAGGCTAGTCCCAGGGTAGCAAGTTGTCTTAATCGATTGCTCCCAGTAAGTTACATATCAAACTCCTTGTTCTAATTTTTTTTTTTTTTTTTGGTAGAGAAGAGCTCTCCCTATGTTGCCCAGGCTGGTAACTCCTGGGCTCAAGTGATCCTCCCATGTCAGTCTCCCAAAGCGCTGGAATTACAGGTGTGACCCACTGCACTGGGCTGTTCTACTCTTTTCCTCCTTCCTCACTGCTTTAAGCACACTTAAACAAATAGGCTGGGGTGGTGGCTCATGCCTATAATCCCTAAAATTCAGAAATGAGCTGGATGTCCAGCCAGGAGTGATGGCTTACTCCTGTAATCCCAGCACTTTGGGAGGCCAAGGGAGCAGGACTGCTTGAGCTCAGGAGTTCAAGACAAGCCTGGACAACACAGTGAAACCTCGTCTCTACAAATAATTTAAAAAGTTAGCTCGGCATGATGACATGTCTGTGGTCCCAGGTACTCGGGAGGCTGAGGGAGGAACATTCCTTGAGCCCAGACAGTTGAGGCTGCAGTGAGCTGTGGTACCACCACTGCACTCCAGCTTGGGCAACAGAGTGAAACCATGTCTCAAAAAAAGAGAAAAATCCTAAAAACAAAAACAAATGTGGTGGTGTGACTGTAGTTCCAGCTGCTGCTCCTAGGAAGGCTGAGGTGGGAAGACTGTTTGAGTCCAGGAGTTCAAGGTTACAGTGAGCCATGATCATGCCACTGCACCCCAGCCTAGGTGACAGAATGAGACCCTGCCTCTAAATCAGTACAGAAATAAAAATAAAAAGTCAGGTTTAATGAGGATATAATCTATATACAATAAGATACACCTGCCAGGTGTTGTGGCTCACTCCTGTAATCCTAGCACTTTGGGAGCCTGAGGCAGGAGGATCACTTGAGGCCAGGAGTTCAAGACCAGTCTGGGCAACATAAAATCCGATCTCTTAAAAAAAGAAAAAAAGTCAATTTAAAAAAAAAGATATAAAAGATATACATTTTAGGGGAGTTATCCCTTTTATGTGGAAGGCATTCCAGCTGGGGGCTACATGTTGGTGATTTGAAGTCTCTATCTGAAAAAATGAGCTTCAGCCTTTGCAGCAAAGGAGTCACTTGGAGCAGGTTGCACTTGGGCCTGGATTGTGAAGGTCTCAGGTATACAGGCAGTGCGTTCAATGGAAAGTGGGTAAGCACTGGACTCTATTTGGGCTCAAATTCTATTTTTCCCAAGTATTAACTATGTAATTTTGTTCAGATTACATCATCTCCTTTAGTCTCAGTTTCCTTATCAGTTAAAAAAAACTTCAAAATCAAATCCCATCAGATAACATAATAAAAGCACATTGCCTAGTGCTGACACAAACTAAGCACTTAATAAATGTTAGTTTCACTTCTCTCCAAATAACAGCCAAGCCACTAAAAGATAACATGCCGAAGGGCAGCAGAATGGCATATGTGTGTGGGTGTGTATGTTTGTGTGTGTGTATGTGTGTGTGTGTGTGTGTATGTCTCTCATTCCCAACCACAACCTCAGGTTCTGCTGGAGTATTAAGCCATATAGAGGCCACTCATGTTCCTGTTTCCAGCTTGGCACCCCCAGAGTCAGACTGAAGGCTTCCTGTGCTAATAGAAGAGTCTCTGACAAAAGATCGTTATCTATCTGAGAAAAGACATTTCAAGAGTGAGTAATAGGGCTGGTGGGGTGGCTCATGCCTGTAATCCCAATACTTTGAGAGGCTAAGGCAGGCAGATAGCTTGAGCCCAGAAGTTCAAGACTAGCCTGGGCAATATTGTGAAACCCAGTCTCTTAAAAAAAAATACAAAAAGGTGTGGTGTCGTGCATCTGTAGTCCCACCTACTTGGGAGGCTGAGGAGACAGGATCATTTGAGCCCAGGAGGCAGAGGTTGCAGTGAGCTGAGATTGTACATTGCACTCCAGCCTGGGTGACAGATTGAGACCCTGTCTCAAAAAAAAAAAAAAAAAAAAAGAAAAGAAAAAAAAAGTGAGCAATAACACCTTTTTAGTAAGCTGCTACTCAAAACTACCCTGCCAAACCCGTTCTTCTGCCTTAGTGATTAGTGCCTGCCCAGCTTCCACCTAACATCACAACCTGTTGGTCCAACAGTTTTAGATTAATAAAGAGGCTCAACAAAGAATGTGTTCCCCAGGCCCTGGGACTTTGGCCTTTTCTGTTTCCAGTAGTGAGCCCTCTATTTACTGTGAGGGAGGCAAGACAGTAACAGCAGAACTAATGAATAATTATTTCCTTCCCACATAGCCAGGCAAAGATGGACGGTGTCTGCCACCACCTTGTAGGTGCCAGCTGGGCATCCTCATTGTCGTCTTAGTGTTCTCATTTGCCTAGGCTAGGTGGAGAGTGTCTTGTCTCCAGTTACCCATGGCCTTGGAAAGCAGCAGCTAGGTCACCTCCCAAGCGATTTCACTCGCAGGGTAGAGTGGGATGAAGACTGCCAGCCACAGCCATGAGTTCCCAGCCACTGCTATGTTTACACCTACCTGGGAGGCCTTATGTGAGCTTTTACAACCCTATATCCCGATGTTATTTCCAAATAGAAAGATCCAGTTTTAGCCTTCTGAGTCCACTACATGGCCACAAGCTCTCAGTTTAAAATGAAAAGTTAGCAGGGAAGGCCACAATGGTATGCCCCTTCTAAGTGAGGCATCCGTCAGCAGATCAACAGCTCTGGAAGTATAGCTCAGAGTACAGAGGCAAGTCTGTCTTTGGAATTCAGCCTCTCGCCTGCACTTGAGGCCCCTGAGGTTTGGGAATGGAACTAAGAATTGTAGATTCTGAAGAGTGTCTAACAGATGGAGGAGTCAGCAGCCAATGATGGCTACAAAGTGAAGCACACATGATGGCAGCAGAAACAAGATGTAAAAACCAACGAAACAACAGAGTGAAGCTGAAATATCTTACTGGGAGAAGCAAAACGCCTGTTGAGTTCCACAACTCATCCACTGTGTGGCTCTGAAGAGGCTTGGAGGGATTCCTGGACATGGAATTCAAGACACCTGGGTTTTGGGTACTTATTCTTATTGACAGTCCCAACACTATCCATGAATTACTGCATGCTTGCCATGCAGTGCTAAGTGCTTTATAAGGATGATCTTAATCAGCCCTCAAAGCCATGACCCTCTGAAATAGGTACTGTTATCATCTCCATCTTACAGATGAGAAAGCTAAGACAGAAAGAGGTTAAGCAACTTCCCCAAGATCAAAGCAACAGCTTGTAGTGGTACTGGGATTCAAACATAGGCAGTCTGGACCTAGAGGCTGTGATCGTGACCATTGTGCTACTGCCTTTTGATAGAGTTGTCTTATCATAGTCCTTACCATACAATGCTGTGATTCTTTGTTTAAATGCTTATGTCCCATGCTAAACTTGATGGTGGGCACGGTGTGTTACTCATTTTCCTATTAACAGTGGCCAAGGGAGACCTGAACACCAAGAGAATGCTCAATAAACATTTGTTGAATAAACTATTACTTGGGTTTTGGCACTGTAGGAGAGTTGGAGAGTTGAGGAAGTTGTAGATTACTGTGGAACTAAGGACTCAAGTCTTCTGGTAGTGACAATGGAAATTACCACCTTAAACTGGTACCTCCTTCGAGTTAGGCTTTGAAGCCTGGGTTAGGCATGACCAATGGTTGCAGCTGGACATACCATTTTGGGCCTAGGATGCTTTTTTATACTTCTTCTTTGACAACAGTACTCCCCCCAAGTTTTGGGTGTTCCTCCTTCCCTCCCTGAGGTTTAAGTGGAACTAGCAAATACAATTCCACTCATCCCCCAACCAAGAGGGACTCTTGACATAAGTGTGCCCATGTAGGTCCTTCCCTGGCTTTTGGCATTACATGCTAGAAGAACGGAAGCCTGGAAATATATGAGGCTGTCTCATCTGTGTGGAGGAACCAGGTTGCAACATGGGACGATGAGGTCAATGTGCGAAGAGAAGCAGAGATGAGAAATGGAGAAAGAGACTGAGTGACATTATTTCAGGCCCTAGGTCAACCATACCTGAGGATAAATCTACCCTTCAATGTCCCAGCTTTCTGAGCCTCTATATCCTATTTGCCTAAGCAGGTTTAAGTAGGGTTTTGTCATATGCAACTAGAAAATTTCTTTTTAACAGAGTAGCCTATAGTAGGGTTTCCAGATTTAGAAAAAATAATTGCATAAGACACACTTATACTAAAAATTATTGCCTATCTGAAATTCAAATTTAACTGGATATTGTGTATTTGTTTATTTATTTATTTACTCAGCAGCATTGAGAACTGAGACATTGTGCATTTAATTGGCAACTCTTGCCCCATAGGGTTACACAATATTGTACCAGCAGATGTGCCAAATCTACATGAAAAAAACAAAAGTCAATTCTGCTGGAAGAATTTTTTTTTTTTTTTTTTTTTTTTGAGACAGAATCTTGCTGTGTCACCTAGACTGGAGTGCAGTGGCATGACCTCGGCTCACAGCAACCTCCACCTCCCAGGTTCAAGTGATTCTCTTGCCTCAGCTTCCCAGTAGCTGGGACTACAGGCATGCACCGCCATGCCCTGCTAATTTTTCTGTGTTTTTAGTAGAGACAGGGTTTCACCATTTGGCCAGGCTGGTCTCGAATTCCTGACCTCAGGTGATCCACCCACCTCAGCCTCCCAAAGTGCTGGGATTACAGGCATAAGCCACTGCACCCGGCCTACTGGAAGAATTTTTTAGGAAGGGATAAAGCTAAGTAACTCAACTGGTTAATTTAAATAGATTGTTATAGTAAAATAACAGATAAGAGCTGTAATGATTAAAACACTTGGTAGAGGGGACATCAATAGACCAACAAAACAGACCAGAAAGCATGGAGATGAAATAGAATATATAGAGGAATTTAGTGTATAATAAAATACCATTTCAAATTAGTAGGAAAAATGATAGATTTTTAAAAACTGGTGCTGGATAACTAGGTTGATGTTTGTCAAAAGAAAAATGAGGATAGATCCCTCTTCCATACCTTACTTTAAAATAAATTCCAGGTGGATAAAGGATGTAAACATAAAAAAAATTAAATAATAAAAGAATTAGAAAAAATGAGCTGAGCATAGTGGCTCATACCTATAATCCCAGCATTTTGGTAGGCCAGGGTGGGGGGATCACTTGAGCCCAGGAGTTCAAGACCAGCTTGGGTAACAAAGCAAGACCTTGTCTCTAAAAAAAAATTTTCAAATTATCCAGGCATGGTGGTATGTGCCTGTAGTATTAGCTACTTAGGAGGCTCAGGTGGGAGGACTGCCTGAGCCCAAGAAGCCAAGGCTGCAATGAGCCGTGACTGTACCACCACATTCCAGCCTGGGTGACAGAGTGAAACTGTCTTCTTTTTTTTTTTCCTCCTCTTTCAGTGAGATGAAATTAGAGGTTCTGACTCAAAAGGAAAAAAAAATATGTGGGAGAATTTATTTTTAAATTTTAACTTTTTATTTTTTTGAGACAGAGTCTTGATCTGCCACCCAGACTGGAGTGCAGTGGCACAGTCTCCACTCACTGAAGCCTCTGCCTCCCAAGTTCAAGGGATTCTCGTGCCTCAGCCTCCTGAGTAGCTGGGACTACAGGCATGTGCCACCACGACCAGCTAATTTTTGTGTTTTTAGTAGAGATGGGGTTTTGCCATGTTGGCCAGGCTGGTCTCAAACTCCTGACTTCAGGTAATCCACCATGCCCAGCTAATTTTTGTATTTTTAGTAGAGACGGGGTTTTGCCATGTTGGCCAGGCTGGTCTCAAACTCCTGACCTCAGGTAATCCACCCACCTCAGCCTCCCAAAGTGCTGAGATTATAGGCGTGAGCCACCATGCCCAGCCAATGTGTGAGAGTATTTAAACAAATAATCTCAGAAAGGTGAAGGCCTATCTACATATGACATACAACCCAGAAGTCATAAAAGAAAAGATAAATAAGTTTGACCAACATACAAATTAAAAGTTTATTTTAGGATTAAAAAGTACCCAAAATAATGCCAAAGACAAATAACAAATGAAAAAATATTTGCAAATCATATAAGAGGCATGGAGTTAATTTCCTTAACATATGGCTGGGCATGGTGGCTCAGGCAGGACGTGGCGGCTTACACCTGTAATCCCAGCACTTTGGGAGGCTAAGGTGGGTGGATCACTTGAGGTCAGGAGTTTGAGACCCAGCTACTCAGGAGGCTGAGGCAGGAGAATCACTTTAATTCAGGGGGTGGTGGTTGCAGTGAGCCGAGATTGTGCCACTGCACTACAACGTGGGTGACAGGGCAAGACTCTGTCTCAAAAGAAAAAAAAAAAATTCCTTAATATATAAAGTACTCTCTGCAAATCAATAACAAAAAGATGAGACTAACGATATAACAGATAAAGGGGCAAAGAATATAAAAAGGCAGTTTGTCTGGGTGCAGTGGCTCACACCTGTAATCCCAGCACTTTGGGAGGCTGAGGCAGGCAGATTACCTGAGATCAGGAGTTCAAGATCAGCTTGACCAACATGTTGAAACCCTGTCTCTACTGAAAATATAAAAATTAGCTGGGCATGGTGGCACATGCCTGTAATCTCAGCTACTAGGGAGGCTGAGGCCGGAGAATTGCCTGAACCTGGGAGCTGGAGATTGCAGTGAGCCGAGATCATGCCACTGCACTCCAGCCCAGGCAACAGTATGAGACTCCCTCTCAAAAAAAAAAAAAAAAAGAAAGAAAGAAAAGAAAAAAGAAACTGGGAACAAGGGTGTGGCTCGGGGAACATTTTTGTGGTTTTCTAATTTTCCACCGTGTGTATATACTACCTATTCAAATATAAGTAAATAAAATACATTTTAAGTGTAAAATACCTTAAAAATAACATAGATGTGTTATGAAGTACATTACAAACATTGTGAGTTTTTAAGACACCATACAAGAACACAAGAGTTCAAGGGCATTTCAAGCTCAGGTGGGCACTTGGGATTTTGGCTGTAGACCTAGAGGAATGAGGGTGACAAATGAACTCTCTCCATTGCCTGGGACATTCAGAGAAAAAGTGTGAAAAGCACTGCTTTACAAGATAGCAGGGCCCATGGGCAGGACATGATGGAGATACCCTTTGGAACTTGGAGATAAGGTCACATCTGCAGAGAGATACGCTGTTAGTAAAATTAAACAGAAGGAAAAAAAAGAGATAAGGTCACTAAGCATATATATATGTCAAGGTCCAACCTGGAAAACCATTCCAAGTCTTTAAAACACAGGGCACTTAATCCAGATATTTGGTTTATACAGGTATTGGCAGAGACAAAAAGCCAAACAGAGAATAGTCAAATAGCCCAGACAGGGATGAGTGACAGCAAGAAGCTACTGCCATCCTTACACTGGAGGGACAGAAGGACAACACTGTTCGACCAGAGCCCAGGGTCTAGGATCATCTGCTAGAAGTTAGATCGAAGGAGGCTGTAGGAGACAGCCTGATGTTGAGGGGTGGGGAGAGGATGGATACTCTGGCTTGGAGGTGGCATGGGGATAAAAGGTTCTCTGGCTTTTTCTTTGATCCCTCTTATCTCCAGAAAATGCCTCCAACTGATGGCGCCCAGCAATTCAGCTTGGAATTCAACCAGCACAGGCATCCAGGCCATGTAGCCTTCATGGAGTCAGTCCACCAATGACTTTTTTTTTTTTTTTTTTTTGAGACAGAGTCTCGCTCTGTTGCCAGGCTGGAGTGCAGTGGCATGATCTCGGCTCACTGCAACCTCCGCCTCCTGGGTTCATGTAATTCTCCTGCCTCAGCCTCCCGAGTAGCTGGGACCACAGGCATGCGCCACCACGCCCAGCTAATTTTTGTATTTTTAGTAGAGAGGGTTTCACCATGTTGGCCAGGATAGTCTCAATCTCTTGACCTTGTGATCCGCCTGCCTCGGCCTCCCAAAGTCCTGGAATTACAGGTGTGCGCCACTGTGCCTGGCTTTTTTTTTTTCTTTTTTTAAATACAGAGTCTTTCCCCATTGCCCAGGCTGGAGTGCAGGGGCCAGAACATAGCTCACTGTAGCCTCCAACTTCTGGGCTCCAGTGATCCTTCCACCTCAGCCTTCTGAATAGCTGGGATTACAGGTGTGAGCTACTGCACCTGGCTTCCACTGCCATTTTTGAAACAGCAGGGGAAAGGTGAAAAATAGACTTGAAGGCAAAAAAGGCCAGAATCAGCAGAGAGAGAAATCAGGAAGAAATCAAAACATAATTGATAGGCCAGGTATGGTGGCTCATGCCTGTAATCCCAGCACTTTGGGAGGCTGAGAATGGCAGCTCATTTGAGGTCAGGAGTTCAAGACCAGCCTGGCCAATATGGTGAAACCCTGTCTCTACTAAAAATACAAAAAAATGAGCTCGGCGTGGTGGCCAGTGCCTATAATCCCAGCTACTCGGGAGGCTGAGGCATGAGAATCTCTTCAACCCAGGAAGCAGAGGTTACAGTAAGCTGAGATAGCACCACTGCACTCCAGCCTGGGTGACAGAGTGAGACCCTGTCTCAAAAAAACCCAAAAACCAAAACAAACAACTTAATTGATGAATCCATTCCCTCGAGGAGAATCAACTGAGGGTTCCTGGACAAAGGCGGGTTTCTGGAACTGCAACATTAAGACCCAGGCATTTTCTGCAAAATGTCCTTTATAGATGGCTTATCTGAACTAGGATCTATATCTAGATGATACACTACGTCTGGTTGTTATGTCTCTTAATATTTAAATGTAGAAAAATACCTTATCCTAAGTTGGTGAAGCAAAGAGGCCAGTTGTCCTTACAATGTCCTACCTCTAGAATTTGTTTGCTGCCTTTTGCTTTCCTTTAGCTGATCCTATAGCTTATCCTGTTAACATGATTAGATCTAAGTCAAACATTTTTAAATTATTTTTAATTTTTGTGGGTACTATTTTGATAATACATCATAGTTGTTGGGTGTAGTGGCCTACACGTGTAATCCCAGAACTTTGGGAGGCTGAGGTGAGAGAATTGCTTGAAGTCAGGAGTTTGAGATCCTGTTTCTGCAAAAAATTAGAAAAATTAACAAGGGTATGGTGGCATGTGCCTGTAGTCCCAGCTACTTGGAAGGCTGAAGAGGGAGGATTGCTTGATCCCAGGAGGTTGAGGCTGAAGTGAGCTGTGATAGAACCACTGCATTCTATCTATACCCTCTCTCAAAAAAAAAAGTCATAGTTGATGGTATCTACTTAATGTTGTCATCCCAGCAGGAGACACATATCTGGTTGTTCTGCCATTAATTATGTTAAGATTTACCATGGTACTAGGGTGGCAAGAGCCTGAGAACTTCATTACTCAGTTAACTTTCTCCTTAGGACCAGGAAGCAATCTTTGTGGTGCTTACTTCTTCTAAATGAAAAATAAATTTTAAAAAGACAAGCGATAATCTTTCTCTATCCTCTATAAAGTTGGACTCTCCTCTTCTCTGCTTCACTTTGCACCACCTAACCGACTACTATAAATATTTATTATTTTTTTGAGATAGGGTACCACTCTGTCACCCATTCTGGAGTGCAGTGGCGAGATCACGGCTCACTACAGCCACGACCTCCTGGGTTCAAGCGATCCTCCCATCTCAGTCTCCCGAGTAGCTGGGACAACGGGTTCAAGCGATCCTCCCATCTCAGTCTCCCGAGTAGCTGGGACCACAGGCGTCTGGCTAATTTTTAAATTATTTGTAGAGACAAGGGTTTCGCTATGTTGCCCAGGGCTGGTCTCCCAACTCCTAGGCTCAAGGGATCCTCCTGCCTAAGCCTCCCGAGTACCTGAGATTCCAGGCGCGAGCCACGGCGCCGGCTGTTGGTTTTAACATCTGTCTTGTTCCACTAGAATGTCTACTCCACGAGGACAAGAATTTTTGTCTGTTTTGTTCACTGCTGTTTTTTCAGCATTTATAGCAGCGCCAGGCGCGCAGCAGAGACTCATTAGATATTTATAGAAATAATAAATAAGCTTTTCCGGAAGCATCGAGAACAAGATTAAATGGGCCTGGATTGAACCTCGTAGCGACCCGTAGTACTCCTCCTTCCGCCCTCCTATAGACGAAAGGAAGAAAAGGAAAAGCCCCGCCCCTCGCTCGGCTGCAGGAGGTTAGGGCTTCGAAGTTTTCGCGCTAGTCTCTTGGGGTTCCGCAGTGTCGGCGCTGGCTGTGTGCGTCATTTCCGGGCGTCACGGAACGGAGTGGCCAACGGCTTGCAGAGCAACATGCCCAAGTGAGTGGGGCCCTGAAATTTGAAGGCGATGGTGTTGACTAGTTGTGGCCCTCATGCAGGAGCGGAGAGTGGTTTCTGGTTTCTGAAACCTCGAGGGATACGAGAGGATCTGGGGCGGGTGGACGGAGGTAGGGAGATGAAGAGCGCTAGACACCCTTTATTAGAATGGAGATGGATCCTGCTTAAGGCGACAAAAAAGCCTGGTTTATGTGTCGACGTTTCGTTTGACACCTTTGAGTCGTGACGAGGTCGGGCTTTTTGTTTGTTTCTTTGTTTTTATCTTCCATGAACAGCGCTTCCGTGGATGGGTATCTAACTGGTTGTCATCTTCTCTTTTTCTCTTCCTTCCACCTCTTTTCAGGTTTTATTGTGACTACTGCGATACATACCTCACCCATGACTCTGTAAGTGGTGTATCTATTCAGTTTCAAAAGCCTAATGTGTAATAATGAAATGAGTTTTGTGGGTTTTTTTTAAAGATGCAAGTTTGCGCTTTCCCAACTGCTGAGGTTTAAGGTCTACCGCTTGGAGAAAATATTGGAGGTTATTTTCCGACCTTCCTGTAACTTTGACTAAAAACTGCTTGGCAAGTCGGGCAAAGTGATGTACTTGTAGTCCCAGCTATGCAAGAAGATGAGGTGAGAGAATCGCTTGAGGTCCAGGCTTAAGTGTGGCATGATCAGGCCACTGCACTCCAGCCTGGATAACAAACAAAAAAACTGCTTATCAAATAATTACAGCAGCTAAAGTAGAATTTTTTTTTTTTTTGAGATGGAGTTTCGCTCTTATTGCCCAGGCTGGTGTGCAGTGGTGTGATCTCGGCTCACGGCAACCTCCGGCTCGCGGATTCAAGTGATTCTCCTGCCTAAGCCTCCTGAGTAGCTGGGATTACAGGCATGTGCCACCACGCCCAGCTAATTTTGTATTTTTAGTAGAGACAGGATTTCTCCATGTTGACCAGGCTGGTCTGGAACTCCTGACCTCAGGTGATCCGCCCACCTCCGCCTCCCAAAAGTGTTGGGATTACAGCGCCTGGCCTTTTAGTACTTTTATCTCGACTTTACCAAGGAGGAGATTGAGGCAGAGTGGATAAATAATTGACTAGATGTCACAAAACCAGTAAGTGGTATAGAGCTGGAAGATGGGCCTAGGCAGTCTGTCTCCAGAGCTTTTATACCAGCAGTGCTCAAATTTTTTGGCCTTAGGGCCCCTTTACACTTGTTTTTTTGGGTTTTATTGAGGTGGAATTTTGCTCTTGCTGCGCAGGCTGGAACGCAATGACAGGATCTCATCCACTTCAACCTCCACTTCCCGAGTTCAAGTGATTCTCCTGCCTCAGCCTCCCGAGTATCTAGGATTACAGGCACCTGCCACCACCCCCAGAAAATTTTTTGTATTTTTAGCAGAGACAGGGTTTTGCCTTGTTGGTCAAGCTGATCTCGAACTCCTGACCTCAGGTTATCCTCCCGCCTCGGCCTCCCAAAGTGTTGGGATTACAGGCGTGAGCCACTGCACCCAGCTCCTTTATACTCTTAATATTATTACGAGATATATATGTATATATGTGTCTTTTTTTTTCTTTTGGACAGGGTCTCGCTCTGTCGCCTAGGCTGGAGTGCAGTGGCACAGTCTCAGCTCACTGCAACCTCTGCCTCTTGGGTTCAAGTGATTCTCCTGCTCTCAGCCTCCCAAGTAGTTGGAACTGTAGGCACCTGGCACCACGCCTGGCTAATTTTTTTGTATTTTTAGTAGAGGCAGGGTTTTACTATGTTGGCCAGGCTGGTCTCAAACTCCTGATCTCAAATGATCCACCCATCTTGGCCTCCCAAAGTTCTGGGATTACAGGCATGAGCCACTGCACCTGGCTGGTTATATGTATTTTTAAAATTGGGTTATGTGGGTTGTATCTGTCAATATTTTCTGTATTTGAAATTAAAATGTAAAAATTTGGCCAGGGGTAGTGGCGTATACCTGTAATCCCAGAACTTTGGGAGGCTGAGGTGGGAGGATCACTTGAAGCCAGGAGTACAGACCAGCCTGGGTAACATAGCGAGTTGCTGTCTCTACAAACAAAAATATTAGCTGGGTGCGGTGGTGTGTGCCTATAGTCCCAGTTAATCTGGAGACTGAGGTGGGAAGATCTCTTGTGTCTAGGAGTTTGAGGTTGTAGGGAGCTATGATTGTGCCACTGTACTCCAGCCTAGGTGATAGAGCGAGACCCTGCTTCAATAATAAACAGAAAAAAATGCTTATTCATTTAAAAGTGAGCTTTTTACATGTGGTATAACATTTTAGACATGAAAAATAGCAATTTTCCACAACAAAATAGTACAAAGAATGGCATTGTTTTAACATTTTTGCAAAATGCTCATGTCTAACTTAGTGGAAAACAGCTGGATTCTCAACGATTTCAGCATTAAATCTGTTGTAATATATTTTTTGATTGAAGTATATGAAGACAGTTCAACTTCACAGGGTATATAGTTGAAAAAAGGAGTACATTAATAGCCTTGTTAGATATTTGTGGGTATTTTTGTATTGCAACTCAACACATGGTTATTTGCAGTGTGGAATCTGAAATTGTATGAAACTTTTCATACGGTTACATTAAGTCCCAGCTACCTGGGAGGCTGTGGTGCAAGGATTACTTAAATTTATGAATTTGAGACCAGCCTGGGCAATGTGTAGTGTAACCCTGTCTCTTAAAAAAAAAAAATTCAGCCAGGTGCAGTGGCTCATGCCTGTAATCCCAGCACTTTGGGAGGCCGAGGTGGGTAGATCACGAGGTCAAGAGATCAAGATCATCCTGGCCAACATGGTGAAACCCCATCTCTACTAAAAATACAAAAATTAGCTGGGCGTGGTGGCATGCGCCTGTGGTCCCAGCTACTCAGGAGGCTGAGGTGGAAGAATCGCTTGAACCCAGGAGGTAGAGGTTGCAGTGAGCCTAGATTGTGCCACTGCATTCCAGCCTGGTGACAGAGCAAGACTCGGTCTTAAAAAAAAAAAAAAAAAAAAATTTAGTGGTTTATCTTGCACTTGAGTGGATCTTTTACCATGCACGATTTTGTGATGTGCATTGGTTATTTGGAAAACGTTGATTGACTAGTTAGTGCCAGGCTTCAAATATGGATAGATTTGATTAGGTAATGAAAACCCACATTAATAATGTCACAATCTAATCATAACCACCCTTAAGTATTGGGAAGCTGTCAAGCTTATGGTAGCAGATAAGATTTTCTGAAATTCTGATTTTTGTTTAATAGCTCAAATTCTGTCATTGGCAATACTATCCATTGCTCTCCTTGAAGTGACAGGCTCACTCCATTCTTTTTTTTTTTTTTTTTTTTTTTTTTGAGACGGAATCTTGCTCTGTCACCCAAGCTGGAGTGCAGTAGCACAATCTTGTCTCACTGTAACCTCCACCCTTCAGGTTCAAGTGATTCTTCTGCCTCAGCCTCGCAAGTAGCTGGGATTACAGGCGTGAGCCATCATACCCAGCTAATTTTTGTATTTTTAGTAGGGACAGGGTTTTGCCTTGTTGGCCAGACTGGTCTCGAACTCCTGACATCAGGTGATCCACTTGCTTTGGCCTCCCAAAGTGCTCGGATTACAGGCGTGAGCCACCTCGCCTGGCTGTTAGTCATAATTTGGTTTTTAGGCTTAAGGCATCATTGTTGTATTAATGTAAGCAGTGGTTGGGAGGATAAGGAACAATTTTTTTTTGGAGATAGGATCTTGCTTTGTTATCCAGGCTGGAGCATAGTGGCACAATCTTGACTCACTGTAACCTTGATCTCCTGGGCTCAAATGTCCCTTCCATCTCAGCCTCCCAAGTAGCTGGGACCACAGATGTGAGCCACCACGACGGGCTAATTATTTTTCGAAGAGACACTATGTTGCCCAGCTGGCAGAGCAGTAATTTGAAATGCAGACTGAAAAGACAATCTCTTTTCAGTATCTGTTGCCTCTGAGGTAGTCATGTCAAGAATGAGTGAGTATTGCAGTAGCAAGGTAGTTAGGCAGTAATGAGGAGCATCTGAATGAGATCTGTGTTTCTTCAGGTAGGAGGATTGCTTGATCCTGGAAGGTTGAGGCTGCAGGGAGCTGTGTTCAGGCCACTGCACTCCAGCCTGGGTGACAGTGTGAGATGCCATCCCCAACAATAAAATTAAAAAGATACAGTATGTTTTTATCACTCCAGAAAGCTCTCCTGTGTTCCTTTGCAGTTAGTGTCCTGTACCCCTAACCCCCATTGATCTGGTTTTCTTTAATAAAGATTAGTGTTACTGGTTTTCAAACTTCCTGGGAGTGCAATCTGCAATATATAGTATATACCATTTTTTTTTTTTTTTTGAGACAGAATCTCACTCTGTTGCCCAGACTGGAGTGCAGTGGTACAATAACGGCTTACTGCAACTCCGCCTCCCAGGTTCAAGCAATTCTCCTGCCTCAGCTTCCTGAGTAACTGGGATTACAGGCATTCATGACCTTGCCCAGCTAGTTTTTGTATTTTTAGTAGACAGAGTTTCACCATGTTGTCCAGGCTAGTCTTGAACTCCTGACCTCAAGTGATACACCTGCCTCAGCCTCCCAAAGTGCTGGGATTACAGACGTGAGCCACAGTTCCCGGCCCTATAGTTTTTATGTGTATGTCTGACTTCTGTTGCTCAGTATAATGTTTTTGAGAGTCATTCCTGTTGCATATGTCAGTGATTTGTTCTTTCTGAATAGTAGTCCGTTGTGACATGCACATGTGATTTTCATGAAGATTGAGACACTGTAAAGTACATAGTGGGGTGACTGACACATAGTGAGTGTTCAGTAAATGTTAACTTTAAAAAAGGTTGAATGTGGAGCTTATTGTATGTCAGTTATACCCCAATAAAGCTATTAAAGAACAAAAGGACTAGTGGACTATCGACAAAGTTCTGTATGTGATTTGTATAGAGTTTATACTCTAGACCCCTAGTCATTGAAAAGAACATATTCTTATCATGTTATTTAACTGTATGCAAGTTATATTATTTTGCCATGGGATAACCTAAGAAAGGGCATTAAAATGGCCCTGTGGTCTAGATCAGTGACTTGCACATTTTTTTCTTAATGTGTTGGAATATAATTATTTTAGGTTTGGGGACAGACAGCCTTTGCTGCAGTTACTCAACTCTGCCTTGTAGAGAGAAGCCATAGCCAGTATAGAAATAAATGTGCTGGGCTCTGTGGCTCCCACTAGTCAGCTCACAGCACGTTTGGAGGCCAAGGTGGGAGGTTTACTTGAGGTTAGGAGTTTGAGACCAGCCTGGGCCACATCTTGAGACCTCATCTCTACAAAAAATTAAAAAGTTGGCTGGTCATAGTGGCTCGTGTCTGTAGTCCCAGCGACTCAGGAGGCTGAGCTGGGATGATTGCTTGAACCTGAATGGTTGAGGCTGCAGTGAGCTGAGATCGTGCTATTGCATTCCAGCCTGAGTAACAGCAAGATCCTGTTCAAAAAAAAAAAAAAAAGACAGAGATAAATGTGGTTGTGTTCCAATACTTTTTTTTTTTTGAGATGGAGTTTAGCTCTTGTCGCCCAGGCTGGAGTGCAATGGCACAATCTCAGCTCACTGCAACCTCCTTCTCGTGGGTTCAAGTGATTCTTCTGCCTCAACCTCCCAAGTAGCTGGGATTACAGGTGCCCGCCACTATGCCCAGCTAATTTTTATATTTTTAGTAGAGACAGGATTTCACCATGTTGACCAGGCTGATCTTGAACTCCTGACCTCAAACGATCTGCCATCCTCAGCCTTCCAAAGTGCTGGGATTACAGGCGTGAGCCACAGCACCTGGACTTTTCTTTTTTTTTTTTAAACACAAAAGCCAGTGGCTGGCCTATGGGCCAGTTTGCTGACCTCTGGTCTAGATAATATAGTAAAAAAATTTACCACAGTACATTGCTGGATAATGTTTATATGTAATACTGTAGCAGCCAGCTAATGCTACTTATATAAAGGTAAAACTTTAAGTTTTAGTGTTGGACATTTGTTTCTGCATCTGATATGATCTTTTTATTTTACAGCCATCTGTGAGAAAGACACACTGCAGTGGTAGGAAACACAAAGAGAATGTGAAAGACTACTATCAGAAATGGATGGAAGAGCAGGCTCAGAGCCTGATTGACAAAACAAGTATGTTTGTCTCTTGTTCTGATGTGGTAAAATGGTCCTATTCTTTCTTGTCCCTGTCTCTGTTGTTTTTCACAGAGGCAACTCATTCTGAATGATAAATAGGAGCATTTGGATACGTTGCATGAAAGAAGTGGAAGGTCATTGGTTTCCCAAGGATATAGGAACACATTATTGAGGTTAGAGCAATAAGAGACAGCAATAAGGTTAGATGGGAAAGTGAGGCAGAGAAGAATGGAGTTGCCTAACATTTGTCTATGGACATGGACCAGATTTGGTAGCAAATTTATATAAAGCCCCTTTGTAGTAATCCACAGGTTTTAGAAGTGTGTTCCTAGTCTAATAGGAGCAGGCGGGGGAGTGGGTTTGTGGTTTTGCCCAAATAGTTTGAGACCATATTTGGATTTCTAATTTGTAGTCCTGACAGAGTACTAGTCAAAAGAAACTACTTGATGTAACAACATAGTCGATACATTTTGGACCCCTGTTGTACATCCTATACTCTTTTTGTTAGGAACATTTTGTTGTCCTGGCTTGTTGGGTCCAGGGCACTAACAGAAAGAGATACTGCATTTTTACTTTAGATCATCCTGGTATATTTGAACCACGGCTGTTTTTTTTTTTTTTTTTTTCTGAGATGGAGTCTCACTCTATCACCCAGGCTGGAGAGCAGTGGCGCCATCTCGGCTCACTGCAACCTCCGCTTCCTGAGCTCAAGCGTTTCTCCTGCCTCAGCCTCCAGAGCAGCTGGGATTACAGGCATGTGCCACTATGCCCAACTAATTTTTGTATTTTTAGTAGAGATGGGGTTTCACCATGTTGGTCAGGCTGGTCTCGAACTCCTGAACTTGTGATCAGCCCGCCTCAGGCTCCCAAAGTGCTGGGATTACAGGCGTGAGCCACTGTGCCTGGCATCACGGCCTCTCTTAATCATTCATTGAACTCTGAGCTGGCCAGCCATATGGGCTTTGTGATGTGCATTTTTGAAAAAGCAAAGGCTGGGTGTGGTGGCTCATGCCCGTAATCCCAGCACTTTGGGAGGCCGAGGTGGGTAGATCACTTGAGGCCAGGAGTTGAAGGCCATCCTGGCCAACATGGGGAAACCCCGTCTCTACTAAACATACAAAGATTAGTAGGGCATGGTGTTGCACACTACTAATCCCAGCTACTCAGGAGGCTGAGGCAGGAGAGTCGCTTGAACCCAAAAGGTGGATGTTGCAGTGAGCTGAGATCACACTACTGCACTCCAGCCTGGGTGACAGAGTCAGACTCTGTCTCAAAAAAAATTTTTTTTTTTATTTAAAAAAAATTTAAAAAATAATGAAAAGGCAAAACCAGCGAGGCATGGTGGCTCATGCCTGCAATCCTAGCACTTTGGGAGGAGGATGTGGTCAGATCACCTGAGGTCAGGAGTTCGAGACAAGCCTGGCCAACATGGTGAAACCCCATTTCTACTAAAAATACAAAAAATTCAGCTGGGCGTGGTGGTGCATGCCTGTAGTCCCAGCTACTTGGGAGGCTGAGGCTGAGGCAGGAGAATCGCTCAAACCCAGGAGGTGGAGGTTGCAGCGAGCCAAGTTTGTGCCGCTACACTGCACTCCAGCCTGGGCAGCAGAGTGAAGCTTTGTCTCAAAATAACAATAATAATTAATAAATAATGAGGCAAAACTATTGTGAAAATTTTCAAATAAAATAGACACGCTTAATGAACTTCCAATTCTGAATTTCCTCACCCTTCACTTCCCATCACTTAACTGTAGCACTCTTGTTGCATTTATTCTAATTTTCTCAACCTTGATAACTGTTGGCATTTAAGGCAGGGTGATCCTTTGCTGTGGGGGTCTTTCTGTGAGTTGCAGGATGTTTGACAACATCCCTGGCATCTGCCAACTAGATGCCAGTACCAACCTCCAGTTGTGACTACTAAAAATATCTCCAGGCATTGTGCAGCGTCCCTGGGAGGCAAAATTGTTTCTGGCTGAGAGAGCCACTGAATGTTGTCATCTACTGCCTTTCTCCTTCCTGGATTATTATGGAGCAAACCTCAGACATTGTCCCAATTTTTTAAAATTTATTTTATTTATTTTTGAGATGGAGTCTTGTTCTGTTGCCCAGGCTGGAGTGCAGTGGCACGATCTCGGCTCACTGCAACCTCCACTTCCTGGGTTCAAGTGATTCTCCTGCCTCAGCTTCCTGAGTCGCTGGGAATACAGGTGCATGCCACCACACCCAGCTAATTTTTTTGTATTTTTGGTAGAAGTGGGGTTTTATACCATGTTGGCCAGGCTGGTCTCGAACTGCTGACCTCAAGTGATTTGCCTGCCTTGGCCTCCCAAACTGCTGGGATTATAGGTATGAGCCAGTAACACCTGGCCCCAATTTTTATTTTTTATTTATTTTTATTTTTTATTTTTTTCACTCCTGGCCCCAATTTTTTTAAAGACTGAGTCTTGCAGGGTGCCGTGGCTCACGCCTATAATTCCAGCACTTTGGGAGGCTGAAGCGGGTGGATCACAAGGTCAGGAGTTCAAGACCAGCCTGACCAAGATGGTGAAACTCCATCTCTACTAAAAATGCAAAAATTAACTGGTCATGGTGGCGGGCACCTCCCCAGCTACTTGGGAGACTGAGGCAGGAGAATTGCTTGAACCAGAGAATCGGAGGTTGTGGTGAGCCAAGATCATGCCACTGTACTCCAGCCTGGTGATAGAGTGAGACTCGGTCTCCAAAAAAAAAAAAGAATTGAGGATGAATAAACTTTTTTTTTAATGTTTTTAGAGATAGAGTCTTACTCCGTTGCCCAGTCTGGAGTGCAGTGGCCCAATCATAACTCGTTGTAGCCTTGAACTCCTGGGCTCAAGCATTCCTCCTCCCTCAGCCTCCCAAGTAGCTGGGACTACAGGTGCACACCACCATGCTCAGCTAATCTTTATTTTTTGTGGAGACGGGATCTCACTTTGTTGCCTAAGCTAGTCTTGAACTCTGGGCTCGAGAGATCCTCCTGCCTCAGCCTCCCAAAGTGCTAGGATTACAGGCATGAGCCACTGCATTCAGCTTGAATACATGTTTTTGTTTTTATTTTGTTCTAAGGCCAGTCAGAATAAACATTTTTAGTGGAGGACTTTTTGAGAAGACTGGGGGTGCCCTTCAGGGACACACCCCATGAAATCCATGATTATGTTGACAAAGAGTCTGCTACTGAGCCAGTGACTTTGCTTCCCCCACTTCAGGCTTTGGAAGCCATCCTCCCATAAAGGATGTGAGAGAGGCCTTTTTGATTGAAAAGTCCATATTTGGGATATAATCCCTGAGATCCACAGGCTTTATTTAGAGGCATACGGATAATAAGCTATTCATAAATCTCTGCTAGGTCACTTTTTTGGATATGATCCAATGAATCATCAGTAATTGACTTGAGTAATTTGACTTCCTTTGGCTTGGTCAGACTGAAGTAGGATGACCTGTAGACAGCACTATATTGGCGGGAACTTAGGAATAGACTTTATTAGTGTGTACTTAAAAATTTATTTGTGCTTCTTTTCCAAAATCAAATATAGATGATCTTCAGTTTCTCTTCTGCCTCATTATCTGAAGAAAAAAAAATTAAAAATTGATTGTATTAGACTTTTAAAAAATCATAATCTTTTTTGGGGCAAGCTTATAGTTTGAAATCTTTGTTTCTTTTAAATTTCCTAGTTTAGTGCATTGATTTCCAAACTGGTAAACCAACATGGTGTATTTTTTTTACCTAGGACAGCATACATAGGAAGGATGGAAATTTTATAAAGGCTAGCTTTTTGGGCATGTATTACACTTTTTCAAACAAAACTATGAATAGCTTGAATTGGTTATAAACCACATCTACAAATTAAAGATGACTGTTCCTCTTTGGTAAAAGACATTGATAGGGCCAGGTGTGGTGACTCATGCCTATTACCCTAGCACTCTGGAAAGCCGAGGTGGGTGGATCACATGAACTCAGGAGTTTGAGACCAGCCTGGGCAATAGGGAGAAACCCCATCTCTGCAAAAAGTAGAAAAGTTAGCCAGGCATGGTGCTGTGCACCTGTAGCTACTCAGGAGGATGAAGTGAGAGGATCACCTGAGCCCGGGAGGTTGAGGCTGCTATGAACTGCGATTGTCCCTGCACTCCAGCATGGGTGACAGTGAGACTCTGTCTCAAAAAAAAAAAAGAAGACATTGATACACAGGAAATTTTTACTCTAGTCTCCCTTATTTAATTTAACCATAGAACTGCTAAGTAGAAAATGTAAATCAACAAACCAATTAATTGCAATTTTAGCTGGTGAATACCTGAAAATGATTTTAAAACTGTGGAACCATGATACAGTAGCTTTAGATGAAAACTAGCACATATTCTCACTCATAAGTGTGTGTTGAACAGTGAGAACACATGGACACAGGGAGGGGAACATCACATGCCAGGGCCTAGTGGGGAGGAATAGCAGAGGGTGGGGGGGATTGGGGAGAGATAGCATTAGGAGAAATACCTAATGTAGATGATGGGGTGATGGATGCAGCAAACCACCACCATGGCATGTGTGTACCTATGTAACAAACCTGTACGATCTGCACATGTACCCCAGAACTTAAAGTATAACAGATTAAAAAAAAAACTAGCAAGAGTAAAGTAATTGAAACCATTAAAGACTTAAAAGAAAGTGGTATTTTAGTTATTTGGTTGTTGAATTCTTATTCATCATTTTTTTTTTCCTCACCCTCATCTCCAAAGCGGCTGCATTTCAACAAGGAAAGATACCTCCTACTCCATTCTCTGCTCCTCCTCCTGCAGGGGCGATGATACCACCTCCCCCAAGTCTTCGTAAGTTTAAACTTCTAAGGGGTGTGACTGGGCAGGCTATCCTTTGGTTATGTTAGATTATCTCACCATTGGCTTTCAAATGCTATTGCATTTATATGTAGATAGTAATATAAATGTATCAATATATAAATGTTGAATATAGATGCAGGTAGTAATAGAAAACAACTTTAATGGTATAATTTCTAAAATAACTTTAGAGTTAACTTTTGATTGCATTGTCACTAAGATATTGTATTTATGGCATCCCAAGTGTGAATCTGAGACAGATTTAAATGGAAAGAAAGCTCAGAATGAACCTCTGATTAGATGAGCTAATACATGAATAGGAGTTGCTAGGTACATTAAATTATTTACTGCTGTGAACACAGCACTGGAGGACTGAAATTGCTGATAAACTCCTTAGTCTTTTGCCCTATTTTCTAACCCACCTAACACCAAAATCTATATCTTACGAAAGATAAGAATTAGGCTGAGCGTGGTGGTTCACACCTGTAATCCCAGCACTTTGGGAGGCCGAGGCAGGTGGGTCACTTGATATCAGGAGTTCGAGACCAGACTGGCCAGCATGGTGAAACCCCATTCCTACTAAAAATACAAAAATTAGCCAGGTGTGGTGGTGCACATCTATAGTCCTAGCTACTCAGGAGGCTAAGGCAGGAGAGTTGCTTGAACTCAGGAGGCGTAGGTTGCAGTGAGCTGAGATTGTGCCACTGCACACCAGCCTAGGCTACACAGCAAGACTTTGTCTGAAAAAAAAACCAAAAAAAAAAAACAGAAGATAAGAATTAGATCATTGAAAGTGGGAAAGTGGAGTGGATCATAGGCCCAGCTTTCTGGGAAAGTTTGTTGTTTCTGTGTGGCAGACAAGAGGAGACTGAGTGCTGTACTAGGTCATACTGTACTGTGGCTTTCCTGGGAGGGTTCAGACTGAAATCACATTCAAAGACCTAGACTCAATCTTGCACACAATCATGGGTATAAACCCGGGAAGCAGGCTGTTTGTAATAGTTGCACACTAATGTAGTGGACCGCTAATGGCCTGCCAAACCTTTTCTGGACGCCTGCCATCCTGGGACCTGGTCAGGCCTCAGCCCACAGCAACTCCAGGGTTACTTCTCTCTCCTACTCTGTCTTGACTGGCTGGCACTCAACTTGATTATTTTTGATAGTAGAATAGTCTATGGTATGAATGTACCATAATTTACCTCACCCTTTTCTTATTGGATATTACAGTTGTTCCAGATTTTAGCTATTGTAAATGATACTGTCAGGAATGTCCCTGCATATAAGTTTTTGTATTTCCAAAGAATCTTTTAAAACCATGTTTTCATTTTTTACAAAGGCATCTGAAATTAGATACTTGTGGCCTAAGTTCATCAGTTTTTTGTCAGGAGCTCTATAGAAGGTACAACCTCTCCACCCCCCGTTTTGATTTTTTAAATTAAAATCTCAATTTTTTTCTTAACCTAGCAAACCTTACTTTATTTTATTCTTCTGTCTAGGCAGGCTTGTTCTTGCTTTTTATTCGTAGATCAATGTTTTATGGCATGTGATTTTTGTGGATCTGCTATTATAAAAAGAAACCATAAAAGGTCTATTCTTTCAGAATTTGAAGGAGTTCATGAGATCCTTTTAGATTGATTAAGAAGAGAAAATGTTAATATGTGAGCACACCTTAACCACAGGCCCCATTCTTTATTTCAGCGGGTCCTCCTCGCCCTGGTATGATGCCAGCACCCCATATGGGGGGCCCTCCCATGATGCCAATGATGGGCCCTCCTCCTCCTGGGATGATGCCAGTGGGACCTGGTAAGTTTGGATGTCTGTCTTTCTAGTTTGCTCCATTGTGTTTTTTTCCAGTTTAATGGAATTCTTAATTAGCTGTCTGCCTGTACTATTGTAACAAATTAAATTTGGTCAGTCATTAATGGTGATTTACACAAAAAGAAATACTTGGTTTATCAGTATAATTGAATGGTATCCAGTGACCTTGTGCTACTAAAAGCATTTCCTCTCTTCTGTTTACTTGCCTCATCCTGGCTTTTGGCCATTTATGTACAGTGAAGAGAAGAGTAGATAAGCTTGTTCCATTTTGAGGGGAGAGGGAAGATTATAGATACATTACATTTTCTCAGTTTTGATTTGGAGCAGAGCCACTTCTTGTTGCTTATTTAATCTTGCAGATTAACTTGGCCTCATCATTATATTAAAAAGGCTTTCAGCCTGGTAGTTGGTTTTTTATTTAGGGAGGGGGGAGAAACTTAGGCTTCAAACATTTTATTTTAATGTAAATTTAAACATACATCAATTTGCAAATATTTCTGATACGTGAACAGGACCTTTGCTTTGAGAGTGTGTCTAATGATTGGAACACTGTATATTTATTGCATAAACCAATAAGCCATAACTGTAACACATCCTTCACCAACTTTAGTTTCATTTCTTTCAAGTGATCTGAGTCCTAGTTCCAATCTTTTATTATTATTTTGCCTACGAAATTTTTGAACATTTTTTGGTGATTTATCTAAGTATCAAGTTAGTTTTAAAAACTGTTCTCTCTTTACACTCATTTAATTGGTTTGCAGAAAACTTAAATTATATATCTAATTAGAGTAATAACTACAGCTGACATAATCAGGTTTGGGAACAGATGTGGCCGATGCCTCCAACTACTCTGGAAATACAAGCTGCAAAGTTATTAGAGTGGCTTCCTAGCCAGAATTATCAGTATATCTGCTGTGAGTATTGGGGAGAGTATAGATAAAGAGAGTTCCTGCCTTACTGACTTGTGAGCCCAGAACACAATCAAATTACTTCAGTGGCTTTAGCATCTGAAATCAGGGTTCCAAATTCAAATTCTTAGAGGTTTTAGGGATCCGGTTAACTGAGGAATGCATGATTCATCTAAAGAAGGCTTCTGGAACTCAACTTCAGCCTATGATTGACATTTGAGAATAAGGCTTGGTGTTGCCTTTTCTCCTGAGTCTGCTTTTTGTTCTCTGTTTTTTCAAGCCAGGATAAAATGATGAGATTGTGAGATTTGTGTTAAAATAATTGAGTAGTTGGAGGTTGGACTGGGATAGGAATGGGTGGGATTATAGATAAAGTTGTCTGTGAGTGGATAATTGTTGAAGCTGGATGATGGATACATGGATGTTCATTATATTCTTCTTTACTATTCTTGTGTATGTTTGAACATTTTCATAATAAAAAATTTAAAAGAAAAAAGGAATCTAGACTTCTGTATGAAATGCCAATGTTACCAACTGATTCAAAGTAAATCCGCTATGGAGACCAAAGAAAACAAGTTTTCAGGTGCCCAGTTTTTAATCTTTGGTTTATGTCCATCCATTTCTTCTAAGAAATTCTTAAATATAGGTCAAGCATGGGCCTTCATGTGGTATTTAGAAGTTAGTAGTATTCTCTGTTCCTGTTTAAATTGGTCTTAAATTCTGTACCTGTTGGATTTTGTGTCTTTGCATATTTTTGTGTTTCACCATTTGTGATAAGGCTATATTCAAGTTTGAATATAGTTTCTCTTGTACCCTTTGCTGTAAACCTTTACTCAAAATTATTTAGTTAAACATAAATTGGTAAAATTTGATATTTAAAAATAATATCGATAACATGAAATTATGGGGCATAATAGTAAAATGAATATCCATGAACCCACCACCCAGCTGAGAAGTAGAACATTATCAATTCCATTGAAACTGCCTGTGTTCCTCCCCTACCCCTCTGCTTGCCCTCCCCTCCCTGGCTTATTTATTTGGCTGGTTTATTGATGGGACACTTAAAAACATTCATTAATAGTTTCTGAAATGCATTAGAAAAATCAGATTTTTATGTGCGCTAATTGTTATAAATCACATTATTGCCTATTATTTTTATTGACTTGAGCTAAGTATGGTTACTAACAGGTTCTCAGCATGGGCCTCCTGCTCACCTTTCCTACAACTCCGAACAAACGCTTAGTGGTAAGATTGTCCTCTGTGCCTGTGTACATTCATGAAATAGCTCCTGGTTATATGGTGGATATAACTGATTAAAAGAGCTGACTGAAAAACCTGTGACTTAGTTGTGAATTTCCCTGAGTAAGAAAAAAAGGTCAGTTTAGGGAACTCTAGTGTCCCTGGTGATGCAGTCTGTTAGTAGTTTCCCCCTTACTATCATTAGATCATGATTCCCATATGATTCTTGTGTTGATGTTTTTGTTTTTTGTTTGAGAATGTCTAAATAATTTACAGATGTGATAAATTTGTTGCATTTCTTCTGTCACGTATGTCTTTTTTCCAGCATTTTGCAAGGGGGGGGGCTACGTTTTTTGTTTTTAATTGAAGTCCCATACAAATAAAACTCTCCCTAAATGGTATTTTCTGACTCCCCTTTTTCCATCTTCTTTGTTTTATCCTGCAGCTCCTGGAATGAGGCCACCCATGGGAGGCCATATGCCAATGATGCCTGGGCCTCCAATGATGAGACCTCCTGCCCGTCCCATGATGGTGCCCACTCGGCCCGGAATGACTCGACCAGACAGATAAGGATAGAGGGGGAGGCCTCATTCTATCAGTTTTATATTACCTGTTCTGCTTCACCAGGAGATCATGCTGCTGTGATGCTGGGTTTTCTAAACAGCATAAGGAAGACTTGCTCCCCCTGTCCAATCAAAGAGATTAGCTTTGGAGGGGAGAGGTGGGGCAAAAAAGATGCAGTTTTCAATTGTATTGGGAAATGTGAAAATAAAATTGTCAGCTCTTTTAGTTAAAAGTGTATTCCCTTTTTCCTCCCCTCTGTATTCTCTGTGTATAAAAAAAATGATGCAGTGAAATAAGCACACACACACAAAAAAGAAATGAAACATTGCAGTTCTGTTTCTCTAGCTCATTATCTCTTCATGTCCTCTGCATGAGATTCTTTTTCCTTAGCTATAGTAAATCTCTTTGGGCATCCTCCCTTTATTTACTAAAGTTATCTTGTGCAGGACTAAATCTAGCACTTGTAGAGCTTGTTGGTTAAACTACTAAACAGCTTGGTTAATTTTTCACATGAATAACACTTTGTATAGTAAGTGGAAAATTTGAAGTCTTTTATGCTGAAGTAAGGGAAAATAGTTCATGTGCGTGCATGTCAGCCAGGAATGGCAAGAACTGCCCTAACCTCAGCTTCTCCTTTCTCTCAGCTCCCCTCTCTCTCTTGGGCTCAAATAATCTGAAAAGTTTCTCCTTTTAAAAAATAACTTTAAGGCCAGGCATGGTGGCTTATGCCTGTAATCCCAGCGCTTTGGGAGGCCGAGGCAGGTGGATCACCTGAGGTCAGGAGTTCCAGACCAGCCTGACCAATGTAGTGAAACCCCATCTCTACTAAAAATACAAAAATTAGGCCAAGCACAGTGGCTCACACCTGTAATCCCAGCACTTTGGGAGGCCGAGGCGGGCGGATCACCTGAGATCAGGAGTTGGAGAGCAGCCCGACCAGCAAGGAGAACCCTCGTCTCTACTAAAAATACAAAATTAGCCAGGCGTGGTGGCGCATGCTGGTAATCCTAGCTACTCGGGAGGCTGAGGCAAGAGAATCGCTTGAACCTGGGAGGCGGAGGTTGTGGTGAGCCAAGATGGCACCATTGCACTCCACTCCAGCCTGGGCAACAAGAAACTCCATGTACAAATAAATAAATAAATAGTATAAAAAGTAGCTGGACATGATGGTGCGTGCCTGTAATCCCAGCTACTCAGGAGGCTGAGGCGGGAAAATCACTCAAACCCAGGAGGCGGAGGCTGTGATGAGCTGAGATTGCACCATTACACTCCAGCCTGGGTGACACAGCAAGACCCCATCTCAAAAAACAAAACAAAACAAAAAAAAACAACTTTAAATTAGAGAGAATATCTCACAATATTGGCCATGCTAGTCTGGAACTCCTGGTTTCAATCATTCCTTTTGCTTCTCCTTATGTGTTAGGATTACAGGCATGAGCCACTGCACCTGGCCTGAAAATTTTCTGGGGCATTGGTAAAATTACACAGATTTCTATGTTACAGAAGGTGTTTTTATTTGTTTATTTTTTGAGATAGGGTCTCTATTGCCCAGGCTGGGGCTCAGTCATAGCTTACTACAGCTTTGACCTGGGCTCAAGCAAGTGATCCTCCTGCCTTGACCTTCCAAAGTGCTGGGATTACAGGAGTGAGCCACTGCGCCTGGCCCAGAAGGTTTATAGAATTCTGTTTGTTACATAACTAGGCTGTAAAAGTAGCATATTTTCAGGGAAAGCATCTAGAAAGGAAGCCATTGGCACTGTTCATATTCAGTGAAGTATAAAACTTAAACTCTTGGCCAGGCGCAATGGCTCACAACTGTAATCCCAGCACTTTGAGAAGCTGAGGCGGGCGGATCACGAGGTCAGGAGTTGGAGACCAGCCTGGCCAACATGGTGAAACCCCGTCTCTACTAAAAATACAAAAATTAGCTGGGCGTGGTGTCGGGCACCTGTAATCCCAGCTACTTGGGAGGCTGAAGGAGGAGAATCACTTGAACTCAAAAGGCAGAGGTTGTAGTAAGCCAAGACTATACCATTGTACTCCAGCCTGGGCAGCAGACTCCATCTCAAAAACAAACAAATTAAAAGAAAAAAAGATTTGAAATGGGTCACATGGACAAAATGTAAAATTTAAAAAAACTATAAAAGTTTTAGGAAAAAAAACATGAGAAAATTTTTGGGTTGTAGGGCTAGGCAGAGTTCTTATATTTGACAACAAAAGCATGATCCAGAAAAAGAAACATTTAAAAACTGAATTTTGGCTGGGTGCGGTGGCTTACATCTGTAATCCCAACACTTTGGGAGGCCAAGATGGGTGGATCACCTGAGGTCAGGAGTTCAAGACCAGCCTGGCCAAAATGGCCAAACCCCATCTCTACTAAAAAATACAAAAATTAGCTGGGTGTGGTGGCAGGCACCTGTAATACCAGCTACTCCGGAGGCTGAGGCAGGGAGAATTGCTTGAACCCAGGAAGCAGACGTTGCAGTGAGCTGAGATCATGCCAAAAAATAAAAAATTGATTTTTTTGTCACAATTAAAAACTATTGCCCTGCAAAACACCTGTTTTTAAATTAATTTTAATTTGTTATTGTTGTTGTTACCTAGGCTGGTCTTGAATCCCTGGCTTCAAGGGATCTTTTTACCTGGCCTTCTAAGTGTTAGAATTACAGTCATAAGCCATCACTCTTGGACACAAAACACATATTAAGAGGAAAAAAGACAAGCTATAGACTGTGAGAAAGTATTTGCAAGGCACAGTGCTGTGACTCACATCTGTAATCCCAGCACTTCAGGAGGCCAGCATGAATGGATCACTCGAGCCCAGGAATTTGAGACCAGCCTGGGTAAATATGGTGAAACTCTGTCTTTACAAAAAATACAAAAATTAGCTGGGTGTGATGGCACATGCCTGTAGTACCAGCTATTCGGGTTGGTGTGGGGGAGCTCAGATGGAGGACTGTTTGAACCTTGGCGGTCAAGGCTGCAATGGGTGTGATCGTGCCACTGCGCTCCAACCTGGATGACAGAGTGATACCCTGCCTCAAAAAAGAAAAGAAAAATATTTGCAAATGACATATCTAACAAGAGACTAATATTTTGAATATATAAAGAACTCTCAAAACCCAAGAATAAAAAAAGAAAATCCAATTAGAATGTGGGCAAAAGACATGAAGAGGGATTTCACTGAAGAAGATATACAGATGGGAAATCACATGAAAAGGTATTCAGTGTCATTGCCATTAGGGAAATACAAATCAAAACTACAATGAGATATCACTACACACCTATCAAATGACTAAAATAAATATAATGACAACATCAAATGATGGTGAAGATACAGGGAAACTGGATCACTTAGACACTGCTGGTGGGAACGTGAAATGATATAGTCATTCTGAATACCAGCTTGGCAGTTTTTAGATAAACACTCAACTACCATACAACCCGGCTATTGCGCTCCTGGGCACTTATCCCAGCAAAATGAAAACTTACACCCACACAAACACCTGTACACAAATATTTATAGCAGGCTTATTTGTAATAATAATGAACTGGAAATAGCCCAGATGTCCTTCAGCAGGTGAATGGTTAAGCAAACTGGTATATCTATATCATGGACTACTCATGAGTTAAAAGGAACAAACTATTCATACACATAACTATCTGGATGAATCTCCAGAGAATTATGCTGATGGAAAAAGTACCATCAGGCTGAACACATGGTAACTCACACCTATACTCTCAGCTCTTTGGGAGGCTGAAGTGGGAGGATTGCTTGTGGGAGGCTGAAGTGGGAGGATTGCTTGACCCCAGGAGTTCAATGCCAGCCTGGGCAACATAGCAAGATGCGGTCTCTACCAAAAATAAAACAATTAGCCAGGCGTGGTGGCATGTGCCTGTAGTCCCAGCCACTCAGGAAGCTGAGGTGGAAGGATCACTTGAGGCCATGAGTTAGAGGCTGCAGTGAGCTGCAACTGCACCACTGCATTCCAGCCCGGGCAACAACAGAGGGAGACCCCATCACTAAAAATAATAATTAAAAATAAATAAGAAAAAAGTACAATCCCCAAAGGTTATCTACTGTATGGTTCCATTTATATAACATTCTTGAAATTACAAAATTATAAAAATGGAGAACACAGTGGTTGCTGGGGTTAAGGAGGTGGTGGGTACTGGAGGAGGATTGGGGTGATTATAAAAGGGCAACAGTAGCTAGCACAGAGGCTCATGCCTGTAATCCCAGTACTTTGTGAGGCCAAGGTGGGTGGATCATGAGGTCAGGAGTTCGAGACCAGCCTGATCAACTTGGTGAAACCCCGTCTCTACTAAAAATATAAAAATTAGCCAGGTGTGGTGGCACATGCCTGTAATCCCACTTACTCAGGAGGCTGAGGCAAGAGAATCGCTTGAACCCAGGAGGCGAAGGTTGCAGTGAGCTGAGATTGCACCACTGCACTCCAGCCTGGGCAACAGAGTGAGACTCCATCTCAAATAAATAAATAAATAAATAAAAATAAAAGGGCAACAGTGATGGACATGTTCCATATATTATCCATTGATGTCAATATCTTGGTTGTGATATTGCAATATAGTTTTGTAAGATGTTATTATTGGGGAGAGCTAGGTAAAGGATACAAGAACTTATTTGTATTATTATTATTTGAGACAGAGTCTTGCTCTGTTACCCAGGCAGGGGCATGATCTCCACTCACTGTAGCCTCCGCCTCCTGGGTTCAGTCGATTCTCTTGCCTCAGCCTCCCAAGTAGCTGGGACTATATGTGTGTGCCACCGCGCCCAGCTAATTTTTGTATTTTTAGTAGAGACAGGGTTTTACTGTTGGCCAGGCTGGTCTCCAACTCCTGACCTCAAGTGATCTGCCTGCCTTGGCCTCCCAAAGTGCGAGGATTATAGGAATGAGCCACCATGCCCAGCCTATTTGTATTATTTCTTACAACTGAATGTTAATCTATAATCATCTCAATATAAAATGTTTAATTTGAAAAAAATGGATTGGCTTCAGATCCCTTTTGTCTTTGTATGCCTTGGATTCTTAGAATTGCAAGGAAGGATAAACACGTTAATACTGTTGGTGAGAGTATCAACTCTCCTATTTCCTGGTCCCTAAAGAGCCCATATTTTTGTAGAGCATGAATTTTTGCATTCAACAAAAATAACTCATTCACCAGGCGTGATGACGCATTCAGTGAGGATGCTGAGTCTCTGAGTATGAGGTAGGTTTTGCCTTATATAGCTGATTCCAATGTCCAATCTTCTTTGCTGGGGTGCTCCAGGAAAGGAAGCCTGAAATGCAAAAATTGCTTGAGGATCCCCCTGGCTGAGGACTGAATTGGGAAAAAGCAACAATGACCAATAACCTTGGCAAAAAACCTCTTCTCCATAGGCCCTATTGGTCCCTGTTATATATTCTGGTGAGAGGTGGGCAGAGGGACAATTAATATTCAGTCCTACTAGAGGGGAGTGGTAGTAAAGCACCTGGGCCAAGGATGATTTGCTGCCCTTTTATATAATATTTTGGGGACTTTAGGGAAAAATTGAACTTACTATGACTAAGGGATAGGCATAGGAATACATGGTCTGTTATTGTTGAGACAGTCTCGCTCAGTCGCCCAGGCTGGAGTGCAGTGGTGTGATAGCTAACTGCAACCAATGCCTCCCAAGCTCAAGGGATCCTCCCACCTCGGCCTCCCAAGTAGCTGGGATTACTGGCGAGTGCCACCACACCCGGATAACTTTTGTATTTTTTGTTGTAGAGACGGGGATTTCGTCATGGTACCCAGGCTGGTCTTGAACTGCTGGGCTCAAGCGATCTGTCTGTCTTGGCCTCTCAAAGTGCTGGGATTACAGGGGAGAGCCACCGCGACTGACCTGATGATTTATTTTTAAAATTTAACATTTATATGGCTTGCCATGCTTAGACTATCTGTGGAATTAGGGAGTAATTGTTTTGAGGGAAACAATTGTTTTGGAGCACCCTAAATGGCTGAAGGACTGGGGAGACAGACATGGTTGATTGCCTTTGGTTTTATATTACATATACACAAGAATGACTACATTTAAAATGTAATATTAGCTGGTGGCCAGACTTCCTATAAGGCTGTCTCAAGAGTTTTTTTCTTTTCCCCCCCAAGTTTTTGCTTGAAGGCTTAAGTCCAGAGAACTGTCACCTTTCCATCTTTGCCATTGGGTCTACGGGTATCGCCGGCATGTGGGTTACACTTTTAAGCGTATGGGTGAAATAGAGTGGAAATAACACTTGACTGGGAGTCAGAACACTTGGGTTCTAGTCCTGGGTGGCCCTACGTAGGTGACCTTGGGAAAACTCTTATTTCCCTGGGCTTCCGTTTCCGTATCTGCACAGTGAAGAAGCTGATCTCTTAAGTCCTGGGTCATTTTAACAATTGACCGTCTCATTTTCTTCTGACCCCACATTTGGGAGGGGGTGCTTCTGCAGTGCGCCGCTCAGGTTTTGAGTGAATATTTGCCTATCGGTTCAGGAGCCGAGGCTAAGGGCGGCACCAAGAGGATGACTGACGGGTGTCCCCTTCCTAGCTCTGCAGCACAAAGCCCTTTGCAGCTGACCGCAGCGGTTGGTTTGCGTCTCCCATCTCCGGGTCTGTGAGGTCCTTGAGACTACTTTTCACTGCCCAGCCTGATTCCTGGAGTACAGCTGGTGCTCAAGAAATACTGAGTGAATGTGTGAGGGAAATAAATGAGAGGCGGCCGCTGGCATCCGGGGAGCTGCGCAATGATCTAATGAATTTCTGCAAAAATTACAACTACCCCGCCTTTCCCCTTGGCTTCTAGGCGACTGCCGAATGCGAAAAGAACCGCACACCCGTCAGAGGCGAAAGAAGCCTTTCAGATCAGAGAGGGAGATGAGAGCGCGGAGGGAGGAGGTTCCAGCCCGCCCGCCCCGGCGCTACGCGCGCCACCGCCCCTCACAGCGCGCGCCTCTGGCCTCCGCGAGCTAGGCCGGCGGGTGGCGCGCGATCTTCGCGTCGCTCTGGGCCGGCGGCCGCGGCGCCGCGCGGGTGGGTGGGATCGTGGCGGAGCGCCAGGCGCCCGAGCAGGGGAGAGAGAGCGCCATGGCGGCTGCGGCAGCGGCGGCGTCCGGTGGTCACGCCGCGGCGAAGTGAGGGGGCCGCCTCTTCTCCACAACTGAAGAGGCCACAGCTGCCCGCCCACCCGCCTTCCACGCGGGCCCGCAGTTCCGGCATGGCCGGGATCATTAAGAAGCAGATCCTGAAACACCTGTCCCGGTGAGAGCGCCAGCGCCGGCCCCCGGCGGTCCCGGGCCCTTCCTAACCCTCTCCGACCTCCTCCCCTGACGCCGCGCTCCGGTCCCGGCCTCCCTCTCTCCAGCCCCGAGCGGGGACTCCGCGTCAGCCCCTGCCTCAACTCGAGCCCGGACAGCCTCCCCACGCGCCCGCCGTCGCCGACCGTTGTCGCCGCTCTGTGCTTCCCCCGCCCTGGACCCTCCTGCCCTGGCGCCGGTGCCGCGAGTCTCTCCCCGACCCTAACAGCCCCCTGGACTTTTTGTCTCCCCCTCAAGGGCTCTCCTGGCCTGCTGTCCCCCACCTCCCCACACCTCCGAGCAGGTCACCTCGTGCTCCCCCCGACCGTCTTTCCGAGGCCCCTACGAAGCCCACCCTTGCCTGCCGGAACCCTCTGTGCTCCCTCTGCTTCCTCTGCCCTTTGGGTCCGTGCCCCTTCCTCCGGGCCTCTCACCGCCCTTCTCTCCCAGACCTTGTGCCCCTCCCGTTCTAAATAACCCTGCCACTGGTCCTGCTAAGCCATTCCCCCTTAGATTTCCAACGCCGACACTGGTTTTCTCTTTCCCAGGAGCTCCCACCTCCTCCTCCTCCTCTTCTGTCTGACCCTGTTGCATCACCCTTGGAAAAGGCCAGCACCCAGGGCCGTTCCGCCGAACTCCTTTCTCCCTCCTTTGCCTCTCTTCTCATTTCACAGCCTAATTGGAGAAAGGTCATGAGAGTTGGGGGATAAAGTTTCTGCAACCTTCCCTTTAAGATGTGGAGGTTTTTTTGACAGCCTGTGAAAAGAACCAACAACGTCCGCTTCTGCTTTGCAGCCTTTTATTAAGTAATATTATGTTGCTGGGTAATTTAACATGAGGAGTTTGGCTGGCAAAACAGTTTTCAGGTGTACCTGAGTGAACCCCGTGCTCCAGTCGTGGGTTGTCAGAACCAGTGGCCACAAAAATTGGAGCTAGGTTTCACTTAGTTTTCACTCCTTATTCTGTGCTGGAGTTGGTGATGGTTAATACCTTAACCAGCCTTTGTATCTCAAGTGGAGAGAGTGATCCAGGGCTTGTCTGCACAGTGGTCAGTGGTTTTCAGGAGGTAGGGGTGAGGGGGAGATGTCAGTCAACATGGGACACCTAGGCTTGCACTGATGTATCTTTCTGGATCTCTCATTGCTTTGGTAAGCGGTGTGTGAGACGCTATTCCTGCCACTGCATCCCCTTTTCCTGGGGGACACTCTGGCTATATTTACTGTTACTTTGATCTTAGACTTTAATTAGTAATTAGACTCAGATCCATCTTCTGGTTAATCACCACGTAGTAAAAGAAAAATCACATTGGAGACTGGTGCTGGAAAGTGCCTTTGGACCCTTTTCTCAGATTAACCTAATATATTCTTTTTCAGATAGTAGTAATCTAGGTGTTCCATGAGATTTTTTTCAGATAGGAGTAATCTAGGTGTTGTTTTGTCTGAAGATACAATGGTATTTGGGGCATGACCAAAGATTGCAGAACAGAACAGAGAGTTTAACCAGAGGAGAATTGTTTAATTTGAAAGGACATAGAATTTTAGGGCTTAGAGATGATCTCACCTCTCATAGCATTGTTGTTTAAGAGCCTGGGTTCTTTCTGATTTACTTTCTCTAAAATGGGGAAAATAACAGTATCTACTTTTAGGGTACCAAAAAATAAATAAATAAATTGAATAAGACCTACTACTTGTCCAGCCTGGTCAACATGGTAAACCCCATCTCTACTAAAATACAAAAATTAGCCTGGCATGGTGGTGCACATCTGTAATGCCAGCTACTTGGGAGGCTGAGGCAGGAGAATCGCTTGAGCCCAGGAGGCGGAGGTTGCAGTGAGCCAAGACTGCACCACCACACTCCAGCCTAGGCAACAGAGCAAGACTGTGTCTCAAAAAACAAAACAAAACAAAAAGTATATTTTAAGATAATTTAAAGTGAGTAATTGGATTGTTTGTAACTCAGAGGGTAAATGCTTGAGGGGATGGATACTCCATTCTCGATGATGTGCTTATTTCTCATTGCATGCCTGTATCAAAATATCTTATGTATCCCATAAATATATATACTACTGTATATATTATACACAAAAATTTAAAAAATATTATTGTATTACATCAATTAATATATGTAAGGACTTAGCATAGTGCCTGACATGAAGTACGTGCTCAATAAAACATGAGTTATGGTTATTTTTTGGATCACAATTGTGACACAATTTGATATAAGCTATAGATTTTATCTCTGGAAAAATTCATGTATGCAAACAGGTAATTTTTATATACAGTTGAGAGGAAGGAGGAGTTATGAACCCTGAAGCACATGCCTGAATTCCTCAGGTGAATAATCCCTAATCTAGTTCCACATCTCATTTTATGGCTGAGGAAACTAAAATCTAGAGAAGATAAGTGACTTGGCCAAGTTACATAGGAAGGTAAGGTAATGGAACAGAACCTCATTCGGGTACACTTCCCTGTAGTACACAGATATTCTGTGCACCCTTATGAACATAGAGTTTTTGTTTTTGTTTTTTTAGAGACGGAGTCTTGCTTTGTCACCTCGGCTGGAGTGCAATGACGTGATCATGGCTCACTGTAGCCTTGACCTCCCAGGCTCAAGTGATTTGCCTACCTCAGCCTCCTGAGTAGCTGAGACTCCAGGCATGCACCACCACGCCTCTGGCTAATTTTTTAAATTTTTTGTGGAGACAAGAGTCTTGCTATGTTGCCCATGCTGGTCTTGAATTCCTGGTCCCAAGCAATCCTGCGTTGGCCTCCTAAAATGCCAGGATTACAGGTGTGAGCCACTGCACCCAGCCTGAACATATAGTTTTTAGAGAGAATTTTAGCAGTATATGCTTACATATTCCTTGGTGAAGACAGTGACTTTTTTATTAATAGATAAAGTAGGAATAAGTATCACAGACATTGGGGGAAATTTCTGATTTTCTCAGTGTTGGGCAGGGGACTGAGGAAGAAAGAGGTTACGTTACAGTTGCAATTTCAGGGCTCCAGGATGAGGTGGTAGGTTATGAGCCTTGTTGAGGGAAAGGCCAAACTTCTGGAGCTTTTGTGTTTGTTTAGCTTGGAAAAGCTGCCTAATCACATGTGACATTTGTGTCTCTGTGTAGTCTCTACTACATACAGGCTGGCCTGCCTGGGGGAGGAACTTGACTGAGGCTTCTCAAATCCAATGAGGAAAGAAAGAGAAGGGAAGGCATACCAAGTTAAATAAAGATATACTGTATTAAATAAATACTGTAGGTGTTTGATAATTACTTGTTGCTGATGATAATAGTGCCATTTGACCTAGAGGAGAATGACCCACAGCAGAGAGGATATACCAGTGACTCATATTATGTCTGATTTGGGACATGAAGTTTTTCAGATAATAAAGTATCTTGTTGGAATGCATCCTCGTTAGTAGTCGAGTATTTTAGTAAACAAGATTTGAGGAGAATGATATTCAGTATGTTTTCTTAAATGCCTACCCCTAGGCCAGGCACTAATCAGGGCACTGGGGATGCAGCAGGGAAGAATATCAATGTCTTTTAAAGGCTTTAACTCATGGTTTGCATAACTGCTGCTCAATGCAAATAGCTTTAATGCCTAGTGTTCAGTTTAATAGGCCTTGGAAGAAACCTTTCTTAGAAACACAAAGTAATCATTTAAAAAATATTCAATTGCTTATACCATTACTAGAAAAAAAAATATTCAAAATTGATTTTTCACTAAATTAGGTTTTTCTTGTTTTAGATGACCTAAGCTAATGACCTTTCATTATACAAGTAAGAAGAAATATGATCAATTGTAAAGAAAGTCGAGCGTCTATCTTTAACAAAAGGAACATGGGCTCTGGAGCCAAACATGCCGGATTCACCTTCCAGCCCTGCCACTAATCAGCAGCGCAGCCTTTCTGAGCCTTGGTTTTCTTTTCTTTTCTTTTTCTTTTTTTTTTTTACAGATCGAGACTGAGACCATCCTGGCCAACATGGTGAAACCCCATCTCTACTAAAAATACAAAAATTAACTGGGCGTGGTAGTACGCGCCTGTAGTCCCAGCTACTCGGGAGATGGAGTCTTGCTCTGTAGCCAGGCTGGAGTGCAGTGGCATGATCTCAGCTCACGGCAACCTCTGCCTCCTGGGTTCAAGCAATTTTCCTGCCTCAGCCTCCCAAGTAGCTGGGACTACAGGCACTACAGCGTGCCACCATGCCCAGCTAATTTTTGTATTTTTAGTAGATATGTGGTTTCACCACGTTGGCCAGGATGGTCTCAATCTCTTGACCTCGTGATCCGCCTGTCTCAGCCTCCCAAAGTGCTGGGATTACAGGTATGAGCCACTGCGCCTGGCCCTGAGACTATTTTTTACCCGTAAAAGATAAGGAGGAAGAATAATATATACCTAGCAGATTTTTTTTGTAGCATTGGGGGTAGTTTTTATTACAGTGCCTGACATATAAGTAGGTGTTTAATAAAGAGTCACTGTATAACGTGGCCAAGAAGTTCCGGACACTACGATGGCATGGATGACAGAAACTCAGCTGGCGCTTTTAAAACTCATCAGGAGCCTTAGTTATTTATTTTAAATGACTGCAGGAAATGTGAACCTCAGAGACATGGCTGATAGACATTAAAAACATGTTAGATGAAATTCAGAGGCATAGAAGATTTCAGTATTCCTTTTGGAGAATAAGAGAGCCTGACTGCAAATTCAGCCTTCTTAGTTCATGATGACTGCCTCCACTCATTTTCTTATTGAGTACTGAGGAGCTGGAAAGATCTTAGAGATCATCGGGACCGGCCTCTGATTGACAGTGAGGAGTTTCAGGCTCAGAGAGGCTGATACTTTTCCAAAGTCCATTTAGGTGGAAGCTTGTCAGACTAGTCACAACCTCCAGGTCTTTTTACATTCGACTTTAGTTATTATCACATTCTTTTCCAAAATAATTATTTCAGGTCGGGCGAGGTGGCTCACGCCTGTAATTCTAGCACTTTGGGAGGTTGAGGCGGGTGGATCACAAGGTCAAGAGATTGAGACTGAGACCATCCTGGCCAGTATGGTGAAACCCCATCTCTACTGAAAATACAAAAATTAACTGGGCATGGTGGTGCGCACCTGTAGTCCTAGCTACTCAGGAGGTTGAGGCTGGAGAATCACTTGAACCTGAGAGGCGGAGGTTGCAGTGAGCCGAGATAGCGCCACTGCACTCCAGCCTGGCGACAGAGTAAGAGTCCATGTCAAAAAAAAAATATTTCATGCATTTTCTAGTAATAGTCAAATCCTATGTTTCTGTTTCCCTTTCTAATTTTCTTGTGTTGCTCCAGAATAAAGCACTTATATTTACTTAGCAAATATTTAATAATAGCCCACTATGCTAATAAGCACTTTACAAATCTTATGACAATTTAGTCCTCATAATAGCCCTATGAGGTATATATGAGGCATATTTTATAGATGAAGAAATGAGGCACAGAAAAGTTAAATAACTTACCCAAAGTTGTATCTAGTAAATGATAGAGATTCAAATGCAGGCATTCTGATTCCAGAGCTGTGCTCTTCAACCACTCTGCTGCTATAATGCCTCTCATCTGTTGAGTGTTTCAAACTGAACCTACTCATGTCACCAGCACCCACCTGAAGAAACAATATTACCAGCATCTAAGAAGCCTCCCCACCATGCCTTGTGTCTCCTAGTCATTACCTCCACCAGAGGGTAACCAATCTCTAGATTTCTAACAGCATAGATTAGTTTTGTGAATTCTTTATTTTATGTAAATGGAATTATATTTATACATTTATGTCTGGCTTTTTTTTTTTTTTTTTTTAAATGGGGTTTCACCATGATGGCCAGGCTGGTTTTGAACTCCTGACCTCAGGTGATCCACCCACCTCAGCCTCCCAGAGTGCTAGGATCACAGGCGTGAGCCACTGCGCCCGGCTATGTCTGGCTTATTTATGCAACATTTGTGAGATAAATCCATATTTTGCATCAAGTTGTAGACTCTATTTTTCGTTGCTGTATAGCATTCCATTATGTGATACTACCTTAATTCACTTGTACATTTTATGGTTGATGGACTTCTGGATAGTTTACCAGTTTAGGGCCGTTATGAACAGTGCTACTAGAAACATTCTAGTACATGTCCTTTAAACAAATGTATACATTTCTGTTGGGAATATACACAGGGTAGAATTTCTAGATCGTAGAATGTGTATATTTCTGCTTTAGTAGAGACGCTAAACCTTTTCCAAAGTGGCTATATCAATTTGCATTTCCACCAGAAGTGTGTGAGGGATCTAATTATTTTACATCCTTGCCAGTACTTTGCATTTTTCATTGTAGCCATTCATTCTAGTGAATGTATTTTTAATTTTCTTTTTCTTATCTTTTTTTTTTTTTTTTTTTTTGCTTTGTCTGTGGTCAATCAGATAGGTATTTTACTTTTGCTGTCAGTTTGGTTTTTAGATTCTGAAGTATTTAAAATTTTAGTCAAAAGCAAATGTCAGAACCCTAAAAACGGCCGGGCGTGGTGGCTCACACCTGTAATCCAAGCACTTTGGAGGCCAAGGCGGGCGGATCACCTGAGGACGGGAGTTCAAGACCAGCCTGACCAACACGGTGAAACCCCGTCTTTATAAAAAAAAAAAAAAAAAAAGGAACCCTGAAAACATAAGATCTTTTTTGGAGTAATGTTCAAATTACAAAGGTAAAATGAAAATAATTAGGGTTATTTCTGGCCATTAACATATAACATTTCTTTTTTTTTTCTTTTATAAACAGCTCTTGGCATGGACATATAACATTTCTTACTTCATATGGGTGTAGTGCTCAGCCCTCTGTCAAAATGACAGTCGTGTACATTAAGAGAAAGGAGGGGTTGTTCTGTAGGCATTTGGGTTTTTGTTAAATATTTGATCTTTAGGCTACCCTGGATTTTGTTCGCTTGTTTGTTTGGAGATAGGGTCTTGCTCTGCTGCCCAGGTTGGAATGCAGTAGCGTGATCTTGCCTCACAGTAATCCCCACCTTGTGGGCTCCTATGAGCCTCCTGCCTCAGCCTCCCACGTAGCTGAGACTGTAGGCGCCCACCACCAGGCTGAGCTAATTTTTGTATTTTTAGTAGAGACAGGGTTTTACCATGTTGGCCAGGCTGGTCTCAAACTCCTGACCTCAAGTGATCTGCCCACCTCAGCCTCCAAAAGTGTTGGAATTATAGGTGTGAGCCACCATGCCCAGCCTAGGTCACCCTAGATATTAATGAAATAGTTTTATACTGCTCTATAATCTTAGTACCCCATTGGCATAGCATTTTATCTTTATTAAATAAATGTAAATTTAAATAGCCAGGCATGGTGGTTCACACCTGTAGTCCCAGCTACTTGGGAGGCTGAGGCAGGAAGATCACTTGAGCCTGGGAGGCCGAGGCTGCAGTGAGCCAGGATCATGCCACTGTACTCTAGCCTGGTGACAGAGTGAGACCTTGTCTCAAAAAAAAAAAAAATTAAAAATATTAAAAATTTCAAAGCAGTACTATAGTGTGTATTTGACATACCACAGTATAATATATGTTCATAGTAATGAAAGTTACCTGCTTTGAGGATTAGAAATAATGTATAAATGTCCTTGGTCCTGAAAAAGTATTCCGTAAACAATGACCATTACTATTTATCTTTACTTATTAGAGTAGTTAGTTTTTGGAGATAATACTTTTTTTTTTCATCATCTTCAAGGTTGTGCCAGATTTTTCGAGATGTCTAATTCTTTAGACATTTAGATATTTGGAAATTTGGAGACGGCATTTCTTAGTATTTCAGTACAGAGAGGTTTGAGATTAGTGCTTTTGCATTGGTGCTTGAGGAGAGAGAAACCAAATTTGTCACTATTCATCTTTTTTTTTTTTCTCGTAGCAAGGCAGACCTCAAGGAGGAAACTTTGACCTCAGCATAACTGAAATAGCTGAAATGTATATACTGGGTTGGGCCTTTAGAGGATTTACTTAGATGGAGTCTAAGAAGATAACATACTTTGTTAGAGTGAAAAAAATATTAGAGGTCATTTAGGTACCCTTACCTAATACAGAAGCTGGTTGAATAATCTGAGTAGGACATTAATCACTGAAAAAGAAAACTCAGTTCTCTATACCCACTGTAGTGTGGCCTCCACAACAGCAGGCATTGTGTGTCTTGGCTGCTTTGAAACCGGAGAGTTTGAGGATGCGTTGAGTGGATGAAGTGGGAGAAGATATATGTAGTGAGAATGCATGATTGGAATTCAGAACTCAGAGAACCTTAGACTTGGGGAGTAGTGGGGGTTGGGGAGAGGGGGAGGACAAGGACATCCAGTTCATCCAGTATCTTTACAGGGCCTTTTAACTCTATGTGGTGAGGGCAAGTATTTGCTACTGGTGCTAAACACAGATATTTAAGTACTGGTGCTGAATACAGATAAATACTGGAAAAGAACATTTCCCAGTATCTATAAGCAGTAGAATCAGTCAGTATCTATAGTAAAGTAGAAAACTAAAGTATAAAATAATACATCTTAGTAATTTAGGTAAAGCGTATGTAGTTTGTATCTATTTGTCACACAAAAATTAGGCACTATATATGGTGGTGCAATCTTGGCTCACTGCCACCTCCACCTCCCATGTTCAAGCAATTTTCCTGTCTTAACCTCCTAAGTAGCTGGGATTACAGGTGTATCCCACCATACCCGGCTAATATTTCGTATTTTTAGTAGAGACGGGGTTTCACCTTGTTGGCCAGGCTGGTCTCAAACTCCTGGCCTCAACTAATCCACCCACCTGAGCCTCCCAAAGTGCTGGGGTTACAGGTGTGAGCCACTATTCCTGGCTAGGTCTAGATATATTATAAAATATTTGTTGGATTGACTTGTTTCATTTGCCTACATCAGGATTCTTTTTACATGTATGGTTGGTCTTTAGAGTGCATTGGTTATATGTAGCTTGGATTCCAGCCCATCATTTAAAAAAATTGTGGAGGACATTGATGGCAAGACATCAGTGTATTTAAGTCAGACTTAATGGAATTAGTATGTTACTGTGTTCCCAACAGTTATTTCTAAATTTGAAATTTGGAGTATGTGGTCCAGTAGAAATAGTGCCGTGTTGTTGAATAGTTTCCTATGTTAGCCTGCAAAAGCCACATAAACTTACTCTATGAAGTTTTGGGTCTTGGAACTTAGTCCCTTGGAACTAGGGAACTGTACTTGAAGGAGGTGGAGAGGGGGAAAAAAGATTATTATTTTCCCCATTAAAAAAAGAGTATTTTTTCCCCCATTCCTTGGAGTAAGGTCCTTTAGATCACTGTATCTCATCAAGGACTGTTTTTGGTTGTCACAGTGATTGAGGGGTATAACTAGCGTTTGGTGAGTGGGGGGCCATGTCCTGTAGTACACAGAATAATCTCACATAAAAAGAAGCATTTTCCCTTGTCCTTTTTAACTTTTGAATGTTGTTAGATGTTTATGTTGCTGAATCAACTGTTTAGATTAAATGAGCTTAGAATGTAACTCTATTTTATATAAAAGCACAAAATATTGCACAGTTTTAAATTATAGTGAATGTTTTAGGAAACTGCCATGAGGGAAGATCATTTTGAACTTCACCAAGAGTTTGTCACCATTTTGGAAAATGCTGTTACTCTTGGTATTGGAATCACCAATATGATAAAGTTGTATATATATGCATTTTTATTTATTATGTATTTATTTGTTTTTGAGACAGAGCTTTGCTCTTATTGCCCAGGCTGGAGTGCAATGGCGCGATCTCAGCTCACCGCAACCTCCACCTCCTGGATTCAAGCAATTCTCCTGCCTCAGCTTCCCGAGTAGCTGGGATTACAGACACTCACCACCACACCCAGCTAATTTTTTTTTTTTTTGAGACAGAGTCTCGCTCTGTCACCCAGGCTGGAGTGCAGTGGCGCAATCTTGGCTCTCTGCAACCTCTGCCTCCCAGCTTCAAGCGATTCTCTCACCTCAGCCTCCCAAGTAGCTTGAATTACAGGAACCCACCACCATGTCCAGCTAATTTTTGTATCTTCGTAGAGATGGGATTTCACTGTGTTGACCAGGGTGGTCTTGAACTCCTGACCTCAGGTGATCTGCCCGCCTCGGCCTCCCAAAGTACTAGGATTACAGGCGTGAGCCACCGTGCCTGGCCTGTCTGCATTTTTAGTAGTCCAAATCCTGGTGATTCCACATTCGCATGCAAACATCTGACAACTCTGTCTTCTGGTGCAGTGGTGCTGAAGCACTCACGTGTTGAAATACAAATGATTTTATTATAAATTATTTTCATTTTATATTATACTTTGGACATTGTATTTTACTTTTTTTGAAATTATTTGTGTAAGTAAGTAGGTTATATTATATATTTAAAAAATCACTTGAGAGGCTGGGTGCAGTGACTTATGCCTGTAATCCTAGCACTTTGGGAGGCTGAGGTGGGCAGATCGCTTGAGCTCAGGAGTTTGAGACTGGCCTGGGCAACATGGTGAAACCTGTCTCTACAAAAAATACAAAAATTAGCTGGATGTAGGGCGTGGTGGCATGCATCTGTAGTCATAGCTATTTGGGGGGCTGAGGTGGGAGGATCGCTTGAGCCAGAAGGTCAAGGTTGCAGTGAGCCGTGGTTGCACTACTACACTGCAGCTTGGACAACAGAGCAAGACCCTGTATCAAAAAAGAAAAAATAATAATTTTAGTAACTAAGAGAGGCATTGTAAAGTTTTAAAAAAAAAATGAATTGAGTTGAGCCTGTTAAGGTTGAAAACTGCTGACTTAGTGTGAAATTTCTTTTGTATGAAATTTTGAAACAGCTAAAAGTTTGCTCTTGTACACTCTCTTTTTCCCTGCTATATGTCTCTTCCTCACCTCTGGAGGTCTCATCTCATGCCCCCAGTTGCTCTGATTTTGCCCTCAGTGCTTTGCTACCATACCCCCCCACCTGGTCAGGTCTGCCCGCTCAGTTTCCCTCACTTTTTCACCAGAATCCTCAAATCTTTAGGATATAAGATTTCAGCTAAGTCAAGAGGAAAAGTAGAGAACATATTTTGGAGCAGGAATGCCACTAAATAAATAACCAGATCTAATTCAGAATATGTCCTACAAGGTCAGCTTTCCTAAGCTACCCTTAATTTCACAGCTTTTGAATCTATAGATACTCCAAAAGTTCCCGGTTTGTTTTTGTTTTTCTAAAATGGTTTCTGTGGCAGTGGGGACAGGACATGGCTCTGGGCAGCGTGGTATGTATCAGTCATTTGAAAGTTGAAGAGTTTTAATATGTAGAAAATCCAAATAAGGAGGGAATAGGTTCATCCAAGCTGACGGCTTCTGGTCATTGTCTAAGTGCTTTCCTAGGCAATGCTGAAAATGTTCATTTTTCTTTCTCAGAGAAACCTGTTTTTCTTTTTCTTTTTGTCTTTTTAAAATCTTTCTTTAAACTTGGATGAAAGAAGGGGCTGCAGTTCAGGAACACATTTCATTTGAGAAAGTGCCTTCACAGAGGCTGACAGGAAGTTAGAGGCCTGGCAGTGTATTGTAGTATGTGTATCCTTTTGCTGAGCCTCAGCAGATCCCCACACTGTCTTCCTGTCAGGTAGAGTTGGCTCTGCCTCCTTAGTCCTCTGAGCCTAGATGAGGTTCCTAGCCTATTTAAGGAAGGTTTGCTGCAGGTATATTGGATACACATCTGTAGGTAGTGTCTCAGCTCTTCCCAGATGCCTGGGACGGAGAGTTCAGGGAGTCTGTCCTTTTTGTCAGCTGGACCCAGACCCTGAGCTACCTTTGAGAACTCTGTTTTTGAGACTATTTATCATTAATTATTTATTTTTATTTTTTTCTTCTGAGATGGAGTCTTGCTCTGTCCCCCAGGCTGGAGTGCAGTGGTGTGATCTCAGCTCACTGCAACCTCCGCCTTCTGGGTTCAAGCGATTCTCCTGCCTCAGCCTCCCGAGTAGCTGGGACTATGCCAGACTAATTTTTGTATTTTTGGTAGAGACGGGATTTCACCATGTTGGCCAGGCTGATCTTGAACTCCTGACCTTGTGATCCATCTGCCTCGGCCTCCCAAAGTGCTGGATTACAGGCGTGAGCCACCGCGCCCCGCCTTATTCATTAATTATTTAGGTGAACTTTATTGCTCATCTGCCAATGGTTGCCAAGCAGTAGGAACTCAAAGACAAATGAGACAAAATTTCTGTTTAAGGACCTAACTGCCTGTAAGTCTGTAAGCAAAAAGCCAGTAATGCATTAAGAAGTATCTGTAGAGCTGGGGGTTGTAGTGGGGAGTGGCACAGACAGGGAAGAAAGGTGATGCCAGGCAGAGGGAGCCACATGAACAATGGTACTGACTTGAGAAGCAGCAGGGTGCATTTAGGAGACTGCATATGGTTCTTTATCACTCGAACGTAGGGTTTGAGGATGGAACACAGCTAGAAATTATGTTGGAAAGATGGAAGCTGGATCATAGGGGCCTTTTCCAAGGCATCTAGATAGGGCTCAGCTTGTTCCCTGCTGCCTTCAGTTGCTACTGCCTTTGATCTGGGTGTGAGACAACTGAAACATGTCCAAACTTCTATACCTGTGCTGATGTTTTTTAAAAGTGAGAGAAATTGTATGGTTTAGTTAAGACTGCAAGTTCTGAGCCATACTGTCAGATTTTGAATGCTAGCTCTGTCAATTAGTAGTCCTGTGACCTGGGCAAGTTATTTAACCTTTCTACGTCTCAGTTTTCTCATATATAAAGTGGCGATAATTGTATCTTTTACATCATGAGATCATCGAGAGAAATAAATTAATTTAAAATGTATAGGCCAGGCATGGTGGCTCACATCTGTAATCCTAGCACTTTAGGAAGCCAAAGCGGGCTGATGGTTTGAGCTTAGGAATTCCAGACCAGCCTGGGCAATATAGCAAGGCCCCATCTCTACAAAAAAAAAAAAAAAAAAAAAAAAAGAATTAGCTGGGCCTCATGGCACACACTTGAAGTCCCAGCTACTTGGGAGGCTGAGGTGGGAGGATCACCTTAGCCCCAGAGGTTGAGGCATCAGTGAGCCATGACTGTGCCACTACACTTCAGCCTGGGTGACTGAGTGAGATCCTGACTGAAAAAAAAAAAGTATAAATATAAGCTGGATGGCTGGGCATGGTGGCTAACACCTGTAATCCTAGCACTTTGGGAGGCTGAGGCAGGCGGATCACCTGAGGTCAGGAGTTTGAGACCAGCCTGGCCAACATGGTGAAACCCCGTCTCTACTAAAAATACAAAAATTAGCTGGGTGTAGTGGCTCATGCCCGTAATCCCAGCTACTTGGGAGGCTGAGACAGGAGAATTGCTTGAACCTGGGAGGCAGAGGTTGCAGTAAGCCAAAATCATGCCACTGCACTCCAGTCTGGGCAACAGAATGAGACTCTGTCTCAAAAAAAAAAAAAAAGATAAGCTGGGTGTGGTGGTACATGCCTGTATTCCCAGCTACTTAGGAGGCTGAGGCAAGAGGATTGCTTGAGGCCACCCAGGAGTTCAAGACCAGCCTGGGTGATACAGCAAGACCCTATCTCAAAAAAAAAAAGAAAAAAGTATAAAGTGCTTACAGCAGTACCTGGAATAAAATAAGCAATTATTAAATAGTAGCTATTATTTTAAAAATAATTTTTATTCTTAGAGCAATAGCATCCTTTTTCATTTTTCCTGGATATTAATTTTATTATAAAAGCTTCTAGACTGGGCTTTTAGAATGTGTTTATTTCTCTTTCTCTCTGTCTCTTTTTTAAGCACTTGCACACCTTCTAATGATCTTTAATGGAAAGAGCATGTCTTCTACCTCAACCTCACGAATAAATTTATTTTCATAGTTACGGATGATAGTCTTAAACCTGATTTAACATATCTGGTTAATCAGACATATTAGAGTTGGTTTGCAATGTGTAGAAGGATGTGGATGGATTGTTGGATAGCTCATTCCACCTATATGGCAATTATCATTTATTTTCTTTGTATTATTATCAAGTCATTAAGTATTAGTTGAGCATCCTTTTCCTAGACTTCATGTTTGACATAGATTAAATGTGCCCGTAAGGATTTGAGATCTTTGTTTTTATTTTAAACTCTTATTTGTATCCTCCACAGCTCTTTTTGTATGGTTTGAACCTACTAACCCTAGCCAGTTGAATGTAATGCTCTCTTAGGTATATGTTCATGCAGTCATTTGCCCAGGGAAAACAACTCAGGGGTCTAACAGGGCTTTTCTTTCACCACCAGATGTAAAAGATAGCTCATTTTTCGCAGTCTTTGGCTCTCAAAATAAGCATACATGCTGGTCAAAGTTAGGGTCAGTTCTGCTCAGAAATTAATGACAGCCTTACTGTATGAATTTTCTTATCCTCAGCTTCTTCCTTGGGCAATTTTCAAAGATATATGCTTCACTTCTCTAAATAGCTGTTTGAGGCAGTAACATGGATAACCTATTCTTTTTGTTTGTTTTTCCCCCAAGTTGGAGTTTTGCTCTGTCACCCAGGCTGGAGTGCAGTGGTGCGATCTTGGCTCACTGCAACCTCCTCTTCCTGGTTTAAGCAATTCTCCTGCCTCAGCCTCTGAAGTAGCTGGGATTACAGGCACCTGGCACCACACCTGGCTAATTTTTGTATTTTTAGCAGAGATGGGGTTTTACCATATTGGCCAGGTTGGTCTCAAACTCCTGACCTCAAGTGATCCACCTGCCTTGGCCTCCCAAAGGGCTGGCATTACAGGCATTAGCCACCGTGCTCGGCAGATAACCTATTCTTATCCAATAGTGAATAACCAGCAATGCTTGTGAATGGAATAGGCCTTCCTTTTCTGAGCATTAGCAAGTACATTTTCACTTTAGGTAATCTAGAGCCTATATGTAGGTTTTAACATGAGGAATCTAATATTCAGATTTTTATCAATTATTATCCTTGATATAAGTTTGGGAACTGTCAAGAAATGGAAGTAAAGGAAATTAAGAGAAATATGTTAGGATGACAAGAAATGTTCCCATCAAAGTGAGACATGTCAAGACATGAGTCATGAGGTATAGTCTCTTCAGGACCAGTGTAGGGAAAGAATTTGGGATCCTAACCACCATGGGAGCTGAATGGTCAAATAATTGAAAGAGGGTAGAGGGTTGCTACCTCTGAGATAGAGTCACTGAAGAGCTCTAAGTCATAATTCTAGAATGATCAATGGAAAGCTATCTAGTTAGGTACATAAGACATTGCAGCTATAATTCTAGGTGGTAGTCAAATATGTAACAGTCAATTAGATGAGGAGTCTGCAGGGACATGCCTTACATGCTTTGACTCCGCTCGTGGGCCAGATTGGAGGTATTCTTTTTTTTTAATTATACTTTAAGTTCTGGGGTACATGTATAGATTGTGCAGGATTGTTACATAGGTATACACATGCCTTGGTGGTTTGCTGCATCCATCCCCTCCGTCACCTACATTAGGTATTTCTCCTAATGTTATCCCTCCCCAATCCCCCCACCCCCTGCTATCCCTCCCCTGCCCTCCCCAACGGGCCCCAGTGTGTAATGTTCCCCTCTCTGTGTCCATGTGTTCTCATTGTTCAACACCCACTTATGAGTGAGAAGATGCAGTGTTTGGTTTTCTGTTCTTGTGTCATTTTGCTGAGAATGGTGGTTTCCAGTTTCATCCGTGTCCCCTGCAAAGGACATGAACTCATCCTTTTTTATGGCTGCATAGTATTCCATGGTGTATATGCACCACCTTTTCTTTATCCGGCTCATCATTGATGGGCATTTTGTTGGTTCCAAGTCTTTGCTATTGTAAACAGTGCCGCAATGAATATATGTGTGCATGTGTCTTTATAATAGAATGATTTATAATCCTTTGGGTATATACCCAGTAATGGGATTTCTGGGTCAAATGGTATTTCTATTTCTAGATCTTGAGGAATCGCCACACTGTCTTCCACAATGGTTGAACTAATTTACACTCCCACCAACAGTGTAAAAGTGTTCCTATTTTTCCACATTCTCTCCAGCATCTGTTGTCTCCAGATTTTTTAATGATCACCATTTTAACTGGCGTGACATGGTATCTCAATGTGGTTTTGATTTGCATTTCTCTAACGACGAGTGATGATGAACATTTTTTCATATGTTTGTTGGCTGCATAAATGTCTTCTTTTGAAAAGTGTCTGTTCATATCCTTCACCCAATTTTTGATGGGGCTGTTTTTTTCTTGTAAATCTGTTTCAGTTCTTTGTAGATTCTGGATATTAGCCCTTTGTCAGATGGGTAGATTGCAAAATTGTTTTCCCATTCTGTTGGTTGCTGGTTCACTCTAATGATTGTTTCTTTTGCTGTGCAGAAGCTCTTAAGTTTAATTAGATCCCATTTGTCTATTCTGGCTTTTGTTGCCATTGCTTTTGGTGTTTTAGTCATGAAGTCCTTTCCTATGCCTATGTCCTGAATGGTATTGCATAGGTTTTCTTCTAGGGTTTTTATGGTATTAGGTCTTATGTTTAAATCTTTTATCCATCTGGAGTTAATTTTTATATAAGGTATAAGGAAGGGGTCCAGTTTCGGCTTTCTGCACATGGCTAGCCAGTTTTCCCAACACCATTTATTAAACAGGGAATCCTTTCCTGTTGCTTGTTTTTGTTAGGTTTGTCAAAGATCAGATGGTTATAGATGTGTGGCGTTACTTCCAAGGCGTCTATTCTGTTCCATTGGTCTATATCTCTGTTTCGGTACCAGTACCATGCTATTTTCATTACTGTAGCCTTGTAGTATAGTTTGAAGTCAGGTAGCATGATACCTTCAGATTGTTCTTTTTGCTTAGGACTGTCTTGGCTATGCAGGCTCTTTTTTGGTTCCATATGAAGTTTAAGGTGTTTTTTTCCAGTTCTGTGAAGAGGGTCAGTAGTAGCTTGATGGGGATAGCATTGAATCTATAAATCACTTTGGGCAGTATGGCCATTTTCATGATGTTGATTCTTCCTAACCATGAGCATGGAATATTTTTCCATCTGTGCATGTCCTCTCTTACTTCCTTGAGTGGTGGTTCGTAGTTCTCCTTGAGGAGGTCCTTCATGTCCCTTGTTAGTTGTATTCCTAGGTATTTTATTCTCTTTGTAGCAGTTGTGAATGGGAGTTCGCTCATGATTTGGCTCTCTGTCTGTTATCAGTGTATAGGAATGCTTGTGATTTTTGCACATTGATTTTGTATTCTGAGACTTTGTTGAAGTCACTTATCATCTTAAGGAGATTTTGGGCTGAGATGATGGGGTCTTATAAATATATATTATGTCATCTGCAAATAGAGACAAATTGACTTCCTCTTTTCCTTTTTTCTTTTTCTTGCCTGATTGCTCTGGCCAGAACTTCCAATACTATGTTGAATAGGAGTGGTAAGAGAGGGCACCCTTGTTTAGTGCCAGTTTTCAAATAGAATGCTTCCAGTTTTTGCCTATTCAGTATGATATTGGCTGTGGGTTTGTCATAAATAGCTTTTATTATTTTGAGATATGTTCCATCGATACCTAGTTTATTGAGAGTTTTTAGCATAAAGGGCTGTTGAATTTTGTCGAAGGCCTTCTCTGCATCTATTGAGATAATAATATGGTTTTTGTCTTTGGTTCTGTTTATGTGATGGATTATGCTTATATATTTGTGTATGTTGAACCAGCCTTGCATTCCTGGGATGAAGCCAACTTGATTGTAATGGATAAGCTTTTTGATGTGCTGTTGGATTCGGCTTGCCAGTATTTTATTGAAGATTTTCACATCAATGTTCATCATGGATATTGGTCTGAAATTTTCTTTTTAGTTGTGTCTCTGCCAGGTTTGGGTATTGGGATGATGTTGGTTTCATAAAATGAGTTAGGGAGGATGTTGGTCTCATAAAATGAGTTAGGGAGGATTCCCCTCTTTCTGTATTGTTTGGAATAGTTTCAGAAGGAATGGTACCAGCTCCTCTTTGTGTGTCTGGTAGAATTCGGCTATGAACCCATCTGGTCCTGGATTTTGTTTGGTTGGTAATTGCTGCCTCAACTTTTTTTTTTTTTTTTTTTTGAGACGGAGTCTGGTTCTGTCACCCAGGCTGGAGTGCAGTGGCATGATTTTGGCTCACTGCAACCTCCACCTTCCGGGTTCAAGTGATTCTCCTGCCTCAGCCTCCTGAGTAGTTAGGATTACAGGCATGTGTCACCACACTTGGCTAATGTTGTATTTTTGGTAGAGATGGGGTTTCACCGTGTTGGTCAGGCTGGTCTGAAACTCCCGACCTCAGGTGACTGCCTGCCTCAGCCTCCCAAAGTGCTCGGATTACAGGCGTGAGCCACCACACTCAGCCTGGAGATACTCACTTCTAGGAAGAAGACTGGCTCAAGCCAAACAGGTTATTAGGGCATCAGCTAACCAGGCTAGGTTTTAGCAAGTCTTTATGCTTCGAGGAGGGAATTAGAATGTTCAGCAAGGCTATCATTGGGAATTAAGAAAAGAGAACCTCTGTGGAATCCTTGTTCTTTCAACTAGCCCAGTAATGGAATGGCAGTAAATGAGAGAGTGCTGCAAGTCATGGGCTAGACCGTGGGTATGGGAAATGTGTACAATGAGTTAGATTTGTTGAGAATGTAAATCTATATCATGTCTATGAAAGGAAATATGGGAGTTTTCTGTCAAAATAGAAAATGTAGGCCGAGCGCTGTGTCTCATGCCTGTAATCCCACCACTTTGGGAAGCCAAGGTGGATGGATCATTTGAGGTCAGGAGTTCGAGACCAGCCTGGCCAACATGTTGAAACCCCATCTCTACTAAAAATACAAAAAATTAGCTCAGTGTGGTGGTGGGCACCTGTAGTCTCAGCTACTTGGGAGGTTGAGGCAGGAGAATCACTTGAACCCGGGAGGTGGAGGCTGCAGTGAGCCAAGATTGTGCCACTGCTCTCCAGCCTGGGCGACAGAGTGAGACTCTGTCTAATAGTAATAGAAATCAGTGGGCCAAGTGTGGTGGCTCACCACTGTAATCCTAGTACTTTGGGAAGCTGAGGTGGGTGGATCACCTGAGGTTAGGAGTTCAAGACCAGCCTGACCAATATGGTAAAACCTTGTCACTACTAAAAACACAAAATTAGCTGGGTGTGGTGGCAGGCACCTGTAATCTCAGCTACTCTGGAGGAGGCTGAGACAGGAGAATCACTTGAAACTGGGAGGCAGAGGTTGTAGTGAGCCAAAATCACGCCATTGCACTCCAGCCTGGGCAAGAGAGCAAACTTCAACTCAAAAACAAAAGAATAAAAATCAGTGAAATTAAAAGCAGGGCAAACAGAGAATTCATATAACCAAAAATTGTTTTGTTTTTGAAAAGATTAATCAAGTTATTTTGCCTTTAGCAAGACTGATTAAGGAAGAAAGAGAAAACATAAATATTGTCAGCCGTGAAAGAGCAGATATCATTATAGATCTTAGAGATATTAAAAAGATGTTAAAGGATATTATGAACATTTTTTTTTTTCTTTTGAGACAGGAGCTCACTCTTGCCCAGGCTGGAGTACAGTGACACACATAGTCACAGCTCACTGTAGCCTCGATCTCCTGGGCTCAAGGAATCCTCCCACCTCAGCCTCCCAAGTAGCTGGGACTACAGGTGCATGCCACCATGTCTAACTTTTTAATTTTTTGTAAAGACAGGATTTCATCATGTTGTCTAGACTGGTCTCAAACTCCTGGACTCATGCCATCCTGCCTTGTCCTCCCAAAGTGTTGGGATTACAGATACAAGCCACTGCACCTAGCCTGAACATCTTTTTGTCAGTAAATTCAATAACTTAAGTGAAATACACAAAATTATTTGAATAAAGGCTCATATAGTTTCATTGATTTAAGGAAGAAATAATACCCATTTTATAGAAATTAATTTAGGAAATAGAGAAACACTTCCAAACTTGTTTAATAAATTCAGCATGACCTTGATAAGAAAACCACGACAAAGATGTTGCAAGGAAAGAAAACTTCAGACCACCAGGTTTGGTGGTTCAGGCCTGTTTTCCCAGCTCTTTGGAAGGCTGAGGTGGGAGGATCGTTTGAGCCCAGCTTGGGCAACATGGAAAACCCTGTCTCTACAAAAAATTAAAAAATTAGTTGGGCGTGGTGGCACAAGCCGCTAGTCCCAGCTACTCAGGAGGCTGAGGTAGGAGCATTGATTGCGCCCAGGAGGTTGAAGCTGCAGTGGGTAGCAATTGCACCACTGCACTCCAGCCTGAGCAACAGAGTAAAACCAATTCTCAAAAACAAAAATTTCAGACCAATATTTATTGTGAACAAAGATTAGTAAGTGTTTAATAAAAGACAGGTGACCCTTGAACAATAGTGGAGTTTAGTGGTACCAGTCCCCATGCATAGTCGAAAATCCATGTATAACTTTTGACTCTCCAAAAAAAGTTGTTTGTTGTTTTTTTTTTTGGTCAGACAGTGTCTTGCTCTGTCGCCCAGGCTGGAGTGCAGTGTTGCAATCTCACCTCACTGCAACCTCTGCCTCCCGGGTTCAAGCAATTCTCTTGCCTCAGCCTTCAAGTACAGGAGTGTGCCACCATGCCCGGCTAATTTTTGTATTTTTAGTAGAGATGGGGTTTCACCATGTTGGCCAGGCTGGTCTCGAACTCCTGGCCTCATGTGATCCACCTGCCTTGGCCTCCCAAAGTCCTGGGATTACAGGCATAAGCCACTGCACCTGGCACAGAAACTTACTACTAATAGTTTACTGTTCACTGGAAGCCTCACTAATAACATAAACAGTTGATTGACACATATTTTGTGTAGGTATTATATATTGTATTCTTACAAAAAAGTAAGCCAGAGAAAAGAAAATGTTATTGAGAAAATCATAAGGAAGATAAAGTACATTTATAGTACTGTACTAAATCTATGCATGCCACAAGTTTACATTATTGGTTTATAAGACAAATCATCATTCTGAAGTGGCAGGTATCTGGAGCTGCAGACCTCAATCTATAGAACATATTGATTCAACTTTTCCTTATAATGTCATGACTTTTCTCTGCTTCTTGGGAGCATTTCCAGCACTTCTTCTGGGTACCATGGTGTTATTCAAGGTTTACAGTATTGCAGTAAGCATCATGAAAAATATATAAGAACCACAAGAGATCATTTTTTTTACTGCAATATGCAATTTATTGGAGAGATGAACTGCTCTTGCTGAGATGACATGGTTAACGTCATACAACATTTTTTTTTTTTTTTTTTTTTTTTTGAGACAGAGTCTCACTCCGTCACCAGGTGCCAGGCTGGAGTGCAGTGGCGCGACCTCGGCTCACTGCAACCTCCATCTCCCGGATTCAAGCAATTCTCCTGCCTCAGCCTCCCAAGTAGCTGGGACTACAGGCACGCGCCACCACCCCCAGCTAATTTTTTTTGTATTTTTAGTAGAGACGGGGTTTCACCATGTTGGCCAGGATGGTCTCGATCTCTTGACCTTGTGATCCGCCCGTCTCGGCCTCCCAAAGTGCTGGGATTACAGGTGTGAGCCACTGTGCCCAGCCCATCATACAACATTTTAAGCATATCCTTATAACACTTGAGCTCACTGAAGTATTAATAGGAGGTAGCTACAACATTATTACAGCAATATAATATGTGGTATAGTTAATTTTATGCAGTTATGATTATTTAGTAGTTATTTGAGACAGGGTCTCGCTGTGTCACCCAGGTTGGAGTGCATTTCCATGATCATCGCTCATTGCAACCTCTACCAATACTCCCACCTCAGCCTCCTAAGTAGCTGGGACCACAGGCATGTACCACAATGCCCAGCTAATTATTATTATTATTATTATTATTATTATTTTGTAGAGACAGTTATCACTATGTTGCCCAGGCTGGTCTCCAACTCCTGGGCTCAAGCAGTCCTCCTGCCTCGACCTCTCAAAGTGCTGTGATTATAGGCATGAGCCACTGTGCCTGGCCAGTTATGATTTAGTACTGCATCTTTATATTTGTTTACATTTGTCCTGACTGCAAATGCTGTCATATATGTTCTGTGTTTGTGCAGTTAAGTTTCGATAAACTTTATCTTTTTATAATGGATTCGTATAAACTTTAGGGTAGTAAATGATAAAATAGACTAATATCTACATATATTGTATGCATTCATGGCATACCTCTCCTTTTCTTAATTTTAAAAATATTTCTAGGAGGCCGGGCGCGGTGGCTCACGCCTGTAATCCTAGCACTTTGGGAGGCCGAGGTGGGTGGATTACCTGAGGTCAGAAGTTCAAGACCAGCCTGGCCATCATGGTGAAACCCCATCTTTATAAAAAAAAAAAAAAAAAAAATTTCTAGGCTGTGAGGTTTGTCTGCAAGTTTTTTCAAGTTGTCACAAATCTCCAAAAATTTTGCCAAACTTCTATCAAATTTATCAAAACTTACACACACAAACATAGACTGTACCTGTAAATAAATATTGAATATATATTACGTTCAGGGACAGGCTGACTTATTATTGTTGATATGTCAGATCTGCTTAAATTGAGCTAAAATTCACTGCAATTCCAATTAGTTTCAGCAGATTTTTTTAAAAACAGAAATAGGCTGATTTGAGAATTTATATGGAAATGAAAAGGACCTAGAATGGTCAAAATAATCTGAACAAATAAACACAATGAAAGGATATTCAATGCTTAAAATGAGCTACAGCGATAAAGACAATGTGGTATTGGCGTAAGTATGTATAGGTCAGAAGAACAAAATAGAAAGTTCAGACATGAGTCATAGCCGCGTTTGATGGCTCACACCTATAATCTCAACACTTTATGAGGCTGAGATGGGAGGATCTCCTGAGACCAGGAGTTCAGCCTAGGCAACATATTGAGACTGTCTCAAAATGAAGAAAAATAAATAAATAAATAAAAAGATTAAAAAAAAAATTTTAAAAAAAGACAAAAATGAAAATAAAAAAACCCCACAAAAAAACAAAAAGAAAACAACAACAAAAAAGAACCAAAAAAAAAAAAAAAAGACTGTCTCTACAAAAATGTAAAAAGGCTAGGAGCCTATTATCTCCGCACTTTGGGAGGCTGAGGTGAGCAGATCACTTGAGGTCAGGAGATTGAGACCAGCCTGGCTAACATGGTGAAACCCCCATCTGTACTAAAAATGCAAAAATTAGCTACGCATGGTGATGCAGCCCTGTAATCCCTGCTACTCCGGAGGCTGAGGCAGAATTGCTTGAACCTGGGAGGTGGAATTTGCAGTGATCCGAGATCGTGCCACTGCACTCCAGCCTGGGCAGCAATGTGAGACTCCATCTTAAAAAACAAACAAATCAAAACTTAGTTGGGTAGAGTGGAGTGTACCTGTAGTCCTAGCTTCTTGGGAGACGAGAGAGGATCACTTGATCTCAGGAGTTCAAGATTATAGAGAGCTAAGATTTTACCACTGTACTCCAGCTTGGATAACAGAGTGAGACTCTAGCTCTTAAAAAAAGAACAAAGAAGGCCGGGCATGGTGGCTCACGCCTGTAATCCAAGCACTTTGGAGGTCAAGGCGGGCAGATCACCTGAGGCCGGGAGTTCCAGACCAGCCTGACCAACATGGTGAAACCCCATCTTAAATAAATAAATAGATAGATAGATAGAAAAAAAAAAAAAGAATTTGCAAATCAAAGGGTTTGGCTGGGCGCGGTGGCTCACGCCTGTAATCCTAGCACTTTGGGAGGCCAAGGTGGGTGGATCACCTGAGGTAAGGAGTTCAAGACCAGCCTGGCCATCATGGTGAAACCCCATCTTAAAAAACAAAAAAGAAAGAAAAAAAGAGGCCAGACGCAGTGGGTCACACTTGTAATCCCAGCACTTTGGGAGGCTGAGGTGGGAGGATCACCTGAGGTCAGGAGTTCAAGACCAGCCTGGCCAACATGGTGAAACCCCATCTCTACTAAAAATACAAAATCAGTCAGGTGTGGTGGCGAGTGCCTGTAATCCCAGCTACTCGGGAGGCTGAGGCAAGGAGAATTGCCTGAACCCAGGTGGCAGAGGTTGCAGTGAGCTGAGATTGCACCACTGCACTCCAGGTTTGCAACAGAGCAAGACTGTGTCTCAAAAAAAAAAAAAAAAAGAAAAAAGATGAGCCAGTGTATGTAAATTGCACCTTAAATGACACAGCAGTTAAAAAACCCAGCATTGTAAACAACAGACAGAAATTTAGAAAGAACTTTCTCCTAAGAAAGGCATGTAATAATGTCATGCAGTTTTTTTTAGAGACAGGGTCTCACTCTGTTGCCCAGGCTGGAGTACAGTAGCACCGTCATAGCTCACTGTACCCTCAAGGGATCAAGGGATCCTCCCACCCCAGTTCTTGAGTAGCTGGGACTACAGGCATAAGCCACTGCACCCAGCTAATTTTAAATTTTTTTGTAGAGACAGGGTCTCGCTTTGTTGCCCATACTGGTCTTGAACTGTTGGCTTCAAGCATTTCCAAAGTGCTGGGACTACAGGTGTGAGCCACTGCACCTGGCCACTGAACAAGTTTTGAGAGTAAAACCTATTAGGGCAAACCTCTAAGACTGAATGGCTTATTCTATCAGATTATCTGGGATGAAACAGCATTAGCTATATTAGTGATTGATGTGTTTTGTTGGGATGATGGAGAGAATCTTGCTATGTAAACGAACTGCTTCAGTGTTGTGTTATATCTTTGTTTAAAGAGAAGCCTGTGGTGTGGCTTGACAGTGAAATATTTTGCTATAGATTTGGGTAGGAAGCTTAGAAGCCAAGGCCCTGGCTGTGATCACCTCCTCAGTGGAAAAAATGGTGAAGGAAGCAAAGTGTATTTGTGGACTTTTTTATTTCTTCTAAGAGGGTTCAATTTTTATGGGAGCTGAAGCAGATTGACTGTTGCAACTTATTGACCCTATTATTAGCAATCAAGATGCTAAATTACAGAGGGCAGGGTATTGTGAGAGTTGATTGAATGCAGGGTTAAGTCCCATTTCTGTTATTTACTTAGTTCCAGCTTTACTACTGGCTAGCTGTGAGTCTTGGGCAAGTCATTAAACTTTTTGGCCATTTGTTTCCTCATTGGCAAATATAGATGTGGACTAAACAATTATTTAAGATTCCTCCTCGCTCTGAAATTCTGAGAATCTGCAAATCTAAGAATTTTCACTTCCCAACATTGTGGTACATTTTCACAATAACGTCTGAGAGCCTTTCCCTGTCGTCTCTTTGGCAGATTGCAATCCTCTGGCAGAAATGGAACTTGATCAAAATCTGTTTTTCCGTCCTGATTTCATCTTAGATTTTTACACTCTGTAGCAGTAACAGATGGCCAGAAAATGTTTTCCCACATACTTGAAGTGGAATAAATAGCAGGCTGCCATTAGCCTTTTAGCTGCCCTTGGACTCTGAATGATATTATCCTCAGTTAGGAACAAAATGCTGAATAAGTTTGTGCCGGGTACTGTGGGGTATAAAGAGAGAAGTGTATAACATAATTCTTCTCAAGAATTCAGTATCCAATTGCAGTTTGGGAACTTTAGGCTGCCTATTGAAGATGACTTGGAATAGTTGGTTTTATCATCACATTGCTGTAGTTTAACCCAGTTGTACTCCATTATAGGCAGAGCGTTTGAGCTATTGCTCCCTCTCCAGTTGATGAGGGAGCTGAAACTTGGGCGTCCTCTCAGAGCTGTGGTTTTCTTGACAGAGCACACCCCCCCCACCCTCCCCAATACCAGCGGGGCCCATGGAACATCTTTTATTTTTATTTTTTGAGACAGAGTCTCACTATGTCGCCCAGGCTGGAGTGCAGTGGGTGCAGTGGGACGATCTTGGCTCACTGCAACCTCTGCCTCCGGTTCAAGTGATTCTCGTGCCTCAGCCTTCCAAGTAACTGAGATTATAGGTGTGTGCCACCATGCCCAACTAATTTTTGTATTTTTAGTAGAGACGAGGTTTCACTATGTTGCCCAGGCTGGTCTCAAACTCCTAGGCTCAAGCAATCCACCTGCCTTGGCCTCCCAAAGTGCTGAGATTAACAGGCGTGAGCCACCATGCCCAGACATCTTTTATTTTTTTAAACCTATTCTTTATTAGTGCTCTAAAATGCAGGCAAAATCAGTTAAAGAATTCTTACTGCCTTTTTTGAGAAGCTTGAGTATGCTTTTTTCGTTGAATCCTAAAAGTAAACTGATAAGTGAAAAAGCATATGTATGTTTTATCATTATTAGTCACAGGAGAACCGCAGCCCTTTGAGTGCCTGAAGAACTCTTGGTTGTTTAGTGTTGTTCAGCTTTTGGTGATTGCTTGCTTGTATTGTTAATCTTAGACCTGATGGTGCAGTATCCTCTGGGATCTCTTGTCAGCGTGTTGGTAGAGACTGGGTGTCACTGCTGGAATGGTGGTAAACTAGCCCAGGGCATACTTAAGAAAAAGTTTGTTAATCTGGTTGGGTTGGTGAAGTGCAGAAAGGTTCCTGATAGGATTACACTATTAATTTTACCCAAAAAGTTTGGATGTATTCCTCTTACACAGTTTAAGCAGTCCATGGTAAATTATAAAAAGGGAAAGAATGTCCTCCAACCACTTCTGAGATACCTTATAAATTTATTCTGTGCCAGGTGTGTTTTGGGGGAACTTCATAATATTAAAATATTAGAAAAAAAAAACCAGTGAGCACACCTGGGTTCATACTGGCTCTTCTTGCTCTGCCATCTGGGGCAAACTGCTTCATATCTGAACCTCATGCTCTTCTTCTGAGCAATGGGGATAATAATGCATCCCTCATGTGGGATATTGCAAAGATTAATTGAGATGTTATTAAGAACCTTTGTTCAGTGCCTGATGCAAAGTAAAATGTCATTATCATTAGTAGTTTGGTTTTGCTGGTCCAGGCCAGAGAATAATGCTTTTTCCCATTTGTGATGTACAAAATAAATTATGGTGGTTTTTTGTGTGTGTTTTTTTGTTTTTTTGACAGAGTCTTGCTCTGTTGCTCAGGCTGGAGTGCAGTGGCACAGTCGCAGCTCACTGCAACATCTGCCTTCTGGGTTCAAGTGATTCTCCTGCCTGCCTCAGCCTCCCTAGTAGCTGGGATTACAGGCATGCATCACCACGCTTGGCTAATTTTTGTATTTTTAGTACAGACGGGGTTTCTCCATGTTGGCCAGTCTGGTCTCGAACTCCTTACCTCAGATAATCCACCCACAAGTGCTGGGATTATAGGCGTGAGCCACTGTGCCTGGCCAATTATGTTTTACAAATGAAATTTTTTCTTTTTTTTTTTTCGAGATGGAGTTTTACTCTTGTTACCCAGGCTGGAGTGCAGAAATTTTCTTTTAGCTGACAAAAGGATACTGATTTGGTCCAGCCTATGGGACAAAAAGATATACAATTATTATTATTTTATTATTTGTTTGTTTGTTTTAAGACAGAGTCTTGCTCTGTTGCCCAGGCTATAGTACAGTGGTGCAGACTCAGCTCACTGCAGCCTCTGCCTCTGGGTTCAAGCAATTCTCATTCCTTAGCCTCCCAAGTAGCTGGGATTACAGGCGTGCCCCACCATGGCCTGGCTAATTTTATTTGTGATTTTTTAGTAGAGATGGTGTTTTATCATGTTGGCCAAGCTGGTCTCAAACTCCTGGCCTCAAGCGATCTGTCTGCCATGGCCTCCCAAAGTGCTGGGATTACAGGTGTGAGCCACTGAGCCTGGCTTGTATTTTAAAATAAGCATACCAAAGTAATTAAGATCCTTGTGATTAGAGGACCATAGTTTGAGACGCATTGCCCTAAAAACTGGCAAGATTAGGATGAAATGTAATACAATCGAATATACTTTTTTTTTTGTTAAGGCTTGAAAAATACATTTATTTATATGGAACTGTAAATAGAGTTAGATTTTGCAAAGAACACAACATAGAAATTAGATATTTAGCATTTATTTAGTATAATCACTGAGAATGTCAGTGCTAGCTAACAGTGTAACTTATTCTTGACTGCATGTTTTATTTTATCTGAAGTATGTGTCTCTCTTTTCAGAGAAGTCATCAGTTTGAAAAGGTCCACATCACTTTTTTTTCTTTAAAAGTGACTGGGCACAGTGGCTCACACCTGTAATCCCAACACTTTGGGAGGCTGAGGTGGGAGGATTGCTTGAGCCAAGAAGTTCCAGACCAGCCTGGGTAACATAGGGAGATCCCATCTCTACAAAAATTTTTTAAAAATTAGCTGGGTATAGTGACATGCACCTGTGGTTCTAGCTACTCTGGAGGCTGAGGTGGGAGGATCACTTGAGCCCCCAGAGGTCGAGGCTGCAGTGAGCTGTTATCACGCCACTGCACTCCAGCTTGGATGACAGAGTAAGACTGTCTCAAAAAATAAAATAAAAGTGACTTTTTATCAAACAAAAGAGCAGTTTATCTTAGTGGTTCTCAGCCTTTTCTCCTTACTCCTGCCTATCAGAGGGAGATCCTTACTCCCATCCCCGACAGTGGCTCACTTCTACAAGAATTCTCAGCTGGGGTAGAAAGGTAACGTCTTAGTAGAATCAGTGCGGTTGGAGAGGAGACATGTAGTTGTAGTCTTCAAAACGAATTCTGTCTGTTAAAACATTCTTATCTTTCTAAGACTAGTAGTACTTCTGAAGTATGCACTACCCCAATTTCTGAATCGATATGGCTTCCCTGATTACTTAAGATTAGAGAAAGCATTACTAAGACAGTAGAAGGAAATAATTATATTTTATTTAAATACATAAGAGACTTGAAAAAGAAAGCCTGTCTGTGCCTAGTGATTACAAATAATGTTGAGTTCTGTTTTCTGCTTTCCCTTCTCTCAGGACTGTCTCCTCAGAGTTCTTAGGGGCATGCACTGTCTTCCTTTACTTCCTTTTGTTGTTGTCTTATGAGGAAGTATTTAGATGGGCTTTTTCCTCCTTTGTACCCCAGTCCTACTTCCTTGTAGATAGCCATTTGTTTAGGAAAAGGACTGAAAAGCCATTTCTTTCCGAAGAGAAAGAATCACCTTCCCTCTGTGGCAAGTCAGTTTTCAGAGGAAAGGAGCCATTTATTGAAAACTTATCTTTTTGGTTCAGAGAATAAAGTTAGCTCATACTCAGTAAATGTAGATTAAATTTTTTTAAGTGAATTAAAATCAGTAAAAGTATGTGTAAGGGCCTGAGGTTTTATTTTACCCTACTTAGAAGCTAATTACTAACTCCTATTATTTCATGGATGCTGGCAGAACACACAAGACTTCTGGATCAGAGACAAAGGACTTTATTACTCACAGCCTGCTTTTCATGGCCCAGCAAGCAGCAAAATAAATATAATGTTTATATCAATTTTCCTTGCCCCCAGCGTACTGTGGGAGTGACATGAATGGGCCCAGATGGATGCCTGCATATGTGTTATAGGAATAAAACGCTGAGCCCTTGCTTTTGTAGTAAATGGTAAGCAGGCCTGTTCTTTGTCCTAGTGGGAGAAATAATTTCCTTACTGAAAGCTGTTCTCTGCAAACACAATCCTAGAAGAGGCCTGAGTAAGAAGTAGTTAGGACCGTGGATTCTGGACAGGCCCAGCAAGACATGTAGGATTAAGAGAGACCCATTGGGCCAGGCTTGGTGACTCACATCTGTAATGCCAGCACATTGGGAGGCCGAGGCAGGTGGATTGCTTGTGCCCAGGAATTTGAGACCAGCCTGAGCAACATGGTGAAACCCTGTCTCTACAAAGAATATAGAAATTAGCTGAGCATAGTGGTGTGTGCCTGTAGTACCAGCTGCTAGGGAGGTTGAGGTGGGAGGATCACCGGAGCCCTTGAGGTTGAGGCTGCAGTGAGCTATGATGGTGCCAGTGCACTCCAGCCTGGATGACAGAAAAGGTATCAGAAAAAAAAAAGAGAAAAAGATCCATGGAAGAATAGCACTCCCAACACTAAGTACGTAAACAGATAATTGATAGAAATCTTAGAAAAATTTGTTATAAAACATTTGCCCTACAAAAGGTATGGAGTAACATAAAGAAAAGCCATACAGTCACCTCTCAACTTGAGAAATAAGCATTATCCATAGAGTTGAAGCTTCCTGTAGACCCATCCCCCTCACCCTACAGGTAAACACTTTACTAAATTTGTCATCATGCCAGTGCATTCCTATGTGTCCTTTAATATCGTACAATATTGTTTTGTATGTTCACAAACTTCTAAAAATGATTTTTACTATCATTTAAAAATTGTTAAAGAACTTTTCATAGTACTTTCTTAAGTACTTTAGAAAAAAATTGCAAAGATAAACTTTTGCACGTCATGATTTTATGGTCCAAGAAAAAGCAAAAACACTAAAACATAGTTTAGTAAAAGGAAAAGATACATATAGTGAAAAAAGTTGGTAGATATAGAGATATATAACTCTAAACTGTTAGCATCTAATATATGTAAAGGCTAAGTATAGTTAAGGTTGGTGGCCAAAATAAAATTCATTACTGGGGTGGAAAATAGTGACTATGAGAGGCAGCAACAATGAATTACAGGTGCGAGATTAATCTAGACAGTTTGTCTTACAGGAGAGAAGGTTATGCTATGAGGAACTGGCCTTAAATTGGTCCAGCCAAAAAGATGAGTAGTTAGCCTGCAGGGCAGTTAGCTAAAATATATATAGGACAGCATTCTGTTGGGTCACCATTTGGATTAGGAAGAATGGCCAACACTAAGCCCCTTACCTTGGAGACCTTAGTCTAATTGAGCAGGGGTGGTTATATTATGCATTTGAGAATTGGAGAACATCCTAAGACTCTGTCATATGATTTTGACCTAAACGTGCATTACAGATTCCAGGAATGGAGAATAAAAGAGTTTAATGTGGCCAGGCACGGTGGCTCACACCTGTAATCCCAGCACTTTGGGAGGCTGAGGCTGGTGGATCATTTAAGATCAAGAGTTCCAGACCAGCCTGGCCAACATGGTGAAACCCTGTCTCTACTTAAAACACACAAAAAAATGAGCTGGGTGTGGTGGTGGGTGCCTGTAATCCCAGCTACTTGGGAGGCTGAGGCAGGAGAATCGCTTGAACCCTGGAGGCAGAGGTTGCAGTGAGCCAAGATCGCGCCACCACGCTCTGTCCTCCGTGATAAGAGCCTATTTTTCGTTGCCCAGCAAGCAGCATATAAGAAATTAAAAAAAAAGAGTTTAATGTGAGTTGCAGCAGTTAGGGGAAGAAGGCCTCAGGGAGAAATCTCCAGTTCGGCCTTGCATGGCAGGTAGTGGTGTGGAGGGGAAAGGGAAAGGGGTTGGCTGGCGAGAGCACATGAGCAAGTCCTGGAGAAGTGAGAAATAGTGAGGACTGGCCTGTGTGAATATTTTATATCAAGACCATTTGACCGATGGAATTTCCTGTGGTCTGGATTTTGCTGATTGCACACTTACAGTGTAGCTCAGCAGTTTTCATCTGTCCTCAGTGTTTCCTTCAAATTAGCAACTGGACCCAGTGGCTTGATGAGATTCAAGTTCAGTCTCTTTGGGAAGACTATAGGTGACTGGTTCTTTTATCGTATCAGTAAAGATATGTGTAGGGGTCTGCTTTTACTCTGCTTTAATAAGCTAATAATTAGCTTATTACTGTTTCACATTCTTAACTTCACATAGCTCCCTCTTCTGTTATTTCAAGTGGTGCTAAAAAATATAACAGCTTGCTTCTTGAGATAATAGGTCTGATCCTCTCCCTTACTTTTATCCGGACCATCTCTTTCTTCATTTCTGTCATCCCTATCTTGCTTTTTTAAATTCTTTTTTGTGTGGGGATCCTTTCCCTAGGAAGGAGCCTGGGAAGGTTAGTTTCATGAGTTTATAGGGCTAGACTGCTCCAAGTCCTTGGGAGTCTCACCAGGGATCCCTTGCAGAGGACAAAAGTCCCTCCCAGTGTCAGTTACTGTTCTCAAATCAGCCCCCATTGCTTTTCACTTAATAGTTGTTGGTTATCTTGGGGTTCTTGTGTTCTGAGCTGTCAGATGCCCTTTGCTTCCCTCTACTTTATTCTGGACATCTGGATAGCAATTATGTCTTGTGGCTGTTGATGTTTTTTCCCCACCTACTTGTATGTGGGGATTTATGAGGATACTTCATCTTCTGTTTTGTTTTAAATGTTTTCCATGGACTTTCTATGTTGTTACCTAGTTGCTCTGTCTGGTTTTTGCTTGTTTGTTTGTTTTTGATAATGGATCTTGCTCTGTCACCCAGGCTAGAGTGCAGTGGCATGATCATGGCTCACTGCAGCCTCAACCTCACAGGCTCAAGTGATCCTCCCACCTCAGCCTCCTGAGTAGCTGGGACTATAGGCATGCACTACCATGCTTGACTTTTTTTTTTTTTTTTTTTTTTTTTGGTGGAGATGGGAGTCTCACTATGTTGCCCAGGCTTATCTTGATCTCCTAGGCTCAAGTCATCCTCCTGCCTCAGCCTCCCAAAGTGCTGGGATTACAGGCATGAGCCACCACTCCTGACCCTCTGTCTGTTTTTATGTTGGGGTTCAGAAATATCGAAAGACTACATTGCCACTGTACAGCTATTGCCCCAGAATCCCTATTGTAGGTTCTTTAGTAGGATGATGACACAATCGTAAGTAGAATGATAGGTCTCTCCTAACATCTTACATGGTGTGGAGATGGTGTGGACTAAATGCATTTGTTCTGGCTGGTTTGAGTGCAGTGGTGTTTACAACTAGTTGATCACAAGCAGTTACAGATTTCTGTGTTCCTTCACCCCTGCTGCTTCACTTGACTAGCCTTAAAAAATGTTCTTTAATTTTTTCTTTTCTCTGGATTCAGAAGTGTTTTGGCTGTAATATCCAGTTAGCAGATTCCCATGGAAATAATAACTTCTTATCATTACTCTTTTCAGGTTTACTAAGAATCTTTCCCCCAGACAAAATCAATTTGAGCACCCTGAAAGGGGAGGGTCAGCTGACCAACCTGGAGCTGGATGAAGAGGTTCTACAGAATGTACTGGAGCTGCCCACCTGGTTAGCCATCACTCGGGTCTACTGCAACAGGGCCTCCATCCGGGTGAGAATGAGGGTCAGAATGCTGCTGTTCTCTTCGGCCAGCAGGCCTGCCTTCTGAAGGGGCAGCTACCACAGCCCTAAGACTTTGCTTTCCTCTTTCAGATCCAGTGGACAAAGTTGAAGACGCACCCAATTTGCTTGGTAATGGCCTTACTTGATTGCAAGTAATCAAATGGGGGATGGCCAGGGTTGGCTTTTAGAAGAGGGAGAAAATGATATGCTAACCCTTTTAGGAATGGTGGCTGTCTCCTTATGTCCCTGTGAGCTTCTGTCTGAGACAGTGTGACTGTTGTCTGGGTTTATTCTGGAGCTGCTGTGTGGTAAAGGATTAGCACTGGGACATAAGACCCAGGACTTCTCAGTTGTCTGCCTCCGCCCACTGTGGGTATAGGACTCAACTAGGCTCTGGAGCACAGAGATGAAGGACACAGTCTGTGCTGGCTTTGTGCTGTGTGTGTATTTATGTAAATGCTTAGCTCTCCTTGACTTTTATTTCAGTGTCTGGATAAGGTAGAGGTAGAGATGAAGACATGTGAGGATCCTCGGCCCCCCCAATGGACAGTCTCCCATTGCCCTTGCTTCAGGACAGAGGTTAGTTGCTTTGGGCCCTATTACTTCCAATGTATTAATTACTCCAGGTTTCCTTTTAGTTAAAAAATAAAAACTTTTTATTATGGAAATTTTCAAACATATACTAAAGTAGAGAAAATGGTACAAGAACCTCTATATACCCAAGATCTAACTTCAATAATTATCAACACTTTGTCATTCTTATTTTTTTTTCTCCCCGAGAGAGGGTCTTGCTTTGTCACCCAGGCTGGAGTGCAGTGGTGTGATCACAGCTCACCGCAGCCTCGACCTCCTGGGCTCAAGCAGTCCTCCTACCCCAGCCTCCCAAGTAGCTGGGACCAAAGGCGCACATCACCATACCTAGCTAGTTTTTTGTAGAGATGGTATCTCACTATGTTGCCCAGGCTGGTCTTGAACTCCTAGGCTTTATGCGATCCTCCCACCTCAGCCTCCCTAAAGCCCTGGGATTACAGATGTGAACCACTGTGCCCAGCTTTGTCATTCTTTTTTCTTTCTTTATCCTGCCACTTTGTGTATGTATATGTACGTGCATGTGCACACTGTAGTACTTGAAAGCAAATCTCAGAAACCATATGATTCCACTTGCAAATAGTTTTTTTTTCCAGATGGGGTCTCACTGTGTCACCCAGCCTGGAGTGCTGTGGTGTGATATTGGCTCACTGCAACCTCTGCCTCCCAGGCTCAAGTGGTTCTCCCACCTCAGTCTCCCAAGTAGCTGAGAGCACAGGCATGCACCACCACACCCAGCTAATGTTTTGTAGTTTTGGTAGAGACGATTTCACCATGTTGCCCAGGCTGGTCCTGAACCCACCTGCGAATAATTTCATATCATGTCTTTAACAAACAAGGACTGGAAAAAAAAAATATTGCTGTCACATTAAAAAGAATTAGGCCAGGCATGGTAGCTCACGCCTGTAATCCCAGCACTTTGGGAGGCCAAGGTGGATCACCTGAGGTCGGGAGTTTGAGACCAGTTTGACCAACACGGTGAAACCCCATCTCTACTAAAAATACAAAATTAGCTGGGCATGGTGGCACATGCCTGTAATCCTAGCTATTTGGGAGACTGAGGCAGGAGAATCACTTGAACCTGGGAGGTGGAGGTTGTGGTGAGCCGAGATAACACCATTACACTCCATCCTGGGCAACAAGAGCGAAACTCTGCCTCAGGAAAAAAAAAAAAAAAAGAATTAAAAAGAATTCCTTAATATCATCTAATACCTATTTCATAATCAATTTTCCTAGATTATCTCATGTATATATATCTATATATATATAGATATATATACTTTTTTTTTTTTTTTTTTTTGCTTTTTGTTTTTTGTTTTTTGAGACAGAGTCTTGCTCTGTCACCCGGGCTGGGGTACACTGGCATGATCTTAGCTCACTGCAACCTTCACTTCCTGGGTTCAAGTGATTCTCATGCCTCTGCCTCCTGAGTAGCTGGAATTACAGGCGCCTGACACCACGCCTGGCTAATTTTTGTATTTTTAGTAGCGATGGGGTTTTGCCATGTTGGCCAGGCTTGTCTTGAACTCCTGACCTCAGGTGATCCACTCGCCTTGGCCTCCCGAAGTGCTGGAATTACAGATGTGAGCCACTGTGACTGGCCTAAATATATATATATTTTTACAGAACAATATGGGTCAAAAGAAGTCCATACTTTATATTTGGGTGATAAGCCTTTTAAAACTCTTTAATTATATTCCACCACATACACATTTTTTAATATACCATTTATTCTTTGTAGGAATTAAATAATCTTTTTTTTTTTTTTTTTTTTTGCCTGAGACAGAGTCTCCCTCTGTTGCCCAGGCTGGAGTGCAGTGGCACAATCTCAGCTCACTGCAACCTCTGCCTCCTGGATTCAAGCAATTCTTCTGCCTCAGCCTCCTGACTAGCTGGGATTACAGGTGCCCACCACCACACCAGGCTAGTTTTTGTATTTTTAGTAGAGACGGGGTTTCACCATATTGGCCAGGCTGATCTTGAACTCCTGACCTTGTGATTCGCCTGTCTTGGCCTCCCAAAGTGCTAGGATTACAGGCCTGAGCCACCGCACCTGGCCGGAATTAGATAATCTTTTCTAAAGAATTTCCCTTGTTTTGTATTCTGGCTGATTGTATCATCAAGGTATCATTCAAGATGTTTCTCATTTAATCTGGTAGTTAGATTTAAAGGCTTGCCCTGATTCATTTTGTTTGTTTTTGTTTTCTTGGTAAGAATACTTCCAAGAGGGTGAAGGGTCTCTCTCTGGCCTCTTTTTCATTCCTTTTTTTGAGACAGTTTCGCTCTTGTCACCTAGGCTGGAGTGCAATGGCACGATCTCTGCTCACTGCAATCTTCCGCCTCTTAGATTCAAGCAATTCTCCTGCCTCAGCCTCCCAAGTAGCTGGGATTACGGGCATGCACCACCATGCTCAGCTAATTTTTTTGTATTTAGTACAGACAGGGTTTCACCATGTTAGTCAGGCTGGTCTCAAACTCCTGACCTCAGGTAATCCATCTGCCTTGGCCTCCCAAAGTGCTGGAATTACAGGGGTGACCCACCTCACCCAGTCTCTGGCCTCTTTTCTAAAGGCATTAATCCCATTCATGAAGACTTTTCCCTCATGAGTTAAAAACCTTCCAGAGGCTTCATCTCTAAAACTGTCACTTTGGGTTATTAGGTTTCAACATAATGATGAATTTTGGGGAAACACAAGCATTCAGACCATAGGACTGAGTAACATTCCAGTGTATGGATATACCACAATTTGTTTATCCATTCACTTGTTGATGGTAATTTTATTTTCATTGTTTGACTATTATGAATAATGCTGCTATAAACATTTGCATACGAGTTTTTTTTTCTTTTTTTTTTTTTTTTAAGATGGGGTTTCACCATGATGGCCAGGCTGGTCTTGAACTCCTGACCTCAGGTGATCCACCCACTTCGGCCTCCCAAAGTGCTAGGATTACAGGCATGAGCCACCGCGCCCTGCCCATTGCATACAAGTTTTTGTGTGGTCATGTGTACTTTTCTTTCTCTTGGGTAAATACCTAGGTATGGTATTTAGGGGAGGATTTTACTTTTTCAGAAACTGTCAGACTTTCCTTAGTGGTTTACCAATTTATACTCTTTTTACATTCTGCATTCTTTTTTTTTCGGGACAGAGTCTTACTCTGTTGCCCAGACTAGAATGCAATGGCACGATCTTGGCTCACCGCAACCTCCACCTTCTGGGTTCAAGTGATTCTCCTGTCTCAGCCTCGTGAGTAGCTGAGATCATGCATACCACCACACCTGGCTAATTTTCGTATTTTTAGTAGAGACAGGGTTTCACCATGTTGGCCAGGCTGGTCTGAGGTCAGGCGATCCACTACCTTAGCCTCCCAAAGTGCTGGGATTTCAAGAGTGAGCCACTGTGCCTGGCCATTTTGCATTCTTTTTACATGCTTTTACACGTTACATATTTTACATCCTACTTTTTTTTTTTTTTTTTGAGACAAGGTTTTGCTTTGTCACCTGGGCTGGAGTGCAGTGGTGCAGTCACGGCTCACTGCAGCCTTGAACTCCTGGTCTCAAGCGATTCTCCTACTTCAGCCTCCCCAGTAGCTGGGGCTACGGGCATGTGCCACTATGCCCAGCTAATTTTTAAAGTTTTTGCAGAGATGGATCTCACCATGTTGCCCAGGCTGGTCTCGAACTCCTACACTCAAGTGAACTTTCCGCTTTGGCCTCCCAAAGTGTTAGGATTACAGATGTGAGCCACTGCGCCCGGCCTTATATCCTACATTTACTCTTTATATATGTCTTTTTGTATGTCATATCTTTACAGTCATTATTCTTCTTGATATTCAAATCTCCCCATCTTTGGCTAGTTAGAGCATTTCCAAGTGAGCTCCTGTGTCCTTTTGACAAGACCTCAGTAATCTTTCTGCTTTTAGATAGAATAAGATGTTTGAGGATTCCTTTATACGGCTTTACCCTAGACCTAAAATCAGACATCTCTTCAAGGAGCCCTGATTTCCTTTAGTGAGAAACGCTGTTTACAGACTATTGTCTGCAAAGCTGTGTTCATTGAGTTTTCATTGCTTTAAGGCCTTTTCAGTGTCCAATGCTAGGAAAAAAGGTATTTTTAAGAAAGAAAAATGAATAATGACAATATCCTGATATTTCTCCATTCAAATAAAAGAAGAGGATTTTGAGTTAGCATTCTGAATTTAATAGCGGTTTTGAAATTCATACACTGAATGATGGCTCCTAACAACAGTAACATAAATGGTTTACTTTTTCAAGTTTCAAAAAAATAACAAAACCATTATAACTATCAATAACACTACTACTGAATGCAGTAGGGGTGTGTGTGTGTTTTAGACGGAGTCTTGCTCTGTCACCCAGGCTGGAGTGCAGTGGTACAATCTTGGCTCACTACAACTTCTGACTCCCTGGTTCAAGATTTTCTCCTGCCTCAGCCTCCCAAGTAGCTGGAATTACAGGCACGCACCACCATGCCCAGCTAATTTTTGTATTTTTAGTACAGATGGGATTTCATCATGTTGGCCAGGCTGGTCTCAATCTCCTGACCTCATGATCCACCCACCTTGGCCTCCCAAAGTGCTGGGATTACAGGCATGATCCACCACGCCCGGTCATGTGTGTGTTTTAATCTTGTGAAATATCCCATTAGGGATGTATGATCAAAATGCTGTTTTTTGTTTTTTTTTTTAAGATGAAGTTTTCCACTTTTGTTGCCCAGGCTGGAATGCGGTGGCGTGATCTAGGCTCACTGCAACCTCTGCCTCCTAAGTTCAAGCGATTCTCCTGCCTCAGCCTCCCAAGTAACTGGGACTACAGGCGTGCGCCACCACACCCAGCTAACTTTTGTATTGTTAGTAGAAATGGAGTTTCACCATGTTGGCCAGGATGATCTTGCTCTCCTGACCTCTTGATCTGCCCGCCTTGGCCTCCCAAAGTGCTGGGATTATAGGTGTGAGCCACCGCACCCCGGCGTCCCATTTTTTTTCTATACAACATGTGGCATGTCATAAATACTTATTCCACATTGTGAAAGAGATGATATTTTTTCATTTAAAAATATATCCTGGCGATCACTCCATAGAAGGGTAGAGATGTCCTTTATTCCTTTTTGTACCTGTAGAATGTGCTTATCTTTTGGAGGCAACATAGTTTATTTAGCCAGTTCTTTATTGATGGATATTTGGATTATTTCCAGGTTTTTTGCTGTTACACATGGTTCGGCAATAAATGACCTTGTTCATAAGTCACTTAGTATTTTGTCAGTGTAATTTTTTTTTCTTATTTTTTCTTTTCTTACAAGAAAAACCAAAGAAGCTGGCCGGGCATGGTGGCTCATGCCTCTAATCCCAGCACTTTGAGAGGCCAAGGAGGGTGGATCACCTGAGGTCAGGAGCTTGAAACCAGCCTGACCAACATGATGAAACCCTGTCTCTACTAAAAATACAAAATTAGCTGGGCATAATGGCACATGCGTGTAAGCCCAGCTACCTGGGAGGCTGAGGCAGGTGAATCGCTTGAACCTGTATGGCAGAGAGGTTGCAGTGAGCTGGAATGGTGCCACTGCTCTCCAGCCTGGGCAACAAGAGCAAAACTCAGTCTCAAAAAAAAAGGAAACAAAACCAAAGAAGCCTAGCCAGCATGTTTTAGAAAACACTTGATTGAAATATAATTCACATACCATAACATTCATCCATGTGAAGCATACAATTCAGTGTTTTTTTTTTATTTTTTAATTAAAATTTATTTTTATTTTTTATTTTTTAGACGGAAGCTCTCTCTGTCGCCCAGGCTGGAGTGCAGTGGCTGAATCGCAGCTCACTGCAACCTCCGCCTCCAGGATTCAAGGGATTTTCCTGCCTCAGTCTCCTGAGTAGCTAGGACTACAGGCGTGTGCCACCACGCCCGGCTAATTTTTTGTATTTTTAGTATAGATGGGGTTTCACTGTGTTAGCCAGGATGGTCTCGGTCTCCTGACCTCGTGATCCACCCACCTCGGCCTCCCAAAGTACTGGGATTACAGGCGTAAGCCACTGCACTCGGCCAATTCAGTGGTTTTTCTGTATTCACTGGGATGTACAACCATGACCACAATCAATTTTAGAACATTTTCATCACCCAAGAGAAACCCCATACCTATTAGCTATCACTCCTCATTCTTCCCTGCCTTAGCCCTAGGCAACCCATCATCTACTTTCTTTGTCTATTCTGAACATTTTATATAAATGAAATCATATATTGTGTGGTCTTTTGTGGTTGGCTTCTTTCACTTAGCATAATGTTTTCAAGGTTCAGCCATGTTGTAACCTTAAAAAGGAGTAAAGTTCTGTTATATGCCACAACATGGCTGTTTTATGTAAATGTGTAGGATATAGTCAGTCGTGTCTTGCTACTTTAGCTTAACATTATGTTTGTGAGAGTCATCCATTTTGTTACAACATATATGTGTAGTTCATTCTTCCTCATTGGTGTATACCATTCCATTACATGAATATGCCACAATCCATTCTGTTGTAGATGTTTCTAGTTTCTGGTTTTTTGTTTTTTTTTTTTTTTGTTTGTTTGTTTTGAGACAGAGTCTTGCTCTGTAGTCCAGGCTGGAATGCAGTGGTGCAATCTCAGCTTACTGCAACCTCTGCGTCCCAGGTTCAAGTGGTTCTCACACCTCAGCCTTCAGAGTAGTTGAGAGTACAGAACAGGTGCGTGCCACCATCACCACCCCTAGCTAATTTTTTTTTTTTGTTTCCAAGAGAGAGTCTCTCTGTGTTGCTCAGACTGGAGAGGAGTGGCATGATCTCGGCTCACTGCAACCTGCGCCTCCTGGGTTCAAGCGATTCTCCTGCCTCAGCTTCCCACTAAGTAGTTGGGATGACAGGTGCCTGCCACCACACCCAGCTAATTTTTTTTGTACTTTTAGTAGAGACAGGGTTTCACTATGTTGGTCAGGCTGGCTGGTCTTGAACTGCTGACCTCATGATCTGCCCGCTTCAGCCTCCCAAAGTGCTGGGATTACCACGTGAGCCACTGTGCCCGGGCTCCCCTGGTTAATTTTTGTATTTTTAGCAGAGACAGGGTTTTACTGTGTTAGCCAGGCTGGTCTCAAACTCCTGACCCCAAGTGATCCACTCGCCTTGGCCTCCCAAATTGGTGGGATTACAGGCTTGAGCCACCACACCTGGCTTAGTTTTTGGTTCTTAAGTGTAGTGTTGCTGTATAGAACTCTTCTCTATGATGACTTTGGTGGTCAGTCATGACTCCATGTACTTGTCAAAACCCACAGAGCTGGCCAGGCGCGGTAGCTCATGCCTGTAATCCCAGCACTTTGGGAGACTGAGGCGGGCGGATCACGAGGTCAGGAGTTCGAGACTAGCCTGGCCAACATGATGAAACCCCATCTCTACTAAAAAAAAAAAAAAATACAAAAATTAGCCAGGCATGGTGGTGTGTGCCTGTAATCCCAGTTATTCTGAAGGCTGAGGCAGGAGAATTGCTTGAACCTGGGAAGTGGAGGTTGTAGTGAGCCAAGATTGCACCACTGCACTCCATCCTGGACAACAGAGCAAGATTCTGTCTCGGGGGGGGTTGGGGGGGAACAACAACCTGTAGAGCCATACACCACAAAGAATGAATTTTCCTGCATATAAGTTAAAAACATGTAATAAAAGAGCATAGTGCTGCTATGAACCTTCTTATGTACATATCTTGTGAACATGTGTACACATTTCTACTTTATATATACCTAGCAGTAGAATTGCTGGGTTATAGGTTCTGTTTTTGTAGATACTGCTAGATAGTTCTTCATAGTGGTTGTACTACTTTCCCCCACTAGCATTGTATAAAATTCCAGTTGCTCCATATCCTTGCTATCACCTGGTATTGTCTGTCTTTTCATTTTAGTCATTCTGGTGGGTGGGTAGTTATATCACATTATGGTTTAATTTATATTTTTCTGATGATTGGTTTATTGGAATTTTGGGTATTGTCTTTCATAAAGCACTTGTGTGTTTTGCCCATTTATCTTTGGGTTGTCTTTTTCTAATTAATTTGTAGAAGTTCTTTATATATTCTGGAAACAAGTACTTGGTTAGATATATGTATTGCAGATATCTTCTATTCTTTACAGAATACTAAGATACTGATCACTCTTAATTTTTTTTTTTTTTTTTTTTTTTTTTTTTGAGTTGGAGTTTCACTTTTGTCATCCAGGCTGGAGTGCAATGGTGCGATCTCGGCTCACTGCAACTTCTGCCTCCTGGGTTCTAGCGATTCTCCTGCCTCAACCTCCTGAGTAACTGGGATTATAGGTGCCTGCCACCATGCCCAGCTAATTGTTGTATTTTTAGTAGAGACAGGGTTTCACTATGTTGGCCAGGCTGGTTTCAAACTCCTGACCTCAGGTGATCCACCCGCCTCAGCCTCCCAAAGTGCTAGGATTACAGGTGTGAGCCACTGCCCTTGGCCCTTTCTTAATTTTAATATTTAACAGAAATTATTAATTCTGATATAGTTCAGTATATTTATTTTTCACTTTATGGTTAACACTTTTTGTATTTTGTTAAAGGAATCTTTTTCTATCCTAAGGCAGGAAGCGAGTCTCCTATATTTTCTTCTAAAAACTTGATTGTTTGGCTTTTCACATTTAGATCTCTAGTCCATCTTGGAACTGATTTTTTTTGTTGTTGTTTGATGAATGCGGGCATCAATATTAATTTTTCTCGTTATGGATATTTGCAAACTATGGACCATGTATTGAAAAGACTATCTTTTTCCCATGCACTGTCACCTTTGTCATAAATCTAGTGACTCTAAGCATAATTTTGATTTATGAGTGAGTTTGAGCATCATTTTTTCCTTTTCTGAAAAGCAGCCATGTATTAAAAAAAATTCAGTTTATTTGTATCTCAGCCCATCAGACCCCAAACTTCCTAAAACTGAATGTAACTTGTCTGCTAGTATAAGCTCATTATGTCTTCTGCCTCTTCAGTCCTGTCTCTTCCAGGCATCTTTAACAGTTGATATATTAGACCCAGACAGGTATTTTTGTAGGCTGGGAGGCAAATGAATAGATAACACTTTCTACCCAATCATCTTCCCTAGCCCATTTTAATGTCCCAAAGTTTAATTAACAGAACAGGGAAGCTGTCCTGGACTGAACTCAACACTTTGAATTTTTTTTTTTTTTTTTTTTTTTTTTTTTGAGATGGAGTCTTGCTTTGTTGCCAGTCTGGAGTGCAGTGGCAAAATCTTGGCTCACTGCAACCTCCGCCTCCCAGGTTCAAGTGATTCTTCTGCCTCAGACTTCAGAGTAGCTGGGACTACAGGCACATGCCACCACACCCAGCTAATTTTTGTAGTTTTTGTAGAGACACGTTTCTCCGGGTTGGCTAGGATAGTCTTGATCTCTTGACCTCGTGATCTGCCTGCCTTGGCCTCCCAGAGTGCTGGAATTACAGGCGTGAGCCACTTCACTGGCCTTTTTTCTTTCTTTCTTTCTTTTTTTTTTGGAGACAGGGTCTTACTCTGTCACTCAGGCTGGAGTGCAGTGGTGTGATCACAGTTCCACTACAGCCTAGACCTCCTCAGGCTCAGGTGATCCTCCCACCTCAGCTTCCCAAGTTGCTGGGACCACAGGTGTACACCATTGTACCAGGCTAATTTTTTCTGTTTTTTGTAGTGCCCAGGTCTAAGTATGTTGCTAGGCTGAGCTCCAACTCCTAGGCTCAAGTGATCTGCCTGCTTTAGCTTCCCAAAGTGTTAGGATTACAGGCGTGAGCCTCTGTACCCAGTGTTTTTTCTTTTCTTCTTCTTTTTTTTTTTCCTGAGACTTTTTTTCTTCTTCTTCTTCTTTTTTTTTTTTTTCTGGTCTCTGTCACCCTGGCTGGAGTGCAGTGGCACAGTCAGTCTCCCGGGCTCAAGTGATCCTCCTATCTCAGCCTCTCAAGTAGCTGGGACTACAGGCATTCACCACCACACCTGGCTAATTTTTAAATTTTTTTGTAGAGAGTTTTTGTAGAGAGATCATCTCCCTTTGTTGCCCAGGCTGGTCTCAAACTCCTGGGCTCAAGTGATTTTCCCACTTCGGCCTCCTAAAGTGCTGGGCTCATAGGCGTGAGTCACTGTGCCCAGCCTCTTTATGTTTAATATCTATTTGCATTTATTTCTTCTGTGACCTGTCCATATTTTGTCCTAGTTTTATTGGACTCTTGCTCTTTTTTCTCTGTTTTTTTGAAGTTCTTTATACATTAGGGGTATTAGTTCTTGGTGACATAAATTGCAAATATATATATTTTTTTCAGTTTGAATCTTCAGACCTCGTTTTTTTCTTTTTTGAGCAGAGTCTCAGTCTGTCTCCAGGCTGGAGTGCAGTGGCGTGACCTCAGCTTACTGCAACCTCCGCCTCTCAGGTTCAAGCGATTCTCCTGCCTCAGCCTCCTGAGTAGCTGGGACTACAGGCACAGACCTCACCACGCTCAGCTAATTTTTATATTTTTAGTAGAGATGGAGTTTCACCATGTTGGCCAGGATGGTCTCAATCTCTTGACCTCGTGATCCGCCCGCGTTGGCCTCCCAAAATGCTTGGGTTATAGGTGTGAGCCACTGCTCCCGGCCTAGATCTCCTTTTATCTCGTAATGAGCAGTGATTTCACATACATGTCAAGAATTGCTGTTTTCTTTACATCTAGAGGGACTTTAAGATGTCTTTCATTCCTTTCCTTTGCCATTTCTGTCCTCTCACTGTGGAAGTATAGCTGTGTTCTTTGGGAAGCACAGCTGATCCTTGAACAGCACAAGTTTGAGCTGCATGGGTCCATGCATATGCAGTTGTTTTCAACCAAATGTAGGTTAAAAATATTGCAGGATGCCACTGCTTGGGGAGTCGACTTTTCATTTATGCAGTTCCGTCAGGATTGATCGTGAGACTTGAGCAGATTTTGGTGTACAAGGTGGTATTGGGAGGTCCTGGAACTAGTACTTTCACAAACCAAGGGATGACTGTATTTGACAGGGTCAAGGTGGGACTGACTGTGAACCTCTTATTCACCTGGCTGTACTACTTTTCTTTCTACTACCTTTGCAGCGTATGCTCCATCTTTGAAGATTTTTTTTTTTGAGACGAGGTCTTGCTTTCATGTCTTTGAAGATTTTATAGAAACCCTGTGTCTCTTTTCTGTAGTTATACCTGCCCTCACAGACATTATCTAAATATTTAGGTAGTTTGTGGGCTGTAAAAAGATTTGTCAGTTTATTCTAACAGGAGGGAGATTGTTTCAAGGTCAACTCTTTCTCTTTTATTTCATTCTTTAAAAAAAAATTTCTCATTGAAGAAAGTACTGCAACTGAGCATAGTGGCTCATACCTGTAATTCCAGCTATTTGAAAGGCCGAGACAGGAGGATCACTTGAGGCCAGGAGTTCAAGGCTGCAGTGAGCTATGATTGTGCCACTGTACTCCAGCTTAGGCAACAGAGCGAGACCCTGTCTCAAAAAAAAAAAAAAAAAAAGACTACTGTATCATCATGATAGAATATACTTAAACATCCAGTATAAAGACTGTGCAGAAAGTGTCCCATGATTCTGATTGTTGGTCTGCCTCATTTGTTGTAGTGAATATGGCTTTGCAGAAAAGGTGGTGGAAGGGATGTTTATCATCGTCAATTCTATCACCATCAAGATTCACTCCAAGGCCTTCCATGCTTCTTTTGAACTGTGGCAGCTCCAGGGCTATAGTGTGAACCCTAACTGGCAGCAGAGTGACCTTCGCCTCACCCGCATCACTCACCCCCGCCGAGGAGAGGTGACAGCCCCACCATTGTGAGGGGAGAGAGTGGGGAAGATTCAAAGTAGGACTAATTCTTAAAGGATATTGTTCCCGCTTTGTGGATTTCCTCAAATGTTCCCCATTCCTGGGAACCCAGAAGCCTTTCCGTCCAGTGTTACTGCTACATCTTTTCCTCAGTTACAGATCCCCGATTCACTTCTTTTTCTCTTGGGATCCCAGCTAGGAATCTCTGCCCTGCCAGTCTTTTTCCTTGAATTTCCTGCTTCTTGGTTAATTTCATTCACAGGATTAAGGGATTTTACTTTCTCTCTTCCAGGTTTTAACATTTAAGGAAATAACTTGGCAGACACTCCGAATTGAGGCAGATGCTACAGACAATGGTGATCAGGACCCAGTCACCACTCCATTGAGGCTTATTACGAACCAAGGCAGGATCCAAATAGCCCTCAAAAGAAGAGTAAGTGTGTTCTCTGGCCTCATGAAAACTTCCATATCTTATTCTATGAGACAGCCTGGATTTGATATTCCCTCATTGTTTATAATGTTATTGGCCCCTGGAATGACAGTTGAAGGGGGAAGGCCTATAATTCAGTGTTGGCCAACACCCTCTAGTAATAGAATGTTTCCAGTTTCCTGTTTTCTTAGTTTTGGAAACTGCAATTTTTACCCATATGTAGTGACACTGGCATAGGCACCTGGCAGTTGACTATTGCTGCTTTTAGTTAATTAAGGAAACTTCAGTAGTTTTGTAAGAAATTGGCTCTCCAAAGTGCTTGATACTTTCCTTTCACATCTGGAGATTGAAAAGACAGTTCTGAAATGGATTGGGCAACAGTCACTTTGAAAGTTGGAATGATACAAGGTAATAAACCCCATGTTCTCTGTGGCTTCCTTAGACCAAAGATTGCAATGTGATAGCCTCCAAGCTAATGTTCCTGTTGGATGACCTGCTCTGGGTGCTAACTGACTCACAACTCAAGGCTATGATGAAGTATGCAGAGTCACTGAGTGAGGCCATGGAGAAGTCAGCCCAGCAAAGAAAGACCCTGGCTCCTGAACCTGTACAGGTTAGAGATAAAACACACCCTTGGTGGGGCTGAGGACTCGGTAGGCCAGACCAAATTCATACTAACATAGGTGGAATCTAGACTTTATTTGGGAGATTTGTCATTTACTTCTGGGTGTTCATAGGCTTTGTCTGCACCTCTGATTTTTTTTTTTTTTGAGACAGAGTCTTGCTCTGTCACCCAGGCTAGAGGGCAGTGGCCTGATCTTGGCTCACCGTAACCTCTGCTTGCCAGGTTCAAGTGATTCTCTTGCCTCAGCCTCCTGAGTAGCTGGGATTACAGGCACATGCCACCATGCCCAGCTAATTTTTTTTTGTATTTTTAGTAGAGACAGAGTTTCACCATGTTGGTCAGGCTGGTCTCGAACTCCTGACCTTGTGATCCGCCTGCTTGGCCTCCCAAAGTGTTGGGATTACAGGCGTCAGCCACCGCGCCTGGCTTGATTTTTTATTTATTCTGTTCATTGGGTACCTCTAGTGTATGAAGTATACAGTGCTGGCCACTGGAGAAGAAAAATGGAATACACCACTTGTTCCTGTCCTTGGAGCTCTCACTGTCTTGAAAGATGGGCCATAAATGAGTTATTACAGTATGGTGTGATAAATGCTGTAATAGAATAAACAATATGACATGAGAGCACAAAGAAGAGACATTGCACTACCCAGGGTGAAAGAGAGCATTTAGGGAGACTTCTTAGAGGAGATGTTTTGGCATCAGCCCGCTAAGATCTGGTGGGTGAGAGCTGGTAGGGCAATTCAGAACTATGAACTGTATTCCAACAGTTATTAGACTAATTATAATTAGGCTTCTGGAGTTTGGGTTATATAATTGGAACAGACCTAAGTGAGCTACTAGGCCAACAGTTATGAGACGGAAGGAACATCTTGCTAAACTGTGGTTTTCTTCAGGCTGGACTAAAGCTTAAAGAATGCCTACAAAGGATCTTTTCAGGGTCTGGACTTCCTGTTTCTCTCTCTGTCACATGTAGATCACTCCACCAGCTCCCAGTGCCCAGCAGTCCTGGGCCCAGGCATTTGGTGGCAGCCAGGGCAACAGCAACAGCAGCAGCAGCCGCCTCAGCCAGTACTTTGAGAAATTTGATGTGAAAGAGTCCTCCTACCATCTGCTCATCTCCCGCCTGGACCTGCACATTTGTGATGATAGCCAGTCCCGAGAGCCAGGTACCCCATGAGGCCTGAGCCTGGGCTGGGTGGTCCACATCACTGTCTCGCTCTGGGCAGAGTCTGGGGATGAAGGCTCTTTTCCAAAGACACCGTGGATTACTTTGGTTGGCTTCCCTTAATCACAGGCATTCCTTAGGCCTCAGCCCTTCTGTGGTTAGCCCTGTTTGTTTGAGGCAGTGCTGTTCAGCCTTTAGGGTGCAGTAGAACTACCTGTCATACTTAATAAAATACAGATGTTGGGCCTCTCCCCCAAACACCTCTAAATTAGACTCTTCAGTGGTAGAGTTCAAGCAGTGTAAACTTTTTTTTTTCCCCTCACCAAAGTTCCTTAGGCAATCCTAATGCTTATCAGAGGTTGAAAACGACTGGGGTGAGATTTTAGGAAAGTAAATTCAACTACAGGAAACCTCAGAATTTTTAGATTTGGGGTCAGTTTAAATATTTATTGTGTGTAAATGTTCTCTTCCCAAGCAAGAAGGTTATGTTGTAATCTTCGCATACTTACAGCAACTGGCATTACATATGTGTATACATTTATTCAGAATGAAAAATACTAATTGACTCATTGCTTTCCTTTATGAGCCCTGGGGAAATCACTCAACCTTCTGCTTAACCTCTTTGAGTTTCCACATTTATGAAATTGAGTTAAATTATATCTCACTCATTTACCTCAAAAGTTACTGTCAGGCTCAGATGAGCCAATATGCTGAATTTGGAGGAGCTTGATTATAGGCAGATATTAAGTTTTACTACCCTGCTGCTTGTTCCTTCAAAACTGTCTCTCTGTTCCCTTTAAACTCTCCTTTGCCATCACCTCTTGGTTTTCAGTGCTTACCCATGGCATTAAATAGATTTTTCTCTTGTTGGCTTATCTTCTCTTAAGGCTTTGTTTACCTTGTAATAAGATCTAGACTCACAGGCCAGGCACAGTGGCTCATGCCTGTAATCCCAATACTTTGGGAGGCTGAGGTAAGAGGATTGCTTGAGCTTAGGAGTTTGAGACCAGCCTGGCCAATATGGCGAAACCCATCTCTCCAAAAAATTAGCCAGAGATCACTTGCAGTGGTTCCTGCCTTTAGTCCTAACACTTGGAGGCTGAGGTGGGAGGATCACTTAAGCCTATGAGTTTGAGACCAGCCTGGGCAATATAGTGAGGGTGTGGTGGTGTGTCCCTGTAGTTCTAGCTACTCAGGAGGCTAAGGTGGGAGAATTGCTTGAGCCCAGGAGTTTGAGGTTGCAATGAGCCACGATTTGTGCCACTGCACTTTAGCCTGGGTGACACAGTGAGACACTGTTTCAAAGAAAAAAAAAAGATATTGACTCAGTTTCCTTGAGTGACCTGCCTATTCATTTCTTCCTGGGGCACCAACTGGCACTGCCTCTCCTGCTTGACTATTCCTTGGTCTTGAAGTGATTCAACCCTCCTCTACTCTCATTCTGAAAGGAAAGAAAGGAGCAATGTCAGTGCAAAGATTGTTTTTGCCACCAGAGGAAATAATTTGCCACTCACTCATTTTTGAAGTTTTTTGCTAAAACAAGTATTATTTTGTTTAGTTATTTCTTCCAAGTGTTACCTAAAGGCTTTGGGTGTTTTGTGGTTTGATTGTTTGTTTAGATTTTGTTTTTAATACTTTCAGAAGTCTTAATTAAGGGTACATGATATGGCCGGGCGCGGTGGCTCAAGCCTGTAATCCCAGCACTTTGGGAGGTCAAGGCAGGCAGATCACGAGGTCAAGAGATTGAGACCATCCTGGCCAACATGGTGAAACCCCCGTCTCTACTAAAAATACAAAAATTAGCTGGGCGTGGTGGTGTGCGCCTGTAATCCCAGCTACTCGGGAGGCTGAGGCAGGAGAATTGCTTGAACCTGGGAGGCGGAGGTTGCAGTGAGCCGAGATCGTGCCACTGCACTCCAGCCTGGCACCTGGCGACAGAGTGAGACTCTGTCTCAAAAAAAGAATACATGATTCAGAGTTTCATCCTGTCACTTGATGAGGGTTGTTTAGCACTGTTCTCTTCAAGTGCCAGAGTTCTGTAATCCATACTAAGATGTGAATGACTATAGCTTTACCCTTCATTTATTAAACTATATTGATCTATTTCAGGGAATTTAAGGAAGTTTTAGATGAGACATTTTTAAAAATGGGAATAATTCTCAGCCTACAATACCTAGGTGTGGTATAGGGACAGAGAACAGGGAGAGTTCTTTTAACTTTGACTCTTCCTCTTGGATTTGGGGAGAAAGGGGAAGGGAGAACTAGGTAATACAGAAAGGGCTTTAAGATTTTCTGGAGTTGTTCTATCCAATACAGGAGTCCCACGAAGGGGTGGTGGGGGTGGGATAGGCAGGTGAAATGTACTTTTATTTAGCAGCTCTCTCATCAACGGCTCTCTCACACTGTCCTAGCTGCTTGCTCTGGCCGCTCCCATACACAGAGCTGAGCGGCTGACTCTCCCTTCCCTTCAGGGTCGGCAGTTTAACTCTTTCCTCTGGGCATAAACCAGTTCTTGGCTGTCCCCTGCCTGACTGCCAGACAGCCACTCTCCCTTATAGGGGTCAGTAGCTTCACTCTCTCTGGATGCCAGCACCTGCACAAGAGCTGTGCCATGCTGTGCTGTGCCAAGCTGAGCCCCAAGAGTGTAGTGTCAGCAGGGCAGTTACACTTTTTACAGACAACGGTGGTGTGGGGCCAGGGATGGCCTTCCTATGTTATGGCTACACGGCTGTGATAACACATGGAGTTATACGCCTGTGCTCTAAACTTGTTGAGTCATACAGGCCTGGACGTCCCCCTAGGCATATTCCTTGACCAAAGCACATCCACGTACCTTACAATATGGTACCAAAAAGAGTGTAAAACACCTCAATAATTATTTTCATGTTGAAATAACATTTGGGTGTATCAGTTTAAATATATATTGTTACAGAAAAAAATACATGTGTAGTTACAATTAATTTTACTTTTTAAATACCGTTTTCATATAGCTATTAGAAAATTTAAAATTTCTTGTGTAATTATAGTTTTGTTGTCATTGTTGCTTTTGTTTTGTTTTGTTTTACCATATAACTTATATTCCCCAGGCTGGACTCTAACTCCTGGGCTCAAGTGATCTTCCCACCTAAGCCTCCTGGGTAGCTGGGACTATAGGCACATGCCACCAAGTCTAGGTCACATTATTTTTATTTTAATTTTATTATTTTTTAAATTCTCACATCTCAGCCTCCCAAGTAGCTGGGATTACAGGTGCTCGCCACCACATCCGGCTAATTTTTTTGTATTTTTAGTAGAGATGGAGTTTCACCGTGTTGACCAGGCTGATCTTGAATTCCTGACCTCAAGTGATCTGCCCACCTCAGCCTCCCAAAGTGCTGAGATTACAGGCTGAGCCACTGTGCCCAGTCCCAGTCTATATTTCTATTAGATATCATTACTTTAGAATTCTCTGTCCAATATGGTATTAAATTGCCACATGAAGCATTTAAATTAAAATGAAAATTACAATTAAAATTCATTTTCATTTTAATTAAAATTAAAATTAGTTCTTTATTTGCACTAGCCACATTTCAATTGCTCAGTATAGTCTATAAGCCATAGAACACCTCCATCATCACAGAAGGTTCTTTGGACAGTGCTGCTCTAGAGACTACTTGAAGGCTACACCTCCTGCTGTTTTAAAATTAAGGGTGTGATAGCCTGGGTGTTGGAGTGGCAGACTAACATGCTGACCTATCCCTTGGTATTAGAGGTGAAATGATCGGAAACTGGATGGGTCACTGGGGTCAGCACTGTCTTCAGGTGGGACAGCACTGTCTTTTAAATCAAACTGGATGGCAAAGATAGAAATAAGGCTTCCCCCAGAAAATAAAAGAAAGAAAAAATTCAAACTGGAGCAGCTCACACTTCAGGCTTCAGAGGGAAGATAGGTGGTTGATGGGGAAGAGAGTACCATCTGCTTTTTTTTTTATGTATATATATTTTTTATTGCATTTTAGGTTTGGGGGTACATGTGAAGAACATGCAAGATTGTTGCATAGGTACACACATGGCTGTGTGATTTGCTGCCTTCCTCCCCATCACCTATATCTGGCATTTCTCCCCATGCTATCCCTCCCCCAACTCCCCACCCCCCCACTGTCCCTCCCCTTTTCCCCCGACAGACCCCAGTGTGTGATGCTCCCCTCCCTGTGTCCACGTGTTCTCATTGTTCAACACCCACCTATGAGTGAGAACATGCGGTGTTTGATCTTCTGTTCTTGTGTCAGTTTGCTGAGAATGATGGTTTCCAGGTTCATCCATGTCCCTACAAAGGACACAAACTCATCGTTTTTGATGGCTGCATAATATTCCATGGTGTATATGTGCCACATTTTCCTTGTCCAGTCTATCATCGATGGGCATTTGGGTTGGTTCCAGGTCTTTGCTGTTGTAAGCTGTGCTGCGATGAACATTCGTGTGCATGTGTCCTTATAGTAGAACGATTTATAATCCTTTGGATATATACCCAGTAATGGGATTGCTGGATCACATGGAATTTTTTATTTCTAGGTCCTTGAGGAATCGCCACACCGTCTTCCACAATGGTTGAACTAATTTACACTCCCACCAACAGTGTAAAAGCGTTCCTATTTCTCCACATCCTCTCCAGCATCTGTTGTCTCCAGATTTTTTAATGATCGCCATTCTAACTGGCGTGAGATGGTATCTCAATGTAGTTTTGATTTGCATTTCTCTAATGACCAGTGATGATGAGCATTTTTTCATATGTTGTTGGCTTCATGTATGTCTTCTTTTGTAAAGTGTCTGTTCATATTCTTTGCCCACTTTTGAATGGGCTTGTTTGTTTTTTTCTTGTAAATCTGTTTCAGTTCTTTGTAGATTCTGGATATCAGCCCTTTGTCAGATGGGTAGACTGCAAAAATTTTTTCCCATTCTGTTGGTTGCCGATTCACTCTAATGACTGTTTCTTTTGCTGTGCAGAAGCTGTGGAGTTTGATTAGGTCCCATTTGTCTATTTTGGCTTTTGTTGCCAATGCTTTTGGTGTTTTGGTCATGAAGTCCTTGCCTATGCCTATGTCCTGAATGGTTTTACCTAGATTTTCTTCTAGGGTTTTTATGGTGTTAGGTCTTATGTTTAAGTCTTTAATCCATCTGGAGTTAATTTTAGTGTAAGGTGTCAGGAAGGGGTCCATTTTCTGCTTTCTGCACATGGCTAGCCAGTTTTCCCAACACCATTTATTAAACAGGGACTCATTTCCACATTGCTTGTTTTTTACCATCTGCTTTTTAACTGTTTTCTCTTAGGGTAAAGCCTGTGAGCCAAAAACTTTCCTTATTTCTCTTTCTTAAGGACAGGCTATCCTCTGACCACTAGTTCACTAGAGAATTTTAGTTATTTATGTACACTATTTATCATTTATGTCTCATGATTATGTGTTTACAATTAGATATGTTGATAATTGTTAATTATATTTGATTTCACTTCTACACCCAAGTATAATATGCTCATTCCATGTAGTTTATTGTTCTTTTAGCTCTAAGCAGCTTGAGCAAAGGAAGAATGGTTGTAGAACCTTTCTTCCTCCAGTATCCTAGGTCATTCATTTTCAGCTGAGATGGTATCACCCCAAACAGGTGAAAATTGGTTCTTTTCTTTTAAGCTTTATTGAGATAAAATTTCATACCATTCATTTCATACAATTCATCCATTTAGAATATGTAACTCAGTGTTTTTTGGTATATTCATAGGGTTGTATAACCATCTCAATAATCTAATTTTAGAACATTTTTGTTTCCCCATAAAGAAACCCTATACCCATTTGCTGTCATTCCCCATTTAAAGCCCTAAGCAACCACTAATCTATTTTTGATATTTGTCTATTCTGGAAATTTAAAATAGGTTTCGGGTGTACACTGGGGATCTTAGATATAGCAATCATCTATGGCCCTCTAAAGTTTGACCCAGCCAGGCACGGTGGCTCACACCTGTAATTCCAGCACTTAGGGAGGCCAAGATGGGAAGATTCCTTGAGCCCAGGGTGCCCAGGGGTTCTATTTAAAAAAAAAAGTAAAAAATGAAGTTTAACCTGACTGACAAAATTTTATTCCTTAGTACTTAATTTATCTCATTAGGTTTTCTTGGATATTACGTGAGCAGCAGCATTGACAGTGAGTTCATGGAAGATACACCAAATGTGAGGAGGATCAGTGTTACAAACTATGACAAGTAGATGGCTGTGATTAGAAGACTTTCTCTCAATCAGTTGCTCCATCTCAAAGTTATATGGTGAAGATGGCCTGCAAGTGCCTGTTGGCTGCCATTGGCTGCTTTGCCAGCGTTACTTATGTTTGATCCTCAGTACTTTTGTGATTTGAACTTTGAGTATTAAATGAAAATAGTTTATTTTAAATTTTTATTTATTTATTTATTTTTGAGACAGGGTCTTCTTCTGTCGCCCAGGCTGGAATGTAGCAGCATGATCATAGCTCACTGAAGCCTCAACTTCCCAGGCTCAAACGATCCTCCCACCTTAGCCTCCCAAGTAGCTGGTACTACAGACATGTGTCACCATGCCTGGCTAAGTTTTGTATTTTTTGTAGAGATGAAGTCTTGCTATGTTATCAGAGCTGGTCTTGAACTCCTGGGCTCAAGCAGTCCTCCTGCCTTGGCCTCCCAAAATGTTGGGATTAGAGATGTGAGCCACAATGCCTGGCCTATGTTGTTTTTATTTTTATTTTGCTCAGATGTCTATGTACAATTCAGAAAACAGTTTATGTTTTATTAATTCTGTAAAAGTTATTCAGTTCATCATTAAGTTAATCAAGTGCTGAAAAAAATGTTGACACTATCTGAATATTTAGTTTAAAACTTACTTTCTTTTTTCTTTTTAGTTTCTATGGGTAATAGGTTATATGTTTATGGGATACATAAGATATTTTCTTATTTTATTTTTATTTATTTATTTAATTTTTTGAAAGACGGGGTTTCACCATGTTGGTCAGGCTGGTCTTGAATTCCTGACCTTAGGTGATCCGCCCATCTTGGCCTCCAAAGTGCTTGGATTACAGGCGTGAGCCACTACGCCCGGCCTTTTTAAAATTTTTATTTATTTTTTATTTTTTTATTTTTTATTTTAGATATTTTCATATAGGCATACAATACATAATAATCACATCAGGGTAAATTGGCTATCACCTCAAGCATTTATCATTTATTTGTGTTACAAACATTCTAATTTTACTCTTTTAGTTATTTTAAAACATACAATAAATTATTGTTGACTTAGGTTGCTTCCAAATCTTGGCTGTTATGAAAAGTGTTGCAGTAAACATGAGAAGGCAAATATCTCCTGGACATATTGATTTCATTTCCTTTGGGTAAATACCCAGTAGTAGGATTGCTGGATCATATGGTAGTTCTATCTTCAGTTTTCTGAGGAACTTCCATACTGTTCGCCATAGTAGTTATACTAATTTACATTCCCACCCACAGTGTACAAGGGTTCCCTTTTCTCTACATTTTTGCCACCATTTGTTTTTGCCTGTCTTTTGTATAAAAGCCATTTTTACTAGAGTAAGATGATGTCTTGTTGTAGTTTTGTTTTGGTTTGGTTTGTTTTTGAGACAGAGTCTTGCTCTGTTGCCCAGGCTGGAGTGCAAATGGCAAGATGTCAGCTTACTGCAACCTCTGCCTCTGGAGTTCAAGCAATTCTCATGCCTCACCCTCCTGAGTAGCTGGGATTACAGACACTTGTGACCACGTCAAACTAATTTTTGTATTTTTAATAGAGACAGGATTTCACCATGATGGCCAGACTGGTCTCAAACATGTGGTCTCAAGTGATCCACCCACCTCAGCTTCCCAAAGTGCTGGGATTACAAGGCATGAGCCACTGTACCCAGCCTCATTGTAGTTTTGATTTTCGTTTCTCTAATGATCCATAATATTGAGCACCTTTTCATATGCCTGTTTGCCATTTGTATGTCTTCTTTTGAGAAATGTCTGTTCACATCTTTTGCCCATTTTTAATTGGATGAGTAGATTTTTTCCTGTTAAGTTTCTTGTTTATTCTGGTTATTAATCCTTTGCCAGATGAATAGTTTGCAAATATTTTCTCCCATTCTGTGGGTTGCCTCTTCACTTTCTTAATTGCTTCTGTTTCTGTGCACAGGCTTTTTAACTTAATGTCATCCCATTTGTCCATTTTTGCCATGGTTGCTTATATCTTGGGAGCATTACTCAAGAAATCTTTGCCCAGACCAATGTTGTAGAGAGTTTCCCCAGTGTTTTTTTGTAGTAGTTTCATAGTTTGAGGTCTTAGACTTAAGTCTTTAATCTATTTTGATTTGACTTTATGGCAAGAGATAGGGGTCTAGTTTCATTCTTATGCATATGGATATCCAGTTTTCCCAGAACCATTTATTGAGAACACCATCCTTTCCCCCAATGTATGTTCTTAGTACCTTTGTCAGTTATGAGTTCACTGTAGATGTAGATGTATGGATTTGTTTCTGAGTTCTCTATTTTGTTTCATTGGTCTATATGTCTGTTTTTATGCCATGCTGTTTTGGTTACTATAGCACTGTAGTATAATTTGAAGTCAGGTAACATGATTCCTCCAGTTTTGTTCTCTTTGTTCAGCTGGCTTTGGCTATTCTGGTTTTTTTGTAGTTCCATATACATTTTATGATTATTTTTCCTATTTCTGCAAAGAATATCATTGGTATCTTTTTTTGTTTTGAGACAGGGTCTTGCTCTGTTGCCCAGGCTGGAGTGCAGTGGTGCAGTCATGGCTCACTGCAGCCCCAACTTCCTGGGCTCAAGTGATCCTCCCACTTCAGCCTCCTGAATAGCTGGGACTACAAATGTACACCACCATGCCTGGCTAATTTTTAAATTTTTTATAGAAATGCAGTCTCCCTATTTCACCCAGTCTGAGTCATTGGTATTTTGATAGGGATTGCATTGAATCTGTAGGTTGCTTGGGTAGTATAGACAACATTGATTCTCTAATTATTGAACATGAAATATCTTTAATTTTTTTTGTGTCCACTTCAATTTCTTCTTCCTTCCTCTCTTTTCTTTTCTTTTTCTTTCTTTCTTTCTTTTTTTTTTTTTTTTTGAGACAGTGTTGCTCTGTCACCCAGGTTGGATTGCAGTGAAACGATCTCAGCTCACTGCAACTTCCAACCCCCAGGCTCAAGCGAATCTCCTGCCTCAGCAATTCTCCTGCCTCAGCCTCCGGAGTAGCTAAGATTACAGGCACCCACCACCATACCCGGCTAATTTTTGTATTTTTAGTAGAGAGGGGGTTTTACCATGTTGGCCAGGCTGATCTCGAACTCCTGACCTCAAGTGATCCACCTGCCTAGGCCTCCCAAAGTGCTGGAGTTAAAGGCATGGGCCACAGTGCCCAGCCCTCTTCAGTTTCTTACATCAGTGTTTTATAGTTTTCATTGTAGAGCTCTTTCACTTCTTTGGTTAAGTTTATTCCTATAAACTTAGGAATTGTAAATGGAGTTACTCTCTTCATTTCTTTTTCAGATTGTTTGCTGTTGGTACATTGAAATGCTACTGATTTTTGTGCATTGATTTTATATCCTGCAACTTTACTGAATTTGTTTATCAGTTCTAATAGTTTTTTGGTGTGGTCTTTAGGCTTTTTCAAATAAAAGGGATCATATCATCTGCAAACAAAGATAATTTGACTTCTTTCTTTCCAATTTGGATACTCTTTTATTCTTTCTGTTGTCCGATTGCTCTGGCTAGGACTTCCAGTACTATGTGAATAACAGTGGTGAAAGTGGGCATCCTTATCTTGTTCCAAATCTTAGAGGAAAGGCTTTCCATTTTCCCCCATTGGGTATGATAATAGGTACAGGTCTGTTGTATATACGTTTTATTATGTTGAGGTATATTCCTTCCATACACAGTTTTTTGAAGGTTTTTGTCATGAAGGGATGTTGAATTTTTATCAAGTGCTTTTTCAGTATCAGGTAAAATGATCATATATTTTTGCTCTTCATTCTGTTGATATGTTGTATCTTATAGATTGATTTGCATATGTTGGATTATCCTGGAATCCCTGGAATAAATCCCCAGTGGGTCAGGATGAATGGTCTTTTATTTTTTCTTAACCACTAGACAACCAGGGAAATGGTCTTTTAATGTGTGGTTGAATTCCATTTGCTAGTATTTTTTTGAGGATTTTTACATCAGTGTTTATCAGGAATGTCGGCCTGTAGTTTTCTGCTTTGTTTTTCTTTTTTTTCCTAAGAACACTTTCATGTAGGAAGTTTTCTTTTTGATGTGTCTGTCTGATTTTGTTATCAGGGCAATACTGGCTTCATAGAATGATTCTGGAAGTATCTTTCCTCCTCTGTTTTTTGGAATAGTTTGAATAGGATAGGTATTAGTTCTTCTTTAAATGTTTGGTAAAATTCAGCAGTGAAGCTATTGGGTCCTGGGCTTTTCTTTGCTGGGAGACTTTTTATTATACCTTTGATCTCATTACTTGTGTGTGTGTGTGTTTTTTGTTTTTTTTTTTTTAAAAAGATAGGGTTTCACCGTGTTGGCCAGGCTGGTCTTGAACTCCATACTTCAGGTGATCCACCCACTTCGGCCTCCCAAAGTGCTAGGATTACAAATGTGAGCCACCGTGCCCAGCTGATCTCATTACTTGTTATTGGTCTATTCAGATTTTGGATTTCTTCATGGTTTGATCTTGTTAGGCTGTATATATCTAAGCATGTGTCATTTTCTTCTAGGTTTTACAATTTATTGCTCATAGTAGTCTCTAATGATTTTTTGAATTTGTGTGGTATTGGTTGTAGTGTCTCCTTTTTCATCTCTGATTTTTATTTATTTGGGTCTTCTCTCTTTTCTTAGTCTGGGGGAAACGTTGTCAATTTTGTTTGTCTTTTCAAAAAACTATTCATTTTGTTGATCTTTTCCATTGTTTTTGTTTCAGTTTCATTTATTTCTGCTCAATCTTTATTACTTATTTTCTTCTATTAATTTTGGATTTGGTTTACCTTTGTTTTTCTAGTTAAGATGCATTATGAGGTTATTTATCTGAAATTTTTCTACTATCCCCCTCCCCTCCTCGTCTCACTCTTGTCACCCAGGCTGGAGTGCAGTGGTGCAATCTCAGCTCACTGCATCCTCCACCTCCTGGGCTCAGACGATCCTCTAACCTCAGCCTCCCAAGTAGCTGAGACTACAGGGATGCACTACCACACTGGCTGATTTTTGTATTTTTTTGTAGAGATGAGGTTTTTGCCATTTTGCGTGGGCTGGTCTTGAACTTCTGGACTCAAGGGATCTGCCTGCCTCAGCCTCTCAAAGTGCTAGGATTATAGGCTTGAGCCCAGGAAGTAGAGGCTGCAGTGAGCTGTGATTGCACCAGTATACTCTAGCCCAGGCAAGAGAGCAAGACCCTGTCTCAAAAAAAAAAAAAAAAAAAAAAAAAATTAAGGCCAGGCACAATGGCTCACAGCTGTAATCCCAACACTTAGGGAGGATGAGGCAGGCAAATCACTTCAGGTCAGGAGTTCAAGACCAGCCTGGCCAACATGGCAAAATCCCGTCTCTACTAAAAATACGAAAATTAGCTGGGCATGGTGGCAGGCACCTGTAATATCAGCTACTTGGGAGGCAGAGGCAGGAGAATCGCTTGACCCCAGGAGGCAGAGGTTGCAGTGAGCCAAGATCATGCCACTGCACTCTAGCCTGGGTGATGGAGCAAGACTCTAAAAAAAGAAAAGAAAAGAAAAAAAAGTATAGTTATTTTATTCCTGCTGTTTTTTTAGTTTTCATTTGCATGGAATATTTTTTTCCATCCCTTTATTTTTCAGTCTGTGTCTTCGTATGTGAAATGTGTTTCTTGTAGGGAACAGATCATTGAGTTTTGTTTTTAATCCATTCAGCCATTCTGTGTCTTTTGAATGGAGAGTTTAGTCTGTTCACATTTAATGTTATTATTGATAAGTAAGGACTTGTTCCTGTCATTTAATTTGTTTTATGATCTTTTCCTTCCGACTTTCCTTCCTGCCTTCCTTTCTGTGAAGGCAATTTCCGCTAGTGGTACATTTTAATTTCTTGCTTTTTATTTTTTTGTGCATCTGTTGTAGGTTTTTTCTTTTTCTTTTTTTTTTCTTTTTGTTTTTTGAGATGGAATCTCACTCTGTCACCCAGGCTGGAGTGCAGCGACATAATCTCAACTCACTGCAACCTCTGCCTCTTGGATTATTCTCATTCCTCAGCCTCCTGAGTAGCTGGGATTACAGGCATGCACCACTGCACCTGGCTGATTTTTGTACTTTCAGTAGAGACAGGCTTTCACCATTTTGGCCAGGCTGGTCTCGAACTCCTGGCCTCAAGCGATCCACCTGTCTTGGCCTTCCAAATGGTTGGGATTATAAGCATGAGCCGCTGTGCCCAGCCAGTTTTTTTAAATTTGAAATTACCAGGAAGCCTGCAAATAACATCTTATGCCCCATTATTTTAAGCTGCTGACAACTTAACACTGATTGCAAAAACAATCCAACTAACAAACAAGCAAAGAGGAAACTAACTTCATCTCCCTGGTTTTTAACTTTTTGTTGTTTTTGTTTATATCTTATTGTACTATCTATGTCTTGAGAAGTTGTTGTTATTATTTTTGATAGGTTCATCTTTTAGTCTTTCTATTCAAAATATGAGTAGTTCATACACCACATTCACAGGGTTGTAATATTCTGTGTTTCTCTGTAATTATTACTTCCAGTGAGTTTTGTACCGTCAGATGATTTCTTATTGCTCGTTAACGTCCTTTTCTTTCAGATTGAAGAACTCTGTTTAGCATTTCTTGTAGGACACATCTGGTGTTAATGAAATCCCTCAGCCTTTTTTGTTTAGGATAGTGTTACTCCTTCATGTTTGAAGCATATTTTCACTGGATATGCTATTCTAGGATAAAAGTTTTTTTCCTTCATCACTTTAAATATGTCATGCCTCTCTCTCCTGACCTATAAGGTTTCCACTGAGAAGTCTGCTGCCAGACATATGGAAGCGCCTTTGAATGTTATTCGTTTCTTTTCTCTTAAGCTTTTAGGATCCTTTCTCTGTCTTTGACTTTTGGGAGTTTAATTATTAAATGCCTTAAAAGATAGTCTTCTTGGCCGGGCGCGGTGGCTCACGCCTGTAATCCAAGCACTTTGGAGGCCAAGGCGGGTGGATCACCTGAGGTCGGGAGTTCAAGATCAGCCTGACCAACATGGCGAAACCCCGTCTTTTTATAAAAAAAAAAAAACAAACATAGTCTTCTTTGGATTAAATCTGCTTGGTATTCTATAATCCTCTTGTTCTTGGATATTGATATCTTTCTCTAGGCTTGGAAAATTCTCTGTTATCATCGCTTTGAGTAAACTTTCTACCCCAATGTCTCTCTCTACTTCCCCTTTAAGGCCAATAATTCTTAGATTTGTCCTTTCAAGGCTATTTTCTAGATCTTATAGGTGTGCTTCATTTTTTAAAATTCTTTTTTCTTGTGTCTCCTCTGACTATCCATTTTCAAATAGGCTGTCTTCAAGCTCACTAATTCTTTCTCATACTGCATCAATTCTGCTGTTGAGACTCTGATGCATTCTTAAGTATGTCAGCTGAATTTTTCAGCTCCAGGATTTCTGCTTGATTTTTTTTTTTAAGAGACAGGTTCTCACTCCATTGCCCAGGCTGGAGTACAGTGGAATAATCATAGCTCACTGCAGCCTCAAAGTCCTGGGCTCAAGTAATCCTCTCACTTTGACCTTCCAAGTGGCTAGGACTACAGGCATGTACCAGCGCAGCTGACTAATATATTTTTTTTTTGAGACAGTCTTGCTCTGTTGCCAGGCGCCAGGCTGGAGTGCAGTGGCAGGATCTCGGCTCACTGCAACCTCTGCCTCCCGGGTTCAAGCAATTCTCCTGCCTCAGCCTCCCCAGTAGCTGGGACTACAGGCACATGCCACCACGCCCAGCTAATTTTTGTATTTTTAGTAGAGACAGGATTTCACCATGTTGGCCAGGATGGTCTTGATCTCTTGACCTCGTGATCCGCCTGCCTCGGCCTCCCAAAGTGCTGGGATTACAGGCGTGAGCCATTGCGCCTGGCCATATTTTAATTTTTTTGTAAAGACAAGGTCTCACTATGTTGTTCAGGGTGGTCTTAAACTTCTGACCTCCCATCTTACTTTTCTTTGGGAGCAGAGTGTTGGGATTATAGGCAAAAGCCACTGTGCCTAGCCTCTGCTTGAGTTTTAGAAATTATTTTAATCTTTTTGTAAAAAGATTAGGATAAGATTCTGAATTTTTTCTCTGTGTTATCTTGAATTTCGTTGAGCTCCCTCAGAACAGCTATTTTGAATTCTCTGTCACTGGATTGGTCACTGGGGCCTTATTTAGTTCATTTGGGAGGTCATGTTTTCCTGGATGGTCTTGGTGCTTGTAGAGGTTCGTTTATGTCTGGGCATTAAAGAGTTAGGTATTTATTGTAGTCTTCACAGTCTGGACTTGTGTGTACCCATTTTTCTTGTGAAGGCTTCTCAAGTATTTAAAAGGAATTGAGTGTTGTGATCTACATTTTTGGTCACTGCAGCTATAAATGCATCAAGCCCAGTAATGCTTTGACTCAGAGGTATTGCCTTGGTGGTCTTAGGTAAGATCCAGAATTCTCTGTATTACCAGGCAGAGTCTCTTATTCTCTTCTCTTACTTTTCTCCAAACAACAGAGTCTCTCCATGCTAAGCTGCCTGGGACTGGGGGAAGGGTGACACCTTGGCCACCACCACTGGGACTGTACTGAGTTAGACGTGAGGCCAGTACTACCCTGGGTCTCGCCCAGGGCCCATGGTGACCACTGCCTGGCTGCTGCTGATACTCAAGGTCTTCAGTCAGCAGTTGGCAAATCTAGTCAGGCATGTATGTTTCTCTTCAGGGTGGTGAGCTCCCCCTAGGTCAGGGCGGAGTCCAAGAATGCCATCCAGGAGCACAGGCCTGGAGTCGAGAACCTTAGGAATCTACATAGTACTCTGTTCTACCACAGCTGAGCTAGGCCCCAAGCCACAAGACAAAGTCTTTCCCACTCTTCCCCTTCCCTTCCTTATACAGAAGGAATTTCTCTCCATGACCACCACTGCCCCAGGCACACAGCAAGTACTGCCTGGCTACTGCCAATGTTTACTCAAGGCCCAAGGGCTCTTCAGTCAGCTTGTGGTGAATGCTCTCAGGCCTGGGTCTTTCCTTGCAGGGCAGTGGGCCCCCTTCAGGCCCAGGGCAGGTCCAGAGATGTCATCCAGGACCTAAGACCTGGAATTGGGGGATCCCAGGAGCCCGCTTGGTACACTCCCCCACTGTGGCTGAGCTGGTACCCAGCTGCAAGACAAAGCCCCCTTTTCTCTTCTCTCTTTCTTCAAGCAGGAGGAGTCTCTCCTCATGGTCACCACAGGTAGGAGTGCACCGGGTCACAACTGAAGCCAGCACAGCCCTAGGTCTCAACCAAGGTCCATAGCAAATATTGTCTAGGTGCTGCTGATGTTTATTCAAGGCCCAGGGGCTCTTTAGTCAGAAGGTGGTGAATCCTGCCAGGACTGAGTTCTTCCCTTCAAGGCAGTGGGTTCCATTCTGACCCAGGGTCTGTTTTATCTAGAAATGTTATCTGGGAGCTAGGGCCTAGAATGGGGGCCTCAAGAGTCTGCCTGGTGCCCTGTTCTACCATGGTTGAGCTGGTATCCAAATTGTACAAAGTCCTCTGTATTTGCCCCTCTCCTCTCCTCAAGTACAAGGAAGCAGTCTCTCCTAGAGCTGCAAGCTGTGCTGCATGGGGTTGGGGGAGGGGTGATGCAGGCACTCCTTTGGCCATCCCAGCTGGTATCTCACTAGGGTCACATGCACCCCAAGTCCATTGGCTCTGATCCGAGCATAGCACCAATACTTGCTCAGGAACTAACAATCTTTGTGGCTTTTCAAATTTCTTAAGGATCCTAGAGCACTTTAGTTTGCAGTAGTGGGACTAGCCAGAACTCAGATAATAACCTCCAGGATGGATGATTCCTCTGTGACTAGGGCCGATCTAAATACTCTATGGGTGCTGGCAGAATTCTGCCCTGTGTTGGCTTTCTGCTGTGACAGGGCAGCACTGAGTTCCAATGCAAAGTCACATAATTACTATGATGTCTCTCCTCCAAGCACACAGATTCTGTCTCTGTGCCACGCGACCACTGCCGAGAGGCTGGGGGTGGGGTGGTGTCGGCAATTCAAGACTGTCTTTTCTGTCTTCTTTGGTGCATCTTTCCTTAATGTGATGTTAAAACTGGGTACTGTGATCACTCAACTGATTTTGGGTTTTTATGAAAATGATTCCCTGTGTGGATAGTTGTTTTCTGTTTGTTTTTTTGCGATAGCGTCTTGCTCCATTGCCCAGCAAGCTGGAGTGCAGTTGTGCGATCACAGCTCACTGCAGCAAACTCTCAGGCTCAGGGCATCCTCCTGCCTCAGCCTCCTGGCTGAGGCTGGGACTCGTGACTGGGACTACAGGCATGTGCCACCATACTCAGCTAATTTTTGTATTTTTTTGTGGTGGAGGTACGGTTTTGCCCTGTTGTCCAGGCCTACCTCAGCCTTCCAAAATGCTGGGATTACAGGCATGAGCCACCATGCTCAGCCTGGATAGTTGTTCAATTTGATGTTCTTGCTTGGAGGATAATGACTGAAGGGGTGTGTTTGGCAACCTTGCTCTACCTCCTCCTCTAAAAGTTCTTTTTTTTTTTTTTTGAGACATTCTCACTCTGTCACCCAGGCTGGAGTGCAATGGTGTGATCTCAGCTCACTGCAACCTCTGCCTCTCAGGTTCAAGCAATTCTCCTGCCTCAGCCTCCCGAGTAGATGGGATTACAGGTGTGAGCCACCATGTCAGCTAATTTTTGTATTTTTAGTAGAGACGGGGTTTCACCGTGTTGGCCAGCCTGGGTCTTGAACTCCTGACCTCAAGGGATCCACTTGCCTCAGCCTCCCAAAGTGCTGGGATTATAGGCATGAGCCACAGTGTTATGTTCTTATATCAAGCAAAAGATTATATTCACTAAAAAAATTTTAAGAAATGAAAAAGTTTTGTTTTTCATTTGCTGAAAAATTTTTGAATCTTTAAAATTTTGATTATATTGCTATTGTGTACATAAGTTGATAATTTGCATATTTGAGACATAATATATACATAAATAAAACTAAAAGCAAATATAGTTTTGAAGTTAAATATTAATATCTTTTAAAAACATTAATTTAACTTTTTTTTTCCTGGCAACTTTCATTTAATAATTTAACTTTTAACTTAAAAAATTATTTAGTGTTTCTTAGCCCAGAAATGAATATAAAGAGCATACTTTATACATATTCTTTTTTATGTTAAAGCACATACATACATATGGTACCTGAACAGATATATATTTGTGGTATTAAAATTTTGTGGAGAGAGGGCAATCAGGAAAAACATATTTTAAAAGGCCACTTGACATGATTATGAAGAGTTAAGAAACAGAACACTGTAGGGGTCTCTTGGTAGGAAAATTTGGGATGGCAAAATGTCGATTGAATGGAAATGACCCTACTGGTTATGCCAGCTTATACCTAGAGGATTCCGTGGTATTTTCCTTCACTCATTTCTGTGGTGTTTTCTCTGATATCTTTTAGCATCTACTACTTACAAGGCTCTATGCTAGATATACTAGTAGGAGACAGGCTGGGAGTTGAATAGGGTGACCCAGACAATACACATATGTAGAAGAAATAGTTTCTACTTTAACAGTTCTTCAGTCTAATTGGAGAGAGATGATAGAAACATGGAACGTTTATTCATTTAGTAAGAATTAAATGTAAATTCAAGGTAGACATGATGTAATATTTGGCTTATTGCTAAAAATTTCTATTTATCTTTAATATTCTATGTGTTTATTTTATAATGTCCCTGTTTGTGTAGTGTTTTTAGCATTCCATGGTACTTTGTATGTATAGTTTATAATCATTGTCTAATACCACAGCTTTAGCTCTGAGGCTAGGATATGAAAAGAAATGATATAGGTTATTGTTTTGGGGGGGATCTGGCTTCTGCTTCTTTGTGTGTTGTGTTGAGGGAAAATAATACTAGGATTGGAGAAATAGTCAAGGCTGTAGAGTGTGTCTGGGAAACCTAGGATTGTAATTCACGAATCTTGAGTTTGGCAGTTTCTTTTGCCTTTCTGGAAATCTGGCAACCATTTACAGATACAATGGAATATACTTTACTTTGGATCTTTTAGAGCATGTCCATTGGCTATTATAACTCAAAAGAGGGCCTCAGCCTTGCAAATCACCTGACTTCGTGGCATTTTGGCTGCACTGTGTTATCAGCTGGCCTTTGACGCTGACCCTTCAGAGGACTTCTGCATGCTTTAGGTGGTGTTTTGGCTTCTTTGTTCCTTCCACTGCCATTAACCTGTATTTTTCTTTTATAGGTGTCTCTGCAAATAGACTCATGGGTGGTGCCATGCAGCTTACCTTCCGCAAGATGGCATTTGACTATTACCCTTTCCACTGGGCAGGTTAGGAAAATTCTGAATGGGGCCAATTCTGGCATAGCCCAAAATATTGAGGGCAGATTCCTGGATTCATCCCTGACTGCTTAACAGGAGGTTGCCAGAGATTGCAGTGTGTGCTCAGAGGGGTGTTGGAAATATTTCTCTTCAGGAGGACATCTGGAAACTTGCAGCTTCCACTACTGATGATTCTTTATCAGTGATGAGAGGAAGTGGGTAGGGGAGGCAGTACCTGAGATACTGCTTTTGATTCTACTCTCAGCCCCTCACTTCCACTAGCGTTAGAGCCTCTCCAGTCCATAGTCAAAGATGGCAGCAGTCAGCAGCTTGCCTTTAGAGAGCCTTTGGGAAAAATTCACATATGAAATCCAGAAGAATGTGTAACCTATCATTGGATAATTTTTCCTTATCCTAGAGACTTCTGGAATGTGGGTGAGGAGTCAGGTTCTGAACTATGACTATACAGACAGAAAGGAAAAATTGGAACATTTGTCATGGTCTTGGACTAAGATCTTTTCACTGCTTGGTTGCATAGGCGATAGCTGCAAACACTGGGTACGCCACTGTGAGGCCATGGAGACCCGAGGCCAGTGGGCCCAGAAGCTAGTGATGGAATTTCAGAGCAAAATGGAGAAGTGGAATGAAGAGACGGGTCTGAAACCACCCTGGCACCTGGGAGTAGACTCTCCCTTTCGGAGAAAAGCAGGTGGGTTATGAGGAACTTGAAGCCTCCAGTTGCTTAGCCTCTTGCCATTTATCTTTGAATAATAATGGCGATAAAGCAAGACCTAGCTAATTACCCCAACTGTATCTAATGGAGAGACATCAGTGACATTTTTCTTTATGGATAGCTGCAATGTTGAAGAGAAGTTGTCATCATCTCTGTTCAGTACACTGTTACCTTGGTCTTAAGAATATCATTTCTGAGTTCATCCAGGAGCTAGACAGTGTTAAGCTCTCTTTCCTACATATAGCTTAATTATCTTAGGATTTTTACTTTCCTTATTCTATTAATAATGAGAATTGAAGGTATTTTATTCTTTTTCCCACCTTATTTTTATTTAGATTCTCTTTCCAGTCCTCGAAAGAACCCTCTTCAGAGAAGCCCCTCTCAGGGCAGAAGGCTGCCTTTCGGCCTCCAGGCATGAACCGCTTACGCTCTAGCTGCATGGTGGTACGGGTGGATGACCTGGACATCCACCAGGTGAGGACATGGGGAAACATGGTTGGAAAGAGGTGGAGCAGTTTACTTGGAAGGCAACTGGAACAGTATGAACAAAGTTTTGGAATTTTGGGACTATTTGCCTCACTTCTAGGAAGATTAATAGTTTGGTCTGTTTCTTTCTGAGCATGGCTGGTGAGATCAGGACTTGGGATTTCCCCCAGTTTTTCTGTGAATGCTCTGCTTTGAACCTCCCGCTGAAAAAACTAACTCGCGGATAGTACGAGGCAGATGTGAGAATGCCTGAAATATGTGTGAAAGACACTGTGTTCCCTGTGACAGACTTTGGAGGGATGGTAGAGGTTTTATGCTTTCTGAGTGGAAATGGAGGTCTGTTCTAGGTGTGATTGTTGATAACTAACAGTAAGTTGTGATTGCTTAGGTTTCTACAGCTGGTCAGCCAAGTAAGAAGCCATCTACCCTCCTTTCCTGCAGTCGGAAACGTCACAACCTGCCCACACAGGTCTCTGCCATTCATATTGAGTTCACAGAGTATTACTTCCCAGATAATCAGGAGCTTCCAGGTAAGCATCTAGACTGGCTATTTCTTCTGTCAGGCTCATGCTTTTCCCATTTGTCAGTCTTGGGGCCACTACTTATATTTTTATTTGTTGTTAGGAGTTTTTCAGTGTTTGAGTTAATTTAGCGCACTTTTGTTAAACACTCTGCCCTGTATAAACGTGTACCTTTGCTCTGTGATAATAGAGTTAATATTAGGTGGTAAGAGTCTAGCTATTGCTTTTTACAGGATGTTTTTTTCTTCCCTCTGCTTTCCAGTTCCTTGTCCTAATCTCTACATTCAGTTAAATGGTCTGACATTTACTATGGATCCTGTCAGTTTGCTCTGGGGAAACCTCTTTTGCCTGGATTTATACCGCAGCTTGGAGCAGTTCAAAGCTATCTACAAGCTGGAAGATTCAAGCCAGAGAGATGAACACCTGGACATCCGACTAGATGCCTTCTGGTTGAAGGTGAGGGAAGAGTGTGACTTTGTCCCCTGTTGGTAGCCGCAGCTGCATTTTTCCAATGGATATAATCTATGATTCTGCTCTGCCTATTTTGTGGAAGTAAGAAAATAGTTTCACAGCCCAAATGATGTTTTACATGTGTTTAATGGTGGGATGCTGAGATACTCAGATGACCATTCTGAATTGTGTTTCATTTTCTTTGTTGAAGGTGAGCTTTCCGCTGGAAAAGAGAGAGCGGGCAGAATTGCATCGTCCCCAGGCCCTTGTCTTCTCTGCGTCAGGCATGATTGCCACCAATACACGTCATGCCCCACATTGTAGTTGTTCAGACCTCCAGAGCCTCTTCCGGGGTTTTGCTGCTGCTGAGTTCTTTCATTCCAGTTGTGATCACTTTCCTAAGGTTCCAGGCGGTTTCAGCCTTCTGCACATGCTTTTCTTGCGTCATGCCTTTCAGATGGATTCCTGCCTGCCTCAGCCTAATACCCTTCCTCCCCAGAGATCTAAGGCTTCCCAGGATCTCTGGTCTGTGCCACTTCACCCAGATCTCCTTGGACTTTGAGGGGAACTGAAAACTTTAAAGGCCATACCTTGAATTTTGTAGCCCCCTTTCCCCTGTCCATTTGGGCCTGCCTACCCCTCCGCTGGCAGCAAGCCCAGGCACGGAAGCTCCTTTTGGCCTCAGAGGGGGAGGCTGAAACCATCAGCCAGCTTTGGAAGTCCTGTCCAGTCTGAGGCTCTTGCCCCTGACTCTATGCCCCATCAGAGGTCAAAGACTGAGCATGACTTGAAAAGCTTATCAGGCCTTACAGAAGTCATGGAAATTCTGAGAGAAGGCAGTAGTGATATGGATAGCAAAGGGCCTCTGACAGAGCTGGAGGATGTAGCAGATGTTCACATGCTTGTACATTCCCCAGCCCATGTCCGCGTGAGGCTTGACCACTACCAGTACTTGGCTCTGCTTCGCCTGAAGGAGGTGCTGCAGAGGCTTCAGGAGCAGCTGACTAAGGATACAGAGTCAATGACTGGGTCTCCCTTGCAGGACCAGACAGCTTGCGTTGGAGTTCTCTTCCCAGTGCTGAGGTGGCTCTGCTTATGCATCCTTCCCCCAGTGCTGTCGATGCTGACTCTGCAGGCTCAGATAGCACTAGCCTCGTAGATTCAGAGCTGTCTCCTTCAGAGGATCGGGAACTGAAGTCTGATGCCTCATCAGACCAGGGCCCAGCAAGCCCTGAGAAGGTCCTGGAGGAAAGTAGCATTGAAAATCTAGATGCATCCCAGGAGAGGCCACATAGCAATGGAGAACTGCAGGACTCAGGTCCACTTGCCCAGCAGCTAGCAGGGAAGGGCCATGAGGCAGTCGAGTCCCTACAGGCCAAGAAACTGAGCAGAACCCAAGACTCCAGCTCACCAGCTGCACTGAAGCCCCAGCTGGCAGGGAGACTGCTGTGAATGGACAGGGCGAGCTCATCCCCTTGAAGAACATTGAGGGAGAATTGTCAAGTGCTATTCACGTGACCAAGGATGCCACCAAGGAGGCTCTACATGCCACCATGGACCTCACCAAGGAAGCTGTGTCCCTGACTAAGGATGCCTTCAGTTTGGGCAGAGATCGAATGACCACCACCATGCACAAGATGTTGTCCCTGCCCCAGCCAAGTGAGTGGTTCTGTGCCTCCTTCATTCATCCCATCTCCTTCTAGTTCTGATCATTGGGTTTAAGTCCTCTCACTGTGTGCATTTCTAGATTGGGAAGCACCATATAGTGCAAGAAAATGCATAGAATGGCCTATTTCGTGGGCAGTTTTCAAGTCAATATTTATTGCTTCTTAGAATCAGATTATCTCTTTTCATGGATTCACTTTTTTTTCCCCTCAAGATGGGTCTTACTGTGTTAGCCAGGCTGGTCTTGAACTACTGGGCTTCGAAGTCCTCCTGCCTCAGCTTCCTGAGTAGCTGGGATTATAGACACGTGCCGCCCATACCCAGCTTGCTTCACTATGATTGATACAAATATGCTATATGAGGATAATAATACCTGGCATAGGTATAATGTTCTTTTCAGTGGGCTTTCATGTAATTTTTTTGTTTGATTTGATCCCCACAGCAGCCTGGTAAGGTGGCCTCAGACATTTGTATCCCCAGTTTATAGCTGAGAAAACTGAGGAACCTGAGGCTTTAGAGCGGATGAGCTCATAGATACCCCATATCTTGTAAATAGAAAAGCTGTGGCTTCGGACTTGTTCTTTTCCGGTACCTTATCCGTCAGTGTCTGCCAGAGTAATAGAGAAAGAAGAATTTCATCCATTCAACAAATATCTTTTGAGCCCTTTCTGTGTGCTGGGCTCTGTGTTAAGCACTGGAGGTACAGGAGGGAGTAAAGAGAAACAGAAATGCACAGTGAGAAGAGTGGAAAAGCATGGATTTTCCCATGGGTGCCTCGTGGTTTTAGGAAAGATAATTGAGTCTAAGGGAAGTCTTTCCTGGAACTCTTTGTGGTTTAGAGACCATGGTATGAAGATCAGTGCATTTAAAGCTTTTGTCTAAGTGAATTATGTTCAGTGGATCTCTAAGCAATGCCTGCAGATGAGCTAGTACCTGCTAGGATAGACAGCAAGGAAGGAGAGGAAAACCTAAAGGGTTGAATTGTATAATAATACTAGCCAACATTTACTGAGTGCCTTCTGTGCCTGACAAGACACAGTCCTAAATACTTATAATATTGGTCCACTGAATTTTTATAATAGCCCTATAAAGCCCGGGCGCAGTGGCTCACACCTGTAATCCCAGCACTTTGGGAGGCTGAGGCGGGCGGAGACCCGAGGTCAAGAGATCAAGACCATCTTGGCCAACATGGTGAAACCCTGTCTCTACTAAAAAAAAAAAAAAAAAAAAATTAGCTGGACGTGGTGGTGCATGCCTGTAGTCCCAGCTACTTGGGAGGCTGAGGCAGGAGAATTGCTTGAACCTGGGAGGCGGAGGTTGCAGTGAGCTGAGCTCGCGCCACTGCATTCCAGCCTTGCACTTGGCAACAGAGCAAGACTCTGTCTCAAAAAAAAAAAGCCCTATAAGGTGAGTACTAATATCACTCCTTATCTCACAGATAAGGAAACTGAGGGTCAGAGAGGTAAGAAACTTGCTCAAGATCATACAACTTGTGAGTAGTGGGGCAAGGATTAAAAGCTTGGACACCTCATCATCTAATGTGCTACCTTTTCTAAATGGAGACAAGTAAGGGAGATGGGAGAAGAGCAGAAGTAAAAAAGAGAAAATAAAGGTGTGTGAAATGAACCCTTTTAAAATATCAACAGTGTCTTTGTTTGTTTGTTTGTTTGTTTTTTGAGACGGAGTGTTGCTCTGTGACCAGGCTGGAGTGCAGTGGTGCAATCTCGGCTCACTGCAACCTCTGCCTCCTGGGTTCAAGCGATTCTTCCGCCTCAGCCTCCCGAGTAGCTGGGACCACAGGCATGTGCCACCACGCCCGGCTAATTTTTTTGTATTTTTAGTAGAGACGGGATTTCACCATGTTGGCCAGGATGGTCTCGATCTCTTGACCTCGTGATCCACCCGCCTCGGCCTCCCAAAGTGCTGGGATTACAGGCGTGAGCCACCGTGCCCGGCCCTCAACAGTGTCTTTCTAACTGCCCAAGCCAGTGGCCTTTCCTCAGTCCCCCTTCTCCTGGACTCCTCTGTGGTAGTTAACATTGCTGATCGGTTCATTCTGAGCATTTCTAACCCCACCCAGTTACTACCACTTCTCTGAAGGAGTCTTTTCTTTCCTTGGCTGCTCTCTTCTTCCTTTTATCCTATAGGTATAAATATTCCACAGGGATAGGCTGTCCATATTCTGATCACTTTTGTCATGATTTTACTTTTTTTTTTTTTTTCCTGAGACAAGGGTCTCATTCTATCTCCCAGTGGCGCGATCTCTGCTCACTGCAGCCTCAACTTCCCAGGTTTAAGTGATCCTCCTACCTCAGCCTCCTGAGTGGCTGGGACCCCAGACATGTGCCACCATGCCTAGCTAATTTTTGTATTTTTGGTAGAGATGGGGTTTTGCCATGTTGTCCAGGCTGGTCTCAAAACTACTGGGCTCAAGTGATTCACACGCCTTGGACTCCCAAAATGCTGGGATTATAGGTGTGAGCCACCGCACCTGGCCTGCAATTTTAATTTTTTTTTTTAACTGGCGATGCCAAAATTTTAATTTTTTAAATTAAAAAATGGTTTGTGGCTGGGTGCAGTGGCTCATGCCTATAATCCTAGCACTTTGGGAGGCCAAGTCGGGTGGATCACGATGTCAGGAGATCGAGACCATTCTGGCCAACATGGTGAAACCCCGTCTCTACTAAAAATACAAAAATTAGCCAGGCGTGGTGGCATGCACCTGTAGTCCCAGCTACTCAGGAGGCTGAGGCAGAAGAATCGCTTGAACCCAGGAGGTGGAGGTTGCAATGAGCCAGAATTGTGCCACTGCACTCCAGCCTGACAACAGAGCAAGACTCTGTCTCAAAAAAAAAAAAGAAAAAATTGGTTTGTGTTTATTGTGTTGACAATGTAGGAAATAAAAGAGTAAAGAAGAAAATAGAAAAATCACTTGTAACAATACTACCACAGATAACCACTATTTACTTTTGGGTCTCTTTTCTTCCAATCTTTGTATTTCTGCATTCATGTATACACTCATGGGTGGTTATGCATGTAATATATACAAATGCTGTTTACAACAGTAGGATTATATTGTTTCTACAATGTTGCATGCTACTTTATGCACTCAGTGTTTTATTGTGATATTTCCCATTCATTAGGCATATGAATACACAATTTTTATTTATTTTTATTTTTGGAGATATGGTTTCACCATGTTGGACAGGCTGGTCTTGAACTCTTGGGCTGAAGTGATTCTCCCACCTGGCTTCCCAAAGTGCTGGAGTTACAAGCATAAGCCACTTCCCTTGGCTGAATACATGATTTTTTATTGCTCTGTTATATTCTAGTAAATGGATAGATCATGATTTATTGATCCATTTCTCCATCTGGGGAGTCATTTAGTCTGTTTCCCATTTTTCTCAGAACCAATGCTGTATGAAATGTTCTTATTTTTGTGAACATTAATCTTTGTGAATATTTTACATATCTAAATCTTTCCTTAGGATAAAAACCTAAAAGTAAAATTATTGGGTCAAATGCTACAAACATTTTTAAAGTTCTTGATGCATTTGCCAAACTTTCAGGTTTGTATCAGCCTGTGCTTTTTAATAGTTTCTCTCTAGATATCTGTCTCCTTTATTTTTTTTGTTTGAGACAGGGTCTCACTTTGTCACCCAGGCTGGAGTGCAGTGGCGTGATCTCCACTCATTGCAACCTCTGCCTCCCAGACTCAAGCAACCCTCCCACGTCAGCCTCCTGAGTGGCTGGGACCTCAGGCGCACGCCACCGCACTGGCCTAATATTTATATGTTTTGTAGAGATGGGGGTCTTGCTATGTTACCCAGGCAGATCTTGAACTCCTGAGTTCCTGCCTTGGCCTCCCAAAGGGCTAGAATTACAGGTGTGATACAGCATGTCCGGCCTCCTTACTTTTGTTATAGTCTATATTGTCAGTCCTGACTTCCCTCCCCTCCCCTGCTCTTCATTTAAAACTATCTACTGGACATAGTAGCACATGGATCTCCCAGGGGTGCCTTGAAACTTGCATATATAAAATAGAATTCCAGCTGGGTGTGGTGGCTCATGCCTGTAATCCCAGCACTTTGGGAGGCCGAAGTGGGTGGATCACCTGAGGTAAGAAGTTCGAGACCAGCCTGGCCAACATGGCAAAACCCTGTCTCTACTGAAAATACAAAAATTATCCAGGCGTGGTGGTGGGCGCCTGTAATCCTAGCTACTCGGGAGGCTGAGGCAGGAGAATCGCTTGAACCCCGGAAGCAGAAGTTGCAGTGAGCCATGATTGTGCCATTGCACTCTAGCCTGGGTGACAAGAGCAAAACACCATCTCAAAAGAAAACCCAAACAAACAGAATTCCTTATGCCTCCCCAGATCAGCTCTTTTCTTCATTTGATAGTAACATTCTTCTCCTCATTCATGCTCTTCATTTTAGCTCTTTGCCTTGTACACTTGTTTGTCGTGTTTTGACCTTAATTCCTAGATCAGTGGTTCTCAAATTTGAGTGTGCATCAGAATACTCTAGAGGGTTTGTTAAAACATAGTTTGCTGAGCCTTACTCCTAGACTTCTTCATTCATGGATTGAGATGGGGCCTGAAAATTTGCATGTCTAACACATTCTTCATTGATTCTGATGGATGCTCCTGCCAGAACCACACTTTGAGAACACTGCCCTCGGGACTCTCACATCAGTTGTCCCTGTCTGTTCCCACAAGTAGACTTTTTAGTATATAAAAAGTATAGTTGATTTCTATATTGGAGGTATTTAATATTATTTTATGAGACATCCATTACTTGCTAAAAGTCTTTTCCTCTCCAGCTTGTTTGAAAAGTCAGGCCAAACTTCCTAAAACATAGGTGTAATCTTGTTATTTCCCTACTCCAAAAGCTTCACACTTTTTCCTTATACTCCCTGAATTTAGTTTTAACTTATTAGTATGGCATAATCAATTATTTTGATACATCCATATAGCACTTTACAGTTTTCCAAGCATGTTAATAAATAATTTTTCCTTCAAGGTTTTCTATAATTTGGCTGCCATTCTTGTGGCAAAGTGAAAAAGCACTTAGTGGGAAGTTAGGAGACTTGAGTCTTTTATTTTTGAGACAGAGTCTCACCGTGTTACCCAGGCTAGAGTGCAGTGTTGCAATCTCAGCTCACTGCAGCTCGACCTCCCAGGCTAAGGTGATCCTCTCACCTCAGCCTCCAGTAGCTGGAACTACAGGCATTCACCACCATGCCTGGCTAATCTTTATATTTTTTATAGAGACAGGGTTTTGCCATGTCACCCAAGCTGGTCTCGAACTCCTGGAGTCAAGCCTATCTTGGCCTTCCAAAGTGCTGGGATTATAGGTGTGAGTCACCGTGCCCGGCCTGAGTTTTTCTTAATTCTATCTTTAACTGTGACCTTGGGACAGTTTCTTCATCTGTAAAATGGGAGGGTAGTATTAAAAGGTCCTTAAAGATTTCTTTTCACTGTATTAATGCCTTTTTAACTTTGTCTTCCATTGCTCTCTCTGACAAACCTGTGGTTCAGCTAGGCAGAGCTATTGCACTTACCAGTCTCTTTTTGTTTCTGGTTCTATGCCTTTGTTTATGCCATTTCTTGCCTATAGAATACCTTCTCTCTTTCACAGTCCTTCAAGGACCACCTCAGATGTTATCTCCTACCACAAAGCCTTGACCCTCCTCTCCTTGTCCTTTTTCCTCTTTGATATTGTCTAGCCTTTGGTTTGTGCCTCTGTCCCTTTGTTATGGCATATGTGACTTACTCCCATATAATGTTATGTATGGATAAACTTTTCTCTCCTAACAGATTATAAATTCTTTGAGAACTGGGGGATGTCTTACTCATCAGTGTATCCATCCCTCACTCCTGCCTAGTGTATAGTATGATGCCTTGCATCAGAAGCTACTCAATACTTATGGAATGAATGCAGGTGACTTCAGGTGCCATTCATCGGTACCAGAGCAGTAGGTAGCTGGTCTCTTCTGTATCTGGGGTGACCTTGAATAACCTTGACCTTTAATGTTGATATGAGAGAGCTGTCTGTGCAGTTAGAGATGTTGGAATAGAAAGATTAAGAAAGGCCAGTGATTGAAAAGCGACTTGATCTTTTTATATCCAGTAATATGTAATGTCAAAGGTGTATGTTCCCAATAACTGTCTGAGCTGAAAGGAATGGGTATTTTAAGTGGATGGGAACAAACATGTCTCCAAAGCCACATTTGTGGTTTTTGTTTTTTTTTTAAACAGGGGAGCCCATGGCCAAGACAGATGAGGGGGTGGCAGCCCCAGTGAGTGGAGGTGCTGCGCGACTCCGATTTTTCTCCATGAAGAGGACTGTATCTCAGCAGTCATTTGATGGGGTCTCATTGGATAGCAGTGGCCCTGAAGACCGGATTTCAGTGGACAGTGATGGCAGTGATAGCTTTGTGATGCTCTTGGAGTCTGGTATGTGGGAGCAGAGCCTGGCAAAGTTGCAGAAGTCCAGAAAGGTTCTCTCTGCGGCCTGTGTCAGACTGGCAGGGTTAAGAGAAGCCAAGATATGATAATATAGACATTTTCTTAACCAAGACAAAAAGAGAGAAAGAGAAATTCTAATGGATTCTTGGGTTTGGTGCCATGTTTTCTAGGTTATTGGTTAATAACTGACTTTTTATCACAGAAAGAGATTCAAACCAAAAGAGAGAATACAGCCTTATAGCTAAGTCAGGATTAGTTTCATGGTTGATATCAGTGGTGTAAGGTGTGTTTGCAGTCTTTTTTTTTTTTTTTTTTTTTTTTTGCCTATGTTGTCATTGGAAAATAGGAGCTTTTTATCTGTCAGTAAAATGAGAAACTTTTAGGAATTAATCACCTCTGTAAGTTACACTGGTTCTTTCAGTTTATTGAAATAGAAACTTATGATCCCTTAAGAGTTATCTAGGCTGGGCGCGGTGGCTCACGCCTGTAATCCCAGCACTTTGGGAGCCAAGACAGGTGGAAAACTTGAGGTCAGGAGTTGGTGACCAGCCTGGCCAACATGGCGAAACCCCATCTCTACTAAAAATACACAAGTTAGCTGGGCGTGGCGGCAGGTGCTTGTAATCCCAGCTATTTGGGAGGCTGAGGCAGGAGAATTGCTTGAACCAGGGAGACAGACGTTGCAGTGAGCGGAGATCATGCCCCTACACTCCAGCCTGGGCGACAGAGCGTGACTCCATCTCAAAAAAAAAAAAAAAAAAAAAAAAAAGGAAGGAAAGAATATATTGTTTATTTATTTATTTTTGATACTGACAAATTATAATTTTATCTATTTATATGGTATTAATACAAAGTGATGCTATGATATATATACAAACACACACAATGTGGGATTTTTGAACCAAACTCACGTATCTGTCACCTTAAATACTTACCTCATTTAGCATAGTGTCCATCCTCCAGATTCATCTGTTATCACAAATGACAGATTTCCCTCTCATAAGGCTAAATAGTATTCCATTGTGTATTTGTACCACATTTTCTTTATCCGTTCATTGGCTGATGAATTCATAAGTTGATCCCATAACTTGGCTATTGTGAACAATGTTGTAGTAAACACAGGAGTAGAGATAGTTCTTTGATATACTTTTTTTCATATCCCTTGGATATATACCCAGAAGTGGATATGGTAACTCTATTTTTAGCTTTGAGGACCCTTCATACTATTTTCCATAATGCCCATATTAATTTACATTTCCACCAACAGTGTCCTAGGGTTTCCTTTTCCCTACGTCCTTGCCAACACTTTGTTATCTTTAATCTTTTTGAGAATAGCCATTCTGACAGGAGAGGGGTAATATCTCATTGTGGTTTTAATTTAAGAGAATGCACTGTTTCTTAAGCTGGGTGATGTGTACCATGTTTGTTATTATTTTGAATTTATTAGGGAAGATTTTATGTCTAGGTATGAAAGTAGACAGAATCAAATAATGAACCCTCATATACCCATTACCTAGCTTTGAAATTAAGAACTCATGGCAGGCCTGGTGCAGTGGCTCATGCCTGTAATCCCAGCATTTTGGGAGGCTGAGGTGGACAGATCACTTGAGGTCAGGAGTTTGATACCAGCCTGGCCAACATGGTAAAACCCTGTCCCTACTCAAAATACAAAATTAGCCAGGCATAGGCGCACGTGCCTATAATCCCAGCTATTTGGAAGGCTGAGGTGGGAGAATTGCTTGAACCCAAGAGGTAGAGGTTGTAGTGAGCCGAGATCGTTCCATTACACTCCAGCCTGGACGACAGAGCGAGACTCCACCTCAAAAAAAAAAAAAAAAGAAAAGACTTCATGGCCATTTTTGTTTCCTATACACTACTGCCTACTTTCCTTCATCCCATGTTATTTTGAAGTAAATCTCAAACATACCCTTTTATGCATAAATATTTTCAGTTATGCAATACCAGAAAATACAAACTTAACTTTTTTCAAGTTGTGGTAAAATATATATGAAGTGTGCCGTCCTAACCATTTTTAAGTGGATAGTTCAGTGGCATTAAGTACATTCTGATTGTTGTACAGTCATTACTACTATCTATTTCCAGGATGTTTTCATCAGTAACTCTTTATTTCCCCTCCCCCAAGCCTCTGGCAACCATGATTCTACTTTCTTTCTATAAATTTGACTACTTGCCTGTACCTCATATAAGTGGAATCATACAGTGTTTGTCCTTTTATAACTGGCTTATTCCACTTAGTATAATATTCTATAAGATTATAATATCCTAATAAGATTCTTCTATTTTGTAGCATGTGTCAGAATTTCCTTCATTTTTTTTGAGTCAGAGTCTTGCTCTGTCGCCCAGGCTGGAGTGCAATGGCATGATCTCGGCTCACTGCAGCCTCCACCTCCCGGGTTCAGTTCTCCTGCCTTAGCCTCCCAAGTAGCTGGGATTACAGGCGCATGCCACCACGCCCAGCTAATTTTTTGTATTTTTAGTGGAGGCGGGGTTTCACCGTGTTAGCCAGGATGATCTCGATCTCCTGACCTCGTGATCTGCCTGCCTTGGCCTCCCAAAGTGATGGGATTACAGGTGTGAGCCACCAGCGCCCGGCCGATATCCTTCCTTTTTAAGGCTGAATAGTGTTCCATTGTATTTATGTATCACATTGCTTATCCTTGCATCTGTGGAAGGGCGCTTGGGTCGCTTCTGTTTACAGACTTTTAAAAATGGGACCAAATGTCATTATTACACTTTAAAAAATTAACAGTTCCTTAATTTCATCAGATAGCTAGTTAGTCCTCAAATTTCTAGTTGTCTCATGAATGCCATAAATATTTTGTTTTATTTTTACAGTTGTCATTGTTTGTAGAGGTTGGATTTGAACAGAATATTTTGACTTTTGTACTTGTTTGCCCTCTTTCTCATGCAGAGTCTGGTCCAGAATCTGTTCCACCAGGATCTCTTTCAAATGTCTCAGATAATGCTGGTGTTCAAGGGAGCCCTCTTGTGAATAATTATGGCCAGGGGTCACCAGCAGCCAACAGTTCAGTTTCACCCAGTGGAGAAGACCTCATCTTTCACCCGGTCAGCTGCTCTACTTTCTTCTCTGCAGAGGGTAGGCTCTGGGCTGGGAACTTGGGACTTAAAACTAAGAGAATCTCCTTTGACAGGTCTCAGTTCTGGTCTTGAAGGTGAATGAGGTATCTTTTGGGATTGAGGTACGTGGTGAGGACCTGACTGTGGCCCTGCAAGCAGAGGAACTGACCCTCCAGCAGCTGGGCACCATGGGACTCTGGCAGTTCCTGCGTGGACAGTACCCAGGTAAGGATGGTGGTCATTCCACGACAGACCATAGGACTGGCTATGTCTAGGACAGCCATAGCTTAACTTGCACTTGTCACTGTGTTCTAAGGGCAGCCACTCTACTGGTGCCAAGTTTTCTCCAGCAGCCATTAGGGAGAGGAAAACCTCCATTGAAGCCTTTTTTGCAAGGGGCCTCCCAGAGCTCTTTCTTGGGCTTTGCATTCACTGTGCTAGTCTCCATCTTCATTTCCAGGTACTCCTGGCCATGAGGACAGTGTCCACTTCATTTGTGTGTCTCTTAATATAAAACTTTCTGATCAGGGAACTTCTGTCATTCAGATTCAGTCCTTTGATGTGAGTTATCATTTATAAAAGATGACAGGAAAAATCATATTTATTTAAAAATTATACTTTATTTAAAAATTATTGGCCAGGCACGGTGGCTCATGTCTGTAATCTCAGTACTTTAGGATGCCGAGGCGGAGGGATCACCTGAGGTCAGGAGTTCGAGACCAGCCTGGCCAACGTGGTGAAACCCCATCTCTATTAAAGATATAAAAATTAGCTGGGCATGGTAGTATGCGCCTGTAATCCCAGCTACTTGGGAGGCTGAGGCAGGAGAATCGCTTGAACCCAGGAGGCGGAGGTTGCAGTGAGCTGAGATTGTGCCATTGTACTCCAGCCTGGGCGACAAAAGCAAAACTGTCTAAAAAAAATATTTTTTAGTCTGGGCATAGTGGCTTACGCCTGTAATCCCAGTATGTTGGAAAGCTGAGGTGGGAAACTAGCCTGAGCAACATAGCAAGACCTCATCTCTACAAAAAATACAGGCTGGATGTGGCGGCTCACGGCTGTAATATTAGCACTTTGGGAGGCCAAGGAGGGTGGATCACTTGAGGTCAGGAATTTGAAACCAGCCTGGCCAACATGGTAAAACCCCGTCTCTACTAAAATACAAAAAAATTAGCTGGCATGGTGGTGCATGCCTATAGTCCTAGCTGCCTGGGAGGCTGAGGTAGGTGAATTGCTTGAGTCTAGGAGTTTGAGACTACAGTGAGCTATAATTGCACCATTGCACTCTAGCGTGGGCAAGAGTGAGAACCTGTCTCTTAAAGAAAATTAAAATATTGAGTAGATACTGAGGAATACTTATAAACTATATGTAAGACATAAAATGATAACAATACAATGAACCCATTTACACACCTAGTTTGTTTTATTGTTTTTAAATATTTTTTTGAGACACAGTCTTGCTCTGCTGCCCAGTTTGGAGTGCAGTGACATGAATTCAGTGTACTGCAACCTCTGCCTCCTGGGTTCAAGCAATTCTTCTGCCTCACCCTCCCGTGTAGCTGGGAATACAGGCATGCACCACCACACCTGGCTAATTTTTATATTTTTAGTAGAGGCTGGGTTTCACTATGTCGACCGGGCTGGTCTCAAACTCCTGGCCTCAAGTGATCCGCCTGCCTCAGCCTCCCAAAGTGCTGGAATTACAGCCCTGAGCCACCATGCCCGGCTCCACCACCTAGTTTAATAAATACAACAGTACCATTACCTTTGAAGTCTCTGGGAGTCTCTCCCTTGAACCTCCTTGTGTCCCTCACCTGTCAAAGATAATCGCTATCCTCAATTTGTATTCATCATTATCTTGCTTTACTTTATAATTTGTACACGTTTATATTAATGTATTATTTAGCTTTTTTCACATTTTTCTAAATGGAATCATAGATTGTACCATTTTTATGACTTACTTCTTTCAAGTAACATGATATTCTTTAAATTCTTCTAGGTTGTTGAGTTAGCTATAAGTCATTCATTTTTCATTACTATATAATGTTATTGTATACATACACCACTATTTTTTTTTTTTTTTTTTTTTGAGACAGAGTCTCCCTGTGTTGCCCAGGCTGGAGTACAGTGGCACGATCCCGGCTCACTGCAACCTCTGCCTCCTAGATTCAGGCAATTCTCCTGCCTCAGCCTCCCAAGTACCTGGGATTACAGGTGCTCACCACCACATCCAGCTAATTTTTGTATTTTTAATAGAGATGGGGTTTCACCATGTTGGCCAAGCTGGTCTCAAACTCCTCACCTCAAGTGATCCACCAGCTTTGGCCTCCGAAAGTGCTGGGATTATAGGCGTCTCATGTGGCCAATACACCACTTTTTCCTTTTTGTTTTGTCTGGCTTTTTTGCGGGGGAGACAGAGTCTTACTCTGTCACCCAGGCTGGAGTGCAGTGGCTGTCTCCGCGTCCTGGGTTCAAGTGATTCTTGTGCCTCAGCTTCCCGAGTAGCTGGGGCTATAGGCACCCACCAACACACCTGGCTAATTTGTTTTGTATTTTTAGACAGGGTTTCACCATGTTGCCCAGGGTGATCTTGAACTCCTGACCTCAAGTGATGCACCCACTTTGGCCTCCCAAAGAGTTAAGATTATAGCCATGAGCCACTGCACGTGGCACTTTTTGCTTTTTGAAAACAGCTTTATTGAGGTATAATTTGCCTAGCGTAAAATTCACTCATTTGAAGTGTACAATTTTAGAATTTGTAACCATCACCACACTCAATTTTAGAACATTTTCATGAGCCCCAAAGTATCGCTTGTACTCATTATCCTATTTACTTCTTTATTCTATTCTGGACTTCTGGACAGACGTTTGGGTTGTTTCTAGTTGTTGTTTTCCTGTTTCAACATCTATGCTACATAGACATCCTTGTACATGTCTCTTGGAATATATGTTTGAGAGTTTCCCCAGCATTATATTTCTGACAATATAATTTCTAGATCATTAGGGTAGGCACAAGTTCACCTTTACTAGATAATACCAAATTGTTTAACAAAATGTTTGCACCAATTTGCAGTTCTATAAATGTGTACGTTGTTCCACAAGATCCTTGGCTACACCTGAGATTGTTCTGTTTGGAGTTTTGGAGAGGTTAGCATAGGTCCTGCTTTGCTTTATGAGTGACAGATGAGAAGACCAAGACTTAGAGAAAGGAGGAGACATTCAAATTTATTAGAGTTTGGGGTCCTGTGCTTTAAGAGCTTTTCCTTGGCCATTAGCCCACTGCCTCAGATTCATAACAAGGCCAGTCCTTAATCTGTCTTCCATCTTACAAGGCATTGTAGGAAAGTATCTAAACTCATGGACCTGGCAATCAGATTGCCTGGGTTCAGATCCTCCTTGCTACTTACTAATTATGTAACTTTGGGCAAGTTATTCTCTGTGACTTAGTTCAGTCAGATGAGAATGATGATATTCCTTTGACCTAGGGTTGTTATGAATATTGATACATAAAGTGCTTAGACGACTCCCTGGCTGTTAATTAGTTGTCTTCCTTGTCTTTCTTCACAAAGGTACATGCTTTCAGGAATCCTCAACTTTGAAGACTGGCCACATCAGGCCAGCTGTGGGCCTTCGCTTTGAGGTGGGGCCTGGAGCAGCTGCTCATTCCCCCCTGGCCTCACAAAATGGCTTTCTACATTTGCTGCTTCGTGGCTGTGACCTCGAGCTGCTCACTTCGGTGCTCAATGGCCTGGGGCCCTTCTTGGAGGATGAGGAGATCCCGGTGGTAGTCCCCATGCAGATTGAGCTCGTGAACTCCAGCATCACCCTAAAGGTGTGAGGAACCTTTGGTTTTTGCCAAAGTAAGGGCACATTGGTTTTTGCCCTGGACTTTGTCAAACAAGGAAGCAGTGACAGCTTGTTAACCTCTTTCTTTTTCACTGTAAAATGTGGTGAGGATCAAGTGAGGAAATATTAATACATATTTGCATTCTCTGTCAGTGTTATAGTGGTATATAAATGTATGTTGCTGTCAAAAAAGCCAGGGTTCAGGTGGGGAGAACTTGTCTCTAACCCTAACCCTGTCTTTGGCATGCAGCATTACCATGTGAAAGCCATCAGGTTATCTGATCCTCAGTTTCACCATCTCTAGATGGGAGAATTTGTTATGCCTCTTATACCTTCCAAGAATGTATGGAGAAACTGGCATAAAGCTGCTTTAAGCTGAATGATGGGAGCATGGGTTGTGTTAGATTGCTCTAAGCTGGTGGGGGCATCATGTGGTTTCCCTCTTTCCTACAGGATGATATCCCCCCCAATCTATCCAACATCTCCAGGCCCCATCCCCATCACTCTGGCCATGGAACATGTTGTGCTAAAGAGGAGTGATGATGGTGTGTCCCACATAGGCGGTGAGTCAGGCTTGTCAGCCTGTTGGTTTCTCTGCCTTTTTTTTTTTCTCCTAAAAGTGAATAGCTGACACCTAGGAACTGTTTGGGAGTTGGCAGCAGTTTTTCACTTAGAACCTTTACTTGTTTTCTCTAGCTGCTGCTCAGGACAAACCATCAGCCGAAGTACTTAAAAGTGAGAAGAGACATCCCCCAAAGAACAAGTGTTTTTGGTGCCCACAGGAGAGGTTTTTGAACAGCAGGTGAGGACCTAACAGAAGAGTACCTGCCCATAACTCTTGGGGGCTATAAATGCAAAGCTGGTAAAACCCGGGGTGGGAGGCAAAAAGGTTGCATGTGCTGTGTGCATGTGGGTGTTTTGGGTTCCTGTCCCCTAGCAGCGGTTTTTAGAAGTGCTGACTAGAGGATAAAGTCAGGAGCTGGAGATGAATGGTTGCCGAGGACATGCTGCGCCTGCCAATGAACTCTGAAGAGGGGAATCAAGCTCTTAGAAAAGATATGGTTGAGTTATCTTGATCATTGACCTAACTTGTGGATTTTTCTGCATGAACTCTTCCTCCCTGTTCCCTTTACTGGCTGTTGTTGCAAGACGATATTACCATGTTTAACTGTGAACTACTCATTGTTCCTCAGGTGAAAGAACTGCCTATCCTACAAAAAGAACTTACAGAAACCAAACAAGCATTGGCCAATGCCAACCAGGATAAAGAAAAACTTCTTCAGGAGATTAGGAAATATAACCCCTTCTTTGAGCTCTGAAACCAGTGGCTCAGCCATCTGTGCCAAGGAGAGAGGCTATCACCAGCAATAGCACCACCTATGACAGAGGGCACTGTCCAGTGCTGAATAAGTCACTACGGATGCCAGAGGAACTGGGGAGTGCTCACTTCACTTGTGTGGGTGTGCTTTCCATTAGCTGTTCTAACTTGGATGGAAGACAAGGGCAAAGCATGACTGTATCCCAGAAAACCAGGGCTTGCCCTGTGTGTGGCACAAGTATCATGTCTTGCCTGTAGAAAGCCTTTCGCCCTCTGCATATTAGGTGGAATCTTCTCAACACTGTAGGGCCATTTCACCTCATGGTTTCATGGCAGGGACATTTGCTTCCTTCACAAGTCTGTGTGAACAAGCTAAAGTACCCACCTCCTCGGTCACCCACAGAGCCACCAAAGATTCCATGTCCCAGAGCTTCCCATAGCAGACCTGAAAAGTCCTTGGCCTGAGCTTTGGCCATGGTAGTAGAGTGGAACAGGAAATAGCCCAGCAAAGCAGTGTGGGGGGAAGGGGGCAGGAGAGGCACAAGAATAAAGGAGACCTGGACTCTGCCTTTTTGGGAAAAGGAACCAAGCTGATATCAACTTGGCTGATAACACAATCAGATTTTTCCAGGTTAAGCTTCCTTTCTGTTATAGTTTCATCATTGTGATGCTGTGGTAGAAAGTAAACAACAGTAGTGGTTCAGTCATTTAATCTTTCCCTTTTATAATACAACTTATTTGAAATTTCAATCAAGAAAAATTTCTGACTCTGACCTAGGTTGGTGGCATGAGATGCCAGGGGTCAGTGGGAGGAGCTTGCTTCTGAGCCCCCCGTTGTCCACCTGGAGTCCTGCTTGTCTTCCCCACCTGTGCTGAGTGGCTCTTCTATCTTCCTGGAGTCCCTGGCACATCTGCTTTCCCAGCTCTGTGACTTTACCATTTCTCTACTCAGCACTTGGTGGTTTGGGAGCTGAAAATGTGTTTTAAACTTTTATATAAACAGCTCAACCTGTTGCCTCTCACTTCCCTCCATCACTGTGGCTTTTAAAAATCATGGATTTTTGACTCAAGTGAAAAAAACAAAAATCCTTCAACCCAGCTAGGTTTTGCTCCCTGCCCTATAAAAGAGCTATTTCCCCCTTTCTTTCCTTTGAATTCTTCTCCAACACTATCCCTTCATTCATACTGCCCTATGATACACTTGAAGCTGTGTTGATTGAACAGAAGTTCATCAGCTCACTTACCTTTACTTGGCAAGATGGTGAAATAGTAATTTAGTGATGTTACTAAAGTCTTGACCATACGTGGCCTATTGAAGGAAAGGTGAAAAGGTTTCTTTTATGGGAAATTGTTTGACTTGCATACTCTAGTTTGATGAGGATAAAAAGAAACATGTAATTGCAGTGGTGTTTATAACTAATTGATCACAACCAATCATAGATTTCTTTGTTCCTTCTCCACTCTCAGTGCTTCACTTGACTAGGAAAAAAATATATATTCACGAAGGAACAGGACCTAATTTGTTCAGACTTTTAAATGACTTTTGTTAAGTTTCTTTACTAAGGCAAATTTTGAAGCAGCAGTTACTATGGGATGGTGGGAATTTTTCATGCTTTAGAAATAGAGACTTAGGAACAAAGAAACTCTTTCTGGAGAAAATGCTAATAGGAAGTTACCTAAGGCTTGATGCTTGGTTCAACCTTATTTAAAATTTTTATAAATAACCCAAAAGTAGGATTTTACAGTAAATCAAATGTCACTATTTCCAGGCAGTGAAAGGTAGACTAGAAGAGGTTTAAAAAACAGAAAACCAGAAAAGGGTTACAATAAGCAGTGCTGAGAATACTCAGAAAACTGACAGGTGAGGTTCAACATAGTATAAGGAAATGTATTTATGGAAGAATTACCAATTGATATACCTAACGCTATTAGAACTCAGGAAAGAAACTGAAACATTGCTGAGGGGAGGAGAGATCAATGTGCTTATGTGGCCAAAAGCCTAATTGCCCTGTGGGCATCATCAGGAAGGACTTTTGGAGACAACAGAGAACAGTGGTTTATACAAAATCATGGATATGTCTTGATCGAACTATCTATGTTTCCACTGACCTTATTTACAAGAAATATAATGGAGGAAAGGTTAAGAGAACAGCAAAAAATTATCAGGGGCTGGAGGTATATCCATATGAGGACACATCTTTAAAATATAGATGCTATCCTGCAAAGATGAAAGCCGAGGGGAGTTAGATCAAATATCGAATCAAGACCAAGGACCCAGTCCTGTACTACTAGCTCTAGGGGTCTATCTCATAGCCTTAGGTAAAGAAAGCACTTCCCACAGCAAATCAGAAATGTAAGGAGCTCATTGTCTAAGAAGTGATGCCAACAGAAACTATACATGGGTGCAGGTATATGAGGAATCCTTGCATGACGGCCTTCTACAAGGATTATAGAAAAGTAGGGTTACTTGGTGATATACAACTGAGAGGGCAACTGTGCCCCTTGCCAAACTACTCCTTAGTGCCTCTTTCAAAGGCAGAATATTGATCTGAATGGATCACTGGTCTTAACTATGGCATCTCTAATGGTCTTGAAGGGGGGAGGAGGGAGATCTGGTAGCTGGAAAATGTATTTATTCAACCTTATGCTCACCTGAATTGGTAAAAATCATATTCTGATTCTCTTCTCAGCCCTTCCTACCCCCACCTGCCATATCCCTCTGGCATCCCTCCATGTAAAGAAAATGTCTAATAGGCATTTCTTGGTATACTTTTACCTACACTTGTGTTTTAGGGTGACAGTAAAAACATATCCATTAAGTACCAAGGCTAACCTCTTAATGGCCGGAGCTCAGGTCTCTGGGCTCTCTGAAGGAGTCTAGAGCTCTTGTCTATGTGACAAATGGAGCCTTAGAATTTCTGGCTTTCCTCATGTGGCAGCTTTGGCCATTGTGTCTTGAAATCCTCCCTCAGGAAATGTGATAGGGGTTATCCTATGGGATTTTAGTAAAAATCAACTTGCCTAATTTCATATTCCTGTTCATAACGAAGAAATGTGAATGAGTGGTAGTCCTCAGGATAAGTGTAAAGGAAAATATGCAAGGGAAAAGTAGCAATGTCAGCCCTTTTGGACTGCTTATGATTTTTGCCTTAGAGCTGCAAGACTTGGAACAAGAAATAACAATACCTCAAGAAAATGTCTGGAGAGATAGCACCACTATCCCTCAAAGACTTCAGCGAATGAACATTACCATTTCAGCTGTGAAGCATTTACAACTGTGTATTATCCATGATTGTCTACATTTCCTGTTTACATGTATGTGCTGGGAATATGCTTTAGTGTGTATGGACTAAAATCCTCTCTTTAACTGGGCTGCAGGGATGGCTATCAATCCCCAAATTCTGTTTTCAACTCACTGGAATAATTAACCTAGTTTCCCTGATATAAAACAGGGTGGGTTCTATTCACATGATGGCTGCTTTTTACCATCTATTTCATCTAATCTTCATTTTGCCATGGGCCTCAACCTTTATGTCCCCTTTTTATGGTTCTGAAAGGAATGGCTCCCGTGTATGGAATATACAAGGGATAACACCACCCCTCACATACCCTGTAACTTAAATGCTTCCATTTAACTCACTTAGATTACTTTCCCCGTTGTGGTAAACAGGCGTTGGGGGATGAGTGGTAGTGGAAGGAAGGTAGTTTTAAGTATTGCCGTAGTAATATGGGAACTTTTCATCCTAAACCTTTACTCTAGTTTTGCTTTTCTTCTCTGTCATTTATTTAAAAATTGCCTAAACTTCTAAAATCAGTTACAGTAAAATCATTAAAACTATGGAAACAACTGAACTTTGGTACACAAGTTAGTTCGATGACATCTGGTTATTTGAGAACAGTAAAAGCTGTGTCATTGCCTCATGATTAATCATAGCCATTATTAAGGGTTTCAGAGAGAAACTGGTGTGAAGCACTATCCTTTCAGAGACTAAGGCCTTTACCTAGCTGCTCCCCCACCTTCTGTCAGAATAGGAATATTCCCATGCACCTCTGGGTAGGTATAGGTAGGAGCTATTGAATGGGAATTATTTTCCCCATGGCACAAGGGGAAACACTCTTGGGTAATCTTTAATAGTGAGGCTTTGCTAAGTGGCCAGACTTGGGATTTGATCTTCCTCCCTTGTTATTAAGTTTCAGCCTTATTCAGTATCTCTAATTGCAATAGATATAGTTCCTGCAACTGCTAAAAAAAATTGTTAGAGCTGAGAGGGTATCTTTTTTTTGTCAGTTTATTAATTTTTGGTCAAGATTTAGCCTTAGTCTTAAAGCATTTCTTTGTGGAATGCCCCACTGAAGTGTCTTCTCCATTGGCTAAGTACATGTTTAAAGCCATGGGTTTTAATGTAAGATACTAAAAGTCAGATTTGCCCACCTTCATGACTCCAAACTGTTTCCCCCACTGAGGGTGCTGAACAGAATTAGAATCTTTACTAAGACATGCTCGGGAAAGCTTCACAAGAGAACAGCTTCGGTAGAGAGGAAAGAATTCTTGGGGATTGCCAATTACATACAGTAGCCTTATTACTGCTAATCACTGTCAATAAAAGGTCACTTCATTCCCTCTATTTGAGAAAAACAATGAGAATGTATCTGATGAACTGGAATCCCGGTCAGTATTGGGAAATTTCAATGTTGCAATATCTAGTCAAACCTTGAGTGTACTGGTTCTGTGAACCACCTGTAAAAACAAATTAAATTTATTAAATCGTAATGGTTGTCGTATATCTGCTGATAAGCATCTGAAATATAGGGGCTTTTATATTGTTTATTTTCTTCTCAGTTTTAGGGGGAGAAGATTATTATATTGTTTTTAACAGTGCTTGAAGTACTCTTTTATGAGATAAACTTTTAATGGCTTTACTAGAAAAAGGACTCAGATTTTCACAAAATAGCCAAAACCAGCTGTATTGGAACACCAGAAAAGAATAATCAACTTCCCATGACAACCAGCTAGACAGAAAATGAATACACATAAAGCAAGTTGGAAAACAGTTTAATGATCACTCACCAAAATCCACAGGAGAATCTTAAATGTTTACAAGCACCAGTTATTCCACTATTCCTGCCTTTACCACATCCTTCATGGTAGAGTATCACAAGTAAAATTTCTGGTTGTTTCATCTACTTAAAACCAGATGTAAGAAACAAACTAAGTCTTAGCAACTTTAGGCTTCAATGTGAAACCATTAAAGCTCTTGGCACTTACTTAAGGAGGCTGAGGCAGGAGGACTGCTTCAAGCCAAGAGTTCATGACCAGCCTGGGCAACAAAGCAAGACCCCATGTACATAAAAAATAAAAATAAGTTAACTGGACACAGTAGTGTGTGTCTGTAGTCCTAGCTACTCAGGAGATTGAGGTGGGAGTGTCACTTAAGCCCAGGAATTCAAGGCTGCAGTCATGCCGCTGCACTCCAGCACTCCAGCCTGGGTGACACAGCAAGACCCTATATATAAAAAAAAAACCCAAAAAACTCTCTTGGAAAGGTTATCTCTTTGAAAGCAGTTCTTCTGTCCAGAAGATGTTTATGGCCCACACATCTTCCAACTGGCCAAGACTTAAATACTTCAAAATGCCCCAAGAGGTCCCAAAATTTAGTCAAGGCAAGTATCAAACAGGCTACATACTTTCTAGGTGTGACAAATAATCAGAGTTTTGAGAGACATTAAAATCATGGAATCCTTGGAGGACTGAGACACTAAAGCACCAGCAGTCTTATAGGAAGTCTGCAACCAATACTTCTTCTGTCAGTAATAGGCCTTTCTAGACTTTGGTCTAGAAGAAGATGATTTTTTTGTGCTTCGAGTTAGGGATCTGTCCTTTTGACTTTAACCTTCTCACGGCTTCCCTCATATGTTTGGGTTGCAGTGGTGGCATTTCTCCCCCACTTCTCACACACATCCAGTGCTAAACAGAGGGTAAGGAGAAAGTCTTATTATCACACAAGAATTTACTAATCACATAATCCTTTTGAGTCCTGTAATTCTCGTTAACCTTTCTTAAGCTTGCTAAGGAAATAAACCAAGACCTTTTTCCTTTAAGAGAATGCTATAAAATGTATCACATTAGTTTTAGTATAACATCTCATATCAGGCTCTATCATAGACAACAGTTTAAAACATATTTCCTATAGACTGTATGCTATGGCTCATGCCTATAACCCCAGCAGCTAGGGAGGCCAAGGTGGGAGGACTGCTTGAACCCAGGAGTTTGAGACCAGCCTGGGCAACACAGCAAAACCTTGTCTTTACAAAAAAATTTAAAAAGTTGGCCAGGGATGGTGGTGCGCACCTGTGGTCCCAACTACTCAGGAGGCTGAGGCAGGAGGATCACCTGAGCCCAGGAGCTTGCTGTTGCAGTGAGCCATGATCACGCCACTGCACTCCAGCCTGGGCAGCAGAGTGAGACCCTGTCTCAATAACTACATAAAAACAAAATTAAAAATTAGCCAGGTGTGGTAGTGCATGCCTACAGTCCCAGCTACTTGGGAGGCTGAGGCAGGAGGATCCCTCGAGTCCAGGAGTTTGAGGTTGTAGTGAGCTATGATCACACCACTGTTACCATCTTGTTTTGTACACCATCTTAATTTATGATTTGTAAAAGAAAAAAAAAACACTAAAAAAAGTAAAGATGATGCCACTGCACTCCAGCTTGGGCAACAGAGCGAGACCCTGTCTCAAAAAATAGTAATAATTTAAAAGTATATATCTCCTGCTTAAAAAATAAAAAATTTCAGCAGCTAGAGTAGCAATGGGAAACAGCCAGGCTTTTTACTCAATAAAGGGGGCAGTTCCCAGGGATCACAACATTAAGGACAACTCACCATCCCACGCAGGTCAGCCCTGTGATTGCTTTTCTTTTTTTTTTTACTTCCTCTAACACAGATCATAGGAAACAATGCTTTTCTTATATCTTTACTTTTGGCAGCAGAAATGAGCAAAGTCCACTGGAGAAAAAAAAATCTACTTCTGTCACCCTGGGCTGAGGAAAGGAATCAGGGAGGGGATTTCCCAGATGGTTCCTTGCCATCTGTTATTGAAACTTGCAAGGAATAATGGTCATGTTCTCCTGAATACAGGGCTCCCCACTTGGTCAACTTCAAGTGCAAATGAGTACTTGCACAGGTGCTTTAATAAGTTCTTTTGTATAGATATTCTTTTATTTTTTTTTATTTTTTTTATTTTTTACGCCCCCCCGTATAGATATTCTTAAAAATAAGATCACCACAGGTACAATCCAGTATTTATAACCAACACTACTCACCTTCTTCTACCACCTCCCCGACGAAAACCTTGGAAATACCAGACATAGCAATAACAACATTCTGAGACACAGAGGTGCCAGTGATGGACTGGATCAGCTTGAAAGAAGGACAAAGACTCGGTGATTACGACAGTCAAAGACTGGCTTTGAACACAGTACCAATTAATTCACAGAAAAAGGTAAGATAACTGAGGAACATATTTTTTCCCCCACCTAAATAATTCACTGACTTGTGTAACACCTCACTTCAAATGCCAATAGACATGGCTCTTGAGTTGGTTTAATGCATCACGGAAATGAAGTGTGGTGGGCCATCCTTACCCTTTTGATGGCTGCCTTAGGGAAAGCTGAGCGGCGATACATTTCATAACGGTTCAGCTGCTCTTCAGAAAAGAGAAACCAGGATTCTAGACAAAGATCCAGGTAACTAAGTTAACTTATAAGAATGAATACTCAAGATATTATTAAGTCAATAAAAGTCTCAGACAGATAAATTCTTACAGGGTCAATGGCATTAGGCTTCGTGCCTTGAGGAATGAAGATAAAACACTTCTACTCCTAAGGAACTTGAGGAAACATAAAATAAAACCTTTTTACCATTTAAGAACAATGAAAACAACAACATTGGGTCACTGTATCATACTGATACAGACTACGTTTTCAGCATTAGACTCAATCTCCATAACTCCACCTTACTGAATTTCATACTGATGGTAAAAATTTAATATACTAATCTATAATCAAACCAGTAGTTTTCAACATTAACAGATTTAGGGGAAATATCTGCAAAATATATGGAAACAGTTAATATCCCTAATGTATAATTAATTCTTTCAAATGAATAAAGGGGCCATATCAATTTATGAAAATGAACAAAGGATATGAACAGGAAATTTACATAAATACCAATGGTCAATCAACATGGGGGAAACAAATTCACCTTTATTATTAACCAAGGAAATATTATTTTCATAGATAACATTTTTCACAAATCAGATCACTATTAAAAAAAGAATGCTATTAGAATATGGGGCATAAACCCATACATGCTGGCAGAGAACTGGAACACCTTTTTGGAGAGAAATTTGGAAATACATATGAAAAGCCTTTGAAAATGTTCACACTATTTGAACTAGCAATTACACCTCCTGGAGGTAACTGGAAGAAATGGACAAGTATGCAAAGATGTGTCCAAAGATCCTCCTCGTAATGTCAAAGAAAAAAAAAATCCAACCAGAACCACTACAGGGATTGGTTAAATTATAGTTCAGCAACATAATGGGATACAATGTAGCCATTAAAATGATGATTTATGAGCATATTTACTAACATGAAAATATTTAGCTATACATAGCAAACATCTAAAAGAACTTTGAAAAGGTTCATATATTATACCCAGCTATATATACTTAGAGTAAACTCTGGGTGGTGAGTCTCTGGGTAATTTTTCTATTTTTTTGTATTCTTTGAATTATTTGCAACGAGCCCATACTACTTTTACAATCAGAAAATATAATAAAGCTATTTCCATTTCTAAGAAAACTATGACCTGGATGTATAATTAGTGACATGGAAAATATTCACCATATCTAATGTGAAAAATAGGCTATAAAACAGTATTTGACATTTTTGAAAAAAAAATTTATAGATATATATGTATAGAAATTCTCTTGAAACTTTTAACATAAGCAGGATGTATCTCTGTCATAAGGTGATTTTTTCTTTGATCTATCTATCTATCTATCTATCTATCTATCTATCTATCTAACTCTTTTAGAGAGAGAGTCTGGCTCTGTTGCCCAAGCTGGAGTGTAGTGGCACGATCTTGGCTCACTGCAACCTCTGCCTCCTGGATTCAAGTGATTCTCCTGCCTCAGCCTCCTGAATAGCTAGGATTATAGGCACCCACCACTACACCCAGCTAATTTTTTTAATTTGCGTTTGTGTGTGTGTGTGTGTGTGTGTGTGTTTGTGACGGAGTCTCACTCTGTTGCCTAAGCTGGAGTGCAGTGGCGCGATCTCTGCTCACAGCAACCACCACCTCCCGGGTCCCGGTTCAAGTGATTCTCCTGCCTCAGCCTCCCAAGTGGTTGGGATTACAGGCATGTGCCACCATGCCTGGCTAATTTTTGTATTTTTAGTAGAGACAGGGTTTCACCATGTTGGCCAGGCTGGTCTTGAACTCATGGCCTCAGGTGATCCACCCACCTCAGCCTTCCAAAGTGCTGGGATTAGAGGCATGAGCCACTGCACTTGGCTTCTATTAAAAAAAATTTTTTTTTCAAAACAATTATGTTACAGCATAGAAAATATAAATACATAAAAAGAAGGGCAGGCATGGTAGCTCATGCCTGAAATCCCAGTACTTTGGGAGGCCGAGGGGGGATCACCTGAGGTCATGAGTTCAAGATCAGTCTGGCCAACATAGTGAAACCCTGTCTCTACTAAAAATACAAAAACTAGCCTGGGCGTGGTGGCGCATCCCTGTAGTCCCAGCTACTTGGGAGGCTAAGGCATGAGAATTGCTTAAACCCAGGAGGTGGAGGCTGCAGTGAGCTAAGACTGTGCCATTGCACCTCAGCGTGGGTGACACGGTGAGACTCTGTCTCAAAAAAAGATAAAATAAAAACATAATATAACAAGACATGACATGACATAACATAAAACATAGTATAGCGATAGGTTTTCACTATGTTGCCCAGGCTGGTCTCAAACTTGGCCCTCAAGTGATCCTCCCACCTTGGCCTCCCAAAGTATTGGGATTACAGGTGTGAGTCACCATGCACAGCCATAATACACTAATCATTTCATTTTCTTTTGAGTTTATAAAAGAAAAAAAAAGGCCAAGAAAAATTTATTAAATTTGTGTGGTCAAATGAGAGCCTTGAAATGGGGAATGATAAGAAAGTGACTTACTGCATCTTCTGAATCTCATCTTCATCTACCTTCTGCTTCTTCTCTTTCTTTTCTTTGGTATCTATTTTCAGTTTTTTGGCTGCAGGAGTAAGTAATGATGAGTCTTCCCTTTCAACTGGTGTTAAATCTGAGATATCCTGACTCTTGAGCTGGGAAGATGAAAGAAACTCTATTATATATTTGCCCTACTTTCCAGGCTTGGGCAAAGTAAGAAGACATCATCCTTATTACAAAATAACAAATCCATTTATTGAGTAGTTTTTCAGTTCTAGGAACTGACTGTACCATCAAGTGTACAATACAGTATCTCTCCTAAGGGAAGATTATAGCTCAGCCGTGGAAAGAAAATCTGTGAAATAATCTAGTTTTCCAGTCCAGCTATGAGCACAACTCCAGTATCCGTTTACAAGGGTAATGAAATGCCAAGGATCATGGGAACCACTCTCCCCCGTGGGCCCACTCTTCTGACCTTATTCTTTAGAGGGGGGTGTCAGCAAAGTCCCCTCCAGCCAGCCAGCTCTTCTGCCTCCAGATCTACAGATCTCTTACTGCTGCCGATTCCATATAGAATATTAAAAGGAGGCCTCTTCTCATCAAAACAGTGTTTAGTTGGAACTTTCAAGTGAGCTTCTCACATGTAGTGCTCTTTCGTTCTTATCCTTCAGTCCTACTGTTTCATGCAAATATTTATTTCACATTACTAGTCTTTTTGAAGATAGGTTTGTCTCTTATTATTTATATCTCTCCCCCTATCGGCATTTCACACAATTTTACTAATGCTGGATGTTTAATAAATGCCTGTTTAAACCCCAAGTAGGCAACCCCAAGCAGGCAAAGACACTTCTCAAAGAAGACATACATGTGGCCAACAATCATATGAAACAAGCTCAGCATCACTGATCATTAGAGAAATGCAAATCAAAACCATACTGAGGCCTGACATAGTGGCTCATGCCTGTAACCCCAGCACTTTGGGAGGCTGAAGCGGGTGGATCACCTGAGGTCAGGAGTTTGAGACTAGCCTGGCCAATATGGTAAAACCCCGTCTCTACTAAAAATACAAAATTAGCTGGGTGTGGTGGTCTGCAATCCCAGCTACTCGGGAGGCTGAGGCAGGAGAATCGCTTGAATCCAGGAGGTAGAGGTTACAGTGAGCTGAGATTGTGCCATTGCACTCCAGCCTGGGCAAAAAGAGCAAAAATTCTGTCTCAAACAAACAAACAAACACAGAAAAACTATAAAGAGATACCATCTCGGCTGGGCACAGTGGCTCACGCCTGTAATCCCAGCACTTTGGGAGGCTGAGGCGGGCGGATCACCTGAGGTCGGGAGTTCGAGACCAGACTGACCAAAATGGTGAAACCCTGTCTTAAAAAAAAAAAAAAAAAAAAGAGGTATCATCTCACACCAGTCAGAATGGCTATTATTCAAAAGTCAAAAAGTAACAGATACTGGCGAGGCTGTGGAAGCAAAGGAAAGCTTTTAAACTGTTGGTTGGAGTATAAATTAGTTCACCATTGAGGACGGCAGTATGACAATTCCTCAAAGAACTAAAGAAGGAATTACCATTCGACCCAGCAATCCCATTACTGGGTATATACCCAAAGGAATATAAATTGTTCTATTATAAAGACACATGCACACTTACGTTCATTGCAGTGCTATTCACAATAGCAAAGACAGGGGAATCAGCTTAAATGCCCATCAATAATAGACTGGATAAGAAAATGTATTTTCCAGTATACACCGTGGAATACTATACAGCCATAAAAAGGAGGAGATCATGGCCTTTGCAGGGACATGGATGGAGCTGGAGGCCATTATCTTTAGCAAACTAATGCAGGAACAGAAAACCAAATACTTCATGTTCTCACTAATAAGAGTGAGCTAAATGATGAGAACACATGGACACATAGAGGGGCACACACACTGGAGTCTATGGGAGAGTGAAGGGTGTCAGGAGGGAAAGGATCAGGAAAAATAACTAATGGATATTAGGCTTAATGCCTGGGTGATGAAATAATCTGTACAACAAACCCCTATGACACACATTTACGTATGTAGTAAAGCACATCCTGTACATGTACCCCTGAACTTAAAATAAAAGTTAAAAAATTGCCTGTTTAATAACCATAAAAACCAAATCCAAACTTCACCCCCTCTGATTTAATGTAGAATCTTAAGTCTACTACAAAACTCATTAATGAGATTTAGCTTTTCCTTAGAAGAATTCAAATTTAAATTCATACAGCAATATGGGAATAGGTGGGATGAAAGGTAGTGTATCTTTGACGATCTTTTCAATTTCTTTTTAGTTACTGATTTATACAGAGTTTTCTAACTTCTTTGTGCTTCAAGTTTGGTGATTTGCATTTTCTTTAAAAAAAAAATCACCTATTGGCTGGACGCGGTGGCTCACACCACTTTGGGAGGCTGAGGCAGGCAGAATCACAAGGTCAGGAGATCGAGACCATCCTGACCAACTTGGTGAAACACTGTCTCTACTAAAAAAAATACAAAAATTAGCTGGGTGTGGTGGCGCGCACCTGTATTCTTGGCTACTGGGTAGGCTGAGGCAGAGGTTGCACTGAGCCGAGATCATGCCACTGCACTCCAGCCTGGCAACGGAGCAAGACTCTGTCTCAAAAAAAAGAAAAAAAATCACCTATTTTTCTCAGGTTTTCATATTTATTTGGCCCAAACTTGAACATTATATGTCTTTACAACTTTAAATATCTCCATATTAGTGCCTATAGCCTTTCATATTTTGTAATGTTGTACATTTACATTTCAAAGAATCAGGTTTAAATTGGTCATTTCTTATGGTTTTTTTTTAAAGTGCTAATTCATTAGTGTCTATTTCTATCCTTATTAACTCCTTGTTCCTACACTCTTCTGATTTATTTTGTTCTTTATCTGTTTTTTTTTTCTTCATACTCGCTCTGTTGCCCAGGCTAGATCATAGCTCACTGCAGCCTCAAGCGATCCTCCTGCATCAGCCTCCCAGGTAGCTAGGTCTGCAAGCGTGATCCACCCTACTAGGCCCTTTTTCTGGTTTCTTGAGTTAGGTGCTTATTTACAATATCTTCTGGTTGTCAATAAAAATATATAAGGTTATAAATTTTTCTTTAAATAAAGCTTTGCCCAAATCCCACAGATTTTGATAAAGTCTTCTTTAGTCTAAAGGCTATTTTTAAAAGTTTAAAATTTCTAGGGGATTAGTTCTTTTTTGGTGAGAGAGAAGCTTTTTGTAGTTAATTTCAAGTTTAATGCATTGCATTAACAAGATGTGGCCTGTTATGATTTCTACTTTTTTTGCCTTTTTTCTTTTTTTTTTTCTCATTCCCTATTCCTGAAGAAGATTTCTACTTTTAAGAATTTATATTTTTCTTTGTGGTCTTGTACATGATCGATTTTTAAAAGTGTTTCAGAAACATCATAATTTTATCCTCTGTTCAGTGCAAATTTATATATATATAGTGAGCTCTGTAGTGTACTAGACTAATTATTCAAATCCTTGCTGTCCTTGACACCTGTTTTAAAGTTTCCTTCTTGGCCAGGCATGGTGGCTCCCACCTGTAATCCTAGCACTTTGGGAGGCTAAGGCGAGAAGATTGCTTGAGCTCAAAGAGTTCAAGACCAGACTGGGCAACATAGTGAGACTGTGTCTCTACGAAAACAATGTTTAAAAAAATTTAGCTGAGTGTGGTGGAGCATGCCTGTAGTTGGGGGAGGTTGAGGTAGGAGGATTGCTTGAGTCCAGGAGGCAGAGACTGTGCCCTGGCACTCCAGGCTGGGTGACAGAGCGAGACTTTGTCTCAAAACAAAACAAAAAACACTGCCTTAAAATACTTTTGTCAAATTTTCTCTTTTTCTGAAAGTTCTTACTTTATATATTTTGATGCAATTTTATGCTCTGAAAGGTTATTTCCACCTAAATTACTGTTCACCCGACAATCTCTTAAGTTCCTTCTGGCTCTAAAACCCCAAGATTCTACTTCTAGAAATGGAATCCAGAGAACGATGAGTTTCTGGTCCGGACTGATGCTCAGCTAGGCAATACTGCTGAACTCTCTGTAGCATAAAAACACCTGACCCATCAATTGAGTCTGGTGTTTATGCTACAGAAATCCCTAATCACCTGGCGCGGTGGCTCATGCTTGTAATCCCAGAACTTAGGGAGGCCAAGGCAGGCGGATCACGAGGTCAGGAGCTCGAGACCAGCCTGGTCAACATAGTGAAACCCCATCTCTACTAAAAATACAAAACATTAGGCGGACATAGTGGTGTGCGCCTGTAATCCCAGCTACTTGGGAGGCTGAGGCAGAAGAATCACGTGAACCTGGGAGACCGAGGTTGCAGGAGCCGAGATCGCGCCACTGCACTTCAGCCTGGGTGACAGAGCGAGACTCTGTCTCAAAAATAAACAAAATAAATAAATTGTAAAAAAATCTATCTATCTCTGATCATTAGCATCCAGGTCACCGGTACCTGGTAAATGACAAGAGGGTAATAACACGATTTAACCTGTAACTCTATAAAAATCTATCTTCCTTTGGCAGGTCTGATCGACCTTCCACCCTGTAAAGACAAAAGTTGTCTTAACATCTAAGAGCAATCAGATTGCGGTGAAACAGGTGCTATGAATCCTGGGTTTTAGCTCTTGCACTACGTCTCAGTGACATCGGATCCCAATTTCCTCACCACGAAAGCCAACAAGCTATTAAAACTCCCTTAGAAGTAGCTTTAATCCCTAAAGACAAGACTAAAAATATTAACACAGTGCTTGGGCCTCTGGAACCGAACCAGCACTGGAGTTTTGTTTGGTCGTCTTCTCTCTTCCCCCTTCAAGATTAACGATCTGGAAGGAGTTCTGGTGAGTTCGAGTTCCCATAACTCTGGGAGGGACTACCAGAAGCTCAGTGAGCAGCCAGTAACACAATCTCTGGGTATTCCTCCAGCCTCATCATCACATCTCTTTCCTACCTCGCCTTCCTCCGCTGCAGCTTCTTTAAGTCCGCATCTGCGTCTCCGTCAGTTTCCTCTGGGATTCCATCCGTGTCGGTAGCCCCCGGGTCCCTGGGCGCAGCGACCGTCTCATCCGACTCCCCTGTCTCTCCACCTTTGTCGGTGGGCGACTCGCGGGCATCGTCCATCGCGGATAGGATTGGAGGGGAGACGAGAACGCAGCACTGTCCGAGACTGGAGCTCGGAACCCCGAGCTGCACAGGACAGGATCTTACTTCCTGTAGTCGCGCCGCGATGACATCACCCCTACCGCTCTCCTGAGGGGTCATTTTGAGGCGCGCGTAGAGGAGACGACTCATTTTAACTTTGGTTTGGCGACAGTGGGGAGCGGGAAAATTGGACGCAAAGAGTTCATATTGTGAATCCTCCTCGCTAGGAAACCAGCACTTGTGAAGGAGCGCAGTTTTGTTTAGTAAAGAAGTTTTTCATTTTCACCTATCTAAAAATGCAATGTCAGCTAATCCCTTCTTTAACACCTCAGAGTAAAGTTGGGGGACTGGGGAAAAAACTCAGTTCCGTTTTATGGCGGTGTCGTGGAATGAGGCTACCGGGGATTGGCAACCTTTCAGGCAGGGACTCTACCTTGTATATTTCTACTGGTCAGAAACCGCGGGCCTGTGTGTACATGGAATTGCTAGCATTTCCCCTCCATTCCGCAAGAACCTTAACAACAACAAAAGTCATATAGCTTGAGCAGAATTTATCCAATTCATTTATTCATCCACAACTATTGACTACGGACTTCGATTTAGAAACAGTGCTAATACCAGGGAACAAAACACACGTAGTTTCTACCCAATTAAATGATTTTTTTCAGTTCGCCAGTACTCAAAATTGAGGTTGATTTCTACAAACCTGACACTTTTCTATCAGTTTGGTTAATCTTATCAAAACAAAGAGGAAAGCCTGAAGAGAGGAAGGTGTCTCCTTTGAACGTTTCACTTTAATGAACTATTTCATATACTGGGGGGGATGAATGAAGTGGTGAGGATATTTCTATTTTAAAACTTTCTTCTCTTCCCTCATTGAGGTACGAAGGGGAGGACGTTTTACTTACCTGGGTATGACTAGATACCCGCACCTATTACATATTTAATTTATGTTTGCTGAAAGAATGGACTTGGAAACGTAGGTGCGCGTTACCATATTTATCTCTTTGTTTCTAGCTGCCTGGACGAATTACCGTATTTCCCGTCCCAGGAGCTCCCAAAACCTTTGGGGAAGGAGCGCACTTCGGGAGGCGCGTACAGGTGGGCCTGTTTGTCCCTTTCCACCTGTACAACGGGGGCCCACAAGGCGCTGTCCCCATGCCCCCAGAGGCCTGTAACGGCCCAGAGAAGTCCACCTGCGCTGGTCCGTGGAGCCCCGCCCAGCTAGGTGAGCAAGGGGGCGGGGCGCGGGGGCGCGGTGACGCGTGACGCCGGATCCCGGAAGTGACGCGCTCGTGGGGAAAAGGCAGGGAGGGGGGTGGTGTCCCCAGCCGGTTTGGGGGGTGCGTTGCCCGGAGACGGAAAGTTTGGGAGCCCGAGCAGGCTCGGCTGCAGCCCCGGGGAGGGGGTCCAGCGGGTGGCGGCCCTGGGGATGGGGAAGGAGCAGGAGCTGCTGGAGGCGGCCCGCACCGGGCACCTCCCGGCGGTGGAGAAGCTGCTGTCCGGGAAGCGGCTCTCCTCAGGCTTCGGGGGCGGCGGCGGCGGCGTCTCTGGGGGCGGCGGCGGCGGCGGTGGCGGCCTCGGCTCTTCCAGCCACCCTCTCTCCAGTCTGCTCAGGTGGGTACGCGCCGGGGCCCGGCCGCTGCCTGCAGACCCCTTCTCCCCCACCGGTCTCTTGGGTCCGCAGAGAGATCGGGACTCCTGAGACCCGGGCGGGGTGGGCTTGTGGCGTGCCCGGGGCGAGGCAGGCGGCCCGCGGGCCAGGGAACCGGAGGGCGCGCGGGTCCGGGTCCACGCCGCTCCGGGCTCTCCTGGTCTTCCGTCCTGACCCGGCTGCGAAGAATGGTGGGAGTGCCCAGGTGGCAGCCTCCGCCGCATGGCACAGCCAGGCTTCACCCTCGCTCGCTATAGGGTGCCAGCTGTCGTTACTCACAAAAGCCAATTAAGAGCAAATATGTATATCATATATATATACATATGATCTCCCTCACCTCCTGCAGAAACTCCCACGCCCTGTATAATCTCGAGGCTTCTCTGGAGGAAATTCGTTGATTCTCCTAAGGAACTTGGAACCTTCCAACAGGCTACGCAGGACCTCGCTTTTGTTTTTTTTGTTTTTTTGTTTGTTTTTTCCGAGACGGAGTCTTGCCCTGTCACCCAGGCTGGAGTACAGTGGCTCGATCTTGGTCTCACTGCAACCTCCGCCTCCCGGGTTCAAGCAATTCTGCCTCAGCCTCCCGAAGTAGCTGGGATTACAGGCACACACCACCACATCCTCCTAATTTTTGTATTTTTAGTAGAGACAGGGGTTTCACCATGTTGGCCTGGCTGGTCTTGAACTGCTGACCTTGTGATCCGCTCCCCCACCTCGGCCTCCCAAAGTGCTGAAATGACAGGCGTGAGCCACCTGGCCCGGCCCCTTGCTTTTGTTTATATTAAAATTGCCTCTGGATTTATCATGTTCAAGATGTCTTTGAGCTCCTCTTGTGCTTGAAGTTCAAACTGTAGTTCCTTGTAGTGAACTTCATTGGATTAGTCTAAGTGGCATATGCAGGAGTCTTCTGGGAGCTTATTTACCTAGAAATAAAGGCAGAAAGATTTGTTTAAGAAACTGAGGAATGCTTTAAACTTTTTCAAGGTCTGTTGTTAAACGCTTGAGTCTGGAGCTGCAAGGACCGATAAAAGATGAGTTTTGTGTGGCTTCAGAGGGGGCTTGGAGGTGCTTTGTGAGTGTGAGTTAAATGTGTTGGTTCAGCAGCGCTTTCATAGCCTGATTTCTTTTTCCTTCCTTGTTCTTTTGAGGGTTTTGAGAAGTGGAAGTTCATTTAGAAATGGCTTCGTTAGCTTTTGTTCCCCATTACTTTATGTAACTTCAGTTTGAGTGAGCTTGGACCACAGAAGCCTAAGGCTCTAATAAATTGTTATTAATAGATATTAAGCACTGAGTACCAACCCAGGTCTTTACAGGAAGATTTTAAAAAGCAGCATAAGTAGGTACTTAAGATTTGTTGAAAAAATAAAAGTATCACTTGGAGGACAATACATTTCTAAATAACTGGATGGTGGATGGTATTACTCACTGTAATTGCTAGCAGTTGAGAGAACAGAGACATCATTTAGGGATGGAGTGGAGGTCAGGGCTTCCAGAAGGAGGGAGACTTAAGCTGGCCTTGAAGGATGTGCGATTTGGGTAGGTGAGTTATGATGGGCGTGTTTCAGGTGGGTACCCCATGTTCAGAGGCACAGAAATGAGAACGGAAACTCATTTGGTGCTCCTGGGGCAACAGGAGAACTTCCTGCCTGGACCCTTGAGAGTCTGGGCGTAATAAAAGTAAATAATAATGGATGGGTATACTTCCATATGTCATGCTTATATTCTCAGTCCCTAGTTCAACTGACAACTTACAGGTGTTCAGTAAATGTACAGTGAATGCATGAATTGGATTTTGGATCTTTCCTGGATTTGCCACTCTGCAGTTCTGCTGTCTGAGAGGTGACAAGACTGTACAAGTTTGGAGATGCCTCTGTCTTTAATGAGTTGATGACATAGCATTTGGAGATTTTCCAGAGATATCTTAACCCTGAGCATATCCTGCTAACGTGGGGAAGTTTCTCATATCTCCCACCTTCAAGTACAGGTCAAGTTATTCTTTTTTGTTGTTGTTGAGATGGAGTCTCGCTCTGTCACCAGGCTGGAGTGCACTGGTGCGGTCTTGGCTCACTGCATCCTTCACCTCCCAGGTTCAAGAGATTTTCCTGCATCAGCCTCCCGAGTAGCTGGGACTACAGGCACATGCTACCCCACCCAGCTAATTTTTGTATTTTTAGTAGAGATGGGGTTTCACCATGTTGGCCGGGATGGTTTCTGTCTCTTGATTTCGTGGTCCACTCGTCTCGGCCTCCCAAAGTGGTGGGATTACAGGCATGAGGCACCATGCCCGGGTCAGGTCAAGTTATTCTTAGTGCACTCACTCAGAGACCGTTGAAATTCTGCTGAGTATTTAACTGCCATATAGTTAATATAGTTAAGCAAGACTAGGAAATCTGTTGAGCACAGTGCTTCTACTTTGGGCCTCTTGCTTATGTGTCCTGTCTCTGCCATAAAGGGTGGGTGGTAAGTCTCAATTCCCCAGAGTTAGAGAGCTGCTCCCCTTGACTTGCTTCTGTGTCTTTTATAAAGAGGAGAGATGCCTAAGAGCTTCCCAACCTCTCATTCATGTGACTCCTAGGGGCATGGAGGATCTGGAGGCACTAGTTACACTCATTAGAGGTGACTCTGGTTAAATCTACTGAAAGATTTCTGAGCAAATGACACCATGCTTAGGTCAGTATGTCCTCCCTTTTTAGATTTGGACATAGTAAAGGGTAGGTCACCTCTACCCCCAACCCCCTCCCCCCTAAAGACCCTGGATTGTTTAATAAGAGCCGTGGAATCATAGCTTCAGATCTGGTCTTTGTATTAGGTGCCATATTCTACCCCCATTTGTACTGCCAACTGTAACCTGCCTTTGTCCAGGTGTCTGAGTGATGAAGTAAAGCTGGCAGGAATAGGAGCTTACAGTTGCAGGGGAATGATTGTTCCAAATCACACATGTTTGTGTATTCATCTGTTTATGTTCCCCCCAGCCCCTATTCCACAAAGGCTTTCTGTTTATTCTTAAGCTACAAAATGCCTTCCTCTCTTACTCATCCCTTTTCCTCTACACAGCTTGGGCTTAGGTTTTAACTTCTTAAGCCCTTCCTGATGACCCTAATACACACAGATCTCTCAAGCTTCTACGTCTTTGGAGCATGTCATCTGTAGTCCTTCTTTGCTTGCCTAGCTTTCACAGTTGATCGCTTTGGCCTGGCAGTATAATGTTTACATACAGTGACCTTCACTGATTGATACAATACCTGAGAATCAGAAAGTCGGCAAAGAAGACTTCTACTAGAAAAATGTTGTTATAAACTTTGTGTTCTTCCAGCCTTCCTTATTTACTGGACATTTATTCAGAGATAGTATAGCATTATACTTAAGACCACTTGTTCTTGGGTCAGACTACCTGGATTTACATTCCGCTGCCACCACTGACTAGCTGTTTGACATTATTCAAGTTAACCACTTTGGTTGTTTTTTCTTGTTTGTTTGTTTTTGACAGAGTCTTCATCTGTTGTTCAGGCTGGAGTGCAGTGGCAAAATCTCAGCTCACTGTAACCTCTGCCTCCTGGGTTCGAGCAATTCTCCTGCCTCAGCCTCCCGAGTAGTTGGGACTACAGGCAGTGCCACCACACCTGGCTAGTTTTTTTTGTATTTTTAGTAGAGATGGGGTTTCACCATGTTAGCCAGGATGGCCTCCATCTCCTGACCTCGTGATCCACCCACCTTGGCCTCCCAAAGTGCTGGGATTACAGGCATAAGCCATTGGGCCCAGCTTTCAAGTTACACTTTGATACTCAATTTCTGCATCTGTAAAATGGGGATAATACTATCTGCCTGATAGGTATCATCTTAGATAATGTGTATAAGGAACTTACCGTAATTCCAGGCGTATTCTAAGTGCTCAGTGTTAGTCATCCTCAGTTTAGCACATACGGTTTCGCTGTGCTTCACCTGTTCTGTGCAAAGTATCATACCAGACACATTATTTATTTTTATTTTAATAGAGACAGGGTCTCACTATGTTGTCCAGGCTAGTCTCGAACTCCTGGGCTCAAACGATCTTCCTGCCTCTGCCTCCCAAAGTGCTGGGATTACAGATGTGAGCCACAACGCCCAGCCTGACACAGTTTAAATGGTGTTTTTTCATGCTTGGGGATCTGTTTTCCAAGCATGGCAGATTAGAAAGAGTAAATAAGGGACAGGACTCATTCATGTACCCAGTGTTTACTCATGATATACTTTGTGCCAGGCCGAGTGATTGCTAGATGCACTGCAAAATATGTCTCAGACCTGGCACACTGTAGGTCCTCTATCAGAATTAGCCCCTTTCTCCATACATGTTCTGTTCCCTTACAGAGTTTTTTTTTTCTTTTTTTTTTGAGATAAGAGTTTTGCTCTTGTTGCCCAGGCTAGAGTACAATGGCACAATCTCCTCTCACTGCAACTTCGCCTCCTGGCTTCCAAGTGATTCTCCTGTCTCAGCCTCCCAAGTAGCTGAGATTACAGGCATGTGCCTCCACACCTGGCTAATTTTTTTTTTTTTGTATTTTTAGTGGAGACAGAGTTTCTCCATATTGGCCAGGCTGGTCTCAAACTCCTGACCTCAGGTGATCCACACACCTCAGCCTCTCCCAAAGTGCTGGGATTAGAGGCGTGAGCCACAGTGCCTGGCCTTTACAGTTTATAGTAGTATGATATGTGTGTGTGACAGGTCAACAAAAAGAGACAGAGAAAGCATACAAATTTAGCATAATTTATCCCACCTCCTGGCTGTTTGAAGCTATTAATATAAGTGTATATAGCCCTATACTTATGTAAGTCCCAAGCATCATTTTACTGTGTCTTTGTGCTATGATTTATGTTTATTATGACTGTTAGCCATCAAATAAAGATTATGTTCAATATAGCTTGTTAGTGAAAGCAGAAAAAACATTTTTAGTTTTTCTATCCAAAATGATTTAAATTTAATTTTTGTTACTTAAAAGGATAAGCAATAGATTATCTAGAAAGCACAGTTATTCAAAATGTCTAGGCTTACAGAGGTTCTGGATTGCATGGATTATATACTTCATATAATACTAACTCATTTTCTGATTGTTTAATGGTTGCATGCCTTTGGTCTATACCTTGGGAACTTGGGACAGACACTCTATCAAACTTGTTAACTTACAATATTTTTTAGCCCTGGGCACATAGCAGGCACTCAGACTCTCAAGTAACAAGATAGTTTGCTATGTTTAGAGTTATAGTGAAACACTGATTTCCAAGAAAGAAACTCCTGTATAAGAATATAGTAAGATTTGGTTTAAAAGTAAATTCTATCAACTAAAAGACCAAAAACATCTGAGAAAGGAAATGTTAAAACCAATCATGGCCGGGCACAGTGGCTCACATCTGTAATCCCAACATTTTGGGAGGTGAGGCGGGTGGATCACTTGAGCCCAGGAGTTTGAAACCAGCCTGGGCACCATGCTGAAATCCCATCTTTACAAAAAATACAAACATTAGCCGGGTGTGATAGCTTGTGCCTGTAGTCCCAGCTACTTGGGAGGCTGATGTGGGAGGATTGCCTGAGTCTGGGAGGTTGAGGTTGCAGTGAGCCAAGATTGTTCCACTGCATTCCAGCCTGGGTGACAGAGGCAGACCGCGTCTCCCCATCTCCCTCCTCCAAAATGAAGAAAAAGAAAACCAACTGCAATAGCTTTAAATTGTAAATTGAATTATAAACTTAATACTGATGTATAGGAATGGAAAGGTAAAGTGAAATGTACTACTTAGGGTTCAGAAGCACAGAGAAACTAAACCAAAGATCATAGTTGAGGAGATTATGTCATGGTTTAGGAACATTCTACACTTGATTTCTCAAGCATGAGAAGGGTGAGTAAGAAAGAGGAAGCCAAGGAGACTTGCTGGAGAATCTGAAAACTTATAGATAGTAGCAATGAATGTGGCTGTAAACTAGTTTTTATGCTGCCATTTTGTGGGGGGAAGAAGAAAAAGAAAAAAGAAAACTATTCCAAAACAGACATGAATTTCCCAAGATGTGACAATGTTCTGAAATAAGGAATGAAGCATGAAAAATTTTGAAAAACGGACCTCATTTTGAGGATAATAACAGATTCTCCCAAATGTCAGAAGATATGACAAGTAATTCATTCTTTCAAAGAAAGCTTCCTAATATTAAGGAATTCAAGCTTTTTTTTTTTAAATTAAAAAAAATTTTTTTTTTTTAATTTTTTAATTTTTTAATTTTTTAATTTTTTTTTAAATTTATTATTTTTTTTAAAGACGGGGTTTCACCATGTTGGTCAGGCTGGTCTTGAACTCCCGACCTCAGGTGATCCGCCCGCCTTGGCCTCCAAAGTGCTTGGATTACAGGCGTGAGCCACCGCGCCCAGCCAAAAAAATTTTTTTTTAAGAGACAGGTCTCTACTTTGGGAGGCCGAGGTGGGTGGATGATGAGGTCAGGAGATCGAGATTGTCCTGGCCAACAAGGTGAAACCCCGTCTCTACTAAAAATACAAAAAAATTAGCTGGGCGTGGTGGTGCACACCTGTAGTCCCAGCTACTCGGGATATTGAGGCAGGAGAATTGCTTGAACCTGGGAGGCGGACATTGCAGTGAGCCGAGATCGTGCTACTGCACTACAGCCTGGGTGACAGTGCGAGACTTCATCTCAAAAAAAAAAAAAAAGAAACAGGACTCTTGCTAACGTTGTCCAGGTTGACCTTAAATTCTTGTGCTCAGTTGATCCTCCTGCCTCATCCTCCTAAGTTGTCGGGACTACAGACACATGCCACCATGCCAGACTAGACTTCTTCCTTTTATTATTGTTATTATTTTTTAAACAGTGATTAGCATAACCATTGAAATGGTCATTTATTCATTCCAAGAATGGATCTGAAGCTTGGAGATTATAATGGCATGACAGCCTTTTCTCATGCTGACCTTTTTACATTTGCCCACTACTGTGTGAGACTTCTTTCAAAAGTGCCTATTTTGAGCCAAATGATTTTAACATCTTAAGGAAGAGGGCAACACTGACCATGTAAGGACTGAAGAATGGAAGGGCCTGGAAACGGATCTTGTGGATTTGTCTGATCTAAGTTCGTGCTCTCTAAGAGAATGCAAAAACAAGATAAAAATGCAACTACCCACTAGCAGAACAGTTTTCTGGGTCTTCCACTAACCTATCTCAATTAATTAAAAATAGTTTTTCAAGAATATCTTTTTGGTTTGAAACGGACTCTTGCTCTATTGCTTAGGCTGGAGTGCAGTGGTGTGACCTTGGCTCATTGCAACCTCTGCCTCCTGGGTTCAAGTGATTCTCCTGTCTCAGCCTCCTGAGTAGCTGGGATTCCAGGTGCGTGCCACCACACCCAGCTAATTTTTGTATTTTTAATAGAGACGGAGTTTTACCATATCGATCAGACTGGTCTTGAACACCTGACCTTGTGATCCACCTGCCTTGGCCTCCCAAAGTGCTAGGATTACAGGCATGAGCCACTGTGCCCGGCCCTTTTTTTGTTTTTTTCTTTCTGAGACAGAGTCTCACTCCTTCATCCAGATTGGAGTGCAGCGGTGCAATCTTGGCTCACAGCAACCTCTGCCTCCCAGGTTCAAGCAATTCTTGTGCCTCAACCACCTAAGTAGCTGTGATTACAGGCGTGTGCCACCACACCTGGCTAATTGTGTTTTTAATAGAGATGGGGTTTCACTATTTTGGCCAAGCTGGTCTCAAACTCCTGACCTCAAGTGATCTGCCTGCCTCAGCCTCCCAAAGTGCTGGAATTACAGGTGTGAGCCCCCACACCTGGCCAAGAATGTCTTAAATACTCTTTTAAGTGTGATGTTGTTGGGATGACAGCCCTGTTCCTGTATTTTGGAATTGCTGCACTTAATTTTTACTTTCTCTAAAGCAGAATGTGGTTCCTCTGCTAAAAAACAAAAGGAAACAAAAAAAGATAGCATGTCTGGACATGACTTCTGTGGTAGTTATTCTATATGTAAAAATCTAGAAGGTGCCTAATCTTAAACTGAATAGGGCATTTACTTAGAATAAAAGATAATATACCCAGCCTGGGCAACATGGCAAGACCTCATTTCTACAAAAAATAAAAAAATTAGGCTGGGAGTGGTGGCTCACACCTGTAATCCCAGCACTTTGGGAGGCTGAGGCGGGCAGATCACCTGAGGTCAGGAGTTCGAGACCAGCCTGGCCAACATGGTGAAACCCTGTCTCTACTAAAAATACAAAAGTAGCCAGATGTGGTGGCACATATCTATAATCCCAGCTACTTCGGAGGCTGAGGCAGGAGAATTGCTTGAACCTGGGAGGCGGATGTTGCAGTAAGCCAAGATTGTGCCATTGCAGTCCAGCCTGGGCAAAAAAGAGCAAAACTCCAACTCAAAAAAAAAAAAAAAAAGAAATTAACTGAATGTGATGGCTTGCACCTCTGGTCCCAGCTACTTGGGAGGCAGAGGCGCAGAGGTGGGAGAGTTGCTTGAGCACAGAAGGTCGAAGTTTGAGGCTGCAGTGAAAAGAAAATTTACTACAAAGTTTAAGGTTTAAAGTCAGTGGTTTCCCTTTTCCACATCTTCCAATTGAAGTTCAGTTCTTACTCTCTTAGTTGCAAAAATTAGAGACAGGAAACAATGAAACAAGCTTGTGATCTGAAGAATTTGACTTGTATCTAGTAGCTTCAGCATGTTCACGGGTCATAGGAGGTTATGGTCCCAGTTAAATTTGCATTCTTGGCCAGAAAAATCCCTTCAGGAGATTCTTTTTCCTCCATTGGATTGTTCATCCCAAACAGCTGTGAATTTTGGTTTGCAAAAAGGAAGTCTAGGCTATTTCTGCCCTAGTCTATTGTAGGGAAAGTAAATTACTGGGTTTTGTAGCCCAGAAACACCAGGGAAACCCCAGAAGTAGACAGTGGAGAGTTTGTTCTTAGAAAAAGCAGCCTCTCCTGTGGAATGGAACTTGGTCTCTTTTTTGGTGAGCGCTCAGAAAATATTTCTCACACTGATTTCCAAAAGATTATTGGGAGATTTTCTGTTATATCAGATATAATAAATTATATCATATAATATATTACATTCATAGAACATCTTCATATAACTTTGGTGTGGTTACAGTTAATGGTAGTAATACTAGAAATTATATGGTATGGCTTCATATTTATCCTTTCTCAGTAATTTGTAGATCAAGTTTGTTTAGTTTACAAATCAAAAAAGAGTTTTTAAAACAAGTCAGTTGTCTCTGCTTTGAAACAAGATAGTTGTGTCTGTTTGTGATATTATTACCACTGAGCCAGGAAGCAGAACTGCCTCCTGTGGTGAGGACATAATATGGTAGCTAAGGATCAGGCTCTGACCCAACTCTGTCTTGTGACTTAGGCAAATTAAGTCACTTCTCTGAGCCTCTGTGTCTTTATATGTATAATGGGCCAGGGATGATACCTAGCTTCTAAAGCAGCATTAAATGAGCTAAAGGATGTAAGGTATATAATGCCTGGCACATGGCAAGGGCTTGGTAAACCTCAGCTGCTAGGATCATCTGATGGGAGCCAGATGCTTGCCACCCTTGATGACTTGGAGTGAGGATCCTGTTAAGGACATATCTTTTGGTGTTGCCATTTTAACATTTGTAATAATTCATAGCAGAAGCTCCCAACCTTTTAAACTATGAAGAGTCTAATTTTTAAAAGCCTGAAAATTGGCAATGGTGGCAAAGTTACAAACCAATCCAGGTCCACAATCCTTTGTTTGAAACCTTGGGGCCAGATATGTTTTCAGATCAATATTGAGTCCCTAGTGGGATTATGGCAGCACCCTGAAACATTATATTTCTACAGCAAAACCTGTAAATATTCACACTAAATGGGATAAATATGAAGCAGCTTCATATCAGTGTAGGTCAGGTTTTGCAGCTAATGAGTTTGCCGCTAACTTATGAAAATATATTTTCAGAGCTTTTTGGATTTCTGAATTGTTGATAAGGAATTGTAAACCTCTGCCTTTATGGTAGAAAAATTGTAAGACAAATGCACAAAGAAGAAAATAAAATCAGTTATAATTCTACCACCTACAGAAATTAACTTGAAATTTTGGTGTACATTTTTATCTTTTTCTGTGCAAACTTTTTTTTTTTTAACAGAAATGACATTATTTTGTACATACTATGTCTCATGTTTTCACTATATTGTGAAACACTTTCCTATATTTTCTATCTTCCTCAACCTCATTTTAAATGGATGTGATGTCTGTGGTGTGTATGAATTGTAATTAATTTAACCCCTTTCCTGACATGGAACATGAGTTTGTTTTTAAGTTTTCTGCTGTTAGAACAGCTCTGTGATGAACATGCATGTGGATAATGTACACATGCACGTGTACATTCTGCTTATAATATTTGATATATTCAGTAGAATGGTAGGTGTAATTTGAATATTCAGCCATTGCAGAAATCAACTGCTGAATATTCAGATTACATCTCAAAATCAACAACAAGAAACATACATGTTGCTGAATTTGAGGACTCATAATAATTCTGATGTCCTTGGCTGGGCGTGGTGGCTCACACCTGTAATGCCAGCACTTTGGGAGGCTGAGGTGGGCCAATCACGAGGTCAGGAGTTGAAGACCATCCTGGCCAACATGGTGAAACCCTGTCTCTACTAAAAATAACAAAAATGAGCTGGGCGTGGTGGCACATGCCTGTATTCCTAGCTACTTGGGAGGCCGAGGCAGGAGAATTGCTTGAACCTGGGAGGCAGAGGTTGCAGTGAACCGAGATTGTACCGCTGCACTCCAACCTGGTGACAGAGCGGAGTTTTTTCTGTCTCAGGAAAAAACAAATTAACACTAGTAATAATTCTGAGGCCCCTTGTATCTCCTGGGTCCTTCTGATTGGGAAGTAATGCACTGATTTATGGGTACTAAATACTACTTATATTCAGAAAGTAAACTTTGTGCAAGCCCAGGACTTTTAATGGTTCACTTAGGGTCTTACTGGTTCTTTTTCAGAGACCGAATGTTTAGAACAGGACCATTAGTAATACAAACGCATGGAGCAATATGCTCCAAGCAGAATAAAATAAAAACAGCTTTATGGCCAGGCATGGTGGCTAATACCATAATCCCAGCACTTTGGGAGGGTGAGGCTGGAGGATCACTTGAGCCCAGGAGTTTGAGAGCAGCCTGGGCAACATAATGAGACCTCGTCTCTACTTAAAAGAAAAAAAAGTATTAAAAAAGAAAAAAATGGCTTTGTTATTTTGTAAGGTAGAGATGAAGTCTTGCCATGTTGCCCAGGCTGGTCACAAACATTTTTTTCTTTTGAATTGTAGTTGAGACCTATTTACAAAAAGACTGATGGCCAGAGAAGATTACAAAACACATCAGTTCAGGGCTATTTACCTGAGTCTCTGAAAGGTTCTTGGACTTGCTGATGTTTGGTTTTATATGTTTAATTCTTTGCTGTGCATGGGGAGGAGTGCCAGTCCCGGCTTTGTTCATAACTATCTACATCATGATCACCACTCTTCCTCTGATTCAGCCCGGTGGAGTCTGTGCATTGACTTTTGTCCTCAATGGGGCCAGTCGCCTGATTCTTGATTCTTCCAGGTTGCACTGCAGCCATGATCAAACTTCAAGGCAAAGTCCAGCCCATACTGTAGTATTTGAAGTCGGTAACGCAGTAGCTCTGAGGTATTGCTACTGGCAGTATTGTGGTTAGGGGTGTGTGTGTGTATTTGGGGTAGTGGGATGGTTTTACTTCTTGAGCACTTAATACTTTGCTCTGTCTGTGCTAAGGATTTAACATACATGTATTTGCTCAGTTTACCTTCACAACCATGCCTGCAAGATAACTGTTGCTATTTCCATTGCACAGATGAAGAAGCGAAAGTTAAGGGAGAGGTTAAAGTGACTTAGCCCAGGGCCACACAGGGGAGTTCAGAGCCTGGTGTCTCTGATTCTAAAACTTTTGCTTATAAAACACTGCATTTGGCCACTTGAGAATCAGTGTCTTTGGATGAGACTCAAGCCACCACTTACTATATGCTTAGGTAAAATTTTACTGAAGAGATTAATTAGGGATTTATTTAAGTCCAATAGCTGCTTTTATAGCACTTACTTCATACTATACCCTTCTGAGCACTTTACAAATATTAACTCATTTTGCCTCATGAAATTTTTTTTAAATAACAAATACACAGATGGAGTCTCACTATGTTGCCCAGATTGGTCTCATTCTGGGGTTCAAGCAATCCTCCTGCGTCAGCCTCCCAAAGTGTTAGAATTACAGGTGTGAGCCACTGCACTTGGCCATAACAACTGTTTGAGGAAGACAGTAGTTAGTACTGCCATTTAACTGGTGAGGAAACTGAAGCACAGAGAGATCAAGTAGCTTGCCAAGGTGCAGTAAGCTAGTAAGAGCTAGAGCTTAGTTTTGAATCCAGGCAGACAGGCCCCAGAGTCTTTGCTCTCAGTTATTATTATTTTTCTTTGAGACGGAGTCTCGCTCTGTAGCCCAGGCTGGAGTGTAGTGGCGCAGTTTTGCCTCACTGCAACCTCTGCTTCCTGGGTCCCGGTTCAAGCAGTTTTCCTGTCTCAGCCTCCTGAGTAGCTGGGATTACAGGAATGCACCACCATACCCAGCTAATTTTTGTATTTTTAGTAGAGACAGGGTTTTACCATGTTGGCCAGGCTGGTCTTGAACTCCTGACCTTGTGATCTGCCTGCCTCGGCCTCCCAAAGTGCTGGGATTCTAAGCATGAGCCACTGTGCCCAGCTGCTATTGGTTATTATGCAACTGGGGCTTTTTCTTTTAACCAAGAATGTAACACAAAGTCCTTGGGAAATACCTCACTACATAAAGTGAGGTAGGCTTATTTTAAAAAAAATAATTGGGCTGGGTGCGGTGGCTCACACCTGTAATCCCAGCACTTTGGGAGGCCGAGGCAGGTGGATCACGAGGTCAGGAGTTTGAGACCAACTTAACCAACATGGTGAAACCCCATCTCTACTAAAAAAAGTACAAAAACTAGCTGGGCATGGTGGTACATGCCTATAATCGCAGCTACTCAGGAGGCTGAGATGGGAGAATCACTTAAACCTGGGAGGCGGAGGTGCAGTAAGCCGAGATCGTGCCACTGCACTCCAGCCTGGGCAACAGAGTGAGACTCCATGTAAAAAAAAAAAAATTGGGGCCGGTTGTGGTGGCTCACGCCTGTAATCCCAGCACTTTGAGAGGCCAAGACGGGCAGATCACAAGGTCAGGAGATTGAGGCCATCCTAGCCAACAGGTGAAACACTGTTTCTACTAAAAATACAAAAAATTAGTCGGGCATAGTGGCGCACGCCTGTAGTCGCAGCTACTTGGGAGGCTGAGGCAGGAGAATCACTTGAACCCGGGAGGCAGAGATTGCAGTGAGCCAAGATTGAGCCACTGCACTCCAGCCTGGGCGACAGAGCAAGACTCCATTTCAACAACAACACCAACAACAAATTGACGAATTCCCTGGAATTGGAATACAGGAAAGTTAGATAAGGAGAATGCCTTTACATCTATGCCAAATAATATATTAGTTTAGAGAATCTGGGGGACTTCTCTATAGCTCCCACATTGCATTTTCAGACTTCTAGAAAATTCTTATCTCATGCAGGTGCGTGTGTGCATGAATTTTACCTGTGAGAAAATTTAAGCAGTCCCCCGTCCCCCTCAACCAGTTCAAAATGACAAAAATTAGTTTTGGATCCATAAGCTACCTAAACTGCCAGATGTACTACCAGGGCCAAAGTTTGTACAAGGGAAGTGAATCTAAACAATTGGCAAGAAACCAAAGGCCTGTGTATTTGAAGTTATTTCCAAGTCTGCTTTTTTTTTAAAAAACAATTCCCTCCCTCATTAGTGATTAACAACCAACATTTGCATTCTCAAACAATAATTAGTTTGCCCGTAAAATGATTTTCAGACAGTATTATCTGTCTGGTTCAAATGATTGTCTATGCTATCTTGAAGCCTCTGATTATGGGATGGGAAATGTTACTTTCTGTAATCCTTGGTACTTTCATTTTCACAATCCTTCAATACAGGTATTAGCGCCCATTTTACTGATGATTTCGGAGAGGTTCACTGGCCTGGAACTGGACTGAGGTGGTTTTTTTGTTCTTGTTTTCTGAGAGGGGGTCTCACCCTGTCACTCAGACTGGAGCACAGTGATGCAGTCACAGCTCATTGCAAGTTCCCCTGTGTTCAAATGATCCTTCCACCTCAGTCTCCTGAATAGCTGAGACTATAGGCTTATGACACCATGCCTGGTTAATTTTTGTATTTTTTGTAGAGATGCAGTCTTGCCATGTTTCCCAGGCTGGTCTTGAATTCCTGGGCTCAAGATATCTGCTCGCCTTGGCCTCCCAAGGTGTTAGGATTACAGGTGTGAGCCATAACGCCCAGGCAGGACTGAGGTGTTCTGTTTGCAAGGCCTTTTAGGGTTCTATTTTATGTGGAATCATGGCTACCAAAAAGATGTCTGAGTCCCCCAGTAGTGGATGTATAAGGAAAAGGTAGTATTTTAGCTAAGTAGCTCTGAAAATACCTATGGGTCCTATATACCTAACAGTAATAGAATAGGTCTATGAATAGGGTATTACTTTTCATCTACAAATGAAAATACTTTAGATATTGAAATTGGCAGAGATTCCAGTTTTGTTACTTTTTAATCTATTGCTATCTCCATAATTGTGCGTTTAAGACCCAACTGGAGAATAGTTTTCTTGCTAGTAACTCATTAGCAGTCTCTTTTACCATCTTTAGCAGACCCAGAGCAGACTTTCAAAAGACTTTTCAAGTAAATGATCCAGAGCTTAGTGCTTCACTTTAAGGTTTAAGTTTTTCTTTTTAAAAGAAGGAATGTAAAAAAAAATCAGGTACTTTGACTAGTTATGTTTTGTCAACCAAATTGATAGAGCTGTCTTTTCGAAAGATATCTTTTCCTTATCTATTATGATCTGTTAGACTTGTTATTATCTTCACTTACCATCATTTCTGATTGCGTTTCTCTTTAATATTTGCACTTTTGTAAAATTTGTAGTTCATTTACAGAGAAAACAGATGAAAATAGCAGTCCAGGTACTCTAGTGTCTTCTCATTCAATTAGCAGATATTTATGAAGACTTGATTTGGGTGAAATTTCAGTCACTTAAAAATATCTGTGTTGCTGAGAGGAATACATTATACCAAATTATAAGTTTGGTATAATCTACTAGTACTAGTGGAATGATATAATAGAAGCTAAACCCAAGATTTTTTGGATGTGTATGTGGGGCGTTCCCACTGTAATCCATAAAACTCATTTCCTGTAACTTCTGTCCTCTGTGTTTTTTTCCCTAATATTGATGCTTTCATATTGGCTTGTTATGGGGTTTGATTGTCATTATAATACACCAATTTGCCCCATAAACCTCTGTATCTCTTTAACAGTCAAATCATCATGTAGAAAAACTTGAGTAGCTAGGACTACAGGCATGCACCATCACGTCTGCCTTTTTTTTTTTTTTTTTTTTTTTTTTTTTTTTGAGACAGAGTCTAGCTCTGTTGCCAGGCTGGAGTGCAGTGGCACGATCTCGGCTCACTGCAACCTCCACCTCCTGGGTTCAGTGATTCTCCTGCCTCAGCCTCCCGAGTAGCTGGAATTACAGGTGTGTGCCACCATACCTGGCTAATTTTTGTATTTTTAGTAGAGACAGGGTTTCGCCATGTTTGCCAGACTGGTCTTGACCTTCTGGCCTCAAGTAATCTGCCTGCCTCAGCCTCCCAAAGTTCTGGGATTATAGGCATGAGCCACTGTGCCTGACTAACATCTGATTTTCTATTGGTGATGAGGTAATGAGGTTACTGGAGTCATCACATGATGAATCTGGTTGACATCAGGTTTCCTCATTAGCAGGAACTGGGCCTTGTGAGATTTTGACACAGGCTTAACTGACTGCTTTTGGTCATTGTTTTGCTTGTGAATAACATTGTTTTCACCTCTTTGATTGGTATTTGGTTTCGCGTGGCCTCCTCGGTTTGAGTAAAGCAAAATCTTGTCTCTCCCCTCCTTTGCTGATTTTTATTTTAGCCTTCAGTTTGATGTGTAAATACCTGAATGAAATCCTTAAGTTTGAGTTAAGCCTTAAGTCCGTTCTTATTGTAGAATTTTAGCTTGGTTAAGGTTTGTCTGGATCCCTGGGATCTGGAAAGTATCCATTTCTCTTAGTTTTATCCACTAGTCTTTCCATGCTTGAACTCTGAAGGGGAGAGGACATGGTTAGACAGAAAAAACGGTATGCAGGAAACACTGTCTCCAGGAACTTTTCTCTTAGAGTGCACGTTGCCTCTGGGGAAGGGCAAGAGTGAGCAGTGCCCCTCGGGGGATCTTCCAGCTAATCCCACCTCAACCACCCTCTAGCTGTATGATCTTGGGAATATTTTTTACTCTTCCTATATCTCAGTTTTCTTACCATTAAAAAATGGGTGTCAGGAGGCAGTGTTTTTAGTGTTTCCTGGCAGGGCCAAGATATGCCTCAGAATATCTTAAAGCATCTACAGTTAGATTGGGGAAAGGAACTACTGCTTACTGTCCTCGTACTGTGTGCCAGGAACTGTGCGAGGCCTTTTACATGCCTGGTCTAGAAGGTCAAGAAGAGAAGAAGGTCTCTCTTCTCCCTTCATCCATGGGAGTGTGTGAGTGGGCAGTTGCTCTCTCTGCCCATGAAACGTTCATCAGCAATTACTAATTAGTGCCTAATTACTGTATGTTGTACATACCACTGTAGCGGATAACTTAGGAACACAAAACTTGACAACTCCCCTAAGAAACTGGCTTGGTTATCTGTGAGTTTACGGTATCAATGACTGAAAAAATAAGTGGGGGAGAACAGATAGGTCTTTCTTAGAGAAGAATTCCAATTATAAATGTAGGAATAATAAGGAGAATAGAAAATCACCACTAGCATACCACAGTAATAATTGCGGCAGGCAAGATCTACCAGTGAAGAAGAAAATTGGTGGGTGAAAGTTTAAGAAGAAACATAATGTTTGTATGGCTTCAAAGTATCTTCCCCAAAATATTTTAATTATCATGGTGGTTTCAATTCATGTCCATTTGTTCTTTGGTAGTCCTCTCTCCAGGAGATGGAATTTAATTCTCTTCCTTTTTTGAGTGTGAGCTAGACTTAGAAACTGGGTTCCAAATAGTAGAATATGGAGAGAGAGCAGTGATAAGTTTATAGTAGGAAAATCTGGTAGCCACTGCCTTTACTGAGTAATCAAGGTTAACATCACCAGTGATAAGTCATACTTATGTCACATATCCCAGATATGATGTGATGGAAAGGACACTTTACCTTTTGTATTCCTTCCCCCAAACCCATAACCTCAGTCTAATCATGAGAAAACAGAAACTCAAATTGAAGAACATTCTACAAAATACTGAGTAGTACTCTTTAAAAATGTCAAGGCTGAGAAAGACAAGGCAAGACTGAGGAACTGTCACTGACTGGAAACTAAAGAGCCAAGACCATTGAATGCAGTGTAGGATCCTAGAACAAAGGACATGAATGTAAAAACTAGGGAAGTATCAACAAAGTCTGCAGTTTAGTTAAGAGTATTGTACTAGTGTTAATTTCTTAAGTTTTGATCGATGTGCATTCATGCCTAGGTACATGTGGGGGGATTGATTCCAAGACCCCCGCATATAACAAAATCCATGTATACTCAAGTCCTGAGGTCAGTTCTGAGGAGCCCAAGTATGTGAAAAGTTAGACCTACACACACACAGGTTTTGAATCCCACAAATGCTATATTTTTAATCTGGTTGGAGAAAATCTGCATATAAATGGACCCAAGCAGTTCAAACTTGCATTGTTTAAGGGTCAGCTTTACTGTTGTTCTGTAAAAGGTTAACATGAGGGGGAGGCTGGGTGAAAGGGATATGGGGCTCTGTGCTATCTTTGGAACTCTTCTGTAAGCCTAATATTATTTCAAAATAAAAAGTAAGCAAGCAAAGGGCTTATTCAGTAGTGGCTCTGGAGTCAACCTGCCTGGGTTCATATCTGGCCTCTGCTACCTACCAGTTGGGAGATATAGATAACTTTCTTAATTGTTTTGCCTTAGTTCCTTCAGCTATAATAATAGAACTTTCATATGAAGTTGTGTGACGATTAAATGAGGTAATGCATGTGAAGTACTTAGAACAGTGGCAAGCCGGGCATAGTGGCTCACACCTGTAATCCCAGCACTTTGGGAGCTGAGTTGGGAGGATTGCTTAAGCTCAGGGGTTCAAGACCCACCTGGGCAACATAGCAAGACCCTATTTTAGAAGAAAAAAAAAAAAACAGTGGCTGAACGTAGTAATGATAGCTGCTAATATTAGTATTTATACAGAGGAAGTCCAGCCTCCTTTTAGGTACTCAGCCATTTTAGCCAGGGATGTAAATAGTGCTGGAGGAGTTTGGAGGAAGAGGAGATGGCATTGGATTAGGGTGGTCTGGAGACCCCTCTCCTAGATTACTTATATCCCTAGGAAGTGGGGCCCTGCCTTTCAAGAAAGCCAAAGATTCAGATAGCTGATAGAAGACTGGTGTGGAGGAGGAGGGCAGGGAACAGCTAGGGGCGGAGGTGGAGAAGCTAAAATAGGAAAGACCTGTTTGCCCAGCAGTGAGTAAGCAGCTATCCAGCAGGAGTCAGTGGAGGTGAGGCTGGTAAGGTTAGCTGGTACTGGATCATCATGGGATTGGATCCTGGCTTGATAGAGTCTAAGACCTTGTCTCCAGGCCACTTTATCTGTAGGTGCTTTGTTTCTAAGCCTGAGAGAAAGAAAGAGAGAGAGACACACACACAATTTAAACAATAATTTAAAAAATTGTTTCAGTTTTAACAGGATTGTGGTTGTTGATTGAGAAAATATGTTGTGAGAGAATGATTATGAACTTGGTAACTCTCTGAAATAAACTTGTGTTTTATTAAATACAGTAGCTTCTCTGTACCTTAGGGGAGATCATGATATATTATTCTGAGACATTTATTCTGCCTACTGCCAGTGCTTGGTGTACAAATGCATTTGCTGACCCTTTACGATAACAACTTGGCCCCAGGGCGGAGTCACTGTTTTAAGTGTACAAACATGCTTTTTGACTTCCAGGCCTGTCTTTTGGGTTGTCTTCTGTCACAGAGGAGTGTGTTTCTATTAGTGAAAAAAAAGAAAAAAAAAAGAAAAATTGTACCACTAGAAATACGGCTAAAAATTATTGAAGTATAATTTACATACAGTTGAGCACTTGGATATTAAGTGTACAGACCAATGTATTTTACCTACATACACATCTGTTATCATCATGAAGATAACATTTCCAGTGCCCCCAGAAGTCTCCTTGGTGTCACCTGCTATCCAAAAATGGCCCTCCTTGAGGTTACCACTGTTCTGACCTTAGTCATCATAAATTTTTGCCTGGGGACATGTTTCTTTTTCTCCACCAAACACCCCAGGTTCATGCAGAACAGTGGAGTGGGAGCAGGGGAGGGTCTGTATGTGCCAAATACGACACTAGACACATTCCCAGACTTAAATAAATTATCCCATAAAACCACAGACCTAGGCTTATGTAACTTGTCTAAACTCAATCCCATGTCATTGACTCGAAAGTCAGTGTTTTTTTTCCATTGCACCATGCTCTGTCTTCAACTGACATTTGCCATAATTATCATTATAATTAATGAAAAGTCTTGTTATACTTACCAGTAGTTTGTATGGTCAAAGAACAGCAGTTAACACCCAGTTCTCATTTCTAAGTGCGTTTAAATGGTCGAGAGCTTTTAACATAACTCTCTTGGGAAGCGGAAGGAATTGTGTTGATTTAGAACCAAAGGATAATGGCAATTTCTTCATTTAATGAGTGCCTTGTTTGTGCAAGATCTTGTGCTGGCCCATGAAGTTATAGAGAGAAAGAAGTCTCAATCCCAGCCTCGCGATCTTCCGATGGGGGCGATGGAGAATAGTGTGATAAGTGCCGTGAAACAGAGGGATGCTGGAGCATCAGAGAGGAAACAAGGGGCAGGGCTGGGGAAATGTTCCTTTCAGAAGGGGTGAGGTCTGAGTGGAGTATTAGCGCTAATAGGAGTTGTACAGACAAAGAAGGGGAAAAGTGTGAGTTATTTTAAGCTGGAGAGAGTATACAGTGTGTACAAAGAATGAGTGTCTGGAAGCCTGGCACATTGAGACAACTGCAGGTAAGTGCCTGGTATGTTGGAGGGGAGAGGGGTTCTGTGGAGTGTAGGAAGAGGTTAGCTGGGGTGGTAGCAGAGGTGAGATGCCCACGTAAAGGAGTTGGGTTTTACATTGACAGTAATTATGGATTTGCCATTTAGGAAGATCTCTTCAGATTTTTGGAAGATGGATCAAAGGAGTTGAGATTGACTAGGAGTGCAAAGTGATTTGGGCCTGAAGGAAAGCAGCACCAGCGAGTATGAAGAGGAAGCCAAACTTGAAATATTCAGGAGGAATGAACAGGACTTAGTGACTATTGATTTGCAGTTGAGTGGCTGATCTCACCTATGACTTTGCATCTAAATAGGATATTACAAGCAGGGCGTTGTGGCTCGTGCCTGTAATCCCAGCACTTTGGGAGGCTGAAGTAGGAGGATTGCTTGAGCTCAAGAGTTTAAGACCAGCCTAGGCAACACAGGGAGACCTTGTCTCTACAAAAAATTTTAAAATTAGCCCAATGTGGTGGTCCCTATAGTCCCACCTACTCAGGAGACTGAGATGGGAGGATCACTTGAGCCTGGGAGGTCGAGGCTGCAGTGAGCTGTGATCACACTACCTCACTCCAGCCTGGGCAACATAGCTAGACTCTGCCTCAAGAAAGAATGAATGGGCTGGGCACAGTGGCTAATGCCTGTCATCCCAGCACTTTGGGAGGCTAAGATGGGCGGATCACGAAGTCAGGAGTTCGAGTCCAGGCTGGCCAACATGATGAAACCTCGTCTCTACTAAAAATACAAAAAACTAACCAGGCATGATGGCACGCACCTGTAGTACCAGCAACGCAGGAAGCTGAGGCGAGAGAATCGCTTGAACTCAGGAGGCAGAGGTTGCAGTGAGCCAAAATTGCACCACTGCACTCCAGCATGGGTGACAGAGTGAGACTCTATCTGAAAAAAAAAAAAAAGAATAAGTGAATGAATAAATAAATAAATAGGATATTACAACATAAAATGGGAGAGTGGGGTTTTGTGGAAGGACTGGAGTTTTGTAAGGTATAACAGAAATGAAACACTTTTTTCCCTTTTTAGTGAAAGGGTAGTATTCATTTTAGAACAGCCCCATTACTTATTTTGGTGTGCACAGGAGTTTGTAGATGGAGACCTAGAGTAATATGTCAACTATTTCTTTAAGGCAGATCAGTAAGTCTTTTGGTTTAATCTTCTTTTGTTTATCATGGTGAAAGCTAAGTCTCCAAATGGTTGTTTCCACAGCAAAAGACCTGTGAACCCTTGAACTGAGTGGGAATTAGTGATATGGAAAGAAAAAAGACAGGCCCTTCCTACTCCTTTCAGGATTTATATAGTTATTTATTTACTGACATGTGTGCAGAAAGCCAAATTGGTACTTTTAATGAAATGGAATATAGTTTAGATTCAAAGGATTTTTATCAAGCTTAAAGCTAACCCTGTTTTTGCTTTGGCCTATGTTCTGCTGTAATAATCTCCTTCCTTGTACACAGGATAACAGTGAGGGATCCTTAAACTGGCAGGGGTATTATTTAGCCACCCAGAGCTTCCTCAATCACACTAAGAGTCCTGGTCCTTGACTGTGAGAATGTCTCCTCATGAGGCTCAAGGACTGTGTGCATATGATTGAAAACTTCTAGAAAAGGCAAAACAAGTTCTCCAGGCTTTGTGATTGGCAATGTCTAGAGTCCTCACCCTGAACGGTCATTAAGAAACCCAAATTATACCCTTTATACTGAAAGGAAGCTTTCTCTCCTGCCAGCCAAAATTTAGTCATCTGCCTATGCCAACCCCAGATTTCCTGTTACTATAAATCCTTGACAGTTTAGAATGAAGGATAGTGGTGTGTAGGACAGAGAATCCTTATTCAATTGAGTAGTAGAGCAGTAGCAGTGTAGCTGTAGGGTCACATATAATAAAACTACCAGGTACGTTTCTTGCCCCTTGAAATCTCATTATAATAGTGCTCTGAGCCACCAGGAGTTTCTGCTATTCTAGTTTTCAGGTTGTACTCAGGGACTGTTAATATTTTTGCAGTAACACAGTTCCTATGTACCCAGGAATGTTTATTTCAGCTTTAAAGTGTAAGTCAACAAGCATGCTACAATTTATGAAAGCATGTGTGACCTCTGTTTAGTGTTGTGATGAAATCAAACACTCATAATCTGACACCTTGAATGATTTGCATGGTCATTGTTATATTGCCTGATTATTAGGTAAACAGTTTACATAAGTAACTATAATTAGTTTTAATTTTTACACGGCCAGATCAAATGTTCACAGTTTCTTGTTTATTTATTTGTTGGTTCTCCAGCATCTGTAATTAGCATCACTGTCAGTATTTTTTAATGATATCTTTGTAGACTGTATCCTCATCACTTGCTGGTTACCTTACGTTAAAATACCAAGTCTAGGTTTTCTCCCCTAGCAGTCCTTTAGAAGGGATGGATGGTCCTCAGCTCTGCTCTCTCTCACCATCCAACCTCAGCCTTAGTGGGGTCTTCAGGGAGTAGGAGCTCCAGACCCTGGGACTGTGTGGCCTGCCCAGAGGTAGAACAGCACACTGTTGGGATGAGAAAGAGGCCCCTTCACCTCTGAGAAGGAATTAACAACAGATTTTATTTTAGAATACTGTATAGATTGAAGTAACGGAACATTTCTCAGCTAACAGATAGTAAGGATTTTAGTAGATGTTTATTTGCAGAATTAGTTTTCTACCACAAAGTCAGTTTTGGGTTAGAAAAAGGGGTGCACTAGTAGGGATACTTTGATATCCTGTGGTTAGATGGTCATCGAAACCTTCTGGATGGATTGAGAAGCAAAATTGATTTGGATGACATTTTTGACCTGCTTTTGCATGTCTGTGTGGCATGCAGCAATGGATGGCTGTGTTTGGTGGTTAGATGCAGAACATTTATTGTGGTTCTGCTGGCTGTGTGTGTATTGCCTATTTTTATTGTGGTTAACCTGACCCACCATTTGGTTCCTTAAGATTAAGTTTCCTTTCCTGTACTTTATGAAAGTGGTCAGCTTATGCAAAAGGGAAATTTATCCTTTCTATTCAGATGTTTACTGAGTTTCTGTTCTGTGTTGGGCTGTGTGTTAGGAGGCAGGTACAGAAAGATGATCAAATATCTTGACTTTAAATAATACCTTTCACATTTACCTCTTGAATCTCAGGTAGCCCTACCAAGCCTGTAAAATTGAAAAAGGCTGTTCACGTACCCCCCCCAACATAAGTAAGTAGTCACAGAGAAATGAACAGACTTGAGGTTACACATTGTAATAGTGACTAAGCTGAAGCCTTAGTGTTTTGACCCCATCCCTAGCTATTCACTAGTTAGGAAAGTCTAAATAAAGTAGGGTTGGTTGTTTGTTTGTTTGAGACGGGTTTTACTGTGTTACCTAGGCATGACCATAGCTCTCTGATGTGGCATGATCATAGCTCTCTGCAGCCTTGACTTCCCAGGCTCAAGCAATTCCCTGGCCTCAGCCTCCAGAGTAGCTAGGACCACAGGCATGTGCCACTATGCCCAGCTAATTATTTTAGTTTTTGTAGAGACACCAGGGTTTCAAACTCCTGAGCTCAAGTGATCTTCCACGTTGGCCTCTCAAAGTGCTGTTATTATAGCCATGAGTCACCATGCCTGGCCTAAACAAAATAGTTTGTTGTTGTTCTTGTTGTTTTGAGACAGTCTTGCTCCATTGCCCAGGCTGGAGTGCAGTGGTGCAATCTTGGCTCACTGTAACCTCCACCTCCCTGGTTTAAGTGATTCTAATGCCTCAGCCTCCCAATTAACTGGAACTATAGGCATGCGCCACCACACCCAGCTAATTTTTGTATTTTTAGTAGAGATGGGGTTTCACCATGTTGGCCACGCTGGTCTCGAATTTCTGGCCTCAAGTGATCTGTCCACCTCAGCCTCCCAAAGTGCTGGGATTTCAGGTATAAGCCACCATGCCCAGCCAATAAAATAGTTTTTGAATCTAAATTTGATCAACCAGGAAGCATGACATCTACCCAAAGAAATTTATGAGGACATTTAAAAAATTCATACAAATGATTCTTAGACTGGGCTATTTTATTTTAAAAAATCATTAAAAACATTAGAATTCCAACTATTAATTAAGGACTAATAGTTTGACCCGTAAAAATAATAATCACTTAGCAAATCACCCTAATGAACCTAGGATGATTTAATCATCATCATTTGATTTACAGTGTTTTCAGGACGACATTGTTCAATGTATTTGTTAATTGGTTTGGAAGGTAGTGAGTAAGATATTTCTAAGGGTGAAAAGGAAACAGTTTTGGAAATTCTTAGCTAATACTGAGTTGGCCAGGATGGGAGAAACAGAGTTAAAGTAATGTGTTAGCCCCTTTTCTTGTGCACCTAGAAATCCTCCAGGGCCCAGTAACCATTTTAGTTTTATTTTATTAAAAAACAGGCCTTTGGGCTTCCTGTGTTATTGACTCTTTTCAGTTTCTGCAGAACTGAGAAGGAAAATTTCCCCCGAGTAAAGTGAGAAGAGCATTAACGTTGTACCATGGATGCCTAAAATGGTATTTATTAGATACAGGCCTGTCCAAAAAGACTCTGAGTCTGGGAGCAGATAGCAATAAAGTTGTTTCTTCCTGGTGGTCTTACTGAGGGCTTCTGGAAGCAGCAGTCAGAGGGCAGAGCTGACCTGCTGTGCTTAAGAGAATGTGGACTTTGAGGCCTTGCCAAACTGAGGTGATTGTTTGACCTTGGGCAAGTTATTTACTGTATCTGATTTTTTTCAGCTATAAAATGGGGTTATATTTTATTCTAAATTGGAATTTTGTGTATCATATATATAGAAGATCCTTCTGTTTAAAGTAGCAAGTATTGGCTAGCTCTTCACTTACATTTATTTGTAGGGTCATTTGAAGTCCATCTACCTGATGAGAATATAAATCCCATCAGGGCCAAGGCCAGGTCTATTTGTTTTTCTCATTCTCTTTGCCCCTATGTCCGTGCCGTGAGCGTGGTAGGTACTCAGATACCTGGTGAGTGAAGGAGTTCCCATAATTAGTACTGCAGCTGTCGGGAAAAGTGTAGACTCGCTGCCTATAAGCACAGGCCTGTATTTGTCAACATCTTAGAGCTTCACGCCTATGTAGTTTTGTTGTTGTTTGTTTGTTTTAAGAGACAGGGTCTTGCTTTGACACCTAGGCTAGTGATCCTCCTGCCTCAGCCTCTCGAGTAGCTGGGACTACATGTGTGTACCACCATACTCGACTAATTTTTAAATTTTTTGTAGAGATGGGGTCTCACTGTGCTCCCCAGGCTGGTCTTAAATTCCTGGGCTCAAGCGATCCTCCTGCATCAGCCTCCCACAGTGCGAGGATTATAGGCATGCTGTATCTTTTTTTCTTCTTTTGGTTAGCAATTAACAGTTTGGGTTTTTATATCTCCAAGATGTCTAGAGGGTTTCCTTCTTCTACTTCAGTTTGATTGATGAAAATGTCATAATGAAGTGAAAGAAAAGGCTTGCTGTGCTTTCATTTTGAGGTGGACCAACATGTTCTTGAAGCCCTGTTCTCTGAGCCACGCTGTTTTGTTTAGGGTCTGCTCCTAGTGTAAGGTAGAGCTGGTCCTCTCCATTTCCATCTTCTCAGAGAAAGTATTGGGTTTCAGATCAGAGCTGTTTTTCTTTAGCCACATAAAGAATTTGAACGTAAAGAGGCTTCATGTCTACATCTTTTTTTTTTTTTTGAGACAGAGTCTTGTTCTGTCATCCAGGCTGAAGTGCAACAGCACGATCTCGGCTTACTGCAACCTCCGCTTCCCGGATACAAGCAATCCTCCTGTCTCAGCCTCCTGAGTAGCTAGGACTACAGACACATGCCACCACACCCGGCTAAGTTTTGTATTTTTACTAGAGACAGGGTTTCACCTTATTGGTCAGGCTGGTCTCGAACTCCTGACCTGAGGTGATCCACCTCAGCCTCCTGAAGTGCTGGGATCACAGGCGTGAGCCACCGCGCCCAGCCCATGTCTGCATCTTACTTGTTAACTCACTGAGGAAAGTCTGGACATGGAGATTTATGGAAGGATGAGACCAAGTCTCAACCACAGTATACTTTTCAACAAATACTGCTAATTGAAGTTAAAATGCTCGTTAATGTGAAAATAAAATTTTGATTGAGACTGCTGCTTTCTCTGTGTTCTCAATGGAGACTGCTGTGGTAGAAAAATTAGGCAAAATGCTCTCTATAAAGCCTCTATTTTAAGAAGAATGATTCAGAGAGGAACCTAGGTCCAAGAAATTTTCATCAACAAATGAAAACTGAACTGCCAGGTTTGCCAGATGTCTCATTTTAAGGAAATTTTTCCTCATTTGGTCTCTTGTAAAAGTCTTCCTTTTGCCTCTGAAACATACCCTGTCCCTATGTAACTTAAAAATAAAATTTTCAGAGCGTTCAAAGTTCCATCTGTGCAGGATTTGCAATTCTGTGTAATTCAGCTGGGAATTGTGTTGCATAAAAATAAAGGCAAAAAATCACCACACTTGGACTACAGAGTTTTGGGAAATTTCCTTAAGTTACTTAGTATAGTCCATCATGGTCTGTTGCTCAGCATTTGTTGAGTACCTGCTGTGAACAAACACTGCTACTTATTCTCTCAGGCAGCAGCAATATGCCTTAATGTGGTTATCCTCATTAATGTTCTACCCTATGGTTGTCCTACCTTACATGGTATAACAGAGTAGAATGGCTGATATTTAAGGGAGGACCTCTCCCTTTTGGTTAGACACACAAGTCCTGGGCATCTCTCTTTTGGGGACAACATAAAACACCCCCCACCCATTTCTTTATTTGGTCCACCACTAACCCTATCCCAGCATCCTGTGTAGGCCTCCATACTCTGTCAGGGGAAGAGCCAGGAGAGAAAGACGAGGGCTTTAAGGAGCTAGCCCCTAGCAGCCTGCTGACAGTTTTCCTTCTCTCCCACAGTGGAAGGACTGACTACAGTGGAGAAGTGCAGCAGGCCCTTGGCTGAGTGGAGAGGCTCATCCTGTATAGTTTGTGGAGAGGCAGATTTGACTCAAGGTAGTTAGAAGTCAGCGATATTTTTTTTTTGGGACTTTCCATGTTGATGACCCCTTCTCTTTAAGTCAAACGAAGCTCTGCTGCCCTAGCATTCCAGATTACTTATCAAAATTCCTATTACCACTGTGTAGCTAGATTCAACTCGATGTTAAACGAACCTAAAAATCTGATGATGTGCTGTGGGAAAAGAGCTGTTTGAATAGAGGTTTTTTTGCTTCCTTCCAGCTGGGTGGAGAGGAAGGGACACGCTGTTCCTACAGAACTGACTGCCATTGCTCCATATGTCTTTCGTGCTCACTGGCCTCTTCTCCCGACGTAAGACCCGAAGGCCTGTGGCCCAGTGGGTCTCACCTCTCCAAGCATGGCTGCCCAGCTTAGGGAATTACAGGTGTTTCTGTCTGGCCAAGGAGGAGCTGAGAGTGGGGGCTGGTAAGCATTGTCCAGAACTCTGGCATTGTACAATCGCTGGAGAGAGGAAGAGGCTGTTTCTTGTTACCAGCTGCCCTCCTTTCACCTGGTAGTACACACATATCCTCTTTCTAAAGAGCCTTACTTATCCCCCCTCAGTTTTTCTGTCTCAGGCTCACTCCAGAAATGTGTTTTCTGTTCCTTGTTCTACCCTCTGTGCCGTGTCCCTAGGACCAGCCCCTGCTAGTTCCTTCTAGAAATTAACTTTACCCATCATTGAAACCACAGCCTTAAGACGGTGGGTGTGGAAAACCTTCTGGTAGAAAACCAAAGGCTGTAGAATTCCATGTAGATGTGAATTGTTGATTCAATTTTGAAGGCAGGTGTGATGTGGGAGAAGTGGTGTGTATAGTGGTTTGCAGTACGGTTTCTGGAGCCAGTTGGCCTAGGTTCAAATGCCAGCTCTCCACTTAGTGGTACGTTATTTAAAGATTCTGTGCTACAGTTTTCTCACTTCCAAAGTGGGGGTGGTAATAGTATCTACAGTATAAAGTCATTGTGAGTGTCAAAGGAAATAATACAAATCAAGATGCTCCAAACAGCACCTGGCACATAGTATGTGCTTATTAAATGCTAGCTTTATAACTGTGAAGCTACGGGGTTGATAAAATGGCTGCCACCAAGCTGATCCCTAATGCATCTCTGCATTCTGTGTAGAAAATCATGGTGAAGAACAGAGGCAGCAAAAGGTGTCTCAGGATCAGTTCCATCAGAAACTATCACATTGAGCACATTGTCTCAAGATCTCGTTAAGGATGGCTACTCAATCTGTTTCCTGAGTTTTACCGTCTCATTAAAAGTATTCTGTTGCCTTCTCACCTTTTGAAGCAAAAAGCTGACCACACATATGAAAATGTTCTTTCTACAGAATACTATGTAACTATAGCATATTGACTGTGACTGGTTACTGTTAGATTTTGAGCCTTATATACACTTTATTTTTATTTATTTATTTATTTATTTTTGAGACAGAGTCTTGCCCTGTCGCCAGGTGCCAGGCTGGAGTGCAGTGGCGGGATCTTGGCTCACTGCAACCTCCGCCTCCCGGGTTCAAGCAGTTCTCCTGCCTCAGCCTCCCGAATAGCTGGGACTATAGGCACCTGCCACCACGCCCAGCTAATTTTTATATTTTTAGTAGAGACGGGGTTTCACCATATTGGCCAGGATGGTCTTAATCTCTTGACCTCGTGATCCGCCCGCCTCGGCCTCCCAAAGTGCTGGGATTACAGGTGTGAGCCACCATGCCCGGCTATTTTTATTTTTATTTAATTTTTTATTGAGACAGGGTCTCACTCTGTTGCCTAGGCTGGAGTGCAGTGGCGCGATCTTGGCTCACTGCATCCTCCGCCTTCCAGGTTCAAGTGATTTTCCCACCTCAGCCTCCCAAGAAGCTGGGATTACAGGCGCCCGCCACCACACCTGGCTAATTTTTGTATTTTTACTGGAGATGGGGTTTCACCACATTGGCCACGCTGATTTCAAACTCCTGACCTCAGGCAGGCAGTCTACCCGCCTCAGCCTTCCAAAGTGCTGGGATTATAGGTGTGAGCTGCTGTGCCCGGCCTTATATACACTTTAAAACACTTGATCCTGAATAAGTTTTAGTTATGATTGGTAAATCATAATGTTTCTAATTCAAAAAGTTGAAAATCAGTTCCTTGTGAAGGTTTCCCCAGGAGATTGTTGTTTGTAACAGAAAATTAAATACTGACCTGGAGCACCTTTTCAGGTTTGTGGCTTGCCTTGAGTCCAAACTTACTGTGTCTTTGAGACTTTTGCAGTCCGGCTCACTTCTCTTCCCTCATTGCTTTGCACTAGATGCTTCAATATTAATTCAACAAATATTAAGTGCCCTCTCTGTACTGGCAGCGGTGCCATTTGTAATTCCCTTGAACCTGGGCCCTACTCTGTCTTGCATCTAGACCTGTCTCTACACATGCCTCTTTGCCTACAAAACTTCCCATGCTTCAGTCTTTGACAGCTTTTGGCCTCATTTTAGAAAATGCAGTTGGTGATGGTGAAGTGCCTAAAGTCTGGAGGCTGTGTGGGTTCAAATCCCAGCTCTGCCACTTGCTAGCAGTATGACCTTTGGCAAGTTTCTTAAGCAATTTGGTTCGTCTTTGAAATGGTGGTAATGATAGTAACTGTCTTACAGTGTTGTTCTGAGAATTAAATGAGGTAATCCACAGTGCACTTAATAGTATATTCTTAGCACATAGTAGCTTCTTGGCAACTGTTAGCTAGCTGTTATTATCATTTTCATGTGTCACATCCTGCAGGAAGTCTTCCTGATTCTGCTTGAGAGGGCCCTTCCTAAATACTCCCAGAGCCTGTTCTAGAACTCCTGTCTTGCATGTATTATGCTATATTGTAATTTCCTGTTTGCTTATTTCTACCTATTTCTAGATTGCAAGCTCCTTGAAAGTAAGGTCTGTTTCTCAGCCACAACCTTACCTCCTTTGCTGGGTAGACTTTGTTTCCTCCTTCACCTGCTTAAAGATATTAGGGTAGGTTTGTTGTTGTTGCTAGTTTTTGTTTTTTAAGAGTTCCTAATTGCTATTCATTTATTGATGAATGGGTCTGCTTGCCTTTTTTTGTCATAAGTCAAGAGGTTTAAAATTGTATTTCCCTGTCTCCTCATTAGAGTAGTTTTTTGTTTTTTTTTCTTTCTTTCTTTTATTTATTTATTTATTTATTGAGACGGAGCCTTGCTCTGTCGCCCAGACTGGAGTGCAGTAGCGTGATCTCGGCTCACTGCAACCTCCGCCTCCCGGGTTCAAGCGGTTCCCTACTTCAGCCTCCCGAGTAGCTGGGATTACAGGCGTGTGCCACCACGCTCAGCTAATTTTTGTATTTTTAGTAGAGACCGGGTTTCACCGTCTTGGCCAGGCTGGTCTTGAACTCCTGACCTCATGATCTACCCGCCTTGGCCTTGCAAAGTGCTGAGATTACAGGCGTGAGCCACCATGCCCAGCCTCTTTCTTTCTTTTTTAGAGACAAGGTCTTGCTATGTTGCCCAGGCTGGAGTGCAGTGGTGCAGTCGTAGCTCACTGCTGCCTCGAACTTTTGGGCTCAAGCGATCCTCCTGCCCCAGCCTATCAAGTAGCTGGGACTATAGGTGTGCACCACCATGCCAGGCTAGTTTTTAAATCTTTTGTAGAGATGGGGTCTTGCCGTGTTGCCCAGGCAGGTCTCAAACTCCTGACCTCAAGAAATCCTTCTGCCTTGGCCTTCTAAAGCACTGGGATGATAGGTGTGAGATTACACCTGGAAATATTCAGTCTTCATTAAGGCAGTTTTTAAAGATGCATCAAAGTGTTTGGAATGAAGAATGCCACTCATTAAGCCTACTTCGTGCAAGGCATTAAGAAGGCTCTTTAGATACTTTTTTTTTTTTTGGGATGGGCCTCCTCTGTTGTCAGGCTGGAGTGGGTGGATCTTGGCTCACTGCAACCTCCGCCTCCCAGGTTCATGTGATTCTCCTGCCTCAGCCTCCAGAGTAGCTGGGACTACAGGCACGCGCCACAACACCTGGCTAATTTTTTCTATTCTTAGTAGAGATGGGGTTTCACCATGTTGGCCAGGATGGTCTCGATCTCTTGAACTCATGATCTGCCTGTCTCAGCCTCCCAAAGAGCTGGGATTACAGTCGTGAGCCACCATGCCCAGCCTAGATACATTCTTATTGAATTTGCCCCCTAACTCCTCTTAAATGGGCTAATATGCCCATTTAAGAATTATGTAAAGTTCCTAAGGAACACCTAGTGATATTTTTGAAAAAGAAAAGAAAAATAAAAGAATTATGTAAAGTGCTCAGAGTCATTCAGCTCTAACCTGGTTCTGTTTGTCTTCATGGCACATGCTGTTTTCACTCACCACCTTGCTGAGCACTTGTTGGGTGACTTGTTCCCTACCCAGAGCTGCTGTCCCAGGGCCTTACTGCCTCTTCTCTAGGGAGCTGTACAATTAAACCTCAAAAATGATCATTAAAGGGATTCATTCTTTCTGCTAGGGAGGTACTGAGTTGGCTATGGTTTTATATTGCGCAGTTGCAATACTTGAATGGCACAAAACAGTGAGACTATCATGCAGGCAGATAAAGATTCTGGACAAACACAACAAGCATTGGAACTCTGGGGGAGAAGAGAGCTGTACTTTCATAGCTTCATTTCTTCATTCATCCAAAAGTTAAAAATAGAATTAATTATGCCCCATAGGCCACCTGGATTTCTGATTGATGTGGAAAACTTACACAACATACCTAAAGGATAATCTATGTCAGGGCTTTCCTTGTATCAAAATATGCCTTTGGGTCAAATCATAGTCTCCTCTGAACATGTTTTTGGTTTTGTTTTTTATTTTATTAATCTTCTTCCATAGTGGATGAACATGGTTTTTTAAGCCACAAAATACGTGGGCTTGGAAACTAGGGTTTATTGTCCCTGTAGAAAGCCTTCAAAGTAGTAGGATAAGCTGATGAAGCAATATAATGTCTACTTTTTATGCTAAGAATCACTAGAGTTCCAGCCTTTTTATAACATCACTACATTTTAATTTTTTATTTGCATGTTTAGAAAACAGTTACTTGGAAATGGCACAGTCTCAGATGATCAGCATCCACCTGCTGAGCTATTTCTAGCGCAGTGGCCCTGGTGGACCTACATGGCACCAAAGGAATGTTCTCCCTATCTGGTTTGTTGTTAGTCTCTCACTGTGTCCTGAGGGGCACAAGGACTGCTCAGAGGAGCTTCCAAATGTAGCAGCTGATGAAGACTTTGGGTCTCACTTTGTCATCCAGGCTGGAGTGCAATGACCACAATCATAGCTTACCGCAGCCCCAAACTCCTGGGCTTAAGCGATTCTCCCACCTTGGCCTTCGGAATAGCTAGGACTGCAGGTGCTCACCACCGTGCCCAGATAATTTAAAAATTTTTTTGTAGAAACAGGTCTCGCGTTGTTGCCCAGGTTGGTCTTGAGCTCCTGGCCTCAATCAATTTTCCTTCCTCAGCCTTTCAAAGTACTGGGACTACAGGTGTAAGCCACTGCTTCTGGCCAGAACATCTTAATTGACTTACTTTTTTTTTTTTTTTGAGATAGGATCTCCCTATGTTGAGCTTGAACTCCTGGGCTCAAGTGATCCTCCCACCCCAGCCTCCTGAATGGCTAGGATGACATGCTTTTTCTACTAAGACTCTGAATATAAAAGTAAGAGGAAGGCAGTTGCAACTAAAGTTTCTTGTTCACTTATTAGATTTTTAAGTCCTGTGTTGATGCTTTACATGTATCCCATTGAATCTTTACAAAGCCATATGCAATGGCACTGTCATTTCACAGACGAGGAAACTAAGGCAAGAGAGGCTGCGTAATATGTCTGAGGTCATAGAGCTATTGAGTGAATGAGTCAGGACTCATTCTGGCACCAGAGTTCACATTCCGAGTACTACATTGTACTGTAGGGGCTGCAGATTTTGGATTTTGTAAACCTACCAATTCAAGCTATTGTTTTCACACATTGTTTTGGTCACAAACATTGCCTTCCCACCTCAATCAGCACATCTGGCTTTACATTTTAGCAGTTTTGCAGATGTCAAATCTGTTTTTGCAGGATGAAGACTTTGCTCCACACAACATAAAAGCCCTTGTAATTCATGAGATAGGTTCTGCTGTGAGGGTGACTGTGCCCTGTGAGCAAACTTGTGCAGAGAAAGAGCATGGAAGACTGAATCCAGGATATTTCTCTAGCCCAGGGGCAAAGGTAGGAGCCAGAGAAGGCACCACAGCAAAAACCAGTAGGAGCTGAAGAAGATGTCTAGAAAGACCACAATGCGTGGTGAGAGGAAAGGTTGGCCAACTGTGTTGAGGGCTTCAGAGATCAAGGAGAACGAAAACAGAAATAAGATTTTGTGATTGAGTACATTTCTGGCCCTTGAGATCATGTTCCATTAAGGTGGGGAAAAGCCAAAGTTGCCTTGAGGGGCTTTGCAGTGAAGCCATGGGTAGGGAGTCTGCTGTCAGGGTATCAAGTATAGAACACTGACTTCAGAAGTTTGTGTTCCAAGGTCAGAAATCATTGAAATAAGGTGGCAGGTTGAGGGGCCTTGAGGCCAGTGAAGCTTTTTTGTCTTTGGGAGCCATATTCTGACCACGTCTAAAGTCAATGGAAGAACCTGACGGAAATGGAGAAACCGAAGATTTCTGGAATAATGTTAGTAGTTATCACATATTGAATGCCTGCTGTGTGTCAGGTACTGGGAGAAGAGCATTTGCTGTTCTATCTTATTTAATCTGCACGGCAATCCTGGGAAGTAGGTAGGCAGAACCCCTTTACAGATGAGGAAACAGAGGCTTAGAGTTTAAACAACTTGCCAAGACTAATGTTAAACTGTATAGCTTTAAGCTGATGTCTGTCAAACTATACCATAGATGTGATTGAGGGAGCAAATTATGGGGGAGATAGAGCCTGAAAAGACAGGCGCTTTTCTTCCTGTGAGACCAGAGGAAATGACTCCTGAATTCAGATAGAGAGGAATATGGACCAACTCTTTGACCCTTTTTAATTAAGTGCATGTATTGTGCCCAATATCTGGCTCATTGCTCAGAACTGCTCCCCGTGGCCCCTCCCTGCTGCATACTCAAAGAGCCAGCAAACTGTTCACAGAATGTCTACACTTTTCTGATGGCCAGATCTTCTTGCAGAGACAGGGGCTTCAGAAATCTAGAGGAGATTTCAAAAAAAATTAGCTCTGTGAACAGTGAATACACTGGGAATGTTGGCTTGGCCCCATGGCCCCCCAGGATCTCTTACACTTGGCATAGCATAGAGGGGGCTTTTCGTGTGTGTGTGTGTGTGTGTGTGTGTGTGTGTGTGTGTCTAAATTTTTCTTTTCCCCTGTATTTGTGGGTGTTAATATGAACCATCCAGCCAGGTGAAGGCTGAGAGAAGTTGGTCAGGGTCTGGTTTTTAGATACATTTTCCTTTAGTTTTTCTTTGAGCTATCTTCAGGTTTCTTGTTATTATGTATTTATAGGTTCCAGAGACCGGAATGTTATAGCCCTCAGTACTCATTATAGTCCTCATAAAACAGTTGAAGATTTGTATACATTCTCTGCTCCAAAAGCCTCTGCAGTGGTGAGCATAGCCAGCTGCCTTCCAGAAAGCTTCAACAAAGGCATTTTCCTGTTTTGCTCAGCCTTTAACCCTATCTAAAGGAGACATCCTTTGAGGTAACTGGTTTAGTTTAAGTTTCTCATTTCCCTGCAGCACTGCTGTTTCTGTGGGTGATTGGCAACCATTGGCACAGGGGCTTTTGAATTTCCAAATGGGTGGCTCCTGCCATTTCAAGAAAATCTGTCTGAAATGACAGAGGAGGTAAGAAGAAACAAAACGACTGGAGAAACAAAGGTGGAAGAATCTGTTAGTGTATTTATTCATTTTTTAAAAATTAGAACAAGCATCAGACTATTCAGGATTCCTGATTTCAGGAGTCCTTTTTGAATTTTTTTTGAGACAGGATCTTGGTCTGCCACGCAGGCTGGAGTGCCGTGGCGTAATCTCGGCTCACTGCAACCTCAGACTCCCTGGCTTGAGTGATCCACCCGCCTCGGACTCCCAAAGTGCTAGGATTATAGGCGTGAGCCACCACGCCTGGCTGCTTTCGGGAGTCCTAATTGCCTCTACTATCACTTTTTTTTCCCTGCCTAGTTGTATAGATCTTTTGCCTCTTTATTGTTGAAGACTAATTTTTTAAAAGAGACAACTCAGCAGTTACTGTAATATTTATTTCTACTGGACTTTTCAAGTGTTCTCATATTTCTTCCTTGAATTAATTTATAAGGAGACTTAATTCACCTTACTGGTCTGTGTTAGCCATAGTTTCATATTATGCTCTTGTTTTTCTCAGGTTTAACTATCTTAGTAGGCTTTTGCTTTCTTTCCTATCCACTATAATGATTATTTATAAATAAAATCTTTTTGTTTTGGGCCTTCTGTAAATGCTATTTTAGTATGGTTTTCTCCCCCCGGGTTGGGTCATTGCTCTCCACAGTTTCTGCTCATAGAATAGCTTTCCTAAAGTCCGATATGACAGATGACATCAAGGGTGAGGGGGAAGGAGAGTCTGGCTGGGCCCTGGCTATGAGCAGCAAATGAGCATGTCACTGGGTCTTGGGTCAAAGGCCTTCATACACTCTGTATGTGAGAGGAGGGTAGTAAACTGGTGGACCCAGGTAACTGAGTAACTGACTTAGAACCTTTCTAGAGAAATAGCTGAGAAAGTCTTGAAAGAGGCTTAAATGACAAGACATGGAGGAAGAGCCTCCTTGCCAGGAATTGCAGAATCTAGTTCAGGGAAACTTTGTCCATATAACCCTGAAAATGGTGTATGGGGTATGAGGGAAAAATAGTTTTAGTCTGATACTGGGTGAGGAGAGGGATACTCTCTGGGATTCAGACCCAAATGTACTTTCTTTAGTTTTTTTAGAGCATGATTCTCAACCAGGAAAAATTCTGGCACCTTCCCCATCCCCTCCTCACCCAGGACATTGGCAATGTCTGGAGATATTTTTGCTTGTCACAGTGAGGTGCTACTGTCATCTAGTGAACAGAGACCAGGGGTGATGTAAATTTCATACAGCATACAAAGGTAGCCTCCCACGACCAATAATTACCTGACTAAAAATGTCAGTAGTGCCAAGGTTGAGAAACTCTCCTTTAGAGAGTCTTGAGAAATTTTCATCAGGAGTGGAATTAGAGTTAGGAAGTAAAACTAGAGGATGCTGGAAAAGACTCAGGTCTTGTTATATGTGTTACCCTGTTCTAGGCCAACGTGAAGTAAAATTATAACTAGGATCGGATTTGTGTAGTTCCCCTCTCTAGTATAGTTTGTATTTTCTGATGATGACAAATTATAGTAAAGAAGCTTTGACATTCCCAGCTATGGTTATGCCACCCTGCAGAGGACACAGATGAAGGATGCTCACCTGTGAGAAGGGCAGGGCATGCCAGGGTCTTGCACTTTGAGGGGCAAACCTCCATTCCCTGGGTAGCAGCAGCATGGGACACTTACCTGTGGTAGCTGAGAAACTGTGAGAACCACCGGAGGCTTCCCCGGACCATCCATGCTTGTAATGGAATGTGCTTAAGGGAGGAAGAGAATCCTTCAGATTCTCTTATTCATAGAGTTTCCAGAAGGGAACCTTTTGTATTTGGTGATGCCTTCTGACTTGTCATGCACCTAATTTGAATACCTTAAAACAAGAATTTCTCATTGTAGGATCCTTGACCCCTGGGCTGTGGCCTTTGAGGTACAAAGTGTGCAGACAGAGACAAAGTGTGTTGTCTCAGTGCTTGAGGTCAATTTTATATTGGAACACTCACATTAGGTAGATGTTATTCCAAGGGTTCAATGGCTCATCGTAGCCTTGTTACACCAGTGTCCCTCACTCTTCAGGAGGAGAAAAGCTCTTTCTTCAGCTGCTGCTGAGCACCAGAGCATCAGGCTATTGGGGGTTTGAGCTTGCTTCCTGTCATCAGTTACAGAATATTAGATAGTGTGCAACTTTGGGGCTTGGCTGTGGGGAATGTAAGTGACTCGGTAGCATGGATGCTGCTGCTTAGACACTTATAATTATGGTGCAATATGAAGTAGTTTATAATTATATAGTGGTTAGGTGTGTGGCTCTGGCACTAGGTTGAATTCTGGCTCCAGGATTTCCTGCTATGTGACCTTGGGCCAGTTAGTCAATCTGTCCCTCAGTTTGTCCATTTGTGAAATGAGTTGTAAGGATTACATAATTGTAGAACACTTGTATCCCTCCACCCGTCCCCCCCCTCCCCCCCGCCCCCCCCCCCCCCCCCCCCCCCCCCCCCCCCCTCCCCCCCTTTCGGGCCCGCGCGGCCCCCCGCCTGGCGGCGGCCCCCGCCCCCCCCCCTCCTCCCCCCCCCTCTGTCTTTTCCCCTCTCGTTGTGGCCTCCGCTTTTTTTGGGGGGGTCCCCCCCTGTATCCTTCTTTGTTATATTTTTATTAATTCTTTGAGGAAGGAACCTTAACAATCAAGAAATGGGATTCAGTATCCTACTCCCTCCCTCTCCCAGATAGTCTCCCCCCTAGGACAAAGGGGGAGGTCCTCTACCGGAGGGGAGGGGGGATGGGGGGGCGAGTCGGGCCCCCCCCAGGGCCCCGGGCGGGGGGGCCGCGCCTTATCCTGCACTCTGGGAGTCCGAGTGCAGGTGTATACACCTGGTGTATACAGAGTACTCAGTCGTATTATGGAAAATGGTGTGGTGCAGAGTATAAATGCTGGAGGAGTTCAGAAATGGAGAAGGTAAGTTGAGGGATGTGTGGTCAGCAGAGGCTTTCTTGGTGAGGCTTGAAATGGGTTGAAGATTTGAGTCAGGCTCTAAGAGAACAATAGTAGATGGTGTTCCAGACAAGGGGAGCCATGTGCATAAAGACTCAAGCAATTATGTCCTAACTCTATAAGGAAACTGACTAGGGTAATGGGAAATTAGATTGAGTATGTGATTTGGGGGTTGGGAGGTGAGGGCTGTTGATAAACAGGCGGTAAACATTCATTGTTACAGAGGGGCACCAGGTGCCCATTCGGGCTACTAGGGATTTCTGAGCTGTGGAATGACCAAAGGAACTGGAAGGTCAAGCAGATGAGTCAAGTATGGAATTTCTGGGTGGGCTGAAGTGAGGAGCAGTGGCGGGAGTCGGAAGACCAGCCAGGAAGCCTTTCTGATAGTTCACCTCATTGGGGTTGGACTAAGTGACAGCCTTGAGCATAAAGAGGGAGGTGTAGGTCTTGGTATTGTTTTGAAATAGTACTGTAACGTACAGGATTTGGTGACTGATAGAGGTGCAAGGGAGACAAGTGCCAGGTGACCTGAGCCTCTAATCCTGCCTAAATGGCTGTGTAAAAAAAACTGGTCAGAGGCAGGAGAGTGGGCAGGAGGAGCTGGTTAGGGAAGGTTTAGTGTAAACAGGAGAATAGTTTCTCACCCACCCACTTACAACCAAGAGGAGCCCATTTTCCAAACTGAGATGGCTTCTTTGGATCTGCAGTTTGAATCCAGGAGCAGAAGGCAAGGCTGGCATTTCCCCCATTCATTTATAGGGTGTCCAGCTCCATATGGTCTACTTGATGCAGCCCCCACATGTGGTACTGGCTTCTTAGTGGCTACTGTTACCTTACTGCCAGCTCCCCTCTGATCCTCTTGAGCCACAGGCTTTTCAGAGTGTCCAGTGGGACTTGGGCTTCATAAAAGGGAAACCTGTGAACCTTGATAGAATATTGTCTTCCCATCTCTGTATGTTTGAACCACAGTCTTCTGCTATTTTCAATCTCTGCATAGCCCTCCTGCTTAGAAGACACAGCACAGTGGAAGAAGAGAGCAGCCTTTTAGAGCCCCAGGCCTCACAGGATCCTCTGAAAGGACTCGGAGCTTCATGCTCGGAATCACTCTGTCAGGAGCACTCTGTCACGGGAGGCTGTAATTTTATGATAAGCAATAGCCCTGGTTCTCCCCAGGCCAAGTCTTTAGCCCAGACTCCCAAGTAAAAGCATTATCACAGCAGGGTGGATTGAGGTAATGACCTTATCCATGTTTGCTTTGTCTCAATTATTTTTAGAGTAATCTGTTCTTTTTTTTCTTCTTTTTTTTTTTTTTGCTCACTGCTTTGTGTTCCACACTATTCTAATACTTTCCATTTAATCTCTGATTTTCACAACCCACCTCGGTGAGGAGGGTACAGTGTTACCCTGTTTTGCAGGTGAGGAAACTGAGGCACAGCACGGTTAAGTTGGCGTGGAGTTGCACATCTGGTGTTGGCGTGGCTGGGATTTGAATCCTGGCAGGGGATTCTGGGGTCGCTGCTCACTCGCTGTGTTTCACCGTCTCTCTTCAGTTAGCCAGAGCCACAGTTTTCTTTCTTTTTTTTTTTTTTTTTTTTTGAGATGGCGTTTTTTGCTCTTGTTGCCCAGGCTGGAGTGCAATGGTGCGATCTCGGCTCACTGCAACCTCTGCCTCCCAGGTTCAAGCAGTTCTCCTGCCTCAGCCTCCCAAGTAGCTGGGATTACAGGCATGCGCCACCACACCTGGCTAATTTTTGTTTTTAGTAGAGATGGGGTTTCTCCATGTTGATCAGGCTGGTCTCAAACTCCTGATGTCGTGATCCTCCTGCCTCAGCCTCCCAAAGTGCTGGGATTACAGGTTTGAGTCACCGCGCCCAGCCAGAGCCACCATTTTCAAGGTGACATTTTCTGTTACGTCTTTTTAGTTCTATTGAAGAAGTTGGTTTTTTTTTTTTTTTTTTTAGACAGAGTCTCACTCAGTCACCAGGCGCCAGGCTGGAGTGCAGTGGCACGACCTTGGCTCACTGCAACCTCCGCTGCCCCGGGTTCAAGCATTCTCCTGCCTCAGCCTCCCGAGTAGCTGGGACTACAGGCGCGCGCCACCACGCCCAGCTAATTTTTTTGTATTTTTAGTAGAGACGGGGTTTCACCATGTTGACCAGGACGGTCTCGATCTCTTGACCTCGTGATCCGCCCGCCTCGGCCTCCCAAAGTGCTGGGATTACAGGCGTGAGCCACCGCGCCCGGCCCGAAGAAGTTGTTTGTTTTAGGGAATTTACATGGTAACATAAGAGGGAGCAGGTGCTTTTTTGAGTCCTGTGGACCTGGCTTGGACGCTGGCTGTGCCCACTTACTAACTGTGCCACCTTTGGCAAGTCTGTTCACCTCTTTAAGCCTCAGTTTCTCACAAATCTCATAAATCTGTGTGTTAAAGATATTATGGAAAAGTGAGCAAGTAGATGTTTAGTGGCTGTAACGTCTGGAGTTATTTAACCTTCTCTCATAAGGTGAAGATGCTAATACCTGTGTTCATAAAGGCTTTACTACAAAGCACTTCGAATGAGATCTGGAATGTAGTAAGTAAGGAATGAGTACTGTTGGTACTAGCAGGCTTTCAATACTTTCTTTGTGTGTGGTGGGGGCAATGGTTTCATTTGGCCCTCTTTGGTTACATTTTATGTACTTTGACTCTTATAAGCAAAAGTACTTTGCCTGGTAGCAGTTGATAAGATTAGAATAGATGAATGAATACATGTATTCCACCCATGTTTGATTTCCCCTGTTTAGCAGTATCTGCCTGGAAAAGCTCCCCATCATTCTCAAGCATATTTGCAGATATGCTAGGTGGGGGAGCTTGGCTTGCCTTCCTTTCCTGTGCCGTGCACCTCTACCTAGTTTGTCATACAGATATCTATTCTAGTGGAGCAGCTTTGTTTTTCATCTGTGTCTTTTGGAGTACTTAGCTATCTGCTACTTTGCTTACATTTTTTTGGTTCTTGTTTCTTTATCCTTTTGAAATATTCCACTTGTCTCTTTATTGTAAAGACCGTCCTGATTAACCATGACTTTTAAATTATGAAGATTCATAGTCACACTCCTAAAAAGGGCCTTTCCCATTAGGCCTTTTCTTTTTCTTTTTGTTTTGCTTTGCTGCTTCCTATCCTTGCATAGGCCTTACTTTCTATCCTATTTATTTCCCCTGTAGTTCTGGCTTATTCTCCACGTTCCTGCTCTATAACTTCTGAAATTCATGAATGGATTTTTCTTTTCACTTGTCTTTTATCGATAGCTGTTACCCCTTCCCCCTTGGATTCCAGAAGACCATTTTACTAAATAAAAGGTTTTGGTCTTCTTCCTGTTATGCCAGTGGGTGGTTTCCAGCACAGGAAGTTGGTTTTCACATCTAATGTGATCATTTTCCAATGATTCTGAACTCTCTCCAAGTATATTGGAAAATTCATTATTTTGTTTTTAATATTGACCTTTGCTCTTTTCTCATTGCTTTGCTGTTGGGGGACTTAGAGGTGGTAGGTACACCTCTCCTGCACTGTTTGGAGGCTCGACAACATAAGTAGATTAAGCTCAGCGGGATAGAATGAAGGAAGGAGCTTCAGCAGGAAGGAAGGTTAATGGATGGTCTATGTGGCACTGCCAGCCCCGGCTATGGAGTCTTAGCAGAACAGGGTTCAGATTTGACTCTGCGGCACATTCGCTGTGTGACCTGGGCAAGCTGTTTTATTCTTTCAAATTCCAGGTTGCTTTTTGTGTAAAGGGATGCTAATGTTTACCATAGAGTTGCATTGGGGTTGAGCGGGATGTCCTCTGGTGGGCTCTCCTCATCTTTGATCTTTTCTCTCTCTTTATCTTTTCTCTCTGTTCTTCTTGTTTCTGACAAAGCCATTGTCTCTGGTTTTGTGCAGTTCCTCTCACGGAAATTATCCATACTTTTGCAAACTTGGGAATGTTATATCTCCTAAGAAGTATCATGTTGCCTCATTTCTGTTACCACAGCCACTGATATAGCTGGGGCTTCTTCCTGGCTTGTAAACTGCTCATCAGAAATGACAATTCTTCCTTGTTACTTTGGTTGACGGAAGAGTTTTATGCTTATCTCACATAAAGGTTGTTTTCTTTTCCTTTCTTTTCTTTTCTTTTTTTTTTTTTTTTTGAGATGGAATCTTGCTCTGTCAAGAGGCTGGAGTGCAGTGGCATGATCTGGGCTCACTGTAACCTCCTCCTCCTGAGTTCAAAAGATTCTCCTGCCTTAGCCTCCTGAGTAGCTGGGATTACAGACATGTGCCACCACACCCAGCTAATTTTTAGATTTTTAATAGAGAAGGGGTTTCACCACGTTGGCCAAGATGGTCTCAATCTCTTGACCTGGTGATCCGCCCACCTCAGCCTCCCAAAGTGCTGGGATTACAGGCACGAGCCACCGTGCTCAGCCTCTTTTCTTTTTTTTTTGAGACGGGGTCTCAATCTATTACCCAGGCTGGAGTGTAGTGGTGCGATCTTGGCTCATTGCAACCTTCGCCTCCCAGGCTCAAGTGATTCTCCTGCCTCAGCCTCCCTAGTAGCTGAGATCACAGGTACTCGCCACCATGCCTGACTAATTTTTGTATTTTTTAATAGAGATAGGGTTCACCATGTTGGCCAGGCTGATCTCAAACTCCTGACCTCAGGTGATCTACCCGCCTTGGCCTCCAAAGTGCGGAATTACAGGTGTGAGCCACTGCGCTGGTCTAAGGCTATTTTCAATATTGGACCTTTTATGCCTTCTTAGCTTTGAGAGTTCTCAGAAGCAAGTTTTATTTTTGCATAGAGGACCGCTACCCTCTCCCATTCTGCTTTTTTACTCCCCTACAAATGGCATTACTTCATGGAGGCACGGTCTTACATGGTTTTTAAATCTTCAAAAAGCTGGGAGACTCAAAATGGTTAGAGGAGGGAAATTGCTGTACTTTTTCTTCCTAGGGCAAGGGAAGAAGCCCAATTTGTGTAGCAATCTTTCCTTGATGGAGGAGACCCCCTATAATCAAGGTGCAAGTCTGGGCAAATTCATGCTCAAATGAACATATGGCTTGGCTCATTAAATAACACCCCTTTCTCGGCCAGGCACGGTGGCTCACGCCTATAATCGCAGCACTTTGGGAGGCCAAGGCAGGTGGATCACGAGGTCAAGAGATCGAGACTATCCTGGTCAACATGGTGAAGCCCTGTCTCTACTAAAAATACAAAAAAATTAGTTGGGCATGGTGTCGCACACCTGTAGTCCCAGCTACTCGGGAGGCTGAGGCAGGAGAATTGCTTGAACCCAGGAGGCGGAGGTTGCAGTGAGCTGAGATCGCACCATTGCACTCCAGCCTGGGTAACAAGAGCGAAACTCTGTCTCAAAAAAATAAATAAATAAATAAAACCCCTTTCTGTGAAGGACACTTCCCGAGAGCTAAAGGGCAGGAAAGTAGGTGAGTAAGAAGTACAAAATAGTAGATTAGTAAATGTGTGATTGTTCTTTTCAGTATTCAAAATTTAATGAACATATATTACAGATATAAGAGAGATTTGCCTTAAAATAGTTGATAGCCTCTAGAAAAGGGATGAGGTGGACTATTAGGGGCTGTGGCTAGTAGCGAATAGCCAACTGATGGCCTTGAGGTGGTTCTGACAAATTTTAAGGTACAGAGATTGGAGGATCTGGCACAGGATTAAGCCTGACTTCAGTTTGAGCCTCAAATCTGCCTTGGACAGAGTAATTTTTCTCTAGTTTTTTTTTTGTTTGTTTGTTTTTGTTTTTTTTTTAGACAGAATCAGGGTCTGTCACTGAGGCTGGAGTGCAGTGGTGCGATCTTGGCTCATTGCAATCTCCGCCTCCCTGGTTCAAGTGATTCTCCTGCCTCAGCCTCCTGAGTAATTAGGATTAGAGTCCCCACCACCATGCCTGGCTAGTTTTTGTTTTAGTAAAGACAGAGTTTCACCATGTTGGCCAGGCTGGTTTCGAACTCCTGAGCTCAAGCAATCCGCCCGCCTTGGCCTCCCAAAGTGCTGGGATTAGAGGCGTGAGCCACTGTGCCCAGTGGATTCTTTTCTTTTCTTTTTTGAGGTGGTCTTGCTCTGTTGCCCAGGCTGGAGTGCAGTGGTGCAATCTTGGCTCACTGCAGTCTCTGCCTCCCAAGTTCAAGTGGTTCACCTGTCTCAGTCTCCTGAGTAGTGGGATTACAAGTGTGCACCACTATCCCTGGCTAATTTTTGTATTTTTAGTAGAGACAAGGTTTCATCATGTTGGCCAGGCTGGTCTTGAACTCCTGACCTCAAATGATCTGCCTGCCATGGCCTCCCAAAGTGTTGGGATTACAGGCATGAGCCACTGTGCCCAGCCCTGACCATAGTTTCTTTATGTATAAGACGAGGGAGTTGATCTGGATGGTTTCTCAGGTCCCTTCTAGCTCCAAAGCATCTGATTCCTAGCCTTCTGCTTATAATAGGCATAATGTGCATGTGTTATTTTGGTCTTTGACATGAACATAGCTACCATTCAGATAGCGTTTTCTTTCTTTCTTTCTTTCTTTCTTTTTAAGATTCACCTATTTAAAGTATACAGTTCAGTAGTTTGTAATATATCCACAAAGTTGTATGACCATCACCATAATCTAATTTTAGAACATTTTAATCACTCCCAAAAGAAATCCTATACACATTAGAATTCACTTACCATTTTCCTCTGATCTTCCTACTCCTATGCAATCCCCAATCTATTGTCTGTACAGATTTGCCTATTCTAGACATTTCACATAAGTGGAATCATACTGTATGCAGCCCGTTGCGACTGGGTTCTTTTGCCTAGCACAGTGTTTTTTGTTTGTTTGTTTGTTTTTTTGAGATAGAGCCTCGCTCTGTCGCTCAGGCTCGAGTGCAGTGGTACAATCTCGGCTCACTGCAACCTTCATCTCCTGGGTTCAGGAGATTCTCCTGCCTCAGCCTCCAGAGTAGCTGGGATTATAGGTGCCTGCCACCACACCTGGCTGATTTTTTTTTTGTAGTTTTATTAGAGATGGGGTTTCACCATGTTGGCCAGGATGGTCTCAAACTCCTGACCTCAAGTGATCCACCTGCCTCAGCCTCCCAGAATGCTGGGATTATGGGCATGAGCCACCATGCCCAGCAGTACTTCTATTTTTTTGCCAAATAATATTCCATTGTATGAGTATACCATATGTTGTTCATCCATTCATCAGTTAATAGACATTTATGTTGTTTCCATGTTTTGGTTTTTGTGAGTGATGCTACTTTGAACATCCATATACAAAGCTTTGTGTAGACATATTCTTTCATTTCTCTTGGAGTGAATTGCTGAGTTATATGGTAATTCTCTATTTAACTTTTTGAGGACCTGCTAAATTGTTCTACACAACAGCTGTGTCATTTTACAGTCCCACCATAAATGTATGAATGTTCAATTTCGTCACATCCTCACTGACATTCGTTATTGTCCATTTTATTTTAGCCATCCTAGTGGGGATAAAGTGATTTTTTATTTGTCTTTCCCTCATGACTAGTAATATTGAACGTCTTTTTGTGTGCTTATTACCCGTTTGTGTATCTTCTTTAGAAAGGTGATTTTTCAAATCATTTGGACATAGTTGAATTGGGTTACTTGCCTTTTTATTGTTGAGTTGTATGAGTAGTTTTTCTTTAAAAGTTTTATTTGGCAGTCTGGAATTTAAATTTATGTCAGTGGTCATTCTATCGCTACTTTTGTGGGCTAAATGTCATTGGTGAAATAGAATTTTTTTTTGACACCTGCTATTAGTAATGGAAGCATAGAAAGATTTTTAAATGCACGGTGTCAGAGGGTTATGCGTAGAATGATGGGGAAAAAACTGTTTTTTTTATAAATTTATACAGGGAAAACTGTAAGTGTTTTGGAAGCAATTGCCTTTCCTTCAAACAGTTGATTTCCTTGGATAGCATACCAGTGTTCTAGTTTCTTCCAACCCTTTTGTGGCTTTGACTGACATCTTCCAAAAGAATCATCGGGGCTAATGCCTTTGAAAAAATACTTATAAATTAGATGGAATTAAGGCAGTTAAACATTATTTTTATTTGAGAGTCTTGTGGTTTTCTTTGAATATGGCAGTCAGTAGCTAATATCTTAGGGCTGCTGTTCCAGAAATTGTGGACCTAGACCAAGATACCATGGTGTTAGGAGGACTGAATCGGAGAAAGGAGAAGAATGGAGGAACCAACCAGATAACTGCACATGTTAGAGAATTAAAAGTTCTGTTTTTCTTTTACACTCCATGTAAATTAAAGCATTTTCCAGAGAGATGAAGCAGAAGGAAGCCCTCATTTTAGTTCCCCAGGTACTTTATAGCACTAGGTGAAATTGGTTTTTTAGTCACTGCAGTCTTTTGAGCTTGCCAAGAGCTTAGTTAGCTTTAAATTACTCTAGGACCCTGTCTGGTTATTGTCAATTTTCTCATTTGCTGTTACATATCATTCAGGGGTCATGCCTGCATCTTTTTCCCTGGAACCTCATGCAAGAAAAAAAATTCTTGCAACTTTGCTTCATAGTAAGTGTTGGAAAGTGGGCATCGTAACAAGTTGGCTCTGACCCAAGCTTCCCTTGCTCTTACACATGTGAAACCTGTTTCTTTTAGCTAAGGCCAAAAACCTGTCGACATCTCGGCTAAAACAATCTAGTCTTATTCCTCCCTCTTTTCACGTCCCACCCCACCCCCAGCCTATGTTCCTCCTCTTCCCATTTTATTTTATAAGGCTGCTGTGGGTCACTTTTTCTCACTAGAAATCACTTTTCCAATATTGGATTGTTCAGGTGTCTTCTTTCATTTGTTTTTATTTCCCTTCTTAGAACAGTGGACATGTGAAGTCATTTGTATTCACTGTAACGTAAGAAAATAGTTTTGAGTTTTGTCTGTTGGACATGCTTAGGAGATTTAACTCTATTTTGATCTTCTGGACAGTGATAGGCTGGTTTCCTTTTGTTTTTTAGAAACAGGTTCTTGATGGAGTGCAGTGACGTGATCATAGTTCACTGGAACCTTCAATGCCTGGGCTTAAGCCATCCTCCCACCTTAGCCTCCTGAGTAGCTGGGACTACAGGCATGCATCGCCACACCAGCTAATTTTAAAATTTTTTGTAGAGATGGGACCTCACCATGTTTCCCAGGCTGGTCTCAAACTCCTGGGCTCAAGCATTCCTCCCGCCTCAGCCTCCAAAAGGAATTGGGTTACTTGCCTTTTTATTGTTGAGATTACAGGCGTGAACCACCTGGACTGGCTGGTTTACATTTTTTAATGCCCATTTTCAGAGTCAAAATTGGGACTGCACTGGTGTTAGTTTGCATTCAGAATTGCTGAGATGAGATGTATACAGAGCTGGGACTTGCTGATATTGTTGGACTTTGTCATCTGTACTTGAAATATGAGAAAGGGAACTGCTTAAAATACTTGGGCTCTCTTTCCTGTAGCTTTGTTGTTTCCCATCTTATAAACTGAATGCTGAAGGCACAACATTTAAATTCATGTATTGCTAAAGATCTAGTGGGTAAAATACACAAGAGCTTTATAATATTAAAAGCTTCATTGGTACTTAACATGTTCATCTGCCAGCTGTATAAGGAGGACCTTGAAAGAAAGAAGGTGCAAATTACTTATTTAAAATACTCTCCTGGTGAAGTGGCAGTGAGATTAGCATGTCCCTAGTTGCTGATAAGGGGGTTTCAGGAACTTGTTTTAGAGTGCGTAGAACCACTGTAGTGTGCACTGAAAGAGTACATGTTATGCCAACCAGCCCTTACCTCCAGTGGAGAAATTCAGACCAGGGCAGCAGCAGAAGTAGAAAGACCTCCACCGTCACTGAGGAGGAGACTCTGGAGAGTGTGAGATACTGACTGTGCCTGTCCTCACAGTGGAAGGGTGCCTTTGGAGGGCCTCTTTTGACTTTGGAGTAGGTGGGAACACTCAGGTCTGTGACTGTCAAGCGGAAGCTGGTGAAGTCCTCCAACTGTTGATGGCTCAGGATATAGTACTGAGGTCATTATCTTTAGATTTTCTATATTCCTTCCAGGCTGTGGGGGAAAAATGTCCAGTCTTCTTTCAACAGTTCATTTGCTTCCATTGCCAGACCTTTTGTGAGAATATTCTAGAGCTTAGAATATGTTTCCTTCCTTAATGGTCAAAGTGCTGCCATATTTTTAAACAAACCCTGGGTCTCTAATTCCTACAAGAAGCCTCTAATGCATTGTGATGGGGGTGATAGCTCTCAAGGATATTCAGTTACCTCACTTCATTCACTCCATCTCCAGCATGTACAGGACGGATGGCCCCTTTGCTAGCAATTCATGTGAAATATATTCCTCATGACACCTAGATATGCAAATGCATTAGGAGCTAAAATTCTGTAAGAACCTACTTTTATTTTAAAAATAAAGCTTAAGACTAATATGTAGCTTCATCTGTTCAGCAAACCTTTAATCCAATATCTGCTCTGTGCAAGGCACTAACTATACTGTGCTGGATACCAAGCAGATGCAAAGATGAATCTCATGTGGGTGGACCTTGATCTCAAGAGGCTTAGAGTCTGGAAAGACACATACATGTTACCTACATATGTATACATTCCTATATATACATACATATTACATCATTTTTACTCTATTGTTAAACAGGTAAAACACAAGGGGAATTAAGAGGAGAAGATAGTCATTTTGAATATGTAGTGCTGAAAGGCACAGTGACATTATGGCTTTGGATCTGGAGTCAGAATCCTTGGATTCTGGCTGGGTGCAGTGGTGCAACCCTGTAATGCCAGCACTCTGGGAGGCAGGAGCAGGTGGATCACTTGAGCTCAGGAGTTTGAGACCAGCCTGTGCAACACAGTGAGACCCTATCTTTAAATATATATATATTTGTAAAAAAGAATACCTGGATTCAAATCCCGTTTTAGAATTTATTATTGTAGGTTCCTTGGATGATTATTTTATTTCCAAACTGTTTCTTCATCTGGTAAATGGGGATAATAAGTACCTACTTCACAGGGTAATTGTGAGGCTTAAACAATGTAATGTAGGTAAGGCCCTTAGCAGAGCACCTGACACATAATGGGCCTTGTTACTGTGGATAAAAGATAAACGTACTATCATGGAGGCACTGGCCTTTGGAGGAGGAGGAGGATTGAGGCATGGAACAGTGGGGAGAAAGGCAGATGAGGAAGGCAGAAGAAACTGTGCTGATTTAGAGAATAGCTAAATTTTGCTGAATGAGTGGGTTATAAAGTAGAAATAAAGATAGTAAGATCAGAAAAAAAAAGTTGTGGCTGGTTCACACAAGGCATGAAATCCTTCACTGGGTTGTTTTGACCTCATCTGAAGATTGAAGGATGCCACTGAAGGTTTTGGAGTGGGCAAGGAATGATCAGACTGGCATTAGGAGAATTAATCTGCAACAGTCTACAGTGTCTACAGTGGGAAAATTTGTTAGGACAAAGTCAGTTACCTCATAGCCTTTGCTGCTCCCTAACTTGGTCCGATTTAGATCATGGACACTTTCTTTTGTCATTGAATTTCCTAGCATGCCATTTTAAATGATGCTTCCACATCTCCTTCTCCCACCCCACCCACCCCACCCCCTCCTGCTGTAATAACCTCTCTTTTACTTAGGGCACCTATTGACCTGTTCTTTTCTCCTTCCCTCCATCTAAGCTGGGAAAGGTCTGATATGTCATTTATTCATAATTAAATAAAATACAGCCAAAGCAAATGCATTACTTCTCATCCATTTTAAAGCACATTATAAGCCATTTATTTTTAATTGCAGTTTAAAAGGCTTTTCCTTAGAAGAATTTCAGGCATCAAGCAAATTGGGAAAATCCTTTTAGGCCTATTCAACTGGCCCTAAAAAATCAATCTTATTTAGGCTCTTTTGGGATAAGAGAGCAGGAGCAGTCTCCAATATCCTCCTCAAAGACAGCTGTCCTCTCCTTTGAGGAATGGCGTGAAATTGCTCTGTGGAAAAGGTCGTGTCATTGCCCCTGCTCTGGCACAAATCAGCCTGTTCCTTGTATACATAGACTTCTGCCCCTCAGTGGATAAATGTGTGTGTCACATGCCGCTAATGGCCATGGCCCTGTGCCATGCACATAACCTAACACACTAATTCTTTCATCCCTCCCCCAAGAAGTCTATTTTTGTCACATTTGGACTTTTATTTTTTACTTAAGTTTTATTTGTTTTCTGATTTCTGGGATACTCCAGTGGTTCCCACATTGTTTTTGTTTGTTTTCTCCTGTCTGAGTTTGAAAGAATCTTACAAAAGAAGTATTTCTGGGCTGGGCGCAGTGGCTCATGCCTGTAATCCCAGCACTTTGGGAGGCCAAGGCAGGCGGATCACAAATTCAAGAGTTTGAGACCAGCCTGGCCAACATGGTGAAAAACCCCTCTCTAGAGACTAAAAATACAAAAATTAGCCAGGCGTGGTGGTGCATGCCTGTAATCCCAGCTACTAGGGAGGCTGAAGCAGGAGAATTGCTTGAATCTGGGAGGCCGAGGTTGCAGTGAGCAGATACCTTGCCACTGCACTCCAGCCTGGGCGACAAAGCAAGACTGTCTCGGAAAAACAAACAAAACCAGGCATTTCTTCGAAACTCATCTCATAAGTAGTTGCAAAATTAGAGTATTACCTGACCTAATAATGATGAATTTTCTAAAAATATTTGATTTTAGATTACATAAGGCTTAGAGCACTGATTTTAGTCTCTTTTGGAGGTAGAATTTAAGGGGTATAAGGGAGCCAGTTAAATAATACCTTTCTTTAGTTGTTTCTGAAATAATGAAAGAGAGTGAAATACAGAGTCAGATGGAGAGAGAAAGAGATACCACTTTTACTATCGATAAAAGTGATTGACATTTATGGGTTTTCATCTGAAGCCAAATGAGCTCCCTAACATTTACATCTGGAATCAATACACTTACAGACCAGTCACTAGCACAGCTATTCTAGAAGCCCTTCCCTGCAGGGTCAGACCCTTTACCTCACAGGATGGAGCAGATCAAAATGCACACTTCCTGTGGACAGGGCAATGGAACCTCTCCAGCAGCTTCATTGGAGTGATATCACAAGTCTTCTCAATAAATTTACTTAATTTGATCCTTACATTTCATCAGGTTTGTGGAATTTGCTTGCAGATCTTGTTGATTCAGTGGCCGCCTTAGTTATGGTATGCATTCAGTAAAATCTCTCTCTCTGTCTCTCTCTCTCTATATATATATATATTTGCTGATGTCTCTCTCAGCAAATATATATATATAAGATAGAGAGAGAGAGAGAGAGAGAGAGAGAGATTTACTGAATGCATACCATAACTGTATATATTTATAGAGAGAGAGAGCAAGAGAGATTTACTGAATGCATACCATAACTTTATATATATATGTATGGAGAGAGAGAGAGAGACATCAGCAAATACACACACACACACACACACACACACACACACACACACACACACACATGTATTTTGAGACAGAGTCTCATTCTGTCGCCAGGCTGGGGCACACTGGCACAATCTTGGCTCACTGCAACCTCTGACTACCTGGTTCAAGCAATTCTTCTGCCTCAGCCTCCCGAGTAGCTGGGATTACAGGCATGTGCCACCACACCCAGCTAATTTTTCATTTTTTTAGTAGAGACGGGGTTTCACCATGTTGCAGGATGGTCTCAATCTCCTGACCTTGTGATCCACCCGCCTCAGCCTCCCAAAGTGCTGAGATTACAGGAGTAAGCCACCATGCCCGGCCTCAGTATATTTTTATTGTGAACGAGTGCAGTTTGTTTTAGCAATGTTATAATATACACTGTGGTGAAGTAATTAGTTGCCTTCTGCTATTTGCTTTCAAGTAGTTGAAAATAAGAAGTATTTGAGGCCAGGCATGGTGGCTCATGCCTATAATCCCAGCACTTTGGGAGGCTGAGGTGGGAAGATTGCTTGAGCCCAGGAGTTCAAGGTTATAATGAGCTTTGATTGTGCTACTGCACTCCAGCCTAGATAACAGAGTGAGATCCTGTCTCTTTCAAAAAAAAAAGTTTCGGGAATATGCTAAGGACACTTAATGTTTTTCATTTACAGCATTCCTTTGGTATTTGTTAATGGTTGTTCTGCTTAGAAATATCTTCAAAGTAGATGATGGTGCAAAAATCAGCCATAGTGGCTTGAAGATTTCAAGAGCATTTTCTACTTCTGAGGCTTTTGTACATCCTGCTCATCTAAGAAATATGGTTGGTGCTCCCAGCCATTGTGGGCAGTGGCTTTGGGGGAAGCACTATAGTGTAAGCACAGTAAATTTCGGTCATCTTGGTCTGGTTAGATGGCCTATAATGCTCTCATTTCCAGAGTTAGTTTCTCAGAGACTGTTCACTTATCTTTCAGGCCAAGAATAGTTGCAAGATAAGCAGCTATGTGGATTTAAAAACAGAGTATATTTTGTACTGTCTGATGAGTACATTGTGTCTCCAAAGTTGAGATTCTACATAGTGAGCCCTGGAAAACAAGTGCTGGTAAATTCGGAAGATAAAGAAAACATTAATTATACATTCCTTATCTTGCGGAGCACACTGTGTTGACTGATGTAGTTCACTGACCTGAAGATGAAACCAGGAAACCTGGAATGTGATGTTTTACATTGTTTCTGTTGAAAAATGTGCTTAACCAATGTGCAGAGTGTTCATGGGAATATACTTGGAATGATCTTTGTCCTTGAGGCACCTGTGGGAGTCTGCTTGTGATGTATATAACATGGACGAGAATTTGGAGGCAAAACAATAATAAGAGATAATTTAATTTGTATCAGTCCATACAATGGAGAAATATTAGTAAGATAATCTTTTCTGTATTTTTGATATAAAATTATTAGTACAAGATTAGCAAGATTAGTAGTGCTATTGAGTCTAACTTTTCTAAGACAAAAATATTACTTAAAACTTATTAAAATATTGGCTTATGCCTATAATTGCAGCACTTTGGGAGGCCGAGGCGGGTTGATCACCTGAGGTCAGGAGTTCAAGACCAGCCTGGCCAACATGGTGAAATCCTTTCTCTACTAAAAATACAAAACTTAGCTGGGTGTGGTGGCAGGCGCCTATAATCCCAGCTACTTGGGAGGCTGAGGCAGGAGAATTGCTTGAACCTGGAAGACGGAGGTTGCAGTGAGCTGAGATCACACCATTGCACTCCAGCCTAGGTAACAAGGGTGAAACTCTCTCTCAAAAAAAAAAAAAGAAAAAATTAAAATGATATATGCTCATGAGGAAAAAGTCAAACAGTGTCAAAATGTATAGTATCTCTTCCTCTCTTTAATTCCTCTAACAATTGGTTTTTTTTCTTGAGATGGAGTCTTGCTCTGTCTCCCAGACTGGAGTACAGTGGCATGATCTCGGCTCACTGCAACCTCCATCTTCCAGGTTCAAGCGATTCTCCTGCCTCAGCCTCCCAAGTAGGTGGGATTACAGGTGTGCGCCACCATGCCCAGCTAATTTTTGTATTTGTAGTAGAGACGGGGTTTCACCACGTTGATTGGGTTGGTCTTGAACTCCTGACCTTGTGGTCCGCCTGCCTTGGCCATCCAAAGTGCTGGGATTACAGGCGTGAGCCACCCTGCCCAGCTCTTATTGTTGAATTTTAAGAGTTCTTGGTATACAGTCTTTACTCAGTATCCATGGGGGATTGGTTTCAGGACTCTCCTGCATATACCGGAATCTGTGCATGCCCAGGTTTCTCAGTTAGCCCCACAGGACCTGCACATAGGAAATGGTGGTCTTCTTTTTTTTAATATATATATTTTTATTGCATTTTAGGTTTGGGGGTACATGTGAAGAACATGCAAGATTGTTGCATAGGTACACACATGGCTGTGTGATTTGCTGCCTTCCTCCCCATCACCTATATCTGGCATTTCTCCCCATGCTATCTCTCCCCCAACGCCCCACCCCCCGCTGTCCCTCCCCTATCTCCCCAGACAGACCCCAGTGTGTGATGCTCCCCTCCCTGTGTCCGTGTGTTCTCATTGTTCAACACCCGCCTATGAGTGAGAACATGCGGTGTTTGATCTTCTGTTCTTGTGTCAGTTTGCTGAGAATGATGGTTTCCCGATTCATCCATGTCCCTACAAAGGACACGAACTCATCGTTTTTGATGGCTGCATAATATTCCATGGTGTATATGTGCCACATTTTCCCTGTCCAGTCTATCATCAATGGGCATTTGGGTTGGTTCCAGGTCTTTGCTATTGTAAACTGTGCTGCAATGAACATTCGTGTGCATGTGTCCTTATAGTAGAACGATTTATAGTCCTTTGGATATATACCCAGTAATGGGATTGCTGGATCAAATGGAATTTCTATTTCTAGGTCCTTGAGGAATCGCCACACTGTCTTCCACAATGGTTGAACCAATTTACACTCCCACCAACAGTGTAAAAGCGTTCCTATTTCTCCACATTCTCTCCAGCATCTGTTGTCTCCAGATTTTTTAATGATCACCATTCTAACTGGCGCGAGATGGTATCTCAGTGTAGTTTTGATTTGCATTTCTCTAATGACAGTGATGATGAGCATTTTTTCATATGTTTGTTGGCTTCATGTATGTCTTCTTTTGTAAAGTGTCTGTTCATATCCTTCGCCCACTTTTGAATGGGCTTGTTTGTTTTTTTCTTGTAAATCTGTTTCAGTTCTTTGTAGATTCTGGTTATCAGCCCTTTGTCAGATGGGTAGACTGCAAAATTTTTTCCCATTCTGTTGGTTGCTGATTCACTCTAATGACTGTTTCTTTTGCTGTGCAGAAGCTGTGGAGTTTGATTAGGTCCCATTTGTCTATTTTGGCTTTTGTTGCCAATGCTTTTGGTGTTTTGGTTATGAAGTCCTTGCCTACGCCTATGTCCTGAATGGTTTTGCCTAGATTTTCTTCTAGGGTTTTTATGGTGTTAGGTCTTATGTTTAAGTCTTTAATCCATCTGGAGTTAATTTTAGTGTAAGGTGTCAGGAAGGGGTCCAGTTTCTGCTTTCTGCACATGGCTAGCCAGTTTTCCCAACACCATTTATTAAACAGGGACTCATTTCCACATTGTTTGTTTTTGTCAGGTTTGTCAAAGATCGGATGGTTGTAGATGTGTTGTGTTGCCTCGGAGGCCTCTGTTCTGTTCCATTGGTCTATATCTCTGTTTTGGTACCAGTACCATGCTGTTTTGATTACTGTAGCTTTGTAGTATAGTTTGAAGTCCGGGAGTGTGATGCCTCCAGCTTTGTTCTTTTTGCTTAGAATTGACTTGGCTATGCGGGCTCTCTTTTGGTTCCATATGAAGTTTAAGGTGGTTTTTTCCAGTTCTGCGAAGAAGGTCATTGGTAGCTTGATAGGGATAGCGTTGAATCTGTAAATTACTTTGGGCAGTATGGCCATTTTCACAATATTGATTCTTCCTAGCCATGAACATGGAATGTTTCTCCATCTGTTTGTGTCCTCTCTTATTTCACTGAGCAGTGGTTTGTAGTTCTCCTTGAAGAGGTCCTTTACGTTCCTTGTTAGTTGTATTCCTAGGTATTTTATTCTCTTTGTAGCAATTGTGAATGGCAGTTGCTTCTTCTATTTGGCTGTCTTTAAGTCTGTTATTGGTGTATAGGAATGCTTGTGATTTTTGCACATTGATTTTGTATCCTAGACTTTGCTGAAGTTGCTTATCAGTTTCAGGAGATTTTGGGCAGAGATGATGGGGGTCTTCTAGATATACAATCATGTCGTCTGCAAATAGAGACAATTTGACTTCCTCCTTTCCTATTTGAATACCCTTTATTTCTTTTTCTTGCCTGATTGCTCTGGCTAGAACTTCCAGTACTATATTGAATAGGAGTGGTGAGAGAGGACATCCTTGTCTAGTGCCAGATTTCAAAGGGAATGCTTCTAGTTTTTGCCCATTCAGTATGATATTGGCTGTTGGTTTGTCGTAAATAGCTTTTATCATTTTGAGATACGTTCCGTCAATACCTAGTTTATTGAGGGTTTTTAGCATAAAGGGCTGTTGAATTTTGTCAAAGGCCTTCTCTGCATCAATTGAGATTATCATGTGGTTTTTGTCTTTGGTTCTGTTTATGTGGTGGATTATGTTTATAGATTTGCGTATGTTGAACCAGCCTTGCATCCCCGGGATGAAGCCTACTTGATCATGGTGGATAAGCTTTTTGATGTGCTGTTGCAATCGGTTTGCCAGTATTTTATTGAAGATTTTTGCATCTATGTTCATCATGGATATTGGCCTGAAGTTTTCTTTTTTGCTGAGTCTCTGCCAGGTTTTGGTATCAGGATGATGTTGGTCTCATAAAATGATTTAGGAAGGATTCCCTCTTTTGGATTGTTTGGAATAGTTGCAGAAGGAATGGTACCAGCTCCTCTTTGTATGTCTTGTAGAATTCGGCTGTGAACCCATCTGGACCTGGGCTTTTTTTGGGTGGTAGGCTCTTAATTGCTGCCTCAACTTCAGACCTTGTTATTGGTCTATTCAGGGTTTCGACTTCTTCCTGGTTTAGGCTTGGGAGGATGCAAGTGTCCAGGAATTTATCCATTTCTTCCAGGTTTACTAGTTTATGTGCATAGAGTTGTTTGTAATAATCTCTGATGATGGTTTGAATTTCTGTGGAATCTGTGGTGATATCCCCTTTATCGTTTTTTATTGCATCTATTTGATTATTTTCTCTTTCTTTTTTATTAATCTGGCTAGTGGTCTGTCTATTTTGTTGACCTTTTCGAAAAACCAGCTCCTCCTGGTTTTATTGATTTTTTGAAGGGTTTTTCGTGTCTCTATCTCCTTCAGTTCTGCTCTGATCTTAGTTATTTCTTGTCTTCTGCTAGGTTTTGAGTTTTTTTGATCTTGCTCCTCTAGCTCTTTCAATTTTGATGATAGGGTGTCAATTTTAGATCTCTCCTTCCTTCTCATGTGGGCATTTATTGCTATATATTTTCCTCTAGAGACTGCTTTAAATGTGTCCCAGAGATTCTGGTATGTTGTGTCTTCGTTCTCCTTGGTTTCAAAGAACATCTTTATTTCTGCCTTCATTTCATTGTTTATCCAGTCAACATTCAAGAGCCAGTTGTTCAGTTTCCATGAAGCTGTGCGGTTCTGAGTTAGTTTCTGAATTCGGAGTTCTAATTTGATTGCACTGTGGTCTGAGAGACTGTTTGTTATGATTTCCGTTCTTTTGCATTTGCTGAGGAGTGATTTACTTCCAATTATGTGGTCAATTTTAGAGTAGGTGTGATGTGGTGCTGAGAAGAATGTATATTCTGTGGATTTGGGGTGGAGAGTTCTGTAAATGTCTATTAGGTTTGCTTGATCCAGGTCTGAGTTCAAGTCCTGGATATCCTTGTTAATTTTCTGTCTCGTGGATCTGTCTAATATTGACAACGGGGTGTTCAAGTCTCCCACTGTTATTGTGTGGGAGTCTAAGTCTCTTTGTAAGTCATTAAGAACTTACCTTATGTATCTGGGTGCTCCTGTATTGGGTGCATATATATTTAGGATCGTTAGCTCTTCTTGTTGCATTGATCCTTTTACCATTATGTAATGTCCTTCTTTGTCTCTTTTGATCTTTGTTGGTTTAAAGTCTATTTTATCAGAGATGAGAATTGCAACTCCTGCTTTTTTTTGCTCTCCATTTGCTTGGTAAGTCTTCCTCCATCCCTTTATTTTGAGCCTTTGTGTATCTCTGCATGGGAGATGGGTTTCCTGGATACAGCACACCGATGGGTTTTGGCTTTTTATCCAGTTTGCCAGTCTATGTCTTTTGATTGGGGCATTTAGCCCATTTACATTTAGGGTTAATACTGTTATGTGTGAATTTGATCCTGCCATTTTGATGCTAGCTGGCTGTTTTGCCCATTAGTTGATGCAGTTTCTTCATTGTGTTGCTGCTCTTTGCCATTTGGTATGTTTTTGGAGTGGCTGGTACTGGTTGTTCCTTTCTATGTTTAGTGCCTCTTTCAGGAGCTCTTGTAAAGCAGGCCTGGTGGTGATGAAGTCTCTGAGTACTTGCTTGTTCGCAAAGGATTTTATTTTTCCTTCACTTATGAAGCTTAGTTTGGCTGGATATGAAATTCTGGGTTGAAAGTTCTTTTCTTTAAGGATGTTGAATATTGGCCCCCACTCTCTTCTGGCCTGTAGGGTTTCTGCTGAGAGATCTGCTGTGAGTCTGATGGGCTTCCCTTTGTGGGTAACCCGACGTTTCTCTCTGGCTGCCCTTAGCATTTTCTCCTTCATTTCAACCCTGGTGAATCTGACGATTATGTGCCTTGGGGTTGCTCTTCTTGAGGAATATCTTTGTGGTGTTCTCTGTATTTCCTGGACTTGAATATTGGCCTGCCTTCCTAGGTTGGGGAAGTTCTCCTGGATAATATCCTGAAGAGTATTTTCCAGCTTGGATTCATCTCTCCGTCACATTCAGGTACACCTATCAAACGTAGATTAGGTCTTTTCACATAGTCCCATATTTCTTGGAGACTTTGTTCATTTCTTTTTACCCTTTTTTCTCTACTCTTTCCTTCTCGTTTTATTTCATTGAGTTGGTTTTTGACCTCTGATATCCTTTCTTCTGCTTGGTCGATTCAGCTGTTGAAACTTGTGTATGCTTCGCAAAGTTCTTGTGTTGTGTTTTTCAGCTCCATCAATTCACTTACATTCCTCTCTAAGTTGGTTATTCTCATTAGCATTTCGTCAAATCTTTTTCAAGGTTCTTAGTTTCTTTGCATTGGGTTAGAACATGTTCTTTTAGCTCACAGAAGTTTCTTATTACCCACCTTCTGAAGCCTGATTCAGTCATTTCATCACACTCATTGTCCATCCAGCCTTGTTCCCTTGCTGGTGAGGAGTTGTGATCCCTTGTAGGAGGAGAGGCATTCTGGTTTCGGATGTTTTCCTCCTTTTTACGCTGGTTTCTTCCCATCTTTGTGGATTTATCTATGTGTGGTCTTTGTGGTTGGTGATTTTCAGATGGGGTCTCTCAGTGGACGTCGTTTGTTGATGATGAAGTTATTTATTTCTGTTTCTTAGTTTTCCTTCTAACAGTCTGGCCCCTCTGCTGTAGGACTGCTGAGGTCCACTCCAGGCCCTGCTTGCCTGGGGGATCACCTGCAGCGGCTGCAGAACAGTAAGGGTTGCTGCCAGTTTCTTCTTCTGCTATCCTCCGCGCTTTCACTGGGAGCTGCAATCCTCAGCTGCTCCTATTTCGGCCATCTTGGATCCTCCCTCAGTGGTCTTCTTAATACACAGATTTTCCATCTGCAAATACTGTTTTATTGGAACAAATCTGAGTGAAAGTGAACCCATGCAGCTCAAACCTGTGTTGTTCAAGGGTCAGCTGTTTTTGGATATATATCCTTTACCAGATATGTATTTTACAAAGATTTTCTCCCAGTCTTTGTCTTGTCTTTTCATTCTTTTAACTGTTTTTCACAGAGCAGAGGTTTTTAATTTTAGTAAGTCCAGCTTCTCAGTGTTACCTTTCATGGATCATGAAAGTTGGTGTTGTACCTGAACGGTCATCACCAATCTCAAGTTTACCTAGGTTTTCTCCTTTGTTGTCTTCTAGAAGTTTTAGAATTTTGCATTTTACATTTACATCTATGATCTATTTTATTTTATTATTTGAAATAGAGTGATACTCTTCACCCAGCCTGGAATGTAGTGGGGAGACAGGAGCTCACTGCAGCCTTGACTTCCCAGGCTCAAGTGATTCTTCTGCCTCAGCCTCCTAAGTAGTTGGGACTACAGGCATGCACCACCACACCTGGTGAATTTTAAAAAATATTTTGTAGAGATGGGGTCTCTCACTGTTGCCCAGGCTGGTCTCAAACTCCTGGGCTCAAGCAGTCCTCTTGCCCCTGCTGCCCAGAGTGCTGGGATTACAGGTATGAGCCACCACACCTGGCCTTGATTTTTTTTTTTTTTACATATAATACATATTACAGATTTATTTGTACATAAGCAAAGCAGTGCTAAAAGCATATTTATGTGCTCGCAATTAGTGAATATGGCAATTTTCTGTTTAAAGCTGCAGCAACTCAAATCCTCCTAGGGTCAATAAAGAAAAACATATTGAGAAATACATTTAGGGCTATCACCATGTCTGGCTGTAAATCTATTTTTAATCCTTCCTCTCCCCCCATATATATGTATACACTTTATTGCCTTTATATTTCTGCTGGTTTAATATAATTAGTATACTAAATAGTTTTCTATATTTATTTGGTTTCTAAAAATATATAAAATGCATTGAAAAGAGCTCCTGCAGCTTTCAGGCAGTCGGTCTTGATTTATTTTAAGTGAATTTTTGTGAAAGGTATAAGGTCTGTGTCTAGATTCACTTTTTTTGCATATGATTTCCAGTTGTTCCAGTACCAGTTGTTGCAAAGACCATCTTACCTCCATTGAACTGGCCTTTGCTCCTTTGTCAAAGATCAGTTGACTGCGTTTGTGTGGGTCGGTTTCTGGGCTCTCTGTTCTGTTCCACTGATTTATTTGTTCACCTGTAACACTGTCTTCATCACTATAGCTATATACCGGCATACCTCATCTTTTATTGTACACTGTAACCATTGAGTTTATTTTTACAAAGTGAAGGTTGTGGCAACTATGCATTGATTATTAATTATTGATTTAATTTCTTTAATAGATATAGACCTATTCAGATAATCTGTTCTTCCTTGGATGACATTTGGTGGGATTGGCTTTCAAAGAATTGGTTCATTTCAAATAGGCTACTAAATTTATAAGCATACAGTTGGCTATAATATTTCTTCATTATCCTTTTAATATCTAAGGGATCAGTAGTGATGGCTTCTCTTTTCTTTTAGATATTAGTAATTTGTGTCATCTCTCTGTCTCCACATCTCTTTCTTTTATTTTTACTTATTTATATTTTTGAGACAGAGTGTCACTCTGTTGCCCCGGCTGGAGTGCAGCGGCACGATCTCAGCTCACTGCAATCTCCGCCTCCCATGTTCAAGTGATTCTCCTGCCTCAGCCTTCTGAGTAGCTGGGACTACAGGCACGCACCACCACGCCTGGCTAATTTTTGTATTTTTAGTAGAGATGGATTTCACTGTGTTGGCCAGGCTGGTCTCAAACTCTTAACTTAAGGTGATACACCTGCCTCGGCCTCCCAAAGTGCTGGGATTATAGGCATGAGCTCCTTCACTCAGCCTCTCTCTCTCTCTCTCTCTCTCTCTCTCTCTCTCTCCTCTCTCTCTGTTTCTTTTTTTTTCTAACTCAGATGACAGGGATGTGTTTCTTCACTTTTCTTTTTTTTTTTTTTTTTTTTTTTTGAGATGGAGTCTTGCTCTGTCGCCCAGGCTGGAGTGCAGTGGCATTATCTTGGCTCACTGCAACCCCTGGTTCAAGCAATTCTCCTGCCTTAGCCTCCCGAGTAGCTGGGATTACAGGCGCCTGCCACCATGCCCAGCTAATTTTTCTATTTTTAGTAGAGACTGGGCTTCACCATATTGGCTAGGCTGGTCTTGAATTCCTGACCTCGTGATCCGCTTGCCTTGGCCTCCCAAAGTACTGGGATTCTCTCTTTTAAAAAATTCTGGGGCTGGACACGGTGGCTCATGCCTGTATTGCCAGCACTTTGGGACGCTGTGGTAGGCAGATCACTTGAGGTTAGGAGTTCGAAACCAGCCTGGGCAACATGGTGAAACCCCAACTGTACTAAAAATATAAAAATTAGCTGAGCATGGTGGTGTGTGCCTGTAGTCCTAGCTACTCAGGAGGCTGAGCCAGGAGAATTGCTTGAACCCGGGAAGCCTCCAGCCTGGGTGACAGAGGGAGACTCTTGTCTCCAAAAAAAAAAAAAAAAAAAAAAAAAAAATTTTTTTTTTGGTTAGTCTGGCTAGGTGTTTATCAATTTTATTAATTTTTTTTCAGAGAACCAACTTGGAATTTGGGATTTTCATTTATACTTTATAACCATAATGTCTTGGCTTTGAGTCAGTCCCTAAATTTTAACCAGTAATTACCGTACATACATATGCACAAAGGTGTAAGTATTAGGAGCAAATACAGAAATATCATTAGAACTTTTTAGAGTTCATAGACTTTCTAAGGATTTCATTATCAACAGAATAATTATAGGAACCAACAGTTAAATCTAGCAGACCGTCAATTGAGGTAGGTGGTGAATAGGAAAGCCTAGCATATTCTTAGGAGTCAGGCAGAAAGTGTTTGCATGCTGGCTTCTCATGCTAACTGTGTCCTTGGACGAGAGACTTCACCTTTCTGAGCATGTTAAAATTTGTAAAATGCAAATTCTTATTTTACTATTTGGTATGAAAAGTAGAGTTAATATATATTAATATATATTAAATATTAGGTGTCTAGTATGATACTTAGTACATAGTAGACTCTCTTTTGTTGTTTTGAGATGGAGTCTTGCGCTGTCACCCAGGCTGGAGTACAGTGGCATGATATCAGCTAACTGCAACCTCTGCCTCCCAGGTTCAAGCGATTCTCCTGTCTCAGCCTCCCGAGTAGCTGGATCCACAGGCATATGCCACCACACCTGGCTAATTTTTGTATTTTTAGTAGAGACAGGGTTTCACTATGTTGGCTAGGCCGGTCTCAAAGTCCTGACCTCAAGTGATAAAGTTCTGGGATTATAGGTGTGATCCACCGCACCCAGCCTGTGCCTAGTAGACTCTCTGTTGTGCTTCTGAAATACAGTATCTATTGGATTCATTAAAAGATCTCTGAATTTTTTCATCCACTAGGCCATTAGGAGGTGATAGGACTTTCCTCTTGTTTTATGATATATGAAGCTGTATTTCTTCCCATATAGAATTTTGTGTTGTAAATGGCTGACTCTTGCAAATTTAAAATCTGGACAACAAAAGGCTGTTTACGGGAAAGCCCTTTAGCCTAAGAACCTGTTTCCTTTATGCCCTCAGGGTCAAGTCTCTTACTCCTCAGTTGGGAGATGTTACACATAGCATTGTATTGCTTTTTAGCCAGGTGTTTGTCTAGGTTCTTAGTCATCTCAAGTGAGTACTTACTTTTAGAAATATTCCAAGGACAGGGCATTAGGTGCCTTTTGAGAAAGCTAGAAAAATAATTTGGCAAATATAGCAGATTTCGAAGGTTGATGAAATACAGATCTCAGTAGAGGTCCTGAGACAGGCTCTGGGATTAAACTAAATTTAAACATGTTACAATTAGAGACAAAGAAAGTGAGAAAAACCTGGACTTAGTTAAAATTGAAGGTTTTTTTTTTTGTAATGTTCCAAAGTAATGTGGTTTGTTCAGCCATTTTCACTAACGGAAGTTGCGACTAAGTGGCTATGGCACTCATTACTAAATTATGGAGAAACAACTTTTTAAAAATGAGTTTAAGCAGAAAAGCTTTAAGGCAGCAAAATTTGATCTGTATAACCTGTGAGTATATATTTTCAGAAATAAAATGTTTCCCTCAAGTACTGAATATAACTTTTAGAAAGAAAGAATCTGCTCGCAGAAGTCACTTTGGCTACATAGAACTAAAGTAGAGAGGAGGTGACCAGTAAAAGGATTCTGAAAAGAGGGTAGCTCCTCATATCCTGGCTTTCTTGATTCAAAGTAAATAATAGCATTTGAGTAAGAAGTCTTTGCCATGGACCAAGTGCCAGGCAGGCTTGAAGTTGGCCCCAGTTGGGGGTTACTTGCTGTTCATCAGTCCCCCTCAAAGTGCTCTAGCTTCCTTTGCAAAAACCCTGTAAACATAACCTCACCCCCATTCATTTTGTGTAACTTCCAAGTACCAAAAACCATTCCTCACATCCAGATTTAGAGATGTACCCAATAGGAAAATGATACCGAGCAATGAACAAAACAGTAGACTGTTGTGTTTATCTGAATGTTCTGGGCTGTTGGTAGGTCATTTCATGAAGAGAAGTAAGGGGAGAGGGCAGGGAAGATGATCAGAGAAGAGTTGAGGACAGGTGTCATCTGAGGAAGTCAAGAGGATTTATCCCGGGCATGGTGTAGTGACAAGAACATCTCACTGGGCCATAGGAGGCCTGGGTTCCAGTCTGGCTCAGCCATTTACTGTCCTTTCTCCTTACTGTGTCTGTTACCTTATCTGTAAAGGTTTTGACAAGATGGCTTTAGGCATGAGGATAATGAAATGAGTAAGACAAGCCTGTTTCTGATAAAGGAAACAAGCTCGTTGTTAACAAAGAAAACATAGTATTGTAAATGTTTTAAGTAGGAGTGTGTAAAGAAGAGCTGTGGATATAGTTAACTCAGTGGGGCTTTGAAAATGCTTGAGATTTCACAAAGATTAAGATGGGGGAAAGCAGGGAGAACAGCATGTACCAAGAGACAGGTGGTAGGTACATAGCTGACGCCCAGGGGACTGGGGAGGGTGATGGAGTCAGAAAGGTACCTGGGGTTAGATGGGGAGGTCCTTACTGCATGTCAGGCTAAGAGGTTTTTCCCACTGGTAACAGAGAGCTCTAAAGCTCTTAAGTAGGAGGAAAACCTGATTAGATAGCATTTAAAAAGTGGAATAGTGACAGCATCATAGAGAATTTTTTTTTTTTTTTTTTCATGGAGGAAGAGACTTGAGGCAGTCAAGATCACTTGGAGGTTATTTCAAGAGTAAGGCAGTGACTTTGGAAGTAGAGAGGAAGGGATGAATTTATGAGCTGTTTTAGGATATCAAATAAATATCTGGGATTTGGTAACCCTCAAATTGACCCATTCACCTCCCCCTAACCTCAGCCATCACTTAAACCAGATTCATAACTGTTAGATACAATTTGTACAGTGTCTTCTAAAATCCACTAGCCTTTGGAATCACTGAGCCATTTGGTTCCTTCCCCTGGGGGATGGGTACTGAAGTTGTGTGGGCAAGCTTGTTCTTAGCCTCTGTAATTGAAGAGCTCCATTCAGAAGCAGTGGGGAGTAATTGATGTTCATCCTCTAGAGGCTGGAAAAATCAAGGACCACAGAAAGCTTTTTATAAAGGAGGCCAAACCCAGAAATAAATTTTCTCCAGAACCCCTTCTTAAAAGAATTCTTAAATCTCATAACCAGAGCCCTTTTTCTGGAATAGATCTGGCTTCACTTTTAAAAAGCATTTGTGTGTACGTTGTTAAAGAAAAAATTACTTCTGACACTTCTTAAAATGGTTCAGTCCTGAACCCAAGAGCTTGCAGTTACAGCGAGCTCTGATCATCCCACTACACTCTCACCTGGGTGACAGAGTGAGAGACCCTGTTTCTTAAAACAAACAAACAAAAAAGGTGAGGAGGACTTTTTCCTTCCTTCCTTCGTTCCTTCCTTCCTTTTTCTTTTCCTTCCTTCCTTTCTCTTTTCCTTCCTTCCTTTCTTCCTTCCTTCCTCCCTCCATCCCTTCCTTCCTTCCTCTTTCTCTCTTTCACTTTCCTTCTTTCTTTTATTTTCTTTTTTCCTTTCCTTCCATTCCTTTCTTTCTCTGTCATCCAAGCTGTAGTGCAGTAATGCAGTCTCAGCTCACTGCAACTTCTGTCTCCCTGGTTCAAGTGATTCTCCTGCCCAGCCTCCCAAAATTAGCTGGGGCATATAGGCACCCGCCACTATGCCCAGCTAATTTTTGTATTTTTAGTAAAGACAGGGTTTCACCATGTTGGCTGGGCTGGTCTTTAACTCCTGACCTCAGGTGATCTGCCTGCCTCAGCTTCCCAAAGTGCTGGGATACAGGCGTGAGCCACTGTGCCAACCAGGAAGACGTTTTTCAAGACGTTTGGAGAGATCTGGCTTAACTCTAAATATGAGGGCAAGTGGGGATTGATAGCCAAGGAGCAAGGTGAAGGGGTCAGTGAGTGGAAAGTGACTTAAAGGAAGCATCAAGTGTAGGGGGATTCTGGCTAAACTGACCTGACAGCATTCCTGCTGAAGGCAGGCCAAAGGCTTAGACAGCAACAGTGGAGGATGAGGAACTTGATCAGATATCAAGGATGGGGTTGGGCAGTGGGTGGGGCTGGTGGGGGTACTCAGACTTACTTAGCAAGATTCTTGCTAAAACCGGGCTGGGCAGGCCAAAGATAGAAAGTGAGGTGGCATGGAGGCCCCAGAGGGCTTTGAGGAGCCTGGCTGAAGTTTGATCAAGCAGAGTCTTTGCCAGTGTGTGTTTTATTGCAAAAGTAATAGATGCCTGACCTCCAGAACTAATTTGTCTTCAAAGCTTGGTAGGTAGCTTTCCATATGTTAGTATAAGCTTAGAAAAATACTCTGTTCCTACAGAAATGAGCTCATACTGTACATACTGTTGTGCAGGTGCATTTTCCACGTTGTAGATCTTCTGTGTTTTCTCATGTCAGCACACATACATGTCAGTCTTTAGAATGCCTTGCCTCACTTTAGATATTGTTTTCAAAAATTGTAACCTGTAATTTATATTTTATATTTTAAATTATCTGTGCTTATTACCTTAAATTATAATATAAATTATATTTTAAATTACTTCCAGTTTATAACTTTTTTTTACATAAATTATCCCATTTGTTCCATAAAATGATCCTCTAAGGGTGGGGATACGGCAGGCAATATTTCCATTTTACATAGGGGTTACATGATTTAGTAGAGACTTTGCAGCTAATATGTGTCAAGTCCAGGATTCACATATGTCAGTTGCAGGTGTGAAAACAATTTTAGATCTTTGGCGTTCAGCTTACATATAAACTACATGGGGAATACTGTTTTTGTGATGCTTTGGGACTTTTAGGAAATTCATGTGGTGTATATAGGACCTAGAATCTGATAATAAATTTCATTTGAGATGTTTATCCCTTTTAAGCATATTATTAATTTCTATATTGAAAATTCTTGTCATTTTAGTGTCCTCAAAACAACAAAATAATCATCTTAAATATTAAGATTAAATGAATTCAGTCAGTTTGTAGCGATACTTTCAATAGTTACCTTCAGTAACAGACTTCATCAGCTAATTGGATTTCTGGAAATGTTAATGGAAGTCTCTCAGTTAACTACCTCTACTCATTTCCCTCTGGGACTCATTTCCTACCTAGAACATCACGCCTCTCTTTCTCAGTGTTCTTTATTGGTTTCCTGGGACCCTGGAGAGAAGAAAAAAGCAAGACAGGATGAATGAGGAGGGGGGGAATGTGAGGCAGGGCGGAAATGAAAAAATATGAGCTGTGGGGGAATTCCCCTTATTCAGGAACGAGAAAAACAGCAAGGAAAAAAGCCATTTCTCAAGAAGCTGTATGGCATGGTGGTGAAGATTTTGGAGTTAAACCCAATGTCACCCTTTCCAGCTCTGTGACCCTGGCTAAGTTATTTCCATCCATACTTGTCAATTTCCTAGGGTTTCCTTACAGAGTCTTATGAGAGGTAAATAACTGGTTATGTAATTCACTTAAAGTATACTTGGCTCATAGTAAACATTTAATCAATGTTAGTTATTATTTCTAGGCTTTTTAGTTGCAAAATTCCAAGAAAGGAGTCTGAAAGTCGATCCAGTAAAATGACCATATAATGTATCGTTCAGGCCAGGATGCTGTTAATAATTGTGGGACAACAAATATAAGCCAGTATTTTATTTATGATTTCCCTAATGCGGAAGGCATCTGTGCCCCCAGAAGTGTGACTGATTAAGGCAGCTTTCCTTCCTACCTCAGCCCAATTAAGCTAAGCCTCTGGACTTTGATAAGCCAGGGAACAAATCATACTTAAAAACTCTGACAGATAGACAAATACTAAGTCACAGAGGAAGCTTCGCTTTTTCTTTCTAGGTAACGTGTCTTCAAGTGATATGAGTCTGTACAGATTTTACTAAATATTTGCGCAGTATTGTTTACCCAAGAAATAACTTAAGAGAGGATATTTAAGTTATTTCTGTATTTTTTTTTTTCCCAGACGGAGTCTTGCTCTGTTGCCCAGGCTGGAGGGCAGTGGCACGATCTTGGCTCACTGCAACCTCCACCTCCTGAGTTCAAGCAATTCTCCTGCCTCAACCTCCTGAGTAGCTGGGATTACAGGCGCCCGCCACCACGCCCAGCTAACTTTTGTATTTTTAGTAGAGATGGGGTTTTACCATGTTGGCCAGGCTGGTCTTGAACTCCTGACCTCAGGTGATCCACCCACCTTGGCCTCTTAAAGTGCTGGGATTACAGGCATGAGCCACCGTGCCCCAGTTTAAGTTCTTATAAGTAGTTTCTGTCATTTAAAAACAATAATTTTAATGGATCCATTAAAATTGTCAAAGTCTTTCTGGTAGAAGAAGGTATAAGATTCATTTGAATAAAGATCAAATCACAAAATATCTAGTAATCTCCCACAGAATCCGGGACCTTTCAGGGACTTTGAAGGGGACCCATACACATTGGATAAATGTATCATAATTAAATAAAATACTTTAAAAAAATAATTTTGCCACATCTTTCTTAGTTAGGTCCCCTCATTGCCTTTAGGTGTAAATTTTTCTTACCTGTTGAAGTCTCAGTATATGCCAGGTACAATGCTTAATTGGTGGTGAAGATATAATGGTAAACAAAACATATTTGAATCTGCCCCTAAGTTGCTCATGGCCCAGTGAGAAAGGCAATCAAGTAATGACAAATGCAGAGCTCTAAACTGAGATTGTTGTAATGAAGGCAAAGTATGAGGAGTTACAGGAAGTTCTTTCAGAGCGTGATCCAGCCTGGGGAGGTGAGGAAGAAGTTCCTGAGGAGAGTTTTGCTCAACACTGAATATCACTTAAAGAGGCAAGATAGGGTAGGAGGGCTGAGGAAGAGGCAGAAAGGAGCATGGTCTTCTAGGAAAGAAGATTCTGTATGTGTAATACAGAAAACTGGAAAATGTCAGTTTTTAAAAAAAATCAGACAAGACTCCGCTGTGATCCTACACTTTTCCCACTGCTTGCAGTGCCCTTGTTTCCCTTTTCCTTGCTAATGACATTCCGTTCATCCATCATCACTTTAGAGTACAATTTTTTGTTTTCATGTCTCCAGCGTCCTTTAGGACAAGGACTTGGTCTTATTTATTCATTCATTGTAAGATGTTTAGGATAGCACAGGAGCCTTTCCTCTCCTTTTTCCCTTTCCCCATAGTGCCAGGTACTTACTGTGTGCTTGCTACTTGGGAAGGGGGCACAAGACAGGCACAGTGCCTGTTGTCACAGAGCATGCACTGTAATGATTGTTTCCTCATTGAGTACACTGAATGATTCACCCTTAGAATCAGAACTGTGGACGCTGGAGGCCATTTTCATAGAGTTTTGGCAGTTCTGTGCCTTCTTTACAGTTGTGGAGCAGAAACAATCAATGCTCAAGTGTCAGGAAGCCATTAATAAAGTAAGTTGAATTAAATAAGATAAAGGTCCCCCAAATAATAGTGTAAGCCACTGGAGAAATAAGGCTTGTAAAAATATCGGCTGGGCATGGTGGCTCACACCTGTAATCCCAGCACTTTGGGAGGCCAAGGCAGGCGGATCACGAAGTCAGGAGATTGAGACCATTCTGGCCAACATGGTAAAACCCCGTCTCTACTAAGAATACACAAAAATTAGCTGGGCATGGTGGCGCACGCCTGTAGTCCCAGCTACTAGGGAGGCTGAGGCAAGAGAATTGCTTGAATCCGGGAGTCAGAGGTTGCAGTGAGCTGAGATTTCGCCACTGCACTCCAGCCTAGTGACAGAGCACGACTCCATCTCAGAAAAAAAAAAGTGATGTACATGTTAATCCTCATGAATACATCCTAATTACAGCAGAGAAGTCTTGTAGTATTGTCCACTTCGTGGCAGTGTACTTCTCAGGCTGTCCTGTCTGTGTCCATATTGGAATGACAGTTCCACACTGTACTCATTCATGTGCTGTTCACTATCCACCTTTCTGTTTTGGGGATTGAGAGGGAGCCGGTGCCTCACTTGCCCAGGATAGCAATAACTTAAAATAACAATCCTTAGAGCAAATGTTCTAGGAGGTTTCAAACAATTCATCGTTGCTCTAGGGAAACCGAGATTTGTATGTGTGTGTGTGTGTGTGTGTGTGTGTGTGTGTGTGTGTGTGTGTGTATGTGTATGAGGGGGGTGATATTCTGTGTTTGCATCCGAATTGCTGACAAGAAACAGAGCTTAGAACAGAATAGTGAGAAGAGCAACACTGGATATAACTGCTCTGTTTATCCTGAAGATAATTGTCCTTTGCAGGATAGAAGAAGGAACTCCTTGCTGGCTTTGTGGAACAAGGAGGCCATCTTTCCAAGTTTCTTTTGTGAATTGTGTCACATGTGCAGTTAAAATGGAGTGTCACCCTCTTGCTTGTGTCTCTCTGAGGGAATGAACTTTTCAAAGTCACTGCTTTGCAGAACATGCTTAAATACAAAACTACAAGGTTCCCAGAATTATACATTTCATAGTTGACAAGGGCCTGCCCACCTGTCACGTAGCGTCAGCATCCTTTCTGCATCAGTCCCACTGGAAGGCCGTTTGTGCACAACTGATTCCCTTCCTGGAAAGCAACCATTTCCAGCTCTTAGTGCTTTCTTCTTCTCCTTATTTCTGATTGTTAGGCTTATGCTATTATTTCTTTATTTTAAAAACTTAAACATCCTCTGTTAGTCTCTGTCAGCCTCCTTACACTCTCTCTGTTCACTACTCCCCCTTCATCCTTCAAGTATATCACAGCTTTTAGTTACGTCAGTATTAAATGCTTATATTTATGTTATTATGACTGTATTATTTACCTGCTGAGCCAATTATTATCCTGTAATTCTAGTTTATTCTTACACGGTTAATTCTTTTCTTTCTTGTTGATTTTCTGAGTTTTCTTTTTCTTTTTTTTTTTTTTTGAGACAGAGTCTTACTCAGTGGCCCAGGCTGGAGTGCAGTGGCGTGATCTCAGCTTACTGCAACCTCCACCTCCTGGGTTCAAGCGATTCTCCTGCCTCAGCCTCCCGAGTAGCTGGGATTACAGACACCTACCACCACACCCGGCTAATTTTTTGTTTTTTTTTTTTTTTTTTTTGAGACAGCGTCTCACTCTGTCACCAGGCTGGCGTGCTGTGGTGCGATCTAGGCTCACTGCAACCTCCAATTCCCTGGTTCAAGCGATTGTTCTGCCTCAGCCTTCTGAGTAGCTAGGATTACAGGCACGTACCACCACGCCCAGCTAATATTTTTGTATTTTTAGGAGAGACAGGGTTTCACCATGTTGGCCAGGATGGTCTTGATTTCCTGACCTTGTGATCTGCCTGCCTTGGCCTCCCAAAGTAATTTCTGTATTTTGAGTAGAGACAGGTTTTCTCCATGTTGGCCAGGCTGGTCTCGAACTCCTGACTTCAGGTGATCCACCCTCCTTGGCCTCCCAAAGTGCTGGGATTACAGGCATGAGCCACCACTCCTGGCCATCTTCTGAGTTTTCTATGTCCAGCTTACTCTTACTTCCCAAACCACAACTTTAATTTTTAAGTATTTTTTTTTTACATCCTAGGCAGATACATCAGTTGATCATGTTAGTTTCATTTCCTCCTGCAGATGCCTCCCTGGATTCTCCAGATATGGTCTCAAGGCCTGCTGTGCAACTGATTCCCTTCACCCTGTTTCCTGGATACCCGTCTTCCTCTTCTCGGTTTGCTCATTTGTTTGGTAGAGCACATCCTCCAATCACTTCCTGATAAAAGAGTGTGTGGGAGGTAAAGTTTGAGACCCTGCATGTCTAAAAATACCCATTCTGTTTTTATACTTGATGATTGGAAGTCATTTCACCTCAGAATTTTGAAAGCATTTCTCCTTTGTCTTATGGCTTCCAGAGGTGCTATTGAAGATTCTGGTGGCACTTAATTCTTTGTATGCAAGCTGGTTTTTTACTCTCAAACTGTGTTATCTTTATCCCATTATTACAAAATTTCACAATGTGACTTTAAAATTTTTTTTATTATTCATTATACTGAGCACAGGATGAACTCTTTTAAGTGGAAGATTAAGGAAAATTTATTGAATTATTTCTTTGATGATCTTTTTTTTCTCTCTTCTCTGGAACTCTTGGTCCTCAAATTTTATCTTTCCTATTTCCAACCTCTATCTTTGGTTCTACTTTCTGAGAGATTTATTCAACTTTATCTTCTGGATCATTATTTATATTTTTATTTCTAATATTACTTTTAATTTCTAAGAACTTTTCACTGATCTTTTTTTTTTTTTTTTGATCCTGTTCTTCTGTGATAATAGGTCTTTATTTTTGAGGTTTTATTTGACTCCTTGTCTCATTTCTTTGAGTTATTTTTTTCTGTTTACTTTGTGCTTTGTCTTTTCATTTTAAAGGCTTTTCCTCAGATTGTCTGGCAATCCTTGGTTATGATTTGTATTTAAGCCTGAGACCCTAAAAAGATTGGATGTTCTGTATAGAGGTGGGGAAGAGATTGTGTCAAGGATGGGCTTTATATTAATATTATTTAGGATTGTGGGGCAGGAGCCCTCCCCCCGCCCATTTTGTTGAGAACTCCCCCCAAAGCCATCATTTGTTGAACTTTTCTGTGATATCATTTGTTTTTTCCAGGAAAGAATCCTCCAGCTTTCCTGTGTGGGGGATGGGAGTAGAGCTGCCAGCATTCTGGAAGCCAAGTAGGTTAGGGGGCAGGGATCTCATCCTTCAAGATAGAGAGTTTCATTCAGGGCCTCTGATTTCAGTACAGTTCCTCTCCCCTGTATTCTGCTGTTCCTAACATTCCTGCATTTAGATCCGAGCTGGTTCTTACAGAATAAATCTACCTTCTCCTGTGTAGGTAGAGAACTAAACAGTCCCTGGCTGTCCTGGATGTGACCACAGACCTGATAGTCTAACCCCTCTTTTTTTTTTTTTTTTTTTTTTTTTTTTGAGACAGAGTCTGGCTCTGTCGCCCAGGCTAGAGTACAGTGGCCTGCTCTTAGCTCACTACAACCTCCACTCACCAGGTTCAAGCGATTCTCCTGCCTCAGCCTCCCAAGTAGCTGGGATTACAGGTGCCCGCCACCATGCCCAGCTAATTTTTGTATTTTTAATAGAGACGGGGTTTCACTGTGTTGGCCAGGCTGGTCTTGAACTCCTGACCTCATGATCTGCCCAACTCGGCCTCCCAAAGTGCTGGGATTACAAGTGTGAGCCACTGCGCCTGGCCCTGACACCCCTTTATACAGAATTTGTACTAAGTCCCGGTTTTTAGCCCCTCCCCCATCCCTGGCCTCCTCTGCCACCTGGTGCCTCTAACCCCCGAGCCTTCCCAAGGTTGCCTTTGTGAATTGGCATCCCCTTCATGGGCTGCAGAGATTCACTTTCTCAGTTCTACTAACTTATCTACTTTTTAATTTTTCAAAAAAGGATTGACATTTTATGTTTGGTTATCTTCTCTTTCTGTTCCTTGTGCTTTTTTCATTTGTTTTTACTCTGGTTTTAATGGGATTCAGGGGGAGCAAAAATAAAGTACATGCTCGGTTTTCCCCAGTTAACTGAATTCTTTTGGCACTGTTGTGGGGCTTTTGTGTCTGCCTGTTTCATGTCTGTGTGTTTTGTCTTCCCTTGAAGACTACAAGCTTCTCTGACCGTGGGGGATGGTTTCATAGGCTCCTCGTATCTCTCCTTTTACCTTCAACTGTTAAGCATTTTAGGAAGGATATATCAAATTCATTTGAGTAAGATGAAATCTTTTCTAAATTAGACTGATTTGAGAGTGCTTTCTTGTGTTGGAAAACTGCCAGCCCTTCCTGAGGTTCAGAGAGAAATCTCACTTTGCCAGGATAACTAAAAGAAGAAAACATTAAAAGCTTTTGGCAGAAAAAGACTGATGAGACAAACTCTTGTTTAGACTTTATGATTTAATGAATAATTGTTGGAGAGCTGCCCAGGACCTCTCTTCCCCTTAAGTTTGTTACTCCCTCTTTACAGGGTCTGCAACCCAGAAGGCCTTTATCTGACTCAATGCTTTGAGTCGTTGACCTCCTGAGAACTAATGCAGGAGGAGACCCACAGAGACCCACATTGTTTTCTCTAAATATTCAGTGTCAAGGGCCTGGAGAAACTGGAAGGAACATGCACTAGAGTCAGATGTGGAATTTTGTTCCGCTCACATAATCAACTATATGACAATCAGCAAGTCATTTGAACTTCAGTTTTCTTACCTGTAAAATGGAAATAACAGTATCTATTTTCCTGCTTCATAGTATGCTTGTAAGAGTCAAATATGGGTAACATGCATGCAAATGCATGTAAACATTTAGACAATGTCATTTTAAGTTATTTGGTTTCTAACCATGGTACAAACAAGGATGGAGTTGATAACATAGGATTATGGGTTCCAGACCCTCGTATTGACCCACTGACCAGACATCTACATATAGGAATCAAAATTCAGCCTTAACAAATTCGAAATAAAACTCCCTCCTGCTCCCTTCTCTTCTCCCCTACTTCACACCACCACCATCACAAAACAAAGCAACCCTGGTTTTCCTCCAGAATTTACTCTCACTACTCAACAAGTTGCCTGATTCAAACAGCCGCCAATGCACCCCATCCTGCATTTGACCAGATCCTGTCTTTTCTATTGAATCTGTCCTTTTTTCTCTGTCCTCCTTACACTGCTATCATTTAGGTATTCACTTCATGCCTGAATTACTAACTTCAGCTGGGTTCCCTGGATCTAGTCACACACTTCTTCCAATGTATCATTTACACACCCGCTCAGCATAATGATGAAAAGAAAATTCTGAAATATGTCAGGCCATCACAACAGTATAGTGGAATAACAAATGGACCGTGTGAGTACCCACCTCCCAGCTGTCAACAGAAGGATTTTTCTAAAACATCCATCTGATCATTCCCTGCTTGAAACTTTTCAGCGGCATACAGGACCCTTTCTGGTTTGACTCTGCCAGCCTGTTCAGCCTTGCATTCACCATCTTTCCACTTGTATGCTCCAGCCACTCATAATTACTTGCAGGTGCCCCCACTTTGCTGAGACTACTCAGGGGACCGTGAATTTGGATGTTACCTCTTCGTTTCTGCCTAGCTGCTCACTCCTAAACTTTAAGGCTCAGCTTAACTGTCTCCTCTTCGGTAAAGCCTCCCTATTCTCATTTCCCTTAAGCCAGTTTGCGTACTTCCTTCCCAGAATGTCACACACTGTATAGTATTGTCATTTGTTTACTGGACTTCCTCATTGAACTCAAGGGTGGGGACTGTCCAGCACTGTGGCATAAACATTTTTTGGATTGAACTGGATTGGACTCTCTTCTGGCCCATGGAGATGTCATTACTTGTCTGTGTAAAGTAAGCAATAAAGTAGCTGGGCCACCAGATGAATCATGTTTACTGCCAGCCAAGAGCCACTTAGGGTATCATTTGGTCCAGAAATCTGACCTCAGCACATGAAAGTGGCCTGGGCACTTTGGTTCTAAGTCACGGTTCTTCTGTCTCTGTGTTTTATGTACAGACATCTCAGATGCAGTGTTCTTGATGTCCCATCAAGAGATTATTGCCATTCTTAATGGATATAAATGTAGTAGATTTGTTATACTGCATAGAGACCATGTCACACTGGGGCAGTGTTGGTTCAGGGTTGGCAAGAATACGATCTGGCAAGAGTGAATGAGCAGGTTGGTGAAAACTGAATGTTAGAAGTTACACCGTGGTGGCCCTGGGCCAGTTCCTTACATAGTGCTCTGTGCTTGGAAACGTGGGATTTCCCTAAAGGACTTATAATATGTGGTATAAATGAGCAGGATAAAGAATTCACTGCGGTTCAGGATCAGATGGGATAAATGTTATGGTGAAGATGCAGTTGGGTAATCTGGAAGATCTAAAAAGGGTGAGATCAATATCAGCCAGTGCAATCAGGAAAGGCGTTGAGGATCAGGGGACGTTTGAGCTGGGCCACTTTCTGTACTCGACAGAATAAATATCCCATTTGTCTTGTTTTTGCGATTCTTATTTGATTTCACAGAGACTTTAAGCAATTTTTTTTTTTTTGAGACGGAGTCTTGCTCTTTCACCAGGCTGGAGTGCAGTGGCACTATCTTGGCTCACTGCAACCTCCGTCTCCCAGATTCAAGCGATTCCCCTGCCTCAGCCTCCTGAGTAGCTGGGACTACAGGCGCACGCCACCATGTCCAGCTAATTTTTTGTATTTTCATAGAGACGGGGTTTCACCATGGCCAGGATGGTCTCGATCTCCTGACCTCATGATTCACCCGCCTTTGCCTCCCAAAGTGCTGTGATTAACAATTATGAGCCACTGTGCCGGCCTAAGCAATTTTACCTCAAGTTTTTGCTTGAGTTTTGCTAGGTATGAAGAGTGGTAAGTAAATTTAGCTATGAGTGTTGATAGACTTTTGAAATCAGGTAGGAGGAACCCTGATTCTCTGTGAAGAGACTTAGTTTCTCATCACCTCAGTTTAGACTTTAGCGCGTACGCCTCCCCATGTTTTGAAAGTGCTCCCCCTTTCCTTCAAGTGTGGACTTTATGTCCTCCTCCGTCTCCTACCTCTGGCAGTGAGCACTTGTAGGTGCTCAGTGGATGCCTGTAGAACTGTACTTACCTCGGCGTCCTTTGTGATGTCCTCTGTCAACTCTGTGGGCAGAGCTCCCTGCTACTCCCCTCTCCAGCCACATGTCAGGCATGCTCCTTCCTGGGGCTCTTGTGTTTGATGCTACTCTGCCTGTCTAGCTCAGACATCCTCACAGCTCTTTACTTCATTCAGATCTCTTCTTAAAGGTCACCTTCTTAGAGAGGTCTTTCTTGATGACCTTATGTAAAATATCACTCATTTCCTTTTTATCCCCTTCCTTTGCTGCATCTGCTTTCTTTGCTCCCTTTGGCCCTTATCACCACATAGGCCTCATAGGATCTATTTATTTGCTTATTCACTCAGTCTCTCTCTCCCCATAGAAATCGCGCTACATGAGGGCGGAGACTGTCTTTTTCCATCTGCATGTCCAGCCCCTAGAAGGTACCCTTCACATGTCTGTTGAGTACATGCATGTGTAGCTCCACAAACAGGACCTCATTTGGCACCTTCACCAAATAGAGTGGGCTGTGTCTTTGTGAACTGTTTCTATTCATCAAAACCTGCAAATCCAGCACAGTGCCCGCCATGTATAAACGTACAGTCGGTTTTTCAAGGAATGGAGAGAGGCCTTTGAGGTGGCATTTGAAAGCCACAGGGCCTCACCAGCCATATTCTTCCTTGCCTTCCACAGTGCTTTAGATGCCATCCCAAAACATAGGTGCTGCCGAGGCGCACAGGGCAAGGCTTACTGTGCTTCAACATCACGTTAAAGCAGTTAAGCTGTTTTTGACACACTAGGCCTCTGAATACTATTAAACTTGCTCAAGCGTCTAGAAGTTTCCATGAATGATTCAAGTACTGGGGAGCCCATCACAGTAGAATTTACAAGTGCAGAGACAGTGGTGTGGAAAATTAAGTGAATTGTCCAAGGTCAAAAAACTGACAAGCGGCGGAGGCGAGTTTTGAAGTCAGATCTGCTAACCACAGAGCCCAAGCTCTTAACCTAGGTTCCATAGCTTCTTCACGCAGGCTTGCTGTGACTGCTCCAGGACCCATTAAGGTTAGCCTGGAGTTTGTCCTACAAGTCAAGGGCAGCTATTGCATTTCTGCACAATCTCTACAGGTTAAACGTTGCTTAGGAATCTCCTAAGCTATGTTTAAAGTTGTTTTTCCCTGGTTCCTGGTGCATTCTATGCTGCTTTTGTTTATCGGTGAGCAGCCGTTTGGTGCTTACAGTTTTAGAAAACCTGTGATAGGGAGGAAGACCTGGATTGTAAATAGCTCTTTTCTTGAGCTGCCAGAAAGGAAGAAACTTGGGTGGAGGGGGATGTTATTACCGTCCTGTCTGAAGCTGAAATTCCAAACAAGGAGATGATATTTATTTTCGTTTAGGTTTTGTTTAATATGTTTTCCAGTCCCCAGTACTTCTAGATGGGCTTTCGGAGGCCTCTGTGGTTGGAAACATTGCACCTTTTTCAGTGAAGTCACTATCTTTTTTCCTTATCTTTTCTAATTGTTTTGAGGGAGTTTTAGTGCTGCCATAGGATGTCCAGACTTAATCACATTTAAACCAGTCATGTAGGCAAAAGTTAGAAAATGATGAAAGGCTTGCTTGATCCTGCATTTTTGTGAAAATCAAAGGCGGTTTAAATCGTAGTTTCAGGGTTCCTTGGGGACATGGACTGAGAGGGCTGAGATAGTTGAGTAATAGAACGAAATTAGTAGCTGAGAGGCCCGCACGCTTAGCCACTTTAACCGGTCTTGGTGTTTCCTCTTTCTCAGCTCCTCTTAGTTATTCCAGTCATCTTGCTGCTGAATTATGTACGCTACATACTCACTTCATGTCGTTACAGTTAGATCAGACAGTCCTTGTTTGGCCAAATGCCATGAGCTCCATCACAGAGCGTTTTTGATCTGCTACTGATGTGGTATGTGATTTGGGGCAAAGAATCTGTTTTCAGATTCTTAGTGTCACCTATGTTATAATGATGATCTTTTCTCTTCTTCAGCAATTTGAAAGTAAGTGTGAAAACTGTACCTCACAGGTTTTCCAGATCCACCTCACTTGCCATCACCCTGATCCATTGTCAGGCACAGTCATATACTTTTTGGTTTGGAAAATGAGGTCGTGGTAGAAATCTGTTGAAGAGATTTAATTGCATTTAGCTCCTGGTTTGGAAAGTGCTGTAGGAGTTCAGGCTTAGTGGAGGATGGGATGGGGTATCAAGATGTACCTCAGGCTCCTCACCTTGTCTTCACCATCCTTAGTTGGCAATGAACAAATAGCCTAGATATCAAAATACATGTATGTTGCTTTTTAAAAATTTATTTTTAATTGACAAAAGCTTTATATATTTGTTGTATATAATATGATGTTTTAAAATATCTGTATATTATAGAGTGGCTAAATTGAGCTAATTAACATATGTATTACCTCATATATCATTTTTGTGGTGAGAATACTTAAAAACCAACTCTCTTAGTGGTTTTTTTTTTGTTTTTTGTTTTTGAGATAGAGTCTTACTTCTGTTGCCCAGGCTGGAGTGCAACGGCATGATCTCGGCTCACTGCAACCTTGCCTCTCGGGTTCAAACGATTCTCGTGCCTCAGTCTCCCAAGTAGCAGGGATTACAGGCATGCACTACCACAGTTGGCTGAATTTTAAATTTTTAGTAGAGACAGAGTTTCGCCATTTTGGCCAGGCTGGTCTCGAACTTCTGGCCACAGGTGATCCACCTGCCTCGACCTCCCAAAGTGCTGGGATTACAGGTGTGAGCCACCATGCCCAGCTGTGATTTGTAAGATTATAATACATTGTTATTAAGTATAATCTCCTTATTGTATAGTATATCCCTTGAATTTATCCCTCCTGACTGAAATTTTGTTCCTTTGACCAACGTCTCCCCACCATCACCCCCTCCAGTTCCTGGTAACTACCATTCTACTCTCTGCTTCTGTGAATTCAACATTTTTAGATTCTGTATGTAAGTGAAATCATGCAGTATTTGTCTTTTGATGTCTGGCTTATTTTATTACCATAATGTCCTCTAGGTTGATAAATGTTATTACAAATGACAGGACTTCCTTTTAAGGAAACATTGTTTATGTATAACACATCTTCTTTATTCATCTGTCCATTGATGGACAGGTAGGTCGATTCCACATCTCAGCTATTGTGAATAATGCTACAGTGAGCATGGAAGTGCAGATATTTCTTTGATGTACTGATTTCATTCCCTTTGGATATATCCAGTAGTACAATTGCTGGTTTGTATGGTAGCTTTAATTTTAATTTTTTGAGGAACTTTGTACTGTTTTCTATAATGGCTGTACTAATTTTTGTTTTTACCAACAGTGTGCAAGGTTGCTCTTTTCTCTACATCCTTGCTAACACTTACCTTTTGTCTTTTTGGTAATAGCCATTCTAGTAGGTGTGAGGTGATATGTTATTTTGGTTTTAATTTACGTTTCTCTAATGACTAGTGATGTTGAGCATTTTTTCATGTGCCTGTTGGCCATTTGTATGTCTTCTTTGGAGAAATGTCTTTTCAGATCTTTAGCCCAATTTTTCGATCAGGTTGTTTGCTTTCTTGCTATTGAGTTGTTTTGAGTTCTTTACATATTTTGGATATTAACCTCTTAGCAGAGGTATGGTTTGCAAATATTTTCTCCCATTCCATAGGTGGTCTTTTCACTCTGCTGGTGGTTTCCTTTGTTTTACAGAATCTCACTTTTCATACTTAAAATTTATCTTAAGATTCTAAACCTAATATCTACATGCTCATCAAAGTGGTTTGTCACCCATATACAACTGAGTTTTACTACCATTTTGACTTTTTTTGTCTTCTTTTCCTTGTACATAGATGATTTCCCCTTTTCTTTTACAGTATTATTATTATAAAAGCACTATGTGAATAGATTCTCACTGTAAGTATTTTAAACTGTGGTAGAATAAAGAGCACAATAGGTAAGTCTCTCTTCATCATCTGCAGGGCTCCCTAACACAGATTTCCTTCCCCAGAGGTAACCACCATGTTCAGCATTTGGTGAGTGCTCTTCTAGTCACCATCCATTTACAGGGGTGTGTATTATACAAGGACTTCTTTTTTTTTGCTTTCTTATAACACAGTATGTCTTGGAAAATCTTTCCATGTCAGGACTTAAAGGTCCAATTTGTTTCTTTCCTTATGACTGTTGTTGATGGTTACATAGTATTTTATCAGTATACCTACTATTTTACTGCTTGCCTATGGATAGACATTAAGTTTTTAGTTTTTAACTCTTACAGTGAAGCAATTCTGTACAAGCATGTGTCTTTATGCACATGTATAAGTATTTCTGTTGGATAGTTGCCTGGAAGTAGAATTGCCGGCTCAAAGTGAATCTATTTTTGGTTTTGATCGATGGTGCCAAATTGTCTTCCCAAAGGAATTTGCCAGTTTAAACTCATACCAGTGGTGTTTAAGAGTGCTTGTTTTTCTAATCTTTGAAATCTTTGACTTGATAATGCCATTATGTTCATTTTTGTCAATGAATGTTTTAATTTGCATTCTTCTAGATTGTGTCTCTGTAGATCTGACCTTGTCTACTTTCTGCCTTTTAGTAATTACTCAACATTGCTGGTTACTTGATGGTATCTTTTTAAAATTTTCTGGATATGAATCTGTCTGTTTATCTGTCTATACCTGTCTATCTATGTAGGGTGGGATATCTTTTCTGTCACTTTAGAGAACTTTAGACAGGAAGTAGAGTAAACTTGTGTGCTTAATCTACTATCCTGATAAATTTCATCCTTTCTGAGCCAAGACTATACAGTATTTACAATTTTATTTCTTTTTTCTTTCTAACATTATAATCTTTTTTGTCTTATTACGTAGTATAACTGGTATCTGATATTCTACTCTGTGTCTGTACTGTAGTTTATAGTTTGTCTATTGATGCCTATTGCCAAAATTTAATTTAATTTATTTATTTTGAGACCAAGTCTCACTCTGTCACCAGGCTGGGGTGCAGTGGCACAATCTTGGCTTGCTGCAACCTCCATCTTTCAGGTTCAAGCGATTCTCCTGCCTCAGGCTCCCAAGTAGCTGGGACTACAGGCATATGCCACCACGCCCAGCTAAGTTTTGTATTTTTAGTAGAGATGCGTTTCACTATGTTGGCCAGGCTGGTCTCAAACTCCTGACTTAAGGTGATCTACCCGCCTCAGCCTCCCAAGTGCTGGGATTACAGGTGTGAGCCACTGCACCCAACCAAAATTTTATTTTTGTAAATAATATTGCTTCCAACTCTGAGCATAAAGGCTCTGGGCCCAGATGGTTTTATTCATGATTTTTTATAATTTTAGTGCTCTTTGTCATTGATTCCTTTTTTTTTTTTTTTTTTGAGACAGAGTTTCTGTTTGTCTCCCAGGCTGGAGTGCAGTGGCGTAATCTTGGCCCACTGCAACCTCTGACTCCCGGATTCAAGCAATTCTATCTCAGCCTCCTGAGTAGCTGGAATTACAGTTGCACGGCACCCAGCTAATCTTTGTATTTTTAGTAGAGACAGGGTTTCACCACGTTGGGCAGGCTGGTGTCAAACTCCTAGCCTCAATTGATCTGCCTGCCTCGGCTTCCCAAAGTGCTGGGGTTACAGGCGTGAACCACCGCACCTGGCCTGTGTCATTGATTCTTGAATATTAGTAGATAGCTGCCCAGCTGACCTGTGATCTAAATCTAACACTGATATCATCCAATAACAGTAGCATAAAAAACAAGAACTTTAAACCAGCCTCAATTATAAATATAGATCCTAAGTAATATACTCTCAAGTAGAATGTACCAATAAGGTCATAATGGAAATGGTCAATTAAGTTTATGCCGAGAATGGCTTAATATTAAGAAACCTATTGATGGCTTAATTTTAAGAAACCTATTGACAGCAACATACTAAGCTGTTAAATGTGAAAAACTATTATCTCCATAGATGCAGAAAATACATTTAACCAAGTATCTCTAATAACACTTTTTGGAAAATAAAAATAGGATACTTCCTTTACGAATTACAGAGTATCTACCTCAAACCATTGGAGGCATTCTCATTAGAAGCAGAAACAAAACAAGTTTACCCTCTGCCACTTGATATTCTTTTAGAAGCTCTAGCCAATGCAGTAAGGTTTGCAGAAACAGAAATAAGAACTAAGGCTTTTAGGATTATTTGATATTTTAGAAGCTCTGGTCAATGCAGTAAGGCCAATACAGAAATAAGAACTAAAGCTTTGAGGATTAAGTAAGGTAACATTTTCTTTTCCCTCCTATGGTATTTTTGAGTCAGATAACACATTCAGATTATAGATTCTGTTATTTTTTTAAATTACTAGTAAGACATATTTACAAAGGAAAGACGAAATCATCTCTTGCATCTTAAGCCATGTCTCCTGGTGCTTTTTTGACCTTGATCCTTGCTCGTTGACTCATCTTGATTATCTGGTCTGTGTTGAGGTCGCTCTCAAACCTTCAGTCACCAGCACAGGAGTGGGTGCTCATACCTGTGACTGGCTGAGTGGTTTGGTTCTGTCTTTGATGACCTTTCAATGAGCTGTTTTTACAATCCTGGGAGTACTAGAAGAACAAGCTCTTAAGCAATGACACTGTTGTCTTGACAGTTGCCTCTGTTCAGCAAACCATTGCAGTGCCCCCTCAGTGCTATGCATCTCTGCGGTGTATAGCGGCTGTACTTATCAGGAGTCATTTGGAAGTAACTGGTCAGGTTGAACACCACACAGAAATCTTTGCTAATTAGCTAGCGATCTCTAACTTTGGTTTGTGACTTCAGTCTGTGAAATCTATGTCTCTCTCTCTTTTTTTTTCCCTGATAGCATGTGGAGAGGGCCAAATGTGAACTGTGTTGACAGTACTGGCTACACACCCCTGCACCATGCTGCTTTGAATGGCCATAAGTAAGTATCAATGTATTGCATCCCTGCCCTCACCCTTCAGAACCCAGGCCCTCACCTTGTCTTTTTCATTTCCTAGAAAAGTTTGCTGACTGGGCTCAGTGGCTCATGCCCATAATCCTAGCACTTTGGGAGGCCGAGGTAGAAGGGTCACTTGAAGCTGAGTTTGAGAACAGCCTGGGCAACAAAGCCTCCATCTCCACACACAAACTTTTTTTTTTTTTAATTAACCAGGCATGGTTGCATGCCTGAAGTCCTAGCTACTTGGGAGGCTAAGGCACAAGGATTGCTTAATCCCAGGATTTTGAGGCTGCAGGGAGGCATGATTGTGCCATTGCATTCCAGTCTGGGTGACAGAGCGACCCTATCTCTAAAAAACAAAAACAAAACAAAGGTTTGCTAAGCAGTGGCACTGAAAACCAGAAAAAACAAACCTAAGTTTAGTTCATCCTGAATTTCTGTGTCTTTCTTTCATGTGTAATTTAAACATCCTTCCCCACCCCACCCATCAAAAAATCTTTAGCCAAAAGTTAACCTTTTCTTCTGCCTGCTCTTTTCCCCCTCTGGAATGTTCCAGTGCTACGTAATGGTCTAGGTATGTTGATCAAATTTGGGGCAGCCAGGACATAAAGGGGCTGGAATCTATTAGGTAACTAACTCCTAGATAAGCTGAAAATAGATTGGGTGGTCATGAGAAAGCTGTCTTCTGCTTCAATATTTATTTACTCTCTCTTCTTGCCTGCCATTCTTTCCTCATAAAATTAGCTCTGCACACAAGAACCCTTTTTAAGGGGAAAAAATACATTAAATGTCCTATGTAATTCTCCTAAGTATAGAGAGGTTATCAGGAACTGGGTGGGATTTGTATGGAAAGTTCTCTGGAGAAGGAATGCTTTGGGGAGAATTTGAGAAAGAAGGCATAGGCTTAAGTGATTGGGCACTGCCATTCAAGTTGCTCAGCAAAGAGGCAGGCATTGTCAGGGAGTACAGTGAGTGGGTTTGCCAGGATATTGAAGAAAGTAAACCAGAGTGTAACAGAATAGAAGGTGTTAAAGGAAAACAAGTATTATAGGCAATAAGCAGCAGCTGTGTAGTTTTTTTGTTTGTTTTTTGTTTTGGGGGCTTTTTCTTTTGAGACAGAGTTTCCCCCTTCATGCCCAGGCTGGAGTGCAATGGCATGATCTTGGCTCACTGCAACCTCCGCCTTCTGGGTTCAAGTGATTCTCCTGCCTCAGCCTCCTGAGTAGCTGGGATTACAGGAATGTACCACCCCTTTTAGTAGAGATGGGTTTCACCATGTTGATCAGGCTGGTCGCAAACTTCTGACCTCAGGTGATTTCACCTGCCTCGGCCTCCCAAAGTGCTGGGATTACAGGCATCAGCCACCTCGCCCAGCCAGCAGTGTAGTTTTTATGAGGAGGGATTATTGGAATCATTTTAGATTTTGCTGAGCAAGGAGCTCCAGGGCTCTCGTCACCTTAGAGTGTTTTGTGTTATTTGTCCAATATTTGACCCACCCTAATTGATTCCAACATGCCAAAAAGAGGCAATGGTTGTTTCCTTCAACATTAAACATTTCTAAAATATACTGAATATGATCATTAAGTCTTTTCTGTAGCCATCTTAGATACAGCTAAAAAGAAATCTGTAGAGAACACTGTTCCCATATATAGTGGGGCAATGTGAATTAAAGTGAATCTTGAACTTAAACGACTATAGTTTGTTAGCCAAGTTCATTTCCAGATGCTGTTTTTATTTACAATGGAGATTTTCTTTGACCTCACATTCATAGGGATAATGATATACTGTTATCTATTTAATTAGTGCTGTCACCAGGAAAAAAGCAAGTTCCTCTTTCTGGGGATATCAAGTGATAACATATGTGTCTGGCTTACTTTTGCAATAACTCTTTTTTTTTTTTTTTTTTTGAAACAAAGTCTTACTGTGTCACCCAGGCTAGAGGGCAATGGTGCAATCTCAGTTCACTGTAACCTCCACCTCCCGGGTTCGACCATTTCTCCCTGCCTCAGCCTCGTGAGTAGCTGGAATTACAGGTGCCAGCCACCATGTCTGGCTATTGTATCTTTAGTAGAGGTGGGGTTTCGCCATGTTAGCCAGGCTGGTCTTGAACTCCTGACCTCAGGTGATCCGCCCACCTCAGCCACCCAAAGTGCTGGGATTATAGGCATGAGCTACTGTGCCTGGCATGCAATAATTTTTATTCTCCTTGGCCTCTCCGCTTTCAGCTCCCATATCACTAAATGCCCTGAATAATGTGGTGAATAATGACATTTGTCTTGTATGATTACTTTTATGTATATTCAACACCTGAATGCTGTTTAAACATCATAAACAAGGAAACATTGCTGGGTTTAGACAAAGAGTCCAGACATTTTCAAAGTAATAGAAAATAGATTACCAAGAAAGCCTAAACAGATGAGTCAGCATAGCATGGCTTGCGGTGGTTCAACTGCGTATCAGCAGCTGTACAAGTAGCTCATGGAATAAAAGGAAAAGCCTAGGCAGTGAACTCAGGTAAAGACACAGGAGCCAAATGAGACATCTATGAAAGGGCTTTGTGCCATACAGGTGTAAAGAGCTGTTAGCTAGAAAGGCTTATGAGTTCTACAAACTCATGATTGATTTTTGCCTTCTAGGGATGTGGTCGAGGTTCTTCTGAGGAATGACGCACTGACCAACGTGGCTGACTCTAAAGGCTGCTACCCACTGCATTTGGCAGCCTGGAAAGGAGATGCCCAGATAGTGCGGTTGCTCATCCATCAAGGGCCTTCACACACCAGAGTCAATGAACAGGTCGGAAGGAAGGGAGGCTTTCCTCTCTCCATTCAGCTATCGCCAGAGGTGGCAGCCACATCGCCATCTTAGCCCCATAGTTCAAACCTCAGAGAAACAGCTCCTTTTTTAAAAAAATTTTTTGATAATCAGTTCCTTAGCAAGGAACCACGTCTTCCATATCCTAAATGTGACTCCCCCTCTTCACAGTTCTACTCTTCTTAGTAGATCTTATACTATGAGGATGTATTTTGTATGCATTTGACTCATGCATATTTGGAATAGTACTATAATAAAAATGTGTGTACAGTCAGCCCTTTGTTTCCAGGACCTCCCCATAGATACCAAAATCCAAGCATGCTCAAGTCCCTTATGTAAAACGGCAAAGTAACATTAGCTCTCTCTCTGGGTTCTACATGTGCACATTTAACCAACCATGGATGGAACCTGTGGATATGAAGGGCCAGCTGTATTCACTTTATTTGCAAAATCTGAAATAATGCAAACCTTACAAAATTGCATAGTCACTTTCAAGCTGGTGAGCTTAATTAATTGTAGGCCAGGTGTGGTGGCTCATGCCTGTAATCCCATTACTTTGGAAGGCTGAGGCAGGAGAATTGCTTGAGGCCAGGAGTTTGGGACCAGCCTAAGCAACACAGTGAGGACCTCCCACCCCCCACCTGCCCTGCCAGCCCCTGTCTCTACCAAAAAAAAAAAAAGTGCCAGATGTGGTGGCACACACCTGTAGTCCCAGCTACTCAGGAGGCTGAGACGGGGATCACTTAAGCCCAGGAGTTTGAGGGTGCAGTGAGCCATGATTATGTCACTGCACTGCAGCCTGGGTGACAGAGTGAGACCCTGTCTCAAAAAGTAAATTGTGTTTATGCCATTGATATGGCAATGTAACTTTTCCAGTGTTTGTCAGTACTGTGTAAACCATGCTGTTGTTTTACATACATCAGAACTTGCAGCAGTGGAAGTCCTCATGCTAGTGCTGAAAAATGAACTCACAAATCAGAAACATGTGAGTGGAGGTCAGAGGTGATTTAGTGGAATGAAAATCATTTCCATGATGTCCCCTGATGTTAATTTAAGAGTGAGCATACTCCAGTTGCCTGACCATTTGGAAAACAAAACAACAACAACAAAAAAAGAGTGAGCATGCTTTGAAAAAGCAGAGATGATTCTTAGAAAATGAAAAGGCCGCATTTCAGCAAAAATAACCTTACAATGGCCATGGATTTAGTTACTCTGAGAATATACTTCCTCTTGTTTACATTTGTATCTTTGGAAAAATTGTACCTGAATTATGCAAGTTTTAAACAAGCCTCTTAAGAATACCACCCGCTGTCATTTGAGTTGGAGGTTGTACTCCAGTTTGAGAGGAAATGGGCTTTCCTTATATGATAAGCCATTCTCCCTTTTCCTCTCTCGCTCTGAACCGAAGCAGATACTTTTCTCAGTTCTTTGAAGAGGGAGATGTTGATCTTTCTCAGTAAGCTTAGGACTGTTTTTCTAATGACTTTGCCCAGAGGGAATTGTTAAATTACCTGTAGGATTAGCTCAAGGTTTTTCCTTAAAAAATAGGAAATCATCCTGGCAAGTCCATCTGTCAGGAGACTCTTGCAGTTCTCCAGATAGCTGTTAAGAGCATGATTTTGATTCTGAGAAGGGCAGCTTCATTCTAAGACAGGAGAAAATCACAATAGTGCTCCCAAATCTCTTGATTTGGAGATTGTGTGTATATCGCTGTTAATCAGCCTCCCTTTCCCCTTTGGGCTGTATTTTCTGGGTAGGTGAGCAACAGACATTTAAAATCATCAATGAGGATGTTTGCTTATAACATTTGGGAATGAAAAGTATCTGTTTAGAATTAACTCTTTAGAATCTAAATGCAGTTTTACTCCTCCTAGCTAAAGTGATCATTTCTCTTCTCTGAAGGAAATGTATAATGAAGTTTGCTTATAACTAATATTCTTCAGTGTTGGAAAGACTGGTCACCCATTAAAGTCCTTCTCATTTAAGAAATTTTCGGCAACGATTTCTGATCCTCTTTGCTCACTTTTGCCTTAAAACACAGCTGCTTGGATTTTTGAGCCACTTGAGTGTGCTAGCTTAACCTGCTCACAGCTGCCTCCTGCCTGGAGTATTGGTTGATAGGTGGGACCCCAGCCCAGTGCTTTGAGTATCTGGCAGACAAGGTGGGTGGGCAGGAGCTGGGCAAGATGTCTGCAGTAGCTTGAAGACCTTAATGGACCTGGATAGTAGTTACAAGTACTATAGCGATTCATTTGAAAACCATTAATGTGGTTCCAGTAGGAGGCTTCAATTAAAGTGGGGGTAAGAGTAAGGTGCCCTGGAGATTGTCTTTCTTATTAACTTCCCTTTGAGGTATCCAGAGGGCAGATTGAGGTTGTTCTAGGGTTGGGTTCCCCTCAGGGCTGTGTATTGCTTTGATGTATTTCATCCATTTTATCATCACTTTTTTTCTTTTCCTCTCCTCTTTGTAGAATGCTCTTGAGATCAAAGAACTCAAAAAGTACGGCCCCCTTGACCCTTATATCAATGCCAAGGTGTGTACTTTGCTGCCAGGAATCTCTGCATCACTTCTCCAAGCTGTACCTCCTCTTTGGTCCTCTCTGTGTCTACTCTTGTCCACTCAGGCTCCTCCTCATCACACTGACTGTTGTCTGCTTCAACCCATCTGCTTTTGGCTTGTCTGGGAATGGGAAAATGCAGCTGCAGTGGGTTTTGGCTTTATTTTTAAAACCCATACTAATTTGGGAAAGGATGGGGTGGCTTTTTCTGGAATATTTGAAAGGCAGGAATGGGGAAATAGAAGGGACCATATTACATACTTAATTTACTATTTGGATTATTAAAATTTTAAAAATGAAGAGATAATCAGACAGATTATCTTTTTAAATAAGCATAGAAAAAATAATTAAATTGTACTTCCTGGAATTTAAAATTTATTTTTAGCCTGCTTTTTATATGTCTTTTGAAATGGAATCTGATTTTCAGGTTTCAATAGCTAATGATGGAGATGTGGGGGAAAGGACATGAGTGATCCATTTTATTCCTTTAAAAGCTGTTGCCTGCCTCTCTCGTTTCCTGGAGTTTGTGCATCTCTCTCTGATGCTTTAAAACCATGGCCCAATATCTCCAGCCATTTGCTTCTCTCTCTGCTTGATCACTCTTAACGCATGAGGGGTTCTGAAATAGGAAATGATGTTACAGGATCAAGGTGGGCACCTGCCTTAGTCTCCCTCTCCATGAGGCTGGGACAAAGAGTAGTCTGATGGGTCTGGTGATGAACAGCCCAGCCCTGCCTGCCCCCTCAGCCTTTACCACATCTGAGTGGCAGAGCTTCTTCATTGGGTGATGGTATTAACCTCTTTCCTCGGTGCTCTCAACTGCTGGTTTTTGATCAAAGATTTTATTCAGATGAAGTTTGCTTTTTGGCAACAATCTGGAGTGTGCTTGAGACACTGCATTATCCACATTAACTACCTTTTACTTGCTCTGAAAACAGCTGCCATGGGAAAGAGAAACATAAGGTACTTCTGTATGTTTCCAAACACAAGGCAGATATTTCATGCTTTTGAGAAATACTTATTTAGCAAACGAAGCCCGCTATGGGCTGGACCTAGGAAGGCCCTGTAGGAGATCTTGTTCAGCTGTTGGGTCTTAATGGTAGAGAAGCAATTTGACCTTAGGAAGTGGAGCACATCAGCTTTATTTTGCTTACGTTTTCTTTCCTCCTTCCCTTCCCTTTTCCTTTCCTTTCCTTTCCTTTCTCTTCTTTCTTTCTTTTTAGAGAGGGTCTCCCTCTGTTGCCCAGGCTGAGGTGCAGTGATTGGCCTGCTCTTTAAATTCTGTTTTTCTACAGAATAGGAAGATACTCTTATCTTAGTTTTTTTCTTTGTTTTTTTTTTTTTTTTTTGGAAGTAGAGTGATAGAGTGGAAAACTCATAAATCATAGGCTTTCGTGTCAGACCAGAGTTTAAGTTCTGGGATGCTATTTAGTGGTTTTGTTGACTTGAACAAGTTACTTAATTTCTCTGAGCTTCAGTTGTCTCTTTTGCAAAATGTGGCAGTACCATCTACCTTGCTGGATTGTTTTGGAGTTTAAATGAGATAATGTACATAAAGTAAAAATCTCTCATAGCTAGTAATATTTGAGATACTAATTTTTTTAAAGTGTATATATTTCTGCAAAGGCATTTTTGGAATCTATTGCTGTTACTGGTAGGTGACATTTAATGAAACATTGTTCAGTTAGTCTATTCAGAGTTTCTTTTATGGGGGAGGAACCTTGAAGTGATTGTTTTCCCAGTAGTGGTTACTTTAGTGAGCTTATAAAGCTTTGATAAAGGGTAAGACTTTGGTTCTTGAAAGTACATTTCCTATCCTTTAATTTTGCACATATAAAATAAAATTAGTTTAAATGTAGTAAGAACATATTTCTTTGGAAATAATTCCCTCTGCTTCCACCCTGAAAGGCCACTGATGCAAACTACATTAAGAGTAAATCTGGCCAGGTATAGTGGCTCATATTTGTAATTCCAGAATTTGGGAGGCTGAGGCTGAAGATTGCTTGAGCCCAGGAATTTGGGACCAGCCTGGGCAACATAATGAGACCCCATCTCTAGAAAAACTAAAAAATTAGCCAGATGTGGTGGCACATGCCTGTAGTCCCAAATTCTCAGGAGGCTGAGGTGGGAGGATTGCTTGAGCCCAGGAGGTCGAGGCTGCAGTGAGCAGTGATCACAGTTACCTGGCCAACCAAGTGAGACCCTGTCTCAAAAATAATGATAATAATAAGAGAAAGACAGAGAGAGAGGTAAAGCTGTTTGGGTTGTGCTGAGAATGTAAACTCTTCTTGAGCTGATTCAAATCTAACCTCCCTTGGCTGGGCGCGGTGGCTTACGCCTATAATCCCAGCACTTCAGGAGGCTGAGGTGAATGGATTACTTGAGATCAGGAGTTCAAGACCAGCCTAGCCAACATGGTGAAACCCTGTGTCTACTAAAAACACAAAATCCCGGGTACTCGGGAGGCTGAGGCAGGCGAATCAGTTGAACCTGAGAGGCGGAGGTTGCAGAGAGCCGAAATCGTGCCACTGCACTCCAGCATGGCTGACAGAGAAGACTGTCTCAAAAAAAAAAAAAAAGCTGACCTCCCTAGGTTTTGTCCTGACTCAGCGGATTTTTATGGACCTGGCTTATGTCTAGGAATTGTTTTGTTAAAGTATTTTTAAGTGCTAAGTCTTGTCAGGCACCTGTACAAATTAAGAAGTCTTAGACGGCTTTTTTGGGGAGCAGAAGTAGTTTTTAGGAGCCTTCCTCTTCTTCTTCGGCATTTGGGGCCTTTCCTTTTTCAACAAGTCAGTGTAAACCAGCCAAATGTAAAGTATCCTTAGCTAAGGCAAAAACCATGAAAATCGCTATTTTCCCCCTCTTAACAATTCTTACTTAGTCTGAGTGTCGTAAAATGAGTAACAATCAAATTAATATTAGGGTAGATCTATTTTTTTGGTACATTTAAAATTATTTCACACTCTTAGAACTGAAAGAGACTTGAAATTTTATCTCGAACAGTTGTCTCCAAATGTGATCAACCTTTCTGGTTGCATTAGAATCACCTAGTGAGCTTCTAAGAAACTGTTTATTTTAAAAAACTTCTAACCTAAAGTTGTAAGAATAATGCCATGAACTATAGTGTACTCTTCTTGATACTTCAGTTGTTAACATTTTGCTACATTTGCTTTTTCTCTTTCTGTGTGAATATAAATATTCCAATTATGGTATGTTTTTCTAGGGCCTATACTTTCATTGCTGCAGATAGCTGTAGGCCAGGTGTCCCTAACTTCAGCATCTGCCAACAAAGAATAAGTGTGCAGTTGGGATGTGAGCACTAGGAGACTAGGAGATGATGTCCTGAAATAGTTCCAAGAGGAGAAAGGCCAGGAAAAAGATTTTTGTTTGTTTGTTTTTTTGAGACGGAGTCTTGCTCTCTTGCCCAAGCTGGAATGCAGTGGCACTGTCTCAGCTCACTGGAACCTCTGCCTTCCAGGTTCAAGCAGTTCTCCTGCCTCAACTTCCCAAGTAGCTGGGATTACAGACATGTATGTATGTGTATGTGTTTATATATATACATATATATATGTATATATATATTTATACACACACACACACAATAATTGTTGTCACTGATGAAATATTTGATATTAAGTCATGGAGATTATGACCCTTTTATCCTAAACACTTCCATTTTGGTATTAGTTAGTTCTTTGACCTAAATCTCCTAAGAACAAGGACATTCACTTATAAAGCCACAATACATTTATTACATTTAGAAAATTCAATATTGATACGATACTGTTGTCTAATGTAGAATCCATGTTCAAATTTTACCAGTTGCCTCAAAAATGCCCTTTCGAGCAATTTATGATTGAGAATCCAGTCCAGGATCACACGTGTTAATGATATGGAACAGTTCCTCGGCCTTTCTTAGTCTTTCATGGCATTGATGGTTTTTAAGAGCACAGGCCAGTTGTTTTGTATACTGTCTTTCAGTTTAGCTTTGCCTGATGTTTCCGCAGGATTAGATCTGGGTATACATTTGGGCATTCAAACCATAATGCCACGGAAGTGGTATCACGTACATTTTAGTGCCTTGCATCAACAAGGCATATGACATTGGTTTGTCTCATTCTTGATGATTATGATTGATTGCTTAAGTTGGTGCCTACAAATCTGGGGTTTGACCTACTACTAGTTTTTTTTTTTTTTGTTTTTGTTTTTTTAGTTCCCATGTAATTCCAAAATAAAGCTGGTTTGAGAACCACCAGTTTAGGCCAACTTTCCATATAGAGGAGGAATCTTTCCCTCTGTCACTTGAAAGGTGGACCCGCTACCCCTTATTTTAAGTATTTTGTTGTTTTCCCTAATAACAAACAGAACTCATTACTATTTGGCAGCCTGTTTTTGGATTCCATTGAGTTTTGGTTTCTTAAGTTTGGCTGGTATCTATCTTCCTAAACCTTCCTTTTTTGGATCGGAGTTCTGCTTTCCAGAGCAGTACAGAGTAAGTCTAACTCTTCTTCCACATGATGAATTTGCTTTCATTTTTCTTGTGTCATCTCAATCTCAGACCTAGTTTTTCCTTTCTTTCCAATTGTGGTATGTTTTTCTAGGGCCTATACTTTCATTGCTACAGATAGCTTTAGGCCAGGTGTCCCTAACTTCAGCATCTGCCAACAAAGGATAAGTGTGCAGTTGGGCTGTGAGCACTAGGAGACTAGGAGGTGATGTCCTGAAATAGTTCCAAGAGGAGAAAGGCCAGGAAAAGATTTTTGTTTGTTTTTTTGCGACAGAGTCTTGGTCTCTCGCCCAACCTGGAGTGCAGTGGCGCTATCTCAGCTCACTGGAACTTCTGCCTTCCAGGTTCAAGCAATTCTCCTGCCTCAACTTCCCAAGTAGCTGGGATTACAGACATGTACTGCCATGCCTGGCTAATTTTTGTATTTTTAGTAGAGATAGGATTTTGCCATGTTGGCTAGGCTGATCTTGAACTCCCGATCTCAGGTGACCCACCCACCTCAGCCTCCCAAAGTGCTGGGATTACAGGCGTGAGCCACTGCGCCCAGCCAGGAAAAAGTTTCTTTACGATTTTCTGCTGCTTGTAGTTTATGCATATATATACATATGTATAATGGATTTATACATTGAATGGAGTCTTCAGATGTACGAATTATTTATCGGGATCCCTTTTTCTTAGAAGTACTGACCATAGTAAGGAAAAAATGGAAGTGGGTCTTAAGATGGGTAGGAATGGAGAATTTGTGCAAAAGCCTTGGGGAAATTTGGGCTATTTCCTCTCACTCCCCTTTCTCAGTCCAGATTCATGGTAACAGAATTCTGGGAAGTATTGTGAGCACCTGTACTGCAATTTGGAAGGTGTGACAGGGAACCATTCCAGATGATCAGAAGTCTATGCTGCTGCTTAGAATCTTTCCTTTTCTTGTGAGTCCATTAACCAGCACTTAATAAGAGTTTGCTGGGCCTTCCTCTCTGAGGTGCTACTTTGGCAAATCTGAGATTGGACCTCCTACTAGTTAATTTTAAGCTCCCATGTAATTCCAAAATGAAGCCAGTTTGAGAATCACTGATAGTTCTTGCCCTGATAGTTGTCAGGCTCATAAAGCCTACAGTAATCAGAGTTTATTGTGATGGCCTGTGTCAGTGATGGATGTGGTCACCATAGATATAATAAACTTGGGTGTTATAGTTACCAGACCATGTCTGGCATGACGGAAACCTAAGTAACATGCTGCCTATACTGTGATTATGAGTGTAACTTTCTGCAGAGATGTGGTTAGACCATTTTTAACATGAGGCAGGAAATTTGCCAATAGTGATTATGACCTTGCCTTTAGCAGGGCAGCTTCGTGAGAACTACTTTCATTCTGCCAAAAAAGAAATAGAGAAAAGTTTTTTGTTTTTTTTTCTTTGCTGGATGGTTTAGACTTTTACAGTTCTTCAGCCCTAATACATACTTTTTATAAAATCAAGGACAATTTATTCTGGTTGCTGGGAGACAACTTGTATATAAATGAGACAGTAGTATTTGCTTCAGAATAGTTTTTCTGGACTGGAGTTTTAGTAAGAATAAGCTGATTTTCTTGGCTCTTTCTATCACACTCATCTTGAGATGTACAACCCAGAGAATCCTTTTAAGCTTCTTTGGGTCACCACTCTGCCCCAGAATTACTCTACAGAAAGATCCTGTGAGTTTTTGTTATTGTAGGTATGGTTCATCAAGAGAAAGTGATAGCCAACCAGACAAATGTTGGGTTAAAAAAGAGAGAAACTGAAGGGACAGCTCTAAGTTTGCTTAGGAAACTCATGCCATAGCTTAATAGGAAATAGGCCTTCCAAATGGGTATCCTAAAAGGTTTGTTTGGGACAGGGAAGACCTCAGGGACTTGCTTTCTGCCCAGCATTTCCCCTTCCTCCAGACTTTCAGATTACGTGGAACTTGCCACTTGGGGCCCAGTCATATCATAGGAGGCCGTGGCTGGCAGGCTGGCTGCATCCTCTGGCCAGGGAAGGCTGTCTGCACCTTCCCGGCAGCTGCTCTCCTTGAGTTGTGTTGGAGCTCAGTGCAGCTTCCTCTGCATCCTCTATTTATTTGTGTGCATTCATCTTTGCATGTGTCCTGTTACTACTTTTTCTGTCCTTATTTCATTTAAAAATTTTTCTTTGCCATCATTCTCACCTTTTGGGGACTTGCTCCCAGCAGCTGTGGATCTTTCTGGTACACTTGGTATAGTTGGAAAAAATGATGCAGTCAAATGCCAGATCAAAAGCAGTTGGAATTGCATGCATGTTTGGGTAACTCCTAATCCATTACTTTTAATGTTATTAGTAGAATTAAAGCAATTGCAGAAACATTTAATTTTGACCTTTTGACCACTGAAAGGTGCACAATATTGACTTGACTGACAAACCCCCTCTTAAGCTTTCTTTTCCAAAAGTAGCAGAAGCCTCCTGGATAAATTTAGGAATGTTGAAATCTTGTGGGAGAATCATTTTCATTAGTGCTTCTCAAAAAGGAGAGGTCATGAGAATTACTTTATTTCTGCTCTAGTTATACACTGTCAGTAGTAAAAGAGCATAACTGGAATGACTAACATTTTGCTTCTGATGATTGATAACGCACAAAATTCTCCCATTTTATCTCAAATTCTGTCTTTAGTTTGAAACAAAATTGGCATTAGAGGACTGTGGGTTGTGAGCTTGAATTGATAGCAATATTACATTTGAATATTTTGCACCTCTCACATAAAACATGGCAGCGTTTGCCTCTTCCTTACATAAGAAACACCTTCCTGTGCTGGCTGCCATTTTAATGAAGTAGATACTGCATGTGTTGATTGGTGCAGGCTCCTGGAGTAGGCACAGTGCAGCGGCAGGGTCCCCCTATTTCTCTGTGACTGAGCCCGAGTGCTTCCTTTCCCTGGAAATGGCTTTTGGCTGATACCTTGAGCGATTTTTAGTCTGCTCTGTTACTTTCACTGTTGGCTGATTGATTTGCATGCAAGAAGTTACACAGATGACAAACTTTTATTAAAAAGCTTATGTGCAAGGCAATGGATGGTTGACAAATCCAGAATCAGAACCATAGGGTTGAATACATATGAATTGTAAAACCAGTTGAAGTTTAAACTGAAACAATAGCAGTGATATTATTGGTATTCATTCTGCCAGGGCTTGCCTGCCACATCCCCTTTTTCACTCTCCTTACAACTTGGAGACACTTCCTTCATGGCACACAGGGGATTGCCAGTTCGTTTAAGAGATGACTTCTCCCCCTCTCACAGTCACTGGGGGAAGGTGTCGCTGATTAGAGCAGCCAGGCTTGTTTGTGCGGGAAGATGCCTGGATTCCAACTTTTATTAGTCCCCAAGTATTGCTGCTATTTTTCTCATTTAAATTTCAGTGGTTTTACGTGTGATTGTCCCAGTCAGGTGCCCAGCTGCCAGTCAGCTTTCTGATGTGATCTGCTTGTTAACCCTTTAGAACAATGACAACGAGACAGCCCTGCATTGTGCAGCGCAGTATGGCCACACAGAGGTGGTGAAGGTGCTCTTAGAGGAGCTGACGGACCCCACCATGCGCAACAACAAATTTGAGACCCCTTTGGACCTGGCAGCACTGTACGGGCGACTGGAGGTGGTGAAAATGCTCCTTAATGCACATCCCAACCTCTTGAGCTGCAACACTAAGAAGCACACCCCTCTGCACTTGGCAGCAAGGAATGGCCACAAAGCTGTGGTCCAGGTCCTCCTCGATGCCGGCATGGACAGCAACTACCAGGTAGCAGGGTGGGTGGGGGCTCCTCCAATCTCAGGGGGACTCAGTCATTTTGCAGAAGGCACTAGGACCATGCTGCTGGGCTGTGCTCTTTATTTAGTACGTTTCACATCATGTTTCAGATGCTTCCATTTGTTGAATCATTTTAATGTGAAACTTTAAAAACAAATGAACTCCTCCAGTGAGTCTATTTTTTTGTTTGTTTGTTTCTTTTCAGGGGGTAATCCATAGTCATTAAACTCTGAAAAGATGTGCTTGTGGACTATCTCTCAAAACCAAAAAAATTTCATTATCTTCCTATCCATGTGTTCCCACTGCCATCATTTAGCGCCTCCAAAGTCTCGTCAGCTTGACATTGCCAGCAAGTTATGCCACATTTCCTTTCTTTGTTAGTCTTTCCCATTCAGCTGAATGATTCCTTAGCCTTTGTGTTGACCAAACCACATTTGAAGTGAGGGTGTTTCTCTTGTACTTTCCTTCTCATTACTCCTTCCACCCAGGAAGGTAGAATTCTGAGGCCTTTCACCAGTAGATGGCTCTAAGAGTAACTGTTCAGTTATTCACACATGGCCTGCTTATGTCAAAGACATGGCCTTGATGTATGGGCCACAGTCGTGATTTTGGAATCCACACAAGAGAGGTTGGAAAGATAATGACAGAGGGCTTTGTGTGGTTTGTTTTATTTTGTGTCCCTTCTTGTCTGTGTCCCGTTTGTCGCGTGAAGCCGCACCAAACTGTTCTGATGACATCCCCGCTCTGCGCTCTCGTTTGCTTTCCAGACGGAGATGGGCAGTGCTTTGCATGAGGCTGCTTTGTTTGGCAAGACCGATGTGGTGCAAATCCTGCTGGCTGCAGGTGAGAGGTCGGCAGCGCTCTTGTCTACACAGCATGCCAGGGTTGGGATTGTTTCTCCCTAGTCCCCTAGGGGGATTTTTGCTGGCTGTGTTTGAACCCAATGTATGTGGATCTCCACTGGTTGATTACAAGTGTGTAAACTGTTCTTGAATAGCTGGATTAAATGGCTTTGGATGAAAAATGTGGTCACGCTGCTGGGAGCCTTAGATGTCCTAAAATTTGACCTTTTTGGAGGCTGGCTTGAAAATGCTCACTCCCCTGGTCCACCTGGTGTGCCTTTCTAGGAATTGATGTCAACATAAAAGATAACCGTGGACTGACTGCCCTAGACACTGTTCGGGAACTGCCTTCTCAAAAGAGCCAGCAGATAGCAGCGTTAATTGAAGGTATCGTCCTCTCTCCCTGTCTGGGTGACCAGGGGACACACGAATTGAACCAAGGCATTTGTATTTGGTGCAGCTTTTTTTTTTTTAATCTTTCCATGTAGATCACGTGACTGGAAGAAGAAGTACAGAAGAAGTAGATAAAACCCCCCCACCCCAGCCACCTGTCATCTCCAGTGTGGACTCCGTATCGCAGAAGTCTCAGGGTAAGGCAACTCTCCCCTATCAGTAAAGGGGTGTTCAACTTGGAAAGAGTTGAACATTTGTGGGCAGAATGGAAAAATCTTAATTTAAATAATAATTTTGGGGGGTTGTGAATACTTAATGACTTTATATTCAATTCATTTTGTGCCAACTATTATATGAAGTTTTATTGGACATAGTTTATGCATTTGACTGTAGGCCTCTTCTATTTTATTTTAGCCGCCACTTTTCCAGTTGGCTCTGTGAGATCTATTCTGGGATGTGTAATAGCGAGGATCATCTCAATATGAATTCAAATCTCAGTGAAACGTTCTTTCTTAACACACAGTGTAGTGCCTTGTGCATAGTTGACCAATAATAAATATTTAATGAGTATCATCTGGTTGGTAGGTGGATACATGGCAAATTTGGATAATATACCATTTGGCCAACAAATGTGGTCTGGATGGGAGCTTGGGGAGCCCAGCCTATCTATCAGTAGTCAGGATCCACCTTTTCAGATGTATTTAGCAGCCTTCTGGGTCCTTGATATGATGAATACAAAGATAGAATAAAGACTGACACCTTTCCCCAAATACAGATCACAATAAAGAAGGCTAGAAAAAGCTAAAAATGAAAAAGGGAAAGGGATTTCCCAGAGGAGTGCAGAGAGATAAGGACTAAAGGGTATCCAGCTCTCTGTACCTGCGGAGTCCTTGTCTCCCTCCCACGTGCACTTTTTTTCTTGACCTCATAATCTGCTGGTAATGGGATTAGTAGTTCACTAACCTCTTCAAGGATTTTACATTTATAGTTTTGATTTTTTTTTTTTTTTTTTTGAGACAGAGTCTTGCACTGTCGCCCAGGCTGGAGTACAATGGCGTGATCTTGGCTCACTGCAGCCTCCGCCTCCTGGGTTCATGTGATTCTCCTGCCTCAGCCTCCCGAGTAGCTGAGATTACAGGTGCACACCACCACATCTGGCTGATTTTTTGTATTTTTAGTAGAGATGGAGTTTCACTATGTTGGCCAGACTGGTCTCAAACTCCTGACCTCATGATCCGCCCGCCTCGGCCTCCCAAAGTGCTGGGATTACAGGTGTGAGCCACCGTGCCTGACCTATAATTTTGATTATTTACAGGCAACCCAGAGTTGCCTGGCCTCTAACAGTTGGTAACTTTGCAGAGTCATACATTTGGATTGCAGATGTTCTGAGGCTGATAGTTGTCTAACAGGCCAGGCTAACACCTGCACAGACCTCCAGCTCAGAAAGCCTTTGCCATCCTCTATTTTGCTTGAGCATGTGGGGCTCTTATTAAGGAATATAAAGAGTAACTAAATTTTTCAGTTACACCTTGCTATATTTTATGGATTACGTTTATGTTATTATGATATTTTGGGACTTTATTAAGGTCTTTATAGATGTCAATGGTTTTTCATATTGAATTAGAGAAAAATCTGTTTAGATCTCAGAGTATGAAGAACAGCTGAAACTGTTGTATTCTTGTCCATGGAACAAAGTAATCATTTTCTTTCTCTGGGTTAGTGTTTGTGACCGCAGGTGACTAAACAGGCTTTGGGTTGCTGCAGTGGTTGGAACCTGAGATTCTGCTCCGCTTTAGTGACTCTCTTGCCCTCCAACCTCCTCTCAGGTGACGTGGAGAAAGCAGTGACTGAACTGATTATCGATTTTGATGCAAATGCTGAAGAAGAGGGTCCCTATGAAGCTCTGTACAATGCTGTCTCCTGCCATTCGTTGGACAGCATGGCCAGTGGGCGATCATCTGACCGAGACTCCGTGAACAAGGAGGCTGAGGCGACAGGAGTGAAACCTGCTGGAGTGAGGCCTGTATGTGGCTTGGGGCCTACACCTCCTGGGGGCTGTGCTGGCTGGCTGGCCCATGAGGTGCTGGGGCACGGGGGAAGGGAACTGTGATCCCTGGTGCCAGCTCATGTTTCTGAGGCCTGGAGCCTACTTGTTCTGCTTTTCTTCACGGGGCTCTGCTGGGTCTCTCTTGCTGAGTGTGTTAAAACCATACAGACCACACTGAGGTTGAGTTTCTCTTTTCCAATTTCACTATAACCAGCTCACATCTTTACATGACTTCATTGGCCTTAGAACACATTAAAGCATTTTATTTCTATTTAGTCTTAGTGTTGCTTCTGTCTTTGGAATCTTTGGTATATGTTGTCTGTTTTCTCTCTGAAAAGCAGAAGCATACACTGAAAGAAGCTCACTGAAATAAGTTCCTGTCTGTCCTTAGTACATGCTCACCATTCACTTGCCCTCAAAGGCTTCTCCATTTAGATTGGGGCAGGTTCTGGGTTCAACAGGGTTGTAGCAGGGCTTAACATTATATTTATTAATATGTGGCATTCCTATTTTATCTAATTATAATGCCTCCTGCCATTAAGATAATAGTAGCCGGGCATGGTGGCTATGCCTGTAATCCCAACACTTTGGGAGGCTGAGGCGGGCAGATCACAAGGTCAGGAGTTTGAGATCAGCCTGGCCAATATGGTGAAACCCCATCTCTACTAAAAATACAAAAAAAAAATTAGCCGAGTGTGGTGGCAGACACCTGTAGTCCCAGCTACTTGGGAGGCTGAGGCAGGAGAATCGCTTGAACCTGGGAAGTGGAGGTTGCAGTGAGCTGATATTGCACCAGTGCACTCCAGCCTGGGCAACAGAGCAAGACTCTGTCTCAAAAAAAGATAATAGAATGAGAACAAGTCTGAATTTTTCCTTCTGAAGGTCCACCTTCCCATGTTTCTGTTTCTCTAGTACAGGTGCTCCTTGACTTATGAGGGGATTATATCCTGATAAAGCCATTGTAAGTTGAAAATCTCGTTAAGTAAAAAACACAGGCAATACACCTAACCTACCAAACACCATAGCTTAGCCCAGCCTACGTTAAATGTGCTCAGAATACTCACATGAGCCTACAATTGGGCACAGTCATCTAACACATAGGCTGTTTTATAATCAAGTGTTGAACAGCTCATGTAGTTTATTGAATACTGCACTGAAAGTGAAAAACAGAATGGTTATGTGAGTACTGGAAGTACAGATTCTACTGAATGCTTACTGCTTCCTCATAATGATAAGGTTGAAACATTGTACCATCACACGCCGGACAGTCTGTACCTGCTTTTACTTCCAGTCTTGTACATTGTTCTCAAGACAGCTTACTCCTGGCTTCTCCCCTATGGTTATGCTGGGAGTGTAGGCCTGAATCACTGGTCCCCCTGACCCTCCTTGGGTTTTGAGCATTGCCCATTAGCTAAACTGTCCATTGCTGTAACAAGATTCTTGTGCTAACCTCACCTAGAGACATATTTTCAGGCCTATGTTATTTCTTCCTGTTGGAGGGGCTAGCCTTTCCCTTTTGGTCTGAATCTGGCTTGTGACCATGTTGATGATCCTTTGGCTGCCAGGCAACTCTTGTTTTTGCAGGTGTGCCATGGGAATGGCTTTATGATTCTTAAAGTGTTCTTTTTTGTTCTGCTCCTTACCCTGCCCTGCTATGCCCCAAAACAGCATTTTAGTGTGGATCTTGAAAAGGCCCACAGTCTGGTGGTAGTCCTCCAGAGTTGATGTTATCAAGGACTATGACACAACTTGTGAGTGGTGAAAGCAAGTGCATGTGCCGAGCACCACCAATATAGCGCTTCTATAGACAGCTAGTTTTTTCACTTCTTTTGCTTTTAGGCACAACTGAATTAAGCAAATCCAGCTTTGGAGGAAGGTGGTGCTTTAATTGGTACTTACAGGTGGTGCCCATTAGGGGGCGCTGGAGCCTTTGCAAGAAGCAGCTCGGGGTTACTGAAGAAAGCTGAGGATGAGTTTCTGTGATTGATTTACACTGGTCTCTTTGTTCCCTCTTGCTCTCTCTTCTGTGCTCCTGAGCAGAAACGGGTGGATGCTTTGACATTTTTACTTGTGTATGTTGTGGCTGTGCTGTCTTCCTGGCCCTTGATAATTAACTATGGCAGAGGTCCTGTTTACATCTTGGTAAACACAATGGATGGTATGTGTAAATTATCGCTGTTATTCCTAGGCCCTGCTCCAAAGTTTTCACCTTAGAACTAAAGAGATTCACAGGTATTTCTCTTTCCTTCCAGTGTCCCTGGTGGTTGCTTCTTCTGCAAAAGGCTTCCATATTGTTCTTTCTAGGCTTTTTTGGCCTTAGGAAAGCTTTAGGATGAGTTCTTTTTTTGTTGTGTTTCCTTTTTTTTTCCCCTCAGCTACTTGGTGTCCCAAGGTTGATGTTCCCTTCCTTAAAAGGTGGCACGGGGACCAGGTTCCTGCACTTCTGGAGCAAAGAAGGGTGGGGAAAGTGGGACTTGGTGGGAAATCGGATATAAATAGCTTTGTCTGGCTTGAACATACAAACTTGTTTTGAAGTTGTTGCCATTGGGCAACCATCTGGTTCCAGGGTCTGTGGGAATGACCGACTTAGCAAGACAGAACACTGAGCAGTGAAGCCTGATTTAAGAGAAAGATTATGGATGCCAACATGCTAATGCTGGCAGCTCCTGAAGCATGAGAAACATCTTTCCATATAGATTTTGCTTGGGCTCTTGCATAAGTCAGCATTCTCTGCTCTGGCTTTCTGAAATACTCCTGTTTTAACGACATAGGGAACAAACCTACAAGCCAGGGAATGAGCCTACAGGACAGCTCTTGTTTCGGGTGTCCCACTCCCTTTAGTAGGAACACTGATTCTCAAGCATGAGCAGGGCTTTGGAATATAAGCAGCGCCAATGGCCCTGCAGGTCCAATGGCAAATATCTCTTCAGCATTCAGTTTTCCTTCATCAGGATCATCCTGTGTATTCCTGAAATTGTTTACCCATGGTCTAACTTATCCTTGTGTCACCTCCTCAGTGACTTTCTTATTCTAGAGCAGGGGTTGGCAAACTACAGTCCGCCAGTGTGTGTTTTTGCGAACAAAGTTTCATTGGAGCATAGCCACACTCGTTCATTTACATATCATCTGTGGCTACTTTAGCTTTGTAATGGCAGAGTTGACTGCAAAGCCCAAAATACTCACTATATGGCCCTTAAAGAAAAAGCTTCTTTTCCTTTTAAAAATGGGTTTAGATGAAATAGAGTTTTATATAATACTTACTATTGAAGGAGGCAACCGAGGATAAGAGAACAGTTTCAGCATTTTGCCAATAAATGGGACTAGACCAGTATCAAGGTGTTGAAGTTTCAACAGGAATTAATGTTTCTGTCCTTGATTACTTTCCTCATTACTTCCTCAGTAACCTAGATTTGTTAGAATGAATTTCACAGATTGATTTCTTTTGATCCAGTGCCACTGATTTTCCTAAGGTAAAATTTCATGTATCAGTATTATGAAGGACAGTTTCTAACAAGGCAGTTATGTGTTTTCAGTACTGGCATTTCTCACTGTGGTCTAGGATATGAGAGAGGTGTTTATGATCTCTGCTACAGACATCAAAAACCGTAGAGCATGCTAATTGAATTGTGTATGTGTGCACAGAGTTCTCCATCTGTTCAGAGACTACACACCTTGACTTTAGTCTCTCAAAGGAGTTCCGTACATTATTCTTTTTCATTTCCCAGGGCTAAGATGAGGGCAAACCAAAAAATCAGATGCTTGAAAAAGAGATAGCAAAATATTTATTTATTTTTCTCTTCTGCAGAGGGGAACGTCCACCGCCTCCAGCAAAGCCACCACCCGATGAAGAGGAAGAAGACCGCATAGATAAGAAGTATTTTCCCTTGACAGCTTCTGAGGTAGAGGGTTGCGGGTTTATTCCCATCGCTGAAATTTGAGTTTGTTGAAAAGTGCGTCGATGTGTGCTTTAAAAGCCTTTGCTTTCTCATCAGCTCTTCGGATTATAAATTTGTATTATGTGTACCAGTAATCTGGAATAAGACCTTTCAAACTCACAAAGAATTTTAATATAGCTCTCACAGACAGGCCCATTATTGATCTACCATACCACATGGAAAGTAAAGTGTACATTTTCTCCTGGCTCCAATAAGCTGAACAGTCTCATTTCTTGCTTTTAAGCCTCTTGTCTTTTGATACAAGATGTAGAGCTTCCCTTTAATCACAGTTCCTAGACTGTGCCTGACTAGCAAGCTTTAGTGCTTCTGCCCTAAACATCTTATTCCTGTTTTTTGTATTTTTTCCTGTTCATTTCACATGAAGACTACACCAGGACAAACATGAATTGAGTCCTGAAAACTCAATTAGAAAAGACATAGGAATTACGTGGGGACGGCAGGGGATGGAAGATCAAAGAAGTTTACTTGAAAAGAATAGTCTACCCTTTTGAAAAGGAAATGTTATCATGAGGCAAATAACTCAATCAGAAGTGTGAAAAGATTATGTTTTCTTTAATCTTTCATGTTCAAAATGCTCTGCTAACATTTCCTGCCATTAGGAGAATATATTTATGGAATATTTATTGAAAATATTATATAATTTTAATAGTCATTTTGTAGCTTATTCAATGCCCTATTCTGTAATTTAAAAATCAGCTAATATAAAACAGTTAATTACTCTCATCACTTTGTCCCTAGAAGTTAGAGTTAATTATTTTTTACAGTATTGCCATGGACCATGACAGGTTCTTTTATTCAGTATAACCATGGAACCAGAAGGATGACTTTAGTTTAACAAAATGTATAAATATAAGGAAGCCCTTTTAAAAATGTAAAAGTCGGTGTTGGAGATAGGGGAAGATTTCTATGCTAAGTACAAATTCTGTGGTTAATTTTTTCCTTTAATTACAAAATTCTTATAACGTCTCATCTAAGGGTCTCTAGATTTGCAGCCTCTTATTATCACCTCTGGATAATAATACATTTCTAGTAGATCCAAGTGCATGCAATAAATCCTTCCATATATATATATTTTTTTTTGAGACAGTGTTTCGCTCTTGTTGCCCAGGCTGGAGTGCAATGGCACGATCTTGGCTTACCGCAACCTCCGCCTCCCGGGTTCAAGCGATTCTCCTGCCTCAGCCTCCCAAATAGCTGTGATTACAGGCATGGGCCACAACACCCAGCTAATTTTTGTATTTTTAGTAGAGACAGGGTTTCTCCCTGTTGGTCAGGCTGGTCTCGAACCCCTAACCTCAGAGGATCCACCCGCCTCGGCGTCCCAAAGTGCTAGGATTACAGACATGAGCCACTGCGCCCAGCTCTTCTGTATTTTTATATAAATAGAAGTTTGCCTCATTACCCCCCCACTTTTATTTTTTTAACAAGGAAAAGCCTAAGAATAAGGAGCATATTCATTTGGGGCTGGGTTTCTGTAAATGCCTTTCGCCCCTCCTTAACAAAGACTTGAGTTTAAATTCATAATGCTTGGGCAAGGCTCTTAAAGAAACACTGGATTATACTCAGAACTTTCTGTTCTCCCAAGACTTTCTAAAGCATACAGTGTGGCAATAACACAGTGTCAAGAAGTGGTGGCTGGGAGAGAGAAGGGGAGATCTCCACATTACTCTCCTAGATGGGAGAGTTTGAGGTGTATTTTCTAGAACTTGCTTCTGAATAGCCTGGAATTCTGGATGAGTTGGGCCAGCATAGTCAGTATTTGGAAGATGGCGAAACACCGAATTTGCTAATGCTAATTTCCCGGTGATTATAAGTACATGATATAGAGGTGATATGGCCTGCATGTGATCCAGGCAAATTTTGTTCATATGCTGTAGTGTGAATAGTTAAGTCTTCTTCAAAGTGTACTAATATGTATATTTTTTGGACTCTGTGGCCTTTCACCATCTTTTCTTATACTGTTAAAGCTTTAATAACCTAGACCCTATTATATCTCAAGAGATGCATTTGTATTCCTATTCCTAAGCCTGATCATTGTCAGATGACTCACAGAAGCCTTTAGGGGAACCAGAATATACCTAGCTCTAGGAGTGCTTATCAGGTTGATGACCTGAACATGCAACTGGCTTAAAAACATTAGACACAGACACCCATGCACACACACATGCTGTGTAGATGTTTTTCCCCCTCAGAAGAGGCTCCAGCTGCATCAGGACTGGCTGTAGTCTTCTCTGTGCTCAGAAGTGCTAAATATTCATGGAAGTTGCAGCTGCTGCAGTATATCTTCCCAGAAAGCTCCCACACTCCAACTGGACATTCCATTGGTCACAGTTAGGTGGGTGACTGCTCGTAGCTTTTCTGTGCAGCAGAAATGTTACTTTCCACATAACAGAAAATATATATATATATGTATGTATATATATTTCAGCCTTGATTTATTGCCAGGCCTTGGAGGAAAGTGTGGAAAAAAAATTAAGGAGTAATTTAGTAAAGAGCAGAATCCTTTCTGTTGAAAATCAGTTATTGCTGTATTGACTGTGACACAGAACTGCTAGAGTGGGAGCTAGGAAGGCTCAAAGAAAAGCGGTGTGTTGCTTTATTGTGAGATTTTTAATCCCATAGCTGGTAGGAGCCAGCACCAAGAAGAAAAGATCACTCTGTCATCTGGGTGTGAGCAATTGGATGGAGAAAAAATGAAAGCCAGAAGAAAATGAGGCCAATCTGGTCCAGAATCAGGGGAATTGACTTTTATGGCCATGGCTCTGTTGTGAGCTTTCTGTATAACCTTGGACAAGTCCCCGGACCTTTCTGGGAACCACGCTTGTCATCGACAAATGAAAGAGCAGAACCAGGTGCTCTCTAGCTGTTGCTGTGATCGTTAGGATCCCTTCCAGCTCTGGCATTTCATGGTTCTCTGCTTCCATTTGTCCTGCACCGGAAGTAGGCACAGAGTGAATGCAGGTCCAGGGGCCCCACTTTCCACATGGAAGTCATCAGCCCTCTCCTGCATGAGAAGAAAGGATATTACAGGCTGGGCATCCAGGCTGTCAATTACCTGCCTCTGAGGGAAGCATGCCCGAGGCTATATGGAGCTCTTCCTGTGTGCAGAGCACTCACTGAATCAGATTTCCAGGGCTCTGCGTAAGTGATAGCTGTAGGTGTGTAAACCTGCAGAACACAAATTCCTGTCTGTAATGCCTGTGGTATTAAGTTGACACAGGGTGAACTGCTTAATGGTCCCTCTTTGTTCCCTTAATTGTGTTCCTATGAAGAGGCAGGGAATAAGTAATATGAGCAAATGGCTCATTGTAATGAAATAGCTTTTAGCTTCTAGGTAGCTTGCTGTAAGTGGAGGTTCCTGCTGTGCTTAGCAGAATTTTGGAAGAAGACTGTCCTTCTGCCTTTAGAGTGGCAGCCTTGTTAACAAACAGGAGCTACAGTTTCTCATTTAGTCTGAGGCTGCTAGAGTCCTTGTTGTCTCATTAGGCCCATAACACAATGAGCTATGCCTTGAGAAGCAAAAACCCAATGAATCACAAACCTGATGCATTTCCAGTGAGCTGAGGGACATGTCAGTATGAAAGGAAGTTTCTGTGTGTGCCAAGGCATCACATTTATAGGGTAGCATTATTTGTTAGATGGAATTGGGAATTCCCCCCACTCCCACCCCCTTGTTTGTAATACATTACTTGTCCTAGCCAGACTGATCAAGGAGAGATCTTGAGCCGTGGTTTGGTGTTCTAATAAGTAAGAATTGTCTTAATACTAGCTTATTCTTGTTTTTCTTCTTATTTGCCTGTGAAACACAGTGGATTCTTAGGACAGCTGGGTCAGAATTATCCTCTAAAGCAGGAATTTCCATTCTCTCTCCCAGAGTGGCTATAGCACTAATTGTGGTGTTTCCGGCTTGGTTCAAGGAAAAGCGTGGTGACTCTGGTACCAAGACTAGCTGTGGCCATCAGGCCCTCACCTGGCCAAAGCCTTACAGTTGCCAGGTATAAGAGCCAGCTCTGGTTCCATTATTTCATCAGAGACACTTGGCTGCCTGGATTAGGAATTTCTCAGTAGACAGCTGCTTCTCCCCCCACTGAAATTCAAACTTTGTAGCCACTTGACTCTTCAGAGCAGAGATTGGTAGAAGTAATTTAAAATTGTATTATCATAAAGGTTATAGGAATCCAGTTTTGGGGATATCCTTCCCTGTAACTCTCAGGACCTCTGAAGAAAGGCTCATAAAAATAGAGATGGACTTACAGACAAGTTTGTTTCTAGTAAATGTCCAGTGTTGAGGGTCAGTTGGAAGTCATTTGATTTCCTCTTGAGGAGGTGGGAAGGATTCCAATCTTTGGATAGTATATGTGCATTTTAGAAAAGAAACATGGAGAAAGAGGCCCGCCTTCACGATGGAGCATGGCTAAGAGTTGCTTGGCAAGTATTATCCTCAGAAAAGGGATCATGCAGAACACTGTAGGCATGGGAGACACAAGAAAGGAAGGATCTTAGATTTTAGTTAGCATTTTTTGAAGACTAAAATCAAAGAAAGGGGAGTTTTTTTGTTTTTTTCCTTAGAGACAGGATCTTGTTCTGTCACCCAGGCTGGAGTTCAGTGGCACAATCCTGGCTCACTGCAGCCTCAAACTTCCAGGCTCAAGTGATCCTCAGAAAGGGGTGTATTCAAATCAAAGGCCATTCAGATTGGAGGTACAGGTATATATCCAGAAATGCAGTTGTGATTCTATGTGACACTTGAATTATTCACCTTCTCTTTTCCACCCTTCTTCCTCTTAGATGAAAAAAGAGCCAATAATCTCGAATTTGTTTAACACTGCCTGTCTTGGTATTAGCCACATGTACAAGATACACTGGATGTTTCTCTCTCTTAGGTTCTGTCCATGAGACCTAGAATTCAGGGGTGTACAGCTCGGGGAAGAAGACGAACACCCTTATGAACTGTTGTTAACAGCAGAGACGAAGAAAGTGGTGTCGGTAGATGGAAAAACAAAAGGTACGTTCCCCACAACTCCTGGCAGATCCTCCTCCAAAGGGATTTTTAAAGTTTGTGATCCTGAGTGGAAGGGGAAGATGTTGTAACTTTGATATTCCTTGGGTTGTGGCAGTTGAGTTTCACGATGGTCTGGGATGGTGGGTACATTATGGCTTTTCATTTCCAATACCTGACCTACATGCTCTGGGTTGGAGTTGGCTGCCACCTTCAGCATGCGAAGCAAGGAAAAGGTTGAGTCAGACTAGGTGCTAACCGTGGGAGGAAAGACCACGAGCACCATGGCAGAGATTGATCTGGGGTCTCAAATCGTAAACCCTCAAGTTAATGCTGTGGAAAAACAAGCTCAACGAGTCGGTCCCTTTGGGTTCTGGCTGACGGCACAGACTCTGCTTTTGAGTCCTGACCTCAGAGTGAGACACTCCTGGGAAGGGGCCCGTGATTGGCTGCCACCCTGTAACTGGAGTGCTCTGTCGCCTTGGCCTACTTTCATTGCCTCTGCAAAATCCAGTTTCCTCTGTAAGGGAGTGAGTGCTGCAGTACTGAGATCCAGCCCGTCTGTGTAAGTGCGGTCACGACAGAGGTGAGTGTGCACTGCTGGAGAATTTGTGTTAACCCCTGTTCTAAAGAAGAACAAGAAGGGGCAATTCAGTTCCCACTGCAGTTTGAAGGAACTCTTATGACCTTTCCCAGCTCTCTACAGCTTGCAGGTAATAGGGCCTTCATCAGGTATACATGCCTTCTTTCAACCCTAAGACATGCCATGATTCAGGTAAGAACAGAGGATGATGATGGTTTCCTTCGAATTGCCCTTTCTTTGCTAAATCTGTCAGTGAGTAGAGGGTGGCAAAGAGAATGTGTGCATATGCATATGACATTGTAGACTTTCTTTTTAATGGTCCTGTTTAAAAGATTTTTTCTTGCATGCAGGCATTGTGGTCATTTTTATAGCAGTTTTTTTGTTTTGTATTTTATGGTTTCCAATTGGAACTTTTTTAAAAAGTTATAATTTAGATACAGTAAAATTTATCCTTGTTTGTGTATAGTTCTGTGAATTTTGACAAACATAGTTTTATAACTGCCATCGCAATAAAAATATAGAACAGTTTCACCCCCAAAATTTTCCCGTGTTCCTTTGTGGTCAACGCCTCTCCCCTTCCCTTATTTCTGACAACCACTGCTCTGATGTCTGTCCCTGTTCCAGAATGTCATATAAATGAAATCATAGAATGTAGCCTTTTGAGTCTGGCCAGTTTTACTTAGCTAATACACTTGAAATTCATCCATGCAGTTGCATATGTCAATAATTTGTTCCTTTTCATTGCTATTTTCCCATTGTATGGATATACCTCAGTTTATCCCTTCCCTAGCTAAGGGATATTTGGGTCATTTACAGTTTTTGGCAATTACAAATAAAATCACTTAAAACATTTACTTATACGTTTTTGTGTGAACAGAAGTTTTCAGTTCACTTAGACATGTACCTATGAATGGGATTGCTGAGTATCCCAGCAATATATGTTTAACTTTACATTGAATATATAATATGTTTAACTTTATAAGAACCTGCCAAACTATTTTCCAGAGTGATTTTATGATTTTGCATTCCCATCAGAAGTATATGAGAGTGATATACATCTACTTGCTATACATAGCATCCCTAGCATTCTTATAGACATGCAGTGTTACTTTGTCATGGGTTTAATTTGCATTTTACTAATATCTAACGATGTTGAGCATCGATCAATGTGATTAGTCATCATCCTTAATATCTAATTAAATGTCTATTCAAATCTGCTCATTAAAAAAATTAGGTTGTTTTCTTATTATTGAGTTGTAAATTCATTATATATTTTAGCTACAAATTCTTCATTAGATATGTGATTTTCTCGTAATCTGTGACTTTTCTTTTTGTTCCCTTAACAGTGTCTTTTGAAGAGTAGTGATTCTTAATTTTGATAAAGTTGAGTTTATCCTTTTTTAAAAAAATGCATAAAATCACCAATCTTTTCTGTTTATTTACTAGAAATTTTATAGCTTTAGGTCTTACATTTAGGTCTATGATCAATTATGAGTTAATTTTTATATATGGTGTGAGGTATGGATCAAGTTTAATTCTCTTACAAATGGATATCCAAGACCTTCCTTTCTATATTGAATTGTCTTTGCAACTTTGTTACTTTTTTTCAGAATTGTTTTAGATATTCTAATTCCATCATCTTTCCCATTTAGAATCAGCTTATTGATTTCTTCCCCCGTCCCCACCTGGGTGGTCCTTAGTCAGTGTGCACAGCTTGTTGATTTCCATGAAAAATCCTGCTGGGGTTTTGATTGGGATTATATTGAATCTATATTGATTGTGAAGAATTTATAACTGTCTTCCAATATAATTGAGTCTTCCAATCATACTGGTAGGTTTTTTTTTTCTTTTCTTTTCTTTTTTTTTTTGAGACAGAGTCTTGCTCTGTCGCCCAGGCTGGAGTGCAGTGGCAGGATCTTGTCTGACTGCAACCTCTACCTACCAGGTTCAAGTGATTCTCCTGCCTCAGTCTCCCATGTAGCTGGGATTACAGGTGTCCACCACCACACGTGACTAATTTTTTATTTTTAGTAGAGTTGGGGTTTCACCATGTTGGCCAGGCTGATCTCAAACTCCGGACTGCAGGTGATCTGCCCACCTCAGCCTCCCAAAGTGCTGGGATTACAGGCATGAACCACTGCACCTGGCCATATTGGTAGATTTTTAATTAAAACATTTAGAATAGGTGAAGTAGAACACCAGTGCCCTCTCTAGTCGATTGATAATAAATTATACTTTTTAAAAAATTAACCCTTAGAAAACAAGCAATTAATTTAATGCTCTGTTTCAAAATGGTTCTTAGTGAAGATATCATTTTTAGCATCATGGAGGAGGGAGATTCCAATTCTTTCTTTCTTTTAAAGGTTTCATCAGGAACCACTGCAAGATAATTGTCTCAACCTTTGGAAGAAAGAAAAATGGAAAGTCAGACCAACTTCATAAGTGAGGCTGGTGTCCTTGGCCACCAAGCATGTTTGACAGGGATTTTGTATCCCCATATCAAGAGATTGTCAGGTTAAGGAGGGAACTGCCAAGGAGGACTTTTGTCTACACATCTGGTCCTCCTATGCTTTGGTTTCTTCCAACTCTGCAATATTGGGCTAAGTGTTGAGAGTGGGTGGTATAGAAGCAGTTTTAATTGAACCACAGTCTGTGGGATGTGCCTGCCTCAAAGCCTGTTGCTTAGATCACTCAAAGAGCTTTCAGACCAAATAGCTGAGACATTGAATATGAAATTGGGCTCTGCTAGTTTCTCAGAAGCCTTGCCTATCCTGGCAGCCTGGCAGGAAAAGCTAGTCTAGAAGGAATGCCTGTTAAAGTTGGTATAAGTGAGGCACATGAGCAGACATGTTGTAGGTTAGTATTACTGAATCTTTTCTGCATTTCCTTTAATGTCATTGTCTTATGCAGCTTTTATGAGTTAATTGATCAATTTTCAAAAGGCCATGTTAATGAGACTACCAGAGCTTTTAATCCCTCCTTAGTATAATTCAAGAAACTGCAATGTGTTAGGGGTGGGATGGGAAATTTTTTTAAATTACATTTTTAGGCTGAGTGCGGTGGCTCACACCTGTAATCCCAGCACTTTGGAAGGCCAAGGCGGGCAGATCACTTGAGCCCAGGAGTTTGAGACCAGCCAGGACAACATCGCAATACCCCCATCTCTAAAATAAAATTTTTAAAAATTGCTTTTTTATATTATCTTAGTATATGTTCACTGAGAAGAAAAACCATTTCAAGCTATACAGAAATGATTATAGATAAAATGCTAAGGTTCTTCTCTCACCTCCCTGTTACTCACAGTTGCGAGAGGTGACCATCATTTGAAAGTGTGGTAGGCCAGGTGCAGTGGCTCACACCTGTAATCTCAGTACTTTGGGAGGCCAAGGCAGGAGGCTTGCTTGAAGCCAGGAGTTCAAGACCAGCCTGGCAACATAGTGAGACCCCATCTCTGCACAAAAAAAAAAAAAAAAAAAAAAAAATTTAAGTAACTAGCTTTTAATAGCAAAATAATACTGTCCTAACCTAACCACAGAGTTAAAAAAGAAAGGAAGTATGGTATATATGATTCAGGCCATTTGTTATCTTTATACAAAAGTGACTATGTAAAATTCTTTGTTTGTATTTAAGCTACATGGAATTATATTTTATAAACTTTTTGTGAACTTGCATTTTGTATTTGCCTTGTCTATAGAACACAACACAATTTTGTCTTGATTCTTAAAATCTAGCTAAATATCCCATAACTCATTTTTTCCTTCTCCAGTTCGTGGGTGTTGAAGTTGTCTCCAAGATTTCTGTTATAAATTATTGCATCTGTGAACATTCTGTACACATGTTCTTAAATACTTATAAAAGTATGTCTCTAAAAAAGATTGGTAGAAAGTAGAATTAGCAGGTCAGAGTGTATGTGCATGTCGAGATCTAATTGGTGGAGTTAAATTGCCCTCCCCTAATACTGAAGAGAAGTATGCTCTTCCCCATACCTTCACCAAAATGGTGAATTATCAGTCTTTAATGTTTTTCACCAGGATAAGCAGAAAAAGATGTTATCTGTTATTGAAATTGAACAACTTACCTTATTGATTAGTGTTATATGTTTAGTTTCTGAGTTGCCTATTTTTTTCTTTCTATTTCTCTACATAGAAATTAGTGTTAGTGGAAACACTTTGTGTAAATACCTATTATATTTGGCCAAAGTAGTACTCAGAGGAGAGTTTATATTCTTAAATTCATTTGTTAAACAACAAGAAAGATTAAAATTTAACCAAAAGAAAGTGGCAGAGGGTAACTAATAAGAGATCGTTAGGGAATTCTTGAGATAAAAGCAGATAGTATATTTCCCATACTTTATGTTATATATGTTACACCTTAGTGAAAGAAAGAAAGGCAGAAGTAATGAAGTAAAGAAACCAAAAAGATCAAAATGAATTTGTATTTTTTTTAAAGATTTCTGGCAATTTTGACCAAAAAGAGAAAAAAATCACTACACGTGAGGATGCTATGAAGAATATTCTTGGCTGGGTGTGGTGGCTCATGCCTGTAATCCCAGTGCTTTGGGAGCCCACAGTGGGTGGATCACTTGAGGTCAGGAGTTCGAGACCACCCTGGCCAACATGGTGAAACCCCTCCTCTACTGAAAATACAAAAATTAGCCAGGCGTGATAGCACACACCTGTAATCCTGGCTACTGAGGAGGCTGAGGCTGAGAATTGCTTCAACCCAGAAGGAGCCTCTTTTTGAGAATCTGTCTCAAAAAAAAAAAAAGAATATTCTTAATTGTACATTTTGAAATAACTGAGAGTGTAATTGCATTGTTTGTAACACAAAAGATAAATGCTTGAGAGGATGGATGCCCCGCTCTCCATGATGTAATAATTCCTCATTATATGCTTGTATCAAAACATCTCACGTACCCTACTATGTACCCACACAAAAATTAAAATTTAAAAAACTTTAAAAATTAAAACTTCAAAAAAGATTATAGCCATGCACAGTGGCTCACGACTGTAATCCCAGCTCTTCGGGACGCAGAGATGGGAGGATAGCTTGAGCCCAGGAGTTTGAGAACTGCCTGGGCAATATAGTGAGACCCCGTTCTCCACAAAAAAGGAAAGAAAAAAGACAAAAAAAAAGAATATATAACCTCAAGAGATTTTAGAAGTTAATAATAAGATGATTTATAGGAATACATTTTATGTGGTTAATCAGAGTTGGAGCCATTCCCTGGGAGCATTTAAAATTGTTCTGGGAGAGTTTTGGCCCATCACAATGACTGGTTAAGGTGGGGTTGCTACTGGCATTTCATGCCTGGAGGCCAGGAATGCTAAGCATCCTGTACTATGCAGGACAGTCCTTCACAGTGAAGAATTTTCCCACCCAGAGATGCCATTTGTACCTATAGAAATGACAAAAACTGGCAGAAGTGGAAAGCCTTAATAGATTTATGAAGTAGAAAGCCCATCCTCTAAAAGAACACTAGGCCCATGTGATTTTATGGTAGTTTTATTTAACTCGTTATTCCTGTTAAATTATTTCAAATGTAGAAAAAGTCTTCTGAAGTCATCACACAGGGCAGGCATATCCCAGAGCAGTGATTCCTGTTTTGTATAGCATAGTCATTCATTTCTCTTTCATGTTTGACTCTTTGCTCGCTAACGTTCTGGACATATTACCACTCAGAGAAATAGTGGACAACTTTCCAGGTTTGATAGCAAATGGGAAAGTAGCCAAGAGCTCTAAAAGCCATTTTGTTCTCCGTGGTGCTTTTTTGTAGCATCCACTAATAGTGCTTGGGTCCAGGTGAAGTGGTACTTAATGGGACAATGATGAATGATTATCTAAGACAGTGATACATGTGGACTCTTTGGCGTGCAGCTGCACTTCAGAGGTTTTTGAGATTAAGTCAGTATTTCTGAGAGCTATGCATTTGAGTCTGTGCACAGTTTGTGCATGAGTATGAAGACCTTAATCCTTCCAAAGGGGAGGAAACAGTTTTTAGCTTCTCCCTCTACTCCTACATCAGAGTACCAATTCCTTAGCCTGGGGAATTCTAGAGTGTAAATCTTGGCTTTTCCCTTTGCCAGTTTTGTATTGTTTTATCAGGAGTGCTTTCATCTGTAGTCCCACTTTTACTGTTGGTTTAATGAGATTTCAGGAAGAAGAAAAAATAGGTACCTGTATTCAATCTATCGTCTTTACCAAGAAGTTCAGGCTAGATTTTCAAGGTAAATGCCCAGGAGTATGTTTGGATGCTTTTTCCAAAGGGAAAACATATAAATGAGACAGTTTAACAATTAAGCCTTATCTTCAGCAGCTTCCTCTTCTCTTGCCTTCTTTTTTTAAAAATAGACAGGGGTCTTGCTCCATTGCTAGGCTGGGATGCAGTGGTGTAGTCATAGCTCCCTGTAGCCTGAAGCTCCTGGGCTCAAGCAATCCTCCCTCCTGCCTTAGCCTCCTGAAGAGCTAGGACTGAAGGCATGTGCCACCATGCCTAGCTAAAAAAATTTTTTAGAGATGGGGTCTCACTGTGTTGTCCAGGCTAGTCTTGAACTCCTCGCCTCAAGCAATCCCACCTCAACCTCCCATGTAGCTGGGATTGCAGGCGCAAGCCACTGCACCAGACTTTCTCACCTTCTTGCATTAGAGGAATTCCTACACAAAGTCCTGCTGTATAACTGTCTTCCTCTTTTTAATTATTCTTTTTTTTTTTTTAAAGATGGGGTTTCACCATGTTGGTCAGGCTGGTCTTGAACTCCTGACCTCAGGTGATCCGCCCGCCTTGGCCTCCAAAGTGCTTGGATTACAGACGTGAGCCACCACGCCCGGCCTGTCTTCTTCCTCTTTTTAATTTATGTTTCTGAGTTGAAATAGTTCACTCTTCTTTCCGTTGTGGAACAAGTCCAAACCTTATGAAATGTGTTTCTAAATTTTCCTCCACCAAATAAATGTATTGACAGCCTTTATATAGATGTATATTATGCATTTATACACGAGACATATGTAAAATAACTGAAAGATGAGAGATTATGTTAAATTTATATAAAAGTGGTATAAAAGTAATTTTGGTGTCCAAAGAGGGATAAATTATGTCAGGGTAAGAGACTTTATTAAAGAAATCGCACTTGAGCTGAACCCCTGGATAGAATTATACCTGATAGCAGAAGGAAGGAAGGAGAGAGCATTCCAGACAGGAGGAGCGGCACAGACAACAGTGAGAGGATGGGAGAGGATGTAGAGAACGTGTTTGGAGAATGGTAAGAGTAATCCAGTTTGGCTGGAACAAAGGAAACTTGTCATAGAGCATTGGCTCTCTAGTGTCACTGTTTATTCCCAAGACGATGCAGTGCTGTTGACGCTTTTTGAATCGGGTGACAGGATAGGAGCCACACTTCTCAAGTATATAATTGTGGACTCTTAGATTGCTTAGACTGGGAGAGACTGAGGTGGGAATGCCCTAAAGTCAGGAGACTTCATGGAGTCTCTCGAAGGTATCAGAGCCCAGACTAGAGGAAGAAGAGGAAGTTACAGGAAGGGAGGTATGAATGGGAGAAGTATAGAGAAGCAGAATTAACAGGACCATACAACAAAATGTGTAGGAATCAGGAGAGGAATTTGAGGATGATTCTGAGGTTTGAGCTTGGTTAATTGAGAAAATAATGTACAACTAACAGAAATAAGAATTGAGGGAGGGGCATGTTTGAAGGAAGATGTGAAGTCCGGTTTCGAATGTGTTAAGTTTGAGGTGTTTTAGGTACCAGAGAACATCCAAGTAAAAATACTTCATAAACACTTGGAAATAGGAGTCTGATAAGAGATGTTAAGATTAGAAATACAGATTTATGAATCACCCAAGTTGAGGTGATTCTTAACATAAAGAGAATCCAGGTCAGGCACTTTGGCTCATGCCTGTAATCTCAGCACTTTGGGAGGCTGAAGTGGGTGGATTTTTTGAGGCTAAGAGTACAAGACCAGCCTGGCCAACATAGTGAAACCCCCTCTCTTCTAAAAATACAAAAATTTGCTGGGTATGGTGGCAGATGCCTATAATCCCAGCTACTCGGGAGACTGAGGCTTGAGAAGCACTTGAACCTTGGAAGCAGAGGTCACAGTGAACCAAGATCACTCACTCCACTGCCCTCCAGCCTGGGTGACAGAGCAAGACTCTGTCTCAAAAAAAAAAAAGAAGACGAGAGAGTGAAGAGGTCAAAAACTGAACTTAGCCTGGGCAACATAGTGAGATCTTCTTGTGTCTATGAAAATAAAAAAGTAAAAATATTTAGCTGGGTGTGGTGGCATGCACCTGCAGTCCTAACTACTTGGAGGCCAAGGTGGAAGAACTGCTTGAGCCCAGGAGGTCAAGTCTGCAGTGAGCCATGATCACACCACTGAACTCCAGCCTGGGTGACAGAGCAAGACTATATAATAATAATAATAAATAATAATAATTATTATTTTTTAAAAAAGAATAGAGCTTATATTTAGAGGCACAAGGGGAAAGAAATGTAGGAAGATAATTGGGAGAATGCAATATCTTAAGAGGCAAGGCTGAATGTGACAGAAAACCCTCCATAACTGTGGTTTGAACAAGATATAAGTCCAAAGTAAGGAGTGCTGGGCTCAATGGCAGTTCGTGACTGTCAAGGACCCAGTTTCCTTCTGCCATCTCATGGTTCAAGATGGTTATCCAAGTTCAAACCATCAGCATAGGAAGGAAGAAGGACAGGGGAGAATGACACTTTAAAGATAGTTCCCAAAAGTTACACATGCCACTTTCACTTATAACTCATTGGCCAGAACTTGATCATGTGGTTACACCTAGCTACAAAGGAGGTGGGAAATATTGTCTTTATTTTAGGTGTCTGTGAACCTCTCTAAAAATCCTATAACCAAGGAAGGAAGGGGAGAGGGTACTGGGACAATGGACAAACAGTATCCATTGATATAGAAAGAGCTAGAAGGATGAAAACTAGAAAGAAGGTTAGGCAATTAGAAGGCCATTGGTAAATCTTAAATGGGGTCTAATTTCTCTAAGGTAGGAGAGAAGTGATGAAATTACCCCAAATTTTTACATGGTGTTGAGAGTAGTCATTAAAAACGTTTGATATGTCTTCTCAAGAAATTGGTGTGATTATCCTCCAAAAAGTGCAGGTGCCTTGGGTAAAGATGATGGCTTAAAGAGAGCAGAAGAGATGAGGAAATCAATCTTACATAGTTTTCAAGAGATGAATGAAAAGCTCACTGGGCCTTGTAATCAGGCTTGCATTTGAATTCTTGCTCTAGCACTTATTGGATGCTGACCTTTATTTAGGGAGTCATTTAACCTCTTTAAGCCTCAGTTTCTACATGTAGAAGGGATACTAATTCTTACCTCGTTGTTATTATGAGTATTAAAAAGAAAATGCTTGGCATAGTGTCTGGCACAGAAGGAGTAGTACTCAATAAGCAATAGCTGTTGGAAGCCAGCTGAGTTAGGTGAATTGGTAGAGCACTCAAGTCAGTTGTTTCTTGAGTATTTAAAAGGGCTCAACATTCCAGCAACTGGAGAACTCGAGAAAGCAAATGGCTATGAATACCCAGTACAAGAACTGGCAGAAGATCAAGGGGAGTAAAGACAGCAAATGTGCTATCAAATTAGACATGGTTAGATATCATGGCTGGTTGGAAGCTGATCCAAGCAGAGCTGGCATATTGAAAATTAGGGAAGTTTGGGGGCCAGAGGTCAGAGGTCCAATGGCAGGCAATGAACAGACACTTCAGAAGTTCAGGTGATGGGGGAGATGTAATGAGGTAATCAAGACCAAGTCAGTGTGAAACAGTCTTAAGTCCCAAAGCTGGGCTCTACCTATGGACCCCAAGGTGAGTACAGATAGCTCCTAGTCTGGAAGATTCTCCACTGTGCTATTACATGTGATCACAAACCAGACTTACAAGAATACCGGCCTTCCCTGGCATTTGAGTTTTTATTCTGCCTCTTTAACAGGGCTACTCAGAAGAAACCAGTCTCCTTTGCAGAGTCAGGAGAAGGGAAACCAGCCTCTGTGTGCAGTGTTAGCATGATGAGCTAAGAGTTCAGAAATGACTGTAAATGAAAAATGCTGATAATGATAGCAGCTATCATTTACTGAATGCTTCCTATGGGCCAGCTGCCATGCTGATTTCATTTACGTTGATTATGTCATTGTATATCTCGTGACAGATCTTCAGGGTAGGGGCTATTTTTGTCACTGTTTCAGAGATGAGGAAGAAAAGGTTAGGTATTGGAGCTGAGATTTAAACCCTAGTCTGACTGAATCCAAAGCCTATACTTTTAATCATGAGGCTAAAACCATTTCATCAAAAGCCGTGCTGCTATTCATGTTCTTAACATCATAGAACTGAAAGGGACCACAGAGAGGTCATTTAATCACAGACTCAAACCAGCCTAAATCACAAAGCCCTGGAGAATGCATCCCAGGCATTCATTTTTTGAAGAGGCCTAGAGAGGAAAAGTCACAGGGCTGGGACTAAAACATGGGCTTCTTGAATCCCAGTCTAGCACTTATTCTATTTCTCAGGTTGTCATGGACCAGAGTGAACTCTCAGTCTATTTGTCTTATCAAATTGTAGTCTTCAGCAAATGTCTGAATAACTTGGTCAGGACCTTCCTTCCAGGGAGAGCCTGGTGACCCTCTGAAAGCAACCACGTAATTGGGAGTTCTCCTGCACATCCACGGTTTTTGACGCTCACCATAGTGACACGGCAGTTGGAGGATTCCAATCCTAATGATACGGAGAACACAAAACAACACGGGACACTGGGTCCCCCAGCCTTCTCCTCTGAGTCTGAGGACTGATTTGAGTTAGCAGCTCCTCACATGAGCTGCATTCTTCAACCTTAATTTAAATGGGCAGAGGTGAATGAAAAATGTGTAAATGTTAAAATGTTATTATTCAGAAGCCCTTGAGATCCCATAGCTCATCGTAGTAATTAAAATGCAGCACAGAAGACCCCTTACTTCAGTAGCTCACAGGGTAAAAGGAAAATGAATGAGCATCACAAGTTGATGGGATTGGGAATTAGCATGCTGGTGTGCCCTATTGAGTAGAGCAGCTGGCCTTGGTATATGGGTAGCATAAGAAACAGGCCTCCCTCCCTGTGTGCTGTTACCTCCTTGTTTCTCTCTTAGACGGGCAGACTGTGGGGAGGGCTGAGGGAAGACCTGGGGGACCATGGGAAGTAGTGTAGAGAAAGGCCTAAGGGTTCTCTTCTACAACTTCAGTAGTCCCTGGGCATGTCGCCCTGGCTGGTCTGGAACTTCTGAGCTCAAGTGATCCTCTTGCCTCAGCCTCCCAAATTGCTGGGATTACAGGTGTGTGCTGCCACACCTGGCCCTTCTCTGCCTTTTCTAATGTAGTTCTACTTCTCTGTAAGCCTGACAAGGTCTTACTTCTCCTTCAGTGCTCAGCCCAAAAGCTACCTCTTCTGAGAAGCCTTCTGGTTCAAAGTAATCAGGCTTTCTTTTTTGTCTGCCATGCATATGGTTTATACCTATCTTAAAGCATTGAGGCAGACTTGGTGTCTTTATTTTTTTAATTATTATTATTATTATTTTTTTTTTTGGTAAGATAAGATCTCGCTCTGTCTCCCAGGCTGGAGTACAGTGGCACAATCACAGCTCACTGCAGCCTTGAATTCCTGAGCTCAAATTATCCTCCCATCTCAGCCTCCCAAGTAGCTGGGACTACAGATGTGCACGACCACACCCAGCTAATTTTTAAATTTTTTATAGAGATGAGATCTCGCCATGTTGCCCAAGCTCCTCTTAAACTCCTGAGCAAGCACTCCTCCTACCTCAGGCTCCCAAAGTGTTGGGATTACAGGTGTGAGCCACCACGCCTGGCCTCTTTATCCTCATATCACCTGGGTGCCTCCTGAGGGCAGACACTTTGTACACATTTGTCGATGGGATGAGTGGGTACAGTGACAGTTCTGGGGCCTGTCTCAGAGTTTCTTGCTTCAGCCTGCTTACCACATTTACCTTCTGTCCCTTCCTTCTGCTGTTCAGAGTTATCAGGATGGTGCAGGTAATGAATGCTAGTGACGTGCTTTATATCTTACAGAGCACTTTCATGTACATTGTCTTCGATGATCCTTGTGACAGACCTGTGAGGAACTGAGAAGTAGTTGGTCTCATTTGTGAGCAAAGTGTGTAATGGCTCCCATGTGGAGGATAACAATTTTAACATCTATTGAGAGTGTGGCATGTGCCAAACATGATTCTTAATGCGTTACACGTATAATTTAATTACCACAGCAGTCCCCCAATTAAGATCCCGGAATTGCAGAGAAGTTCAGTAATTTGCTTAAGAACTGCTTCTTGATCAGTATACTCTATTGTTAGTACCTTGTCCCTAAGAGACCTTATATTATCCTGACTTTGCAGAAGGAAGAAACCATTGAGTAATTCTTTTCCCACTCATTCCAAAAAATCCTATCTTGGCCTTGGATGTAGTTTTTAATGGGAACGAGAACACCAGCCTTAGGCCCTTAGATGTCGGCAAGCTTTTCAGATACCGGAGTGTCTTTCTTAGGAATTGCCTGGCTAAGTCATATGATTATAAGAAGTTCTTTCCATCGTTTCTTATATTCCACAAAATATTGGTGGATTGTGGTTTCTCTAATAGGATTCTGACCCTCGGAGATTCCTCCTCCACATATTTCCTTCCTCCATAAGTTTCCATTCTTTCTTTCTGCCTACTTCCTTCCCCCTGGCATGTGTCTGGTATTGAGCCCTTGGCATCTGTCTCTCTTTCATCATTGATAGTTAGCATGAATGGGTGGCTCTTTGACAGGGCCTGCATTGTTGGCTCCCACAGCAGTAGTTCCAGCATTCTCTGTGGCCTGGGTTCTGAGGTCCACCCAGGCAGTCTGAGCCAGGCTGGCCCCCAGTTCTTGAGAGATGGTGTTTTTCTTTTATTGTTGGTCCCCTTAGCTTCCAGTTGTTAAATATGAAGCTGGAAGTTGATACAAAGCAGTAGAAGCCTGTGCTCCTTTTACCACAGTCATCTTGCATTCAAATATAGTCAGAGGGACATTGTACCTTGGGCCAGGATTTGTAGGAAGTTGGCCGTTAGAATGTAGTCCCAGAGATGGCAAATTTGGCAGCCTCATTAACCCTTCCCATCGGCTTCTCCTAGGAAGTACTGTTGCCCTGAACCACATCAAATGGTCATGTGTCATCCTGACTCTAGCCCCACCATGCAACACCACTGGGTAGCTTTGTTCTGGCTGCCAGTTATTTTATGTGATATTCATAGCCATGAGTCGTGGCTTCCTGGGGCTTCAGTTAAACAATATGAAACTCTTATGTAATCAGCATTCCTTCTCCCCCAGAGAAAGGATTCAAGTTTTTCAGGGCTTGTTCATTGCTCAGGACCTGATCTTTGGGGTATGGCATTTTTGAGTTGGGGTGTGAAGTCCCAAAGTCGTCAAGTGTAGAGGAGGGGCTGGATGCGGTGGCTCATGCCTGTAATTCCAGCACTTTGGGAGGCCAAGGCAGGCAGATCCCTTAAGGCCAGGAGCTCGAGACCAGCCTGGCCAATGTGGCAAAACTTTGTCTCTACTAAAAATACAAAAAAATTAGCTGGGTGTGGTGGCACATGCCTGTAGTCCCAGCCACTCAGAAGACTGAGACCGGAGAGTGGTTTGAATCTGGGTGGCAGAGGTTGCAGTGAGCCAAGAGTGTGCCATTGCACTCCAGCCTGAGTGACAGAGTGAGACTCTCTCAAAAAAATAAAAAAGTGTAGAGGAAGGAGCTGCCACAGTTTGCGCTTCTGTGCTCCTGTGGATAAGTAATCAGAGCCATAAAGTGGAGCTAATTAGCTGCCCCTTGGCCACTTCTATAGTGTCGTGAAAAGCTGAATAGACTGTGGAGACTGAACTGCTCTTCTGGAGTGGCGGGGATGGGGGAACTGTATTCCTGCTCAGACCTCAGTGAGTTGGGCTCACTGTGAGAGCTGGTTGTTGAGACCATTTCTTAGAGGCTGTTTTGGAAGAACCAGTGTTGTAGGACAGTAGTGTTATGTGTGGGCAGTGGAGACTGCGTTTTAGTACATCGTGTTTATAAAGTACTACTCATTTTGCACCCCTCCCCCACCTGGCTACCCTTTCCAGTTGCAGAACTGAACCTCAAGAAGGGGCTTTGGGCCTTCGGGTGAGCTGATGAGGGAGAGTGGGTGCTGTGCAGGCAGCAACAGGAGAGGTACCCAGGAGAGGTACTCGCATCTCTAAGAGGGGGAAGTGTGCCATCGTGACATGGTGGAGACTTGGATTCTCATCACTATAATATCATTAAAGGGATTTTTAAGTATCATGCAGCCCAGCCTACTTATTGCGGACACTGAGGCCCAGTAAGATGAAGTCACTGCCAAGGCCACACAGCTAGAGAGCAGGTCAGCCAGGACCAGAGCCAGATTTTCAGGCTCCTAGGTTACACCACCTGGGGTGACCACTAAGACTCCTCCTCTGTAAACATAGTTGGCCCTTTTGGTTCTAATCCTTCTGGAGCTCAACTATTCTGAGCTCATGAATAGTTCTTGGGCGTTTTGAGCAGACTAGGGAATTGTTTGGTGTAGGTACCATAGATTCCATGTATAGAAAAGATAAAGTTGAATATTATGGAGTGTGAGCTAGTGCTGGACATAGCGTTGTTATTTACTCTGATGATGTAGGTTAAAATCTTTAATGGGACTGAGTTCATGCAAGGAAAGGTTGCATGAACTCAGTGTAGTGCCGATGTTAGAGTCTGATTTGGCCAATTATTTATGCTACTTCAGGGCAGAGGTATTTGAGTGTACAGTAGTAGCTGGCCTCATGAGCTAGCAGTGTCAGGTTTCTAGGATGTCAGGGAAGTCTCGAGAGAACTGCAAATGTCTCCTGGCATTGACAAATTAGACCATTTTGTTTTCAGTGGATCAACTAAGGTTAAACTTAAACAAATATGAGCAGCTGGGAGACTTTGGAAGGAGCAAGATGTGCACATTCTCCGGAAAAGAGAGAGAGAGAAAAAAAATCTGTGCTCCCTGAGGAAGGAAGGATGAGGCGTGGAACTCGGAATGGCCCCCTCTGAGGAAGCAAGCAGTTATTTCTCTGCTGTTTTGTTTCTGTTAAGGAATTCCAGAAGTTGCAGGTTGCGAACCATGACCTCTATTTTTTTTTTTTTTTTTTCTGTTGCTGCTTGCCAGAGGAAGGGAGGGCGGGTGGCCTTTAAATAACACTTTGGCCTTTATGGAAATGTATCAGATGTTCCAGGAGTGAGTCTCACTGCTCGCGCTTGCTCACTGGCACTCTCACTTTTGCTCCACGTTCACTCACTCTGTCCTCACTTGTGTCCTTTCTCTAGGTTATAGTTAACACTCTTCTCGCCTTATATAGCAAGGTCTGGTCGTTAATGTTAACAGAAATCTAACAACAGGGAAGGCTGCCAGATAGCATTAATCAGGCCAGTGTTTGGAATTTCATAAATGCTCTGACTTTGGGTACAAATTGAACATTAAGAACAATACAAAAGCTGTCTTCCTTCCTCTCTCTCTTCTCTCCTCTCCCCTCCCCCAGCCTATCCAGTTTCTCTCTCTGTCTCTCTGTGAATTCCTCTGCTCTGCCGTATGCTTGTTGCATTGGAACTTGGTTGATTTTTGCCACGTTTAATTTTTTATTTCTCTGTCTCTCCGTCCACTCCAAGACCACAGGCGGAGCAGCAGCAGCCGGAGCCAGGACTCTGCGGAGGGGCAGGACGGGCAGGTCCCAGAGCAGTTCTCAGGTCTCCTCCACGGCTCCTCCCCCGGTGTGCGAGGTGGGGCAGGACCCTTTCCAGCTGCTCTCTACCGCTGGCCAGAGCCATCCAGACGGGTCCCCCCCCAGCAGGGCGCCTGCCACAAGGCCAGCATGCAGCTGGAGGAGATGGGTGTGCATGCTCCTGGAGCCTCCCAGCCCAGTGCCCTGGACCAGAGCAAGAGAGTGGGCTACCTAGCAGGCCTGCCCACCACCAACAGCCGCTCGCACCCTGAAACTTTGACTCACACAGCATCTCCACACCCTGGTGGTGCTGAGGAAGGAGACCGGAGTGGGGCCAGGAGCCGAGCCCCTCCCACCAGCAAACCCAAAGCTGAACTCAAACTCAGCCGCAGCTTGTCCAAGTCTGACTCTGATCTCCTGACCTGCTCACCCACAGAGGACGCTACCATGGGGAGTCGGAGTGAGTCCTTATCCAACTGCAGCATTGGGAAGAAGAGGCTGGAGAAGTCACCCTCCTTTGCCTCGGAGTGGGATGAGGTAAGGTTGACATGATGTCATGGGGAGCTGGGCTGGCCAGGTTGACCACAGCCCACCACAGCTCTCCTGCGTGCCAACTCCCAGGCCCAGGATCTGGGCACGGTTGCCCTCGTTCTTTCACTCCATAACTAATATGTTTCTGACAATCGTAAAAGGAGGCAAGCTTCAGGTAGCCTGTATCACAGAGGACAGATTCATTAATGGTTAAATTAGAGGGTGGAGGCCCCAGCAGAGCAGAGCTGATGAGGGAGGGGCAGTTCCTAGAAATGACATGTTGTTTGGAAATATTTGGATCCCATCAGCCCCATTGAGAGAATCATGCTCACCCTGGGGATGCTTAAGAAGAGCTGGAGTACTTCCTATGAGTCCTTCCGGAGGAAGAGAGGAGACCCAGGGCTAGCTGAGAGGTGTGAGGGGTGTTGGGAGGAAGACAGGGGTAGGGCAGGGGCAAAAGCTGAAGGGGGCTTTTCTTTTTTTATATATAATTTCAACTTTTATTGTAGATTCAGGGGGTGCATATGCAGGTTTGTTATATGGGTATATTGTATGATGCTGAGGTTTGGGGTATGATTGATCTCATCACCCCAGGTATTGGCGTGGTACCCAATAAATAGTTTTTCAGCCCTTGCCCCCCACTCCCTCCCCCTCTCCCAGTAGTCCCAGTGCAGTGTCTATTGTTGTATCTTTGTGTCCATGAGTACCCATTGTTTAAGGGAGAACATGCTGCAGTGTTTGGTTTTCCGTTCCTGCATTAATTTGCTCAGGATAATGGCCTCCAGCTGCATCCATGTTGTTGCAAAGGACATGATCTCATTCTTTTTTATGGCTGCAAGAAGAAGGCTTTTCTATTCCCTGCTTCTCCATGATTATTCTTACTGTGCTGTCCTGGAAGGCCAAATACTTCTTCCAGCAGAAGGCTCCTGCCTATCCCACATTCCCAGATTGGTCAGGCAGAAGAGGGCTAAGTGGTTCAGGATCAAAGATTAGGGAGTAGAAAACACTGGGAGTGAGAGGCCCAGTTTTCTTTCATAGCCATTATTAGTTGGAAATATGTACCGAAGTATTTTTCAGTGACCTGTGGCATGTCTCACTGAGCAGAAGAATGTGTTTCTTAAAGTCGGGTAAACACCCTGGGAATGTTAAAGTACCACCCTTGCAAGCTCCTTGCTGAGTGGAAGCTGCCTTTGAAGTGGACTGGGTCTGTCTCCGAGGAATAATTTCAAGAAATGCATTTAGCTCTCAGGAGGAGGGGGAACACTACAGCTGAAGTGTCCATTTGAACTATCTGTAGACTTAATGCCCTACCCAGCTCTATTTGGGTAGGTACTGCAAAGTTATGTAAACCAAAGCCAATCCATTTCCAGTGAAGGAACAGGGTGGGGCAGTTCTTCCAGCACTACCTCCAGATGAGATGAAGCTTAAGGTTCTGATTAGGCAGGCAGAGGAACCCTGTGCAGAAGATTTTCATTGCTTAGTAAACAAAGATTTGGTGAGCCTGTGCTAGATGCCTGGCCACTAGTGGAAAATCACTAGTGAGATAGCTCTGGGGAAGGGGGCGTGCCAGGAGATTACACACAGGAGTGTGTGTATTTGTAGGAATGTGTGCTCTACCTTTGTTTTTAAAAAACAGATTTTTATGAATTTACAATCAGCTATAGGAAAAGTTCAAGATAAATTTAAGAGGAGTGTGAAGATAAGTGCAATGTGCTCTGAAATGGCCTTAGAGATCAAGAGAGAAAAACATCAGTGACTCTCGCCCAGGTCTGAGATTTAAAAAAAAAAAATCAGTGGGAGGGGGAGTGGAGACAGGAGGTGTCAGAGGGTGGGAAGAGGCTTCAGGAAGGATCACAGAGTGATGGGATTGAAATGGAATTAAAAGACCAAATCTTATGCTTAAAACCAGACTGAAGCTGGTGGGAAGAGGAGAGGTAGGTGGAGAGACAGACCAGCATGAGCAGAGGCATGGAGCCGGGGAAAGCTCAAGTCATTTGGTTTCTCTAGGGTGCTGAGCGTGTGTAAGGGCAGAATAAGAAGTAGGGGTAGAAAGGGAGATTTGCACCAGGTAGTGAGAGGGCCTCGAGCGTCATGCCAAGAGATGAGAACAGTCAGCCCTCCATATCCGTGGTTTTCTGCGTCTGTGGATTTAGCCAACTGTGGGTGGAAATGTTCGGGGGAGGGAAAAATAACAATACAACAATTTAAAAATGCAAATAAAAATACAGTATAACAATTATTTACATACAGCATTTACATTGTATCAGGTGTTATAAGTAATCCAGAGATGATATGTATAGGTTATATGCAATGGTATTTTATGTCAGGGACTTGAACATCCACAGATACTGATATCGGGAGGGGTGTTCTGGAACCAATCCCTAGTGGCTACTGAGGGAAGACTACTAGATATGCTATCAAGGCAGTATCTCAGAATCCTTCACACGGGCTGGAAGACAGCTTTACCAGTCCAATGAATCACCTCTTTATGGCTCCCTCTAGCGTATCCTCACCAGGAGAGGTTAGCAGTGCTGGGCGGTTCTTCACAGGATATTTATGTCCTGTTTAACATGCAGCATGGCCAGGTAGTCTTATGGGCTCCATTGTTCCCCTCCTGGCCGAGAGATACAAAATCACCTGGGCAAAGCTGGTCTTAATTGAGATTGTCTGTGTGTGTGCTCTGAAATGGCCATAGAGGTCATAAGCCAGTGCCTCTTTGCATCAAGAGGAGGTTCATGTGCTGATATCACCTGTGCAGATAAAGATTGCAGGTGCACACAGTGGCCCAGGGACTATCCAAGATCTAGGTGTTGTGGGCTAGTTCCCTAGTGTGGTTGAAATGCCAAAGCCCTGCTACATTTTAAATTTGAAAAACTTAAAGGCAATTGAGATCTTACTGGAACGAATTCAGAAGAGCAAGGTTTGCTTACATCGTAAACATTAACAGGGCCCTTTATGTGTAACCCTTCAGTGTTGTTAGTGATATTGTACTTGGTTTCTGTGGATATCTGTCTCTAAAGAGAAACTCCAAGAGTGTTTCCCCCCAGTGATTGGCCCTAAACCCAGGGCTTTGGCAGGCTTTCCTGGAATAGGGCATTAGTTAATGACTGCTCCCCACCCTATCCCTGACCAGTGCCTGAAGCCTGCTTTGCCATATCCTGTGCTTGCTGATTTTTTTCTTTGCTGTCCTTGGACCCTTGGGAGGTGGGGGAACTCTGCTCTGAAGGCTCTGAAGGTGCTTGGGCCCAGCTCAGCTCCTCACTGTGAGGCCTGGGGAGGGAGAAGGAAGGCTGTGGAGTGGAAGCCCATCAGGCTGCTCCTCGACGGAAGTGCAGGACAGCACATGAACTCAGGTTCGGGAGTCAGCAGATCCAGCTTTGAGCCCCAGCTCCACCATCTCCACTTTGGTGCATGGACGACCTCAGTAAGCTCACTGTTATTATCCTTATTTGTGAAACTGAGGCAGTTAGATCTGTGTTTCAGAGTGTTTTACCAATTAGACATGTGTTTAACTACCTAGCACAGTTCCTAGCATGCATAGCGTGGTAGATATTAACGTTACTATTGTGCTTGGAGCTTCAGAGAATGGGAACTGAGGCCTGGAGTGTCTTCAGACCTTAAGAAAGGCAGAGCTCAGGCCAGGCATGGTGGCTCATGCCTGTAATCCCAGCACTTTGGGAGGTCAAGGCAGGTGGATCACCTGAGGTCAGGAGTTTGAAACCAGCCTTGCCAAAATGGTGAAACCCTGTCTCTACTAAAAATACAGAAATTAGCCGGGCATAGTGGCATATGCCTGTAGTCCCAGCTACTTGGGAGGCTGAGGCAGGAGAATTGCTTGAACCCAGGGGGCAGAGGTTGCAGTGAGCCAAGATCACACCACTGCACTGGGCAACAGAGTGAGACACTGTCTCAAAAAAAAAAAAAAAAAGTCAGAGCTCTTTGCAGGAGGTTCTTTGGTGTTTGGTGGTGGCAGAGTGAAGGGAAACCACTAGAGTTCAAACTCTTCAACTGGTAATCCTCCTGCACAGCTCTGCTTCACTGCAGGAATGGGAGTGCCCACCCAGCCTGGGAAAGTAGGGCAGGCACCTTCCCCATTGTTCTCATTTGAGAAATTAATGAGCTTTCTGCTGAACTCCCTGAGAGGAGAAGAGAGGTTGGAGAGAAATCTATAGCCCTCTCTATAATTTATTTTTCAAACATATTCTTCCACAGAGGGCCAGCAAATGGCTGGTTGTTTGGTTGTTGGGATGATGCTCTCTAGTTGGGGAACGTGTATGGCTAATAGATTTGGGAGTCATTTTCTCCAAATACAGACTGCTCCTTATTGTGGGTTAATGCAGCCCTTGTTGAACTACCCTGAGCAAGATGACTTGTGAAAGATAGCCTGGTTAAGGTAAACCTCTGTGATCGTATCTGTTAATGACACTAGCTTTCTCCCTATTTTCTATTACATTTTTGGTAACAAAGAAGTCATAGAGTTTGGCTTTAAAAGAGCTCAGCCTAAGAGGAGATCTGAATCCAAACTTCAGTAGTTACTTTCTGCGTTCTCCAGTCAAGTCAAAGCACTCTTTGATGTCTTCATGATGCTTGGGACATAATAGAGGTTAAATTGAGAAGGCGTACATAAATAAAAATTTAAAAATATATAGATAAGGAGTGGGGAAATTTACCTACATCCCCTCCAGGCATACTTAACCTCTGTTAGCATTCGATACATATCCAAATTTGGGGTCTTAGTGTATTTACTGATTATAATTTGCTTTTCTTACCCAGTTACTGCATGTCATGGATATCTTACCATGATCATATCAATATCAATAAGATGTCCAATCATATCAATAAGATCTGGATCAGATCGTCATTCTAAAGAGGCTGAGTATTCTCTTGTATGGCTATATCATAAGGTTAGTTGGTTGGTTGTTGAAGCTATTCTCTAAACATTAGATGCCACACAGGGCATTTTCCACCCGCCCTTCAGGTCCAATTCCTACGTTTTCTATCTGCCTATGTGCCATGTATTAATAGGCCAAGGGATTGTTGGATTGGCTGTGTCCCTCTAGTGAAGGCCACCACTCCTGGGAGGGACCTTCTCCCCAACAGCTGTTCTCTCTGGGTTCTAGTAAATAGTCCCTCCCTTTGACCCTGCTAACCTAAGGCTCCTCACTGTGACTAGCTCCCCCTCCATGCACCTTTCTCAAACCTGTGTAAATAATCCCATTATGAAGTTCCTTCAAGTGCGCAATTTGAATGTGCCGTCTTTTCCCGCAGGGACCGTGAGTGATATAGCTGTTTTTACTGTTTCTATCAACTCTGAACAAGCATAGATGTCTGTGTGCTGGAGCAGTAAACATGGTTCTAGCATGTACATTGTAAATTAATCTTTATTTGCAAATGAACTAGAAGGCTTAGATATTCAGAGTGCTGGGAAGCAGGAGAAATTCAACATTTAACTGGAAGCACCAGAGCTGCGGCAGTGGAGTCATGGCAAGACCAGCATTTAGAAAGTTTCTTTCACTCTTTGAAGATTGGTTGAAAGGAGTGCCACTGAAACTGTAACCAAAGGAGGAAAATCTCAAGGAGAAGTATGACAAGCAGCAGTAGAAGCTGTTGGATCAGGTTCTAAAGGAAAGGGTGGAGAGATTCAACAAATTATTGTGGAAGTTGGAGACAAAATTCTTCTCCCAGAATATAGAGGCACCAAAGTAGTTCTAGGTGACAGGATTATTTCTTATTTAGAGTTGGTGGCATTCTTGGAAAGAATGCAGACAGAAACAAATCACTGTTGAAGTGGCATCACGTGAAGCTGCCTCTTCCACTCAAGTCCTGGAACCTTTCATCATATAAATAATTTTCATGTCTCTCTTTATAGTAAACTAATGGTATAGAAAGCAATGACGTCCAGTGTCTCTAAAACTTTATTTTTCAGGACTGATATAGACATTTTCAAATAAAAATATGTAAATTGGGCAAAATTAAAAATCCAAAACTTGAAGCCTTCCCCCACTTCCTACTGTAGGAAAGAAACCTGTTCTCCCTTCATCAAGGTGGCAGTATCCTCAGCACCTGTGTGTTCCTGTGTCAGAAGCTCCTTTTGTGTCTCCTCGTCCTCTGTCTCTTGCACAGTGTGATGCACCCACAGCGTACACACACACAACACCAATTAACATCTGAGATAAATACATTGTAGGAAGAACAGAAGTGGCTTTCTGGTCATATTGTTGTTTGAATGTATAAAAAGTTAGTGATGTCAGATCAGTTTCTCACCTGCCTTGAAATGATATTGAAGTTTATGAAGAGAAAACCACAGAAGGCTGCTTCTCTACTTAGCATAAACATTGGAATCATTTAAAACATGGCTAAAGGCTTAAATGATAAATTTGTGTTTTGTAATCAGCTTACATAATTATTAAATAAGTAGGAGACGGGGTAAAGAGCAGGGACGTGCTTTGTATGCATTTTGTGTAAGCTGAGAATAATTTCTGGTACAGGAGTCGGGGAATGCCCTGGTCCTTGTCTGAAATGGTAGCTGAGGGGGACCCTAGGCTCTTGAATCCTTTTCTTGAGAAGTGAAGTGGCAGCAACTGGGAGGGCACCCTTTCAGGCCAAGTCCAGAAGTGGCCTCCCCTGCCTCGCCCTTTCCAGCTCCGTCCCATTAGAGGCATGATGTCATCAAGAGACAAGCTGATTGGTTCAACTCCATGGAGGCTTTGGCTGCTTTTAACCCTTGGGGGTTATGTGTGCAAGAAGAAGAATGTAAAATAGGGAGATTTGCGTTTCCACTGATGATGACTGAATTTCCCACGCTATATTCTGCAGTGTGTATTGTTCTTTGTTATGTAAACAAGCATGCTGTGTAGTCTTTTTTGCTGAGCAAAACCCTCCCACCCTGAACAAGAATGTGACACTCCTACCTCTGGGGAAGGATTAGGGCCCGGAGTGTCTATTAAGTTGTTTCCAAGTATACCCAGTAGTCACGACTTTTATCCCTACATGAAACACCCTTTAAGTTTCCATTGGCTTTAGGTGGTGTGGCAATATTGAGGTATTTTGTTCGTATTTTTAAAATAATATCATTTATTTTATAGGCAGCCCTATAAAAACAGTTTTGGCCTTTCTATCAGATAAAGTGATTTTCGTTAGCCTAGATTATATCTATACACACACACACACACACACACACACACCACATATACACACACATGCGCATATATATGTGTGTGTATATATGTGGTGTATGTATATGTGTGTGTGTGTGTGTGTGTGTGTGTGTATGTTATATATATATATATGTTTATATGCATTTTTATGGCCTTGATGCTAACAGGAGAAACTCCACAGTGTTGTGACTGAGGTGGGGTTAGTCCTGGCTCTGCAGTTGACTCGTGATAAGAAACTGGTGTGTTCGGCACCCCCTCTCTCCCGCTTGCTAGTCCCTTGCTGCCATCAGGCCTCTGACTGGTCAGGTGCTGGAAAGTGAGGGGGAGTGCACCCTCCCCTGCTGCTGCCATTTCACTTCACTTCCTCCTCATTGCTGCTGTCCCTGTTACTCAGCTGTTTCCCTTTTTCTTTTTCCCTTTGCTCTTTCTCCCCCTTTTCTTCTATGCTCTTTTGTCTTTTTTTTCTTCCTCCCTACTTTTCTCATTCATTTTTCCTTTTTATTCCTATTTTTCCTGATGGCGTTAAGAATGGGCTTCTCTTCTAGCCTTCGGCCCTCTACACGAAAGGGATTTTGCTTTTATTTTCTCTTTTAACATTATTTCCAGGGTTGACCCCACATTTCTATTCTGCACCAGCATTTCTCCACACCACACACGCCACCAGCCCCCGTACCCCCCCCAAATAGCCTGGTTCCCTTTAGCTGCAGCAAGAGGGTACCAGCAAGCACCAGGGAGGGACTTGGGGTATTTGTGAAATTGTCAGCAAAAAGGAGAATTTTCCTTTTCTCCCTTTTTTTGTTTTGTTACATTTTTGGGTGTTTTTTTTTTTTTTTTTAGACGGAGTCTTTTTCCAGGCTGGAGTGCAGTGGCGTGATTTCGGCTCACTGCAATCTCTACATCCCAGGTTCAAATGATTCTCCTGCCTTAGCTTCCTGAGTAGCCGGGGATTACAGGCACGCGCCACCACACCCAGCTAATTTTTATATTTTTAGTAGAGATGAGGTTTCACTATGTTGGCCAGGATGGTCTTGATCTCCTGCCCTTGTGATCTACCTACTTCAGCCTCCCAAAGTGCTGGGATTACCAAGCGTGAGCCACCGCGCCTAGCCACATTTTGTTTTTTTTTTAACCCCAGACTGAAAGCTTGGACGACAATGAATGCAGGTGAATATAGATGAGAGGAATTTGATCTTTAATCCAGTTTATACAAATGCTGAGAATCACAGAAGGAAACATTTTCTGGGATATTCTTTTTATACTTTGGTTCTGGTTTTGTATCTTGTTTTTCTAGTAAAGTATCAGTAGGATACAGAGTGCGTGATTTTATATGACTTTGGGAATAATAGTTCATCTTATATTATTCTAAGCAATTGTGTCTAAGAACAAATAGAGGCATTTTACATTATCAGTAATAGTATACAATTGGAGTATATTTGTATTACAGTTACTCATTCAGCTAATTTGTTGAGTACCTGCTCTGTTCCAGGTAGGTTCTAAGTACTGGGGATACAGCAACAAACAAAACAGACAAATCCTCTTGCCCTCATGGAGCTGGCATTCTAGAAAGCTAGAGGAGAATGATAATTTAAAAAGGATAAATAGGTAAAATTCACAGTATGTAGTTGACAATAGGAGTACTTACGAGAACAATACAGCTAAGAAGAGGATTAGAGGGTGCGGTGGGAGGAGGGTTGCCATTAGGTGAGTCAGTCAAGGAAGGCCCTTTGACCAGGACATGAAGGAGCAAGCTGTGCGCGCTTGGGGTGGAGAGGCCGACACATGAGTAGTTACTGGGCTACTTTCTCTTAATTAATTTCTCCTGTAAGAGAAATGTAAAATTCCACCCTACACTTAATATTGTCTTACAAATGTATTTTATAACTTGACTTTTACCTTTAACTTCCTTTTTCTTTAGTCATGATTGCTACTTGTTGCCTTTCTCATATTGTTTTTTTTTCCCTTGATTTCTTTATTTTAAGCTGTGGGGTGCATACTTTTAAACAGATGAAAATGTGAATGAAATCTGAATTTCCAAGAATTTCTCAAACTTGATCCTTGTTCTTGTCATCCTAGGCAAGGATGTTGGGTGAGTTCTGGCGGAGGGGCTGGGTTATAGGTCATTATCTTAGGAAATGCCTTTCCATGAGCTCACTGCATACTCAAGGCAGGAATAAAATCTGAAAACCAGGATCATGAAGCAAAGGGAAGAGAATTTAAAATTACTAAGACCAGAAGATGGCCAGAAATCTTGGAAATGGGAGATCCAGTGAGGGAGGACAACTGACTAGCTGTTCATGGAATCAGGGCAGGTGAGTTCAGGGTTTGCCACCACCACCTGGATCACAGGAAAGATGCTGATGTCCTAAAAGAGCACGCATCACAAATAATGTGCCCTGATGAATCTTAAATACATTCTCTTGGGAGCCAGGCCCATAGGTAATTGGAACCAGTAAGAGAAGGAGATACTGGTGGCCTCAGACATTCTCTGACCCTGGGTGGACTTAGGGATGTCAGGGTAGCGGGAGCTTCTTAGAGACCAGATACGATGGTGGTCTGTGTGTATGCATGCACATGTGTGTGTATATATCCCAGAGAAGTTTAATTTGTTTAGAGATGTGCTGTGTGGTCAGAGTGGCAGCCAGACAGTGGGGGGGATAGGCTTTTTATTATATAAGACTCTGAGAGAGCAATTAATCTGGACCTCATTTGCGCTCCCTTTGAAATGTATGACCCTCAGAAACAACACAGGCTCTTTTCCTGACCCCCAGTGTTATGCCAGCATCCTCAAAGATGTGCTCTCTGATCTCAGCTCTGTGTTTTCATGGATGACTACCCTCCCTCCCTAGGATTCCTTTGTCCTGCTTTCTTCTCCATAGATGTTCCCTTTAGATGCCACCAGGTGAGTAGCCAGTGGGTACGAAGAATGTTTGTGGCCTATAGCTACTGGGCAGGGCCAAGATGCTGAGCAGATCTTTCCCAGGCCTCATACTCTTGCTCACGAGCTCTAATGACCCAGTCTCTGGCGCCACAGGGCCCACCTGTCCATAACTCAAGGCAGCCTGTTTATTTGTCTGGACAGGTGGAAAACTGCCTACGCTCACTAGGGGCCTACAAATGACAATTTGTCTGGCAGTCTGTTCTTGGCTGTCCTGATTTAAACAGGCAGGAAGCCATTGTAAACTCAGCTGAAATGTTGTGGTTTGTATAAATGCTCTGGTTCCTTTCCTTTCCACTTCGGCTCTAGTTATTTTAAACAGAACTTCCCCTAAAAGCGTGAAACTGCCTTATATCCATTACGCCGTGGGCATGCAGTCCTGGGTTTTGTAGCTTGGGCCCTCTGTACTGGGCCAAAGGACAGTGAAGAACACCATGGAACTTGGGTGCAGTGGCAGAGGACTGGCATCCCTCTTCACGCTGTACTTCAAGGGCAGCGATCTCCCAGCCTCAAGGTCTTTAGGCTGTTTCTGTGTCCTTGGAGGGGATATTTATCTCAAACAACCTCCACATCTAACTATGTAGAAATCTAGGCAAAGCTAACCCTAGAAATGGAGTGTTTATACTCTAGGGATTTTTTTTATAATTATAATATCTGAATCTAGGTGAAATTTTAAAGGTACCAAAGACTATATAGTGAAAAATAAGTCTCCCCTGTCTGCCAGATTCCCAGTTCTTCTGCCTGGTGTTTTGAATATCCTTCCAGAAATACTCTCTGCATATAGAAGCATTTCTGACATGTTAAGCATTTTTCTTTTTAAAAGACAAAATGGTGCCATCTCGTGTGTACTGCTCTGAACCTTGCTTTTTGAAATCATTCTAATTAAGTACATGAAGAGTTTTCTTTTTTATTGTTCATAGTATTCCATGGTGTACATATACTGTCATTTTTTTTTTTCTTGTAGATGGACACTTGGATGTTACCAAGCTTTTACTGATTAAAGCATTGCTGCAATGTAAATCCTTGTACAGAGTCATTGTAAGATGTTTCCAGAAGCTGAACAGCTGTGTGAAAGAGTTCGTGCATGTTAAATGTACTCTCACACCCACAACATGTAAACACCTTATCAACATGGGGTGGTCAGCCTTTTAGTCTCTTCGATTAACAGATTGGTGATGTTATCCTGGTGTCATTTTAAAGTGCGTCTCTTATTATGAGTGACATTGACATCTCTTCCTATGTTTACAAAATATATTTTCTAGATTCCTTTTTCCTCCTTTTTTTTAAAGTTGTTGTTATTGAATTGATCTCTTTCTTACTAATTTGTAGGAGAAGCTCTTTATATTTGAAGAAACTAGCCCTTTATCTGTCATATGATTTGTCTTTTGGCCTTATGGCACTTTTCTGTTTTTTTTTTTTTTTTACATGCAGAAATTTAGAATTTTCATATAGTTGAATCTATCAATCTTATATAACTTCCGCTTTTTTTTTTTTTTTTTTTTTTTGAGATGGAGTCTCGCTCTGTAACCCAGGATGGAGTGCAGTGGCATGGTCTCAGCTCACTGCAACCTCTGTCTCCCAGCTTCAAGCAATTCTCCTGCCTCAGCCTTCTGAGTAGCTGGGATTACAGGTGCCCACCACCACACCTGGCTAATTTTTGTGTTTTTAGTAGAGACGGGGTTTCACCATGTTGGCCAGGCTGGTCTCGAACTCCTGACCTCAAATGATCCGTTCGCCTAGGCCTCCCAAAGTGCTGGGATTACAGGTGTGAGCCACCACGCAGGCCAACTTCTGTATTTCATATCCCAGTTAAGAATACTCTCCTTACTCTAGGATTATAAATATATGTATATTATTTATATATATATATTGCATTGTATATAATTACATATACAAATATATAATTTAATTACATATATAATATGTACTTATATATATTATTTGATTACATATATATATATATAGTTACACATTCTATGTATATACACACACACAAACACATAATTTCCTCCTAGTACTTTTATGGTTTCATTTTTCAGGTATAAATTTTTGTTTCTTCTGGAATTCATTTTGCTATGAGGAGTGCTAGGCATCCTGTTGATTTTCAGCAACAATTTGGTGTAGCCTACTGTTTGATTCAGTTTTCTAGGTGATGAAACTAAAGCTTTGAGAGCTGAAATGACTTGCCTAAGGTCTTAGGGTTGATAGGGAAACCAGTTGGAGCTACATTTTCTAATATACAAGATTGTATTTAGAATATAGGTGAGCTAAACCTTTATTTCGGCATTAATTAGCAGTTACTTGTCATTTCCTCTTGTTTCAACCCAAATTATTGCAGCACTATCTTTTTCTCTCTAACTGCAGAAAAAATATTTGTCTTTGTGTGTGTGAAGGAAACCAACTTAGGAAAGGAGTCTCCTGGGAGAAGCATGTGTTTCCTTTTTACTGTCATATTGATACTCAAAGTGTTTCTTCCCTTTAGTGCTCTCTAAGATGGGAGCTGTCAGGTTTTTCTTTTGTGACTTGAAAAGTGAGGCAATGATTTCTGGCAAATTCTAAAATTTGGAATTTGGAAGGAATCCTAGTTACCATGTAGTCCAGCTCTCTTATGAACAAAGTCACTTCTGTGTTGTCTAAAAATTATCTTCTTTACTACTGCACTTGACTGGTTTAAAAATAATAATCGTAACAAATAAATAAAAATGATCTTCCGGGTAACGCGGAGCGGACGGATTCGATTCAACCGGGTTCCAGGCTGCGCTGCGCTATGGAGCAGGTCAATGAGCTGAAAGAGAAGGGCAACAAGGCCCTGAGTGCAGGCAACATTGATGATGCCTTACACTGCTACTCCGAAGCCATTAAGCTGGATCCCCCACAACCACTTGCTCTACAGCAACCATTCTGCTGCCTATGCCAAGAAAGGAGACTACCAGAAGGCTTACGAGGACGGCTGCAAGACCGTCGACCTAAAGCCTGACTGGGGCAAGGGCTATTCACGAAAGCAGCAGCTCTTGAGTTCTTAAACCGGTTTGAAGAAGCCAAGCGAACCTACGAGGAGGGCTTAAAACACGAGGCAAATAACCCTCAGCTAAAAGAGGGTTTACAGAATATGGAGGCCAGGTTGGCAGAGAGAAAATTTATGAACCCTTTCAACATGCCCAATCTGTATCAGAAGTTGGAGAGTGATCCCAGGACAAGGACACTGCTCAGTGATCCCACCTACCGGGAGCTGGTAGAGCAGCTGCGAAACAAGCCTTCCGATCTGGGCACGAAACTACAAGATCCCCGGATCATGACCACTCTCAGTGTTCTCCTTGGGGTGGATCTGGGCAGTATGGATGAGGAGGAAGAGGTTGCAACACGTCCACCACCACCCCCTCCCAAAAAGAAGACCAAGCCAGAACCAATGGAAGAAGATCTTCCAGAGAATAAGAAGCAGGCACTGAAAGAAAAAAGAGCTGGGGAACGATGCCTACAAGAAGAAAGACTTTGACACAGCCTTGAAGCATTACGACAAAGCCAAGGAGCTGGACCCCACCAACATGACTTACATTACCAATCAAGCAGCGGTCTACTTTGAAAAGGGCGACTACGATAAGTGTCGGGAGCTTTGTGAGAAGGCCATTGAAGTGGGGAGAGAAAACCGAGAAGACTATCGACAGATTGCCAAAGCTTATGCTCGAATTGGCAACTCCTACTTCAAAGAAGAAAAGTACAAGGATGCCATCCATTTCTATAACAAGTCTCTGGCAGAGCACCAAACCCCAGATGTGCTCAAGAAATGCCAGCAGGCAGAGAAGATCCTGAAGGAGCAAGAGCGGCTGGCCTACATAAACCCCGACCTGGCTTTGGAGGAGAAGAACAAAGGCAACGAGTGTTTTCAGAAAGGAGACTATCCCCAGGCCATGAAGCATTATACAGAAGCCATCAAAAGGAACCCAAAAGATGCCAAATTATACAGTAATCGAGCTGCCTGCTACACCAAACTTCTGGAGTTCCAGCTGGCACTCAAAGACTGTGAGGAATGTATCCAGCTGGAGCCGACCTTCATCAAGGGTTATACCCGGAAAGCCGCTGCCCTGGAAGCGATGAAGGACTACACCAAAGCTATGGATGTGTACCAGAAGGCGCTCGACCTGGACTCCAGCTGTAAGGAGGCGGCAGACGGCTACCAGCGCTGTATGATGGCACAGTACAACCGGCATGACAGCCCCGAAGATGTGAAGCGACGGGCCATGGCCGACCCCGAGGTGCAGCAGATCATGAGTGACCCAGCCATGCGCCTTATCCTGGAACAGATGCAGAAGGACCCCCAGGCACTCAGCGAACACTTAAAGAATCCTGTAATAGCACAGAAGATCCAGAAGCTGATGAATGTGGGTCTGATTGCAATTCAGTGATGACTTGTTCATCCCCCCCCCTTCCCTTCGCCCTCATGTGGAAAGAGGAGCTGGGACCGCGGCGAGCAGCACGGAGCGGAAGGGAGAGCAGGGGGAAAGAAGGCCTCATCTCTATATTTATACATAACCGGACCCCAGGAAGACACAGAGACTTGTATTGGTGCTGTTCGTGCCGCCGCTGCCTCTGGGCCTTCCCAGCACACGCATGGTCTCTTCACCGCTGCCCTCGAGTTCCGTGTCTCCTTCCCCTGCCCCTAGTCGCTGTCTCGGCTGCTCTCCTGTAGTTGGTTATTTTTTATTTGGGGCAGTGGGCATGTATGGGGAGGGAAGGAGGTTCTTCCCAGCCTCAGGTCCCAGCTGTCTCATGTTGTTTATTCCACGTCCCCTTCTCCAATAAAACAAGCCAGTTGGGCGTGGTTATAAAAAAAAAAATGATCTTCCAACTTTTGCTTGTAAACCACAAGTAACCCCTCTGCCATCCACTGTTACTTCCATGAAATAATGGAAAATCCTTTCTCATTTCCAGCTGAAATCTGTGACTTCCACCATGTCAGTTCTGGTTTTACCCTCTTGGTGGGTCATGCACAGTCCTCCATGATAGTTGTTCAGACGTTTGAAGCTGCAGTTATGTCCTCCCACCCTCAAACCTTCTTGTTTCCTTTCCAGGCAACCCAGTTTCTTCTCTCTCTCCTCAGTTGCCTTACTTTCAAAATGCTGTTGTCTTTGCCGTTCTGTGCACATCCTCTTGAAATTGTATGACATTGTTACAGATGCTTGTACATAATACACATTGCACTGTACACTCTGATGAGATTGACGTGCCGCAGGCCACCTGATAATGCTTCCTCAAGAGGTTTGATGCGCATCCTGGTCTCCTGAAAACTTAAGGGTTCAGTCTGTCAGTGAGCCCAAGTCAAGCAGTGTGCATGATGCTTCCAGAGCTCCCACACCTCCATCGGGAGGCCATACAGAAAGCGGCTCTGAGGAGTGGAGGTACTTGTTGCCTTCTGAAGCTTTATCCTGTGATTCCTGACCTGGAGATACAGCTCAGCCTCTCCCCCTCTTGTGCTTTTTTGGCAAAATCAATGTAACTTCTCCCTGTGTCCCATCACATAACTGTGACTCTACCTACTCTCCATAGCATAATGGCCTGCTCCGGGCCCATTAGACTTGCTCAGGCATTTTTTTGGCAGCTCCATGACTCACCATGACCTTAATTGGCTGGTAAAGATTTTTCATTTGAAATCAATAGGACAGGTGAGGCCTGAGAAAGCCTATGTTGTCTAAATGACCCTGAGCCAGGCTTTGTAAAGGGTAGCTCAGGTCCCCATGTGCTCTTGACCAAAACCTTTCTCCCCCTCTCCCCATTTTGTGCCAGTCACCAGGGTTTCCTTCTAAAATCTCTCTCCTCCATTCACACTCACCTTCCTGGGAGCCTCAGCAGCCACCACCTCAGTATCACCCTGCTTGCCTCTGGGCTTCTCTAACTCATCTTACCTGTGACAACCTTACCATGTTCTTCAACTATTTTGTGTTATCCTCCCTTGCTTCCCTATTGCTATGGGTCAGAGTCCAGGCTCCTTAGCCTGGAGCGCATGATTCGCCGGAGAATGAGCCCATGGCCCAGCCTCTACAACTGTCCTTCTCTTTCATTTCATACCCTATTTTTTCTGGCTCAGTTAATTCCTATACTCACTGTTTTCCCCTACACATTGGTTAATACTATTCTCCCTACGGGATGGCTTTCTCCATTTCTTTTTGTTGAAATTCCACTCTTCATTAGAGGCTTAGTCATTCATTCACAACACTTACGGAGAGCCTACTGTGTACTTAGGCTGAGCATACAGAAATGAAATTGTAAACAAACATGCAGCTTTTAAGGGACATAGCACCTAAAGGGAGAGAGAGATATTAAACAAGTACAAATAAAAATATTATCACAAACGAAAATAAGTGCTCTTGAAGAAAAAGAGCAGAGTACTGGGCAAGATGTGGGAGGTGAGGTGAGGCCCCATTAGATGTACTGGCCCTAAGGCCTCTCTGCGTTCAGGCTTAGGGAGACTGAAGGCGCTCGATAGCCCAGTAAACAGTGATGGGGCTCAGGAGAGGATGGGGTCAAGTCTCTGCCATAAAACCTGCCCCCTTGCACCCTGAGCTTGAGAAGTCTTTCCTTCAGCAGCTCTTTCCACCAGCACTATTTTGGCACTGTGTGCTTTGCTGCTCTTGTGCGCGTGGCCCATCTCCCCCAGTCAGATGAGAGACCTTTCCAGAGTAGTAATCACAGTTCATTTTTATAAGCCCTCCAGCTCCCCAGCCCTGAACAGACACTTAGAAATGCAAGTCTATGATTAAGAACCTCAGAAGGATGTGGGATGTCCTAAGTCCTTAAAAATGTCATGCTTTCCTCAAAGAACTCAAAGTGTCGATTGCTAAAGACTTGCTGCTCTTGGGCATAGATAGTTATCTGTTTTTCTTCTTCTTCAGGAAGATATAATAATGAAGTCCTTCTCCTTCACCTTGCCCTTAAATTTGGAATTTTCTTTTCTTTCTCTAGTAATAAGGTAGAGCCCTTTTATGCACAACCAAGGGATTCTAGAGCATATTCAGAATAATTTGCATCATAGATCTGACCACAGAAATGTACAGATTTTGGGAGAGATATACTGATAAGGTCTTATGACTTTCTTACTTAATAAATTAATCCTCCCACACCCATTTTTTTAAAGGTAATAATATTACTTCACTAAAACAAACTGTTTTGGAAAGGAGGAGATGAGTTTGGCATTTAAATGTCAAATATATGTTTTAAGCTGACTTCATTCACTGGCCATTCCTGCCCCCCATGCATAATTAACATTTATAAAGAATATGCAGATGGAATCCCCCTTTGATAATGTCACATTGGTGTTAACAGTCTTTCTGCTTCTAAGTATCGTATATGTAAGTCAAGCACAGAAATAGTTTGGGCAGTTCTTGGCCCCTATGTTTCCAAATTAGATTGAAAGTAGAAAAGAACCAAACCAGATATGGTATATTTCTGTTAAACTCTCAGCTCCTGCTCAGGTAGCTCCATACGTTCCCACAAGTCTCCAGAAGAACTTGCTGCCACAGAGCAAAGCATTAACTAAACAAATCCTCAGCTGGGTCCACGTGTGTAAAGCCATCACGGGCTTTATAGGCACTATTCAATAGAGAGTTGGCATCTCAGGCGTGTATGATGCTGGTGGAATTCGTTTGGTTAAAGAAAAAATTTTCCAAGGCCCATTTTTTAAGAATCAAAAATATTACTGCTGATCCCAAAATAAGGTCTTTGATGAGTCTCTCCTATTGGGGTATTAACCTAGAGTTCTGGCCATGTTCCAGTTCAGATAACGCTGTTACTCTGTACTAAATTCTTCCTGAAGGTTCGGTTAGATTTGGCCTTTTTTCATCCTGGGCAACAACTCAAGAACTGCCCGTTTCTAAGGCAGGAGCTTAGTGATGGATGCATTTGTTTCACTGCTGACAAAGATTTCAATATAAAATCTGCCAGCCCCTTGAGGATGGAAACAGAGATTGATCTCATTGAAGAATGAGTCTATTGGTCCTCGTGCAGAGATGCATTAACGTCTCTGTGTGCTCTGGAAGGGGTTCACTTCCCCAGGTGGACCTGAACAGGCTGGATGTTGCAGCCTATTCGGCGGCAGAATTGAGCCCTGTTTCTGGAAGAGAGCTCCACTAAGGTACTTGTTAGAAGTCATCAGGTTCCTTTGGTCAGTGGTTCCACAAAGCAACATTTACTCAGCGTCCATGGTTGCCGGGCTTTCAGCTGCTGTATGTGGCATTATGAGAACATAATGTTGCAGGTTTAGGTTTGTTGTACACTTTTTACCAGGGATGTTGTCTGTGTGTCTGCTGATGAATTAGAGGTGTATTTGTTTGCTACCTTGGTACCTTTTGCCACTTAGTTTTGCTTTTTCCTTTTCAAGGAACAGCATGTGTGTGTGTGTGTGTGTGTTTCATTGCAGTCATCCAGTGTAAATTGTGTATAAAGTTTTGTGGGTGGTTTTCTATTTTGACATCACCATAAGTATTTTGGTTCTTTTTCTTGAATGTTTGTTCTCTGTCTGTAGTCAAATCCAAGACAGACTTGGAAAGTGAGTAGTGTGGGATCATCTGTCCCACAGTCACTAGCCCCAGCCAGCCTTGTTTCTCAGGGACACCCTAAATGGCATTGGGGAAAGCAGGTGGACCTGCAAGACACTCATTGATGTTAGAGCATCTAAAACAAGAAACGACAAGATTCCTGGGTCTAGACCCAGTTTGTGGGAAGTTCTGTCTGCGTCTGTCAAATTTGTGGCTATACCTTTTAGTTTAGTTTAGACAGTGCCTCTCACTTGCATTAATCATGATATTTTTAAGCCTTTGTAGGCTTAGCATTACTCAGGCCAGTATCGCTGCGTCATTTGCTAAATTTTATGTAATAAGGTAATTGTGTCTATATTTCTTCACTGTTGTGTTTAGAAAAGGAAATGAAACATCATAAATCTAAAGTGAGCTTGGTCAGAGGCAATCAGATCTACAAAAGTGAGTCCGAAGAGAGGAAGGCTGAGCTGAGTGATGATTGATCCCTGTGACATCACAGGACAAATGGGCTAAGGACAGCCTCAATCGCAAATCCTGGCATCATGAGCCAACCCAGATGCAAAAACTTAAAGGGGATATTTTACAACAAGTGAGGGAAACAGCTCACTTGACACTGATGGTAATAGCCTGTGGGACTCATTACCCATGAGTAAGTGGAGAATGTTGGCTTGGGAACGGCCTCGCCCTGAGTAACAGGCAGCAATGCGCTGGCTGGCCTCCCTGTAGCCCTGTTCTCAGCTGTACTGCCAGTGGCTGAGCGGGCTGGCCAGGATCGTGCGCTTTACTTTATCAGCAGGTATTTACTAGGTGCCAATTATGTATCAGGCTTGGTGCTAGGTGCTGGGTGCAGGGAGTAGAATTAACGGACGTAGTTTCTTCTCTTAGGGAGTTTCCTTGAAGGAAGTCGAGTGGCTCCTGAATTCTATCAAATGAGGGCTTAAGAGCAGCAGTCTGATTTAAGTAGGGGCTGGGGGCTCGTCTGAATGGTGTGCTTCACTGTTGATTTGACTTTGTTTTACCTGTTTTATGTCTTAGATTAACAAAAAGAATTTTCTAAAATATACTTTTATTTATTCCTTAAATAAGACTAAGAAAACATTAGTTGTTTATATGTAAAGGCATTTTATTTTTATTGGGATTGGCTTGGCAGGAGGCTATTGAATGTGCCCCACCCCCTGGGTTCCCCGTCTGTGACACGGCCATTACTGGCCTCTTTTTCCACGTGTTTATCCCTCATGTCACATTGACACATGGGTCTTAGGGTAGATGTTTGTTTTGAGTTCCTCAAGCCTGGCTGCAAACTGCTCAGAGGTTGCCAACCAGGGTCAGTCAGGAATCAGCCTCACTTCTCGGTTCCACAGTTGATTTATTGGTCATCCCTGGCTATCAGTCTGTCTGTCTGTTAAACAGAATAAAACAAGAGTGTTTCCTGCAGGTTCCCTGTGGAGTGTGGCAGGTCAGTGCTCGTTGGCTTCATTCAGAAACCAGGCCTCTTGGCAATACAGAGCAATGTCCTTAGTGACTGCCCTTCACAGGTGGCTGCCCCACCTCTCTCTGATTACCTCCTGGTTTACATTCAGAGCAGGAAAGCTGTTAGCACAAGGTTCATTTAAAACCCCAGTTGAGGAGGTTATCATGGCATCCTTAATTCTAGTGAACGGCTCTGGTTTTCTCTTCAGCAGTTGGAGTGATTAAATGTCATAATATATCAGGGGGAGTACCAATTATGAACATGGATTTCATGCTGGGTGCTTTTACATTCTTTGGTTGGTGTTGGGCATAGTACTGTCTTACCTTGGCAGCACCTTTAATTGGGGCATTCACTGAATTGAATTAGACACTGAGCAGCTGGAAGGGTCTCGGGCTGAGCACTGCTGCCAGGGCTTCACCTGCCCTGTCCCAGTTGGCCTGTTGGGGCATCTAGGCTCTTACTCACATTTGACATCATGCTGCCCAGGCGACTAGGCAGAATATTTTTGCTTGGCGCTGTGATGCTGCGTTGGTTTTCATTGTAAAACATCAGAGTCAGAAGGTTCCCTAAGTGTGAGTTCTCTCCTTACAGGTTAGGAAACTGAGCCCAAGGATGTGGCCTACTCAGAGTCTCACGAGACCTCTGACAGTGCCCAAACCTCTGCTGCATAGCAACATCTCTGGCACAGACTGGGTACTTGATACCCACTTGTTGAATAATGAGCAAACCCAGGTCTCTGGAGACTAGTTTGAGTAACAGAGTTATGTTAACTTTTTTTGGTTTAAACTGTCAATATACCAAATCTGGTTTTGGTTCAGTGACTGATCTAGAGTGTTAGAAGACTCTGCCAGTTTTCTAGAAACAGTACACAGACTGGTCAGCCTTTCATGTTGCTAATGCTAAGTGGAAAGTTTAACCCCGTAGTTCCTTCCTTCTCTCATATATGGTATGTTAAAGCAGTGGTTCTCAAAGGGCAATTGCAGACCAGCAGCATCACCCTTCCCTAGGAACTTGCTAGAAATGCAAATTCTTCCCTCCTCCCCCAGACCTTCTGAATTAGGAACTCTGGGGCTGGGGCCCAGTAATGGTTTTGTTTTGTTTTGTTTTGAGACAGCGTCTTGTTCCTTCACCAGGCACCAGGCTGGAGTGCAGTGGCGTGATCTCGGCTCACTGCAACCTCTGCCTCCCGGGTTCAAGCAATTCTCCTGCCTCAGCCTCCCGAGTAGGTGGGACTACAGGCATGCACCACCACGCCCAGCTAATTTTTGTGTTTTTAGTAGAGACGGGGTTTCACCATGTTGGTCAGGATGGTCTCGATCTCTTGACCTCGTGATCTGTCCGCCTCGGCCTCCCAAAGTGCTGGGATTACAGGTGTAAGCCACCGCGCCCGGCTGCCCAGTAATGTTTTTACAAGCTCTCCAGGTGATTCTCAGGCACGCTCAGGTTTGAGAACCACTGCTTTAAGAGCCGGGTCCTAACAGTGTTCCCTCTATTCGTGAATAGACTCTGCATGTGAGCATCCAGTTATGAACACGCAGGCACCAAGCATGAGATTACATAACACTGGCAATCAAATAAAATTTAATGCAAGTTTTATCTGACATATTTAATATATACATGGTGGTTACTGTGCCAGTGGTAATTAGGCAAATGAAAAGCAGTTCATATAAATGGCTATGATGAATATTACCTAGGCAAATCAAGTTTTTATAGTTTTTTCCCTATTAGCTTTTTAGTACTGCTAGCAGCCATTACTGTTGGTGACTTCCCTAATTACCCAGATGTACATTCTTCAGACACTCACAGAGATACACTCATGCATGTTTGAAATTCTGGCTCATTCCCAATTGTTAGGAGTCCCTGTGACCACCTATCTCTGGTTGAGTTTCCTCAAAAGTAGGATTTAAATGCAAATAGCTAATTTGGGAGGTGATCCCAGGAGGCGCTGGGAGGGGAGTGGGGGAAGTGGGAAAGAAAAGAAACCAATAAAGGATTTGTTATCAAGCAAGTTACCCCTTGGGCCCTGGGGCTTAGACCTGCTAGGGAACTCTGGGAGACTCCAGCTTACTTAAGATCTAGGGAGCTGGGTATTTATTCACCACTTCCAGGAAGTGTGGGTAAGGGCTGCTTTCCTAGTGGGAGTAGCAGCAGGGCATTAATGTCCTCATTCTTTCAGCCTACCCAGTGTACAGGCCTAGAGGACTCTGGTAGCCTCAGAGAATCCTTGGAGTCACAGGTGCTTGCAGTTGGAAACTGACAGATGGGAGGATTTAGAAATGACGAATGCCTCATGTCTGCTTTACCACCCATTAGTGGTCCTGGGCTGAGGCTTTTCAGACTTTCTTGTGTATACCACCCCAGGTCTCTGAGGTGCACCACTGCTGACCCTCTTGGCATGGGAAGGCTTGCTCCTGGGGTCCTGGTTCTGGAAGGGACATGGACAGGCAAGCACTCAGGGGCTGAGAGCAGCTGCCAAGGGTGGTGGCAAGAGAAGGGAGAGGGCACTGTGAGAATAGACTCTGGGTCTCAGAGTCTGGGCCAGGGACAGGGCAGGATGGAGTGAATGAAAAATCCTGGGGCACATGGGTGACTGGCATCGGGTCTCTATCTCTGGGGGGAGGAGAAAGGAAAGCAGAGGGTTCGGGGCACTGGTAAGAGGAGTAGAAGGCAGAAGAGAGACCTAAATTTCTTACCAGCCTGTGCCTTTCCTCTAACTCCAACCCACACCCCCATCTTGTCCTACTGTTGTTTTCCGCTTTCTCTAGGCTCAGAGAACTGTCAGAAGCCAGTCAGGCTGGGAAGAAAGGGAGCTTTATGCCTGACCTCCCTGTGGGTGGGTCTGCTGGCATGTTGTTTGCGTGCCGCAGTGGTGAAGACGGGGAAATTGGAACCTTGCATTCTTACTGAGATAGTCCTCAATACAGTTTCAGCCAGTCCACGATGAAAGGAGAAAATGAAGGACAATGATGAATGCTGTGATAGTGCCAATGGTATTTGATTGCCAACCACCTTTATTCTGATGATGCTCATTCTTTCCCTTTTTTTAATTTTATTTTTTTAGAGACAGCGTCCCACTCTTGTCACACAGGCTGGAATGCAGTGGTGTGACAACAGTTCACACCATTGTAACCTCAAAGTCCTGGGCTGAAGTGATCCTTCTGCCTCAGCCTCCCTAGTAGCTAGGACTATAGGCGTGTGCCACCATGCCCGGCCGGTTGTTTTTTTTTGTAGAGACAGAGTCTCGCTGTGTTTCCCAGGCTGGTCTTGAACTCCTGGCCTCAACAGGTCCTCCTCCCTCAGCCTCCCAAAGCACTAGGATAACAGGCATGAGCCATGGCACCTGGGTGCTTTTCCCTTTTCTGTGCTTCAGTCATTCTTTTTTTATAAAACAAAGGGATCATTTTCATGTTGATTGTTAAATATTTTCTTTATAAAATTTATTTTAAAATAATTATAGATTCACAGGAAGTTGTAGAAATAGTACAGAGAGGTCCTTTTTTTAGTATCCTTCATCTAAGTTTCTGCCCATGGTAATATATTATTTAACTCTAATACAATATCAAAACCGAGATTGATTGTGGAACAATCCACACACCTTATTCACATTTCACCAGTTTTGCATGTACTTATGTGTGTGTGTGTGTGTGGTTATATGCATTTTTATCATGTGTAAGTTCATGTGATCACCACCACAATCAAGATGCAGAACTACCCATCCTGTTAATTTTTTATATTTTTTTGAGATGGAGTTTCACTCTTGTTGCCCAGGCTGGAGTGCAATAGCGCTATCTCAGCTCACTGCAACCTCCGCCTCCCAGGTTCAAGCAATTCTCCTGCCTCAGACTCCCGAGTACCTGGGATTACAGGCATGCACCACCACACCCGGCTGATTTTGTACTTTTAGTAGAGACGGGGTTTCTCCATGTTGGTCAGACTAGTCTCAAACTCCCAACCTCAGGTGATCCACCCACCTCAGTCTCCCAAAGTGCTGGAATTACTGGTGTGAGCCACTGTGCCTGGCCCATCCTGTTAATTTTTAAGATCATTTGCCTTGATAAAAAGTTGACAGCTTTATAACATTTATGTTCCTTGCAGTTGGGAGGGAAAATGGCCTACAAACTTACCAAATTAAGGGGCCACTGCGACATGTGTCCCTGTTGAAGTGGGACAGCACAGTGCTCTGCACAGAAGCCATTCTCCTGAAGGAGGCACGTGTGTGTTTCTGCCCAGGGCTGTAGAGAAGGAGGGCTGAGAAAGTTAATTTTTCCTCAGGTCTTTTCCCTTCAATGCTCAGCCCTCTAGAGGCCTAGGTCATGTATTAGGCAGCTCAGGCTTCTGTAACACAATACCATAGATTGAGTGGCTTAAACAATAGACTGGGAAGTCCAAGATCAAGGTGCCAGCCAGCATGGCCCCTGATGAGGGCCTTCTTCCTGGCTTAGAAACAGCTGCCTTCTCTCTATATTCTCAATGGGAGAGAGGGAGAGCCAGCTTGCTCTCTCTCTCTTCTTATAAAGCCTACCCTCATGAATTCATCTAACTCTGATTACCTCTCAAAGGCCCCATCTCCAGATACCTTCATAGTGGGGGGTTAGGGCTTCAGCGTATGAAATTTGAGGGAACAGAACTCAGCCATAGAAAATATCTTCATGAAGGACTGTGCCATATTCTGCCACCTCCTCAATTGCAAAATCAGTGGGGTGTCTTGGCAGAGAGACAACAAACAAGGTTTAGGCCCTGTATTGCCAGCTGGGTTAAACTATTTAGCCCCCGCGAGCCTGAGTTTTCTCACTTGCAAAACTGAGAGATTGGTGTGGATGATGTCTGAAGCCCTGCTTACTGAGTCTGCAGCTGCCTCCCTCTGGCGGCCCTCGTCTTCGTATCCTTCATTTCCACTGACTTGGTGATAAGAGCCCAGGGGCCAAGTTTGTTGATCCCTGTACCAGCTGTTCTCACTTATTCCCACTTCTGAGAGCAAAGGAAAAAAGAGGAGTTGGAGATTTTGAACTTCAGTTTTGACCAGAGCCATCCTGTTTATTTTCAGCTGTGTAGAAGCATATTTGAGATTCTGATGCATGTGCCTACACACAGATACACATGGCCTGAGCACAAAAATATTTGAGGAAAACAAGTCTCTTATTGATCATTTCCTCCAGTCTCAGACTCTCTCTACACTTGTTCACTTATTACTCAAGCATGTGATTCTACAAGAGGCAGAATTTTAGATAAAGATTCCTGTGTCCTGGCTGCCAGTGGAGCTTGGAAACCCAGCCTGGGACCCTGTGACCTTTAGCGAGGGACTCTTTGGGGCACCAATAAGCTTCCCCTTCACCCCTTTCTTCTCTCCCATAGACCACAGGGATTGGCCCACCTGTCCAGGTGCCTGCCTCCACTGTGTCCTCCCTCTTCCCTCATATCCCAGAACTCTAGGAAAGGAATAATGTTTTTCAGTGCTTCCCCAGTTTTGCTGTGTTTGAATAAGCACACTGTCCCCTTTTAAGATTTTATTGCATGTTAAAACCAAAATGGGAAACTGAGAGGTTTGCAGAAAATAACCAGTAAATAGCCAACAATGGGGATGTTATAAAGCTATGAAAAATACTCAAAATAATAGTTGTCAGCCAGGCGTGGTGGCTAACACCTGTAATCCCAGCACTTTGGGAGGCTGAGGCAGGCGGATCAAGAGGTCAGGAGTTCGAGACCAGCCTGGCCAGCATGGTGAAACCCCATCTCTACTAAAAAATTACAAAAAATTAGCTGGGCATGGTGGCACATGCCTGTAATCCCAGCTGCTCAGGAGGCTGAGGCAGGAGAATTGCTTGAACCTAGGAGGCAGAGGTTGCTGTGAGTCGAGATCACGCCACTGCACTCCAGCCTGGGTGGCAGAGCGAGACTCTGTCTCAAAAAAACAAAAGTTGTCCTGGGTCTTGGTCAAACATTAATAAACTAGCTCTTTCCCTGGCTCCTCTGACTGCCTTCTCTCTAGATAATGTCTTGAGGTTGTAGCTTCCACTCCTTTTTCTGAAGGGCCCTACCTCCTAGCACGTACACAAAGGCCCTAGAGAACAGTTGTTGGCAGTGATCAGGGCTTATAAAACAGCTGAGTCTGTTGGGCTGCGATCACTCTGGAATCTTCTTGCAGGCTGAGGCTAGAGATGGCCTTTGAAGAGTGGGCTGCTCGGGGGTCTCCCACTGCAAAGGTCTCACAAAGTAGAGAGGATTGCACGGCCATCTTTTCTGCCTTTCCTCTCCCTGCATGCCATTTTTCTTAATGTCTTTCCTGAGAAAATTTTTATACTCCATAATTGCAACTTGCAAGCCACACTTGCCAACAAACCTAACAGTGTAAGTCGACAGGGCCTTTACTGGAACAGGCGCTCTTCACTGACGTGCTTTTAAAAAGGCTGTGTTCTTTCTGGTAATCCCATGGGGTTGTATCCTTTAACCTGATGTTTAGCTCCCAGCTGTTGCATGTTGCTGCCCATATAGGGAATGGATTTTCTCAGGAGTCCTCACACTGCCAGCCCAACAAGAAGCCAGGGCTTGTTGCTCTCTGCTTACCAGCACCACTCTTTCTTCAGATGCTGGGCCTTTCTGTGGCCTCCCATTTTCCTGCCAGCCAGAGGGAGTTGACTAATCTGAGCTTTGGTTCCAGAACCTATTGGGCTACTTTGAGGACATCAAGTTGTGTTGCTGTCCACTTGGCTGAGAAAAAAAGACAGGAACCTGTATGGTTTAGGAATACTGACATAGATGGTAGGCTAAAGAAAAGCCAGAGGATAATAACATTTAATTCAGGATGACGGTGGCCTCAGAAGAGCAGAGAAATGCAGGGAAGTGATCCCAGGAAGGGCATTTTCTATTTCTTAGACCAGATAGTAGGCATGCGGATGGGTCATTTTTTATTGTTGTTGAAATCACAGTACTGTAAAATATGTTCTTTGGAGTTTAAGAAACATTTCATTTTTTTAAAGAGAAAAGAACACAGTTTCTTGTGGTTGAGGTCAGCATGGGCTGGTGTAAGAGGATATTGACACAGGAACTTAGCAGTAAGACAGTCAGGATGCAGTTGGAGGAATTTCAGGTGGGAAGATGCTGCACGTTTACTGGGTTAGCCACCGTGTTTTCCCCCTCTCATTTTCTCTTCAGGGAAAATCTCAGATCCAAGAAAAATATATGTCCTAAACCCCTCCCCTAAGAATCAGTTAAGGTATAACCACTTTTGAAAGCTTTTTGTGGCCAGGTGTGGTGGCTCACACCTGTAATCCCAGCACTTTGGGAGGCCAAGGTGAGTGAATCACCTGAGGTCAGGAGTTTGAGACCAGCCTGGCCAACATGGTGAAATCCTTTCTTTCTAAAAATACAAAAAATTAGCTGGACATGGTGGTAGGCCCCTGTAGTCTCAGCTACTTGGGAGGCCAAGGCAGGAGAATAGCTTGAACTCGGGAGGCAGAGGTTGCAGTGAGCCAAGGTCGTGCCATTGTACTCCAGTCTGGGCAATAAAAGTGAAACTCCGTCTCAAAAAAAAAAGGTCTTTGTCTGTTTTTCCACTGGGTGTTGTCTGAACCCACCCAATACTTAATGTCTGGTAGGAGCACTAGTGGGAAATATGAAAGAAGCTGAAGAGGTGTGCACATGTGTCAAAAGACCAGGAGCTGTCCTCGGACCTTACATATACATGGGCAGGTTTGCATCAGTGTGGTACAGCCAGACTGCTTCTGCTACAAGAATTCTAAAAGCAGAAAGCTTAGATGCAATCAGTCCACAAAGGGTGCTGGCAGGGCACCAGTGCTCATCAGTGCTTGCTGTGTGCCAGCCACCCTCCCTGGGTCATCGCATCCAATCCCCACACCGTACTGTGAAGCAGGCATTAGCATCCCTGTTCACAGGTGAGGGTTATGTAGGAAACTTGAGAAATAATTATCTTCCATGTACCTGTCCTTCCCGTGAAGTGTCTCCAATCGTCATATCCTCCATGGTTATATTTAGGGGACATAAGGTTGCCATTTCCATAATTAATTGTTCTCTGTGATGGGGTTGTGGGTGGAGCAGGGTGCATGTTGGTTCCTAGCTCAGACATTTTGTTTTGGTTGACCTTGGATGTACTTGAGCCTCAGAATAGGTCTGTGAGACTCGGAGGATTCCCCCTGCTTTTGCCTCTGTCCCTCATGGTCTGTCAGGGGAGGTAAGAGGACCATTTTGGGGAGAAGGGTCTTAGTTAACTTAGTGACCCTCTCTCTCTGTGTGCTCAACTTGTGGTGGGCTAGGGGCAGTTTTCTGTTCCCCTGCTACCATTTGGAAGTTTGACTTCATGAGGTAGCCCGGATTGACAGGTGATGAGAGCCTGTGACTTGCTAATGCCTATGGTCTGTAACCCAGAGATCATGGCCTGGCTGGTTCACCCTGGACAGAAGCAGTGATCAATAATGTTTAAAGCATTTTTCAAACAGGAACCTTGATGAGGAAGAAAGAAGGGCTGAAAATATTCTGGGAGTCACCTGGGGTGGTTTACCAGCCCGCAGGAGAGAGACTTTTTAGGAAAAAGCAGCTGGAGAGGGGTTCTGTGTCTCTGGGAGGTGACTTATTTGATGGTGAAGGTGGTTTGAGAGTTTCTGTGGTCACAGTGGCTATCTTGTTTATGGGACAGTGCTGCCAGTTCCTCCAGAGGCTTTCCACATGTGCCATTGTTCCAGTAGAAGCCTCTTACATGGCCACTTGGGATAAGGGTTGTTTGGTTTGGTTAATTACAAAACCCTGTTAAAGGAGGAAGTCATTTTTAAAAAAGAATACAGTTTAACCCCAAATGGATAGATATGCACCCTTTTGGATAGCTGTGCACTCTTGGTGTGGAGCTGGGCCCTTTCTTCCAATGTAGATCTGCTAATTTGGAGTTTTCTGCCTTCCTTTTATTAAATGAACCACATCCATAAAACACCAGTGACTAAAATTTCTAGTTTGTTTCTTAAAAGTAAAGCCAGAATTTGGCCACTTGTGAAGCAGTCTGAGTATAGAATTTTTTTTTTGAATTTTTTACAACTTATTTCCCCAACTACACTTAATTCAAGAGCACATGTTGAAAAATGATCTCATTATTGAGTCTCATCAGAATACTTACTTAGTTGTCACAGAAAGGCTCTGTTACACTGGTTTCATCATTTATGTAATGTTTAATTAAATTTTCTATTTTCATCACAAATATAACCATCATAAGCAGTTTTGGAAATGATCCCAGCTGACTCTTGGTAAGGGCAACATTGCGTGTGTGGAAGCAGAAGGCCATGGGTGTGCGTGAGTGAGCCTGCCCGGTGTGAACACTGCCATACGCTGGCATCGCTCACTGAGGGATGAGATGGCATACAGTTAGCTCACTGGGAGCTCACTTAAGCAGAGGTTGATAACAGGCTTACCAGGTAGGTGTTATTATCCCTGTTCTAGGTGATCAAGCTAAGGTGTGGGAAGAACAAGTTCCTTGTTCACAGTCATGCTGCTGAAAGCAGCAAAGCTGATTCCACAGTCTCTGAGCATCTCCCTACCTGCAGACCCTGCCCTGGGGGAGCCAGCTCTCTCTGAGGTGAGGGGGGATGGAGGCAGCTGTGGCCTGCATAAGAAGGAGCAGGCCTGAGTTGAGACCTTGTTCCCTTTCCTCGCTTTGGTGTTGTCTTGGATCCTCCAGTTTGGTTTGTGCCCCAAGAGCTGCGGTGTACAAAGGCGTCACTCCGTCACATAAAACGTTTTGTCCTGAGTGGAGAAGCTGCCTCCAGCTGAGTGTCCAGGAAGTGAGCTATTGTTCACATAGCATGTTCTAAATGTTCTCTGCCAGAAGGAAGCCCTTTCCCTCTGGTTTATCTTTTAAAACAAAACGAAAGAAAAAACAAAGGAACCTGGGTTTTGATTAACTTGTTTTTCAGGTAGAATTTTGTTTATTTTGGAAGCAGATGAATGTAAATCACAAGCCCTGTCTAATCTCTGTGAACTGAAACGAGCAAGGGAGGAGGGTGATGTGGACTATTTGCCTGGCATCTGTGGTTTTATGAGGACTACAGATGTTTCCCAGAGTAAGCAAGGTTGGCATCTGGTCAAGTGATAGAAGAAAACAGGCTCAGTATCTCCTGCTATGGCCCCAGGAAATGGCAGGGACTAAAATCTCCCAGCAACAGAGGCAGACAGGCATTGCCTTTGGAGGGGGAACAGATCTTACCATCCGTGCTTACAGCAGCAAGAACCTTGCCTTTTAGGGTGATGTCATTCAGGGAATGAATGAATTACATCAAAACTGTGTCTTTAAGGCAATGCACAGCTTGCTCAAACTGTGTCATAATAAATTAACTCATTAGAGCCCTGCCTGGAAACCAAAGGCTGCACTCAGACTTCTTATATGTTGTCTCAGATATTTACAGCAGGCCTCTGTTGGTATTTTGTGTTTGAGGAAAGTGAGGCTTAAGGAAGAGAAGTCAGGTCATTTGCCCATAGCAATGATACCATGAGTGAGGAATTTTTTTCACCATATAGAAGAGGAAATTGAAAGTCAGCAAAGCTAAATGTCCAAGGTTTCACAACTAATTAAGTGGCAGAACCAGAATTTGAACTCAAGTTTTTTATTCATAAATCCTTGTTCTTTCCACCCCATACACACTGCCTTTCCAATGTTCTCAATCCAGTATATTTGAAATCCTACCCTGAGCTTTAATACAGTGAAAGCTAGGCCTGAAACATGCTGGACACCATGAATTAGATGGATAATGAATTGAGCAACGCCCACATATGGCCAGTGCTGTGACCCATGGATGTTATTTTGATTTTCTCATGTTTGGTTTTCTCTTCTTTCCTTTTTTTTGAGATGGAGTCTCACTCTGTAGCCCAGGCTGGAGTGCAGTGGCTCACTGCAACCTCCCGCCTCCCGGGTCCCAGTTCAAGCAGTTCTCCTACCTCAGCCTCCCAGGTAGCTGGGATTACAGGCACAAGCCACCATGCCCAGCTCATTTTTGTATTTTTTAGTAGAGACGGGGTTTCACCATGTTGGCCATTCTGGTCTTGAACTCCTGATCTTGTGATCCACCCGCCTCGGCCTCCCAAACTGCTGGCATTACAGGCGTGAGCCACCATGCCCAGCCAGTTTTATCTTCTTTAAAGTGGGAAGAATGCCAGATCCCCACCAGGGTGCTTATGAAGAGGAACTGGATCACCAGGAGGGCAGTTAGCTGGTGCCTAGTGCAGCGAGGACCCCACTGAAAGAACCCAGCCCAGAACCTAACACCTGTAAGTCTTGAGTTTTAACATTGTTGAACGGAAGTGCTTTCATGGTCGGTGGGCGACCTTGCTGTGAGCACGTGAATTCTGTTTTCAGGAAAGATGAATGAGCTTTCAGCGTAGTTCACGCAGCTTTGACATACTCCAGAATTTTGAAGGTGTATTTGATTTTTTAATTTTGTTTGATTTCAGGAGACAGAGGATTCAAACATATTCTACTAGCTAAGTATTCCAATGTGCTGCTTACCATGCTAAAGGAACTCCCAGATGTAGGGATCAATTTCTTTTGACCCTGCCCTGATTAATATGAGCCAGTTTCCCAGGGTCTGCTCATCCTGGGAACACTGATAATTGAGTTTTCAGACTATCAAGACTTGGGGTTAGCCTGGGTTCCAGAATAGAGAAAGCCACACCACAACACAGAAGCTGTGCTGAGAGCCCTTACCCCAGAAGGCTTTGTAACTGGGAATAATGGTGCGGTCGGCTTCCCACATTCCTTTCTCTTTGTTTCCTTTGCCCATTGGGCATGTCTTTGCTTATTAGCATGTTGAGCAGAGTTCATTACAAATGAAACTCAGACCAGTGTTTATCTTACAATTTATTATTCTCTAAACGATTTGATCCTGAAAGATTTTTCCAGTATTTCACTATGAGAATTTTCAAACTACAGAAAACTTGAAAGACTCGAATAGTGAATGCCTGTATATCCACCACATAGGGCATGGATTCTATAATTAGCATTTTGCTGTATGTGCTTTATTGTATCTATCCATCTGTCTACCCCTCAGTCCACTTAGCAATCATGTTATTTTTTGATGCATTTCAAAGTTAAGTTGCAGACATCAGTACTTTCATTCCCAAACACTTTAACATGTATATCATTAACTAGAGTTCAGTGTTTGTTTATAGTTACTTGGGGGTGGGGGTGGGGTAAAATTTGTACAAAGTGAAATACATAAAGTCTGTCATTCTGTGAGTTTTGACAAATACGTACATTTGTTTAACCCAAATTTCTATCAAGATACTGAACATTACTATCACTCCCAGAAAGTTCCCTAGTGCCTTCCCCAGCCAGCCAGTCCTCACCCAGCCTCTTCTGGTAGTTTTCCACTCTAAATTGCTTTTGCCTATTCTAGAACCTCATATAAATGGAATCATTGCAGTATGTGCCCTTTTGTATATCTGTGAACTTCATTTATCTACCTTCTTCCTGTTTCACAAGTTCAGAGGTAATTAGGAGTGGCAAACACTGCAGGAAATCTCAAGACAGCTGATGGATCCTGATAGTGCACTTGTATTAAGTGTAGATGTATGTATTTTTAATCCTTAAGTAGATATAATGTGGTGCTCAGAATCCTACATCTGTCCACCCTGATATTATAAGACAGGTGTTCCCCTGTAGAATCTGAGGAGCTAATGAATGTGAAACCCCCTTCCCTGGCCACACTGCTGAGGAAATTGACTCTAAGTGCAAGTTTAGGATGTTTTCTTTGGCCTGATTTTATCCATAGCCAGACTAGTAGTGTGTCGTAATGACATTCAGACTGTGAAAGACCCAGACCAAGGGAAGGTTACTTGGAGGCTGGTGGGGGTGCCCAAAGGACTGAGTGGCAGGTTAACCAGTGTTTTTAGATAACTGCAGGCTTTCCGAGGTTTGTGTACATCCTCCTTACCCCTCCCCACCGCACCAAAAAATAAGCCTGCTCCCGGATGGAAAGTAGATTGCATACATTGGACGAGAACCCAAAAAATAATCCTCATTAATCTTTGAGATTCTTGTCCCACTTATTAAAGCCAGTACTTGGCATATAACCCAGAGTTATGTGGCAAGCAATAATAAAGTTAATTGGAATCTAGGTCTCCCAGCTTTTTTATTCTTTCAGCAGTTTCTTGGGGCTTCGAGTAAAAGATTACTTTTACAGTAGGCTGTTCTAGTATGAGAAGGTCGTTCGGCAAGGATTGGGTCCATGTATTTCTTTCACGTCATGTCAAGTCAGGGCCACATATTTCCTCCTGGTCATGTTCATGTCATGTCCGTGTATTTCTTTTCTGTCAAGTTGCAGCTGTGGGCTTAAGCCCTGACCTCTGGGTCAGGGAAAGGGCCAGCTGGTAGTTGTGGGGTGTGAGATGCTTTCTGGGAGCAAGACCCAATATCAGCAACCCAAGAGGTATGGGAAAGTCAGTGGGAAGTTAGAGCCTTAGATCACGCTCTGGAAGCCAGAGCTCCGTGGCTTTCCTCTCTCCAGCAGTCTAGCCTGGGGCAAACACAAAAAGGCAGGCTTTAATTGGAGCCTTTGTCAGGCAAGAAGGACAAAGTGCTTTTGAAACTAAACAGCTCTGTTGTCTCTCAGCCTAGTAGAAAATGGGAAATTGAAAAAGAAGGTGACAAGGTAAAAGGGATTGAAGTCGGGGAACACAGCAATAAATATGGTAACAACCTGAGTGCCCCCCTGTGATGACACAGCTGAAGCAGAGACTAAGCCCGCTCTGTGCAAAAGGAGTTCCTCATTGTTAGCGGCCATGTCTGGTCGCCTCGGGAAGGATAGCCCTGAGCCCGCTGGCAGATAGTTATTCATTCCCTGCCATGCGCCTTTCCCCTCCCCCCACCCCATCCTGCCTCCCTCTCCTAAAAGCAGTTGACAAGGTTAGAAAATCAGGACAAATAATTTACTTCAATCTGTCTTTGTCTTTCCTGAGGCCATGCGCAATTCAGTCTTGGGGGGAGAAGGAAAAAAACATCACCCAGACCCTGGCCAGTGACCCTTTTTCAGATGTGGAATCAAAGCCTACTCTAGGCTGAGAGCCTGTCTGCTGCTAAGAAGCAGAAGACAGAGATGGTGATGAATTCTTATGTGGTTTCTGGGCCTGGGAATGCAGCTGTCAGCAGTCTTTAGGGTTCTTTGCACAGCCTAAGGAACTGATTTTGACGTCAGCAGTCGCCTGATGGGATCAGCACAGAGCATCTGGTGAGGCTGAGGAGGCTATGGCTCAGTCCCTCAGCCCCCCTGCTCCTGGGAAGGGGGGAGCACTGTCCAAGCAAGGCCATCTGGCCAGAGGAGAGGGTTTGCCACTTTTCCCCCTGCAGCAGGAGGCAGGCTTGGCTGCCAGTGGCACCTGCCACAGTGAGAGCAGTGCCCTCTGCAGGCAGTTTGGGAGGGCCGGTGGAGGACAGCTTCCGTTTCTTTACATGAAAAGTGGGATAGTATGTTTGCTTGGCTGTGCATCGAGGCTCTGCAGGATTGCTCAGAGAAGGGGTCAGCTGGAAGTTGTGGAGTGTGAGGTGCTTTGGGGGAGTGCCAACCTTGAGCCAGAAACCCAGAGAGTCGAGAAACATAAAAATGAGGAGGGAAAGGGAGTTAGAGAATTCAGAATGGTCCAGAGGGAGAGTGTTAGTTGCCTTTCCCCCTTACCCTGTTAACGTAAAAGTGGCAAGTGTATTAGCGATAGCTAACAAATGATAGTTAACAAACGTTTGTCACCGACCACCACCAGCGTGCTAGCTGTGTACAAGGCATGCGGTGGGACATAAAGAAAACATAGCATGACGCAGGGTCGTTACCCCAAATGATTCTTTAGTGTTTCTGGAATACACCATGAAACAGTTGATCAGGGAAGTAATCATGCAAAGCACAGGTGTTTCTGGGCCAATAAGGTCATCGGTGCCCAGTGGAAGAGGCGAGGTGGAAGGTGTCTCCAGCCCTATGGCTCAGGCCTAAGGAGACCGGTGTGTGTTTTCCAACTGGCGGAGGGGTCCTAGGGCACCAACAGCTCCCACGCAGCAGAAAGGGGGTTGGGAGGGAATGTCTGACGTCAGGCACCAACTCAGTTGCAGAAACTTCTCTCATGTTCCCATTTACACCAAAGGAAAGTGAAAGGAAAACGATTCCTTTCCCATCCTCCTCTGCATGGGGCCCCAACTTGTAGACATGTTGACCAGACTGATTCCTGCTGTCCTGATGTTTGGCCCCATGTGGTAGCCCTGCACACAGCCGTAACTTGTACCATATCCTGAAAGGGAGGTTTCCCATGGGCCTTGGAGCCAACTTGCACCAAAGCTTGTGGTCTGCCTGTGCCCAGCACACTTCCTGGCACACAGAGGACCCATCACAACTCTTTCTTCCCCCGTCCTTCAATTCCCAGTATCTATTAAAAAGCCAGGCATCATCTATCGGCATGACTCTCTGCCTGGTGATGAGGGATGGAGGCCTACCCATACAGAGCTCCACCTCCCATTGCCAGCCCGTGGGCAACCAGAATCCTGTGGTTTAAACAAGCAGATGTCAGATGGCCTGAGCAGCAGTATCACCAGTGTTTGTTTTTGTTCTTGTTTTCAGCCATATGGGGAATACATTTTACACAGCCGTGGCAGGGAAAAATAGCCTAAAGAGAGTCATCCTGAAAACTTTCTGAAAATGGAGTATTTCCAAGTGTTTATTGAAGACAAGAGTCCATTATACTGATAACTTTCAAGTCCTTATATTAACAAACACAAGTGTAAGTTCTCCGTCAGTTCATGTGAAGTGCAGTAATAAGGAAGCATGGCCATTTCTCATCTCTCTCCTAAGTGTCACTCATCCAAAACCACAGAAAAAGAAGGGAACACTAAATGGTGCCCGTCCATTACATTTCACCTGCCTCTTCTCCTGAAATGCAGAACATTTCTGGGAAAGCTACCTATTCAGATTGTTTTTTAACTCAAGCCTAGGAGGTTAAACTGCATAAAGTGTGTAGATCAGAATGATATCTGCTGTGTCTGAACGCTCTTCTTTGTCTAGACTAAACTGATCATATTTCCTCTCTGCTGGTTGTGGACCATATGGGTGAGGCAAGGAGAGATGCGCTCCGGCTCCTCCCCATCTCCACAGCCCAGGCTGAGGGCTTGGGCGGACCACAGCTCCAGACGCTCTGCTTTGGTGCCAGGGAGGGGGCCTGCCAATCTCTGCCCTAACAGGGCCTCTTCGTTGCCATGTCCCTGCTGGGCTGGAGCTTCTACCAAGGCAGTTCCAGTTGCTGAGGAAGGAGTCCGGGGTTACAGGCTGCCAAGGATGCTGAGATTTTCTGGAACTAGAATCAGCTCAGCTAACTCAGCCACAGCAGTTCACAGAACAATAAAACAACTTCCTAGCCTGGGCAAAATCGTTCTGAGAGTGTCCATTAGCATTTCCCAGCTGGTCTGCCATCTGGAACACCTCACATACCCACCCATGGGTAGGTACCCAGACTTCTGGGTCAGGCACCTGTAATCCCAGCACTTTGGGAGGCTGAGGTGGGAGGATCCCTTGAGCTCAGGAGTTCAGGAGTTCAGAGTTTCAGTGAGCCATAATTGATTGTGCCACTGCACTCCAGCCCAGGTGACAGAGTGAGACCATGTCTCAAAAAAAGAAAATAAAAGAAACCTGGACTTCTGCTGGCCCATGTCAGTTGAGTAGTGGGTGACTCCTGGCAAGCAGGAAAGAGCGGAGCAGAGAATCAGCGGGAGTGCTCACTCTGATGCCCAAAGGCCCTTCGGCAAAATTTCACAAATTGTACCACCAAGGGATGCTGATTGGACAGGCCAGCTGGGGCTTCGGATATTAAGTGATTATGATAATAATGAAATATATAATATAGATGACTTTATTTCAAAGGATACCATGGAGTCACCCCACCATTTCAGCCCTTTCCTTCCCCCGGCACGCTACATGATGTGGAGAACGGCTTTTTCAGTGCAGACTCTAAAGGAATGGAAACTACACTTTGGTTCATTCACAGATTCATTCAATAGGTTGTCTATTTACCATGTGCCAGGCCCAGCGGGTGACAAGGCAAATAAAATACGCTTGCTGCCAACCCTCATGGGGGCTACAGTGGTACGCTCTACATGTGAGTAGGATAGAAGGATGCGGGAAAAGCAACCGGGAGATGGGTAAGGGAGACTTTTCTCCCAGTAACATCTTGTATCTTTTGAATTTTGAATCATGTGAATGTATCAAAAAATAAGTGTAAGTAAAAATATTTTACAACTTTAAAAATAGGTTTTACTAGGCTGGAGCACTCGAAGTGGAAAGCAAACTAACCTTTTACTAAGCGTTACTGTGAGCTAGACCTTCAGCCAGGTGCCTTATGTACATGATATCTTTTAATCCACACAACCCCGAACAAGAGGCAATACCATCCTCATTTTTATCCACTTTAAATGGAAGCTTGCCAGGTGTGGAGGCTCACACCTGTAGTCCCAGCACTTTGGGAGACCAAGGCAGAAAGATCACTTGAGCCCAGGAGTTTGAAACCAGCCTGAGCAACATAGTAAGACCCCATCAGGTACAGTGGTCATACCTATAATCCTAGCACTCTGGGAGGCCAAGGTGGGCGAATCTCTTGAGTCCAAGAGTTTGAGGCCAGCCTGGACAACATGGTGAAACCCTGCCTGTACAAAAAATAACAAAAAATTAGCCAGATGTGGCACCACGAAAATGGTGCTTTTGGTGAGCTGACACGCCTATAGTCTCAGCTACTAGGGAGGCTGCAGTGGGAGGATCGCTTGAGCCCAGGAGGTGGAGGTTGCAGTGAACCATGATCACACCACTGCACTCCAGCCTGGGTGACAAAGCAAGACCCTGCCTCAAAAAAATAAAAATTAAAAAATTAAAAATTAAAATAGCAAGGCATGGTGGTACCTGCCTGTTGTCTTATCTATTCAGGAGGCTAAAGTGGGAGGGTCACTTGAGTCCAGGAGTTCAAGAGCAGTCTGGGGAACATAGCAAGACCTCGTCTCTATTTAAAAAAAAACGAGTAATAAAAGTAAACGGAAGCTTTGAGAGGGTGAGGATAGTCGCCTGTCTGTTTGGGTAGTTTCCCTTGTATCATGCTGCCCCTGCTGAAGGAGGCGGCACTCGAAACGGGCAGGGCCAAAGAAAGTGATGAGGGTGGAGGGAGGCATTTTCTTCAAGGGGCAGAGGCAACTTGCTCTGACTCTATCCCTCCTCCCCATGCCTCTGGGCCGCTGGGGCCAGTACGTAGAGACACAGCCCCAGTTTGTTCCAGGGGTCAGATTTGTTTCCCCTCTGCCTTGCTGGGCTCAGGGAAGGAGCTTGCAATCTGGTTAACAGGTAATCGGGTGACAGCCTCAGCCAGCAGTCGCTTCTGTGGCTGGAGGAAGATACCTCCCTGAGCCCCTGGCTGCCTGAGGAGAGGTGGCTCTTGCTCTGTGCTTTTCTGCTGGGTGTCAGATGTGCGGCTTTGTCTGCCAGCTGGAGGGTGGCTGGAGAATTGTTTTTTTGATTGTCTGACCCAGGTTCCTTACTTGCACTTAGAGGAAAAAGCACCCAAGCCCTGGTACAAAAGGTCCTCTTTTCATTTCTTTGGAAAAAGAGCAGTGAATGAGCTCATTATCATTGTAACCCAAAAAGGAGGAGGAGGGGGAAGAAGAGAAGGTGGCTGTTCCCCACGGCCTAGTCCTGCCCCTGGCCAGGTTTCCTGGGGAAGGGGCTTGGATCTGGCCCAGAGTGACCGAGGCCAGATGGCTGGGACAGGTGGTCCATACTGGGGGCAGTGCTGGAGACATTGGATGGTTTCAGACTAGCTTTCTCTGCTGTGGTCCAGAGGAGGGACAGGTGTCTGTGCCCCTTCTCGTCCCCTGAACATAGAGCTCTATCCGGGACTGCTGGCCTCCAAGAAGCAAAAGACCTTCCATTCAGGTGTAATTGCCTGCCTTCCCAGAGGTTCCTATGTGCAGGCACTCTACAAATCGTCCTCACTCCCCAGAGCTGGTGGTCATACAATATCAATCATCTGCTGAATGCTTATTATTTACCAGGCACTGCCCTAGGCACTCAGGGTAGCATGGAACAAAACTGGCAAATCTCCACTCTCATGGAATTTAAAGTCTAGCGTGAGCGATGAAATGGCCAGGTCTGGCCTGTGATTGCAGCCTCTCCCCAGTCTCTGCTGGTCTGGGAGAACTGCTGGGGAGTGAAATAGAGATGCCTCGAAAGGGAGGCTCTTTGGTATTTCTAGCAGCTAAGCTCAGACTGCCACCATCTCACTCCGTTCAGAGCAGTACTTCAGACCCTGTGGGCTGGGACCAGAGAAGGCCCCTCTTAGATCTGAGCAGCAGAGAGTCCTGATACCTTGCAGGCTGGTGCTGGTCTGGGAAGCATCTGAAAGAGACCTGGAGGTCTCAGCCCCTAGTGGTGCTGGTGGTGAGCTGGCAACGTTTACCCCAAGCCTAACTGCCTCTCCTCTTTGTTCTTTCTTCCATTTCAGATTGAGAAAATCATGAGCTCTATCGGAGAAGGGATTGACTTTTCTCAGGAACGGCAGAAGATCTCAGGTACCGTACCAAGTAGCCATTTTCTCCACAGACCTTGGCAGTCTGGCTCCTTCCTGGCTCAGGCTTTCCTCTAACACAGAAGACAGACATTTAGGGGGGTGGGAGAGGTCAGCTTCAGACCACGTCATGCTCCTACAATTCATGGTCTCCAATATCTAGACAGCCCCATCTTGCTATTATTTTTAGAGCCATGACTCCTTTTACATATGGGAGGGGAAAAGGTACAAAATGAATTTTAAAGCTGCCTATTATGAAAAATTTTTAGATGAACAATTATCACTTATTCACTATTTTATGGGCTTTCTTAGATCGGCTTAGATTGGAGTCCACCTCAGCACTTACTGTGAGCTAGACCTTCAGCCAGGTGCTTTATGTACACGATATCTTTTAATTCACACGACCCTGGACAAGAGGCAGTATCATCCTCATTTTCATCCACTTTAAATGGAAGCTTGCGAGGTGTGGTGGCTCACACCTGTAGTCCCAGCACCTTGGGAGGCCAAGGCAGGAAGATCACTTGAGCCCAGGAGTTTGAAACCAGCCTGGGCAACATAGTGAGACCCCCATCTCTACAAAAAATAAAAAATAGCTGGGTACAGTGGCTCATGCCTTTAATCCTAGCACTCTGGGAGGCCATGGTGGGCGAATCACTTGAGTCCAAGAGTTTGAGACCAGCCTGGACAACATGGCGAAACCCCTCCCTTTACAAAAAATAACAGTTGGTCTCTGCAGCTTCCGAGGCGGCTCTCATCTCATCCATGACAGTGGCAGAGCATTGGTTTAGACCAGGGGTCTCAGACTCGTAGCATGCATGTGAATCACCTGGGAGGGTTGACTGTGCTGTTTCCTCTTCCCACAGCTCCCTGTGCCTGACTCAGTTGACTTCGTCACTTACCATTCTTACACTATGTCACTGCTACTTTGGTCATTCTTTTCAAAGCCCTAGTAGTGAGGTCAGCTTCTGTTTTCTTTGTTTGAAACAGGGAATGGGGGAGACCACCTGAGCTGTTTTCTCTGATAATAGGATTGCGCTGTGTTGCTTTCTCAGGTGAGATGCTCTTAAAGGTGCCTCTCAGAGCAGGTCTCAAACCCCTTCCACCAGGCATCCGAAGATGGTCTGGGCACTGGGGCATCCAGGCTGAAAGCAGCCCAGCCAGGAGCCTGGCCTCTCTCACCCTCATAGAAATGCCTCTCTGCACTGAAAGGGTGGAACTTCTTGCTCACTCAGGAGGCTCCATCCAGGATTGACCTGTCAGTCTCGAGTGGCATCTCTGGTTCCTCCATGGACTTCTGTGGCCCTGGCAGGAAGTCAAATGAGTGGACTTTGAGTGTGCACATCAGGGAGAAAGGAGCATGGGAGACCGCAGGGCCTGGTGGGGGATGGCGTGGTCTCTGGAGCCTCACAGCCCTGGGTTCAAACCTTGGCTCTAGAGACATACATGTCTTAGCAAGTCACTTAATGTCTCTTCACCCTTGACCCCTCATCTGCAACCTTTGGGTAATAGTGTCAACCTCACAGGTTTGCTATGAATGAGTAGTAGATACAAATACTTGAGCTAAAGAAATATTCAGTAAATAGTAACTGTGTTTATTTTATTTTATTTTATTTTTGAGACGGAGTCTCACTGTGTCACCCAGGCTAGAGTACAGTGGCGTGATCTTGGCTCACTGCAACCTCCGCCTCCTGGGTTCAAGCAATTCTCCTGCTTCAGCCTGGAATTACAGGCATGCGCCACCATGCCTGGCTAATTTTTATATTTTTAGTAGAGACAGGGTTTCACCATGTTGGTCAGGCTGGTCTCGAACTCCTGACCTCGTGATCCGCCTGCCTCCGCCTCCCAAAATGCTGGGATTACAGGCGTGAGCCACTGCGCTGGGCCCTGTGTTCCTTTTGTCCGTGAAATCATGCCGTACTCATATCGAGAAACCTAGATGACGGAGGCTTCTGCTTCCTGGCTAGTCTCCCTCCATCAGCTTTCAGTCTTGGTTCCTGGAGCCACCGTCCCCTCTAGAACCCAGCAGTGTTTCCCTGGGTTCTATCAGAGAGGGCTGAGCTGAGCTTGGTCCATTTTAATCAGTCTCGGGTTATGCTGGAGTCTGCAGAGGTGGCTTTTCTGTCTAAGTTTGTGGATCTGTTTTCAGGATCTGTTGCTTTCACTCAGTCAAACGATCTCATGCTCTGTTGTCGTTTGCAGGCTTTTCCAGGGGTCCAGTGTTTATAGGAAATAGATGTTCAGGACTGAGACAAACACTGTTACCATTTTCAAAGCTGTGCTTTGACCACAGGGATGGGATGGATATCAGTCAGTTCCATGGAGGATGCTTTCTGCTTTCTGCGTACAAGGAGCAGGAGCCAAAATCACTTGCATGCGCTTGAGAGCTGGGAGTCAGAAACAGCCATTGCCTCTTGGATTTGCTAAGCCAGGCGATGTGGCAGCACCTTGGGAAGAGCCCTCCCCCTTGGAAGTGTGAATGCTGAGCTTTCCCATGACTGGTCTCCTGTCTGATCCCACCTACCAGTTCTTGTCTGCCATAAACCCATAAGAGTGTTGAGAGGCAGTCTGCCTCTACACTTGGGTTTCTGGATCCCAGCACACAGTCTTGTTTTAGTAGTCATTTTCGTGAACCATCCTCTATAGCTCAGCTTGGGAAAGTCAAGAGCAGGCACATGTGGGGACCACCTAAACAGAGGGTTCATCCACCTGTGCTGCAGAACACCAGGCTGCTGTGTCTGCACCACTGCCAGGCTCTGAAACAGAAAGGATGGGCCCAGGCCTGCCTGTGAACCCTGTCTGATGGGTCAGGAGAGGTATTTCTCCAGGATCTCAGGGAGTACCGTCTTCAGCTCGGACCAAAATGGAATCACTGTTTATTTTGACTGGTTAGTATCAGGGTTCAGATTGTCCTTGGGTTGGGTTTCAGGATCAGAGAGAAAAGATCTGGGCTCTGGGTTCAGCAGCCTGGGTGGAGGAAGAGCAGGCCCTCCAGCGGGCATCCCTGCAGCAAGTGTGGGATTGCCTAGCACCACTGGTTTTGCAGAGGCGCCCACACCCCCACTCTAATGCATGACCGCAGCATTAGATCTCAGGCCTGTTTTAGGGCCATGGGCCCCTAGGCTGCCACCACTGGAGCAAGTTAGCTGAATCCCCAACAGAAGCGTTTACAGCTAACTCTTCCCTGTGCCAACTCCCATTCTCAGGAATCCAGGAGGGTGACCTTTCCCACTGGCCCAGGCCACTCTGGCTTCTGTCAACAGAGGCCTCCATCAAGCCGAAGGGAACTTGCTTGGCTGTCTTCTGTTAGAGCCAGCCATGTTAGGTGTTGAGTAGCTGGTCAAGCAGGATCCTTCTGGGGCCTGATGAGAACTCTTTCTTTGCCAGGGCTCATCTACAGCCTATCGGGATACCAGTATCTCCCAGCATATTTAGAGGATGACGTGTGGTCCCTGGACTTGTGTCCCTGTACCTGTTTTATCTTTTTTGCCCGTCTGCATCTGTACTTGGGATTTGGGCCTGATTTCCCCTTGTCCTTGGCCATTGCTCTCCTCCCCAGAGTGTGAGTGGCCTGCTCTGGGGATGGGGCTCTTCCACTGGGCTCTAACAGGCCCCAAGAGAAATCTGTCTCCAATTTGTTTGGTAGACTCACCTAAGGAACATCAAGTGTAATGGCCTTATTTCATTGCCTGTTTTTATGATGAAGCACAGTCATTCCAAAGTGGCAAGCTGGGGCAAGGGGGTCACTTACCTGTGGGCTATGCTGTTTGGGGCTGGTTATTCCTTTGTTCTCTCCTGGCTGTCCTGGAAACTGTCAAACAAAGCTCTAGGAGCGGTCCCTCTCTATTCTTCCTGACAAGCTGTTTCCAGCCCCTGGAGCTGGAGGTAAAGTTTCACATCTCCGCCCTTCATACGCATTTGTGCAGCCAACATCAGATACTGGGAAATCTGTCATTTTGCTCTGATGCTAGTGCTGCTGTCTCCTTCTCCCTCAGCAGCCACAGCAGCAGCCACTTCTGCTCCGATGTGATGTCCGATCCCTGATGTATTTTCCTGAGCTTGGAAGGGGGAGGGTGAGGAGGGGGAGGAAGGGGAGGGCCAGACATTACGAGAGTGAGCGAGGACTGTGGAGCCAGCAGCAGGCAGCGTGGAGCCCAGGAGCCTTTAGACAAAAGCATTCTGCTGCGGCTCTGTCAGCGTGCACATCCTCCGGCAGCAGGCAGGACCACAGCTGCCCGGCTGGGGGGATTACAAGCAAGAATGAATCAGCACCCGGGGACACTTGACTTCATGGGCATACGAGAACCTGCCGCTTAGGCTCCTGGAGCAGACTTCCCCATTCAAGGGCAGGGGAGCTCAACTATTCCCCCAGACTCGGCATCTGGGAGTGCTGCGGCAGCGTGCATCCAGAAGGCCGCCGGGTTCCTGACACCATCTGTTCTGCAGGAGACAGAGGAGAGGGAGTGGAGGCTGGCACAGTTGGTACCAGGGTCTTGTAGATAACCGAGCAAGTTGGCATTGTCCTGCCCCAAGGGGCAGAAAGTACCTGGGAACGGCAGAATGACTTTCACCGTGTCAAGAGTTCACTGGAGGTGATGTTTTTATAGTTGGTTCTTCTTTTTCCTTCCTTGTACCTCTTTTTCTTCCTCTTCTCTTTTTTCCTTCTTTCATCTGTTCTTGCCCACAAGAATCAGAGAAGTAGGTTGGGGTTCAGACATCCAGCTCAGAACATCCAAGGTCTGCCAGAAAGGGCCGAAATTCTGTCCTCCCTGCGCCACTACGATCCCTATCCAGACGGAGGAGCAAATAGATGTCCTCCCTTCCCCCGCTCGTCCTTAGAGGAGAACGTCAAGATCCGGAGACCCTGGGATGACTGTTGCTGTCTTCATCGCTCAGCCGAAGAGAGAGCAGCCCAGGACGTGAATAGACTTAAGCTACCACAGCTCAGCTGACGGAGGACCACTTCCTTTTTCTATCGCTTTTATCTGGTTGGGTTTTGTCTTCTTAGCCAAGAACTGAATTTGCCTGCCTGCTCTCCACCTGAGCAGGCAGGTGAGTCACAGGAACAGCTACTATCAGAAGATGAAAATGAATGCCCAGCTCCTGAAAACCAGCCCAGCCCAAGAAGGCAGCACTTCAGACAGCGCGCTGGCCCAGGCGACGCCCTGCTCGCCAACTGCCAGAGTCTAGCTGTGGACCGGGCTCCTGGCCCGCTGGCCGCGAAGCCTGGCGGAATGCGATGCTGCCGTCCCAGCAGAGCCACACCTGAGCCCAACCCCCCGAGGCCTGGCCCATGTGCCCCACTCAGCCCCTTGCTGCCTTGAACCTCTGAGCACAAAGGGCCGGTGGCCATGGTTTGCTTATTCCGGGACTGCTGGGGAAAACAAGTAAAAGTCTCTTTTTCTCCCCCCTGCCGTGTTCTGTGCTGCTTGTGTTGCATGTGCTGGGTCCCGGTGAACAGCCGCTGCTGCTGCTCCCCTCCCGGAGCCCTCGCTGTGTGCCTGTGTCCCTCAGCTGCATGAAGATGTGTGCCCTCTCCTGACTGGTTTATGCTGCAAGGTCGCAGAACCTGCCCCTCGCCACAGCCCCGTGGGGGCTCCAGAAGTTGCATGGATGAGAGGAGCAGCAGGGCTCGTGGGCACTTAGCAGCGCCCTCAGCCCCCTCTAGTGCCTGTGGGGACAGACTTTCTGAAATATCTCAGCGCGCACGCTGATGAGGAGTTGACCCGGAGACTGTTGGGGGTTGGCTTCCCCCAACCCCGACCTGTGGGCAGAGACCGTGCATGTGCAGCTGTGGCCCTGGAGCAGCTCAGACCTGGGGGTGTGAATGGGCAGCAGCCGCCCGAGGCCGGGCAGTGTGTGGACAGCACCAGGTGGTCCTGTCCTTGGCTGTACGCAGAAGAGGAGCTGCGTGTCCGCTGCTCTCTGGTCTCTTGTATATAGTTTGGCTGTTTCATGGTAATGACTATGATGTGGCAATGCCATCTGTCTTCCTCTGAGTGCCGCTGCTACCGCCTTAATGGTTTTTCCCTTTTCAAGCGTCTGCCGATTCCTCTCTCGTCAGGTTCGCGGACGCTGGAGCAGAGTGTCGGGGGAGTGGCTCGAGTCGATTGGGCTGCAGCAGTATGAGAGCAAGTTGCTTCTGAATGGCTTTGACGATGTCCGCTTCCTGGTAAGTGGCTGCAGGCCTCCTCATCGGCAGGGTGCTGTCAGTGGAAACAGGCCCCACAGGAGTCTGCAACAGTACGTAGACCCGAATCCCAGGGAAAGCTCACTGAGTTCACTCAGATACCAGGAAGTCAGCCAGGTGGCGCATGCCTTCTTTCCAAACTCTCCCTCTCCCCTCCACCCCAGAAACAGCTCCGGAGGAAGCTATCTTTGCAGATCCGCATCCCAAGAAGGAGGGTCAAAGCTGGGTACCAGGAGTTTTATTTATTTTTCAAAACTTTGTTGTCAAGTGGGTTGTCAGTGAAGCAAAGAGCCTTGCCTGCTGCAGAAAGACCCCTTCCCTGCCCAGCCAAGGCCCAATGCCTGTGGTAGAGTCCAGGGTTACATAGGCTCATGTCCCCATGGCCTCAGAGATGGCCCAGAGAAAAGGCTGAGTTGAGGACTTGGAGGATTGTTTGCTTCTTTGAGAAGCTCTCTCACAAAACACAAGGGGCCAAAAAGAAAAGAGAAACCAGGATGTTTCCTCTGGATCCCTGCAGAATAGGGGTCCAGTTAGGACCCTGGGCTTAGGATCTGGTGCACCCTCTGTCATTTCAGAAAGTAGCTCTGAGCAGGGTACCCGTCACTGTCCCTCTCTTGGAAGCCCTTCCCGCGGCATCGGTATGGGCTGGGCCTGCCCCCAGGAGCAGGCATTTGAGTCGCAGTTAATGATTGTGGTCGCTGACACTTCTTACTAGTGCTTACTGTGTGCTTGCGCCGTTCTTAGTGGTTTGCATAAACTGGCTCATTGAATCTTCCCTGCAGCCCTGGAGTGCGGACTCGTATCAATCTCCATTGCCCAGATGAAGGAAATGAGGTAGCGTGGCTAGGTCGCTTGCTCAGGGTCACACTGTCAGTCATTGGCAGGGTAGAAATGTGCATCCAGTGCTCTGGATCTGGGGAGCAGGCTCTAACCATTGTACTGCACAGCCTCTTTCTTCTCTGTGGATACAGGGATGGGGGTGTAGCTACCTATGTGCTTTCTGTCACCTTCCAGCCTGAGTCATCTTGGTTTGAGTTAGCCCTGCCCCCCTCTGAGGGGATCTCTCTCACCTGTGCCTGCCTTGCACGGCTGTCTCGGTTGAGGGGCCAGGGTCAGAGTCAGCACACAGCTCATACTGCCTGCACTCTGTTCTCCACTGGGGGCTTCTGAGGGTTTCTTACTGATGGAGTTGTGTTTGGGGCCTCCTAAATAGTGGCCTGCCCAGGGAGCCGGCTGAGGCTTCTAGGAGAGACCCAACTCACCTAGAGCCATTTCCAGCTCCAGGGAAGAAGATACTGCAGTCTGCAACAAAGTACCCCTCCCAAGCTGGCTTTGGGGCAGTCAATTTTCAGCTTTTAGAAATCTTAAGTTTTAAAATAGCAATTTTTTTTCTTCTTAAAAGTTAAGCTGAGTATATTTATGGTTCTTGTGACCTAACCCCTGACTCACCATGTTCCTCAGGGAAGGATGACAAACTCGGGACGGAGTTGGGGGGGGGCTCAGGCAATGCGTGGGGACTCAGGTTGGCCCTGACTCGGAGCATTGAGGGGCCTTTCCTCTCTCAGCTCACCCCTTCCTCAGGCTGGCCACCGGTTAGGCAAGTGAGGGGGGATCTTAGGGTGTTCCCTCCCTGTACTTTGAGATGCTGGAGGCTGAGCTGTTGCTTCCCACCCCCTCCTTCTGCTGATTTGGGAAAGGACAAGGCTCCTACCCCTCGAATGGCCCAAGACTCCTTGGGACTGGGCCAGAGAGCCGCTGAGCAGGTGTTTGGAGAAGTGTGGCCTTGGGCCAGAGCTTCATGCATAGGGAAGGGCCTCTGTAAGATGCGTCTATTCCTATGCTGGAAGGACCCTCATCGGGGGTGGCCTGCAGCTCAGTCCTTCCGGGGGCTCTGGCTGCTGGCGGGTGGAGTCTGTGCGAGAAGGGATGCCTAGCACGCCTGGGTTAAGCCAGGACCTCAGATACCTGGTGTGGCCTGAAGAGCTGTGCGCGGCATCCTGGGTAACTGCGTGTAATGGCCAGATGGGCTGTTAGGCAAATTATGTTTTAGCAACCCAAAAAAAGGAAGAAGGAAACATGGGAAGGGGAGCATTTCTATTATTGAAATATTCCCTCATTGCATGTGGCATAATTTGCATCACATCAGCTACAGTCTATCCCGTGCAGTTAGGTTTTCAGTAGGCTACAAACGTTTCCCTTGGTTCTGAAATGCCCTGGAGACTCTTCTACAAGATGCACAGGTAGCTTCCAGGAAGCCAGGCTGGACGTGTCTTAGGAGCATCTGGAAACTGAGGCTGTTTCACAGTCAAGGTGTTGCTGTGGGATTTCCCTGTGACAGGGTCCCGAGGGTTGTCAAAGTACAGGGCATATGTGCACATCACACAGCTCCCTCTCAGGGTGGAAAGGACTGGAACGTCTTGTGGTCTAATTGTCCTCTCTGCCGAATCCCTTCCAGAGAGTCTCTGCCATGATGGTTTTTTAAAGAAGTCACCCATTCATTGTTTGCATTGCACGGGCTGATTTAGAGCATTCTTTATATTGAGTCAAAATCTGTTTCCTGTGGTGTCTGTCTCTTGGTCCCAGGTTTACCTTTTGGGACCACACAGAACATGTTTAAGCCCTTCAGAAAATTGAAGACCTCTGTCTTGGCCTCCAGGTTTCCCATCCTCTTATTCTTCCTCTGGTGATATGGTGATTGAGCTGGACAAGCAGGCAACTTGAACTGTATCCACACTCTCTTGCTTGCAGACAGAAAGGGCCTTTGATTTAGAGGGGCAGGGCCAGGGCAGTGGGGGCTGCCAGGTGCTCCCTAGGATGGCGGAACCGACAGCAGACACAGGAAGAGAGGGAAAGTCGCTCCCACACCTGCCAGCCAGTCCGAGGGCCCACCACACTGCACCTGCATTGTAGCTGGTTCCATTTTCACCACGAATCTTACCCACAGGAAATGGGCTTTCTTAGGAGAAGGGAGGAAATGCATTTAATCAGTGCAGAAGGAAGGTAATTGGTGGTTGGCAAATGTGTAGCTCCGGGCGTGCTAGCGTAGGTCTTGTATGTGAGGACTCAGCCTGACGCCCTTCACAGACGTGTTGATTGAATATACGGTGGCGCTCCTGATGCTGGGGTGCTATGTAGACATTTAAAAAACATGTTTTTAAAGAATTTCTAATGTGGGGGAAATGTCCACCTTGTAGTGTTGAGTGAAGAAATTGACACAGAAATTCACAATATGATCTTAATTTCTGACAAAGAAAACATGTATGCATAGGGGTGCAGGGAGTAAGCCAGGAGGTTTTCAGTGGCTAGCTCAAGAGGGCTCCAGGTGGTTTCATGTTCCTTTTTGGAGTGTAATAGTTTTTCTGTTTCCCACCATGAATGGATGTGTAATCAAAAAAGCAAATAATGTAGGTGTCATAAGGAACTTGATGGTCCAGCTGGGAAAACAAAGCACATAAGGCAATGAAAACAACACAGCGGCCAGTGTTCAGTGCAGCAGAGGCTGGCAAGCACTGCCAGCAGGGGGGAGGAGGCCCGGACGCCGGAGATGCTGCTGCTGCCCAAGTGGCAGAGCCAAGTCCAACCTCGAACCTCTGGGTTCTGCTGTCACAGGGGTTTCGTAGAGATGGTGGGACTTGGAAAGATCACAGAGAAGGGAGAGGCCTGTGAGGGGCCAGCCTACCTGTGGTGAGTGAGAAGGCTGCTGCGGGGCAGTGAAGGGCAGGGCCCTGACAGCTAGGCAGGAGAGGTGGCTGGGCCTGACCTCAGGGCTCTTGAGAGCCACGTGTGGGAGAGTCCCAAGGTCTCTGAGTCCTGAGCATGGGGGGATGATCTCTGTTAGTGCCCCACACCAGGCAAAAAGCCCCTTGAGTGAGGCGCACTTTAGACATCCAGGGCGTGGTTGAGAGCCCGCGTGTGGCAGGCTGTCATGGCTTGGGGCAGTGGACAAATGGAAGATGGGAATGAGGCTGGTAGCAGGCTCAGGATAGGCTAGAATTGGACACTGCATCAGCCAGGCAGGATGGGAGGCCTCCTGCTCCTCCCATCAATTTCTTTCTCTGCAGGGTCCTGCCACGTGGCAGATAGGGCCCTGCTGTCTTCCTGTCTGTTTCTGAGGCAGTGCCAGCTTGTTCCCACGTGTTGGAGAGAGATGACAGGTGAAGAGAGGCCAAAGGCATAAGCTGGGGCCAGGAGGTTCTTCTTTACTGACTTTTATGAAACTTTCCAACCAGGTCACCAAGCCCCTGAGGTTCCTTCCTGTTCCTGTCCCCTGGATTTGCTCCTCACTCTCCAGCCCTCTAAACCAGCTTCACATGAAAAGTGGGGCTTATCATTGCCCCCTGTGGACATCCCTCCTTTTGCCTTCTTCCACCCGAGGCCCAAGAGGCCACTGCCAACCTGAGCAAGCTGCCACTGAGCACCATTTTCAAAATGGTCATGGCCGAGAGGCCCTCTCCCCAGCCTCTGACTCCACCCCCCATCCCATCTCCCTGCACAGCACTTTGTGAGCTGACTGCTGTACTAGAATTGCCTGCCCAGTTGAAGCAGAGCCTTAAATAGGAGGATCAGTGGAGCTGAGGCTTAGAAAGGAAAGGAATCCTCTTAGACAAGTGTGAATCCTGCCTCCTGGACTGGCTAAATGCTGTAGTCACTTAAGAATGTCATTCCTCAGTATCCCAGGAGTTGATGCTGCACCAGGGCCTCCCTTGGTCTCGGGAGCCTGGCCAAGGGCACCCCTTACAGCAAGTGAGACAAGGGGCAGGCTCACTTGGGGCCTGTTCCTAGCGAGTGCACCTCTCGCTCCCCCCTCCCCTTTCACTGCCTGACCGCAGCGCCTGCGTTCCTGGCAAGGGCAGCTGGAATCAGTCGGGAGCCCCCTCTGAGTGCCCCAGGCCCTGCTCTGGTCTTCTCCAGTGCCCTGTACAGTAGAAGGAACTTTGAGAACTTTCCAAATGTCTGTTTTCATGCCTGCTAATTTGACCAACTGCTCTTTAAAATGGAATCAGACTGGCTGGCAGATGTCTTCCGTCGCTCCTGATTGCTGGCCTCTTGGTGTGAGCACTGCAGAGGTGTCTTTCCTGGCATCTCGAATGTCTAGGTACTCACTCAGCCAAACCCCACATTAAACACGGACAGAGAGTAAGGCCCAGGGGCCAGGGCAGCGGGGCCCCTGTCTCTTGTCAAAGCTATAGACCTAACAGTTCACAGTAATCATCTGTGCACTCCAGGGTCCGTGGAACCAGGGCTCTGGGATACAGTAATGTGCCCTATGTTACCCCTCAGGCAGACTGGAGTTGGGACTGGAAGGCAGGTCCCTGGACCTGGAGTGCTGCTCCCCACCTCCCAATCTCCCCTTCCCAGGAAGATGCAGCGACTGGGGCTCACGCTCATGTACCCTCACAAGGTTGGAGCCTGGCACTGGGGCCTGTCAGGCTGGGTGAGCGCATCACCCCCGGGCTGCTCTGGGTCAGAGCTCTACCCACTGTGTGTTGGAGCCATTCAACAAAAGGCTGAGAAAGGAACTGGCAAGGAATCAGATGCAGGTTGGCTCTGTGCACTGGCTCTGGGCCTGTGCAGCCGCCACCACCGCCTGGCCCATTGCTTCTGCCCACCTCCTCCCCACCCTGCTCTCTGTGAAGCTCCGAGGTAGTTAAGTAAACTGGAAGGGGAAGCTCAAGAGAGAACTCAAGAGTCTACTTAGTGACAAAGGAACTGGACCAGGAGTCAGGAGATCTGTGTTCTCCTCCCAGGTCCCCCTTCTGTGTGACTTTGGGCAGGTTACCCTTCCTCCCCTGTTCATCCTCTGTCACCTGGGCCTTCATTTGACCTACTTACTTCTTGAGGCATTAAACTCTGAAGAGAACGTGGTGTTATGTGTGGTGACATGGTGTCAGAGGGCAAAACTGCGTGTGAGATGCAAGGTGGGGGAGGTGGTGGTTTCTCTGAAAACGGCGGTAGGCAGCAGTCTTTCTCTGCAGGCTCCAGAGGTTGATTTTGTCTCTGTTCTTGACCTCAGATCCATGAGTTAAAGCTGCTTTGGGTGATCTTGGGACCAAACCTCTGACTCCAGACTCACTTGGTCCCAGCAAATCTACATGGCTGATTTGGGGGTGACTATGGCACCTGGACCTCAGCCAAGACCTCAAAGAGGAAGGTGTTTCAGGATGACAGGAGGAGATGATTGGGAAGGCTGGCATGTCTGCCCACAGAGAGAATGGGGGTGCCAAGGTCCTGCTTGGGAGAACAGGGGTCAGAGGGGGTGCCTTAATGAAACCCGTGTGCTGTCATATCCATCCTTGAGAACCCTTCCCGTGACATAACAGATAGAGAGGGCCTCAAAAGTCACTGCAGAGGCTTTAGGAACTGGTAACGCTTGCTTCTTCCTGGTGGCTGTCACCATTGGGTTTATCCCTTGAGGAGAGGCCAAGGCCTGGCTGGGGTATGGGATAGTCAGAAAAGCAGAGAGCTGTGGGTGGGTCAGGCCAAGTGGTCCCTGCTCCTGCTGGCAGCTGTTAGTTGAGGGTAGGATGTCAGTTTGCGTTCGCTTGGGGAAGTTCTGTTGCAGAGTCCCAGCAGAGCAGACGAACGAAACAGTCTCTGAGCACCTGATTCCTGCCCACAGGCTGATGCTGGGTACCAAACCCTGCGAGGCAGGGGGTTCTACTGCTGTTTAGTGGGCCCTGCCTTCGTAAGAACCTTGAGCAGCTGAACCGGGATTGGAAACCCTTCTCCACCCCTTTCTACCACAGCTGTTTTGCATAGTCGCTGGTACTGGGAAAGCCCTCACCCCGGGTGGGTGACTGCATGCAGGCCTCAGGGAGCATGGCTTCTATTTCCCATCCTTCTTAAGATCTGGGGCCATAGTGGTGAGTATCAGAGAGCCCTGTCCCCACCTCCTTGCTTTCTGTCCCCCTCTCCTGATGCTTCTTTCTACCCCCCCAACCTGGGCTAGCCCCCACAGCAGATGCCCTGGGGCTGGGAAGAACCTTGCGCTCCCCTTGCTCTTTGAGCCCATGTGCAATGGCCATTATAGCCCCAACCTCAGAAGTTGGTCCCGGAGACCAGAAACGTGGTGTGTTTAGTCACCTGTACCCCAAACAAACGTGCTGAGTAACATGTTCTGGGCACTGCAAAAACCGCCTGTAGTGGCGGCCGGCCAGCCTTAGCAAAGACCGGAGAAGCCTGAGTGCCCAGTGGCAGGGTGACGGGCATGCTTGAGTTGGTTCACCACAGGTGTTCATAAAGACAGTGAAATGTCACGGGGGATATTTGCATGCAATAGATGGGCATGTGAAAAGAGGCAGGTTAAAGAAACTTAGGTGGCAAGCAGTAGGGAGAAAAGAAAGAAAAATTAAAGAAAGAAACTGTATACATTCAGTCTAAAAATCCCAATTTTGCTAAAGTTTTTTTCTTAATATAAAGCACAGAAAAATACACCCAAAATGGTAGAAGTGATCCCAATCTTCCTTTTTTTTTTTTTTTTTTTTTTTTTGAGACAGAGTCTTGCTCTGTCGCCCAGGCTGGAGTGCAGTGGTGCGATCTCGGCTCACTGCAACCTCCACCTCCCAGATTCAAGCGATTCTCCTGCCTCAGTCTCCCAAGTAGCTGGGACTACAGGTGCCTGCCACCATGCCCGGTTAATTTTTGTATTGTTAGTAGAGAAAGAATTTCACCATGTTGGCCAGGCTGGTCTTGAACTCTTGACCTCATGATCCACCCGCCTCGGCCTTCAAAAGTGCTGAGATTAACAGGTGTGAGCCACCGCACCCAGCCCCAGTCTTCCTGTTTTAAGAAAAGTAATTAACTTAGGAAGATACACCAGACAGTGGCCTTGTTCCCCCGGTGATTTGAGGGATTTATGGGTGGCTTTTACATTTTACTTTGTACTTTATTTTCAGATTTTTCTTTTCTTCTTCTTCTTCTTTTTTTTTTTTTTTGTCTTTTTCTGTTTTTGCTCTTTCCCCTAGGCTGGAGCAAAGTGGTGTGTCTAGGCTCACTGCAGCCTCCACCCCCGGGGCTCATGCGATTATCCTGCCTCAACCTCCCGAGTAGCTGGGATTGCAGGTGTGGCGTGCGCCATCATGCCTGGCTAATTCTTATATTTTCAGTAGAGATGGACTTTTGCCATGTTAGCCAGGCTGGTCTTGAACTGAGCTCAGGTGATCCGCCTGCCTCAGCCTCCCAAAGTGCTGGGATTACAGGCATGAGCCACCATGCCTGGCCTTATTTTCAAATTTTTCTACTATTACACTTTTATTATTCAAGAAACTCCAAAAAAAGAAACCTTTAATGTAGGGAAGAGATCGAGGCAGGGCCCAGGAGAAATCTACCACGTTCTTAAAGGCAGTGACAGCATCAGTGTCACAGTGTCATGTTGGACCAGCCTGTGCCTGGGTAAGCTCTGGGGTGGGGGAGGAGCAGGCAGGGAGAAGGGGAGGTCCGGCCATGCCTCCCACATCTGCCTGGGGTTTGTTACTGAGCTTTGGCAGCTCCTCTCCCAGAATAGGCAGGCCCCAAAACAATCCAGCAAGGTTATGGCTTTGTCCCTGCACTCAGCTCTTCCCTCCTTTTCCCACCCTCCCTACCCTTGGTTAGCAGAATCTGCCCTTGTGGGTGTAATTTGCAATTTCTCGTGTGTCCAGGTTCTCCCTGCCACATACTCCCTCTCCTCTCTCGGAAGGGTCCCTTCCCACAGGGCCCTGATCCCTGAGTCTGAGAAAGGGAATGGGCGGTGGAGGGAGAGGCGGGAAGGCTGTAGGGAGAAGCACCTTGTCAGTCTGGGACCATAGCTCTGTCTTGTGTCTTCTCTTCCAAGAGAGGAGATTTCAGCCTTTCCTATGACTGATGGCAGGTAGGGGAAATGGCAAAGTGACCGTCTGAGAAGAGACAGGCAGACCAAACATGGAAAGGAGACTGGAGGGGCTGTGGGCTGAGTGCCCACAGGCTAGCGCAGCTCTGGCCCCCAGTCACTCCGCCATCAGAATCACTAGCCTTGGTTTGGTGCGAGAGAGGGCTGATGTCTGGCCATTGGCAGGTCCAGCACTGCCCTCCACACCACCAGCCCTGGATTTCATCACGAGACCCAACCCTTCCTTCCCCGGGCTTTCCAGGATGCAGGGAGCAGGTGATAGGGTGGTCCCAGGCCTTTCCTGCTAGTGCAGGGCAGGTGAGCCTGGGTCCTCTGCCTTTTCCCAGGCTCCCTCTGGAGACCCAAGAGCAGGAAGAGTGACATCCTCGACACACTAGGCTTTCTGATTGTGGGTTTGAATGAAGCCTGCTTTCCCAAACTGCTTTTTTTCTTCTGGACCTCCCTCCCTACCCCCACCATTGTCCCTTGTCCCTGCCCCAACCGCAGTCCTCAGCATCCAGGCTCTGGATCAGGCTCCCAGCTCCAGCTGTAGTCTGCTTGGTGACTTTGGGCAAGTAACTTAGTTCTCTTGGTTTCCTGCTCTGTCAAATGGGGCTTTCACTCCTCTCTACAGTGGAGGTATTTAGAGGATTAAATGAGATCAGTGCAAGGCACTTAGCTCGTGCCTAGAACACAGAGGGCTGACAATTTTTTTTTAATTTTTTTAACATAGGGTTTCTCTCTGTTGCCCAGGCTGGAGTACAGTGGCACAATCACAGCTCACTGCAGCCCTAACCCCCCCAGGCTCAAGTGATCCTCCCAGCTAAGTCTCCCAAAATCCTGGAACTACAGGTATACACCACCACACCTGGCTAATTTTTTTTTTTAAGATACTGGTGGTCTCACTGTGTTGCTCAGGCTGGTCTCAAACTCCTGGGCCCAAGCAGTCCTCCCACCTCAGGCTCCCACAGTGTTGGGATTCTAGGCATTGAACCATTGCGCCTGGCCCTACAGGGCCATCAGTAGCTTTGAATGAAGAGACCTTCCAAACAGTCTTTGTGTGAGCAACATGGCTGTTTATTCACCTGGGTGCAGGTGGGCTAAGGCCAAAAAGGGCATTAGCAAAGGGCAGTGGGATAGGAGTTGGTTTTATAGGTTTGGGTAGTTTTTTGGGGGCAGCGGTGTTGCAGAGTAAGTTCAGTTACAGTGGTGGGGGTTAGGGGCAAACAGTATACATGACCACAAGTTCAGTTACAATGGCAGAGTTAGGTGAGAGGTCTTTACGTTATCATAAGAACAGTTAAGATGGCAGGGTTGGGTGAGGGGCTTGTCAGGGAAGCTCCGATGGGTGATTAGGGACAATGGCGAACACAGGCGGGGGTGGGAGACATCAGCCGAGGTAAGGAGGACTTCAGACTTTCGGGCTCCAGGCTTGCATGTGGAGACCTGACAATTGTCACCTGTGTTTAGACTGTGACTGGTAATGGTGTCAGTGTCGTCGTTTTCAGCTCTTGCAGCCTGGTGCCTCTCTGCTGGGTCTTCCACCAGCTCTTTCCAGCTCAACCCCCCTCTTCCTAGAAAGCCTGCCTGCCCATCTCTCCCCCTTCCCTTTCCAGGTCTTTTCTGACCCTGAAGAGTCTAGCACCTCTTAAAGGTCTCAATAGAAAACATTTGCCATCTATTACCTCTAAGGGCGAATCTAGGAGACTTCATCTATGTAACAGGAACCTTGGTCCCTGAGTCTGAGAAAGGGAATGGGCGGTGGCATTTGTTTCAGACACAGACCCTTGTCTTAACCCAGACACCCCTTCCTGTTGACTCCAGGCCTTCAGGTAAACTCTTTCAGTTAGTTGCCAATCAGAAAAATCTTCGAATCCACCTGTGACCTGTAAGGCTGCCACCCCTAAACCTCAGCTTCGTGTTGTCCCTCCTTTCCAGACTGAACTGATGCACACCTCACATATATCGCTTGATCCCTTATGTCTCCCTAAAATGTGTAAAATCAAAGGGAAGGGAATCCTCCATAGAATGTAAATTTCCCCCGCAAGAGGCAGCTTTGCAGGGCCATTTCAAAATCTGCTAAAGAAATCTATTAGGGGGTAAAATACTTTAATTTCTTCTGGGCCTGCTGTCTGTCATATGGTGGCTGTACTGGAGTCAGATTGGCATGCGGTGTCTTGTTGCCGGGGAGTGTGCTTGGTTGGTCTTAGGATCTCTGCTTTAACGCTAATATTGGACTGTTGCGCCTGAATTCCAATGGGAGGGGGTATAATGAGGCCTGCCTAACGCCCCCTCCCATTAAGGCCTGAACCAGTTTTTCAGGTTTCTGTGGGATCCATCCCCTTGGCCTAGAGGAGGGGTCCATTCGGCTCTGCTGGGGCTGATGGTTTTATTTTTGTTTCACACCATGGAGGCACCAGATGCTCTCTGGCAGAGCCTCACTCCCCTAGCTGGACTCATGCTCCCAGTCAGGTTTGGATGTGTCAGGGTCCTTTTCCAGAAGATCTGTTAAAGTCAAAGCAGACTCCTACCCACCCCGCCCTCGTGGAGCCTCCCGTGGCCCTGCCATTTGCCCCATCCTGTAGATAGGGCCACAGGAAGCAGCCCAGCCCGCAACCAGTGTGGAGGAGAGGGAGGCCAAGGCCTGGGCCAGCCCCTCCCCCATCCAGGGGTTGCCCCCAACCCTCAGCAGTAACTTACGACAGCCTCTGGTTCCCCTTGGGCTGAAAGGGTGTACACCAGTGTGTCACCACCCCCAAATAGTCCCCTTCCTAGGCCTTTGTCACTTTGTCGAATGAAGACCTCACCTGCAGTTAAGCAAAATATTAACAAGTGAAATGCCTTGCAAGATGCAAAAGGATATTTTCCTTCTAAAATCACATGGGCAGGAAGGCTCTGAAGATGTGAGAGCCTGGAGGGCTGGAGAAAGCTGAGCAGAAAGCAAGGTGGGTCCTGCAGTAGCCCCTGCCCCTTCTCCTGAGCCAGCGCCTCCTGCCCTCCCAGGATGCCCAGGGCCGAGCCTTGCCGTGCTCCCTCCCTTCGCCCGGGCCTCCACAACTCCAGCTTCTCCTGCCCCTTCAGGCGAAGCCCAGTGACAGATACTGGTAGGAAGAAGAAAGCATTCAAATGGCTTAGGCTGATGGAAAGTGACACTAATTACAGCCACCATGGTAGGCGCTTCACATGTGCCTCACTGAGGAAGGGCACCCAGCAACAATCGCGGGTGACTCTACAAACCCAGCCCCTTACTGAGCTCCAGCCCACCAGGCTGGCCAGAGTCAGGCTGGCCCTTGGCACAGTGCCCAGGCTGTGTATCCAGAGGCCTGGGCCCACATCCTTACCCTGTTTCTCCCTTATGGAGGCTTTGGCATTTCCAAACCCACTCACCTCTAAGAATTGGATTCTGTACAGTTAAAAAGAAAGAAGCAGTGTCCCTTCCCCAAGAGGTGAAGAAGAGGTGGCCAGGAGGGAATCCTCCTGGGAGGAGCATTTGTATGCAACACTGAGAGATGTGATTCTTCGGGAGGAAGGCAGCACTGGCTGTCAGCTCAGAAGGGGCTGTGCCCCCTGCTGGCCTGTGGCATCTGCCTGCACCCCCACGCTTTGCTTTTGTCTTCAGCAGACCCCACCTGCCCCAGCAGGAAAAGCCTAGGAAGACAACTGGGGTTGGTCAGATGGGGCCTGAGCAGTCCCTTTGCCGGGCACGAGTACTGTGGCCTTGGATAAGTCCAGTCTGCTCTCCAAGCCTCAGTTTCTTTCTGTGTAACGTGAGCTGCTCCTATCTGAAAGGTTTGTTGAGCGAATTTTTGCAGGTGCTGAGTATGAAGCCCCCAGCACAGTGCTGGACCGTGGTCAGGACTCAGTATTGCTGGCCTCTATCTTCACGGTGAGCCCAGGACAGGCTACACGTCAGCTCCTCAGAAAGCCCGGCAGAGGGTGCCCAGGGAATTCTTGTCATGCCCAGAGCTCAGTGACCCAGGGGACCACTTCTTGCTGCCCCCTTCCCTTGAGTTCTCAAAGCAGGCCATGGCCATGATCACAGGCTGAGGAGCCAGGCCGCCAGGGGCCGTCCTGGCTCTACCTCCTCCGTGGGAGCACTGTCTCCTTTGCAAAGCCGGGAGCAGTCGGACACCTGCCGGCGATGTGAAGTCTGAGTGAATCAGGACAGGGAGAGGCCCAGGTCCCAGGCGAAGATCAGTGCCCTGTCCCGCCTCAGCTGCTGGGAACCCTCCTGTACCCTCTTTCTCAGGGACTGGACCTAAAGCAGGCCAGGCTGCAAGATCAGCTGTGTGTTTCAGATGTCACTTGGAGTTGTGAAGCTTTTCTCAAAGCTGAGACAATTCCGTTAGGGCACCGAACTGTTTTACTTTATTAGCTTCCTGATTATAGAAGTGTCCCGCCATGTAGTAAGCACTCAGTAATTGTTAGCGTGGTAGCAGGTACAGCAGAAAATCTCTTCCCCATGACCCTTCTCATGAAGAGGTTTCTAAAAGCCAGTGGTCCCCTTCTCCCTGAGTAAGAGGGTGTGGTAACTTCCAGAAGCGTTTCTTGCCCTTTGAGGATTTGTGGCACTGGGTGGTCACTGCACAAGCTCATTCCCATTGCGGAGATGTGGCTGCTTCAGGAACTGGAGGACCCCGCGCTGTGCCCAGAATGCTCTCTGGTAATGGTTTGCTTTGCTTTTCTGTCATTTCCTTCATTTTTGTTGTGTTTCCTTTCATCTCTTTTCCTCAAAGCTGCACACAGCCTGCACTTCTGTTTACTGATGTCTGGTTAGCGAGGGGCCTGTCTCCAGTAGATCTGTCTTCAGGCCCTGAAAGCTGGTGAAGGCGTCTGAGTCAATGCTGGGGATGAGTAGTTCAGAACTTCACTGCGGTGCTGCAGTCACTCCTGGACGTTCACATCCTCTTGGAGGTTTGAGGCAGGCTCAGCTCAGCTCTTTGCTTTGGTATCCTCATCATCAGGTAGAAAGTCTGGGCTGGATCCAGGCGTGGTGGTGCACACCTGTAATCGCAGCACTTTGGGAGGTCAAGGCAGGAGGATTACTTGAGCTCAGGAGTTCAGGACCAGCTTGGGCAACATAGTAAGACCCCATCTCTAAAAAAAAAAAATTAGCCGGGCATGGTGGTGCTTGCCTGTGGTCCCAGCTACTTAGGAGGCTGAGGCAGGAGGATCACTGGAGCCCAGGAGGTTAAGGTTGCAGTGAGCCATCATCATACCACTGCACTCCACTTAAAAAAAAAAAAAAAAAAAAAATCTGGGCCGGGCGCGGTGGCTCACGCCTGTAATTCTAGCACTTTGGGAGGCCGAGGTGGGTGGATCACCTGAGGTCAGGAGTTCAAGACCAGCCTGGCCATCATGGTGAAACCCCATCTTAAAATAAATAAATAATAATAAAATAATAAATAAATAAATAAATCTGGGAAGGCAGCTGCCTCTCTCTGCCACGACAGCAGATGTTAGATTTGGTCCCAGAGCAACTGTGGGAACTGTGTGGTGACTCTCAGATTTGGGGGTGACTTGGCTGGCCTCAGACCTGAGAGTGGTGCCAGCAAGGGGTGTGCTCTGCAGCTGGAGCAGAATGGGGGCTTCCAGCCTGGTTTCGGGGCTCTCGTCACCTGGGCTCGCTGGAGCTTAAGGCTGGCAGTGTCCTCTGTGGGACAAAGTTTATGTCACCAAGCACAGGCTCTGGGGGAGACTCCCATGGTCAGCAGTCACCACACGGAGCGGGGACCAGCAGGTCAGCAGGGTCTGCATGAACTGGCCCAAGTCACTTAGCTTTTCCAAATGTAAAGTAGTGCCCACCACAACAGAGTGAAAGTCCAGAAAGAGGCCAAGAGATACACAGGAATTTCAGGCACCATTGAGGCCATTCCAGATTGGGGAAAAGATCACTCACCAAGAAGTGGACAGCTTGCTGCCAGGGAAAAAATAAGGCTGGATCTTGACTTTACACCTTACATCAAAAGAATTTCCAGATGAGGCTGGGTACAGTGGCTCATGCCTGTAATCCCAGCACTTTGGGAGGCCAAGGCAGGCAAATCATGAGGTCAGGAGATGGGGAGACCATCCTGGCTAACATGGTGAAACCCTGTCTCTACTAAAAATACAAAAACTTAGACGGGCATAATGGCGTGTGCCCGTAGTCCCAGCTACTTGGGAGGCTGAGGCAGGAGAATCGTTTGAACCCGGGAGGCAGAGGTTGCAGTGAGCCGAGAGCTTACCACTCTACTCCAGCCTGGGTGACAGAGCAAGACTCCGTTTCAAAAAAAAAACGAATTTCCAGATGGCTTACAGATTTAGCTGTAAAAAAGGAAACTGTTAAATTATGGGAAAAAAAATATATAAAAGAATGTAACATATAATCTTGGGAAAGCAAGATCTTTTTAAGCCTGACAGAACTGAGAAGCTCTACAAGAAAAGTTGGGTACACTCAGTTAAAAAGAATAAATTTTTCATGAGCAAAGCCAGCATAAAGCCAAAAGATAAATAGCAAACTAGAAAACAACAATTATCTAACTCATTTCTTAGATAAGGTTAACTGATCTGTTGTATGTACATGTACACACACTTGCACACACACATATGTTGTTTTGTTTGGAGACAGGGTCTCACTCTGTCGCCCAGGCCGGAGTGCAGTGGTACAACTGCAGCTCACTGTAGCCTTCACTTCCCGGGCTCAAGTGATCCTCCCACCTCAGCCTCCCGAGCAGCTGAGACCACGGGTGCACACCACCATTCCTGGCTAATCTTCTGATTTTTGTGGAAACAGAGTCTCACTACGTTGTGAAGCTGGTCTCAAACTCCTGGGCTCAAGTGATCCTCCCACCTCACCTCGGCCTCCAAAAGTGTTGGGGTTATAGGCATGCACCATCACACTGGGCCAGCTTTCTTACTATGTAAAGAATTCCTACAGATCTATGCAGAAAAGACTGACAACTCATAGAAAAACTGTCCAAGTCTATAAGCAAGTTAACTCCTGGAAAAGGAGCTCTGGGTATCCCAGGGGTGCGGCAGCAGAGCCATGTGGACAAGCACGTCGGGGCTGAATCTGGCTCCAGATGCACTTACCATGTGACCTTGGCAAGTCACCAGAGCTCTGTGGGCCTTAGCTTCCTCAGCTGTAGGGTGGGAATAACAATCATCCCTGTGACTAAACGGCCTGGGCAGGGCCAGCATGGAGTAGGGGGAGGGAGTGCTTTGGAAATGCTCGATAGACAAAACGTGGAAAGATGCTCAGCCTCACCTCTGGATGAGTGATCCTACTCCGGTAAGAAATGTGCAAACTGGAGCTGCAGTGATAGACTCTCACCCCACCGTGTTGCTGATGGTCTGGGGGATCTAGCACAGGCATCACTAAGAGGAGCAGAAAGAGCTGTCACTGTTAAATGCACACACCCTTCAAGCCGGCAGAAACCCTTCCTCCTAACAGGCCTAGACATGCCACACACGGGGGCGGGTATTCATGCAGCCCCGAGTGCAGTAGCTGAAGTTGAAGCAAATGTCCTTCAACAGGGAACTGGCTGAATAAATGACAGCATATTCCTAACCTAGATGATGCAGCTTGTCCAAAGGAGGCAGGCCCACGTGCACTGCTGCGGAACAGCCTCCTGTGTATATTCAGTGATAAGAACAGGCACCGAGTGTGTGCGAGAGAATGGCGTTGTATGAAAATGCAGTGTGCAGGCTCTGGGAACACCCAGGAAGTGGCAGCAGCTACAACTGCGGGGGGGCTCCATGGCTGAGGGATGGGCGGGACCTGTGAATTTTGAATCATAGGCCATACATACTGTGTATTTTAAAATTAAATCTGCTCACACTGTCTTGTGATTAGTATGAGTAATTAGAGACATCCTCACAGAGGCCAGGAGCACGGAGGAAAAAGTCAGGCTGCCTGGCTCCACCACTAGATATGTGGTGTTAAGAAATGTCTGACCTCTGTGTGCCTCAGTTTCCTCATCTGTTAAAACAGATCAACGGGATTAACAGAAACCCTAACATGCAGGTTGTGAGCATGGAGTGGGACGCGCCAGGTGAAGGCTCTCGGCTCTGCCACGTAGCAAGAAAGCAGCAGAGTGCCAGCCTCCAGCCTCACATCTTCTTGTCCCTCTTAGTACTGTGGTGGGCGCTCCCTGCACCTCTCCACCCTCAGCTGCTCCACTGAGGCCAGTGGAGGTTGCAGGGAGTAGCACAAACTGGGCTCAGCTCTCACCCACCTTCTCTCTGGGACAAGGACACTCTTCTCTGACAGTCTCCCCCTTGAAGCCTCTTCTCCTCCTTGGGGTGAGGCTGGCTTCTTGGGTACCCACCTCTGTCACCAGTGCCCTCCTGAGGTGGTTGTTGCAGCCTCAGAATTATAAAATCCTAAGAGGACCCTTGGGATGAGCCTACCAGTTCTTTATCTTGGATACATGGAACCTGCTCCACAGAAAAATACACACTCGGGGGGCCGGGGCTCAAGGCGGGGCCTGGGCAGGCGGCGCCCCCACCCTTGTGTGCCCTGGCCAGCCTCAGCACCCTACATATTCTGTGCATATTCTGGAGCCCCCAGCTCTGTCCAGCTCCCCTGGGAGCTGCCCGGGTGGCCATGGGCCGTCTGGGCAGACTTGTCCCCACACCCTCTTGGTACCTGCAGTGAAGGAGAATTTGGTGTGGGGCCCTGAAGGCCCACCTGACCCCGTCAGGGCCACCAGCGATCCATCCAAGAGGGGCCCTGAAGTCCACCTTTCTGCTCTCAGGGGTCTAACGTGATGGAAGAGCAGGACCTGCGGGACATCGGCATCAGCGACCCACAGCACCGGCGGAAGCTGCTCCAGGCCGCACGCTCCCTGCCCAAGGTGACTGTCGCCAGCCCCGTCAGCCGTGTGGAGCCAGGGCCACCTCCCTAGCACCACCTGCACCAAGGATGGGAGGAGCAGGGCTCGGCACACGCACACCACGTGGGGCCTCCACCGCTCACCCTGGGAGCTCCTGAGGGGCCACACAAACCTGTTTGCTTCCTTAGTCCGCCCCAGGCCCTTGGAGAGCCAGGAGAGCCCTCAGGCAGGGAGCGGCTCCTCGGAGGTCAGGAGGAGGTTTGGTGGTCTGCCCTGCTTGGGAGCCTGCTACCCACTGGCTTGGCCTTTCACCCAGAGCCCCCTTCAGGGTCTCTCCTGGCTCCCTGGAGCCCAGGCCAGCCCACACTGGGCCCCTCCCCAGGTGGGCTTGAGGGAGGTACCATCTTCCCTGGGGAGCCAGAAGCTAGTGGGCCCAAGCCTCTCCCCTGCACCTGTGCTGGTGCTGAGTCCAGTGGCCCTGACCCTTCTACCTGCCCAGAGTTTGAGAGGTGCCCGCTCTGTGGGCACACACAATTCTCTTGTCCCTCCAGGCTCATGACCTCAGCAGAGCTCAGGGCGGAGGCGTTCTGCAGACCCCCTCCCCCACCTCTGCTCACCTGCTAGGGTCATCTTCCTGCACTGTCAGAGCCCCAGTGGCTACTGCCTTCCCGGTGGGGAAGCGGAGACCAGCGAGTGATAGGAAGGGCTGTGCGAGGAGAGGCACTCAAATGTGCTGAGGAGGACCCCAGACACGCAGGGCCCCCTTGGCCACAGTCTGTGTGAGCTGGCCTGGGTCCATGGTGCTTGGGTCCCTCTCCTGTGACTGCGGAGATGTCAGTTTCACCTCCCTCCTGGCCCTGTAGGTGAAAGCTTTGGGCTATGACGGGAACAGCCCCCCTTCGGTGCCCTCCTGGCTGGACTCCCTGGGGCTGCAGGACTACGTCCATTCCTTCCTGTCAAGTGGCTACAGCTCCATCGACACTGTGAAGAACCTCTGGGAGCTAGAGCTCGTCAACGTGAGTAGCCCCTGCATGGCCCAGCCTGGACCCTCCAGAAGCCTGAGCTTCCTTTGGGGGCAGCCTGGCCCAGCGGGAGAGCGCTGGGGCTGGAGCGGACTGTGGGCGAGTCGGCCAGCTGACTCTCCTCGCTCCTAATCACGCAGGTCCTGAAGGTCCAGCTGCTCGGCCATCGCAAGCGCATCATCGCCTCCCCTCGCAGACAGGCCGTACGAAGAGCCGCCGCAGAAGCCCCCCCAGGTTCTCTCAGCTGAGGGTGAGTCGGGGGAGGGATGGGAAGGAATGTATGTTTCTCCTCTGTGTTTGTAGGAGTTCCATAGAATTCTGTAGGATTCTTCAGAGACCACTGTAGTGTAGGAGAGAGCAGTTCCAACAAGAGAGAAGCACAGGAGAGGGGCTTTAGAGAAGTTCCCGCCACGCGCTTCTATTTGGGGGATGGCTGATCAAATACTTAAAATTGGGGGGGATAGTAGGAAAACAGCTGGCCGTGGCCTGGGCATTGAACTCGGCTCTGTGTCTGGGGACAGGGAGGGGCTGGGTGGCATGACACCTGAGACAGCCTGGAATTCAAAAGGCTGGGACTCACAGCCTTCTGGGCACCCCCAACATCTGAGTTCGAATTCCCAGGCTAGGGTGACTAAGACAGCCTGCATATTAGAAACCTCACCTATGATCCGTTGCTCCTGCCAGTAATTCCTGACTGCAGAAATGGGCTAGACTCAGAGCCTGCAGCTGAGGGAGAGCTCTCCCCCAGCCCCAGGCCAAAATATGCAGCAATGGAGCAGCCACTCCCGGAGCCCTGAGCACTGGGCCTGCCCCAGCAGGGCTCACCCCATTGAACCCTCTGGGGCTTGGTGTGGTGGGTCCTATTCATCCTCCTCTTACAGATGAGAAAGTGGAGGCCAAGCCTTGCTCTGGGAACCAAACACACAACTGACATTCAGATGTAAACACTGAGGAGCCTGGTTTGTATTCTGTGGGGGACAGTGGCCTTTAGGGCTGGCAGAGCTGAATTTTTTCTCAGGAGGATGCTTTGTTTGGTCATGTGCAGAGCCTGCAATGGATCAGGACAGAAGATTTAATCTTTTAGAAGTGCAAAAGCGGCTTCTCTGCCCTCTGGGGGCACTGGTGGGTGATGGCCGCGTGGTGCCACCTGTCTGACACCCCCATGGTGTTGGCCCCTTGTCCAGTGCCTGCTGCTCCTCCCGGTGCGGCTCCCCCACACCATCCTAACCAGGGGGCTGGCTGACACCTGTAGCCAGGCACTGGGCCAAGAGTTGCAAGTTCCACCTGGATTTCTCCCTCCACAGTGCCAAGATTTGCTCTCCCAGACGTCATCCCCGCTGAGCCAGAATGATTCCTGCACTGGGCGGTCGGCAGACCTGCTGCTGCCTCCAGGGGACATGGGGAGGAGGCGCCATGACAGTCTCCATGATCCCGCGGCACCCTCCCGAGCGGAGCGCTTCAGGATCCAGGTGGGCACGGGCTGGGGGGGGCGGGTCGGGAGGAGCTACGGCCAGGATCCACCTCATCCCTCTGGGCGGGACAGGGCCTCCCAGAACCACCTGCTGCCCCATACCCGAGCACAGTTGGTCTGGCATCAAGGTCAGGAGCACCAGCCTGCTCTGCTTGCTCCCACCCAGCTGCCTTGTGTAAGGCCCACCCTGCCCCCATGGTGCTGAGCTCCGGTGCAAAACTCACTTTAGCTGTTGGCTGCCAGGGCCACTCCTGCGGCCTGCATGGCTTGCATTTCCCTCCTTTAGGTTCAGATCCCCTGTCCTCTGTAGTCTCCTGTGTCCTGCGCTGCAGGCCCCTGCTGGCCCCAGAGCCCTCCACTCTCTCCTGGCCTCTCTGAGCGCCTTCTTGGCCCCTTTCTTCCTGCTTACCCAAGCTGTTCCCCAGAACTGCTTTCTCTGCGGCCTCACCTCCGCAGCATTGTCTTCCTCCTGCCCAGCAAAACCACAGCCAGACCAGACTGTTCTTCCCGTTCTCTGCCTGCAGCCCTGTCGGGGGCACCGCTGGAGACCCCACCTCTGCTCCTGGTGCCTGCCCTAGCCCTGGCCGAGGTGGGCCCGTCTCACATTCCTGGCTCATCCTCTCAGGGCATCGTTTCCAGGGGGCCTGGATTTACTCAAGACCTGCCTGTCCTGCCTCCCGCCTTGTAGGGACCCTGGCTTTGTCCTTGTCTTCTTCTTGGCCTGTCAGACAGAGGATTGTCAGGTGTCCCTCAGGCCCCTCTGTGTGAACTTCAGTTTCACCCCTGCCCGTTTCTCTGACTCTCACTTCTCACTTTGGCTCTGGGGACTTCTCTTCCCTTTCCACAGGCACAGCCGGGAATTTTAAAGGATTTTAAAACACATCGCCCAGCGGTTCCAGTTACCGTTGAGAGGCTCTTTGCGCACTACTGGGAAGGGAGGGCTTTGTGTTCCTGAATCTTTTCCTTCCTTTCCATTCCTTCCACCAGCGCCCGGATAGGGACCCATCATCTCTCACCTGGACCACAGTGGCCTCCCCCACACCCCCAGCTGCTGCCTGAAAGATCCATTTGAAATGCATTCCTAGGCATGGGAGCTTCACTGGCTTCCAGGGTGTGAGGATCCCTCCCAGGCCCTGGACTAGGCCCCGAGGCATCCCAGGGTCTCGTAGCTGCTGCTCTTGCCTTTGGTCTTTGTGCAGAACAGCCGGCAGCCTGTGCCCCCCCCCCCCCCAGACTCTGCCATCTCCTTTCTGGTCATTTCCCATCTCCTTTGAGACTCATCTGCTCTCAGGCGGTCTGGGTCCCTGCTGCACCTCTGCTGCCCGCTTACCTCCCCCACCCCGCAGTATGTTTGAATTGCTGGTCTCCCCTTGCCCTCTCCACTTGACCCTTGATCTTGCTAAGGTCACTGGCATCTTCGCCCTTGGGTGTGCTGGAGCCAGGCAGTGAGCCTGTGTGCTCCTCTGGAGCAAGGGGCAGGTGTCTGACTGTGTGTGTTCTGCAGGAGGAGCACCGCGAGGCGAAGCTGACCCTGCGGCCCCCTAGCCTGGCAGCCCCCTATGCCCCAGTGCAGAGTTGGCAACACCAGCCAGAGAAACTCATCTTCGAGTCCTGCGGTTATGAAGCCAATGTGAGTTGCTCCTGCCCTCCGCCCCTCCCGGGGGGGCCGGCCTCCCTGCTCCCTGCCCCTTCTCTAGCCAGGCACCTGCTGCCCTGAGTCCCAGCAGGGACTCCACAAAGCCAGGCCTAGGTCCAGCACTGTTCTCCGCTCTTCAGCCACTCTTGGCAGCTAAGGGGAAGGGGTGGAGACATCTGGTCCTTTAGCCAGAGAGTTGAATGGAGGGCCTCTCCAGCTGGGGCAGGAGAAGGGTTGGGAGGGGTAACCACTTGATTGTGGGACAGTCCCAAATTGGTTGGGTCACCACTGCATGGAAACGCAGGGCTTCCTAAGCCTAGCCACTGCTCGCCCCCACAGTACCTGGGCTCCATGCTGATCAAAGATCTTCGAGGGACAGAATCCACGCAGGATGCCTGTGCCAAGATGCGGGTAGGGTGCCTATGTAGGGTGGGTGGGGGGTTGTGCAGGCTGGGAGGGTGTCTTTGCGGAGTGGGGGTGTCTGTGCAGGGTGGGGGATTGCCTGTGCAGGGTGGGGGGTTGCTTGCGTGAGCTGGGGTGGTATCAGCGGGGTAGGGGGTGCCTGTGCAGGGTGGGGGGGTTGTCTGCAGGGTAGAGGGTGACTATGCAGGGCGGGGGTTGCCTGTGTGGGGTGAGGGGTGCCTGCACAGGGCGGGGGGGTGCCTGTGCAGGGTTGGGGGGGCATCTGCAGGGCTGGGGGGTGTCTTGTGTGGGACTGGCCAGGACAGAAGGTAGCAATGGGGGCGGCAGCTGCAGTTGGCTAGGCCGGGCCGTGCTACATAAGGACGGGTGGGAAGCTGGGACCTATGGAATCCCCAGGAGTCTTAGCCCTGAGAAGGGCATTGATAGGGACCCCCCTTTTTTCCTGTAGAAATCCACTGAGCACATGAAGAAGATCCCCACTATTATCCTGTCCATCACATACAAAGGTGTCAAGTTCATCGATGCCTCCAACAAGGTGTGCTGCTTACAGGGACTCTTGGCTGGAGTGGGACCCATGTCCCCATCAGAGCCACAGGGCTCCAGGGCAAGCAACCCAGCTGCCCTGTCTCATCCCTTATCTCTGTAGAGGGTCCCCAGCCCTCTCTTATTACTTCCTACTTCACCACCTCGCCAAGAGGCATGTCTCTCATCTGCTGGCCTGGGTGCCTGCTGTCAGCCCCGTCCCCACCCTAGTGATGACTGCTCTTAGCTTCTCCACCTGGGTTCTGCTGGCCACGCTCCTGCTCACAGGTCTTCACAGGTCTGATTCCCTCTGTGAGCAAAGGACTCCCCCTGTGCGCCACTGTGTGGAATCCCACCTTCCTGACACCCTTCCCACTTTGCCCCACCCTGGGAGGTGGGAGAGGCTGGGGGAGCTCGTGGTTGGGTGTGAACATTTTACTGTCTTAGTTGCTGTGGTCAAGGGTGGAGATCCCAAACTGAAATTGTGCAAGGTTAGACACCATCCCCCACCCCCACCAGAAAACAAAATAAGAAGAGAAAGGGAGTTTGGCTGACACTGCAGGCTGGGAGGGAGAACAGTGACAATGGCAAAAGGCTGGGGCGGGGGTGCCAGATGCATGTGAGCCTGAGAATTCCAGAACACGGCTTTCCCCCAGCAGAATGTCATCGCAGAGCATGAGATCCGGAACATTTCCTGTGCTGCCCAGGACCCGGAGGACCTCTGTACCTTCGCCTACATCACCAAGGACCTGCAGACCAGCCACCACTATTGCCATGTGTTCAGCACAGTGGATGTGGTGGGTGGGGTCCTGGGGACGGGCAGGGTGGGCTTGGGTGGCAGCCCTGAGGCGTCCGGCCCCATCGCAGGGTACAGATGCGGCACTGTCCTGGCCCTGGCAGGTGCCTGGCAAATGTTTGGTTTATGAGTGGAGCCCAGCAGTCCTCCAGGCCAGTCCCTTTCACAGTGATGAGACTGAAGTGCAGAGGGAACAGGGACTGGCCTGGGGCACTAGGGACAGGGGGTTTCCAGCATTTTTTTTTAAGACATGGAGTCTCGCTGTGTTGCCCAGGCTGGCCTTGAACTCCTGGGGGCTCAGGCAAGTCACCCACCTCAGCCTCCCACGTAACTGGATTGTAGGTGGGAGCCACCGTGCCTGGCTTTCCAGCTTTTAGGCGAGTGTTTCTTAGGTCAGACAAAGCCTTTGTCTCCCCCAGCTCCCTGCCCTTGCCCTCCAACCTCCGGCTGGGCCGCCTCCCAGAAATGCCCTGTACTCCCCTCTTAGAGGCAGTGGTGCCCTCTTTGGCAGTAGATTTTCTTCCCTCAGATTCTTGCTGAGGCTTGGCTCTGGGTGCTGCTGGGCCGAGGAGAGTTCATTCTCACACAGCTGCCCACAGGGAGCAGACCAGAAATGACAGCCCACTTGGCAGGGGTTCCCTCTAACCTGCAACAAAGCCTGGGAGTGGCCCCAGGCTACCTCCTCATCCCAGGAGGAAGTCAGAGGGGTCCAGGTCCCTGCCGCCCTCAGGGACAGCAGCTAGTTGCAGAATTTCTGTGGCTCCTGGAACACAGGCAGCTCTGGGCCTCCCCATACCCCCGAGACCTCATCCACCTTAGCACCTCTGCTTGCTCTGGGCCAGTGAAGGTTAGGAGGCACCGGGCTCTACTGCTTGCTGGCCGTGTGAGCTTGGAAACATCACGTCTGCCTGTTTCCTCATCTGTCTGGAGGGGGAATATAATGTGACCCACCTCAGGGGCCGCTGTGAGATGGAGGAGGTGGTCCACACAGCACACAGAGAATGCCATTTACACACAGCACACAGACAGTGCCATTCACCTGTCGCTGACTTCCCACATGTACTCAGTTCCGCTGTAACGCCACATAACCTTCTCCTAAAAATTGTTGTGCTGGGTAAAATCACACAATAAAAACCACAGGGTTTATGGGGAAGTGGAGGTAGGGGCACAGCACTCACAGACTTTGTCGGTGACACATTAAAAGCACTAGCACCACTTATTCAAATTAATGGTTAAGAAATACTCAAGTACTGCCGCAGGCATGGCTCCCGCCTGGGCTTGCAGGGGTGTACACCTGCCCTCCCCGAAGCCCAGTTCCTGGCCACATCCTGTGTGGAGAGGGGGAGGACCACTGGGACCTAGGAAGAATAAAAGGAGGGAAAGGGCAGGAAACAGGGAGGAGCACTCCCAGGTGGACTTAGAGGGGCACACAGAGTCCCTGCGAGGAAGGGCATATCCAGTGTGAAGCTATGGTACCAGGTGTGGTGGGGGCTTGGTTCAGCTGGCAGCAGTTTTGCATTTACCTAGTGTTTCTATCAGATGAAATCTTGCAGAAGGAAATAGTGTGTTATGATCAAATTGTGTCTTTTTGAAACCAGTGTTCTCTTCTTACCCCAGATACCACCTGTGTGCTCAGGGTGAGGGTGAGGACAGGGCAGGAGTGGGTGAATTGGCTCCCGAACCAGGCGCTTAAATGGTGATCTGCTTCCTCCCAGAACCTGACCTACGAGATCATCCTGACGCTGGGGCAGGCCTTTGAGGTGGCCTATCAGTTGGCCCTGCAGGCCCAGAAGTCCAGGCCAATGGGCGCCTCTACAGCTGAGACGATTGAAACAAAATCTTCCAAACCGGTGCCTAAGCCTCGTGTTGGCGTGAGGAAATCCGCAGTACGTGGGCCCCACTGGCCAAGACCCCCCTCTCCCTGGCCTCAGGGATTCAAGGGCTAGGGGTGGCCAGCATGACGAGGGTCTTCTGGCACTTCCAGAAAGCTAGACCCCCAGGGAAATGACCCTCTTAATTGCCCCCCCCCACCGTGCCAGGTCTTGCCCTGGAAAGGCAGCAGCTCCTCTGGCCTAGGCAGGCCTCTGGTGCTCCCACTCCCCCTCCCTTGCTGGGCTCCCCCCAAGGGCAAGGCCATCAAGGGGCTGCAGAATGGCCAGCAGGCAGCCCCCAGTAACTGCGCTGTCCCTGTGTCTGTCTGCTTTGCTCTGCACCCCAGGTGCCGCTGCCCCCCGATAGTCGCTGTTGTTACTGTCACACCTGCTCCACCCACCGTCCTTCCTACCTACCGCTGCCGTCTGTTAGTCCCGGAGTCAAGGTCTTTACGCCTCCTGCTGTCTTGTGTGTCAGTCTCCCCCGAAGTGACCGTGAGCGCTCTCAGCCTCTGGTGGCCTCTCCCCTCTGTCTATGTGACGTTCTTTCCCCCTCTTCCTGAGATGCCCTCTGCCTGTCCTGTGTGTGCTTCAGCCCTCTCTGTTTTTCTGCTGTGTGTCCTCTCTCCAGAGGTCTGGGGTGACTATGGTGGTCTTGCCTTGGGGTGAGCTCTCTGGCCCTAGCAGAGGGACCTGAGGCTTGGCATTTCAAAGCCCCACATCCCCTTCCTGCCCAATGTGAGCGGGTTTGGGGCTTACAGTAGGAGGCCCGGGTAGGACAGGGGTCCTTTTAACTGAGCAATCACAAGAAATCCCTGAGAGAAGTTGAGCCTGGAGATGGCTCTCCCCAACATGCTCCAGGAGGGGCCTCCTCTTTGGCTGAGGAGAATAAGGGCTGCCCCCTCCCAGCACAGGGACCACAGAACCCAGCCTGGGGGGAGTGGGAGGGGCCTTCGGGGCCTGCTGCCTCCGGCCCTGGCACAGAACTCCCTCTGACTCTTGACCGCTTCTTTGTTTGGCAGCTGGAACCACCCGATGTGGACCAAGATGCCCAATCCCATGCCAGTGTCTCCTGGGTTGTGGACCCCAAACCAGACTCTAAGCGGAGCCTCAGCACCAAGTATGAGACCACTATCTTCTAAAACAACCCACTCCCTGTCTCCACTAGTCTCACTGTGCCTTTGCCATCCGATCTTTCTGCTGTCCTCAACTCTCTCCTTCCAGCTGCTGATGCCACGGCCCCACCTGCACTGGGACCCGCTCCTCCCGGGCAGGCAACAGCGTAGACGCTGTACCCTCGCAGCTCTCGCACCTACCACCACCGAACACTGTGAATTCTCCCCCTTGGGCTGAGGACAGCTTGGGGGGGGTGAGTTGCCTTTGAGGTGGGCACCAAGAGGGCTCCAGGGGCCTGTTGCACCCCAGAAGCCTCCACAGGCAGGCACTGTGAACCCCGACGGGCAGGGTGGTCTCCAGCAGAATCCCAATGGCACTGATAGCTCCCCGGGGTTGGGCTGAGCTCTGTGTGGCTCCCTCCTTCTGTCTGTTGTACTGAGCCACAGCTGGGCACCGCTGCCAAGAGCTGACTGTCCTCACCTCTCCTGAAACAAGCAACCACTGTGACCACCCAGTGCCAGAGTCCCCCAGCACTCTGCTCACAGCCGGCCTGCAGCCCCGCCCCGCTGTCCTCCACTGCTGTGAGGTGCTGGCCTCACTCTCGTGGCCAGGCCCTTGTGAGACCTTGAGCTCAGTGATGTGGCTTGACCAGGGACAGACTGCTTTCTGTCAGGGCCCAAGATAACGCACCAGGCCCCTGGGCCTGTGCTGGCTGCCCCGCTTGGGGCTCTGGGTATCTGAACACTCACAGGCTGGCTCACGCAGCAGCTGCCTCAGTCCTGATGAACCTTCCCCTCCAAGGAGCGAGGTGTCATGTGTGTGGGTGGCCCCTGGTATCTTCGCCATGGAGTCTCAAGGCCTGGAAGCCTTGGGCCTGGCTCTGGAGTCTAGCTCACTGAGGAGGAAGGCCTTCCGAAGGACCATCGAGGAGGCGGCCTGTGCCCTGCATGCACGGCGCACCTTCTTCCCTCACAGAACAGAGCCGGTGGAGGACGGTCCTACACCGAATGGCCTCCATGTCCTCCCAGGAGTTTTCTGACATGCTCCACAGTGGGGGATCGCAGATAGTCAGCACCGTCCAGTGCACCCCTGACCGCCTCCCTCAGCCTCCTGACTCCTCCGAGAGGAGAGGCCATCCCCCTCACAGCAGCTCAGCAGCTGGGATGGTGGATCTGAGTCTTTGAAGAGGCCCCGCATTCTCCAGTGTGGGCAAATCAGTTTGGATGGCAGGAGACAGGAAGGAAGCAGTGCCGTAGGCAGCCATGCACATGTAGCAGAGTCCACTAGGAAAGCCGGTTGGCCATGGCAGTCGAAACCCAAGTCGATAAATGGGGTGGGTCGTGCACACCTGCCCGTCCTTGTGCCTTCCTGAGCAGACTCACTGAGCCAGAGGTGGCTGGGGGCTGCGGGCTGTGGGTGCTCTGAGCAGGCATGGAGGGCACCCAGGGAGGCTGTGAGGGATCATCTGTCCTGCTCTGTTTCCTTTCCGTTTCCTCCACTGTCCGCAGGCCCCATTGGTTAACCCTTTCCTCCCCCCCATTGTTTGCTTCTGCCAAGCTGAGCCACTGAGGAACCACACTGTGCTGCGGAAACATAGACGTGGGGGCACAGGCTCCACCGCCGCTGCTGCCACCTCACCTGCAGCTTTGAAGACCCAGGCCTCACCTCCGCCTGCAGGACGTCCTCTTGGCCACTTGGCCTGGGCCTGCCACCACCGCGTCTTGCAGAGTGAGCCCTGCCTTGGCTGCGGAGAAGCACTCCAGGCCGCTAGCAGATGGGATTGGCATTCCAGAGGGTCAAGAAAGTGACTTGTTCAGAACACATTGTTTTTAATAGAAAAAAAAATCTTTTTATAAAATGAACTTTTAACACTTGGCTCAAACCTCTAGGTCATACTGCCAATCTTTAGACAAATGGCCATTGGGCAGAGGACAGGGGGAGCTGAGGTTGGTTCAGAGGCCAGTCTGCACAGTCTCTGTCCTCAGGATGGGATCTGGGTGCAGGATCTGGGTGGGTCTGAAGAGAAGGCGGTGGCCTGTGGGGGGAGGGGAACGGAGCAGGCTTCAGCAGAACTGAGTAGAGTGAGTCTGCTTTTCAAACCCGACCACATCAGCTGCTGCTCTTTATGAACTGCCCAACTTCCTGTCCCCATCAGGGGCTGGACACAGGCTTCTCGCAAGAACACAGCCTTAAAGGCACCTGGGCAAAACAAAGGTCTCTGGTCTGTTTCTGGGGTTCCTGATGGGAAGGTTCAGTGGCCAAATGAAGATAAGTGTGCAGTTTCTGGTGCTGGGAAGTCTTAGCCAGCGCCAGAGCGCCAGGCCTCTCCCTGGCCTCTCCACCTGTCAGTGACTGGAGCACTGCCCTGGGCTGGCCGGCCACAGACTGGCTGGTGCCGTACTGCCTGTAGTGTGTCAGAAAACAGGAAAAGCAGCTTTGTTTGGGGCATTAATATTTGGGGTAGGTCAGCTAAGGTTGCTACTTGCCAATTTGTGATTTGTCTAATCAGCCTTTGTGACTGGGGCACATTCTGATTCTCTGAATTACTGGTTTGACAGTTACATTCTCGGCTGCTGGGCTCATCCCTGGCCCCCAGTATGGAAAAGGCTAAATAAGGTGACAGTGCATTGATGCTCCCCCAGCATGGCCTTTGGGGCAGGCTGGCATCCTGATGCGCCACTGCTGCTTAAGCTTTCCCCGCTGGCTCGCTTTGCTTTTAAAAGTAACTTGGGTTGCATTCTTCCCTCTGGACTAGAGTAGAAACGCAGGGGAACCCCCTGTGGGGTTGAGAGGCAAAGCTGGCTCAGCTGTGTGCCCAGTTCCTCCCGTGGTCACTTTAGCAGGCTCCGAGCTTTCCTGGCATGGGTCATTCTGGTCCCAGGATGAATAGTCCAGGCTTCAGCAACACTCCTCTTTCCCAGCAAAGGCTGTGAATTTAAATTCTTTGTTGGTGTGTATGTGCAGGCATTGCTCTCGGGGCACATTCTCAACGCGTGTGGTTGGCCAGAAGTGGGGCTGTGTCTCTGGCTGGCTTGAAGCCGGGCCTTGTGAGTTTCTGTCTGCTGAGCACTCAACAGAGTGGGGCCTGGGACCTAGCTCCCTCTGCAGCAGAGGCAGACCCTCCTCCACATCTCGGTACTAAACGAAGACCTCAACACCTTGCAGTTTTACTTCATTTTCTGCTCCTTTCAGGGGCTGTGAGGATTCCCATGAGCTCATGCCGTACAGTACTCGGCCCCGACTTTCTTCCAAGGGTTGACCAGGAATCCTAAACCATCCGGAGTAGACTGTGCTGCTGCTGCGTGCATGGTGGCACCCGTCTCTTCCTCCTGAGGGGCCAGGCCACGTCTAAGTGGGCCTCTGTCAGGGGTGGCAGGTCCAACAGAAACTGCAGACACTACGATGCGCTCCTCAAGCTGTCTTCTGTGCTTAGATCATCCATAGGTGTTTCTTCCGCTTGAAGCTGCTATATCTTTATTTATTCAGGGTATTTTCATATTGGAAGCCTTGGCTAGTCTGCTCTGGCTCTAGGTTTTGTTTAGAGATTGGTTTATTTCTGAACATTCAAGAAAGGAAAATGACTGGGTCCTCCCTCCCTTCCTTCGTCCCTCTCCTTCCTCTCCTTCCTTCTCCTCTGGGGCCGGTAGTCTCCCTTTCTTAGAAAGGTTATTGTAACTTTAAGGACAGGCTTCAAGTGGGAAGGTCCCTGCTTTTGCACTTCTCCCAGTGCAGTTCACACGAGGGGCAGAACCTGTCGCTGCATTTCTGAACTGTGAAGGAGCCCATTCAGGTGGGAGACTTCAGATGGGCTCAGTACCTGTCCCGGCCACAGGCTCCTTGTCCACCTCTTCTCCCCTGCCCACCAGCTGCTCCTCGCATAGGACCTTCCCGACAGGCTCTGCGTGTGCAGCGCTCCGCGTCCCTCCTGGGCCCTCCAGCGGCAGACACTAGTGGGAGTTGCAGAGACACTCGGGTTTGAGAGCTGCAGTCATCGAGACGTTAGAAAACCAAGTCTGAACGTGGTCTTTGAGATGCCCGGGCCGGCAGAAAGCAGCTCACAAGTGTTGCTCATGGCGCGGCAATGGACTGAATTGTAATAAAAATGTTTGTTATTTAATCTTTGCCTCTGTATTTTGATACTTGAATGACTTCCTCTTTTCGTTTTACTGTACATATACTTGTTAATCTGTCTGATTTTGTCTGAATTATAAACATTTTGAGGTACCAAACATAACCAATCTGTGCAACAACATAGACTGACCTCACTACCCAAGAGAGAGTGTAAATATTCCTGGGCTTCCAGCTTTGGTTTTGTTATTTTCATAACTGTACAACTTAGAACAGACTGAATTAATAAATGAGAAGCGACATGAACCCACCCTTATTCTTCTGAGTCTCTGAATTGGAAAGCGTCTTGTTTTCTGGTAGAGGCGCGGGCACAGGCAAGACGCAGGCTCAGGGTTGGTAATTCACGTCCTGCGCTGTTGGGCTGAGATGACAGCTTGGCCGTTCGGCTTTGTATCTCGAACTCTCTAACAGTTACAGATGCCCCGTGAGGTGCAAGAGCCCACGATTCACCTTCCCTCCTGAAGAACGTCGTGCTGTGAACACCATGCCAGGCCCGTTCTATTAATCACTGCTGCAGATGCATCTCTCCTGCGTCCCGGGCTGGGCTTGTCCACCCACAGACATGAATTGAATGTCTGCCTCCCAGGCAGCCTGGGGGATCTAGAGCTGAGAAAGAACGTGGTCTCCTTTCCTGAACTTGCTTGGGTTGCGGAGGTTAAGTGTTAGACATAAACAACTAGCTACCAGCCCGAAGCCATGCTGTGGTGAGGATGCAGAGGCAAAGTGTACCCAGAGGGCTGGTGGCAGGGAGAGGAGGGAGTAGGGCGCTAAGCTGTACTGAAAGGCGAGAATTTGGGAAGGCACAAGCAGTCCTAGCAGCCCCTTCATTGATGGAATACCTGTGTTCCTGCTCTGCTCGCTTTCCAGACAACTGTCTTACTAGCCCCACTCCTCTCCGGACAGGTGTTATCGCCTCTATTCATACAGTAGGGCCCAGGGCCAGCGGAGGGACCTGAGCCCCCATCTGGTCCAGTGGCTCCAGCTGCCAGAGCCCCTGCTCCTAGACCTGCTTTAACCCCGGCTGCCCAGCACTGAATGCTTTTATACCTGAATTTCTGTGGAGTCTTCCATTTCTTAAAAGGGCCTTAAAGAAAATCACTTAACTAGTTCAGTACCCAGTTTTATTTGTAAAGAAAACAAGGTCCAGACATGGGAAATGATTTTCTCCTAGCCAGCCTACCAGTGAATGGCAGAGAGGAAGCCAAATCCCAGGTTGTTACTCCCAATTAGGGCTTTGTAGGCCACACTGCATTGGGTTGGAAAAGTCCACTGAGGCCCAGTGGAGGAGGGCCTCACATTCCAGACTGAGGGGTTCTTCATCCCTACATCCCTTGGCTCTCTGGCTATGGCACTCTTTCCTTAGCAGAAGAAACGTGACAGCCAGAAGAGAAAGGCTGGGTCATAACTAGTCTCAGCAGGGCACCAGGACACATCAGCGCTAACATCATTTCTTCTGGTGCCACCTTACACGTTCTGCCTCTGTGTGAGGCAAAATCCCGGGCCTCTTCCACTCACTGCTCTCTCCGCCTTCAGGGGCTCATTTCTGTCACACTCCTCCCACGTCCCCCATGGGCCTCCCCTTCACAGATGCTCAGGCTCCCAGGCAGCTGGGGCGTTACTATTGAAGACTGGGATAGATCACCCCTCAGCAATGAATGACCTGGCCACGGAGGAGGAAGAACCTTCAAGCTGGAGCACTTTCCAAGGCGGCTCAAAACACTCTCTAGGCAGCCACGGCCACCCCTGGCTTCCTGAACCTAGAGGGTATCCAAGTCCCACAGACAGGGACAGACTGACCGGCTAGTGTGTCATACTGTCCAGCGTGGAGCTCACACTGTACCCACTGTCAGCAACAACCATGGAAAGCTAAGGTTTGAACCATTCCTTCCCCCGTGCAGCCTCTAGGACTTTGAGACCGCTTTTTTCAGGACTCAGCTGTTAGGAACACTATTATAAACAACCATTTACCAAATAGAATTTTCCTAACACCATAAAACATTTATTACTCAGTAAATGGAGCTGGGACAATTGGGTAGCCAAGGGAGAGGGAGTGCAGGAAGATTCCTGTTCCTACTTACACCAGAAGAATTCCAGACGGCTCACATATTTAAATGTAAAAAAAAAAAAACAACTCAAAGCTAGAAGAAAAGGGAGGTTTCTTTTCATAAGCTTGGTATGAGAAAGGCCTTTCCAAACATGTTATAAAACTCTGAATCCTTTTTTAAAAAGGATTAATATATTTGACTATATAAAAACCAAACATTTCTGCATAGCAAAATGCACCCTTAAGAAACAAACAATTGAAAACTAACGTGCACCACATGTAACAAGGACAACCTGACAACAGCTGTCAAAAGTAAAGTAACGCCTGTGTCCCGGAAGATCAGCAGATGCTCTTTTCCCTGTTCTTCCCACTAAGTACAATTAAAACCCCCAGTGGAAACACCAGTGGGCACAGACAAAGCCTTTTCTTTCCAGCCAGAGGACCAGGAAAGGAGCAGCTTAGCAAGACAGAAAATTTAGACAATAAATAACTGCTGTACTCCAGCCAACCACCACAGAAAAAATGGGGTCCCACCCAGACCAGCAAAGGCCCAGACCTCTGCCCTCACAAAGCTCTAATGAGGCGCCCAACAATCTCACGTGTGGTGTCAAGAGGGGCCTGGTGGGGGAGGCAGAACGTTCGCCAGCACCCAGTGGTTGCAATGCTGTTCCCGCCTTGGAGTCAGTGGAAACTACAGGGGCAACCGGGAGCCCCATCGCACCCCAGCAGTAACAAGCAGCCCCCCCACCTCAGGTGTCAGTGGAGGCCAGGTGGGGAAGCTGGACTTTGACCCCAACCTGGCAGTAATATGTTTCCTCTTCCCTTGCTAGAGTGATGTCAAAGTCAGCTAAAAGAGGTTTAAATACAAATGAGAAACAGAAATGTCCACGTTTCAACAGAAAATCACTTGTCATACCAAGATCCAGAAAAACCTCAATCTGAACTTAAAAGGCAATCAATAGATATCAACACTTAGCCAGGTGTGGTGGCACACACCTGTAGTCCCAGCTAATCAGAAGCCTGAGGCAGGAGAATGGCTTGAGCCCGAGAGGCGGAGGTTGCAGTGAGCGGAGATTATGCCATTGCACTCCAGCCTGGGTGACAAGGCAAGACTCCATCTCAAAAAAAAAAAAAAAAAAAAAAAGATACCAACACCAAGATGGCACAGATACTAGAATTATCTGACAAATATTTTAAAGCAGCCATGATAAAAATATTTCAACAAATAATTATAAACACACTTGGAAGCAAATGAAAAAATCTGAGCAAAGAAATAAAAAATATAAAGAACCTATTGGAAATTTGAGAACTAAAAAGATACAATAACCAAAACAAAAAGCTCAGTGGATGGGCTTAAGAGTGGAGTGGAAGGGAAAGCAAAGAATGCACCAAAAACTGGGAAACAGAACAATAGAAATTTTCCAGTCTCAACAACAGAGAGAAAACAGATTGAAAAAAAATGAACAGTGTCTCCGAGACCTGTGTGATCATAACAAAAGATCTAACATTTGTGTCAACAAAGTAGAGGGAAAAAAGAGGGAGGCTAAGAAAATACTCAAGGCTGGGTACAGTGGTGGTTCATGCCTGTAATCCTAACACTTTGGAAGGCTGAGGTGGGAACTGCTTGAGTCCCAGAGCTCAAGACCAGCCTGGGCAACATAGTATGACCCTACGTCTACAAAAAATTTTAAAATTAGCTGGGTGCGGTGGTGTGTGCCTGTGGTCCTAGCTACTCAGTAGGCTGAGGTGGCAGAATTGCCTGAGCCCAGGAGGTCCAGGCTACAGTGACCTTTGATTGCACCACCACACTCCAGCCTGGGCAACAGACTGAGACCCCCATCTGAAAAAAAGAAGCACTCAAAAAAATAATGCCTTCCAATATTTGGCAACAAACATAAACCTTCAGATTCAAGAAGCCAAGCAAATTCCAAACCAGATAAACTTTGTGAAAGTGGTTAGAATTAAAATAGTCACTTCCTGGCCAGACATGGTAACTCATGCCTGTAATCCCAGCGCTTTGGGAGGCTGAGGTGGGTGGATCATTTGAGGTCAGGAGTTCGAGACCAGCCTGGCCAATGTGATAAAACCCTGTCTCTACTTAAAAAAAAATACAAAAATGAGCCAGGCATGGTGGTGGGCACCTATAATCCCAGCTACTCAGGAGGCTGAGGCAGGATAATTGCTTGAACCTGGGAGGTGGAGGTTGCAGTGAGCCAAGATCATGCCACTGCACTCCAGCCTGGGTGACAGATAGAGGGAGACTCCGTCTCAAAAAAAAAAAAGAAAAAAAAAGAAGAGCTGGAGAGAGAGTTCTCATGCATATATGTCTAATAACAAAAACTATTACAAAAGACAACAACCTTGCAAAAACCACAACCTTGCACAAAGACCATCACAACCTTATACCAAAAAAATACATCTGCCAGGAAATCTGCTCAGCAACTGTCCAACCCCAAACTGGCAGCACCACTGTTACTGATCCTTGTGGCGAAGGATAATTATCTCAAAACAATTATGTAATCCTCCTCATTTTTCCTTTGAAAACCTTCATCTTCCTTCAAGTCCCTGAATATGCACATCATTTACTATCTCACATGTATTCCCATTGCAATACCTTATTGCCAAATAAATACCATTTTTTTAGAGGGCCTCACGCCATTTCTTATTTAGGCTGACATAAATGGTGTCAGAAGTGGCATGAGGCAAGCTCACTTGAGAAGAAACTGAATGTGATACTGACCTGTCCTTTGTGCTCTCCGTCTTCATGAGTTGCCTTTTCCAGCCGGGTGAATCTCCAGTAGAATTTTCAGACTCCCTCTCTTTGGTGAAATGTTTTTCACTTTATAGAAGATTTGTTTCTGTTACAAGTCTGCTACCTCCCTCCTGGGATGGTAAAAGACTTTTTTCTTTTCTGGAAAGTCCTTTCTGGTATCAGGACAAGTGCCCTTCCAGTTTGAGTTCTCTAGTTTCTACATAATTTATATCCTATCTGTGAGGCAAGTCTTTTTTGGAGAACTTACTTTTGGTTCTCCCTGCATGCCTAATTTAATAGTTTGTTTAATCTGCACACCTGGGTTAAAAGTATTGTGAACACTAATTTTGGTCTCATTTTGGATCAGTTAAGCGTGTCTATAAATGATTTGCCCCTTTTCCTTTGCTGACTTCTAGAAATTCTCCAAGAGCAAAAATAAACATTCCAAATGGCAGACACTAGTGGATGACTAATTAAAAGCCATGAGGACAGTTGCCATGATCTAAAATACCACTCCAGACTCCTGACATTCTCTGGTGGGATTTATAGGATTATCTTTGCTCTTGAGAGATTAATAAGAAATGGATGGGATTCTCAAATGCTAAGGCATGCCAGATTTTCTGAGACTCCAGCCAGCTATGTAATATGGCCCATTCTTACAGATATTTTTTAACTGATGGGCAAATTACATGAAGGAAAATCCAGAGCTCAATGGTCATTAGTCAAACTCTCTCTAAAAACAAAAAAACAAAAAACAAAAAACCCTCCAACTATAATGTTAACATATAGATCCTTCCAAGTTCTCTATCTACATTGAATCTGCTAAATTTTCTGCTGGTGTTGAGCTAAAACTCACTCCTAATGGCATTCCAGCCAAGATTTGTTTTTTTTTTTTTTTTTTTTAGGTCTTAAAGGGCTTTCAAATTAATGGCTTTACAAATTACAACAGCTTCATAGCAGCCAACAACCTAGATACCATTTGTAAATGTAAATTTAGGTTTGTCTAACAACTGCTTAAGGTGATAGAACAGTTAATTGAAGGATTAATAGTCTAAAAGAAAAGTAGGTAAATGTTTATAAAAGTTAGGTTCTCAGTGCCAAGTGCGGTGGCTCACGCCTATAATCCCAGCACTTCGGGAGGCCAAGGCTGGCAGATCATTTGAGGTCAGGAGTTCCAGACCAACCTGGCCAACATGGTGAAACCCCATCTCGACTAAAAATACAGAAATTAGCCGGGCATGGTGGCGGGCACCTGTAATCCCAGCTACTTGGGAGGCTGAGGCGGAAGAATTGCTTGAACCCAGGAGGCAGAGGTTGCAGTGAGCTGAGATCATGACACTACACTCCAGCCTGGGTGACAGAGCCAGACTCCATCTCAAAAAAAAAAAAAAAAAAAGTTGGGCTTCTAGACCAAACAGAGCAATAATACAAGGTTTCTCTGTCTAGCATAAAAATTGCTTAGTCTGACACAAGGGACCAGAAAAAGCCAAAAAAGAAAACACACACACACACACACACACACCCCTAAAATGCTTCCTCATCCACATTGACTATTCAAGTAAACCAGACCAGCAAACAAGATAAATTTGCTACTAATTCAAGGCCACTTGGAGACTATTTTTCTTATACAATTCAGTTGGTCCTACTTAAAATGTAAACATTGAAAAATTACCCCCAAACTCATTGAAACAGAAAAAAGAAAGGAAAAGGATGAAAGAGATTTTGAAAACCTAAACTGTTGATTGGTTTCAACAATCAACGGCTTTCACTGGATTAGTTATTGGAGCAAAATTTAGCCATGTGAACAGGTCCCATTTTGTCAGAAGTGTAAGTTGGATCCAATCATCTTTGATAAACTGGTTAGTTTGTGTTACTCTCTCATGACTAAAATTTTAAAATGAAAGCTATAAGATTTATGAGCATATGTAAGCGTCTGGTGTGTTTATGCATATGTGGATGTATCATGTAACATGTTGTGTCTACATAGTAAAATCTGGCATAATCAGCCAGAAATCCCTTAAGGAATTCTGTTCAGATTGTCTTAGATGAGCACTCATATAAAATATTTAGCAATTAACCCAAATGCCTTTTAGAAGTAAATCTTTAATAAATAAGCTTGTTTTTAAATTATTGGTAACATAAAAATAGAGATGTCTTTAAAATTGTCAGCATGTATTTTTGGCTGTGTTCTGGTCTCTGTTAGATATTTTAAGGTCCTAAAACTATAAATTCAGCCTAAAAACAGAGTGATCTTTGTTTGTGTAACCCTTTGGTAAATAAGGCTAATCTAACATTGTTGGTTTCATAAAATCAGCTGCATCTCCTGGGTTATCAACAAAACACCTATATATTTAAGTTTCTTACTTAGGTGAACATCTGATATTCAGAGGCTATAAAAATGTTAACAGAGAAATAACTTGAAATGATTACAAGCTTTGTCTAATATCTGTTTTCATAAGTAATCTAGTTAAACTTAAAAATAAATACATCATGTAAATATAAATAGGATAAACATTTATAAATAAACTTTTCATGTAATTTGAAATCTTTTAAAATGTATTTATTTTTATTTTTTATTTAATGTGGCATCTCACTATGTAGCCAGGCTGGCCTCGAACTCCTAAGCTCAAGCAATTCTCCTGCCTCAGCCTCTCAAGTAGCTGGGATTACAGGTGTGTGCCACACCACCTGGCTAATTGGAAATCTAAAATTATGCTCAATTAAATGATAGATATTCATTAAATGTTTGGGTCATTTCCAAATAAGATAAAAAACTGAAACAAATTGCTGAACACAAATATTTTTGTTTATGCTTCTTAAATTTTATAGAAAAATTAAATATATTTTGGTCCATTAGCACATATTAAAAATTATGTTATGGGGAAACATGTTTCTAAAAATTATAAAATGGCTCTTTCTCTTTGAGAAAAAAGAATAATGTTGTCTAATTTGGAGATTATTTAAAGGTAATTTTAAACAGGAAATTTAGAAAGGAACTAGAAGCAAGGTAGAAAAGAACGAGGGAGAGAGATATGAAGAAAGTTATAGGTATGAAGATGTATTTTTGGTAAGGAAAGTTAAAAAGAATAATTTTATATGAGAAAAAATCTTGGGCCAGGCACAGTGCCTCTCACCTGTAACCCCAGCACTTTGGGAGGCCAAAGTGAGTGGACTGCTTCAGCTTAGAACTTCAAGACCAGCCTGGGTGACATGGTGAAACCCCATCTGTACAAAAAATTACAAAAATTACCTGGGCATGGTGGTCCACACCTGTAGTCCCAGCCACTCAGGGCACTGAGGTGGGAGGATCACTTGAGACCAGGAGGCAGAGGTTGCAGTGAGCCAACATTGTACCATTGTACTCCAGCTTAGGTGACAGAGACCCCATCTCAAATAAATAAATAAATAAAAATAAAAAACATTTTATGTTTTACCAAGATAAATTCCTATGCTGTCTTTAGAAGGTTTTTTTAAATTACTTAGGAAAACTGAGCTTTGAAAGGATTGTTTTTACATCTGTGTAATTTTCTCTATTTCTTCTGAAGTCTGGATTATCACTGTGGTTAAATGCATGACTATTATTTTAATGTGCCATATGATCCTGTTTTGATGAAGTGCTTTAAATCTTTTGGCATCTTTGATGGGCTTCCCCAATATCAAAATTCTAATTTAAGCCTTTTTTAGCTAGATTCAACTTTGGGATTTTCCAACTGGGCCCTGGAAAAGGTAAATAATGTATCTCTCATCTTGTAGAGCTACTAACATTAGGCTTATTTGGAAAATGGTTTGGGAAACCTTGTCAAATAGTAAGTGATGCAAGATCTTCTTTCAGTTACATGAATGGATAAGTTATTGGTAAGAATGTTCCAAAATTATATAAAACTCTCAGAAATCCAGCATGTCATCAGTCATAAATCTGGTTATTATGTCATAAGCCAGAACACAGCCAAATTTCCTTGTCAATTGCTGATTATAATGAATTTCCATCCAATTTTTAATCATGGTTATTCTAAGTCTCTGTCACCCACAGTATTTATTTTTTCTAAAGGTATCTGCAATCAGATTCACAGAAAAGACTAACAAAACTCTTAGGTCTAGGTTACTAATAACTCTAGGATTAATAGACTAAATAAAATTTTTTAAGGACTCTAATGAAGAGACTTGATAAATTCATGAAACTGCTAATCAAGATCAAGCAGAAAAAAAATAATTACATAAGATTAAGTAACACTGATGAAGATAATGTTTTTGTTACTTTTTTTTTTTCCACACCGAGTCTCGCTCTGCCACCCAGGCTCGAGTGCGGTGGCGTGATCTGGGATCACTGCAACCTCTACCCACTGGGTTCAAGCAATTCTCCTGCCTCAACCTCCTGAGTAGCTGGGATTACAGGCACACACCACCATGCCCAGCTAATTTTTGTATTTTTAGTGGAGACAGGGTTTCACCATGTTAGCCAGGCTGGTCTTGAACTCCTGACCTCGATCCACCTGCCTTGGCCTCCCAAAGTGCTGGGATTACAGGTGTGAAGCACTGCACCCGGCTGTTTCTGTTACTTTTATGTTAAATATTATTGGTTCTTTCCTTAAATGTTTTATTTTCAAGTTTAAGGAAATTTTTTCTCTTAAGCAATCTATAGTTTATAACAGTTTGGTAAAATATACTTTTGTGAAGAAACGTGGAAGCATTGTCTTTTCTTCCCTACTTGATCCCTCCAAAACTTGGAAACTACTTGAGAGTGTTCGCATTTTTTATGGCAACATGGTTATGTGCATAAGTTCAATAAAAATTTGTTCTTTTTTTATAGCAGAATGCAATTGAAAGTATTGGTCATATTACCAAAGCCTTGACTAGAATATCATATTTGAGAACATAGAATGCCCAGCTTCAAAGGTGCCCAGCCTGATAGTTTTGTTTTGAGACAGAGTTTCACTCTTGTTGCCCAGGCTGGACTGCAATGGCGTGATCTTGGCTCACTGCAACCTTCGCCTCCTAGGTTCAAGCGATTCTCCTGCCTCAGCCTCCTTAGTAATTGAGATTACAGGCATGCATCACCATGCCCAGCTAATTTTGTATTTTTAGTAGAGATGGGATTTCACCATATTGGTCAGGCTGCTCTTGAACTCCTGACCTCAGGGGATCCACCCACCTCGGTTCCCAAAGTGCTGGGTTTACAAGGATGACCCACTGTGCCTGGCCTCAAGCCTCAAAGTTAAAGAGTAAAAATTGTCACTTCCTAGCAGGCCCAAGAACCTTAAGACTATAGGTAAAATCTAAAATCTGCCTTGATTTGTTTTCTTAGCCTCAAAAGGTTTCTAAATCTGAAATTTCTAGGTGATCAATGAAGAAAAAAAAGTTAAGTTTCTAAAGAAATGCTATAACCAGGCACTGTGGCTCACACTTGTAATCTTAGCACTTTGGGAGGCTGAGGCAGGTGGATTGCTTGAGCCCAGGAGTTCAAGACCAGCTTGGGCAACATGGCAACACTTCATCTCTACAAAAATACAAGAAATTAGCTGGGTGTAGTGGTGCAGCTATTCCAGAGGCAGAGGTGTGAGGATCACCTACCTTTAAGCCTGGGTCCGTGGCTCAAAATCATTATGCAAACTGGGATTGCCATTACTATTAATTTTACTTTGTATTTTCCCTTTTTAAACTGTGTATCTGTTATGTTACTTGTCTAATTTTTGCAGAAGTACAACTCCTAACATAATATCCTTCTAACCAGAAAAGCTGGTCCAGCACTTTGAGATGACAGCAAGGCTACAGAACAGACAAACTGAAGTTAATAATGGACTCCAGGGTAGACTCAACCTGAGAGCCACTCCCTTAAACCTACCTTGTTGCTCAAATGTGGCTAAAAAGGTTTTGACCCTGACTCCGACCTGCCGAAACTCCTTCCAATGTAGAAACAGACCAGTAACCTGGGACAAGTTCATCCTGGCACTGAGGGACATCAAAATCTAACTACAGAATGATTGATCACTGATGCTTTTGGGGAAAGAATTTGATCAAAAGGGGGGGAAATGTGAAAGCTGTCAGAATTAAAATAGAGTTACTTATGTTTTTCAAAAATAAAAATAAAAAAACCTGAAAAATAGATCCAAGGAAGGCCATAAAGAGAAGGTTCACACATAAATGCCTGATAAAAACTATTACAAAAGGCTGCCAAAACCACGTTACACAAAAGCCATCACAACCTTACACAAAAAATACTTCTGTGAGGACATCTGCTCAACAACTGCCTATCCAACCTTGAATTGGCAGAACCCTTGTTATTGATTCTTGTAGCCAAGGATGATTATCTTTTTTTTTTTCTTTTGAGACAGGGTGTCTCTCCCTGTCTTCAGTGTGGACTGCAGTGGTGTGATCACAGCTCACTGCAACCTCAAACTCCTAAGCTCAAGCAATCCTCCCATCTCAGCCTCCCAAGTAGCTAGGACTACAGGTACATGCCACCATGCCCCGCTAATCTATTTTTATTTTTGTAGCAATGGGGTCTCACCACATTGTTTAGAGTGGTCTTTAACTACTGGGCTCAAATGATCCTTTTGCCTCAGCCTCCCAAAGTGCAGGGATTATAAGCATGAGCCACCACACCTGGCTAGGATAATTATCTTAAAATAATTTTGTAATCCTAATTTTTCCTTTAGAAACCTTTTTCTTCCTTTAATACGCACATAGTTTACTATGGCATGGATATTCCCATTGCAATGCCCTATTCCTGAATGAATATCATTTTCTTTTAGAGCACCTCTCTCTGTTTATTATTTAGGTTGACAAACAAACAAATTCACACCAAGATACCTCATAATTAAATTTCTGAAAATGAAAGACAAAAAAAATGTGTGGAAGCAGCTAGAGAAAAATGATACCTTACCTATATGGAAAAAGCAATTTGAATGACAGTGGATTTCTCCTCAGAAACCATGGCAGCCAGAAGAAATTAGCATAATATTTTTCAGATGCTGAAATAAAAAAGCTTTAAGCCCAGAAGCCTATACCCTGCAAAAATACTCTTTAGGAATGAAGGGGAATCAAGATATTCTCAGATGACGGAGAACTAAGGAACTTCGTCAGCACCAGATCTACCCTAAAACATTGGTGAAAAAGTTTTCTATTTCTTTTTCTGTTAGAGACACAGTTTCACTTTCTGTCAATCACCCAGACTGGGGTGCAGTGGCATGATCTCGGGTCACTGCAACCTCCCCCCTCTGAGGTTCAAGTGATTCTTATGCCTCAACCTCCTGAGTAGCTAAGACAACTGGCACATGCCACCACACCCAGCTAATTTTTGTATTATTAGTAGAGCGAAGTTTCACCATGTTGGCCAGGCTGGTATCAAACTCCTAACCTCAAGTGATCCACCCTCCTTGGCCTCCCAAAGTGTTGGGATTACAGGCGTGAGCCCCCGTGCCCAGTGGTGAAAAAGTTTTTCTAAGTGGAATGGAAACAATAAAAGAAGGAAACCTTGGAACATTAGGAATGATGAATGAACATGCAAGCAAAAATATGGGCAAACACACTAGACTCTCCTTCTCTTGAGTCTTCTAAATTATGCTTCATAGTTGAAGCAAAAATTATAACACTGTCTAATGTGGTTCTAAATGTATGTAAAGGAAATAATTAAGACAATTATATTTTAAGTGGAGAGGCTAATGGGATGTAAAGGGACATAAAGGGAGGTAAAGCTTCTGTGCTTTACACAGACTGGTAAATGGCGACACCAGTAGACTTTGACAAGTTTTATGTGTGTATTAACAGCTCATAAAGCAGACTTCAGAGCAGAGAAAACTACAAGACACAAAGAAGAGCATTATACAATGATAAAAGAGTCAGTGAATCAAGAAGACATAGCAATCCTAAATGTGCATGCACTAAACAAAAGAGCTGTAAAATATGTAAAGGAAAAACTGACTGAACTGAAAAGAGAAATGCAGACAAATCTACAAATGCCATTGACTGAACTGTCTCCCTCCCAAATTCATATGTTGAAGCCCTAACCTCCAATATGACTATATTTGGAGATGAGGTTTTTAGGAAGTAATTAAGGTTAAATGAAATCATAAGGATAGGGTTCTTACCTGATAGGATTGGTGGCCTTACAGAAGAGGAAGAGTTCTCTGTCTCCTTCCCCCTCACACACATGCATATGCATTACAGAAAGGCCATGTGATGACATAGAAGAAAGCAACCATCTACATGCCATGAAGAGGACCCTCACCAGCAAGTGACCCTGTCAGACCTTCATCAGGGAGTTAGCTAGCAGCCTCCAGAACTGTGAGAAATACATTTCTGTTGTTAAAGCCACCCAGTTCACGGTATTTTGTTACCATGTGGTCATTAGTCATGCTCATTAGCCTGAGCAGACTAATACAACAAACACAGTTGGAGATGTCAACATACCTCTCTCAGCAATCAATAGAACAACTAGACAGAAAATAAGCAAGGATACAGAAAAACTCAACAACACCATCAACCAACAGGATCTCATTGACGTTTATAGAACACTCTAGCCAACGAGAGCGGAACACATGGTCACTTTAAGGCCCATGGAACATACACTAAGATAGACCACATCCTGCGCCGTAAAACGAACCTCAACAAATTTAAAAATTAAAATCATATACTGGCTGGGCATGGTGGCTTACGCCAGCACTTTGGGAAGCCAAGGTGGGTGGATCATTTGAGGTCAGGAGTTCGAGACCAGCCTGGCCAACATGGTGAAACCCTATCTCTACTAAAAATACGAAAATATTAGCTGGGCGTGGTGGCACACTTCCGTAATTCCAGCTACTCAGGAGGCTGAGGCAGGAGAATTGCTTGAACCTGGGAGGCAGAGGTTACAGTGAGCTGAGATCGTGCCACTGCACTCCAGCCTAGGCAATAGAGCAAGACTCTATCTCAAAAAAAAAAAAAAGAATTAAAATAATATACAGTGTGTTCAACCACAGTACGGTCAAAGTAGAAATCAATAACAATAAGATAGGAAATTCTCTAAACACTTGGAACAATACACTTGTAAATGATTCATGGGTCAAAGAGCCAATCTCATAGGAAATAAAAATATACATTAAACTGAATGAAAATGAAAATACAATATTTCAAAGTTTGTATGACACGGTGCTGAGAGGGAAGTTTATAGCACTAAATGCAAACATTAGAGAAGAGAAAAAGCCTCAAATCAATAATCTAAACTCCTCTCCCAAGAATCTTAAAAAAGAAGAGCTAATAAACTCAAAATAAGCAGAAGGAAGGAAAAATAAAGATAAAATCATAAATCAATGAAATAGAAAATAGAAAACAATAGAAAAAAAATCAATAAGCCAGGCATGATGACTGCCACATGTAATCCCAGCACTTTGGGAGGCTAAGGTGGGTGGATCTCTCGAGGTCAGGAGTTTGAGACCAGCCTGAACAACATGGTGAAACTAAAAATACAAAAATTAGCTGAGTGTATTGGTGCACACCTATAATCCCAGCTATTTGGGAGGCTGACGCAGGAGAATTGCTTGAACCTAGCAGGCGGAGGTTGCAGTGAGCAAGGTCCTGCCACTGCACTCCAGCCTGGGGTGACAGAGTGAGATCCATCTCAAATTAAAAAAAAAAAAAAGACAAAAACAATGAAACAGATGATTTTATATAAATATCAATAAAATTGAGAATCCTGTAGCCAAACCGACCAAAAAAAAGAGAGAAAATATAAATTACCAGTATCAAAACCAAATGGGCTATCACTATTGACACTGCAAACATTAAAACATTAATTAGGGAATACTACACAGAGTTCTTCATACATAAAGGGGACAACTTAGACCAAATAGAACAATTCCTGAAAAACACATACTGTCACAACTCAACCAATGTGAAATAGATCATTCAAACCTTATAAATGTTGAATCTATAATTTCATTTTTTATTTTACATTTTGAGCCAGGCTCTCACTCTGTTGCCCAGGCACTGCAGCCTCGACCTACCAGGCTCAAACTACCCTCCCACTTCAGCCTCCTGGATAGCTGGGACCAAAGGCGTGCACCACCACACTCAGCCAATTTTTTTTTTAATTGCATTTTAGGTTTTGGGGTACATGTGAGGGACATGCAAGATTGCTGCATAGGTACACACATGGCAGTGTGATTTGCTGCCTTCCTCCCCCATCACCTATATCTGGCATCTCTCCCCATGCTATCTCTCCCCCAACTCCCCACACCTGGCTGTCCCTCCCCTATTTCCCCCTGACAGACCCCAGTGTGTGATGCTCCCCCTCCCTGTGTCCATGTGTTCCCATTGTTCAGCACCCACCTGAGAACATGTGGTGTTTGATTTTCTGTTCTTGTGTCAGTTTGCTGAGAATGATGGTTTCCAGGTTCATCCATATCCCTACAAAGGACATGAATTCATCGTTTTTTATGGCTGCATAGTATTCCATGGTGTATATGTGCCACATTTTCCCTGTCCAGTCTATCATTGATGGGCATTTGGGTTGGTTCCAGGTCTTTGCTATTGGAAACTGTGCTGCAATGAACATTCATGTGCATGTGTTCTTATAGTAGAATGATTTATAATCCTTTGGATATATACCCAGTAATGGGATTGCTGGGTCAAATGGAATTTCTATTTCTAGGTCCTTGAGGAATCGCCACACTGTCTTCCACAATGGTTGAACTAATTTACACTCCCACCAACAGTGTAAAAGTGCTCCTATTTCTCCATATCCTCTCCAGCATCTGTTGCTCCAGCTTTTTAATGATTGCCATTCTCAACTGGCGTGAGATGGTATCTCAATATGGTTTTGATTCGAAACATTTCTCCAATGACCAGTGATGATGAGCATTTTTTCATATGTTTGTTGGCCTCATGTATGTCTTCTTTTGTAAAGTGTCTGTTGATATCCTTTGCCCACTTTTGAATGGGCTTGTTTTTTTCTTGTAAATCTGTTTTAGTTCTTTGTAGATTCTGGACATCAGCCCCGTGTCAGATGGGTAGATTGCAAAATTTTTTCCCATTCTGTTGGTTGCTGATTCACTCTAATGACTGCTTCTTTTGCTGTGCAGAAGCTGTGGAGTTTGATTAGTTCCCATTTGTCTATTTTGGCTTTTGTTGCCACTGCTTTTGGTGTTTTGGTCATGAAGTCCTTGCCTATGCCTATGTCCTCAACGGTTTTGCCTAGATTTTCTTCTAGGGTTTTTATGGTGTTAGGTCTTATGTTTAAGTCTTTAATCCATCTGGAGTTAATTTTAGTGTAAGGTGTCAGGAAGAGGTCCAGTTTCTGCTTTCCGCACATGGCTAGCCAGTTTTCCCAACACCATTTATTAAACAGGGAATCCTTTCCCCATTGCTTGTTTTTGTCAGGTTTGTCAAAGATCAGATGGTTGTAGATGTGTGGTGTTGCCTCCAAGGCCTCTGTTCTGTTCCATTGGTCTATCTCTCTGTTTTGGTACCAGTATCATGCTGTTTTGATTACTGTAGCCTTGTAGTATAGTTTGAAGTCCAGTAGTGTGATGCCTCCAGCTTTGTTCTTTTTGCTTAGAATTGACTTGGCTATGCGGGCTCTCTTTTGGTTCCATATGAAGTTTAAGGTGATTTTTTCCAGTTATGTGAAGGTCATTGGTAGCTTGATGGGGATAGTGTTGAATCTGTAAATTACTTTGGGCAGTATGGCCATTTTCACGATATTGATTCTTCCTAACCATGAGCATGGAATGTTTTTCCATCTGTTTGTGTCCTCTCTTCCAGCCAATTTTTAAATTTTCTGTAGAAACAGGTCTCACTATGTTGCACAGGCTGGTCTCAAACTCCTAGGCTTCAGTGATCCTCCTGCCTTGGCCTCCCAAAGTGCTGAGATTATAGGCATGGGCTGCCATGCTGGCCTGAATCCATAATTTAAAAAAATAAAAATTAATTTAAAAAAAATCTCCAAGCTGAGATAATTTCATCAGAGAATTCCATCAAATGTTTAAAGAATTAATACCAATTCCACGCAATCTGTTACAGAAAATAGAAGGGAATGCTTTCTGATTAATTTATTCTATGAAGTTAATATAACTCTGATACCAAAACCAGACAAAGGAAATAGAAAAAAAGAAAATTACAGGCCGGGCGCGGGGGCTCATGCCTGTAATCCCAGTACTTTGGGAGGCTGAGGCAGGTGGATCACAAGGTCAGGAGTTCGAGACCAGTCTAACCAACATGGTGAAACCCCGTCTCTACTAAAAATACAAAAATTAGCCCAGCGTGGTGGCTCATGCCTATAATCCCAGCTACTTGGGAGGCTGAGGCAGGAGAATTGCTTGAACCCAGGGAGGCGGAGGTTGCAGTGAGCCGAGATCACACCACTGCGCAACAGAGTGAGACTCCATCTCAAAAAAGAAAAAAAAGAAAATTACAAACCAACACCCCTCAAGTATATAGGCAACAAAATAATCCTTAACAAAATATTAGAATAGAACTTGTGTGTGTGTGTGTGTGTGTGTGTGTGTGTGTGTGTGTGTGTGTAGGATTATACATCATGACCAAGTGGAATTTATTCCAAAATATTAGCAAATAGAATTTGTGCGTGCGTGTGTGTGTGTGTGTGTCTGTGTGTGTGTCTGTGTGTGTAATGATATATCATGACCAAGTGGAGTTTATTCCAGGGCTGCAAGGCTGGTCAATATTTGAAGATCAGTCAATGTAATTCAACCTAGAGTCTAACAAAGTAAAGAACAAAAATATCATATTATTATATCAACTGAGGTAGAAAAAAGTTTGACAAAATTCAACACCTATTCATGATAAAAACTCTCAGAAAAAATGGAAATAGAGGATGAAAAATACCTCCCCAAATGTGTCCACATCCTAATCAACAGAACCTGTGAAAATGTTACCTTATGTGAAAAGGCTCAAAGATCTTGAGATGGAGGGATTGTCCTGGATTATCTGGAAGAGCCTGATGTAGTCACAAGGGCTATTAAAAGAGGAAGGGAGGAGAGTTGAAGAGAGAAGATGTGATGATGCCAGCAAAGGTTGTAGTGATGTGCTCTGAACATGGAGGAAAGGGCTACCAGCCAAGGAATAGGGTGTGCCCTAAATCCAATTGCAAGTATTCTTATTAAGAGGCAGAGGGAGATTTGGTATACAGAGAAAAGCAGCATATGGTTTCCATGTAACCATGGAGGCAAAGATTGGCATAATGGGGCCACATGTCAAGGAATGTCAGCAGCTACCAGAAGCTGGGAGAGACAAGAAACAGATTCTTCCCTAGAGTATCCAGTGGACATATGGTCCTGCCAACACCTTGATTTTAGCCTGATGAAGCTGATTTATGGCCTCTAGAGCTGTGAAATAATATGTTACTGTTGTTTTAAGCTACCTAATTTGTAATGATTTGTTACAGAAGCCATAGGAAACGATTATATCCATTCCTAGAGCCCCAAGAAGGAATTCAGCTATGTATGTTAATTTTAGCCCATGAAACACATTTCAGACTTCTTACATCCAGTACTATAAAATAATAAATTTGCATTACCTTAAAGCACTAAATTTGTGGTATGTTGTTATAATAGTAATACAATACTAATTCAGACAGGAACTTCCTCAATTTGATAAAAAGCATCTACAGAAAACCTACAGCTAACATTATGTTTAATGGGAACAAGGAAAGAATGGCCACTCTAACCAGTCTTATTGAACAAAGTGCTGGAAGTTCTAGCCAGTGCAATGAGGCAAGAAAAAGAAATAAGAGACATTCATATCATAAAGAAAGAAAACGGTCTCTATTTGCAGCTTATACGACCATCTATATAGAAAATTCCAAAAAACCTACAGAAAAACTCCTAGAACTAATGAATGAGTTAAGCAAGGTCATAGGATATGTAATAAACATATAAAAAGCAATTGTATTTCCATACTAGCAATGAATATGTGGAAATATGATTTAAAATAAAACACCATTAAGGATAAATATGGCATAATTACACTTAAATGAGGTATCTAAAATAGTTAAACTCATAAAAGCAGAGAATAAGGTGGTGGTTGCCAGGGGCTGAGGGGAGGAGAAAATGGGGAATTATCCAATAAAGTTTCAGTTATGCAAAAATAGTAAGTTCTAGAGATCTGTTGTATAACAAATTACCTACAGTTAACAATATAGTATTGTGCACTTTATATTAAGAGGCTAAAACTTAAATATTCTTAGCAAAAAACAAAACAAAAAACACAAAACACATGGAAGTTTTTGGAAGTAATGGATATGTTTGGTAACCTTGACTGTGGTGAAGGTATCATGGGTCTATGCATATGTCCAAACTCATCAAAATTTATACATTAAATATTGGCATTATTTATCCGTTATACTTAAATAAAGCTTAATATTTAAAAAATAGACACCATTGCAATCACTCAAAATATGAAATCCATAGGTATAACTCTAACAACATATGTACTAGACTTGTATGTTAAAAACTTTGCAATGCTAATTTTAAAAAACCTCAAAGATCAAAATAAATGGAGAGACATACCATGTTTGTGGGCTGTAGCACTAAACAGAGTAAAGATGTCAATCCTCCTCAAATTGATACACAAATTTAACGCAATTCCTATCAAAATTCTGTCTTTTTTTTTTTTTTTGGTAGATTTAGACAAGATTGATTATTCTATGGAAAGGCACGGAACTAGAATAGCTAAAACAAATTTGAAGAAGAATAAAGTGGGAAGAATAAGTCTGCTCAATTTCAAGATTTATTATACAGCTACAGTAATATTGTGTGGTATGGCACAGAGACAGACACATAGATCAATGGAACAGAACAGAGAAAGTGATCTACACATGTATGTCCAGCTGGTATTTTTTTTTTTTTTTTTGAGATGAAGTCTTGCTCTGTCATCTAGGCTGGAGTGTAGTGGCACATTCTCGGCTCACTGCAAGCTCCGAGTCCCTGGTTCAAGTGATTCTCCTGCCTTAGCCTCCCAAGTAGCTGGGATTACAAGCACGCGCCACCAAGCCCAGCTAATTTTTGTATTTTTAGTAAAGATGGGGTTTCACTGTGTTGGCCAGGATGGTTTCGATCTCCTGACCTCATGATCCACCCACCTCTGCCTCCCAAAGTGCTGCACGGGATTATAGGCGTGAGCCACCGCACCCGGCCGATATATATATATATATATTTTTTTTTAATTGAGACAGAATCTCACTCTGTCACCCAGGCTGGAGTGCAGTGGCACAATCTCTGCTCACTGCAACCTCTGCCTCCCGGGTTCAAGCAATTCTCCTGCCTCAGCCTCCCGAGTAGCTGGGATTACAGGTGTCCACCACCACGCCTGGCTAACTTTTTTATTTTTAGTAGAGACAGCGTTCGCCATATCAGCCAGGCTGGTCTCAAGCTCTTGACCTCAAGTGATCTGCCCACCTCGGCCAACTGGTTTTTGACAAATCTACAAAAGCAATTCAATGGAAGAAAGACCCTTTTCAACAAAAGGTGCCGGAGCAATTGGACATCTTTAGGCAAAATATGTACCTGAACCTAAGTCTCATACCTGATATAAAAATTTACTCAAAATACATCATGGACTTAAATGTAAAACATAAAACGTTAAAACGCTTAGCAAAAACATGTAAGAAAATCTTTGGGATCTAAGACTAGGCAAAGAGTTCTTATACTTGACATCAAATCCATGATTCATAAAATGAGAAGCTGATAAATTGGATTTCATCAAAATTTAAAACTATTACACTGTGAAAGATTCTGTTATGAGGAAAAGAAAAAGCTACAGACAGAAAAAAATATTTGCAAACCATATGTCCAAAAATTAGTATCTAGAATATATATGTAACTCTCAAAACTCAACAGTAAAAAAAAATTCAGGCTGGGTGTGGTGGCTCACACCTGTCATCCCAGCACTTTGGGAGGCTGAGGCGGGTGGATCATGAGGTCAGGAGATCAAGACCATCCTGGCTAACATGATGAAACCCATCTCTACTAAAAGAAATTAAAAAATTAGCCAGCCATGGTGGTGAGCACCTGTAGTCCCAGCTACTCAGGAGGCTGAGGCAGAAGAATCGCTTGAACCCAGGAGGCAGAGGTTGCAGTGAGCTGAGATTGCACCACTGCACTCCAGTCTGACAGAGCAAGACTCCATCTCAAAAAAAAAAAAAAAAAAAAATCCAATTAGAACATGGGCAAAAGATATGAAGAGACATTTCACTGAAGAGTATATTTGGAGGGCAAATAAGCACATGAAAGAATGTTGAACATCCTCAGCCATTAGGGAAATGCAAATCAAAATCACAGTATAGTATAATACCACATCTATTAGAATGGCTAAAATAAAAAATAATGACAACACGAAATCCTGGTAAGAAGGGAGAAAAACTGAATCATTCATATATTACTGGTGGAAATATAAAATTATACAGCAACTCTGGAAAACAGTTTACTGTCTTCTTAAGAACTAAATATGCAACTACCATATAACCTAGCAATTATATTCCCAGGCTTTTAACCCAGAGAAATTAGGATTTATGTTCACATAAAATATACACAAATGTTTATAGCAACCATATTCCTAATAGCCCCAAACAGGAAACAACCCAGATTTCTTCAATAAGTGAATGGGCTGGGCATGGTGGCTCATGCCTATAACCCCAGCACTTTGGGAGGCTGAGGCAGGGGGGATCACTTGAGGCCAGGAGTTTGAGACCAGCCTGGCTAACATGGTGAAACCCCGTCTCTACTAAAAACACAAAAATTAGCCAGGTGTGGGGGTTCATGCCTGTAGTCCCAGCCACTCAGGAAGCTGAGTTAGGAGAATCACTTGAACCCAGGAGGTGGAGTTTGCAGTAGGCCAAGATTGTGCCGCTGCACTCCAGCCTGGATGACAGAGCAAGACTCTTTCTCAATAATAAGTGAATGGTTAAATAAACTTTATCCATATGATGGAATACTATTCAGCAATAAAAAAGGAAAAATTACTATTGATACACACAACCTGGATCAGTCTCCAGATAATTATGCTAAATGAAAAAAGCTATCCCAAAAGGTTACAGTCTGATTCCATTTACCTAATTTTTTTTTTAACCAATTTTACCATTTTTTTTTTTTTTAAGACTGAGTCTCACTGTGTTACCTAGGCTGGAGTACAATGGCACAATCATGGCTCACTGCAGCCTTAACCTCCTGGGCTCAGTCAATCCTCCCACTTCAGCCTCTTGAGTCACTGGGACTACAGGCACATGCCACCATGCCCAGCTAAGTTTTTGATGAGATGGAGTTTTAGAGATGGGGTTTCACCATGTTGCCCAGGCTAGTCTTGAACTGCTGGGCTCAAGTGATCCACCCACTTCAGGCTCCCAAAGTGCTGGGATTACAGGTGTGAGCCACTGCACCTGGCCCCCATCTTTACCGTTTTTAAGTGTGCAGTTCAGTGGTAATAAATACATTTATATTATTTTTTTCCCCCTTCACTCACCCCTTTCCTGTACCCTTCCTGGCCTCTGGTAACTACTAAACTACTCTCTAGAAGACATCCACATTTTTAGTTCTCACATAGAACATGTGACATTTGTCTTTCTGGGCTTGGCTTGTTTCACTGAACAATGGCCTCCAGTTCCATCCATGTGCTACAAATAACAGGATTTCATTTTTTTGTGGCTGAATAAGAATGGCTGAATATTCTATTGTGTATATATACCACCTTTTCTTTATCCATTCATCCCCTGATGGACATTTAAGTTGATTCCATATTTTGGCTATTGTGAACAGTACCGCAATAAACATGGGTGTGTGGATGCCTTCGATATATATGTTAGAGTAGACGGATAGCCAGAAATGAGCAGGCAAGGGAGCCCCTAGGAAAAGAAGTCCTGGAGATGCTGCCCACTGACAATCAGCACTGATCACTGACAGTCAGGCAAAAGACAATGGCTACACGGGCTACTTCTGGCCTTGTACTGGGCTCCTCTGGTCCTGAAGGAGACTTATCAGGCCCTAGCTGGAGATAACCATCATAGAGACCTTCTCTACTGACAAGCATGTGCACTCCTCCAAAAACTTGCCTCCAAAAACTCACCCTTTTGCTCATTATAATAGTAAAAAACACACCCCTGGGTGGAGATTTTAAATGCTAATGAGACATGCAACATGTGTACTAGCATGTACAACCACAGAGCAAGCACCCCAAGGGGACCACCTAAAACATGATTGCAAGTGAAACCCCCTCATACCCCTTCATGAATAATCATGTAAGATTCTCATGAAGGGAGTCCCCCAGCACTAGCTGCTGCTGGCTCATTCTTTCGAGCAGCCCATCTGTCTGGTCTTTCAGAGTGTACTGTCTTTTTAAATAAACACTGTTACTACAATTTCTCCAGCAGGACCAGCCCAGAGCTATTTTCCATCTGGGGCAACAGGCTCCTCTCTTGGAATTTTATCTTCAATAAACTGCTGCCTAACCCTTGCTATGCATCTCTTGGCTGAATTCTTTCTTCCAAGTTAGACAAGAACTGAGGCTTTTCATACTTCCTGGTAAGATACTGATTTCCTTTCTTGTAGCTATACACCTAGTATTGGAATTGCTGGATCATATGGTAGTTCTACTTTCAGTTTTTTGAGGAACCTTCATACAGTTTTCTCTAGCAGCTGTACTAATTTAGATTCCGACCAACAGTGTATGAGAGTTCCCCTTTTTCCACATCCTCATCAATATTTGTTATTGCCTTTTTTAAAATTTTTACTTTTGAGGCAGAGTCTTGCTCTGTCACTTAGGCTGGAGTGCAGTAGCACAATCATAGCACACTGTAGCCTGTAACTCCTGGGCTGAAGTGATCCTTCCACCTCAGCATATGAATAACTGGGATTATAGGTATGTGTTGCTGTGCCTGGCTAATTTGTTTTTTGTAAAGACAGGGTTTCTCCATGTTGCCCAGGCTGTGCTCAAACTCCTGGTCTCAAGTGATCCTCCTGTCTCAGCCTCCTCAAGTGCTGGGATTGCAACCATAAGCCACCACACCTGGCCTTGCCTATTTTTTGATACAAGCCATTTTAACTGGGATGCGATGATATCTCATTGTGGTTTTCATTTGTATCTCTCTGATGGTGATGTTGAGCATTTTAAAATTATTATTATTTTTGAGATGGAGTTTTGCTCTTGTTGTCCAGGCTGGAGAGCAATGGCGCAATCTCAGCTCACTGCAACCTCTGCCTCCCAGGTTCAAGCTATTCTTCTGCCTCAGCCTCCTGAGTAGCTGGGATTACAAGCATGTACCAACATGCCCAGCTAATTTTTTTGTATTTTTAGTAAAGATGGGGTTTCACTATGTTGGCCGGGCTGGTCTCGAACTCCTAACCTCAGGCAATCCACCTGCCATGGCCTCCCAAAGTGCTGGGATTATAAGTGTGAGCCACGGTGCCTGACTGATGTTGAGCTTTTTTTTTTTGTTTTTTTTTTTTTTTTTTGAGACAGAGTCTCACTCAGTCACCAGGCGCCAGGCTGGAGTGCAGTGGCGCGACCTTGGCTCACTGCAACCTCCGCTGCCCGGGTTCAAGCATTCTCCTGCCTCAGCCTCCCGAGTAGCTGGGACTACAGGCGCGCGCCACCACGCCCAGCTAATTTTTTTTTTTAATTTATATTTTAGTAGAGATGGGGTTTTTAGCTTGATGTCATTCCATTTGTCTATTTTTGCTTTGGTTTCCCGTGCTTTTGAGGTCTTATACAAAAAAATCTTTGCCTAGACCAATATCCTGGAAAATATCCCCAATGTTTTCTTTTAGTAGTTTTATAGTTTCAGGTCTTAGATTTAAGGCTTTAATCCATCTCAATTTGATTTTGTGTATGGTGAGATCGCATTCTGGTTTCATTTTTCTGCATATGATTATCCAGTTTCCTCAGCATCATTTATTGAAAAGACTGTTCTTTCTCCCATTGTATGTTCTTGGTGCCTTTGTCAAAGATGAGTTGGCTGTAAGTGTCTGGATTTATACCTGGGTTCTCTATTTTGTCCCATTGTCTACTTGTCTGTTTTTATGCCAGTATCATGCTGTTTGGGTTACTATATATTTGTAGTAAATTTGGAAGTCAGGTAGTGTGATGCCTCTAGCATTGTTCTTTTTGCTCAGCATGCTTTGGCTATTCAGGGTCTTTTGTGATTCCATATAAATTTTAGGATTTTTTTCTTTTTCTATAAAGAATGTCATTGGCATTTTGATAGGGATTGCATTGAATATGTAAATTGCTTTGGGTAGTACAGTAATTTTAACCATATTAATTATTCCAATCCATGAGCAGGAATATGTTTCCATTTTTTTGTGTCATCTTCATTTTCTCTCATCAGTGTGTTACAGGTTTCCTCATACAGATCTTTCACTTCTTTGGTTAGATCAATTCCTAGATATTTTATATTTTTTGTAACTATTGTAAATGGGATTACTTTCTTGATTTCTTTTTTCAGATTGTTTGCTATTGGTATATATAAATGCTACGGATTTTTCTATGTTGATTTTTGTATCCTACACCTTTTAAAAAAATAATCATCCAGGCCAGGCACAGTAGCTCACGCCTGTAATCCTAGCACTTTGGGAAGCTGAGGCAGGCAGACTGCCTGAGCTCAGGGGTTCGAGACCAGTCTGGGCAATACAGTGAAACCCCATCTCTACTAAACTACAAAAGATTAGCCAGGCATGGTGGTGCGCACCTATAGTCCCAGCTACTTGAGAGGCTGAGGCAGGAGAAATGCTTGAACCTGAGAGGCAGAGGCTGCAGTGAGCTGCAATTGTGCCACTGCACTCTAGCCTGGGTGACAGAGACTCTGTCTCCAAAAAAATAATTATCATCATCATCCAGTCCAAAATGTCAGTATCTTGCAACTTCAGTATCTTACTGAATTTGTTTATCAGTTTCTACAGTTTTTTGGTGGAGTCCATAGGTTTTTCTAGATATAAGACCAGGTTGGAATAAGGCTAATTTGACCTCCTCCTTTCCAGTTTGGATGCCCTTTATTTCTTTGTTGCCTAACTGCTCTGGCCCAGACTTAGAATGTTATATTGAATAAAAGTGGCAAACATGGGCATCTTTGTCTCATTCCAGTGCTTAGAAGAAAGGCCTTCAATATTTCCCCATTCAGTACTATGTTAGCTGTGGGTTTGTCATATATGGCCTTTAATATTTGAGGTATTTTCTTTCTGTACCCATTATGATGAGAGTTTTTATTACAGAGGGATGTTGAATTTTATCAAATGCTTTTTTGTCAACTGTTGAAATAATCATAGAGTTTTTGTTCTTGACTCTGTTAATGTGATGTATCACATTTATTGATTTGCATATGTTGAACTATCCTTGCATTCCCTGGGATAAAACTCACTTGATCATGATGAATGATCTTTTTAATGTGTTGTTGAATTAGTTTACTAGTATTTTGGTGAGGATTTTTGCATGTTGATCAGTGATATTGACCTGTTTTCTTTCTTTGTTGTATCCTTGTCTGGGTAATGCTGGTCTTACAGAATGAGTTTGAAAATACTCCCTCATCTTCGATTTTTTTTTTTTTTTTTTTTGGAGAGTTTGAAGAGCTAGTGTTGGTATTGAGTCTTCTTTAAATGTTGATAGAATTCATCAGTGAACCCATAAGGTCCCGGGCTTTTCTCCAATGGGAGACTTTATTATGGCCTCATTCTTGTTACTCATTATAGGTTTGCTGAGGTTATCGATTTCTTCATGTTCAGTCTTGGTATGTTGTATGTGTCCAGGAATTTATCCATTTCTTCTAGGTTTTCCAATTTGTTAGGATATTCATAATTATGAATATCATAATAGGCTCTAATAGTTATTCATAATAGTCTCTAATGATTCTTTGTATTTTCTTTTTGGAAACGGGGTCTTGCTCTGTCACCCAGGTTGGAGTGCAGTGGTATGATCATGGCTCACTGAGGCCTCAACCTCCAGGCTCAAGCAATCCTTCCCCATCAGTCTCCTGCGTAGCTTGACCACAGGCACACACCACCACACCCAGCTAATTTTTAAAATTTTTTTGTAGAGACAGGATTCTCCCTATGTTGCCCAAGCTTTTCTTGAATTCCCGGGATCACAGGGAGAACCCATCTTGGACCACCAAAGTGCTAGGAATACAGGCACAAGCCACTCTGCCCGCCTTTATTTGTGTTTCTGAGATCTCAATTGTTAGGTCTCGTTTTTTTTGTTTCTGATTTTATTTAGTTGGATCTTCTCCCTTGTTTTCTTAGTCTAGCTAAAAAATTTTGTCTTTTTAAAAAAACAGCTTTTCATTTTGTTGATCATCTGTATTTTTTAAAGTCTCCATTTCATTTATTTCTGCTCTGATCTTTATTATTTCTTTTTACTAATTTTGGGTTTATTTTGTTCTTGCTTTTCTGAGTACATTGTTATTTATTTGAAGTTGTTCTAGGTTTTTGATACAGATGTTTATTGCTGTAAACTTTCCTCTTAGTCCTACTTTTGCTATATCCCATAGTTTTGAGTATATTTCCATTTTTGTTTCAATAAACGTGTAATTTCCATCTTAATTTCTTTACTGGTCCATTGGTCATTCAAGAACATGTTGCTTAATGTATTTTCTTTTCTTTTTTTGAGATGGAGTCTCACTCTGTCACCTAGGCTGGAATGCAGTGGCGCAATCTCAGCTCACTCCGCCTCCCAGGATCAATCTCCACCCTCCCTGGATCAATCGATTCTCCTGCCTCAGTCTCCTGAGTAGCTGGGATTACAGGCACATGCCACCAAGACCGGCTAATTTTTTTTTGTATTTTTAGTACAGACGGGGTTTCAACATGTTGGTCAGGCTGGTCTTGAACCCCTGATCTTGTGATCCGCCTGCCTCAGCCTCCCAAAGTACTGGGATTACAGGTGTGAGTCACCGCGCCTGGCCTTGTTTGTATTTTCTGAGGTTCCACTTGTTACTGATTTCTAGTTATTTTTCCATTGTGGTCAGAAAAGATACTTGATATGATGTTTTTAAAAATTTTGTTCAGACTTGCTTTACGGCCTAAAATGTGGTCTGAAGAATATTCCATGTGCAGATGAATATGCATTCTGCAGCAGGTGTGCAGTATGTTCTATAAATGTCAGGCCCATTAGATTTAGTGTGTAGCTTAGCTCCACTGTTCATTTTCATCCGGATAATCTGTTCATTATTGAGAGTGGGGTGTTAAATCCCCTACTTTATTGTATTGCAGCCTATCTCTCCCTTTAGATATATTAATGTTTGCTTTATATACTTGGGAGATCCAGTGTTAGATGTATATTTATAATTGTTATATCCTCTAGCTGAATCGATTCCTTTATCAGTATATAGTGACCTTGTTAGTCTCTTTCCTTTTTAAAGGCAGGATCTCTGTCACCAAGGCTGCAGTGCAGTGGTACAATCATGGCTCACAGCAGCCTTGATCTCCTGGACTCAACTGATCCTCCCACCTCAGCCTCCCAAGTAGCTGAGACTACAGACACATGCTGCCCTGCCCAGCTAACTTTTAAAAATTTTTTGGAGAGACAGGGTGTATGTTGCCAAGGCTGGTCCCAAACTCACAGCCTCAAGTTATCCCCCCTGCCTCAGCCTCCCAAAGTGCTGGGTTACAGGCACGAGCCACTGCATCTGGCCTTTTTTTACAATCTTAGATTCATAGTCTATTTTGTCTAAGCGTAGATAATCCTATTCTTTTTTGGCTTCTAGTTGCATGTAGTAGCTTTTTACACGCCTTCACTTTCAGTCTATGTGCATACTTTAAAGGCAGCCTATAGTTGGGTCTTGTTTCTTTATCTATTCAGCCACTCTGCCTTTTAATGGAAGAAGTTAGATCATTTACATTTAGTGTTATTATTGATAAGTAAGAACTGACTGCTGCCATTTTTTGGTCTGTTTTCTGGTTCTTCTGAGACTCCTCTCTCTGTCTTCTTGTGTGGTTAAGTGATTTTCTCTGGGAATATGTTTTAATTTGTTACTTTTTATTTTTAGTATCTATTACAGGTTTTTGAATTGTGGTTACCATAAGGCTTAAAACATCTTATAGATACAATAAATTATTTTAAAGAGATGACAGCTTATCTCCAATCACAAAATAACAAACGCACATACACACAAATTCTACTTTAACTCCATCTCCCATATTTTGAATTTTATTTGTCTCAATTTACATATTTTCATATTACCTATCTCTTAGCAGTTTCCTTTAGTTATTATGTTTGATAGATTTGTCTTTTGGGCTTCATACTAATGAGTGAATTATACACTACAGTTACAGTATTACAGTATTCTGGGTTTGTCTGCATTTTATCAGTGGGTTTTATACTTTGAAAAGTATTCTTTTAGCATGTTAGTGTTCTCCTCTTCCAGAATGAAAAACTCCCTTTAGCATTTCTTGTAAGTTGGATCTGTTGGTGGTGCATTCTTTCAGCATATGCTTGTCTGGGAAAGACTCTCTCTCTCCTTTGTATTTGAAGGATAATTGTACTGGGTATAGTGTTGAAAGATAATTATGCTGGGTATAGTGTTCTTGCAGTTTTTTTCAATTTGAAAATGTCATTCCACTCCCTCCTGGCCTATATGATTTCCATTTAGAAGTCTGTTGCCAGATAAACTGGGAATTCTTTATGTTTTTTGGCTTCTTTTTTCTGCTGCTTTTAGGATTCTTTTTCTCTGACCTTTGAGAGTTTATTATATGCCTTGGGATAGTCTTATTTTGGTTGAATCTGTTTAGTGTTCTCAGATATTCCTGTACCTAGATATTTATATCTTTCTCAAGTTTTGGAAAACTTTGTTTCTTCTTTGAATAAGCTTTCTATCTCTTGTTCTTGCACAGTTTCCTCTTGAACATCACTATTCTTAGATTTGGTCCTTTCAGGTGTTTTTCTAGATCTTGTAGGCAATGTTCATTCTTTTCAGTTCTTTTCTCTGTTTATTTTCAAGTAGCTGCTGTTTGAGCTCACTCATTATTTCCTCTGCTTTGTCCATTCTGCTGTTGAGAGCATCTAACGAGTTCTTCAATCCAGCAAATGTATTTCTAAGTTGCAAGATTTCTGTTTGAGTTTTAAAAATGTATTTTGATCTCTTTGTTAAATTTCTCTAATAAATTTCTGAATTTTTTTTTTTGTGTTATCTTGGAGATCACTAAGTTTCGTTAAAACCACTATTTTGAATTCTTGATCAGAGAGCTCACAAATTGCTGTCTCCTTAGGGTCTCATTGGATTTTTGCTTTGTACTTTTGGGGAGATCATGATTCCCTGTTTGCTGTTGTTTTCTGTGGGTTTACATCTATATATTTGTATTGAATAATTATTTATTCCAGTTTTCTGTCTGGCTCATTTTGTTTTTTATTGAATATATTTGCTAATGAAATTCTTACTGCTAGGTCACTGCTTCCTTTTTGGCTCTAGGTGGCACCTTATTAAGCCCAGGCTTGCCTCAGCTCTAATAAATGATCAGGAGTTCCTGACAAAACAGGAGTTCCTGATAAAAGCATTCAATATGGAAAGGAAAGATTATTATCAACCACTATAAAAACACATTTCAATACACAGAGCAGTGACACTATAAAGCAACCACACAAACAGGTCTGCATAATAACCAGCTAACATAATGATGACAAGATTAAATCCACACACCTCAATACTAACTTTGAATGTAAATGGGCTAAATGCCCCAATTAAAAGACACAGAGTGGCAAGCTGGATAAAAACTGACACCCACTGGTATGCTGTCTTCCAGAGACCTGTTTCACATGCAATGACACCCATAGGCTCAAAATAAAGGGATGGAGAAAAATCTACCCAGCAAATGGAAGACAAAAAAAAGAGAGAGAGAAAGAACTCTTCCATAACACTGTTATGACAAAATTATGAGGAAATGCTTCTTGGAATTAATCCTACAGCTAGCTTCATTTATAAGCCCCTCATTTATATTGTTCACTGCAGCATTGTAAAAGACAGAAAGCAACTCCTTCAATAGGATATTGGTTAAGGAAAATATATTTTATCCATAGAATGCAATATGCAGCTGCTTAAAAGGGATATTTATATGGTGCTGATTTGTAAATAAAAATGCGTATTAGGCAACTGTGTCTATGTACAATCATTTGCAGTGAAAACAAAGATCTAGATAGGCAGTGTTTCACAGCAGGTTACAGTATTTACCTCATAGGATTCCTGGGAGAATTAAATGAAATAATACATGTAGAGAACCTGAGCATAGAGAACCTGGCCTACAGGTGCTCATTTTTATGTGTGCACATCTGTGTGTACACATATTTACATATATGTATATATTCCTATTACATATTTCCATATTTGCTTACATATTTGTGTATGTGTATGCATATATATGTGTGTGTGCATGCACAGTATCCCTGAAAGAACACAGTATCTCTGAAAGAACACTGAAAAACAGTAATAATTACATCTGGGCAAAGCGGGTAGAGAGATACTGACTTACCTGTGTGTACTTTTTACCATATATATTATCGATTTTAGAAGTATATATACATGACCAGTTGTGAAAATATCACTGAAAATAGTGGGACAAGGAGCTCCAAAGTTTGGTCCCTTAACTGAAGCAACCATTAAGCTGAACAAAACCATCACAATAAGCTTTTTTGAAATTCTAGAATCTAATAAAAAATTACAACTAGGGGAGTGATTAAAGAAGAAAGACTGCTAAATTTTGGCACTCTAGTATTTTTGCTTACTTACCTGCTATCCCACATTCTTCAGTTCAACAACAGCCATGAGGATTGCAGCCAGTGTTCCTGGTGTGGCTGGCTGGTGCCAGAAGGGGCAATATGGAACCTGTTCTCAAAAATTTTTTACTGTGGTTTTGTTGGTTTTTTATTTTTCAATTTATTTTTTAGACAGAGTCTCACTCTGTCATCCAGGCTGGGGCACAGTGACACAATCTTGGCTCACTGTAGCCTCGGCCTCCTGTGCTCCAATGATTATCTCACATCAGCCTCCTGAGTAGCTGGGATTACAGGCATGTGTCACCACACCCAGCTAATTTTTGTATTTTTAGTAGAGACAGGGTTTCACCATGTTGGCCAGGCTGGTCTTGGACTCTTGACCTCAAGTGATCCATCCACCATAGCCTCCCAAAGTGCTTGGATTATAAGCATGAGTCACTGCGCCCGGCCTTGACTGTGTTTTAAACTGGCAGTTCCCTGAGGGATCAGCATAAAGTCTTGTCTTTGTTTTGATCCCCTCAAGAACTCTCTTAGGGGTGTAGTAACTTTGCAGGTGGTGTCTGTCAAAATCATATACTGCCAAAAGCCACCTAGAGTAAGGACAGAGGATGCAGCAAGCAGCAGACAGACCTAAAAACCTGGAAAGAAGACGCTAAGGATATAGATATGTAGAGACGTAAGGGCTTTGATGGGCTTCTGCATATAATGGGGGAATCTAGAATGCAACACACATATCCAGGGCTGGATGCATGCTCAGAATAGACTTAAGAGGGCCCTAGACTAGCAATTCTGACTGATCTTTGGGTTCCATGGAATTAAAAGGTAAAGGTCAGCAGGGCATGGTGGTTTATGCCTGTAATCCCAGCACTTTGGGAGGCCAAGGCAGGTGGATCACCTGAGACCAGGAGTTCGATGAGACAAGCCTGGCCAACAAGGTAAAACCCCATCTTTACTAAAAATACAAAAATTAGCCAGGCATGGTGGCTCACACCTGTCATGTCAGCTACTTGGGAGGCTGAGGCAGGAGAATCACTTGAACCCAGGAAGTGGAGGTTGCAGTGAGCCAAAATCGCTCCACTACACTCCAGCCTGGGCAACAGAGCAAGACTCTATCTCAAAAAGAAAAAAAGGGTAAAGGCCAAGGCAGAATTTTAGTCAGCCTGTCAAAGCACTGAAGGAGCATCCCAGCTCAGAGCCAATCTGCAAGTCCCAGGAGATATTTTTTTTCTTTGCTTTTTATTGTTTTTTATTTTTGGCTCAAAGTGTTTTAGGAAATCTGTCAGGTCACTGACTCACCACTGAGATAACACAATAGAGACTTTAGTGATCACAGATGACAAGGAATACAGCCTGAAAAAAAATTAGTTTGAAAAGTCACTAAATGGGTGACTGCAGCCCACAACAAGTAACAGCAGCAAACAGTGGGGTAGTGGAAAACCTGATTTCCAGAGTTACATTATAATACTCAAAATGCCTGGTTTTCAACAAGTAGTTATAAGACATAATAAGGAAACAGGAAAGTACGGCCCATTCACAGGAGAAAAAGAAACTGAAATATTCTGGGGCTGAAAAGTAAAATATTGAAAGTGAAAAATTCAGTAGAAGAGCTCAAACAAAGCTCTGAAGAGGCAAAGAAAAAAATGAGTGAACTCGAAGATAGTGCAATCAAAATTATCCAGTTTGAGAAGCAGAAAGAAAAGTAGAAAAATAAACAGAGCCTAAAGGACTTATAGGATTCCATTAAGTGAGTTCCAGAAGAAGAGTAAAAGGGGCAAAGAATATTTGAAAAAATAATGGTTTAAAATGCCCCAATCTGATGAATAATGTCCATATCCAAGAAACTCAACAAACGCCATGTAGGATAAACTCAAAGAGATCAACACCAAAATACATTATAATCAGAGTGTTGAAAGACAAAGACAAGGAGAGAATCTTGAAAGCAGCTAAGATTTAACAGCCAATTTCTTATCAGAAACCGTAGAGACCAGAAGGCAGGGGGATGAGATATTTGAGGTTCTGAAAGAAAGGAATTATCAACTAAGAATTCTATATCCAGCAAAACTATCCTTCAAAGACATATTGAAACATTTTTGGGTAAACAAAAGCTAAAGAAGTGTGGTGCTAGTAGTCCTGCCCTACAGGAAATGCTAAAGGGTGTTTTCAGGTTGAAATGAAAATCAGTAGACACTAGACAGTAACTTAAAGCCATATGAAGATATAAAGAACACCAGTAAAGGTAACTATATAGATAAATATAAATCCAGTATTACTGTATTTTTGGTGTGTAGCTCTTTTTCTTTCCTATAGAATTTAAAAGACAAAGACATAAAAAATAATTATAAATCTATGTCAGTGAGCACATAATGGATAAAAATTTAATTTGTGACAATAACAAAAAGGGGGATTCAAGCTGTATAGAGGCAGACTTTTTATATGCTATTGAAATTAAATAGATATCAATTCAAACTAAATATCTATAAATTGTGGATGTTAATTGTAATTCCCATGGTAACTACTAAGAAAATAACTCAAAAACACAGAGAAAAGGTACTGAGGAAGAAATCAAAATGTTACACAAGAAAAAATTAAACACAAATGCCGGCAGTAATAGAGGAACTGAGAAACAAAAATGATATGAAATATATAGAACACAAACAGCAATCTGGCAGAAGTAATTTTTTCCTTATCAGTAATTGCTTTAAACATAAATGGATTAAAGTCACCAATTAAAAGACAGATTGGCAGAATAAATTTAGGAAAAAAACATAATCTAACTATATGTTGTTTAAAGAGACTCACTTTTGATCCGAAGACACCAACAAGTTGAAAGTGAAACATTAGAAAAAAGATATTCCAGGTAAATAGTAACCAAGAGTCTGAGATAACTATACTAACACCAGACAAAATAGGCTTTAAGTAAAAAATTGTTAAATGAGACAAATAACAACAATATATACTGATAAAAGGGTTAATTCACCAAGAAGATAGAACAATTATATACACATACGTACATAAAAACAGTGCCCCAAAATATAGGAAACAAACATTCACCAAATTAAGAGAGAAACAGACAGTTCTACAATAATAGTTGGAGACTTCAATATCTTGCTTTCCAGAACAGATAAAACTCAGCATAAAATTAGCAAGAATGGATAGAATAGCTAGAAAGAATATCAACAAGGAAATGGAGGACTTGAACAACACTATACATCCACTAGACTCAATAGACATAGATAGAGAACTTCACCCAACAGCAGAATATGCATTCTTCTCAATTGTGCATGGAACATTCTCAAGGACAGACCATATGTTGCGTCACAGAACACGTCTCAGTAAAATTTAAAAGACTGAAATCATACAGAGATCATTTTAAATATTTTTGAGGAACCTCTATACTGTCTTCCATTATGGTTGTAACAATTTGCATTCTTATTAACAATGTACAGTCATGTGTAACTTAATGGGGATACATTCTGTGAAATTGTTAGATGGAAAGTTTCATCATTGTGTATGATGGTATAGCCTACTACACACATAGGCTGTCTGGTATAGACTATTGCTCCTAGGCTATAAACCTGTATAGCATGTTACTGTATTAAAAACTATAGGCAATTATAACACAGTGGCATTTGTGTATCTAAACATAGATACTATAAAAATATGGTATAAAAGATAAAAAATAGTACACCCATCTATGGTACTTATCATTAATTGAGCTTCCAGGACTGGTAGTTGCTCTGGGTGAGTCAGTGAGTTAGTGATGAGTGAATGTGGAGGCCTAGGACATTACTGAACCCTACTGTACATTTTACAAACACTGTACACTTACGCTACACTAAATTTTAAAAGATTTTTCTTTCTTCAATAATAAATTAACCTTAGCATACTGCAATGTTTTAACATGATACACCTTTTTAATTTTTTTTTTTTTTTTTTTGAGACTGAGTCTCACTCTGTTGCCTAGGCTGGAGTGCAGTGGCACGATCTTGGCTCACTGCAACCTCCACCTCCCGGGTTCAAGTGATTTTCCTGCCTCAGCCTCCTGAGTACCTGGGATTACAGGCACCTGCCACCACGCCTGGCTAATTTTTTTGTATTTTTAGTAGAGATGGGATTTCACCAAGTTGGCCAGGATGATCTTGATCTCCTGACCTTGTGATCCACCCATCTTGGCCTCCCAAAATGCTGGGATTACAGGTGTGAGCCACCATGCCCAGCCCCTTTCTAATTTTGACTTCTTTGTAAAAGCACTTAGCTTAATACAAACCCACTGTATAGCTGTATACAAATATTTTTTATTATCCATGTTTTTTTTAGAGGTCTTGCCCTGTCAACCAGGCTGGAGTGCAGTGGTACAACCATGGCTCACTGCAGCCTCCACCTCCTGGGCTCATGCAATCCTCCCACCTCAGCCTTCTAAGTATCTGGGACCACAGGTACATACCATCACACCTGGTTAATTTTTAAAAAACATTTCTGTAGAAAGGCGGTCTCACTCTGGTGCACAGGTTGGTTTTGAACTGTTGGGTTCAAGCAGTTCTCTCACCTCAGTTTCCCAAAATGCTGGGATTACAGGCATGAGCCACCACATCCAGCCTATTATCCATATTCTATAAGCTTTTTCTATAATTAAAAAAAAAACTTTTGTTAAAAACTAAGACACAAACACATACATTAGCCTAGGCCTGCACAGGGTCATGATCATCAGTATCACTGTCTGCCGCCTCCACATCTTGTTTCACTCCAGTTCTTCAGAGGCAATAACACACATGGAGCTACTATCTCCTGTGATAATAATATCTTCTGGAATACCCCCTGAAGGACCTGCCTGAGGCTGCTTTACAGTTAACTTAAAATATATACATAAGCAGCAGTACGCTCTGAAATAATGATAAACAGTCCAATAAATAGATAAGCTAGAAACATAGTCATTTACTATTGTTATCAAGTATTATGTATTGTACACTATTGTATATGCTATATTTTCATATGACTGGCAATGCAGGTTTTTGGGGGTTTTCTGTTTGTTTTTTAGACTGAGTTTTGCTCTTTTGCCCAGCCTGGGGTGAAATGGTGCAATCTCAGCTCACTGCAACCTCTGCCCCCAGGTTCAAGCTATTATCCTGTCTCGGCCTCCCAAGTAGCTGGGATTATAGGTGACTACCACCACACATGCCTAATTTTAATTTTTTTTTGTATTTTTAGTAGAGATGGGATTTCGCCATATTGGCCAGGCTGGTCTTGAACTCCTGACCTCAGGTGATCCACCTCGGCCTCCCAAAGTGCTAGGATTACAGGAGCCACTGTACCTGGCCTTGCAGTAATATGTAATAATACATTGTGCCATGAGGTTATGACAGCAATGATGTCACTAGGTTAAAGGCATTTTTCAGCTCCTTTATAATCTTAGGACCACCATTAACCTTCATTGACCTAAATGTCATTATGTGGGCCTGTCACAGTGGCTCACACCTGTAATCCCAGCACTTTGGGAGGCTGAGGCAGGTAGATCACTTGAGGCCAGGAGTTTGAGACCAGCCCGGCCAGCATGGCGAAACCCCATCTCTACTAAAAATGTAAAAATTAGATCAGTATGGTGGCACACACCTGTAATCCTAGCTACTTGGGAAGCTAAGGCAGGAGAATCGCTTGAGCCTGGGAGGCAGAAGTTGTAGTGAGCTAAGATCGCACCAATCACTCCAGCCTGGGTGACAGAGCCAGACCCCATCTCAAAAATAAATAGGCCTGGTGCAGTGGCTCATCCATGTCATCCCAGCACTTTGGGAGGCTGAGGCGAGTGGATCACCTGAGGTCTGGAGTTTAAGACCAGCCTGGCCAACATGCCAAAACCCTGTCCCTACTAAAAATGCAAAAAATTAGCTGGACATGGTGGCGGGAGGCAGTAATCCCAGGTACTTGGGAGGCTGAGGCAGGAGAAGTGCTTGAACCTGGGAGGCAGAGGTTGCAGTGAGTCAAGATCGCACCATTGTACTCCAGCCTGGGCAACAAGAGCGAGACTCTGTCTCAAAAAATGAAACACAACAAGAATAAATAAATGTCATCATGTGGCATGTGACTATATAATGGTTCTCTTTACTCCACATCCTCACCATATAAACAGAACTACCATATGATCCAGCATTCCCACTTCTGGGTATACATCCAAAGGAAATAAAATCACTCTCTTCAAGAAGAATCTTTACTTCCATATTCATTGCAGCATTATTCACAACAGTCAAGATATGGAAACAAACGTCCACTAAAGGATGAATGGATAAAGAAAACGTATGCACACACACAACAGAATATTATTCCATTTTTTAAAAAGAAAGGAAATCCTGCTATTTGTGACAATATGGATGAATCTGGAAGACATTATGCTAAGTGAAATAAGCCAGACACAGAAAGACAAATACCGCCTGAAACCCTGTTTCTACCAAAAATACAAAAAATTATCCAGGTGTGGTGGCATGCGCCTGTAGTCCCAGCTACTCAGGAAGCTGAGGCAGGAGAACCACTTGAACTCAGAAGGCAGAGGTTGCAGTGAGCCGAGATCACATCACTGCACTCCAGCCTGGGCAACAGAGCGAGACTCTGTCTCAAAAAATAATGAATAAATAAATAAAATTAAAAATTAGCCAGGTATGGTGGCATGTACCTGTAGTCCTAGCTACTTGGGAGGCTAAGGTGGGAGAAGGGGGATCACCTGAGTCCAGGAGTTTGAGCTTACAGTGAGCTATGATCACACCACTGCACTGTAGCCTGGGTGACAGAGCAAGAAGCCCTATCTCTAAAAAGGAAAAATAAAATCAATAATCTAATTTTACACCTAATGAACTAGAAAAAAGGAGGGCAAATTAAACCCAATGCTAGCAGAAAGAAGGAAATACTAAAGATTAGAGTGGAAATAAATAAGAGCATAGAAAAACAATAGAGATAATCAACAAAACCAAACGTTACTCTTTGAAAAAGATAAACAAAATTGACAAATCAACAGCTAGATTGAAAAGTATAAAAAAAAGAGGAGTTGGCTGGGCATGGTAGCTCACGCCTGAAATCTCAGCACTTTGGGAGGCCAAGGCAGGCAGATCACTTGCAGCTAGGAGTTCAAGACCAGCCTGGCTAACATGGTCAAACCCCGTCTCTACTAAAAATACAAAAACTAGTTGGGTGTGGTGGCGAGTGCCTGTAATCCCAGCTACTCAGGAAGCTGAGGCACAAATTCGCTTGAACCCAGGAGGTGAGGCAGAGGTTGTAGTGAGCTAAGATCACGCTACTGCACTTCAGCCTGAGTGAAAGAGACTCCATCTCAAAAAAAGAGAGAGAGAGAGAAGATATACATAATTAAAATCAGAAATAAAAGTAGGGAAATTACTACCAACTTTACAGAAACAAAAAGGATTATAAGAGTACACTATGAACAATCATATGTAAAATTTAGATAACCTAGATAAAATGGACAAAGTCCTAGGAATATCAATTACCAAAATGGATTCAGGAAGAAAAAGAGAATCTAAATAAATAGGTCTATAACAAGTAAAGAGTTTGATAATCAAAACTTCCCAACAAAGAAAAGTCTAGTACTACATGGCTTCACTGGTGAATTCTACCACTCGTTTAATGAATTAACACCAATCCTTCTCAAACTCTTCCCAAAAAAAAAAGAAAGAAAATAGAAGAGGCCAGCATTACTCTGATTCCAAAGCCAGACAAAAATACCACAAGAAAACAGACCAATATCTCTTAGGAATACAGATGCAAAAATCCTCAACAAAGCACTAGCAAACTGAAATCAACATCGTATTAAAAGGATTATACACCATGATCAAATGGGACTTATCCCATGAATGCAATGTTGATTCAATAAGAAAATCAAACAACATAATATGTCATTAATAGAATGAAAAAAGTAAAGCATATGATCAGCTCAATCAATGCAGAAAAAGCATTTGACAAAATTCAAGGCCAAGTGTGGTGGCTTATGCCTGTAATCCCAACACTTTGGGAAAACAAGATAGGAGGACTCTTGGGCCCAGAGGTTTGAGACCAGCCTGGGCCACATAGTGAGACCTCATCTCTACAAAAAATACAAAAATCAGTCAGGTGTGATAGCACACACCTGTAGTCCCAGCTACTCAAAAGGCTGAGGCAGGAGGATCACCTGAGGGCAGGAGGTCAAGGCTGCAGTAAGCCATGATCACCCCACTGTACTCCAGCCTGGGTGACAGAGCAAGACCCTATCTTCAAAATTAATTAGACAAAAAAACTCAATACTGTTTCATGACCAAAAAAAAAAAAAAACAAAAAAAACTGAGCAAACTAGAACACAACAAAAGGTATTTATGAAAAATCCACAGCTTAACTGTATACTCAATGGTGAATGACTGAAAGCTTTCTCTTCAAGTCACGATATTAGACAAGTGCTTTTATCACTATCAGACAATGTACTGGAAGTTCTAGCCAGAGGAATTAGGCAAGATAAACAAAAGGGATCAAAATTTGGAAAAAAACATCCTAAACTATTTCTGTTCTCAGATGACATGATCTTATATATAAAAAATACTAAATAATTCACACACACAGAGTATTCGATATAATAAACTCAGTGAAGTTGCAGGGTACAAGATCAATAAACACATTAGTTTTCTTTCTATACACTGCCAATGCACAATATGAAAAGGAAATTAAGAAAAACATTTCTATTAACAATTACATCCAAATGAATGAAATACTTAGGAATAAATTTAACCAAGGAAGTGCAAGGCTGGTACACTGAGAACTACAAAATGTTGCTGAAAGAAATTAAAGACCTAACAAAAGGAAAAGATATTCTGTGTTCATGGATGGGAAAACAAGATGGCAATATTCCCCAAATTGACCTAAAAATTCAATATAATCCCTATCAAGGCCAGGTGTGGTGGCTCACACCTGTAATCCCAGCACTTTGGGAGGCTGAAGTAGGCAGATCACTTGAGGTCAGGAGTTCGAGATCAGCCTGGCCAACATGGTGAAACCCTGTCTCTATTAAAAGTACAAAAATTAGCTGGGCATGGTGGTGGGTGCCTATAATCCCAGCTACTCCTGAGGCCAAGGCAGAAGAATTGCTTGAACTCAGAAGGCAGAAGTTGCAGTGAGCCATCATGCTAGTGCACTCCAGCCTGGGCAACAAAGCGAGACTCTGTCTCCAAAAAAATATGTGTGTGTGTGTGTGCGCGCACACGTGCGCATGTGAGCACACACACACATATATATATCCCCCTATCAAAAATTCCAACTTCCTTTTTTACACAAATGGATGCTAAAATTCTTATGGAAATGCAGGGGACAGCCATGTCATCTTGAAAAACCACCCAGTTGGAGAACTTATACTGCCTAATTTCCAAACTTACTACAAAGCTTACAGTAATCAAAACAATGTGTTACTGGCATAAGGATAAACATATAGACCAATGGAATAGAGTCCAGAAATAAACCCTTCATATATGGTCAATCAATTTTTGACAAGAATCAAAGACCAAGACCATTCAATAGGAAAAGGACAGTCTCTTCAACAAATAATGCTAGGAAAACTGGATATCCACATGCAAAAGAATAAAGTTGGACCTGTTCCTTACACCATATACAAATACTAACTCGCATGGTAGTTTCTCAATAAATTAAGCAGAGATTATCATAAAACTCAGCAATTCTATTCCTGGATATATGGGTAGACACTCAAAAGCACAGAAGACAGGTGTTCAAACAAAAACTTATATATGAGTTTTGTTAAGTAATGCCAAGCATTCACTGTGGCATTATTTACAAAAGCTGAAATGCTCAGCGTTATATGTTGAAAGGTACACATAGCCAGAGAAGGGAAGACTTGACAGCTTGCTGGCTTCTCAGCTAGTTAAGGGCTGAAGTAATACCCGTTGACTGATGAGTAGATAAGCAAAATGTGGTATATTCATGTGACAGATATTATTTAGCCATAAAAAAGGAATGAAGTACCAATACATGCTAGAACACTAATGAATCTTGAAAAGCGAGTGAAAGAAGCCAGTCACAAAAAGCTACATATTATACGATTCCATCTATAGGAAATATTCAGAGTCAGAAAGCCCATTAAGACAGAAAGATTAATGGCTGCCAGCGGCAAGGGAGAGGGGAAAATGGGCAGTGACTAGTTACTGGAATGGGATTTCCTTTGGTGGTGATGAAAATGTTCTGGAACCAGTCGGTCATGATGGTTGTACAACATTCTGAATGTACTCAATGTCACTAATGATAACTTTCATATTACGTGTATTTTCTCCACAATTTAAAATATGAATATATATTAATTTTTTAAAATTCCCTCAAACCAGTGGGCAGGATTGAGTGCAGCTATCTTTCCTTGTTTAGGGACAAGATCCCTGTCTCCTCCATGAGAAAGAATAAGAAAATAAATTCAAATTTTCTAATGTATTGATGATTCCCAATTTTAATGGTGAAGTACAAAGAGAGGTTCTATTGTCAGTTCAGGGTCTGTAAGCACCAACCAGACAACCTTCTTCCCTGGAATCCCTTTTGCCTCTAAAATAATGAGGCTTCCAAAATGTGGATTTTTAAAAAATTCAAATAGTTGCAAATCAGAGAATCCAACTGGGCAAGCCTTACCGTTTATTAAACATACCACTTTATCTGGGCTTCCCCATCCTGAAGCTGTCTAGTTATAAGACTGGAAAATGTGAATGATCCAGGCCCTCCAGCTTTTCTGGTCATAGTAAAAGTCACATTGTGTTGTCCTAGCTCTGTCGCCCACCTAGGATCTACCCTCCAAAAAAGGAAATCAATTAGAAGGAAATCCTGGGCCTAATGGAACTCAAATCCCCCTCCTGTTGTTCTTCCTAGATTAGGTGTGTAACACTCAGCAACTTCCAGCACCTGAAATGATGAGAACATTGTTTTTCTTCACCTTGCCTTGTGAACACATAACTGAATTTCCATTTTCTAAATCTGAATTGAGTATTTTCCTCATTTCAGCCATACTAGGCTGGAGCTCATCTGCAGCAGTCAGCCTGAAAATGAGTTGGTCTCTACAATCTCAGGAGACAAGCCCAAATACTTCCTAGAACATCTCTCATTTGTAATGTTAACAAGAGCTTACAACCACAACTGCCCAGAATGGAGGCTTCCAGAGAAGCCAGAAGGATGGAGGCTGCTCCACCTCTGAATGCCCACATTACCTCTGTCTGGAAGAACCGGGTATTCTAGGCTTAGAGATGAGCAAAAGGAGACTTACTGGGCTAGAGAACAGGACCAGGAATAAATTTGATCCAAGTCAGTCACAACCCTAACTGTCCAAGTCTGAGCTCTGGATAACTTGAGAGAGAGGTCCCATGAACACTGAAATTGTCCTCAACAGAATGCTTGCTTGTAGCTAATATCCATTTTCATCCAGCCCCAGGTTTGCATACTGCTTCAGATCATGCAACTAAGGGAACTGAGGCTCTTAATATTTCCTGACTTCTTGTTGCATCCTTTCAAACCTTTAGGGAAATTTGGTCCTAGAATTGAGCTCACTTCCCTAAACCACATCCTCTCCTAAGGTGAACTGGACAAAACAAAGGCTTCCAAAGAAGCCCTTATACTCACAATTTGGATAATTCCAGAGTTCTCAGGGCCCCCCGAGTAATGCTTTACCCTTAAAGAAATAATGCTAGCACCTGGGTGTCTTGGCTGCCCAGCTCTGTATGTTGAAAGGTACACATAGCCAGAGAGGGAAAAACTGAGGGCTTGATGGCTTCTCAGCTAGCTGAGGTTTGAAGTCACAGGGCTTGGCCTCAGCTGCAGCACAGGAAAAATTGAAGATTTTTTACACTTCAGAAGTTTATTAGTGAATGAGTTTGGGCCAGTTGGTGTTTACATGCTTGATCCCTACAGCCTTGGTGTACTAGCTGCAAGGGCTGGGATAGAACCTCACTGTCTGCTAGTCACTAGTGCTTGCTACCCTACGAAGATGATGGGCCTCCTCTTGGATCCAAGGTACCAGGGCTCTGAGCCCATGCTATCAGACTGACTCCACTTTTGATTCCAGTGCCTGGGCTGGGGGAGATGAGAGTTTTGAGGATCTCAGTGTAGTAGGGAGCAAACACCTCCTGATTGTGATGTGTCAAGTTGATAAACTTTTGGCCCAGTTCTGCCAGTTCTGCTTCAATGAGAGTAAGGCCTCCAGGGAGGTCTAACAGAGACCGCTGCACACCAAGAACCAAACAGCATTTGAGAAACAAATGGATCCGCTGATCTGTGAGCAGGAAAAGACAGTGAAAAGGAAAAAAGCAAACAGATTTCAGGAAGAAACATTTTCCCTGCACTCTAAGTTAATAGATATGCACCAACCTACCCACTTACCTATAGATAAGGAAATCTGTTTTGTTTGGAAAGGGGGTTGCTATCTTGCTCTCAAGGACAAATGTAAAAAACTAGTGTGTCAGTAAATTTCATACTATTCAGAAGACTGTTTAAGTATCCATCAGTTAGATCCTAGTGAGTGAGTGACGTAACAGGAGGATCTTAGACTGATTCTTCAGATGGCTAAGGTAGGAGCAAGCTGGCCAAGTTAATGGCCTCCACTCTAGGGGAGTCCCTACTACAGGAGCATGTCTTCCAGCCAAATTCAGCATTAGTTTCTTGTTGGGAGATGCAGGAGATGTCAGATTTCTTGGTGCAGCCAGAGAATGACCTGTAGGCCCAAATGACTTAACAGGTCAGTCGGACAGTATCCCACACCTAGAAGTCATGAATTTCTGGGTGCAAATCATCCTTAGAACCACAGTCAGTCTTTCAACTGATTTGGATATGACTTCAACCCAGCATTTTGAAAAAACTCAAGGCTAAACAATGGCATACCCAATGACCATGCTTCATATTGTTAAAGGTTGGGGTTCTATGGTCAGGATCTATCTCTCCCCCTCACCATTCTCACTACCCCACAAGCATACTCACCAATGACACCGCGGACAACAGTTCTCCTTCTTGGCAATGTTCTGGAGCTGTCCCATCAGAGATGTTGTATTGTCACTGCTCAGAGCAGCAAGGCCCATATTCTTGAGGCTTTGATGGATTTCCTGAGATACCTGTTCACTCACAGACAGTATCACTTCCTCAGGCCTAGAACACGAAAGAAAGTAAGCTCGCACCCCCCGGGTAACCCTGGTATAGGCCCAGAGCCCAGCATGCTCTATACCAGATGCCAGGCCCACTTGAGGGAGAATGTCAGCCATCCTTTCCACCCCCAAGCCCCAGCCCCTGGCAGGCTGCAGGGCCCAGTGGGAAGGTACAATGTCCTCACTATAACCCTCAAGACACCTGCTATTCTCTATATGTGGTACTATGTTCTACTTCTTAGCAAACAAAGCAAACTATAAAATCAACTCTGGAAAAGTGTTTAGTTGTATTCTTGAATCCACTCATCATTCTTTAGCCCCACGGACTTTGTTTTTACATATACATGTTTAAGATTTTATTGAGCATTTTCCATGATTACCTGTCCTACCTCATCATTTATAACTACAAACCCGGCCTTCTGATTCCTCCTTTTCCTCTGGTGTGATGGCCTGCACACAGTGGGATGTTCAATCAGTATTGCTGACCAACTGACCAAGTCCTGGATATATGTGATGATACCAGCCCACTGTCACCACTCAACTAGATAACGGCCCTCTTGGAGCAAACTATCTTCCACACTACCCTTTTTGGAAGAAAGTTTTTTCCTTTGTCACAAGCCTCATGACCACTTATGGAAAGAAACCAACAATCTTTGTAGATGGTTCCAAAGGGCCTTTCTGTGGTTTGTGGTACACAGTAAGCAATCATTCATTACCTGCCTATGTTCTAAATACCATATATCACCTTCTACTCTAAAAAAGAACTAGGCAGCTTACCTGGAGTGAAAGTCTTCCAACAGGGATTTGGTTATGCGTTTCAGTTTATCCACAAACTGGGGTGAGCCAAACAAAACACTGCCAGAAAAACTACTGGCCACCAGCAAGACTGAGGCCATGATGGTTAACTGGTGCAACTGGGACTTCAGCTCCTGCAGCCAGGTTCTGTCCATCAGCAGGGTCTGGGAACCAGAGAAAAACAGGCTGTCAGGGGAAGTCCTGATGGAAGTCCTGAATACAGAACAAGGCAATGCCCCCAGACATTCCTACCTCAGGGAACTCTTCATTTCAGGGTCCCAGAGAAGGAGGTTCAGGAAGCCCTGAGACAGCACCATTGTAGGGCTGAGAGGCTCTGGGTTTTTGGCTGCCTCATTAGGAGAGGGACCGGCCACAATGGAGGAGTCAGAAGTGTCTGGGCAAGTCGAAGGAGACGTGGTGAGATCTGCTGCTGCTTGGGTCAGCCATTTGGTGGTGTGATTAAGGAGGCCTATGACAGGGAAGGGAGTGTGTAAGCATCTTTAGCATCTTCATCTCTGAGGTTTCAAGACCAAGGTTCTTTTCAAGATATTCCTGGTCAATAAATAAATGCTTTGAGGGTCTTTCTGTCTTAGATAAATGTTCCCTGTCCCTCCCCCTCACCTAATAAGAAACTTTCTACTCCCAAGAAGAGATAGATTACTCTCTAACATTATAAAAGTCAGACCCAAGGTAATATCTTTCCCACTCCTGGCCTCACATTATATACATACTAGGCTGCTTATTGAGGAGTTCCTGGAATTTAGCCCGTTCATACTGAATGGAGTGTTCCTGCAGGTGGGGTTGAAGGCTGTGGATAGTGTAGTTCACCATGTCCATTTTCATCAGGCCCAGAACCTGGAAGATCCCTCTGACACAGGGGGAAAGAGAATATTTATACTATGAAATGGAACCTAGTAAGCTGGAAACGCACCCAAGGAGTCATTAAATCACTGTATTTTAGAGTTAGGAGGGGGCTTAAGAGTAACTTAGTCCTACCTCCTGCATTTTCAGAAGATGACATGTGGCCCAGGACCCAATACCCAGGGTGAGTTAGCAGCAGAATTGGGAACAGCTAAGTCTCTGGACCTTGAAGCCTTCAATCTAGATCTCCTTCACTATGGTCATTCTGTTGTCTCTTAAAAAGGGTAGTCAGTGGAAAGAAATACACCATCATGCTAACAATTTTCTTATAGGATTATAGAAGATTATAGGTGATGCTATTTCTGACTCATTGGGCCAATTTTTTTTTTTTTTAAACTTTCTGGGTCTTGGTTCCTAGAGCTGTGAAATAGGGATGACCACCCATCACTGTCTCCTCATAGTGGGTAAACTAGAAGAGAAAACTTAGGAAAGGGCTGGGTGTGGTGGCTCATGCCTATAATCCTAGCACTTTGGGAGGCTGGGACAGGTGAATTACCTGAGGTCAGGAGTTCGAGACCAGCCTGGCCAATATGGCGAAACCCTGTCTCTACTAAAAATACAAAAGTTAGCCAGGCGTGGTCATGAGTGCCTGTAATCCCAGCTACTTGGGAGGCTGAGGCAGGAGAATCACCTGAACCCAGGAGGCAGAGGTGCGGTGAGCTGAAATTTTGCCACTGCACTCCTGCCTGGGCAACAAAAACTCTGTCTCTAGAGAAACTGAGACAGAAACTCTATCTCAAAAAAAAAAAAAGAAAGAAAGAAAGAAAGAAAGAAAAAGAAAAAAAGAAAGCAAAACCTGGGAAAGGGATATTTCAACTTCTTAGAAGAAAGAAGTATGTACTGTAGTATCTTATGGCATTATAGAGGGAGGCCCAATCAATCAAGCTAAGGTTAATCAAAAAGCCCTATGGGGCTATCTTTGGAAAAGAAGAGTTAATTGACCAGAGAGGAGAAAAGGGTTGTTAGGTCTTTAGCAAGGAAGAGTTAGTCAAGATAAGGGCTATAATCTAGGTCTGGCCCAGCTTTTCCTGGCTCAAGGGCTAAAGCAGGTTTTTGGGGGCACTACCAAGTTTCATACCTCAGTAGCCAAACAGGATCCGTAATGTTTTCTAGTTTCTGTACAGCTTCATCTCGAACTGGTGCACACAGCAAAGCCATCATGTTGAGAACATACTGAGAGAGAGAGGGGACTTTCAGGGCCCCGTGTTCTGCTTCCTGCTTGAGCAAGTCCATGTCCAAAGTTTCTTCGATCTCAGTTCTTAGGCGGTTCTGGCGTGGTAATAGCAGTGATACCAAGATCTGCCCAGGAAAGAAAGTCAAAGGAGTTGATCTGTTTACAGCCCCAAACTTTACCCAATGGGCAACCCCTTTAAAGACATACAAGCCTATGTTTTTTAAGGATCAAGGAGTTGGATCCCCTGTATTTCCCATGGAATATTATTTATCTTTGTTTAGAGGCCAATGATAACTCAAAGCTTAAGGTGATCAATTACAGGAACCGTATATGCTTTTCTAGGCAGAATGAGATACAGAGATGAATAAAATCAAGGAGTGTGTTAAAAAGACATACAGGGTACAACAAATATAAAATACCCACCATCACATAGTGATGAAGTCCCTTAACTTTAAAATGTAGGCATTTTTTAGATTATTTTTCTTCAAAGGGCAAGGATGAAATAGGCATAGGAGCTGTTTCAAGTCACTGAAATAGCCTATTCATCCCAAAAATAAGTTCCTGGTGAAGAGGGACTCTTACTCATCCTTGTGCTTCTGTAACACATAGGACATGGTGGGGGCCTGGGGGATAGGGCTCAATGAATATTTAATTGAATAGAATATGGTATTGTCATAGCAAGATCTCAACTGTTTACCTTCATGTTAAACAAACAAAATCAAAGCTGCTCCATACTATTTATTTTAATTGCCAAGCTCTGCCATTTACCAATTTGGAGCCTCTCAGCTCCAAATCTACCCTCAGTGCCTACTCTGCAAAAATGGAGCTGGGCCCTTAAATTATTTTTCCTTTGCTAGCTGGCATAATGTTAGATTTTTGTCAAAAGAGGGTGTTAAAAAGAAACTGCAAGAGAAAAGGGCCTTCCTTCCTGGCTCTGGTATGCTCCTCTCAGCAAGCTCCTGCACTGTGGAAGCTTCTCTTTGTTCAAATTACTGCATGGTTTCTGTCTCTTGACTAGACTCTGACTGATAAAAAGTTGGTACCATGAGTGAAGTTTGAACTCAAATAGTCATATGTCCACTGGATCTGATGACCAGAAGTATCAACTACTTTAGATGCCTTAAAAACACATGCAAACTTAGGGATAACAGATGATTCCCACAAAAATTCAGGGGCCTGTCACCTCAGTAAAGTTTCTAGAGTTTCAGTGGTCAGGAGCTTTTCAAGTCATCTCCTCCAGGGTGAAAGGTAAATTGCTGTACCTGAGCCACCCAACATTTTAAAAAAAGGCATAACACTTAGTAGGTCTTTTGGAATTTTTTTTTTGAGAGTCTTGCTCTGTTGCCCAAGCTGGAGTACAGTGGCATGATGATGGCCTCCAACTCCTGAGCCCAAGTGATCCTCTCACCTCAGCCTCCTGAGTAGCTAGCACTACAGGCACATGTCACCATATCCAGCTCAGTTTTCTCTTTTTTTTTTTTTTTTTTTTTTGTAGAGACGGGGTCTCACTATGTTGCCAGGCTGGCCTCAAATTCCTGGCCTCAAGCTATCCTCCTATCTTGACCTCCCCAAGTGCTGGGATTACAGTCATTAGCCACTACACCTGGTTCTCCTTTTTGGATTTTTTTTGAGATAGGGTCTCGCTCTGTTGCCCAGGCTGGAGTGCAGCAGCATGATCACAGCTCACTGCAGCTGCCACCATCTGGGCTCAAGTGATCCTCCCACCTCAGCCTCCCAAGTAGCTGGGACTACAGGCATGACCACCATCCGCAGCTAATTAAAAAGATTGTTTTTCAGCAGGGCACAGTAGCTCACGCCTGTAACCCCAGCACTTTGGGAGGCCAAGGCAGGCAGATCATGAGGTCAGGAGATTGAGACCATCCTGGCCAGCATGGTGAAACCCCGTCTCTACTTTAAAAAAAATACAAAAATTAGCCAGGTGTGGTGGCGGGCACCCATAGTCCCAGCTACTGGGGAGCCTGAGGCAAGAGAATCACTTGAACCTGGCAGGTGGAGGTTGCAGTGAGCCAAGATCATGCCACTGTACTCCAGCCTGGTGACACAGTGAGACTCCGTCTCAAAAAAGATTTTTTTCTAGAAATGGGGGTCTCACTGTATTGTCCCTGCTGTCTTAAACTCCTGGGCTCAAGCAACTTATAACCCTCATTGGCCTCTCAAAGTGCTAGAATTACAGGCCTGAACCACTACAGCCAGCCCCCTTTTGGATTTTTGGGGCAACATACACCACATTTCTGTTTGCTACTTTCACATTCATTTGAGTGATTTTGATTTAATTAGAATCACTCAAGTTTACCCATATGTTGCAAGGGGGGCGGGGGGGGGGGGTGCTAACAAACTAGAGCAAGAGTAGGCTCTGCAGCTCGTTTACACTGTAGTACAAGCCACTCTACCATTTCGGCCTTATGATCCTACAGATCCAATGACACTTTAAGTGTCCATAGCAAATAATGGTGCTGCACAGCACCAATAAGAGAACCACACATGGGCCTTTAGAAATTGGGAGCAAATCTATCCCTTCTTTACCGATAATTATTTGCCTTTTGAGAAACAGCTTATTGGGCCTTGGAAGAAAGTAAATGTCTCAGGCTCTTCGGCAATGAAGGTTTGGGTCACTGCACCAGATAAAGAACCCCGACCAGCTGAAGTTCTGGCCAAGTACAAGGGAAATATGGAATGAATGAATAGTGGAAGAAGGAAGCCAGAGTTATCAACTATAGCCTTGTAACCAGTTACGGAAACAAGGACTATAAATTTTATCTTGTAACCAGTTACGGAAACAAGGACTATAAATTTTATCTTTGCTTATTATATGTATGTTTATTTGTATAGGCCAACATTTGTTCTTCCTCCTTCTTTCCATTGTTATTTTATATACAAGTTGTTAGAAGTTAACTTTATGATTTAGCCTTTAGGTAACAGAACATTCAGTGAAACTGGCTGAATTTGAATGATGGATACAGTAACTATTTTGGCCATGTCTCCTCAGTTGGGGAGAAGATAAATAATAAATAGCTATCCGTCTGGTAAGAGTTCTTTTCAGGAATTCAAATGTGTATAGAAGAGTGCATGGAGAAGCTGAGTAGCTATAGGGGTGGAATGTGCCATTTATCAATATATTGCCTCACAGATCCTAATCCATTGTTCTTTTCTCTGCTCTGTAAAAATGGAGCTAAGTCCTTTCCATATCTTTCCTTTTCTAGATGACACATTTTAAGCTTCATCTGTAGACGGTGTTACTTAGTGTTTTGTGCTGTCTAACATACTGCCATAATCCTAGCAGCTTATAACAACACATACATTTATTATCTCAGTTTCTGTGGGTCAGAAGTACAGACGCAGTTTAGCTGGGTCCTCTGTTCAGGGTCTCACAAGCCTGCAAGCAAAGTGTTAGCTGGGCTGCATTCTCATTTGTAAACATGACTGGGAAGATTCTGTTTCCAAGCTCATTCAGATTGTTGGCAGAATTCATTTCCTCACAACTGTACACTTGAGAGTCCCAGCTTCTTACTGGCTGTTGTTTGGATGCTAACTCCAGGTCCTAAAAGCCACCTGCAGTGCCTTGCTATGTGGCCCTCTCGATAGGCAGTTCACAACACAGCTGTTTGCTTCTTCAGGCCCAGCAGGAGAATCTCTCCCTCCAGTCTCCTAAGACAGAGTATTATATGATGAAATATAATCATGGGAGTGATATACCCTCACTTTTGCCACATTGGTTAGAAGTTGCATATCTCATCCACTCAAGGGGAGAAGATTATACAAGGGTGCAGAACATCGTGGTCACCTTAAGGTATGTCTGCCACATACTAGAAAGACATTATAAAAGGCAAGAGGTCTTCTTCCTGGTTCTGGTATGCTCGCTCAGCAGGCTCCTGCAGTACACGGCTGCTTCAGCATGAATAGCTTCTCCAGTGCTTGGCTCCTGCAGTGCACTGTGGCCAGCAGCATACACAGGCCAGCAACTTCTCATGGAATAGATATACCCTCTCAAATGAGGTCCTTGGCTGGCCTCTCTCAGCCATAGGGGTATGACAGATGCCCTTTATACATGATATTCAATAATTCTTAGTTCTCTTTACTCTTAGTAACCAAGTCCTCATTTCTCCTATTCCCTGTTATAATAATTTTATATTAAACCCTCCCTGCTGAAATTACTGTGTGATTTCTGTTTATTGCTTAGTTTCTGACTGATTCATGGACCATGTTCAGTTGAGATTTGCTAGCCACTGACATTCCAATGAGCTGGAGATGTCTAGAAACTTTACATTTACAAATGGAAGGTCAGTCACTCACCTCTTTAATTTCTTTCAGAAGTTCAAGAGCACAACTGAAGTCAGGGGGAGTTGCTGATAGTTGCTCTTTAAGATGGTCCCAAAAGGCACTGTGCATTGTCTCCTTGACCTTGCCTTCCAGACTATAAGAGGGTTAAATGAGCAGATTACTATCTCAACCCCAAAACGGTTACAGTGTCACAACCTCCTAAACCCCAAATTGAGTTTGCTATGGTAAAAGACCATTATAATAACAGGGAAAGGCCAGGAACTATGCCGGAACTGCAGTGGAGTTGAACAAGCAAGGGTTAGATTTGTATTTCAAGGGTAATGGTAAAACCTCTCAGAAGGGCTCCTTGTAGTTCTAGAGCAGCCCTCCCGCTGCAGTAGGAAGAACCCTGAATAGAGAGAAGTCATGCTGACTTTTAGCACTGACTGTGCATCTAGCCTAGATATATAACTTGATTTCCATTTGTGTATACACAAAACATTGAGCTAAATGGTCTTTCATTTTCTTACACTCCTGAAATCTAGGAAAGGATATTCCTTCTTTGAAAACAACACCAAATGTCCACAGATATGTCCAAATCAGCATGTCTAAAACTAAATTATCTTTCTCCTCCAAACCTGCTCCTCTTGTATTCCCAATTTCAGTGGCACTACCATCTATCTAATAATGGAAGCCAGAAAGATCAGTCTTTCTTTTCCACCATGAAAAAACACAAGGAGCAAAGGAAATTTGTTTTATTTTATCTTTTGAGACAAGGTCTCACTCTGTTGCTCAGGTTGGAATGCGATGGCACAATCAAGGCTCACTGCAACCTTAACCTCCCAGGTGCAAGCAAACCTCTTGCCTCTGCCTCCAGAATAGCTGGGACCACGGTGGCATGAGCCACCATGCCAGCTTTTTTTTTAATGTTTAGTAGAGACGGGGTCTCGTTATGTTGCTCAGGCTGGTCCTGAACTCCAGGGCTCAGCAATCCACTTGCCTCTGCCTTCCAAAGTGCCGAGATTACAGTTGTGAGCCACTGCACCCAGCCAAGGCAATTCAATTTAGAAATAAGAGCTTTTCAACAAATCATGTTGAAACAACCAGATATCTACATTAAAAGAAAAACAAAAACCTAAACGCAGGCCTTAAGCCTTCACAAAAGGTTGACTCAAAATGGATCACGAACCTACTTGCAAAATACAAAACTGTAAAATTTGTAGAAGATAACATAGGAGGAAATCTAGGTAACTGTGACCTTGAGTTTGATGATTATCTTTTAGATACAATGCCAAAAACATAATCCACAAAAGAAAAAAATTGCTAAGTTGGATTCATTAAAATTAAAAACTTCTGCTCTGTGAAAGACACTGTTAAGAGAATGAAAAAACAAGCCACAGACTAGAAAACAATATTTGAAAAATACATATCTGATAAGGCTATGTATCCAAAACATACAAAGAACTCTTAAAAACTTGACAATAAGAAAATGAACAATCCATTAAAAAATAGGCCAAAGACCTTAACAGACGTCTCACCAAAGAGGATGTACAGGTGGCTCTCACCAAAGAGGATGTACAGGTGGCAAATAAGTGTATGAGAAGACACGCAATGTCATTTGTCATTTGGAAGTTGCAAATTAAGACAACAAAAAGAAAAAAGACACCACTATACGACACCTATTAGAATGGCCAAAATCAGAAAACTTACAACATTAATTGCTGACAAGGATTTTGAGAAATAGGAACTCACATTCACTGCTGGTCAGATGTAAATGGTACAGCCAGTTTGAAAGGTAGCTGGGCAATTTCTTACAAAACTAAATATACTCTTACATATGATCTGTCTATCATGCTCCTGGGTATATACTAAAATGAGCTGAAAGCTTATGTACACACAAAAACCTGCACACAAACGTTTATAGCAGCTTTATTCATAAAAGCCAAAACCTAGAAGCAACAAAAATGTCCTTCAACTGATAAATAAACTGTCCGTAAAATGGAATATTATTCAATGATAAAAAGAAATGATTTGGGAGGCTGAGACAGGTGGATCACTTGAGGTCGGAAGTTCAAGACCAGCCTGGCCAAAATGGTGAAACCCCATCTCTACTAAAAACACAAAAATTAACCAGGCGTGGTGGTGCACGCCTGTAATCCTAGCTACTCAGGAGGCTGAGGCAAGAGACTTTGCTTGAACCGAGGAGGTAGAGGTTGCAGTGAGCCAAGATTGCGCCACTGCACTCTAGTCTGGGTGACAGAACGAGACTCCATTTCAAAAGAAAAAGAAGGCTGGGGGCGGTGGCTCATGCCTGTAATCTCAGCACTTTGGGAGGCCAAGGCAGGCAGATCACTCGAGGCCAGGAGTTCGAGACCAGCCTGGCCAACATGGCAAAACCCCCTTTCTACTAAAAATACAAAAATCAGTGGTGGCATGCAGCTGCAATCCCAGTTACTCAGGAGGCTGAGTCAGGAGAATTACTTGAAATCGAGAGGCAGAGGTTGCAGTGAGCCAAGATCATGCCACTGCACTCCAGCCGGGGTGATAGAATGAGACTCCATCTCAAAAAAGAAGAAAGAAAAGAAAAGAAAAGAAAGAAAAAGAAAAATGAGCCATCCAGCCACAAAAAAACATAAAGGAAACTTTAATGAAATTACTAAGTGAAACAACTAATTGGTACAGGGTCCATATTGTATGATTCCAACAATATGACTTTCTGGAAAAGGCCTCCTGAGCAGCTGGGTTTACAGGTGCACACCACCACACCTGCCTCATTAAAAAAATTTTTTTTGGTAGGCCAGGTGCGTGGCTCACGCCTTTAATCCCAGCACTCTGGGAGGCCAAGGTGGGTGAATCACGAAGTCAAGAGATCAAGACCATCCTGACCAACATGGTGAAACTCCATCTCTAATAAAAATTTAAAAAATTAGCTGGGCGTGATGGTGCGTGCCTATAGTCCCAGCTGCTCGGCAGACTGAGGCAGGAGAATCACTTGCACCCGAGTGCAGCGAGGTTGCAACCTAGTAGAGCGGAGGTTGCTGAGCCTGAGATCGCACCACGGCATTCCAGCCTGTTGACAGAGTGAACTTTGTCTCAAAAAATAGAAAAAAAATTTTTTTTTTTTTTTTTTTTTGGTAGAGACAGGGTTTTGCCATGTTGGCCAGGCTCATCTCGAACTCCTGGCTTCAAGTGATCCACCTGCCTCGGCCTCCCAAAGTGCTGGGATTACAGAGATGAACCACCGTCCCGGCCCCCTCCCACCATCATCTCTTATAATTAACTAGTCTCCCTGCCTCTAGTCTTGTTCCTTTATAATCTGTTTTCCACATTGCCACCAATTCATTCTAAAAGCGATGCTTTTTCTAAGATGCCACTTTGATCATGACATTTCATTTAAAGTCCTTTGGGGCTCCCCCATCACCAGCAAGATAAATGGCTTATGTTACCTTATATCATACTGCTCTGCCCTCTCTTTCTAATGTATTTTCTTCTGCCTTGTAACACCTTTTGCTCAGCCATAGCAAACTGCTTGTAAAGAACATATCATGTTCTACCACCATTCTCTGCCTCTGACATGTTGTCTCCACTACCTGCTGCAACCTTTCACACCAAGACTACCTGGAAAGCACTTATTCAATATCCAAGACTCAAGTCTTCATAGGCCGAATCTTCCTCCATAGGCAAATCTTCCCTGATCCTCCATAGGTAGCTGAATAGCTACTATTAAACTCTATATATGCACAGCTACAAGTGAACTTATCAGTCTATTCAATTGTCTTCCCTACAAAATCTTTTTGACAGCAAAAACAATGCCTTATCTATATCTATCCCTAGTACCCAGCATTTTGCCTGTGACATAATAAGGACTCAATAAATGCCTGGTAAATGAGTATCTGAGAATGGAATTTCCCTTATGAACCTATAATTGTAATTAACATCATCCTATGAACCTAAAGTAAAGCCAACTGCCAATATGAGTCATCTCAAACGATTTCAGTCTTTTTCCCAACATAATTTTTTATATCACCATACTTGGAAACCCAGCTCTGAACAGTACTATTTCTCTTGCTTCATTTTTTCCTCTCTAGTTTCTTCTACCTGCCATACCCCCTCTATCCCCAATGCACCTGCAACTCCCTCACCACCACCCTATCACAGACCTAATTCTCCCAGTTTCAGTTTTCTCTCCTCCCCTGTCAGCAACAAACATATCTAAACAGTGAGAGAGCAGCTAGGAGACCCGAGTTGGTGAAAACCTGTTCCCAGAGTTGGGCCCAGCATGGAAACTTGCTGACACCAGGCAAGAACAGATCAAAGGAGCATGAAGACCAGAGGAGCAACATGTGATGGAGAAAGGCCCTTTAGTAACAGATGCCCCGCAGTGGCCTTCTGACAAAAGCATTTAAGGAACGCAAATGAATCACAAGTTGTCATTATTTGTCTCTTGGTGGGAAATTAGAACAAATTTATTTTTAATTTTTTTTTCTTTTTTCAGCCTCATTTGTGATAGAATATTTAAAAAAATTTTTTTAGAGACAGAGTCTTGCTCCGTTGCCTGGGCTGCGGTGCAGTAGCACAATCACAGCTTACTGCAGCCTTGACCTCCCTGGCTCAGGTGATCCTCCCACTCCAGTCTCCTCAGTAATTAGGACTACAGCCATGCACCATCACGTCTGGCTAATTTTTTTTTTTTTTTAGAGACAAGGTCTCACTATGTTGCCCAGGCTAGTCTTGAACCCTTGACCTCAAGCAATCCTCCCATCTCAGCCTCCCAAAATGCTGGGATTACAGACAATAGCCACTGTGCCTGACCAAGAATTGTTTTAAAATATAAAATCTGACACTGAAATTTACCCACTTAATTGTCAATAAACCAGCAGAGTCAATTTAATTCATACTTACTGAATGGTTCTTCTTTACCACAATGTCACCATAAGAATAATAAAAATAAAGCCTGGTATGGGTGAGAAAGCATTCTTTATCAATAGAGTTCAGATTTTGATAAGTAAGTTAGGCTGAATTATGAACCTGGGGGGAAAAAATCCCAACAGTCAAAACACCACTAACAGAAAATCTTTATCTGTGCCTATTTAGTATGAACCCACTTAAAAGGGTAGCTGATAGGAGCTCTATGGTAGGCAGCTGACAAGATGGCCCCAAAGATCTCTGCTTCCTGTTAATAGTCATCCCTTGATATCCAAGAGGGATTGGTTCCAGGATCCCCCTCAGAAATCTAGGGATGCTCAAGTGCCTGATATAAAATAGCATAGTGTTGCACATAACCTACACATATCCACCCATAAACTTTAAATCACCTCTAGATTACTTAAATATCTAATTCAATGTAAATGCTTTGTAAATAATTGTTATATCATATTGCTTTTTAAATTTGTATTATTTTTATTGTTGTGTTATTTTTAATTTTAGTTTTCTAATGTTGTCTATCAGCAGTTGGTTGAATCCCCAGATGCAGAGCCCACTGATATGAGAGCCAACTGTATTCACATCTTTGTGGAAACCTCTCCTTGAGTGTGGGCAGGGTCTAATGATTCATTTATAGCAAACAGAATGTAGCAGAAGCAATGGGATGTCACTTCTGACATTAGGTAACAAAAAGACTGGTTTCTGTCATGGGTATCATCTCTCACACACACTCTTGTTCTCTCCCTTGGAGGAAAGCCAGCTGCCATGTTTAGAGCTGCCCTATAGGAAAGTCCATGTGGCAAGAAACTGAGGGAGCCTCTGGCCAAGTTTCACCAGACTGACTACAACCCATAAGAGACTCTAAGCCCAAGGCATACAGTTAAACCATGCCTATATCTCTCAACCACAAAAACTGTGACATAGTGAATATTATTTTGCTGGGCACAGTGGCTCATGCTTGTAATCCCAGCACTTTGGGAGGCTGATGGGAGGACTGCTTGAGCCCAGGAGTTTGAGACAAGCCTGGCCGACACAGTGAGATCCCATCTCTAAAAATTAAAATTAAAATTAAAAAGTGAGGTAGGAGGATCACTTGAGCCCAGGAAGTGGAGCCTGCAGTGAACCACGACCATGTCACTGCATACCTGCCTAGGTAACAGGGCAAGACCCTGCCTCAAAAAAAAAAAAAAAACCCACTCCAAATGAAAAAATGAAATGTTATTTTAAGCTGCTAAATTTTGGGACAATTTGTTATGCAGCAACAGGTAAGTACTACAGGCTGCTTCCTCCAAGTTTGTAGAAGAAGTACCTATAGAAGTTTGTCGGAGAAGATCTGAAATCCACACTATTTAATTCAACAAGTACTGCTTTGATTTCTTTGCTGGCTAAATAACATTTGCTTCTTGATCTTCTTTAGTACTAATAATAACAACTTATTACTCTTCTGTTTAAGTTCTTGAGACCTCTAAGTTTAAATACTGATTGTATTATTAAATAAAAATGCTTCAAGTCTGATCTGAAGCCATTAGAGCTAAGTACCTATGCCCCTATGAGTAACATGAGAAGAAGAAGAGTCTATACCTGCTTGGAGGTAAAACCTTCTCTTCCACGTAATCATGATTCATCCCAATCTCGTTGCTCAGCTTGGAAACTTCATTAACAGTTTCTGTCAGACCTGTGACAGAAAGAACTGATGGTGGACAACAATGAACCCATCCAAGTCTGAATTTCTATTTTATTCGGAAATTCACTCAATCTAGTAGGCCTCAAATTTAGATACATCAAACTGGTCTTACACAGACTCACCCAACTATTCTAGTGATTTATGTTTCCTGCACTCTATGCCCCACAACAGTGCTAGAAACTTTCAGAATAAGTAGTCCAATATTGAGGGAAGGTTAGACAGAGAGCTAGTTTATAAAAAGCAGGAAGTGAAACAGATGAAAAACTTTTCTCTTAAAGAGTAAAATCATAATAACAGCAGCAAAGAAACAATAACTTGAAATTTGCAAAAATAAACATTTCTCTAAGTATTAAGATTCCACATTCCTTTTCCTGCCTCTGATGCTACACATGATGAAAGCTAAATTCTCCCTAGAGATAATACTCAGATGCTACTGAATAGTGCCAAAGTCATTTGGTCTTCTAAAGCAGTAGCTCTCAGATTTTAGGATTTCATAGACTAACAAAATTTCCAAAAAGATTTTAAGCAATTGAAAACAACTTTGCCAACTTTTTGTTTTGCCTACTGTGGACAGTGAAACAAGCAAATAAAAATCCATCTACCACCACCAAAATCATCATCTCGTCAAAGAAATGATAGTTTCACCTCCAAAAAAAAAACCAGAAAGGAAATATCATCAAAATAAAGAGGAGTCCTTTAAATCAAATTAATTTAGCTTTAGGAAAACTCATTACAATATCTTTATGATTTCATTTCACTAAATATTGCTAAGAATTTTGTCACAGACTAGCACAGGCATTTGGCAACCACTGCTAAGTTTTTAGTAGAGACCTATAGTACAGCTGACAGCATTCACATATAATAGGGTATATATGGTAGTTACAATGATTACTTGGTGTATAAAACGAAGCTGTATACAATCAATCATATTTTATCATATTTTATCACTCTCTTTTGATGAAGCATCATGATTTTTCACAGAAAATTATTTGGCTCCAAGATGTGGAGGAGATATAGATGAACAGAGATTGGCCATGAGTTGATCACTGTTGAAGCTGGATGATGGATAAATGGGGGCTCACTCTATTTCATGCGTGTAATTTTTCTACGGTAAAAATATTCGAAACGTAAAAGGAAAAATAAGGTTACTGTAGAAAAGTTACATAAGAGAAAGCCCCTGCTCTTAGATATATGATGAAATATTTAGAGGTAAAGTCATGACTTTGTATCTCACCACAGTTAAAATGGCTTTTATCCAAAACACAGGCAGTAACAAATGCTGGTGAGGAGGCGGAGGAAAGGGAACCCTCGTACACTGTTGGAGGGAATGTAAATTAGTACAACCACTATGGAGAATAGTTTGGAGGTTCTTCAAAAAACTAAAAATAGAGCTACCATATGATCCAAAAATCCCACTGCTGGGTATATACCCAAAAGAAAGGAAATTAATTTATCAAAGAGGTATCTGCACTCCCATGTTTATTTCAGCACTATTCATGATAGCCAAGATTTGGAAGCAACCTGTGTCCATCAACAAACAATGGTAGATATACACAATGGAGTACTATTCAGCCAAAACAAACAAAACAAACAAAAAAAAACCAACATGAGATCCTGTTATCTGCAACAACATGGATGGAACAAGAGGTCATTATGTTAAGTGAATTAAGTCAGGCACAGAAAGATAAACTTTGCATGTTCTCACTCACTTGTGGGAACTAAAAATTAAAATAGTTGAACTCAGGTGGATAGAGAATAAAATAATGGATAACCAGAGGCTGGGAAGGGTAATTGGGTAGGGTGCTGGGGGATTACAGGGAAGCATGGATGGTTAATGGGTACAAAAAAATAGAATAAGATCTAGTATTCGATAGAACAACAGAATGACTACAGTCAACAATAATTTAGTAGCACGCTTTTAAATAACTAAAAGAATATAGTTGGATTGTTTGTAACACAAAGGATACATGCTTAAGATGATGGATACTGCATTTACCCTGATGTAATTATTACACATCATATGCATGTATCAAAATACCCCATATACCTGATAAATATATATACCCCTATGAATCGACAAAAAATAAAAATTAAAAGAAGTCCATCCCAGCACTTTGGGAGGCTGAGGCAGGCAGATCACCTGAGGTCAGGAGTTCGAGACCAGCCTGGCCTCGACCCCACCCCCTACTAAAAATACAAAAATTAGCCAGGCATACCCAGCTACTCAGGAGGCTGAGGCAGGAGAATCACTTGAATCCAGGAGGTGAAGGTTGCAGTGAGCCGAAAACACGACATTGCCCTCTAGCCTGGGCGACAGAGTGAGACTCCATCTCAAAAAACAACAAACAAACAAAAACCAACAACAACAAAAATTAAGTCATAAGGTTACAATTTTAAATGGGGGAGAGAGAAATACACACACAGGGAGACAGAAAAAGCAATATGGCAGAATATTAACAATGTGGGCATTCACTGTATTTTTTTTCTTTTTACTTTTCAGCAGATTTAGAATATTTCAAAATAAAAAGTTAAGGGGATTGCAGACCTTTACCAAAAACCCACTGAGTCCCTTGCTTAGGGCAACATAAAGGCGAACTGGACCTTAAGTGGATGCTTGAGGTTCCCTTTATTTCTGCAGCCTCTTTGAAGTCTTTAGTTCCAGCCAAAACGGCAAAACACAATCAAATATGGAAAGAGACTCACTGCTAATTCACTAATGCTAAATGAGAGCTAAGAGAAAATCTTCAGAAGGGGATTGAGGTACAGAAGCTTATTGAGGGACGGAAGGAAATACACACAGAAACACTTTTCCAACTGCAACAAATCAAAGTTCACGGTCTGCCTCGATAAGACTGTTCTGTTGCTCAAAAGTAACACAGCACTAAGCAACTCCAACACAGCTTCTAAAATTCAGGAATGAGGAGAGCTCAAACTGAAATTAGAGATAAAATTTAACTGAAATAGATTTTAAAAATCCAGATCCCAAAGACAAAGACATTTTCAAGGAATATAACCTAAGTCAACCTAATACACAAAATTTCGAATTCTTTAAAAATTTGATTATTCATTTTACTGAGAGTTGTTTTGTAAAAGGATTCACTTAAATAGACACATCAAAAACTTAAATTGTATTTACAAAAAAATGGACTTTTCATCATACATCAGGTTCACAGCTGTTGAAAATGCCCCCCAATAAGCCGCTTTGGTGCCATTGTTAACCAGCAGCGACCCCCTGTGGCCACAAGAGAAACGAATCTAACTCAGCCGCAGAGTCTCAAACTAATTTTTCGCATTTCAATAGTCAAGAATTTTAGCTCAAGTTGTTGCATGTGGACAGCTCTTCAGTTTGATGACTAGTTACGTTCTCTGGAGATTAAGAGAAATACAGCATGAGTCCCAGTGAGACTGTACCTACCACGAAGGGTGGAGACCTTGTGCCCCAACATGAGCACAAAAGAACATCTACTACGGAACCCAGCTGGAGACTAAGCCCGGGACACTCCTACTTCTTGAGTCAGCAAAGCGCTGAGAAAACCCAATTCCCGTCTGGGATCGTTCGTGTTCTTTAAAATCAACCCCAGATCTGCCATTTCCCTCTACATATTCAAAATACAATACAAAGGAGGGCTTTGAACCAACTCAGTCTCAAATTTCGTCAGATTCAAGCAATCACGCTTGGGTCACTTCTTTCTCTAGGACCAAAAACTCTTTGAAGACCTCTGGTCAACAGGGGGCCTCGGGCCTATAAGTAAAGGCGGGTGGGGAGAGAAAGGAGAACAAACGAGATGCAGGGTGAAAGAGAGAAAACTTGGGGAACGGGGGGGGGTCTGCGGACCCCCCCACACTAAGCAGCCCCGAATGGGCCACAGGGACCGCCGACCTGGACCTACAGGGAAGGGGGTCCTCGGGGCCGCTCTTGTCTTCCTGGGGGGAGTCCTGAGGTTTCCGGCTTACAGGACCCGCCCTCTGAGTCACCAGGGTCCTTCGGGTGCACACTCTCCTCGACGTCCGGCATTTTGCTGATGGTATCTGGGAGAGGGAGAAAGGCGCGTTGTTGGCCTCTGGGAAGGGGCTGGGGGGGGCCCTGGGGCCCCCACCTGGGGGCGGCGGGAAGAGGGGTAGCGGCCTCAGGGTCTTGGGGGTGCTGAGGGCAGACAGGGGCAAAGGAGCCTGGAGGAGCAGGAGTCGAGAATGAGAGAGAAATGGAGCTCTGGGCCGCAACGAGGAAACTAAGGCCACAGAAGCCCCGCGCAGGGCGGGCCGCGTGGGAAGGCCCCTTCCTCCGCGGCGAGGCGAGCTCCTCGCCAGAAACGCCGCCGTCGGCCGACCTCCAGGTCCCAGCCGTTCACCTTACCTCCTCCTCCCCCGCTGCGGGGCGCCCACTGGCGTCGGCTCGGGCGGCCTCGTGCCTGGCGCCCCGGACCGTACCACCGCGGCGGGGAGGCGGGGAGGCGCGCTGTGGGAGAGGCCGGGGTCTGAGAACAAACCGCCGCGGTCGCCGGGGCAACGGGGCGGGGTACGTGCTGCCCGCCAGGGCCGGAAGCGGCAGGCTCGTGCGTCCCTCCTGAGCCAAGCCAACCAGGCCTCGAGTGGGTCGCTCCGGCCGGCCCCTGCTCGGTCAGCTCCCGCCCCTCAAAAACGATGGCGTGGAACTGCTGAGACGAGGCCAGAGCATGCTTGGGGCGTTTCTCCAGCCTGTTCCGACAGACGAGAAGCGGAGCCACACCTAGGAGGGTTGTTTCCACAGCGTGTCCTCCGCCACCGCAGCAGGGGCGCAGGGGCCGCGTGCTCTTCCGTCACGTGTGGGAGCAGCGGTGGAGCCGCCAGGGCTGGGGCCAGGCTCTCCCCACTGTGGTTCCCGCCCGTGGCGGCCCTCCGGGTCCTGGGCTCCAGCCCTCACCTTTCTTGACTCTGAGTCTACTCGGTCGCCCTGGCAGTGATGTGAAGACATGGAGTGCCCCCGCCTGAGAAAATGGAAAGGAAGCGTTTCCACTTCCACCTGCTCCTGTCCCCTCTTTATTACTCTGTCTCGACTTCTTACCGTAAAAGTGTACAGTAACAAAACAAAAGATGAAAGTATTACGGTAAGAAGCCAAGCGCGGTGGCTGATACCTGTAATACCAGCACTTTGGGAGGCCGAGGCGGGCGGTTCACCTGAGGTCAGGAGTTCAAAACCAGCTTGACCAACCTGGTGAAACCCCATCTCTACTAAAAATACAAAAATTATCTGGGCGTGGTGGCAGGCCTTGTAATCCCAGCTACACCGGATGCTGAGGCAGGAGAATTGTTTGAACTCGGGAGATGGTGGTTACGGTGAGCCGAGATCGCACCACTGCACTCCAGCCTGGGCGATAAGGGAGACTCTGTCTCTCTCACGCACACACAAAAGATATTGCGGTAAGAAACTGCCTTGACTGAGTTCTCCTTAACTTTGCCTTGGCCAGGCGGGGTGGCTCACAACTGTAATCCCAGCACTTTGGGAGCCTGAGGCAGATGGATCACCTGAGGTCAAGGAGTTCAAGACCAGCCTGGCCAACATGGTGAAACTCCCTCTCTACTAAAAAATACAAAAAAAGTTAGCCGGGCGTGGTGGGGGCACCTGTAATCCCAGCTATTTGGGAGGCTGAGGCAGGAGAATCGCTTGAATCTCGTGGGGTGAAGGTTGCAATGAGCCAAGATCGTGCCACTGCACTCCTGCCTGAGCGACAGAGCGAGACTCCATCTCAAAACAAAACAACCAAAACCTTTGCCTTGTTAGTGTGGAGTGTGGACGTGTGGATATTTCTTGCACAACTCATGGGTTTGGGAGGGGAAAATTATAAAGAGGCCCAAGAACATTTATGCGTTAAAAAAGTCCATTCCACCTTGAGGCCCAGGCAGATACGAGGAGAGTGGCCTAGCCAAGTTACTGTTTATCCAGAGTATCTCAGACTCATCCATACCAAACCGGCCCCTTCCTACTCCTCACCCTCTCCTGCTGTTTCCCTCAGGGATGCCAACTGTGAAGCGGCCAGCCTTCACCCCTAAACCCACCAGAAGTGGGAGGAAGTTGCATGGTGACTTCAGCAAAGAGTTCAATGAACTATGCTTCCTTATTACACAGGGAGATATTTAGGCTGGGCTATTGATTTCTCTCTAAAAATACAAATCCGGAATTCCATTTGGCATTTTTATTTCTGAGAGAAAGTTTCCAGAATGACACCAGTTCATTTCCCCCACAAACAATGGCATTGCTGTAAAACTCCCTGCTGATGTCTGAAATTCCTCTAACAATTCTTTCATATACATTAAATTGTCTCTTTAAGTGTTCTCTTAATATCCAAATTCTCTGGGAGGGTCAGTGGGAAGAAATAGCAGTTCAGGAGCAAATGATAGTGGGAGTAGGGGGAGGGGAGGGGACCAAAGCCAGAAAAGGAGGGAAAGGAGGTAGCAGAGAAAGACAAAATTGGTTTTCCTAGGGTCAGCCCAGGTACAGCATTTCATGATATTTATCGTTAATAGTCATCAGAACCAACCAGGCAAAAGTTAGAGGTTGAGGGGGAGTGGAAATGATGTGAGATAAGCACGTCTTCTCTTTGGGGTCTTAGTTAATAACTGATTTTTGTATAATGATTTACAGAATGCTTTTACATCGCAGATCTACATGCTCTGCACACAAGCCTATTCAGTAGCAAGGCAGGTGTTATATTGGACCGTTGAAAGGTGAACAAGCTGGGGATCAGAGAGTAACCAAAAGTCCCACAGTAAGCAAGGTCTTGACTCTTGATCAGATACTTTTCTTAATTCACACCGCCTCCTTGACTCTGGCTGAGAATCCATATGTACACAAGAAAATATGACATGGTAAGTACCAGGGCCAGGGATATGAACAAGAAGTGCTACCTGAGGACTTTGAAGGGGTGAGAGATCTTGCTGGTGTTTGGGTCAGTTCAAGACTAGCTTTTAGCCAGGGTCCTCGGTAAGATTCTCTAACTTGGCTGGGCACGGGTGGCTCATGCCTGTAATCCCAGCACTTTGGGAGGCTGAGGGGGCAGATCACCTGAGGTCAGGAGTTGAAGACCAGCCTGGCCAACATGGTGAAACCCTGTCTCTACTAAAATACAAAAATTAGCTGGCCATGATGGCAGGTGGCTGTAATCGCAGCTACTCGGGAGGCTGAGACCGGAGGGAGGCTCGAACCCAAGAGATGGTGGTTGCAGTAAGCCGAGATGGCACCACTGCACTCCAGCGTGGGCAGCTGAGTGAGACTCTATCTCAAAAAAAAAAAAGCTCTTGGAAGTGAAGATGGAAGGCGGGTGGGGATCACTTGAGGCCAGGAGTTTGAGACCAGCCTCAGCAACACAGCAAGACCCCATTTAAAAAAAAAAAAAAAAGATTCTTTAACTCATTTGGTCTTTGGCTTATGTTAGGTCTGGTTCTCCCTCAACCTCAGGACCCTCTTTAAACTCTTGTAATGGGTGAAACTGAAGTTTCTACATATGTCCATTATTTTGCAGGAATGCCCTTCCTGGATAACTTAACACCTTTGCCCTATTAAAGTGCACATACCTCAAATGACTCATAAGGCAAGTATTTCCAAGCAACCCAAGAACAGAAGTAAAAGTCCCATTTCCTCTTACACTGAAGTATACCCAAATCTGTCCAGCACAGGGTTCTCTTTTTATACCAAGATGTTGTATGACTTTCTCTTCTATTCATAATATATCCATTTGTTTTAATACTAAAGTCTATTTCCCTCCCTCAAATCTTTTTTTTTTTTTTTTTTTTTTATAAGTGCTCATTTTGTTCCCCAGGTTGGAGTGCAGTGGTGCAATCTTGGCTCACTGCAGCCTCAACCTCCTTGCTTCAAGCAATCCTCCTGCCTCAGTCCCCAAGTAGGTGGGACTACAGGTATGTGTTACCACAACCAGTTAATTTTTGCATTTTTTGTTGAGATAGGGTTTCACCATGTTGCCCAGGCTGGTCTCAAACTCCTGAGCTCAAGCAATCTGCCCACCTCAACCTCTCAAAGTGCTGGGATTATAGGCGTGAGCCACTGTGCCTGACCCCTTTGAGCAGAATTCTTGTTCCAGAAGGAAGGGCTTCCTGTGCTGGTTGGCACACCTCTGTATATCCCTATGGGTGCCTACAACCTAGTTTGAGAAACAGTTTATGGTAATTTCAGGCCTGCAACTAGAATTTTTCCTATTCCTCAACCACGTTCTCGCATATGAGAGCTTTAACTCAAGCCCAGTAGTGTGATCTGTTCTCATTTGTTAAATGCTATTCTGTGTACACTACCCACAAAAGCACATTATGTAGAAAGTCAGTCCTACCCACAAAGACATTCTGAAAGAGGGGAGTATAAAGACAAAGATACAAGCGAAATACTTGGAGGTGGCTGGAAGAGGTACAGAATCACAGAATTTAAGAGGAATTCTGGATACAAATATGCTAGCTAATACGAAACAAAAATGAAAAACCCCTCACTTTACAAAACATTTTAGGCTCGGTGAGGTTAAATGACTGGGCTAAGGTCACCACCAGTTTATGGAAAATCCAGGACTAGAACCCATATCGCAGTCTGTTTACTCTGTAGTGTATAGAGGTATGCAAGAGTAAAAGCTAATACTGTAAATAAATGTTTACATTTCCTAAAGAAAAATGTAAATGACAGGGTATGGATGGAGAAAGTAAGGATGCAGTTAAATAAAGGCCAAGATGCAAGTATAGTCAAGTGTACTGGAAGATAAACAGTCAACTAAAGTGGTAGGGACACGTAAATACAGGGTGGGACATTTAAATGGAACCATTTGGAGTCATGTAAACTGGGACTGACTTCATTATAGCCTCCCTTATGGTACAGAACCACACGTCAAAACTATTTGCTTTAGTCTTTTGACAAATGTGTTTTCTCCACAGAACCCAAGAGTAAGAGAAGGGTTGGAGGAATCTGGGCGCAGTCTGGAGGTGGTCCTTTGAAGCTCAATGTGAAGTATGATGGACGGGAAACCATTACAAATCTTTAAGGGAGGAGGCTCAAAGCAGAAGACAAAGAAGATTCTGGGAGCAGTGTTTACTGCCTCCTTTCTAGCCACATCTCACTCCATCTGCAACACCTCACAGGCTCTGCTCTTCCAACCTCAGGGTCTTTGCACATGCTGTTCCTTCCACCTAGCATGCTTCTCCCTGCTCTGAAAGCCCTTTCGCCTCCCTGACTCTCATCCTTCAGAACTAGCTTACAAGGCCTGACTTCCTCAGAGGACCTTCCATGGCCCTCCATTAGCTTCTCTCAACACTGCACGTTTTCTCCACAGCACTCATCACATTTTGTAATCACATGTTTATTGGCATACTTAACCTTTATTGAAATGTGACTCTCCCAGGAGACTGTGACTCTCCCATGAGACTGTAAGCTTTCTGGGAGCAGGGACTGTGTGCATTTTATTCACTGCCTGTTGCCTGGGACATAGTAGGTGTCCAGTCAATAATTATGGAATGAAGGAACAGGGGGAGACTGCATTGTAGGGGAGTGACAGAGAATGGGCCACTGCTCCTCTCACACACCCAAGAGGTCAAGCAAAGTTTCTCTGGATCCAGTCTCAGTTAGCAGGGTCTGTCTTTCTCTTTTTGTCTCATAAACATATAGACATGTTTTCTCTCTTTCTGTCTCTCCTCTGTCCTTAGCTTCCTGAGAGAGCCTTTTAAACCAACAAAGACAATGTCTGAGAGAAAAGGACTTTTAAGGGCCTGTGACACTGGAGTGCCCCCCCCCCACCCCAACCGGAAGGTGGCAGCAGGGGGCAGTGGCACCATGGGAGTAACTAGAGGCTGGCTCCAAGATGAAGGAGTTTCTCTCTCTCTGCAGAGCAACCCAGGGTCAGCAGCAGCCGAAAGCCACAAAAACTGACTTTAAAAGTCCTCCTAAGAGCTGCATCTTTTGAGTCCCCAAAACAATCACGCCTTGTGCCCCAGGATATGGCGCGAGTTACACACTTAAAGCAGTTTCCACAGAACCGCATTCAGTTGGTTTTAAACTCTGGGGAAAGCTGGCAGCCTCTTTGTGGGTTTTTTTAAAAAACTAGTTAGAGGGACAATTAAACCTTTATGGGCCCCAGAATGTACCTATGCAGACATAAATAAGGATCATTCTTCATCACTGGAGAATCCACTTTCTGGCAACAGATACATTTTTCTGCCATTGCAGGACAGAGTTGAGCTCACGTCTGAGAATGTTTATGATTAAATGGGCAGGTGACGGGGGTTAGCATGAGCAGCATTAGAACTTTGACCCTAAATTTGGCACAGGCCCTTTCTCAAAATGGACATATCACAGGCCTTGGGCTTAGCTGTCTTAAATAAATCATATAAACTCCCAGAGCCTTTCCAGAAAGCCACTGGGATTTTAGGCCAAGAAACTCATCTTGTTCCCGCTTTGTGTTACTTCAGGCCAAAATGCTCCATTTGTCAAAGAATCCTCTTTTATTCCCATTCTTACAACACAATACAATGTATTCATATATTTACAGTGCAGTGCCCTTCAATGGTCCAGATGATTTTTTTAATCCAATAATATCATTAAATGCACCAGGGGGCTCTCTTCTTAAAGAACTTCTGAGTAAACTCTTTTGTTAAGAGAAGCAATCTTTCGTAAGGCAAATCATCAGTCTCCAATTTGTTTTTTAAATCTGAGATTTTCTTAAACCAGGGTCCACTTTAGATGATGGCTTGTGCATTTTCTTTTATTTTTCTGACTTTGGTTAAGACAAGCTTTTCCTGACTAGACATTATTGGGTAGGGATGAAGGAACCTCAAACACTTGAGAAATAAATCAGTTTCAGTCATTTGTGTCATCCATAATTCTTTAGAACCACCAGCTTAAAGCAAAGTGTAACGATCTCCTGACAAACAACCCAGCCGCACAGACTTAAGGGCCAGCCTATTTGAAGTCCATCTCAAAAGAAATGTGAGGGAGGGTAGTTAGGATATTATTGTAGTTTTTTTATTGTGGCCAAGTACACAGCATAATATTTATCATTTTAACCATTTGTAAGTGTGTACAATTCAGTGGCATTAAATAAATTCACGATGGTATGTAATCACCACCACTATCTATACTCAAAACTTTTTCATCGTCCCAAACAAAAATTCTGTAACCATTAATAATTCCCCATCCCTTGCTCCCCTCCAGACCCTGGTAAGCTCTATTCTTTCTGTATCCATAAATAGAGAACAGTTTTATACTCTAGTTTTTCTTTGGGATGTTTTTCTTCCCCACGACAGTGTAGTGGGGAAATGAGGAAAGTCGTGGCCATCCTTTTTCACCTTGTAGATCCTTCCCAGTGCTGCCTCCCCCACTCCCCTTTCCTTCACCCACAGTGTCTCTAAGATGAAGCCAGAGCTCATTTGCACGGTTTAAACTTGCAGAGGGGCTGCAGTCCCCATCGGGAACAAAAGGAGGTCACTGGGTCTGAGTCTGTGTTACTAGCTCAGGAATGGCAGGAATTTTCTGACTTCAATGGTCTGAGGAAGTGGAACTCGATGAGCTAGATGGTTGTTCTGGTGTCTGAAGCCTATGTGGCCCCCCATTTAACACCAATCAGTTGCAGAGTTACTCACCTGAGATCTGTCAGAGCTAAGAGAGATGGGATTGCAGTAAGAGGCATAGAGGGCTCCCTTGGGCACCCTCAAATTCCATGCTGTGGAATTTTTCATTGAAAAACACTGGCAAAGCCACTCACAACCCCTGCAGAATTCACATCTCTTGTACCCATTTGTGGCCGACAGAGGCACACTCAGAATGACTCATATCCTTCAGTTTGGGTTTTACTTTGCTCATAATGCTTGGAAACTCTCAAAGGAGCTACCCTCCGCCACCTCCCCCACCCTCACACAATTCAGGACAAACAGATTCAGCTTATGAAAAATCTAATTTTTGGTTGTTTCAAGAACTACTTGGGAACCCCCAGTCTCCCCTGCCTGACTTCCAGGACTGTGAGCCTGTAGAGGGGGTCCTTAGGACAACCATGTCAGGGTGATTCAATGGCTCAGAGAAACTGCAAACTGTGGGATGGTGGAAGGGTAGTCACCTCAAAGACAGGAGGCATGGACTTCTGCTGCTGCCCACTTGCTAGTTACCCTGGGCAAGTCACATCACAGCCCTGGTCTCATTTCCCTGAAGTTGAGTGGAAGTGCCCTGCAACTCGGAGAATTTGGGGGTAGGAGGGAGAGCAAGGCTTTCTACTGTCTGGTACTCTTGAGACAGGGAACAAAGGCTTTTGTTTCCCACGGTGCTGACCTTAATGGAAAGAAGGGTTGTAAGAAGGAGGAGGAGATTTGGGGAAAGAGGAGAGTGGATGGCTGTTTTTTTAGGTGTAGTTTAGGATAGATTGAGAATGACATTTTGCTGGATCTTTATGAGGAATTGTTCAGCAGGCATCTGGAAATAAGCACCTGGAGTTAAGAAGAGGAATTGGGACTAACTGATAACAGGAATAGAGTCAGGAGTCATGGTTGATAAATGAAATAGTAATAATACCAGACACATCTATTTACCATGTGCCAGGACCTTGGGGAGCCAGTCACATAGACGTGTTCCTACCATACACATAACAACCCTATGACAAATATGTTATTTTTATACTACTTTACAGATGAGGAGAACTTAAATATCCCCTCCAAGGCCATAGAGTGAGTAAGTGGTAGGCCAGGGGCTTGAACCCACGGAGTCTGACTTCAGAACCCTTAACCTGATTTTCCTATCACCTTATGAAGTCACAGAGGTGGAGAAGCATGGAGAAAAGAAATACTGGTGGACAGAACCTTGACAAATACTTAAGAAAATATCCTATACTTGATCAACTGCGACCTAAAATCAGATTCTGAGAAGATGAAGAAGTGGGTCAGAAACAGAGGACTATCCACTTCTATCTCGTGATGTTAGCAATTGGGATGGCTCCACACAAGTTAAATAATGACACCCAAAATATATTGAGCACTCATTGTATGCGAGGCACTGTTCTAAGAGGATTTCATATATAATATGTCGTTTAGTTATCTTACAAACCCTACAAAAAGCTGTTATAGTGCCCATTTAACAGGAGAGGAACTGAAGCTTCAAGAACTTAAGGAACTTAGCCAGCTGGGAAATCTCAGGACTGGGAACTCAAAGCCAAGCTGTGTGCTTCCAGAGACAACTCAAGATTTGCCTCCCGAAAGCAGACTTTCCTGACTGCCTCCCACAACAGACATGGAGTGAAACCTTCTGACATTCCTGATTTGTTTTGTGTTAAGATACTCCCTGGTTTGCAGTTAACACCAGCATTTGAAGTCAGTACTTCGGGAAGTTGCTAAAGGGTTATCAGCTGTCTTTAACTACTGTTAGTTTATTATGTGCACCTTAGAGTTAATTTAAGTCAACTAGAACAAAGCTGTATCTAATTTTTGGGCCCCAGGTAGCCCAACTGATTCCCCACCACACCCAGTTCCATGGAGAAGCTTGATTGGTCCACAGGCCCTGTCTCCCTTACAGTGATTGGTTCAGATAAAAGCACGTGACACAAGTTAGGCCAAAGAATCACAAGGAGAGGTTAGCTAGCGGCTTCCGGCAACGTCCCTGCTCCACGTGCTTCCTCAGGCCTTTTTTTGGAACGTGAGAGTCCTTCCTGCTCCAGACTTTGTCCTACTGGGGTGGGAGGCCACCTGACTCCAGCTTCATTAAGAGGAGAGAGGCAGGGAGCTCCTGAAGCCCACCATCCTGCCCGAGATTCCCCAGCATCCAGCCAGTAAATTTCGTTGAAGCTCGCTTGTTTAGGGATGCTTGCCGCTCCCCACCCACGCTGGAATGTGCGCACCCTGTCGGTCTCCCACTGTTGCACCCCCCAGTGCTTATACACAGCTGGACACGGAGAGGATACCTCATCATATAGCTGAATGATGAATGTAATATAACCTTAGAGCGTGAGGGGATAACTGAAAAACACCTTAAAAATAATCTAATCCACATCTCTCTTTTCTACTCTGTAGTAAGAAAAGAAACAGGAGCTGCAGTGTTAGAAAGCAGTTATCCTGGTGGTGGCTCACGTCTGTAATCCCAGCACTTTGGGAGGCCAAGGTGGGCAAATCACGAGGTCAGGAGATGGACACCATCCTGGCTAACACAGTGAAACCCCGTCTCTACTAAAAATACAAAAAATTAGCCAGGCATGGTGGCGGGCGCCTGTAGTCCCAGCTACTTGGGAGGCTGAGGCAGGAGAATCACTTGAACCTGGGAGGTGGAGGTTGCCTTGAGCCGAGATAACACTACCACTGCACTCCAGCCTGGGCGACAAAGTGAGACTCTGTCTCAAAAAAAAAAAAAAAAAAAGAGTAGTTATCCTAACTAGGGCAGACACTCTCTAGTGCCATAATTAGGATCTTTGGTCACTGTGAGGCAAGCATCCCAGAGGGTCTCTGATGCCATGCCCGGTTCGAGTTGAGAACAGGACACCCAGAAGGATCCAGCTAAATAAAACTTCAGCGTCAGTTGATGATAGAAATGGAGAGTTGGTAAGAAAGATACAAAATTTTGTATTTAGCTTTTTTTTTTTTTAAAGAATATACTATCTTTGTACTAGTTGGTTAATGTTTAATGTTGGCTGTTTTGATTAATAAAGTTTGGGAAATACATGGTTATGATTCCAGGGGCCTTTAGCATATAGAGCTCCATCCGCATCCCACTTTGGACATAGGACTGAGACTACGCACAGCCTTGTTTGCTGAGAATACACCTCTCTAAACATTCACAATTGCAAAATGAGAGTTTTGAAGCACTGGCAGACTTCACAACTCCCTTACATTCCATTCCATAGTTTGTCTATGCTATTTACCGAATATTTTGTTTCTTCTCTGAGTTTCAGATGTCTACATTCCACAAAGATTTTCTTTTAAAATCAAGTTTATTGAGGTATAATTTTCATAAATGTGCCAATTTTAAGTATACATTTTGATGAGTTTTACAAATACATATATCCACGAAGCCTCCGCCACAGTTAAACAGAATACTTCCATCATCCCCAAGGGTTTCCTTGTCCTGGGTCACAGTCAATATCTGTCTCCTTATCCCAGGGCCCAGGCAACCGCTCATCTGCTTTACCTGTTCAAAAAAATAGAATTGGCCAGACAGAGTGGCTCATGCCTGTAATCCCAGCACTTTGGGAGGCCGAGGCGGGCGAATCATCTGAGGTCAGGAGTTCAAGACCAGCCTGGGCAACATGGTGAAACCCTGTCTCTACTAAAAATACAAAAATTAGCCGGGTGTGGTGGCAGGTGCCTGTAATCCCAGCTACTCGGGAGGCTGAGGCAGGCTTGAACCCGGGAGGTGGAGGTTGCAGTGAGCCAAGATCATGCCATTGCACTTCAGCCTGGGCAACAAGAGTGAGACTTTGTCTCAAAAAAAAAAAAAAAAAAATTGTACAATATGTAGTTGTGGGCAGGTAGCACTGCCAAAAAATATCGCAGACTGGGTGGCTTAAGCAACAGAAATTTATTTTTTACAGTTTTAGAGACTGGAAGTCCCAGACAAAGATGTCGGCAGGTTTGATTTCTTCTGAGGCCTCTCTTTGGCTTGCAGATGGCTGTCTTCTGGTTGTGTCCTCACATGGCCTTTTCTCAGGACATACACATCCTTGGTGTCTCTTCCTCTTTTTATAAGGACACTAGTCCAACTGGGTTAGGGCCCCAATTCAATAGGTCCCTATTGGATTTGACTTACTGGCCCTTTGACTTCATTTAACCTTAATTACCTCTTTAAAGGCCCCATCTCCAAACACAGTCACATTGTAGGAAAAAATTTCAACTTAGAAATTTTGAGAAGGACATGATCATTTCATAACAGTAGTCTTTCGTGTCTTTTATGACTCGCCATGTCTGTGTGATTTATCCATGCCATGGCATCTGTCAGTAGCTTGCTCCTTTTCATTGCTGACTAGAAGTCTATTGTAGGAATATATCACAGTTTATCCTTTTATCTGTTGATGGACTTTGGGCTGTTTCCAGTTTTTTGCTATTATGAATAAAACTCCTGTAAACATTCTAGTGTATCTTTTTTGTGGACATATATCTTAATTTCTCCTGGGTAAATATCCAGGAGTAGGATTACTGGATTATGTGGTGTTTAATTTTGAAAGAAATGGTCAAACATTTCTCCAAAGTGGGTGTACCATTTTACATTTCCACCAGCAGTGTATGAAGGTTTCAGCTGTTACATATCCTTACCAACACTTGGAACTGTCGGTTTTTTAAAAAGTCATTCTAGTAAGTGTGTAATGGTTCCTCGTCGTGGTTTTAACTTGATGACCAATTGCTGAGCATCTATTCATGTACTTATTTATCCAGATGTCTCATTTGCTGAAGTGTCTGTGCAAGTCTTTTTTTAATAAAAGACTTTTTTCTTTTTTTTTTTTTTTTAAATTAAAAAGGCCTTTAGGCCAGGTCTGGTGGCTCATGCCTGTAATCCCAGCATTTTGGGAGGCTACTTGAGCTTGAGCCCAGTAGTTTGAGACCAGCCTGGGCAACATTACAAGACCACATCTCTTTGGAAAAATATATATATAAATATATACATATATATATATATATATTTTTTTTTTTTTCCAAACAATTTAAAAGAACTTTATTTTTTAAGAGCAGTTTTAGGTTTACAGCAAAATTGAGAGGAAGATACAGAGATTTCTCATCTACTCCCTGCCCCCACATGTGTAGACTCCTCCCATTATCAACATCCCCTACGAGTGTGGTACAATTGTTGCCACTGATGAACCAACGCTGACACATCATAATCACACAAAGTACATAGCTTACATTAGGGTTCTCTCTTGGTGTGGTACCTTCTGTGAGTTTGGACAAATGTATAATGATGTGTATCCATCATTATAGTCTCATCGAGTTTTCACTGCCCTAAAATCCTCTGTGCTCTGCCTACTCATCACCGTTCCCCACTCCATCTTTCTTTAAATTGGCATTGGCAACGTTTTATTTTTCATTTTTATTTTTTATATATCTTTTGAGACAGTCTTGCTCTGTCACCCAGGCTGGAGTGCAGCGGCACGATCTCAGCTCACTGCAGCCTCCATCTCCCGGGTTCAAGTGATTCTCCTGCCTCAGCCTCCAGAGAAGCTGGGATTACAGGTGCCTGCTACCATGCCCGGATAACTTTTGTATTTTTAGTAGAGACGGGGGTCTCACCATGTTGGCCTGGCTGGTCTTGAACTCCTGACTTCAAATGATCTGCCCACCTCAGTCTCTCAAAGTGCTTACAGGTGTGAGCCACCGCACCCGGCGGGGCAAAGTTGTTTATAATATTCCCTTACAATACTCTCCTGTTACCTGCAAAATCTGTCATCAAGTCACTTCTCTTATTTCTGATATTCTTAATTTGCTTTTTTCTCTCTCTCTCTCTTCCTGATCCATGCCTAGAAGTTGATCAATATGATCTTTTCAAAGAACTAGCTTCTGGTATCATTGATTTTCTCTATCGTTTTTCAGTATTTCACTAATTTCTGTTTTGATCTTCATTATTTTCTTTCCTCTGCTTACTTGGGGTTTCATTTGCTTTTCTTTTTCTCATTTCTTAAGGCAGAGGCTAAAGTTATTGACTTGAAATCTTTCAAGTGCTGATTTAGTGGCACCCACAAATTTTGGTATGTTGGGTTTTAATTTTCATTCCATTCAAAATACATTCTGACCACTCCTCCCTTTTTGACTGATAAGTTATTAAGAAGTGCCTTATCTAGTTTCCAAATATTTGGAGATTTTCCAAGAATCTTTCTACTGTTCACTGTTTATAATTTAATTCCATTGTGTTGAGAGAACGTTTTTATTATGACTTGAATCCTTTCAAATGTATTGAGACTTGTTTGATGGCCCAGAGTATGGCCTATTTTGGTAAATGTTCCTTGTGCTTTGAAAAGAATGTGCATTCTGCTGTTGTTGGATGGAGGGTTCTATAAGTGTCAACTAGGTCAACTTGATTGATGGGGATATTCAAATCCTCTCTATACTTGCTTATTTTCTACCTAATTATCTAATGGTTATTAAGAGGGAGTAGTGAAATCTCTGATTATAATTATGATTTTTCTATTTGTCTTTGCAGCTCTATCCATTTTCGTTTCATGTATTTTGAAGCTCTGTTGTTAGGTACCTAAACTTTTAGAATTTTGATGTATTGACTTATAATTATGAAATGATCTTCTTTACACTTGGTAATATTCTTTGCTCTAAAACCTTCATCTGATATTCATATAGCCATTCTCTCTTTTGACTAATGTTAGCTTGTTAAATCTTTTTCCATCCTCCTTTTACATTTTAATATATTGTGTTTCTTATAAGCATTATATAATTTGTCTTGTTTTTTAATCCAATCTGACAATCTCTGCCTATTAATTAGAACATTTAAACCATTTGCTTTTGCTTCTCACCTCAAATATGTGGGTTGTTTTGTTTTAATTGTGATAAAATATACATAACAGAAAATTTATCATCTTAACCATTTTTAAGTACTCAGTACAGTAATGTTAGGTATATTCACATTGTTGTGCAACCAATCTCTAGAACTTTTTCATCTTGCAAAATTGAGACTCTATGCCCATTAAACAACAACTTCCCATTCCCTTCCCCCTCACCTCCTGGCAGCCTCCATTCTACTTTCTGTTTCTATGAGTTTGGCTGCTCTAGATATCTCATATAAGTGGAATCCTATAGTATAGACTATTTACTTACAATGTGATTATTGACAGGTTTAGTTTAAGCCTATCAGCTTCTTTTTGTTATTTGTTCCACTTCTTTTTTGTTCTTTTCTCTTTCTCCTCTTCTTTTGGATTGATTTCTTTTTTATAATTTCACTTCATTTTCTTTGTTAGGTTAGTAGCTAGACTTCTTTATTTTGTTATTTTAGTGGTTGCTTCAGGGTTTATGGCTTGTATAATCACTGTCTGCCTTCACCACTTTACATATAAGAACTTTAATATACTTCCATTTCTACTCTCCTGACCTTTCTGCTTTCATTCTCATACTTTTTACTTATTCATGTTATAAACCACATGATACATCATATTTTTTTATTTAAGCAGTCAATTATTGAAAGATAAAAGTCGTTTTTTTTTAAATCTTATGTATTTGCCCATTTATTTCACCTTTATTCCTTTGGGTAGATCTATGTTTCAACCTGGTATCATTTTCCTTCTGCTTCAGGGACTTTCTTTAACATTTCTTTTTTGTTTGTTTATTTGAGACAAGGGCTCGCTCTGTCACCCACGCTGGAGTGCAGTGGCGTGATCACGGCTCACTGCAGCCTTCACCTCTCGGGCTCAAGCAATCCTCCTGCCTCAGCCTCCTGAGTAGCTGGGACTACAGGTATATGCCAGCCCACACAGCTAATTTTTTTATTTTTTGTAGTGATGGGGTCTAATTTTGTGACCCAAGCTGGTCTTGAACTCCTGGGTTCAAAAGATCCTCCCATCTCGGCATCCCAATGTGTTGGGGTTGCAGGTGTGAGCTACCGTGCCCAACCTAACATTTCTTATAGTACAGTTTTGCTAGTGATGAATTGTTTTCAACTTTGGCATCTCTGAAAAGGTCTCTATTATACCTTCATTTTTGAAGATATTTCTGCTGATGTAGGATTCAGATTGACAGATTCTTTTCTTTCAGCATTTAAAATATCTTGCTGCACTGTTTTCTCACTTGCCCTGTTTCTGGCAGGAAGTCTTCTGCTATCCTTATATTTGTGCCTTTATATGTAATATGTCTTTTTTCTTTGACTGCTTCCAAGATTTTCTCTTCATTACATATATTGAGCAATTTGATTATATGTGCATTGGTGTAATTTTCTTCAGATTTCTTCTTCTGGGGCTCACTGAGCTTCTTGGATTTGTGTGTTTATAGTTTTCATAAAATGTAGAAAATTTTTAAGTGTTGCTTCTTCAAATAATTTTTCTGTACTCCCTATTTTTCAGGGACTCCAGTGACATGTATGTGAGGCTGCTGGAGGCTGTCCCATAGCTCACTGATGCTCTTTTCATTTTTTAAGCTTCTTTTTTCTCTCTCTGTTTAATTTGGAATCGTTTCTATTGTTATGCCTTTCTAATAACTAAAATTTTCCTCTGCTACAGCTAGTCTGTTATCAACCTTAGCCAGTGTAATTTTCATCTTACTCATTGCAGTTTTCATGTTACTAATTGTAGTTTTCATCTCAAAAGTTCATTTTGCATTGTTTAAATATTTATTATGTATGTTTTTGAACACATGGAATACAGCCATAATACCTGTTTTAACATACTTGTCTGTTAACTCTACCATCCTTGTCAGTTCTTGGTCAGTTTTAATTGACTAGTCTTTCTCCTCATTATGGGCTATATTTTGCAAGCCTGGTATTCTTTCATTAGATGCCTGAGGTGAATTTTACCTTGTTGAGTACAGGATATTTTGGTATTTCTATAATATTATTGAGCTTTGTTAGAGGATTGGTATAGGATTCGATTAGGTTACTTGGCAACAGTTTGATTCTTTTGGTCTTTCTTTTAAGAGTTATTAGGTGGGAGCCAGGCAAGGTGGATCACACCTATAATCCCAACACTTTGAACACTTTGGGAGGCCAAGGCAGGAGGATCACTTGAGTCCTGGAGTTCAAGACCAGCCTGGGTAACATAGTGAGATTCCATCTCTATAAAAAAATTTAAAAATCAACCAGGCATGGCGGTGTGGGCCTATAGTCCTAGCTACTCAGGAGCCTGAGGTGGAATGATTACTTGAGCCCAGGAGGCTGAAGCTGCAGTGAGCCAAGATTGCGCCACTATACTCCAGCCTGTTTCCAAAAAAAAATTTTAAAGGGTTACTACATGGGACCAAACCAATGTTTTGTATTGGGGTAATTATTTCTCACTACCAAGGCAATACCCTTTTGAGTATTTTACCCAGTGCGCCATGAATTATGAAGTTTTCCAGTCCGGGTGGTGGGAACAGACACTGTTCCCACCTCTGTGTGAACACATAGCATTGCTCTCTCATCCTCTTAGAAGGTTCTCTCCCTAGCCTTGGGTAGTTTTCTCACCCCATGGGTCACTAATGCCAAATACTTAGGGGAGACCCTCTGTACATTTCCAGGCCTCTGTGCAGCTCTCCTGTCTAGTATTCTGTCCTGAAAATTCTAGCTACCTTGGTTTCCTTGGACTCTTAGCTCTGTCTCCTCAACTCAGAGAACTGGCTGAGACGTGCCTGGTTTTCTTTTCCTGTACCACAGCCTGGAAGCCTTCATACAGCAGTAAGCTGTGGGGCAGTTGTGGGGCTTACCTTGTTTTTCCATCTCTCTGTAAATGTCCTTTCTTGCCTAAAACAGTCTTGAAAACCAATTTCTTCCTTTCTTCCTTCCTTCCTTCCTTCCCCCTTTCTTTCCATTCCTTCCCTTTCTCATCTTGCTCATTCTTTCCTTATCTCCCTCCCTCACTTCCTCCTTTCCTCCATCCTTCTTTCTTTCATTTCAGGAAGGAGAGGAAATCCAGTCACTATTGCTCCATCTTGGCTGGGAGCAAAAGTCTTTTCAAATTCTTTCCTATTCTATGTAACAGCTAGAATAGTGCTGGACACATGGTTGGTTCATTGATTGAATGCTTCTTGAGTGCATTCATCTTTTAAGTAATAACATCCAAGTTAAAAATTGTTTAGAAATTCAATTGTAGGGCTGGGTGTGGTGGCTCATGTCTGTAATCCCAACACTTTGGGAGGTCAAGGTGGGTGAATTTCTTGAGCTCAGGAGTTTGAGACCATCCTGGGCAACATGACGAAACCCTGTCTCTACAAAAATTACAAAAATTAGCCGGGCATGGTGGTGCACACTTGTGGCCCTAGATACTCAGGAGGCTGAGGTGGGAGGGAGGATTGCTTGAGCCCAGGAGGCGGAGGTTGCAGTGAGCCAAGATTATGCCACTACACTCCAGCCTGGGTGGGTGACAGAGCAAGACCCTGTCTCAAAAAGAAAAAAAAGAAAAGAAAAGAAAAGAAAAGAGATTCAATTGTAGGTGATTGGGCTAATTTTTCTCAAGTTCAATAATAAATTATTATAATTCTTACTCAAATGAAGACAAATTTATTTATGAAATTGCATGAAGCCAGAACTCAAATGTTTTGATGACATGCTATATAGAAATGTTTTTGAAATGCTTGCTTCCTGTGTACCCACCTTTAGTTATTTATTTTAAATTGTTTTTCTTTTTTCACTCTTGTTGCCCAGCTTGGAGTGCAGTGGTGCTGTCTCAGCTCACTGCAACCTCTGCCCCCCCGGGTTCAAGTGATTCTCCTGCCTCAGCCTCCCAAGTAGCTGGTATTATAGGCACCTGCCACCATGCCCGGCTACTTTTGTATTTCTAGTAGAGATGGGTTTCACCATGTTGGCCAGGCTGGTCTCAAACTCCTGAGCTCAGGTGATCCTCCTACCTCAGCCTCCCAAAGTGCTGGGAATTTATAGGCGTGAGCCACCATGCCTGGCCTATTTTTCTGATGTATAGAAAATGACAAATATGGGATCAACACATCTATAGCAGAAATCATGTTTATTGTTATTATCAGAGTCTTCCCAAATGCCTGGCACGTAGTAAACACAGTACATATTTAAAGAGCGATTGGGCCGGGTGCTATGGCTCACGCCTATAATCCCAGCATTTTGGGAGGCCGAGGTAGGTGGATCTTTTGAGATCAGGAGTTCAAGACTAGCCTGGCCAACATGGTGAAACCCTGTCTCTATTAAAAATACAAAAATTAACCAGGCATGGTGGCAGGTGCCTGTAGTCCCAGCTGCTCAGGAGGCTGAGGCAGGAGAATGGCTTGAATGCGGGAGGCAGAGGTTGCAGCAAGCCAAGATCGTGCCACTGCACTCCAGACTCTGTCTCAAAAGAAAAACAACAACAAAAAAATATTGAATGAATAGAACATTTTTGGGGTTGAATACTTTTTTATTTTATTTTTTTGAGACAGAGTCTCCCTCTGTCGCCCAGGCTGGAGTGCAGTGGCACAATCTCAGCTCACTGCAACCTCTGCCTCCCACGTTCAAGCAATTCTCCTGCCTCAGCCTCTAGAGTAGCTGGGACTACAGCTGCCCGCCACCATAGCTGGCTAATTTTTACTAGAGAAAAGTTTCACTTTGTTGGCCAGGCTGGTCGCAAACTCCTGACCTCAAGTGATCCGCCCGCCTCAGCCTCCCAAAGTGCTGGGATTATAGGCGTGAGCTACTGTACTTGGCCTAGAATACTTCTTGTTTCACCAAACAATATAATTTATTTCAATAATATCTCTATCTGATGTTCCTCTTTCCATTTTATAAATTGAAGCTCTAGTAACAAGCCTCATGTCTCTTCTGGTCTCTTCACAGTGTGCTCCGTTGGCCCTCACTTTGTGACACTTTTGGTCAGATGAAGTTAACACAAATCAATATTTCTTCCTCTACAAGAGAGGCTGACATTCTGATTTGGAAATCTTAATTGAAGACATTTGGCTTATACTCTTGGAAACTTCAGGCTTGCATAATACTTTGACTTCTAGCTTAATTCCTGTGGAATCTTGGGTTTTAGGCCCCTCTCCTCAAGTTCTTTCTGTGGCTCAGGCAAGTCTTGCACACCCTTCCAGCCCGGCGTAAGCCTTCCTTCCTCTGTGACGCCTTCTGCCACAGTGATCCTGCCCTTCTGCCTGCTCCTTGGAACTTCACTGTCTTTTCCACTCACTTGGTGCCTAACGGACCGTACCGCCTTGTCACACGCTTTGTGTTTAGTCAGAGCATCTGTCTCAACCATAACCACCTTCAGATGGGAGGCCCACAGTGCCTAACACAGTCATGATAATAATAGTAATCACCAGCACTTATTGAGTACTTACCATGTGCCAGGCCCTATTCTAAGAGCTTGTTATGGATGACTTCAGTTAAACTTCATCCCGTTCAAAGGGGATAGTGCTGTTACAATCCCACTTTCCGGATTAGGAAGCAGAAGAGCAGGGGAGTTGGGTCACTTGCCCAGGGTAGCTGGCAGAGCCAGGATTTATTTATTTATTTGTAGTAGTTTTTTGTTTTTGTTTTTGTTTTTGTTTTTTTTGGAGACGGAGTCTCACTCTATCACTGAGGCTGGAGTGCATTGGCATGCTCTCGGCTCACTGCAACTCTGCCGCCCAGGTTCAAGCAATTCCTGCCTCAGCCTCCCGAGTAGCTGAGATTACAGGCATGTGCCACCATGCCCGGCTAATTTTTGTATTTTGAGTAGAGATGGGGTTTTGCCATCTTGGCCATGCTGGTCTTGAACTTCTGACCTCATGATCCACCTGCCTCAGCCTCCCAAAGTGCTGGGATTATAGGTGTGAGCCACTGAGCCCGGCCTAGTAGTAGTATTTTTTTTTTTACCTGGAGCCTCACTCTGTCACCCAGGCTGGAGTGCAGTGGTGCATTCTCGGCTCACTACAACCTCTGTCTCCCGAGTTCAAGCGATTCTCCTGCCTCAGCCTCCCGAATAGCAGGGACAACAGGCGCCCACCACCACACCCAGCTAATTTTTGGTATTTTTAGTAGAGACGGGGTTTCACCGTGTTAGCCAGGATGGTCTTGATGTCCTGACCTTGTAATCCGCCTGCCTTGGCCTCCCAAAGTGCTGGGATTACAGGCGTGAGCCACCGCACCCGGCCAGAGCGAGGATTTAAACTCAAGCGCTCTGAGACCAGAGCCTGAGCCACCCTCAACCCCTACACTCTGCCGTGGCACGGGGGGTGCAGTAGTTGCTCAATACATCTTTGTTGACTGAATGAAAACATGGAGGCTTGGCCTATACAGAAGAGAAACCTCCAGAGGAGGCCCTGTTCTGTTATTCTTAGAGCTTTACTGTTTGCCATCACTAATTGCATATCATTGCTGTTGTTTCAGGAGCAAGATCCTGTGTGGTCCAGGAGGGAGAAGAGATTAGGAAGTGAGATGCCCACACTCCTCTCCTGCCTTCCTCTCTTGCAGGTTGGGCAGAGAGCAAGTTGGGGCAGCTCTTCCTCCTGCCACCCCCTTGCTCTCAGAGTTAGCCACCAACCTGGAGCAGGGAGAGGTGGCAAGGAAGGCATGGGGGGGCAGCGACCGCCTTAGGATCACCGGTTCCTGGGGCCCCTGCCTCCTGGGGCTCAGTCAACCGGATGTTCCTTTAGCTCACCGGAATTTGGCCAGATTTACAGAGATAAGATCAATCTGACCCTTAATTCCTTAAATGTAATTTATGGGCCTGCCTCCTGTGTGCCACAACACGTCTGGCTATCCGAAATCTGGTAATTATTTATGTAAACACAGCATCCTGCCTTTGTGGATTATAATTGGACTTGAACAGCAAGAAGCAGGGACTTACACAGTTGGGGCTGCACGGAAACCCTTCTTTTGAAAACACTCACCTGAGCCTTTGAAATCTCCCCAATGGCTCATGGATGGCTTTAACCAGACCAAAAAAAAACTTTTTTCCTCCTCCTCCTGCAGGCCTGGGCAAATTTATTCCCAAACAGTACCAGGTTTTCTAGGTCCTCTCAGAGGATAGAGTGAAGATACTCTGTCATCTGGGCTGGACTGAGAGGACAGGAGCCCTGGGAAGGAGCTTCCCCGATCTCCTCATTGTCTGTTGGGACATGAATTTTTACACCCCCCTCTAAGAATAAACAGGATTAGGAATTTTATGCTGTTTGGAAAAGAGGAGAGGTGGCTGGCACGAGAGAAAGAGCTTTGTTTTTTATTAATGCTGTGAGTTCCCCAGGAGCCTTTGCTGTATATATACACATGAGAGCCAGGAGGATTAGAGGAAAGAAAATGAGCTGATTGATCCAGATGGTTCGGGAAGCACTCCCAGGAGGCTGCTGGGATGGATGAATCTGCGTCTTTAAATAACATTAATTTCTGAAAGGCCCAAACTGTTTCCTAAATTACGACACTGAACTCTTACCTTTCATCTACGTTTATGGCACCTCTCTGGTTGAAGCCAAGAGCTGCTGCTTTCTGACAAACCAGCTTTGGAGAAATCCCTCATCCTTGGTGCAGCTGGTGAGGAACTGTTTTCCTGAAGGAAAAAGAAATCCTTAAGAATCAAAGCACTTTGAAAAACAGACTTAGGCAGAAACAACCACCCCTGGGTGATCGGAACAAGCTACCAAGTTCTGATGCCAGCTGAGACACTCATTTCCTCAGTGACTGGGGGCAAACCACTTAACCTCAGTTTCCCCACCTGTAAAATGGGGTTAATAATGCTTACCTACTGCAGGAGTGCTGTGAGGTTTAATTGGGTAATGGCTGCTGAGCCCTTTGATGTAGTCAGTTTTATTAACTTGCAAGGGATTCCCTGAGGCCAGAAAAAGCAGTTAAACCCAGGAGAGAGAAGAAAGGCACTAAAATGAAAGCAAAGCTCAGCTAAGCATTTCACCTCCAGCTCCAATTTCAGAAGTGCAGAGTCCAGCTGCTCCATTGTAAGTGGAAAGCAGCGGCTGGGGCTGGAGACTGTCTGAATGGCATCTGGGGAGAGAAAGCTTCAGGGTCATCTCAGAGGGAGCCTGGCTTTCAGATTGTGAAGGCTGAAGGTAAGCAAGTAGTCTTGCTTGATCAAACCAGGATCATTCTTTAGCCCCACTGAGGTTCTTTGCTATGAACCTTCTCCAGTAAGAGAATTATTTTGCTATTAATCTAAGGTCCTTGTCATTGAATTTAGAAACCCCTAGCCTCTGGCCTCCTGCTTCCCGACAATTAAATAGAGAACTGGCCTCTAGCCAGGGTTGCTGACCAGAGCAGAGTTGGAGGGACAGCACCAACCAAAGGCCAGAAAACGGGGGCGCTTTCCAAGTTCCGCCATTCACAGCTAGGCAGACCAACCTAGACTACTCAGCCAACTCTGTGTCTCAGTTTCCCACTCCATAAAATTGATTTTGATCACACATCCTTCCTGTTAAGGCCCAAGTAATTAAGACTTGGAATATGAAAATGCACTAAAATGACAAAGAACAAACCCCTACTCACCCTTCAGTAAGTTAAAAAAATCAATTATTTGAATAATTTTACTACAAGCCAACTCATTCAGCACAAGAGACCCTATGCTCCTCCTGCTCCTTTCTGGCTTTTGCTGAGTGCCCAGCACACAGCCACGGTCATTCAGCATCAGCTACATGAACACAGCCCAGGAGGGTGATCAGCTTGTCCTGGTTTGCCTAGACTATGCCTGTTTTAGCTCTGAAAATCTCATGTTCCAGGAGCTCCTCCTAATCCCAGGCAAACTAGATTGGTTGGTCACCCTAACATGTCCTTGGGCTGGTTGGAAAGTGCTGGCCACAGTTCCTGTCAAGCAGCTATTGACCTATCACGGACATATCTTGAGAAAAGGGGCATTGTGGTGTGGCAGAGGTGAGGAGTCCTATGATCCAGGCTGTCATTCCTGGCTCTGCCTCTATTGACTTCAGATGAGACCCGTGGCCTCAGTTTCCTCACCTGCAAAGGGAGGCGGTGTGACATGGTGCCTTTTCACCTTTCCTCCAGGAGACATGGCTGCAAAGACATGCCTGTCAGAGCTGCCCGGCCCTAGGGGGATGCTGTGTACTTTGCAATGGGTGGCAAAACATACAGCGTGGGGACACACTGGGGACCAAAGTCCATCTCTGCTTGTGGGATTCCACTTCTTGGTGCCCACTGACTCCTTTAATGCCCTTTCTTTGTGAGAAGGAAGCACATGGCTGGGAAAGTGTTAGCCCTCAACTAACCAACTGAGTGTTGTACATGTCTCTTTAGATCACTTTCCTTCCTAAAATGCACACAGTATATCCCTGAGATCTGAAACTTGACTTTTCCAAGACTATGTTCAAGTTTGGCAAAATGAGTGCTGAGTCCAAAAATTAAAGCAATTTAAAGTGATTAAATTTAAAAGACCCACTGTTTCCCTTCTCATAATTTAGGCTACACGTTTTAGCATGGTTTTCTATTCCTGTGTTTTATTTTACAATATAAAGAGAAATACCTGCTGTTAAAAGAAGTAAAATTCTATAAATTCTACATATGTTTTGTCTTCCTTGTCCAGATTTTCCGGCCAGCCCATTGCCTGGATATCCCCTTTGTTCGACCCCTGCAGACAGAGGAGATGATCAGGGTTGGGATTGTTTTGATGGAGGGGGCTTTCTTTTTGGGGATTCTTTTAAAAATGCCCTTGATGGGTGCTTATGTTAATGAAAACAGTCTTCTCATGACAAATCAGAACCTGGCTTTTATTGCATTTATTTAAAAAAGTAATTTACATTAAGAAGAAATAGGAAACAATGATGGAATCAAAGCCACCCTGAGCAGCTTCCCCCTGCTCTGCCCATCTGAAAACAGCCCTGTTTCCATTTCACCGCTGAGCTCAGCCTGCCTGCTCCAGACGTCCAGACCTCGCACTCTATAAATTGTCTCTGCCCTTGCTCCGGAGTTGCTGACTATATGTATTTTTGGGCCCGGCATTAATTCCCTCATCCTTGGCTGGTGACATTAAGATTTGTAACTGATAGAATGTGTTTTTAATGTATTTCCTGCAGGTTACTATTAAAGAAATCTAATTCTTCTGAACTTGCAAAAGGTTCTGCTTCCATTAAAAAAAAAAAGTATTACGGGAAGAATTTCCCCGAAACCTCCAGATGGACTGGGCAGCCAGAGGGGTCTGGGGCTCCAGAATTCTCTGCTTAGCTCTGCCAATCACTCTTCCTCCTCCCGCCCAGTCCGTTCTCTCTCTGCACCTTAGTTTTCCTGGGTATGAAATGAGGATAAATATTTGTCTACGAGATGAGGGTGTTGTAAGGATTAATTGGTTGGTGCTTCGGGAAGCCTTTGAAGATGAAAGACGTGCTCTGCAGATGCTAAGTGAACTCATAATGTGTCTGGTTTTAATGAGCCAGGTGAAGCCAGTGGCAATGGCTGGAGATTAACTGTGCCTAGTTCAGAGGCTGCCTGCATGGGCTGGACTGAAAACAGGGTGGAGCTCCCCACTGGTCCCCTGGGTTTGATCCCATCACTGTTTCCCCTGACTCCTGGCACAGAGCCTGGCACATTGGTTCTCTAGAAATATATGCAAAAGGAAATGCGTTAGAATTAAACTATCCTCTCATGACGCAGAGAGCAGGGGTACAGACTTCCTAAATCATGCTATTGCCTCTCATTCTAGCGCATGGCCTGGGCAAATTACTTAACTTGTGAATCTCAGTACCTCATTTGCCAGTGGGGATAGTAGAGTCCCCAGTCTCGAAGGTCTGTGGTAAGGATTTGTCATAAACATGGCTAACAGCAATTGAGCATTTGATCGACGTCAAACACAGGTTCTAAGCATTTTGCGCTCATGAACTCACTAAACTTTCACACACCAATCCCACCAGGGAGAGGCTGTTATCCCCATTCTACAAAGGCAAAACTGAGGCACAGAGAGATTACTTGGTAGCTTACCCAAGGCCTGAGTTCTTAAGTGTTAGTGAGATCACTGCTCACAAAGTGGAATACTGCCTGTTACACTTAACAGAGTGCTGGACACAGAAGTCCACAACAAATAAGTTGCTTGAGGGGTTCTCAGACTCCCGGATTTGCCCAGCCGGGAATATAGGAGCCAGGAGAGAAGGGACCAGAGTAGACACAGACAGGGGCCCCAAGCTGAGGGAAGTCACCAGGTCCATTGTAACAAGCCAACGTGGTGCAGGTTTCAGAAAGGTGCAAGTCTGGGCCTGCTCAGGGTGACCACATTTGGGAGCCATGGTACTTTGTCAAAAAAGTTTCCTACCAATTCATGGTACCTCAAAGACAGTCTGAGCTATGAGGTTTGAATGCTGACCTATGGGAACTCCTGGGATGGTGCCATGGCTTATGGTGGAGGATCGTGCTGTTTACAGTGTTGCTATTCCAGGCAATCAACAAACCAAGGATCAGAATGAATCAGCATACATTAAGACTCTGGCCCAAGCAGTCCTCTGCGTCCACCTGAGGAGCCAGAAGGGAGACTGAGACCCATGGAAGAATGATTTCACACTCCAGCACTGTGACATCACAGCCCAGGCTCTGACATAGGAAGGGAACCAGCTGAAACGTGGGTTGGGGAAGCCTCTGGTCAGAACAGAAATATCTTCAGTAACTGCTGTTGGTGATAGAAGGGGAAATGGAATTTTGTTTAAATATTATGTTGTTTTGAAAAGTCTGACTAATGTGAAAGTCCCTATTTAAAAAGGAGTTGACTCTACATTGAAATTGGTTGGTGTTTCCACACCCACATGTTGACTAAGGCCTTGAAAAACAAACTTCCTGGTAGATCCTGATGCAAATCACCTGGGAGCAAATGCTTGAAGGTACAATCTGTGAGCTGTGAGCAGACGGGCCTAGCCAAGAAAAATCCTGGGTCTGTGTTTATGAAAAGGCAAACAGATCCCAAAAGGAGGCCCAAGCCCTAGCTGTTGGGCACCGGCCCTCCAGGAAAGAACAAACAGATTGGAAGGAGGCCCTAGCACACGTCTCTGGGACCCCATTTCAGAGCCCCTCTCAGAAACACAGAGAATGAGGGAAGAGAGGGAGGGCCACATGGAGCCTTCTCTTACTGAGTATAAATGTGTGTCATTCACTGAATCTTTAGCACAGCCCCATGAAGCATGGACATTCATCACAATGTCCATTTTCCTAATGTAGAAATAGGCACAGGGAGTTTAAGCAGTGTGACCTATGTCCCAGTTTGCCCCAAAGAGTTTTGATTTATGCTGCTGTCCCAGCATAAATGGTAATAGCTTTTCCCATCATTGTTTCAAGGGCCCCCATTTAACAATCTAGGTTAAGTGACTTGCCCAAATTCACCCCACTAGTGAGTGGCAGACTTGGGATTCAAATCTGATTTTCCTCTGCTCAGAAAGCAGACCCCAGGGCAATTTCTCCTCATTCACAGTAACAAAGGTGGTTCAGGGGCATGATTTGCAAAGTCTCAGCAGTCCTTTGGGAGCTGAGTGCCTGCTCTCCTCTCTTTCACTAAGGGCCTCTCCAAGCCTGTCCGATTGTCTCTCTGTGCAGGAAGAAGCCTACTGTGGCGTCAGCGCTCAGCAGACAAACCACACACGTTCACCAGCAACCCACCTTGCTGTGTTTGTTTTGTCTGCTGAGCACGTTTCTACCAGCTCCTCCACAATAAAAATGCAAGATGGGGCTTCCCCGTTTGGCCACCAGCCCAGCTCCTGAGCCCTAACCTCAGCCAGCACCGCTTCACCCGACTGAGAAGACCCCTTTCCTTGGAAGACTGCCCTGGGGCCGGTCCTCAGCTGTCCTTCCATGACCTCTCTTTCTCTAACACTTACCATGAGACACAGTGAGGATTCGTCTGTTGTCCCAAGTTCCTCTGCAACGAATTACATTTTAGGACCACAGAACTGATCCAATCTAAGCTCATTTTTCCAGTGAAGAAACTCAGGTGCAGAGACGTCAAATGACTTGCCCAAGAGCACGCAGCTGAAAGTTGAAGGCAAAAGACCAGGTCTCCTGACTCTGAAACTGTGTTAGTTCTCACTTTGGCCTGAGATCTCTTGGTAGGGGGAGACCTCCAGTAATATACCTGGAGAAGGCCTTTACATGATGATGCTTGGATGCCAGAGACCAAGATTTGTCTGCATGACCCATCCCTCAGCCCATCTGCTAAAATCTCAGCATCAGCAACCTTCCGGGTGGTTATGCACAAACACCCCTAAGTTAAAGAAATCACTACTCCTGAGGTGCGTCTCTGTCTTCAGACAACTGGCTGCTAGAGATCCCTTCTGATCATGGAGTAGAAGATGGTTTCCTTTCACCCACTGCAGGGCAAGTCTGGGGCCCCTTCTTCAAACCCTTAAATTTGAAGATTCATAACTACTGCTCTTTTGATTGTTCCTCACGTGATGTTGTTTTGGAATATGCATTTGGAATGCAGACTAGATGGTCAGACCTGAGATTGAAGCCTACCTCTGCCTTTTATCTGCTGTGTGGCTTTGGGCAAGTGACTTAACCTCTCTGAACTTCAATTTGCTCATCAGAAATATGCTGAGATCATGCTTAGTGTTTACTTCATTGGGTTTTGTAAGGATCACAAAATGATGAGATTATCTACATTACTGGCTAGCTCCAGGATCTGGCATAGTAATCACTTGTAAAGGGGAACAATTAATATTCTTCCTTTGTTTTGATATAGGCTCTCTGTCACCCAAGCTGGAGTGCAGTGGTGCGATCATGGCTCACTGCTGTCTCGCCTTCCCAGGCTTAACAAAGCAGAGGCTCGCATCTCAGCCTCCTGAGTAGCTGGGACCACAGGCATGTGCCACCATGCCTGGCTAATTTTTAAAATTTTTTTGTAGAGATGGGTCTAGTTATATTGCCCAGGCTGGTCTCGAACTCCTGGGCTCAAGTGATCCTCCCTCTTGGCCACCAAAGTGCTGGGATTACAGGTGTGAGCCATCACTCCCAGCCAATTTTCTCACTTTTCCTTAACTTCATACTGTATTTCTCTAAATGCAGCACCAAACTTTTTGATTCTCTGGAAGACGTATCACATGACCAACTTTTATCATGAACTAAAATGCCTGTCCCTTTTTCACACACACAATTGCTAACACATTTTACCCCTAACATGTCCTCTCACAATGTTATTTTGCTTCATTCTTCCCCCTCGAGCTTGCAGCTCCCTGGACTCTTGTTCATCCTTTTAGAGGCTGCTTATTTTTCTGGCCCATCAGGACTCTCTTCTGGATCAGAGAGTTGGAGGCCAGGGGGAAGACGATAACCATGTGAAAACCACAAAGGCTCTGCCGTGTGAGGCTCCTGCCTGCATCTTTCTGCTTTCCCCCTCTGTGGGTCCTTAAAAGCCTGCCAAGCTGCCCAGTGAGGTGACCCCTTCGAGCCTGCCTGGCTGTATTGACGTTCCACCAGCAATTGTCTGCAGAGGAGCTCTCGTGCTCCTTTTGAAGTTCAGTGGAGTGAAGTGTAATCTGAGTGAGCTGGAACACATTTTGATAAAACAGCTTCCATGGCCGGGGCCTCCTTTAGGCAAAGCCATTAACATGTGGAAGCGGAGCCAGGCTCAGCTGAGCTTTCCTGTATGGGTCCCCCAGGCCTTCCACTGGCTTTTGATCACAGGGCATTAGGATTTTGGTGCTCAGAGGGATAGCTCAGTGTAACCCCTTCATACCCAGATGAGGAAACTGAGGCCCAGGGAGGGGGAAGTCACTTGCCTGAGGTCACATAGCTGGTGAGGCATAGAACCGGTGCTGGGACGCTTGTCCACACTGGCTAGACCCTCCCTGTACTCTGCAGAATGGTGGGTGAACACGGAGGAAAATGACAGAAAGGACAATGCAAACATGGAAGGGTCAGGTTTCCTCCCCCGGAGGAGGCCTGGCAGGCCCTGGCGTCCACACATAGGCCAGATTGGCTGAGGAGGGGGAGGATAACAGCACAAGTCTGATGAGTCCTCACAGCCTCTTCAAAGCACATTTGCATTGTTGGTCTCAGCTGAGTCCCATAACAACAGGAAGAACTCGTCAGGGCTGGTGTCTTGCTAATGGGGAGTCTACCAGAAAGGTAAATTGACCTGTCCAAGGCCTCAAAGAGCAGGTGAGATGCTTCCATGGGAGTGTTTTGCCCTGGAAAATGGCTTTAAAATCACTAGGGTAATATATGGGAAGTCACAGGATCAATTTAAAGTTGTAAGGTTGTTGTGAGGATTAAATAAGTGCTTAGAATGGTGCCTAAGTAGGGCTGGTTTCTGTCATCACCATCACCACCACCACCACTATCACCATCACTATCACCATTATCATTACCACCATCACCATTACCACCACTACCACAACCACCACCATCACCATCACAAGCACGCCACCATCACCATCACCATCACAAGCACGCCACCATCACCATCACAAGCACGCCACCATCACCATCACCATTACCACAATCACCACCATCACCATCACAAGCACCCCACCATCACCATCACCATTACCACAATCACCACCATCACCATCACAAGCACCCCACCATCACCATCACCATTACCACAATCACCACCATCACCATCACAAGCACCCCACCATCACCATCACCATTACCACAATCACCACCATCACCATCACAAGCACCCCACCATCACCATCACCATTACCACAATCACCACCATCACAAGCACGCCACCATCACCATCACCATTACCACAATCACCACCATCACCATTACCACAATCACCACCATCACCATCACAAGCACCCCACCATCACCATCATTACCACAATCACCACCATCACCATCACAAGCACCCACCATCACCATCACAAGCACCCCACCATCACCATCACCATTACCACAATCACCACCATCACCATCACAAGCACCCACCATCACCATCACCACCACCACCATCATCATCAGTACCACCATCACTATCACCACTATCATTACCACCACCATTACCATCCCAACACATCACAACAACCTCCACCACCACCACCACCATCATCACTACTGCCATCACTGTCACCACTATCATTACCACTACCACCATCACCATCACCACCACCCATTGCAACCATCACTATCACAACCACCACCACCATCATCACCACCACCACCATCACCATCAGTACCACCATCACTACCACCATCACAATCACCACCACCATCAATATCAGTACTATCATTACCACCACCATCACCATCACAACCACCATTCTACCATCATCACTATCATTACCACCACCATCGCTACCACCACCATCATCACTACCACAACCACAACCACCATCACCATCACAACCATCCACTACCACCACCATTACCATCACCAGGACAGCTGTTGTTCTTACCCACCCTCAGGACTGATCCAGCCAACAAGGCCTACCCTCCCTCTCTTCCCCTGGGAGAAAGGAAAGCTGCTCTAGCAAAAGGTGGCCTCATTGATCGACTTCTTGCCCAGACTTCTAATCCACTGATCAGAGGACCTTAGGAGTACCCTGTGGAAATTCTAGATCCATGGTGGACTCCCATAGGAGGGGGAGGTCAGGCTGACATCCTGAGGTGCCCAGCCTGTGTTCTGGCTCTCTAGATGCCCCTCTGAGCTTCCAGAGATCCTGAGAAAGGGGGAGCCAGCCTGTCTTACATGTTCCCCCCATCCTTGTTTTCCGGGGGAGGTTTCTCAAGAGTAGAGGGCTGGAGAAGGGCTTTCCCCACTCCTGAATGCCAGCATGTCCCCCAGAACAAGACATGCAGCCAGTCCCCCACCATCTGGGGAGTGAGTGGGGGCAGGAAGGCAGGGGGGGACCTGATCTTTTTCTTCAGCCTGGGAATCTCAATGTGCTGCTCTCTGACAGCAGATGGTTCTTCCTAACTACGTCTGACTCAGGCTGATGTTAGTTGGCCTTCCTAGGAATCGATGGGGTGAAGAGAGCCAGGGCCTGCTGGGGGCGCCAGGGGAACCTTTCCATAGATTGAACCAGAGCCTTCACAGTTCATTTTTTGTGTGTACTGTATTTGAATTCTTCATAGCTTCATTCTAGTATCTTAGCTTTTTGAGGACAAAACTCAAGGACATTTTTTCTCTGGGAAACTCTTCACGGCAACTATCAGCTGACTTGTCATTATGTAAGCATAAATGGATGGATCACTTCTGAGCTGGTCCCTTGCTTTGCTGCATTCTACCATCTCTCCCTCCACCCCTCCATCCTCGAGTGAGCACCACATTTCAGACCTCATGCTGATCAGCAAAGGCAAAGACAGAGAAGACAGTCCCTCCCTCAAGAAACTCACTCACAGTAAACATCACACCTCAGACCACGTGGTGGGTGCCATCAGAGGATGGTACAGGTGTGTGGAGGGAGCAAGAGGAGCGGGACCCAGTCTCACTGAGAAGGGTATAGTCAGGGAAAGCTTCCTGGAGGAGGGGGATGTCTGAGCAGAGTTCTGCTATAGGGCTCTGAGCCAGCAGGTATAGTGGGTAGGGATTTGGAAGGATATTAAAGGTATCCCAGGCCACAGGATCTGCCTGAGTCAAGGTGCAGAGGCACCAAAGAACAGATAAGCCTGGGCCACTAGGAGATGAGCAAGCTGAACATGGGGTGTGAGAGGGTAGAGACAGTGTAGGGTGGGGACAGGAGCAAGGTTTCATGTGACAGCTCATCCTGATGGCAGCAGCATCCGCGGTGGAGGCTCATGTTTGCTCAGTCTCTCAATCAAAGGAGCAACATGGTAGGGGCGGGCAGGAGGTGGCGGACTTTCAAGCCTAGGGCTAAATCCTGGCTCTGTCCCTTGGTGGCTGTATGATGTGGACAAGGCATTTAATCTCTCTGAGCCGTGGCCTCCTCTTCTGTAAACACAGGGATAATGGTCCCTCCCTTGGAGAGTTACTTGGAGAATTCACAAAAGCCCCCAGTACAGTGCCTACAACTTAGGAGGGGGCTCCAGCTCCATCCAGGCCAGTTAGTCATTCCTTCCTTTATTCATTCTGGTTCTCCCTGCTGCTTGTGTCAGTCTCTACAGTCAGCTCATTATGTTAATCAGGACATAGGTTTGGCTGCTGTGACAAAGGCCAAGGTAACACTGGCCCCAAGAAGACAGCCGGTTATTACTCTCTCACACAGCCGTTTAAGCAAGGGCGACAGGGTGCATGTGGTAGCTACATATGGTAGCTACACGTGGCTGGGCACCCCGGCTCCTTCTCTGTAGCTGCTCTGTCACCTTGACACTCAGCTTCCATCTCAGCACCTAAGATGGCTGCCCCAGCTCCTGCCACTGCCTTCGCCTCCTAGCCAGTGGGAAGGAGAGATGGGAAGTAGACGGCTTACTCTTCCCGTTAAAGACCTGACCTGGCATTTGTACATGTCAACCTCTCTGAGTGTTCCTGGTCACATGCCATTGGCCAGAACTTGGTGACATGGCTACATCTGGCTGCAAGGGATGCTGGGAAATGTATCTCTAACTCAGCAATGCTCAACTGAGGATACTTTTTTTTTTTTTTTTTTTTTTGAGACAGAGTCTCACTCTGTTGCCCAGGTTGGAGTGCAGTGGCGCAATCTCGGTTCACTGCAACCTCCGCCTCCCGGGTTCAAGCGATTTTCCTGCTTCAGCCTCCCAAGTAGCTGGGACTACAGACATGCACCACCACACTCAGCTAATTTTGGTATTTTTAGTAGAGATGGGGTTTCACCGTGTTGGCCAGGCTGGTCTTGAACTCCTGGGCTCAAGTGATCAACCCACCTCAGCCTCCCAAAGTGCTGGGATTACAGGTATGAGCCACTATGTCCGGCCTGAGACGTTTTTGGTCACAACTGGGAGAGTGGTTGGTGGTAGGTAGAGCCCAGGGATGTTGCTAATCATTCTACAATGCACCGGACAGCCTCCTCACAAGAAAGAATCATCCAGCCCGAGATGTTAAGACTGCCGAGGCTGAGAAACCCTAGTCTAACTGGGCAGCCAGAACTTCTATTATAAAATGAAGGAGACAAACGGTACAGGGGATAACCAGCAATTTCTGCCATAGTTACATACGTTAATGGTTACATGACTGAAGAGGATTAAAATGATATGTTTTCCCAGGGATATCTCTCTCCAGCAGGGATCAAAACTTTAAGTCAATGGAGCTTCATGGACTATCAAGAATTAGCTTGCAAGACAGCGAGGATTGTGGTTGGCCAGTCCTGAAATCTCACCCCCTGGGTGGCCCACCAGAGTCACGAGGGAGGCCAGAACCCACAAAGCCTCCCAGGGAGACAGTGTTCCACAGGTGGGGTTCAAAGCCTGGCCTGCAGTGGTTCACCTTCCACAAGGTTCTCCTGGAGATAACTTGGGACCTTTTGAAACACATTTCTGATTGGTTCTGTTTTCCAAGGAGATGAAATCTGGGCTGGCCACCAAAGAGGGTGAGAGATAAGGGGGCCTTAACTTTCAGGAAAAATACAACAGTAAAATTTTGGGGGTATTCATTGGGCAACAGTAAATCACTTGTCTTAAATCTCTGCATGAGAAACGCCAACACAGAGGAGTAAGGCTTTTAATATATTTTGTGAAGCTATCCCTATTCAGCTTGGCTTTCTCCATATCTGTGGTTATTGGGCATCTACAGCATTCCAGAGACTGTCCTTAGCACTTTATAGATGTTACCTCCTTTAACCTCTCTATCAACCCCACAAGAAAGCCGTAACTGTTATCCCCCATACAAAGAATCAGAGAGATGAAGTAATTTGCCTGAGGCCACACAGCTGGTAAGATGCATTGAGACAAGTTTTGGCCTCAGGAATGTCTGGCCCTAAAGCTCATTTTCTTCCCACAACTACCTCTTTATCTGCCAGGATGGTCACATGAGATCTACCCTATTGTTAAATGTCTACCCGTCCCAGGAAGGAGGTTCACCTCATCTCGTTACTCGATCCATTGTCTCACCCATAAATAAACCTCAGCTGGTGGATAAATGGGGCAAAGAATGGAGTCACCTATCCTCTAATTGCCAGCTGGGGAAACCAGAGCACAGAGTGGTCAAGTGGCTTGTTCAAAGCCACACAGCAAGTCAGAAAGTAACTCAAAAGCCCCGTCCCTCAGCTTTAATGAATAAACAAACAGCTATGGTGCCACAGTCCCTACAGCCCTTCAGGTTTTGCCAGGAAAGCTGAGCTGTTCATCTGGGAAGAGGTACATGAGGGAAGAGACTAGATTTTCATAGCGGCGGGACTCCTGGGGGCTGCACAGAGGAAACCAGCCATGAAGAAAGGTTGTTTTTGTCAGTGGGAAGTAAACAGCAGTGACTCAAAGACACACGTGCTCTGAATCCATTGAGCAGTCAGGGCCCATTTTTAGATGGATGCTCTTTTGAGCCATAACCACACCCAGTGCCACAAGCCGGCATTTGTCAACAGGAAGCCCATCCCTGTGATGTATCTTCTCTCCCTCCTGCTCTCTGCCAGGGGGTGACTGCTGGGGGCCAGTGGGAACCAGAAACAAGGGGCTAAGCCACCAGACTGCAGGAGCCAAGTCCAGGGAGTGACCTTCATGCCTCTGAGGAAGGCAGTTGTGTCCAGCAGCCAGACCTCAGATTTTCCCAGGCCAGGTCTACCACGAAGGGGCCTGAAATAGCTCTGAGGTTCTGTGCCCACGAGGCAAGGAGGGCAGGGGCAGGGACTGTGGGCAGTGGGAATGAGCACAAGGCCACTTTGTTGGGGAGGTGAGAAGCTCTGCCTCCACCAGACTGTGGCACCTGCCAGAGACATAGCTGAGCAGAGATGCTGGCCCATGGCCGGGCTCAGCTGAAAGAGAAAGTCATTTGTTAGGCTACAAAAAATGGTACCATGAACCTGAAACTAATCACGAGGAAAACAATCAGGCAATCTGAACAGAGAGATGTTCTCTCAAATAGCAGCCTGGACTCAAAAGTCAGTGTCATAGCAGCATTATTCACAATAGCCAAAACGTAGAAACAACCCAAAGGTCCATCAACAGATGTATGAATGAACATAAATAATATTCCGCTATATGAATATGCATATAGTGGAATATTAGCCACAAAAAAGAATAAAGTTCTGATTCACGCTACAACATAAATGAACCTTGAAAACATTATGCTAAGTGAAAGAAGCAAGTCGTTAAAGGCCACATATTACATGATTCCATTTACATGAAATGTTCAGAATAGGCAAATCCATAGAAACAAAGTAGATAAGTGGTTGGTCTGGGCTTGGGGAAACTGGGGAATGGAAAGTGACTGCTCATGGGCATGGGGCTTCTCTTGAGCATAAAAACTTTCTGAAATTATTAAGTGGTGATAGTTCCATAACTTTGTGAATATATTTTTTAAAAGTCACTGAATTGTACACTTTAGAGGAAGGAATTTTATGGAATGTGAATCATATCTCAATTTTTTAAAGTTTTAAAGACATTACAACTAAATACAATGTGTAGTCCTTAATCGGACTCTATATTGAAGAAGGAAAAAAAAAACAGCTATAAGAAACATTGTTGAGGCTGGGCGCGGTGGCTCACGCCTGTAATCCCAGCACTTCGGGAGGCCAAGGCAGATGGATCACTTGAAGTCAGGAGTTTGAGACCAGCCTGGCCAACATGATGAAGGCTTGTCTCTACTAAAAATACAAAAAAAAAAAAAAGTATCCAGACATGGTAGTGCATGCCTGTAGTCCCAGCTACTTGAGAGGGTGAGGCAGGAGAATCACTTGAACCCAGGAGGTGGAGGTTGCAGTGAGCCGAGATCATGCCAGTGCACCCCAGCCTGGGCGACAGAGCGAGACTCGAGACAGTTAGCGACCTCTGAAAATAAACAGGATATTAGATGACAGTATCAGTGATGATAGTGCTCAGGTCATATAGGGCAGTGTCTCTGTTCTTGGTAGATAACGTGCTGAAATATTTAGAGTAAAATGTCATGATGTCTGCAACATACTCTCAAGGGCTCAGTATTTACAGCTATGACAAGGTTAAATAACCTTGTCATAACCTCTCAGTTGTGAGAAAGGACAAAGTTAAGAAATCGGTTATTATTTTGTGCAGTGTTTAAGAGCATGGGCTATAGAGCCAGACTGCCTGGAAAAACATGCATCTCTGCCCCTTACCAGCTGTGTGACCTAGGGCAAATTACTTAACGTCTCTGTGCCTCATTCTTCTCCCCTTAAAGGTAGGAATGATGATGATGATGATAACAATAGCAGTATCTACTTCCTGGTGTTAGTTGAGTTTCAATGTAAAGCCCTTTGGAGAAGGCCTGGCACACTGAAAGTGATCTGAATGTGTTTAGGGAAAAAATCTGGAACCAGGCTGATCCTAGCAGAGACCAGAACCTCGTGCTTCTTTCTCCCTAGAATCTCACAGGCTACCAGGAAAGAGAGCACTTTCAAAAGGGCCAAACTACTGGGAGAGGAATGATAGGTGAACAGGTCAGAGAACGGGAAGGCCAGCCACAAGGGGCAGGACCTCAGAAATCAAGTCTAGGGGGGTGGGATGGGATGGGAGTGGGGGAGACAGCAGATGTTCCATAGGTAGCGGGGGCTGACAAGTGGGTGCCCTGAACCAAAGGAGGGGAGACGGGCTTAGGACCTCCCATGTTCTAGCTCAGGAAACTGGGCCCCAGAGAGGGAAGTAATAAGATCTGGGGCTTACAACTCATAGTGGCAGAGCTGGGGAAGTATTGGCAGGACTCCTGGTCCCATGCTGTACCCCGACAGGAAGCCTCAGGATGTGGCTCCTGCTGCGATGGAAAAGAAAAACACCTGGATACTTAAATGATGAGCATTATTAAAATGTTCTCTGAGGGATTACCATTGCTTTCAATACTTTATCTCTTTCCCACACCATCTCTTGTCTCATGAATGGAAAGCTGTTATTGAAAGGAGACATATTACCTAATATTTACTGTTTCTTACAAGACTGACAGCCATGCTAGGAAAATTACAAAAACCAGTCAGGTAGGTTCTATTCCTATTCCCATTTTGCAGATGAGATAAATGAGGCTTAACAAGATTAAGGAGTTTGACCAAGGCCACAGCTAATAAATAACAGGACAAGATTTGTACTAGGTCCTTCCGGCTGTAGAGGTTGTACTGTTTGTGCTGTACCAGTGGTTTCCAGAGTGGGTGCTTGTGCCCCAGGAGCTGAGTGGGAAGTAACATTAAAATGTCTATTTTTTATTTATCCTTTTTAAATCCCTACATTTTAAAACGATTTTTATTTTTTTAGAGATAGGGTCTTACTGTGTTGCCCAGGCTGGAGTATGGTAGCTATTCACAGGTGCAGTCATAGCTCACTGTAGCCTTGAACTCCTGGGCTCAAGTAATCCTCCTGCCTCAGCCTCCCAAGTTTCTGGGATTACAAGTGTGTGCCATCATGCCCGACTAAATCCCTATTTTTTATGTAGGTCTCATAATGTCCCCAAAACATTAGCCCACTAGTTCATGTGTAAGCAGACTCCACAGGGCAGCCACACAACAGCCTACCCCAGCCCCACTTCCCTGTTGCCTAATACTTACCCAGACTCCTTTGTGGCCAGTGAAGCCATGTGACCAACATAGCCAATGAGACATCGGCACATTCACCATGGGACAGACATTTTGCTTGAATGGGACAGACATTTTGTTTCCTAGAAAGGGGACAACAAGTATTAGAGCATGACCAGCTAGCTGCTGCCACCCCCCATTTTCCGCTGAAAAGGCAGATGCAATATTAACATGTGATTCTGAGGGGACAGACATAAGACAAAAGTCAACACACTGAAGATGGAGGAACTTCAGAAAGCTGGAGAAAGAGCCCAGTCCGTAATGACATCCTTGATCTGATAAAACAACCTCAGACCATCCTCTCCTTGATCTCTATTTAGGTACCAGTAAACGTCCTCAGAGGATCTAACACTTACTGCCTGGCCTTTCTGTTATTTGCAGTTTCATGCATCTGAACTAATAGGAATGAGTCCATAAACGTGCATCTATTAAGGATGTATGCTCAAACTTTTTTACTGGGATGGATTCATGTGAGAGGGATCACCAAATATGGACCCTACCATTTTCTGCTGTGCTCTGGGGCATAGGGGGCAGATAAACACACCCAAAATGATGAACTCTGTCCCACTCTCTGGAATGTTGGGGGAGTGACAAGGGGATTGAAGTGTGTGTTTGTAAACTGGCTCTCAGAAGAATCCAATCTGTGCAAACTGCTGAGTGCTTGGAATTCTGTTTACCGCCACTAGTTTTGCTTGGCTATAGAAACTCACAAAAGAAAGTGTGCCCTATGTCGCTTCTCATTCCCCAGAACTCTCAGCAGGTTTAAAGCTTCCTTCCTGATGACCCAAGTCCAGCAAGTAGAAACTGAGAGCCAAGAACTATGAGGAGAGGGTCCTCTGCATTCCATGTGAGTGAGTAGAAGAGGAGCAGGAGACCGTGTATCACCAGAAACGAGGTCCCTGCATCTGGAGAGATTAAACTGGGCTGCAGATGATGGGATAATCACATTACAGTGGCTTAAACTAGATAGAAGTGTACTTCTCTGTCATGTAAAAGAAGTCTGAGAGTAGGGAATCTGGATTGATATGGTGGCTTTCTGGTCATCTGAGACTCCACCCCGTCTATCTATCTGCTGTACCATCCTAGTGGCTTTTATCCTCAAAGTCGCCACATTGGCCAAGACAGTTGCTGAGCTCCAGCTCTTACATCTGAATTCTAGGCAATGAGGAAAGGTAAAAAGGGTCCATCCTTTCTACCCCTTTAAGAGTTTTCCTGAGGTTTCTGCTTACATATTACTGACTGCAAGTAAGTCTGGGAATTTTTTCTTTTGCCTGGGCACAAGTTGCCTTGAATACAATTGAGGTTCTGTTGCTAAGAAATGGATTCGGGGTGGCGACTAGCACCTTCTGCCCTGGTCTCTAAAAGCAAGAGGCATCTCGTGTCAGAGGAGAGAAGATGGGACCAGAAATCAAAAGACATGCTCGAACCTTGATGATGAGTCCGTGACCTTGAGTGGGTCTCAGAACCTTGCTGAGCCTCAGCCCCAAGCAGAGTGCCGTGGGAGAGTGAAATGAAACGATTCTGTGGAAGGACTCCCTAAACTATTAAGGACTCTTCCCATGTAAGGAATTGCTATTTTTGCTACTGCTGTCATGAATAGTAAGAGTAGCTGGCTGTGCTCTGCGGGGGGGAGAAAGGCAGAGGAGCCTGGAGGAAGAAGGAGGACGGCACTTACTGGGACACATAAAAGAAGGAAGGAGATACTGCTGCTATAGCTGTGCATGAGGAACACCTCTGCGACAGGGGTCTGCACCCCAGGGCGACACGCCCACGCCATGTAAACACCTACAGTCTGCCAAAGGCCCGTGCTGCCTGCTTCAGTCCTTAGGGCCCCAGACAGGCAGGCAAACAAACCGAAAACTGTGGGGGAAGCCCAAACACCCTGGGGGAGAGGGGGAAAGCCTTCAGGAGCAGAAACCAAGGCCTGGGTCCCCCACAGGGCCAAAATAACCTGCTGATTGAGTCAACTGGACAACACATTGGTCAAGCCAGCGGGGGAGAAACTGAAACCCCAGCCAGATCTGTTATTTAGCAGTTTGTCACCAAGCAAAAATAAAAATTATCCCCCTCCCTCTGACCCCAACCACGGGGTTGTTTGGTGTCAGGCCTCACCTTGGGTCAGCCCAGGCCAAGTCAGTGTTTCAGACTGGCTTTCTCCACAGCATCCAGGAGGGTGTCTGGGAGGCAGACTCCTGATGTCAGGAGAAGGGGCAACTTCTCCTCTAGGCCTCCGGGCCCTATGTCCTTGACAGCAGCACCCCAAGGGGCTGTAAACAGCCCGTTTCTGACTGAAGGTAGTGAGAGGGCTCAGTGAGAGGCCGGGGCTACACTTGAAGACCTTTCATGAACCAGTCTACCACCAAGTATGCTAAATGCCTACTCCCTGTCTGCAAGCCCAGGGTGATGGTGGGTTTCTGTTTCAGGGGTTGTGAGCTTGGGATCAGGGCCTCTCTTGATGCCACTGTACCCCATTTCCCCCCACGGCCCCCGCTCAGTGTGAGCTGTAGAAAGTCTACTGTTTGGAGTCCAAAAACTAATTGGTTACAGCTCATGGAGGCCTGGAGGCCTGGGGGAGGGGGGTAGTATGAATTACAGGCAGTGTAGAGAATGTCTTGTTTCACAGTCCCTTTGGCTTGGCACAGGTTAAGTGTGTATAAATCAGGGTTCTGTAGCTTGCCTTTCTAGTTTGTCATTCCCTTCAGTCAAGACTCAAACCAGAACTTCAAAAAAAATTTTTTCTAGAAGTAAACATATACAGAAAAGAACACACTTAAGTGCAAAGCAGCTGGAGAATTTCCCCAAAGTGCACACACCCAGGTCGCAGCATCTAAATCAGGAAGCAGAACGTTGCTAGCCCCAGAAGCCCCTTAGTGCCCCTTTCCAATAATTATTCCCCAAGGGTAACCCTGTCCTGACCTGCAGCACCATAGATGAGTTTTGTCTGTTTTTGAACTTTGTATAAATGGAAGCAATACAGGATGCCTTTTGTGTCTGGCTTCTTTCACACAACATTATGTCCGTAAGATTCACTCAGCGTGTTGTATATGGTTGTCATTTATTCTCACAACTGCATAACATTCCAGAAGGAATTCATCCATTCTGCTATAGATGGACATCTGGGCTGTTTCCATTTGGGAGCTACCACAAAAGTGCTGCCAAAAGCAGAATTCTTCCCTTCACAGTCAGGTTCCATAGTCTTTCTTGAAAAGTGTTTTATTGCGGTGAAATATGTATAATATATATTCTGCCATTTTAACCATCTTTAAGGTGTATAATTCAGTGGCATAATTACATTCAGTGTGTGCGATCATCACCATAATCTATTTCCAAAACTTTTTCATCATCCCAAACAGAAACTCTGTAGCCATTAAGCAATGACTCCTCATTTCTACCTCTAATCTACTGTCTATCTCTATAAATTTGCCTATTCTAGATACTTTACGTGAGTGGAATCACACCATCCCTGTACTTTTGTGTCTTCTTTCACTTAGCATAATGTTTTGAAGGTTCATCTGTGTGTTAGCATGGATCAGAACTTCATGCCTTTTTATGGCTGAAAAACATTCCATTGTATGGATGTGCCACATTTTATTTATCCATTCATCTGCTCATGAACATTTGGGTTGTGTCTGCCTTTTGGTGGTTGTGAATAATGCCACAGTGAGCAGTGTTATACACTTACTGTTTGACCCACAGCCTTCTACTGAGGACTTGCTGTGTGTCATGAGCTGAGATAGGTACTCACCCAACCACTAGTAGACTGTCATGTGAATGAAGTGGATTATCCCCCAGGCTACAGATGAGGAAACGGAGGCTCAGAGAAGCCAAGGAACTTTCCCAGAGTCATAGGGCTGATATAAGAGGCTGAGGCCATGGCTCAAATCGAGACCTTTTGACTTCAAGTCCCGTATTCTTTCCATTATCCCCCATTTCTTACTTGCAACCCTGGTCATGGAGGAAGTTAGAAGATTTTGGTTTATGACCTAGTTCTTGCTTTAGTACCACGTAGAAAAATCTTTCCCTTGGAGCCACTAAACCTGGACTTGGACTTTCTGGAAGCATTTTCCTCTCTCCTGGCAAACAGCCCAGGACAAGGGAACAAGAGAGGCATCTTGGCCCTCTTGACTCAGCCCTGAAACTAGTGCTCTAGTTTTGTTGTTGTTGTTTGTTTTTTTAAGCTACAAAGTTATGTCATATTCCTGCCTTCCTGTCACCAGCCTCCTGAGTGGCCCAGAGCTCAGGCTATACGTCTTAATTTCTCTCTTGGTACAAAAACAGAATTTCTGAGACCTAATTTGATTTTTACTCAGGGGCATAGAGAGAACCACTGGATACAAAGCATCCTCTTTCTCTGCCCTGTCACAGTGTTTTGGTGAAAGACACCTACTGTGTGCTGGGTCGCCTGCAATTGTGCTCTGGGAAGTGGTCACATGTGTGATGCAGTCCCTGCACTCAGGGTCTCTCTGCCTGGCTGAGGAGGCTGGACACAGCTATGGAAACCTAATGATCAAGCCCATCAAGCAAGAAAGATTCTAACGGTATGGGAAGGCCGCACGGGGTTCCGGAGGGAGGGTGTGGCTGTGAAGCCCAGAGTTCGAGGTGATGTTCCCTGGCAATGTCTGCCAAAAGCCCTTGTCGTTCACCATGCAAATGTTTCTTGAGCGCTTGCAACGTGCCAGGCTCCTTGCTGGGCCCCAAGGAGCCAGCCACAAACGCAGGCAAATCCCAGGACCTGCCCGAGCTGTTCTCAGGCTCTAAAGTGAGGCAAAACTGTGCACAAATCCTGTGGCACGCTGGGCACGGAGCTCCAGACCTCGTGCAGGCGGTAGTTGCCTCTGCTCAGAGTAGGAGCTTTGTGGGCCTCCCATCCAGCATCAGGAGAATAAGGGCCCACGTTGCAGGCCAGGGATCTAAGTCTCCGCCACGGGGGAGCCCAGCGGGGGTCCCCAGCCCCACCCCCCAGTCTCGCTGTCCCCGTGCCGCGCCGCCTCCCCAGGCTGACAAATGCGCCTTTCAGGAGCCTCCGCCCCTGCTGGAAAACCCCCGCGCGGTCGGTCTCCGGGGCGGCGGGCGTCTGCTTTCCTCGAGGTGAGGGATTCCGCGCCCCCGACGAGGTGCAGCTGCAACGCGCCCGCAGGCGCCGGCGGAGCCGGGCCTGTCTGTGACTCACCGCCCCCGAGCGCTAGTCTCTGGCCCGCGGGCCCCAGAGGACCCGGGGAACCCGCACCTCCACCCCGGCTTGGATCCAACACACTTTTAGATGTTGCGTAAATACATACATTCCATATCACACATATTTTTTAATGCTGTCCTCTTTTCTTTTCTTTTTCCTTGATTTTTCTTGCCCTCCATCTCCAGGTAACTCATACTAACAGCCTAAAATGAACCTTTCTGTATTTTTCTCCATGTTCATATAAACATATGCAAACATCTCACTATACATTTACATATACACAAAGGCATATAAATAGGATGTTGTTAGAGATTTTTCTGTATCTTTTCTCGTCCATGAATACCTCATAGGGACTGGTATGGTTGCATAGCAGTCTTTTCTTTAAAAATTATTATTTACATGCAATTCACGCATTTCAAGTTTATAGTTGGATGAATTCAGGTAATTGTACTTAACAGTTCCCTCACTCTAAAGTTCCTCTGCCCCTTTGCAGCAGATCCTCTCTTCTCACCCCCATGGTGTAGATAATTTATTCAACTACCCGCTTCTGACAGGCATCCACTGTTTCCAGTTTTTTGCTATTTTGAGCAAGAGGGTGATAAAACTCCTTGTCACATATCTTTGTGTGCCCAGAAGTTGGATTGCTAGGCTGAAGTGTCCCTGGATTTAATTTCAGAAGATATTTCCAATTGCTTTTGCAGAAGGTCTAACACCATGTCCATGTCCTGGCCAATAATGAATGAGGGTGCTTTTCCCCCCACATCCCAGTGGCAAATAGATGGCACAGCCCTTGGTGATTTCTCAGTCCTCTGAGACCACCCTGATGTATCTCACTGTTATTTTAATTTGCGTTTCCCCGACCCCTTAATAAACTTGAGCAAATTTTCATCTGCTTGCTGGCCATGGACTTTGCTTTTCCAGCAACTGCATCCTCTTGGTACATCTTTACATGCTTTAAGCATGGAGATTCCCACTTGCCCAGAACGGCCGGGGAAGGAGGTGCTTGGAGTTTATGGAAAGGTCTAGATAATAGAGAGTTCCTTCGTCTGTTACACCCAATTATGAGCTTTCAAAAGATGAGACTATAAGCACATACATGTAGTAATAGTATAGAGAATAGGGAGTGGGCTTTGGGGTCATTTATAAGCTGTGTGCTTTTGGGTAAGTTATCTAACCTCTCTGAGCCTCAGTGTGATCATCTGTGAATCCCAGGCTTGCAACTGGAGATAACAATGATTGTGCCACCTGTCTCTTTATAGCTGTGGAGGAGCTTAGCAGTAATTTATGTAAGTAACCTGGGACATCACAGATGGCCAATAAATGAAGACAGGTACGATATGCATGCTTTGGGCTTTCCTCTGTGGTAAACAACCTAACCTTTCAGAGGCCTAGGGTTAGCATGAATGTCAGTCCACATTGCATGGGTCTGGGTTAAGCTAGGATGATTTAAGTTTCCTGTGGACCCCGTGATCAGATGCCCAGAAACTGGGGGTTCACAACCTTGGCACTATTCATATTTTAAGCTGGATCATTTTTTATTGTGGGTGGGGCTGTCTTGTGCCTCAGAGGATGTTAGTGGAACCCCTGTTCTCCACCCACTAGATGTCAATAGCAGGCAGGCAGACACACACACACACATATACACACACACACTAGTCATAATGATTAAAAATGTGTCTTCCCTATGGCTGTCCTTGAAATGCCCAGCCTAAGCGCAGGGGGAGAACGGGGAATGCTGAACCTACCAGGTGTCCTCCCCCATATGTAGAAACTGCCATGTCTGCACTCAAAGGTCTAATAGTTAAGTGTCCTCAGGCTGAACAGTTTGGGAGGCCAAGGAAGGAGGATCACTTGAGGCCAAGTTCAAGACCACTGACTTATCATTGATTCTTATTTCTCCAGCCAGTCAGCCACCACAATCTGTTGATTTTCTGCATTTAGAACCTCCTGCACCTACCTGTCTTTTTCTCTGCATGATTCTCAGCATGGCACATAACCGGGGGCTTGGTAACGGAGAGCAGGATGTAGAGATGTTGGGAATTATTGTCAGGGATGCCCAGCTGGGCCAGGAGACACCACCAGGGGCAGGCCCCGGGTGTGGTAACAGTTGTTGTTGTTTTTTTTTAATCAGTTAGGACTCTTGTTTACCCTTTGTACCCAGTGCTAGCCTGGTGCCTGACACACAGTAAGCACTCAAAAATAATATGGGGGTTTGATTAATCAATCTATTAATTAATTAACTTGATACACACACTTGCATGCATAGAGATGGCCTCTATTTTTGCCATCCATTCACATACACATTACCTTTCATTACAGAGACACCAGGTTACAAAGAAAACCCTCAAGAGTTTGCTGTTGACTTGAGCAGTGTCACTTGTAAGAAGGACAAAATATGTATGTGGTCAGCTCGAATCCCAGGCTTGCAACTGGAAATAAACTAACCCCTTGTTGAAATCGCACAGGAAACCTGAAGGGAGGTGGGGGAGACGGGTGGCAGGAAAATGCCTAAGATCTTACACAACTTGTGCAAACAGAATGACGGGGCTAGGCAGCCCCGGGAGTCCAGGAATTAATAGCCCTGCTGAGGCTCCGGGGCTCCGGAGATGGAGTTATTTAAAGTCAAGAAATGTCATTTCCACCCACAGAGGCTGCCCCAGTTGCATTATCTGGAGCCTCTTCAGCCCTGGTGTTCTGGAAGCCTCCTGGCCTCACCTCCCAGTGGCAGGACCACGGGGCTCATGGCCAACCTGTCATCATTGCTCTGTTGGGGGGGTTGGGCTAAGCTGACCTCAGCCTCTCCCCATTCCTCCTCTCTACTCAGGCCTAGGACAGGCTGAGTGGACACTTGGGGCCCATCTCACCCCTCTGCAAAGGCAACTGAGAGCACTAAGGCTGCTGCCCACATACAGGGGCCAGCCAGCCCAGTAGGGTGGGCCTGGGGAGAGATGGGGTGTGGAGACATAGACCCTTTCCTACCAGAATCATATTCTTGTCCTGCTGTATGACCTCAGGACATTTGCTTACCCTCTCTGGACCCCCATTTCCTTACCTGGAGTGGGAAATTAGAGTCTTCCTCTCCTTGCCCTATTTCTGGGGAAGGCCACAGGAGATCAGAAAAGGGATTTCTTTTGAAACTTTAGGAAGAAAAGCACCATAGAAATCCAGGTATTATCTGCAGCTCCTCCTCCCCTCCCTTCCAGGCAAGGTAATCCAGGAATGCTTCCTCCCGAGGCAAGAAGGCAGGAAGCTGGCGTTTGAAGTGTCAGTGGGCTGTAGACTGCATGACAGAGCCATCCAGCCCCACGCTCCCAGGAGCCCAGGTTCACATTCTTGCCAGGCATCTAAGGCGACAACTCCCTCACATCCTGTCTGCTCTGATCTTATGTATCTGCTCTGGCTGATGTTGCTGCAGCTTAGGGGAGGTGGGGGCTTAGAAGCCCAGACAATGTGCCAAAACCAAGTCTGCCCTGCAGGTGTCTAATGCCTAGGGATTGCTGGGCTTTTTTCCTGAAGCTGAAGCCTGGCCAGGAGAAAGCACAGTGGCGATAAATGAGTTTCCAAGAGAGTTGTAATGAAATGCCAGGGACACCCCAGCCAGAAGTCTTCTTGAACTCATTGCTGCTACCACCCAAGAGGTAAAAGGGAGCTAGGAAATGTCTTTTTTTTTTTCCCTTGGGGAAACAGCAATGAAAATGCAGCCTTCTACTCTCTTAAGCCGCTCTTCTCTTGTCATATCTTAGAACTTGACTGAAAAGTATGGATATTTTCCTCATTTAATTTTTTAATTGAATTATTCCGGATACACTGAAAGGAATGTATCAGAATAGTCTAGATTATGCTGCAGTAAAAACCCCAGTATCTCAGTGGCTTGACACACTTTTGCTTCTGCTACTTACTGCTTCTCACTTCTGCTATATGTCCTTTGTGGATGAGCAGGGGTTTCTGACCACTGAAATCACTTAGGGACCCAGGCTGGTTTCTCTTACCCACAGGAAACCACTGTCTTCTTTTTAAAAGACATGCTCATAAGCTCATGACAAGACAAAGAAGCCAAGTGCTTGGGTAGAAGGGCAAGGCCCAGCATCTGAGGGCCCAAACACCTTGAGCCAAGCTCAGACAGGATGGTTAGAACCTTGGCTCAAAGGTGGTGGCCCCTCAGGCTTCTGGAACAGGGTGGCTGGAAGGCTTAGGGCAACAGCCATGGTCTGGTGAATCACCCTTGGGTAGTAGTGCCCCTGCATTCAGAAGGCCAACAAGAAGCCTTCAATTCTCCAAGTAAGCAGTTGGCAAGACTAGGCCGGGGGCAGGTGTATGAGGGGAACTGTAATTGCAGCAGTATTAGTGGTGCCAGTAATCATATTAAAGCAATCCTGCAAGACAGGCAGGGTGAGGAATCAAGGGTGTCTCCTGGGATTTGGGCCTGAGCCACCAGGTAGGTGGACCAGGATGGAGGCAAGGCCAGTGAATAGAGAGCTCTATTCCAGTCTGGTTGTTTGAGGAGCCACGTCAAGCCGGCGGTTGAGAATACAAGCTAAAATGGCTCTTGGCTATAGCTCTGGGTATAGCTTAACTAAGGAAATCAATCCACAAATGCACGTTGAACCCAGGTATCAGCAGGATGTGACTCCAGACTCTCTCAGGGATATGACAACGTTTTTTAAAAACCACCTTAATCAAGGTATAATTCACATACAATAAAATGCGACCACTTAAAGCAGCGGTCCCCAAACTTTTTGGCACCAGGGGCCAGTTTTGTGGAAGACAGTTTTTCCATGGACAAGGAATGGGGTGAGGGTGGTTTCAGGATGAAACTGTTCCACCTCAGGTCATCAAGCATTAGATTCTCACAAGGAGCATGCAACCTGGATCCCTCTCATGCGCAGTTCACAATAGGGTTTGTGCTCCTGTGAAAATCTAGTGCTGCCACTGATCTGACAGGAGATGGAGCTTAGATAATGGTAATGCTCACTTGCCTGCTGCTCAGCTCCTGCTCTGTGGCCCAGTTTCTAACAGGCTGAGGACGGGTACCAGTCTGGGGGTTGGGTACTCCTGACTTAAAGTGTCCAGTTTGATGAGTTTCAATAAATGCATACCTTTGTGTAAACAACAGTATGATCAAGATACAGAACATTGATAAGATTATTTTTTAGATACCCGCCACTTCTTTCAAGGAGTCCTTCATCTGCTATAAGAAAAAGATACACAAGAAAGATAGTCAACTATACAATGCAGGAAAGCATAAGTTTCAATCATTAGCACAGGCTATGAGGGCCGGGGTCTGGAGGTGGCAGCCAGCATCTTGTGAAGTACTTGGTCCTAATGACAATATACTTGGGGCTGGAGGCTCTCCATCACCCAGAGAGAGCCAAGACAGAGGCAGGCCAGACACCACAAGACCTGCTTCTCCCAAAATATTTCATTGGCCTGAAATGCCACCATGAGTCACCCCTTTGGTTTAAAACATTCGGTAGTCCCTCTGGAATAGCCATATTAAAATGTACACAAATGACCCACGAGACAACCTTTGAGGTGTGTGGCAGTTTTACCTCCACTGACATGTGCATGTAAAATTGGTTATCAGATTCTGCCACCTCAGGAAAGAGGAAGGCAGTATCTCCTTTTTTTTTCTTTTTTGAGACAGAGTCTTGCTCTGTTGCCTGGGCTGGAGTGCAATGGCGTGATCTCAGCTCACTGCAACCTCCGCCTCCTGGGTTCAAGCAATTCTCCTGCCTACTGAGTAGCTGGGATTACAGGCATGCGCCACCACACCCAGCTAATGTTTGTATTTTTAGTAGAGATGGGATTTCACCATGTTGGTCAGGCTGGTCTCAAACTCCTGATCTCATGATCCACCTGCCTCAGCCTCCCAAAGTGCTGCGATTACAGGCATGAGCCACTGCGCCCGACCATCTCGTTTTTTTAAAACCTGGTGAGAGTGATTTCCTTCTTTTAGGACATCTCTAATCATTACATGGAGGCAAGCCCCATCTGAAAGCTTGTAACATCCATCCTGACTCAGAAGGAAGGGGGGTTTTGTTAGGAGAATGAGTTCAGCAGGGATTTGGAAGAGGCCCAGCACAGGGGAATATCCAAAGTCCATTGTCATTAGGGGCATTGGGGCACTGAAGGTTAGGACTATAGGCGTTTCCCTCTGGAAAAGGAAAGACTGCAGAGGTAGGAGATTGCTGCCCTCAAATATCTGAACGGTGGTCGTGAGGTAAGAGGACTCGAATAGTTTGATGTGGCCTAGCTGGGAGTCAGGTGGGGAAAGCCAGAGGGTAGCAGGTTTTAGGTGAACGTGGGGAAGAACTTTCTTATGGTCAGAGTTAGAGGCAAGGGAATGGGTTGCCCCATGAAGTGGTAAGATCCCTGTCACTAGAGGCATGTAAGCTGAAGCCAGACACCCCTTAGCAGGAATTCAAGCCCTTAGGTCCCTTCTATCGCTGAAATTCTCTAATTTGTTGATAATTTCATGGCTAGCCCTTAATGAGCCCCAAACCAACAAATATTACTTGAGCAATTGTTTTGTACAAGGCAGGATGGGACTTGGAGGCCAAGGAACAAAAGCCATGGCCTCTGGCCTCTGTCTCCTGGGCAGGTGGTATGGGGCAGGGTGTGTTTAGAATCACAGAAAGGATAGAAAACACATACTTTTAGGAGCTAGGCGCGGTGGCTCAAGCCTGTAATCCCAGCACTTTGGGAGGCCAAGGCAGGCAGATCACCTGAGGTCAGGAGTTTGAGTGAGACCAGCCTGACCAACATGGAGAAACCCCGTCTACTAAAAATACAAAATTAGCTGGGCATGGTGGCACATGCCTGTAATCCCAGCTACTCGGGAGGCTGAGGCAAGAGAATCACTTGAACTCGGGAGGTGGAGGTTGTGGTGAGCCGAGATCGTGCCGAGATGGTGCCATTGCCCTCCAGTCTGAGAAACAAGAGTGAAACTCTGTCTCAAAAAAAAAAAAAGAAAAGAAAAGAAAAAGAAAACACATACTTTTAGATTTTAGAACTAGGAGATCCTGCCAAGTGCTAGAGTAGTCCAGGGAGGCTCCCAAGAGGAGGCAAGATGGGGAACAAACCCTGGGAGAGTCTCAGAATTCAGACAGGTAGAAAGGGAGGGTCCCCAGAGCGGGGAGGTAGGAAATGATGAGGTGCCAAGCTGGCTGGAGGGATGGAACATGAGGGAATAAACAGGAGTATCGGAGAAGGGCCTGAGGAGGCTGAGAGGAGAAGATGGAGAGGAAACAGCCCTGGGAGGTCCAGGAGGGGCACAAGTCCACAGAGGACAGGCAAGGCCCACAGTGTGGACCGGGGCCAGGGCATCACTGGAGGGCTGAGGGTGTGTGGAGCAGATTTATCTCCCCACCCCCAAATGTGCTGCAGACCACCAGGCACAGCGCCCCAAGAATACCTCTCACTCCCTTCCCTCAGCGCTGCCATGGCCTTCGTCGCCCTCAGGGCAGTGAGTGCTGGAGAAAGACAGGAAAACCCACAAAAATCTTCCAAATAAGACAAATATGTAGTGCAGACAAAGGCCGCGCTGGGTGGGATGAGGTTTCAGTTGCTCCCCCAGTGGGGCGGACCCGTCAAAGTGGCTTGTGGCCACAGAAAATGCGTCCTCTCTTGCTCTGGGTGGGGGTTCGTTGTCTCAGCTACCCCCCAAAGAGAGCCCAGGCTGGGGGTTCCCATGGCCAGGGAATTGGGTCCTCCAGGTCACCCACATGGCCCTGCTCACCCTTCAGCAGGGCATCCAGGCCTTCTCGGGGAACTGGGAGACCCACTTTGGGGTGTTGGTGGGGCTGTTTTAAGCTGCCCCCTGTTGCAGCTCCTGGACTTCCTGGCATGTGGTGAGTGCCCAGGGCATGGCTGGGGTGGGAGGCGCCTGTGCAGCCCCCCAAGAATCTCATGAAAGTATGGGGGGGGTGGTTAAGTGGTGCTTGCAATGAAGTCATGTGCCACCAGAAGCACCTCATTAGAGACGGGGGGGGGTACAGGGGGTGATGGGAGGAGGCAGGGGGCAGGCGCTCTCCTCTGTCCCCTGTCTCCCCAATCCCCTCCCCACTCTCACACCCCTCCAGGCTCCCAGACCCCTAGGGTTCATTCCATTTCTGCTCCAGTTCCATGCCTGTTAATGGCCATTGTTCTGTGGAGAAAGACAAAAATGTTTTCAGTTTAGAGGCATTGTTTCGGACTTTCTCTCTGTGGGCCAAGGGCCTGGATGGGAGGCCTCTATTGGCAGAGTGGCCCCAGGCAAGGAGAGGTTGGTTGCACTGGGAAGTGGGGGGTGGGGCAATGGGGGAGGAGAGCTGGATGAGAGGCTGAGTGGAGTCCTCTGTCCATCTGTGCTGGGCGTGCACAGGGACAGCCCCCGAGAAAGGCCAGCCTCCTCTGTCTTCGGCACCCCCGGCCCCCAGTCCCACCCCAGCTTTTTTGGCCCAGATGTACTTTTCTCTTTAGGCTCCCCGACTTTGGATGGGTGAACAGCTTTCTCTCTGTGGGCCTCAATTTCCTCGTCTGTAAAATGAGAGGCTTCCAAGACTCTTCCTGCTTCTACACCTCTGAGCGCAACAGCTCAGTCACATCAACAGCCCTTTCTTTGCTCTAAGACTTCAGTGGTCAGAACTGGCCTAGAATTCAGGCAGTGGCTGAGTTGGTGGCCACCTGGGCAGCAGGCTTTGAGTGGGAAAGTACCTGCCCCTGGCACCAGAAATGCCTTTGACTTACTTTGCGGTCTGGAATTCAATCACTAGAGAATCACTCTTGGGGGCCTGTTTCAAATGCCATTTCAATAAGTGTTGGGGGGGGATAATTGCTAATACCTTCCAACAATGACTGAGAATAATCCTTTGCTTATAAATTTCTCTTCACAATGTTGAAATCATTTTCAGCTATATGATCTCATTTGAGGCTGCAAACAACCAGGGTTTAGCTGACCATTGAAAGGTTAAGATCCCAGAGGCTGTGACTCAAGATAAGAACTTGGACGCAGGTGGCTTCCTTCCAGGAATTACCTGTATTTTAACGGAGGACTATCTTGAGGGTAAAAATAATCACAAAGTAATGCTTCTCTGGTGGCAGGCATTTCAAGCCCTGGGACACCAGGCAGGCAAAGCTGTCTAGGGTGGCTGGGAATGAGGATGCTGTGCCCAGTGGGTGCATGCTCACTCAGCCCAGAGCCAGGCTGGGCCTGCCCAGTGCCTGCCACTGTTGTCAAATCAAGTGACCAGCCCTCAAGGGCTCACTAGACCCCTGGTGGAGACAAATCAGTGTGGGCAGGTATCTGGGTTCATAGGAAACACCCAGAGAATGATTCCAGGAAGTCGATAATCATATTTCAGAGTAAGGAAGCCAGGCTTGGTGACTCATGCCTATAATCCCAACACATTGGAAGGCTGATGCGGACGGGTCACTTGAGATCAGGAGTTCGAAACCAGACTGGCTGACATGGTGAAACCCGTATCTACTAAAAATACCAAAAAATTAGCTTGACCTGGTGGCAGGTGCCTGTAATCCCAGCTACTTTGGAGGTTGAGGCAGGAGAATCACTTGAACCTGGGAGGCAGAGGTTGCAGTGAGCTGAGATCATGCTACTGCACTCCAGCCTGGGTGACAGAGCGAGACTCCGTCTCAAAACCAACCAACAAAAACTGGTAAAGAATTGCCTGTGCAGGAAATAGCAAGGATGCTCTTTGTGCTCACACATTATAGGTGTGAGCCACCTTGCCCAGCCCTTTAACCAGTTATTTTTTATTCACCAAGTAGTGAGCAGTAAGGGTTCTCTTGTGCCCCAGCTTGGTAAGATGACCACAAGAGGAAGAAAGTATCTCTATACAGCAAAGTTTTTCTATAAAGGGCCGTATACAGTAAATATTTGGGGTTTTACAGATCATATCATCTTGTAACTACTCAACTATGGGGAATGCAGCCATCAGCATTATGTAAGTGAATGGACGTGACTATGTTCCAATAAAACTTTATTAAAACAGGAGTCAGGCCAGATTTGGCCCTTGATCCAGAGTTTGCTCTTTGAGAAGGCAAGATTTACAGTTAAGTAATAGGGCATGAGTTAAGCAACAAGATGAGTGTCACGGACCAACAATACGGGCTCCCAGATATCCTAGGAATAACCAAGAGGTGGTGAGTGTACCAAGAGTTTACGGCATTTTGCATGTTGGAGAAGCGGGAGAGGTGAAAAACAAAAGGCAGCCTGGAGTCAGATTGTGGCACCTGGTCTTTGAATACCAGGCTGAGTACTACTGGGAACAGAGATAATGTTCCCCCTACTGGGATACCATGAAGATGACATTCATATGGGAGATTTATACTCCTAAGTACACCCCAGAGCTGAGCTGTAGCAGATAAGCTAGGCTTCGGGTTCCAGGGAATTTCCTGTAAATTAGTTTACATTTCCAGGTAAATATGGAGTGCCATCACATCCCAGCATTTTGAGGCTAATTTCTTTTCTTTTTTTTTTTTGAGATGGAGTCTCGCTTTGTCGCCAGGCTGGAGTACAGTGGCACGATCTCAGTTCACTGCAATCTCTTCTTCCTGGGTTCAAGCAATTCCCCTGCCTCAGCCTCCCGAGTAGCTGGGACTACAGGTGCGCACCACCATGTCTGGCTAATTTTTTGTATTTTAGTAGAGATGGGGTTTCACCATGTTGGCCAGGATGGTCTCAATCTCCTGACCTCGCGATCTGCCTTCCTCGGCCTCCCAAAGTGCTGAGATTACAGGCGTGAGATACCACACATGGCCGAGGCTAATTTATGTTTATGTATTGTAGACAGAGAAAATGGCTGCTGTAATATCTTTTAAATAATTTGAGTATTTCTTTTATTTATTTTTTATTTTTATTTTTTTTCAGGCAGTGCTGAAGAAAGAGTATTTCTTTTAAAGTGTATTGGAAAAAAGTCTTCTCAATTTATTGGATATAACATTTATTAAAGTTGATAAAGTGTGTCACTCAAATCCTCTATTATTTTCATTATGACTTTTTTCTACTTGATCCATAAATTTCTGAGACAGGTCTATTAAAGCTTTTATCCATAGCCATAGATTTGTTCATTTCTCCTTGGTTTCTACCAGTGTTTGCTTTATATATTTTGAAGCTGGGTTTTTAGGTGCCTAAAGATTCATAGAAATTGTATATGTTTGGAAGATTGTAATTTTTACCAATATATCTCCTTCTTTCTTTCTTTTTTTGAGGCTGGAGTGCAGTGGTGCAATCTTTGCTCACTGCAACCTCTGCCTCCCAGGCTCAAGCCATCCTTCCACCTCAGTCTCCCAAGTAGCTGGGACTACAGGCATGTATTTTTAGTAGAGATGGTGTTTCACCATGTTGGCCAGGCTGGGCTTGAACTCTTGACCTCAAGTGATCCATCCACCTCAGCCTCCCAAAGTGCTGGGATTTCAGGCATGAGCCACCATGCCCAGCCTCTCTTTGTTTCTTTTAATGCTTTTTGCCTTTGAATGTCATTTTGTCCGATACTAATATACTTCCTTTCTGTTATCATTTGCTTAATGTATTTCCCCCATCTGTTCGTATTCAAAATGTTCTTGTCAATTTCAATACATCTGTATAAACAGCATATGTATAGAAGGATTTTGCCCTTTAATGGGAAATTTTCTCTTTTCTCATGTATTATTAATGATATTTTTAGACTTACCCTGTCATTTTATTTTATGCTTCCTCTTTACCTTGTTTTCTTCTTATCTTTTTCCTCTTTCCGTGCTTTTTGTTAGCTTGATCAAGTTTTCTTTGCCCCCTTCCCCATCTTTTTAATTCACTCTATTGACCTGGAAGTTGATTTTCCAATTCTCCATCTTCTGTTGATTACCTTTAAATTTGAATCCTATTTTTTTTTTCTTCCATACCCTCCAAGGCAGATGAATCCTATATTTTTTAACTTCTGGTTTTCTATCAACATCTAGAGCTGATCAGGCAGGAATTTTTTCTCACTTAGCATTATTTAACTTTCCTCCTCCTCCCCTACCTGCCACCTCCCAGGTTGAGATCATCTGGGTAGATTATTGCTCCAAATTGTTATTTTTAAAATGTTTACATTATGCCTCAATAATTACTCAGACTTCACTAAAAGTTTTACTAGGTTCTTTGTTCACCACAGTTTCGGCATCCCCACGTCTTTCTCTTTCTTGAATTCACTATTTTTCTATTGAAGCACCTCCTCTGGACATTCTTTAAGTAATACGAGGGTGGCAAACTTTCTTCCTGTAAAAAAAATTTTTTTAAAGTAAAAAAAAAATCTTAATTTCCCCCTCCCACTTGAATACTTCATTTCCCTTCAGAACCTTGGAGATAATATTTCATTGTCTTTTAACATCCAGTCTGATGCCAATTTAATATTATTCTGTTGAAGACCTGCTTTTTCCTCTCTAGAAGCTTCTAAGCCTTTTTTTCTTTATTTTTATTGTTATGAAGTTTTACTATAATATCTGTAGGTGTGAGTCTTTTTTCCTGGGAAAGGTCAAGCTAATCATTAATTTCTTTCTTCAGCAATTGGGAAATTTTCTTTTGTTAGTTCTTTAATTATTTTCCCTCTTCTATTCTCTGAAGCTCTAGCTTTCTGTAATGCCTATCCCACAGATGGTTCTTAATTTTTTTCTCTCAGATTTTCTGTCATTTTATCTTTTTTACTGTGCTTAAGGAGACTTTCTCAGGTCAGTCTTCCTGATAACCAGATCATGAAACCTATCTAGACCATCTACTGAGTTTTGAATTTCAATTATCAATTTTTAAATTTCTCAGACTCCTGGTTGATTCTTTTAAATGGCTTTAATATTATTTTGCATCTCTTGAAGATAATCATTATACATCAACTAAACTGGTTTCTGTTTTTATTTGCTCTATTATCTCTATTACTTTGGGCATTAACTCTTCCATATGTTAAGTTAGAGCTATGCTATCCAATACAGTAGAGCCTTGCTGCTTAAATTTAATTAAAACTAAATTAAATTAAAAATTCAGTTCCTCAGTTGCAGAAGCCACATTTCAGTTGCTCAACAGCCACATGTGGTATGTGGCTACATACTGGACAGCTCAAATATAGAACATTTCCATCATTATAGAAAGTTCTATGTGCAATATTGGCTTAGAGCTACTCCCTATCATGGTTATATTTTTCATGAAATTTCTGGTGATTACTGATGTTCTGCTCTTCCTTAATTTGCCAGCTTTCTGTTCACTGTAGCTGCTACAGTGGGTGGGAGAATGGTAAGTGGCCTGCTGTCAGCCTTTCTCTGGCTGAGGGGTCCCTATTCCTCTCCCAGGGTATCAATGGCTACTTGGAGTACTGCTCACCTCTCTAGGCCAGCACCTTGGGGGGGCAAATCCACTGCTGCTAGCTGTTGAACACTGGTGTTCAGGAATACCCCTGGGACCTCCCCCTGGTTCCTTTGAGTCTGTTGTCTCAGGCTTGGAGTCCCCCAAACCACTCTTTTTTCCATAGCAGTCTTCTGCATGTTTTAGCTGTGGTTTCCTTCAGTTTTTTTCTTTTCCTTTTTTAGACGGAGTCTTGCTCTGTCGCCTGGGCTGGAGTGCAATGGCATGATCTTGGCTCACTGCAACCTCTGCCTCCTGCGTTCAAGAGATTCTCCACCACCATGCCTGGCTAATTTTTGTATTTTTAGTAGAGACTAGGTTTTACCGTGTTGGCCAGGCTGGTCTCGAACTCCTGACCTCAAATGATCTGCCTGCCTTGGCCTTCCAAAGTGTTGGGATTACAGGTGTGAGCCACCGTACCCTGCCAGTTTTATTTTTTTTTAATAGCTTTTTTCTACTTTTTTTCTGAGACAGAATCTTCCTCTGTCACTCAGGCTGGAGTCCAGTGGCATGATCTCAGCTCACTGCAACCTCTGCCTCCCTGGTTCAAGTGATTCTCCTGCCTCAGTCTCCTGAGTAGCTGGGATTACAGGCGCACACCACCATGCCCAGAGTAGAGATGGGGTTTCGCCATGTTGGCCAGGTTGGTCTTGAACTCCTGACCTCAAGTGATCCGCCCGCTTCAGCCTCCCAAAGTGCTAGGATTACAGGCATGAGCCACCGCTCCCGACCTCTTTATAGCTTTGATGTTGTTTACCTCTCAGAGATCCAACATTTCTGATCTGCTGATAATTCTTGTTTCATCACATGATATTAAATTTACTATTTTATTTGTTCCAAGAGTTTTTCTGTCATTTTGTGGATTGCGGCAGAAGAGAGGGTCTTTTGCCAGCTTGACCCAAACTGCAACAATGCCTTTGTATAAGCATCACTCTGTTCCTTGTACACACATTTGACAACCAATGATTGAAAACCTTGCAATTCTCAAATTCAGACAGGTGCTGGGCTGGCTAAATTAGAATCACCTGAGAATCCATCGACCCACTCATAGGGGCTCTGAATGCACAGCTCAGCTTGGGAATCACTGGCTCACCAAGTGGGATGAGCAGGAAAGTGAATCAAGTACTCAAGACAGACCACTTTGTTTGCAGGATAGTTTGTGGCCAATGCTCAAATGCCCAGGATCTCCAGTAGCCAGGTCACTATGTCGGTGAATGGGACAGTGGGTGAATGTGGAGATGGGGAGTTTAGGGGTTTCTTTCCTTTAGGACTGAAGGAGGATGAGAAATCACAAAACCCACTGGGGAGAACTCAAGGACAAGAAAGATAAAAAAGTACAATTGAATGGAACTGAGATGAATGATTGCTGCAGGCCTCTCTCCCTCCCACAATGATATCAACCCGAGAGATCAAAATGCGGCCAGAAAATTCCCCCACCTAGAGATTTTTTTAAAAACTTTAATTGCTATCCTACTGAGGGGGCCAACTCCAGCTTTGAGCAGATATATTTACTGGTTAGATTTGCAGTAATGATTATTATTGTTACTGGTAAGAAGAATACACTCATTGTCTCCAGTGAGCTCACAATGTTGCACAAACATGACCTCATTTCTCCTCTGAATGGGGCAGGTATTGTTAACTCTGTTTTCCAAAAGAAGGACATGGAGGTCCACTGCAATCCAACGCCTTGAGCAAGGCCACACATCAAGAGAGGGAGGGAAGATGGAACCAGGCCCTGGACCTCCCCCATTTGGGTCATGGGGTTCTTTGCACAGATCTAGGCTCATGTGTCTGGTCAGTCCCTCGACTTCACTTATGATCACAGAGCTGGTTCTGGGGGATTCGAGGGGTTCAGAGAAGTCAAGGTCACCAACATCAGATACCAGGGGGAGGAATAATCATCATCTTTCTGTGGCTCAGACAATTCTATACTCCAGGCTCAGCAATCAACCCCTCCCTGGTTGGCCCTGGTTTTGCTAGGCTCTAACCTAACTGATTTCCCTCCCCCACTTCCTCAACAACTTAGGGGACTCAACTACTTCACCCCCTTGGATCCACTCAGACTGAGAATCATATTCACACCAGACTTGTCCTTTTGCCCCATGACAAGTTCCTGCTGCCTGTTAATTGCAGTACCTTTTGGCCACTGTGAAATTCTTTAGGCCCTTGCTTCTGCCATCCCCTAAACTGTCCCAGATTACCCTCCCTGCTTCCTACCCAAGCTTCAAGTCTCAGTATGCCCAAGACACCTTCCCTAAACCTTCCAGAAAAGTCCCTCTCTGAACTCCTGCCACCCTTATTCATTCATTCCACAGGTAATCACTGAGGACCTACTGTGTGGCAGGCAGTATGGGAGATGACGAGGACACAATAGTGAACAAGCCAGACATGGTCCCTGGTCTAATGGAGCTTACATTCTAGTTGGCAAGCAGGGAAAAACAAAAGTAAATAATTCAGTAAGTCAAATATTTACAAGTAGCCATAAGCTCATATGAAAAGGCCTCCCTAGGCTGGGCGTGGTGGCTCACACCTGTAATCCCAACATTTTGAGAGGCCAAGGTGGGTGCATTACCTGAGGTCAGGGGTTCAGGAGCAGCCTGGCCAACATGGTAAAACACTGTCTCTACTAAAAAAATACAAAAATTAGCTGGGTGTGGTGGCACACCTGTAATCCCAGCTACTCGGGAGGCTGAGGCAGGAGAATTGCTTGAACCCAGGAGGCAGGGGTTGCAGTGAGCCAAGATCACGCCATTGTACTCCAGCCTGGGTGACAAGAGGGAAACTCCGTCGAAAGAAGAGAGAGAGAGAGAGAGAGAGAGAGAGAAGTGGGCCTCCCAGTAAAATCTAAAGAAATTAGGGCCTCTGAAACTTACTCCAAATCTGCCCATATCTGTCCATCTTCCACCTTGTCCAAGAAAGAGCTTGGCTTATCTAGGTATGTCAAAAAGGGTTGTGTGACTAAAGGGTGATGGTGGGTGACAGCAGAGGGCACAAGGTGGGGCAGGAGAGGGAGGCAAGGCTGGATTACACAGGGCCTTGAAGGCCATGCCAAACAGCTGGTTTCATGCTTAGAACAGTGAGAAGACATGGTAGGATTTTTGACCAGGGAGTAACATGGGCTGACTTACACTTTATGATGGAGATTCTCAGTGTGGCAGCGGGAAGAGGAGATAGGGAGATGATTTCACTCTCCTCCTCCAAGGGACATTTGTCAATGTCTGGAGACATTTTTGGCTGTTGCAACTAGGGGAGGGAGTGCTGCTGGCACCTAGTGGGTAGAGGCCAGGGAGGCTGCTAAATATCCTACAATGCATAGGATGTCTCCCCAACAAATGTCACTCATGCTGAGGTTGTAAGGCCCAGCTTTAAACTGACTCTGGCGGCCCTAGGAAGGATAGATTCTCAGCCCCCAAGAGTAGAATTAGGGAGAGCACCTGGAAAGCTATTTAAATCAACTCCATATAGCTATAGTATTGACCCACCTGAATCTTTCTCCCAAATCTTAACCTCCCTGGTGTGGGGTCTCTGCTTTCTGTTGAGTGACAGCCAGCCAGCCAATCAGCCCAGGCCAGTCTCCAAGAAGTCCCTTTGCATTTTAACCAGGACCTTCTGGAGACAATGCTATAACCCAAAAGAACAGTCAGGCTGGCTGAGCAGTAGGGCGAGTCATGCCAAGGCACCATTGTGCAGAAGCCACCTGCTTGAAACCCTGCAGATGAGGGTTTAGAGACCAACTCCGAGCACGCTCTTTTCCTCCATAGTCACAGTCAGCTCCTGTCATGCTAGCTGCTGCCAGCTTGGTGCTGTCCTCCTCCCTGACCTTGAGAACGCCAGGTCTGTATGGGCTGCAGAGGATCTGGACACTGAAAGCATGTGATGCCCTACACTTACTGAGTTTATGAGTATTTACATCAGCATGTAAACCTATCATTTACAGCCTAGGCATGTAAATCAACATAGAGTTCAAGGGCTCTCCTCCTGACCCCTCCCCACCAACTTGAGGTTGGTTTTAAGATTTGGGAAGCACATGATTGAGCTGTGGTGACAATGGGAGGTCTGTGGATAAGGAACTCAAGGAGGAGGGGAAGGTCTCTCCTTAGAGGCAGGATTGGCCAAGCAGATGGTGAGGGTAAGAGAGTTTGTCTTCTGTGCCCCAGTTACGGCCCACTCTTCTTTTACTAACATAGAGGCTGTTAACCTTTTGAGAGAGAGAGAGAGAGAGAGTGTATGTGTGTGTGTGTGTGTGTGTGTGTGTGTGTGTGTGTGTATGTGTGCGTTGGGGGCAGTTACGGAAGTTTTGAAGAAAGCTATGGAAAACCTCTCTCTGAAAAAATGAATACTGTGAACAAAAGTTTGTATACAATTTAGGAGACTCCCAAATCCCCTTAAAGTGACAACATGAACTAATTCACACAAAGGTATAAATGACTAACAAAGTTCAGTATATTTCCATTTAAATGGAGGAGGAAAGCCCTTAAACCAAAGGAGCTGGAACTCTTACTGGGGGAACTTCTCTAAATCAGTGGGTTGAGATACATTCTAAAGAGGCTGGGAAAGCATCTCCTAACTTCTGAAATCTCTTCATATTCCTACTGTACCTACATATAAAACTGAGTTTGGATATAGGGAAGCAACAGAGGGAGGAAGGGTGACAGCATGTTTTTAGGCTAATTTAGACTCAAAAGGTCACCTGAAACTCCACCCAATGGGGTTTGTTGGGACCTGGGTACTAGATATTCCTGGTCAGCCAAAGTATCTGATCTTGTTAATGGGCCAATAAAAATTAGGGGGACAAAGGCCAAGCCCTGGCTACTCAAATGAATTCCTCTGTGAGACTGGAGCAAGCAAGAGCAACTTGTTAAAGAGTTGTAACCGAGCAAACAGAGGAATCATTGCGTTTCATTAACTTTAATAGAGCTTGTTAGGTTGGCTTCCAAGGGTTGTGAGACGGGAGAGAAAGCCAGACTCATCATCGGGGGTGGGGGAGCAAGCTGGCTCTCACGGACTCCCCCTGCGTTCCCCAGCTCCAATCTGGAAGCGGCTGCTCTTGCCACCCCCACGGTCTCCCCAGCCCAGCATGACATCTTGGCTACACAGGCAAGGAGCCCAGGCCTCAAGGACTAATTCTTTCTTGCCAGTTTGGGGGAAAGACAGAGACAAAGAGCTTAGGGCAAACCATCTCCAGGCTTGGGCAGGCCACCTGGCTCTGGGCACCCAGAAAGAGGCCCCCTCCTAGGGACATCAAAAGTTCAACTCCAATGACCACAAGCTCCCACTAAAGGATCCCAGCAGCCCAGAGCCCGGCCCAAGGACCATTGTCAATGCCAGCCACAACCCTGTCGTCCTCTTCCTCCACCCCGGAACCCTGCAACACCAGAAAAACAAAAAACAAACAAACGGGGCAGCAGAAAACACATCACCACACAAACTCGCCTCACATTGTCCTCTGTGGTTGGCCAGGGCAAGAAGCCAGAAGGCATTTGCCTGGAAAAGCCCAAGCAGCTCTTTGAGATTAGCCCCTGAACCGTTCAGGGTCTGCCTTGCCTCCTCCTGGGCTGCCTCCTTTCTCTCTCTTCCTTCTCCATCTCTCTTTTCTTTCTATCCATTATTTCCCTCCCTATCACTTCTTTTTATGTCTTTTCCCCCTTTTCTTTCTGTTTCTTTCTGCATCCATGATGAAATAAATTCACTAAAAATTAACACCTTGAAGAAATCCTGCTGCACACATAAAGCCAATTCATGATGCAAGCCCGCCATGCTGCTACTTTGCTGTAAAGTCGTCGGGTTCCTGGAGCCTATGCAACACTGTCAGCCACTCGGCATCTCACCGAAACAGGCTCTTCACTGTCTGGTCCCATCCCACCCTTCAGATCTTCCTCCACACTCTCTGAAATACTTGTCTCTGATTGAACCACATTATTAATTCTGTGAAGACATTCTCCTCTCTTAAGTCTTTGCTCACGTTGTTCCTTTCACCTGGAAAGCCCGCAATCTCTTCTCCCAACTCCATGTGTGAGAATTCTATATATTCTTTGAGGTCAGCTTTAAACCCTTTCCTCCTCCACTGAGTTGGCCTCGCACTTCCAGCTGGAATTAATCTGTGCTCTTTATGCCCTCATTAGAATTTTACGTTGGCACCTCCATATTTGGACATTTGCCACATTCTGCCTTATATTCCAATTATTTAGATGTGAATTTCTCTTACCAAATTATAAACTTAAAAGGAGAAACCATGTCATTTTTGAATCCTCACATTCTTTAAGTCTCTGGTATACAGTAAGTGCACAATAAAGGTCAAACATGAGTCTGTGGTTATAAAGAAATACACATACAATTAATTCCAAATCTTAACTTCACCAATGTGGGTCTATTTCATATATAATAATTTTATTTGCAAATTTGTTTGAGGCAGTGTGTTCCCTGAGTAGACAGACTCCCAGAGGTCTGGCTTCAGTACTTCACCAAGAGCTGAAGGATGGTGTGTTAGATGGCGGCACCTACTGGTGAAGGTTGGCATTACAGCCTGGGTCTACCAAAGCGAAGCCACTAAAATTTCTAAATCCCAGCAGCACTGGACTGGGAACTGGAGACAGAGGGTGAAGGCAGAAGAGGAATTAGAACGAGTTCCTCTCTGCCTCACACCTGAATTCCCAGCACTTTGGGAAGCCAAGGCAGATAGATCACCTGAGGTCAGGAGTTCGAGACCAGCCTGGCCAACATGGAGAAACCCTGTCTCTACTAAAAATACAAAATTAGCTGGGTGTGGTGGTGCATGCCTGTAATCCAAGCTACTCAGGATGCTGAGGCAGGAGAATCGCTTGAACACAGAAGGCAGAGGTTGCAGGAGAATCGCTTGAAGCCGGGAGGCAGAGGTTACAGTGAATGGAAATCGTACTACTGCACCCTAGCCTGGGCAACAAGAGTGACACTCTATCTCAAAAAACAGAATGAGTTCCTCTCCCTCCTCAGTAGCCCTTACGCTGACCAAGAGGTGGAACATTGCTGAGTCTGGGTCAGGGTCCCAGGGAAGAGCCCATTCTTCTCCAGCATACTGCAGCTTCCTACAGACTAGATTTTGCAGGACCAGAGCAGGGCACCAAGGAATCTCAGCCTGACTGTGATATCCTTTAGCTTTGCTAAGTCGGCTCAGAAGAGGAGACGTGGCATAAAGAAAAGAGAGCTTCTTGCTGCAAAAAGGAGGCAAAATTTTGTAAGGATATCAACACTCAGCACAAGCACATAGCTGGCACACATTCCGAGGATCCTTCCTTACTGTAGGTTTTCAGCTTCTCCTAGAATAATTTTCAGCCCAATGGGAGCCCTTCTCTAAAAATGTGTTAGAAGCATTGGGTAACTGAGCTTTGTTTTACAGCAATTTGCTTTATGGTCTTCTTGAAGTTGATTCATGGATACCTTGAACCTTGCCCCAATACTTCCATCTATCCTTTCCTTGATCCAAGATATTCATAGGAGTGGTACTGGTAGATGGAATTGTCCTCTCCACCTCTCCATCTTTTCCTCTGAGGAGGGAACACAGTGAGGATCTAGGAAAGGACAGCCATAAAAATAGGGGAGGGGGAGGGAAACCAAGCCACCTCTTAGCAAAAGTTCCTTACGAGTATTCCTACAACCCCCTCCTCTGACACTCACAACACATTTGTCAGGGTGTCAACTGATAACTAAAGTTTTAACTGGCAAAGGCCATCACCCTCTCTCACAGGAATATTTGTATTTGGGGCCAAAGAACATAAGGTTTAGCTCAAAAGAGTGACTCTCCAATAATGGAATTTTAAGCATCAGTCAGAAAGATCTTTGATGAGGTGGCAGAGAATCTCCCAGGGACTTTCAAGTGACCTCACCTAGGGCTCTCCCCTCCTGTACCTCCCAGAGTTCAAATGAGAGCTGCCTATAGACCCCTTTCATCTGCTCTGGCCCCAGACCTCTGACCACTCAGGCTGCTTTTTGCCCAGTCTCCTACGTCTGGCAGCTTTACCTAGGCTGTCATTACCCAATTCTTCAGACCTTTGGGGATATCCTGAGCTCTGGCTTGGAAGGTTCCAGATATGTCTTCCAGACCCTGAAAGTCTCTAGCAGAAGTCCTCTCCTAGGTTCCCTATGTGTCCATGGTCTTTCTTCAGTGGGGGTTTCCACATTGCCTTTTCATTCAACACCCTCTGCTGTCCTACATCCTCCAGGAAACCTGAAGCATCCTCAGACTGGTGGGGAGGCAGGGGAGACAAGATCAGGGAATACTTCACTTCTCCTCTGGAATTTGTGAGACTCACCCTTCCTTCATTCTTTCAGCCATTCAACAGATATTCACTGAACACAACTATCTGCCAGGCATATGCTTAGAGCTGGGGGATACAGTGGTGACCCAAATGGGTCTTTCCCTGAAAGGTTTGACTGAACTAGTGGAAGATAAACAGACCATTCCCATACAATATGGCCAGGGCCATCACTGGGATATGTTTCAAGGACCACTGAGCTCCAAGCCTCCTGGGGCAGTAAAAAGACTTTCCTAACAAGGTACCATGTAAGCTGGATCTTTTAATTTTTATTTTCAACAGGGTCTCATTGTGTAGCCCAGGCTAGAGTGCAGTGGTGAGATCACAGCTCACTGCAGCCTCCAACTCCTGGGCTCAAGAGTCCTCCCACCTCAGCCTCTGAGTAGCTAGGACTACAGGTGCACATCACCACTTCGGCTAATTTTTAAATTTTTTGTAGAGACAGGGTCTCATTATGTTGCCCAGGCTGGTCTTGAACTTCTAGCTTCAAGTTATCCTCCTGCCTCAGCCTCCCAAAACACTGGGATTTCAGACGTGAGCCACTACACCAGCCCTAAGCAGAACTTTACAGGGCAGTAGTAGTTCTCCAGCTGACAAGAACATGGTTCGTGCCAGGAATGGTGTAGCTAGGGTGTAGTGATGATGAAGTCAGAAGACAAGCATGAAATGTCACTGGAAAGAAAGGCTCAGGACTGGCACAGAAGGCCATGTGCACTGTGCCAAGCAGCTAAAACTTGAGCTCTTCCAGGGAGTGGCCCACAGGATATACTGAAAGTACCTGAACTGTAGCAGCAGCAAGAGGGATGGGGAGGAGCACTGTCCTTAGAACTCAGAGGAATCCAAATGCGGCCACTGAGTGGGTTATGAAGCTGCTAACCTCAAGATGGAGATCACAGGAAGAGAACAGCTCAGGGGAGAACACTGCGAGAAATGAGTTCAGTTGGGGGTAGGTTCAGCTTGAGGTTTTGAAAAATACCATTGGAAATATCTATACGTACGTGGAAATATAGGACTAGATAGGAAAGAGAGGAGGGAGCTAGAGCTATAGATCTGCAAACTGGACGTACGGAATTAGAGTTAGGAGAAAAGTCAGGTTAGGGATATAGATTTGGTGGTCACTGGCATACTGGTGGTGCCTGGAGCCATAATACCCCACTATTTGCTGTCCACCTATTTTGTGAGGGACCTTCCACATAAGTCATCATCAGTAACACTCCAACAACTTGCAAGGTCAGAAGTTTATCCTCCCTATTTTCCAGATGAGGAAGATGAAGCTCAAAGAGATGAAGAAACTTGCCCAAGCTCACCCATTGATATTGCTGGGATTTAAACTTGGGACTGTCTGATCACAAAGCCAATGTTCTTTCCATCACCCTTGCTGACCCTCAGAGAGTCCCTAGGGAGGTCACGTAGAGTGAGAAGTAAGAAAAGCCAGGCTAGAAGCCCAAACTCTTTAGCATTTAAGAGGCCAGTGGAGTGAAAGCAACCAGCAAGAGATGAAGGAAAAGAAAGCGCTCCAAGAAGGGGAAGAGAATGTTCAGAGGTTTTGGATGAGGCAGAGAGGTCAGGCTAGATAACGACTGGCAAGCAGCCCTGGATATGAAGACGTGGAAGTCGCTGGAGACTTTGGAGGAGGGGTGTCAGAGGGAGCCTGGGACAGAATGCAGTAGGGCCAGGGGTGAAAGGGAAGCAGTGACATGGAGACCTCGGGCAGAGAAGTTGGGAGTCTGGGAAGGACGAGAGGCAGCAGGGTCTGGGGAACTTTCCTGTTGCTACTCTAGGATGCTGCAGATCTTTTTATGTTTATAGAAGAGCTGAGGTGAGGCATCCAGGCAAAAGAGGGGATAACTGACAGAGTGAGCTCCCCGAAGTGGCAAGAGGGGATGAGATCCCGGTACATGTACATGGTATTAGGCTTGGACAAAGGAGGGACCCCTCTCTCATCAATGGAGAAAGAAGGGGGCAGGGACTAGGAGGCTCAGGTCAGATGGTTCCTGGCTTTTTGGAGAAACAGGAGTTGAGGATGCTGACTGGAGAAGTATGGGGGCTGGAGTTGGCAGAAGAGAAACAAGTTTGGGAAGGCAGCTGTGTGGACCGGGACACGGTGCAGGCCTGGGGTGGTTGGAGACTTGCCTTGTGATGTGCAGGGTTCTGGAACCACACATCGGTGATGATGCCAATTGGCAAGGTAGAGATTTTTGTTTCCTTCGTGGAGGCAGCTGGGGCGCAGGTGGAAAGGAAGCAGGTGGTAAAGTAACTCAGGAGTGGAGGTGGGCAGAGAGGAGGGGTAGGAGGAAACCGGGGTGAAGGGCCAAGGGAGTTAAACTGGAGGTGGCCTAAGTGTCCAGAAAGAGGCTGGAACAGGTGTAAGCAGCTTGGATTGGGTTACCTCTGCCCTATATCCTGGCAGGGCTGCCTGTGGACCCCTCTGTAAAGCCAACACTAAGGGCCTAGGAGAAAGGTACTCCTAGAATCCCAGAGCTGGAACAGATTTTGAGAGAGGGTTATTTCCAAGCCTCTGCCTATATGGCAAAATGATTCCTCAACCATACTGAAGGAGTGCAAAACAAGGACAGAGTCAGCCAGTCCACCAGCCTAGTAAGATCCCCTCCCTCCCTCCCTTCTATTTCTTTTGTTGCTGTTCTGACTGGTCTCTTTTCCTCTCCATCTGTCAATTACTGATTTTTGTTTATGTGACTATTTTGCCTTTTTTTTTTTTCATTTTTTTAGACAGAATTTCACTCTGTCACCCAGGCTAGAATGCAATGGCACGATCTCAGTTCACTGCAACCTCAACCTGCTGGGTTCAAGCAATTCTCCTGCCTTAGCCTCCCAAGTAGCTGGGATTACAGGTGCCTGCCACCACGCCCACCTAATTTTTGTATTTTTAGTAGAGACAGGGTTTCACCATGTTGGCCAGGCTGGTCTTGAACTCCTGACTTCAGGTGATCCACCTGCCTCAGCCTCCCAAAGTGCTGGGATTACAGGTGTGAGCCATCGTGCCTGGCCTATTTTGGTCCATTTCTTTCTTTCTAAGAGTCATCAAGATTCAGCTCAAATCGCCCCTCATTTATGAAGCCTTCTGGGATGACTGACTTCTGTTTCCTCTGACTTTATATGGCACTTTCTGTCTGTCCTTTTCAATGTCACTCAGATATTCTTCATTCAAATATTCTGTTTTTCATGTGCAACGCTTGCCTTCCTGCTAAAATACATGGCATTTGGGGGAATTTGCCCTGTGATGCATAGTGGTGGTATGTAACCTTACATTGGTGTTGTATCTCCTCCAGTGAGGATCATGTTTTCCGTTTCTTTTGTACACTCTAGAGGGTAAATGACAGCTTAGTTGGGGGTATAACTACCTTATACCACTGGATGGGAGGGTTGATGACTGGTCAAATCATCAGGAAGAGGAAGAGTGAGAACCAGAAGTAGGTACTGGCAGTTTTGAGGATACAGGCTAAGGAGTGCTCATTTGGGAGTCAGAAGTCAGGGGAGACATAGATTTTGCTTCTAGTTTTGTCTCTTAAATATTGTGTGACTCTGGACAAGCCATGTTACCTCCCATCATCAGAGAGATGATGGCTAAGCCTTCTGCAGTTCTATTAATGACTCTCCAGAGCAAGGAAATGTGTACAGAGCCCTGTATGTGAAGATGCTGGTCTATGACCCTCAGCCTGTCTCAATGATTAGGGTGTAAGAGTGGCAAAAGTGTATCAAGTTCTGTGAATTCAGAGGAGGCAATGTAGACAGCTGAGGAGGTATACAAGCTTCAGAGTTAGGTCTGGGCGCAAGTCCTGGCTTTGTCCTTACTTAGTCTGTCATCATGGGCAAGTTAATCTACCTGAGCCTCAGTTTTCCTACCAATAAAATGGGGATAACAATTCCTGCCTTATAGGCTCATGATGGAGTGCGTGGTACAGCGCCTGGCACATAGATAGCACTCGGTAAATGATAGCTATGAGCTCTAATTTGTGTTTCAGGGTGTCTTCTTAAGGCAGAAAAGGAGGTGCAAGACAGTAGGGATGGAGAGACTCCAGAGCTACCTAGCTGGCAAGTGAATATTCTTCTAACTGCATAATGGATAATTGCTGCTGATAAGGGTAGTGTGCTGGAATGCATGGAATTTTTGGAACGTTCTCAGTAGGAATGTATGACAGACAGGAACCCGCTGGGGGTGGTGAGAATCTAGCCCAGTTGGCTGTGCTCACACCCAGTGGCATCAAAGCCTGATCTGAGACAAGGCTGCTTCCTCCCACCAGGCACTACTATACCTTTGTTATCAAACACTTGGGATTTTTTTTTTTTTTTTTGATAGTCTTGCTCTGTCACACAGGTCAGAGCAGTGGCACAATCTCGGCTCACTGCAACCTCCACCTCCCAGGTTCAAGTGATTCTCCTGCCTCAGCCTCCTGAGTAGCTGGGATTACAGGCATGCACCACCACACATGTCTAATTTTTGTATTTTTAGTAGAGATGGGGTTTCACCATATTGGCCAGGCTGGTCTTGAACTCCTGACCTCAAGTGATCTGCCCTCCTCGGCCTCCCAAAGTGCTTGGATTACAGGTGTGAGCCACTGCGCTTGGCCCCAAACACTTGGGCTTTTGTTCTTCTGAGAAGTAGTGGAAAGAACAATAGCCTCCACCTACTGAATGCCTACTATGTGCCAGGTGTTTTCCACATATTATCTCATTTAATTTACACCATTAACCCTATGACATTTTTATTCCCTATGTCAGATGAGAAAGCTGAAGCTCCCTGAGATTGAGTAACTTGCCTGAAGTCACAGAGGTAGAAAGTAACAGAGCCAAGATTTGAATTGCAGGTTTGTTTAGAGTCCACACAGACACTGACGGACACCTTTGAAGTCATATAACCATATCTGTTTTCCAGATGAAGAAGCTGAGGCTCAGAAAAGTGAAATAACTCACCAAGAAAAACAGATGGCTGGGAAATAGTAGGGCCTGACATTGACCTCCAGGCAATCTACTTCTAGCTTATATGTGCTCTCCATTAGACTATATGGCACTGCCCGTCAAGGTAGGGTCACTGGAGTCATTTTATATACGGGGAAGCTGAGGAGCAGAAAGAAAAAGCAAAGCTCATAGGAGACCTGGCAGGGGAGGGGGAAGCCTCTGAGTGTGGTGGGGCCCCCGGCAGAAGGATCCCCTAAATAGGGCCTGAATCCAGATCTATTAGCTATGGGCTCCCAACCCCTGTCCAGTCTTCTCCCCAGATATTTTCAGGAGCAAGTAGAATGAAATGAATGTCGGAAGCATTCCTGAAGGAAAATGAAGCCCCCAAACAAACTTCAACCTTAGAGGTGTGTGTGGGAGGCCCAGAGCCCACTGGACCATGTCCCTGCTGGTTATGATACGGCATGTGCTGCTGCTGCTTTTGTAGGACCACTTGCAAGAGCCACCTTGTTATTCCTTCCCTGTTATCTTCCTGAGTCACTGCCCAACTGAGTCCCTGCAGAAGAGGACAAGGCAGAAGGCAATGTGAATTGGACCAGCACCCCAATTCACAGTGTCCTGGTGATATAAGCCCTGCTTCTACCCTATAGAATCCTCTGAAGAGCTAAGGGTACTCTGCAACCAGATTAGGTGGGTGGCAGTGGGAAGAAGAGCAGGGAACTGCCTCTTTTTGCCGAGATGTAGAGGAGAAGCTCACCTGGTCCAAGAGGAGAAGAGGAAATCATCAGAGGAAAACTGGTAGGATGAGATAAAAGGCAACTAAGGGGTAACAAAAACAATCTTCCAGAGACATAGTGGCTTAGGTGGAACAACCCACCTGAGTCTCCCTCCCCTGAAAGCCAAGGCAATATCCATACTCAGAGGGCCAGGAAATCACCCTGAACTGAAGGCCCCAAATAACCCATAACCCCCTTACAGAATCCTCCTTGCCCACCTCAAGGAGGATGTAGAGGCCCTCCCCTCCATCCCACCAGGGACCCAGAGGAGCTACACTAGTCTCCAAAGAAGGCAGAGGCAGAGCAAAGCAAGGCAGAGTGCCATCTCCCCTCTCAGCCTTGGGGGGCTCCTCGGCTATCTCTCTGTGCCCCCATGGAGATCACAGGAACCGTCTGGCAACCTCCGATTCTTTTCTTTTTTGAAACCATGCTGTTGTTTGGGGCAAAGAGGATGGCAAGTGTACACTTGTCCTCCAACCCTACACATAATTGGTGGCAGCAGGCAAAACTGCTCCAAGGGGGAGGGGTTTGCCAGTGTTAAGGAGGGAGGGCATCTTAGAGTGACAGGGCTGGGAGGGACCTCGATCATCTGACCCAGCCTTTCTGTGGCCTCCACATCATTCCCATGATCTATGTGTTCCCATCCCAACGGTCATCTCTGATGCTATGCAAGGTTCTCCAGGCCTCCTCCCACAGGCTTCCTTGGGGCACTGCCCCTTCTACCTCTTGTTTTCTGAGGAAACTGAGGCCCACTGACATGACTTGTTCAAAAGTAATTTTCATCCCAGGAAAGAAGTCTGAGTCTGTTTCCATCCTACTTTTCTACTCAATCCCTAGGAAAGGAAGGGCTCAGCTCTTCTCCTGGTGGACAGGACCATTGCCAACAAAGCCCACCCCTTTCCCCAGCTGATATGGGCAGCCAATATTGAGGGTCTCAGAACTGAGTCACCTATCTTGGTCATTGCGTCTTCCTCCTGGGTACCCTGAGGGCTCTGTGAGGCTAGTCTGGGTCCTAGCAGCATCTTCCCTGTAGAAAATTGGACCTGGTCTGGTCTCATTCTGAACATAGCCTCACACTCCAAGAAAGTCCTCACAACCTTTCAAGAGGTCTTTCCTCTTTCCCTTACGATGGAAGGAAAGAAGATACAAAGAGGGTGAACAGTCAAGAGGCAGCTTCCATGAGTGGAGGACATTGCTCCTTCTGCACAGTTTGCCCCAGTTTTAAAAATATCCTTTCTCTTTCCTCTACTCTCCCTCAGTTGGAGGGGTGAAGGGTTAAGAATGGACCAGTCACGACCACCTCTTGAAGCACGGTGCAGGTTCGGAGGAGCCTCTTGAACCTGTCTTTATGTCTTCGTGTTTAGACACATAGACATGATTCTGCAGGGTAGCTTTCGCCCCTATGCTGACCACATGAAAGGGTCTGTATGTGAGTCCATGTCTCTATGGGTAGGGTGGTTCAGTGGGCTTACCTCCAAGGCCTTAACTGCAAGGGAGTCTGCCCTGGAGCTGGCAGTTTTAGCATGGGGAGGTGACTTTCTTCTTGGTCCTCAAAGTGGACTCATATCTAGGAATGGGGACTGAGTCCTGAGGGTGGGGGTGTCATAGGTGTAAAAGTTGGGAGGGCGTTACTCAGCCTGGTGTCGGAGGCGCTCTGTGTTTCAAGGTTCTATGTCCCGTGTCAGGCCGTGTTGGTGGACATGCCCGAGTGCCCGTGTGTCCACGTCTGCCCCAGTTTCCCAGACACCTCACGCCCTCTTTGTCTCCGGTGGAGGTGTGCGTGCAAACCTGCGCCGCACGGCCTTCTTCGCGTGAGAGCGGTGGGGACGCACTCTCGATTCCCCACTCTTTCCTCCGGGAGAGGACGAGCCGGAGCCCGGTGCTGTTTGGTCTGGAGCCGAGCGGGGCTTGCATTGATCCATTGATTGTGCGCGGTCTGCGCCTGACCTCCCTGCTCCCGGGGAAGCCGTCTCCATGGAGACCGGGCCCGCTCCCCCAGCGCGGGATTGTAAATTCCTGCAGGCAGCGGCCCGGCAGCCTGGGGGAGGGGGCCGCCGCGCCCGGGAGCATAGTGGGAGCGGCCGCTGCGCCGAGGCCCCATTTGAAAGAAAAAAGGGCACGAAAAAGGAGGTGGTGGAGGAGGAGGAGGGGGAGGAGGAAGAAAACGAAAAGGAGCGAGGAGAGGAGGAGAAAGAGGAGGAGGAGGAGAAAAGCGAAGAAAAAGAGCCTTAGAGACCTCGAAAGAGCGAGAGAGGAAGAAAGAGAGGCAGAAAGGGCGTGTTTCTGGCGCTGCGTTTCCCCTCCCCTTTCTCAGGTCCTTCGCTCGGGGCTCTGCACGCTCTCCGGCTGCAGCTCTCTCCCGGCGAAGCTGGGAATTGGGTGGGATTAGACGGAGCAGCCCCGCCGCCGCCGCTGGCAGAGCCCCGGCTTGGAAAGGGCGGGGGTTCCCCTCCGTCAGTCGCCCCGGGCGCCCCTCTCCTCGTCGCACTCTCCGCCTAGCTCTTCCCGACGTCTGGCCAGGAGGAGCCAGTAGCATCGGGAGCCTCCCCTGAGGGCGCCGCGGTCCGCGCCCCGCGGCTAGAGCCCCCGGCCTGGCCCCGGCGGGGCGCCCCCTCCCCTCCCCCTCCTGCGCGCTGGGACCCAGCTGGCTTCCGCCCTCCCCGGGCCGCGAGACCGGCCCCGGCGGCCGGGCCGCCCGTAGCTCCAGCCATGGGCTCGGGGCGCGTACCCGGGCTCTGCCTGCTAGTCCTGCTGGTCCACGCCCGCGCTGCCCAGTACAGCAAAGCCGCGCAAGGTAAGGAAGGAGGGGTGCACGGCCGGGGGGCTGTCCCAGCTGCTGGGCCCCAGGGCCTAGGTGCGATTCCCGAGGGGCAGGGCAGGTGCTGGGGAGAGTGCTGCTGTCAGGACTCGGCTCTGTGCACCCGCACTCCCCCGCCAGGGGCCCGACCGCTGGGCGCTGCGCCCGGAGCGAAAAGCCAGACGAGCTGGGGGCGGCAGAGAGGAGTGAGAAGCTCTAGGGGCAGTGGGCAAGAGACCACGCGCCTCAGAATTCCCCCGACTTCATCTACCCCCAGCATCTTCGAAAGACTTCTTGTCCTTCAAAGTCTGAGAGAGAATCGTATCTTCTCTCAAACATTGCCAGAAACTTAGGCTGTGGCCTGGAGAGACTGAGGGAATAATGAAAACTTTTCAGCTGTGCGGTATATTTCTTTCCCTTACCCTCAACCCGCATGCAAAGTTAGACAGACATTTCTAAGTTAATGCCTTATCAGTGGAAAAATGTTGAAGAAAAATAGCATCTTTTATGGAAAAAACTCATCTCTCACCGAATGGTAGGGGGTAAGAGGAGAAGAAAATTTCTCTGACTGGCTCCCGACAGGAATGTTGCGTTTCTGCCTCTTTGGGGGGGGAGAAATCTCTTTCGTCTTGCAGGGCTTTCATTTCTTATCATAATATTTATTTATTAAGGCCTCGGGTTTCCAATTTCATTTAAATCCAGGTCAGAATTGCATTAAAATAACAAAGTAGAATTCCAGGCTGGGGGAGCTCTGACAGATCCCTCTAGGAATTAAAGAGAGAGACCGGGAGGCCTCCCGCCCCCATCCCTGACCCCCAGCTCATCGCCTGGCGGGTCCCAAGGCTGTGCAGACACCGACTAGGCTGATGTACCACAGTTCTCTCGGGACAGTTTCCTCCTCCCACTTGACCTCTTGCTGTACCCCTCCCCCCATCGTGTCCTCACAGACAAGAGATTTATATGGACAAAAAGAAAATTCCTCCTGGCAAGGTTTTGCCCAGGAGGGTCTGGCTTCTGCCTATTGTCCCAGGGACTCCTGAAGCCAGCTGGGGTGAGGAGGTGGCTGGACCAGAAGGAAAGTTGAACTTGGGAGTTGAGGAAGCCCAAGTGTCTGTTCTGACATAGGTCACTGTGTCCCAGAGCCTGAGCTCTTGGCTTTTAAGCTGCTCTGTTGTATCGGATGGGCTCCTGCTCGGTGAAAAGGAAGGTGCTTTATCAGTGCGACTTTCTCTCCTCCGAACACTGCCTCTTCAGCTAACCTCTTCCCCCTCCAACCTGTCCTTTCACAGAACTGAATACTAGAGACCCTCCGGCTGTCAAATACTGGACCCTATCCCCATACCTTCCAACCCCGGACTGCCTCTTTACCAGTCCTGGTTCCAGACAGCCCACCACCACTGCCACCCCAACCTGGGAGCAACCCCTCTCCTCACTGTGGATCTGTGTTTTCATAAACAAAGCTGGCCTTTGTAGTGTGTGCTGACTTATTCATAACATGGAATTAGCTAGGGAGTTTAGTCTGAAGGAAGGAACAGATTTCATGAAGTAATCTAGAGACAAGATAAGGGCCAAGTTGAAGCCAGTGTCTGTAGTGGTCTAGTGAGGCTGGGGACCAAAGGAGAAGCAGTGTATTCCAGGGGCAACTGGGGCAGATGGAGACCCCTCCAAGAGACAGGTGCCATCAAACCAAGGCACTCAAGTATGGGAGATCAGCCCATCATTCAGGGATGGGAGTCAAAATCCCTCCATGGTACTCCAGGACTCCCACTTTCACTGGACTCCCTGCTGGGTACGGAGGAAAATGCTGCCAGAGTGGAGGCTCCTGCCCTCAAGGAACTTATAGAAGAGTAGTTTTGTCCTCAGCTTATCTCATTCACAGGCCACCCTTGCTGTGACTGGACTGAAGTTAGCATCTTCCTTCTTTTCTTCTGATCCCTAAGCTTGGCCTAGAATGGAAGCCTTTCATTGACCCTTCTCTTCAGGAAATCTACAAACCCCATCTGCCAGAGATTGCCTAATAGCAGGTTTGCTGGGTTACAGGGATGTCTCTGGACACAAATTTGCAGGCAGATCCTGCAGGAAGAACTAGTACTAACCAGGTGAGGCAGCCTTACCAACTTACCCATAGACAGAGTCTGTGGGCATCAGGGAGATCTTGCCTTCAAACATACCTCCTGGTTATCAGCAGTGCCATAAAGTGTGGCTTTAATGCCACATGCTTTATATGAAGCACTAGCAGATCTGTAAAATCAAATACGCTTGGCAAGTATCTTGCATGGAGTTACTATACCTCTGGGGATATCTGGGTTCCTGTCCCTTTTATCAGAGATACCCACAATGGGAAAACCAAAGTCATGTGGAAGGGGAAAGGGGGAGACAAGGAAGGGAGCCCTAAGTGTAAAGGTGAGTGTGCGAGTGTGCACACATGAGAGGTTCACCACGATCACCCACAGGCAACATAGCTGGATGTCTGTGTTTCTTGCAACTTGGTTACTAAGGGTAAACTGCTGTTTTAGTGTGAGAACTGTGTGGAAGAGTGGGTGGGTAAGCCTGTGTGACTGGGCGGGAGGGAGCATGAGGGGACAGGGTTTTGAGTGTTTTTCAAGTGCTTGTCTGTATATTTTAAAGTAGACAGACTGGATAACCAAGATAATTGTTAACTTAAAAGCATTAATTTGCTTTGCTGGTAGGGGGGTGGGGGTGTGTGTGTGTGGGAGGGGGGGGACGAAGTGGTTAAAAAGACCTAATCCTCTCATAGGGCTCAGGTTACAGCTGAATGAAAAGGTCTCTAGGCCTCCAGGGAAACTTGTCCCCCAGGGCTGGCTTCAGGAGAGCCAGGCTGGCCGTTCAGTTTACCTGGTAGTTTTCTCTCCTTGTTAGGGATAGAGTTTTGATAAAGTCATGCATTTAGAATTTCCAAGTAACACCATACCTGGGACTGAGAGTGTTCGTGTGGTGGCAAACAGTGTCTCTCTGTCTCGGTGTGTCTCTCTTGGGTCTCTGTCTGGGTATATGTGTCTCTTTCTTTCCCCCACCCTTCTCTTCCTCTTTAATGTGGCTGCTTCCTCTCCCTCCCCCGCTTCCCTGGGCCCCTGTGGCCAGCTCTTACAGTGAGGGGGACTGTTCCTCCTAGCCCCCCCCCCCCTCCAAAATATGAAATGAAAACCATAACCGTGTCAGCGGGTAAGGGTGGCCCCGTGGGCAGCGGGCTACTGCCTGTGCCCCATCCAGGCCACACTGGAGAGAGAGTCCCCCACTCACAGCCGGATCTTTAGTCAGCTCCCTCTAAGCCCACCCCCCATTTTTCCAGAAAGTGGAGAAGGGAGTGGACTGCTTAGAAATTCCTCAGGAATCCCTTTGACCTCTCTTCTCTCAGTGACATGTCTCGGAGGTGGGGGAAAGCCTGAGGGTGGGAGGATACAGAGACTTTTCCCCATTTTCAACCCCTTCTCATCTCCTTGAGTCTCTGCAGGGTGGAATAAAAGAAAGGGGGACTAGAAGACACTAAGGCCAAAATTACTGCAGGCAGAGAAAGAAGACAGTCATCAGCAGCCCTCAAATGAGATTGTTTTCTGAAACTTTCAGGAATCTGAGAGCATGAGAACCGGTTTGAGATGTGAGCAGCTGGGACCTGTTGTAAAAGGAGCCAGCCCTGGGTGTGAGTTTGGGAATGTGAGGTGTGCATTCACTGGGGTGTGTGAATGTGTGTGCATGACTCAGGGGTGTGTGTGTGTGTGTGTGTGTGTGTGCGCGCATGCACGCAGTGCTCTGGTGAGAGGAAGAGGAAGTGGGGCAATGTGCGTTTTGTTTTAGTTGGAGAAGTAAAGAAGTGGAATGGCTTGGTCCAGTGCCTTGAACTGAGGACAGGGAAAGGGAACGAATGGCTTCAGACCTTTTGAGAAGATGGAGCTGGAAGAGCTTGCTACCTGAACCCATTCAGTCCTTGCCCCCCGGCTCTGGTCCCCAAATGTCAGGGTGTGGGCCTCCTTTGATGTCCTGTATCCCTAGTACATGACCACTTATAAGAAAGAGTCCCTGTCAGGGCTGGAAACTGTGGCGCTGCTCTAAGGCTGGCAGTGCCCACAGAGGCCCAGACCTGGGGACAGCTTCTTCAGGCTCAGAAGACTAGAGTCTGGAAACAGAAGAACTGCTGGGCCTTGGGGACAGAAGCGAAACAACAGTCAACCCAGGGATGTTTGGGGGGGTACAGGAGCTAGTCACCTGGGCTAAGAGGGGACAGAGACTCTCCACTGGCCACTGGACATTGGACTGGCTACTCTCCTGTTCCCATGCCCACCCAATGCCAGCCTCAAGTGGCACTGGGGGTATAGAGGCATATGGTGCCAGTGGGTTTAGACAAATGCAGAGCCTAAGGATTTGAGCCTCTGAGGAGATCAATGAAATTCCTCTCCTCATTTGTAAGATATCAGTAGGGTTCCCTGCAGCTCTGAGATTATGCACATCTCATTGAAATCCTTCCTGCTGAAGGCTGAAGATGCTGTGGCAAGCCTCAGTCCTACGTGGGGCCTCCACAGGTTACTCACCCAAATCTCAGGCCCTCTCCTCCCTGGACACTGCTCCACTTCTGCCTGCATGAAACTAGGTCACTTGGATACTCTTTCTTTCTTCCCCCCACCCCCAGTTTCCTGGAGCCCCAAGTAGCTGATAGTTCTTACTGTGTCCATAAGTGGGTATTTATCTCTAGAAATAGTCTCTGAAGAACACGTGTGTTTGTGTATGTGTGTATCCAACAAAGTTGGGAAGTGGAGCTGAAATATCTGTGTTATGGGAACTGAATATTCTTACTAGTATGTTTCTATCTCTGAGACTAGCTGTCTGTATTCTGCCCTAGCCTAGCCATGTCACCCTGCAGATTAAGCAGTGCTTTGTAGTTGCTGTTGGATGCTGTGCTTTGGCTGCACAAACGGGATGATGACCCCCTATATAGGGCACAGTCGTCCTTGCTCTTACCTATGGTTTTCCCTGAGGCTATAACCATAGCACTAGAGAGCTGTGGGGTTTGGACTTCCTGAGCCCCACAAACAGCTGTGGGGTTTGGATTTCTTCAGGTCTAGTCACTGACGGTGACAAGTTGAGGAAAGACTTGGGCAGGGGCTGCAGGGCTGGAGGGGAAGATCCAGGATAAGGAAACAGATCTAAGGAATCCCCTCCATAAGGCGGGAGTATCAGGATATGTGGGCACTGAGGGGAGGGCTGGGGAAGGGGAGTGCTTGAAGGGTAGACCCTGGGGGAGCAGGTTTACAGAGAGGATGTTTTTACAAGTTTCTAATTATATTTATTTGGAGTTTTCCTCTGGTGGTTTGAAGCTGTTAACAGCAGGAACCTGTATCCCTGGTGTTTGTTTTTGTTTCTAACCAGCTGCTTGGCCCCAGCATAGTGAATCCAAGGGCAGGCAACACCTGCCCACTGCTGCACCACCCACCCTTTCCTTACTGCAACTGTGTCTGCACCCTCCCTGCCCACTACTTGGCCCTGCTCTCTTGTGCTGCTCCCATGCCCAAAGCCTCAGAGCATCAGCATTCCCGCTGCTGATTTCCTCCGCAGATCATCCACATTTCAGCTCTTTCCGTTCCATGGTTACGTACTGGATACATGCTTCATGCTGAACTAAGTGCTGAGTGGGAGTTGGGGGAGGTACAACAATGACTAAGGCATGGATTTCCTCCCTCAAGTGCTTAGAGAAGACAGTGGGTAGTGAGAGAGCACAGACTGGGAGTTTGAAGATGTGTGTCCTGGCTCTACCCTAGCTATTTGCTCTTTCCTGAGATATCCTCACTGGGCTTCAGTTTCCTCGTCTGTTCAATGAGGGGGACAGTTTGAAGACCAAGTGAACTAACCTGTGTGAAAAAACTGTACACTTCATGAAATTATACAAATCTGAAGTGAGTTTATTTTTTCAATTAATTGAAAGAGATAATACTACTAATCACAAAACCAGAATCTACCCATGCCCACTGGCTGCCTCCCTGCCCCCTCACTCTACAATGTTCTGTTCTTCCCCCCATTTCACTACCCATCCTCTAAAAGCCTCTGATTCAGGTGTTGTTGATTTTGTCCATACTGAAAGGGAGAAAATTCTTGTCGAATTAGGGTTACATTCAAATGATCAAGGAGCTAGATTAGGGGTAAGGCAGGACATCAGAGAGAAACTTATCAGGGTCCCCAGAAAGTGACAAGGTTCTGAGGTTCAGCCCCCGCTCCCCTCCAAATCACCAAACACCAACAGCTTTTCCTGGCTATTCAGTTGAGCAAGCTAAGCTTGAGTGAGAGGAGAGGATACTTTTTTTAAAAGGAGAAAGTGCCCTGTCTCCTCCTTGGAATCAACAGGTGGTCATTTGTGTGGTTTTCTGTACTTTTCTAGGCCACCCTCATCCTTGCATAAGCTTTTTCCAGACTGAGAATGGGCCCAGGCTCTAGCTGAGGTCACCTTGCCTCAGCCAGTCCCAAACTGGGAAGACAGCCTGGTACTCCAAGCTCTGCCAATCTCCCTGGCTTCTATTTTGATCTGGAGGTAGATATGCACAGATGTGGGTACATGTGCATGTGCTGTAGGTTAGGATATCACAGCCCAAGCCTGGGCTGGTTCTATTTTGGATGTTACTTAGATGTAGCAACTTAAGAGGTGAGAATGAGGGAACTCACCAGGGGCAAGCAGTGAAATGCCTGTCTCAGGCGCCCCATCATTGGGTGTTAGTTAGCATAGAGGCTGGGGAACATCTGTTGATGGGGATGCTCTGAAAAGATCCCTATAGCAGCCCCCACATGATGTCTGAAGACTCTGAGACCCTATGACTCATTGGTCCCAGTCTCTTCTGGCCCCAACATTCGTCAGATGGATGCCTTTAAGTAAGTGCTACCCCTCTTTGAGCTTCTCCTCTCCCCTACTCTTCACTTGAGACTAAACTTCCTGGGACTTCCCCTCCACTCAGAACAGACGTGGGATCATAGGAAAGAAGTGAGATTTTTCTCTGAGGTAACATAGAGCAGAAGGGATGCCACAAATAGACCAATCCACTTACCACTAAGCCATCCATCTCTCCGTCCACTCGCCTAGCTGTTTAACAAACATTTACTAAGTAAATCCTTCAACGAATAATTCATCTCTTGTTCACTGACAAATCCCCAGCACCTAGCACAGTGCTTCCCATGTTGGAGGTGCTCAATACTATTTATTGAGTGAGTGAATGAATGCTCAGCTCTATTCCAGTTGCTGCATGGGTTTCAAAGCTCTAGGAGCCATGGCCTCAAGGAGCTTACAGCTTCAGTAGGAAAATTATACCCACGAATTAAAAGTTAAATAATGGTACAAGGTTAACATATGAGGTATCACAGGCCTGGGATTGATCAGGTGACCAGAGAGCCTGACAGTAAAAGTCTTAGGAGTAAAGAGAAAGAGTAGATCAGAGAAGGCTGGTAGTGTCACAGGGAGTGTCCCAGCAGCGGCACCTGAACTGGGTCCTCAAGGACATTTAAGGAGAGGAAAACAGCAGAGTGCGGTACACACACCATATATCCTGGGCTAGACTGGCTGGGCCAAGGATGTCACAGCCATGTGGGTGGGTACATTAGGGCACTAGACAGGCTGTTTCTGACTGTCCCACTGGGCCCACCAAATTTGCCCACAACTACCACCACCCCTGTGGGTGGTAAGGTAATTACTGTGGTAATGGAAAGGTGGGGTGGACTCTACCTAAGGGGTCTGCTTGTCCATAGCCAGCATCCCTACTTATTTCCATTTGTTACTATTCCTGAGGTGGGCCTGGGCAAACTTGTGAAGTAGATGAAGTATTTCCTCAGAAATGCCACTGCTTCCTTTTTTTAGGGTACACCTGCCCATTCTCAGAATCTTAGGACTGCTTGTGTTATAATAATCCACCCTTTCTGGTCTGACCTTCTGACCCTCATATCCCCTAATCCATCCTACCCTTCCTACTTACATTTAGGAGAGTTTATGGAGTACTCTGCTAGGCATTAAAGCAAATTCAGAAGAAATGCCAGATGCTGCTGGGGAACGCTGCTGTAGTTACAGACCTGTGCCTTTGTGCCAGGACAGGGCGAGGCAGGGAGCTCTTGGCTTGCCTATGGTATCTCTGCAGCCACCACTCTCCCCCACTTCAACTTTGGTTCCAATGCATGGCATGAGGTAGGTAGGGATGGGGTCTCTCTAACCTTCGAAAAGAATTGTAGAGGACAGTTTTTGGGTTCCCAACTGGCCTCTCACCCACTTCACCCCCACTCTTTGGGCAGTTCCCAGCACAGGTAGAGTAAGCAGTGGAGATGTGTCTCCCCCAAATCCTCCCACCAACACATGCTGCTCTGGTGCTGCATTTCCCCACACCAGGCCTGAAATGGGGCATTGAGAGGGGAAAGGGAGTTCAGAAAGGATACAGGGGAGAAAGCTGGAGAGAAGGAATAATAGTAGCAAATCTTGGTCACACATGGTGGCTCACACCTGTAATACCAGCACTTTGGGAGGCCAACATGAGAGGATCGCTCAAGTCCAGGAGTTCAAGACCAGCTTGGGCAATACAGTGAGACCCTGTCCCTAAAAATAATTTTAAAAAATTAGCTGGGCATGATGGTGCATGCATATAGTCCCAGTTACTCAGTAGGCTGAGGTGGGAGGATCACTTGAGCCCAGGGTTTTGAGGTTGCAGTGAGCTGTGTTCATACCATTGCATTCCAGCCTGGGCAAGCAGAGCAAGACCCTGTCTCTGTTTCAAAAATAAAGGGAAAAAAGCCAACCTTTGTTGAGCACTTGCTGTATGCCCAGACTGTGGTGGTAAGTACTTGATGGGCATTAACTCATCTGATGTTCCTGGAAGCCCCATGGGGAGGTACTATGATTAGTACTATTCTCACATACGAGGAGGAAACTGGTAAGTTCAGAGGCTGGCCCAGGACCACACAGATACAGGCAGAGCTAGCATTTGACAGTGTTGCTCCAGAACCCCTCTCTTAACTACTCTGTCATGTGGCTGCCCTCTGGTCTCTTCCCAGCTTAGGCAAATAGTTTATTTGCGTTACCTGAGTTGGGAAAGGAGAGACAGATAGTGGCCCCAGCCTCACCCTGGAGATCCTGATTCTGCTGGTCTAGAGGGCACTTGTACATTCACATTTTTTCAAAAGCCCCCAGGGAATTCCAGTGTGCAGCCAGGGTTGAGAACCGCTGGTCTAAACCAGTCCACACCCAATAGCATCAACTGGTTTGCCAGCTAGTAAACACTTGCATCCTGAGAAAACAAACTAAGATGAGACTGTGCTGTGAGTGTTGAAAGGTCCTTGCAAGGACAAATTCTGGTTGGGCACATATGGTAGGAAGGAGCTCTGGAAGAAATGAGTGGCAAAAGAGGATATGCCGGATATAATGTGGGGCCCTCTTTCACAGCTCTTAGGTCTGTTTTGCGTCAAAAGACTCCAACCAAACATTGAAGGGACATTTTCCTCAGCAGGTACCCAGCCAAGTGAGGAAAGCTGAACACGTTTAAAGTATTAGCGGAGCAATTCAGTGACAGATGTAAATGAACTGAGGAAAACAGTCCCCCTGGACCAGGAACTCACCAGGATCAGGGCTTACAAGGAAGAACTTTTGGGAAGACAATTTTGAGCCAGAATGGAAAGCTGAGCATAGTGTGGCTGGTAGAGAAAAAGTAAGGAGTGCATCTGCAATGTGAATAATGAGATATGTGCAAATGCATGGAAAGGCATAGGATGGTTAGGTATCGTAGAGGAAACAGGAAGAGAGAAGTCTTCCAGAGCAGAGACTCTGCTGGAGAAGGATACACATTGTGAGCAAGGAGATGAGGGAGAGGGGTTAATAAGATGGTAGAAGAAATCTGGCTGTAGATGGGGTCTAAAGAGTCTGCAGCCAGATGCAGTGGCTCACGCCTGTAATCCCAGCACTTTGGGAGGTCGAGGCAGGCGGATCACTTGAGGTCAGGAGTTTGAGACCAGCCTGGCCAATGTGGCAAAACCATGTCTCTACTAAAAATACAAAAATTAGCCAAGTGTGGTAGCACGCGCCTGTAATCTCAGCTACTCAGGAGGCTGAGGCAGAATTGCTTGAATCTGGGAGGCAGAGGGTAGTAGTGAGCCAAGATCACACCACTACTGTACTCCAGCATGGATGAGAGCAAGAATCCGTCTCAAAAAAAAAAAAAAAAAAAAAGAATCTAGGGGCAGGACAGGTAAAAAAAAACAAAAAGAATCTTCTAGGAGGCCAGGGTTTGTGGTGATCAGCATCAAGATCCACTCTAGTACTGATGAGCATTGAATGGGAGGCAAAGGGAAGAACTGGGAGCCCATATAGCCTGACACAGTCTTAAAGTACCAGCTGATTTCAGAGACAGGCACATACCTCTGAAATGGCCAGGGGGAGCAGTTCCAGACCAATCTCCATGCTGCTGGACCCAGGGAGTATCTCTTATTCAGAACCCTCAAGCTAGGACTCTGGGTATCTATAAATTGGAGAGAATATTGGTCCATGCATCCATTCACTCAGTAAAAATATCAATCACTTAAGGATTTGGATTCAAAAAGGCTAAAATGAGTCCTCAGAATCTGCATTTTAACAAAATCCAGGCAAGTTTATGGCCCATAGATCACACTTGGATGTCAAATTGTCTCGGTTTCAAATCTCATCTCTTTTACTTGCAGGCTGCTACTTAAAATACTATTTTGAGTTTCCCAGTTTACAGCTGGAAGTAATCTCTTTCTCCTCTGATCTGCCCCGTAACACAGGTTCTCAACCTTGACTACACATCAGAATAACTGGAAGAGCTTTAGAAAAATACTGATGGCCAGGTATCAGTCCAGGCTATTTGACCAGAATCTCTGGGGATGGGGCTTGGGCATCTCCTAGGAGAGCTGACTCTGATGTGCAGGGTCAAGGACCGCCTCACCTTCTCTCTCATGCCTTCAGGGCATATACCACATCTTGCTTCATGTTTTTTGTTTCTCCTTTTTGGCTGGGCTCAGTTACCTTTGAGCCTCCACAGCCGTCATGATAATGCCTTTCACAAATTCCCAGTAAGGCATTTTCAACTGAATAACGTTTCTCTATTTCAGTTCAGATTTAAGGGCACCATAATATTGCCCCAGAAGTTGGAATCTTTTGCCCAAAGACTCTTTCTATGTCCTTTCTTAATCATCTTCTTTTTGCTAGATCACGAGTGGCCTCTTCAAGTATAGCTCTGTGTATAGTACCTATTGTCAGAGCAAGGGCCAAGAGAGAGGAACACTGAGGGTTAGGGCCTCAAGGGCTGCACTTATTAGGCTCCTAGTAGCTGGTGCTAACCTCTGCCAGCTCCAGATGTCTCCATTGTTGGCAGCACAAGGGTTGAGAAAAATCATCCAAGATGGAACATTTTTCCTCTAAAGCTTCTTGGAGCCATGGTGGGCAAATGGAAGCAGGCCTGGTCTCTAGCAGAATCATGAGACGGATGAATACCCCTCAGATGCCCCATCCCCCTTTCTTCCTCCTTTACCAATGACTGCTGGACCCTGCTACCTTCTCAGAGGCCACTGTTCCCATGCCTTTTCCCCTTAACCCTCCCTCCCTCTAAGCCTGCTTCTAAGAAAGATAAACTCATTCACTTTAAGTTGATTATTCCTAATCAAGTTAAATATACTACCCACTCTAAGGGTTGTTTTCAAATAAAAGAGTGTTTCGAATGATGGAGTTTTAGCTGCTACTGTGGATTAAGTATTTTTGAGGGGCGAGGGGTTCTTTCTGAATTCCCCGAAATCAGTGTCTGCCCACTCTGAAATCAGAGGGATGTGGGACAGCACCTGTTTCTGGAGGGGTCACTGCCTCTGTTGTAGAGAGAGGGGATTTCACCTTGGAAGCCCACCTTCGAGATACCCCTTGAGAGGTGCCGACAGAGGTTCTCATGTGCCCCCTCTGCCCCTGCCAGATGTGGATGAGTGTGTGGAGGGGACTGACAACTGCCACATCGATGCTATCTGCCAGAACACCCCAAGGTCATACAAGTGTATCTGCAAGTCTGGCTACACAGGAGATGGGAAACACTGCAAAGGTGAGGCTGTGAGGGTACCTGGAGGAGAGGGACCTGTGGAAGAGGGGCAAACCAGTGCCACTGCCCTGAGTTGGCCACTCTCAATCACACCAAGGCTAGAAATTCCACTGGTCAAGTGGGGCAGGTGAGGGGGCAACTACATCTTCCCAGAGAGGTTGCCATTTTCTAATTTGCACAAAGGCACCATGCAGGCTAGCAGAAGCCCTGGTAGGGACAGTTCACAGCCTGTCCGGGGTAGGAGCGTAAGAATCATGAAACTAAGGCCTGAGGTTTCCTGGCATTGGAACCTTTATCTTTAGACCCTTACACCATGCCCACAATGGAAGGGAAGAGACAGTATGCTTCAGAGGAAGTTCATAATGTAAACACATCTTCCCCTCATAATTAAATCAATACAAATTAGTCTTGAGATATTATATTTATGAGCTTCAGTGTTGGTAAGACCTTAGTGGACAGGGTACACTTAATTCCTAGTTGCATTATAAATTGAAAAGTAATTTTGTAATACCTACCAGGAATCTTCAAAGGTATTTATTTCCTTTGATTCAGGAATTTTACTCTTGGGGACTTATTCAAAGACACAAAATAATATATGGAAGAAGATGTTCTTTGATGCATTATCTATGATGGTAAAAATAAATGAAAGAAATCTAAATGTCTAACAATAGAGAAAAAAGTTATGAGAACAGAAAAATAATATTCTGCAACCATGTACAGTGATAATTAGAAAGACTGGATGGAGACACAAAAATGTTTATGACTTAGGCTTAAATGAAAACACCAAAATGCTAAATGCTTATAGGATATAAACGTAACTACGTAAACACAACCATAAGGCTGAGTCTGGGGTGGACGGTGGGTTCGCAGGTGGGTTCAGCTGTCTTAGCTTCTCTTTGCCTACAGACGTGGATGAGTGCGAGCGAGAGGACAATGCAGGTTGTGTGCATGACTGTGTCAACATCCCCTGGCAATTACCGGTGTACCTGCTATGATGGATTCCACCTGGCACACGACGGACACAACTGTCTGGGTAAGCAAAGGAGAGGGGATTTGGTAGAGGGTTGTCTTGTGGAGAACAAGGTCTTTTCAGTATTTCCTATTTCTCAGGGAAGGAGGAGAAAGTGATCAAAAAGAGCTACATTCACAAGAGAATAAGGTCAGCCTCCTTTTTGAGACTAGCCGCTTAGGATGAAAAATCCTGCTGGATGAAAAACATCAAAGGAGAAGCTGCTATGAAATGCCCCTAGGGCAGGGGCCAGGAGATGGGAATAGTGGGCTTAGCCAGTGGTGAGGCATGTTAGAAAGCTGATTTGGCTCCACACAGATATCTTGGTTCTACTGCTTACTAGCTTTGGGTCTTGGGAATATCAGTCAGTCTCTGGAAATCTCAGCATTCTCTTCTCTAAAATGGGGGTGGGACCAGGTGTGATGGCTCACACCTGTAATCCCAGCACTTTGGGAGGCCGAGACAGGAGGACTGCTCGAGCCAGGAGTTCAAGACAGGCCTGGGCAACATGGTGAGACCCTGTCTCTAAATAATAATAATAATAAATAAGTCAGTCATAGTGGCACACACCTGTAGTCCCAGCTACTTGGGAGACTGAGGTGGGAGGATCGCTTGAGCCCAGGAGGTCGAGGCTGCAGTTAGCCGTGACTACGTCACTGCACTCCAGCCTGGACAATCTTATCTCAAAAAATAATAAAAAAATAGAATAGGGGTGGTAATAACCCACTCAAAGGCTGCTGTGTGGATCACCACAAGACAACATGTGAAAAGAGCCCTGTACAATCCTTAGCACATACTGGGTGCTCAGTAATGGGAAGAATGTTGTTGATGATGATGACGGTGCATCCCTATGCCCCAGGGAGCCTCTGGCCCTTACAGGCTTGTTTTCTTCCATTTCTTCCTGCAATCTCCAGTCTCACCCTCTCCTCACTGATCTCCTTTGTCCAGGAGTGCAGAGATAAGAGAATCTTTAAGGAACTGAACTCAACTTTGGTTTCTGTCATTTTGGAAAATTACTGGGACCAAGTCAGTCTCTTCCCCAAGTAGAAAATCTGAAACTCATAGCAGAAAAGGATTTGAAATTTGAACCCAGGGCCTTCTCCTGAACTCCTTCTTCCTGTAGCCACAACAGAAAACAGGCAATAGAAGCATAAAGGACCAGGAAAGGAAGAGAAACAAGAGGAATGATGCCCAGAAAAGCAGGCTGGGCTGGTCCCCCATCCACCAATTGACCAAACAGATGAATTATCTTAAGTCCTATTGGCTGAGAAGAGTCTCCTTACTGCAGAGCTGCCTCCAAACCCAGTCATACCCCATCCTTGGACCCAGGCTAAAGGTTTCTACACCCAACCCAGGCCTCCAAATCCTGATACCTGCTGGGTCCTTAATCCCAGCCCTGGTCACTTCTCCTACCACTTTAGCTTCCAGGGAAGGGCCTCATTTCTATCTGCCCAATCACCCTTGAGGGCCTCTTATGAAACTCCTTTGGGAAGGGAAGCTGTGGCACTTAGACCAGGACAGTGAGTTGCCTACAGGACACGCACATGAGCTTTTGAGTTGTCTGGCCACCTTTGACTTTTCTAGGCCCTGATTCTCACCACGTCTTGTTTCCCTGTAAGTGTTTTTGGGAAAACCAACTAGAGGGACAAGAGAATGATTAGGTATAGAGACAGCCAAGGGACAAAGATTACCTAGGGTTAGGGTTCAAAGTCTCAATACTAACTTTGGCTCCTAGGGGAATCTTGAGAAAGTTGTCCATGCTCTAGGCCTCAGTTTCTCTACTGATAATTGGAGGAAAGAGCTTGGCTAGAGTAGCAAAGTTACAAGGTTAGATGGTAAGGGAGCAGACAGAAGGATGGAATGTAGGATGTAGCAAGAGCAGGAAGACAGGGATGGGGAGAAGTCAAGAGAATAGCAAAAGTTAGGGCGGAGACAGGAGCAAAGCACAGAAAGTATACCTTAGCTCTTCTAACTGGTGTATTGCTCAGGCAAGAGCCAGCTGGATCTGGGTCTCTCTGCCCTGGCCAGAAGGGGGAAGAAACGGTCTCAGGATCTCAGCAGAGAGGATGGGAAGAGAGGGGCAGATGAGGCCCTCAGGAGCCCAGATTCTAACTGCTCCATTTGACAACCAGTCTACCTGTTGCCTCTGTAGGCAAGTCAAACTGAGAAGGGCCATGGACTTGGGAGGGCAGTAACTAACAAAGAGCTGGAGTCAAGATGTTGAATTGAGGGCCCCAGAGTGAGCCTGGCTCTTGAACCTGGGGGTGGTGATTCGGGGGTGAGAGCCTACTGTTCTCCCTATCCCCTCCACCTCCACCATCTAGGGTGTGGCCTGGCAGCTCTCCCCCAGATCCCTCCCTGCCAAGCTGCCACTTTGTTTTGTTAAACCAAAATAGGAGCAAGGCTAGGGATATGGCAGCAAGCCCAGGCATGGGGGCAGGGGAGGAAGGACAGGGCCGTAGCCTGTCGACAGAAATGGTCCCTGCCCCACAAGAAGTTGAGGCTCAGCTGCCTTTCCTCACCCTACCCTTCCAACCTCAGCACCATGGCCATAACTCTCTCTGCACCCAGAGCCACTTCCCAGGTTCCTAGATTCCCTGGCTGCCCATCGCAACCAGCTGCCACCCCCAGTTACCTCTCTCCAACCAATGTGACCAATCTCCATCCTTACCATCATCACCGTTCCTCTTGCTCTGGCTTCTTTCCTGATGTTCTCTGTCTTCATACCCAGTTTCCACAGGTGAGGGAAAGAGAGGCATGGCTTCACCGAGGTGACATTTGAGATTCAAAGGTCCCCCTTGTCCCCCATTTGCTTAGCTTCCCAGCTCTGCTCTCAGGGCAGCCTCTTCTCACTTAGTGGAATATTAGCTGACAAGGGTGTGAGGACTTCCTAGCTTAAGGCTGGGCTTATGGGACAGTAGTTCTTAAAACTGCCTTTGGTGCTGAAGTATTGGGATGCAACCTGGAGCCCACCTGCACCATGGCCCCACTGACTACCTATCCTGCACAGATGTGGATGAGTGTGCCGAGGGCAATGGCGGCTGTCAGCAGAGCTGTGTCAACATGATGGGCAGCTATGAGTGCCACTGTCGGGAAGGCTTCTTCCTCAGCGACAACCAGCATACCTGTATCCAGCGTCCAGAAGGTCAGCCCATGACCTGGGATGGCCCCGTCCCTGCCCTCCCCAGACCTTTCTTCCCAGCTGTCCCTCAACAGCCCCTAAGTCTCACCCCTCCGTTCTCAACTCAGCTAGCTCCTTCTCTTGTCCTTCAACTCAATCACACCCTAAGGGATCCTGGAACACCCTGTTAGGGCAAAATCTGGGAAATTACCTTGAGATTGGGGTCAATATGGGATTAGGACTACTATGGAGTATTTTCTGTGTGCAGACCTGAGGTGAATGTTGTTCCTAATTGTAGGTGGCTGAGCTTCTCTAAGCTACTGCCTATCTGAGAGGGCCTCATCAGTGCCTTCTTCCTTGGATTGGCCTGGCAGGGTCAGACAGGAATAATGGGGTATATATTGTATGTTTCTATGACTCATGCCCTCACTCCCACTAGACTGTGACATCCCTGAGGGCAGGGACTAAATGTCTAATTCATCATTATATCCCCAGCACCTAACATACTGGCCTGCATGTAGTGAGAGTTTAATAAATGTTTGTTGAATAAAATAGCATAGTAAATATCTATACCAATTATCCTCCCTAGGTCCCCCAGTTGCCCCTTCTAGTCACCTCCACTAGACATCCAGGGGTACAGAGCATTCACCCCCCTTTTCTTCTCTTTTAGAAGGCATGAATTGCATGAACAAGAACCATGGCTGTGCCCACATTTGCCGGGAGACACCCAAGGGGGGTATTGCCTGTGAATGCCGTCCTGGCTTTGAGCTTACCAAGAACCAACGGGACTGTAAATGTGAGATAATTGGGATGGCAGTTGGGGGAGTGGGGTCGGGGATGAAAACAAAGAGGAGGGGTATAGGGTTTCAGGAGCAAGAGGACAGGGCTAGGAAGAAAAGGGAGTATGGGGGAGGCAACTAGGCAAGAGGGCCAGTACCCACATTGTGGAAAACTGTGGAACCCAGGGAGGAGCAAGCTGACAGACCTCTGTCCTCTCTGTGCATAGTGACATGCAACTATGGTAACGGCGGCTGCCAGCACACGTGCGACGACACAGAGCAGGGTCCCCGGTGCGGCTGCCATGTCAAGTTTGTGCTCCATACCGATGGGAAGACATGCATCGGTGGGTGAGGCCAAGGGAGAACTCAGTCTACCTGAGATGGGGGGTGGGGGTGGGAGCCCTTGGGAACCAGGGAAGTGGAGGAGTGCATGTGGCCAGCTGCTGGGTACATAGGGCCTGGTGAGGGAGTTAAGACCCCAGACAATGCCAGGTCTAGTGAGGGACAACTCTAAGAGAAACTGAAGGGCTCCCCGGCCCTCTTCCCCTCCCCCTTCCTACTGGTTTCACCACCCTGTCCCAGGGGCCTCACCACCCTCTTCATCCCAGAACAAAGTGTTGCTAAACTGGGAATAATTAGCAGAGTTGCTTATTGAGCAAGGCTGTGGTTGAGAAGTGGAGAAGAGAGCTGGGGAAATGCATCTGTTTAGGCCTGACCAGAAGCCCCTGGTTGACTAGTGTGATACGAGAGGAACTGTCAAAGCCCAGTGTCCCCCACTCTGCAACTGAGGGTAGGACAGAATGCTCCTCCCTGGAACAACCATCCCTGAACTGACAGATGGGGTTTCCGGGCTCCAGGTGTCTTTTTCCTCTTCATTCTTTCTCTCCTCACTCTCCTCCTGCAATTCCCCTTTCTGCTCAAGTCACCCTAGTCCCCATTTCCTTCTCTCCTTCATATGCCAGTGGTACTCCCTCTCAGCTCCACCAGCAACCCTCTTCTTCCTCACCAACTCCAGCCTTCCATCTGTCACCTTGATTTGGGGCCCTCTTAATACCTGGAGCCCTCTTCCTAATTCCTAGGCCTCATCTCATATATTTTCAGGTATCCTATATTAGTTTAATTCCTTTAATTCCTAATTCCCTCAGCCTTTAGGTCTTTAGTGCTGAGAAAGATGATAGGATAAGATATCCCCATGGAGAAGTGGGAAATGAAGAGATTTGGCAGGGAGAGAGGCTATGTCTTTAGCCAAGCAGGGCACAAGCTTGCTGTGTAGACACACGTGTTTATGAATGACTGTCCATCTGGTGGGCTGCAGCATGCTGAGGATGGGGAGGTGTGAATCCAGTCATTGTGTATGAAGCCATATATATCAGAGACATGACATTAACTGAAGAATTAGACTCTCCAGAGACCTCTCCCCTTCACTGCAGGAACAAGAACTGGAGAGCAGATGAGGCTCTTACAGGGCTCCCTTAGGCACTTGCTCCAGAGACTTGCAAATACAGTTCTGAAGTCCCTACATAATTAAAATCTCTCCTGCCACATTTCCCTCTGAATTAACTCTTCAAAGACCCAGAACATTTTTAAGTCTTCTCATTGCCTTCTTTAGGCTGGTGTGTTTCAGCTCCTTTCATATTTTACTCATAGGTCTAATTCTCTTGCTTTTCAAACCTCCTACCACCTCCTGCACACATTCACACATCCCCCAAAATTTTTCTCAAAAGAAATTGTTTGTTGTCCCCAAAGAAAGGATGCATGAATCAGGGACCAGGGATGTGAGGGTCTAATCCCTCTCTGATTTCTTTCTGTTCAGAGTGCCAGACATGGTTGCTTCTGAAAACATCCCTATTCAGCTTCAGCTCTTCTCTAACTCAAGACCTATTCCACCACTGGGCCGTGGCCAAATGAGGCAGAAAAGAGCAAATGAGGCTATTCTGGGGTTTACAGTTATATTCTTTCCTAGTTCCTCTTCCTCTTCTCCAACAGAACTTATTTTACCTTACTCTAGATCTAATTGTTCTGGCCATCCCTGGTAAGAGGAAAAATCATTGTTTGGGGCCATCAGAACATTCCGATTCAATGGGAAGACTGAGAGGGCAGTATAGTTTAGCAGAAAGGGCAGCACCCTTTGGGATTTGGGATTTTGTGGTTAGTAAGACTTGAGGGCGCATTCCCAGCTTAGGGCTGGGCATGCTCTGTGGTATTGGGCCCATGGTTGGTTGCCCCTTTCTAAAACTGTTTCAGTTTTTCAGTCACTTGAGGGGGGAGCTTGGCATCTCTGAGGATACCACCAGACAGAATAAGGATGAGGAGTGAAGCTGTCATAAGGGTCTCAGGGTTCATCATTTGGAGCTAGTGGTTTGGGCTGGCAGCGGGGAGGAGAGGGGTGGGAAGAGGTCTGGGGCCCAGAGGGCCACAGTGGCTTCTGCCCAAATCTAAACAGCTTTTTTACAATGTCAAACAGGGGGAAAGGCGGCTAGAGCAGCACATCCCCCACTCAGGCCGTTTCTAATGGTAAATATGTCTGCTCTCTCCGCTTGCTCTCACTGGCTTGCTAGGGGAAGTGCTAACCTGCTGGAGCTCCCACTAACTGCATGCCCACTGGGCCCAGCCTGACTGAGCCCCAGCTTGCCAGCAGGACTATCCTGGCAGCCTGGGCACTGGGCCCATCGGGTGACAATAAACCTAAATCCCTAAGAGCTGGCCTGGGAACTTTCATGCTGGTCTTATCTTTGTTCCTGTCACTCTCCTTCTGCCCTTCCTCTTCTGCTGTCTCCTCCCGTACCCACATTTTAACACCCCACCCCCTCTCTACCCAGCCACCCCCCATCTTCCCCTTCATGCCCACTGTGCCACCTGAGATAGGGGTGCGATAGGGTCAGATGCCATCCCGTCCTTGGGGCTTCTTTCTTGGGTTCTTACCCACATTAGTTCACAGTCCCTGCATCGCTCACCATTCTCTCCCACCATAATGGTTAAGAGCATGGCATGTGTGTTCAGGCAGACCTGAGTTTGAATCCTGGCTCTGCCACTTTCTAACTGTATGACCTTAGGCCAGCTACTTTCCTCTCTGATCCTCAGAAATAATCCTCATTGACCTTAGGGTTGTAATGATTGAGACAGTACATGTAGAGCATCTATCTGGGAAGTGCCTGGCATAGCAAAAGCACAGAGTAACTTGTGCTTTTAATATTGTGACCTTGAGAGCAAAGGGGTGAGATTATATATATGGTCCTGCTGCTCCACCCTGCTCTCGAGAATGCTGTCCTGCAGGGGTGGGCAGCTATGCCCAGCTTCCTGTCAGCCTAGGATGGACATTGTGCCAGCTCTGCTATTGCCTATATCCTACATCATTCAGAAGCCAGCTGGCTTTGGCATAGGATCTCTGTGCCCGTCCCCTGCTCCTGGGCTTAGTGGACCTCTTCTGCTAGAGCACTCTTAAGGGGGTAGCGAAGTTTGGAACCTGAACTCAAGGTTCGTACTAGGTTCCTCCCATAGTCTTGGGAGCCTCAGGAGAGACTAAAGTGGAAATGGTACAAAGAATATCCCACTGCAGGTTGGGCTGCTCCACACATGGGCATTTGAGGGACCAGGGCCTGGCCAGGGACCCATAGATAGAGTTAGGCTTCTTTTGGAGCCCTGGCCTTCCTGTTCTCATTGGTGACAATAGGTGAGCCTGTGAAGAGTCAGAAACTCAACAAGATGGCAGTACATCCAGTACTTGTCTTATTCAATTCCCTTGATTCTGAGAACCATTTTTCTGTCTTCCCTAGTGGAGGCCTTGGGATTCTCTGTCTCTAATGGGAGAATTCTAGTCACCCCAAGAGGACAGTCCACACCACCTCCACAGTCTCTGTATCAGGGCCTTTCACTGTTTGAACTAATGGCTTTTCCTTGGACACATCTGACTTTCCCAAGCTACTATTTAAACCTGTTTTTCTTCTGCTCTGAATTCAGAAAATAGGGGAGAGTGACCCAGCCATACTCCTCCTACTCTGACCCTTCAGTGAAAGGGAAAACTTACCAGTTAAGAGGGGAGCAGCATAAGACACTTAGCCAAAATAAGGATTTAGGTCTTATCTCAGCTCTGAGGTTAACTCTTTCACTGACCTTTTTACACCTTTCCTTCTCTGGATTTTTCTCTCTTGCCCCTTCCTCTCCTATACAACATCTCCCCATTAGCAAAGTAAAACAACAAAACAGCCAGCTTATCTTCATCTAGAACTAAAAGGAGGGTTTGGGAGGAGTTGAAGGTAGATTAACCCAGTATGTGCTGTCTCCTCTGAGGATAAGCAGTCTGTGTCCTGGAAGTGGGATCTTTCTTAAGACAGCTGGGCAGTGGGGAAGGGAAAGATAAAGTGATGGGTATTCTTCAGTTGTCTTTGGAATGGCCAGGCTCATTCTTTCCAATCCACCTACAGTAAGACTGTCCCACCACAATCCCCCACACACCCACCATAGAGACAGTGGAAAAAGGAAGAAACTCCTATCTGTCCCTTTAGTTCCCTGGCAGTCAGAACCACCCTCACTTAGCTCCCATCCCTCCCTACTCCCCCCCACCACCTCCTCCACCCCATCGGCACATTCCTGACTGACAGCTCTGGCTTGTACCTGCCTCACTGCTGTCCACCTTGTTTCAATCAAGTAGGGGGCAGGGAAGTGGACTGCTTGGCTGTACTTGTAAGGGGATGGGGGTTGGGAGTGATGGGAGGGAGGGGGGGCCGGGAGCCTCCCTCGGCTTAATGCTCCTCCTAAAGCACAGGGAGGCAGCTGAGGCCTTCCCTCAGGCCTCTGTGGTCTCCATTACCCTCAGAGTCTGGGACTCCTCCAGGCTTGTAACCTGGTTACTATCCCCTACCTCTGTCCTAAACAGAGACTTGTGCTGTCAACAACGGGGGCTGCGACAGTAAGTGCCACGATGCAGCGACTGGTGTCCACTGCACCTGCCCTGTGGGTTTCATGCTGCAGCCAGACAGGAAGACCTGCAAAGGTAAGGACTTTGAAAGGACAGAAGCAGAGTAACCTTTGGTAAGAGGCTGAGGTTGGGACCAGAGATAGGGTGTCTATTATGGGATAACACCTCCTCAACCTCCTTCTTATAAAGAACCCAAGACATAGCTTAAGTGTTGTCTCCTATCTACCTGCTCCACCTTAGTTCAAGGGGCAGAGAAGTCCAGCCAGTTCCTTAGTGCCCCTTCCCTTACTCCACCTTGTTTCCCTACTCTCATTCCTATCCCCCACGGGTCCCTAACCCTCTTAGTTAATGGACATGTGATTCACATTTGCTTCTGGGTCTGGAAGGGTATTTGAGCCCTGACTTTGTGTGTGTACAAGGTCACAGGTGTGTTCCATAACATTCGTAACCTGCATTCCATAACATTCCTCAGACCTTTCCAGTGGGTTCTGGGGAAAATCATCTCTCCCCCTCGAAAGGCTGTACTGGTCAAAGGAAGAATAGGATTCCAGTTAGGAGGGCTGAAGCTGGAGCCTGGCTACTTGGGTTCAGATCCCAGCCCTGTCTCCTACTAGCTCTGTGATCCTGGGCAAGTCACTTAATGTCTCTGTGCCTCAGTTTTCCCATAGTGCTTGCCTCATACTGTGTTGTGAGAATTAAATGAGTTATTATATAAAAAGTACTTAGAACAGTGCTTAGCAAATGATAAGCACTTTGTGTAAAGTGGTATTACAGTATAGTTACCCACATTATCCATTCTGTTTCCCCTCCTTTTAATTAGTCAGGTCTGAGAGAGAATAGGGGGAAAGGGAGTAGGAAAAAGGAAGGGTAGCCATAGTGAAAACGGTGATTCATTAGGTCCATGTCCCCTGGTCAAGGAGTGAGGACTAGAAGGACTGGGCTCGTTCTTTGTGTCTTTTGGCCCAACAGCTGCGAGAGGAGGGGGGGAGGCTGGGGCAGCAGGTCAGCCTGCCAGAGTTGAGAGGTTTCCTGCTGGGAAGGACTGTTAACAGGTATGCCCAGAGTGAAGTGGAAGACTGCCCTCCCTGCCCCCTTCCCCAACCAGGGGGTGAGTAGCCTGGGTACTGTCTGCCACCAGCTTGGGGAACTTGACCTCAGGAAGGAAGCCATTCACCACCCCCATTTCCTTTACTAGTGCTGAAAGCTGCCTCAGGCCTGAGTCTCTCCAGATCTCTCCTAGTCCAGCCCCCTGCCTGGCCCCTAACCCTCCCCCATCAGCTACCCAGCCTCACTGGCTCTCCTGGAGGTCCTCCCTGCCTGGCCTCTTCCCAGCTCCTCTCCTCCCTGAAGGGCTGCCCCTTTTCAGTGAGTCCCTTTTACTCTCCACCTCTCCTTGCCCCCCTGCCCCCTGCCACCCTCCTCAGGGCTCTTGACAGGGCCCTTATGACAGCACTGAGGGACAGGAAAAGATAACCTTACCCACCAGCCTTTCTGGGAATGGTCATTAGCTGGAGACTAAGGGCTAGCCCTGTAGGTCAAATGCCCACCTGCTCCCTCCTCCATGCAATTCCCTGAAGGCCTGATTCTGGTTCCCATTTGCCCACTTATAAGTACACTCAATCACGACCAGGTGTGGTGGCTCACGCCTGTAATCCCAACACTTTGGGAGGCTGAGGTGGGCGGATCACCTGAGGTTGGGAGTTGAAGGCCAGCCTGACCAACATGGAGAAACCCTGAAATACAAAAAAATTAGCTGGACGTGGTGGTGCACGCCTATAATCCCAGCTACTCGGGAGGCTGAGGCAGGAGAATCACTTGAACCCAGGAGGCAGAGGTTGCGGTGAGCCGAGATTGTACCATTGCACTCCAGCCTGGGCAACAAGAGCGAAACTCTGTCTCAAAAAAAAAAAAAACACTAAATTCCAGAAGAGAGGGTGCTACTAATGGCCACAGATCCCCCTCAACAGGGAAGAAACAGAGATGGGAGAGAGACAGGAGAGAGAGAGAGAGAGTCAGAAGAGGCAGGCCCTGGACTGTCCTTGATTTTTGCATGTCTGTCAGTGAGGGAGGGATTTTCTCCATATTTGTTCTCAGCTTTTGATATTATCTTTTATCCGCTTTTGTCCTTCTTCAGATATAGATGAGTGCCGCTTAAACAACGGGGGCTGTGACCACATTTGCCGCAACACAGTGGGCAGCTTCGAATGCAGTTGCAAGAAAGGCTATAAGCTTCTCATCAATGAGAGGAATTGCCAGGGTGAGCAGATGCCAGCAAAAGTGAAAGCTTTAGGAGTGGTTCTTGTTGTGGGAGAGCTTCAAAGAGGCCAGAGGGCTAAAGTCTTATAATAGACACCGTGCAGTCTCTACAGGCAGTGTCATCCTGTGAATTAGCAAATGGTACCCTTTCCCCTCAGCGGACCAGCTCCATATCAAAGCACTCAGCTTGGCAAGGGGGATGGATTTCACCCCAATTCATATCCTTGGCAGAACAGGACAATATCCTTGGCAGAGTAGGATGTACCCAACCACACATGGTGGCCCTGACCTATAGGCACCAGATCTTGCAGTTCCTAATTCTAAGGACTCCAAGTAAAGGGAGCATAGAAGATGAATTGGCATGGTTAAATCACTGGTCCCAAAGCTAGGACATGAATAGGACTCTTCAGTTCAAGGGGGAAAACCAAGGCTTTGGGTCCTTCACCTGAGCAAGGGTCAAGTGCTCCATTCAGTGGCGTGAATCTTTGCTCTTCCAGATATAGACGAGTGTTCCTTTGACCGAACCTGTGACCACATATGTGTCAACACACCAGGAAGCTTCCAGTGTCTCTGCCATCGTGGCTACCTGTTGTATGGTGTCACCCACTGTGGGGGTAAGCTAGTAAGCTTGCACCCCCAGCCACCCTGGCCCCCTCACCTCTTCATCCTCCAATTGAATAGGTCCCTGTGTTGGCTTGTGGCTATGGGCCATCCTTGGGTGCATGCACCATATCTGCATCCTCTGTGATAAAATAGGAGGAATTAAGACAGAGTCTGAAGAACAACTGGGAGACTGAGGAAATAGCATCCTGCCTCCAAAATTCCTATCTCTCATTCGTATAACTGTCCCTGAACCCCCACTCTCAGCTCCCAAATGATGGTCTCACTGGTGTGGAGGAGTAGAAGGCTTTAAAAAGCTTGTTGGCTTGGCCAGGCATGGTGGCTTACACCTGTAATCGCTGCACTTTGGGAGGCTGAGGCAGGTAGATCACAAGGTCAAGAGATTGAGACCATCCTGGCCAACATGATGAAACCCCATCTCTACTGAAAGTATAAAAATTAGCTGGGCATGGTGGTGCATGCCTGTAGTCCAGCTACGCGGGAGGGTGAGGCAGGAGAATCGCTTGAACCTGGGAGGCAGAGGTTGCAGTGAGCTGAGATCGAACCACTGCACTCCAGCCTGGAAACAGAGTGAGACTCCGTCTCAAAAAAAAAAAAAAAGGCTTTTCAGCTTGGCCCTTTCTCAGTCATTCCTTTGGGAACAGTGACAAGGAGAGGATGTTTGAGCCAACAGTCATCTTACAGTGCCTAGAATGCTTTTTTAACTTTTTTAAATTGTAAGAATATTTAACATGAGATCTACCCTCTTAAATTTTTAAGTGTACATTACAATATTGTTACCTATAAGCATATTGTTGTACAGCAGATCTCTTGAACTTACTCATCTTGCATAACTCAGGGTACCTGGAACTCTAACCAGAGGCCCTCACTGCCCACTCTCTGACTCCTCCTCCAACCCCATCGTTGTTTCTCTGTCTCCCTGCTCCTTCTCTCAGATGTGGATGAATGCAGCATCAACCGGGGAGGGTGCCGCTTTGGCTGCATCAACACTCCTGGAAGCTATCAGTGTACCTGCCCAGCAGGCCAGGGCCGGCTGCACTGGAATGGCAAAGATTGCACAGGTGGGCGGTGCCCTCTGCTGGCCGAAGATGACACTGCAGTTTTGTGGGGCCATTGGGGTTCTGGAATGCATAGAGTGTACCATGTTGAGGAAAGGTGTGAGGTGGGAAAGGGTGGAGAATGTAGCCATTTTGAGTTAAAGACATGAAATTTGTAGTGAATAATCCCATCATCAGTTTCCATGGGTACAACAATTATTATGCAAGTAGCTGATTCTTTTCCTTCAAATTACCCAACTGAGGGAGAGGGTAGGAAAGGCCCATTTCCTCAGGCCTCTCTCCCCTTCCTAGAGCCAGTGAAATGTCAGGGCAGTCCTGGAACCTCAAAAGCCATGCTCAGCTGCAACCGGTCTGGCAAGAAGGACACCTGTGCCCTGACCTGTCCCTCCAGGGCCCGGTTTTTGCCAGGTACATGGGAGGAGGGTGCTGGAGAGCTGTGGAGGAGAAAAGAGGAAGGGCTGGCCATTCAGGCAGCTACTTCACTCCCCTTGGATTCCTCCAGCCAGTGGGGGTTGGGAAGGCAGGTCAGAACTGTGACAGGCTCCTTCTCTCAGAATCTGAGAATGGCTTCACGGTGAGCTGTGGCACCCCCAGCCCCAAGGCTGCTCCAGCCCGAGCTGGCCACAACGGGAACAGCACAAACTCCAACCACTGCCATGGTGAGCACCAGCCCAGAAGCCTTGTTCCCACCCTACTCTCTTGCATTAATCCCTTATTTTTCTTTTCATCAATCCCCTGGCCCTCCTTTCTCCTGGATCCTCTTTTTGCCCTGTCGTAATTCTCCACCCCTGCTCCCTTACTCCCTCTGCCCTAACATCTGATCTCCTTGGCTTTCATAATCTCACTTCCCCAGCCAAGCCCCTGGCTTATTGCCCAGCTTCTCAACATCCCCCACGGCACCCCTGAACTCCATGGGCATCCCATACTGTGCTGAGTTCTGCCATCCCTCTAGAGGCTACAGTGATACCCATTAAACAACGGGGTCTCCTTCAAGATCAAAGATGCCAAATGTCGTTTGCACCTGCGAAACAAAGGCAAAACAGAGGAGGCTGGCAGAATCACAGGGCCAGGTCTGGACTGGGGACCCCATTCCAATTGGCTGTCTGGCCACTAAACCCTCCTTACCCCTCAAGCTCCTCTTAGTGAGATCTCTTCCAAAACCCACCAGCACCCTGAACTCTAGGCAGAGCAGACTAAAAAGCAGCTATAGGCAACAGGACCCAAGGAAGTTCCAGAATATTCCCCTCCACCAACTAATTAGGACCCTAGACTAAAATAGGATTAAGAGAGTCAGAGATCTGGGGAGGTCTGTCTGGGTTGGGGTGAGGAAGTGAGACTGGGAGGGAGAACTTTCCAGGGGATGCTCCTGGGGTTGACAAGCCCTCTCTCCCAGGTGGTGCCCCCTGCTCTGAATGCCAGGTCACCTTCATCCACCTTAAGTGTGACTCTCTCGGAAGGGCAAGGGCCGACGGCCCGGACCCCTCCAGGCAAGGAGGTCACACGGCTCACCCTGGAACTGGAGGCAGAGGTCAGAGCTGAAGAAACCACAGGTGGGACTGGGGGCCCTGTTGGGAAGAGGACTGGAAGGGGAGGGCAGAGGTGGGGAAACCACAGGTCTCAGCAGCAAAAGGAAGGGATGGAGCCTGTACTAAGGGCAGACCCTGCCTAGTGCTGAGCCTAAAAGCTAGTCCCTCTTACCATACCCCTCCTAGCTCCCAGCTTTGTTCCCCTGCCCTCCTGCTCACAGCAACTCTTTCTCCCCCTCCCTGACACACGGCCATCCAACACCAGCCAGCTGTGGGCTGCCCTGTCTCCGACAGCGAATGGAACGGCGGCTGAAAGGATCCCTGAAGATGATCAGAAAGTCCATCAACCAGGACCGCTTCCTGCTGCGCTTGGCAGGCCTTGATTATGAGCTGGCCCACAAGCCAGGCCCAGTAGCCGGGGAGCGAGCAGAGCCGATGGAGTCCTGTAGGCCTGGGCAGCACCGTGCTGGGGCCAAGTGTGGTAAGGGAGCTTACTGGGGAGCAGGGATGTGGGAAACACCCAGTTTGGGCCTGGCTCAGAGCAGGACCCTTTGTGACCTCAGTTGTGTTTCTCAAATTACGAGGCAGCCAGGATACTACTGCCTGCTGTCCTCCCTTCCCTGGTCCCAGGCTGAAATCTAGAAGGATGCCACGTAGGGCCAGCAATCCTCCTGCACACAGCTTTGACCCTCCTATCCCCCTCAAGTAGGATTGTGTTTGTTTGCTGACAAAGAGATTCTCCCTAAATCGGGGGCTGTGGAGGGTGTGGGGGAGTCCCAGGCCTGGGTGGTGGGAAATGGGGGGGTGGGTGGCTAGCACGGCCGACTCTCCCTCAGTCAGCTGCCCGCAGGGACGTATTACCACGGCCAGACGGAGCAGTGTGTGCCATGCCCAGCGGGCACCTTCCAGGAGCGAGAAGGGCAGCTCTCCTGCGACCTTTGCCCTGGGAGTGATGCCCACGGGCCTCTTGGAGCCACCAGCGTCACCACGTGTGCAGGTGCCAGGGGGAACAAACAATACAGAGTGGGGTAGGGTGGGCACTGGGACGCCCATGGGCATGGGATTTCCCAAAGGGCAGGCCCAGGCTCCAGGCCACTCTCTTAGTCAACATCCTGTTTGTATGCCTTTGTCCCCTGAGATTGGGTGACCCCATGGGGATGACTCAGGACCATCCCCATCAGAGTTGGGTCCTTGATTCATTGCAGGTCAGTGCCCACCTGGCCAACACTCTGTAGATGGTTTCAAGCCCTGCCAGCCATGCCCACGTGGTACCTACCAACCTGAAACAGGACGGACCCTATGCTTCCCTTGTGGTGGGGGCCTCACCACCAAGCATGAAGGGGCCATTTCCTTCCAAGACTGTGACACTAAAGGTGAGTAAGCTACTCACCTCCCTGGGGGGTTCCCCCAACCCCAACTACTCCCAAAAAACTCCAAATTCCCAGAGTGGACCTGAGTATGTTGACCCACCATTTTCTCCAAACCAGCAACAGGCCCAACTACTTGACCAACCATACCATGCTGCTTCCAGGACCCACCCTGCCCCTCCACCAGTCCCAAGCTTGGGAACCGAGAAATCGTCAGCAGTCCCACTAACCCCTCCACTTTGGAGAGCTGGTGGCATAGTCTCCATATCCCAAATGAATTTCTATATAGGTTTGGAACTGTGCTCAGCATCTGAAAGAAAAGGATTGGCACTGTAGCCAACCACTCTGTAAACTTTGTTTTTCCATGGGCTTAAATTCTGGCATGACTGGGAAAGGCTGAGACCCTAGAAAGAACTTGGATTTATCTGACCTCCTAATTCTCCAAGATGAATGTATCCTGTCCATCCCATGTCCTGTAACTCTCACCTGCCCACCACCTTGATTCCTGCCTTTTTCCCTTGCCTGCAGTCCAGTGCTCCCCAGGGCACTACTACGACACCAGCATCCATCGCTGTATTCGCTGTGCCATGGGCTCCTATCAGCCCGACTTTCGCCAGAACTTCTGCACCCGCTGTCCAGGAAACACAAGCACAGACTTTGATGGCTCTACCAGTGTGGCCCAATGCAAGAGTATGTGGCAAGCCAGAGTGTGGAAAAGGGAGGAAAGAGGCCTGGAGGCAGTAGACATGTAAAGGAGGGGGTGTGAAACCAACAGGGAGCAGGGCTGGGGGGTGGAGGGGAAGGGAAAGCCCTACCTTCCACTTCTCCCCCAACCTACTCAATCTCAAGGCCAGTTGCTAGGCTGGACTCTGTAGCACCCTCTCCCCTGGAGACAGGTAATGAGGGAGCAGAGACAGGTGAAGTGAGAAGAGAAGGTACTAAAAGGGCAGGAAGGAAGATGGACCCAGAGCTTGGAAAATAATGATGAACTAGGATGGAGGCTTGTGACCTCTACTTCAGAACTCTTCAATTCCCCCAACTCATTTCCCCACTGACTTCCCTTCTCTTTCTTGTTCTATCTACTGGGGCTTGACTACAGATCGTCAGTGTGGTGGGGGAGCTGGGTGAGTTCACTGGCTATATCGAGTCCCCCAACTACCCGGGCAACTACCCAGCCGGCGTGGAGTGCATCTGGAACATCAACCCCCACCCAAGCGCAAGATCCTTATCGTGGTACCTGAGATCTTCCTGCCATCTGAGGATGAGTGTGGGGACGTCCTCGTCATGAGAAAGAACTGTGGGGTGGCTTGCAGAGCTGGGCCAGGGAAGGGCAGTCCAAATCTGGTTAAGGCGGAAAGACAGAGAGACTGATACAGGAAGAACTGAGGCAGTGAAGTCAGGGATCTATGAGGGTGAAATAGTGAGAGGCTTAGGAAGAGAGAAGCTAACAGCAATGATACATGTTTGGTGGAGAACAGAGTTAAGAAAGCTAGCAGTGGGGCCAGAACTCCAATGGTGTTACATGCATCACTCCTATCATAGCATTTTTGCCATTCCATTCATTTAAATGTCAAATGTGTTATACTATGTGGGTGCCCGGGTATCAAGGAGGAATTGTGAATGAGCCCAGTGGGCAATGGGAGAGGGTGCAGGGTGGGATGTGTGTATGTGAAGGGGTAGCCTTTGTCAGAATGGTTCTCTCTCTTTCTCCATACTCCCCACCATAAGCTCTATGGCCCACGTTCTAGGAGGGCTTGGGTAGCCTGCCCTGCTGCTCTACTGACCTGCTGCTTGCCTTCCCAGCATCCCCATCCTCCATTACCACTTATGAGACCTGCCAGACCTATGAGCGCCCCATTGCCTTCACTGCCCGTTCCAGGAAGCTCTGGATCAACTTCAAGACAAGCGAGGCCAACAGCGCCCGTGGCTTCCAGATCCCCTATGTTACCTATGATGGTGAGCCAAGGAGGTGGGTGAGAGGGGGAGGTACATAAGTTTTGAGAATGAACCAGGAGAGCAGGAAGAGCTCCCGCCCCTGAGCCCCTCTCCTTGGTTGACTTTGCAGAGGACTATGAGCAGCTGGTAGAAGACATTGTGCGAGATGGCCGGCTCTATGCCTCTGAAAACCACCAGGAGATTTTAAAGGTAAGTGATTGTTAACAATAATGATAGCTAACATTTAATGAGCATGTAATAATGTGCAGGCAATATGCTGAGTGCTTACATGAATATTCTCATTTGATACACACAATAGCTCTATGAGGTAGGTGCTTTCTCCATTCTCTCTTTACAGATGAGAAAACTGGGGCATAGAGAGTTAAAGAACCTGCCCCATGGTAAAGCTGGGATTTGAGCCCAAGCCCATCTGACTGCAGTGTCACCCACTCTATATTACACCTTGGGGAAACTTGGAAGAGAAAGGGAAGATGAGAAGAAATGTCTCTACCTCTTCCACCAAGAGATATGTGGAAAATGAAGTATAGAAAGATACTTTTACATCAGTCCCTTCCTTCCCTTATTCCCTCCCCAGGCCCCATTAAGAAGCAGCAGATCAGCTAGGCACGGTGGCTCACGCCTGTAATGCCAGCACTTTGGGAGGCCGAGGTGGGTGGATCACATGAGGTCAGGAGTTTGAGACCAGCCTGGCCGACATGGCGAAACTTTGTCTCTACTAAAAATACAAAATTAGCCAGGTGTGGTGGCAGGCACCTGTAATACCAGCTACTTGGGAAGTTAAGGCAGGAGAATCACTTGAACCCAGGAAGCAGAGGTTGCAGTGAGCTGAGATCATGCCATCATCCTCCAACCTGAGCAACAGAGTGAGACTCTGTCTCAAAAAAACAAAAACAGAAACAAAAAAAGTAGTAGCAGATCTAGCACAGCTTTCTCAGAAATCAATCCATGTATAGACTTCTTTTCAAGGAAAAGAAATACTTCCAACATTGAAGACTGGACTAGATGCCCTGGGTCAGTGGATCCCAATTTGAGAACATCTTTTTAAGAAATAGAATTATCCTTCATAAATTATCACTGCAAAAAAAGTTAGTAAAATATTTTTATATTATCATCAAAATAAAAGCCTTGATGACAGAAATCACCTAGAACATACAGACTTCAAAGAATATAATTTCAACAACACTTTTCAAACATTTTTAAACCATCTGAACCCTTATTTCAAATCAAATGTATTGTGGAACTCCAACACATAAAGCAGTGCAGCTATTCGGATTAAAGTGGGGTGAGAGGCTGAAACCCCTACTTCTTATTGCAAAAATCCACTGATGCCATGGAAGGAGAACTAGCCTAGGAGCCAGAAAGTCTGAGTTTTAATGCACAGTGCCTGGCACCTCGTAGGCTTTCCACATACCACGCTGCTGTTACAGGGTGGTCAAGAAAGGCCTCTAAGGAGAAGAGACCCAAATGAGGTAAAAGGACTCCCTCCCCATTAGAAGATGAGGGATGAGCATTCCAGGCTGAGGAGCATGGGAGCAATTTAGTGTGTTTAGGAACTTCAAGAAGGCCAGTGTGGCTCAACAGAGGGAGAAAGAGTGGAGGTGGAAAGTTAAGACACAGATCACATTCAGCCTATAGACCATGCAAGGGACTCAGCTTTACTCAGAGTGATAAAAGAAACCTGAAAAGAGTTTCAAACAGGAAGAAGATGAACTAATCAAAAACACAAAAAGTCACTCTAGCTGCTGTGGGGAGAACAGTTTATGGAGGGACAAAGGTAGAAGCATGGAGACCAGTTAGGAGGCTACTACAGTGCTCTAAGTTGGAGACGATGGTGGCTTGGGAAGATGGTGAGAAGTGGTCAGATCCAGACACATTTTGAAGGTAGAGTCAATAAGATTTGCTATAATTGTAAGCAAGAAAGAGGATTCAAGGATGGCTCCAAGGATTGGGGCCTAAGCAACAGACGGATGGAGCTGCCATTGACTCATTTGTGGAATTCCAAAGTAGGGGCAGATGGTGGGGTGGGAATCCAGAGTTTACCTCTAGATATATGCATATCTTCATACATGAGATGCCTAGTCAAGAAGGGCTGCTGAGTCATTATGTTCCTCTTTCCCACCCCCAACACTGAGGCTGACATTGTTCCCTGCCATCCTCTGCAGGACAAGAAGCTCATCAAGGCCTTCTTTGAGGTGCTAGCGCACCCCCAGAACTACTTCAAGTACACAGAGAAACACAAGGAGATGCTGCCAAAATCCTTCATCAAGCTGCTCCGCTCCAAAGTTTCCAGCTTCTTGAGGCCCTACAAATAGTAACCCTAGGATCAGAAACCCAATTTTTTAAGCCCTCAGACTCCTTAGCCCTCAGAGCTGGCAGCCCCCTACCCTCAGACAAGGAACTCTCTCCTCTCTTTGGAGGGAAAAAGAAAATATCACTACACAGACCAGGCACTCTCCCTTTCTGTCTTTCTAGTTTCCTTTCCTTGTCTCTTTCTGCCTATCTCTCTACTGTTTCCCCTTTTCTTACATGCTCCCTAGAAAAGCCATTCAGTACTGGCTCTAGTCCCCCTGAGAGGTAAAGAAACAGTACAGCCCCTTCCACTGCCCATTTTACCAGCTCAGATTCCTAGCCCCATCAGCTTGGAAGGGTGCCAGAGGCCCATGAAGGAAGTGGGTCTGATAGGGAACGGGGAGGGGAAAGAAGGGCTTCTGCCATTATAGGGTTGTGCCTTGCTAGTCAGGAGCCAAAATGTCCCCTGGCTCTGCTCCCTAGGGTGATTCTAACAGCCCAGGGTCCTGCCAAAGAAGCCTTTGATTTACAGGCTTAATACCAGCACCAGTCCTCTGGGACACATTTGAGCTCTGGACTGCCCACATGGCCAGCTTTCTTGTCTATACAGATTCTCTCCTCTTTCCCCCACGTCTGCCTGGGGTCTACTCCATAAGGGTTTACAAATGGCCCGCAACACTGAGTTAGTGGACACCAGCTAAATGAGGAAGAGCAGCAGGCATTATCATGTTGAAGGCCCCGCTGTGGCTTTCTGAAAGACTATAGCTCTGCAGGACAGAAACCAGGTTTTAAAGCATTGCCCCCAAAAAAAGAGAAAGAAAAGAAAATGTATCATCTAAAGGACTAGACACAGAACAATTGGAAGTCAACTTCAAACACTAATACCTTTTCTTACTTGTCTTCCCTGGCCTAGCCACTTCCTCAGCCCCACCTGAATGCTCCCTGGGGGGAGCCCACTCCCCCTTGCTACATGTTGTCCTTAAAGAAGTATGGCTATTGACATGAAGCCAGCCTAGGCCTTACCCTACAGTTGTCGTTCCCTTGTAGCCCCAGCTGGCTTGTGGGCTTCACCAAAGAGGACCCCACTCTGCAGCCAGCCTGGAGCCATCTACCTCTGGCCTCAGGCTGTGGGCAGCAAAAAGGAATGTGTGTGCACTTGGCGAGCCTCCTGCCCACCCTGTCCACACCTAATAAGTGCAATCATTTTGAGTCTTCCTACGTTGTCTAGAGGGAGGAGTTTTTGTTTTCTGGGTTCGTTTTTTGTTTTTGTTTCTTTTTCCTCTATTAGAAAAACCCTATTTATAGCTGCCCAAGAGAAAAGAGTGTATGTTTGGAGTGGAAGAAAATCGGTTTTGAATCTCATGAACCTTGAGTGCTGGGGCATCTGATCTGTTTCTACGCTACCAGTGGCCACCTAGAACCCTTGGCTGTGGTAATCCAGGGTAATTGTGCAGAGGTATCTGATGTGTAGGAAAGTAATTCTGGGGATTTGATGGAGCAGGAAGGAGGGACCTATGTTTGCTAAATCAGTCCTGCTATCCCTATGCTCTCGATGGAGTCAGCGTGGACCTCATGATTATAGAAGCCAATGGAACTGGTCAATGATTCTCTACCCCAAGTAGGGAAAACCTCCATCTTTTCCCTGTCTTTATCCTGTTATCCCCTGGTGTACACATGGAAGAGGACCAGGACATACCACCTGGGGATGGGCTGACTCAGGGTCCTGAGCCAGAGTCAAGGCTGTGGGAGCCAAGAATAAGACAGAAGGCATCAGATATTTGCCTGGCTATGGTCACTTCCCTCTTGAAGTTGACTTCAAGCCTAGCTTCCTCAACTACTGTTTTTCAAAAGCAAGAAAGAATCAAATGGAAGAAGAATCAAGTCCGTGCCCAAGCCCAAAGCCTGCACACATTCTGCCCTTAATCCAACTGCTGCCTATAAAATTATTTTCAATTTTCTCCCTCTAGTTCTCCCAAAGCTGTAGTCCTAATCAATCAAAGGCTACCAACTGACTCCTCAGGTTCATTTTTTTTTTTTTCTTTTTAACTCTCCTGGTAACTCATAGAACCAGTCAGGTTCATTTCTAGGTGACTGTCCTAGGCTACTGCTCCCCCTAGGAGCCTCAACAGTAAATAAAGGAGCCTGACCCCCTACCCTCCCATCGGTAGCATTCACCAGCCAAGATAGCCGTAGCAGTGGGTAGTCAATGACACAGCTAGATTCCCTGACAACCATTAGCCAACATCATGGCCCTTGTGGGTAGAGTGTCTGATTACCTTTGTCTTTCTGGGTCAAAGAGGGTCACTATAAAGATACAAAATGGCTGCTTCCAAACAAGGGAAATGATCATTTGGTACGAGTGTCTGTACTTCCCAGAAAGCACCGTGAAAACTGCTTTAATCAACTCTGACCATCCTAATTCTCCACCAGAAGCTAGGATAACTTTCTGATTCCTCTCTCCTTGCCATTTTGCATCTCTTGGAAAGCCAAACATGAGAATGCTTCTCAACTTGTGCCTTCAGGGTCTGGCTTCTCCTTTCTCCCTTCCTTTCCCATCACACCATACATACACACAAATACACTTCCTCCAGCCATTTATTCCATGGTTTATGAGACCTGCAAATGAGTTCCACAGTATGGAAGGCATAGACCACTAGGCCTCTTAATTGATGTCAAGGCAGATCTTGGTAAGCAGGTAAAAACCTGGTATTGTCCACCAATTTAACTTAGGCCCTTCAAGTTGGAGGTTAAGAACCCAGGCAAAGCTGCTGCTGAACCTATGGAGGAAGCTGGCCCTGGGACATCAAACTAGGGGTTAAGTGAACTGAATGAGGAGTCAACACTCAGGGACATTCTAGGTCTTTACAGGTCAGACAGAAGAGAGGTTTTTACCACTGGAGGGGGAAATGGAAAAATGGTATAAACAGGAACCCTTCATGAAGCAACCCAGAGGCCTCTTTGCACGGTAGGATGTGGGGTTACAGTATTGTGGGGCCTCCATTCATCTTAGTACAAAACCTGACCTGCTCTAAGCTTGGCAATGGGAAGCAGTTTCTATGAAGGCTTCATGCACCAAGTTGATGCATACCAGAAAGGCACTTATATCCTCAGCAATGTGGCAGTTCCCTCCTTACTTCTCTGCCTCCCTCTTTCTATGTTATCAGGCCATGCCTATTCCTACAACCTGAGACAACTCTTGGAATCAGGAGAAAACTGACCAGATCCTGGACCGGAGCTGCCTTCCCCAGGCCTAGAAATCCCCAAAGGCTGACACTGAGCTGTGACTGATCTAACAGCCCCCAAGATTTGGTCAGTTTGAGGTAGTGGAGACTCAGATTTGTTGCTGAAAGTTCAGTAACACAGTCCTGGTCTTTGGCCCTAAAGAAACATTTTATGTATGAGAAGTGTTCTCTATATACATGTTTGAGGTGACTCTGGAATGGATTATGAAGTCATATCTCAAAATGTCAGAAAACATTACAGAGCATTCAAATTTTTGTGTTTGCTGCTTAACCTCAATATTACAGCCACAAACGGGGTACAAAGACAAAGCATAACTGACCGTAAGCAGAAAATGTTAACCTTCCAGGTTTCTTTCTTAAGCGCAGTAAGAGAAAAGTGGGAGCAAACAACACAAGGATATTTTTACATGTGACCCATCTCAAAGGTAGCACACCCTGTCCTTGTGCCATTATTTGTACAAGGAAATATATGATTAGAAGGAATAGAACCCCCAGTTGTCATCAGCTTTTTTAGACACCACAGGTTGTAGCAGTTTGAACAAACTGAAAACTATTCTTCTGTGTGAGCTGAACTGAAGTTTCAGAGAATAATCATTGCCATGTGGGAGGCTTTTTGTTAAATGCAGAAGAAATCTCAAAATATTGTATTTATATCTGCCTTCCACTGCTGCCAATATAGTAAGCATCTCCTACAAAATCAACAATAAACAGCAAATGATGCAGTTCATAGAGTATTTTGCACTTGGGGAAAAATATGTATCTGAATTGTAAAAAGAAATGTTTGGATTTTGTATGTCTTTTTTATTATTATTAAAATACTAAATGAAACTCCCCAGCCTGGCATCTTTTCCTCTATCTGAACAGCTTATCCTAAAGCCAGAAAAAAGCCTTGAGGAGACAATGTCTTCTGGCTTCCAGATAAAACAGATCCAAATTTTTTGGCAACTCATCCTAACGATTTTAAAATTTGAAAATGCTTGTTTTTTTCATCTATCCTTAAAAGCAGTATCAAGTATTATCTCCTGAGGAGGATTTAAGAAGTAGGGGAAATTTATTACTACTCCTTGCTACAGTATAGTCCACAATAGCTGGCCAGGCCACAGGCGTTTCAGCACCTCCCTAGTCAAGATGTCCCACCTCTAGGAAAAAGCCAGCACTGAGGGTCACCCAGTGTCATTATTTTTACATAGTACACTCTTGGCCACCAAATAGTATTGTAAATACAGATCATTCAGCCATTACCACCATCACCACTCCTATAGGGCACAAGAAAGCAATGTCCAATCTCCTTTATAAACAAACAGGCCCAATTTCTAGGCTCAGAGATAACAGATAAAACTTAGCTGTTGCAATTATATAATTTCCTGACATGAAATTTTATTGGATTTAATATCTACACGATATAGCCATTTAAGAGTATAACTTGAGGAACAAGGAAAAATCTACCTTATCAAAAAACATGTTGGGGTGGCCTATCAGAATCTTAAACCTCCCCTTTAGCATCTATAATGAAGTTATAGATGAAGTACATTCACTCCATAATTACTGAGCTATTACATACCAGGCAGCGAGCATCTGCTCATCAGCTTATTGACAATAGCCATGCTCAAGATCCACACTCCTCATGTAACTTTCTGCTTATAATCTTCAGATAAGATTCCCCACCAGGAGATAATCCAGTTCGCTTGGTGGCTGTAAGTATGAAAGAATGCACTGGCATTCTATTATACACATTAACTTCCTATGAATTGGATTTAATGTGACAAAACATGAACACCTTTGTGTGGACTGACAAAATCACACTTCTAGAACTGCAAAGCCAAGGACCGTATCCATGACCTTCATACTACACCAACTTGGTGCCATTGTCTTTGACTTCTCTCATAAGTTACTTCTATTCCAAGAACAAGTCTTCCTCCTTACTTCCTAGAACATTTGCTTTGGTGTCCCAAAATAATGGATAGTCAGGGACCTCTGGAGTTTGGATACGCCTATATTAAGAAGCCTTCCAAGTTGGGTAAATGAAGATTTTCCAAGGGTATGTGAAGACTGCAAGGAATATCCAGGCAATATCCTCAAATCAGTCGGAGGAGAGTTTTAAAGGAATAAATTTCCAGATCAATTTCTCTGTGAAATCTTTCCTTTCTGCTGACAAGTGGTGGTGTTTAAGGAAAAAAAGAAAAGAAAAAAGAAATATTTCCTAAAACCAGGCCAGGTGCAATGGCTCATGCCTATAATCCCAGCACTTTGGGAGGCCGAGGCGGGAGGATCACCTGAGGTAAGAGTTCCAGACCAGTCTGGCCAACATGGTGAAACCCTGTCTCTGCTAAAAATACAAAACCAGGTGTGGTGGTGCACACCTGTAACCACAGCTACTCAGGAAGCTGAGGTAGGAGAATCACTTGAACCCAGTAGGGGGAAGTTGCAGTGAGCCAAATTGGGCCACTGCACTCCAGCCCTGGTAACAGAGCGAGACTCCATCTCAAAAAAACAAAAAAATACAAAAAATTAGCCAGGAGTGGTGGCCAACACCTGTAATCCCAGCTACTTGGGAGGCTGAGGCATGAGAATTGCTTTAACCCAGGAGGGGGAGGTTGCAGTGAGCCCAGATCGCGCCACTATACTCCAGTGTGGGCAACAGCAGGAGTGAAACTTCGTCTCAAAAAACAAAACAAAACAAAAAAGGCCAGGGCACAATTGCTCACACCTGCAATCCCCAGCACTTTGGGAGGCCAAGGCAGGTGGATTGAGAGGTCAGCAATTCAAGACCAGCCTGACCAACATGGTGAAACCAAGTCTTTACTAAAAATATAAAAATTAGCCAGGCATGGTGGTTAGCACCTGTAATCACAGCTACTCGGGAGACTGAGGCAGGAGAACTGCTTGAACCCAGAAAGGGGAGGTTGTAGTGAGCTGAGACTGCACCACTGCACTCCAGCCTGGGTGACAGAGAGAGATTCCATCTCAAAAAAAAAAAAAAACTTCTAAAACCAATCTGTTTGAGAGCCAGCTGACATATTCATGCACACTCTCCATTCCACTCTCCATTCCACCATTATCCCCCACTTTCACCATAGTCCTTGTCCTACTTTACAAAAGAAAGGACTATCCCCTCCCCCTACACCAAATCTTGATGCATGGTCCAGGGTGTAAAAACCTGGGGAGCTGGGAGGGAGCGATTATTTTCCACTTCACATCAAAATATTCCCATTGCAATCAGTCTTCCTATTTTATCCTACAAACGTTTATTATTTTCTATCTCCTAGTAAAAAATGAAATTGCTAGCTGCTCAATTCATTATTTCGTAGCAAATAACAACTTTCCTTTCTAAAAAATACAGAAGAAAAAATTTGTGTAACAAGATTATTAGAGTTATTTCTGATTTTTAGACATGATTCTCATTTAATTGTTCCCAAAACCTGAACAACAAGAGTTTGATGAAAGCAGGCACACACACATTTACTAAGGGAATATACACCTTCTATATGACTTCTCAAAACTGATGGACTTAACTACACATTATACATTACTATACATTATATGTATAATTAGGAATAATTATATAATGAGAAATAGTACTGTCTCATTTTTAACATTTATTATGTTAATAGTAGGTCTACATAATTTTAATCTTAACTGGTTTCTTAGCGGTCTGTTTTACAAGCTAGAGTTAATCACTTATTTCCTAACAATTTTTATAATATTCCTCAAAATGAATGTTAACATATTTATTTGAATGGAAGAATAAAGTCAAACATTTTTCTAACAGAAAGTAGGTCTGATTTGGCTGATTGTTTTGAAATGAAAACTGGCTTTGCCAATTCCACAAATGGCAGTTGTTTTCTATACAGTGAATGAGCTGAATCTGCATTTCAGTTTAACAAAAAAATCCTGAAGCATGTAATAATAAAAGAATTTTATAAAAAATATTGGTTTGGCAAAGAAGCATGGAAATCAGTATCTGATTAACAGGGTGCCTCTGAGTATAAAGGTCACAGATAATTAATAATCGTGCTTAATAAAACTGAAACTGAGACTCTAATAACTAGATAAATCATTTTGGAAGTTCAGTGGTTTCTAATCCCTTGCTTTTAACAAAATTAAAAGAGACTCTATTTGATAGTATTTGATAATATTAATACATCACTCTGTGATTGTTGGCATATAATTTAGAAGTTCAGAGACTCAAAGAATGTAATTGTAACAAATCTCTTCCTTTCCCAATTATGCAAACAAGGTTTCTCAGTGCTCATGTCTATAAAAATAAAAAATGGGTAAAGGATTGATATTGCACCTTATCTCCTTCCACCATTAGGTACTATTAATCCATGAATACCTGAACTAATTGGGGAGAAATACCATATTTCTCATTAAGAGATGCATTTTCAATAAAAATTGTACTTTTTTTTATTTCTTTCTTTTTCTTTTTTTATTCCTGAACCTTCTTAGATACTAAAAAATTTACTTTTTAGGTTTCACAAGTCATAAAAATGTTAAAAATATTTAGTAAAATTTAGTAATTATAAAAAAAAAGTTTAGTAAATTATATACTAATAATTACAGGAAGTGAATGGAATTAGAAGTTTGAGGAGAAAGACAACTATATAAAATTTGTTAAAGAAGAAGCTTGTTCACATATTTTTAAGTGGATGATGGTAGGTATTAGATTTTTAGGGTACTTGGAATCCACCGGATACTTTTTTTTTCTTTTTTTGAGACAGAGTCTCGCTCTATCGCCCAGGCTGGAGTGCAGTGGCACGATCCCGGCTCACTGCAACCTCCGCCTCCCAGGTTCAAGCAATTCTTCTGCCTCAGCCTCCCTAGTAGCTGGGACAACAGACATGCACCACCATGCCTGGCTAATTTTTGTATTTTGGGTAGAGATGGGGTTTCACCATATTGGCCAGGCTGGTCTAGACTCTTAACCTCATGATCCACCCGCCTCGGCCTCCCAAAGTGTTGGGATTACAGGCGTGAGCCACCACACCAGGCCTGCCGGATACATTAAGAATGATGTAAGTCTTAGTTTAAGATGTCAAAATTTGAAATTGTATCCTTTATAAGTATTTAAATTAACGAAGGAAAATTTAGGTATCAACTTAAAAATGAACAAGCAGCACATAGCTCTGCAAAATTCTTTTATGGGTTCATTCTAAAAAATGTCTGAAGATCACTAGCCTATATGTTGAGGGGAAGGGATAGGACAGCAACTGCTAGCAATGATCTTCAATATTGCCCTCCAAAATATCCTCACCAATTCTTCTGAGGACCTGAAATTACCTTCCTTTAGGATCATTACTTCAGATTCAGACAGTTCGCAGAGCTCTTGTTAAATGCACAATGGCAGAGGTGACTGACCATCAGATTAGGATACATAAGCAATGTGAGAAAGGACAGATACATACATAGACATACATACGTATATATTTGACTATGGAAAAAAAGGTGGTTGGAGAGGGACAAACTCAGGTATAGCCTAAGTTCTACTCCCTGTTGTATTTCTAACCCTCAATTCATATTATAAGAGGAGCTACTTGGCCCAGTGCGGTGGCTCATGCCTGTAATCCCAGGCATGGGATTCCCATGGTTAATTCTAGCCATAGGAATTCTAACCATCAGTTGTCACTCACTGTCTACCTGAGAACCTGATGAGAACTCTGGTCCCTGCCAGAATAAGGTCAGAAACGGGTCTTTCTAGTTAAGGTCTTCAGGCAAGAGAGGAAGAGAATGCCTGTGTCCCCCAAAGATATCTTTAGCTACTACAAGCCCCAAACCCAGTACTTTCATTCTGTGTCTGGTTTATGTCCTTTTAAAATTATTCTTATTAAGCTACATTGTTTTGGGGGCAGGGAAGATACAAAAGAAACCAGCTGAGGTCTGAAAGGATAGAAAGGGGAAAGTTTCTCACCTCATTCCTCCAGGCACCCAGTTCCTCTCCTAAGAGGCAATCTCTACCAGTTCCTTCTCTAACGCCCCTCCTTTTTAATTTGATTTTTTTTACCGAAAGGTCGCTCCCTTTTAATTTTCCCTCAGGTTTCTGAAAATTTCCCAGTCGCAGCCCCTCCCAGGAAGGAAATAGTAAAAGGGCTTGGTTTTTATGTTCACCCCAAAGCAAGCCTAGCCTGAGGGTGGGGCTGACGGGGGAATGAGAGAGAACCTGAGAGGACCGCCAGGGCGCCCTCCCGGAGGAGGCGAGTCCCTCACCGCCCCCTGCATCGTCCTTTTCAATAAGTAGCTCTTAATACCTGCAACTGCTTCCTTCAAGGGGTGGCTTGAAGATCAGTAGGCAAGGCCTGTGGACTGCGCACCTTAAAGCGCTTTGGGACAGTAAGACAGCGAGTGCTGAGCGCGCAGCCGGGAGGAAGCCTGGGGGCTCTGAGCTCAGAGGAGAGAGAGGGCAGTCCCCGGGCCTGCGTCCCTCCGCAACCTGCGCCTCCTGTCCTCCCGCGCTACTCCCCAAAGCGCACCTTCTCGCCCGCAAGCCGCAGAAGTGACGGCGCAGAGCCCTCGGGGCCTCCGTCACCTCCTCGCGCCTCAGGTGGACCAAATCCTTGGACGCGACAGGTAGCGGTTCCCGATTGCTATAGCGACAACCCGACTCGGAGCCGCGCCCAGGCCTTGACCCTGGCGTCGTGACGTCAGCACGCCCTCCCTGGGCGCTCGGCCTCGCGGGTCATGCGTCACCCCGGCCTGCAGGGGCGGGGCTCCAAGGAGCTCGGTTCAGATCCCGGCAGCCGGGGCTTCAGGAGCCCCGGAACCGGGGATAAGTAGGACGGCAGCCGCGGTGAAGCGGGGGGCGGGGTGGAGCGTGCACGGTATTTTTATACGGGTTCCCGGGCCCGGTAGAGGCGCGCCGAGAGGAGAGGAAAGTGCGGCGGCCCTGGAACCTGGATATCGCGGGAGGCAAGCTGCGCGCGGGCGGGCGGGCTATGGCGCAGGCGGGTTGCGGGGCCGGCGCTGGTGGCGGGGCCCGGTGCATGGCGGTCTGTCGGCGGAGTCGCCCTCGGGGGCTGTCAGGTTGGTGGCTGCGGGAAGAGTGGGTCCACCATGCCCAGGGCGGGAGGCCGGGCGGGCGCAGGGCCCCGGGAAGGTTCCGAGCCCGGCGTGCCCACCTCCCTCCGGCCTTAGCCGGGCGGCCGGGCCGCTACACCGCGGCCGGGCCCCCTCCCCACCCAGGGTGCCTGCCCCTCTTTTCCGCTCTGCGGCTCCTCCCCCGTGAGTCCCAAACCCCACCCCGTGACGACGCCCGCCTCCACCCTGGTGACCCCACACCCCACCCACTGACCCCAAGACCTCACCAGGTAACCGCTGATTATTATTCATTGGCTGCTAACCCAGGAATTCTCTAGCACTTCTCAGAAACGCACCAACCAATGACTCCCTCAGTTTAAATCCGGTGACTCACAACACCCTAAGATCCCCACACTCCTCCTTAGTGACCCCCAAACCTGGGTGACCCTCCTGGCCCGGTAACCCCCTCCAACTCTACCCTGTGTTCCCCCACAAATTCGGTGACTCCCCCTCAAAACTCTGCAGGCAACTCTGAAGCCCTACTCCAATAGTTTTCCACCCACTCGTCTTCTACACAACCTTCGGTGTCTTTGCCCTGTAGCCCTGTGACCCTCATTCCATCTCTCCCTTTATCCTAAAATCACCCCCACTGGCATCCCTCTCTGCGCTCCCAGCTCTTCAGTGTCAATCAGCACATAACTTACAAGCACCCAGCACCTTTTTGGTGCTGAGGAGGATATAGAGATTAATATGAAGTAGTAATAATTAGAAGCATCAGAGAATTCTGGATCAATCCAAAATTCTGGGAGAGGTCTCCTCCTCACTCTGAATCTCAGTTTCTCATCATGATTGTCATTAGGTTGGGTTAGATAATCTTGGAGTTTCCTTCCATCTGTGAAATTGTGAAATTCTGCAATTCTCAGTCAAGATAATATTTTTTTGCAATCATTTTTGTACCCCACCCTGGAAGTTTCCTCTTTGTAACCTCACCCCAGGATCTGCTTTCATCGTGAACCTTACTGCCTCATTCCCATCACCCACTTCACTCTTAATAGTGCATACCCATTTCCCTTGATCAGGCCCCATCAGTTAACATGTTTGCAAAGCAGTGTAGCAGAGTGCTTCATTTGGGGGCATTGAGGTTATAACAAACCTAGGTTCCAGTCTGATTCTGGTCCTTCAGCTGTGGGACTTTTGATGTATTATTTAGCCTGTCTTAACTTCAGTCTCCACCTCTGCTAAGGGAGGAAAATAGTAGTTCCTGACATAACACATGTAATGCACTGGGCACCATGCCTGGCACATGGCAACCTTTAGCATAAGCTGTTGTTAGAAATGAGAAGCTCCTGTGGATCTTACTGTGTCCTGAGTGCTAGGGATTCAACAGACTGAACATGTGGCCCATGCCTTGCATTATATTGCTACTCCTGACATTTTGGAATCCCTATCTTCTCTCTGCTGTGGCCTCACTTCTCTGGTTCTTTATCCTGATTTTGCCTCAATAATGATTGGCTTGCTGAATACCTATTGTGTGCCAAGCTCTGGATATGTAAGTTAAATTTACCACTCAGCAACCCCAAGAGTTAATTATTATATCCACCATTTTCCCTTCACATATTTTTGTTTGTTAGGTTGGTTGGCTGTGGAGAAATGAACCAGAAACTCACACAGCTAAGTAGCAGATTTAAACCCACAGTTAAAAACAAAACAAAAAACCCTATTCCAGTGCCTGTCTTTCCCCCAAACTTACCTGGACCCAGCATCAGCTTGTTCCTTAATCCCCAAGGTTTCTGGTCTTGAACTCCTAGCCTCAAGGGATTCTCCCACCTTAGCCTCTCAAGTAGCTGAGATTACAGGCATGAGCCACCGAGACTGGCCCTGACCCCCAAGGTTTCTGTTACCCTTTACCGCATAACTTGGTGACTTTCTCATCTTACTATTTGTGACTTTTGATCTCATATCCCCTGAAACCCCTGCCCCTTGTAGGAGAGGGAAAATATATTTTTAGGTTCATGATTTAGGCACCTATAACAAAAGACAGATTAAAAAGAGAAGATCTTACACGTTTATTTAATGTAAGTTTTATGTGACAGGAGCCTTCATAACAAAATGAAGACCCAAAGAAATGATTAAACTTGTGTATTTTTATGCTAGCTTTGATGCAGAGTGGATAGTTTTGGAAAAAATACAAAAAGGGTACTATCAAATAGTAAGCTGGGAAAAACTTAGCAAGGCCTTTTTGTTCAGACTCTTCTCTATGTTCCTGTGTCTTCACAGATAAGAGTGCTCTTTCCTCTGTGTATAGGGAGGGCATCTCTCTATGAGGGTTTTATGACCTGCTTCAGGGGAAAGTCAGAAAAATCCTTTCTAGGTTTTATGATCTGCTTCAGGGGAGAAGAGACTTGGAGAAAGTGAGAGTGACCTTCCTACTGCCATTTTCTCAAGTTGCCATGTTTTGGAGTAGTGTCTTGAACCCAGTCAACCTCTCTTTTCATCCTTTGCCCAAATATCTCTTGTACTACGCTCCCAGACCTTGCCCTGTGAGCTCACTCACCTTACAGTGTCTCCCACCTCACCGGCACTTTACCCCAAATCCTCTCATCTTATTAAGTCCTTTAGCCCCAGGAATCCACATGTCTGTATGCTCTAAAACCCTCCAGCCCAGTAGTTTTCATCCTATTTTTAGTCTCAGTGTTTTACTCCCACCACCCCACCTTCTGCCATCCTCACCCACATTCTGTGATCTGAAACCTTCATCTAATTTACCCTTCATTTAGTGACCTCTTGATGTGCCTAGCTCAATGGAATAAGCCCCTTCCATCCTAGCATGAACCCATCCTGCATAACTTGCACACCCTCCCATTCTAAGGCCTATCCTCTCATACCCCCTGCCCAGTATCCTGTGAGATCCTGCCCTCAGATTCCTCCCTCAGTGATTGCCTTTTCAAACCTGGATTGTCTTTGACTCTTCCACAGAGCCTTCTCCTTCCTGCCTTGCTCTTACTTGTCCCCTCAGCCATCCTCACCTCACCAATCTTGGTAACTGATTACAATGTAAATATCCCTTCCATCTCAACTCTGCTCCTTTCTTCTTCCACTCTCCTGTGCATCTGCTTCCTTCATACACTGCACTGTCCCACCAAGCTTCATCAGTCTCTTCAGTTATCCAGAGAACTACACTCTTCTCTGGGAACTTCTGATGGCTTCTGATAATAGATCACCAAAGGATCTCAGTCCTGTAGAGGGCAGGGAGAGAGCCCTTGGAAATCCTTCAGAGTCAATCTAGCTATGTCTCCTGGACACTCTCCCACTATTCTATCCTGTTATGGAGCGGCTTGCTGTATATGGCCTGAGGGTAGAATGCTTTGGGCGTCAGCCTCTGCAGGCACTGAATTAGCCCCATTGTTTTCCAAGGCCTGGGAAAACTTTATAATCCCCACCCACTGAAGTCTGGAGAGTGAGTAGCAAAATGTGACATCAAACATCCACATCCAAAAGTCTATTCTGTGGGTCCCCAAATTCCCCAGTCTCATAATGTACTTATTGGCTATACAGCAGAAGGCAAAACTAGACTTGAGGAAACGGTATATCCTGGGTTCTACAACTGCTGTGGATGGGTTTTTAAAAGGAGCTCTTGCTTTAGATTTGTTTACTTAGGGCACAGAACATATTCTGCCTTGTATTTGGGTTACTTTTGTACTTTCTCACCCCCACCCTGTGAGTTCCTTGAGGACAGAGACTAGATTTTTCTTTTTGTTTGAGATAGAGTCTCACTCTGTCACCCAGGCTGGAGTGCAGTCGTGTGATCTCAGCTCACTGCAACCTCCACCTCCCAAGTTCAAGTGATTCTCCCACCTCAGCCTCCCGAGTAGCTATAATACAGGCACCTGCAACCACACCTGGCTAATTTTTGTATTTTTAGTAGAAACAGGGTTTCACCATGTTGGCCAGGCTGATCTCAAACTCCTGACCTCAGGTAATCTACCTACCCCGGCCTCCCAGAGTGTTGGGATTACAGGCGTGAGCCACTGCACTTAGCTGGTTTTCTTTATCTTCTGTCTTAATCTCATCACTCATATTTAGCAGGTAGTCAGTAAATACTTGTTAAATTAAGTTAACTCACTCAGAAATTCTGCATCAGGTGTACACAAGTAAAAGCAGTTCATGTCTACATTCATTTTGCAGACACTGCAACACCCCTCTCCAAAGTTCTCCCAACTTGATAATGGGCGTGTTCCTTGATTTAAACAGTCTGGAATTTAGACACTCCTTTTTTTAGTAATTGCTCGGGTGGGGAAATGGGTATAAGTGTTTTTTGGATTTTTTTCCTACTGTGGTTCTGGAAAGATAGATTGACGAGGTTGCTTGAAGACAGTGATAATAGCATCAGGGTCTATCTTACATAGATCTGTTCTCAAAAAAACAGCTAGTTGGAATATTTAGTATGGGTTGCAGAGACGATTAGGGAACAGAGGAAACCGAGGAGGCAAAATGTTGATAATTTTTGAAGTTGAGTAATGGGTTCAAGACTATTCATTATACTATTCTTTCTACTTTTATGTATGTTGGAAATCCATTATAAAAAGATTAAAGGAAGGGGCGGCTAGATGAACAAGTGCAAATTTAGCACTAGTTCCTTGGAAAACACCTCAGAGCAAATGAGCTACTGTTTCTGAATCAGTACTGTTATCTAGGTTAAGTAATATATTTAGTCCTAACCTTTCTCTGACCTCTTCTGTTTGTAAGATATCAGGATACTAAATTTAAAAATTAGCACCCTGCGGAATTTTGTACCTGGTGGCCTGGGAATTGTAACATCCTGGCAACAAGCACCTATTGCCCTGCTTCTCAGCTTAGGTGTGGTTTCTGGTGGAATGGGGCTGGACTGGACCTGAGAAGAAAATGAGGCAGTAAGGAGGAAAGAGGGACCCAGGGCTGGAGAGAGACCAGAGCACAACTAGGGTCTTACCCTTTTTGCCTAAAGCTTTCAGGTTACTGGGAGATCTTACAGGTATATATATTCATTCATTCACTGATTCATTCATCCCACAAATATTTGGTGAATGTCTGCTGTGGGCCAGGTACTTTTCTAGGTACTGGGGATAGAGCAGTGAGCTCACCATTTGGGGGAATGGACAGGGGGAGAGACAGACAATAAACAAATAAGTAAAATATACAAGAGAAAGTTAAGCAGAGAAGAGAGAGAGAAGTGCCAGGAGTAGGCTGGGTGCGGTGTCTCACACCTGTAATCACAGCACTTTGGGAGGCCGGGGTGGGTGGATCACAAGAGGCCAGGAGTTTGAGATCAGCCTGGCCAACATGGCGAAACCCCGGCTCTATTTAAAATACAAAAATTAGCCAGGCGTGGTGGTGGGTACCTGTAATCCCATCTACTCAAGAGGCTGAGGCACAAGAATCATTTCAACCCAGGAGGCAGAGGTTGCAGTGAGCCAAGATCGTGCCTCTGTACTCCAGCCTGGATGACAGAGCAAGACTCTGTCTCAAAAAAAAAAAAAAAAAAAAAAAAAAAGTGCCAGGAGTCTGGGTGTTAAAATTTTAAATAGGGTATTGAAGAAAGTCCCACTAAAAGGTAACATTTGAGCAAATACCTGAAGTAAGTTAGGGGGTAAGGCAAGCATATATCTAGGGGAAGTTTATTCCAGTCAGGAAGAACAGCGAACACAGGCCCTGAGACAGGAGTGTGCTTTATGTATTCAAGAAACACGAGGAAGGCAGCCAGTGCAGTTGCAGTACATGTGTTAGAGAAAAATGGCAGGTGTTGGGGTGGGGGTGAATTGAGGCCAGATCACACAGGCCACTGGCTTTTACTGTGAGTTGTGAGTGGGATGGTAGCCATTAAGAGGATTCTAGACAGACAACTAACATGGCCTGACATATTGAAAAGGTCATTCTGGCTGCTGTGTTGAGAGTAAGCTATAATGGGACAAATGGAAGGAGGAAAGCTGGTTAGGAGGCTACTACAGTAGAAGACAAGAGAAGTTGGTAGCTTGAATCCAAGATAAAGCACTGGAAGAGTGAGAAGTGGTTGGCTTCTGGATATATTTGGAAAGGAATAAACAGGATTTGATGATGGACTGGATGTGATACGTAAAAGAAATAGCAGTTGAGGATGGCTCCCACGTTTTTGGCCTGAGCAATAAAAGGGTAGAATTTCCATCTACTGAAATTGGGGAGCCTGGTAGGAGGGTAGGTTGTTAGATTGGGGAGATAAGGCATTCATTCTGGAAGGTGTCAAGTTTGAAGTGTTTTTTAGATATCAAAGTCGAGATGTTGAGTAAGCAGCTTGGATATTCAAGTCTGTTGGAGCCTAGGAAATGCCTACTCTCAGGAAATGAAAGAACACTGTCACCTGGCAAGAGACAGAGGCGTATGGGAAGAACACTGGTGGTTAGGTGTTAGGCCCTGCTCTGCCACCAGGTAGCTGTGTGATCCTTTGGGACTCCTTTGGCAACGCAGGCCTCTGTTTCTTCATCTGCAAAATGACTGCTTTATTTTATTTGTCTATTTATTTGACAAGATCTTGTTCTTCGTTCAGGAGACAAAAAAATACAAAAATTAGCCAGGCGTGGTGGCGCCCGTCACTGTAGTCTCAGCTACTCAGGAGGCTGACATGGGAGGACTGATTGAGCTGAAGAGGTCGCTGCTGCAGTGAGCCTCCTTGAGTTTCAAATCTGGTCTCAGGGTTCAAGTTAGATAATTTACAATAAGCGGAACTGAATCAGGATTCAAATTTGAGCTAAAGAGCTCAGTTAGCTATGTAACCTAATAGTATTAATCATTTGCTATCTGTGGGCACATTCTTTGTTAGGTGCTAATTAAGCCGAAAGGCATGCTCTCCAGGAACTTAAATTATAATCACTATAACAGAAAGTAAGAATGTTATTTTCCCCTAAAAGAGTCAAGTGTTAAGGAAAACACACTCCGTGACAATGTAATCCTTTAACTGCATCTGGAAACTGCCCCTGCAGCTGTGTTTATCCTTGTGTCATTTAGATGTCAACATTTATATCGTGAGGAGAGTCTCTTTGACCAGATAAACAAGAGTACAAGATATAGCTCATCCTAATTGACAAAATTAGTCACCCACAAAATTAGTTTAGAGGAGACATAGGCAACATCTACCACTTAATGGAATGGGGAAATTTTGTCCTGGATAGTAAAAAAACAAACCAACCTGGCTGGGTGCAGCTCATGCCTGTAATCCCAGCATTTTGGGAGGCCGAGGTGGGCAGATTACGAGATCAGGAGTTCAAGACCAGCCTGGCCAACAAACACAGTGAAACTCCGTCTCTACTAAAAATACAAAAATTAGCTGGGCATGGTGGCACGCACCGGTAATCCCAGCTACTCAGAAGGCTGAGGCAGGAGAATTGCTTGAACCGGAACCCAGGAAGTGGAGGTTGCAGTGAGCTGAGATCCCACCACTGCACTCCAGCCAGGGCTATAGAGCAGGACTCCATCTCAAAATAAACCTGAGATGCAAATCCAAGTGCAGCTGAAGCCATTGTCTTTAACAGATGGCCCTAACCTGTTTTGGGTGCTGTTTCCTAAAGTTGCCAACAAACCTCAAATGCCTCTTGCCCTGGCATCTATGAGTCAAGGTATAGAAATGTGATGGTCTCATAAATCTTATGCAATTGTCTCTGCTGGTAAAAGTATGAGACCTACTCAGGCTCCTCATTTACAGTTCAGAATCAGAAGGATTCATGATGTTGGACAGTTCATTCAGGGCCTCAGGCTCATTATACTGTCATCACCTGGAAGCCAGAGCACTTCTCTAGTGCCTCTGCTTTGACACTCCCCCAGAGCTGGCCCTCCAGTGAATAGTTCATTCCTGAGAAGTCTGGATATAACTTGTTAGCCTGGTACCATCTCACTTCATCACTTCATTTGTTGGAAGTTCCTGCTACTTTCAGATGGTTGATAAAGTATGAGACCCATACATTTAAAATAAGAACCAAGGAACTCGGAGCTCTTTGAGATTGTAGAACTGACCAGAGGCTTTGATGTGGGGGATGTTGCAGGGGTGCCTAAGACCAGAGTTCTTTCCCAGATCATCTTTTTACCCCAGGAAGTACTCTCCAGTGGCCACGTGGAGCAATGAGGGAGAAAGGTAGTCCCTGCTTAGGCAACCACTTCAGCCAGACCCACCCTTGTGACCAGGCTGGTGACACACGTTGAAGTCACCATGTGTCCTCAGGTCCTGTATAGACTTACTGTTGCCTGATGCCCAGCTGATGAGCTTTCCATATGATATTATAGAATGGCCTCCATTAATTATGAAGCTGAGTTTTCAAATGCGCTTTTGCTATAGACTAGTAACATGGAATCTATAATATCAGCACTGGACTATCCACTCCTCATGTGTGAAGAATCATAAATATTCCTGTAGCCAAAAAAGGGAGTACAAAGCATGCTTTTAGACTTTCTATTTTTAATTATTTTATGTTGCATAGGTAACACATTCTCAAGACTTTATATATTTATTTGTGAGACAAAATCTTGCTCTGTCACTCAAGCTGGAATGCAGTGGTGTAATCTCGGCTCACTGCAACCTCCGCCTCCTGGATTCAAGTGATTCTCCTGCCTCAGCCTCCTGAGTAGCTGGCACTACAGGTGCGTACTGCTATGCCTGTCTAATTTTTGTATTTTTTAGTAGAGATGAGGGTTTCACCAGGCTGATCTGAAACTCCTGACCTAGTTATCTGTCTGCCTTGGCCTCCCAAAGTACTGGGATTACAGGCGTGAGCCACCACGCCCGGCCATTTTTTTTTTCATTGAATATAAAAGATATTCCATGAGAAGTCACCCTTCCATTGTCATCCCAACTCAGTCATCCTCCCATAGGTAACAATGGTTAGTAATTTCTTTTTTTTTTTTTGAGACGGAGTTTCGCTCTTGTTACCCAGGCTGGAGTGCAATGGCACAATCTCGGCTCACCGCAACCTCCGCTTCCTGGGTTCAAGCAATTCTCCTGCCTCAGCCTCCCGAGTAGCTGGGACTACAGGCATGTGCCACCATGCCCAGCTAATTTTTGTATTTTTAGTAGAGACGGGGTTTCACCATGTTCACCAGGATGGTCTCGATCTCTTGACCTTGTGATCCACCCGCCTTGGCCTCCCAAAGTGCTGGGATTACAGGCGTGAGCCACCGCACCTGGCCAGTAATTTCTTTACTATCCTTCCACAGATTTTTATAATGCCAATGACAGTACATTAAAAGGCACTGTTGGCCAGGCGCAGTGGCTCATGCCTGTAATCCCAGCACTTTGGGACGCCGATGCAGGAGGATCATCTGAGGTCAGGAGTTCGAGGCCAGCCTGATCAACATGGTGAAACCCTGTCTCTACTAAAAAATACAAAAATTAGCTGGGCATGGTGGCGGGCACCTGTAATCCCAGCTACTCGGGAGGCTAAGGCAGAGAAATTACTTGAACCCAGGAGGCAGAGGTTGCAGTGAGTCAGGATCACACCATTGCACTCCAGCCTGGATGACAGAGCAAGACTCCATCTCATAAATAAATAAGTAAATGGCACTGTTTTATACCTTGCCATTTTTATTTCATACATTTTGGAGATCTTGCTGTGTCAGTATGTAAGGAGCTTCCTCATTTATGTCTAATAGTATGGCAGTTTGATGTTGATAGACATTTATGCTGTTTCTAATTTTTTGCTTTTATTATATGCAGGATGCCATAGATAACCTTGGAAATGTTCCATTTTTCACACATGTCCATCTACCTGTAGGCTAGATGTGAAATTGCTGCGTTAGACAATATGAACATTTGTAATTTTGGTTGATACTGTCAAACTGTCCTCCACAGAGATTGTGCCAATATGTACTCCCACCACCAACAATGTATGACTGTACCTGTTTCTTCACAGCCTCATGGACTTTGCTTCGAGTTAAGAATGTAGCAGATTCTGGCATGTGGTGGCTTATACCTGTAATCGCAACACTTTGAGGCCAAGGTGGGAGGATCACTTGATCCTGGGAGACCGGGACCAGCCTGGGCAACATAATAAGACCTCATCTCTATAAAAAATTTAAAAATTAAAAAAAAATTAACTGGGCATGGTGGCACACACCTGTAGTTCCAGCTACTTGGGAGGCTGAGGTAGGAGGATCATTTGAGCCCAGGTGATCAAGGTTGCAGTGGGCTGTGATCATGCCACTGCACTCCAGCCTGGACAACAGAGTGAGACCCTGTCTCAAAGCAACAACAACAAAAACATTTTGAAGAATATCGCATTAAAAATATACCCACCAGGCAAGGTGGCTCATGCCTGTTCATCTCAGCACTTTGGGAGGCTGAGGTGGGAGGATCACTTGAAGCCAGACATTCAAGACTAGCCTGGGCAACACAGCAAGACCCCATCTCTACAAAAATAAATAAATAAATAGAGAGAGATAGATGTAAGTAAATAAATAAATAAATTAGCCGGGCTTGGTGGCGCACACCTGTAGTCCCAGCTACTTGAGAGGCTGAGGCAAGAGGATCACTTCAGTTTAGGAGTTCAAGGTTGCCGTGAACCATGATCTTGCCATTGCACTTGTAGCCTGTGTGACAGAGCAAGACTCTTTTTCTTTCTTTCTTTCTTTTTATATCTTCAAGGGGTAGTTGGATTTCTGGTAGTTAAAGGAAGAAAACTTCTTGAGACAGTTCTCCACCCTGGTATTTATGCCAGCATGAATTAGAAGAGAAGTAGATCAATGTTTTTTGTGTTTTTTTTTTGAGACAGGGTCTTGCTTTGTCACACAGGTTGAAGTGCAGTGGCATAATCATGACTCTCCACAACCTCAACTTCCCGGGCTCGAATGATCCTCCCACCTCAGCCCCCCAAGTAGCCACACAACAGGTGTGTGACACCATGCCTGGCTAGTTTTTTTTGTAGAGACAATGTCTGCACCTGACCTTGGCCTCACATTGATTTTTTTTTTTTTTTAAGACGAAGTATCAATCAGGCATGGTGGCTCATGCCTGTAATCTCTGGGAGGCTGAGGCAGGTGGATCACCTGAGATCAGGAGTTTGAGACTAGCCTGGCCAACATGGCGAGACCCCATCTCTGCTAAAAATAAAAAAAAAATTAGCCAGGCCTGGTGATGCGCACCTTTAATTCCAGCTACTCTAGAGGCTGAAGCAGGAGAATCACTTGAACCCGGGAAGTGGAGATTGCAATGAGCTGAGCTCACACCACTTCACTCCAGCCTGGGAAACATAGAGTGATAACTTCATCTCAAAAAAAAAAAAAAAAAAGATAGACTCTCACTCTGTTGCCCGGTGCCCTCTGAAGTGCAATGGTGCAATCTTGGCTCTCTGCAACCTTTGCCTCCCAGGTTCAAGCGATTCTCTTGCCTCAGCCTCCTGAGTAGCTGGGATTACAGCTGTGTGCCACCACACCTGGCTAATTTTTGTATTTTTAGTAGAGATGGGGTTTTACCATGTTGGCCGGGCTGGTCTCAAACTCCTGACCTCAAATGATCTGCCCACCTTGGCCTCCCAAAGTGCTGGGATTACAGGCATGAGTGAGCCACCACGCCTGGCCAGACATTGATTTTTAAAGCCCAGATCAGGGCCAGACACAATGGGTCACACCTATATTCCCAGCACTTTGGGGGGCTGAGGTTGGGAGGATCCCTTGAGCCCAGGAGTTTAAGACCAGCCTGGGCAACATAGTGAAACCCCCATTTCTTTTAAAAACAAACAAAACATTTATAAAAAAGAAAACAATGTGCCTTATGCAAAGATATGTTTAGCTATTTTAAACTTGTGTTATGTTAACTCAAGTTCCTGTTACTAATTTCCTGTTGTCTTGTCAGTGTTTGGAAACCCATAGAACCAGGCCTGTTCACTAGGTTTTTCTGCGTGTAGTGTTTTTCTATAATAACAAATATTGAATCATTTTACTGCAGCTTTTCCAAATTTGGTTCTAATTTGTTTACCACTCATCTCCATCAGCCCTCATCCCTCCCAAACTAATGTGTCTTTGTCCTCATGAGAAGTTTTCTGTGTTTACAAATGAATAATTTTCTGAGTGAAAATTAAGTGATAATTATTTTTCTAATCAAAATTGAACATTCTTCCCTTTTCAGGCAAATGTTTTTGTTGTTGTTGTATTTTTTTGACTTCTAAATAACAGTTGCCCTCTGGGCTGGCTGAGGCATAGTTACAGAAAGCCTTGTTCTAACTGTCCGGAGAGTTCTGGTTGGCAGAAGATGATAGAATAATGAACAGGTGCCTATGGTCAGCACAGCCCAGCTCGTGCATTATCTCAAGCATGATAAAGTGGAGAAACACAAAAACCATGGCTACTCTTTATTTTCCTGTCTTTCACATCCCTTAGTTATCTCCTTTGAGGAGGTAGTTTAAGCACATCTTGATTCATGGAGAAACCTAAAGAGCCAAAGTATCTAAAAAGTTGGGAGTAGTGGTAGACGCCTATAGTCCCAGCCACTCAGGAGGCTAAGTCAAGAGGATCGCTTCGGTCCAGGAGTTTGAGTTTACAGGAGCTACAGTCACGCCACTGCACGCCAACCTGGACAACAGAATGAGACCCTGTCTCTAAATAAATAAATAAAAGGTTTTTCTAAATGTTATCTTTCCTCAATAATTACACTTTATGTTTTTACATTAAGAAACACATCAAGACCGGGTGCGGTGGCTCACGCCTGTAATCCAAGCACTTTGGGAGGCCAAGGCAGGTGGATCACCTGAGGTCGGGCGTTCGAGACCAGCCTGCCCAACATGGACCCTGTCTCTACTAAAATACAAAATAAGCTGGGCATGGTGGTGCATGCCTGTAATTCCAGCTACTCGGGAGGCTGAGGCAGGAGAATTGCTTGAACCTGGGAGGTGGAGGTTGCAGTGAGCCAAGATTGCACCATTGCACTCCAGCTTGGGCAACAAGAGTGAAACTCCATCTCCAAAAAATAAAAGAAGGAAACACTCGATATATTGCAAAAGTGTAGGGTTGTTTTTCTGCATCAGAACTAATAATGGGTTAAGTTCATTTAAAAGTGCAGCAAACAGAATTGGACTTGCTCCTAGTTCTAGGAGAGTTAGGAGTGCTCCCTTCTGTCATCACTCTTTCCTCACTCTCACAAGGTGAGAAAAGAGTGATGACAGAAGGGAGCACTCTTGACTTTACCCAGCTCAGGTCATTGCAGCGCTAGTAAACCTTATATCCTTCAAGGAGAAAACAGAGCAGCCACTCTCACTGCCCCTCTGCCCTGACTCAGGGGCTGCTGGAGTAACGAGTCTGAACTGTCAAGTGCAGGCAGAACTGCTCACACATAGTCATCCTGGAGCAGTAATGAGTCTTTCTTTGGCTCTGCCCACATCACTGTTGTTAATTCAGTGCCAGCATGAGAGGATTCAGAGTAAACCATCATTGAAAGAAAGTACAGGGAGAAAAATGTCAATCAAGGTACTGGTAGATACCTGGCAGCCATAAAACTTCCTCCTCACCCTCTGCAGTCAGGCTCTTTTGGAAGGCAGCTTCAGAGATTAGGAAAGGTTAGGGAACAACAGTAGCCTCTTTAAAGGTTTGTATTATGAGGCTTAGGAAGGAAACGTGAATGAATTGGAGTTATTTAGCCTGGACGCGAGAACATGAAAAGGAGTGGAAATTTGTTTTCTTTGAGTCTAAGAAGGGTTATTTTGGGAAGTGTGGCTACCAGCCATTCCCTCTTTCCATTGCGGGTAGGCCAAGAAGGACTGGGTTTAAGTTACAGTGGGTGAGATGGAAGTTAAACAACCCATATTCAAGTGTTTTGAGTGCTGACAGAGTGCCGGTCACAGTGGATTAGCAGAAGGAAGAAGTGTGCCAGACACTGAGAAGTATGGGCTCCAGAGCCAGCCAGCCTGGCTTTGAATCCTGGCTTTAACACTTAGTAGCATTGGAACCATGGACAAAGTACTGCACCTCTAAGCCTCAGTCACCTCATCTGTAAAATGGGTGTAATATACCTACTTCCTCATGGATTATTTTTAAGATTGAGTTAATATAGGTAAGGTGCTTTAAAAAGTGGCTGATATATATTAATCACATTTATATGTGATAAAAATAAATGTTAGCATGAGCGGTAGAAAGGATCTTAGGGTAATTTGGGCCAGCATTTCATTGTATAGATAAGGAGGCAGCCTTAGAGATAGAATCGAGATTAGAAGGCAATTCTGTAGACTTCTAGTCCAGGGTGGTTGCCACTAGTCCTAGCTGTTTTAGGAACCCATATTGCTTCAAAAGCATTTCCGTTTAGGTTCCCCTTCCTTCCCTCCTCCTGAGAGTCAGCATCTCTTGAGTACAGACATATGTGCCCTCATTTAATCCCTTACAGCAGGCTATGAAGCAAATGCCACTATTACCCCATTTTTTAAAAGGTGGCATCTGGGGCTCAGAGAGGTTTATTGACCTGCCCGAGGCTACACAGCTTCTGAGAAGTTGAGCCTGGAGAAAACCCAGACCTCTGACTCCAGAGCCTGTGCTCTTAACCACACCACTGATTTTCCTCAGAAAGTTCCAGTGGAGTGCAGATGTACTAAATCAAACCATGGGAGCATTTGACAAAGGTAAGCTGTAGAAGCCACAGGGCCCAGGGAATCTGAGGGTATTTTGCAAACCCTTTTCAACCTATATCTGCTTTGTTTTTATTTTTATTTTTTTATTTTTTTATTTGAGACAGAGTTTTGCTGTTGTTGCCCAGGCTAGAGTATGCAGTGGTGCAATCTTGACACAGTGCAACCTCCGCCTCCCAGGTTCAAGCAATTCTCAGCCTCGCAAGTAGCTAGGATTACAGGCACGTGCCACCATACCCAGCTAATTTTTGTATTTTTTAAATAGAGACGGGGTTTCACCTTATTGGTCAGGCTGGTCTCAAACTCCTGATCTCAAGTGATCTGCCTACCTTGGCCTCCCAAAGTGCTGGGATTGTAGGCATGAGCCACCATGCCCGGCATGCTTTGTTTTTAGACCAAGTCTTTCTTATGTGTCTTCTGACACAGTGCAGTTATACACTAAAACAGGTTCCCCAAAGAATCTCCCTGTTGAAGAGAGTGAAACTTGAGGGTCATAGAGCAAACCAAGAGAAGCCAGGACCAGAGCTCTTGTGAGATAGGGACCACATGGAGGTTATCAGGGCTCCGGGCAAGCATGCTAATAGACTAGAGAATCCCCACCTTGATCAGTGGTTCTTCACCATTGATCTCTGTCAGACCCTGATGACAGCCTTGGACTTTCCTCTCTCCCGGAAAATGTAAAGGCTCACACACCAAAAAAGTATTTTTAAGTAGCTTCAAGCCTCATACTTCAAGGCCCAGCTTCACCTCTGTACTTGGCAGCATAGTAATTGAGGTCACATTCTTGATCAAATGGCCTAGGTTTAAATCCTCCTTTACTAGTTAGCTGTGTAACCTTGAGCAAGTTACTTAACTTGGTCTTGGGCCTCAAGTTCCCTCACTTGTAAAATGAGGATAATCATAGCATTTGTTTAGGGTTGTTAAAATTAAGTAAGTTAATGTATGTGACATTCCTAGCACATACTCTATGGTAGTATTAACTTTATAGTAGTATTCCCTATTAATAATAGTAGTATTGCTGTCCTTGGACCTTAGCCCATTTAGTAAATGTTTATGGACAGAATTAATAATTCCAGTTGAGATGCCAACCCTGGGGTGTAGAGCATTCCAATCAGCATGTCGCAAACGGTCTACAGTTTTGCCAAGATATTGATACACTCACCCCTCAGGGGTGCCAAAGCCCCAGTTGGTCGCTTGTGGCTTCAAGCAATGACATCTGCAATGTGAACTTCTGGCTTTAAGCAGCAGCATCTGCAATACAACATATGACTATCTGTCTTCTTTAGGTCCCCTGACACGAAAACCGTTTGGGTAGCACCAGTCGGGGATATCGGTTGGTAAGTCGTGAGACTCCAGTAGGCAGTCCAAATTATTCCAAGTCCAGGAGAATTTTGAGAATGGGTGACAGAGTCTTCATCACTGCACTTAGAGCAGAGGCTGCGGGCTTCCTGCAGGCTTCATAAGTGTGGGGGTCCACAGCTAGAGCAGGCTTCACACCACAGTAGGTATAGAGGATGTCCTGCCAGCAGGAAGCTTCAGTGCTTCCCACCTTGCACGTGAGGGACCCAGGGAGTCACTCACAGGATTTGTGGAGAGCCCACAGTATGAGGTGCTGAAGAAACCACTGTGACCCAGAAACCAGGCTAGAGTCCAAAGCCTTGTGTAGGCAACAGATGTTACACAAATAGTGATAAGTACTGAAGCAGGTTGAGCCCAGAGGTGTGAATGCTAGGAAAAGGTGGTACCTAGGCTATGGGAGTTTATAACAGGACCCAGCCTTGTCTGCAAGATGGACTCTAAGGGCTATAGGAAACTATGGAAGGGTTTTAATCAAGGAAGTGGTATGTTTAGAGTTGTACTTTTTTTTTTTCTTACAAATCCACTTTTATTTACTTACTTTTCATTAGTTTAAGTCCTTGAGGGGTACAGCATCACACAGATTCTGTATTGAATAGCCTTAGCAAGATTGCTTTGGAATTTAGCACAAACCATGCCACTGTTTCCATGGGCCTAAGTTACCTTTCCCAGGTTACGCTGGTTTTCTTCAGTTTGCCATGAGTAGTCACTGTGGTGTTCTTTGCTTTGTACATACAAGTACATCTCTTGCCGAAATAGAATTGTTTCATCTTGAGCATAAATACCTTCAATTTTAATAAGAGCTGTGTCCTCTCTTTGGTTCTGGAGGCCCCACTTACAGCTAGCAAAAAAATGGCCTTGGACCACAGCCTTCCAAATGTATTTATCTTATTATTATTAATTTTGAGACAGGATCTCGCTCTGTCACCCAGGCTGGAATTCAGTGGTGTGGTCATAGCTCACTGCAGCCTCAAACTCCTGGGGTCAGGCAATCCTCCCACCTCAGCCTCTTGTGTAGCTAGGACTACAGGCATGTGCTACTGCAATTGGCTAATTTTTTTGTTTTTTGGTAGAGACAGTGTCTTGCTGTGTTGCCCAGATTGGTCTTGAACTCCTAGCCTCAGATGATCCTCCTGCGTCAGCCTCCCAAAGCACTGGGATTGTAGGCATGAGCCCATATTTGCCTTTTAGAAGTCCTGTTCTCAGCAGGCCTCTACAGGCTCCAAGATGGTGGGAAGACAGCTGTACTTTTTTTTAAGTTCAGCCTGACAGCATAAACATGAATGTTAGAACATGAATTGGAAGAGGCAGAGGCAGGAGGATTACTTGAGCCCAGGAGTTTGAGGTTGCAGTGAACTGTGATGGAGCCACTGCACTCCGGCCTGGGTGACACAGTGGTACTTTGTCTCTAAAAGAGGAAAGAAAAGAAAATGAAACAGACAAAAGTTTATCTGAGGACCTAAGTTAGAAGGCCCTTTACAGTAGTCGGAAGGTGAGAGGTAATACTTGCCTGAAATAAATATCTGGACTTTTGAGGGAAAAGGATGATTCAAGCACGATCCCACTCAGTTCTGGGTGGAAGGCGATACCATCCCTGGGATAGGGATACTGGAAGTAAAAAAAAAAAAGTCATGGAAGGCTGGGACACATTGTGAGTTCTGCTGGGGACTTGTTCAATGTGTGGTACATGTGGGATGTTCCCCGAGGATGGTTAACAAGGCCAGTGGGTAGACAGGTCCAAATACAAGAGAGATGTTGGAGTAGGCAGAGAGAACCGTCAGCAGTGGGGTGGACTGCCTGCCTTCAGCAGGGTTCCTTCCTAAGTGGAGAAAGTTTAGAAGTGGGTTTTGATCACTGATTTCTTACTTTAAGACCAATTTGATTGGCATGCTTCACTTTTATGCTTAACTTTTAGAGTTCTTAGATATGTATATTTTGAGCCCTTTTTATAAAAACCAATACAGTTCACTACTTTGAAGAATTCATCTTTTTTTCTTCTTGGCTAGCCTTATTAACTCCTTCCCTGAGTATCTTTGCAATAGGAGAAAGCTGGATAACTCATAATGTGATACTGTTCATTTTCTTAGATTTGTGACCCAGAAGGAAATCTCTGACCTCGGCTGTGGCTCTTGGTGCTGGCCAGAAGCCAACTTCATGTCTGAGTGCACGAGCAGCAGTTTGTCATGGAGAGCTTGGGGCTGCAACGGTGACCCTTAGTGATGGGACGACAGCCTACGTCCAGCAAGCTGTCAAAGGTGAGTATTTCTGGGGACCTCAGGATCCTGTGCTGTCCCTCAGCCTCTGGGAAGGAGTGTCCGCTTCTAAGAGTCCCACCTTGCCCTCCTGCCTGCTCACCCTTGCCCACCACCACAACTTGCTCTGCATTAGAATCTCCTGTGGTGCTTGATGAAAAGAGAACTCTAAAATAAAATGCTGCAAATCAGACAACCCCAGCCATAGGAACCAATACCTCTCAAAGACAGAATTCCTAATATATAATAAGTAGCTCATAAATATTTCTGGAATGAACACAGTGCTAGTTACGACTTCCTGCTTTTCAGATATTCCCCATCACAGTTTTTTAGTGCCTTCTAGAAGCAGTTTATCAATCTTAATTCAAGCATATTCAAACATTCAAACTATCTACTAAACATCTGCCATGTACAAGATGCTCTTCTAAGCCGGGCATAGTGGCTCACACCTACAATCCCAGCACTCGGGAGGCTGAGATGGAAGGATCATTTGAGGCCAGGAGTTGGAGACCAGCCTGGGCAACATAGCAAGACTCCGTCTCTAAAAAAACTAATAAAAATAATAATCGGGGTGCAGTAGCATACATCTTTAGTCCCAGCTACTCAGGAGGCTAAGGCAGGGGGATCACTGAAACCCAGGAGTTTGAAACTTCAGTGAACTATGATTGCACCACTGTACACCAGCCTGGGTGACAGAGCAAGATCCTAGCTCTTAAAAAAAAAAAAAAAAAAAAAGATACTCTTCCTGATTCAAGAGAGGAACACCCAAGCAGAAATCTTATGCCCTAAACCCCGCTATGGATTGGCAGAATTAAAAAATAGGACACATAGTTAAATTTGAATTGGACATAACAATGAATACTCTTGTAGTATATGTATGTCGCAAATATGTATACTATATACTAAGGACATACATATACCCCTTATAAGGGATGGACATACATAAACATGGGATTAAGCGGGGCTCAGTGGCATGCACCTGTAGTCTCAGCAACTTGGGAGTCTCAGATGGGAGGATCTTTTGAGGCCAGAAGTTTGAGGTCAGCCTAGACAACAGCAAAACTCCATCTCAAAAAAAGGGGAGGGTGTTAAATACTATAAAATACTAAATAATTGTAAGTTCTTAAAAAAAATGTATTATTTTTCTGAAATTCAGATTTACATGGGCATCTTGTATTTTATCTGGCAGTCCTACCCTCCACTATCAAGGTAGGTGTGGAGTCAGAATAAAGTGTTTTAGGGCAAGGCCTGCAGGCCAGGGACACTCTTCCTTTCTTGCCAGCATTCTCAGGCAGCCAGATAACATTCGTGTCTTCCTTGGACAGCACTGGGCAAACACTGCCTTGTTCCTACTCTTTGTTTGGCCTTTTCTGGACTCCATGAGTGTCATTGTCATCATGAAGCATTGTCATTGCAACATTACCCTCCTTCATTTCAACACACTATCAAAATATATTTCCACCCCTAGATTTACAGATAAGTTGTTTACTGATTTCATTTTAAGTTGTCTATTTTCTGATGATGACTAAGGAGGCCCCTTAATCTCATCAGTAAGTTATTTCCATATGAAAGTATGTGGGGGTCCCTTCTGGAAAGGTTTCTTGTCAAGAGCTATCTGTGACATGTGGGTTCTTGTTGGCTTCATCCTTTTGAGAGTGCAACTTCTCAAGAATACCTTTAAAGCCTGAAACTCTCTGTTTGCAGACTCTCCCATCCCAGGTCTTGCCCCCTCCAGTGCAGTCTCGGTGGGATGGAAGAACTTAGAACTCCAGCTAGGGCTGTGTTTACTCCTTGGACCCGGTTGTTCCCACCCTCAGTCTTCCACTGAAAATTAATGGTCAAATGAATGAATAAAAAGCAAGTGAGCACACCTGACCTGAGAGCGCCACTCTTTCCTTATATCTTTCTTTCTTATGTATGGATCTCTTTGCCTCCCTGCCTTCCCATTTCTTTCTTGTGTCAGTTTTCCTGGCTGTCATCTGCCTACTCTATGGTGTTGCAGGGTGTGCTTGCACACGCACATGCGCAAACACACACTCACTCCCAACAGATTTTCCTACTGTTCAGGGTAGAGCTGTCCTTCAGAGACCAGAACCACACTGTCCTGAAAGGCTTCTCTGACTGGGAAGCTCCTCTGAAGCTTTTGACTGAGGCACTTTTGTCTCTGTCTGCCGGAAGTCCTAAAATCGTATGAGACTTATCTTTAGGACAAGTATAAAATGTATTATTCAAACCCAGCATTTTAAAAGTGGACAAATGTGCTATTAATAAATGCACTGAGACTGTTCCAGGCAAACTGAGGTGTATGGTCACTTCTCTATAATGGGATACGAGGCCCATGTCAGTCAGCTGTTCTCCTCACTGCCTCTTTACGTTGTAGTCTCTGGTTGTTTGAGGAAATAGTAGGCTAAATTTTTTTCTTCAGACAACTCTTCTCAACATTTTGTTTTCTACCTTCAAGCAGTACCCACTCTGCTGGCAGTACCTTGCCAATGCTTTCAGAACCCTAAGTACTGATGAGTTTTGCCAGGATTAAAATGTGGGTAGCCTATTGCTTGTGGGTGAGAGGGAAGAAAATCGTTACTCTTCTTTGTCCCCATCTTACCTGCCTTTGGTTGGTTGTAGGACTGTTAGTTATTGACCCCAAGAACACTTAGTTTGGGAACAAGTTTGGGGATTCCTCTAAAGGGGAGATGTCAGCTGGAATTAACTGTCTTTCCCACCTAAGTGCTCAGTTTCCTAAACCTGAATCTTCTAAGGAAAAGACAAATCACTTGTCATTAACCTTCTTTTTCTTTCTTTCTTTCTTTCTTTCTTTCTTTTTTTTTTTTTTTTTTTGAGATGGAGTCTTGCTCTGTCACCCAGGCTGGAGTGCAGTGGTCTCAGCTCACTGGAGTCTCCACCTCCCGGGTTCAAGCAGTTCTCCTGCTTCTGCCTCCCGAGTAGGTGGGACTACAGGTGTGCACCACCACACCTGGCTAATTTTTTTGTATTTTGAGTAGAGACAGGGTTTCACCATGTTGGCTAAGCTGGCTTCAAACTTCTGACCTCAGATTATCCGTCTGCCTTGGCCTCCCAAAGTGCTGGAATTACAGGCGTGAGCCACCTTACCCAGCCTTTTTTTGCCTCTGTCACCCAGGCTGAAGTGTAGTGGTGTGATCTTGGCTCACTGCAACCTCCGTCTTCCAGGTTCAAGTGATTCTCTTGCCTCAGCCTCCTGAGTAGCTGGGACTACAGGCATGCACCAACATGTGCAGCTAATGTTTGTATTTTTAGTAGAGACAGGGTTTCACCTTGTTGGCCAGGATGGTCTTGATCTCCTGACCTTGTGATCTACCCGCCTCGGCCTCCCAAAGTGCTGGGATTACAGGTGTGAGCCACTATGCCCAGCCTAACTTTTTTTTTTTTTTTTTTTTTGAGACAGGGTCTCACTCTGTCACCGAGGCTGGAGTGCAGTGGCACAATCATGGCTCACAGCAATCTGTGCCTCCTGGGCTCAAGGAATCCTCCTCCCTAAGCCTCTTGAGTGACTGGGACCACAGGCATTCACCACTGCACCCAGTTAATTTTTGTGTTTTTTGTAGAGACAGGGTTTTGCCATGTTGCTCAGGCTGGTTTCGAACTCCTGAGCTCAAGCAATTCACCCGCCTTGACCTCCCAAAGTACTGGGATTATAGGCATGAACCACCACATCCGACCATCATTAACTCTTCTGTCTCCCTTTCTTTCCTTTCTCACTTTTCTCCTTCCTTCCCCTCTCTCAGACTCACTGGACACAAGGAAGGGTCATGTAGGTCTAATTCCAAGGAGCCTTAGGAGAAGGGCTTTCTGGTAAGGTAAAAGAAGAATAATATTTTAGGAAATCTGAAGTCTTGTTAATTTTCATGCTGCTTGTTGTGTTGCCTTAGGTGACCTAACTTTTTACCAGAAAATTGAAATGAAAATATCAGAGGTTAATAAAGGAATCATTACTCAACAGTGGCAGTGGAATAAGACCTACATGGACACATAATAGCATAATAGTTGTACTCACATAGCTCTCTATTGCTTTACTTTTCATTTCTTCTAAAATGCAGATTAGGCTTATAATAAATGCTAGGATTTATTGAGGGCTGGCCATATATAGCTGGCATTCTTCCCAATCTTTTATATTCATCAACTCATTTAACCCTAACAGTAACCCTATGAGAAACACATAATTTTCAGTCCCCATTTTAAGAAAAGGAAACTGAGGCATAGAGAGGTTAAATAAGCTGTCCAAGGTCACGCAGCTGGCAAAAGGTAGAGCTGGAATTCAAACTCAGGAGGCCTGGCCTGATTCCAGAGTCTATTGTTTTTAACCATTAAACTAAACAGCCTGCATTCACAGGGGCTTCTGGTCTTACCACACTGTCATAGTGAGGGATGAGAGGATCTGTTTTAATTTTGTTAGTTTGAGCTATATCTGAATTTTGACCCATTGGGGCCCATTTAGGCTTAAGGGCCATTTAGTTCAGTGTCAGCAACTTACTGTTAGGTTGGAAGTTTTCACTTGGCTGGGCATGGATAGAATAATAAATGAAGTTGCACCTCCTGTCAGTAACTGGAAGGGAATCTGTTGCGAGATGAGGGGTTCCCGCAAGGCAAGTATCTTCACCTTTAGTGCCTCAAGACCCAGGCCTAGGGAAACGGAGCAAGGGAACAAGGAAGATGTTACCCATGCTTAGACCCTCAGGCTCATGCCTTGAGACTCAAAGCTTCAGCTAAAAACAGGCAAGCGTCTCTTAGTCCTCTTCTGGTCCTGGCCTATTTCTCTCCATTTCCACCCTAACAGGAGAGAAGCTTCTTGAAGGGCAGGTGATCCAGCTTGAGGACGGGACCACCGCATACATTCACCAGGTGACGGTACAGAAAGGTGAGGGCACCCCAACACACCATGCCTTGTGGAGGGAAGCCTGACAGCCCCCACCAGGGGTCCCCTCCATGGCACTGAGCTCCAGGGAAAGGCAGACATTGCTTTCGTTACAGAATCTCTCTCCTTTGAGGATGGTCAGCCTGTGCAGCTGGAAGATGGCAGCATGGCTTACATACACCGCACACCCAAAGGTAGGGTCACCAGCATCACAACTGGGGGAAGGATGGGAGGCAGGACGGGAGGATGGGGTAGCACACTGCGAGGGTTGGGGTGTAGACATGGGTGCTGTCATCTCCATGGTACACATGCTCACCTGGATTAGCAGCCTTGCCCACCTTCCCTGCTGCAGACCACAGAAGCAGCTGTGTCTGCCACTAGGAGGTGAGCCTTGGAGATCAGTTACATGGGCTTTGATGGTGGCCTTGGCTCCAGCACAGCCACAAAGTCTTAGGGCTTTGGGGTAGGACCTGAGGATATCATCCAAGACCAGGAGAAAAAAACTAAGAATAAAGCTCCTAAGGTGCTGAAGAATAACAATTTATTCCTTCTACAGATAGTTTCTTGAGTGACTGTTACATGCCTGGCATTGTGTTAGGTGTGGAGTATACAAGAGAGAGCAAAGTCAGATACAGTCTTCTCTCTCCTAGAGTGTAGAGGGGGAAATAGAAGTGAAAGAAGCCATCAGTGATGAACTGATCATTACAAACAGAGATCAGGCTCAGGAAGGGCTTTTCTGAGGAAGTGACGCTTGAGCTGAGAGGTAAAGAATGAGGTAGACTTAGCTGAGGGGAAGACGGATGGGAGGGAGTTTTCAGTACTTCAGGCAGAAGGAATAGCATGTGTAAGCCTAGAGCTGGCGGGAAGAAGAACAGCACATTCCAGGAATTGCTAGGAGCTAGAGCCCTGGGAGTGAGGGCAGAATGAGCAGGAAGAAGCTGGAGAGAGAAAGGAAGGGCCAGCCCACTCTGGGTTTCAGCATCAGGGTGAGGATTTTGGTCTTTATCCTGAGACCAGTGGGAAGCATTTGAACTATTTAGGCAGTTAAGTGACATGGTCACATTTGTGGCCCGCAAAGATCCCTCTGGATATTGTGCTGCCTGGAGGGAACTAGAAGGGTGAGGAACGACTGGTGAGGAGACTTTTGTGATCATCTAGGCCAAGATGATGATGGGCCCCTGTCAGGTCCTCAAGGAACTTGTGATTTCCCATTCAGTGCACCATAGGAGACCTCATCCTTAGGTGAGGCAGCCCCAGAAGGAGGGCCAGCAAGAGTGAATCACAAAGTAAAGGGCCAGGAGAAATTGGATGCTGAAACCCTCCTTGGTATATGTGCCTCTCATTAACTTAAAGCTAGGGTCCCAGCTGTATCTCTTCCCCTTGTGTGGCATCAGGGCTAACCCGTGTTCCCTGCAGAAGGCTATGACCCCAGCGCCCTGGAAGCCGTCCAGCTGGAAGATGGCTCCACTGCCTACATTCACCACCCCGTGGCTGTGCCATCAGACAGTACCATCCTGGCTGTCCAGACAGAGGTGGGCTTGGAGGACCTGGCAGCAGAGGATGATGAGGGCTTCAGTGCAGACACAGTGGTGGCCCTGGAGCAGTATGCCAGCAAGGTGAGCACACAGAGCCTGACACTGTCCATCACTCTCTAAACAACAGGGCCTTGCTTGCATACTGCCTCTTGGCCCTGCCAGAACTTCACCTCTCAAGAGGACAACGGCAGCCCTGTGCTCAGGCACCATGTGGGATATTCCCTTTGCTCCTCCACCCCAGCTCCCCCAACTCACCTTTCTCACGTCATTGTTTAGGGCATGCAACACAGCCTGGCCTGGCCGCTGACAGTTGTTTATGCTCACCCTTGTTTACACTGTCTCTGCAGAGGGAAGGCTGCCATAAGAACAGTGATACCCATATGCTGGGGAGTTAGGCCCAGCTTCACTTTGGCTGCTGTAGTAATCCTCTGCACTAGCTGGGAAAGCCCTTGCTGGTGACTTTTATTAGCTTTCTAATCCACTGAGGTAACTATTTATTTCTTCTCTGTGACTCACTTAGTCATTTGGAAAAATAACCTCAGTGGGCTATGACAAGCGCATGTGCAGCAGAGCAGCTGGGATTCCTGGATTCTGAGGCCCACACAGTAGCTCAGCTGGAAAGGAGAAGGATCCTGGCTCTGGAAATACCAGTTAGTCCAAGTTTTTTCTGCTGGAACCATGGTCTTGCCTGTGGGGGAAATGGGTACAGAGATCTCTGAGCTTTCCAAACCAGGGTGTTCCCTTCCTGGGATGACTGCAAAGCCTCAGGCTGGATGTGCCAGGGCTTCCTGCACATTCCTTCCTTCCAGTAGTTTTACCCAAAGATGGGGGAGTTTTTTTTTATATATATATATATAATGAAATCAGTGTGGCTGAATGGTGGAAGAAAAGAGGAAGTCCTCCTGTCTTTTCAAAATGAAACACAGGCTGGGTGCAGAGGCTCATGCCTGTAATCCCAGCACTTTGGGAGGCTGAGGCAGGTGGATCGCTTGAGTCCAGGAGTTTGAGACCAGTCTGGGCAACATGGCGAAACCCCCCTCTCTACAAAAAAATACAAAAACAAACTAGCTGGGCATGGTCCTGTGCACCTGTGGTCCCAGCTACTGGGAGGCTGAGGTGGGAGGATCAGGAGGTAGTGATTGCAATCAGAAGGCTACATTCACTCCCATCCCAGTTCTCTAAGGTATATTTTACAGACCAAATTTGAGACTTGATGCTGATGGAAAGAGAAGTGGGTTTTATTTAAATCATGAGCCCTGAGATCTGTGCTGGCTCTACCGCTACCTAGTCCAAACTTGGGTGAGTCCCTGCTCTCCCAGACCTCAGCTTATTCCTAATATGAGATGGGACCAGATAATCTCAGAGGTCACTTCCATCCCTGATTTTCCTTGATTCCTCGATTACCCCAGGAGCTAGTGAGAAATGGGAATGAAATCCAAATGCCTGTGTGGGTTAGCCCACCAAGCAGGCCTGGCCACCTCTGACCCTACCCTCTTACCCAGCCGCTTAAGTGTCCATGAAACTCTCAGCTGCTTGAGCCCCTGAGCTGGAGCCTGTCTTGACAGACCTTGCCATGAATTTGGCCTTGCTCCTCTGTCCCCTGCTCACCATGACTTGCACAGTTTAGTTTTAGGATCTCCTGGAAGACCAGAGTGTAATTCTGAAGCTTTCCAGAAAGAAAGACTAAGGGACAGCTGGGCGTGGTGGCTCATGCCTGTAGTCCCAGCACTTTGGGAGGCGGAGGCAGGTGGATCACAAGGTCAGGAGTTCAAGACCAGCCTCACCAATATGGTGAAACCCTGTCTCTACTAAAAATACAAAAATTAGCCAGGCGTGGTGGCATGCACCTCTAGTCTCAGCTACTCAGGAGGTTGAGGCAGGAGAGTCACTTGAACCTGGGAGGTGGAGGTCGCAGTGAGCCAAGATCGTACCACTGCACTCTAGCCTGAGCGACAGCGAGACTCCGTCTCAAAAAAAAAAAAAAAAAAAAGAAAACTAAGGGACGGTCCTACCAGGACCCTGCCCAGGAAAGCAGAAGAGTAGTAAGGGGCTCCCTGCATCCAGGGGCTGGTATAAGATGGGTGGCTTTAGCAGTGTCCCCAGATGAGGACACAAAAGGGGAGGACTTGTCAGCTGGGTGCTGTCATTTAGAGCTGACATTTCTGTGGGAACTGCAGCCCTCCCCTGGGTGCTTCTGGTCATGGCCACCTCACTCTGGGCCCCATGTCCTATCAGGTGAACCTAGGTGAGCTCATCTCCACAGCAATAGCCCCCTTGTTTATGTACCTTTTAAGCACTAGTTTTCCACCAGGAGGAAGGGGACCCCTCCCATCAGAAGATGGAGGTCTCAAGAGTTGCAGGCTCCTAGGTGTATGTGCTTAGAAGGAGAGTTTCTGACACTTGGCCCAGTTCAAGCATGGCCATTCAGACAAACTCCCTTTCTCACCTTACCTGGTTGTCTTAAGGAGATAGCTTTTCTTTAATAGCTGTCACAGCCACTATGACCTGTAGGTCTCCCTTTATCCTATCAGAGATGGGTGGTGACTCCCCCATGCCCACCCTCTTTCTTGTGTAGCATGCCCCAGCATCTGTTCCTTGTCTGTCTGGATGTGTTCCTCTGCCCCAGAGACCCCTGGCAGCCATAACCCTGCCTACTGGGTCTTAAGCTGCCTGCAGGGCCCTGTGTCCCACCTTCTTCACTGGGGAGAATACATATAGGGATCTTAAGGTTTTTCTCCCCAGGTTCTTCATGACAGCCAGCCTCCCCATAATGGAAAAGGGCAGCAAGTTGGAGACAGAGCATTCCGCTGTGGCTACAAGGGCTGTGGGCGTCTCTATACCACCGCTCATCACTTAAAGGTAAGGATGCTGGCAGACAGCTCTCAATTCTGCAGTCTTCCCTTCCAGGCTGTAATTCTACCTTTCAGCTTTGATTGAAATTGGTCCCTTCCCTCAAGTTGCTGGAGGGAAGAAATGAGGGTACACAGGAAGGTCAGCACAGAGGGCTTGACACACATGACATCAGGGCCCTAAAGAAAACAAAAGAGCCCAGGTCATACCCTTGCTCCTCTGAATTATGTGATTGTTTGTCCTCACAGGTGCATGAACGAGCTCATACAGGTGACCGTCCATACAGGTGTGACTTCCCCAGCTGTGGAAAGGCCTTTGCCACAGGTAACCTCTCTGGGGGGCTGCTTCCAGTTGAGGGTAGAGGGTTCTAGTTCTGTTTGGGGTCTCCCTGAAGGGAACCCAACACCAGGCTGCCTTCCTGGAGAAACTACCGTCAGAGTCCTCTGACTTGCAGGGTGCTCTCTCTGGAGGAAACCTTGTTACGGAAGTGAAAGGCAGCATGGTTCAGGCCAGCAGAAGGAGCCTGGAGGGTTGGTGGAGAGACCCAGCCTCTTGTGTCAGCTCTGATGCCAGCCAGCTGTGGATTATTGGGTGGGCCATTGCATCTCTCTGGCCTTATTTTCCCCTCTATGAAACTAGGACCTTTAGCCATGAGTTCTCTTAAGTTTCTTCTCATGCTCATGTTCTGGTATGGTTTCAGCTGCCCCTTGAGAGGGAAGCAGGGCAGAGTGGGCTTTTCTAGCCCCCACCCAGGCAGGGGTGGGATAGAGGCAGACATGTGCTTCTTGAAGCAAAGGAGATGGAGAGCCTCTGTATGAGGTGAACAGTGGAGGATGAGGCCCCACTGGGTGCTCTTCTCACCCCTCCCTGCCACATGTGGACAGGCTATGGACTGAAGAGCCACGTTCGTACCCACACTGGTGAGAAACCATACAAATGCCCAGAGGAGCTATGCAGCAAGGCCTTCAAGACCTCAGGAGACCTGCAGAAGCATGTCCGTACCCACACTGGTATGCTGGGCTCTGCCCACTCCAACCCCATTCCCTGGGCAAGGGGAATTCAGCTTGCCTTTCAGACTTAGACCTGGAGCCCGGCGCCATCCCCTGCTTGCTCCAGCATGGCCCTCTTTTCCGAACCACCCCTCACACCCCACCATTTGCATAGGTGAACGCCCGTTCCGGTGCCCTTTTGAGGGCTGTGGCCGCTCCTTCACCACGTCTAATATCCGCAAGGTACATGTGCGCACCCACACAGGCGAGCGGCCCTACACCTGCCCGGAGCCCCACTGTGGCCGAGGCTTCACCAGTGCCACCAACTATAAGAATCACGTGCGCATCCACACAGGTGGGCCAGCTGGCATTCGAGGACTACCCTCACTGAGGCCCCAACCCCTCTACTGTAGGCTTCCCATCTAAGACACATTCTCAGCTCCCAGCCCAGAGCCCTTCTGTGCCAGCCATTCCAGGCTGGTCTGGGGGTGTGGTATCCCCAGAACTACTCTTTCACTTGTAGCGAGCAGTTCCTCCATTTCCAGTTAGGTCCAATCTGAAAGGTATTGCCTGTCCTCTCTGGGGTCCCTCAGCTCCCTACCATCTCTCTACACCCACCTTGAATTCTCCAACTCTGACTGAGCTCCTGAAAAGAGGCCAGGGTTGGGAATGACGGGGAAGAAGCAGAGTGAACTGTCGCCTTCAACTCCTCACCTTATCCACCGTCCATGACTCCTGTGTATCCTCACCCTCCCCAGTGTTGTGTCCCTCGTCCAGCTTTCCGTGTTGTCTCTTAGCATGTGTGTCCCTTCTCTCCCATCATACCTGATACTTCAGTCATCCCTGCTCTTACCTCTGCTGTTCACCACTCTCAACCTCCCACCCTTCACCTTATAAGCTCCAGAGCCCCCTATGACCGCCTTCACTACCCCAGCCTTGCCCTGTCCCTCATTTCCTTTCCGCCTTATCTCTGGATTCAGTGGTTCAACACCTATGCCCTCTCCATTCCACTGGCCATCTTCCTCAACCCTGTCCATTTAGAGTCTCCGTTCTCAGTCCCTCTCCCTCCCTCTGGCTCTCCCTTCACCAACCCTGTCCCCTTAGTTTTCCCCTTGCCAGCCCTAGTTCCCAACCCCCTCACAGCCCAGTGTCCCCAGGGGAGAAGCCATACGTTTGCACGGTGCCAGGCTGCGGGGAAACGCTTCACCGAGTACTCAAGCTTGTATAAGCACCACGTGGTGCACACACACTGCAAGCCCTACACCTGCAGCACCTGTGGCAAGACCTACCGGCAGACCTCTACCTTGGCCATGCATAAGCGCAGTGCCCACGGCGAGCTGGAGGCCACGGAGGAGAGCGAGCAGGCCCTCTATGAGCAGCAGCAGCTTGAAGGTAAGGGGAGTGGGCAGGGGGTGAGAGTGGGGCCAAGCCATGCCTCCCCATGGCGTCTGGTAGCAGGTGTCAGCCTTGGCTCTCCTCTCCCAGCCGCCTCTGCAGCCGAGGAGAGCCCGCCGCCCAAACGACCCCGCATAGCTTACCTTTCGGAGGTGAAGGAAGAGAGTGATGACATCCCAGCCCAAGTGGCCATGGTGACCGAAGAAGATGGGGCCCCCCAGGTGGCCCTGATCACTCAGGATGGTGCCCAGCAGGTACAGGCCCTGGAGGGCAGAGGTGCCTTACTTGCTGGCACTCTCCACTCTCTCTGGGGACTCTGACAGCCCCACTGCCACCCAGCTTCCTGTTTCAGTTTTACAGACCTCAGAGGCTGAGGCTGCAGGGACCACATCTTGTAACAGAGCCCCTTGTCCTCCTATGCTTCCAGCCCAGTCTCTGGGACTTCTGGAGCATAGTTAGTAGTTTCTGTCTTTACTTGGGGGCTGACAGGACCTGTTCATCTGAATGGGACATGGGATGTCCTTCTCAAGAGAGGCATGTTCATATAGCAGCCAGAACATGTATGGGGTCTGAAAGCCTGAGGTCTGGTCCTACCAGTGTACTAGCCAGCTGCATAACCTGCCCCTTGTCAGTACCCTCACTAGAAAGTACACCTGTGCTTTCCAGAGTTGTTAGGACACAATCAGGTGGTGACCCTGAACTGCATACAACGGCCCAGAGGCAAAGTGGTGATAAATAGAAGTAAGCAGTGGAATTCTTCTAGTGTGGCCTGTCTTTGCAACCTTGGACCCATTTTGTTTGCTTGTCACTCACCGCTTCCACCCCTGTGACATGAAACTAATAAGCTGACCTTGTCTGGGAGAGCAGGTGTATCTTCCATAGGGACTTTCAGACAACCCTCCACTGACATTGCCAGCTCATCTTCCCCCTCCTGTTGGCAGGTCAGCCTATCCCCAGAAGACCTGCAGGCCCTGGGGAGTGCCATCAGTATGGTCACCCAGCACAGCAGCACCACCCTCACCATCCCCAGTCATGATGCCGACCTGGCCACATCTGGCACACATACGGTCACCATGGTCAGCGCCGATGGCACCCAGACGCAGCCCGTATGACCAGGCGGTTTGCTTGGGGTTTCTTATTCTCTTGTCATTCCTTTCCATGGGGTGGGCATTAAAGTGCAGTCTAAACTAGTCAAATCTTCTTACCAGGACAAAGATTCCCCACAAAAAGGGGTCTTCCCCCACAGTTCCTGGGCCATCAGCAGCTCTCATCTTTAAAAGTAGTTGAATGGAGGTCAAGAGACACTTCCTGAATCTCAATTCAAACCTGATTTGTTTTGCCACCTTAGGCAAATCACTTTTCCATGACCTTCTATTTTCAAGTGAGGGGATTAAAATATCTCCGGAATTTTTTTACAGCTCTGTTCTTCTATGATTCAAAAGCCCTAAATTAAATTGGGCTCTGAGTTGGGAGCAAACCCAATCTTACTTAGCTCTGAGCCCCAAGCTAATTAATCTGACCCATATGGTTTTATCCATTCTTTCTGGGTTGTTCCCAGCATCTTACTTGGAGGGATTTTTATTTGGATTGTGGGGAGGGAGAGTATACTGCAGGTGGGATGGAAGACCTTCTTTTGCCTTTCAGGTCACAATCATTACCTCTGGGGCTGTGGTGGCTGAGGACTCAAGTGTAGCATCTCTTCGTCATCAACAGGTGGCACTGTTGGCCACAGCAAACGGAACGCACATTGCAGTGCAGGTGAGTAGAGATCTGGGAGGAAGGGGATCCCACGACCAGAGAAGGCCGCAGGAATAAAGGGGAACTAGATGACGATCTGGAAGGGAAGGGCATCTGACTCAAAAAGAGCCCATTTCAGAGGACAGATCCCTTTCCTCCTGCATCCATGCATCTGTCTCAGGCTTGCTCTTGGCTGAGGCGGAATGTTGAAGCCTCTTCTGGCCTTCAGGATAACTCTTACGGCAGTCTACCTGTGGTCTGAGCCCTTCTTCTCTTTGTGTCTCTGTTTCTTCATCTGGAGAATAAGGAAGCTGAAGTAGACAACCACCACAGTCCTCTTCAGCCTGTCCTTCCATGAGCAAGCTGGTCCTCTGGCCCTGACTATTCCAGGGCCCCCTGGCCATGCCTAGCCTAACAGGACTCTTCAGCCCTCAACTTCATGTTTATTGGAGCCTTACTAAGTGCTCAGTGTGCGGCACTGGGTAGATGGTAGAGGGTTAAAAAAAAAAGTAGGCCACATACTACTGACACTGGAATCTAGGCGAGGAGGGTCTCAGTCTCTCCTTCCTTCTGCACCCCCTTCCCCACAGCTAGAGGAACAGCAGACCTTAGAGGAGGCCATCAGTGTGGCCACCGCAGCCATGCAGCAAGGAGCCGTGACCCTGGAGACAACAGTGTCGGAGAGTGGCTGCTGAGTCCAAGAGGGCTGGGTCCCACACCATGTTGGAGGAGGTGCAATGCTGCACGGCCACTCTTGCCTCCAAGGGCCCAGGCTGTGGCTGACACATGGAAGGTGGCCACATAGGTCTCTGGGGTGAGAAGACAGCAAGAAAACGGCCTAACTGAAAGGAATGGGGGCCCTGCCCAAGAGTGGGGGACAGGCAGCTGGAATCAGGGGAGTGCGTCATCCTCGGGAACTGAGAACAAGCCTGGTTGCCAGGCTACACTAGGGCACCTTTCTCTCAAAATCAGCTGAGTGCCTGCTCTCCTCCTCCTAAAGAACACCCTTCTGGCCCTCAGTCTGCTCCCCTTCTCAGGTAGAGATTGGGGCTGCTGTGGGGGACTGGCCCTCTAGAGGAGAGCCACAGACAGCTCTTCAACCCAGTAGCAGCGGAGCAGGCCCTGGCTTTCCCTCCCAGCAATAACCACCTCCCTGGAGGCCAGCTGAGATGCCTGCCTAGTTGGCATCAGGGACTTCCTGCCACCACAGTCAATTAATTCCTCAGGGGCCTGTGGCTGGAGAAAGATGCCCAGCCCCCAACACTCCCCAGCTGCCCCCCAAACCTCTCTATGGCAGAGAGGCAGGGAGTGGCCCTGTACATAGACTGCTGGGGATTGGGTTTGATTTGTTTTTTGTTTTGTTTTTTTTTTAATTCCATTTTGATAATTTTTTTCCTGCTCTGGGTGGTGACGGCACATGGATGAATGAGTATTTAATAAAAGTTCCAAATTTCCACCTGGGTCCCTCCGTCCTTTCAACTCTAAGCCTGGGTGGCAGGGTTGGTCAACTCAGGCTCTCAGCCCTGTATCCCTGGCACAAACCCACTCAGCCTTGGTACCAGAGTGATGGGGCTGGCCTGCTGGGGGAGACAGGTGGGAGGGGGAAGCCCTGTATAAGATAAAACCCTAAGGAGCTGCTTATAGATTCTTGCCCATAGCTGAGCAGGTGGGCTCCAGGGGTGGCCACTGCTTCCAGGCTCTGGCTGAATCTCAGGCCTCAGGTGATTGATCTGGAGGAACTCTTTTCCTGCCTTTTCTTGTGGAATGTAGTCAGAGCCCCTCCAACCCAGCCACCCCCAAATCACACAGCTTCTCCAAGAGGGCAAAGCCCCAGGTTAGAGTGAGGCTAGAGGGCACCTTTGCCAAAGTTACTGAGGTTCAAGGAGTAGAGTCAGATGCCTCTGGAGCTGAAGGCTCTATTACCCAGCTCTGGGGGTGCCCACCTAGGTATCTAGGACTATGCTGTGGGATTTCAAAGCCACAGACCCCACTGAAAAGTAAGTTAGTAAGAGCAGATCACCTCTGGTGGGAGAAAGGGATACAGGGGAAGGCACTTGATGGGAAGAAGCTCTGGGTTTGACTCTGCCGGGACAGGAACATTGCAGGGATTGGAAGTGCCTCTTTTCCTCTCTCTGCTGTGATGGATATGCCCCAACCCCTTCCTGTCTCCTAGGATTGGAACCCCCTCCTCCGATCCAGGCATCTTCTCCTAGGATGCCTAGAAAGCTCCCATTTATTCTTGCCATCAGCTCCTTGGAAGAGGGCATGGGCATGCTTTTAGGCAGGGGGTGTTCCCAGCACCTTACTTGGAGGGACTTTTTTTCGGATTAGTGGGTGGTGGGGGGGGAGGTGTCTTAGAATTGGCCTGAGCAGATGTCTTCAACATCCGTGACCACCATTCCTGGTGTGGTGTGTCCCAGTCCTCTTGGGCACTGGATCTGAAGAAATGGAAGCACTGACGTGGAGGCCCCTGAATCCCAAGCCTACTGCCGCCGGGACCCTTGAAGTTGAGGTGCACCACAAGGCTCACCCCCACATGTTTTAGAAAGTGTCCAGTGTCTTCAGAGCGACTGGGCCTAAAGTGGGCAGTGCTCTGAGTGCCTTTGAGGCAATGCTGAGGGGACAGGGAGCCAGCAAGTCAAGTGCCACATCTGCCTGACCTGGAGAGGTGCCCTGGCCCGATTCCTTCTCCAGCTTTGTGATGTTGCCTTTGTTTCCCTCTACTCGAATGGAACCCCACCACCACGGTAATGTTAGGTGGCACCAAAAGCTCTACCCAGAGCCTACTATGTGCTTTACGTCCGTTCTCAGGCATTCTTACAACACAGAGGCATTTTTCCTGCTTTACCAATGAGGAAACTGCTCAAGGAGGTTCAGTAACGTACCCAAGGCCTCCTACGCAGTAAGTGTGGGACTAGGACTGGACCTTTAGTCTGTCTGACTCCAATATCAGAATGAGCTTTCTTTTCCCTCAGCAAGCTGCCTCTGGGAGCCCCAGAAGGCTCCAGAAGGCTGCAGGGCTGAGGAGGCTTCTAAAAGGGCCTCACATGCCCAGGGAGCTAGGTGGATACAGAACGAGAGTTCCTGCTTTCAGAGAGTTGGTCCCCAGTTCCTATGCAGGGAGTGGAGCTGAGCATTGCCAGAGCAACGGGCAGGGCTACCGCCAGCACGGAGCCTCACAGAGTGAGCAGGCAGGTGGAGCTCTCGCTCCACCACGGCCCCTCTGCGGTCTCTGCAACCGTTTGCATTTCCTGAAACCGGATCTTGGTGTCAGAGCCGCCCCCAGCCAGGCAGGCGCCTCAGCCATGGCCCTGCGCAAGGAACTGCTCAAGTCCATCTGGTATGCCTTTACTGCGCTGGATGTGGAGAAGAGCGGCAAGGTCTCCAAGTCCCAGCTCAAGGTGAGAGGCACCCGGGGCCCAGGGGAGGACGGCAGATGCACCACACCGGCCCCTGCTGCCTGGGAGCCCGGTGTGGACATTGTGCCACTCCAGGGGCACCCAGCCATCCAGCGTCCCAGGCCTGGGGTTGGGGGTGGCTGGTCCTGGGTAACTGGGCCAACATAGCTTGGTAGATGCCGCTGCCCACCCTCCAGAGGCCCTAGTGAAGTGTGTACAGAACCCTCGCTCAAGAACTTGGCCCCCCAGGTGGAGGCCAGGGGGATTCTGAGGTCCAGGAACCAGGCCACATCCCAGCCTCCGTGTGATGAGCACACACATCTCCACAGAGTCATGCTTGGGCACGCAGTCTGCTCTTTCTTGCCGCTTCCTCCTGACTTTCAAGAGAAACAGTTAGCTAGTACTTGGCAGTCATTTCCTCTGGAGCTGAGAGAGGCATAAAGGGACCTCCCCCAGTCCCAAACTGGTCTGGTCTGCCTAACCCTGCCCCCAGGTGAGACAGAGTTGCGGAGTAGGGGGAGGACTGAGGACCCTATTACACTGCTACCCAGCTCGCCCCCTATCCTCCACACATACTGGGTAGGGAAACTGTTACCTTAGGCCTTGAGACCTCAGGTAGGGAAGGGGTGGAATCTAAGCCCAGGAAAAGCCCCATCAATGATTGTCCTGAAGTCAATCATCTGGCCTAGACAATTTCCGGGGAGGCCGAGGAGTTTTTCTCTCTCTTCCTCTAGTCCTCTGTTAGTGCTGCCTTCACTACCCTAGTTGGTGGAGAGGAAGCAAGGCCCTCAGCTACTAGAATCAGCAAATGCTGGGGGGAAGGAAAGGAGCAAGATAGGCCTCAGCTCCCTAGGACCTGCCATAGGGGTGCCTTCATTCACTCTGTGCATACTTGACTGAGTGTCCCTCATGAGGCTCTGTGCCCAGCATGTGGCTAGGCACTGGACTCCTGGTGTCTCCCTTGTGCCATCCTCCAAAGTCTCAAGGAAACCTCCATTCTTAATGACCGAGGTAGAAGGTGCCTGGATACCTGAGAGATTAATGGGACAGAATAGTTACTGTGCCCCACTACCGTTCCAACCCCCTACTTTACTGAACTTGGACACGAGGAACTAGGGATATCCCCAACTGGTCCTATGTTACAATTCCTTACCCGGATTTGTGAGCATCTAATAGATGATTTTTCACTCCCCCAGGAAGGAGAGCCCACTACAATCTTCGGTCACGTGGGGAGACCCCCCCCAACAGGCAGATTCTTCCTTCCATCCTATTTAAATCCCGTTTAGTGCAGATCATGTCATCTGGTTGGGTCCTCAGTATAAATGGAAAAAAGTCGATCATCCAAAATCCATTTCTGCTGACTCTGTGTCCCACCCCTACTTCCCACCCTGCCCCTTTAATATCTTGCCAGGCAATACCAGCCCCCATGGCTTTTTGCTTCCAGGATACCATTTTCCACCTCTGCATTATCCAGGCTCTCTCTTTCCTTCACACATGGAAGATAACAGCCCTTAAGTGGCTCCCTTTTCCTGCTGCCATCAGCTGCGAAAGCCTCCTGGCTTGAGCCTCCATCTTGGCCTCTAGCTGGGCCAATACCTACTTCCTCACTCCCACAGGTTGTGTATTTCTAGGGGGAAATGCTCCATGGAGAGCTTGCATGCTTGAACTGTCCACTGTCTGTACCTCATCACAGCTCATATTGAGCCTACTGCCAGCAACGTCTCTGGTCATGCATGACCAATAGTGGAGTTCACTCTTACTTGACAGAAAACTTGTCTACTCTGGAAACCTGGGCTAACAGTGGGAGTCTCAGGGGCCAAGTGGGGGATGGGGCAGAAATGGCAGGGCTGCTTTCAAGCCCATAATAGTGAATATTGGAATGGGAGGAAGTAGTCATAGTGTTGGGGGTGGGGATTCCAGCAAGGCAAAGGAGTAATAGAGAAGTGGTCAGAAGGCAGAGGAGGAAGCAGATGAGAGAGTTAGACAAGCAGGGCCCACCCCTCCCCTGAAAAGACTTAGGGATGAGGGAAAAGACCTTGGAGTCTATCTGGTTTTTTGTTGTTGTTGTTTTAGAGATGAGAGATGAGGTCTTGCTCTGTCACCCATGCTGGAGTGCAGTGGTGCAATCAGAGCTCAGGTATAGCCTCAAACCCCTGGGTTCAAGCAATCCTCCTACTTCAGTCTCCTGAGTAGCCAGGACTACAGGCCCATGCCACCACACCTGGCTAATTCTTTTTATTTTTTGTTTTTTAGAGCCTGAGTCTCATTATGTTTCCTCGGCTGGTTTCAAACTCCTGGCCTCAAGTGACCCTTCCGCTTCTGCCTCCTGAGTAGCTGGAATTACAGTCTTGAGCCACCTCGCTGGGCTGGCTACTAAAACCATCCCTAGCCTTGGGGTCCTGGGTTGGGACCTGGCAAGAGACCTGTGCCAGTCCAGGACAAGATGTGTTGGTGTGTGACATTTGCCACTTCTCCCCTGATGTGTTGGTAGAGGGGCTGCCAGTGGCTGTCCTGGGCAAACCCATGATGAGGCCAGAGGGTAGGAGGAAGAACAGCGCATCCTCTGAGAAAGCTCAAGGAGTACGGTTGTTTCTCCTGGAGAAGAGAAGGCTTGAGGGAAAAACCAGATACTTCTGGCCGGGTGCTGCGGCTCACGCCTGTAATCCCATCACTCTGGGAGGCTGAGGCGGGCGGATCACTGTGTCAGGAGTTTAAGACTAGCCTGACCAACATGGTGAAACCCCATCTCTACTAAAAATATAAAAATTAGCTGGGTGTGGTGGCGTGCACCTGTAATCCCAGCTACTCAGGAGGCTGAGGCAGGAGAATTGCTTGAATCCAGGAGGCGGAGGTTGCGGTGAGCCTAGATCACGCCACTACCCTCCAGCCTGGGCAAAGAGTGAGACTCTATCTCCAAAAAACAGATACTTCTTCCTCTCTTTAAATTCTTGTAGAAAGTATAATGGCTTCATCCCGTTGGGTTGAGAACAGAGAAAGTAAACCAGTAGGAATGGCACTCCTGCCCAGGATGGATTTAGGTTGAACACAAAACTTCCCAGGACTTGAGGGCTGTGAGTTTTGCAAGGTTCCCAGAACCACCTCTAAAAACCTTTAGAAGGTAGCCATCCTGACAGAGGGCTGTAGAGAGGGGGAGCCCTTGGGAATGATGTGTGTTCTAATGGCCACACCCTCTTTCCCAGGGGGAGCAGTTTTGATTTTAGACCTAGTGGAGGATCAGCTGATAATTTGGCCTCCTTCCCCCAACTGTCAGGCAGTGGGGTGAGGGGGGTATGTAGATGGAGTAGTGTGTCTCTGGTTTGATGAGGATCTTGGGAGGCACCAGGCCTACCCCTTCCTCCTTGACTGGCAGGAGCTAGGGGAAGGGAGGGAGGGGGTAGACAGGGGCCTTCTAGTCTCCTGTACCTCCAACTGACATTCAGGGCAGTCCTGGAGCTCAGAGAGAGACTCTGGCCACTGAGAGTCTATGAGCTTCAGTCTCTGCCTCCTCTGGAGAGGGACAACCACCTTCTCCTTAATGGAGGAAAACTTAAGAACAGCTCCAGTCCAAAAACCTGCTGGCTAGGATCATCAGCTTTGTCCTGACCCCTGTGTGCTGCTGGTCTCCCCAGGTTAGGATTTGTGGGTAGGGAGGGGAGGATGATTTAATGATGTGCAAAGCACTTGACTCAGAACCACATAGACTTGGATCTGTACTGCTCCCCAGCTGAGTCACTTTAAGCAAGTCACTGTCATCTCCAGTTTCTCACCTATAAACCAGGGGGTTTGTCACCAAGCTGTCCAGCCAGCCTGCAAAACTAAAGAATAAATTCTGGGCCAGGCATAGTGGCTCACGCCTGTAATCCCAGCACTTTGGGAGGCCGAGGCAGGCAGATCACAAGGTCAAGAGATTGAGACCATTCTGGCCAACATGGTGAAACCCCGTCTCTACTAAAAATACAAAAATTAGCTGTGGGTGGTGGCGCGTGCCTGTAGTCCCAGCTACTCGAGAGGCTGAGGCAGGAGAATTGCTTGAACCCAGGAGGCAGTGGTTGCAGTGAGCCAAAATCGCCACTGCATTCCAGCCTGGCGCCTGGTGACAAAGCGAGACTCTGTCTCAAAAAAAAAAAAAAGAATAAATTCTGTACCTCAAGTAGGTGAACTTGGTCTGTGATGCAGCCTCTCCTTTCCCTCAACTGGGCCTCTGTCTTTTGATGCCCACACCCAACCCCTCCAGCCCCTGCTTGCTCTCAGCAGGTGATACAGCTAGTCCAAAGATTCTCATCTTTTAAATTTTCCAGTACTCCTCCATGATAGTAGTTATGCTTTTCTAGTAACCCACTAGAATATATTCAGTAACTCTTAAGATCTGTGTCTTCTGTTTTGTTTTTTTTTTTTGAGACAGAGTCTCGCTCTGCCACCCAGGTTGGAGTGGCAGTGGCATAGTCTCGGCTCATTGCAACCTCCACCTCCCAGATTCAAATGATTCTCCTGCCTCAACCTCCCAGGTAGCTCGGATTACAGGTGCACCCCACTACGCCCAGCCAATTTTTGTATTAAGTAGAGACGAGTTTCACCATGTTGGCCAGGCTGGTCTTGAACTCCTGACCTCAGGTGATCTGCCTGCCTCAGCCTCCCAAAGTGCTGGGATTACAGGCGTGAGCTACTGTGCCTGGCCAGATATGTGTCTTTTAGAAGAATCACTTGGAACCTAGATTCATTTAAAGACCATCCTGGGCACTGTGGCCCACACCTGTAATCCCAGCACTTTGGGAGGCCATGACAAAAGGATCACTTGAGTCCAGGAGTTTGAGACCAGCTCTGGCAACATAGCAAGACCCTGACTCTACAAAAAATGAAAAAATTAGACAAGCATGACGGCGCATGCCTGTAGTCCCTGCTACTCCAGAGGCTGAGGTGGAAGGATTGCCCGAGCCCAAGAGGTCCAGGCTACAGTGAACCGTGGTTACACCACTGCACTCCAACCTGGGCAATAGAGTGAGATTTTTTCTTTCAAAAGAAAACAACAGTCAATTTAGGAGATAATTCTGTCTGAAATCACTGCTGGCTGCTTTTATGGATTCCCAAACCTTGGGGATCCTGAAGGCTGGAAACTACAGAATCTTACTATTGCCAACATGGACCTGACACCCACACTTGAGTTTTTGAGGACCCACCCCAGTCCCCACACTTGAGTTTTAGAGGATCCCCAAGTCCCCAGAGGAGAACTACTCCCCTACATGCTTCCAGAGGAAAGAGTGAATAAATGAAGCCTCTCAAAGGTCAGTGACTGCCGACCCAGAGGCCAGGGGCTCCCTGGGTTGGTGGAGGAGACTGTGGGAATCCTCTCTGAGGGAACCCGAATGGCTGCTTGTGAAAAATACACCTGGACCCCACCCCTGGAAACTCTGAGTCAGTAGGCCTGGGCTGGGCGGGCATGTTTCAGTTTCACCAGCTCCCTGGGTGAGTGTGGTGCTCAGCCAGGGCCAGTGCACTGTAGAGATCAAGAGCAGGGCTTTGGAGTCAGACCTTGGGCAAGATGCTTCCTCTCTCTGAGCCTTGATTTCTTCATCTGTAAAATGAGGATAATGAGAGTCCCTGCCTCCAGGGCTGAGGATTGATGGAGATCTGCAAGTGAGCTCCTGCTCACCACTCCTCCGCCACTACCATTTCCTTTCCAGTGTGACTCCTCCCCCTAGTCAGACCCTCTCTCCACCCACAACCCCTGCCGCACCCAGGCACTGGAAGCTGATAGTCTGAGGTCGGCCCAGCTCTCTGGAGAGAGGCCCTGAGTGTCTGGGCCTTTAATTCTTTCTTGTCCTAATATCTGACAGCTCGAGGGAGTCAGAGTCTCTGCCCTGGGCTCTTCAGAATCCAGTGGCAAAAGTGCATGTGAGTATGGGGTGACAGAACTAAGCTCAAATAACTGTGCTGTTATGTGGCATGTTCTGTCCTGGGGTGGGATAGATCCTCTCCTAGAACTCTCTTTTTAGAGAGATGAAAACTGAAGCCCAGTGAAGTTAATATGCTCAGAGGGATTTAGTCCATCTCTGTCTGGCTCACTGCAGCCTTGACTTCCTGGGCTCAAGCAATCCTCCCACCCCAGCCTCCTGGGTAGCTGGGACTACAGGTGTGTGCCACCACACCTGGCTAATTTTTGTATTACAAAAAAAAATGTTTTTAACTTTGCTGAGCATGGTGATGCACGCCTGTAGTCCCAGTGACTTGCAAGATTGAAGTGGGAGGATCGCTTGAGCCCAGGAGGCAGAGGCTACAGTGAGCAGAAATTGTGACACTGCACTCCAGCCTGGGCAACAGGGCGAGACCCTGTCTCTAAATAAATAAACAAATAAAAATAAATTTATTGTAAAAGTAAAACATGTTAGTGGTTAATTTTTTTTTTTTTTTTTTTTGTGATGGAGTCTCACTCTGCCACCCAGGCTGGAATGCAGTGGCACAATCCCAGCTCATTGCAACCTCCACCTCCCAGGTTCTAGCAGTTCACCTGCCTCAGCCTCCCATGTAGCTGAAATTACAGGCACCTGCCATCACTCCCAGCTAATTTTTGTATTTTTAATAGAGATGGGGTTACACCATGCTGGCCAGGCTGGTCTTGAACTCCTAACCTCAAGTGATCTGCCCACTTTGGCCTCCCATAGTTCTGGGATTACAGGTGTGACCCACCACGCCTGGCCAAAAAATTTTTTAAGAAGAATATAATGTTGGCTGGGTGCGGTGTCTCACACTATAATGCCCAGCACTTTAGAAGGCCAAGGCAGGCAGATCACCTGAAGTCAGGAGTTCGAGACCAACCTGGCCAACATGGCGAAACCCCATCTCTACTAAAAATACAAAAATTAGCCGGGCATGGTTGCGGGTGCCTGTAATATCAGCTCCTTAGGAGGCTGAGGCAGGAGAATTGCTGTCAAGAGGCAGAGGTTGCAGTCCGAGAGGCAGAGGTTGCAGTGAGCCACTCCAGCCTGGGCAACAAGAACAAAACTCCATCTCAAAAAAAAAAAAAGATGAAAGTTCCTCCCCTCACTCTGGAAGGGCGATCACTGTTCACAGTTTGCAAGTCTTCTAGATTCTTTCTGTATACAAAGTAAACGTTGTTAGATTGAACTGTATGAAATTTCTGATACTTGATTGTTTTGACCTACTAATGCTAGTTTCATGTGATTCAACCTAATCTTTGCACAAATGTATTTGGCAAACATTTCATTCTGTAGCTTGCTTTTTTTTACATGCCAGTATCTTTCAATGTCTGTTCATACAAACATAATAAAGATCGTTTGGCTGAGTGCAGTGGCTCACGCCTGTAACCCCAGCACTTTGGGAGGCCGAGGCAAGCGAATCACGAGGTCAGGAGTTTGAGATCAGCCTGGCCAACATGGTGAAATCCCATCTCTACTAAAAATACAAAAAATTAGCTGAGTGTAGTGGCAGGCACGTGTAATCCCAGCTACTCAGGAGACTGAGGCAGGAGAATCGCTTGAACCGGGGAGGTGGAGGTTGCAGCAAGCCGAGATCACACCACTGTACTCCAGCCTGGCCTGGGCAACAGAGCGAGAATCCGTCTCAAAAAAAAGAAAAAGGGCTGGGCACAGTGGCTCATGCCTGTAATCCCAGCACTTTGAGAGGCCGAGATGGGCAGATCACAAGGTCAGGAGTTTGAGACCAGCCTGGCCAACATGGTGAAACTCCGTCTCTACTAAAATACAAAAATCAGCCAGGCCTGGTGGTGGGCGTCTGTAATTCCAGCTACTCAGGAGGCTGAGGCAGGAGAATCGCTTGAACCTGGGAGGCGGGGGTTGCAGTGAGCCGAGATTGTGCCGTTGCACTCCAGCCTAGGCGACAAGAGCAAGACTCCATCTTAAAAAAAAAAGATCACTCACAATTTTTATTAAGCAGTGCACTATGCACCAAGTACTCTTCACTCAAAACACCCTTTAGAGAAGACCCTATCATTATCCTCACAGAAAAGGAGACTAAGGTGTTGGAGAATTAAACATTTGCCTACAAGCACACAAGTGGTAAAAGTGAAATCCTTCTAACTACACACGGTCATCCAGGACATGGTGTACCTGTTTCCTACTGAATGAGCCTCAGTTTGTCTCCATTTTTTCATAAACAATGGTTAATGAGCATTCTTGTAGTGTAGCTCCCATGAGTGTCTGTAGGTTGAATGACTGGAAATGCTGGGGTGGCCAGGTGCAGTGGCTCATGCCTGTATAGTTCTAGCACTTTGGGAAGCCGTGGCGGGCGGATCACCTGAGGTCAGGAGTTCGACTAGCCTGGCCAACAGGGTGAAACCCTGTCTCTACTAAAAATACAAAAAAATTAGCCGAGCGTGGTGGCAAGCGCCTATAATCCCAGCTACTCAGGAGGCTGAGGCAGAAGAATCACGTGAACCTGGGAGGTGGAGGTTGCAGTGAGCCAAGACTGCGCCACTACTCTAGCCTGGGAAGCAGATGGAGACTCTGTATCAAAAAGAAAGAAAGAAAGAAAAATAAGGACATGGGTAGTTTGAAAGAGACAGCAGATGAGAATATGTAAAACTTGAACACCTGTCACTTCAGAAGTAGTCAGTGGATGTTGGCATTATTATCCTCTTGAGTTGGTCACCCTGAGTTTTAAGTGCCAGGCATTGAGCCAGTGGCACCCCTCAGAGCAGGGATTGGTATCCTGTGACCACAAATGTGTTAGGCAAGACTTTCCTGGATATTAGTGATAAAACCAAATTCAAATGGCTTAAGGAAGAGGAGATTTATTTGCTCACATAACCAAAAATGCCAGAGATAGCTGCCCAGAGGGAAATGACGGAAAAAACGAAATACTCCCTTGCGGGGGATCTCCAACTTCCCAGTTTGCCAAGGAAAACTTGAGGCCTAGGAGAACACTGAGGCAAAGTCTCAATACTTTCTCCCCCCTCCTCTCTGAAAGAAGAATAAAATGAAGGCTTGGCACACACACTATCTCTGAGACAGTGCCAGCTCCTGCCTCCGAGGAACTGGTTCCAAGGTGAACTGCTGGTGGTGGAGGAGGTCCTTCAATACAGCATTGATTGCACTTGATGTACAGAAGAGGATATAGGTGCTGAGGGACATAAAAATGAACAAAGACCTTGTCTCCAGAGTTCACAATCCATCTGGGGGAGGGAGGTGTGACATCAGTATTCTAACTGGAAGGCAACCTGTAAACCAAGCACATTTAGTTCCAACCTCAGCTCTGCCAGTTACTCTTAAAATTTCCAAACCTCGGTATCTTCACCTGAAAAACAGGCTTAATAATATTTGTGTATATAGGTGATTGTGAAGACTAGAAATGGGGTATAAAAAGCACTTTGACTGGGTGCAGTGGCTCATTCTGTAATTCTAGCACTTGGAGAGAGGTCTAGGTGTGAGGATCACTTGAGGCCAGCAGTTCAGCCTGGGCAGCATATCCAGACCTCTGTCTCTACCAAAAAAAAAAAAAGTTTTGACTGGGGGCGGTGGCTCACGCCTGTAATCCTAGAACTTTGGGAGGCTGAGGTGGGCGGATCACAAGGTCAGGAGTTCGAGGCCAACCTGGCGAACATGGTGAAACCCCGTCTCTACTAAAAATAAAAAACTTAGCTGGGTGTGGTGGTGGGCACCTGTAATCCCAGCTACTCAGGAGGCTGAGGCAGAAGAATCGCTTGAACCCAGGAGGTGGAGGTTGTAGTGAGCCAAGATCATGCCATTGCACTGCAGCCTGGGAGACAGAGCAAGACTCCATTTCAAAACAAAAGAAAAGTTTTAATTAAAAAAAAAAAAACACCTCCTACAGTGATTGGCACATGGTAAGTGTGCAATAGTCACTAATGACTTTTTGATCATTCACACTGCCTGTGACATGTGCTATTAATAGAATTACCCCAAGGCGATTTTATTTTCACCAGATTTCAGATTTCAACCCTTTTGTTCTAATATGGATTTGTTCAACAAACCAACATTGCCCCTGCACACCATTATGACCACTATCCCTTCTAAGCCTTGCCTTCTCCATCTTATGGACCATTTTTCACGACCCTTCTTTGAGCCCTCTCCTTTCCCAGAGCAGTCACGCTTAGGTGCTAGACACACTGCAGCCGGAACACATGATGGAAACCATGATATACTGGCAGCTTCTGCCCTGGGGTGGCAAAAGTCCCTGCAAACCCTGCAAACTCCAGCATTATGGGAAGCACTTGGGCTTTGGAATCCAACAGAGCTGGATTCGAACTCCAAGCTCTTGTTCACTGTGGGTCTTTTGGCACGTTGCTGAATCCTTTGAGCCTCAGTCTCCCTGTCTGTAGAAAGAGGACACCAATACCTAATGAAGTGGCTAAGAGTATAACTGCATGGATTCGAATTCCGGTTCTGCCAGCTGTGACCTTGGGTGAGAAATATCTCAGGGCTGCAGGAGTTTTCATCTGTGAAATGGGAATATGAGTAGTTGTTATGGTGGTTAAGTAAATGATATGTAAAGTGCTTTAGCTCAGCACTTGGCACATAGTATATAAGTTTTAGTTATTACTGAACTGAACAGTGTGTGGTGGAGAACTCAGCCAGGTTGGGGTGGGGACAAGCAGAGAGGTGGGGAGCAGTCCTCTGGCCCAGTTTTGGTTGAGGGGCAGAAAGGCACACTGCCACTCTTACTCTATCTCAGGTGCTGTCCCACAACCTGTACACGGTCCTGCACATCCCCCATGACCCTGTGGCCCTGGAGGAACACTTCCGAGATGATGACGATGGCCCTGTGTCCAGCCAGGGCTACATGCCCTACCTCAACAAGTACATCCTGGACAAGGTGGGGCCCAGCTTCTGGGGGACATCTGTAACCTCTCCCCACTTCTCCAGCCTGGCCAGCAGCCTAATAATACCTTGCCACTCCAACTCTTTGACCCTGCTGTAAACTCCTACTTCTGCCTGCTCTGTTCATCCTTGCTCTCCCGTCACATCCCAGCCACCTGTCCCCTTCCTGTCCCCCTCAACTCACCTTCAGTGTCCCTCATCTCATGAGGTGGGCCCCGCCCCCTGCCCTGCCCCATCCTTCTCCAGCTTCCAGCTATTATAACCTTTACAAAGTGTTCTTCACCCGTCCCAGACTGTCCCCCAGAACCCACCCCCACCCCCCACTCTCCAGTCTGTCACTGTCTTTCCAGGTTCTTGGCTGTCAGTGTCCTGCTGGACTTCTCTTCCTTTCTCCCCTGGGCTGAGAGACTAGAGTTACTGTGTTGTCAGGGGGCCTGGGTGGGTGTGGGTGTGTTGTCGGGGGTGGAGTGGTTGGAACCTGCTAGTTACCTGGTAATCAGCTCAGGGATCCCTTGAGTTAGGACCCTGGACTGGGCCGGGTGGGGAGCAGGGGCATAGATGAAATAGATGAACCCAAGAAACCCAGCTGGAGCTTAGTGTCATGGTGGAGCAGGGATACGCAGCCAGCTGATTTGCAGGCCTGGTGGCAGGTGGAGGAAGGGGCTTTTGTTAAAGAACACTTCGATGAGCTGTGCTGGACCCTGACGGCCAAGAAGAACTATCGGGCAGATAGCAACGGGAACAGCATGCTCTCCAATCAGGATGCCTTCCGCCTCTGGTGCCTCTTCAACTTCCTGTCTGAGGACAAGTACCCTCTGATCATGGTTCCTGATGAGGTGAGGGTGATGGCAGCCCCAGGGACTGGATCACTTGGAGCCAGACCTAAGCAAAACCATGAATGAGACCAAACCACCTTTGGTACCTTCCCACATCCCCTTTCTTCACCGTCTCCCCAGGCTGGTATCTGTCCTCACCCAGCTTTCTTCAGATGCTTAGAACTGCCGATGTCAGAGTAATTGTGCCTTCCTCAGGAGAACTGAAATTACACTTTCATGAGGGTTCTGCTAGCCCTCACAGTAGGAAAATGATCTCCAAATTCTGTTTACACAGAGGCATAAAAGCCAGATATATTACTGAGCATTACTGGTAATCTGGGAAGGGTGCTTTTTTTTTTCTTTGCCTTTTGCCACTCTTCCAGGACAGGAAGGATGCTTTATAAGGCAAAGGGAGACCTTTCTGAGACAGGAGGTTACTCTCAGTGAGCAACCAAGTCTGGCCCTGGTTACAGATTTTTCCTTCCTGTCTTTCTTCTGGAAAGTCAGGACAGACTCAGCTAAGAGACCCAGGGAGAGGGCATCCTGAGAGAAAGGGCCAGGAATCTTGTCCCTACCTCCTCACTCCTGGGTAAAGCCAGGAAAGCCATTTTCCCATCCATCTGCACTCTCCCTCTTTTCCTCACTTCCCTCCCTGACCATTTGGCCTTGTGACCCTTTAGTCCTCTTGGTGGCTGTGGAGATGCCAGGGTGACTTTAGGTCTTTAGAGTGGGGTTTCCAGGAGAGGGGGCCTCTGTACTTACAAGAAGCCCTAGCATGTCAATTTCCACTCACATTTGTCCTGGCTTCTGTTTGTGGGAAGGGTGATGAAGGGAACCACCTGAGCCCTGAACCAGTGCCCTCACTAAACACCCAGAAAAGACCCAGGAGCCTCCAGAAAGTCCTAAACAGAGGTTCCCAAAAAGCTGCTGGGGCAGGTGAGGGACGTATGTCCATCTGCACAGACACTTGGCTGGCTGCCCTCGTTAGACCCCTGGCAAAGCGGCCTCTCAGAGGCCAGGAGATTGCTTGCTTCTGTGATCAACATACAGAGTGAACAACTTCAGCAGGATGTACCCCAGCCACCACTTCCGGTTCCTCTGTGACAGATTTCCTGTCCCTGCCCAGCTTACCTCTACCCCCCTCCCACTGCCTACCCCTACCCCAAACCCCCTTCCCCTTCCACAAGGGAAGGATTGGAGATTGGGTCTTGGAATAAGGACCTGAATGGGATTCAGGACATCAGAATCAGGTTCTGGCTGCCCCCAGTTTGCTGTGTGACTTACAGCCAGTCACTTCCCGCTTTGGGCTTTGGTTTTGTCATCTGCAAAAGGAGGGTATTGGATGAGAGGGCGTTTGCACTCCTTTGACACTTTCTGTGATTTATTGCCCCTTCCTGAACCCCAGCTCTCAGGTCCCCTTCTCCCTGCCCTTAGGGAGGAGTGGGACTGGAGGTTGTGGAGGGGGGAGAGAAAATCAGATTTGGGGTTGGGGCTCCAGGATCCTCTCCCAGATCTTTTCCCTGGTCTCCACAGCATTCAGTCCTCTGGTCCCCTCAACGCTCTGTCCCCTGGTTCCCTCTGCCCAGGCTCTGGGAGCCAGATGGAGCACCCCTGGTGTTGGTGCTGGTAACACCGCCCACTGCAGCTACCAGGCCTTCCTTCTCCCACTCCAGGTGGAATACCTGCTGAAAAAGGTACTCAGCAGCATGAGCTTGGAGGTGAGCTTGGGCGAGCTGGAGGAGCTGCTGGCCCAGGAGGCCCAGGCAGCCCAGACCACCGGGGGGCTCAGTGTCTGGCAGTTCCTGGAGCTCTTCAATTCGGGCCGCTGCCTGCGGGGCGTGGGCCGAGACACCCTCAGCATGGCCATCCACGAGGTCTACCAGGAGCTCATCCAAGATATCCTGAAGCAGGTCAGCCAAGCTGGGAATTAGGGGAGGAGCACAAGATGCAGTGTAAAAGGAGGCCTGGGAAGCCTCTGACATAACTCTGGCCGGCAGGGCTACCTGTGGAAGCGAGGGCACCTGAGAAGGAACTGGGCCGAACGCTGGTTCCAGCTGCAGCCCAGCTGCCTCTGCTACTTTGGGAGTGAAGACTGCAAAGAGAAAAGGGGCATTATCCCGCTGGATGCACACTGCTGCGTGGAGGTGAGGGGCAGGATGGGGGCGGAGGACACCTCAGGGCCCAGAGGGTCCTCAGGGGCACGAGAAGACAAAGGGATCAGGAGAGGGGCGAATGGAGAAAAGCCACAGTGACACAAATTTCTGCTTAGATTTGTGACCCAAATATATCTGGATGCCTCAAGGCCATTCTCATCCATGTCAGCACTTTAAAAAAACTAAAACTGCAACTCAAACATCAAAGTAATTGGTGAATAATATGGAATTTGCTCAAGATTTCAGAGGAAGTGCCTTTTATCTGTACTGCACAGCAAATCTTTCTAAAAATCCCTTTTAAAGGCTTTTCTTCTTCACCCACATTCCATTCCCTTTAGCAACTCTATACTTCCCTATTCTCCCTCCACACCCTCTCCTGTCTTTCCCCTTCTGTTTCCTCCCTTCTGTTCATTACTGTTTTAGATGCTTAAAACACAAGCCTCTTTACTACTTTAAATAATATGTGTGTATATATATATATATATATATATATATATATGACATGAAACTTGCCATTTTAACTACTTTAAGTATACAATTCAGTGGCATTAAGTACATTCATGAAATTAAAAATTCTTTTGATTTTGATATATAATAGATGTACATATTTTCAGGGTACATGTGTTAATTTAATACATTCATATATTTTGTAAAGATCATGTAATTGGGTATCCTTTACCTTAAATATCTGTCTTTTCTTTAAGCTAGAAACATTCAAATGATTCTCTTGTAGCTATTTTGAAATATACAATAGATTATTGTAAACTGTAGCCACCCTACTGATCTATCAAACCCTAGGTATTATTTCTCCTATCAAACTGTATGTTTGTACCCATTCACCAACCTCTCTTTATCCTGCCCGCACACTTCTTGGCCTCTGGTAGCCACTAATATACGCTCTATCTTCATGTGATCCACTTTTTTAGCTCCCATATATAAATGAGAACATGCAATATTTGTTTTTCTGTGCTTGGCTTATTTCACTTAACAAAATTACCCGGTGCCATCGATGTTGCTGCAAATGACAGGATTTCATTCTTTTTTATGTCTAAATAATATTCCATTATATATATCACATTTTCTCAATCTGTTTATTCACTTACGGACACTTAGGTTGATTTCATATTTTGGCTATTATAATTCTGCAGTAGACATGGGAAGGTAGCTATACCTTTTTATTTTTTATTTTCTTTCTTTGGGAAGGTAGCTGTATCTTCAATATATTGATCTACTTTCTTTTAGATATATACCCAGCAGTGGAATTTCTGGATCATATGATAGTTTTATTTTTAGTTTTTTGAGGAACTTTCATAGTTTTCTGTAGTAGCTTTACTAATTTACAGTCCCACTAACAGTGTATCAGGGTTCCCCTTTCTCCACATCTTCGCCAGCATCTTTTTATAGAAAAGACATTCTCCGCCAGGGCACAGTGGCCTGTAATCCCAGCACTTTGGAAGGCTGAGGAAGGTGGGTCACCTGAGGTCAGGAGTTTGAGACCAGCCTGGCCAATGTGGTGAAACTCCGTCTCTACTAAAAATACAAAAATTAGCTGGATGTGGTGGCAGGCACCTGTAATCCCAGCTACTCGGGAGGCTGAGGCAGGAGTATCACTTGAACCCAGGGAGGTGTAGGTTGCGGTGAGCCAAGATTGTGCCATTGCACTCCAGTCTGGGCAAGAAGAGTGAAATTCCATCTAAAAAAAAAAAGATATTCTCTATTTTTTTTTATAAAAAGCCATTTTAGCTGGGTGCCACGGCTCATGCCTGTAATCCCAGCACTTTGGGAGGCTGAGGTGGGCAGATCACCTGAGGTCAGGAGTTCGAGACCAGCCTGATCAACATGGAGAAACCCCATCTCTACTAAAAATACAAAATTAGCCGGGCGTGGTGGCACATGCCTATAATCCCAGCTACTCAGGAGGTTGAGACACAAGAATCACTTGAACCCGGGAGGCAAAGGTTGTGGTGAGCTGAGATTGCACCATTGCACTCCAGTCTGGGCAACAAGAGTGAAACTCTGTCTAAAAAAAAAAAAAAAAAAAGCCATTTTAACTGGGGTGAAATGATATCTCATTTAGTTTTGATTTGCTTTTCTCTGATGATTAGTGACATTGAGCATTTTTTCATATCTCTGTTAGCCATTTGTATGTCTTCTCTTGAGAAATACCTATTCAGATCTTTTGCCCATTTTTCAATTGGATTATCTGTTTTTTTTTGCTATAGAGTTGTTTGAGCTCCTTATATATTCTGGTTTTTAATCCTTTGTCAGATTGATAGTTTGCAAATATTTTCTCCTATTCTGTGGGTTGTCTCTTCACTTTGTTGATCGTTTCCATGGCAGTGCTGAAGCTTTTTAGCTTGATGTAACTCCATTTTTCTATTTTTGGTTTGGTTGCCTGTGCTTTTGAGGTCTTCCACAAAAAATATTTGCCCAGACCAATGTCCTGGAGTATTTCTCCAATGTTTTCTTCTAGAAATTACATAGTTTCATGTCTTACATTTAAATATTTAATCCATTTTTATTTGATTTTTGTATATGATGAGAGATAGGGGTCTTGTTTCATTCATCTGCATGTGGTTATCCAGTTTTCCCAGCACCATTTATTGAAAGGACTATTCTTTCCCCATTGTGTGTTCTTGGCACCTTTGTCGAAAATGAATTCTCTGTAAATGCATGGATTTATATCTAGGTTACCTATTCTGTTCCATTGGTCTTTGTGTCTCTTTTTATGCCGTACTATGCTGATTTGGTTACTATAGCTTTGTATTACATTTTGGTTTTTTGTTTTATTTTAAAGACAGAGTCTTGCTCTGATGTCCAGGCTGGAGTGCAGTGGTATGATCATAGGTCAGTGTAGCCTCAATCTCCTTGGGCTCATGGGATTCTCCTGCTTCAGCCTCCTGAATAGCTGGGACTACAGGTGTGCACCACTGTGGCCAGCTTGTAGTATATTTTGAAGTCAGGAAGTGTGATGCCTCCAGCTTTGTTCTTTTTACTCAGGATTACTTTGGCTATTTGAGGTCTTTTGTAGTTCCATATAAATTTTAGGATTTTTTTCTATGTCTGTGAAGAGTACCTTTGCTATTTTGATAGAGATTGCACCAAATCTGCAAATTACTTTGGGTAGTACTGTTATTTTAACAATATTAATTCTTCCAATACATGAGCATGGGATACCTTTCTTTTTTTTTTTTTTTCTTTTTTTTGGCATCATCTTCAATTTATTTCATCAGTTTTATAGTTTTCCTTGTATAGATCTTTCACTTTGGTTACACTGATTCTTAGGTATTTTACATTCTTTGTAGCTATTGGAAATGGGATTGTTCTCAACTTTTTCAGATTGTTTGCTGTTAGTGCATACAAATGCTACTTGTTCTTGTATGTTGAATTATCCTGCAACTTCACTGAATTAATTCATCAACTCTTAACAGTTTTTTTGTTGGAGTCCTTTTTTTTTTTTTTTTTTTTAAAGAGAGAGACAGGGTCTCACTGTATTGCCCAGGCTGGTCTCGAATTCCTGACCTCAAGCAATCCATCCACCTCAGCTTCCCAAAGTGTTAGGATTACAGGTGTAAGCCACCACAGCCCATCGAGTCTTTAGATTTTCCTAAGGATAAGACCATGTCATCTACAAACAAGGCTAAGTTGACTTCTTCGTTTCCAATTTGGATGCCCTTTATTTCTTTCTCTTGCCTAATTGCTCTGGCCAGAATTCCCAATATTACGTTGAATAAAAGTAGTAAAAGTAGGCATCCTTTTCTTGTTCCAGATCTTACAGGAAAGGCTTTCAATTTTTCTCCATTTAGTACAATGTTAGCTGTGGGTCTGTCATATGTAGCCTTTATTATTTTAAGGTATGTTCCTTCTATACCCAATGGGTTTTTATCATAAAGTGATGCTGAATTTTTTAGAAAGCTTTTACAGAGTCTATTGAAATGATCATACGGTTTTGGCTCTTGGTTCTGTTAATATGATGTGTCACGCATATTGATTTGTGCATGTTGAACCATCCTTGCATCTCTGGGATGAATCCCATTTGATCATGGTGAATGATCTACACTCACAATATTGTACAATCATCACCACTATCTATTTCCAAAACTTTTCCATCACCCCAAATGGAAACTCTGAACCCACCAAGCAATAACTCCTCATACTCCCTGACCCCAGCTCCTAGTAACCTCTATTCTGCTTTCTGTCTCCATGAATTGCCTTTTCTAGGTATCTTATATAAATAGAATCATACAATATTTGTCCCTTTATATCTGGTTTCTTTCACTTAGCATGATGTTTTCAGGCTTCATCTATGTTGTTAAAATATCAGAATTTCATTACTTTTTAAGGCCAGATAATATCCCCAACAGTGTGTGAAGATTGCAATTTCTCCATTTCCTTACCAACAGTTGTTTTTCTTTTCTTTTTTTTTTTTTTTTTTTTTTTTGAGATGGAGTCTCGCTCTGTCATCAGGCTGGAGTGCAGTGGAGTGATCTCAGGTCACTGCAACCTCTGACTCCCAGATTCAAGTGATTCTCCTGCCTCAGCCTCCCAAGTAGCTGGAATTACAGGCGCCCGCCACCATGACTGGCTAATTTTTGTATTTTTGGTAGAGACGGGGTTTCACCATGTTGGCCAGGATAGTTTCGATCTCCTGACCTCATGATCCACCCGCCTCAGTCTCCCAAAGTGCTGGGATTACAGGCGTGAGCCACCATGCCCAGCAGTTTTTCATTTTTAAAAATTATCCTAGCCATCCTAGGCTCTGTCTGCTTTTGTCACATAAGGTGTTACTGTGGAAAGGAGCACGGATCTACACAGAAGTCCCAGCTTCACCACTAGCAGACTAACAATGTGAGGTGGATAATCCTGGAGCTCTTAGAGCCTCAGTTTCTTTCTCTGTAAAGTGGAGCTAATAATGCCTGCCTGGCAAGGCTGTATAGGTGGAGTGAAGATAATGATGCATATAAAACACTCCTACAGACTCTAGAACGTGGTAGCTATTATTTTCCACAGAATATAAGCTTAATGGAGGCAGGGATTTGGTCTGTTAGGTACACCTTAGTCTCCCAACGCCTGGAGCAGTCAGTGGCGCTCAGTAGGCGCTCCAAAAATATGTGTGGAATGAATGAATGAACTGTTAACAAGCAGAGCTATCTGGAAGTGAGTTGCCATGGATAGTGAGGGCACTGTTACTGGATAGTGAGGGGCACTGTTACTGGCCGTGTTCAAGCGTGATCTGCATAAACACTGAGTGGTGACTATGCACTGGGTCCCGTGGAGAGATACCAAGATGAAAACACACCCCCCTAGCCTTCAAAGAGCAAAAGCTACAGAGTTGTGGGGGACATAAGTACCCCCATAACTTACGATGCAAGCCATGCAGGCTCCTGGCAGAATGGGGTCCCTAGGGAAGATAGCCAGGAGGGCTAGGGGCTTGAACTGGATCACCTCTGGGGCAGGTGTGGCCCCGACCCAGTGAGGCCAGCTTGGCTGCGGCCACCTACCCTGTCCCAGGTGCTGCCAGACCGCGACGGAAAGCGCTGCATGTTCTGTGTGAAGACAGCCACCCGCACGTACGAGATGAGCGCCTCAGACACGCGCCAGCGCCAGGAGTGGACAGCTGGTGAGTGCTTGCTAGGTGGCTTGGGTCTGGCTGGTCCTCAGGCGCCTCATCTGTGTAAAGGGGATGATAATACTTTGTCCAGCGGGAGGCTGGAGAGTGGACTCGGGAAACTCCTAAGGCCCCTTTCTGGCCATGTGCGAGGATTTAACTGACCCGCTCCCGCTCCTCGCTCTTCCGCAGCCATCCAGACGGCTATCCGGCTGCAGGCCGAAGGGAAGACCTCCCTGCATAAGGACCTGAAGCAGAAACGGCGCGAGCAGCGGGAGCAGCGGGAGCGGCGCCGGGCGGCCAAGGAGGAGGAGCTGCTGCGGCTGCAGCAGCTGCAGGAGGAGAAGGAGCGAAAGCTGCAGGAGCTGGAACTGCTGCAGGAGGCGCAGCGGCAGGCCGAGCGGCTGTTGCAGGAGGAGGAGGAGCGGCGCCGCAGCCAGCACCGCGAGCTGCAGCAGGCGCTCGAGGGCCAACTGCGCGAGGCGGAGCAGGTGGGGCTCGCTCCCGGGGGGAGGAGGTGGGGCTAGCTCCCAGGTTGGGGGCGGGCCAGGAGCGGCGCGCCCCGGGCGGGGCCTGGGCAGAGGGCGGAGCTCCTGGGTTGAGGGGCGGGGCTTGGAATGAGAGATTGTTGGGACACAGTCTGGGGGTTTGAAAGAGAGATTTGGGATAGGGCCTCCGCCAGGGGCAGGACTGCGGCTAAGAAAGGGGTGTGGGACGAGGTCCAAGCCGGTGGATGGATGGGGCCTGGTTCGGAGACCTTGGCTGGGGGTTGGGGCTTGGGCAGAAGGAGCCGTTGAAGACCATGTGATTGGGGATTAGATTGGACCAAGTGTGGACTAGAATTGAACTGAGTTTACAGTGAAACCAGTTTGAGAGGCAGGCGGGACACATATGGAGGCGGACTAGGCGTGCAGAGACAATTAGATTTAGGATTTAAGAGATCTGGATCTGGAGTCAGAAAAAGGTAGATTCAGTCCTAGTTCTGTTTCTTAACGAGCCTGGTGATCCCAGGCACGTTACTGAGACTTATCAGTAAAATGCTAATGCTAATAGAACTTTGCTCATAGAGGTACGGTGAGGGTTAAATGAAGAAACACTTGTACTGTCCAGTAACTTTTCGTTGTAATAATTGTAATTATAGTCACCTTCTTCCTAGCATCAGCCATGATTATAACATATTATTATATATTAGAATAATAATTATTAAGCTAGTGCTAGGAAGATGACCATAATATGTTTTAATCTCTTATTTAATTATATAATGTTGTTAAATTACGTTACATGATTATGATTAAGGTTGGTACTAGGAAGAGAATAACTTAAGCCCGTTTCCCCCGTATGGCATCAGTTCACCGATCATTATCTGTTCCAGTCAGGCTCTCAGAAAGGGGTCAGATCAGGAAACCCCTGACATGAAGGAATTCCCCAGACCCTCACCCCTAGACAGCTTAGCGGAGTCCTGGGGAAAGATGGGCAACATGCCCACTCCCCTCCTCCCCTGCCCCCAGGTGCCTCTTTTGACCTGGCTCTGGGTCCACCACCTCCCCCGCTCCACAGGCCCGGGCCTCCATGCAGGCTGAGATGGAGCTGAAGGAGGAGGAGGCTGCCCGGCAGCGGCAGCGCATCAAGGAGCTGGAGCAGATGCAGCAGCGGTTGCAGGAGGCCCTGCAACTAGAGGTGAAGGCTCGACGGGATGAGGAATCCGTGCGACTCGCTCAGACCAGGTAGGCCTGAGGAACCTCTTCTGGGTCTCCCACCACCCCTTCTGGAACCCACCCCAGTTTTCCTGCTTGCGGCGCACCTGCAAGGTGCCTTGGCACTAGAGACCACCCAGTACACACCCGCCCGGCAGACTGCTGGAAGAGGAGGAAGAGAAGCTGAAGCAGTTGATGCAGCTGAAGGAGGAGCAGGAGCGCTACATCGAACGGGCGCAGCAGGAGAAGGAAGAGCTGCAGCAGGAGATGGCACAGCAGAGCCGCTCCCTGCAGCAGGCCCAGCAGCAGCTGGAGGAGGTGCGGCAGAACCGGCAGAGGGCCGACGAGGATGTGGAGGTGAGGCCTGGGGTGGGATGGAGTGGAGGCTGGCAGGGTAAGCTCATTAGGGCACAGACTCTGGAGCCAGGCTGCCTTCCCTCAAACCCTGGCCTTAGCAGCCGCTGGCTGTGTGACTTAGGACAAATTCCCTGACTTCTTGGAGTTAATCTCTTATCTGGGAAAGGAAACTGGTAATAGCATTGTTATGAAGGTTAAACGAGATGATACATGATATTTAGTATGTAGTAAGTGCTGAAGAAACATTTGCTGCTGCTATTTTTGTTAACATTATTATTAATCTGGGAAAAATTTTTTCTTCTACCCTTCCAAGCCCCGGTCTTGCTATCCCCATACTCTGGCTCTAGTCCTTGGAGCCCGAATCGCCATAAATTCAAACAGAAATATGTAACGTAGAAAGGGAAAGTTCCTCTGTGACCCCCCCCCCCCCGCCCCCGCCCCACACACACACCTCACAACCGCTGCTAATGGCTCTGTGAAATGTTGAACAGAGTTTCTTGGAGTAGGTCCTGGAAAGATGGTGTAGTGCAGTGGCTTGGAACTCAGGTGTATCCCTGGGCAAGTCGCTTAACCTCTTTTGAACTTATTTGTTGTTAACTTCTGCTCTGGAAGTTAAAAAAGATAATAAATACACTTAGCACATCTTAGCTGTTCAATGTGGGTAACCCCCCCATATAGACACCGAGGAATGAGAGCTAAGCAGAACCCTGGCACAGTTAGGGCCTGAAGAATATCTCACTTTATAGTGTTACTACTCAGCTATTTCTTTTCATATAATCCTTTACATAATCATTTATTAGTTTATAGAATTAGGGCTTGAAGAGAGAGATCCAAGATGGCCGATTAGCAGCAGCTCAGGATTGTAGCTCCCACTGAAAGTGCAGAGAGTGAGTGGACGCCACATTTTCAGACGAATTTTTATAGCCCAGGGACCAGAAGATTTCCGGCGGAGGAGCCCCACGGGTCGCCAGCGCGACTCTTTGGCCGGCGCGGCCGTTTTGCAGGTGCCCCAGCGCAGTGGTTCTCAGTCCGGAGTATACGGGACTGAGTGCCCTTTTGGTTGGCGTTTGGAGCTCCGGGAAGGCAGAGTCTCCCATTCAGCTGATTGAAAAGCGGATTGAAGTGGGGAGCAGACCGGGAGATTCCCGGGCAGAAAAGCGCCACGAATCTTAACGCCGCTGTTTCAGCCGGCGTAGTGGGTCGCTGCAGGGGAAGGCTGGTCCCCCCCCCCGACAAAAAAACAAACAAACAAACAGCAATTGGAACTGCTGAGGATTGAGAGTTTCACAGCAAGTACAGCTGAACCCGGGAAGGTCCAGCTCTGTGGGGGAGGGGCGTCCGCCGAAGGAAAACTAAGAAACACAAAAAACTTTACCACCAGCAAGCTGGAGGTCCACTCAGAGACCTAATCTGAAAGTCAGCAATTACACAGACAACAGGTGGATAAATCCACAAAGATGGGAAGAAACCAGCGCAAAAAGGGTGAAAACACCAGAAATCAGAATGCCTTTCCTCCTACAGAGGCTTGCAGTTCCTGATCACCAAATGAACAAGGCCTGATCGAGAATGAATGTGAGGAATCAACAGAATTAGGCTTCAGAATGTGGATAATGAGAAACTTCTGTGAGCTAAAAGAACATGTTCTAGCCCAATGCAAGGAAACTGAGAACCTTGAACAAAGGTTTGACGAAATGTTAACGAGAATGGACAATTTAAAGAGGAATATAAGTGAATTAATGGAGCTGAAAAACACAATACGAGAACTTCGAGAAGTATGCACAAGTTTTAACAGTCGAATTGATCAAGCAGAAGAAAGGATTTCAGAGGTCGAAGACCAACTTAACGAAATAAAACGAGAAGACAAGATTAGAGAAAAAAGGGTAAAAAGGAATGAGCAAAGTCTCCAAGAAATATGGGACTATGTGAAAAGACCTAATCTACGTTTGATAGGTGTACCTGAATGTGACCAAGAGAATGAATCCAAGCTGGAAAATATTCTTCAGGATATCATCCAGGAAAACTTTCCCCAACCTAGCAAGGCAGGACAACACTCAACTCCAGGTAATACAGAGAACACCACAAAGATATTCCTCAAAAAGAGCAACCCCAAGGCACATAATCATTAGATTCACCAGGGTTGAAATGAAGGAGAAAATACTAAAGGCAGCCAGAGAGAAAGATCAGGTTACCCACAAGGGGAAGCCTATCAGACTCACAGCAGATCTCTCAGCAGAAACCCTACAAGCCAGAAGAGAGTGGGGGCCAATACTCAACATCCTTAAAGAAAAGAACTTTCAACCCAAAATTTCATATCCAGCTAAACTAAGTTTCATAAGTGAAGGAAAAATAAAATTTTTTACGAACAAGCAAGTACTCAGAGATTTCATTACCACCAGGCCTGCTTTACAAGAGCTTCTGAAAGAGGCACTATATACAGAAAGGAACAACCAGTATCAGCCACTCCAAAAAACCCATTGGTAAGCTGCATCCAGGCCCATCTCACATGCAAGGATATACAGAGACTCAAAACAAAGGGATGGAGGAAGATTTGCCAACCAAATGGAGAGCGAAAAAAAAAAAGCAGGAGTTGCAATTCTCATCTCTGATAAAATAGACTTTAAAGTAATAGAAACCAAAAGAGATAGGAAGGACATTGTATAATGGTAGAGGGATCAATGTAATGGGAAGAGCTAACGATCCTAAGTCTATGTGCATCCAATATAGGAGCACCCAGATACATAGGGCAACTTCTTGGTGACTTACAAAGAGACTTGGACTCCCACACAATAATAGTGGGAGACTTTAACACTACATTGTCAATATTGGACAGATCAATGAGACAGAAGGTTAACAAGGATACCCGGGACTTGAACTTAGACCTCGAACAAGTAAACTTAATAAACATTTACAGAACTCTCTACTCCAAACCCACAAAACATACATTTTCTTCAGTAACACATCACATCTATTCTAAAAGTGACCACATGGTTGGGAGTAAATCACTCCCCCAGCAATTGTATAGCATTTCATAGGTTTAAATGAAATATTGGTTGGCTGTTTGTTATTTTCCTCCCTTATTCCTTCCTGTCTCCATTGTATAACACAATTTTTAGTATAAAAGAGCTTTTCAATACCCATTTTTAGACTGCATTCTAGCCTGGGCAATAGAGCAAGATTCCCGTTCTCTCTCCCTCTTTTTCTTCTTCCCTTTTTTATTCTCTTTTTTCCTTCTTTTTCTAAAAAAAAAGAAAAAAAAAAGAATTAGGGCTTGAAGAATCCCTTTATATAATCCTCTATATATAATCATGTAATAGTTGATAGTATGAGTGCCTAAAGAATATTTCCCTACATATATGCCTATAATTATATCTTAGTTCATAATCGGAGGAATGCCTAGAGTGGACACAGTGCAGAGAATGAATTAAGGAATAAGCAGTCTATAATCAGAGGAATGCCTAGAGCAGACACAGTGCAGAGCATGATTTAAGGGAAAAACAGTTATACCAGGACAAGAATCCATGGCCCAGGCAGCAGCGTTCAGTATGGTAAAGATACCCGCCGTATGGCAGGCTTGGGGCGAGAGCCACTCCTCCTGATAAAGGAGTTGTAGGACCTTGCTCCAGTTCTTGCGGAAGGCTGCCCTCAGACCGGCAATCCACCTTGGTGACTGTGAACTTTATCAGCTCTTGCTACTGTGCTGCTTGAAAAGCATCTTCCCATAGAACCCATTGGAAGCTGCCAGAGGTGGTGGTAACCTTGACAGCTCTGTCACTGCTATGTGACTTAAAGCATCCTCCTATAAATCTTCTTAAAAGTAGTTTGCCCATAGATAGAAGTATTGCACACTGCACCCTCTTCACTGTGCACGGCCCACCTTCAAGCCTCGGTGACCTAATGGGGGTGGACCCCTTACTGCACAGGGCCCTTGCCTTCATGGGAACGGGCCCCTTGCTGGGTACTGTCCAACTCCTGGCCTAGGTGACCATCAGGGGGTGGACCCCATGTTTTATTGCTCACGACCCTATCACTATCCTTAAAGATGATTTCACTCACTGCCCTGCCCCCTAACCTATACACAATAAATACTCATGCTTCTGGACATTCGGGGCCTCACCTGACTCCGCTTATAGGTGGCGTGGCCCCCTGAGCCCAGCTGTGTTTTCCTTGTACTTCTGTGTCCTGTCTCTTTATTTCTCGGATCCTGCGCCTCAGCACAGCATAAGGCTCACCCCCACGACCCTGTGGGGCCATCAGCCCTACAGTTCAATAAATGGAAACTATGATTATGGTTACTTTTTACCTTTTGGAGGTCCATGAGTCCCCTGAAATTGGAGGCAAACTCTATTCATGTATATATTAATAACTCTATGAGCGTACATGTTTTTTTTTTTCCGGGGGAGATAATCAGTGGTCTTGGTCAGATTTTAAGAGGCCTGTGAACCTGAAAAGATCAAGGCCCTGTGCCATGGATGGCTGTTCTGATCACTCCCCACTGGCCCTGCCCATACAGGCTGCCCAGAGAAAACTGCGCCAGGCCAGCACCAACGTGAAACACTGGAATGTCCAGATGAACCGGCTCATGCATCCAATTGAGCCTGGAGGTGAGAAGGGATAGACTCTGGGGCTTTCCTTGGAGCTGGGAGGGAGAAAGGAGGGATAAAGGGATACCTCCAGTTCTCCAAGGGTCAGCAAAGACAGGTTTGGAAGTGAGGAGGCTCCCCTTTCCTCTGAGGGCTGAGGCAAGGCCCCTTGCCTCTATCCTTTGCATGCCTTTCTCCTTACTTGCCTGCCTTCTCTCTGCCAGATAAGCGTCCGGTCACCAGCAGCTCCTTCACAGGCTTCCAGGCCCCTCTGCTTGCCCGCCGTGACTCCTCCCTAAAGCGCCTGACCCGCTGGGGATCCCAGGGCAACAGGACCCCCTTGCCCAACAGCAATGAGCAACAGAAGTCCCTCAATGGTGGGGGTGAGGATCCTGCCCCGGCTTCCACCCCTCAGGAAGAGAAACTGGATCCAGCACCAGAAAATTAGCCTCTCCTAGCCCCTTGTTCTTTCAACATCATATCCACCAGGACCTGGCCACAGCTGGCCTGTGTGTGATACCAGCTCCTGCTAGGAGAGGGAGCTGAGGTCCTGCTGCCAGGGACCCAGTCCCTCCAACCATAAACAGGCCAGGATGGAACCTGGTTCATCCTTCATACCAGCTCCAAGCCCCAGACCATGGAGGCTGTCTGGGATCCTTGGGAAGCTGGCCCTGTGTTTTAGACCAAAGGACCTGATGACTGGGCTGGGAAAGAGTGAACAAGCAAGCTGGGGCCACCTGCCCCTAGGTGGCCACCAAGTTGTAGAAGCACATTTCCAAATAAAAACTGCTCTTAGAATGAATTATTGGCTCAGGTCTGTCCATCTTTCCTGCCATTTCCTCTCTTCCTCCCTCAAGTCCAGTTATAGGTTCCAAAGGGCAGTAAAAGTATAGTAAAGCGGTTAGTTATGTAGACCCTGCAGCTAGACTGCCTGGGTTCTGAACCTGGCTTTGCTACTTACTAACCGATTGACTTTGGTCAATTTTCTTTCTATCTCTGTGTTTCAGTTCCCACGTTGGTAAAATGGAGATAATGATTATACTTACTGTATAGGGTTATATGAGGATTAAGTGTTTGGCACATGAGTGAGCACCATTATTAGTATCAGCCAAAAGTGTTTATTGCATGTCTACTGCAGTTCTCCAGGTTATTTAATTATCATGACAACTCTTAGGGCTAAAAGCCACGCCCTCCCCCAAGAGAAAGGGCCCGGGGGGGGCTCATGCCTGTAATCCCAGCACTTTGGGAGGCCGAGGCGGGTGGATCGTGAGGTCAGGAGTCCAAGACCAGCCTGACCAACATGGTGAAATCTTGTCTCTACTAAAAATACAAAAATGAGCTGGGCATGGTGGCGTGCACCTGTAATCCCAGCTACTCAGGAGGCTGAGGCAGGAGAATTGCTTGAACACAGGAGGCGGAGGTTGCAGTGAGCCAAGACGGCATCGCTGCATTTCAGCCTGGGAAACAGAACGAGACTATGTCTCAGAAAAAAAAAAAAAAATGGACAAACTGAGGTTCAGGAAGATTTGCTTAACTTTCCCAAAGCCTTTCAGACTTGCTTTTCTTCCCACATTCTCTCACTTGCTGACCTTGTTACCCAAGATAGAGATCTGGGTATTTAGGAATATTCATGACCTCTCTCTCAGTCCTCTTATCCAAAACCCATCATCAAATCCAACAGATTCTTTCTCCTTCCTACTCTCATATTTGTCCCTCCTTTTCCACCCCCGTGGCTACCACCATGGCTGAGGCCTTTGTGTCTTCTACCTGGGTGTTAACCTTTAAGCCTTCCTCCACCTTGCCCTATAATCAATCACCAAGTCCAGTTGATTAGACTTCCTTGGTTACTCTCAGATCCACACTTTTAAGGCCATGTCTGTCATGGCTACTGCCTTATTCTGGCTCTTGTCACCTCCCACCTAGATAAGAGCAGTAACCAGGTCTCCTTATCAACTCCTCTCCCCATTGCCACCTGGACAGGATTTCTAAAATGCAGATTTGTCCTTGACTCTTCCCAATTTCCAGTCCCTTGGTGGTATCCTAGAGTTTTGATATTCAAATTCCCATTCCCATATGTGGCAGGTAAGGCCCATGGCGATCTGGCCCAGGAGGGCCTCCTATGGCTCTGCCTTCTAGAGCTACTCGAAGCTCCCTCTAGGCCTCACACTGACTTCCTTTCCCCACAGCCTTCTAACAGCCTCCATAACTAAATGCTTGAGCTCCTCAAGGCAGGGACATATCTTCTTGAACTAAGAGCCATGGTGACTGGCTCCTAGAAGACATGCAACAAATATTTGTCAAATACAAATATGAATGAATAAATTCTGAAGTGAATGATCCAGGTGTCACAAAGCTAAAAAGTTATGAAATAGCTGAGATTCAAATTCAATTCCATTCATTCAACAAATGTTTTCCTGGTCTCTACAACAGACAGGGTCTCTACAAAACTTGGCTGGTCTCCAACTCCTGGGCTCAAGCAGTCTTTCTGCCTCAGCTTCCTAAGTGCTGGGATTACAGGCATGAACCAACACACTCTGCCCTCATTCAGCAAATGTTATTAAGCTCTTATTATAAGCCAGGTGCTGGCTATATGGTACAGAACAAAAACAGAGTCCCTGCCTTCCTGGAGTTTATGTGCTATCTGATTTTTTGAGACCGCGTCTCACTCTGTCACGCAGGTTGGAGTGCAGTGGCATGATCTTGGTTCACTGCAACTTTCACCTCCCAGGTTCAGAAGGTTCTCCTGTCTCAACCTCTGGAGTAGCTGTGATTACAGGTGTGTGCCACCACACCTGGCATTTTTTTGTTGTTTTGTACTTCTAGTAGAGATAGGGTTTTGCCATGTTGGCCAAGCTGGTCTCGAAATCCTGGCCTCAAGTGATCTGCCCACCTCGGCCTCCCAAAGTGCTGGGATTACGGGTATGAGCCACTGCACCTGACTTTGCAAGTACACCAAACCCGACGGCAAGGAATTTCATTACAGTCTATTTAAAGTGTCATGAAACAAAGCCGCTAATATAATGGTGCAGATTTCAAGGATGAGCTACGAAGCTCAAACTCTAAGTGCAATAGGAATTCAGAGAAAAGGGAAATTTAGGTAGAAGCTGGGGTTTCGGATGGCTTTTACTTTTTAATAAAGGCAGCTGGGTACAGTGGCTCACATCTGTAATCCCAACACTTTGGGAGGCTAAGGTGGGTGGATTGTTTGAGCTCAGGAGTTCGAGACCAGCCTGGGCAATATGGCAAAAAGCCATCTCTACAAAAAATACAAAAAAAGTTAGCCCGGTGTGGTAGTGGGTGTCTGTAGTCCCAGCTACTTGGGAGGATCAGATGGGAGGATCACCTGAGCCCAGGAGGTTGAGGCTGCAGTAAGCTGTGATCATGCCACTGCATTCCAGCCTGAGTGACAGAGTGAGACCTTCTCTCAAAAAAACAAAACAAAACAAACACAAATTGTATCCATCCTCCATAACTATTGCTTTTTGCTCCATAACTATTTTATTTTAAATTTTAATGCATTATGTATTTTGACACTGGGTTATGAGACTGGCTAATTTTTGTATTTTTGTAGAGACAAGGTTTCACTATGTTGTCCAGGCTAATCTCCAACTCCTGGGCTCAAGTGATCCACCCCCTCGGCATCCCAAAATATTGGGATTATAGGCATGAGCCACCGCGCCTGGCCAGTAACTATTATGTTTTAAACTAAGGATGAAAAGTACTAGATGTCACTTGAAAAATGTGCAAGGTGGCTGGGTGCAGTGGCTCATCCCTGTAATCCCAGCACTTTGGGAGGCCAAGGTGGGAGGATCACTTGAGGCCAGGAGTTCAAAACCAGCCTGGGCAAAATAGTGACCCTATGTCTCTACAAAAAGTAAAAATTAGCCAGGTGTGAAGGCATGTGCCTATAGTCCCAACTACTGGGGAGGCCAAGGTGGGAGGATCCCTTGAGGCCAGGAGTTGGAGACCAGCCTGGGCAACATCTACAAAAAAATCTTAAAAAAATTTTTTTTTCTAATTACCTAGGTGTGGTGGCATGCAGAGATCAAGGCTGCAATGAGTTATGATCACACCACTGCACTTTAGCCTAGGCAACAGAGTGAGACCCCATCTTTAAAAAAAAAGAAAAAGAAAAGAAATGTGCAAGAGGTCCGGGGCACAGATCAAAACTGCCAATCCAGAAGAAGTTTCCTCTGTTAGGCAAGTTACTATCACCGGTTCTGCTAACAGTATTAGTCAGGCCTGGTATCTAATCAATGCCAGGCTTTTCTCTGAGAAGGGAATGGGGTATGGCTAGAGCAGTGTAGATTCCCTCGTACCCCCTTTCTGCTATTTTCTTATGATCTAACTGTGGAATTTTTGGTTGCTGAGGCTGGAGTGCAACGGTGTGATCTTGGATCACTGCAATCTCTGCCTCCCAGATTCAAGCAATTCTCTTGCCTCAGCCTCCTGAGTAGCTGGGATGATAGGCATGCACCACCACACCCGGCTAACTTTTTGGATGGTTAATAGAGACCAGATTTCACCATGTTGGCCAGGCTGGTCTTGAACTCCTGACCTTAGGTGATCTGCCCACCTCAGCCTCCCAAAGTGCTGAGATTACACAGGCATGAGCCACCACACCCGGCCTGATTCCAGGTTTTAAATAATTAGTAAATGTTCAGTTGCTTTTCTTTTCTTTTCTTTTTTTAATTGAGATGAAGTCTTGCTCTGTGGCCCTGGTTGGAATGCAACGGCGCAATCTCAGCTCACTGCAACCTCCACCTCCCAGGTTCAAGCGATTCTCCTGCCTCAGCCTCCTGAGTAGCTGGGATTACAGGTGCATGCCACCATGCCCGGCTAATTTTTGTATTTTTAGTAAAGACGCAGTTTCAGCATCTTGGCCAGGCTGGTCTTGAACTCATGACCTTGTGATCCACCCGTCTTGGCCTCCCAAAGTCCTGGGATTATAGGTGTGAGTCACCGTGCACGGCCTAAATGTTCAGTTTCTACACAACTTTATTAATCTGATAAGAATTTTAAAATCATATTTTCTGTTCAGCTGTTAATGTTGGAATCCATATTTAGTATTATAAGCTTTTCCCTAGTGCTAGTTTTGTTTGGAGTTTTTTGGCTCATGAATTTTATTTCTGTTTGTCAATAAAATGTAAGAGTGGAATGTTAATAGATTTCAGTTTAGTTCTATAATGTCAAGAATTTAAGAATTAAAAAAAATACTGCAGGAAAAATATAGTTATAAAAAAAAAGAATTAAAAAAATTAGACTGGGTGTGGTGGTGTGCACCTTGCTTGAATCCAGGGGGCAGAGGTTGTAGTGAGCCATGGTAGTGCCACTTCACTCCAGCTTGGATGACAGAGTGAGACTCTGTTTCAAAAAAAAAAAAAAAGAATTAAAAAAATTGATTGGCTAAAAAATACATCATCTTAGATAAAGCTTGGAATTACTATCTTAAAAATACGCAAAAATAAAAAAATATGCAAGAAGCTGCATGGTTCTTATATATTCTCTAGGATTGGGGGGGCAATTTTGCAGGTCACTACTATGGAGAACTCATGAGTTGAAAGGTGGAGTGAGACCCGGTTTTAGAGATTCTTGGAAGCTATGCAGAGTTTAGATTTCAGGTGGCAAGCCAATCTCTCAGACTCAGGTTCTTCACTTGTAAATGGGGTCCATTCCAGGCTTTTAAATATTCTATGGTGGGACATAGGGAAGGATGGATGGCGGAGGCGTGATAGAGTGGTACAGTGAGAGGAAGATCACTTGAATGCCTGAATGTGAGCCATGTTGGCACCGGCATGAGAAGCCCCCAACCTTGGGGGACATTTCTAGGTGGAAGGAGAAGATATTTTCTGGTCTTTTAATTCCAGGGTTAAAACATAACTCCTCTGTCCTTTCCATCACCCTGGACAAAGAACAGTATGTCCTGTCTCTGTTGCCTTCACAGATACTCATAAACCCTAGGGGCCACGGGGAATACGTAGCCTTTGTGGTCTCATGTCTTCTCTCTTTCTGCAGCTTGTATGTGAGGAGGGTTGAGGAGGTGGGGCTAGAGTGCAAGAGGCGTCGCCAGGAGTCCACCTGTCCCACAGGGTGCCTACTGAGTCACCTCGTTACTTCCTGCAGCAGTGAGAGGGGGAAGGAGAGGGCAATGTCTCGAAGGTTGATTTCGGAAGACTGAGGAGGCCCCCACCTGCTGGCTAGAGAATCAAATGGCTATGCAGAATCAAATTCAGAGCCAATCCCGCCTTCCCACGCTGCCCTGTAAGTTGTTCAGTTACACAATAACTGGGTGTCAGAGCAGGTTTTGGTAGCTGAAATCCCTGTCTGGTCTGGAACAGGCTGTAGAGGCTTGGCAGGGACCAACTTTTCCCACTCTGAGCTGTCTCCCAGGGCAAATCTAGTCAGAATGAAGATTCAGGGAAGTTATTTTAGTCTGGGTTTGTGATTCAAGTAATGGAAACTGAATGATTTAAGCTGACTTAATTGACTTTCCAGAAAAGAAATTTATTAGTAGAATATAAGGGAGTACCTTAAATAATTGGGAGGACGAGTGAGCTGTCTTGGAGGCCATGTAGTCAGAAACAGTACCCAAATCAGGCCACACAACAGTTCTTGTGAAGACCCTCCACCTGCCACCTCTGGGTACAGAAGCTGCTGCAGAGATCAGCAAGGGCCCCAAATGCCCAGAAGCATCTGTATTTATTAGGTACAAGCAGGGGGCACAGTCGTAAGTGAGGTCATCAACTATAGGCTTAGTAATAGGGCATACATAATCACGTGGGTCACAAGCGAGGGGGCCTATTATGTCACCTGTGCAGAGAGGTGGGCTGTGCGCGGTAGGGGGCCATGCCGTGTAGTAGAGGGTCGTGTACAGAAAAGGGGTCCACCTCCATTAGGTCACCGAGGCAAGGAGCTGGGCTGTGTGCAACAGGTGTCATGCACAACACTTCTTATCTGGGGGCTGGAGACTTCAAAGGATTTCTAATAGCTACTGTAAGCCAATGCAGTGGGAGCTGACAGACTTGTGCTCTTCTCTTAAGATATTTAGGGGAGGATGATATGAGCTAGCACAGAAGCGAGAAAAGATTGACAGGGTGTACAGCCACAGTGACTGGTCACACCAGAGGGGTTCTTCTCCCTCGGTTATTTCCAGGATCTCAGGCCTGAGGCCTACTTTCCACAGGAACTGGATGCAAGATACTACAAATCCTTTTTCAGGAGGAGAGGCTCTTGCTCCAAGCCTGCCATACAGCATATGCCCTTTCAGGCAGGGACGCCTTTTCAGGCAGTGACACCACCGCCTGGGTCTTCAGTTCTTGTCCTGTTTTCCCATGTACTGCTTCTGTTCTGTGACTGCTCTAGGCATTCCTCCTACTACAAACTACTATAGAGTTATACAGAAGGATTCTATAAATCAGCACTAAATGTGTCAGTATAGCTCCGACTACAATACCTATATGATTATACAGAAATATTATATAGAACTAAGTATGCTAGATATAAGTATTAAGTATGATTATATAAGCTAGATATATGTAAGCAGTAAGTTATACTTCAGGCACTAATTCTATAAACTAATATATGATTATATATAAAGGATTATATAAAGGAAATAGCTGAGTAGTAACACTATAAACTAAGATATTCTTCAGGCACTAATTGTGCCTGGGGTCTGGACAGTTCTCCTTCCTCGGTGCCCATGGGGGATGTTACCCACACTGTCTCAAAAGAAAGAAAGAGAGAGAGAGAGAGAGGAGAAAGGAAGGAAGGAAGGAAGGAAAAGGAAGGAAAGGAAAGAAGGAGGGAGGGAGGGAAGGGAGGGGGAAGGGAGGGAAGGAGGGAAGGGATAGGAGAGGGAGGGAGGTAGGGAAAGAAGGAAGGAAGGAAGGAAGAAAGAAAGAAAGAAAAAGAAAGAAAGAAAGAAGAAGAAAATATATAGGAGAATGAAATCAAATGTCAAACATCAGAAAAGCTCTTACATGGAAAATAATTTTGACTTTGCCTCCAATGGGTAGAACTACGATTATTGAGTAAGCGCATCAGAGGATATAAGGTTTTTTCTCAATATAAGGAAGACTTATTTTGTTGTTCTTAGAAAATAGCCAGGGGAGGTGGCTCGCACCTGTAATCCCAGCACTTTGGGATGCCAAGGTGGGCGAATCACCTGAGGCCAGGAGTTCCAGACCAGCCTGGCCAACATGGTGAAACCCTGTCTCTACTAAAAATATAAAAATTAGCCGGGTGTGGTAGCCAGTGCCTGTAATCCCAGCAACTTGGGAGGCTGAGGCAGGAGAATGGCTTGAACCTGGGAGGAGGAGGTTGCAGTGAGCCAAGATCACGCCACTGCACTCCAGCCTGGGTGACAGAGCAAGACTCTGTCTCAAAAAGAAAGAAAGAAAAAAGAAAACAAACCAATGATGTTTCTATTATGGGGAAAAAAACATGATCAGAAAAAAAAACATAGACAATAACTGGCAGAACCACAAGTCAAAGACAATTACTGGTAACATTTCTGTGTTTCCTTTCAGGTTTTTTTGGTTTTGTTTTTTTGAGATGGAGTCTCCTCTGTTGCCCAGGCTGGAGTGCAGTGGCACAATCTCAGTTCACTGCAACTTCTGCCTCCTAGGTTCAAGTAATTCTCCTGCCTCAGCCTCTCGAGTAGCTGGGACTACAGGCACGTATCACCACGCCCGGCTAATTTTTTTTTTTTTTTTTTTTTTTTTTTTTTTGAGATGGAGTCTCGCTCTGTCGCCCAGGCTGGAGTGCAATGGCATGATCTTGGCTCACTGCAACCTCCGCCTCCTGGGTTCAAGTGATTCTCCTGCCCCAGCCTCCTGAGTAGCTGGGATTACAGGAGCCCACCACCAAGGCCAGCTACGTTTTGTATTTTTAGTAGAGATGGGGTTTCTCCATGGTCAGGCTGGTCTTAATTCCTGCCCCGGCTAATTTTTTTGTATGTTTAGTAGAGACGGGGTTTCGCCATGTTGACAGGCTGGTCTCGAACTCCTGACCTTAAGTGATCCACCTGACTCAGCCTCCCAAAGTGCTGGGATTACAGGCATGAGCCGCTGTGCCTGGCCTTTTTTTTTCTTTTTGAGACAGGATCTCACTCTGATGCCCAGGCTGGAGTGCAGTGGAGCAATCTCAGCTCACTGCGACCTCCACCTCCCAGGTTCAAGCAATACTGTGCCTCAGCCTCCCCAGTAGCTGGTACTATAGGCACATGCTACCATCCCTAGCTCCTTTTAGTTTTTTCCACGCTAATTTTTAGTTTTCAAAACAGTGTGATTTCACTCTTGACATATCATCATATTATTTTCCACTTAATGTCAGATTATAACATTTTTCCACTTTATTACCAGGATGGTAATAAGACCACCAGGATGGCTAAGTGGTAGATAGGACAGCTTTACTAAGTGGTATCAGTTTGCAAACCAGGAAGAGATAGTTTCAGATATGGACCAAAGGTGCTCTCTCTTCTCTTCAAAGAGGGGAATGGCAGGTTGAGTCTTATGCCTCACAAGGTCTATATTACACAAGAGTCATACATATTTAGCAGGTTTGGGGGAAAAAAATGTGTATTTATGAGAGGAGCCAAGTACATGCACAATGGACAAACATATATAACATGCATCCCATGTTCACTTTGGGGCAGGTTTTAGCATTAAAATGAGGTGGAATTTGGCTCTGTACATCAAAGGTGAACTATAGAACACAAAGACAGTTTGTGTGCAGCCTCTATAAACTGGCTGAAACTGGTTTAAGGTCTACAGTTGCTTGTCAGAAAAGACTGTTTGTAGGCCAGTGGCTCATGCCTGTAATCTCAGTGCTTTGGGAGGCCCAGGTGGGTGGATCACTTGAGCTCAGGAGTTTGAGACAATCCTGGCCAACATGGGGAGCTCCCATCTCAATTATAAAAAATAAAATAAGTTTAAAAGAGTAAGAAAAGAATGTTTGTAAGGCCAGTCCTCTGTCCAATCAGAGTTGTAGTGGTCTGGCTTGTAAATTAGTTAGGAGAGGTCTGATCATTTGCCTGATACCTCCTGTTAGAGAGTTTAATCAGAATGTGGTTTTTCTTGTAGCCATAGGAATTTAGGGAGTTGCCATGCCAGCTGCATTGAACCCCTGTAATTAACCTTTGTTTCCTTAAACTTAGGCTCTGTCTTAGTGATAAAGGGTATGCATTTTGGTCTCTCAGACCATATTACCAACTCTGTTTAAGCATTACTTTTAATGGCTGCATAATATTCCATCAGAAGGATACAGCATAATTTACCTAAACATTTCTCTGTTGTTGGACAATTATCTTCAGTTTTTTTGTTGGTTTAAATAACACTGCAATGCCAAGTGCAGTGGCTCATACCTATAATCCCAGGACTTTGGGAGGCCGAGGTGGGCAGATCACAAGGTCAGGAATTTGAGACCAGCCTGGCCAACATGGTGAAAACCCATCTCTACTAAAAATGCAAAAAATTAGCTGGGTATAGTGGCAGCCACCTGTAATCCCAGCTACTTAGGAGGCTGAGGCAGGAGAATCGCTTGAACCCTGGAGGTGGAGGTTGCAGTGAGCTGAGATGACGCCATTGCACTCCAGCCTGGGGGACAGAGTGAGACTCTTTCTCAAAAAAAAAAAAAAATAATAATCATAATAATAAAATAAAAATAAATAAAAAATACTGCAATGAGCATTTTTGTGTACAAAGCCTTTTCTGTATTTAGGATTCCTCAAGACAGACTATCCAAAGTAGAATTCTGGGTTCTAAATAATAAATATAGAGATAGCTATTTATCAGCTACTTTATATTAAATTTCATATGTTCTTAATATAAAAATGAAATGAGGTGAAAAATAGAATAACTTATAACTTAAAAATTACGGGTGTGGTGGCTCACACCTGTAATCCCAGCACTTTGGGAGACGGAGGCAGGTGGATCACTTGAGGTCAGAAGTTTGAGACCAGCCTGGTCAACATGACAAAACCCTGTCTCTATTAAATATACAAAAATTAGCCAGGCATGGTAGCAGGTGCCCGTAATCTCAGCTACTTGGGAGGCTGAGGCAGGAGAATTGCTTGAACCCGGGAGGTGGAGGTTGCAGTGAGCCAAGGTTGCACCACTGTACTCCAACCTGGGTGAGACAGCAAGGCTCTGTCTCAAAAAATAAATACATAAATAAATAAATTTTTTAAATCACTATTTATATATTTAGAAAGAAGACTTTCTCATTAAGGGTTGCAGCCTGCAAGATGCCAACTGCATAGCCTCCAACTGAAGCCATTAGCAAGTACTTGAAAGGAGGAGGGTCTGGGACGGGAGCTTTATGGTGAACAGGTTGGCTAAACATACATATTCAACAGGTTATGGGAGGAGCTATGAATATTCATGAAGGGGATCCTAACATTTGCATACTGAATAAACATGGATGTTACATATGACCCATGTTCACCTTGGGGCAGAGACAACATTTAAATGTTGGCCAGGCATGATGGCTCAGCCTGTAACCCCAGGCCTTTCGGAGGCCGAAGTGGGCAAAGCTTGAGCCCAGGAGTTTGAGACCAGCCTGGGCAACATAGCGAGACCCTATCTCTAAAAAAAAAAAAGAAAAAAAATTAAATGTATTACAATTAGGCCCTATAAGTCAAAAGGTGAAGCACGGGCAGGAAGGCACTCAAGTGCTCAGCCTCTGTAAACAGAGTCAGTAGTCCATGGTCTGTGGTCTTCTCATCAGGAAAAAGTTAATAAAATCAGACTCTTGCCCAGTCAAAGCTGTAGTTACGGCTTGTGGAATGGGGATCAATTAGTCAGTGTCTGGCAGTGGATGGGCTGTAGTTGTTTTTAATATTACTTATCTCCAGCCCAGTGCTTCTTTATCTGTTAGAGAAAAAGAAAAACTTTGTGGCAGTTAGAACATAGTTCTTTTCTTTTCATATATATATACATATTATATATATATATATATATATATATTTTTTTTTTTAGTAGAGACGGAGTTTCACCATGTTGTGCAGGATGGTCTCGAAATCCTGAGCTCAGGCAATCTGCCCACCTCAGCCTCCCAAAGTGCTGGGATTATGGCATGAGCCACCACGCCGGCAGAAAACATAGTTTATTGTTTAAGCGTAGGAGTGTGTGACTTAACCCTTGCCACAACCTTAGGTCCTGATTATAATTTGGTATCTTATTGCCGCAAAGAGTGCATTCTGTTAGTCTATGATCTCTATTTTTTTTTTTTTTTTTTTGAGACAGAGTCTTGCTCTTGTTGCCCATGCTGGAGTGCAATGGTACAATCTCTGCTGACTGCAACTTCCGCCTCCTGGGTTCAAGTGATTCTCCTGCCTCAGCCTCCCGAGTAGCTAGGATTACAGGCATGTGCCACCTCACCCGGCTAATTTTTTTTTTTTTTTTTTTAAAGACGGGGTTTCACCATGTGGGTCAGGCTGGTCTTGAACTCCCAACCCCTCAGATGATCTGCCCGCCTTGGCCTCCAAAGTGCTTGGATTACAGGCGTGAGCCACTGCGCCCGGCCTCTAATTTTGTGTTTTTAGCACAGATGGGGTTTCTCCATGTTGGTCAGGTTGTCTCGAACTCCCGACCTCAGGTGTGATCCACTCGCCTCAGCCACCCAAAGTGCTGGGATTATCGGCGTGAGCCACCGTGCCCGGCCTATGATCTCTAGTTTAACATTAATGCTGGTCAGATGTTGTGTCTAAACTGCAAAAGGGAGGGAGTATAACCAGGCTTGTCTCGACCTCCTGACCTGTCATGTCTGGAAACTCAGTTCTGAAGTTTTTCTGGGGTCCCCTTGGCCAAGAGAGGTCCGTTCAGTTAGTTAGGGGGCTTAGGATTTTGTTTTTAGTTTATAGGGGAAATAAGCCTGTTAGGGGTAGGCAGGTTTTCAAAGCAAGAGTGTTGACAGGAACTTAAGCAACAAAGAGATACAGTTAAAGTGTCTCTTTCTCTTTCTGCCTGGAAAGCCAGAGGAATTTGCTGTTTCCTCCAGAGAGGGTTGGACAGAGGAGAGAATGGTGGGTGGGAGGGAGAGTTAGTGATTTTGGAGGAGGCTAGAGGGTGCAGGGCCAGTTAGAAAACCTCAGCTAGGGGTGTGGAAAGAACTTTAAAACTTCTGGCCAGGCGAAGTGGCTCACACCTGTAATCCCAGCACTCTGGGAGGCCGAGGCAGGAGGATCACCTGAGATTTGGAGTTCGAGACTAGCCTGACCAACATGGAGAAACCCCGTCTCTACTAAAAATACAAAATTAGCCGGGCATGGTGTCGGGTGCTTGTAATCCCAACTACCTGGGAGGCTGAGGCAGGAGAATCGCTAGAACCCGAGAGACAGAGGTTGCAGTGAGCGGAGATCACACCATTGCACTCCAGCCTGGGCAACAAGAGCAAAACTCTGTCTCACAAAAACAAAAATGGAAAGAAAAACTTTTGATGGGTGAGTTTAGACTGTTTGCTATCTATCATATGACCTGCCCCAGGGCTCAGAGTACCCTAATGTCTTTGTACTTGTGAATATTTTGTGTGGGAAGAGGTGCAGGCAGTCCTCAGGGAGAGCTGAGTTTCCTCTCCAGACTCTGAACTGTGATATAGCAACAGCCTGGCAAAAGCAGAAACACAGAGGCAGAGATATTTAAGAGAATATAAATCCCCAGATAGTTGCAAAAAGGTTAAGAGAGGATCTTTGATTTCCACAGTCCACTTTGACCTCAATCTCAGAAGGCAAGGAGGTTGACATCTAAGTTACAAATATAATGCACAATCATTTCAAAAAGTAGGGGGAAAAAAAAGAAAAGAGAGAAGCAGAAAGAAGGAAAAAAAATCATTCATCCCTCCCAGGCATGGTGGCTCACACCTGTAATCCCAGCACTTTGGGAGGCTAAGGTGGAGAGGATAACTTGAGTTCAGGAGTTAAGACCAGCCTGGGCAACATGGCGAAAACCAGTCTCTACTAAAAACACAAAAAATTAGCCAGTTGTGGTGGCGCACCCCAGTAGTCCCAGCTACTCAGGAGGTTGAGGTGGGAGGATCACTCCAGGGAGGTAAAGGTTACAGTGGGCTGTGGTCGTGCCAATGCACTCCAGCCTGGACAACAGAGAGCGACCCGGTCTCAACAACAACAACAATTCACATCCAGACTGGGTGAGGCGGCTCACTTTGGGAGGCCGAGGCCGGCGGTTCACTTGAGGTCAGTAGTTCAAGACCAGCCTGGCCGACATGGCGAAACCCCGTCTCTACTAAAAATACAAAAATTAGCTGGGCATGGTGGCCGGTGCCTGTAATCCCAGCTACATGGAAAGCTGAGGCAGGAGAATCGCTTGAATCCTGGAGACCGAGGTTGCAGTGAGCTGAGATTGCGCAACTACAGTCAGGCAGGGGCCACAGAGTGAAACTGTGTCTCAAGAAAAAAATCGCTCATCCAGATAGCTAGGGTGTGGCCTGAGGAGCTTGTGGCCTATAAAAGGTGTGGCTGAAGGGGAGGGGCGGGGTAAGCTTTAATGATGATGGAGAGGAGGCATTGGTCATATACCTGAGTCAAGTTTTGTTCATCGCCAGATGAAAGCCAACTTATTCCAGATTACCTCCCAGCTGCTAGGTAGCTTTTTGTGGTACATCTTAAGCGCCAGGTTGAGATAATAGGTCCCTTCCAGGTCTTAAAGACCTGGGTTAAAAAGTAAGAACAGAATTGTCTACAACAATAGGGAAGATGTTACCTATTTTAGGTGAATAAGCGTATTACATAGCACACGGGAAGAAAGGTTAAGTCTAAGACCGTAAGTTTCCAGTTGTAGAAGCCTCTTGAAAGCAGAAAGCCCTTTTTTGAAAATTACAGGCGGTATGATCTCCTCTAGTGGACCCAGCACTGGGTTAAGAGTCCCTCCAGACTTGTCACTGCAAGTCACGTACCTTTTCTAGGACTAAGTTTCTTCAATGGGAGATGAGGAGGTTGCACTAGATGACCTCGAAATTCCCTTCCAGCTTTAAATTCCCTCTTGTGACACTTGCTGGACTTGTTTTACGGGCCCTGGGGCTCCCCGGCTCCTCCCTTACCTGCTGTGCCCCCATCCCGCACCAGAGGGCGCCGCAGGCGGGTCCGGGACAGCGTGCGGTGGGCGGAGAGGCAGAGTCAGGGGAGCCTCCAGGAGGCGCGGTGATTGGCCGCCGCCGGGCGGAAGGGGGCGTGGGGAGGGAAGGGCCTAGATGCGCGGTGACGTCACGCTGGCGGGGGCGGGGCCGGGCCGCGGAGCGTGTGACGCTGCGGCCGCCGCGGAGCTGGGGATTAATGGGAAAAGTTTTGGCAGGAGCGGGAGGGTTCTGCGGAGCCTGCGAGACCGCGGCGGTGGCGCCGTAGGCAGCCGGGACAGGTCAGTCCGAGTCGGGGGAAGCGGGCAGGCAAGCGGCAGAGGGAAGCGGCGGGCCCGGGCCGAGGCGGCCCCCAGGGCTGGGCGCGAGGCCCGGCGGCGGGGGAGCGGGGTGCGGGGTGCGGGGAGCGGCCGGGGTCCGCGAACAGCGTCGCAGCGGCTTCCAGATGCTCCGGCCCGGTCCGGTCAGCGGTCGTGCGTTGCAGTGCAGTCGCCCCGCCGCCCCTGCGTCCCCGCCCTTGGACCCCCATAGCTGCTTGAGTGAGTACGAAACACTGGCCTCCTTCCACTCGACTCTGTGCCCCCTCCTGGGCCTCGTGGCCCCGTCTCCTCCTACTTATGAGAACCCCGTCTCAGGCCCGGGGGGCCTCTCCCACTTTCCTCCCCCTGTCTCTGACCTCTTCACCCCTTTCTGGTGTCCCCTAATCTATTGCCCTATCTAGGGTCTTCTCGGGGATCTTTTCCTCTGTACCCCGTGTCTCCTGCCTTCATCCTTCCATCCTTGGTCTCCTTCTGCATCCCTGTCCCCTTCTTATTCTGTGTCCTGATCCCTCCTAGTATTATGGATCCCCATTCTCTTCCCCAGGGTGTTACTAGACTTTGTCCAACTCCATGCCTGCAGTCCCTGTCTCCCTAAGCCTCTCTTACCTTGGCTCCCTGAGAGGGCCTGTTTTTGCTCCTCTTTCCGATTTCCTTCATATCAGCCCTGTCCCCTGCATTCCTGTCGTCCACCTTCTTTTCCCTTCCTGTTCCTTTCCTCTGCTTCTGGGAGAAGCGCTAGCTTTCACTTGACCTGCGGTTGACATACCCATGGGGTGGGGTGGAGGTGTTCAGACCTTGATCGAATTAAAGAGGCTGATTGACTAAAGGAAATAACAGCTATATCTGTGTGGGAGAATTTACTTGGGTGTTGCGTCAGAGATGATGTCCAGTTTGTAGGCCATTCTTCTCATCTCAGCTTTAATACTTCCCCTTTATGGGCCTGTTGACTTCCAGGAACCCTTGGGAAGAGACGGCGCTGAGTTGGATGTTTGCCACGGGTAGCCGGAGGTTTTGCCGAGTTCTTCTCCCCCTTCCAGGAGTCAGGGTTTTGTGTCTTTCTACTCTGGATGTATGGAATACATTTATACCATGATACCCCAGCCTCTCTCTGCCCTCACTCCCACCCTCCACCCTGTGCTCCATCCCAAAGGGCTAAAGAATTCTTCAAAGCTATGCTCCAGAAAATGCTTGTGGTCCTCAACCTTTTTCCTGTGTACTGGCTCCAGAACTTTTTTTTCCCCTGTTTGAGTTTTGAAATAGATTGCCGGCCTGATAGCCCTGGGGCTGGCGGGCATCTGTCCCTTTTGTTATCTGGTGGCTTGAAACAGCTGCTGATTTTCTCTCATATCTCTTTGACAATCTTTGACCAACTGAATGTGCCTCTGATGTTGGTCACTGAACATGTTCTCTTGGAGTCTCTTCTCCCTCTTTTTTCTTTACTATTTTCTGAATCTAGGGAATCCAAATTCTCCCTATTTTTTTCCCTGGGAGCTTAATTTCCTCTGTATCCAAGAGGGGAGGGGCAACCCCAAAGTTCTGTTCCCCTTTGCCCAGGCATAGTATGAGGTATGAAATTGAGAACTACCTGGGAAGGTTGTGGGACTGCAGTAGTTAGACCTTGTCAGGAACCTGACAAGGCACGTCTGCTTCCAGTCACGTAGATCATCTCTCTGGGGCTGGAGAGCCCACCACCTTCCTGGTGTGTCTGGATGTTTAAACTTACCAAGCAGAAAATTCTCTTCATATCCTTCAGTTTGAGCTCCTTTATTTGGTGTTGATTCTCTAAAGAAATCTTCGAGAAATAACATATCCTTTGTTAAGTCTTCAAGAAATAACATATCCTTTGTTTCACTGGGTAACATACCCAGTCTGATCTCGGAGGATTCTGAAAGTGTGACCCACTCTCACGTTTAGAAATGAAGGCTCATCGTTTCACCTGGCTCCAGGTTTCTAGGACTTCTCTTTTGAGGACTGTGCTGTCTGTCTTTGAGCCCAGATTGGACACAGGAGTTGGCAACCTTCAGGAGCTGTGATGGAGAGCCAAAGGAACCAGCTTGACCAGACTTTAACGTTTTGTAATCCTCTTGTGCACTGACTGTTTTCTGTGAAAGCGATAGGATTGTGGATGGCCTGTCGTTGAGCCAGTCCCCTCTCCACTGACCCCAAGACCCCCTTTGCAGCACTTGCAAGGATTTGGGCAGACTGGACCAGAGGGTTTCCTTTTTCCTATGAATAGCATCTCTCCAGGGTTTTAGTAGATCATTCTAAAGAGGTTGAGGTAAAGTGTTGGGGGCAGATTTTTAGTCTAGTCTCTGGCTCCCAAGAAGGACTCCTTACTCTTTTGAGCAGTTTGTTACTCCTGTCTGCACTTACCCCTTAGTAGGGCTCTCTGCTGTGGTGGCAGGTGAGAAGTTTGAGAAGAGGTCAAGGCCAGTCCTTGTGGAGCAGCTTGGGCACCAGCAGCCTAGCTGGATGGCTTCTTGCAGTCTGTTCACTCTGTCGTTCTCTGAGAAGGTAGTCATGATTGTCAATTACCAAATTCCTTCCCATTCAGTGATTTTTGCAGAGCCTGGGTCTGGATTGTTTTTCTTTATTTTCTGGCACAGCGTTTTGTTCTGTGGCCCAGGCTGGAGTGCAGTGGTGCTCTCACAGTGCACTGTAACCTCGAACTCCTGGGCTCAAGGGATCTTCTTGCTTCAGCCTCCAGAGTAGCTGGGGCTACAGGTGCACACCACCACACTCACTAAACTAAAAAAAATTTTTTTTGTAAAGACAGGCTCTGACAATGTCTGGAACTCCTAACCTCCAGCAGTCCTCCCCCACCTTGGCCTCCAGAGCACTGAGATGACACTGATTGCCAGTTTGGCTGCCTTTCTCCTTGCCTCTTTGCCACTGCCTTCTTGTATAACATATGCCTCAACCCATTCAGGAAGAATTGCTCGTACTCAGTCTTTCAACCCCACCTGTGGTCCCTCTAACCCCTTCCCTTAGGGCCTGGTAAGAGGATAGCCAGTGTAGGGCACAGGCCTGGGAAGCCATTAGGCCTCTGCTTTGGGCCTACAGCTGTCCTGACTGTTGTGCAAGCTGTCTTCAGGGCCTGTGGATCCTGGCACGTCCTGGGATAGTGCAGCTTCTCTCTCAGGAGTTGGACCTGTCACGTCTAAGGGCTTCAGCTGTATCCTGTCCCTGAGGCCTACCTCCCTAGGTGCCCCCTGCAGGCTGGGAAGCTGAACAGTGGTGCCTTCCTCCCGTGCCTCTGGAGGGCCTGGAAATTGCAGGACCCAGCTCCACTGCCCAGCATTGCCCTCGCTGGAAACATCCTCTTCTTCCTCCCTACCCAGGTCTTTGTGGGCTTTGTCCATTCTGCCAGGCCCTTGCTTATATGATATCAGAAGCCCTGTGCCTGATGCCATTGTCTATGCCATGTTGTCCCGGATTACCTAATGGCTGCCTCTTGGAGACAGTTTGATGTCCTGAGCATTTTTCTCTGCCTTTGAAGCCAGGGGGAGGAGCTGCTTGCAACAGCTGGATTCCAGGGTGTCAGAGGAAAGCTTGGAGCTTGCCTTGAGCCTGGCAGGGAGAACATGGCCCCTTGTATCAGGTTTCAGACATGTGGCTCTTCTTCCTTGGCAGGTGGCTCCTAGCCTTCATAACTCAGCAGGCTGGTGACTAGGATGTGACTCCAGTTCAGTCTCCAGAGGCTTTGGTGAAGGAATCAACCATGACTCAGGACATCTTCGTTTATGAGCTGCTACCCATGGGGGGGTATTGGGCACCAGCTCCTTTCTTACCTTGCCTGCTCCTTCTGCCCCAACCTGAAAAAATCAGCAAAGCCAGTGTCTGCTTACTTGGGAGTAAGCAGACTCCTTCCAGGATTGGGGAAATATTTGCTGACTCAGGCCCAGAATCACATCTCAGGGTGGTGTGTAAGGGACGGACAAGGAGCCAGATTACCTTGGGAGCACTCTTTGAGTTACGGTGTTTATAACTTGTTAGAGTTGCTCTTAGGGCCCCTGGCACCTCTCAGCTAAAGCTGATGTTTTTTTTCTGTCCTGCAGTGTTGTACAGTGTTTTGGGCATGCACATGATGCTCACACAGTGGCTTCTGCTCACCAACAGATGAAGACAGATGCACCAATGAGGTAATCCCATTTTCTTTACTCAGGGGTCTCTGACCACCAGCTAACACGCCGTCCAGATTTAGGATCCTGACCTTGTAGATGAAATAATTTCACTAGGGCTGAGTCCCAGATTCCGGGTTCCTATCACAGCATCTGGTACCAGTTGCTTATGCGTAGTCTAGGCATTTATTAAGTAATTATCAAATGTCTGTGGCTTACATCGTTTTTTCAGGAGCATGGAGATGCCCACCTTTGCGCCCATTAAAAGATAAACTCCACAGGGGCAGGGACTTATTCTGCTGCCTGTTGTGTCTAGGATAGTGCCTGGTACAGAGGAGATACTGAATAAATGTTTGTTGAATGAATAAATGAACGGACTTTCGTCTTTGCCTATATGTGTACCTAGGGTGCCAGGCCACTAAGATGGTGTCCATCATTCTCTCTTATTGAGGGAACAAATACATATACATACGTGTGTGTGTGTGTGTGTGTGTGTGTATGGGTATGGGTAAGGATGGTTTAAGTTAGATGTCCTTTTTTTTTTTTTTTTTTTTTTTTTGAGGTGGAGTTTTGCTCTCGTCCAGACTGGAGTGCAGTGGCACAATCTCGGCTCACTGCAACCTCTGCCCTCCGGTTCAAGTGATTCTCTTGCCTCAGCCTCCTGAGTAGCTGGGATTACAGGCATGCGCCACCACACCTGGCTAATTTTTGTACTTTTAGTAGAGATGGGGTTTCACCAGGTTAGCCAGACTGGTCTCAAATTCCTGATATCAGGTGATCCATCCACCTTGGCCTCCCAGAGTGCTGGGATTATACGGTGAGCAACTGCACCTGGCGGGAACAAATATTTTTGAGTGCCAATTATGTGCCAGGCACTTTGGGAAATGATAATAGAAAACAGATCCAGTCTCTGCTCTGCCTTATGGGTCTGTGGTTTGCTGGTATATATGAGAGCTGGCCATAGTACACAGAATTGTTTCTTCCATCTCTGCAGGAGTAGGGGGTTCTCACCAAGAGTCTGAACAATGCTCTGAGTCTCCCATTGCTGTTTCCATGTTCTCAGGATGCCTGGCAGATTTTATAAACTCTCAGAAGTGGAGCTCCAGGGAATACAGTGTTCATTGTCCTATTTGGAAGGCGGGGTTGTTGTGGGTCCCTGCTGGGGGCCAGGGGAAATGTGGGCCTCCTGTCTGATTTGTTTTAATCTCTGAAGTTCAGTGGTTCCAGTAGCTGTCTGTAGGCTTCACTTCCCCTTTTCTGCCTTTAACACCCTGCAGGTTTTCCTGTTGTCAAACAGGGTGGTGAGTCCCTGTGTCTCCCTGTCTGTGGGGGTCAGGTTGTTTGTGTATCTTTCAGGAAGGTCCTGGGGTTGGGGGGGGGGCCCTCCTGCTCTCAAACCCATACCCAGTGCTTTCCTCTGAAGGGAATGTGAGGGAGGAAGAGGGGGGAAGTTTCAGAGCCTTCTGAGGTTCCCTAAAAGGGAAGAAGTCAAATTAACCCCCTGAGCAGGGAGAGCTACTGAGTTGAACTGATTTGCTTTGTCATTTGATTTAGCAGTAGCTAGGCCCAGTGGCAGCAATTGTATATGCATTTCTGGGGGTGAGTTGTCCAGTTCATCCCTGAGCCTTGAGCTCCCAGGCGCAGGTAGGAGCATCTTGTCTCCCCTCCCCTCCCCCCCCTCCCCTTGTCTCTTTTTCTCTTCTCTTCTTTCTTTTCTTCTCTTCTTTCTTTTCTCTTCTCTTTATTTTCTTTCTTTCTTTCTTGTTGGGGTATTGCTATATTTCCTAGGGCCAGGGGTGTGTCCACTCTTGCCGTTTCTGGGCCACATTGGAAGAAGATTATTATCTTGGGCTACACATAAAATACACTAACAATAGCTGATGAGCTAAAGATAAAAATCACAAAATAATCTCATATTTTAAGAAAGTTTACATATTTGTGTTGGGCTACATTCAAAGCTGTCCTGGGCTGCATGTGGTCCATGGGTTGTGGGTTGGATAAGCCTGGCCTCGGCAGTCCTCTTACCACAGCCTGGGACTACAGTCCTCTCACCTGTAGCTGGGACTACAGGTGAACACCACCATGCCTGGCTATTTTTTTTTTTAATTTAATGGGTACATAGTAGTACCCATTATATATTTATGAGGTACATGAGATGGTTTTGTTCTTTGTTGTTTTTTGTTTGTTTGTTTTTGAGATACAAATTCACTCTGTCACCCAGGCTGGAGTGCAGTGACATGATCTCAGCTCACTGCAACCTCCGCCTCCTGGGTTCAAGCGATTCTCATGCCTTAGCCTCCTGAGTAGCTGGGATTACAGGTGCCTGCCACTACGCCTGGCTAATTTTTGTATTCTTTAGAGATGGGGTTTCACCACATTGCCCAGGCTGGTCTCCAACTCCTGACCTCAGGTGATCTACCCACCTTGGCCTCCCAAAGTGTTGGGATTACAGGCGTGAGCCACTGTGCCCAGTCGAGATGTTTTGATATAGGCGTGCAGTGTGAAATAAGCACATTCTGAAGAATGGTGTATCCATCCCCCTCAAGCGTTTATCCATTGAGTTGCAAACAATCCAATTACACTCTTTAAGTTATTTAAAAGTATATAGTTATTATTGACTGTAGTCACGCTGTTGTGCTATCAGATAGTAGGTCTTATTCTTTCTATATATTTTTGTACCCATTAACCCTCTGCACCTCCCCCTGCAGCTCCTCACTACCCTTCCCAGCCTTCGGTAACCTTGCTTCTACTCTCTACGTCCATGAGTTCTGTTGTTTAGATTTTCATATCCCACAAATGAGTGGGAACATTCGATGTTTGTCTTTCTGTTCCTGCCTTATTTCATTTAGCATAATGACCTTCAGTTTCATCCATGTTGTTGCAGACGACTGGATCTCATCCTTTTTTATAGCTGAATCGTACTCCATTGTGTATATGTACTACATACTCATCTGTTGATGACACTTAGGCCACTTCCAAATCTTAGCTATTGTAAACAGTGCTGCAACAAGCATAAGAGTGCAGATATCTCTTCAATATACCAGTTCCCTTTCTTTTGAGTATATTCTCAGCAATGGGATCGCTAGATCATATGGTAGCTCAATTTTTAGTTTTTTTGTGAAACCTCCAAACTGTTCTCCATAGTGGTTGTACTAATTTATATTCCCACCAACAATGTGCAAAGGGTTCCCTTTTCTCCACATTGTTACTAGAATTTGTTATTGCCTGTCTTTTGCATATAAACCATTTAAAATTTATTTATTTAGAGACAGCGTCTTGCTCTGTCACCCAGGCAGAGTGCAGTGGCACAATCTTGGCTCACTGCAACCTCTGCCTCCTGGGTTCAAGTGATTCTTGTGCCCCAGCCTCCTGAGTAGCTGGGATTACAGGTGCACCCCACCACACCCAGCTAATTTTTGTATTTTTTTTTTTTTAATCCAAAAGGTGTTGTTGAGATGGTTTCCCACTCATCTTGATTCAGAGTGCTTTTAGTGCTGCTTCCTCCTGAAAGAACATCCTTCTGTAAGCCTTGCTTTTCCTCCTGTAGGCTGGCAGAGGACGGTGGAGCAGCCAACACACAAAACTACTGTTTATGTGTGGCTAAAGACCATGGTGATTTTATAGCATCCTGGGCATTTCACATCCATGAAGTAGAAATTGGGGCTCTGCACCAGGCGTTTCTTCTTGTGTTTCCTCTTCTCCTCTTCTGGAGATGGATGAAGGAGATCCTTTGCAAGAGGATGTTCTCATGGGTAGGTCGTCCAATTTTTGTATGTTTAGTAGTGGCGGGGTTTCACCGTGTTGGTCAGGCTGGTCTCGAACTCCTGACCTCGTGATCCACCCGCCTTGGTCCCCCAAAGTGCTGGGATTCCAGGCATGAGCCACGGCACCTGGCCCTTTATGTCTTCTTTTGAGAAACGTCTGTTGCAATCTTTTGCCCATCCTTTGATCAGATTATTAGATTTTTTTTCCTATAGAGTTGTTTAAACTCCTTGTATATTCTTGTTATTAATATTTTGTCAAATGGGTAGTTTGCAAATATTTCCTCCAGCCTGTGGGTTGTCTCTTCACTATATGTTGATTGTTTCCTTTGCTGTGCAGAAGCTGTTTAACATGATGTGATTGCATTTGACCATTTTTGCTTTGGTTGCCTACGCTTGCGGGATATTGCTCAAGAAATTTTTACCCAGACCAGTGTCCTGGAGATTTTCTCTTATGTTTTCTTATAGTAGTTTCACAGTTTAAAGTCTTAGATTTAAGTCTTTAATTTATTTTGATTTGGTTTTTGTATATGGCAAGAGATAAGGGTCTAGTTTCGTTCTTCTCCATATGAATATCCAGTTTTCCGAGCACCATTTATTGAAGAGACTGTTTTTTCCTCAGTGTATGTTCTTGGCACCTTTGTCAAAAGTGAGTTCACTGTAGGAGTGTGGATTTGTTTCCGGGTTCTCTGTTCCATTGGTCTATGCATCTGTTTTTTGTTTTTTGTTTTGAGATGGAGTCTCACTCTTGTTGCCCAGGCTGGAGTGCAGTGGCGCTATCTTGGCTCACTGCAACCTCCACCTCCCGGGTTCAAGCAGTTCTCCTGCCTCAGCCTCCCAGTGCTGGGATTATAGGCACGTGCCACCACACCCCGCTAATTTTTTTGTGTTTTTAGTAGATACAGGGTTTCACCATGTTGGTCAGGCTGGTCTCAAACTCCTGACCTCAGGTAATCTGCCCACCTCAACCTCCCAAAGTGCTGGGATTACAGGCATGAGCCACCACACCGAGCCTATGTGTCTTGTTTTCATGCCTGTATGATTCTCTTTTGGTTACTGTAGCTTTGTAGTGTAATTTGAAGTCAAGTAATGTGATTCCTCCAGTTTTGTTCTTTTTGCTTAGGATAGTTTAGCTATTGGTCTTTTGTGGTTCCATATACATTTTAGGATTATTTTTTCTATTTCTATGAAGAATTTCATTGGTATTTTGCTAGGGACTGCATTGAATTTGTAGATTGCTTTGGGTAGTATGGACATTTTAACAATATTGATTCTTCCAGTTCATGAACATGGAATATCTTTCCATTTTTTGATGTCCTCTTTAATTTTTTTCATCAGTGTTTTATAGTTTTCATTACAGAGATCTTTCACTTCTGTGGTTAAGTTAATTTCTTTATTTTTTCTTTTTCTTTTTTTGTTCTTTGCTGCATCTATACCAGGTTAATTTCTAGTAATCAATTTTGTGTGGCTATTGTAAATGGGGTTAATTTTAAGATTTCTCTTTCACATTGTTCACTGTTGGCATGTAAAAATGCTACTGATTTTATTATTGTTGTTGAGACAGAGATGTTAGTGGTGTCTGGTTCTGTCTCCCAGGCTGGAGTACAGTGGTGCAATCATAGCTTGGCAACCTCCGCCCCTTGGGTTCAAGCGATCCTCATGCCTCAGCCTCCCCAGGAGCTGGCACTACAGGTGTGCACCACCATGCCTGGCTAATTTTTTTTTAGTTTTTAGTAGAGGAGTTTTGCCATGTTGGCCAGGCTGGTCTTGAACTCCTGGCCTCAAGCAGTCTGCCTGCTTCGGCCTCCCAAAGTGCTGGGGTTACAGGCATGAGGCATTATGCCCAACCTTGCTACTAATGTTTGTATCCTGCAACTTTACTGATTCTGTTTATCAGTTCTAATAGTTTTCTTGTGGAGTCTTTAGTTTATTCTTTTTTTAAGACGGAGTATCGCAATGTCACCCAGGCTGGAGTGCAGTGACGCGATGTCCGCTCACTGCAACCTCCGCCTCTCAGGTTCAAGTGTTTGTCCTGCCTCAGCCTCCTGAGTAGCTGGGATTACAGGCACCTGCCACCATGCCTGGCTAATTTTTTGTATTTTTAGTAGAGACAGGGTTTCACTATATTGGCCAGGCTAATCTTGAACTCTTGCCCTTCTGATCCACCCGCCTCAGCCTTCCAAAGTGCTGGGATTACAGGTGTGAGCCACCACGCCCAGCCAGTTTTTTCCAAATATAATATATTATCGGCAAACAAGGATAATTTGACTTCTTCCTTTCCAATTTGGGTGCCCTTAATATCTTTCTCTTGTCTGATTCCTCTAGCTAGGACTTCCTGCCTGGCTAATTAAAAAAAATTTTTTTTTCTTTTTTAGAGATAAGACCTTGCTCTGTTGCCCAGGCTGGTCTCAAACTCCTGGCCTCAAGCCATCTTCCTGCCTCAGCCTCCTGAGTAGCTGGAGAAGTTTTCTTCTTAGTTTCTGGCAAAGGTGAGCTTGTAACTTTATCATTTTTTAGTGTTAATCTCAAAAAAAACTATGGTTGTTGACATTTTAGTCTTTCCCACCTGAGGCACTTTATTTTATTTTATTTATTTATTTTTGAGACAGAGTCTCACGCTGTCGCCCAGGCTGGAGTGCAGTGGCATGATCTCAGCTCACTGCAACCTCCACCTCCCGGGTTCAAGCGATTCTCCTGCCTCAGCCTCCTGTGTAGCTGGGGTTATAAGCGTCTGCCTTGACTAATTTTTTGTATTTTTAGTAGAGACAGGGTTTTACCATGTTAGCCAGGATGGTCTGGATCTCCTGGCCTCGTGATCTGCCTGCCTCAGCCTCCCAAAGTGCTGGGATTACAGGCGCGAGCCACTGAGCCCAGCCCTCCTGAGGCACTTCTATGGACCACATCTTGTGACAGGTGTTTCAGACCTTCAGGCGTGATTCTTGGCTGCCCCCACCCCCCAGGGGTTGGGAACCTAACTGAAAAAAGAAGAATATGCACAAAAAATATTTTTTAAATGTTAGGGAACTGGCAAATACTAAGCACATGGTGCTGTACAAGGACACATATTTAGAGGAGCAAGTCATCACTGAAGGCTGGCTTTGTCCCTGAGAAAACTGGGTCTCAGCTTGGGCTTGGAAAGAAAGGTGGCTTATTTTGAAGTCAACTTTAGAATATTATAAAACAGCATTCTCAAACTTTTTGGCCTCAAGATCCCTTTAGATTCTTAAAAATTATTGGAGACCCCAAGGGCTTATGTTTACCGTGTTAGAAATTAAAACAGGCTGGGTGTGGTGGCTCACACCTGTAATCCCAGCACTTTGGGAGGCCGAGCCTCGTGGATCACTTGAGTTCAGGAGTTCGAGATCAGCCTGGGCAACATGGTGAGATCCGCCTGTACAAAAAATACACAAATTTGCTGGATGTGGTGGCATGCACCTGTAATCCCAGCTACTCAGGAAACTGAAGTGGCCTGGCCAACAGAGTGAGACTCTGTCTCAAAAAGAAAAAAAAAAGGAAGAAATTAAAACAGAGGAATTTTTTAAAGTTACTAATTTTTTTCTTTTCTATTGCAATCAGTATCATAAGTAAAAAAGTTACTGATTTTCAAGAATCATTTAACATAATAAATGCACTACATGCCATCATAAATGACTTTTTAATGAAAAATAACTATTTTTCAAAACAAAACAATTATTGAGGGGGAGTGATGTTTTACATTTTTGCCAGTCTTTTTTTTTGTGCCTGGTTTAATAAAAGACAGCTGAATTCTTACATCTGCTTCTAGATTCAATCTCTTGTGGTATGTTGTTTTGTTTGAAAGATATGACAAAAAATCTGGCCTCACATAGATATGTGGTTGAGGAAGGGAGGAGTATTTTAATAGCCTTTGCAGATCATGTGGGTATTCTTCTGTTCTTCTTTGATTACTATACTATACTATGCTATACTCAGCAAAGGTTAGTTGCAATATGGAGTTGAAGCCTTACCAACAGACTTTTCATACTTTCTACCATTAAAATCCATTGGTCTGTCTTGCACTTTGAATGGATCTTTTACTTTGAATTAGTTATTGGGAAATATTGTTTCACTGAGTTATGTAGATCTTCCAAATGTTGACAGATTTTATTTTACATTATCAAAAAACCATATTCATTAGTATCACCACTGATCTCATTTTAAAAAGTCTTTAAGTATTGGGAAGCTGTCAGGCTCACAGTGGCCAATACATGTTTTCTAAATTTGAGTTTTCTCTTGAAAGCTTGATTTTTACCATTGGTAACATACTGTTGGTTCTTTCGTTCGATTTTATTTGAGATGGGGTCTCCCTCAGTCACCCAGGCTGGAGTACAGTGGTGCAATCATAGCTCACTTGCAGCCTTCAACTTCTGGGCACAAGCAATCCTCCTCCTCAGCCTCCAGAGTAGCTGGGACTACAGGTATGTGCCACCATGCCCAGCTCTTTTTAAAATTTTTTTGTAAAGATGGGGTCTTGCAGTCTTGCTACATTGACCAGGCTGGTCTTGAATTTCTGGCCTCAAGTGATCCATCTGCCTCAGCCTCCCAAAGGCTGGAATTACAGGCATGAGCTGCCACACCCAGCGTTTTTTTTTCCCCCCCTGAGACTGGGTCTCACTCTGCTGCCCAGGCTGGAGTACGGTGGCCAATTCTTGGTTCACTGTAGCCTTGACTTCTGGGCTCAAGTGATCCTCCCACCTCAGCCTTCCAAGTAGCTAGGACTACATGCATGCACCATCATGCCCCCCTCATTTTTTAACTTTTTGTAGAGATCAGCTCTCCCTGTGTTGCCCAGGCTGGTCTCAAACTCCTGAGCTCAAGCAATTCTCCTGGCTTGTCCTCCCAAAGTGCTGGGATTAAAGGCATGAGCCACTGTGCCTGGCCAGTTCTTTTCTTTTTTTTCTTTTTTTTTTTTTTTTGAGACAGACTGTTGCTCTGTTGCCCAGGCTGGAGTGCAGTGGTGTGATCTCAGCTCACTGCAACCTCTGCCTCGCAGGTTCAAGCAATTCTCCTGCCTCAGCCTCCTGAGTAGCTAGGACTATAGGTGTGTACCGCCACACCCAGATAATTTTTATATTTTTTTAATTAGAGATGGGGTTTCATCACATTGGCTAGGCTGATCTTGAACTCCTGACCTCAAGTGATTTGCTCACTTTGGCCTCCCAAAGTGCTGGGATTACAGATGTGAGCCACTGCGCCTGCCAACTAGTTTTTTTTGAAGTAACGATCTCACTTCATCCATTTTCAAGAAAAAGTCTGTCAAATAGTGAAGTCTAAGTAATTATCATTTGCCTGTTAATCTTTCTAGTAAAAATGGTGTTTCATGAAACAAGTGTCTAGTTTCACTTGCAACTCATTCACACAGTGCTTTTCCTATTTATTTTATTTTTAAAATTTTTTATTTTTTTTTAGACAGTGTCTCGCACTGTCACCTGGGCTATAGTGCAGTGGTGCAGTCTCAGCTCACTGCAACCTCCACCTCCCAGGTTCAAGTGATTCTCCTGCCTCAGCCTCCCAAGTAGCTGAGATTACAGGCGCCCACCACCACTCCTGACATTTTTTGTATTTTTAGTAGAGATGGGGTTTCACTATGTTGGCCAGGCTGGTCTCGAATGCCTGACCTCATGATCCACCTGCCTCGGCCTCCCAAAGTGCTGGGATTATAGGTGTGAACTACCGAGCCCAGCTATTTACTTTTTTTTTTTTAAGAGAGCCTGTCACCCAGGCTGGAGTGCAGTGGTGCAATCTCAGTGCACTGCAGGCTCAAACTCCTGGGCTCAAGGGATCCTCCTACTTCAGCCTCCCAAGTAGCAGGGACTACAGATGCAAACCACCAGGCCAGCTAATTTTTAAAATTTTTGTAGAGATGGGCCTTACTATGTTGAGGCTGGTCTCAAATTCCTGACCTCAAGTGACCTTGAGGAGAATCACTCAAGCCCAGGAGGTTGAGGCTGCAGTGAGCCATGTTTACACCACTGTACTCTAGCCTGGGTGGCAGAGTAAGACCCTGTCTCTAAAAGAAAAAGAAAAGAGGAAAAAAAAGTCCTGTCTTCTTTTTTTCTTATATAATTTTTTTTTTTAATCGGGCAACCCTCAGAATCATAGCAGATTCAGAGAGACTCCCCAAAAAAGTTCTGTCTTTCATGCCTAACTTTTACTCAGCCTCATTGTCACCTCAGCCGCTCCCCTGAGAACATTACTAAGTTCTCCACAGCTAATGGCAACTCAGCTTGGAAAGAGTTCTCTTCTAGGAGGATGCTGAAGGGAGATGCTCCAAGTGGTGTGGGAAAACTGCTTCATGCTTAAGTTCACTTCCACGTCATGATACTAAAAGATACCTAACAGCTATATATATATTTTTTTGAGACGGATTCTCACTCTGTCGCCCAGGCTGGAGTGCAGTGGCATGATCTCGGCTCACTGCAACTTCTGCCTCCCAGGTTCAAGCGATTCTCCTGCCTCAGCCTCCTGAGTGGCTGGGTTAACAGGCGTGTGCCACCATGCCCAGCTCGTTTTTGTATTTTCAGTAGAGACAGGGTTTCACCATGTTGGTCAGGCTGGTCTCGAACTCCTCACCTCGTGATCTGCCCGCCTTGGCCTCCCAAAGTGCTAGGATTATAGGTGTGAGCCACCGCACAGAGTTCCTTGCCACCACTCCATTGGAAGTACAAGCCAACTTTGCTCTTCAACTGGCAGCACTAGCCAAGCAGGCCACCCTTCACTCTCTCCTCACAAACACATTGTTGTAGAGTTTGTCAGAACCCAGAGCTCTACTCATTAGCTCCTTTTCCAAGCAGGCAAGCAAGGCATGTTCTTCGTTTCCCTTAATTGCCTAAAACATCTCCATGTTCGTAGAGGCTGACTTTCTTTGCTTCCTAGTTCCTGTTTCTCTAGTATAGGATTTCTCAGGCCTAGCACTGCAAACTTATTGGGCTGGATAATCATCTCTTGTGTGGGCTGTTTGTGCATTGTAGGATGATGAGCAGCATCCCTGGCTTCCACACACCAAGTGCCAGTGACACTCTCCCCCTCCCCTACTGTAAAACCCAAGAATGTCTGCAGACATTGCCAAATGTCCTCTAGGGGGCAAAATCACCCCTGGCTGAGTCACTGCTCTATCATTTCTTCACTAAATCCTGCTGTTCAGCTGGGTCTACTGGTCAACCTCACATCAATAAACCTGGTAAGAGAAGTGTATTGTTCTTACATTAGAAGTTTACCCTCCTCAGTTACATCACTGGCCCTTGAGGGCTTTGGGGAGAAGTGATGGGAAATGGTTCACAATTAGCAGCATATTCGAACTAAGTAAGAGAGCATCTGATGTCCACACAACAGAGGAGAGTGTCCACGGTGTACAGTTATCTTCTACAGCTGTTTCTCTTCATGTTTCTCAGGGTGTGCTTCTCCAAGTCATTTTTGGTCTGGATAGAAGCCACCTTCCCCTAGCATCCGGAGGCGCCATGTAGACCAGGTCACAATGTGCAGATTACCATTGACCTGCCCATTCCTAGTGTTTGACCTCATACTCATGGCACTCTGACCACATCAGCTTTCCTCTCTAAGCCCCGATGGATTCAGAATCCTCCACCCCAAGCAGCACTCATGAGAGGCAGCACTTATCTGCCATCCTGATCTAGGGCTTGTTCATGTGGTCCAGCCCGTTTCTTTGCAGCCCCCTCTCCTGTGTGAAAGCCTTTAGGAAAGTTTGCACATCCTGGAATGTACTCCTCAGCAGTCTGTTGGGGGGCTTCAGGCTGGAGAAGAGAAAACTGCTTTTCCCTTGCAAGGTGGTCCTCCAAGGGCCAGAATGCTCAGTTCCATAAAATGAACTCTCCATTGCCTACTTTTTTTTTTTCGAGAAGTAGTCTCATTCTGTGCCCCAGGCTGGAGTGTAGTGGCGCAATCTTGGCTCACTGCAACCTCCGCCTCCCAGGTTCAAGCGATTCTCCTGCCTCAGCCTTCTGAGTCTGGGATTACAGGTGCGTGCCACTTCACCTGGCTGATTTTTGTATTTTTAATAGAGATGGGGTTTCACTATGTTGGCCAGGCTGGTCTCTAACTCCTGACCTCCAGTGATCCACTCGCCTCGGCCTCCCACAGTGCTAGGATTACAGGTGTGAGCCACTGCGCCCGGCCTGCTGCCTACTTAAATACCAAATAGTTACAGTGAAAGAAAGACCCTGGCCTGGGGACGCTGCCAAGGCTCCCAATCTAACACTTCTTTTATGTAGACCAGGGATCTCAACTGTGTTTCTTCCAAACTTTTGGAGCTTGCTTCCTTGGTGGTAAGTTAAATAGTGGCCCCCAAAATATACCCCTTTATAACTCCTGCAACGTGAATATTAGGTGACAAAATGGACTTTGCGCATGTGATTAAGTTAAGGATCTTGAGATGAGGGGATTATCCTGAGTTATCTGGGGGGGGACCCCTAAATGCAATCCCAAATGTCTTTATAAGGGGGGAGCCAGAGAGAGAGATTGGACACAGGAGAAGGAGGCAATGTGACTACTGCAGCAAGATGCTGCACTGCTGGCTTTGGAGGTGGAAGAGAAGGCCAGAAATGCAACGATATAGCTTTGGAAGCTGGAAAAGGCGAGGAAACCGTTTCCCACTAGAACCTCTGGAGGAAATGCGGCCCTGCCAACACTTCCATTTTAGCCCAGCGAAACTAATTTTGGATTTCTGACCTCCAGAACTGTCAGAGAATAAATGTGTTTTGTTCTAAGTCGCTAAGTTTGTGGTAATTTGTTACAGTGTAATAGGAAACTAATACAGGGCTCATCTGCCTCCAGGTACAGGTGGTGGCTTGGCTGATCCCTGTTCTTATTTTAAGGCAGCCCTCTCATTGGCACAAGGAGAGCATAGGCCCAGCCTTTTTCTGAACCAAATATTTGAAACAATCTGCACTTGGGGCGAACCTGTTGAGGAATTCTTGGGCACAAGAGAGAAAGCCTCAGATGGTATCCGATCCTTGCTTTGGAACTCTCCCCAGCACCTTCAGTGATACCAGTAACAAATAATTCTTTCAGCCCAGTGAAGTTCCAGGATTATTAAAATGTGATTCTAATTCCATCTTTCCCTCTCCTACTCCATTTATTCAACAGATGTTTATTGGGTACCTCCTATGTGCTAGGCACTGGGGATGAAGGGATAAATAAAGCAGATAAAAAATCTCCTGCTCTTATGGTAACTGAGGTGGGGGGAAGGGAGGGAGCCAGAGCTGACTCAACAGCATGTGAGATGGCTTCAGATTCACTATAGAAAACTGAGCAGGAAGCGGGGTAGTGGCAGTTTCACATAGACGGCCAGGGAAGGCCTCACCACGAAGGTGACATTTTAGCGGGAGGAGGAGGGTGAGCCATTGTGGGAAGATCCCGCAGGCAGAGGGAAAGCAAGTTCCAAGGCCCTGCGGTAGAACACAGCTGAGGTATTTGAGGCATAGAAAGGGGACAGCGTGGCTGCACAGAGGGGAGAGAGGAGACTAGGAGATGAAGTCAGAGATGTGATTGGTGGCCCCGAAGCACCATCACATCTTTTACTTTGTTTGGCTCTTTGCCCCTCCTCCTGTCCTCCCCCCTCACACCACCTCACAGGTTTTAGGCCCGTGTTCCTTAGTTCCTTTCCGTGGGATATTTATCACATCATACTTAGGGACTATCAGCAGGCAAACACAGTCATTTAAAAATGTTAGAGGAGGGGAAAAAGCAGTCTCCTCTTTCTGAATGATGGAAGCAGTTCCACGTCAGTGTTGGCGTGGCACTGTGTACCTGGCAATGCAGGCTGGCCCCTCACCGCACAGTTCTCGGTGGTTTCTGGGAGGCTCCCCTCCATGGCCTTCCTTCCTCAGCCCACGAGGAAGTCCAGGCTTCTGGGCCCCTGTTTCTTTTCATTCCACCCCTCTTGATCTCCCCAGTGTGGCTCGCACAACTGACTTCTGTCCCCATCTGTGTCTAATCCCCTTTCCATGGCCAGCCAGTAGATAACCCAGTAACTCTCTGAGTAGACTATGGCTCCCATGTTGAATGCAATGTGCCAGTCACTACGTATATCACTTTGTTTTATGCACACAGCAATCTTAAGAGGTAGGAATCATTGTACCCCTTTCAGAGATGAGGATACTGAGACTCAGACCAGTTAGGAAAATTGCCTAAAGTTGCACAGCTAATGAATGGCAGAGCTGGGATTTGAACCCAAGTGATTAAAGCCCATGTCTTTGATCACTACATAGCAGGGCTTTCTGGGAAGGATGGCTGGCTGGATCTAATTGTTCCAGTTTGGGAAGTACCTGCTTGACTGGCCAGACTAGTGTTGGCTTCAGAGAATAGCAGTCTCTTGTTGGTCACTGAGCAGAAGCAAAATTTTGGCAGGCCTTGGGGCCTCCTGCAGAGTCTCATTCCAGGTCAGTGGACAGAGGAGGCCCTGAGAATGGTCGTGCATACTGGCTCTCTGGATCTGCTCCAAGATAGTGAGCAGCCCCTAGAACCATAAGACACTGACCAGCCAAGCTGTGGGCCGGGCATGTAGGGTGGGAGGAACTCTTAGGAGAAAAAAACAATCTCTGCTATAAGTGGTTAATCAGCGGCTTCAGTCTGGTGAAGTGAAAGAGAAGAGAATTTGGCCCAGATGTGCACATAGGGAGAGAAATAAGGGAGGGAAATTGCCTTTATTCAGGTTCTCCCTTAGGCCAGTCGTTACCCCACGGATGAACTCCCTTTCTTCCACACCAGCCTGCAAGAGATGGGTATTGGTATTCCCATTTTACAGACACAGTGTAGGATCAGAGAGGTTAAACAACTCACCCAAGTCATACAGCCAACAAGTGGTGGAATTGGAATTTGAGCCCTGTTCTCAGTTCAGTAGCTCTGCTGTTCTTGCTGATGTCACCTCTGCCTGGGCTCTCCAGGTATGTGCAAGTAGTTACACAAGTGTGCATCCACAGGCTTGTGAGCAGAGGCTGAAAAAAAATCAGGGCACTTGGTACTTGCCTTCTCAACATGGGCTCTGCCCAAGCTAGCAGGACTCATTATGCCCAAACCAGCAGTGGCATCATCTTTTTCTCCTTTCTTGCACCTTGCCATCCCTGATTTATTTTTAGAGAGCCTTTTCTATTTCTGTTCCCATTTCTTGGCTTGGATGCAGGAGTGCAGGGATGGCATTGGAAATCAGAAGAGGCAGGCATAGAAGGCATCTCACTGGTGGCCTTGGCTGGTCTCTGGGAACTGTGGCCATCTGCCTGCCCTGCTGGCTCCTCCTCAGGCCAGCTGTAGGCCCCAGGGATCTTAGAGCTCTGGTAGCTAGAGGATGTGAGGGCAGCCGAGACAGAAACAGCCACACTTCTCATTTCTTTGGCTTCTCAGAGGTGAATGAGCTTCCTCCTGGAACAGAGCAGGGAGTAGCATGTGGCACTCTTTATAACTCTAGCTCACTCCGTTTTCTCAGGCTTACAAACTTCTAGGGAATATGGGGTAGTGCTTAAGAGCCAGACTCTGTGGGGCATAGGGGTGATAACTGTAGACCCTCCACCCCTGGGGATTAAATGAGCTCATACATGTAAAGGCACAGAGGAGGCACTCACTGAATATTGATTGTTTTATTAGTGTCATTAGACTCTTGGCACCCAGCACCATAGGTGGATGCCAGTCATTATTGGTTGGACCAAACAGAACTTCAGGGCAGCTGAGCATGGTGCCTCATACCTGTAATACCAGCACTTTGGGAGGCCAAGGTTGGGGGGTCATTTGAGGCCAGGCATTTGAGATCAGCCTGGGCAACATAGTGAGACCCTGTGTCTCTCTATTTTAAAAATTAAAATAATATTTTAAAAAAGAAAAAGAACTTCAGCATTATTTATCTTTCTCTTTGCATCTGAACATTGGCTTGAGTAGGTGTTAATCTGAGTCCAGTGATTATCTGTGGAGCCCCACAGGGTACTTAGTGGCAGCAGCCTAGAGCGTGCTCCTGCCAACCCCTGCCTGGGCCCTGGAAAAGGCAGGGAGGTGCAGCAAGGACTCTTCTGGCCTGAGGATGTCTGTAGCCCCCAGACCTTATGCTTAGTTTTACACCTTGCTAAGGCTCTGGCTTTTGGATATGAGCTCTGGAGTAGTAGGGGTCTGTGTCCCTTGGGGCAGGTGGTTCTGGTTGTTGGGCATGAGATGTTGGAGGAAGGGCTTGCTGCTTGCAAGCTGTTTATCTAACTAGTGACAAATAGTGGATGACACCTTTAGAAAAACTATTCGGGAGCTTTGAAATTAATCAGTTACCATCAGTGGCTAGGATCGTAGGCATTGGGGAATTATCTTTTTCTGGGATGTGGGACTGGCACTTGAGCATAAGTTTTTATGCATGTGGTTTTTAATTTAGTTAAAAATATTTTAGTTATATCAATAATGCTCATTTGTTACAGATTATTAGAAAATACAGATAAGCACTCAGAAGAAAAAGTAATATATAACCACACATAAGTGGCTGCTTTGATCTATAGGTTTTTGTTTTTTGGCTTTTTTTTGGAGCTGTGTTATTTTCAAATTGTGTACACCTAGTTACCTTTACTTTCTTTCAAAATGGAATGCCGTTTAACATTTAGTTTTGTGACTTGCCTTTCCCATTTTCAGGTGGATTCGTGGTGTCTGCTTATCTTCCAGCCTCCCCTCGTGCTTGTGGGAAAGGCATTTGGCCTAGAGGTAGGCACTTGGAAAGAGCTGTCTGGTTGTTCCTTGATGTTATTGCCAAATAGGCAGAGGGTAGAGAGGTGCACGAACTCTTACTCTGCTTCTCCCCATCTGTGTCTCTCCCTGTCCCTGTCCAGCACCCCATCTGCTCTGCCTACTCACCACTCCTGTCTTTTTTTTCCCTTCCGTACAAATCCAGAAAAGGATACCACCTCCAGTCTGAAGGTTTCCTTCTATAGCTTTTAGGGATGACTCTCTGAGGAGCTCAGAAAAAAAGGTGCACAGAGAGTAGATGGGAAGGGTAATGCCAGGGCTGGGGTGGGGATCTTGGGAAGAGCAACTCAGAGGAGGGCCTGGGTCCCTGGCTTTGTCTTGAGTCAGTGCAAAGAAGCTTTGTGGGTGATGGGTTGGGGCAGGGCAGGCAGCAGGTGGCTGCAAGGACTTCTCTCTGAAACAGCAACGAAGCTGGCCAGGAAGAGGCCTAGAGAATGATGGTCCCAGGTAGGGGCCAGACGTAGGGGAGAAGAAAATGTGTCTCGATAGCACCTGCTCCGACCCTGGCCCCACTCTTTCTGTGATCTTTCCGGAGATTTCTCTCTGCCTGATCTGCTTCCCTCACCTGACAGTGTCCAGGTACAGTAGTTTGACACATCTGGTTTATCTGGCTACTGTGCTCTGCTAACAACTGTGTGGCAGCAGCTGCACAGCTTCTTGGCACCTCCCTGGGCAGTGGGCAGGGATACAGCATAGAGAAAGATGTTCCATGCATTAGGAGTTCAGATTCCATTCCAGAAAAACATCTCAAAGCCAGGGAGAAAATTGAAGAAGAGGTATTTTGTGGAGAACAAGCTATGCCTCCCTGTCACTTCTTACAGAATAAAATGGGGTCTCTGGCATTAGGCAAGGAGAAGACATCTCTGAGCTCTGAGGGTGAGTGGGAGTTAGCTTCTCAGGTCTTTTCGGGTAAGCTACTTTGGCCTGCACACAGGTTGGGCCAGGAATTCATGCTTAAGAGCAGGCTGATTTCTATAAGCTTTGTGTTCCTTTGGGCTTGGCTGTATCATGCCTGTTCTCCTGTGATCCCAGGCCTGGTGAGACCTGCTAGCAGGGCAGGATAGCTTCCTGTACGTCCCCTCAAAGCCTGCACCACCCCCTCTCCCTTCACCACTCCAGAGCTATAATTAAGTTCCCATGTGAAACCGTATCCCTCAGCTGACACACGCTTGTAACCACAGTCCTGGCCATTGGACGGCTCATCTGGGGTGACTGATGGGGCCGGTGCCGGGGCCTCCACACGCTCTCCAGTAGGTCTGAGTAGGTGGTGTGGACCCACCAGGAAAGGGTGGATCCAGTGAGGCGAGGGCCAGGCCTTGCCCAAGAGTGAGAAAATAGGAAGGCATGGGGGAGATGAAGGGTGGGTGAGCAGCTAGAAAGTGCCAGGGGACCCAAAGATGAGGGAGACAGACAGGCAGCCTTTCATGGCTGGAGGGCATGGATGGGGGGACACTTTCAAATCACTGAGCCACAGACAGAATGTGAGCAGTTTATTTTATTTCGTATTCTACGTATTTTTATAGCATAAAATTGAGATATATTTCACATAACTAAATTCACCACTTTAAAGTATGCATTTTGGTGGTTTTTATATATTATATTAACTGTTTTACAGCCTTCACCACTAATTCCAGGACACTTCCATCACCTAAAAAACTCTGTACCTATCAGCAGTTGCTCCATCCCTTATCCATCCCCTGGCTACTAATCTACACCCCTTCTCTATGGCTTTCCCTACCCTGGACGTTTCATATGAGTGGAATCATATCATATGTACCCTTTTGTGTCCGAATCATTTCACTTAGCATGTTTTTGAGGTTCATCCATGTTGCAGCATGTAACAGTACTTTTTTCCCTTCTGTGGCTGAGTATTCCATTGTGTATATATATTTTGTTTATTTATAAGTTGGTGGACATTAGGGTTGTTTCCATTTTTTGACTGCTATGAACATTCATGTACAAGCTCTTGTGGGACATATGCTTTAAGTTCTCTTGGGAATATACTTAGTGAAATTGCTGGGTCATGTGGTAATTCCGTGTTTAACTTTTTTTTTTTTTTTGAGACGAAGTCTTGCTCTGTCTCCCAGGCTGGAGTGCAGTGGCACGATCTCGGCTGACTGCAACCTCTACCTCCTGGATTCGAGTGATTCTCCTGCCTCAGCCTCCTAAGTAGCTGGGATTACAGGTACCCGCCACAACACCTGGCTAATTTTTGTATTTTTAATAGAGACAGGGTCTCACCATGTTGGCCAAGCTGGTCTCGAACTGCTGACCTCAAGTGATCCTCCTGCCTCTCAGCCTCCCAAAGTGCTAGAATTACAGGTGTGAGCCTCCATACCTGGCCTGGTTCCTAAATTCCTAATCTTAGGAGGAAAGCTTTCAGTTTTTCAGAGCTTTGTTTTTTTTTTTTTTTTTTTTTAAAGACAAAGTCTCATTCTGTCATCTCTGCTGGAATGCGGTGGTGTGATCCTAACCCACTGCAGCCTTTAACTCCTGGGCCCAAGCAATCCTTGCTTCACTTACTGTATATTGGCCATCTTTGCATACCAGACATGTAGAGCTTCTTCATTCTTTTTTTACAGTTGCCTCATCCATCCACTGTATGGATGTGCCATTCTCTTTTCTTCTTCATTTTTTTTTTTTTTAAGACAGATTCTTACTCTGTCACCCAGGCTGGAGTACAGTGGCATGATCTCAGCTCACTACAACCTCCGCCTCCAGGGTTCAAGTGATTTTCCTGGCTTAGCCTCCTGAATAGCTGGGATTACATGTGCACGCTACCGTGTCTGGCTGATTTTTGTATTTTTGGTAGAGACAGGGTTTCACTTTGTTGGCCAGGCTGGTCTTGAACTCCTGACCTCAAATGATTCCCCCATCTTGGCCTCCCAAAGTGCTGGGATTACAGGCGTGAATCACCGTGCCCAGCTTGGATGTGCCATTCTCCTATTCATTGATGAATGTACAGGTGGTTTCCAGTCTTTTTTGGCAATGAATAACCTTGCCATTTTGCACAGAGATAAACAGATTGGTGCAGTGATGGAGATAGACACTGGGGAAATAGGGAAGGCTTCCAGAGGATAGGCTCAGGGTGAGTGAGTACTGGTATCTGAGTGGGCCTTGCAGGCCTGGCAGAATTTCAGCAGGCTGAGATGTTGTAGGAAGGGCAAATATGACTAAGAAAAGAACAACAGCTCAGGTGTGACTTGGGAAATGAAGACTATTAGTTATCTATTCCTGCATAACAAATTACCCAAAATTTAATGGCTTAAAACAATACTTGCTATCTTGCAGTTTCTATGGGTTAGGAGAGATTTACACAAGGATGTGAATACCAGAAGGTGGGGATTGTTGTCAGCCATTTTAGAAGGCTGACTCTAATAGCAAGTTGCAGTAATGATAGGATTGGCCAAGGCAGCGGATGGAGCCATGATTGTAGAAAGTCTTACACGCTTAGCTGAGAGATTCTCAGAGATTGATCTGAGAACAGTGGGAGCCATGAAAGGTCTTTGAGCAGGAGAATAATGTGATAGCTGCCATCCAGGACAATTAATCTGTTAGCATTTATACTACAGGGGTCAAAATGGAGAGAGATATACAGGCAGAGGCCTAGATTAGGAGATGGCTATAGTAGTGTAGGTGAGAAATTCCTGGCCTGTAGTACTAAATGCTTTTTTTTTTTTAAGACAGTCTCGCTCTGTCACCCAGGCTGGGGTGCAGTCACATGATCACGGCATGCTGCAACCTCCGCCTCCCAGGTTCAAGTAATTCTAGCGCCTCAGCCTCCTGAGTGGCTGGGACTACACGCGTGCACCACCACGCTGGGCTAATTTTTGTATTTTTAGTAGAGATGGGGTTTTGCCATGTTGGCCAGGCTGGTCTTGAACTCCTGGCCTCAAGTGATCCACCCACCTTGTCCTCCCAAAGTGTTGGGATTACGGGTGTGAGCCACTGTGCCTAGCCTCTGTACTAAATACTTTAGCTACATATTCTCTGTCTTCGAAATGACCACAGAAAGAAAGTATTACTGATTTATAATATGCGTATGGTCACACTTATGACTCACATATGGTCATACAGGTATAGGTTGCAGAGCAGCACTCAGGCCTTTCTGGCTTTGATGACCGTGCCTTTGGTGGCACTGGAAGTGGAAAGGTGGGGGTGACTGGGGCGATGAGGTTTTGTCCATTCCCTGGATGCTAAAAGGAAATGGACATTTGAACCTGGATGGCTGGGACATTTTGAACCTGGATGGCTGGGACAAAGATGACACTGTAACAGGAAGAAAGGCCAGAGGAAACACTGGTGTGGTGGGAGAAGGTGAGTTATTCTGGAACATGGGGCATTTGTTGGCAGTGTCCTTCCCAATGATAGGGGGAGTGTAAATAGTTCCTGTACTTTGTATATGAAGATGTACCCTCGGCCCAAAAAGACTCTAACTGTAGAGAAAGGATATGGCAGTGTGGTGGCGGTGTGAACATTGGGTTTGCACAGATAGTGACAGTAACTGGCACTGGGTTGTGCTTTAGATTTTCACAGCCCGTTTACTTCTTTTGAGACTCACACAACCCCATTGAGGTTATCATCATTCCCTATCTGATTGATGAGGAAACCAAGGCTGGGAAAAATCAGTTTACTCAAGGAGAAACAGTGTTTCAGTTACACTGCTGTGTAACAAATCACCTGGGAAACTCAGTAGTTTAAAACAACCACCATTTATCCTTTCTCTTGATGGAAAGAGTGGCAAAGGTTTTATAGCCAGCCATCTTATCCACAGACAGTCGGTAGTGGATACCTGGGTGTGAATCCAGGTCTGTGTGACTCAGACTCAGGGTTCTTTCTGCCACACTACATTGCATCCCTTTCTGCTTCTGGCTCCTTGGGAGTTGCAAAGCTTGCTGGATCTTTCCTGTGATTGGAGAGGGCTGATTTTTCTTGTGGTATCCCAAAGTGGAAGTTGCACCAGTCATCCACCTTTTCACAGACTAGTATCCAAGATCACTGTGTCTTAGGGAACCTTCCAAAATAGGCTTGCTCTCTAGGGATTTGCTAGCTTCCCCCAGGCTTCAGCAGTGACAGCCAGACATGCATGGAATTTCCCTTTGGAGTTTCCCTTTCTGCGCTTAGTGGCCTTTTGATCCACAGTGCTCGCTGGGTGGGATTCCTGCTGCATTGTAGCCAGATGCGGAGACGAGCTCTGTTTTGAGTTATCCCAGATGGTATCCAAGTCCAGTGAGTCCCATACTTGGCTCAACTGGCATACTCACCAGTGAGTTTTGGGGGAAAAGGTAGATTCCTGGGCCTTCCTCATGCCTATTGAATTAGAAGTCCCAGGGATGGGGTCCAGGAACCTGCATTTAAAGCTCCCCATTGATTTAGGGGTGCAGCTTGGTTGGGGAAACCACTGACTTCCAGTTGCTGGCACTCTCCCTCCGCCCAATCATTTCAGAAAGATGCCTTTGAAGTCACTGATCAGAGGAGGCCACATGGGAGAGAATGATTTGTCCAGAGGGCCTCACACTTCACAACCAGGAAGTGACTTCTGAAAGTGTCCAGGAAGTTTCTGTATGAATCTGCTCAAATCTTTGATGTTGTTTTGCATGCTTTGGTAGTAGCTGAGCTTTATGGTGGCTGCTGGGTTTTTTCTTTTAAAGTGTTTGCAGAGAGGAGCAAGCTTTTTTCTTTGTGACTTTTTAGCAGTTTTGTTGAGATATAAGTCATAAGCAGTCAGCAGATGCTCCCTAACCAGGAGCTACTTGGTCTGATTTATTTGGAATATGAAATTCCTTTGCTTGGCTGTCTGGTTGGTATCTTTGGTATGAAGAATATGACAACCCTAGAGATATCTAAATTAGCACAACAGTTGGAACTTTCTATTGGACATACTTAAGGTACACTTGGAAAGGTAGATTTTAAAACCCTGGATAATTTGGTTTGCCAGTTAAATAAACTTCTATATTTTAGAATATTTGGAAAATAAAGATAAATATAAAGACCATAAACCTTACTCTAGAACCTTCCTAGAACCTTCCTCTCAGAGAATTTTCTTGGTTAATGTTTTGATGGCTATTCACCTTCCCCCGCACCATGACCCTTCACAACCCCTTTTTGAAAACCATATTGAAGTCATATTGAATGTGACTTTTTAGCAGTTTTGTTGAGATATGTCATAAAGTCCAACTGTTACCAGTGTAAAATTTGGTGATTTTTAGTATGTACAAAGTTGTACAACCATCACCACAATCTAGTTTTAGAACATTTTCTTAGTCCCAAAATACATCTTTTTTGTTGTTTTTGTGGTGGAGTCTGGCTCTGTCGCCTAGGCTGGAGTGCAGTGGCATGATCTCGGCTCACCACAATCTTCTCGTGCCTCAGCCTCCCCAGTAACTGGGACTACAGGCGCGTGCCACCACGCCTGGCTAATTTTTTTTTGTTTTGTTTTGTTTCTTGTATTTTTAGTAGAGACGGGATTTCACTGTGTTAGCCAGGATGGTCTCGATCTTCTGACCTCGTGATTCCCCCACTTCGGCCTCCCAAAGTGCTGGGATTACAGGCGTGGGCCACCGCGCCCGGCCCCAAAAAGACATCTTATAATCCATTAGCATGTACTCCCCCTTCGAAGTCCCCCCCACACTCCAGCCCAAGACTACCACTCATCTGCTTTACCTACAGATTTGCCTATTCTGGACATTTCATATAAATGGGATCATACAATATGTGGTCTTTTGTGATGGGCTTCTGTCACTGGACATAATCATGGTATTGTTTTGAAACCTGCTTTACACATTTATATCACTAGCAATTTGAATACAGTTTTCAAGAATGTGCTTTTAATAGCAGAGCATTATTCATTCTTATGAGAATATTGGATCTTATCTAATCAGTCCTGCTGACAGACATTTAGGTTATTTCTCGTCTTTTGCTATTACAGCCAATGTTCCCTGCACACAGAAATTATTTTGTTGATTTATTGGTTAATTGTCTGAATCTGTGACTACATCAAAAGCTCTTTGAGGGCAGTCACCTTGTCTGTCTCCCCTACTACTGGGCATGGTTCCTGGCACTTGGTAGATATTCAGTTTTTAAAGTGAGAAAGACAGAAAGAGTGCACACGTGAATTTTGAATGAATCAAAATGTAATACTGATAAATGTTGCCATATTGCCAAATTATAGAAAGTTACACTAATTTACCCTCTCACTGCAGTATAAGACTACCTGATTCCCTGTTCCTTTGAATCTGGATTACTTTGTACAGAAAGTCCTGTGATCTTTTGAATGATGATATTCTCCAGCCTGTCAACCAGTTAGTTTGGGAACTCATGCGTATCCCTGTCTGTGGGCCAGGAAGGGTCTGGCTGTTGGGAAAGATGGTGGTGTATGGGAGCCCTGGCCTCCCCGGTCCCCACTGTGGCTCCGTGGTATTGTATTGTTCCTGTTGTCCTTAGTCTGCATCGTGTTCTCTGGCTACTTCCTCTGTTGTGTGTAGGCATGTTGGGGAGTGAGTGGAGTTGGGTGGGTAAAGTATGTGTAAGAAGATATTGGTTCTGGCTGCAGACTGGAGTGCCTTTTGAAGTCGTCAGGAGAAATGTCACTCTGGAAGTTCAGCGTCTTCAAAAATAGAAATGAAGAAATGCTTCCAGGAAATCTGATGCAACTGGCCCAGTCTGCCCCCTCTGAGGGTGGTGGGCACCCACATGGCTGGTAAACACGTCATGAGTCACCTCACCCACTGGCCACAGTCCCTGCTCCTCTCCACACACTTCCTGTCTGGAAAAGCCTGCTACCCGCCCATGATGAAGAGTCACCCCAGAGAGCTTGCCAGGCATGTGGGGCAGGTCTTCCCAGGTCACAGCAGCAGCCTCCTGCTCATGGGTTTCACAGCAGTTCTTCTCCCCAAAGATGAATTATGGCAACTGTTTTTTAGATAAATATGTGGAATATATGGTTGGGATTGAAGAAAAAGAGCAGCTGGATGGCAAGGTAGCTCTTGTGTATAGCAGGAAGCTCACATGGACTCCATGGTGGGGCAGTTAAGGCCCCAGAATTTATCTTCTTCAACAGCTGCCTGTTCATTCTTTTCTTCTTCTCATGGTTTTCCTGTCATATTTCCCTTGAGGTTTTCTCCAGGCCTTCCCCTGCTCACCCCACACACTCTCAGAAGATGCTGCCTCATGTAACTTTGCCAAGCTCTCAAACATTACAGGTGCCTTTACCTTCTTTTTTTTTTTTTTTTTTTTTTGCATCTTAGAAATCACTCATATGTTGTTCTCTCTCACATAATTGTTCTTTATTATTACTTCAGAGGTTGCCAAGTACCTACTCTATGCCTTGTAGGTTGTTAGACTCTGGGACAATGTAGAAGAAAGACACTGGACCCTGCCCCCTAGGAGGGTAAACGTCTGTTCTCTCTTGGCCTCCGTTTCCCTTCTTCTCTGACTGCGCCTATGCTGTCCCTGGTTCCTCTTCCTCTTTCCACTGCCTGAGCATGAACATTCTTCGGGCTTCTGCCCTCTCTTCTCTTACCTTCTCCCTCCACACGCTTGTCCCTTCCTGTGGCTGTGACTGTCTGCTCTTATAGCTTCCAAATACGAAGCTTCTTTCTCCTGAACACCAGGTCCCTGTGTCCACCTGTCTGCTGGATATGCAGCCTTAAAGGCAGAGCCCACCTTTGTCTCTACTCTTTGCACATCCCCTTTCTGTTAATAATCCGTCATTCTCTCAGTTTCTGGGAGCCTTACTGACAGCTTTAAACCTCGTTCCTCTACCATGTACAGTTCGTTCCTCCTGTTCTTTTGAGTGTTTCTCCCCATTGATTTTACTTCCTGTGCTGAGTTGGATGGTTGCCCCTCCAAAGAGACATCCAGGTCCTAACCCCTCGAACCTGTGGACATGACCACCTTGTTTAGAACAAGACTCACTGCAGAGATTCTTCCCTGTGCTGCAGGTCTACATCAACTGTGCTCACTGGCTTCCTCTCGGCCTGGCCTGAAATAGTGACCGTATTTCCAGTCCACACAGTGATTACATATTTATTACTCTGTTTGAGCTCCCCAGGTCCAAAGGCAAGGTTCACTACCTGCCCTCTCCACTAACTCCTAGGTCAGGAGACATGCTAGGTTGTGTGCACAGCAGCTGCAAGTGTGGTTTTTGAAGTGGGTCTCGGTTTTGAATCCTGGTTTTGTCATTTATTAGCCAAGGGCCTTTGACAGATTGTAACCTTTCTGGGCTTCAATTTCTTCTTCTGTAAAACGGGGCTAATGGATTGTTGTGAGGATTAGATTGCATAGTATCTAGCACTGTGCCTGACACTCTGAGCTGTATGACCAGAGAGTTTCAGTGGCTAGCCTAATCACTCAGCCTACACTTGGAGGGTCCCAAGCTTGGATGAGTGTAGGAGCTCTGACTTAAATCCGGCCTACTTGTATGTCATTCTGCCACAGTTGTCTTCGTCTCTCCACAGTTTGTCCTGGAGCTGGGCATGGTGGGGCTAAGACAATAGATTACAGAGCTGCAGGTCTAGGGGGACATGTAGAATATGTGCCTATATGAGGTGGATGACAAAGTGGGTAAGAGCATGTGCTCTGGGTTTAGACCTGGGTTCAGATTCAGACTCTATGACCCTATCTCAGTGACTTTGGGAGACTTTTCTTTGCCTCTCTGAGCCTCAGTTTCCTTATCTGTAAATTGGGAATAACAGTGGTACATAGGCCGGGTGCAGTGGCTCACGCCTGTACTCCCAGTACTTTGGGAAGCTGAGGCGGGTGGATCATGAGGTCAGGAGTTTGAGACCAGCCTGACCTACCAGCCTGACCAAGCTTTTGATGGTGAAACTGTCTCTGCTAAAAATACAAAAATTAGCTGGGCGTGGTGATGCGTGCCTGTAATCCCAGCTACTCAGGAGGCTGAGACAGGAGAAGCACTTGAACCTGGGAGGCAGAGGTTGCAGTGAGATGAGATTGCACCATTGCACTGCAGCCTTGGTGACAGAGTGAGACTCCGTCTCAAAAAACAAACAAACAAACAATGGTACATACCTGTCTTAGTCTGTGCTGCTGTAACAAAATACCTGAGATGGTAATTTATAAACAACAGAAATTGATTTCTCACAGTTCTGGAGGCTGGGAAGTTCAAGATCAAGGCATTGGCAGGCGTGGTGTCTGGTGAAGGCTGCTGTTTCCTTCCAAGATGGCACCTTGTTGCTGTGTCCTCCAGAGGGGATGAATGCCGTGTCTTACATGGCAGAAGGATGAAAGTGGCCCAGCTGGTTCCCTAAGAGCACTAATCCGTTCATGAGGGCAGAGCCCTCATCATCTCACCACCTCCCAAAGGCAACACCTCTTAAACTGTTGCATTGGGGAGTAAGTTTCTTTTCTTTTTTCCTTTTTTTTCTGAGATGGAGTTTCCCTCTTGTTGCCCAGGCTGGAGTGTGATGGTGCTATCTCGGCTCACCACAACCTCTGCCTCCTGGGTTCAAGCGATTCTCCTGTCTCAGCCACCCAAGTCACTGGGATTACAGGCATGCGCCACCACGCCCAGCTAATTTTGTATTTTTAATAGAGACGGGGTTTCTCCATATTTGTCAGGCTGGTCTCGAACTCCCAACCTCAGGTGATCCGCCCATCTTGACCTCCTAAAGTGCTGGGATTACAGGTGTAAGTCACCGGGCCCAGCCAGGGATTAAGTTTCAACATGAATTTTGGAGGGGATGTAACATTCAAACCATAGCAATACCTTACAGAGTAATCAGGATAATTAAATGAAAGAATCATCATAAAACAGTGAACACATGCCTGACTCTTTGTAAACAATAAATATTAGGTATCACTAGTATAGAGACCAGCTTCTGCTGTGGAGAGTGGTAAGTGCCTTGATGCCACAAGCCAGTGGACATGCAGCCGCATGGATCATGGTACCCCTGTAATTATGTAACAAGAGGACATGGAGGAAAAAAAACATTTCCAATGTTGCCTCCTCTATGACTTGATTCTACACCTAAACTGCACAGAGGAGCCTTCTCTGTGCTGGTTAGGTTAGGGGTAGAATCAAGTCATAGAGGAGAATCAACTCCATAGCTGCTGGTACTTCTCTTGTGGGGGTTTGTCATAGTCTTTCTTGAATTATGACTATTCTTTAGTCCTTGCATCCCTCCCCCTCCCCTCCCCTCCCCTCCCCTCCCCTCCCCTCCGCTCCCCTCCGCTCCCCTCCCCTCTGCTCCCCTCCCCACTCCATCTTGTGTCGCCCATGCTGGAGTGTGGTGGTGTAATCTCGGCCCACTGCAGCCCTGACCTCCTGGACTCAAGTGATCCTCCCACCTCAGCTTCCCAAGTAGCTGAGACTGCTGTGTGTGCCACCACACTTGGCTAATTCTTTTGTACTTTTTGTAGAGATGGGGTTTCACCATGTTGCCCAGGCTGATCTCGAACTCCTGACTTCGTGATTCGCCCACCTCAACCTCCCAAAGTGCTGGGATTACAGGCATAAGCCACTGCGCCCGGCCTAAACTGAAATTATTAACATTCCACTCTTACATTTCTTATTGACAAACAGAAATATATGCTTTTGTTTAGAATCATTTGAAATTAAGTGTGGATTTGTTTTCAGTTTTCTTACTCAGAATTTGGTATGCTGTTTCTATCTGAGGAATCATTTGTAAAAGAAAAAACAAAAGAAAGAAAAAGCCTTTTTACTTTAGAATGATTGTAGATAAACTTAGATTTACAGAGAGTTTCTATCTTCCTTCACCCAGCTTCCCCTAATGTTAATCTCTTACATTTAATTCTTTCTTAAATTCTGGAAAATTTTAGCCATTGCCTCTTTGGCTCTCTTATTTTCTCTGCAGTGGCCTCTGGAATGCCTCTTAGACGTATTGTTGATCGTCTACCACCAAAGTCTCTGTATTTGTTCTTTCTGTGCTCTTTTATCTGTCTAATCATCTAAGTTTTCTTATTGTGTAGTTTCTTTGGGACTGTCTTATTTCTGATTCTTGGGATGCTACTTCTCTTTTTGTGTCTGATGCTTGTGCCCCTTGGTGGTTTATTTCCTTGTGTGGTTTGTAACTCGGGGGTTGTGGGTTCATCTCCAAGAGGGATTCTCTTTTCTGGGTGACACTTGTGTCCTGAATTATGAAAGTATACCTCAGAGCAGCTTGTTTGCTTCTGCAGGGGCCATGAGTGTTTCAGTGGTCCTGGCTGAGTTTTTACGTTCATTGCTTAGTGTGACACACCTTCACCACTCTAGTAGTGTAAATTCTGTTTATATCCATGGGCAGGACTAGCTTAGTGATTTAAGAAAGGGTGACCTCCCACCCATACCTGACCCACAGAGCCTTGGAGAAATGGTCAGCTTCTTGTTGCTTTCCCATATTGGGCGGCCCTTTGAGGCTCTCTTCTTGATACTGGGGCTCAAAGCCACAGGCAGGCTTTAAACCACTTCATACGTGGTTGCGGAAGTCCACAGGCCCTTGTGATGTCAGTTCCACTCACTGTTTATGTTTCATTTCTTCTCATCACTTCTTACACATAGGGCGTTTCTCTTTCTTTTCAGTTTGGCTGCACGTGTAAGGACATCACTTGTTTTATTTTATCTGGTATTTCTCTGTGATAGTGGTGGACAGGGGGAAGCTCTTCCACATTAATTTAGTCCAGTATCCGTGTCATATGAAGCCTTCCATGGTCCAGCCCATTCTGCCTCTCCTGCATAAACTTAGTTCTTAACTTTTACACCTCAGTGAATTCAACTATTTGCATGCCATGCACTATAATGTTTAAAAGCACAGGTTTTAGGGTTCAACTGTTTGGCTTGGAACCTATCCTTTCACAACATATAATTTTGGACGAGTTACTTATCCCTTCTGTAACTCAGCTTTCTCATCTGTAAAATGGAGCCCTGATCCCTGTCGGCGCCTTCCGTGATTGCTGCCTCCAGCAGGTCATGCTGCCGGGCCTCTAGGCAATTGCACTGCTTCTTCCTTCCCTGCAAGTGCCTGTCTCTCCTCCTCTCCTTGATCCCTCCCAGGAGAGCGCCTTCACTCCTTCAGGGCTTGGGGTCTCTGTCTCTAGTAATTATCACGCTGTGGGTTGCTGCTTGTTTACCTATCTCTCTCTCTTTTTTTTTTTTTTGAGGCGAAGTCTCACTCTGTCGCCAGGCTGTCGCCAGGCTGGAGTGTAGTGGTACAATCTCGGCTCACTGCAACCTCTGCCTCCATGGTTCAAACAATTCTCCTGCCTCCGCCTCCCGAGTAGCTGGGACTACAGGCGCCCACCACTATGCCCAGCTAATTTTGTATTGTTAGTAGAGGTGGGGTTTCACCATGTTGGCCAGGATGGTCTCGATCTCTTGACCTTGTGATCCGCCCGCCTCGGCCTCCCAAAGTGCTGGGATTACAGCCGTGAGCACTTCCCTGGGCTACATAGCTCCTTTTTTTTTTTTTAAAGCCGATTCTGACCCCCTTGAGAGCAGGGTCTTGTTTTTCTTGGTACTTGAAACTCGCATTCTACCTGACATTTGGTGGGCATTGAGTGTTGCTAGTTGAATTGAATTGCACTGAATTTCTCTGGCTGAGTAGAGGCAAGTGCTGGGAGTGGTATGAGATGCAGATGCAGGGAGTGACAGCAGGAAAGCTTGTTTCTTTGGCACATTTTGTGCCAAGTTGATGGAAATGTGAATCATTATGGCTGGGACACAAGGTAACAATTCTTAGTCTAGCTGAGGGTGCCAGAAACTTAAAACAAGACAGTGGCCAGAAAAAGCTACTAAATCTTGCAAATTAAAGTGGTTTCCAGCCTTAAGAATGCATGCCCCACATCCCCTCCCCAAGCTCAGCTTCTCTGAGTGCCAGGTGGAGGAATACAAACTAATTATATTCCTAGTGGGCCCTGAGAATCTTTAATTTTAGAATAAGGCTGCACTTCTGAAAGTCACAGTTGCCTTAGGAGTAGATGACTCTGTATGCCAGGGGCCTCCAAGGAGACCAGAATGTGAAAACGCAGTACATGGCATTTAGTGCTGTGTCACCCATCACTTCCGACCTCGTTTAGATTTCTATCCCACTGAGACTTAACAACTAAAAAGGGCAGATTAGATAGGTCTGGGGCAGAGCTTAATGGCCTGTGTTATCCACCTTGGCTTTGCCTGGGTTCTCTGGACTCTTGGGACTCTATCGTAGGAATATTCTCAGAAGAAAAGGCAATTGAACCTTTAAAGATCCCCAGATTGTCCATCAGATAAGTCTCATGAGAGTGATGAACAATGACAGCAGCAACTCTCAGTTCCCTTGCTGGAATTTCAGGAATCAGCTTGAACTCAGAGGTGGGCACAGGGTTAGGGCTGGAGTCGGCATCTTTGCCCAACACCCATGAACCCCATTAGTTCTTTCCCGACAGCTCTCAGTCTGTGGTCATGTATTAAGCAACTGTGTGTTCGGTACTGTGCTGGGTGCTATTGCTGGATACTGAGATAGTAATGCCACAGTCCCTCTTCTCAGAGAGGAGAGCTTGCAGTCTAGTTGGAGAGAATTCCTACCACACAGAAAGCTGCAACCAGCAGTGCCCAATAGTAATGCTGGTGCAAGATGTCCCTTTGACAGCTTGGTGCTTTTCCTCAAAAGGAGCTGTTCTCTTTCTGAGACTTGGACTATTGGTTTGTTTTTTCTCAAATGACTTGCTAGCACTGTTTTTATTTTTTTTATTTTAAGACGGGGTTTCACCATGATGGTCAGGCTGGTCTTGAACTCCCGACCTCAGGTGATCCGCCCGCCTTGGCCTCCAAAGTGCTTGGATTACAGGCGTGAGCCACCGCGCCCGGCCGCTAGCACTGTTATAGACCGGTCTGAATTAACTAGGACTACCTTTTATCTGTTTCTGAGGAATAGCCCCAAATGTGCTCTCTCGGTCTTTATAAACTTTTCCTTTCTTTCCTTTCTCCCAGTAATGATAGGTTAACTTTACAGTGTCATTTGCTGATCTCCAGGCTCTTCTAGGGGCCTGTCATCAGCCACTGCTGCTTTTGAGGTATCAAGGTTTGTCCTGTGGACGCTCAGATAATTTCCTTACCTGTTCAATGAATCTGACCTTCCATTTTTCTAGGAGAGTATCTCAAAGTGATTGCTGAATCCGAATGTCTGGGAGTGTGACTTGGAATCCATTACTGAAGATTAGAGGAAAATGTAGCAAATTATGATCTGAAGCAGTTATGGATGGATTCGTGGATGGAGATTCCAACTGAGTTAGGTAGTCTGTAGTCTTAAGCAGTTGTGGAAGCTCCATTAGTCGTGAGCAACTCACCCTCCTTCCAATTCCCTGTTCTGCCATTGTTAGGGTGTGGCTGCTGTCCTCATAGTCCAAAATGGTTGCCATGGCTCCACATTTCGCACCACATTCCAGGCAGTGAGAGAAAAAGATAGAAGAATGATGTCTCACCTCTCTTCAAAGGAGACGTCAACAAAGCCTGCCTCTACCAGTTTCTGTGAGTTATTTCATATCTCAGAGCCAGTTACCTCCTTTTTTTTTTTTTTTTTGAGACAAGGTCTTGGTTTGTCACCCAGGATTGCAGTAGCAACATGATCGTGGCTCACTGCAGCCTTGACCTTTCAGGCTCAAGCAGTCCTCCCCGCCTAGCCTCCCAAGTAGCTGGGACTACAGGCACATGCACCACACCTGGCTAATTTTTTAATTTTTTCGTAGAGATAGGGGGTTCTTGTTACGTTGCCCAGGTTGGTCTTGAACTCCTGGGCTCAAATGATCCTCCTGCCTCGGCCTCCCAAAGTGCTGGAATTATAGGAGTGAGCCATTGCACCTGACCAGTTACCTCATTTGTAAAACAGGCTTGGTAACGCTTAGTGCAGGAGCGAGAGGATTAGGGAGCGCACATACAGCATGCTTGGTGCCGGATGCCCAGCCTGATGCCCAGCCTGCAGCACGCGTTTTCTAAATCACAGCAGCAGTTCCTTCTGCAGCACACTGTTCTCTTTCTCCTCTCTCCGCCACTCCATCTCTCCAGGGTCTCTGCCCTGCCTGTCAGGCTCCCTTTCCTTTACTCCAACCCTTTGTATCTGTGCCTCCCTGCATTCTCCCCTCATCTCCTCTCTTCCTTGAGCCTCATTTTCCTGCTCTCCTCTTGCCTGTATCCCTCATCTTCTTTTCAGTGTCTCCTCCTCCTTGAACTACCTCTTCCTTCTAGTGCTTCTGTCCTTCTCTCCTCCTGACCTCTGGTAAACAATAGTTCTTTGTAACGTAATAATAAATTATCGTTACGTTACAAAGACCAGAAGTTAGAGGGGGTGATTGGCCTTGTGAACTGTAGGTCAGCAATGAGTAATTTAAGAAAGCTAAATTTAAGTGGTTTATTCATGAATCAGTTAGGAATTCTGTTAAGCAGCTGGAACAGAAATAGCAGTGGCTTAAACCAGTAGAAATTTTTTTCTGTTATGAAAATAAATGTAGAGGGGACGGTCTAGGGCTGGTCTCTCCACTCTGCCGTCCTTAGTGCAGGGCTTCCAACCCCAAGGTTGTATCATGGCCTGAGATGGCTTCGGGAGCCCCAGCCATCATGTCAGGTTCTAGGAAGAGAGCAGGAAGAAGAGAGGAAAGGCAAAAAAAACACATGCTCCATCTTGAGCTTTCCTGCAAGTCCCACCAAATAGCTTGAGCTTCTCCTGATTGGCCTCCCTTAGTTGCAAGGGAGGCTGAGACATCTTTTAGCTGGGCACATTGCCACCTGAAGTAGAATTGGAATTCTGTCACTGAGGAAGAAGGGGAGAATGGATATTGTGTAAACAATTAGCAAGGTCTACCGCCATTCATTCAGCATTAATTTAGCACCTACAGTCAACTAGTTATGAGGAACAGTCAAGGTGTCCCGTTTCAGAGGGAAGACATAGGTAAGTAAGCAAGTCCAGTACAGAGGATGGGTGAGGAAGATGGGGAGAGTGGAGAAAGGCACACAGTGGGCATCTCACATACCCTCCAGGGCGCATTCTGGAGTTCGTCACGCAGACATTCTTGTCTGTGGTTTATTTCCTCTGTGTCCCCTCTTCTGCTCTCTGCCTTTTGTCGTTGTCGCCATTGTTGTTGTTGGGGTTTGTTTCTGCCCCCTCCATCCTGACGTCCCGCAGTAGTCCGTAGAACCTTAGGAAGCAGAAACAGTTGGCGGCTTAGTGGGCAGCTCTGGGATGCGAGCCATGTGTGTGAAGAGCCAAGTCCCAGGCCCGTAAGGCAATTAGAGCCAGTGGCAGGAGAGCATTTGTTCCTGGACATGCCGTGGCACTGCCAGGAGATTTTACTCCAGGAACAGGGTCGTCATCAGGAGGCATGTTCTAACTAGGCACCTGGCATCACCTCTGCTGTGCCTGCCATAAATGAAATTTTGATGCAGTAAAATTCTTCTCCAGTTCCTGTGAAATGGGTATAATTGTTTCATCCACATTAATTTAACCAGAGGTCTTGGTATGCTATAGTGTTAATTGTGTGTAAAAATACTTCTACTTACTATAAAATTTATTGACAATTAGACATTGATATTCCTTCTTGGAACTCAAAAATCTAGGACTAATTTTGGAGACCTGCATTATCTTTCATTTTGATCCCAAGAACACCTATTGCTGTTTCCTTTGGGAAGTTAGAGAGGCAGTGGGAAGCCTGCCGCGGAGATTTTCTAAACAGGCATATCCCAGTCCCTGAGGAGTTCGAAAGTTTCAGAGAAGACTAAAGGATTAAAAGACCGTTCGTTCTGGCACAGTGCAGTCCTTATGAGGTTGGACTGTGACCCTGGTCAAGTTACCCTCCTGTCCTCAGTTTCCTCATCTGTCAAATTTGATCCCGTGGCCCCTCCCCCAACAGGGCTGTGATGGAGATGAAGAGACACATGGGAATCATTCAGCATGTGTTATTATCATTATTATCGTTAGTGCTGCTGGTAGTGCTAGCCCACTAGCCCACTGGGTCGCGATTGCACCCATATGTTGGGGCCAGAGTGTAGAAAGCCTTGGATACCACATTAAGGAGTTGGATTTTGTGGGCAAGGGTGTGACAGATCATGGCTGGGCTTAGAAATGTCACTGACAGGAGTGGGGAGGCAGATCTAGGTGAGGAGGGGCCAGGGCTTGAACCCGGCCAGTCAAGGAAAGAGGAGAATGGATAGGTGAGTGGTGAGGGAGGACCCAGTGGTGCTGGAGTTCAGCCTGTGTGCCCGAGGGATGGTGTCCCACTGACTTGGGTGGGAAGCAGTAGAGGTGGAGCAGTTGGAGTGGCATGAGGGGAAAGGAGCATATGGTGATCAGTTGAGCAACAAACGGAGCACCTGCTGCCTGCCAGGCACTCTGCTGGGCACGAGAGTCAGGGACACCTGTGGCCCGGCATGAAGATAATTGATGGTGTTTTGAACACATTATGAGACCCTGTGAGGCCTCCGTGTGGTATTTAGGCAGTCAGCAGGAGAGAGGCCCAGAACAGTGGTGTGGGATATAGTCACAGTGTGTGAAATTGCCAGTGGATGGGTTGTGCAGTGGATGGATTGAGCAGGGAAGCCAGCCAAGAACAGAATGGGGAGGGGAGGGCATTAGGGGTAGGAAAGGAGGATCATATCTCTCAAGAGCGGGTGAAGGAAGACTGAGCAGCGGTGCAGAGCCCCCAGAGGAGAGGGCTTCAAGGAAGTGCTTGACAACCATTGCAGCAGTGACACGGAAGCAGGACCAGGGCAGCAGCAAAGGGCCTCTTAGATGGGAGGGCAAGAGGAGGTCATCCGGGACCTCCGAGAGAGCTGTTTCAAATGGGAGGAGAAAGCAGTGTTCTGCTGGTGGTGGTTCTAATGCTTTGTATTTGTAGTTCTTAGTAGTTGTCAAGGCCCTTCGCACTCTTTTGAGACAGTCTCGCTCTGTCACCAGGTGCCAGGCTGGAGAGCAGTGGTGCTATCTCGGCTCACTGCAACCTCTGCCTCCCGGGTTCTAGCAATTCTCCTGCTTCAGCCTCCCAAACTGGGACTACAGGTATGCGCCACCACACCCAGCTAATTTTTGTATTTTAGTAGAGACAGGGTTTCACTATGTTGGCCAGGATGGTCTCGATCTCCTGACCTTGTGATCTGCCCGCCTCAGCCTCCCAAAGTGCTGGGATTACAGGCGTGAGCCACCGCGCCCGGCTGGCCCTTCACACTCTGCATCATGCTCTCTCACCAGCCTGTCGGGCAGTGGGGGTGGCCCCATCATACAGCTGGGAAACTGAGGCAGAGCCTAGCCAGCCTATACAGGGCAGGGAAGACTTGCTTGCTAAAGGAGAGTCTTCCTCAAGGGCAGAACAGACCTAGCCAGGTGAGGAAGGAGGCCAGCTGGAAGGGAATGGCCAAGACCTGGGGCACGTGTTGAGAGCAAAGTACCTTTGACCTGGGGGAGTGGTGGCAGAGCAAGCTAGAGAGGGAAGCAAGCCTGGATCAAGATGACCTTGTACCAACAGGAGTTGGGACTTTTTCCGACAGTAGCAGGGAGTTTTAAAGATTTCTAACCAGGGGATTAGATATCAGGTTTGTGATCTAGAAAGATCAGTCTTGTTACAGACAGGGAACGGGGCAAAGAGTGAAGCAAGGGACCCTGTTTAGAGACTGTTGTGATAATTCAGATGAGAAATGATGAGAGTTGGCAGGCTTGGTGGCTCATGCCTGTAATCCTAGCGCTTTGGGAAGCCAAAATGGGAGGATCGCTTGAGGCCAGAAGTTTGAGACCAGCCTGGTCAACATAGCAAGATTCCCATCTCTTAAAAAAAGAGAGAGAGAGAATTGATGATAGTGAACTAGGGAGATACTTAGGACTCAGATGAACAATACTTGGTTGCCAGATATGGTGGCTCAGACCTGTAATCCCAAAACTTTGAGAGGCTGAGGCAGAAGGATTGCTTGAGACCAGCCTAGGCAACATAGTGAGACCCCAGCTCTACAAAAATTTTTTTTAGTGAGCCAGGTGTGGCAGTACACACCTGTAATCCCAGCTACTTGGGAGGCTGATGTGGAAGGGTCACTTGAGCACAGGAGGTTGAGGCTGCAGTGAGCTGTGATCATGCCACCATACGCTGACCTGGGTGACAGAGCAAGACCCCATCTTAAAAACAAACAAATATAAAAATACTTGGTTCATTTGGTACTTGGCTTACTTGGATCTTGGGGAATATTGAGGATGAAGGGATAACATCAACGAGACTAACTTCAAGGTCAAGACTCCTGCCAAGAGTCCACCCAGCCATAAGACAGGAAAGTGATAATAGAATCTGCCTCACCGTTGGCCTGGCAGTAGGAGTTTGTTGATTAACCGTGAAGATGAACGCCTCCAGGTCAAGATCAAGGCTTCGGAATGAGCTGCTCTATAGATGTGAGAAACAGAGACAGACCTGGCCTTGCAGGAAGATTGCTGCAGCCTTTCTCCTCCCATCTCCAGCGCAAAGTGGTTTCTGGTCCCAGGAAGCCCTAGCTTGAGCTGTGTGGGACCCTTAGTGCTGTGAAGACTAGCAGCACCCTGGAGGTCTTTGTTCTTTCTGCCCTTTGCTTAGATTGCATCTCCCCCACCTTGGTTTATATATTTGTCATGAGGTGGGGGAAAGCCTCCTGACAAATATGTAAAATTGATCCAGTCCTGGATCAGTTTGGGTCATACAAGAGGGTGGTCAGTGTTGGCCCACAGAGGGCCCTGGGCCCTTTGCTCACCCTTTGGCCCTAGGCTCTGAGCTCCCAGGTTTTGGCTGCCAAGCAAAAGATGGAGTTACATCAGTTGCTCTTCACAGGGCCCCAGGGGTTGCTCGGGGTGAGCTCACGGGCTGTTTTCTTCTCTCTGCTTTGACTTGTGCTGATTTCTGCCCCTAGGCCTGTTGCAGCATCTGCTTGGCTTCTGGGGCCAGAGCCTAGGTTTTAGCAGGCTGCCCATGGTTTACCCTCAGGATGAATGCTAGGAAATTGGGGAGCACTGTGGTGGTGGTACAAGTTCAACCCCTCATTTTAGTTTATTTTTATGTTAAAATGTTTACAAATACAAATATAAAATAACACATAAATCAGAACGTTGTCTGACAGAAAGGGACTGACCGGACTCAGGATCTCCTGCCCCAGCCCCAGGGGTGAAGGTGAAGGTGCAGGTGATTGGTTTCCTGGGTATCCTTCCTTCCACAGTTTTTCCATGCGTACACTCATGTGCATGTGCTTTTTATCCTCTTCTGCTCTTACCCGTGGCAGTGGGGAGCACACTAAATCACTAAATTGCTTTGACACCTAGCTTTCTTTACTTAAGCATGTCTTGGGACTCTTTCCACGTCAGCATATACAGATACATTGCATTCTATTTTGTTTTGTTTTTTGTTTTTTTGAGATGGAGCCTTGCTCTGTCTCCCAGGCTGGAGTGGAGTGGCATGATTTCTGCTCACTGCAACCTCCACCTCCCAGGTTCAAGTGATTCTCCTGCCTCAGCCTCCTGAGCAGCTGGAGTTACAGGTACCCACCACCACGCCTGGCTCATTTTTGTACTTTTGGTAGAGACAGGGTTTCATTATATTGGCCAGGCTGGTTTCAAACTCCTGACCTCAAATGATCCACCCACGTCGGCCTCCCAGAGTGCTGAGATTACAGGCGTGAGCCACCGTGCCCAGCCATTCTTTTTTTTAAAACTTTTTTGTTGTATATATGATATATGTTAAGTGGACTGTGCCTTACAAAACCTCTTCACAGCTGTTTTCCAGTGTGATCCTTCTAGCCATGTGAAGAAGACAGACCAGAAGAAATTTTTTGCAGCTCAGGATACTCTGCAAACAAAGAATAAGTGAGAAGAGTTGGGGCTTGTTTAATGCAGACTAAAACAGGATCTTTCCTTTGAGAGACTGAGACAGAATTTGGAGCAGGCTATAGATGTGCGCACATATCTACCCAGAGAGAACACGCGAGGCAGCATCTGCAGAGGAGCGTGGTGGGCAGCACATGCCATGGGGGTGAGAAAGGGAAAGCTTCCGGGAAGGGGACAGAACTTGAGCCAAACCATTTTTTAGAAGAGAGGGGAGGCCGGGTACAGTGGCTCACACCTGTCAAAGTGGCCCAGCACTTTGGAAGGCCAAGGTGGGCAGATCACTTGAGGTCAGGAGTTCGAGACCAGCCTGGGCAACATAGCAAAACCCTGTCTCTATTAAAATTACAAAAATTAACTGGGCGTGGTGGCACACACTTGTAATCCCAGCTACTCAGGAGGCTGAGGTGGTACAATTACTTGAACCTGGGATGCGGAGGTTGCAGTGAGCCAAGATCACACCACTGCACTCCAGCCTGGGTGACTGTCTCAAAAAAAATAAGACTCCGTCTCAAAAAAAAAAATAGGAGAAGGTAGGAATGAGACAAAGGAAAAGGAGAGGAAGGCATTTCAGGCAGGAGAGCAGCATGGGCAGAAGGTGTAAACACAGGGCAGAGGGTCAGTGTCCTTGGACATGATTCACCACCCTGGCCTAATCATTGACTAAGCGGACATCTAAATGCCTGCTCTGTGCCCAGCACTGTACAGGGCCACAAGGCAGCAGGAGCCTCTCTCCTGCCCTCTGTGGGCTCTGACTCCAACCAGCAGAAACTGGATGCACAACAGCAGGCAAAACTAGTTGGTGGTGATAGAGTTCAGAAGAGTGGTTACAGCTGGGCACAGTGGCTCACACCTGTAATCCCAGCACTTGGGGAGGCTGAGGCGGGAGGATAGCTTGAGCCCAGGAGGCTGAAGCTGCAGGGAGCCGTGATTGGGCCACCACTGCATTCCAGCCTGGCCTGGGCAACAGAACAAGACTCTGTCTCAAGGAAAAAAAAAAAAAGCAGAGTAGTTGCTTATTGTGGGGATTGGCTGGGCAGGGGCACAAGGAACCTTCTGGGGTTCTGGAAATGTTTACTGTCTTAACCTGGGTGATTGTTTTATTTTGGTTTTGGTTTTTTTTTTTTTTTTTTTTTTTGAGACAGAGTTGTCCCCCAACCTAAATTCCAATGGAGTGATCTCAGCTCACTGCAACCTCCACCTCCCTGCTTCAAGAGATTCTCCTGCCTCAGCCTCCTGAGTAGCTGGGACTACAGGTGCCCGCCACCACGCCCCACACTTGGCTAACTTTTGTATTTTTAGTAGAGATGGGGTTTCACCATGTTGGCCAGGCTGATCTTGAACTCGTGACCCCAGGTGATCTGCCCACTTTGGCCTCCCAAAGTGCTGGGATTACAGTTATGAGCCACTGCACCCGGCTTGGATGATGGTTTTATGGTGGTATATAAATGCAAGAATTCATGGAGCTTATTATACTTGAGATAAATGCAGGCTGCATACTCTAATCATGAGTGTGTTATGCCCCATTTATAAATCCAGCAGGCAAATAAATAGCACATCCCCCAAAATAAAGAAGTAAAATGCAATAGCAAGAAAATGTCCAAAGAGCTATGCCTGGGAAATACAGGGACTCTAGGAGCACATTACAGGGAGGCTTATCTGAGGCAGTGATTTTTTTTTTTTTTTTTTTGAGATGAAGTCTCACTCTGTTGCCCAAGCTGGAGTACAGTGGCACAATCTCTGCTCACGGTAACCTCCACCTCCCAGGTTCAGGCGATTCTCCTGCCTCAGCCTCCCGAGCAGCTGGGACTACAAGCATGTGCTGCCATGCCCAGCTAATTTTTTCTTTTTTTAAAGAGAAAGAAGGAAGAAAAAAAAGAATCAAATAGAAAGAGAAGAAGAAAAAAAAAGGGGAGAGAGAACGGGAATCTTGCTCTATTGCCCAGGCTAGAATGCAGTCTACAAATGGATATTAAAAGCTCTTTTATACTACTAATTGTGTTATACAATGGAGACAGGAAGGAATAAGGGTGGAAAATAACAAACAGCCAACCAATATTTCATTTAAACTTATGAAATGCTATGAAATGCTATGCAATTGCTAGGGAGTGATTTACTCCCAACCATGTGGTCACTTTTAAAATAAATGTGATGTGTTACTGAAAAAAAAATGTATGTTTTGTGGATTTAGAGTAGAGAGTTCTGTAAATGTTTATTAAGTTTACTTGTTCGAGGTTTAAGTTCAAGTCCCAGGTATCCTTCTTAACCTTCTGTCTCATTAATTTGTCCAATATTGACAATGTAATGTTAAAGTCTCCCACTATTATTGTGTGGGAGTCCAAGTCTCTTTGTAAGTCACCAAGAAGTTGCCCTATGTATCTGGGTGCTCCTATATTGGATGCACATAGACTTAGGATCGTTAGCTCTTCCCATTACATTGATCCCTCTACCATTATACAATGTCCTTCTTATCTCTTTCAGTTTCTATTACTTTAAAGTCTATTTTATCAGAGATGAGAATTGCAACTACTGCTTTTTTTTTTTTTTTCTTCGCTCTCCATTTGGTTGGCAAATCTTCCTCCATCCCTTTGCTTTGAGTCTCTGTATATCCTTGCATGTGAGATGGGTCTGGATGCAGCTTACCGATGGATTTTTTGAAGTGGCTGATACTGATTGTTCCTTTCTATATATAGTGCCTCTTTCAGAAGCTCTTGTAAAGCAGGCCTGGTGGTAATGAAATCTCTGAGTACTTGCTTGTTCGTAAAAAATTTTATTTTTCCTTCACTTATGAAACTTAATTTGGCTGGATATGAAATTCTGGGTTGAAAGTTCTTTTCTTTAAGGATGTTGAATATTGGCCCCCACTCTCTTCTGGCTTGTAGGGTTTCTGCTGAGAGATCAGCTGTGAGTCTGATAGGCTTCCCCTTGTGGGTAACCTGACCTTTCTCTCTGGCTGCCTTTAGTATTTTCTCCTTCATTTCAACCCTGGTGAATCTAATGATTATGTGCCTTGGGGTTGCTCTTTTTGAGGAATATCTTTGTGGTGGTCTCTGTATCACCTGGAGTTGGGTATTGTCTTGCCTTGCTAGGTTAGGAAAGTTTTCCTGGATAATATCCTGAAAAATATTTTCCAACTTGGATTCATTCTCTTCGTCACATTCGGGTACACCTATCAAACGTAGATTAGGTCTTTTCACATAGTCCCATATTTCTTGGAGACTTTGCTCATTCCTTTTTACCCTTTTTTCTCTAATCTTGTCTTCTCGTTTTATTTCGTTAAGTTGGTCTTCGACCTCTGAAATCCTTTCTTCTGCTTGATCAATTCGACTGTTAAAACTTGTGCATACTTCTCGAAGTTCTCGTATTGTGTTTTTCAGCTCCATTAATTCACTTATATTCCTCTTTAAATTGTCCATTCTCATGAACATTTCGTGAAACTTTTTTTCAAGGTTCTTAGTCTCCTTGCATTGGGCTAGAACATGTTCTTTTAGCTCACAGAAGTTTCTCATTATCCACCTTCTGAAGCCTGATTCAGTTGATTCCTCACATTCATTTTCTATCAGGTCTTGTTCAATTGGTGATGAGGCACTGCAATCCTCTGTAGGAGGAGAGGCATTCTGATTTCGGGTGTTTTCAGCCTTTTTGCGCTGGTTTCTTCCCATCTTTGTTGATTTATCCACCTGTCGTCTGTGTAATTGCTGACGTTCAGATTAGGTCTCTGAGTGGACGTCCAGCTTGTTGGTAATAAAGTTTTTTCTGTTTCTTAAATTTTCCTTCGGCGGATGCCCCTCTCCCACAGAGCTGGACCTTCCCAGGTTCAGCTGTACTTGCTGTGAAACTCTCAATCCTCAGCAGTTCCAACTGCTGGTTTTATTTTTTTGTGTGTGTGGAGGGGTACCAGCCTTCCCCTGCGGCGACCCACTACGCCGGCTGAAACAGCGGCGTTGAGATTCGTGGCGCTTTTCTGCCCGGGGAATCTCCCGGTCTGCTTCCCCACTTCAGTCCGCTTTTCAATCAGCTGAATGGGAGACTCTGCCTTCCCGGAGCTCCAACGCCAACCAAAGGGCACTCAGTCCCGAATGCTCCGGACTGAGAACTGCCGCGCCGGAGCGCCTGCAAAACGGCCGCGCCGGCCAAAGAGTCGCGCTGGCGACCCTTGGGGCTCCTCCGCCAGGAATCTCCTGGTCCGTGGGCTATGAAAATTCGTCTGCGAATGTGGCGTCCACTCACTCTCTGCGCTTTCAGTGGGAGCTACAATCCTGAGCTGCTGCTAATCGGCCATCTTGGATCTCTCTCTCCGCCCAGCTAATTTTTGTATTTTTGGTAGAGACAGGATTTCACTATGATGGCCAGGCTGGTCTTGAACTCCTCATGTCGTGATCCGCCCACCTCGGCCTCCCAAAGTGCTGAGATTACGGGCATGAGCCACCGTGCCTGGCCTGAGGCAGTGATATTTAAGCTGAGATTTGAAGGATGAGATAGGTGAAGTCGGGTTAAGAAGAGGGTGCAGTGTTCCAGTTGGAAGGAATGTCCTATGCTGAGACCGAAAGGTAGAGAGAACCTGGTGTACTGGAAATGTCAGGGTGAGCAGAGCGTGGAGTTTTAAAGGAGTGAGAGATGAGATTTCAGATCCTCGCCCTCTCTCGCTGTGCCATTTCTGAAGGCCCCTGGTGCCTTTCTTTGCCCCTCTCCACTCTTACAGTCATTGGAACCAGAGGGCAGAATCCTGGGCTTCAGAGTTAAGTCCACCCACTTTAGTAACTAGGAATTCAAGGCTAGCCAGGTCCTGGCTCTTTATCTGTCCTTCAGAGAGTGGGGGTGCCCCAGTCAAAGGAGACAGCTCACCATTCCTAGACGTGCCCTTTGTTTTCAGCTGCCTTGCCTGACTCCCCTTGGCCTTCCCTGGGAGTGTCTTTTCTAGTTTTTGGCCCAGCTAGAAGAAGGGCCATAACACCTGCTCTAGAATCATCCCTGCTGCTCCCAAGTTGGAATTTCTTCCTCCACAGTGGCCATCTCTTATGTGGCCTCCAACACACAGTTTGTATACTGACCTCTTCAAGGGCAGGCTGTGTTTTACTCCTTTTGTCATCTTTCCCCATAGGGGTCTAGGTCAGTGCTTTTGCACATGGTGCCTAAAACAGTTCCATAAATGATATTTTATTTGAGTGGGGGCTTTCTGGCTGGAGCTAGGTGGAAGGTTGCCATGCAGGGGCAGGGGTCATAACAAAGGCTGACCATCAAGATGCTGGTGCTTCCAAATTCCAGACAGTTGCAGGATTGAGGAACAAGGAATAGAAATTCCCTGGAATTCCCAAAATCATAAGTTATAAATCATAAGTTATTCTATGTCTTTCCTAACACTCTATGAGGTTTGTTTGTTTTGTTTTTGTTTTGGGACGGAGTCTTCCTCTGTCGCCCAGGCTGGAGTGCAGTGGTGGGATCTCAGCTCATTGCCCACCTCTGCCTCCCAGGTTTAAGCGATTCTCCTGCCTCAGCCTCCCAAGTACCTGGGATTATAGGTGTACACCACTATGCCCAGCTGATTTTTGTGTTTTTATTAGAGGCGGGGTTTCACCATGTTGTCCAGGCGGGTCTCGAACTCCTGACCTCAGATAATCCACTTGCCTTGGCCTTCCAAAATACTGGGATTACAGGCATGAGCCACTACGCCTGGCCCACTTTATGAGGTGTTTTTTATTTGTTTGGTTTGTTTTTTTTTTAAGACAGAGTCTTGCTTTGTGCCCCAGGCTAGAGTGCAATGGCGCAGTCTCGGCTCACTGAAACCTCTGCGTCCCAGGTTGAAGTGTTCTCCTGCCTCAGCCTCCTGAGTAGCTGGGATTACAGGCGCCCTCCACCAGGCCTGGCTAATTTTTGTGTTTTTAGTAGAGACGGGGTTTCACCATGTTGGCCAGGCTGGTCTCGAACTCCTGACCTCGTGATCTGCCCACCTCGACCTCCCAAAGTGTTGGGATTACAGGCGTGAGCCACTGCACCCAGTCCTTTATGAGTTTTTAAATAAAGAGTGGTCATAATAATAAATGGAATTACTTTTCTATGATAAAATTTCAGAGGTGTTTCTGTTAAAAAAAAAAAAGATGTAACATTAAATGTGTGGTTTGGTGGTTTGGTTGGGCACAGTGGCACACACCTGTAATCCCCCACACTTTGGGAGGCCAAGGCAAGAGGATGGCTTGAGCTCAGGAGTTTGAGACCACCCTGATAACAGAGAAAGATTTTGTCTCTACTACAAATTGAAGCAATTAGCCAGCATGGTGGCGTGTGCCTGCAGTCCGAGTTACTCAGGAGGCTGAGGCAGGAGGATCCCTGGAGCCCAGGAGTTCCAGGCTGAAGCTATGATAGCACCACTGCACTCCAGTCTGGGTGACAGAGCAAGACCCCATCTCAAAAATAAAATAATAAAGATAAAATAAATGCCTCATTTATTGTTTCTATGGACAAATATATTGTTATAAGATTGTATATATTTTGTTAGCATGTAAAAATGATCTCTACCTGATACAGACATTTGATAATAGAAAATGTGGAAGAGGCCAGGCGCGGTAGCTCATGCCTGTAATCCCAGCACTTTGATTTGCCAATTTCAAGGTCAGGCATTCAAGACCATCTAGCCTGATCAACATGGTGAAACCCCGTCTCTACTAAAATTACAAAAATTAGCCAGGCATGGTGGCACATGCCTGTAATCCCAGCTACTCCAGAGGCTGAGGCAGGAGAATTGTTTGAACCCAGGAGGCAGAGGTTAGTTGACATTGCACCATTGCACTCCAGCCTGGGCAACAAGAGCGAAACTCCATCTTTAAAAAAAAAAATCATTGTCTTAGGATGGGATTAAAAAAGAAAAGAAAAAGAAAATGTGGAAGCGAACATTAATACAAAATGAATGCCAAATAAAAATCAATTAATGGTTTAAGAGTAATACTACACATAGTTAATATTTAAGTTACTCTTGGCCAGGCGCAATGGCTCATGCCTGTAATCCCAGCACTTTGGGAGGCTGAGGCAGGCAAATCACCTGAGATCAGGAGTTCAAGACCAGCCTAGGCAACATTGTAAAACCCCATTTCTACTAAAAATACAAAATTAGCCAGGCGTGGTTGCACACACCTGTGTTCCCAGCTACTCGGGAGGCTGAGACAGGAGAATCACCTGAACCCAGGAAGTGGAGGTTGCAGTGAGCCAAAATCGTGCCATTGCACTCCTGCCTAGGCAACAAGAGCAAAACTCCTTCTCAAAAAAAAAAAAAAAAAAAAGTTACTCTTAAATACTAAAACTAGAGAAAAGTTAATAATACAGTGAAATTCTGTACTTCCTTCGCCAAGATTCGCCAGTTGCTAACAGTTTGGTACATTTGCTTAATGTCATGTCATAAATTGTCCACATTCCATATTTGCTCTATCGTTTCCTTGTGATTAGACTCGGGTTTACGTTGTTGGCAGGAACCCACACAGATGATGTGTGCTTCCTGTTGTGTACATCAGGAGGCACAGTGGTGCCAGTTGGCCCTAGTAAAGGTGATGCTAACTTGATTCACCTGGTTAAGTTGGCACCTGTGAAGGCTACTTTTGCATTAAAGCGGTGAACTTCGGAAGGAACTTTTCACTGACTTTGGGAATTGCTGACAGCCATTTAGGAAAAGAGACCACTGTTTCTCTGTCACATGTAGCTGCGGTTAAGAAACATCCTAGTGTAGTCAGACGAGCTGTGGAGGCCGGTATGCCAGGGCCTGGGACCAAGCTCTATAGCCGTCTCTCCCTGTGACCATAGCCAAGTCATCTCGGAGCTACGTGAGACTGTACAGATAAGGAAATAGACACTCAGAGAAGGGAAGCAGTTTGCCAAAGCTACTCAGCTAATGCATGGCAGAGCTAGGATTCAAACCCATTTTTGCTTGGGTTTGAATCCTAGCCCTGCCGTTGTCCTTATGCCAGGCTGCCTCCTTTGTGAGGTGGCTGGTCGTTATTACTGTGGCACTGAGTACTCGGAAGTAGTGCTCAGAACAAAGCAGAAGAGCACCAAGCCTTACAGGCCCTGACCGGTGAGAGGGAAGAGAGAGGTGCCCTCCTTCATCCATCTGGGCTTGCTTGGAATTCCTGGGCCAGTTTGGGGATCCCAGGCATCAACCCTAACATGGGCCAGTGCCAGTGCCAGGTACATGTAGCCTGTACTTCCGGGTCTGGGCAGGTGGAGGCTGGAATGGCGCCAGCAGCTCACCTCTGTAACACAGTACGGAAGCATTTATTTCAAGGGTGGCTCAGAGAAGTGAAGCAGTTTGCCCAAAGCAAACTGGTTCCTCCCCTGCATGTGGCAGGCTGTCCTGCAAGCTGGGAGGCGGGCTGCTGCACATTCCCTGGCCACCCTTGAAATAAATGCTTCCATGCTGTGTTACAGAGGTGAGCTGCTGGCACTGTTACAGCCTCTGCCTGCCCAGACCGGGAAGTACAAGCTGCACATACCTGGCACTAGCCCATTTTAGGGTTGGTGCCTGGGATCCCCAGATTGGCACAGGAATTCTAAGGGCAGTCCAGATGGATGAAGGAAGGTATTGCCTCAGCCTGCCTGGGTTCCTGGGGGGAGAGAGGGAGACAGGAAGCATTAATGGGGGAAAGGTGTGCCAAGCCTTGCCAAGCAGGTCATTGTGGGTGGGAAGACACCGCCTACTTGCTCGGGACGCCCTAGGATTTGGGTGGAAGTTCTTGAGCAGGCAACGAGAAAGGAGGGCTGTGACAGCAATTCTGGAGCTCTCCAGAATGGCTCTTAGCGGCCTTCCGCTCTGGTGACCCACCAGCAGCCCACCTACCTGTCATCTTCCCAGTTAGCAGCCATCCCCCCGGGCCAGTAGCACCTGAGCACTTGGTAAGTAGAAAGACCCAGTGTCTGTTCCTCATGTTACCCTGGTGTCCTTCCCCAGAGCAGCCGTTTTGGGAAAAACAGTGGCTCTGGCTGAAGCAGGAAATGGTACTCCTTGTCAAGGTCGTGTTGTCCTATTGCTGTAGAACTGAGAGACCCTGAGGATCAGCCCTTTCAAGTTCCAGTTGCTTCTCCTTGCATTATTCATCCTCATAGGCCTCCAGGAAGGGGACCAAATTTGGTGCCAGGGCCAGTGGCTTGGTGAGGCATAGGCTGTGCTGTATGGGCCCTGGAGGGAGCCCTGGGGGAGTTCTTATTCCCCTGGCTTATGGCCATCTTCAACCCTTCATCTTGGAGAGACCCCCGGGGCTCTGGCAGCCAAGTGGGCAGGAGCAGAGGGAGGGGCACCTTGGGAGGGAGAGCCCCAGAAGGAAACAGGGTTTGTACACAGACTCCCGATCATCACTGCTTGTAATGCTCGCTCAGTGAACAGTGGCAGTGCTTTACCTGATTCTTTCAAGATAGCCCCTTCTCTCTCCTGCTGAATGAGGCTGAGATCCAGACTGGTTAGAAGCCTGGCGTGACCTGACTTGTGAGACCTTACGCACTCTAAATGAATTCCCCAAGTGTCATCAATAAATCACTCCGGTTCTGGCATTTCCCCCGTCTACCCCGCACACCCTTCCTCCTAGACTGAGTCCTGAGGAGTGAGATTGCAGTTTTGACCCATGTTCTTACTGAGAGGGGGCTGTCATGCAGATATAAAATCCAGAAGCTGCTGTCAGAATTATGTGAGAATTGGGAGGTGACAGCATGGGCCAATTTTCTGAATCTCTAGGGTGCTTTGATGCTTACAAAGTCTTTCTGGGCTCCCTGAGATTTGAATCCTCTTGTTTTATCTGTCCTTTCACTCTGGGTCTTCCTTTCCTTTCTTGGGGACTTGATGCTTCTCAAATATTTGTTAAGTGGGCCCTTATATGAAACCTTAGAAAGCAACCAGCTAGGCATGCACTTGGAAAGGAAAAGGAGGACTGAGGACAAGAGTAAACATTTCTTTGAGATTTGGCAGCAGGAGAGCTTTGCTCCTTTCCTGGTGTATGTGCCTGCAGCTCCCGGGCTGCCTTTACTCAAGGGAGATCCATTTGCAAGACTCCTGACTCTTCTACTCTGCTTTATTACAAAAGATGTTGATGCTTGTTTTAAAAACAATTTAGGCCGGGCTTGGTGGCTTATGCCTGTAATCCCAGCACTTTGGAAGGCTGAGGTGGGTGGATCGCCTGAGGTCGGGAGTTCGAGACCAGCCTGACCAACTTGGAGAAACCCCGTCTCTACTAAAAATACAAAAAAATTAGCCAGGGATGGTGGCACATGCCTGTAATCCCAACTACTCTGGAGGCTGAGTCAGGAGAATCGCTTGAACCTGGGAGGCGGAGGTTGTGGTGAGCCGAGATCACACCACTGCACTCCAGACTGGGCAACAAGAGTGAAACTCCATCTCAAAAAAAAAAAAAAAAAATTAAACTACAAACATGAATGAAGCTATTCATCTCCCCCACCAGTCCCCCTCATCCTCCCTTCCCTCCTGTTCTTAGACTGTTTTCCCTCCCAGTAGTTTAGGTTGTAGGGCGAGTGTGTGTAGCTCTGCATTGGTGTCTTAAAATGAGTGTGTCTGGGATGCACAGCTCAGCCACTCACTGTTTTCTTCGGCTGTGTGTCATGGCCATCCTGCCGTGGCACCACGTCTGTGCCAGCTGCTGCTCTTGGGCATCTGCAGAGGATTCCAAGACGTGGATCTTGAGGTAGGCTTCTTCAGCTTTTTCTGCTTCATGTTATTCTCTACAATCGTTTGTATCATGCTTGTGAAACCTTTTTTTAAAAACTTGCTTACTAACACAGCACGAGTTCATTTTAGAAAATGTAGAAAAATCAGATAAGCAGCTGGGCATGGTGGCTTATGCCTGTAATCTCAGCACTTTGGGAGGCTGAGGAGGGCAGATCACCTGAGGTCAGGAGTTCGAGACCAAACTGGCCAACATGGCAAAACCCCATCTCTACTAAAAATACAAAAGTTAGCAGGCGTGCTGGTGCGTACCTGTAGTCCCAGCTACCTGGGAGGCTGAGGTGAGAGAATGTCTTGAACCCAGGAGGCGGTGGTTCCAGTGAGCCGAGATCATGCCACTGCACTTCAACCTGGGTGACAGAGCAAGACCCTGTCCCAGAAAGAAGAAAAAAAATCAGATAAGCAATTAAAAAAAGAAATAGAAATGCCCCCTAAGAGGTAACATTTTGGTGTGTATAATACAAGTCTTTTGCATTTGCTCCCTCATCTGAGCATTGCCACTGCCATTAAGGAAGGCACATGGTTATTAGTCCCATCTCACAGGTAGAAAGCCTGAGCCACAGAGAGGGTAGCAGGTTGCCCAGGGGTACGCAGCATAGTGAAGACAGAGCTGGGGCGTACCTATCATATAATTCAACACTAGTGCTGTCTCCACTGTAGCCCACTCACTGTCTTCGCACTCCCGGGTAGAGAGGAGAGTGCCAGGCATTGGATTTCAGATTTTTTCTGCTTCATCTTATTCTTTACAATTTTTGTATCATGCTTGTAAAACCTTTGTTTAAAAACTTGCTTACTAAAGTAAGCTTAGTAAGGTTACTTTAATCTAATCCAAATGTTAATTAACTTAATCCAAAGGTTAATAGATGGCTGCTTGAGGAAAGCCCCTGACTGACTTAGGAAAAGAGGTAGAAAACACACTCTTCAGGTTTACAGATGATATAAGGAATTGTTTGCACTTTAGAGAACAGGATAGGGCTTAGAAAAACTATCCAAGAGCTCTAACGACAGGTCAGGAGCAACAGGATAACCTTTGGAAGGGGTGGATGTGAAGGGGCCCCCTTCTATTTCCATAAGCACAGGAAGGCCTGATTCGATGTTTGGGCAGTGGCAGCTGGTCTGCCTGGGAATCCTAGTGGACTATAAGCAGTAGGACATGTCATTTTAACACTTGGGCTTCATCTTACTTCCTGGGAGTGTTAGGAGCCACACATCAAGAGGACATGATGAACTAGGGAAGAGCGTTTGGGAACCTGTCAATTGCCAAATGCAGTGACTTGAGAGATTTCACCTAGAGAAGATGGGTTTGGGGAGGAAAAGGTGCAGGCCGAGACTTGGTGACCAGGGGCCAGGCAGGACAGGACCAGGAATGGCAGTTAGTTGAAAGGAGAGTCTTATCGGTCAGGATGCAGAACAGCTTTTTAGCATTAGAGTTCAGGAATGACAGTGAAAGGCAGTACAGTGGAGTGGTGGAGAGCTCCTCCTCTCATGGCTTACTGGCTCCTGACTCCTGGCTCCTAGAGTCTTGAAGTTACCTCACTCTTCCATGCTCCAATTTTCTCATCTGTAAATGGGGATGATAATGGTACCTGCCTTATAGTCCACTTGTAAAACCTAAAGGAGTGACTCCATGAAATGAGCTTAGAACAGTGCCTGGCACATGGAGGTGCTATGCCGTGTTTGATTCACACAGAAGCTGGATAGGCTCCATGTAAGAAGAGTTGTAGCAGGTCTTCTGCATGCGTTTGGTGTGACCTGCTTCCCCAGCCTTTTCCATTCCCTGCCTCCCTGTCTCCTGGTTTCTCCATCTTCCTCTCCTGGGTCTAGGATCCTATATTTCCCCTACCTAGAACACCCTACCCCCTCAATCTTTATTTTCTTCTTTGAAACTCTTAAGTATTTTATTTCTTTTTCTTTAAAAATTTTTTTTAATTAGAAAATGAGACAGGGTCTTGCTGTGTTGCCCAGGCTGGTCTGGAACTACTGGGCTCAAGCAGTCCTCCCGTCTCAACCTCCCTGCCCAGCTGCTGTACCCAGCAGTATTTTCTGTAATTACCATAGTGTACTTTTCAGATTATCTTGGTACCCAACTCTTCTTGACCTTGAACCTTCCCTGTGGCCTCCAGAGGCAATTTCCTCCTTCTTAGGACTCAGCTGCCCTTCACTCTTCCCTCGTTATGCACAATCTATCCTATGACTGGTCTTATCTTTCTCCCTGAAAATATAGCCGGTTTTAAAGGCACCCATGGATTTGTCATCATCTCCCACCCCCCACTCTGGGTCTGACCTAGGACTCTGAGTCAGGGGAGACCTCCCTCCATTGAGGAATAGTAGCCTTGGGGTCTTCTCAGTGAGAAGATTGTAGAGTTTAAGGGAGGAAGAAGCACCAGTGCTGCCTCCCCTTGGGAAGAATGAAGCCCTGCCGCCGCCACCACAGAACCACCAACCCAAGGTCACTTGGCAGATTAGCAAAAGGACTAGCCAGACCACGCCAGGCCCCTCAGCCAGCTGCTTCTACATTTGCCCTCCACCACATTTCTACCAATTTATGCTCATCTGATGAGCTCCTCCTCTGAAGGGTCTGGAATGGTCTGGAGGGGTCTGGAAAACAAGGTCAGATGCCCCTGGAAAACTGAAGCCTGTGGGCAATTATCGCTGCAGGACTGCTTCAAGTTGCATGGTGAACAGGTGTCTTTTTTCCAATTATACCAGTTGTTCCTCTAATACTTGATTATGTGAATCTAACAACAGACAAAAATCTCTGCCCCTTAGGGCTTATATTCTTTGGGAAGAGACAAGCACTAAACAAATGAGAAAATATGCATATACTCTGCCAGAGAGCAGTAAGACAAATGGAGAAAGTTGAAGCAGGGAAGGGACATGGAAGTACCTGAGGGAGGACTGCGCTGGTTTGAAATAGGGAAGCCAAGGAAGGCCTCACTGAGATGGCAGCATTTAAGAAAAGACCTGATAGAGGTGAAGCAGTGAGCTTTGGAGATGGGTAACTGGGGAAAGAACTTCAGCTAGGGAGAACAGCAGCTGCAAAGGCCCACCCAAGGCAAGATACGTCCCCTGTGTCTAGACCAGAAGGAGACTGTGTGCCTAGTGCTTAATGTACCAGAAGGAGTGGAGCGGGCAGGGGTACCAGTTCCAGAAGGCCTGCTGGCAGGTATCAAGATGGGATTCTTCTCTGAGGTAGGAAGCTCCTCAGGACAATCCAGCAAGGATTTGATACGCCCAGATGATGTTGTCTGGGACCAGGGTCATAGCAGTAGAGCTGGTGAAAAGTGATGAGATTCTGTATATTTATTAAAGGCAAATGGGAGGCCGAGGCGGGCGGATCACAAGGTCAAGAGATCGAGTCCTGGCCAACATGGTGAAACCCCATCTCTACTAAAAATACAAAAATTAGCCGGGTGTGGTGGCATGCGCCTGTGGTCCCAGCTACTCGGGAGGCTGAGGAGGAGAATCACTTGAACCTGGGAGGCTGAGGAGGAAGAATCACTTGAACCCAGGAGGCGGAGGTTGCAGTGAGCCGAGATTTCGCCACTGCACTCCAGCCTGGTGACAGAGCAAGACTCCGTCTAAAAAAAAAAAAAAGGCAAAGCCATCAAAATTCATTGACTCTAACTGGAAGGTTGGAGTTTTCATTAACTGAGATGAGAGATACCATGCAGGGAAGGTCCAGGGCTCAGTCTGGGATGTGTTAGGCTTATGCCACCATTGGACATCCATGTGGAGGTGTCAGAGAAGCTGGCCTAGAGAAATAAATTTGGGAATCAGCATACAGAAGGCATTGGAAGGCACAAGCTGGCATAAGATCATAAAGAAAGGAAGCATAGATGGAAAATGAAATATACCTTTAGAAATTAGGAAGAAAGTTGCTAACAGGGAGCAACGAAGGAGATTGATAAGGATAGCCAGTGATATCAGAGGAAAACCTGGGAGGGAGCCAAGTGAAGAGACGGTGTAGAGGAGGAGGAATCAAGCAGTTGTATCACATGCTGTTGTGGGTTAAGTAAAATGAAGATCATAAGTGTTTGTAACCAGAAGTTTAAAAGTACAGTGACATTAGCTGGGCGCAGTGGCTCACACCTGTAATCCCAGCACTTTGGGAGGCCAAGGTGGACAAATCACTTGAGGTCACGAGTTGAAAATCAGCCTGGCCAACGTGGTGAAACCCTGACTCTACCAAAAATGCAAAAATTAGCCAGGCGTGGTGACACGTGTCTGTAGTCCCAGCTATGGGAGTCTGAGGTGGGAGAATTGCTCAAATCCGGGAGGCAGAGGTTGCAGTGAGCCAAGATCGAGCCATTGCATTCCAACCTGGGCAACAAGTGAGACCCAGTCTCAAAAAAAAAAAAGGCCAGGCATGGTGGCTCACGCCTATAATTCTAACACTTTGGGACGCCAAGGTAAGTGGAGCACTTGAGGTGAGGCATTCAAGACTAGCCTGGGGCTAACATGGTGAAACCCCATCTCTACTAAAAATACAAAAATTAGCTGGGTGTGGTGGCAGGTGCCTGTAATCCCAGCTACTTGGGAGGCTGAGGCAGAAGAATCACCTGAACCCAGGGGACAGAGGTTGCAGTGAGCTGAAATCGCACCACTGCACCTAGCCTGGGTGACAGAGTGAGACTCTGTCTCAAGAAAAAAAAGAAAAGGAACAAAAGGCCGGGCACAGTGGCTCATGCCTGTAATTCCAACACTTTGAGATGCCAAGGAGGGGAGATCATCTGAGGAGTTCAGTTCAAGACCAGCCTGGCCAACGTGATGAAAACCCATCTCTACTAAAAATACAAAAATTACCTGGGCGTGGTGGCATTCATCTGTAGTCCCAGCTACTCTGGAGGCTGTGGCAGGAGGATTGCTTGAGCGCAGTAAGCAGAGGCTGCAGTGAACCGAGGTCACACCACAGCATACTCCAGCCTAATGTCAGAGCAAGACTGTCTCAAAAAAAAAAAAAAAGTAAAATGACGTTTTTAAAAATACCCAAATCACCTACACCCTGTTCATACAGGGGAACTTTCTTCTTTTCTTTTTCTAGTTATTTTCATGGGAATCATGATCTTTATGTAAATTTGTATTCTATTTTTCTCTTAGCAAGTTATTAAATGTTCTTTGGAAACATGAATTTAATGACTAGGTAATACTCCATTTTCTGAGTGTACCCGTAATATCTCTGTTATTGGACATTGGGCCATTTCTGATTTTTCGTTATTGTAAATAACATTGCAGTAAACAACCCAGTATGTTTTCCTGTGAGGGGAATTTTAGGGTCAAAGAACATGAATGTTTTTAGGTGAGACTTGAACTTGAGATCCCTGGGTTCTCCTGACCAATCACGGCTTAGCTGTGGGATTTTTCCGTGTCTCCTGTCTCCCTGGGAAGGTTCAGAAGTCACTCAGCCTGCAGATCCCTATTCCTGCCTCCCTGCTGCAGTTGTCCGTCCCATTTCTCCTGGGCCAATCAGAGTTTCATTGTCTCTCATGGGGCCTGCTGGCCACCCACTCAGTGGCTGTCCTTCTTACCACCAGCCTTGATCCCCCTCATCCAAAGCATTCACAGGCCAGCAAGAGCCAGCTAGAGTGGGTGGTGTAATGATAAATGAAATAGCCCTGCCTTCCCTCATCTCACTGGGTCGATTAAATGAGGTGCGATGTACCTGAAAGCACTTCAGAACTTGAGTCTCATGCTCTACCAACTGAGCTAGCCAGGTGCCCTTAAAGGCTGTCCTAGTCTTCATTGTTTGAAAAGAAAACGGTAGCTGGGTGTAGTGGCTCACGCCTGTAATCCCAGCACTTTGGGAGGCCAGGGCGGGCAGATCACTTGAACCCAGGAGTTCGAGACCAGCCTGGGCAACATGGCAAAAACCCAGATAAAATTTGTAAAACCTAGATAAAATTTGTATTTTATCTACAAAAAATACAAAAATTAGTCGGGCGTGGTGGTGCACACCTGTGGTCCAAGCTACTCTGAGATGGGAGAATCACCTGAGCCCAGGAAATCGAGGCTGCAGTGAGCTGTGGTTGTGCCACTGCACTCTAGCCTGGGTGACAGGGAGATCTTGTCTCAAAAAAAAAAAGGTATAAATGGTGATGTCTGTGTTGTCCACACTCTGTAACCACAGAGCCCCTAGAGAAGGGCTGTTGACCTGTAGTTGGCATTCTGGTCACAAGAGCTCTGTGTCAGAGGTATGAGGGGCTTGGGTGGAGTTGTCAAGCCTGGGAGTGTGGCTGTTAGTGTCAGTTGGCCTCATGCTAAGCAGTGACAAGTGCCGCGTCTGCTCCCCAGATACCTGTGTGTGTCATAGTCAGGAATCACTGAGACGAGGACCTATGGGAGGCGGGAGCCCAGGAGGGCAGAGCAGGAATGAGCCTTGGAGATGATCTAATTCTGACATTGTACTCAGTGAGGACACAGGTGGGGCAGCCAGAGAGGTACTCAGCTATGAGTCAGGGCCCCATCCCTCAAGTCCTCAGCCTGGGTCTTCCCGGGAACAGAACAGGCAGCTGCTTCCCAGACCTTGCAGGGCTCTGGGAGGTGGCCTTCCCCTCCCGCCGACTCCCTTGCCAGGTTTGCTGTAACCCTTGCTCCTCCAAGCCTGACTGAAATCATCTCCGGTCTGCCCTTTACAGCAGCCTGAAAGATCTTTGTAAAAATGCAGCTCTGTTCCTTCCCATCCTCTTCATAACCCTCCTAGGCTCTCTGCTGCCCCTGGAATAAACACCCACATCCTCAGCTTACCCCTTCAAGACCCTGAGTGACCTCTAGCCACGGCCCTTCTCTCTACCCACAGACAGCCCGGGTTCTCCTTCCTTGGGCCTTTTCATATCCCTGTTTCTATGGCCCTGGAATCCCACTCAGCCCACCTGGGTCAAAGGCTATGTAAGGTCCTGAGGAAAGCTTCTCTTGACCACTGCACCCAACTCATGTGCTCTAAGTGCTGTGCCGTGCTTGGCATTTGTCCTTCAGAGCCCTGGTTACTGCTGGCTAATGTAGCCTGGCACATGGTGGTAGGTACTTGACAAATATTTGTTGAACGAGTGAATGAAAGCAGCTGGCAGGGATCAGAAGAAGGGCAAAGGGGAAGGGACAATGTCCAACCATAGCCCCTGTGGTCTTAGCTGAGAAGGGCTCTGGATCGGTCCCCGGCGTGTCTCTCTGCCTGCTGGCAGAACCACCCTACCTCGGAAGCCCTGTCCAAGCAGCGCAGGGGGCCTCAGGCCCATTAAAGCTTCAGGAGGAGAGAGCTAGGTCTCTTCTGGGACCTGGGCAGGCCTTTCCTTTACCTCATTGTCATCTCTCAGCATTTTATTTGGTTTTTAAAATGTCTCCCCTTTCCCCTCAACCAACCCTGGATTATGAAGGTATCCCACACTACTGTGAAGAAACTGGATAACGCAGGAAAATATAATTAAGAAAATAAAAATCATCTACAGCTTCACCCTTCAGAGAAAAGTACCGTTAACATCTCTGGCCACATCTTTTCAGTTTTGTTTCTATGCATGTGTATGTGCTTTGACATTGCTGAGCTTCTCTTGTTTGTGAAAACCACAGATTTTTAGCATTTTCACAGTCTTCAGTGGCTACAGTCGGAGGCAGTCAGCACATTCGTGTTCCCAGCGGAGAGTCGATGCAGGGATCTGGGTGCTCTCTCTCCCTACTGTGGGTGGGTGGGTGGCTGGGCGGCCACACCCAAGGCCCCCTTCTGTAGCAGCTTTCCTATCCCTGGTGAAGAGTACCCTCCTGTCTCTGGTCTCTTCTCAAGGACATTCTCCAGCCCTGGAGGCTGGGTTGTTCCTAGGGGCTGCATCTTGGGGCAATGGGAAGAATTGTAGCATGTGTGGGTGGCCTTTTCTCTGTTCCAGCACTCTGAACAAGACCAGCCTCAGGCCACTCCTGGGGTTTGGCCTCAGGTGACTCTCTGGGGTGATTCTGGCCAGCTAGAAGGCCACACAGCCTTCTCCTATGTCCTTAAGAGGGTGGAGTGACCTGAATTGGCAAATAGTAAGCAGAGAACACGGCAGAGTTGCTGCCCTAGAAAACGAGGGCACTAGGTCAGCACTTGGATTAATGATTGATAGGAAAGGTTGGGAGATAATCAGCCAGACCCATTCTCCCATGGCGTCCCTCACTTCTGTTCCCAAAAGCACCTGCCATAGAGATGGAGCAACCTCTGTCCTGCATCCGGAGGCTGCCCTTTATTACCCTGCAGTGTGGGAGGAAGGAGAAGATGACAGCAACTGGGTCACCCGCATGTGGGGCAAGAGGTGGAGGAAGGTTTAGGCCCTTCTCCCCTAAAAAAAGAAGCATGTGCTCAGAGTAGGGAGCTCCCTGCCAGTTCTCTCCCCCACAGTTGTTGCTGAGGCAGGGTCTAAGAAGTTCTGTCTGTGGAGGTCCCTTGGGGTTCAGCAGGCTAGCACATTTCTAGAGCTGGAATATCACCATACAATCCCTTAACACAAGCCATGGATGATGATAATAGCAGCAGCCTCTGTGGTCCTTATTTGTAGGACCCTTACTATGTACCTCGCACTGTTAAGCAGTTACTGCATCGTTACTTATTCCACACAGCAGCCTCTCAGGTTAGGTGGTAGTATCCCAGTTTTAGTATCTTCCCCAAGTCATAGAGTGGGAGGGATGAGCCAGGGTTTGAACCCAGGCCTCACTGAAGCTGACGGAATTAAGTTATTTGGAGTATTGCGTCTCGATGGCAGTAATATATGAAAACTGGTACCGTGGCAAGTGCTGCAACTCAAAATAGTGTGGCTAAGGCTCATGTGTTTAGTGTGTTTATTCATTCAGCAAGTGTATGTTGAGCACCCACTAAATGCCAGGCACCGTGCCAGGTGCTGGGACCTACCTCAGTAAGATACAGGGTATTCTCTAGGAAACTGAGAACATGGTGAGGCCAGAGCAGTTAGCAGACATTGCAGTTTGGTGTAGTGATTGCAGATCTGGAGGGCCTGGGCCAGGGTTGTGGTGAGAAGGAACAGAATAGAACTAGTCCAGAAGAGGTTCCCGGAAGAGGTGCTGGCAGGTCTTGAAGGAGAGAAGGTCTTAGCTAGTGGAGGGGGCGGCATTCCAGGTAGATGACAGTGCAAGCCTCTATGCTCAAGGAGTGATGCTGGATCATGGGGCAAGTAGGGGGGCAGGGCAAGCAGAGGGAGCTGGAGAGGGAGGCAAGGACCAGAGCCTGTGGCTGTCTTCAGCACACAGGAGTCATTTTCTGGCAGTAATGTCCAGAAGGGCTTTGACCAGTGTTCTTGACAGAAACAGCTGGGGACTGGCAGTCAGACAGGATTCAGAGGTGATAGCTCCAGACTGAGGCTGAGGGGCCCCAGCTGGGCAAGGACATGCCAGCTTCTGGTCCAGTCTTAACCAGTACCATGTATGAGGCACACAGTAGAGTGGCTAAGACTTGAGCCAACCTGCCTTGACTCAAATCCTGTTTCTCTAGTTACTGTGTGACCTTGAGCCAATTACTTTCCCTCTCTGTGCCATAATTTCCACATCAGTTAAATAGGGATAATAATAGTACCTTCCTCTTAGGGTTGTAAGGATTATATTTATCAACATACACAGAGCATAGTTGTAAAAGTCCTTGGAGAAGGGAAGCTGATACCATTGTGATGGAGGTGGTGACTCAGCTTAGGCTCTGGTACAGGAAGAAGGCCCATCAGGCTGTACCATGTGGCAGATGGAGCCCATGGAGGCCCCTGGCACACTGACTGTCCCTACTCATCCTCGGGGTAGGGCAGAAATGTTCCCACACCATGCAGCCTGCCAGTAGACATCAGGGAAACTCCTGAGTCACCACGAGGAGTACGAGGCACTTGGGGGTTGCCCAGCTGACCAGGAGCACAGAGGGCTGCCCTGAAAGCCGAGCCCCTCCCCTACTCCTAGCAGAGAGGGGAAGGGAGACAACTGGACTTGGTGGGAAGGACTGGACCCCAGGTGGTTTAGTTGCTCTGGCCCCAGACCAGGTCTCTCTCGAGCTCTGGGTCATTTGGGTTAAGCTCCTAACTACCACTGCCCATGAAATTCACCTGCCAATGGGCAGTGAATGAAGTCATGCCCCTCCCCCGCACCTAAGCTCTCCAAAGGGCTGAGTTTCTTCTTGGGGCCAGACAGTGGGTATTGGAATGGGAGCATGGCGGGGGCTACATGTGCAGTACAGGCATGTGTGTATGTGTACACATGCATGTATGCCAGAATTGGAGTAGTCCAGGGGTTTGTTTTGCAAGAAATTATTTTATTTTTATTTTTTGAGATACAGTCTTGTTCTCATTGCCTGGGCTGGAGTACAGTGGCATGATTATGGCTCACTGCAACCTCCATCTTCCAGGTTCAAGTGATTCTCTTGCCTTAGCCTCTTGAGTAGCTGGGATTACAGGTGCATGCCACCACACCCAGCTAATTCTTGTTTTTTTTTTTAGTAGAGATGGGGTTTCGCCATGATGGCCAGGCCAGTCTTGAACTCCTGACCTTAGGTGATCCACCCGCCTCAGCCTCCCAAAATGCAGGGATTACAGGAGTGAACTCCCCGTCCTTCCCCTGAGCCCGGCCACAGAAATTCTTTTTCTAGAGACTACTTTTTGGTGAGGGGCTACGTTGCTGCATTTGTGCCCCTTCATTCTGGCTGCAGAGCCCTTGTCTTGTCTGAGGGTCTCAAGCTCCAGCCTCTTAAGTGGGGCAAAGCTGTGATATGATCAGAGGGCTTCTGGCTCTGGCACAGTGCTGGGGCGGAGAGCGGGGGATAGCCAACACTGGGACCCAGGCCAAAAAAAAGCCAGGGTTTTTTGCCAGCATACAAATTAAACCTAGTGCCGGGCTGTGTTGTGGTTGTCGTTGTTTTGAGACAGTCTCCTCTGTCACCCAGGCTGGAGTGCAGTGGTGCAATCTCAGCTCACTGCAACCTCTGCCTCCTGGGTTCAAGCAATTCTCGTGCCTCAGCCACCCAAGTAGCTGAGATTACAGGTGTGTGCCACCACGCCCGGCTAATTTTTGTATTTTTAATAGAGATGGGTTTCACCATGTTGGCCAGGCTGGTCTTGAACACCTGACCTCAAGTGATCCCCCCACCTCGGCCTCCTGAAGTGCTGGGATTACAGGCATGAGCCACCGCACACAGACTTTTTTTAGTTTTTGAGACAGGATCTCGATCTGTCCTCAGGCTGGGGTGCAGTGGTGCGATCTTGGCTCACTGAAACCTCTGCCTCCCAGGTTCAAGTGATTCTCATGCCTCAGCCTCCCGAGTAGCTGGGATTACAGATGCACACTACCACATCTCGCTAATTTTTGTATTTTTAGTAGAGACAGGGTTTCACCATGTTGCTCAGGCTGGTCTCGAACTCCTAGCCTCATGTGATCTGCCCGGCTCAGCCTCCCAAAGTGCCGGGATTACAGGTGTGAGACACCATGCCTGGCCCAGGCTGTGCTATCTTTAGTGCCAGGGCTGAATAAAGGAAGAGGAGAATAGGGGTCATTGCAGGAATAGTGGTGGGTGGGGTAGCAGCTACCTGAGAAAATCTAGACAGTGGGCCTAGGTCCAGTGGGTCAGGGGAGAGAGTGTAGGGGTCAAGTTTGCTCCTGGCCGGGCAAGCTGAGAACAGTGTGTAGGGAGCAACCTTGGCCTGGGGTAGATGGCAGACTTCAGCTGTAGATGGAGCAGTGAGGCCATGAAAATGGTAGGCGGAGAGAGATCCAAGATGGCCGATTAGCAGCAGCTCAGGATTGTAGCTCCCCACCGAAAGCGCAGAGAGTGAGTGGACGCCACATTTTCAGACGAATTTTTATTGCCCACGGACCAAGAGATTCCTGGCGGAGGAGCCCCAAGGGTCGCCAGCGCGACTCTTTTGGCCGGCGCGGCCGCTTTGCAGGCGTCCCGGCGCGGCGGTTCTCAGTCCCGAGTATACGGGACTGAGTGCCCTTTTGGTTGGCGTTGGAGCTCCGGGAAGGCAGAGTCTCCCATTCAGCTGATTGAAAAGCGGACTGAATCGGGGAAGCAAGACCGGGAGATTCCCGGGCAGAAAAGTGCCACGAATCTCAACGCCGCTGCTTCAGGCGGCGTGGTGGTCGCCGCAGGGGAAGGCTGGTCCCCCCCTACACACACACAAAAAAAACAGCAGTTGGCATTGCTGAGGATTGAGAGTTTCACAGCCAGTACAGCTGAACCCAGGAAGGTCCAGCTTTGTGTGGGAGGGGGCGTCCGCTGAAGGAAAATTAAGAAACAGAAAAAACTTTACCACCACCAAGTTGGACGTCCACTCAGAGACCTAATCTGAACGTCAGCAATTACACAGACGACAGGTGGATAAATCAACAAAGATGGGAAGAAACCAGCGCAAAAAGGCTGAAAACACTGGAAATCAGAATGCCTTTCCTCCTGCAGAGGATTGCAGTGCCTCATCACCAATTGAACAAGACCTGATAGAAAATGAATGTGAGGAATCAACTGAATCAGGCTTCAGAAGGTGGATAATGAGAAACTTCTGTGAGCTAAAAGAACATGTTCTAGCCCAATGCAAGGAAACTAAGAACCTTGAAAAAAGGTTTGACGAAATGTTGATGAGAATGGACAATTTAGAAAGGAATATAAGTGAATTAATGGAGCTAAAAAACACAATACAAGAACTTCGAGAAGTATGCACAAGTTTTAACAGTCGAATTGATCAAGCAGAAGAAAGGATTTCAGAGGTCGAAGACCAACTTAACGAAATAAAACGAGAAGACAAGATTAGAGAAAAAAGGGTAAAAAGGAATGAGCAAAGTCTCCAAGAAATATGGGACTATGTGAAAAGACCTAATCTACGTTTGATAGGTGTACCTGAATGTGACAAAGAGAATGAATCCAAGCTGGAAAATATTTTTCAGGATATTATCCACGAAAACTTTCCTAACCTAGCAAGCCAGGACAATACTCAACTCCAGGTAATACAGAGAACACCACAGAGATATTCCTCAAAAAGAGCAACCCCAAGACACATAATCATTAGATTCACCAGGGTTGAAACAAAGAAGAAAATACTAAGGGCAGCCAGAGAGAAAGGACAGGTTACCCACAAGGGGAAGCCTATCAGACTCACAGCTGATCTCTCAGCAGAAACCCTACAAGCCAGAAGAGAGTGGGGGCCAATATTCAACATCCTTAAAGAAAAGAACTTTCAACCCAGAATTTCATATCCAGCCAAATTAAGTTTCATAAGTGAAGGAAAAATAAAATTTTTTACAAACAAGCAAGTACTCAGAGATTTCATTACCACCAGGCCTGCTTTACAAGAGCTTCTGAAAGAAGCACTATGTACAGAAAGGAACAACCAGTATCAGCCATTCTAAAAAACCCATCAGTAAGCTGCATCCAGACCCATCTCACATGCAAGGATATACAGAGACTCAAAACAAAGGGATGGAGGAAGATCTGCCAACCGAATGAAGAGAAAAAAAAAAAAGGAGTTACAATTCTCATCTCTGATAAAATAGACTTTAAAGTAATAGAAAACAAAAGAGACAAGAAGGACATTGTATAATGGTAGAGGGATCAATGTAATGGGAAAAGTTAACGATCCTAAGTCTATGCACACACAATATAGGAGCACCCAGACACATAGGGCAAGTTCTTGGTGACTTACAAAGAGACTTGGACTCCCACACAATAATAGTGGGAGACTTTAACACTACATTGTCAATATTGGACAAATTAATGAGACAAAGGTTAACAAGGATATCCGGGACTTGAACTTATACCTCGAACAAGTAAACTTAATAAACATTTACAGAACTCTCTACTCCAAATCCACAAAACATCCATTTTTTTTTTTCAGTAACATATCACATTTATTCTAAAAGAGACCACATGGTTGGGAGTAAATCACTGCCCAGCAATTATATAGTATTTCATAGGTTCAAATGAAATATTGGTTGGCTGTTTGTTTGTTATTTTCCTCCCTTATTCCTTCCTGTCTCCATCATATAACACAATTATTAGTATAAAAGAGCTTTGTAATACCCATTTTTAGACTGCATTCTAGCCTGGGCAATAGAGCAAGATTCCTGTTCTCTCTCCCTCTTTTTTCTTCTTTTTTTCCCTTTCTTTTATTCTCTTTTTTTTTTCTTTCTTTCTCTCTTTATTCTTTTCTTAAAAAAAAAAAGAAAAGAAAAGAAAAAAAAAAAGAAAATGGTAGGCTTCTGGCAAAATGCAGGGATAGGCTGCAGCACAGTGGTTCAGTCTAAATAGGAGCAGCCAAGGGATGTGTGTAGGTGTTAGCACAGCCAGGCTACAGCTCCCCCTCCCTCTTTGCTGGTGTCCTTCAGAGGTCACAACCAGAAGAGACAATTCCAGGCTAGGGAGAGATGTCAGCATGGGAACAAGAGACCCTGGTCCCAAATCCAAAATTCTAGCTGTATTCCAGAACTGCATCTGAACCTGAGAGGCAGCCACTTGCACCTCCTGAAACTGAGAACAGTTTTGCCAGTTCTGGTGGAAAAACCCACTCACAGCTCATACGTGGGAGTGGGAGCTGAGGCTCGGCTGAGTAACACAGCGCGGTGCACACAGCTGTTAGGGCCTGGCCGGGCTGGAGTCCCTCTGTGTCCGAAGCTCTGCCGTTTTCTGCTTTGTCCTCCAGCATGTTTTCTGAGACACCTTGTTGGGATTCTCAGGCCTGTCACTGTTGTCATCTGCAAGGGGGACCTATAAGGCCTTATGGGGGCTGTTGAGGCTTGAGTGAGAACCTGAAGCATAGTGGGAGCTCAGTCAGCCTACCTCCCCCTCCCCTCCAGGATTTGGACCTGACAGGGAGCTCCGTCAGGTCCTCCCCAGGGTCACCACAGCCTCAGAGGCTGTGTTGTCGATTATATATACCAGGCAGTATTGTAGCTTTTCCTCCTCTGTTACTGCCTGCTAAGGGGGAACCCCACATCTTCATGTCCCCCTCTTCCTGGCTTTTATCACCACAGCCTGCCATGTGCACTGACACCCCTGCCGCATGGGTCCAAAACAGAGTGTGTTCTCGTTACCTCTTCCCACTCACCCTGAGCTCCACTGCCGCTGCGCCGTGGTTCTCCAGGAGTCCCACCATCTGACCCTTGTCACTAGCGCTGCTCATTCTCTTCGGACTCACCCCTTCTGAAGCCTCCCGTGGCCCCTTCTCACCCTCCCCTGCCTCCTCCATCTCCAGGCTTTCAATCTTGTGGAGCATGAAGAATCAGTTTCTGGTACTTATTATTTGGATAATGGCTAGACTTTTTTAAAAGCTGACTAATGCCACTGCAGTCACAAACTGCTCTTGGTAATTGCTGAGTCCTTTTCCAGTATTGTGGCCAACCTCCACCCCAGAATCGTACTCTCCTCTTTAGCTAGTGTCTTTATGTCTCCTATTTTCAATTAGGATTGTGTTTGGTTGCATGCGACAGAAATCCTGCAATCAGTGCCTGGTAAAATGAGTTTGATATTTTTCACCTAACTAGCAGTCTGGAGGTCGGCATTGCAGTGCGCGTCCAGCACCTTCTAGAGGCCACAGTGGCCGGATGCTTTCAAACTTTCCACCCACCTCCTACCCTGTCTTCTGTTGCTCCAAAGGCAGCTGCTACACCTCTAGGCATAGTATTCCTGTTCCAGGCAGGAAGACGGGAAGGGCAGAAGTTTGTTTCTTTCTATTAGGAAATAATAGCTTTTTCAGAAGCTCCTCCTGGTAGATTTCTGTTCACATATTGCTGGTCAGAATTATGCCAATGAACACTGTAGCTGCAAGAGAGCTTGGGAAATTGAGTGTTTAGGTAGGCACATCGCTGATCCAGAGAAGACTGAGACTCATAAGGAGAATGGAGCTGGGGAGAGGTGGGAGTGGCTGTCCCAGCTGCCACTTGGAGAAAGCCATGGGGCAAGCAGGACAGCACCTGTGAACATTTCCTATGTTCTGGGTCTGGTGCTTCCCCAGTTTAACACCCAGGGTGAGTGGTCAGGGACTGATCCTTGAGGAACTGACGTATATTAAACAAACTCTCAGGTCCCTACAATGCAGTGTAAATGAGTAAAGAGTCTGCAGGGGAGAAACTGCCACTAGTGGAGGCGAGACGAGTAGGCAGCCATTGCTCAGCTCTGGGGGTGGGTGCCAGAGGCATGCAGGTGCCCAGTGGCCAGGTCTGCCCAATTTTCAAGAGAAGCCAGAAAATCTATTTTTTTTACGTTTTTTTTAATTCTAACTCTATTTTGAAAAAAGTTTGGTGTTACAGAAAAGTTGCAGAGATTGTACAGAGTCCCCACCTGTCCTTTACCCAGCTAACATTAAATCTTACATTAAGGAACACTGGTATAATACTATTAACCAAACTCAGTGTGCTGTTCAGACCTTACCAGTTTTTCCACTCCTGCCCTCTTTCTGCTGCGGGATCTGGTCCAGGATCCCACATTCATTTAGTTGTCTCTCTGTGGTCTGCTCCTGTCTGAGAGACTTTCTCAGTCACAAAGCTAGAGGTTTACATGACCCTTTCCAAGTTCTCCCACTCTACTCTAATAATTTGGAAATTATACATCAGCATCTTGAGACATCTTTTGAAAAATAAAGGGACTTGAGCTGATTGAATGTTGATCGCTCCCCTCTCATCTTCCACATTATTAAGTTTTGCCTTCTCATTTTATTATAATTAAAATTATTTTTAAGTCAGGCACAGTGGCTCATGCTTGTAATTCCAACACCTTGATAGGCCAAGGTGGGCAGACTGCTTGAGCCCAGGACTTCAAAACCAGCCTGGGCACCATGGCAAAACCCCATCTCTACAAAAAATACATAAATTAGCTGGGTTTGGTGGTTCACGCCTGTAGTCCCAGCTACTCAGGTGGCTGAGGTGGGAGAATCGCTTGAGCACAGGAGATAAAGGCTGCAGTGAGCCATGACTGCGCCACTGCACTCCAGCCTAGGCAACAGAGTGAGACACTCTCAAACAACAACAAAAACACCAGAAACAAGGAGAGGGTTTTTTTGTTGTTTTATTTTAGGTTCAGGCTACACATGCAGATTTGTTATATGGGGAAACCTGGGTCACGGGATTTGTTATACAGATTATTTCATCACCCAGGTACTAAGCCTAGTACCCAGTAGTTATTTTTTCTGCTCCTCTCCTCCTCCGAGCCTCCACCCTCAAGTAGGCCCCAAGGTTATTGTTAAGTCCAAGCAAGGGAAGGCCTGGGGGAAATGAATGGGTACCGTTAAGATGTTTTGAGAGGGAATGATTTACTACCGTTGGAAGTTGCTTTGCTGTGAAGAAGTGAGGGGTTCTCAATCTTGGCTGCACATTACAATCACCAGGAGAATTAAAAAATAAGAACCCCAGTGTCCAAGCTTCTCCCCCAAACCAATCAAAGGAGAATCTCTGGGGGATGTTACCAGACATCTGTCTTTTTAAATATTCCCCAATGATTCCAGTGTACAGCCAAGTTGGCAGGCCTAGAGCAGGGAGAGAGGGCAGAAGGAGTCTCAGATCACTCCAGGTTCTGGCTCAGATGAGTGGGTAGACAGGCAGGTGGGTCACTAAAGTAAGGATTAGTAGAGGATCAATGGGTTTGGGAAAATGATGGGTTCTGTTTGGATAAGTTAAGTTTGAGCTGTTTGTAAGATATCCAAGAGGCGAGGTCCCGCAGATGCTTAACATCTTCCTAAAGCAGATCTTCTGATCCTTCCACAAGGTCTGGTGCAGACATTTCCCTGCTGGGAGACTCTCCACAGTACCTCTCTTATCATCTTTGACTGTGGCATTTGTGGACAGTGTTTTACTTGCTAAGGGTTGAAACTGTCTCCTCCTGGGTGATGTGGCCATGGCATCACCACCCAGTAAGGCGTCACCTTGGAAAGACTTCAGGACGGAGCACATCTTCCTTTGTCTGATGTGTCTGCTATTGAGGGTCTAGTTGCAGATCCGCTGTCAACATGATCTGAGAACAGCAGTGCTTTATGTCTTTTTTCCACACCCAACTGCCAAAAAGATGGGGCTCACCCCTTCAGGAACAGTCGCTCAGGACAGCCGCGATTCTTTGGCCTGAGTGCGGGTGGGGACAGGGTGGGGGCTGGGAGGCGTGATGCATATCTGGATCTCCAGGTGGGCTGGAGAGTTGGGAAAAGCCCCTCAAGTCATTCTAGTGTGCTTCCTGGAGATTCAGAACAGGAGGCAGGGAAGGGTGGCACAGTGGTATGTCACCTCTCTGATTTATGAAGCCTGCTCCAAACCCCACAAACCTACCACAAGAGCCAGGTGGGAAGGGTGGGAGGGCAAGTGACTTGTGATACAAGGAGCAGAGACCATGGGATAGCACTACAGGGACTGGGGGAAGGAGCGGGAGCAGAAGAACCCACTCCGTGACAGCAGCCCCCAAGCATGCCCCATGCCCACCATCCTTTCCCTTGTCACTGCCTCCCCTGACCTCTTCCTGTCTTCTCTTCTGCCCAGGCTGATGGGAACCACCCTGTAGAGGTCCATCTGCGTTCAGACCCAGACGATGCCAGAGCTATGACCGGGCCTGCAGGCGTGGCGCCGAGGGGGAGATCAGCCATGGAGCAGCCACAGGAGGAAGCCCCTGAGGTCCGGGAAGAGGAGGAGAAAGAGGAAGTGGCAGAGGCAGAAGGAGCCCCAGAGCTCAATGGGGGACCACAGCATCCACTTCCTTCCAGCAGCTACACAGGTGAGGAGAGGACTGGCAGGGGACACAGGGCAGAGGAGGCACAGCCCAGTGCGGTGGAGATCCTGGCCCTCTGCGATCGCCATCATGTGGGGTGCAGAGTAGCAGAGTGCTGAAGGACTGGAGCCAGAAGCCTGGGTTCACGCCCAGTGCCGTGGGGTTCTGCTCTGCCACTCACCAGCAGTGGGGCCTGGAGCAAGCTGCACCACTTCCTTCTGTAAAACAGGCCAGGGGATGGTAGGTGATGTGGATATGGGCTCTTATGAGAATTAAATGAGTGGGCATTTGTAGCGCATGTCATCATCATCGTTAGTATTCCCACCACTGTTACCACAAGGCATCTGGGACCAATCTCCACTAACAGCACACTAGAACAGTCAGCTGTACCTGGGATTGTTATGATCAGTCAACACACAGTTCAATTGGTCTGGCACCGATTACACACATCGTCATTGAGCTGCATTGTAATTACATAACAACGCTAAGCAGTTAGTATGAATAGCTCAATTAATATTACTTTTATGCAGCCAAACAGTTGTAGCTTCTCCTGTCTCACTTTTATTTCATTTATCTATCTATTGGTTCCCCTTTATTTATCAGCAGTGTAGACGGTTTTCTCTGGTACCCTGTAGTGTTCTGTCCTGTTCATCATCATCATGTTATATTCACCTTCAAAAGCACCCAGAATTCATGCAGCCCCTGGCTTTCCCTGCTGCTGTTCCCCCGCTTTTTATTTATTTATTTATTTTTTAAGAGACGGGGTTTCACCATGTTAGCCAAGCTGGTCTCGAACTCCTAGCCTCAAGTGATCCACCCACCTCGGCCTCCCAAAGTGCTGGGATTACAGGCGTGAGCCACCGTGCCCGGCCCCCCCCTGCTTTTTAGTTTTAGTTTTTGGGTTGTTTTTTTTTTTTTGAGACAAAGTCTCCTTCTGTTGCCCAGACTAGAGTGCAGTGGTTCAGTCTCAGTTCACTGCAACCTCTGCCTCCTGGCTTCAAGCAATTCTCCTGCCTCAGCTTCCTGAGTAGCTGGGACTATAGGCACGCACCCCCACAACCAGCTAATTTTTGTATTTTTTGTAGAGATGGTGTTTCTCCATGTTGGCCAGGTTGTTCTCGAACCACTGGGCTCAAATGATCTACCCGCCTCAGCCTCCCAAAGTGCTGAGATTACAGGTGTGAGCCACCGCACGTGGCCTGATCCCCCTGCTTCTTGCCTTCTCTCTGCACTTCTCTCCTTACCCGAGTGCTACAGGCCTGCACATCCAGCTCATCCTCGTACCTTCCCTCAGAGGGAACTCAGGGTCATAAGGTTGTAGTGCCGGGAGTAGACACCCTGTACTTGCTGCTGCTTTCAGCTGCAGGAGATCCTAGCCACAGGTGGTGACTCAGGCAGAGGAGCAAGCCAACCCCACAGGGATGGGCTCTGGACCCCTGTGACTGCATGGAGAAGGAGGAGGCAGTTGGTGTCCAAGCTAAGGCAGGGTGAAGGCTGTGGAGTTAGTGCAGGCTCTTGTTTGGGTTTGCAGCTAAGATGGGTCTGAATCCTTGAGCCACACCTCCTTGAACCTGCAAAACAAATCTCAGAATTTTGCAGAAGTTCTTCCTCTTCAGTGTAATAGGGTTGGGTGGAGGGAGTGTAAAGCCATCATTCAGTCCTTCTGATCCCACCCAGGATCACCTGGGAGTGACCAAAGTAGGCTTAATGTGATTCTAGGGCCAAAGTGAAGGTGTCCCCCGTTCCTCGAGTGACCAATGGTAACTGGGATGGCTTTGGAGACAAAGCGTGTCTCAGAAGCGGGGAATGGCTAACCAGGAGTGATAATTCACTCAGTGCTAGTAGCACATACTGTTCTAAATCTGAGGAAGGTGGAGAGGGTTAGAAAGCAAAGAGAAGACAGTGGGGACTAAGAATGAGTGTGGGATGTCGTGAGGATGCGAGGGATAATTCGAAGAGAAGAGGCGGCCCAGGGTTTGTGGCTACACTGCCCGCCGTGGCCCACCTCATCCCCCACATCTGAGCCCAGGCAGATGGAAGTTCCCTGCGGAGCAGTGTTCTGTCCTGGAGTTTCCTACACACCCCTTGTTGGGACCAAGGCTGTTTCCCAAGTAGCATCACTGTTCCCATGCCGGCCAGGTGAGGTGCCTGGGAGGAGGGGCAGGGTGAGACAGGCAGGGCAGTGACCTCTCAGGCAGCTTTGTTGTGGGATTTAGGGCACAGCGGGGAAATGTCCAGAGCAGTTTGCCTCACCAGTCACACGGTACTATGTATGAGATGGTGTTTAATAGATTCTGTTTATCAATAAGTGGATGAAGTGGAGGTAGAAAGACTTACTTGTTCAGCCATGGAAACAGAAGAGAGGGCTACTTAATCACCGTGTATTAAAGCCGTAGGGTATGAAAAGTTCCCAAAATTCTACAGGACATCTGGGTGTACCCAAGTTTAAAAAAAAAAATTCTGTGAGACAAGCAAGCTAGCAGGAAAATCAAAACAGGTAACAATAGGACAAATACAAATGGCCTGAAAATCCAACAGGTTTTTCAGTCTAACCAACTCAAAGAAAGCATCTTAAGTTGTGATGCTGTTTCACTTGTCAGATGGGTGGGGAGGACTGGCCCTCCCACTGCCAGAGGTGAAAGGGTAGTGTGGGCCAGCATTTCCTAGTGTGCGTTTCTTTTCTTTCTTTTTTTTTTTGAGACAGAGTCTGGCTCTGTCGCCCAGACTGGAGTGCAATGGCACGATCTCAGCTCACTGCAACCTCTGTCTCCTGGGTTCAAGCAGTTCTCCTGACTCGGCCTCCCAAGTAGCTGGGATTACAGGCGTGCACCACCACGCCCGGCTAATTTTTGTACTTTCAGTAGAGTCAGGGTTTCACTGTGTTGGCCAGGCTAGTCACGAACTCCTGACCTCAGGTGATCCGCCCGCATCAGCCTCCCAAAGTGCTGGGATTACAGGCGTGAGCCACCGCGCCCGGCCAGGTGTGTGCTTCTTTACCCTCGTTTCCACTTCTAGGAACGTGTCCTGTGTAAGTACTTGCTCAGCATGCACAGAGATTTCCACACCGGCTTATTTACTGCAGCACTGCTCATAAGAGCAAAAATAGGAACGTGCCCATCTGTGGGGAATCGGTCATGTAAACTGTGGCAGAGCCATATGGTGGAATACTCTGGAGTCATTGAAAAGGATAAGGCTGGTTTGTATATATTAATTAAGTTCCTGACAAGTTGGGGATCCCATTGTTTAAATCTTTATGTTTCATGGAAGGCACCAGAAGAGTATATCGAAGGACTCGGGGGCTACCCCTGAGGAGGAGGATTGTGGTTAAGGAGGCTCTGTCATAAGATGCTGCACAGCCTTCTGTATTTTTCTCAGCAAGCCTGCACTACTTTCATAATTTAAAAGGCAACTGTACTTTTTTTAAGGTTAAAATTAACTGTTTAAAAGGAGGGTGATGATCTGGCAGGTGAGAGGCCCTGGAGACAGAGCCTCATTGTGTGTTGGGGGCAGAAGGGCTTTGAGATCACAGAGACCAGAGCAGGAATCCCAGGTCTGTCACTACGAGCTGTAGGCCTCACCAGTACCATCGCTTCTCCAAGTCGCATTCTCTTCGCCTTTACAGGCTGTGTCCTACCCACCCTGAGGGCCGATCAGGTGAGAGTCAGTGGGGGGGTATCTGACACATCGCAGGTCTCAGCACTTGCTGGTTCTCTTCCCCACCTATATGAGTTATTACTTTGGCTTCAGGAGTCCCCCTGAGGGACCCATAAGGACAGGGCACAGCTTTGAGCCCTGAAACAGCAGGAAGGCTCCACAGTCACCCCTGACCTCCTCAGCAGTTCAGCACTGACTGTGCAGATACTGAGCTCAACACCTGCCAGGTACCTCCTCCTCACTCTTCCCCAGCTAGACAGGACAGGCCTCCCCATCAACAAGGAAACTGACATAGCCAGAAACCCGCTTGCCAGGGTCCCCTGGGTATGTAGGAGTAGAGATAGCTAGAGCCAGGGCTCACACCCCATTCCATTGTCATCACTCCTAATTCAGTGATATCCATCCCAATCACACTTGAGAAAGAAAGAAGAAGAGAGTGTCCTTCCTCCTGGCCTCAGCACCTCCTCACTTGGCAAGCACTTGGTGGGCATCAGGCTGGGCCTAGCACTGTGCCCAGGGCTGGCCATACAGTGGTGGACAAGGCTGAGTGCCTGTCCCAAGAAGCCCACAGTTTAGGCAAACAGGTCAACAGAAGTAAAGAGGCTGCTCAGTAATCCAGCCCCAAATCCCTGCAGAATTTGGCCTGACTTCAGAAGCTACTGGGTGCCTGTTTGCCTGTGAGCTCTGCCAGCAAAGTAAACAGACCAGTTGGGTGCCTTCTGGCTGTCTTCACCGCCGTGACAACAGCATTCTTCCAGCAATGGAGACTAGATATGCAGGAGAGCTCTCAGCCGCAAATGATGTGAATAAAGTCAATAGTGTCTATTTGCTGAACTTGTAATCAAAGATGGTGAAACTGATACTTTACTCTCTAGGTGAGAGGGCTAGTGTTTACACTGAATCCAAACATGTGGATAATGACATAGTGCCTCCTCAGCAGTGACTGTCTTGTTGTTTATCATAATAATGTTATTGATTAGTGGTCATGAACATACAGATATGTGTAGTAGTGGAATGCTGAGGTTAAGAGCTTAGCTGCATGGTTCTAGGTTATAATTCTTGCTCTGCCACTGTATTAGTGAGGGTTCTCCAGAGAAGTAGAACGTGTGTGTGTGTGTGCGTGTGTGTGTGCGTGTGTGTGTGCGTGTGTGTGTTTTGAAAAGAGAGATGTGTTTTCAGGAATTGGCTCACACAGTTGTGGGGGTGGCAAGTCCAGATTTTGCAAGGCAGGCAGGCTGGAGAGCTGGGAAGCTGATGTGGCAGCCCAGGTCCGGAGGCAGAGTTTCCGCTTCCACCGTCGGGCCACGGTAGCCACTCAGTCTTTTTTTCTCAAGGCCTTCAGTTGTTGGATGAGGCCCACTCACATTATGGAGAGTAATCTGCTTTATTCAAAGTCTTCTGATTTAAATGTTAATCACATCTTAAAAAATACCTTCTGGTTGGGCACAGTGGCTCATGCCTGTAATCTCAGCACTTTGGGAGGCAGAGGCAGGCAGATCACCTGAGGTTGGGAGTTTGAGACCAGCCTCACCAACGTGGAGAAACCCCGTCTCTACTAAAAATAAAAAATAAGCCAAGCAAGGTGGCGCATGCTTGTAGTCTCAGCTACTTGGGAGGCTGAGGCAGGAGAATCGCTTGAACCCGGGAGGCACAGGTTGCAGTGAGCCGAGATCGTGCCATTGCACTCCAGCTGGGCAACAAGAGTGAAACTACACCTTCTTGGCAACATTGTTTGGTCAAACAGCTGGACACCATGGCCTAATCAAGTTGATACATAAAACCAACATAGCCGCTGTTAGCAAGTTACTTAATTAAGCTTCGGAGACGCTCGCCTATAAAGTGAGAGTAAGAAGACCAGCTTGAAGGGTTCTTTTGAGGTTTTACATGAGATTAAATGGGTGTAAAGTGCCCAGTGGACTGCCTTTAGCAGGACACCTGCTTGCCCCCACCTCTACCCAGGACATTATGGTGTGGGGGAAGTGGTGGAATCTTCAGAACCTGGTCCCTAGTATGGGTAGAATTCTGCCATCACCTTTATTTGAGCAGTGAGGGAAGCAGTCCCCTTCCATAACAGTCACATGCATGGATCACATGCATGGCTCCTTCCAAAATCCTGCACCTCTTACCGCCCCTTACCCAGTGTTGCCCCACTCTATCTCATGTTGTAGTTTTCTTGTCTCTCTTTTTTTTCTATTTTTATTTTTTTCCTGTAGGCACAAGTAAGTTACAGTAAGTTAAGTTACATCTTACCTTTCCTTGTTTTTCTGGGTTATTTTTGTTTGTTTTTGAAACAAGGTCTTGCTCTGTCACCACAAGCTGGAGTGCAGTGGTGCAATCACAGCTCGCTGCAGCCTCAACCTCCAAGGCTCAAGCCATCTTCCCACACTCAAGCAGTCCTCCCACCTCAGCCTCCCAAGTAGCTGGGACCATAGGCATGTGCCACCACACCCGGCTAGTTTTATTTTACTTTATTTTTTATAGAGACAGGGTCTCACTATGTTGTCCAAGCTGGTCTTGAACTCCTGGGCTCAAGTGATCCTCCTGCCTCAGCCTCCTAAAGTGTTGGGATTACAGGTGTAAGCCACTGCACCTGGCCTTTTTTTTTTTTTTTTTGAGTAGAGACCATCTTGCTTTGTCACCCAGGCTGGTGTACAGTGGCACATGCATAGCTCTCTTGGGCTCAAGGATCTTCCTACCTCAGCCTCCTCAGTAGCTGGCACTATAGACAGGTGCCATGACCCCCAGCTATTTTTTTTTTTTTTTGACTTTTTGTAGAGACAGGGTCTCACTATGTTGCTCCTGACCTGAGGTGATCCTCCTACCTTGGCCTCTCAAAGTACTGGGATTACAGGCGTGAGCCACCACACCCAGCCATTACCTCTTTCTTACCTCAGCTATTTGAGGGCAGGGTCTAAGTCCTGCCCTACATACAGAAAGTGCTTATCATGTGTCTTTTGAGTGAACACAGAGGGTGGCATTGTCACGTGCAATGCCAACAGCAACCAAATGACTAGACATCTGCTGACCTTCCACGGCCACAGGGAGGATGAGAAAGGTACCTCCAGGAGGTGTGAATAATCTGAGGGTATTGGCCACTGTGGACAAGGCTCGGTGGTGGAAATGAGCTCGGAGATCCAAAGGGAACGTGAGTAGAGACATGCAGAATCTAGCAGAGGAAGCAGACGTGAAGGCCACAAAAAATTATAAGAAGTGCTGCAACATGAGCATATGCTCACAGACTACACATACTCAAGGAGGAAGTGCCAGAACCTCCCCGCCTGCCCCAGCGTGTGCACAGGCGTCCACAAAGGGTTTCCGTCACATTATCTCCTTTCTCCCAACAACCGGTGCTGTGAGTTTTATTGTTCCTGTCATAATGCCTCCAGGAGTGGCAGATCCTGCCCAGCCCCACCAGCCAGTTGGTGCTGTGGTCAGGACACGCCGGCAGCCTGAGGACTGCCAGTTGAGCAGAGAACTACCACGTGCGTGCTGCGTGCCCAGCACCCCACACAGCTCTCGGTGCCGGACCACGCTGGTGCCCTGGTGGACAAAGTTCCTGCCCTGTGGCCTTTATGTCTAATGGGTGGCTTCCAACAATGAACACACATAGGATGCCAGGCAGTGACCAAGGCTACTGAGAAGACCAAAGCGGCTTCAGCCTCCCAGAGCACAGCTTTTCCCCTCCTAGGCCCAAGAGATGGAGGGAGCCCATTCTCCCTGTCTGGGCCAAGAGGAGCAGTTACATACCCTGGAGTAACTGAAGTTGGGAGCTAAGGTGCCAGGACAAGACAGGAATAACTTAGGAACCAATGACTTGTGTCACTCCTAAACCTCACCAGACGAGGGGGGGAGCAGCCCACTGGGTCCTCTCTGCCATGGTTGGGTGCTCTTGTGCTCCCCCTCCTGTGGCCAGGATAAGGGAAGGAGGCTTTCCTGCTGCTACTCCTAGGACCCAAGGGGGAGCTGGCGGAGTGGGGAGACGGTGTGGGAAGGATGGAGTGCGCTTTGGTTGGTAGCAGTGGAGAGTTACTCCCATGGTGGGGAAATCAAGGTTGCTTGGCCTGTGTAGTAGAGAGGTATTCCCGCAGGCCTGGAAAACATTAGCCTGGGTTCATCTCCGTGGCTTGGGTCCCCCTAATGTGCCCTCCTACTCAGTCTGACTCTCCGGTTTGGAGGTTTGGCACCTGCTTTTGAGCAGGTTGCTCAGTCGTCAGAGAAGACTGCAGAGTTTGGACAGTCACCACAGTAGAGGCAGGACAGCTGGGATATGGGGCCATGAAACCAGCTCTGGGCTAGGAGTCAGGAATCTGAGGCTCACTCGGTTCAGGTCCCCTTTCCAAGGCAAAGAGATCATTTCTGAGTGTCCATAGGGCACTGGAAAGAGACTCCTAGCAGTTCTTGTGAAGTCACTGACAGCAGGTATATCCTGAAGTCATAGCCTTAGCCAACTGCTTTCCTCGCCGACACACTCAACACCTGATGGTTCAAACATCTATATACATTTGATAGAAAAACTTGGAGAAATTCAGTGTGTTGCTTAATCAATGTGACTGATACCTCAGCTATTCTACTCAAGCAAGAAGTTTCTTGGGACTGAATTTGAACTTCTTGAGAGATTGTTTACAGCATCCCTGGAGTCTATGCCAGAATAGAACTTCCTGTGGGGGGGACAGCAGGGGGGCTGGCTCTGCGGAGGTCTACAGTCCTGCAGTTCCTGAAAAACACATTGCACACAGCTCCACCTGGGCCACGCAGTGGCAACCTCTAAATCAGGAGAGCTGCTTCCTAAGAGCTGTCTAAAGACTCTCTGTCTGTTTTCTCCCTCTTGCTTTCCTCTGGTCCAGCCCGGATGGCAATAGCTGCATGTACTGGACATCTTCTGTATGTTAGGCTCTGGGAGAAATGCTGTGGAGACTTTTTGCCCATCCTCCCAGAGAAGATGTCAATACCCACCTTATTCTAGGTGAAGAAACTGGCCCTCAGACAGGTTGACTTCCTGAGGCCACACAGCTGTTAAATGGCTGAGCCAAGGGCTGTGGGGCTGTTCCCATGCCCTGGCTTCCAGGCCTGGCAGCGTTTGGAGCTGCGTCTCCATCGTGTGTCCTCAGACCTCTCCCGGACCTCCTCTCCACCCTCACTGCTGGACCAGCTGCAGATGGGCTGTGACGGGGCCTCGTGCGGCAGCCTCAACATGGAGTGCCGGGTGTGCGGGGGACAAGGCATCAGGCTTCCACTACGGCGTTCATGCATGTGAGGGATGCAAGGTACGGACGCGGGGGAAGCAGTGGCTGGCCACTGAGGCTCTGGTCACATGGTGAATTGACCTTCCACAAAGCTTTCCCTGCCTCTGGGTGGGGCCCTAACTGTATCCACTGCAGAATTCTTGCCCAGGAGGCAGCCAGGCCCTTGGGCTCCAGACCTCAGCTCTGGGCGCTGCAGGACAGAAGGGGGTTCCCTTGTCAAGCCTGCCCCTGCCGGGCACCTGTGCCGACCCACCTCTGTGGGTGATTGTGCCCCCCTGGGGACCAGGCAGGCAGGACAGAATGAGAGTCTTGGACTGAGCCGTCGTCTTACCTGAGGTCTGGGTTTCCTGTTCTCAAGGCTCAAAGGGGCTCTTTGAGAAAAAAGGACAGACATTTGTTTTTCCAGTGATCTTTGTGGGTCTTTCCTAACTTCACACCCATCAAAACTCAGATTATTTTATTAAAACCACCACCTTAAAAATACACAGAACCAGATACATTTAGGAAGAAATCAAGTTAGCCATGAGACAATCTTATGTTACCAAACTAACAAAGAAGCTTTTTTTTTTTGAGATGGAATTTTGCTGTGTCGCCCAGGCTGGAGTGCCGTGGTGCGATCTCAGCTCACGGCAACCTCTGCCTCCTGAGTTCAAGCAACTCTCTTGCCTCAGCCTCTGTAGTAGCTAGGATTACAGGCACACACCATCACGCCCAGCTAATTTTTGTATTTTTAGTAGAGTTGGGGTTTCACCATGTTGGCCATGCTGGTCTCAAACTCCTGACCCCAGGTGATCTGCCTGCCTCGGCCTCCCCAAGTGCTGGGATTACAGGCGTGAGCCACTGCGCCTGTTCTCAACAACGAAGCTTTACTTTAGAACTTCTTTAGGCTTGTAAAACAGTTGTGGGTTTTTTTGTGTGTTTTGTTTTTTTTGTTTTTATTTGAGACAGTTTCGCTCTTATCGCCCAGGCTGGAATGCAGTGGCCCTATCTCAGCTCACTGCAATCTCCACCTCCCGGGTTCAAGCGATTCTCCTGCCTCAGCCTCCCAAGTATCTGGGATTACAGGAGTGTGCCACCATGCCCGGCCTAAAATAGTTTTAATTAGAACTTTAGAATTACTTCTTTTCTTCTCCATTTCCCCCTCGAAAAAAAATTTCCCCTCATTACTTCCAAATTTCAAGAGTATTCATACCTTATGCATAATCGGGCCCTTTGGCACAAGCTCCCTCCCCCCTCCTGGTGGCCTTTCCTCACCTGTTCTTGATGCCTCAGGGCTTCTTCCGTCGGACGATCCGCATGAAGCTGGAGTACGAGAAGTGTGAGCGCAGCTGCAAGATCCAGAAGAAGAACCGCAACAAGTGCCAGTACTGTCGCTTCCAGAAATGCCTGGCACTGGGCATGTCACACAACGGTGAGAGCCGACCAGGGCAACACAGGGGCTGCTGGCTCCAGAGAGCCTGAAACCAGGGTCCAGGAGGCCCTCGGGGCAACCCAGAGAGGGGCACTTGTAGAGCAGTGCCTGGCACACAGGAAGCACCATGGCTGTTGGCTGCTGGCTTGGCTTTGCTGTTCTGGACCTTGGGTCTTAGAGCCGAAGACCTGCTATTTCCCCCAGACTGCCAGCATCTACCATGGGTCCCAGGCCTCGGGTAGTCTCTTCCTCCCTATACCTGAGGTTTACCCATTCTGGCCCAGAAGGGAACTAAGAATTGATGCCAGTTTGAACAATTTGGGGAACACCAATCCCAGAACCTCAAGCCTGTCTCAGATGACCTGACACAGCATGAAAGCTACTGCCAAGGCCAAGGATCCCCTCAGCTCTTTTTGGTTATAGGAAAGCAGGCAGTAACCAGTAAGTGACCACATTTGTCAACTGCCAGGAAACAGGCAGAAGTTTCTTGGAGGTCAGCCACTCCCAGGAGACAGAGCCTTCTCTGCTGCATGCTCCAGGCCTCCTGCAGAGCCTTGTCTTCAGACTCCTAGGGTAGTATATGCAAACTCCTAGGTCAGACCCTCAGAGGACAGGGGGAGAGCCTCTTGTGATCGCCATGGGCAGGTTAGCTGCTTGGCCAGTTTTAGCCAGGGATGCCCAAACTGCCTTGCATCTTAGAGGGTAGCAGGACCTCAGCCCTCCATCTGTGACTCTCCTGGGTGATAGGCTCTGGCATGTCTGGGATCGACCCCTTTCCTAGGAAATCTCAGAACTGATTGAATCCCTCTCCTCACTCTAACTCTGAGAGAAGCTACATTCATATCCTACTCAATTACTAATGACAATTTTTGAGTGTTTACTATGTGAGGACTCTATTTAATTGATCCAACAACTCGGTAAGTTTTAAAAAGTATTAGCCTCATTTTTCTGATTAAAAAAGAAAAGTGGCCAGGTGCGATAGCTCACCCCTATAATCCCATCACTTTGGGAGGCCAAGACAGGAGGATAGCTTGAGCCCAGGAGTTTAAGACCAGCCTGAGCAACATAGTGAGACCTCATCGCTACAAAAAAAAAAAAAAAAAATTAGCTGGGCGTGGTGGCGCGCGCCTGTAGTCCTAGCTACTCATGAGACTGAGGCAGGAGAATTGCTTGAACCCAGGAGGCGGAGGTTGCAGTGAGCCGAGATTGCGCCATTGCACTCCAACCTGAGTGACAGAGCAAGACTGCATCTCAAAAAAAAAGAAAAGGGAAGAAGTCTGCCCCCAAGTCACACAGCTAGTAAACTGCCAAGCTGGAACTCAAGCCCAGGCCTTGGTCACCAAAGTCTGTCTGCCTAATTTCCACGCTCTGTTGCCCCCAACCTCAGCCAGAGTAGCTCCGTCACTCAGTAAGTTAGAGTCCTTGTGTGCTGGGCACTGTGAACAAAACAGACAAAATCACTGCTCTTGCAAAATTCACCAAAAAAAAAAAATCACTCTTGAGGAGCTTGCGATCTGGAAGGGCCACCCTCAACATTCCCACCTTGCTGACTCTAGAGCTTCTGGAGGCCCTGGGCTCCAAAAGGATTTGGCTCATGCACCTGTAAAGGGATGGGGAGGTCAGAGGTGCTGGGGCCTGCCGGGCGGCTCCTTGCTGACTGTCCCCTTCCCTGTGCAGCTATCCGTTTTGGCCGGATGCCAGAGGCTGAGAAGAGGAAGCTGGTGGCAGGGCTGACGGCAAACGAGGGGAGCCAGTACAACCCACAGGTGGCCGACCTGAAGGCCTTCTCCCAGCACATCTACAATGCCTACCTGAAAAACTTCAACATGACCAAAAAGAAGGCCCGCAGCATCCTCACCGGCAAAGCCAGCCACACGCCGGTGAGTGTTGCTGCTTGGCCCGGCAGCATCTTGGGCTCTGGGCCCCCACTGCTGCCTGCCTGACTCCCAGGAGAGCCAGGCCTTCTCCCTCCCTCAGCTTCATGGTGCAGGCAGGGAATATGGGGAGCACAGGGCGGGGTCCTCCGAGGCCTGGTCTCTAACGGTGCCTGGTTTTCAGCCCTTTGTGATCCACGACATCGAGACATTGTGGCAGGCAGAGAAGGGGCTGGTGTGGAAGCAGCTGGTGAACGGCCTGCCACCCTACAAGGAAATCAGCGTGCACGTCTTCTACCGCTGCCAGTGCACCACAGTGGAGACCGTGCGGGAGCTCACTGAGTTCGCCAAGAGCATCCCCAGCTTCGGCAGCCTCTTCCTCAACGACCAGGTGACCCTTCTCAAGTATGGCGTGCACGAGGCCATCTTCGCCATGCTGGCCTCCATTGTCAACAAGGATGGGCTGCTGGTAGCCAACGGCAGTGGCTTTGTCACCCGTGAGTTCCTGCGCAGCCTCCGCAAGCCCTTCGGTGACATCATTGAGCCCAAGTTCGAATTTGCTGTCAAATTCAACGCCCTGGAGCTTGACGACAGTGACCTGGCCCTGTTCGTTGCGGCCATCATTCTGTGTGGAGGTGAGTGAGAGTGGGGCAGGTGGGCTGACCCGGCACACCCAGTCCCCCTGAGGGTTGGCCCTCACTGCAGGGCACTGTGCCTGAGCTCTGACAGTGTGGAGGAATGTCGGTGTGATCTTGGCAGTGGAACGTGCAAGGTACTAACCGAGCATGCGGGATCAGCGCCATCTCATTACGTATCTACATGGAGGTGGTGATAGAAAGAGACTAAGCTAGACGTGGTGTCTTACACCTGTAATCTCAGTACTCTGGGAGGCCAAGGCAGGCAGACCACTTGAGGTCAGGAATTCAAAACCAGCCTGGCCAACATGGTGAAACCCCGTCTCTACTAAAAATACAAAAAATTAGCCAGATGTGGTGGCACGTGCCTGTAATCCCAGCTAGTTGGGAGTCTGAGGCAGGAGAATCACTTGAACCTGAGACGTGGAGGTTGCAGTGAGCCAAGATCACACCACTGTACTCCAGCCTGGGTGACAGAGCAAGACCCTATCTCAAAAAAACCGAAAAGGACTAACAGGCAGTATGCTGTCATGTTAATGTGGAGCTGGAGAAATTGTCTGCATTTTCTCTGCATTTTTTAAATTCCAGCACAATAAATACAGTAATAACTATGCTAACTAATAGTGGCCTAGAGTTCACTTCACGCCAGGCACTGTTCTGGTTCCTTTTCATTGAGTATAACTCACTTGATCCTCACAACAACCCCATGCAGGAAGAATGTTTTCTCCATTTTACACATGGAGGAATCGAAGCCCAGAGAGGCCCAGTGACCTGCCCACAGCCTCATCGATAGGCTGTGGCAGACACAGGGTTTGAATTAAGCATTGAGTCTCTTAACCATGATACTGTGCTGCCTAATCGGGGAAAAATAACATTGGCAAAAAAACAAAAAAGAAGTGGATCAAGACCAGGGGTAGGGAGCCTAGAACACCCAGTGGAGCATCGTTGGTGGGACAGGGCTTGGTCTGTCACGGCCAAGGAGGCCCACTGTCCCCTGGGCCAAGTCACCCCCTGGGGTGGGGTTAGGGGAGCTCCACTGCCTTTCTGAGCTCCCTGGTGTGTCCTATGTCCCCACAGACCGACCAGGCCTCATGAACGTGCCACAGGTGGAGGCCATCCAGGACACCATCCTGCGTGCCCTCGAATTCCACCTGCAGACCAACCACCCCGATGCCCAGTATCTCTTCCCCAAGCTGCTGCAGAAGATGGCTGACCTGCGGCAGCTGGTCACCGAGCACGCCCAGATGATGCAGCGGATCAAGAAGACTGAGACCGAGACCTTGCTGCACCCCCTGCTGCAGGAAATCTACAAGGACATGTACTAAGTGCAGTGCCCAGGCCCCCCTGCAGGCTCCAGTGGGGCCGGCACTGGAGGGGCCCACCCACGTGACTTTCCTGTTGACCAGCCCTTGCGCACCCGGCCTGGAGCAGTGGAGTCCCACACTCGCGCTCAGACACATGACGCCCACGACCTCTGACTCCCTGCGCCCTGTCTCCCACTTCCTCCAGCCAGCTCTCTTCCTGACTTTGTTGTCTCCCTCTTTCTCAGTTCCTCTTTCTAATTTCTCTTGCTCTCTTCCCCTTCTCCCTTGCCCTCCCTTTCTCTATCCACCCCATGTCTGTCCTCCTTTCTTGTTCTGTGAGATGGTTTGTATTATTTCACCAGCAGCATAGAACAGAACCTCTGCTTTTGCACACCCTTTCCCCAGGAGCAGAGGGGAGTGGGGCCTGCCCTCTGCCTCATCATTGCACCTTCAGGCTTAGGGTCCTCACTTCTGTCTCCTGTCTTCAGAGCAAAAGACTTGTGCCATCCAAAGAAACACTAAGCTCTCTGGGCCTGGGTTCCAGGGGGAAGCTGAGCATGGCCTGGACTGACTGCAACAGCCTGTAGTCATGGAGTCCCTGCTGTCAAGGACAGTGGGCAGGAGGCCCAGGCTGAGAGCCAGACGCCTCCCCAAGACTGTCATTGCCCCTCCTGACCCAACTGATGCTGCTCCAGCAGCACATCTCAGCCCCACTGACACCCAGCGTCCTTCCGTCTTCTTCACACTGGTTTGCCAGGCCAGTGTTGCTGACGGCCCCCTGCACTGGCCGCTGGACGGCACTCTCCTAGCTTGGAAGTAGGCAGGGTCCCCTCCAGGTGGGCCCCCCATCATTGAAGAGGAGCAAGTCTCAAGGGAAGGAGTTGGGGTTGGTGGTTGGAGGGAGCAGCACACCCAATTCTGCCCCAAGGACTCGGGGTCTGAGTCCTGGGGTCAGGTCAGGGAGAGCTTGGGGCAGGCCTTCCGCCAGCACCCCCCACTGCCCCCTTGCCCAGTAGCAGCCACTCACATTGTGTCAGCACCCAGGGCCAGGGCCTGGCCTCACACCCGAACTGCTCCTTTCTCTAACCAGCTCCACGGGAGCTCAGGCCCCACTCTCCCTGGAGCTGCCCCTCCAGCCACACACACAAGCACTGAAATCACTTTACCTGCAGGCTCCACGCGTCTTCCTTCCCCTCCCTGAGGCTGGTGAGAGCCCAGAGAGGGGCCTGCACGTGGGTAGGCAGGGCTGGGCCAGGTCTCCAGGGAGGCAGGGGTCCTGCAGGTCCTGCTGGGTCAGCCCAGCACCTGCTCCTAGCGGGAGCTTCCCGGGATAAACTGAGCCTGTTCATTCTGATATCCATTTGTCCCAACAGCTCTGCTGCCTTCCCCTTCCTCTGTACTCACTCAGCCCAGCTGGCCACCTAGAAGTCTCCCTGCCCAGCCTCTGTGACCGGGGACCTTGTGGGACCAGTCCCACATCGCTGTCCCTGCCCGCCCCTGCTCCCAGGTTGAGGCGCACTCACCTCAGAGCAGGGCCAGAGCACAGCTGGGCCTGCCATGTCTGAGCAGGGCAGAGCCCCCCAGGCCTGCAGGGGCAAGGGGTTGACTGGAGTCTCTGAGCACAGAGGTAGGAAAGCTGGGGTTGGAGCGCAGGATTCCTGGGTCCTGCCTGATCCTCCCTCCCAAGGGGCCATTCTGTTTGTGACTTTAGGTAGAAATGCCCTGCCCCTGCCCCTACAGGCGCCGCGACCTCTCTTCTGTGCCCCAGGATGACTGCTGGCAAGATTGTTCCCACTCCCTGCCCACCCAGCTGACAGGGACTGGGGTGCTTCCTTTCAGGCCAAGGCTATGAAGGGACGGCTACTGGGACCCACTCCCTGCCACGTGCCGCGTCCCTGCCCCCACCCCGGGTCTGGTGCTGAGGAAACAGCTCTTCTCAGTGTCTGAACAATCTCCAAATTTGAAATGTATATTTTTGCTAGGAGCCCCAGCTTCCTGTGTTTTTAATATAAATAGTGTACACAGACTGACAAAACTTTAAATAAATGGGAATTAAATATTTAAGAGCTGACTGGAAGCTGACTCAGTTACTTGCGTCGTTTTCCTGGGGCTGACGGGGGCTCCACGCTGCCTCCACATCCAGTGCTGGAGGGCAAACGAGGCTTTGGGTGCCCAGGCCCTCCCCCATCTCCACCTCGCTTTGCTCACTACTTGTCAGCAGGAGTTTGGACGACTGTGCCATCTCCACCCTGCAGAGAGAATTTAGGGTGTGAGGGGACAAAGGATGTGTGGTGTCCTGGCCTCACCAGGTGGAGCACTCAGGGTCTGGGGGATGGGAAGACCCCTGGAGGAGGCGGATGCAGGACTCAATAGATAAAGCCAGTTTATCACCACAAGAGATCATGGCTCTCCTGTCCTTTACTGCCACCCCAGTTCTCTCCTGTCTTTCCTGAGGTGCCATCTCCTCAGGGGTCCAGTCGAGCCCAGCCCCAACAGCCATGGGTTTGTCTGCAGTGTGAGGCCAGGTCAGGGTATGTAACAGAGTGTGTTCAACTAGTCATGAAAAAACTACAGCTAAATATTTCCAAATGGGGGAAGTACTAGAGGGAGTTGTTAGAAAAGTATTGGAAGTGCTGAAACAACAGTGGTGTGTGGGGGGGGATTAATAGAGGTCATCCAGAGATGAGTAACTGCAGGAAGCCATTCTCACCTCCAGGGCTGAATGGGAAAATGATATCAATCAGGGGCCACCATTGCTAGAACACAGGCTGACACTGCAGCGACCCAGGAGCCTGAAGTCACCAGCTGATTTGACAGTAGAACCAGACTGCTGGAGCCTGAGTTCACGTACAGCATGTATGGGGCCGCCAGAGTGCCCAAGGCCACCACCACTGCTGCCCCTGAACCTCACTGCTTGGGTGCTGTAGCCCTGTAACTCATTTCTCTTGCTCTGTTTCCTCCTTTCTCTAGCTCTCCTCCTCTGTGCTCTGAGACTCCAGCCAGCCCTTGCCTGTGCAGGCCTGGGGGCTCTGCTCTGCTCAGACATGGCACGCCCAACTGTGCTCTAGCCCTGCTCTGAGGTGAGCACGCCTCAACCTGGGCGCAGGGGGAGGGCAGGGACCAGCCTGGTCTCAGCTGCTCCTACCAGAAGTATTATCAGAGTTTGGGGTTGGGAAAGCAAAGGATTCTTCCTTCTTCCTATCTTCCAGTCTGTTGCTTTTACCTCCCGTTGCGGGGGAAATGCATGGTAGTCTAGGAAGTGCAGTTTGTAGACTTCCAGCCCTTGCAGTATAGAGGAGTATATGGGGAAGGGTGGGAACTGAACCAAGTATCTGCAGGCAAACAACTAGCGCAGCGTACAGGCACCAGCCCCAGCAAGAGGGATCCCACATGCCCACAGCTGAGAGATGGTCACTACATCACTTGCCTCCCCTCTTTCTCTTTGCTGGTCATCTCGGCAGAGCAGTCTGAATTCTATCGGGTCCAATATGGTTCATCTCAGTCCAGAGAGTGACAGCCCGAGGGGAACAGGAGGAAAGAGGAGGAGGGAAAAAGGAGTGTGGAGCCGGGCCACCTCTGAAATTGGTAGCCTTTTCTATGATAGAATCTTCTGGTTTACTTTTCTCACCTCCCTATCCTTTCCCACACTATCAAGTGGGGGGAAAAATAGTCAAAGACAGTGTGCGTCTCAGTTGTTAAAGGCTAGTCTCTTCCCAGCACTGAAGAGGTAAGAATCTAGTATACTAAATAACCAGTTCTCACTCAGTTCAGAGAGTTGCAGCTGTCTCGACCACTTTGCCTGGCTTCTGGTGCTGCGAAGAGCATCATATCACTCTGGCCCCTTTTGTTACTATCACTAATTGCTATTCCTTATGAAGCAGCTATTCTGTGCCATGCATTATACATACATCACCTCTAATCCTCACCACAACCCTGCAAGGTAAACATTATCACCGGCCATTTTACAAAGCCGGAAGCACAGTGAGAGATTAAGGGGTGTGCCTGTGGTCACAGCTAGGAAAAGGCATGGCCAGTATTCCATCCACAGCCTTAGGATCTCTGCTTTTCACTCAGGATCAAAACTTTAGGGACAACAGTCGGTCACCTGGTCTCTTTTTAATAATGCTAAGGACAAATGAATCAAGCATTTAAACTAAAAAAGAAGAAAGCCAACTTAGGAGACTTCGAAAATTCTCTTGGCAAGATCGAGCCCATCCTGGCCAACATGGTGAAACCCCATCTCTACTAAAAATACAAAAATTAGCTGGGCATGGTGGCGTGTGCCTGTAGTCCCAGCTACTCGGAAGGCTGAGGCAGGAGAATTGCTTGAACCTGGGAGGCGGAGGTTGCAGTGAGCCGAGATCGTGCCACTGCACTCCAGCATGGCGCCTGGCGACAGAGCAAGACTCTGTCTCCAAAAAAAAAAGAAGATTCTCTTGGCAGTAATTCCATAAACCTAAAACTATTTTGAAATTAAAATTTTACTGGAAAGATGGCTGGGCACAGTGGCTCACGCCTATAATCCCATAATCCCAGCACTTTGAGAGGCCAAGGCGGGCAGATCACCTGGGTCAGCAGTTCGAGACCAGCCTGGCCAACATGGTGAAACCCAGTCTCCACTAAAAATACAAAAAAAAAAAAAAAAATTAGCTGGGCGTGTTGGCACATGACTGTAATCCCAGCTACTCAGGAGGCTGAGGCAGGAGAATCACTTGAACCCAGGAGATGGAGGTTGCAGTAAGCTGAGATCACACCACTGCACTCCAGCCTGGGCGACAGAGAGAGACTCTGTCTCAAAAAACAACCAAAAAAATCAGTTTATTGTAAAGAAAGAAAGAAACAGGGTCCTGAGCTGGTAGTATCCTTGGGAAGCCTGGCAGAAGCAGATGCAAAACCTTTCTGGAGGACGGATACAGGCAGTAAAGAATTCCCAAAAAAATCATAGATACAAAAAAGCCTGCATGAAAATAAATAGACATAACAACCAGTGAAATTAGAGCCCTGGCATCTCAAAAAAATCTAACTATTGACTATTATACAGGAAATAACTGTTTTATATTATTAAAACTATTTAAAAGAGAAAAAAGGTTGGGTGCAGTGGCTCAGGCCTGTAATCCCAGCACTTTGGGAGACCAACACGGGAGGCTTGCTTGAGGCCAGGAGTTCGATACCAGCCTGGGCAACACAACAAGGCCCCATCTCTACAAAAAAGAAGTTAGCTGGGTGATATGCTTTGGCTCATCTTGAATTATAGCTCCCAAATCTCACCTTGAATTGTAGCTCCCATAACTCCCACGTGTTGTGAGAGGGACCCAGTGGGAGATAAATGAATTATGGGAGTGGTTTCCCCATACTGTTCTCATCATGGTAGTGAATAAGTCTCATGAGATCTGATTCTTTTTTTTTTTTTTTTAAGACAGAGTCTCGCTCTGTTGCCCAGGCTAGAGTGCAGTGAGACAATCTTGGTTCACTGAAACCTCTGCCTCCCAGGTTCAAGCAATTCTTCCTCAGCCTCCCAAGTAGCTGGGGATTACAGATGCTCACCACCATGCCCGACTATTTCTTTGTATTTTTAGTAGAGACAAGCTTTCACCATCTTGGCCAGGCTGGTCTTAAACTCCTGACCTCAGGTGATCCACCTGCCTCGGCCTCCCAAAGTGCTGGGATTACAGGTGTGAGCCACTGCACCTGGCCAAGATCTGATAGTTTTATAAGGGGAAACCATCGATTCTTCTCTCTTGCCTGCCACCGTGTAAGACGTGCCTTTTGCCTTCCACTATGATTGTGAGACCTCTCCAGCCATGCGGAACTGTGATTCCATTTAACCTCTTTTACTTTATAAATTGCCCAGTCTCAGGTAAATCTTTCAGTAGCGTGAAAACAGACTAATACACTGGGCATGGTGATATGTGCCTGTAGTCCTAACTACTCGGGAGGCTGAGGCAGGAGAATCACTTGAGCCCAGGTGTTTGAGGTTGCAGTGAGCTATGATTACACCACTGCACTCTAGCCTTGGTGACAGAGTGAGACCTTGTCTCAAAAAAATAAAAAAGACATTAAAAAGAAATCGAAGCATAAGAATGGAATTAATTTACTTTTTTTGTTTTTTGTTTTTTTGTTTTGAGACAGAGTCTTGCTCTGTCACCCAGGCTGGAGTGCAGTGGCATGATCGTGGCTCACTGCAGTCTCTGCCTCCTGGGTTCAAGCAATTCTCCTGCCTCAGCCTCCCAAGTAGCTGAGATTACAGGCATGTGTCACCATGCCCGGATAATTTTTGTATTTTCAGTAGAGATGAAGATTCACCATGTTGGTCGGGCTTGTCTCGAACTCCTGACCTCAGATGATCTGCCCACTTCAGCCTCCCAAAGTGTTGGGATACAGGGATGAGCCCCTGCACCTGGCCAATTTGCTTAAGAAAAAAAATGTTTAAGAAATGCCTGGAGCTTCTAGGAAAAAGAAAAAAACCCTGAAGGAGTTAAGAATTAGACACGGCCAGCGATCATTTTTTGCACCTCAGGAAAGATCTGTAGAAAATTTCCAGGAAATAACATAGGGAAGTCAGGATATTGAAAATACAGAAAGAATATCAATAAAAATTCTCATGCATTGCAGAAGGGAAAAGTTGGTGCTGTATAATTAATTTGAAAAACAATTTGGTAAAATCCAGTCAAGCTGAAGATGCACACACTCTGTTACCCTGCATTTTCCTATTAAAATGTGCCTGTGGATGCTATGGGGCACCAGACAGATACTACCCCTCAGGACCCAGCTGCTGGGGGTATCAGCTGCTGAATTCACAGCTGAGTTCCTCTCAGTGAATTGCCCTTACCAAAGGAAGCTGCCTCACCCAAGAATATGTACACGCCCTGCTCAGGGCAGCCTGTGTCCAATGTGGGAGTACAAAGGCCAAGCCTTCTTACTCGTTTTGGGACAACTGGAAGGATCGGCCCAGCTCCAGAGCTGAGGCTTCTCTGATAACTATATTGCAGCTTAACTTCAATGGTTAACTTAATTGGTTAGGGAGAGCCCTCTAACCAATCCTGCTGCCTTCAATTCCTTACAGGTGTTGTTCCAAAGAGCATTCCCCCAGAAAGCAGTGTGCAAGTAAACTTCCAAATCTATTTCCAAGAGAAGCCATCCTGAGACAGTATCTTAGAGTGAAACCCATCAAATCACACCAAGACTCATATAAACGTTTATAGGAACAATAGCAAAGATTTGGAAACAACAAAAATGTTCATCAGGCTGGTGTGGTGGTTCACGCCTGTAATCCCAGCACTTTGGGAGGCCAAGGCAGGAGGATCACTTGAGGCAGGAGTTCAAGACCAGCCTGGGCAACATAGTGAGACCCCATCTCTCCAAAAAGTTTTAAAAAATTAGTCAGTTGGTGCACACCTGTAGTCCCAGCTACTCAGGAGGCTGAGGAGGAGGATCGCTCAAACCCAGAAGTTTGAAGCTGCAGTGAGCTAAGATGGCACCACTGCACTCCAGCCTGGGCGTAGAGGGAGACACTGTCCCCCTAAAATGTAAAATATTAAAAACTTTTGCTACATACACTTTAAAATTTTCTGCCTAAAAAAACAACATAAGGAAACAATGTTAAACCAACCATGTAAAAATGTTTGTGGCAAAACCATTGGGCTAATTTCTTTATTATATAAAGAACAGTTATAAATCAACCAATAAAAGGTCAACCCAATACAAAAATGAGCAAAGGATATGAACATAAAAGGAAATGCCTCTTAATATGGAAAGATGCTTAACCCCACTTATAATAAGAGAAATGTAAATTAAAACTACAATGAGATACTGCTTTGTGGGTTTTTTTGTTTGTTTTGAGACAGGGTTTCGCTCTGTCGCTCAGGTGGTGCGATCACAGCTCACTGCAGCCTTGACCTCTCAGGCTCAAGCGATCCTGCTGCCTCAGCCACCTGAGTAGCTGGGACTACAGGCGTTCACCACCACGCCCGGCTTATTCTTGAATTTTTGTAGAGACAGGGTTTTCCTATGTTGCCCAGACTGATCTCAAACTCCTGGGCTAAAGCAATCCTCCCATCTTGACCTCCCAAAGTGCTGGGATTATAGTTGTAAGCTGTGGCACCCAGCTGAGATACTGTTGTTTTACTTACCAAATTGAATACTAAAATGTTTGGTAACATTGTGTTGGCAAGGTTGTGCAGAAACAGGCACTCCGTACTGTTGGTAGGATTGTAAACTGGCACAGCTTCCAGTGAAGGTCATATTGGTAAAACCTACAAAATTAAGAAAAAATTTTTGATCCAGCAAAAGTGAAATATATAACAAAAATTCCCGGGATGATTGGTTTTCCAGTTTAGTGTTTCAACTTACTGATAGATATAGGAAGTTATAAAATTCAATTCTAAAATCTCTCCTTTAACTTTTAGGTTAATTCCTCTTATTTGGTCTTTTTAAACTTTCCCATCTTGTGTCCCACACAGGGCAGTGTAGTCTGGCAGAGAGAGAATGGGCTTTGGAGGCGTAAGATGGAATTCAGGGGGTCTTAGAAACAGAACTGGAAGCGCTCTTAGAGGTCATGGTCCCCCTTCTCTAAGGTCCCCATCTCCTCAGACACATATTACGCAGCAGAGACTGAAGCCAATGCCTGGGAGGCACCTTGTCCAGGGTCATGTCAGGTCTCCTGGCTCCCCGCCATTGCTCCTTCCCTGCTGTAAACCCTCATTGAGCTGAGTGTCAGGCCCAATGCCAGGCAGTCTTCATCTATGGCCTCATTTCATCTTCACAACAACTCTGTCAGATAATCTTCGCTGCAAACAACTTCAGACAACAGATTGTTTACCTGGAAAAGGGAGTTATGAAAATGTAGTACCAACTCACAGAAACTCCTGGCAGCCCAACTGCCAAGCCTGGAGGCTCCTCGGAGGGGAACAACGTTCCTGTGCCCCACTGGGCTGCTCAGCACCTCCATCAGGGTCCAACACTCCATCAGGGTCCAACCTCCATGGCCATGCTGCTGTCAGGACCAGGTGCTGGGGACGGACTCACTGAGACAGGGAGTCAGTTCATCACCCAGCTGAAGCTTGCCATGGGGGCAGGGGTGTTCTGGGGAGGGTGAATCTACTCCCCCTCTGCCCTCTTCAGCCTGGTTCTTAGGGCCGGTAGATTTCCAGGAGAGCTGGCGAGCCCTGGCATCACTCAGGCCCCAGGGGGTTGCAGGGAACAGGCATGCAGCATCTATTTGAGGAACTTGACCGAGAACTTATGGGAAGATGTGCTTAGGGACAGTCACTGCCAAACAGGTGTTTCCGCAGGCCTCCTGGGGGCAAGGACGTAGGCTCAGAGTCACTCAGGGTTAGCCCCAAGCCAGGTGAACCACCTACTCTTAATATACCCAAAAAGAAGGCTCTGATGGGTCGACTTGCTCCCCATCCAATGTGGAGTGTCCTCACCACACACGGCTTTGGGCAGCCCCCTCCTGGTTACCTCTTACAGTGGCCTTTGCTACTATTCGAATTTTTTGTGACCGGGTTAGCAAGCTGATTTCATTGGCAAACACAGACCAGGCAACAGGGACTTTTTGTGGCAAGATTTCAGGCCTGGAGGCAGGACCCCAGAGCCTCCTGAATCTGTCCAGTACAGGCCAGTTTGGATCAGCCTCCCTGTGCCCCACCCTGCTCACACCATCTCCCAGCCCTCTGATCTCTCCACCCGACCTTAGCTCCACATGTGGGCTCATGTAGCTCTGGAGGTGTGGGGAGGCTCCCAAGTGGCTTCCTCAGTCACAAATACCTTTAGACAACACCTTGCTTCCCAAGCCCCAGGACTCCCAGCCTCCTGGGTCCTTCGTCCTGGGTCCCAGGTCCTCATGGCCCCCTCCCAAGTCACCCTGCCTTCCCAGCTGGGGAAAGTCCTTAAACCATCCCCCCAATTCCCTCCAGTAATTACCTAAACATCCTTGAGGGCCTTTATACCCACCCACAGCCCTGGAGCCTGGATTGGACACCCTGAGCCCCCAGCTCCCTAACCACATTGTCTAGGCCCTCCATCCCTCCCCACCAGCAGGACTGGGGCCATGGGAAGGGGCGGGCCTGGCTGTAGATCGCCTCCTCCCTTTGGCCCTGCCCCCCAGAGGGTGGGATAAAGGAGCACTGGGGCGGCCCCGTCAGGTTCTCACTAAGGGCTGCAGCTGGGATGGACCCTGCAGGGCCAGATGGCAGTGGCCATGGTGGGGAGCTCAGCCACCACTCCCAGAGGTCATGCAGGTAGGGGGCTGGGTCTCAGGGAACACAGGGGAGGTGGGGGAAAAATTCTTTGGAGTTTGACCTGGCCTCTGGATGCCCAGCCTCTAAGAATTGGGGGGTACATCTGGGAAGAAGCGGCTTCCTTGCCTCCTGCCCCAAAGTTGGAAGGGTCTAGGGATCGTCTCTCACCCTCTCATAGTCTAGAGGAGAAGACTGAGACCAGAGAGCAGGGAAAGACGTACCAAGGCTGCCCAGCTGTATCAGAGCTGGCTCAGGGTCTAACCATGTAGAGCAGGAATTCCCCACTGTCCTTTCTTTTTCTATCCAACAAAGGTTTCTCTTGCCTAGAAACACCACACAGCTCCATGCGGTTAGGATTTGGCCTTCTGGTCACCTTTGTAGCCCTAGCATGTAGCATGGTGCCAGATATTCACAAATTTTGGATGAAACATGCTGGGTTGAACGTTGCACCACTAGGGAGTTACGCCTTTGGGTATACCAGTTTTGAAAAAGGGCATGCTAGCTCTTTGGGTCTTTCATCAGACATTCATACCTGAGCACAAATTTATTTTGCAAACAGCTGAAAGAGATCAGTTCTCCAAAGAAAACTGACTTTGGGTAAAGGAGAGGTAATGTGGGGCTTGGGTCTCACTGTGTCACGGTTTTCCCAGGCTAGAAAGGAAGCCATGTAGTAAGCGGGGGAAGTGGTGGGGGGAGGAGGATGTTTACTAAAGGAGGTTTGGTTTTTTTTTTTTTTGAGACGGAGTCTTGCTCTGTCGCCCAGGCAGTGGTACAATATCGGCTCCCTGCATGCAGCCTTCTCCTCCCAGGTTCAAGGGATTCTCCAGCCTCAGCCTCCCGAGTGGCTGGGACTATAGGCATGCACCACCACACCCAGCTAATTTTTGTATTTTTAGTGTATACAAGGTTTCACCATGTTGGCCAGGCTGGTCTCAAATTCCCAACCTCAAGTGATCTGGCTGCCTTGGCCTCCTGAATGGCTGGTATTACAGGTGTGAGCCACCGCACCCAGGCCCTAAAGGAGATTTTCAATTGTTCTTTCCTGAGAGGACAGGAGGATGTCAGCCTAAGCTAAATTTGGGCTCTCAGGTTGTAAAAACCCTGGTCGAGGGCTCATTTAGCAGCTCCACCTGGCCCCTCCCGCCGCCAACCATCCCCCTTTCCCACACCCTCCCTTCACCCATGCAGTCCAATCCCTACTCCTCAGGCTCACTGTTGAGGGGCCCACGGCTCCCCCGGCCTTTGGCTTCCCCAGCCACCGAGCCCCTTTGGCTGCCCCCCAGGCCTGCATGACCTGTCACCTCTGGCAGCTCTATCCCTACCCCTTGGCCTGAGAACTAGGCCTGAGAGATTCCCCAAATCCAGCAGCCCTCACCCCTGACAAGTCAATCTTGGTTAACGAGAGAATTATTGGGCTGAGTGAGGACACCTGGGTTATATAGTCTTCACTCTTGTTTGGAGTCTCAGGCCAGTTACTTACCCATCTAAGGGGGTCTGAAAACGGGAAGAATGACTCCTGACTTTTAAGGCTTGGTGTGAGGATCAAATGAACTAATTTGACATTCCCCCAAACAAAATGTGTTTTATTGGTATGTTAAGAGGTGTTTGGCTGGAGGGCCTAATCAAGTAACAAAAAGGACAAATTTAAGCAATGCTGGGTTAAATCAAATTAAACCAGTTCCTTTGCAGGACTTTTCAGAGCCTATAATATGTTTATGTACAATGAACACTATACAACATGCCCCTAAGAAAATACAGAAAGAGGCCGGGCATGGTGACTCACTCCTGTAATCTCAGCACTTTGGGGGCCTGAGGTGCGGGGGATCACTTGAGCTCAAGAGTTCAAGACCAGCCTGGGCAACGTAGTGAGACCCTAGCTCTGCAAAACATAAAGATAAAAAAATTACCAGGTGTGGTAGCATGGGCCTGTAGTCCCAGCTACTTGGGAGGCTGAGGAGGGAGGATTGCTTGAGTCCCAAGAGGTCAAGGTTGCAGTGAGGCAAGATTGCGCCACTGCACTCCAGCCTGGGTGTTGGAGTGAGACCCTCTCTCAAAAACAAAACAAAAAACAGAACAGTACCTGGATTATAGAAGGTGCTTGCATTTGGCCTTGGATCTCTCAGGCCGTCTGCTTGGCCTTCTTCCAAGTGTACTTTACTTCCTAAAAAAAAACCCATATATATATATAGAGAGAGAGAGAGAGACAGACAGAGAGAGAGAGAGAGAGGCGTTTTTCTCTTTTTTATTGTTTTTTGAGACGGAATTTCACTCTTGTTGCCCAGGCTGGAGTGCAATGGCATGATCTTAGCTTACCACAACCTCTGCCTCCCAGGTTCAAGCGATTCTCCTGCTTCAGCCTCCCAAGTAGCTGGACTACAGGCACATGCTACCATGCCCGGCTAATTTTGTATTTTTAGTAGAGACGGGGTTTCTCCATGTTGATCAGGCTGGTTTTGAACTCCTAACCTCAGGTGATCCGTCTGCCTTGGCCTCCCAAAGTGCTGGGATTACAGGCGTGAGCCACCTCTCCCAGCCTGAAGAGTTTTTCAAATTGATTTAATCATAAGGCTCCTACCCTCTGTTTCTGTGGCTCATTGAATGGGCAGAGAGTCCCTCTGGATGTGCTGGGAGAGCTCTCACCGGACTTTTTGGGCTAATGAAGGAGCTAGGGCAGTGGCCTTTGACAGTCCTCTAGGTCAGCCTCATTAGCGGCCTTTAGAAAAAGGCAAAGCTTTTCCAGCACATCCCCTATTGGTGGACAGTAGACATGAGGCCTGCAAGTCCCTTGGTCTGAGGGTTACTGGCTCCATCCCTGTGAGATGAGAGGCTCCTCCTTTCAGGCTCACCCCTTTCACAGTGACTGTCACCTCCACCCACCCCTGAATCCCCACCCCCTAAGCCCTCCCTAACTTTGGCTATCACCCACTAATCTCATCCCTACTGCAACCCAGCCTCTTCCTGTCTGTTTCCCCCACATTCACCAGCCCAGGCATCTTCCAACATTTTTACTTGGAAACCTCCTAAAAGATATTTGGAAAGTTATATATCACCTCAACACTCTAAGTTATCTGATGGTTTTCATCATAAACATAAATGCTTGCAAAAGTTATAATATTTTCTTTTTTTGAGACAGAGTTTCCCTCTGTCACCCAGGCTGGAGTGAAATGGCACGATCTCGGCTCACTGCAACCTCCGCCTCCCCGATTCAAGCAATTCTCCTGCCTCAGCCTCCCGAGTAGCTGAGATCACATGCATGCACCACCATGCCTGATTAATTTTTATATTTTTAGTAGAGACAGGGTTTCACCATACTGGCCAGGCTGGTATCGAATTCCTGACCTCAGGTGATCCACTTGCCTTAGCCTCCCAAAGTGCTGGGATTACAGGCGTGAGCCACCGCACCCAGCCTATAGCCTGATTTTTTTTTTTTTTTTTGAGATGGAGTCTCCCTCTGTTGCCAGGTTGGAGTGCAGTGGCACCATCTCAGCTCACTGCAACCTCTGCCTCCAGGTTCAAGCGATTCTCCTGTCTCAGCCTCCTGAGTAGCTGGGATTACAGGCATGTACCACAATGTCCGGTCAATTTTGTATTTTTAGTAGAGATGGGGTTTCTCAGGCCGGGCGCGGTGGCTCACGCCTGTAATCCCAGCACTTCGGGAGGCCGAGATGGGTGGATCATCTGAGGTCAGGAGTTCGAGACCAGCCTGGCCAACATGGTAACACCCCATCTCTATTAAAAAAATAAAAAGAAATTAAAAAAAAAAAAGAAAAAAAAAATAGAGATGGGGTTTCTCCATGTTGGCCAGGCTGGTCTCAAACTCCTGACCTCGTGATCCACCCACCTCGGCTTCCCAAAGTGCTGGGATTACAGACATAAGCCACCATGCCCAGCCCAGGCTACTTATTTTGTGTCCTATCAATGAGCTGACTGTGTGGATAACTCACCAGAAATGGCTGGATAGCAGGGTGGATTGAATACGTTTGTTACTCTTATTTTTTATTTTTTTATTTTTTATTTTTGAAACAGGGTCTCACTTTGTCACTCAGGCTGGAACACAGTGGCATGACCATAGCTCACTGCAATCTCAAAGTTCTGGGCTCAAGCTATACTCTTGCCTCAGCCTTCTGAGTGGCAGGGACTACAGGAACATGCCACCACACCTGACTAGTTCTTCAATTTTTTCTAGAGCCACTGTGCCTGGCCTATTCTTTTTTTTTTTTTTTTTTTTTCTGAGTCTTGCTCTGCCACCCAAGCTGGAGTGCAGTGGCGTGCTCTTGGCTCACTGCAGCCTCTGCCTCCCAGGTTTAAGTGATTCTCCTGCCTCAGCCTCTTGAGTAGCTAGGACCACAAGTATGCGCCACCATGCCTGGCTAATTTTTTTGTATTTTTAGTAGAGACAGGGTTTCATGTTGGCCAGGCTGGTCTCAAACTCCTGACCTCAATGGATCCGCCTGCCTCAGCCTCCCAAAGTGCTGAGATTACAGGTGTGAGTCACTGTGCCTGTTGGCCTATTTTTAGTGATGCATGAAAGCACTTGGAAATCTTGTTCACATAATAAGCAGATGGGAATGAAAGATGCTTTGCTGTAGCAGTGACACTCAGTTCTTTGAATTTCCTCTGATAAATGCCAAAAATTACATACTGCTGTGTTATCACAAATTACTGTTTAATGCTTACACCCCTGGCTCTCAGCAGCTCTTGTAAAAATAACAATTATTATTTTATTGTAAGTATATGATTATGTAATGATATAATAATTGTACTAGTGATGATTTTTTTTTTTTTTTTTTTTTTTTGAGAAGGAGTCTCGCTTTGTCACCCAGGCTGGTGTGCAGTGGTGTGGTCTCGGCTCACTGCCACCTTCGCCTCCCAGGTTCAAGCGATTCTCTTGCCTCAGCCTCCTGAGTAGCTGGGATTACAGACACATGCCACTATGCCCTACTAATTTTTGTATTTTTAGTAGAGACAGGCTTTCACCATGCGGGTCAGGCTGGTCTCAAACTCTAGACCTCGTGATCCGCCTGCCTCGGTCTCCCAAAGTGCTGGAATTACAGATGTGAGCCACCGTGCCTGCCCACTAGTGATGATTATTACTAGCACCTCCTTAAAGGCCCTTCCTGACCTCCCACCCTGCCATCCACTCTATCACTATTGACTTTCCGCTGGAAATGTGCTATGATCTGCATTAGTCTTGGTTATTTACGCCTGTGTTGTAGGGCCTGCACTGGGGAAGGCAAATGAGATAAGTTGCATAGGGTTGGATCCTGTCTTTATTCAAGAGTTTGATTTTTTTTTTTTTTTTTCTTTTTGAGACAGGGTCTTGCTCTGTCACCCAGGCTGGAGTGCAGTGGCACCACCCCAGCTCACTGCAGCCTTTTAAACTTTTGGACTCAAGTGATCCTTCCACCTTAGCTTCCTGAGTAGCTGGGACCACAGATGCACACCACTACGCCGGGCTAATATGTTGTATTTTTAGTATAGACAGGGTCTCGCCATGTTGGCCAGGCTGGTCTCGAACTCCTGAGCTTAAGTGATCCCAAGGTACTGGGATTACAGATGTGAGCCACTGTGCCTGGCCTGAAAGTTTCATATTTGTTCATGGATATTTCTGCATTATTTTTGATCTTTTAAAATACTGCTCTAGGCCGGGTGTGGTGGCTCAAGCCTGTAATCCCAGCACTTTGGGAGGCAGAAGCAGGTGAATCACAAGGCCAGGAGTGTGAGACCAGCCTGACCAACATGGTGAAACCCCGTCTTGATAAAAATACAAAAGTTAGCTGGTCATGGTGATTTGTGCCTGTAATCCTAGCTACTCAGGAGGCTTAGGCAGGAGAATCACTTGAACCAGATAGGCGGAGGTTACAGTGAGCCAAGATCTCACCACTGCACTCCAGCCTGGGCGACAAGAGTGAAACTCCATCTCAAAATAAATAAACAAAATAAAATAAAATGTTGCTCTATAAAATACTATTATCCCACATGAAATGCCCAGGGCAGGGACAGGGACGGAGGCTACATTCTAGTCCATTGAGAGCAGGCTGGCCCAGCCCAAGCTAAGGATCTGCCAGAGTGAGAGAAATAAAATACTGTTTCTCGCACCAGGCACAGTGGCTCACGCCTGTAATCCCAGCACACCTGTAATCCCACCCACTCAGGTGAGTGAATCACCTGAGATTGGGAGTTCGAGACCAGCCTGACCAACAAGGAGAAACCCTGTCTCTACTAAAAATACAAAATTAGCTGGGCATGGTGGCGCATGCCTGTAACTTCAGCTACTCAGGAGGCTGAGGCAGGAGAATTGCTTGAACCTGGGAGGCGGAGGTTATGGTGAACCAAGATTGCACCATTGCACTCCAGCCTGGGCAACAAGAGTGAAACTTCATCTCAAAAAATAAAATTATTTCTCTTGGTTACTTAGTTCTTTTGGCAGCCCCTGGAATTTTGTGTCCAAGGCGAGTGCATCTCTCACTTGCCCTAGTCCTGGCTCTGGTTTCTTGGTTCTTGGCTGGAGTCACAGAGGTATTACACAGGGGCTCCACACACTGTTATAAACGAAGGACTATGTGACTGACAATCTGGCATCCTCACCAACAAGAGCAGGCCCTGTCACTGTCTCGCCTTTCCTGTGCCTGCTTCTCTGCTAGCACCTTGCACTTGGACACCTTGGAGAAGAGGTGTGAGCCACACTATGGCAGAGCCTCGGCTTGGGCTGGGTCAGCCTGCTCTCATGGGACTAGAATGCAGCATGACAGCAGCTGAGTTCCTCTCTACCTTGTACCTGCCCCAGACCCCCAGCTTAGGCCTGGACACTGAAGAGATTCTTACTAAACAAACACTTGCCCAGCACATCCTCCCCTCACTCTTCTCTACCTCTCCACCTTGATTCCCCAGAGGAGGAGTGAAAGGGGGAGGGAGAGGGGGAAGTGGTAAGAGAAGTGACGAGAACAGCTGTCATTTACCCAGGGCTTGCTAAAGGCCAGGGACTTTACAGACAGTGTCTTGTCTAAGTTTGACATCACCCCATGAAGTAGATCTTACTATTATCCCCATTTAATATGAGAAATCTGAGGCATGGGAAAGTTAAGTGACTTGTCCAAGCTCACATAACCAAGTAGTGGTACCAGGCAGAACTGCCTATATAGTTTGTGGGACCCAGTGCAAAATGAAAATGTGGGGCCTCTTGTTCAAAAACTATTAATCATTTCAAGACCAGGACAGAAGAGCATTAATGCTAGAGTAGGGCCCCTGCGTGATTGGATAGGTCCACACTGGTGAAGCCAGGCCTGGTGGTAGAATGTGAACCCAGAATTCTGACTCCAGAACTCACAATTCTACGTTTGGGGAGTGTAATGGTAATCACTGTGATCACCGAGCACCTGCTATGTGGATTGTGCAAAATCTTAAAAACCGGTACAACTCAGCAGGGGCTAGGCATTGTTATCCTCCTTTTTTTTTTTTTGAAATGGAGTTTCGCTCTTGTCGCCCAGACTGGAGTGCAGTGGTGTCATCTTGGCTCACTGCAACCTCCACTTCCCAGGTTCAAGTGATTCTCCTGCCTCACTCTCCCGAGTAGCTGGGATTACAGTCATGTGCTGCCATGCCAGGCTAATTTTTGTGTTTTTAGTAGGGACGGAGTTTTGCTATGATGGTCAGACTGGTCTCGAACTCCTGACCTCAGGTGATCCACCTGCCTCGGCCTCCCAAAGTACTGGGATTACAAGTGTGAGCCACCATGCCCGGCCTGTCACCCCACTTTTAAGAGTGAGGAAACAAAGCTTTAGAGAAGGTGAGTTACTTACCTAGTGTTCCCCAGGGTGGTCAAGATTTGAACACCAGATGAATTCCAGAGCCTATGTTCCTCTCCCCTGTAGCAGACAGCCTCTGTCTATAAGGATCACAAAGGCAGGAACTAAAACAGGGCTGGGCATGACTCAGACACTCTCTTAGGAACTTTGTTTTCCCGGCCCATCACTGGGGGCCGAGGCATCGCTTTGCTCATGAAGGAAAAGTGTCCCAGGTCTGCAAGTACTTCCAGGAAGGCTTCTGCTTCCGTGGACATCGTGGAGCTGGATGCAGGTAAGCCCCTCTTCTTCCCCCTCTGGGGAGTGGTGTTAGGGTGTGAAGGGATCGTCCCTTCACAAATCATGTATCTTCCCAAAGCTGCTTCTCCCAACTCAGCTCCAACTTCTAGGCTGAGCTGGCTCTGAGCCCTGGAGGGCTGTCCCTGTCTCCTCACTCTCTTCTTCCCCGGTACAGCTGTCAGTACCCAAAGCTCACCAGACCCCTGCAATGGGATCGCCGCCATTCGGAGCCACATGTCACTCTGCCAGACCCCCACCTAGGACTGGCCCGAAGAGGATCCGAGCCCACCTACCTGCCCTCTGTGGCTGTGGGCTGGGGCTGGGCCAGGGCCTGCTGGAGTGCAGAGCCTGGCCTGGAGGGGCTGGCCAGCAAGGATGAGGATGTTGGTGGCAGCTCCTGGAAGTCCCTGCCTTCATCAGGTGAGTTATCAGGGACACCGCAGGTGGGCACAAGTGGGAACTGAGACTAGGGTCCCTGCTCTGCCTCTGAGCAGAGTTTATGTTTTCATCCATTCCCCTTCCTCTTCAAGATTCCCAGCTGGAGGGAAAGTTTCCTCTAGTTCTATTGCTCTCTGTGCTCTAAAAGCAGAATCCATGGTGCCTATGAAGTCAAAGCCCCTAGTTCCAAATTCAGGCCTTTCCGTCTAGTAGCTGTGTGATCTTGGCCAAGTCACTTAACCTCTCTGGCCTCGGTTTCCTCATCTACAAAACAGCATTGATAATAGTACTTAACTCACAGGGTCATTTTGAAAGTTAATATGCTTAGCACAATATCTGGTAACAGAGTATGCACTAAATGTTAGTGGCTATTTATTTATTTATTTGAGATAGGGTCTCCGTCACCCAGGCTGGAGTACAGTGGTGTGATCTCAGCTCACTGCAACCTCCGCCTCCCGGGTTCAAGCAATTCTTCTGCCTCAGCCTCCTGAGTAGCTGGGATTATAGGCACATACCAGCACAGGCCGGCTAATTTTTGTAGTTTTAGTAGAGACAGGGTTTCACCATATTGGTCAGGCTCATCTCAAACTCCTGACCTCAGGTGATCCACCCACCACGACCTCCCAAAGTGTACTGGGATTACAGGCATGAGCCACCGCTCCCAGCCTGGCTATTTTTAAAATTATTGCTCTAAATCAATGTTATTCAGAACATATAGAAATATAGTCACATATGTAATTTTTATAACAGCTTTATTGAAATATAATTCACAAACCAAAAAATCACCAATTTGAAGTACGTAATTCAGTGTGTTAATTTACAAAGTTATGCAAACATCACCACTATCTAATTTTAGAACAATTTTATCATCTCATTAGCAGTCAGTTTCATCCACCCCCCTCCCAGCTCCTGGTAACCACTAATCCACATTCTGTCTCTGTGGTTTGCCTGTTCTGAACTTTTCACATGAATGGAATCTTACAATATGTCGTCTTTTGTGTCTGGCCGCTTTCACTGAGAGTGATGTTTTCTAGGTTCATCCATGTTGTAGTGTGTGTCAGTAATTCATCCATTTTTATGGCCCAGTAATATTCCATTGTATAGATATACTGCATTTAGTTCATCCATTCATTTGTTGATGAACATTTGGGTTTTTGCTTCTTTTTTTAAATTAATTTTTTTATAAAGATGGGATCTTGCTATGCTGCCCACACTGTTTTTGAACTTCTGGGCTCAAGAGCACCTCCTGCCTCAGCCTCCCCAAGTTTTTTTTGCTTTTTGGCTGTTGTGAACAATGCTCCTTTGAGCATTCATCTATAAGCTTTTGTGGACTTATATTTTTACTTCTCTTACATATACATCTAGGAGTGGAATTTCTGGATTACATGGCAATGCTTTAATATTTCAAGGAACTGCCAAATTGTTTTCCAAAGTGGCTGCACCATTTTACATTACATTTACATTTACATTTTTTTTTTTTTAGTAACCACATTTTAAAAAGTTAAAAGTAATGGGTGAAATTAATTTTAATAATATAAGCCGGGCACAGTGGCTCACGCCTGTAATCCCAGCACTTTGGGAGGCCGAGGTGGGCGGATTACCTGAGGTCGGGAGTTCGAGACCAGCCTGACCAACATGGAGAAACCTCATCTTTTAAATTAAAAAAAAAAAAAAAAAAAATTTAATAATATATTTAACCCAATACACCAATCATTGTGTCCAATATTACCAATGTTATCATTTTTTCATTTCAACATGATATGTCAATATATAAAGTTATAAATGAGTAAGGCTTGGTGGCTTATGCCTGTAATCCCAGCAGTTTTGGAAGCTGAGGTGGGTGGATTGCTTGAGTCCAGGAGTTTGAGACCAGCCTGGGCAATGTGGCAAAACCCTATCTCTACAAAAAATACAAAAATTAGCCAGGCATGGTGGCGTGTGACTGTAGTGCCAGTAACTTGGGAGGCTGAGGCAGGAGGATCATTTGAACCTGGGATGCAGAGGTTGCAGTGAGCCAAGATGGTGCCACTGCACTCTAGCCTGGGCACAGAACGAGACGCTGTCTCAAAAAAAAAAAAAAAAATTAATAAAATATTTTAGAGTCTTTCTTTTTTTTTGAGACTAAGTCTCACTCTGTCACCAGGCTGGAGTGTGCTGGTACAATCTCGGCTCGCTGCAACCTCTGCCATCTGGGTTCAAATGATTCTCCTGACTCAGCCTCCTGAGTAGCTGGGACTACAGGCGCGTAGTCCCAGCTAATTTTTGTATTTTTAGTAGAGACAGGGTTTCACCATGTTGGCCAGGCTGGTCTCAAACTCCTGACCTCATGATCTGCATGCCTCGGCCTCCCAATATGCTGGGATTACAGTATGAGGCACTGCACCTGGCCCTATAGTCTTTCTTTGTATTAAGTTTTAAAACTTAATACAAAGACCAAGATGGCAGGCAAGGGCATAAACTATTTTCATAGTTCTTGTTTATTTTTTACTTATTTTTTAATTTTTAATTTTTTTTTTTTTTTGGAGACAGAGTTTCACTCTTTTGCCCAGGCTGGAGTGCAATGGCATGATCTTGGCTCACTGTAACCTCTGCCTCCCAGGTTCAAGCAATTCTCCAGCCTCAGCCTCCTGAGTAGCTAGGATTACAGGCATGCACCACCATGCCCAGCTAATTTTGTATTTTTAGTAGAGACGGAGTTTCTCCAGGTTGGTCAGGCTGGTCTCAAACTCCCGACCTTAGGCGATCCGACTTCCTCAGTGTCTCAAAGTGCTGGGATTACAAGCGTGAGCCACTGCACCTGGCCTATTTTTTAGTTTTGATAGAGACAGAGTTTCACCATGTTGTCCAGACTGGTCTCCAACTCATGAGCTCAAGTGATTCTCCCATCTTGGCCTCCCAAAGTTCTGGGATTGCAAGCGTGAGCCACCATGCCTAGCCCTGTTTTCTACTTATAGTAGGTGTCAACTCAGACTTGCTCCATTTCAGTTACTCAAGAGCCGCATGTGGCTCACGGTTACTGTATGGGACAGCACAGTTCTAAATAGCTATATGAGAGGCTTTTTTTTTTTTGAGAGGCTTGTTTTTTTGTTTTGTTTTTTTTTTTTTTGCTGACACACTGGAGTGCACTGGTGTGATCTCGGCTCACCGCAACCTCCACCTCCCGGGTTCAAGCGATTCTCCTGCCTCAGCCTCCCGAGTAGCTGGGATTACAGGCACTCACCACCACACCTGGGTAATTTTTGTACTTTTACTAGAGACAGGGTTTCGCCATGTTGGCCAGGCTGCTCTCCAACTCCTGACCTCAGGTGATCCACCCACCTCTGCCTCCCAAAGTGCTGAGATTATAGGTGTGAGCCACTGAGCCTGGCCTATATGAGAGGCTTCTAATTCTGAGTGGACTCTAAGCCACTTGGGGGCAGGACTTAGGTTACCACAGAGCCTTGCATGCAGGAAGTACTCAGTGGTTGCCACAGGAGTGAGTGGATACAGTTTTCCCAACAGCTGCTGACGGGGATCACGGCCACTCCCAGGAGGCTCTGCCGAAGTTCCACCTTGTACAAGAGCTCACGGCGCCACTTCAGAGCCTGGACCTTGAGGTGCAGCAGATAGTGGGTGAGGGGTGGTGACAGAGGCTTTCCAAGCCTCTAGGACACCCAGACGTGCTGGGGAAGGAGGGGGCTGGGAGGGCTTGGTGGCCCCTGGGGCTGAATGTGGGGGGTGTGGGTAGAGTGTCTGACCCTGCCTGTGGCTGCCCTGGAAGCAGGACAGTCAGAATGTGGTGTGTGGCATCTGCATGGACAAAGTGTGGGACAAGCCAGAGGCCCAGCGGGTCTTCGGCATCCTGCCCAACTGTAGCCACGCCCACTGCCTGGGCTGCCTGCGCACCTGGCGGAGAACCGGCAGGATTTCCCACTGGATGTCATCAAGTGAGTGTCATGGAGGGGCTGGCAGGGAGGGAGGGAAATGCCCCAGGGAGGAGGCTGCAGCCTGTGACTATTCTCCCACCTTCCACCCCACCCTACCCCGCAGGGCCTGTCCCCCAGTGCCGTGTCCATTCCAGCTACATCATCCCCCACAAGTTCTGGGTGAGCAAGGGGCCTCAGAAGGAGCAACTCATCAGGAACTTCAAGGCTCGGACTAGGTGAGGCTGCAGAGGGAACGAGACTCAGGGTTAGGGAAGAGGAGAAGGTAGCCCCTGATTCATTCTGGTTCAGCCATGGTTCCCAGCCAGTGAATCCCCCAAACCCTGAAGTTTAGAGTGACCAAGATGGCAGGCAAAGGCATGAACTATTTTCATGATTTTAGAAAGCCCAGTTAATAAGGCCAGGCATGGTGGTTCACACCTGTAATCCCAGCTACTTGGGAGGCTGAGACAGGAGAATCACTTGAACCCTGGAGGCGGAGGTTGCAGTGAGCTGAGATCTCGACATTGTACTCCAGCCTGGGCAACAAGAATAAAAGTCTGTCCCCCCGCCTCCCCCGCAAAAGAAAGCCCAGTTAATAAAAGGGAAGCGGGCCAGGCTCAGTGGCTCATACCTGTAATCTCAGCACTTTGGGAGGCCAAGGCAGGCAGATCACCTGAGGTTCAGGAGTCGAGATCAGCCTGACCAACATGGTGAAACTCCATCTCTACTAAAAATACAAAAATTAGCCAGGTGTGCTGGCAGGCGCCTGTAATCTCAGCTACTTGGGAGGCTGAGGCAGGAGAATTGCTTGAACCTGGGAGGAAGAAGCTGCAATGAGCTGAGATCGTGCTACTGTACTCCAGCCTGGGTGACAGAGTAAGACTCTGTCTCAAAAAATAAAAATAAAAATAAAAAAATAAACGGAGAGTGGTTGAGATAGCAGAAGGAACACCAGGGCCAATTTTCTCTTCTAACTTGGCTCAGAATCAACTCAGAGCAGCTCTGGTTCTCTCTGTACCATGAGGAGCCCTGCTTGGCTTTTATTTCCAATTTGTCATAAGGGTAGGAAAGGAGGCTGGGCGTGGTGGCTCACACCTGTAATTCAAGCACTTTGGAGGCCAAGGCGGGCAGATCACCTGAGGTCGGGAGTTCAAGACCAGCCTGACCAACATGGTGAAACTCCGTCTTTATTTAAAAAAAAAAAAAAGGATAGGAAAGTAAACTGATATGAATCCATGTTATTTGCTTAGCTGCTCTTTGAAAACATGAGGTGGCTGAGAGGGGAGCTGAAAGGCAGCCTTTGGAGATGGAGAAATGTTGGATAGGTCTGAATCTCTTGGTGAGGGGTAAGCACTTACCCAAAATCTGGAATTAGCTGCAATTCCAAGTTCCTAATTCGAACTTCCCGTAGGGTTTACTACACTTGATCTATGCAAAGTGTATTTGGGTAAAGGGAGGGATAAGAAGAAGGTCTTGTCTTCACCCAGGAGATAGTCAGCCGTGTTCTGGAGACACCTGTGAACGTTAATAGCTGCATTGACAAAATTACTGAAGGAAAAACTAACTGGAGTAAATCTTACAGAAGGGAAAGTATTTGAGCTATGCATGGGAAGAACAGGGCTTCTCAGGAGGAGAAAAATGAGGATGCCCCAGGCAGAGAGAGGTAGAAGTGAGGAAATACAGTTGACCTTTGAACGTCGCAGAGATTAGGGGAACTGAGCCCCACGCAGTCGAAAATCCATGTATAACTACTTTTTATTGTTGTTGAGACGGAGCCTCGCCCTGTCGCCCAGGCTGGATTGCAGTGGTGCAATCTAGGCTCACTGCAACCTCAGCCTTCTGCGCTCAGGCCATCCTCCCCGGTAGCTGGCACTATAGGTGTGTATCACCATGCCTGGCTGATTTTTGTATTTTTTGTAGAGACATAGTTTTCCCATATTGCCCAGGCTGGTCTCGAACTGCTGAGGTCAAGCAATCCACCCACCTCAGCCTCCCAAAGTGCTGGGATGACAGGCATGAGTCACCACACCTGGCCATGTATAACTTTTGACTCCCCCAGAACTTACCTACTAAAATGTACTGCTGACCAGAACCCTTTCAGACAACATAAAGTCCATACAGATATTGTACGTTATATGTATTATGTATTCTTACAATAAAGTGAGCTAGAGAAAGAAACATTAAAATCATAAGGAAGAGAAAATATATTTACTATTCATTAAGTGGAAGCAGATTATCATAAAAGACTTCATTCTCATTGTCTTCGCATTGAGTAGGAGGAGGAAGAGAAAGAGGAAGGAATTGGTCTTGCTGTGTCCAGGATCTTGTCTGCATATAAGCTGCCCCAGGCAGTTCAAGCCTGTGTGGTTCAACAGCAACTGTACTGGTGCTGGGCCACCATTTGGAAGTTTCCCAAGGGGAACACTCAGGCCTGGATGTGATAGGAGGTGACGTGGATGGAGGTTTATTGTGTGACAGGCTTTGTACATCGTAAACTGCATGAAGCAGGGACTCTTACTATCTTCATATTGTAGAAGAAGAAACTGAGGGGCTGGGCACGGTGGCTCAAGCCTGTAATCCCAGCACTTTGGGAGGCTAAGGGAGAGGAACTCTTGAGACCAGGAGTTGAGACCAGCCTGGGCAATATGGTAAGACTCCATCTCTACAAAAAATATAAAAATTAGCCAGGCATGGTGGCGCATGCCTAGTCTCAGCTACTCGGGAGGCTGAGGGAAGGAGGATCACCTGAGCCCCAGGAGGTCAAGGCTGCAGGGAGCTGTGATCATGCCACTGCATTCCAGCTTAGGTGACAGAGCAAGAACCCTGTCTCAAAAAAAAAAAAAAAAAAAAGCCAGGTGCTGTGGCTCATGTCTGTAATCCCAGCACTTTGGGAAGCCAAGGCGGGTGATCACTTGAGATCAGGAGTTTGAGACCAGCCTGGCCAATATGGTGAAACCCCGTCTCTACTAAAAATACAAAAATTCGCCCAGTGTGGTGGTGTGCACCTGTAGTCCCAGCTTACTCGGGAGGCTGACACAGGAGAATTGCTTGAACCTGGGCAGCCACTGGCAGGGTCAGACACTCCACCCACACTCCCACATTCAGCCCCAGGGGATGGAGAGGTTGCAGTGAGCTGAGATTACATCACTGCACTCCAGCCTGGGTAACAAAACAAGACTGTATTAAAACAAACAAAAATACCGAAAGGAGGTTTCCAGGGCCACTGCTACTGCTGGCCCAAAGGGAGACTGAGCGTTACAGAAAGGCGCCCCTTAAGATACTTTACTGCCATCTGCTGGAAGATAGAATAAATATAAAATCTACACTATGATGTTAGTGGTGTCCACTTAGATGCGGGGCTTTGGTGCTGTGTACAACCTGCCCTACCTTATGTGTCAGCCTTGGGTGCCCCTGGTTCTTGGGGTAACAGGGCTTGAAGGCGATGGTCGTCTTCTTCCCTCTCATAGCCAGATACGATGCCGGTTCTTCGTGAGAGGGAATGGCCGCTGCCCCTTCAAATCTGAGTGTATCTACCTGCACCAGCTCCCAGCTAAGGCCCTGACCTCCAGTCCTCCCTGGCCTAAGAGAGTGCAACTGGCCTCTGGGAGTGAGGTGGTAACTGCAGGGGTATGGGGCAGGGGAGGCTGCTGGTCATGGCTTCTAATAAACGTTTGCAATAAATGTAAAACCTATGGATGGTGTCTGTGATGCTAATATGGGGCCTACTTAGATGTGGCACATTTGTGCTGTGTACAACCTGCCTGACCTTATATGTGAGTCTTGAGTTCCTTGATTCTTGGGGCAACTGGTGTTGAAGTTGATGAGTTTTCACTGATTTTTCTCTCTATTCCCAGGTGCCAGGCCCAGCATCGTTCCTAAGGGGTGCCGAGCCACAGTACAATGGGTTCTTCACAAACAGTGCCCTGGCCGTGACCTTCTGGGGTTCAGAACTCCTGCAGGACCCCAACAGTTCTTGCCATGGCCTTCTGTAACCAGGATCAACTTGAGGGAGATTAGGGTGAGGGGAAGGCATTTCTAGGTGGTAGATCTTTCCCTTTTTGGGTTTGGTGGGGGGCAAAAATAGCAAGCCCTCCACTCCCATGAACTGCAGCAGTGACACAGCTGGGGACATGGAGGAGTTGCGGGGGAGGCTCCTAGAATGAGGAAGGTTCAAACCCTCTTGGCAGGGCCTTGGTTTTTAACTTTGCTCTTTTGTAGAATGACTCTGAAAGAAAACCAATAAAGTGCACTAAGTTATCATTGCTGGTGTGTGAAGAGTGCTCTGCTCATGGCCCAGCCCCACTGCCAGGGGGCAATAAGGCTACTTCTGCATTCAATCTGTTGCTATATTACCTGTTAGTTAGCTTCTGGAAAACTTCGTGGTGCATTCATAAGAGAGTAAGAGTGGAAATGGCAAATAACATCTTCACATTATGAAAATAGTAATAACCTCATGAATCTTGTGAAAGGGACTCAGGGATCCACCAGGGTCCTTGAGCCATGTTTAGAACTTTTCCTCCCTGTTCCCTTTCAGATGGCTAGAATGCAGATCATGGTGGGTGGGAGCCACAGCCCCTTGGAGTAAAGCTGTAGGTGAGGTTGCGTGGGGCACTGTAGGCTGTTTAGCATTCTTGGCCCTGCCTGCTATTCATCAGATCCTATCCCTCTAACACCTTGTCATCAAAGACCCAAAGCATCCCTTCTAAAGTTAGAACTGCTTACCTGAAACAGAAGGTGTCTGGAAGAAACTTCTTTCTTGCTATTTTGGTATTTGCAAAGCAGCCATTGTCTAAGAAATATCACTAGTCTTTCCTGACAGCTCCCTTGAAATCATTTTGGAAAAAATGAAAAGTTTGGCTCAAATAGAGATCAGATCAAGCTCCGAATACTCCCATGGCTTTCCATGCTATTCAGAGTGAAAGCCCAAGTCCTCTCTGTGACCTCAGGGCTCACAAGATTTGACCTGGTTCCCACTCTGATCTCAATTCCTATTACCCTCCAGCAAGTACCCTCCGCTCTAGCCATGCTTTCTCCCTGAGCCTTTGCACTTGCTGCCCCCCCCACCCCCACCCACCCAGGGAGGACTGAATTGGTCGTCTCACAGACTTTTATCTGGCTTGCCAACCTCATCTTCACATTCATCTTGCCTGACCACCCTATTTAAAAGCACCTTGTGCTACCTCCTGCTGGTGCTATATATTCTTTTTGAACACTTATCACAAACATTGCTTAATTAGCTTTCCGTTTCTCACCAGTTGTGTGACAACGAGGGCCAGGATCTTTGTTTTGTTCACAGTATCCCCAGTCCCTAGGTGCTCAGTAGACATTTCCTGAATGAATGGATGTGTGTGGCAGCAGAAACTGGGACAGGAAATACAAGCTGGCCCCCCAAAGCAAGATTTAGGAGGCACTGTGGGGCTCTTCTCCCTTATGTCCTAACCTCTGCAGTGATCCCACCCTTGGCTGGAAGCCTGCCTCCTCCAGCGGACTTCCTTAAACTCAACCCTAGGAAGTGGAGCCACACCTGTCCCCCTATAAACAACCAGAGCAACGCTACTTCTTGGTCTTTGGGAGGAAGTTCAGAAGAAAGTCTTTGGACATATTGACGGTGTTAGGTTTTACTGCGACCTCATTCTCAGGGATGTTTGTATATCAAATACTATTTCTGGAGAGGACTGAAACCCAAATGATGGCAGTTTTTGGCCTATGGAAGAGGTGAAGCTAACTGGAGAGGTAAATTGTGGTCAAATCCTGTGGTGAAGTCCATGATCAACAAACAACATGCCGTCAGCTTAAATACAGCGCGGATCCTCCAGTACAACATGACCCCTGACATCCACTCCACTGCTTTAGGGAGTTATGAAGGCAGGGAGAGGGTTGGGGCCGGCAGCGGCGGATCCGCCCCTCTTTGAAGCCCCGCCCCACCCCGTTCCAGGCTCTTTGGCCCGACTCCGCTCACAAACTAACCCCTTGTTTTGGCCACGCCTCTCCCACGGCCACGCCCTAGGCCTTGGCCACGCCCCTACTTGGGCAAGGGTCGTGCCTGCCCCCGCCCCCGCCCTAGCGCCCGCCTCCTGTTCAGGTTCCGTCGCTAGCCGCGCTGCCCTTCTTCCCTTTCAGACTGCGCGCCAACTGCTGCAGCTGCGGGCGGCCACAGGCTTCTCCGGTCTCCCAACGCTGAGGAGCGATTGTAGCGGACGCTAGAGCTGGCCCGCCGCCGCCGCCGGGTCGGGGACGGCGCTGGAGTCCTCCGTTCCCCTCAGCCTCTGAGCTGAGGCCCCAAACCAGAGTGGGGGACGGCGCGGCACCCGTGCCCTGTCATGGCGACTCCGGACGCCGGGCTCCTTGGGGCTGAGGGCGCGGAGTCGGCGCCCTGGGCGCAGCTGGAGGCTCCCGCCCGCCTCCTGCTGCAGGCGCTGCAGGCGGGGCCCGAGGGGGCGCGGCGCGGCCTGGGGGTGCTGCGGGCATTGAGCAACCGCGGCGGGGGAGACCTTCGACTGGGGCCGCTTGCTCGAGGCCCTGTGCCAGGAGGAGCCGGTCGTGCAGGGGCCTGACGGCCGCCTGGAGCTGTAAGTCCTCGCCCGCGGCCCCTCAGCGGGCACGGGAGGCGGGGGCTGTCGGGGGACTGACCCACAGAGAGGTGAAATAAGCCCCTCAGCACTCTGTGTGCAAGAGCACCCCCAACTGAGCACCTGCTGTGTGCGGGACACAGAGGATCCGGGGCCTCGAGGCACACGCCTTCTGTTCACTGTAAAGGACAGTGATGATAAGTGGCGGCAAATCGCTTTGATTGCATACTTCCATTTCTAAAAAATTGGACACGTACGTCCAGTATAAGTGTACTGATGTGTAAAGTGTACACGTGTGTTAAAATACGTACTTTTTTTTTTTTTTGAGACGGAGTCTCGCTCTGTCACCCAGGAGTGCAGTGGCGCGATCTCAGCTCACTGCAACCTCCACCTCTCGGGTTGAAGCGTTTCTCCTGCCTCAGCCTCCCGAGTAGCTGAGATTACAGGCGCATGCCACCACGCCCGACTAGTTTTTTTGCATTTTTCGTAGAGGCGGGGTTTCACCGTGTTGGCCAGGATGGTTTTGATCTCCTGACCTCGTGATCCACCCACCTCGGCTTCCCAAAATGCTGGGATTACAGGCGTGAGCCACCGTGCCTGGCTAGATGCTAAATATTTGTAATGCTTAATTTCTTATGTTTTAGATAAATGGGGGAAAATAGAAGTTCTAATATTTTCTTCCTACACTCCACTTTGAATTTCTTTCAGGAGATGGGTCAGGAGAACTTGTCTGAATCCCCAAAATGGAAGCTATAGAAATGTTTGCCCAGCTGTCTGGTTTATTCTGGGTAGAGTAAGGGGAGGGCAGGGGCCTTAACCTGGGACCCCTGGAGAGAAGAGTATTTCAGTACAGTTGATTTCCTTTGTAATCTTAGATATTTTATGGAATACATTTAATACTTTTATTCTGATCACAGATCTGTGGCACTAAAAAAGGTTAAAATCTCCTGGAGTACCCCAAAATATCCTCTCTACCCCAAATCTCTCTACCCCAAAATATACCGCCAAAAATACCCCAACACAAATTAACCATCTTTTATTTATTTTTTATTTTTTTATTTTTTGAGACAGAGTCTTACTCTGTCACCCAGGTTGGAGTGCAGTGGCGCAATAGCTCACTGCAGCCTCCTCCCAGGTTCAAGTAATTCTGCCTCAGCCTCCCGAGTAGCTGGGACTACAGGCACACGCCACCACACCCGGCTAATTTTTTGTATTTTTATTAGAGACGGGGTTTCACCGTGTTAGCCAGGATGGTCTCGGTCTCCTGACCTCATGATCTGCCTGCCTTGGCCTCCCAAAGTGCTGAGATACACTTGTGAGCTACTGCACCCAACCACATTAACCATCTTTTAAACTTTTGACTCGTTTTTCTCTCTCACATAGTGTCTGTATTCCACAAAGAAATAGTTGTCTTTTTTTTTCTCATGTCCCAAGTGCCTCTGTTGACAAACAGTCCTGCAAAATTATGCATAGGGAGGAGTAGAGACATGATGGGTGGTGGGCTAGATGCAGCCATGACTTGCCATGCCAAGCTTCAGGTCATGTAGGATCTGGGTTTGTGCCTCAGCAGATTACAGATGGCTACATTGCATCCTGGGCCTTTGGAGCTCTGGGGAATAGTAGTGTTACATCTATTTTAAGAGAATTTGGGTGCTTGCCCGGGAGAGCATTGGTTCTGCTTATACCCCTGGGGCTCCAAAACAAAAGATCCTCATCCCCTCTGTCTTCCCCTTTGGCTCTGTGAATACTGTTTGGAATCCGTAAAGTGATTCCTTCTGTTTCAAGTTTCATCCCTGGGAAGCTTTCTCTGTCCACAGCAGCTCTTGCTGATCTCTGCACACTTATTCTCAGAGAGTTAATTCATTCAATAAATGGGCAAGTGCCTGCTCTGGGCTGGTGCTATGATGTGTCCTAGGATACAGAGGAAGGAAACACTACCTTCAACTTTTAGGAACTCATAGTTTGGTGAAAGGAACACAAGAGCTGGACAGATGAGTGACCCTGAGAGTTCCAGGGGATTGCCGAAGGCAGCCATAGGGCTGCAAGACTAAGCATTGCACAGCATCCTGGAGTATTATTTTTACCTAAAATTTGGGAAATAACTTTTTTCTTCTTTTGTGTAAAACAAGCATGAATCTATTGTAGAGCAGTTTCCAATATGAATTTTGAGCTGCAACAGATGACAGAGGCCAAATATAGGGACTGGCATATAACAGATACTCAATGAAGACTTGTTGAACAGTTCTCATGTTGTCCCTGTCTCCATCCACTGACTTTTTTTTTTTTTCTTCCTGTTTTGAGATGGAGTTTCACACTGTTGCCCAGGCTGGAGTGCAGTGGTGAGATCTCAGCTCACTGCCACCTCTGCCTCCCAGGTTCAAGCGATCCTCCTGCCTCAGCCTCCCCAGTAGTTATGACTACTGGCACATGTCACCATGACTGGCTACTTTTTGTATTTTTTTAAAGTAGAGATGGAGTTTTACCATGTTGGCCAGGCTGGTCTTGAACTCCTAACCTCAAGTGATCCACCTACCTCAGCCTCCCAAAATGCTGTGATTACAGGCATGTGTCACCATACCTGGCCAACATCCATTGACTCTTGCAGACACTGCCTGCCAGTCCCTGTCTGTCCACCACCATCTAGTCCCCCACCTCTGCCCAGTCTGCCCTGTGCTCCCTTCAGTTAGACACTCTATCTGCTTGCTCTCCCTCTGCTACCCAGGAAACCACTGTTGCTGCGATTGCCCTGGATATGCCAGAGGAACCTGATGTCCTTACTAATGGCTGTGCAGCCATCGCTGCCGCAAAGCAGGCTCCTCTCTGTGCTGCAGATTGCCCAGCAGAACCTAGTCCCTGATCCTGATGCCTGGCTCAGTGCCCTGGGGGGAATTGCTGCTAAGGGATTCACAGGTGGGGACCTCCATAGAGGAAGCTTCTCCACTGTTGAAAAAATGCCAGACACAGCTCCAAGGTCTGTGTAGGGGGCTGGGCCAAGGGGGCAGGAGGTTGAAATCATCCCAGCCTCCAGACCCTAAAGAAGAGAAGAACAGAGACTTCGAACAGCCTGGGAAACGCAGAAAGGAGTCAGAGGAAGAGCCTGCCAGTCCTGAGGAGAACAGGGCCCCCAAAAGGTTACGGTGTTGGGAAGAGGAAGAGGATCATGAGGAGGAGAGACCCGAACATAAGTCACTAGAATCCCTGGCAGATGGAGGAGGTGCGTCTCCTATTAAGGACCAGCCTGTCATGGGAGCTAAGACTGGCAAGGACGGTTCCAGTTTGGAGGATGCTAAGGGTCTAGCTGAGAGTTTGGAGTTGCCCAAAGCTATCCAGGTACTATGGTAGGGAGACTGGGTTTAGCATGATCTTCACGTGTGATGGGTTTATCTGTGGGGAAGGCTGGTTGGGACACTTTTTCCCAATGAAGTTGACTGTAGTTCCTGGAGGAAGAGGGAGGAGGGTAGGTTGAGGAAATGTAGCCTCCACTCCACAGACTCTTAAGGAGGGGTAGGGAAGGGAGTTGCTGGAGGTGGGAAACGTGTCCTAATGATCTATAATGTGGGGTTAAAGGGTGCCAGGCAAGGGAGAGGCTCTGGAGCCACCCCTGCTACTTCATCATACGGGGGTGGGAAGAATCATGACAGCATCCAGCCTGCCCCTTTCCTAGTCCAGGGCCTGGGTCTACCCCCATTTGAGTTGGATGTAGAAGACAATTCTAGACAGCTGGGTTTCACATGGGCCTTGTCTCATTTGGGTTCTTAGGCACTTTTCAAGATAGAGACTTCATGTTCTTGACTTTTTTTTTTCTTTTTTCCCTCAAGACAGGCTCTCTTTCTTGTCCCCTAAGCTGGAGTGAAGGGGCATGAACATAACTCACTGCAGTCTTGACCCTCTGGGGTCAAGTGATCCTACTGCCTCAGCCTCCCAAGTAGCTGAGACTACAGGCATTCACCACCATGCCTGGCAAATTTTTTATTTTTATTTTTGTAGAGATGGGGTCTCAACTAGTTTTGCAGGCTAGTCTTGAACTCCTGGGCTCAAGTGATCCTCCCGCCTCAGCCTCCCAAAGTACTGATGTGAGCCACTGCGCCTGACCTCTTGGCTTTCTTGAATCATCTTTGCTGGCTACCTCCCACTGACCTGGGGCCTTTCAGTAGCAGGAGCCGGAACCAGGTTTGGGGTCATGCTGCAGGGGCAGGGAAGTGGCAGTGACTGGGCTCTCCTCCACAGGACCAGCTTCCCAGGCTGCAGCAGCTGCTGAAGACCTTGGAGGAGGTGACTGGCCCTACCCTGCTCACCATAGCTCTTCTTCCGCCTTCTACCCCAGATCCTAACTAGGGGGAAGGCCCATTGCAGTGACATACAAGCTGGTTGGGGGGAGGGAGGCTGGAGTCAAGGTCTGAGGATAGTCGCTGAAGGAGCTTTTCTTGAACCAAGTGTAGACTTACTATCTAACCCCAGGTAAGTTCCTCTCCTCTAGTAGCACCTTCCAAGATCTCAGGCACTCCTTCTGCCAACTGAAGTTGTGGCTTCAGTGACTTGTCACTGAGGGCTCTGCCAGCCCTAACATGAGATTTGTCTCCCCCAGAGGTTAGAGGGGTTGGAGGATGCTCCCCCAGTTGAGCTACAGCTTCTCCACGAATGTAGTCCCAGCCAGGTGAGTCCACATAGACTGCCTGGCCCTGAGGTTACATCCTCTCTGCCCTACCTTTTTCTGTTTAAGTTTATATTTTCCTACCTCATGTGGGAAACACTGGGAGGGGATTTTGTTGTTTTCTCTCTCAGTGATAGGGATCACCCTATGTGGTTTCTTCTAGGCTTTGGTTCCTTCCCCCTGGGGCAGCTCTCCCAGCCTTTCCTTGCCCTAGAGTGTCTTTGCCCTGCTTTATCTGCTGCCCAGTTGTCTTGAGACAGCCTAGCAGAGGCAGAGTGCATGTCCTGGTGTCCTCTCCCCTCCCATGTGCCGCTCTGTCAGCAGATAGACTTGCTGTGTGTCCAACTGCAGCTCCCCCAGCTCTCAGACCTCGGTCTCCTGCAGTTCTGCACCTGGCTGCTGGCCCTTTCACCTGATCTCAGCCTCAGCAATGCTACTGTGCTGACCAGAAGCCTCTTTCTCGGACGGGTAGGTGTATTGGGAGGTACTCAGAGTGCCAAGGACAATGGGGAAGAGCATCTGGGCCCTCAAGGGTGATACTTGAGAGAGGGGATTTCCCAGCCTTGCAGACATCTGGGTTGTTTGGGCAGCCTGGGGCAAGGAAAGGATGCCTGCTTAACTAGCAGGGTATGGACCCCCTCAGGCCATCTACCCACGTGGCATCTAACTTTTTTTTTTTTTTTTTTTTTTAAGGCAGAGTCACTCTGTGGCCTTGGCTGGAATGCAGTGGCACAATCTCCTGCCTCAGCCTCCTGAGTAGCTGGGATTACAGGTGCCCTCCACCATGCCTGGCTAATTTTTGTATTTTATTTATTTGTTTAGAGATGGAGTCTCGCTCTGTCACCCAGGCTGGAGTGCAGTGGTGCAGTCTTGCTCACTGTGACCTCTGCCTATGGGGTTCAAGCGATTCTCCTGCCTCAGCCTCCTGAGTAACTGGGACTACAGGCACCTACCACCACCGTGGCTAATTTTTGTGTTTTTAGTAGAGACTGGGTTTTGCCATGTTGCCCAGGTTGGTCTCAAATTCCTGGCCTCAAGCAATCCAACTGCCTTGGTCTCCCAAAGTGCTGGGATTACAGGTGTGAGCCACTGTGCCCAGCTGGCATCTAACTTCTCTTTGAGCACCAGAACCCTTCTAGAAGCCCATCAAGGAACTTTCAGGGATTTGGGAACTGAGCAAGAGAGTTATGTATCTTTCCCAATGGGTGGGTCCATGTGAGTTCTAAATAAAATAACTGTTTTTTTTCCTTTGTAACATGTGTTACCACCTGAAATGTGTGTTTGTTAAATGCTGTTGAAAGGAAGAAGAAAATTAATTTTTTCCTCCCTGTTGGCTGTAGATCCTCTCCTTGACTTCCTCAGCCTCCCGCCTACTTAAAACTGCCCTGACCTCCTTCTGTGCCAAATATACCTATGCTGTCTGCAGAGCCCTCCTTGACCCCGTGCTCCAGGCCCCAGGCACAGGTAATTCTGGAGCCAGCCCCATGTACACTGGCTCTGCCCTCAGTGTTCTCAGCACCCTTCATCACAGAGTGGCCCTGGCAGGAGTTGGGTATTCAGTAACTAAAGAGGACTATTGCTTCCCTGACAATGTCCCTATAACAGGCTGGGCATTCTGTTGCTGCTCCCCCACTTCCCCCGCCTTTGCCATTTCCCCCTAGACTTCCTCTCTCTGCTTTCCTCTACCCAGGTCCTGCTCAAACAGAGTTACTGTGTTGCCTTATGAAGGCGGAGTCCCTAGAGCCAGACGCACAGGTTCTAATGCTGGGGTGAGTGTGGAGGCCTCTATGCTGTCCCCACTGCCACCTGTTCCCCCAGGCTGGAGTGACATCACATGTGTTGGGCCCTACAGGGCAGGTTCACCTTCTCTGAGAAGCCTCGTGTATCATCGCACTCCATTATCTTCCTCTTCTATGAGCCTCCTTTGCCTTTTGTTCTCAGGACGCACTTTCTAGTTATTTTTTAGGGGACCTTTGTATCTCACTACCAAGTACTTTGTTGTCAGCTCCTCGGGCTCTTGGGAGAATGAACTTCCTAGCAGTTGTATGAGCTCTGCAACAGTGGCTGCTGGGGCTGGTGAGCTGGTGCCAGCATCAACAGGGCTCTGACTTCCCTTTTTTTTTTTTGACATGGAGTCTCACTCTGTCACCCAGGCTGGAGTGCAATGGCACGATCTCGGCTCACTACAACCTCCGCCTCCTGGTTTCACACAATTCTCCTGTCTCGGTCTCCTGAGTAGATGAGATTACAGGTGCCTGCTACCATGCCTGGCTAATTTTTTGTATTTTTAGTAGAGACTGACCGGGTTTCACCATTTTGGCTAGGCTGGTCTCGAACTCCTGACCTCAGGTGATCCACCTGACTTGGCCTCCCAAAGTGCTGGGATTACAGGTGTGAGCCACTGCACCCTGCCCCTCACTACCCCTTTGTTGGCTGGGGATCTTGGCTGTCCCAGGGCCTTGCTCTGCTATGGGGAGTTGGAGCAGCAAATGGATACTCAGGCTTGGGTGGGAGGCCAGGCATTTCTCACTAGGGCCTCTGGTTTGCAGACAGATCTTGGAGCTGCCCTGGAAGGAGGAAACTTTCTTGGTGTTGCAGTCCCTCCTAGAGCGGCAGGTGAGCAGGATGCCCTGAGCAAGAGTGGACAAAGAAGTGCTGCAGTCCTTGGAAGGGCATGGGTTTCTTGGGTTTCTGAGTCCTTCAGTGATGGAGGGTCAAGCAGGACAGCTGCTCTACAGCAGCTGCCTGAGACAGTGGGAGAGCCCTGGGGCATGCAAAGATGGTAGCAGAGAGCTGAGCATGGGGTCACTCCAGCGCCACCTCTTACTAGCTGGGGGGCCTTGGGGTGGGATTTGTGATGTGTGTGTAAATTTAATTTTATTTTTGAATAGGTAATAGATTCATATGTTCACAATTTTTTTTTTTTTTTTGAGATGGAGTCTGGCTTTGTCATCCAGGCTGGAGTACAGTGGCACAATCTGGGCTCACTGCAACTTCTGCCTCCTGGGTTCAAGCAATTCTTGTGCCTCAGCCACCCAAGTAACTGGGATTACAGGCGTGTGCCACCATGCCAGATAATTTTTGTATTTTTACTAGAGATAGGGTTTCGCCATGACTTGAGGCCACAACTCCTGGGGCCTAATCCACCCAAGTAACTGGGATTACAGATGTGTGTCACCACGCCGGTTAATTTTTGTATTTTTTTTTTTTTTTTTGAAAAAAAATTTTTTTTTTTTAAAGATGGGGTTTCACCATGATGGCCAGGCTGGTCTTGAACTCCTGACCTCGGGTAATCCACCCACCTTGGCCTCCCAAAGTGCTAGGATTACAGGCGTGAGCCACCGCGCCCAGCCCCTAATTTTTGTATTTTTAGTAGAGACAGAGTTTTACCATGACTTGAGGCCAGAACTTCTGGGCTCAAGTGATCTGCCCTCCTTGGCTTCCCAAATTGCTGGGATTACAGGCGTGAGCCACTGCACCTAGCCTAAATTATTATTATGAAGAGCCAGGTGATTAAGGTGGCAGTGTCTCTTGGGCCCTCTGATTCCTTTATATCTTTAACCACTGAACTACTGAGCCAGACGAGGGATCCTGGGCTTCCCCTTGATCCTAATCTGAGCCTTTGCAGTGGTAGCCACCATTTTCTGAGACCTGTGTGTCTTATGTGCATTATCTCATTTAATCCTTTTCACAGTCTTCAATTAGATATTATGAGCCTCATTTTATAGATGTGGAAATGGAGGTTTAGGTTGGTTAAGTGACCTGCCCAGCGTCACCCAGCTAGGCAGTGGTGGAGTTGGGAATTGAATACAGGACTGGCTGAATGAAGAGCCCAAGCTTTTCTTGTGATACTGCTCCATCTCCCAATATGTGCAGGTGGAAATGACCCATGAGAAGTTCAATGTCTTGATGGAGAAGCTCTGTAAAAGGGGGCTGGCAGCCACCACCTCCATGGCCTATGGCAAGCTCATGCTGACAGTGATGACCAAGTACCAGGCTAATGTGAGTATTGATAGGGCCGTGGGGCTGATCCTGCTGGCAGGGCTTCCCTGGGCTTGCCACAAGGGTGTATGAATTTGTGTGTCAAGGATAAAACCCTGAGTGCTGGCCGGGTGCGGTAGCTCACGCTTGTATTCCCAGCACTTTGGGTAATCCCAGCACTTTGGGAGGCCAAGGCAGGTGGATCATGCAGTCAGGAGTTCGAGACCAGCCTGGCCAACATATGGTGAAACCTCATCTCTACTAAAAATGCAAAAATTAGCCAGGCATGGTGGTGCACACCTGTAATCCTAGCTACTCGGGAGGCTGAGGCAGGAGAATTGCTTGAAGCCAGGAGGTGGAGGTTGCATTGAGATCAAGCTATTGCATTCCAGCCTGGGCAACAGAGTGAGACTCCATCTCAAAAAACAAACAAACAAAAAAAAAAAAACCCTGAGTGCTCGCCAGGGAAACCATAAGTTCAAGCCCAGGACTGGGGAATGAGATGGCTTAGGAGTTCATTCATCCAGCCAACACTTCTTTATGCCAGTTGCTGTATGGGGCAGTAGGAAATCAACAGTGACCACAAGGCAGTTCCTGCTATTTAGTTGACTCCATCCCTTAACCCCAGGCTAGTGAGAGGGGGAGAAATAAAATAAACATAACAGATATTAGAAGTACTATCTATCTGGTAGGAGCCAGGTGAGAGGTGTGCAAAGGGCATTTGGTGGCAAAGGAAGAGGAGCAAGTGAGCTTTGTTTGTGATTGGGAATTGGGACAGGCTTCCTTTTTTTTTTTTTTTTTTTTTTTTGAGTTGGAATCTCTCACTGCTGCCTGGGCTGGAGTGCAATGGCGCCATCTCAGCTCACTGCAATCTCTGCCTCCTGGGTTCAAGTGATTCTTCTGCCTCAGCCTCCTGAGTAGCTGGGATTACAGGCACCCGCCACCATGCCTGGCTAATTTTTTGTATTTTTAGTAGAGACAGGGTTTCACCATGTTGGGCTGGCTGGTCTTGAACTCCTGACTTTGTGATCTGCCCGCCTCGGCCTCCCAAAGTGTTGGGATTACAGGCATGGGCCACCGTGCCCAGACTTCCTGACTCTTAAAGGATGAATGGTAGTCAAGAGCCAGTGATGAGAGGAAGGGAATTTCAGGCAAAAGATACAGTGTGAACAGTGAGTGTTCGAGGGGATTTGCAAGTAGTTCATTGTGTGTGGAGCCTAAAAATGTGAGAATGGATGGTGGTGGGGGGTAAGATTAGAGAGCTAAAGTACTAAGAGCTAATATTTCCATAGTCCCCACCATGTATCAGTCATGGCTCTTTTTTAAAATCTAATTTAATTTTTTAAAAATAGAGACAGGGTCTTGTTGTGTTGACCAGGCTGGTCTCAAACTCCTAGGCTCAAGCGATCCTCCCATCTTGGCCTCTCAGAGTGCTGGGATTACAGCCTTGAGCCACGACACCCAGCCTCAGGCACGGCTCTAAGCCCTTCACATGTATTAACTTGCTAGTTTATTCCATGTGTCAGCCTTATGAAAGATACTCTTATTAGTCTGTTTCATAGATGAGAAAATTGAGACTCACAAAGGTTAAAGTAACTTGCGCAAGGTCACATTGCCAGGACTAGTAGCATTTTCTGGAGGGCCCTGTAGGTCATGGTGAGGAGCTTTATTGGTTGAGTGATTGATTGAAAGACAGAGTCTTGCTCTGTTGCCCAGGCTGGAGTGCAGTGGTATGATCTTGGCTCACTGCAACCTCTGCCTCCTGGGTTCAAGTGATTCCCCTGCCTCAGTTTCCCAAGTAGCTGAGACTACGGTGTGTGCTACCATGCCCAGCTAATTTTTGTATTTTTTAGTAGAGATGGGGTTTCACAGTATGTTGGCCAGGCTGGTCTTGAATTCCTGACCTAAGGTGATCCACCTGCCTCGGGCTCCCAAAGTGCTGGGATTATAGGCGTGAGCCATAGTGCCTGCCCAGGAACTTTATTTTTAATTTTATCTTGGACTTTATCTTGAAGGCCAGGTATTCTGGGCTATTGCCTTTGTACCCTTATGTGGTGGGTGTTACAGGCCCATTTGATGATTTGATGTAGACTCTCCCAGAAAGATGGAAGTATGAATATGCCTCTGTTGCACAATTTCAGGGACCTCCAGGTCCCTGAATCCTCTGGAGCTCCGGACAGAAGGACCTCCAATGTGAGGCATCAGGAGTCATCCAAGGGTCTTCAACCTGGGAGTAACTTGGTCAGATCTGTACTATTAAGAAGCATGTTTTTCCTCCTTGTGACTTAGAAAAAGAAGAGGAAGGTTAAAAAATAAAAAAAAATAAAATAAAAAAGAAAATTAAAAAAGGAAAAAAATAAGAAATATACAAGAAAAAACTAAAAAAAAAAAGAGAAAAAAAAAAAAAGAAAGAAGCATGTGGCTTCTGTGAGGAGTGGGATTAGAGGGTGAAGATACAGGTCCTGAGACCTGTTAGGAGGTTGTAGCAACAGGGCAGAAAGAGAAAGTGTGACCAAAAGGAAGGTAGCTGCCACAGTAGAGTGTCTGTGAACCTCAGTTTTCTCATCTGTAAAATGGGAAGTTTTTGAGGATTATGTACAGCAATGCATATATATGATCTATATGTATATTTGTATATGGACTGATGCATATAAAGTGCTGCCACATAGTAAACACACAATAATTGTCAAATATTACTAACATGGCCAGCTTAGTAAGTTGTGCTGCTAGTATTTGGCTCCAGGTCCACCTGGTTAACCAAGATGAAATAATGAGATTAGATTGCTCTGGAGTCTCCTTCTTACATCCTCCTGGCTTCCTCTCTCCTTCCTCAGTAGAGCCCCTGGGGTAGTGGGGGAGAGGGGGAGGGATCAGCTGCTGGAGTCCTGACGTGATTTTTCCTTCTCCTCAGATCACTGAGACCCAGAGGCTGGGCCTGGCTATGGCCCTAGAACCTAACACCACCTTCCTGAGGAAGTCCCTGCAGGCCGCCTTGAAACATTTGGGCCCCTGACCATCCACCAAGGGACCACCCTCTTGGAGCTCAATCAGCAGCTTCCTGAAGGGCATTTCTGCCTTTACTGCCTTGTCTTGAGCCCTAGCCTGAGGGTAAAGGCTGAGCCTGGCCATTCCAGGTTCCAACTGCCTCCCTGTTCCAGGCTGCAGGGGGACCATATTGGCTTCTCAGCCAGCAGGGAGGCTCCTGGGCTAAGGGAGCGCAACTATATTTTCTCTTTGTTTTGTTTTGTTTTGAGAGAAGGTATTGCTCTGTCATCCAGGCCAGAGTGCAGTGGTGTGATCGATCATGGCTCACTGCAACCTCTGCCTCCCAGGCTTAATCCTCCCATCTCAGCCTCCGAAGTAACTGGGACTACATGCATATGCACTGTGCCCAGCTAATTTTTTTTTTATTTTGTAGATAATAAACTGGTCAGGCTGGTCTTGAATTCCTGAGCTCAAGTGATCTTCCTGCCTTGGCCTCCCAAAGTGTTGAGATTACAGGCATGAACCACCACACCAGGCCATATCTATATTTTCAAAGGTTGCTGGCCCCAGGCCTACTCCTCATCAATTCTCAGGCTGCAGGGACAGCAACTTTCTGATAGGGCTGAGTAGGGTCAAGCTGACCCAGAGTAGACATGAGATTGCTCTAGGAGGTCTGGGGTACCAGTGTGCTCAGATGAAGCTCTTGTGCTTGTGTATGTTATGACCTTCTGTGTTTTTGTTTCTGACTTGAATAATTTATCAATGGTATTGAATAAAAAGTAAGTTCAATAATGTCTTCTTTTTTTTTTTTTTTTTGAGACAGAGTCTCACTCTGTCACGCAGGTTGGAGTGCAGTGGCGTGATCTCGGCTCACTGCAACCTCTGCTTCCCTGGTTCAAGCAATTCTCCTGCCTCACCCTCCTGAGTAGCTAGGATTACAGGCGTACGCCACCACGCCTGGCTCATTTTTGTATTTTTAGTAGAGACAGAGTTTCACTACATTGGCCAGACTGGTCTCGAACTCCTGACCTCAGTTGATCTGCCCGCCTCCTGAAGTGCTGGAATTACAAGCATGAGCCACCGCTGGCCAATGTCTTATTAGAATCAGTACCTGCTTTCCAAGGAATTCTGGGTATTGAACCCATCCCCCACCCCCCTCCACCTCCCTGCTCAATGACAAGGAACCTCTTTTTTTCCTGCTGAGGGGGAAAAGTGTAGAGTATCATTTATTCACCTTCTGTGGGCCAAATGTATAATACCACCCACTCCGTCCTATTGGAGCTGCCTCCACCTGGCAGAGGGGTAGGTGCAAACGGAGCTTAAAGGTGGGAGTGATTCAGTCTGGAGTTAGGGAAGGATTTTGGGCAGATGACATCTGAGGAGAGATCTGAAGGGCTATTGGAATTACTGTGGGCTGAGGATGGGACCCATTGGACAGGAAAGGGCAGAAAAGACACTTTGTGGGTGTGCAGTGCTTTGTGCCTGTTTCACATCTTTGTATTCCTGTAGCACCTGGCTAGGCGCCTTATTCACAGCAATCACACTTAAAACGTAGATGTTATTGAATTCACTATCAAGTGAAAGTTCACTTTAGGACCTTCCCAGCTCTTCTCTGCAGGCATTGTGAGAGTCCAGGAACAGAACTTTCCTGACACTTCCTTACCACAAGTCCACGTTAAAGCAAGTGCTGAGGAAGGGAGTCCTGGCCGAGGAACAAGACTTGCTTTTGAGAACATAAGCTGGTGCGGAAGGCACGAGGGGAGAAGGGGCTTGAGGGACAAGCATGCCGGAATCCATGCTGTCAGTGAACATCACGGGGCTGTATCCAGCACCTGTGACTACTGAAGCTCGAGCCCTTGAACCCAGCAGGTTCCCTAGGGGCCCAGCAGTAGCGGGCGCGAACCGGGGCGCCCAGGACTGCGGCAACTCAGTGGGTTTCCGCGCCGGCTTAGCGGCGCAGCGACGGCCCCCAGCGGCCAAGGAACGCCACGCTCCTCCGGGCTGGCCGACCCAACCTCTCTAAGACTAGGACCGAGGAACAAGGCATTCTCGCGAGATCAGGGCCACTATTTGAGCGCATGCGCAAAGCATTCTAGCCTCTTTTCCGGTTAGCGCGGCAGGAGAAGCCATGAGGTGAGTGGTGGTGAAAGCCCCATCCGTGTTCATCTGCGCCTGCAGGTGCCGGGGCAAGGATGTGAACCCTGCAGGCCGAACTGCGGACCCTTGCGCCAACTTCGCCGCGAGGCACTTCTTACGGCGGGTCGGCCTGTGGGTCGCCCTTTCTAACCAGCTCCAGTCACCGAGAGCCTCCCTCTTCCGCCGGGGCTTGGGCCTGGGTCTGGGTCTGCGCCTGGGCTCCCATCGCTCTACGTGGTATCCGGAATCCACGGGGGAGTCCGCCGTGGGCCGCCTGCCCGTCTCGAAGCCTGGAGCCTCGGAGTCTTCCGAGCAGGCTGAGCGTGTGGACCCCGCATCTTTCAGTGCGCTATCGTTTCTCTTCCGCAGCAGCAAAGTCTCTCGCGACACCCTCTACGAGGCGGTTCGGGAAGTCCTGCACGGGAACCAGCGCAAGCGCCGCAAGTGAGTGCCGGCTCTGGGGCAGGGCGCGGGTGGCGAGGGCCGGCGGCTGCTTAACCCCTTTCCTCTCTCGAAGGTTTCTGGAGACCGTGGAGTTGCAAATCAGTTTGAAGAATTATGACCCCCAGAAGGACAAGCGTTTCTCGGGCACCGTCAGGTTGGCACCGTTCTGACCCCACCCAGAGCTCAGTGCCCCCGTGCCTGCCCCTCCCCTGCAGGCTCCCGCTGAGCCGAAGGCGGGCACATCGGTATTGATGTGCCAGGGTAGTTCAGACCCCCTGCTCCAGGCAGGCGCGGCTGGACGGACCCCCACCCTGGGTCTTAAAACATGAGGGGAGGCGTGGGGAGGCTTCGGCCGAGCCCGCCGGCCAGCCTGAGAAGCCAGGCTGGCTGCTGGTGAATGTGGACGCTCTGGGTAAGGCTTGGTGGCTGCTGCGGTCCCAGACCCTTCACCGGACCTCGGGACTCAGGGCTAGGCATAACCTGTTGGTTCTTCCAAACGCAGGCTTAAGTCCACTCCTCGCCCCAAGTTCTCCGTGTGTGTCCTGGGGGACCAGCAGCACTGTGACGAGGCCAAGGCCGTGGATATCCCCCCACATGGACATCGAGGCGCTGAAAAAACTCAACAAGAATAAAAAACTGGTCAAGAAGCTGGGTGAGTCCGGCCGCTGTGGTTTTGCATGCGAGATGTGGGTTGGGAGCAGACGGTCATGGGAGTGGTAGAAAGGCGGCTTTTCTGCCATTTCGATTTTTAAATGATGAGGGGGCTAGAATAGCAAAGGACTGGCAGTGGTTGCTTAGCTGGCCTGACTGCTGTTTTAGCTTTGTGGTGGTTTGATGTTTATATTTGCTATGAGGATTATAGTTGATAAGGAGGAAGGCCAGCATTGTAAGTTGACCAGCCAGGTACAGGTGAGCTATGATTTGGGAATCTTTATGCTGCGTTGTTGAGGCAGTGGCATTAGACTGCTTTTAAAGGTAGGAAGCAGACGTTCCAGTTGTCACATGTCCAGGGTCTGCAGTTAGAAATAGGAAGGCAGAATTCGAGCCCAGGCAGTGTTGACCAGAGCCTCTGTTGTACAGTGGTTATGTCATGGATTGTGGGTCATCCTGATCTTCTGAGACCATGTTTTGGGACCAGTGAATGTCCAGAGAACTTTCAGGAAACCGCTTGGGCTGGGGAAAAGACTGAGGTGGAGTCAGAGAGGGTGCTGCTTGGAGGTCACTTACATGGTTGATTCAGGTGCACTTCTGCCCTGCCACATTTGAGGTGTCCCTTGGTGACCAGGTGTCCTAAGCAATGCCAATGGCTTCCTCTCTTTACCAGCCAAGAAGTATGATGCATTTTTGGCCTCAGAGTCTCTGATCAAGCAGATTCCACGAATACTCGGCCCAGGCCTAAATAAGGCAGGAAAGTTCCCCTCCCTGCTCACACACAATGAAAACATGGTGGCCAAAGTGGATGAGGTGAAGTCCACGATCAAGTTTCAAATGAAGAAGGTGAGGGGGTTGGGTGGGTTGCTATGTGTGAAGGTGTGGCAGGGTCCAGATCTTACCCAAGTCTCTAAATGTGCCAGTAGGAGTCCCACCAGGATTGAAACTTTTCACCCTAGTCTTCCTTGGCCTGGGTCCAAGTATCTGCTCACTAGGTCACTGGGGGGAGGAGGGATGGGTCATTTGCCATCCTTCCAACAATGTGACTTGATCCTCTCTCTCCTCTCAGGTGTTATGTCTGGCTGTGGCTGTTGGTCACGTGAAGATGACAGATGATGAGCTTGTGTATAACATTCACCTGGCTGTCAATTTCTTGGTGTCATTGCTCAAGAAAAACTGGCAGAATGTCCGGGCCTTGTATATCAAGAGCACCATGGGCAAGCCCCAGCGCCTATATTAAGGCATATGTGAATAAATTCTACTACCAGTCCCCTCTGTCTGCCTGTGATTGAGAGTGGGTGGTGGTTTGTCAATTGTCAAGTGAGTGCCTTGGCACTGCTGATGGCTAGCTGTGTAGTTTGTGACCTTGATGATGGATAGTTGGGTACTACAGGGAAGAGGATGTTTTTATGCCATCAAAATTAGGCAGTCTTGGGAGGCTTGCTAAACAGGACTGAAGCTTTGACAGGATTGGTCTGTGTAAACATAAGAGGATTTTAGTTAGCGTTTCTGTGTTAACAGGCCCCATGTCAAGTATACTTTGCTTTGGGTCAGTAATGAGTAAATGTTAAGGAAAACAAGGAATAGCAACAGGACAAAATTGTAATTTTTTTTTTTTAAAGACGGGGTTTCACCATGTTGGTCAGGCTGGTCTTGAACTCCTGACCTCAGGTGATGCGCCTGCCTTGGCCTCCAAAGTGCTTGGATTACAGGCATGAGCACTCTATCTCAAAAAACAACAAAAGAGTGCAGTCCAGCCCATGCTGGAATGCAGTGGCACAATCTTGGCTCACTGCAATCTCTGCCTCCTAAGTTCAAGCAATTCCCCTGCCTCAGCCTCCTGAGTAGCTGGGATTACGTGTGCCCTCCACTATGCCCAGCTGTTAGTTTTAGTAGAGACAGGTTTTCACTATCTTGGCCAGGCTGGTCTTGGAAACTCCTGACCTTGTTACCCGCCTGCCTCCCAAAGTGCTGGGACTATAGGCATGAGTCACTGCCCAGCCAGGGTCCTGTTAATTCTAGGGGAACCAGCAGTAGGTGGAGTCAGGCCATGGAAACTTCCAGGTTCTTGCCCCAGGTGTACTTAGCCCCCCTCCCTTTCTGAGGCATTTCCCTGTTGCAGTTCTTGCCTCCAGTACCTAGTACAGGAAAGGTGGCTTTTGGTGTGGTGGGAAATATCTGCTTTTTAACCTTTGACTAAAATGAGCTTCGTTTGGCTGGCAAATAGGGGACCCAGTTCATCCCTGTTTTTTAATAGAAGGTTATTTTATTTTTTGAGATGTTTCGCTCTTGTTGCCTAGGCTGGAATGCAGTGGTGTGGTCTCTGCTCACTGCAACCTCTGCCTCTTGGATTCTCCTGCCTCAGCCTCCTGAGTAAGTAGCTGGGATTACAGATACACGCCACCATGCCCAGCCAATTTGGAAAAAAAATATATATATATATATATAGTAGAGAGAAGTTTCACCGTGTTGGCCAGGCTGGTCTTGAACTCCTGACCTTGTGATCCACCTGCCTCGGCCTCCCTAAGTTCCCAAAGTGCTGATATTACAGGCATAAGCCACCAATCCAGCTGACAAGGGTTATTTTAAAGCATAAAAGTGATACTTAAAAACTGCACTTTGGCCAGGTGCAGTGGCTCATGCCTGTAATCCCAGCTAGTAGGAGGCTGAGGCAGAACTGCTTGAACCCAGGAAGTAGAGGTTGCAGTGAGCAAAGATGCTGCACTCCTGCCTGGGTGACAGCAAAACTGTTGGTGAGGAGCGAGGAATGCTGCATTTCTTAAAACAAGCTTTATCTGTCCCTGACCTGTGACGAACACAGGGTTTTCACTCAGCAAGTTGTGCTTTTAGTTTTTTCTTTGTATTTTTAGTAGAGACAGGTTTCTCCATATTGGTCAGGCTGGTCTTGAACTCCTGACGTCAGGTGATCTGCCTGCCTCGGCCTCCCAAAGTGCTGGGATTACAGTTGTGAACTGCCACGACTGGCCAACTTTTAGCTTTTAAGTTACAGCAGTTTCTTTGTAAGGCAGGTATAAAACTTAAATGAGGATGATGAGCAGTGAATTTTGGTTCTCAAGACAGGTCCAGCCAGCTACTTCCTCTTGTCTAGGTTATTTTTCTTTGGGCTTTTATGTATTTTCCAAACCTCCTGTGATCTTTGCAATTGGAAGGAAAAGGGAAACTTTAGGTTTAAGTAAATAAAGCAAAAGCAATTATCTGAAGGCTCTTGTGTGCTAATTGCCCATAGATGTAATCGGTGTCCAGTGGATCCAACAAATGAATTTCTGCCTCCTGGGCCCCTCCTACCTACTGGGGCTCTGGGCACCCTCCCATCCATCCAGCAGGTGAAAGTTTGGGGATCCCTAGTGGGATACCAGGCAAACATCATGGAGTCAGGCAGATCAGATTGGAATCCTGAGGAGTACATTTAACATGTCTCAAGTTTTCCCCATCTGTTAAGGTGATTCTAGAGGATTGCCAGATTTAGCAAATAAAAATGCAGGCTGTCCTTAGTATTGCATGGAACATGCTTAAATCATCCGTTTATCTGAAATTAAACTTTAACTGGGTAACTCCTATTCTGTTTAACTCTTATTCTAGCCTGCTACCCTGAGAGCAAATACTCAGGCTCATCCTTTGACGGAGTGAGTCCAATCAGTTCACCCCATATTTAACTGTAGGAGAAAAGGCTGAAACAGCCTCTTTGGGCAAATGTCCACTGAAAGTCTTGAACTATCTCTGCCTCAGCCCTGTAATGACTGGTCCCTACTGTGGACAGGTGACTCAGGACAGCAGGGCTTTCCAGACAGACATGGGTAGGTCAGCAGCTGTCACCTGGGAGAGTGCTTACCCTCCTTCAGTCACTTAGGGTCAGTGGATAACCTCCAGGCCTTGATCTGGGTTGTGCTGGCCTAGCTGGGCCTGGAGCTTCCATCTCAGTCAATGGACGAACCTGAGCAAATCACTTCCCTTAGGGGCCTCAGGTACAAGTGCTCAGCTCAAAGCAGGAGACAGTGAGGGAAATGCTGAGTGTGGGTAGGGCTTGGGGCCCCCCTAAGAGATGGCTTTGCAGGGGTTGGGGGTGATGACACACTAGGACCTGGGAGGAGCTCTCACCTGAAGCTGTTCCAGTCCAAAGGTGTGGCACACAAGTGGTTGTATGACTGACCCACAAACATATAACTTTAATTTTTTTTTTTTTTTTTTGAGCAGGAGCTCGGCCTTGATGGCCCCTGCCCCAACCCCAAGCGGCATTTATGATACAACCCATCACAGCTGGATTTTTAAAATACACAAAAATATATATAATATACATTATAAAACCTAGGTGGGGTTTGGAGGTGGCCTGAGCAATTGCAAACGGTGAGGACCTTCAGGAAGCTCGGGCAGGGTCAGGATGAGGAAGGGAAGGGGCACAGTACTTCATATGAAACTCATGAATACCCACAGGTGGCTGCTGGTCAGGCCCGGCTGGCTCTGGGGGCCTGGGTGTTGAGAAGGGGCAGCAGGGGGAAGGGTTAACCTTCAGTCCCAGCACTGGGTCTGGGAGCTGCTGCTCCGGGCAGGTAGACTGAGGTGGAGAAGAACCTAAGGGAGCAGTGCCCACCAGGGGTTTGTCAGATCCCAGCCTTGGGCAAGAGAAAAACCAAAAGCCTTCTGCTAGCCCGCCCTCCAGGCTTCTGGTCTGCCCAGAGGCTGGGACTCCTTCCTCTACCGTGCCCTCAATCTGGAGGGTACTGGGGGTTGCCCCCATCTTCCCGGAGCCCCCCTGGTTGGCTTGTGGGCTGATGGGGTGCCTAACAGGGTCTACTGCTGTAGAAACAGGTGCTCCCCTAACCCAGCTGTCCTCGAGGAGTTTGAGGCTCCACTCTTCACACTGCAGAGCCTCTCCCCTCACCCTGTGGCCAGCCCCCGCCCCAGGGAGGTAGTGTAAACCTGGGCTCTGGGAACAGGCAGCCCTGGATGAGAACTCCAGCTCTGCCCACCTCTCCTGTGGGTCCCTCAACTTCATGGAGCCTCCGCACTTCATCTGAAACCTGGAGACCCACACTTGCTGTGCAGAGTCTAGCACCGCAGAAGCCATGCAAGGAGTCTGGCACACGGAAGGGGCAAAGAAGTGTGGGCCCCTCTGCCCTCAGAGCCCAACCCCGACCTGACACTCTCCTTTCCCAGGGCCTCCGCTTGCTGACTCCCTCGGTCTCCATCCTGCCCTCACCTGCCCATGACACTCCCCCCACGGTGGGGCAGTGGTCACACATGCCAGAGGCTGAAGGTGTTCCCCCCTCCCCCACCTCTCTGAGGTCACACGAGGCTGGGCAGAGTGGGGTGATGGTGGGTCAGCGCTGCGGGCAGGCTGCCCCACTGCTGAGCCCTGCTCTCCTCAGTTAAAGCGCAGAACAGTGGCAGGGAGTGTGTGTGCTGGGGTAGGTGGGGGAGGCCTCCTGGGTCCTGGGCCTGAGGCCTGGCAGGTAGATGAGTCCTCAATCCTGGACCCCCAGGGGTGCCAGGCAGGTGTGGAGAGGAGATGCTCACCCCTGCATCCTTACGGAGGCGCAGAGGGCACCCTAGTCTTTGATGAGCTTGTAGACATGGTGCTGGGCCCCGTGCTCGCTGGTGGAGACTTCGAAGACAAAAGCAATGACAAGCAGGGTCTCCTGGGAGTCCCCGGCTCGTGACCACCTAGGGGGCGAGCAGGAAAGAGATTCAGGAGGTCAGGGGGAACAGGGCCATGGGGCAGGGAGCCGAACAGACCCTTCTCCTTTCCAGATCTGTGCCTCTCATCCGAGTGATGTGTCTGGCTACCCAACTTTGAGGCCCCTGGCCTGTGGGACTCGCTATGACCCCTGCTGCCCCCCATACCTGCAGGATGGTGAAGTTCTCCAGCACGCTGTTCATCATGTACTTCTCAGGCAGGTGCTTCAGCTTGTGGATGAAGTTGATCATGTACTCGCACATGGGCGAGCGGTGGATACGGTACACAAAGCGCCCATTCTCCAGCCTGGCGTACTCAGTCTGCAGAGAGCATGGAGAAGGCGTCACTCAGCCGGCCTGCTCCCAGCCCCACCAAGCCACCCTGAGCCCCCACTCACCTCCACCTTCTCTACCACCTGTTTGCCAAAGGAGCACACCTTGGTGGAGACGCTGATGGTCATGCTATCAGCAGAGCTGTACTGAGAGCTGACCCCATAGAAGGCTCCTGGGCCCTCCTGGATGGTGCTGTTGAGGTCGGCCTGGGCATGGGGGCAGGGGTGTTAGGTGCTGGCAGAGATCAGAAGGATTCCCCGCCACACCACATCAGAATCCTGCCCAAGGACCCGTCTCCGGCACTCTGCCCACAAGCCATGAGGAGATGGAGCAGGGCCAGAGGTCAATGCAGTGGGCCTGGATGTTGCACCTCTGGGGTGGGGAAGGGGGCTCGGAGCAGAGAGGGCCAGGGGGACTCACCCAGAACTTGACGAGGAAGAAGGCATTAGGGGGCCCCTTCTCATAGAGCTCCTTCAGTCCCCTCTTTCTCGGGGAACTTGTCATAGATCTGGCGCACATCTACTGCCTCCAGGGGTGGGTCTGAGAAGGCGGGGTTTGTCTGGCCGATGTGCACAAACAGGTGTTTGCTGTACTGTGGGGAGGGCCCAGACAGGGTCAGGAGAGCACTCAGACATGCAGACCTGAAGGCGGGGGAAGGGGGCACTGCACAGGCAGAGAATTGCCTGGAGCTTCCTGAACAGGCCACACCCCCAACCCAGGACGCTGAGTTTCAGTCGTGGATCACCCGGCTGGCCTCTCCACAATTGTGCAAAGCCTCACCCTCACCCCCAAACATGTTACCGTGTCAGGGTCTCGCTGCACCTCCATGAAGGCTGAATACTCGAGGAGCCGCAGCCGGGAGGAGGCAATGGTTCGGTCCTGCCACACAGGCACAGAGGCAGCAGCTGGGGGCAGCGGGGCCAGGGGCTCATAACCTGGGAGGCGAGACGGATTCTCATCTGCATGGGGGCGTGTAGGGGCTTACTGACAAAGCCGCCCCAGCCTGCAAAGGTGCTCCTTTTGGCAAGGAACATGGGTTGGATTTTGACTCCCCTACTAGATGTCCTTGTACAGTGTACAACCTGCACAACCATATGTGGTGGCCCTAGTAGTATACATCAAAAACATTACTCTGTGTGACTATTAATGTGTGTTTAAACAGAAAACACAGAGAAGTAAAAAAGGGAAATAACACTTACCCAGAATCCCACCATCTAGAGAGAGAAAGCCTTGTTCAGATTTCAGCGCATTTCCTTACAGGGGTGTGTATAAATGTAGCTTTTGGAGGTGTGTACTTGTGGCTGTGTATTGGCTATCGTTTTTTTTTCTTTTTTTTCCTGAGACAGAGTTTCACTCTTGTTGCCCAGGCTGGAGTGCAATGGCACAATCTCAGCTTACTGCAACCTCCACCTGCTGGGTTCAAGCAATTCTCCTGCCTCAGGCTTCCAAATAGCTGGGATTATAGGCATGCACCATCACGAGCTAATTTTCTGTATTTAGTAGAGACGGGATTTCACCATGTTGGCCAGGCTGGTCTCGAACTCCTGACCTCAGGTGATCCACCTGCCTCAGCCTCCCGAAGTGCTGAGATTACAGGCGTGAGCCACCATGCCCAGCTTGGCTATGACTTTGTGCCAGACATCTGGAAGCAACATTGTACAAGGTAAGGGGGCTATTCCTGGCCTGTCCCAATCTCCTACAGATGTCACCACCCCCTCCCTCCCAAAGCAAACACACACAGGCCGCAGCTCTGAGCAGAGGTGCAGGTGCCAAGGGAGAGCACCTCATGTGGGGAACTTACTGCTGAGTGTTGGCGGCAGGGGCGGCTGGATGGGATAGGCTGGCTGTGCAAATGGCTTGATGCTGCAGACAAGAGCACAGCCTGGTGAGAGGGCTCCCTCTTCCCCACCTTCCATAAGGCCCAGACCCTCTTCCAGGACCCTGTAGGAAGTCACCCAGCCTTTCTGCTGAGGCCTAGAAATGCAGGCTGAAAAGCGAACTCACAAGCTTTTTGTTTTTTTCTACATTTAACTTTTGTGAAATCCTACCTCGTCTCCCAGCTGATCTGAGTGTTTAATGTAGCATTTCAAACCCCCCAACCCTGAAAAGCTGGTCCTTATGCTGAGGGTGTGTCTTTTGATGAAAGTTGTTTTAAGAGTTGAAGAACCACCAGCGCACTTGACCACCTGACTGGCTGAGAGACTGCTTCAGAAACGGAGTGAAAAGTAAATGAAGGGATAGGTGACAAGTGGATGCATGCTAATGAGAGAACGCACAGGTGAGCAGCCAGTGTATCAGCTCTCCAGCCCTCTATTTTGCTTGTTTGTTTTTTAGAGACAGGGTCTCCCCTCTGTTGCCCAGGCTGCAGTGGTAGTGGGGCAATCAAGGCTCACTACAGCCTGGAACTCTGAACTCCTGAGCTCACGCAATCCTAGCCTGCCCCGGCCTCCCAAGTAGCTAAGACTACACAGGCACGCACCACCACGCCATTCTGTAAGAGAGCAGATCTTGCCATTTTGCCCAGGGTGATCTTGAACTCCTGGCCTAAAGCGATCCTCCCACCTCGGGCTCCCAAAGTGCTAGGATTGCTTACAGGTGTGAGCCACCACCCAGCCTGCATCCCTCTATTTTTGAATTAAAACTTTGCTCAGCTGTTGCTGGAGCGCAAATGGGAGGGGAAGCGCCATGCGGCTGCCAGGAGGAAGAGGGCATGGGATGATGAGCCACAATACTCACTCCTGAGAGGGTCCAGGCTGCTGTCCCAGGAGAGGGGGGCTGCTCCAGAACTGCAGGGATGAGACAAGGCCCAGGGGTCCCTCAGCATCCACGAACCCCATGAAAGCCCATCCTTTATGGCACACCCCACACCAGCCCACCTCCTGTGACCCATGTACCCGTGAGGAAGTGGAGAAGACGGCCTGGGGCAGAGGGGGAGGGCGGGTTGAACTTGTTTTGCAGGACACTGGCAGAGACGATCTGGGCAGAGGACATGGATGCCATGCTCTGAAGGGCTTTGTCCTTGGAGACCTGGTCCTGGGGGAGAGGGTGCTGCATGATGCCAGGGCAAGGCCGGATGGGGCCAGGACTTGCTTTAGGGCCCCCTCCCAGAACCTGGGCAGAGTTCAAAGCACTAGGATGACAGGTGTTCCTCAAGGTCCAGGCCTTGATTCCAGCCCCAGCTCTGCTGTGTGGTCTTGGGAGAGTCTCTGCACCTTCTTGGCCTCAGTCCCCCCAAGTGCCCCTCACCTCTGACCACAATCCATGGTAAGAAACTATTTTATTTTATTCCAAAGGCCAATATATATCAAGATATTTCCTCTTACTAATATGTCCAATACTCTCCTATTTTCTATTCTGTGTCATCAGTGGTTCTCAAAATATGGTCCCTGGACCAACACACCAGCATCACCTGGAAGCATATTAGAAATGTACATTTTTATTTTTAAAAAAATTTTATTTGTAGAGATGGGTTCTTGCTATATTGCCCAGGCTGCTCCCAAACTCCTGGGCATGATGGGATCATCCCACCCTGGCCTCCCAAAGTGCTGGGATTACAGGCCTGAGCCACTGTGCCCAACCAGAAATGTACATTTTCCGGCCTCTGCCCAGATCCACTGAATCAGAAACTCTGAGGTGAGGCCCAGAAATTTGCTTTAACAAGCCCTCCAGGTAATTCTGATGTACTCTGAGGTTTGTTGAGAACCATTGTATTTCATTTTTTTTTTTTTTTTTTTTTGAGACAGAGTTCCACTCTGTCGCCAGGTGCCAGGCTAGAGTGCAGTGGTGCGATCTCGGCTCACTGCAACCTCTGCCTCCCAGGTTCAAGCAATTCTCCTGCCTCAGCCTCCCAAGTAGCTGGGACTACAGGCGCACGCCACCACACCCAGCTAATTTTTGTATTTTTAGTAGAGACGGGGTTTCACCATTTGGCCAGGATGGTCTCGATCTCTTGACCTCGTGATCCGCTCGCCTTGGCCTCCCAAAGTGCTGGGATTACAGGCGTGAGCCATCGCACCTGGCTATATTTCACTTAAAAAACAAAACAAAAAAAAAAACAAACGAGGCTTGTGCACCTATTAAACTGGTTTCATAATCTATCATTTGAAAATCCTGTGTTAGGTGCTAAGACCCTTTCCCCCTCCTCCCACTGGGGAGGGCCGTGCTACTTACCAGGTTCATGGCCTGTGAGGGAGAGAGGAAGATGGATTAGAAGACGTGCGCAGCACCAGGGCTGTGGGGTGCCTACCTCCACCCAGTGCCCATGAGTTTTAGCTTCCGAGGAGCCCAAGGAAGCTCAGCGGACCCTCCCCCCGTCCCCCCCCAGAGGGAGTGCTTGCCAGCTGGGGCAAGCCCTGGAAAGGGCGGAGTGAGGGAAACAAGCTGGCACCCCCTGGGTCTGTCCGTGGGTTCTGGGTATGGCGGCCTGGGGGTGAGAGGCCCCGTCCATTGCACAGCTGTGGGCAGGGAGAAGAGAACACGGCCAGCATGAGGCCCTGACAAGGGCCTTGGTCATGAACCCCACACTCTGAGATCCGCAGCTGCAGAACAGCCAGATCTGCAAGGAACTGCCATGCCCACTTCTGCAGCCCCACTGGCCAGTACCCCGGGGCCTCCTCCCTGCCCACTGAAGTCCCCATGCAGTTAGTAAGCAGCAGTCAGGAGGAAGGAGAAAAAGAAAAACAGAGAAGAGGAGAGGTGGGCCTTAGTGGCCCCCACATGGTCTCCTTCTCCCTCACTATAGGGTTGGGGGCTCTTGTTCAGTCTCCAGGGGCTGCAGCCCTGTGCAGCCTGGCAGGGTCTTGGGCTTCCTGCTGCCACTTGTGTTTCTTTCTGGACCCCCTCACAGCTTCTCAGCCCCCTGCCTGTCCCAGACTGGAGCCACAGAGCAGCGACAGGCCTGCGCCTGGGAGGGTGCTGGGCAGTCCAGGCTGGGTGGCGGGGGACCCCATACCTTCAGCTTGGACTGAATCTCCCGAGATTTCCGCCTGGCTAGAACCTGCAAGTGGCTAGAGACCTGTAGAGAGAAAAAGAAAGAAAGAAAGAAAAAGAACAGAGAGCGGAAGGAGAGGCAGGAACAGAGCTTCGGCCAGAAAAGAGGCACAGTGGGGCTGGAGAGCTGGCCAAGGAGAGGCCTGAGCTATGCAGAGATAGCGCCGCAGGTGAGGGGCCAGGAGGGCTGATGGCCCCCATCAGGCACCCCAACGTACCTTGATGCCAACCTGGTACTCCCGCACCTTCTTCCGAGCTAGAACCTGTATGTGGCTGGACACCTAGGGGCCGCCCCGCGCCCCGCCAGAGAGGAAAACACAGACAGTGAGGAGGCACAGCCGTGGGGTGGCCGTGGGCAAGGGACATCCCAGCCCCCTCATCTCTAGGGGACTACATGTAAGTGGGGGGAACTGTTTTCTTTTTGAGACGGGGTTTATGTTGCCCGGGCTGGTCTCAAACGATCCTCGCGCCACAGCCTCCTGAGTAGCTACGACTATAGGCATGTGCCCTTGTGCCCGGTTCAGACACTTCTTGACACTGCCAATTCTGCTCTCTTCTTGGATTTGTCATGATCAAGAGCCACAGTGGCTTCCAGGGCCTCCATGTACAGGTGCACAGGTTGTTCACTGGCCAAAGGGCACCAGTGAGGGCTGAAATCCAGCCCAAGTTCTGCTGCCCAGCTACGTGTCCTTGTACAAGGCTGTGCCTGACCCTGTCCTCCCCCCCAAAAGAGGTGACTTTTTCTCACTGGTGTCCTCAGAGGAGACACCTTTTCTAATCGGCACCACAGGGGCTAGCAATGGCCATGGTGCTCCTGTTGGCTATTAGCTTATACACCAAGGCCACATCCTCTACCAGGGATCTCCCCAGTACCACTGCTTGAATCCTCCCGTCACCCCCAACCACAGCCGCCTATGAAACCAGGCCTGGCCCTCCTCCTGCTTTGTTCCCATACCTTTTTCCCCAAGACCCCTTCTTTCTGCTTGGGCTAATATATGCCAGTGTGTATATATGTACTCAGTAGGTGCTCTTAATTGCACTTCTCTGGTAGTCTCCCCTGAAGCCTCTGTTGGCAAACTTGAGCTAATCACGGTCTGGATATGTGTGCCCTGGGCTGTGTGCCCAGCTGACACAACAGACCCTTGACCTTGTCAAAGATCTGACCCAGAGGCACAGAGAACCCAAATGCCACTGTTTTCCCAAGGAAACACACAGAGCCTGGAGGCCGCTTCACACTTTCAGCACTGGCAATTGGCTTCCTTTGCAAGTTGTTTTTATCCCCCACAAAGAAAGCTCCTTTTTCTTTTTAATCACAGCCTGACAGTGAGTATGTATGTGATGCCACCTGGCTAGGACCTGGGTGGGTGCTCCTCACACTGCCTCACTGAGCCCAGGAATCAGACTCCTATCCAGAAAAATTACTGATCACTTCATGCTGTGACAGTAAATGATGTTTACTGAGCACAGATACTATTCTCCTCGGCATTTGCACATACCGACCCTTGATGTTTACAGCAACACAAAAACAGGCACTAAGGCCGGGCGTGGTGGCTCACGCCTGTAATCCCAGCACTTTGGGAGGCCGAGGCAGGCGGATCACCTGAGGTCAGGAGGTCAAGACCAGTCTGACCAACATGGTGAAAACCCGTGTCTCTAAAGTACAAAAATTAGCCGGGTGCGGTGGTGCGTGCCTGTAATCCCAGCTACTCGGGAGGCTGAGGCAGGAGAATCGCTTGAATAGGGGAGGCAGAGGTTGCAGTGAGCCAAGATTGTGCTATTGCACTCCAGCCTGGGTGACCGGAGTGAGACTCTGTTTCAAAAACAACAACAACAAAAGGACGAATATCCCTGACTTTGGATGACAAAATTAAAGCCTGGAGAGGTTAAGGAACTTATCCAAGGTCACATGGCTGGGTGCTACAGCCGGGATTCAAACCCAGGCGGTCTGACTCCAGAGCCTACTTTACCACCAAGCTACACTACCAGGACTCACTTGGACCCTGAGCTCAGAAGATTGCCTCCAAATGGCCAACTCTGTGACAGCTGAAAGTCCTAACTTAATATTTAGCTCTTTTGTCCATATGGAGGCATTGTGCTTGCCATGAATTGCTATATGTATGTATCTATAAAAACCTAAAACTGCATTTCTTTGTCAAAAGTAATTATTTTATTTGAGACAGAGTCTTGCTCTGTTGCCCAGGCTGGAGTGCAGTGACACGATCTTGGCTCACTGCAACCTCTGCCTGCTGGGTTCAAGTGATTCTCCTGCCTCAGCCTCCCAAGTAGCTGGGATTACAAGTGCGTGCCACTGCGCCCAACTTTTTATACTTTTTTGTAGAGATGGGGTTTCACCATGTTGGCCAGGCTGGTCTCGAACTCCTAACCCAAGTAATCCACCTGCCTCGGCCTCTCAAAGTACTAGGATTACAGGCAAAAACTAAATTTTTTTTTTTTTTTTTACAAAAAACCCTTGAAGATAACAAAAAGTAAATTTTAAAAGGACCAAAAAAACCTTGTCAGTGGTTGCTCTTCGTAACAAATAAAGACATAGCTTGTCCTCAGAACCAGAGGACAGGTCCCCTTACGCTGGGATCTAAAAACCCAGACTTCTAAGAAAGAGTAAAGATAGAGGGAGTTCCATCCTTATACCTTATGCCCTTACAATAAAGGCAGTGGTTTCTAAAATTCTGAGCTTGTCAACAGCTGGTTTGTAAAAGCTCATTTTCTGGGCAGCCCTCTCAGGATGCTGGGCAGAAGCAGGTGTGATGGGGGACCCTGAATTCAGAGGCTGGGATGTGACCCACCTCTGCAGCCCACCCCAACCTCAGTTCAAAGTGACCCAGCTTGGCTGGGTGTAGTGGCTCCTGCCTATATTTCCTAGCACTTTGGGAGGCTGAGGCAGGAGGACTACTTGAGGCCAAGAATTCAAGAACAACATGGCCAACATAGCGAGACCCCATTTCTATATTAACTTAAAATTTTTTTAATTAAAAAAAAAGTGACCTAGCTTAATGACCCTCAGCCCCTTCCCACTTTGACTAACAGCTTCCTATGAACACCTCTTCTGGGTAGAGGAGGACCCGCTGAGAGTTTGCTTCTGAGCTCAGAACAGCTTTCTGTTTATAATAATGACCATAATAATAATCATAGCAGCAGCAAATTCTTCTGCAGCGCTTACACTGTTCTAAGAGTCTGCATATGTTAACAAATTCAATGGCTGAGGATGAAAGGCTGGGGAAGCCCACTACTCCCCCACTCCCAGGAAGAACCAGTATTTGAACCCAAGGGCTCCAGGGAATAGGGCCCTGTGGGCTCCTGTGGTATCCCTGGTGCCTAGAACATAGCAGCAGGTCAGTCATTTGCTAAATGAATAAATTCGGTGCTGCATGAGCTGGGCTTAGGGAGGGTGGTTCCTAAATGCTTCAGTGAATGAGGGATCGTTGCCGCCTCTACACTGGGTGGGGGAGGCTCAGAACCTTCCTTTGAGAAGGAGGGCGGACTTGTCATGGGGATCTGTGGGTTCATATCCCATCAGGACAGGAGGCTGGGAGCGCTGAGGGCAGCACTGGCCTCCATTCCTCCAAGTTTCTGCCTCCAGCCTGGCCTCTCTCCCCCAGCACCCCAAAGGGCAGTGAGTGGTCAGAGAGGACAGTGGGGCCATCACTCCAATCCATTCCTTCATGTTTCTGTCACCACACTGCCACCTTCCCTGGACCAGAAGCCACGATTGTCTCTTACATTGTCAGTTTTCTCCATTTCTACCACCACTGCCCTCAGTCCAGACCCTGGCACTGTTGATCTAGGCCTCTGCTTGTGCCCCTGAGGGCCAGCCTCCCTGTCTCCACCCAGCCCCCCTGTCTCCACCCAGCCCTCTCTACTCCATCGACCAGGCTGCTTGAGGGCCTGTGTTCCTCAGCAGCTGCCACCTGCCACTCCCAGTTCCATACCCTCCTGTGGCCCACCGCTGCCCCTTGGGGGACCTGTCGCCCATGTCTCTGCTGAGTGCCCCCTAGCCCAGCAGTCCCCATACTCCCTCCGCCACACCACACTGCCCATGGGCACGGCTCTTTCCTGACTGGGGGCCTCGAGGAAGTTACTTAACTTCCCTATGCATCAGTTTCCTCATCGTAAAAAGAGATAATTACTATACCTATCTAATACGGTTGCTGAGAGGATTAAATAAATTAACTTAAAGGAAGCGCTGTATGGGTTACCATGATTATTAGTTGTATATCCAACTTCCTCAGCCTGGAAGGAAGGGCCCTCTCCCTTTTCTCTGCCTGGCTAACTCCCACTCCTTCTTAAAAATACATCCCGAGTGTCACCTCCTCCAGGAAGCCTTCCCAGCTCTCTCTCTTCCCTCCCCCAACCTGTAAGGGTTAGCTGCTTATCCCACAGTGCCCTGCACCCACCCTCTCTCAGCAATGCCACCCCTGCTCTGTACCCGTCCGTCTGACCATCTGGCTCCCTGGCTGGTCAGTGAGCCACTCAGGACAGGGACCATGTAGCAGCCACGCAGCCCTGTGGGCTTATCTGTGGCCCCTGAACCAAAGGTCCTGGGCCGGGTAGTGGGTCCATCTCTCCAAGAGAAGTGGGAAGGGTGAATGGACTGCTCAGGGGTGGGAGGGGGTGAAGTCGAGGGGTAAGGGGAACACGATGAGGCCAGAAGGGTGGCAGGCCAAGCCAGGGGCAGCCTTGAGGAGGTGGGCAGGGTAGGGGCAAGGGGTTGACCAGGACAGCTGAGACAAAGTGTGTGGGTGGCGGGCCCAGCATAAACCGTCTCTCTACCTGTTTTCTCGTCCGAGTCTTCCCCGTCCTCAGTTTAATATAGCGTGCAATCAACTCATTTCGACCTAGATTGGAGTGAGAGAAAAATGAGGAGTGGGCAAGGGTGTAGCCAAAGGCTGGAGGCCCTACCCCACCAGGAAGCCACTCCAGGACCCTCCCCAAAACCCTGCTCTTCTGTTTCCCACTCTCTTCACTCCAAGCTGCACGCGCAGGGCAGGCAAAGGTGACTAGGGAGTCCCAGCTTCATCCCAACACCTCCAGGACCTAGAGGGTCTGCTCTTCAGGGAAAGGGTGCGTGAGGGGCTGCAAGGTAGGAGGAAGGAGGGCCGAGCAGCGCTAGGCATCCTGACAGGCTTCCTTGCAGACAGACTGGGCAGCTGTGGTACAGGTCAGCAGGTCGGTGGCCGGGAAGGGCCTGTCCTGGCTGGGCACCCCCTCCCAGCGCCCGCAGTGCTCCCCGCCTGTGTGACCAGCTCCAGTGCTCTTAGTGCATGGATTTGTAGGGGCATGTGAAGGAGCCCACCCCAGGTGGATGTCCTGCCCTTGCTCTGTCTTTACCCTGGACAAGTTCCTTCCCTTCTCTGGTGAAGACCAGGAAGGACAGGAAGGCAGCACTCACGGCCTCCAATGTGCCTCCTACACTGGCAGCCTGTGTCAAGATGTGTCACTGAGCATGTCACCATGTCCTTGTGCCTGTCACCCACATGTCACCAGTTCCCAGTGTCTCTCCATCCTGTGAGAGCCTTGGGGGAGGGGGGCTCTGTTCTGCACCATGGACCCCCAAATCCAGACACTCTGCCCCCCAGCCCCATGGCCTCCCCAGAATGGCCAAATTCTCCAAATTCCTCTCTGATGACAGAACCAGCCCCATTGCTCCTCCCTTCCCCACCAGCCCCTCTCCACCCCTCTCTCTCACCCTGTCTAAAAATACCCTGTGGGGCTCCCCAGCCTGGGAGGCAGCAGTGGGGGCAGACAGTACCCACCCTGTGGAAGGTGCCCTGGACCATCCACCTGCCCCCAAGGTGGGGCTCTGGGGCTGGGGTGGGGGTGGCTAATGGGGCGTGGCCAAGGGGCATGGGGCAGCCCAGATCGCTTCCCACAGGCTCGCCCTGGGAAGGGCTGGGCCTGCCTCGCTCAGCCACGGGCTGCAGGGAGGAATGGGGGAGCTGGCCAGACACCAGGCCCAGAAAGGTCGAGTTATCCCAAAAATGCAACTCTGGGAGAGCCCTCTCAGGGCTGGACAAGAGGGGACACTCCCTTCTGGAAGTGGGCAAGATGGCAGAGAGAAGGGCCAGCAAACACAAGGAATGGGGGAAAGGGACTGAGGAGGGGAACACGTCCCCACGATCCCAGCGCAGGCCTCTGTCCCCGTGCGACCTCCCACAACATGCACTGGAGGGATCTGTGTTGGGACTGCCACCGGGCCGCCTTTCCACATCCTTCTCCGGGAAGGGACCCCCTTCTGGGCCTCGCCTGGCGCACACTGGGCTGACCCAGTTTCTCGGGCCCACTGAGTCACCTCGAAACCTCCAGGCCGGTAGCGGGGAGGAGAGGAGGAGCAGGCGGGGGTGCCGAGGTGTGGGCTGCACCCTGGTTGGGGGGCAAGCCCGGCTTGTTTATGAGGAGCAGCGCAGAGGAGGATCCAGACACACAGGCTTGCGCGCCCAGACTCGCCCGGCCAGCGGCAGGCGGCCTCCGGACGTCACCAAACCGGTTGGGTGAGGGGGCAGAGAGCAGGGGAGGGGCCGCAGTCCCGCCCGCGCCCCGTGCACGCACCGTACATCTTGCCCTCGTCCGACAGGATGATCTTGCGCCGGCCGCAGGGCGGGTAGATGGCCAGGGCCTCCTGGAAGCTCTGCTCGATGTCCGGGCTCCACACGCCCTCAGCATCGTTGTCCAGCCCCTTGTCCAGGCCCTCGGGCCCATCCTCCCGGGCCTCCCCGGGGCTGCTGCTGGCGTTCCAGCTGTTGGACGCTATTGTGCTGGTTGCTCTGGGCTCTGGGCCTGAGCCCACCGGGCAGCCGAGCCTAGGGGACAGACAGAGAGGGGTTGGGGCCAGGGTCCTCCTCGACCACAGCAATCTCTATCCCGCTGGCTCTGGAGCTCCGCCCCCACCCCAAGCCCACTCTAGGGGCAGGTGTTCAGGGTGGAATGGAGGTAACCAGAGGAACAACCACAGCTTGTTCAGAGCTGTGTGACCTGCAATGCACGAGCTACTTCACCTCTCTAGGCCTCAGTCCTGTAAAACAAAAGGGTTTCCTTGAGGTTGTGAGAGTTAAAATTTAAATGAGCTCATGACAAAGTACCAATCACATGCCTGGCTCCTAACACTCAAGAAATAGGTAATCGGCCGGGCGCAGTGGCTCACTCCTGTAATTCCAGCACTTTGGGAGGCAGAGGTGGGCAGATCACAAGGTCAGGAGATCGAGACCATCCTGGCCAACATGGTGAAACCCTGTCTCTCCTAAAATACAAAAAACTTAGCCGGGTGTGGTAGTGCACACCTGTAATCCCAGCTTCTCAGGAGGCTGAGGCAGGAGAATCACTTGAACCTGGGAGACACAGGTTGCAGTGAGCCGAGACAGCGCCACTGCACTCCAGCCTGGACAACAGAGGGAGACACCGTCTCAAAAAAAAAAAAAAGAAATAGGTAATCAGTAACAACAACAGCAACAATACCTCACACCAGCACAGCACTTTTGTAGGGAAAAAGTATTTTCATATTCATTCAAACATCACAAAACTAGGCTGGCACGGTGGCTCATGCCTATAATCTCAGCACTTAGGGAGGATCACGTGAGGCCAGGAGTTCGAGATGAGCCTGGCCAACATGGCAAAACCCTGTCTCTACTAAAAATACAAAAAAAATTGGCTGGGCAAGGTGGCTCATGCCTGTAATCCCAGCACTTTGGGAGGCTGAGGCAGGTGGATCATTTAAGGTCAGGAGCTCAAGATCAGCCTGACCAACATGGTGAAACCCTGTCTGTACTAAAAATATATTTAAAAATTAGCTGGGTGTGGTGGTGTGCATCTGTAGTCCCAGCTACTCGGGAGGCTGAGGCAGGAAAATTGCTTGAACCCAGGAGGCGGAGGTAGTAGTGAGCCGAGATCAAGTCACTGCACTGCAGCCTGGGCAACAGAGTGAGACTCCATCTCAAAAAAAAATTAGCGGGGCATGGCGGCACACTCCTGCAATCCGAGATACTCAGGAGGCTGAGACACAAAGATCACTGAACTCCAGAGGCAGAGGTTGCAGTGAGCAGAGATGGCGCCACTGTACTCCAGCCGGGATGACAGAGCAGACCCTGTCTCAAGAAAACAAAAAAACCACTAAAGCAGAGAAGGTAGGGAATGACGCCCATTATTCAGAGAGGAAAACTGAGGCTCACAAGGTCACACAGCTGCCCAAGGCACCCTGAGGAGCACAGAGAGGAGTATTGGAGGCGCAGGGCTGTGCTTCCTCAGCTCTCCCTGTCAGCTCCTCCTCTCCAGTGTCCAGATCCCCAACTGGGGACCTCCACCCTCATTCTCATCCCAGCATCAATGCCACCCTGCTAAGGATCCCCTCAGGGACAAGGAGAGTCCCTGACCCAGGAAGGGTATCGTTTCACCTTCCCCAAATCGATACTAACCAGAACCTTGCCAAGGGGGCTAATATGGGGCAGGAACTGCCCCAGGAATTACAAAAAGGGAGCTGTCGAGGGAGCAGCTGAGAAGGTGCCTGGCCAGCAGCCTGGCTCAACGTCACCCACCCCCTCTATCCCACTTCCTGTTCCAGCACCTCCAGGCCCCACAGCAGCCTGTAAACCACCCACATGCCCGCCCCCGCCCTGGCCCATCCTCCATGTGGGCCAGAGCTATGTAAACTGTGAGCGCCCTGAACCCACCAGGCCCCCCATCACTCACAACCCCGAGACTCACCCCAAATCCCCTTCAGCCCCAGAATCCATGTATCCAATGTATTCAGGAAACCTAAGAGCCTGTGCTGGCTGGATCCTGGGACTTAGCGCTGGGCAGTAGGGAAAGGGGGAGGGGTAGAGAGGTAGGGGGACCCCATCAGAAGCCAGGGAGAGAAAGATGAATTCCAGGTCCCGCTGCATGGGTGGGGGTGGACTCTGCAGAGCTACCTGTTTACTTAGGGAGGCTTGAGAGGGTCACTAGTAGAATGAGGTGGGGGGAGGACTGAGGGGTCTGAATGTCAGCTAGTTATTTGGTTATTCTAAACTATTATTCAGCTAGTTAATCAGCTATTCAACTAGTTATTGTAATTATTCTAAACTATTGAGTTTAGATTTAATATTACTACTAATAGTATCTGCCATATGCCAGGCACTGTTCTCTGATTTCACACACATTGACTCATTTAATCCTCACAATAAACCTATGGGGCAGGTACTATGCTTATTCCTAGTTTATAGATGAGGGAATCCAAGAAACAGAGAGGTTAAGCAACTTGCCTTAGGGCACACACAAGTAAATGCTAGGGCTGGGTTCTGAACCCAGGTAATCTGGCTTCAGTTTTATAACCAGGAGGGTTACAGGGAGGGTGCAGAGAAACCCCACCACCTGGAGAAAGAAGGTTCAGCTGTCATAGCAATCGCCCTAAGTCTGCCCAGGGGGTACCCCTCAGCCCAAGCAGCTGCAACAACTTCAAGGACTCCCGCACAGCCCGTACAGCCCTTTCTGTGATGCCTCCAGGGCCACCAGGAATCTCTCTCCCATGGCCAGCCAGAAGGAGCTGTGCCCCTGACCCGTCAGAGGGACAAGATGCCCTTATTCCTAGCCTGTCCCTCACCCCAGGAAACTGGATCTAGAGCCCCAGCCCCCTCCTCAACCAGAGGGGAATTCTTGGAATAGAAATGTGAGGAGTAAACAAAATAAAAATAAATAAATAAGGCCGGGTATGGTGGCTCACGCCTGTAATCTCAGCACTTTGGGAGGTGGGCGGATCACCTGAGTTCGGGAGTTCGAGACCAGCCTGACCAACATGGAGAAGCCCCGTCTCTACTAAAAATACAAAATTAGCTGGGACTACAGGTGGTGCATGCCTGTAGTCCCAGCTACTTGGGAGGCTGAAGTGGGAGAATCGCTTGAACCTGGGAGAGGGCAACAAGAGCAAAACTCCGTCTCTAAAATAATTAAATAAATAAATGAATAAATACATAAATAGGCTGGGCGAGGTGGCTCACACCTGTAATCCCAGCACTTTGGGAGGCTAAGGCAGGCAAATCACGAAGTTAGGAGTTCGAGACCAGCCTGGCCAACATGGTGAAACCCTGTCTCTGCTAAAAATACAAAAATTAGCTAGGTGTGGTGGTGGGCACCTGTAATCCCAGCTACTTGGGCAGGTGAGGCAGGAGAATCACTTGAACCTGGGAGGCGGAGGTTGCTGTGAGCCAAGATGGCGCCATTGCACTCCAGCCTGGGCAACAGAGCAAAACTCTGTCTCACAAAAATAAATACATAAAAATAAATAAATAAATAATGAAATGTGGGTGGTGGTGGCTCCCGACTATAATCCCAGCACTCTGAAAATATCACTTGAGACCAGGAGTTCAAGATCAGCCTGGCCAACATAGTGAAACTCTTGTCTCTATTTTTAAAAATTAAATTAAAAAAGAAAAAAAAGTGAGGGACAGGGGTGTGCTAGCTGGGTAGGGGGTGGGGCACCTAGTGACTCCCCCTGTTGGAATAGTTGGGATGCAGGCTCTGTCCGCAGGTATCATTCTGACACTGCCACAGAGCTGTCAGAGGGGGAGGGAGAAGAGGGGCTATAATGAGCTAAGACCCTTCTCAACCTCTTTCCCCTAGATCCTTCCGAAGCCTCCCTCCAAGCAGCAGGGGGCCAGGCAGCCCCAGACTTTTAAAGCAACTTTCCTGCCTCCCCCCAAGTCCCTGCCCGCCTCCCCCTCAAGCAGGCTGTGGCCCCCCCCTTCTGAGGGTGATGTCAGCCCTGTCCCGCCCCCCGCGGGAACACTGTGGCCAAATATGGCGAACACAGCAGCAGGCTTGGGAGCTGGGACAGACTGGGGGGGGGGCAAGGCGGCCCCTGGCTGGGACCGCTGGCAGCTGGTGAGGGGGGAGGGGAGGGGGGGACAGCCCAAAGGACGCGTCAAGGAGAGAATAGGACCACCGTCCCTCCCTTCCACTGGCTCCTAGGCGCAGGCAAGACTCACTTTCTAGGAACCCTCCTAGGGGCAGAGGTGCCAATACGGGCAAGTGGCACCCCACACACAGCCATGCACAGGAGCACACTGTGCAGAGGGACTGTGTGAGTGCTTGGTGGACAACCATGTGAGAATGTGTACCCCCAAGCCGAGGCACACACGTGGGCAGTTTCGGGCAGGCAGCTGCCCCGGGCTGGGAGCTGGACCAGGGTCTCAGTGGAAGGAAGTCCACAGGAGGCATGAGCACTGGCTGCTCTGTTCTCCTAGAGACCCGGGTGTGCCTGCCTTCCTCTCCCGAGACCCTCTAACCGATGGGACCCAGGCCAGGCTGAGAGAGGAGGCTATGGCCCCCTGGACAGGTGCAGGCTGGGCTGGGACAAATGTGGGACTCTGGCTTCGTGGATGGGTGGGACATCTAGAGGAGGCTGACTGAGGGCAAAGGGCAGGCCCTGGGCTGCTGGCTGATGCTGCCCAGGTGTCTAGAAGCTCTGCCTCGCTGCGCTGTGCCATGAAGAGGGGTAGGAGAGGGAGGAGACCCAAGTGAGGGTCAAGGGGAGGGAGATGGGGGTGGGGCCTAAGACAGACAGGAGGGGCAGGGGAGACAGGCTGGCAGAGAGTCTTGGGCAAGAGAAGCGGAGGTGGACCCAGAGAGAAGAGACAGGAGAGTCACTGAGTGAGACAGAAAGCCCAATCCAGCGGGGGACAGACCAGAGCCCTGCAGAGTGAAGGGAGAGACCCCAGGAGAGATGTGGAGGGAGGGTGGCGGGGGGAGGAGGGAGTGGGGGGGGCGGTGCTAGAGAGTCAGACCGGCAGACTGACAGATGGAGGGGTGGGGCGGAGGGAGAAGGAGTGAAGGAGAGGAGGGGAGAAGAAAGATGGGGTACAGACAATGCAACCAACAGAGACCCAGAAAGCCAAAGACAGAGACCCAGAGAGACAGAGACACACAGCAGAGCGGAGTAGACCAGAAACTCAGATATGACAGGCATCAAGGGAGATCAAGGGAGGGGCAGGCCAGGAGGGGACTGGGAGAAAGAGAAAGACAGGGACAAGAACAGAGAACCCAAGGCCAAGGCAGAACCAGAGGGAGGGAGTGACAAGGAAGGCCATGCTGGGGGCTGGGGTGGGCCACCATCCAGGACAACCCCACTCCCGTCTCAGGAGCTCCCACCCTCCACCTCCTCCCAGAACCCCTCCCATCTGCCCCTGCAGAGGAGTCCTGTTGTACCTGTCCTGCAAACCCGCCAGCAGGCTGCAGACCCCCAGGGGACTCAGTCTGTCTTCACCCTCATCCTGATCAGCCACACCCACTTCCCTTCTCCCAGGGCCCTCAGCCTTCCAGGCTCAGAAGGCCTCTGGGTGGAGGCAGGGATGGGGGCTAGGAGGCTGGGTGAGCAGGCTTTGGGGCCCTGGGGAAGATAAGGGGCACCTTTCTGCCCACCCCCACCCTGGGGCCAGATCTGCCAGAGAAACTGGCTGGACAGCTCCAGGGATCAGGCCAGAGCTGGGGCCCGAGGCAGAGGCCCTGGCCCCCCACCCCCACAGGCCCTGCAGCCTCCAGACCACCCAGCTTTGTACCTCCCTTTAGGGGCCCCCGGAGCCACTGCCTCAGTAGGAGGCACTGAAAAAGCCAGTCTGGGTGGGTGGGCACCTCCTGTCTTAATCCTCCCCCTGCACCAACCCTGCCTGGGAGGACAAGATGAGCTGTGACCTTTCTGGGTCTAGCAGCCAGGAGTCCACCCCGGCAGGGACCCCAGCCCCCAAAGCATTCTCACTTGGAGTGAGGACATCACTCAAAATGTGGGAAGGTCAGTGAAATCAGCAGTTTCCTCCCGAATCTCTGCCCTCAAACCTGAGCTAGGCTGCAGCCAGGGGGTCGGGGATGGGGGAGGGCAGTTGAGGAGGGCTAAGGGAGCCTCCCATCCCCTCTGCCTTCTCCTCCCTCTTCCCCCTACCCCGCCCCACAGTGGGCCAGCTGTTCTCCAGCTGCCATAAGCTCCCACCCTAGAAGTAGCCATGTTCTGGGGCAGCAAAGCGGGTAGGGATGGTATCTGCCTCCCCCACCTCCAGCCCAAGGACCCCAGAGAGACCCTGCTAAGCAGCCACACCCTGCCAGGCTGGGGAGGGATTCCCTCCTCCCTGGAACAGGGTCTCAATTTTTACAGGAGGAAGCAATTTGCAGAACCCACTAGGAGGGAGGTGGGGGCCCCTCCACTCTCTCCCCGCTTATTAATGTGTTTCCAATTTGGGAATCGAGGCTCTGCTGCCCCTCCTCCCCCACACTACTTGGGACAGGGGCTTTCTCAGGGAGCAGAGAGGGTTGGGATAGCCCCCCCCCAGGTGTCCTTCTGCAAAGCTCATCTGTTGTCACACCCACTCTCCCTGAAGCAGTATAGGGGGCAGGAGGGTAGAGACTCAGTTCTCAAGTGCGCTGCAGAGAGAAAGCCCAGTTCCGAGACCTCCCTTCACCCGCTCCCTGAGACTGACTAGTCTCCTCATCTGGTCCTGGTCCCAGGGCGGGAAGCTCAGGTATCCAGTGGGAGACAGGCTGGGGGGGGTCCCCCGGGTTTCTCAGTTACCATGCCAGACTCCTGGTACTCTGGGTCACCCACTGGGCTCCCACTAGCCACACAGTCAGTGCCCCCAATGAGAGCCTTGGTGTCACCTATAAACACACAGGCTTCCTCTGCGCCCCCTCCTCTCGCTTGCACACACACGGTTACATCACACCCACTGTCCTGCACAGTCACTGTTACCTGCATCTCTCTCCTGTCAGGTTTTTAAAAAAATCTGTATTGTGGCCGGGAGCGGTGGCTCACGCCCTTAGCTAGCACTTTGGGAGGCCGAGGTGGGTGGATCACCTGAGGTCAGGAGTTCAAGACCAGCCTGGCCATCATGGTGAAACCCCATCTTCAAAAAAATAAATAAATAAATAAATAAATAAATAAATCTGTATTGTGATAAAATATACGTAACATCAAGTTTACCATTTTAGTCATTTCTAAGTGTACAACTGAGTGGCATTAAGTGCATTCCTTCTTTCTGTTTTTATCAGTGTCTTTTTTGTGGTCTTCCACATAGATGCCACATGTGTCAGGGACCACAGGCCCCCAAATGCATCCCACAGAGCCTCCTACACGCCCTGCCTGGCACAGCCCTGGGGTATCACCCACACTACCCGAGAGTCCCAAACATGCTCAGATAGTGACCACCCACCCACAGTGCCAGGATCGGTCACGCCTCACAGTTTCTCTCACACACGGTGTCGCTTTCAGGTGCTCAGTGTCACCCACACGCCACACACCATATTCACGCTCGGCACACACGTGGGATGGGGCCCACCTTACTGGCACATACATCATACTGACGAGAAGTTGGTCATGTTGTTTTACTCACAGGTAGTGTCACACGTAAGTCACACACAGACAAACCTGAGGCCATCTCACATGCGGCGTCACCACATACAGGCCACAAGTGGTCACACCACGGCATAACACACCACACAGATCACCACTCATCCAGCTTCTCACGCACATGTGCCGCATGCACATATACACACAGCATCACATGAGCTTGGTGTCCCTTGCACGCAGGTCACTTGAGCATCAGAGCCACACCAGTGTCATCCCCAGGCACACACAGATGGCTAGGCAGCTGGCTTCCTTCATCGGCACGTCCGGGGTGATGCCCTGGCACACAGAGAATGCCCCCCGTACAGGTTCTCAGGTACACAGGCAGCGGCACGCCCAGACACATGAAGAGTCACTGGTTTCTCTTATGGGCGTGTATATCTGTCACACACACGAATATCACAAAGTCATGGTTTCTCTCCTGCAGACACCCAGCCCCGCACAAGCTGCTCTGACCAGGGTTTGCTCCCACACACATCCAGCCCCACTTAAGACAAGTCTCACCCACACAGAGTGTCCCCCTACAACTTCTCTCGCACACATCCAGCGTCACACACAGTTGCACTCTCATTTCCCTCTAACACTTCCTGCCCTTTCGGGCCTGGCAGGGAGCACAGGAAACAATCAGCACTCTAGGAAACCCCAAGGGCTGAGGCTTTGGGGATGTGCAGGGGAATGAACCTCTGGCCCTAGCCTCAACCTCCTGCGGGTCGGGGAAGATAGGCAGAGCCCTCTCCCCGGCAGGGGTCTCCCTGGAGGGAAGCAGCCCCTTCCGCAGACAGCCCAGGGCTAGCATAACACCAGGAGGGGAGGGGGAGGGGAGGGGAGGGGAAGGGAGGGGAGGGGAAGGGAGGGGAGGGGGAGGGGGAGGCAGGGCAAGGCCACAGGGACAGGGCCAAGTGTGATCTGCTGACCTCCCCCAGCTCTACCCAGAGGAAGATCCTCAGGGCCACCACTGGGACCCCCACCCCAGCTTCTACAGCCCGCATGTGGGAAGAAGAGACTGTGACCTCCTAGCCCCTCCATAGAAAGCTTCAGCGTTTAGACCCTTGGGCTCCTCTCCTCATCCTGAGCGGGGGAGAAGGAAGAGGGCAGGACCAATAATTTCCACACTGAGTTGTGGGGCCCCCAGATGTGTGTGGGAATGGGGCAGGGGGTTGGGCCACCCAAGTGGCCTCTGAACAACCTTCGTGCCATCCAGCCCTGCCAAAACCCTCGACCACTTCGGAGGCAAGATCCCCCAATCCACCAAGCCTCCCTGTCCCTTGACACCTGCTGCCTGCCACCTCTTCAGCCCTGTTCACCTGGCTGAGCTACTCCTCAGTCACCCCTTGGTTTGTCCTTGCCTTCTTCCTTGGGCCACTGGATCACTCACCCGCCTCTCCAGACCCCACCAGGTTCAGGTTCCATCATGGGAGAAGGAAGGCAAACTGGGAGACAGACTCTGGGAAGAGCTCAGAGAAAAGCGACCTGAGAAGTCATTCATTCCAAGCAGGGAAACTGAGGCCCAAAGGGGCCTGCCAAGATGGCACAACTGGCTAAAGGTCCAGCTGGGACCAGATCCCTATTTTTTGTTCTCCTCTGTTGAGATGTCTCCTCTGATTTTGATATTCCTTCAATTGGCAGAATGTGCCAGGGTCTGCAAACCTTAGGGTGAGGGTGGGAGCAGGGCTCAGGACCCATGTGATGCTCCTGTACATATACTTAATGCACGGCTCTGTCCTGGCAACCACTGACCATTCTAATAAGCCATTCCTCAGCCCAGATGTGCTCATTAGCATCAATGGCTCCCTCCCTAGCGGGGGTGGGGGGAAGGCCCAAGAGCTTGGGACTCATACTGGCTCCTACCCTCTCCCCTGAGAGGGGCCATCCAGGGCCCCTGAAGTCACCCTTACTGGACAGCCTTGTCCTGGAAGATCTGTGCATTCCCTGCCCACTGGGTGAGCACAGACAGGGACCCAGAAGACCACAGAACCACATCCTTTAGGGTGTGCCCCTAGGAAAGGGGTCTTGCGGGGGTGGGGGGGCTACAGGAGTCTAGAAGGGAGGGGACATAATTCCCCCAAATCTCCAACTTTTTGGGGGGAGCCTCCCTCCTTGTCCCAGGTGGCCCCAGCACTGGGGTGGAACATGTGTACAGAGAACCAGGCCACAAAAGACTGGATACACAGAGCCGCCATGGGCACCAGCCCCTAGGAGCTGTGTCCAGCCCCTACCCCTATGCCCTGTTCTCCTGGACAACAAGTCCAGGCCTGACCTGGTTCTGCCCCTACCTGGAAAGAAGGAAGACACAGAAGGAGACAGCCCCTGAGAAGCCTGCCCCCAAGGCCTCCTTCTCCCTCCCTCACACTGAAAGAATCTCTCAGCCCTGGATCAGGGGCCCTCACCAGGAAAGTTGACAGAGCAGGGTCTCAGTGACACTGCCCCAGGGCCCAGCTAGGCTGGAAAACAGACCCAGAGCCCCAGCCCTCCCTCCCCTGGCAGGAATAAAGGGCATGACAGACAATGGAGGGGACCTGGGTAGGAAGCGGGGGGACCAGCCACCCTTAAACTTTCTCAAGTCTAAACAAGGGCCCTGAGGAAGTGTGGCAAAGAAAAGGCCCCAAATCCAGACCCCTCCGAGCCAAGCTCACAGAGCTCAGGGCTGGAACGCTGAACCCCCACCCCGACCAGGCGGCAGAACTGTAGGGAACGTGAGTCCCTGCCTCTCAGGGACATACACCCGGGGTGCACGGCTTGGTTCCCAGACACCCTCCACTACCCAGCGCAGCCGCAGGCACCATGCGCAGAAACCGGCCTGGGCGCGGGGAGGCCGGGCCCGAGGCCTGCGTGGAGCTGAGGCCGGGCGGGCTCCGGGAGCGGGCGGGCTCCGGGAGCGCGCGGGCCGGGAGTCCAAAGGGCGGCGGGGCCCGGGATTGGGCGCCCCGGATATGAGCTCCCTGGTGGCAGGCAGGCCCTCCACACAGTGCGGCCCCCAGATCCCCGCCTGGACCCCCTAAGGGCGGACGGCGGGACAGGCGACGGCACGGGGTACACGGTCTCCCCGGCTTCCCCAACTCCCCCGGACCGACCCGTCCCCGTCGCGGGGGGGTGGGGGAGGGCGGGGGCGGGGCTTCCCGGAGAGATTTTCCCCTTCCCTCTAAACTTCCCGGCACCCCGATCCGGGGCTCCAGCTCCGGCTGGACAATAGCTCGGGGACCCAGTCCCCCTCGAGTGTCGCCACCCCCAGCCAGACCAGCCGACCAACCAAACCACCTCTCCCGAGCCGGGCCTCCTCCCGGCGTCCGCCCGGCTTACCTGGTCCGAGCTCGCGGGGGCGCTCCGGCCAGGCCGCTCCGCCGGGCCCGAGGGAGCCTCGAGGGGGGCCGGGGAAGGGGGGTCGTGGGGAGGGGGCTGGCCGGAATGTGCGGAATGAGCCGGGCTGGAGCGGGAGGCGCCGGGCGCGGAGGAGGGAGCGAGCGGGACGGAAAGTTTGTGTTGAGGAGCCGGGGCGGGGGTGGGGGCTGCGGGAAGGAGGGGGCGGGGCGCGCAGGGGGCGGTGCTGGCCGGGAAGGGCGGGGCCGTCCAGCCAGGCTCGGGCCGCCCACCCCGGGGCCTCGCGACCCGGCCACCCCGGCATGCGCGCCTGGGCGCCCCGCTCCTCGCCCGCCCGTGCGGCGCTGCCTTCCTCCCCAGCGCGCCGGGCCTCGCCCCGCTCCCGGGTACCCGCCGGAATTTGGGGCTCAGGCCTGGGGCGGGGCCGAGGGCGGGGCTCCCGTCTCGTGGGCAGGGCTCCCGTCGGTGCCGGGGCCGTGGGTGCCGCGTCACGAGGAGCCCGGCGGAGTCTGGAGCGCACGGGCCCCGGGGCCCGGGCCCCTACCCCAGTCCCGAGCCGCCGAGACGGAGCGCCCCTCCCGCTCGCGGACCTGCCCCCCCCACTCCCGGGGCCCCAGACCCGGCTCCGCCCTGGCGGCGGCGGCTGCGTCTGCCCTGCCGGGACCCGGTTTGTCTGGTTTTCCCCGGGTGGCTCGTTTCTCGAATTTCTTCTCCCTTTCTCCCTCTTCTCCGACCTCCGGGGCCCTCCCTCTCGCCCTGGCTCCCCGGGCCCCCACGGGGGCGTCTCGACGCTGCGCGGCCGCCGAGTTTCGGTAGGACCCGCGACGGGCGCGGTGAGGGGGACGCGGGAGCCCCGGGGCCTGGGCGGGAGTGGGGCGAGGGTTGAGGCTCCTAGCCCGCGCCTCAGACGCCTCCCGCCGCCTTGTTCTCCGCACGCGCTGAGGAACCACCGCTCCGCTTGGCCAAGGACGCGGCTTTATTGGGGTGCCTGGCCCTCGTCCCCCCATCACCTACCCCCCTCCTCCTAGCCTGCCCCAGCTCCTCGGAGCCCTAGAGCGGTCCCGGGGAGAGGGGGAGGTTAAAACAACACTGACTACTGCTCCCGGACAGGAAGTGACTGGGGCGCGGGAGGAGGGGGGGCGCCGCGGCGCAGGCGAGCTCCGAGACCAGATGTGCGGCTCCAGCTCCAGATGTTCTTCATCTCCGTCCTACCCGCCGTCCGTCCGGGCTCCTCCTGCCTCGGCCCGTGCCAGGCTGGGGAGCGGACGGAGGTCACCCAGAGGCAGTGACCGGTCAGCCCCGACACAGAAGCAGCCTTCGGCGGGGGCTTTGCTGGAGGGACCCTGTAAGCCTCCACTGAATCCTTTCCCCCCACGCAGACGGGCTCTGGGGGCTGCTGGGTCACTCGCAGGCCAGCTTCCCGTCGAAACTGGAGAGGGCGATGGCGAAGGCCTGCAGGGCGCACAGCGGGTACCGGTAGTCTAGGGTGAAGGCGTCCTCTGCCACGCGGCCGAACTGCAGCACGATATAGTCGGCTATGGACACAAGACAGGGGTGGGGGCGGCCCGAGACCTCCTTGGACCCCCATCCTGGCAGACAGTGCCCTCAACCTTGGGGGGGCAGTCTCTCCCTTGCCTTGGGGCTCCAACCCTCAGCCATCATCTCAGTTACTCAACACCCATCCTGTCTTCCTATCTCACTACACACCAGCTCCATCTGGCTTCACAGTCACACTGTAAGCTCCTGGGGGGCAGGACCCTGCCTTGTCTGCTGCTGCCAAAGGCCATGCCGAGAGCCTGCACCTAATTAACTATAGGACCCTGTCAAATGTATCCAAGCCCAGAACTCTTCCTTCCCAACGTCTCTGTTGCTTCTGGGCGCATTCTTCCTCCTATCCCCAGCCCCGAAGTCCCACCTTAGACCTCAGTTCCACCGCTTGACTAGCCCCCCTGGTCCCCTTCCTTAGCTTCACTGGGCACCACTCCCCCTCTTGGTCCAGGTTCCCAGCCCCAGCCTCAGCACCTCCCCCAGCATCCACAGGAAGTTGCTAAAAATACCCCCCACACTCAGGTGGACCAGGCTCCACCAGAAACGTGATCTGGAGAGCAGTCCTACGGCCAGAGGACAGGTGGCACTGGGGGGCACATCCCTAGGATGCAGTTAGGGGTGGGGGGCTTGCTCAGCATTGGTCCAACCCTGGGAACCCAGAGACCTAAGGGAGATAGCCTTCCATCCCCAAACTTCCTCACCCTAGTGGGGAAGGAAGCCTTTCCCCAAGGCTTGTAACAGGGACATCTTGTTTCCCTGACTTTTCCAGGGTAGTCCTTTGACCTCACTTGAGAGAAGACAGAGTAGGCACTCAAAATTGCTTAATATTCCCTGCCCCTAAAAGGCAGCCATCTTGAAGAGGTTAAGAGCATGGCCACTGGAGAGCCAGATTGTCAGCTGTACCTCCTACTAGGATGTGACTGTGGGCAAGTTGCTTAACCTCTCTGTGCCTGTTTTCTGCCAAATAGGGATAACAATGGCACTCTCCGGACAGGGATGTTGAAGGGATTTAATGATTCAGTATCTGTAAAATCCCAAGAACAGCGCCCAGCACATAGTAAGCACTGTGTAAGTTTTGTGAAATAAATTTTGAGAGCCAGTGTAACTTCCTGGAGAAGGAGCTGAGAGTCTCTGGGGCAAACGGCTGCCCTCCCTGAGCCTCAGCACCCTCTTTGATCACAGAGGGGTTGGGCTGTCAGTGGTTTTCAAACTCTAGGAGCTCAACCCTCCCTTCAACACGATCTTATCCAGAATGTCCCTGGATACTCCGCTCTGCTCTGGCCAATGCTGGAATGGGAACCTGGAATGACGAGCCCCAAGACACCCACTTAGAATATCTGAGGCTCCTGAGAGCACAGTGTCAGTGCCACAGGAGAGCATGACCTTGCAGGATGTCCCAGCTCCTGGGATAGAGGCTGGTGCATGTGTGTGAGGGGATGAGGGGAGCTTGAGTGAGGGTCGGCGTCCTGGGGGTGGCGGAGAAGAGCCAGACCTGGGCTGGTACTCACGGTCATCAGCGTGGACAATCTGGAAGTTCTTGACTGAGGCCTGGGTGACCCGGCCTTGGAAGTTGAGGGTGTAGGAGCCGCTGTCGTCGTTCCAGACAGGTGGCTTGTTATGCAGTTCGATGAGGCTCTCCAGTGTCTTGTTCTGCCAGCGCACCAGCAGGCCGTCGCTAGCCTGGGGTGCCCCAGGGGAGTAGACAGGGAGAGGACAGTTAGAGATGGCTGAGACGGCTCAGGACTGACCAGAGAAGGGGCCTGGCCATCTGTGCATGCTCTTGTATGTGTGTGCAGGGGTGCAGCCTGGACATCTCCATCCATTAGGGTATCTGAGAACAGGCTTGGCATCTGTGGTGCTCCTTGTGGACAGGTGCACATCCGTGAGAATGGGGCTTTGTCTCTGGGATGTTAAAGCGGAGGGCTGGAAAATGGCAAGGGGCATCTATCTGGCACATAGGCGCTCCAGGCCACTGGTACCCAAGCGGTCTTAGGAGATGGACATGTGCCGGTACCTAATGACAGGATGAGCCGATCTCAGACCTACAAAGGGCACACAGTTGAGCTGGGGAGATGAACAGGTAAATTACAGTTAAGAGAAAGTGTACTTGGAGGAGAGTTTCTGAAAGGAACCAGCAGGGTCTGTACGATGTGCCTTTAAGATCTTGCTTTCCTGAGTTTCCTTGTTACCTGCTCATGTTCATGGATTAGAGTGAGTCCACTCGAGATCACCTCCTCCAAGAAGCCTTCCTGACACCCCCCCATCTGATTTAGATGTCTTAGCTCTGCGCTTCCATGACACTTTGCTCTTACCATCTCCTCCCACTGCACTGTAACTGGCAGAAGAGAGACCCAAAGCAGCAATGGGCGTTTCTTACTGGGTCTCAAATAAAGGCAGGAGGTGCTGCCTCTGGGGGATTTGTGTGTTTATTCCAGATAAGGGAGGGGCAACTGTGGGGCCCACAGGCTGAGTGAACCCTCAACACTGAGTCTCCCATGGCTGGTTCCCCGGATCAGCCTGGGCTGTGACTTTCCAGCAGGGAAGGATGTGTGATCAGCTGACAGGGGTATTATCTTTCACTGTAAATGAGTAAAATGACATCAGTCTCCTGTGAGGATGGGGCATGCAAGTCACCCCAGAGTCTCTGAAATCCTGGACTCACTGGACCTGCAGTGCTAAAGAGCAGAGCACGGGACTGACACGTCTCTCCAGAGCATTTCTCCATCTTAACCTGCGCCTCTCACACACACAAAACCACCTCTGCTTTTTAAAATACAAGTCATGCCAAGGGCAGTGGCTCACACCTGTAATCCCAACACTTTGAGAGGACGAGGCAAGAGGATCACGGGCCCAGGAGTTTGAGACCAGCCTGGGCAACAAAGTGAGAACCCAGCTCTCCAAAAAACTGGCCAGGTATGGTGGCATGTGCTTAGGGTCTCAGCTACATGAGAGGCTGAGACTGAGGCAGGAAGGAGCTCTGTTTGAGGCCAGGAGGTTGAGGCTGCAGTGAGCCGTGATCACACCACTGCACTCCAGCTTGGGCTAGAGTAAGACCCAGTCACAAAAAAATAAAAAGCCGGGCACAGTGCCTCACACCTGTAATCCCAGCACTTTGGGAAGCCGAGGCAGGTGGATCACTTGAGGTCAGGAGTTCAAGACCAGCCTGGCCATCGTGGTGAAACCCCATCTCTACGTAAAACACAAAAATTAGCTGGGTGTGGTGGTATGCACCTGTAATCCCAGCTACTCAGGAGGCTAAGGCAGGAGAATTTCTTGAACCCAGGAGATAGAGGTTGCAGTGAACTGTGATCGCGCCATTGCACTCCAGCCTGGGTGACGGAGGGAGACTCTATCTCAAAAAAAAAAACAGGTCATGTCACTCCTCTGCTCAAAACCCTGTTGTAGCTTCCCATTTCTCTCAGAGCGAAAATCAGTTTTACAGGCCCTGTCTACCCCTTACCCTCACTTCTCTGACTTCTTCTCCCTCTAGCCACACTAGCCACCTGGCAGTGCCTCCAACCCACCAGGCCTCCTCCTGCCGCAGGACCTTTGCAGTGGCTCTTCCCCTCTGCCCAGGTGCTCTTCCCCCAGATACCTGCAGGCTCACTGCCTCACCCTGTCATTGAGACCCACTCTGACAACCATATTTAATATTGAGACTATACACACACTTGTCACCTCCCTTCCCCTGTTTGACTTTTTTTCTTTTTAAAAATTCTTTATTTATTTATTTATTTTTTTGGAGACAGAGTCTCGCTCTGTCGCCAGGCTGGATCGCAGTTGGTGCGATCTTGGCTCACTGCAACTTCTGCCTCCTGGGTCCCAGTTCAAGCAATTCTCCTGCTTCAGCCTCCCCAGTAGCCGGGATTACAGGCATGTGCCACCATGCCAAGCTAATTTTTGTATTTTTAGTAGAGATGGGGTTTTGCCATGTTGGGCAAGCTGGTCTCGAACTCCTGACCTAAGGTGATCTGCCCACCTTGGCCTTCCAAAGTGCTGGGATTACAGGAGTGAGCCACTGCACCTGGCCTGGAGTGCAGTGGTGCAGTCTTAGCTCACTGCAAACTCTACCTGCTGGCCTCAAGCAATCCTCCCACCTCAGCCTCCCAAATAGCTGGGACTAGAGGTGTGCAGCCCCGCACCTGGCTAATTTTTCTATTTTTTTTTTTATAGAGACGGGGTTTCACCATGTTGACCAGGCTGGTCTCGAACTCCTGGCCTCAAGTGATCCACTGCACCTGGCCTGACTTTCTTCCCCCATAGCACTTACCACCTTCTAGAATGCTCCGTAATTTATTTATTTATCATGATTATTGTCTACTGTCTCTCTCCTTCCACTAGAATGCCAGCTTCAGGGGGGCAGATGTGTGTTTTGTCCACTGATGTCTTCCAGCCACCTAGGATAATACTTGGTACTCAACATGCGTGGTCAATGAAGATATGAATGGATGTAATAGATGAGTTTGATATAAACTCCGAAAACAACCAAAAAGCCTATTGTGGTTTTTCAGTGAATTCAATTACAAAAAGCCCAAATCCATTCCATGGGTGGCCAGAATGAATTGTGCTAGAGGGTGATGAACATGCTCAGGGAGTTGGCTATTTCCTGGCTGAGCCCTGACTCAAGAACAAGGCCCTCAGGCCAGGGACCAAGGAGGTGCGGGGCTCACATTTCGGGGCCGGATGGGGACCCTCTGTTCTCCGCACTCATGCCAGGAATGATGACTGTCATGCGCCGGGGGGGCCTCGGAAGCCCAGCACGTTGGTTTCCTGGAAAGGAAACAGATGCCTGTGAGGCCGGACCCTGTAAGGGGAGCAGCCTGGCACAGGGAACAGGTGGAGTCCTCACATAGATCACAGCTGCCAGCTCCTGCCGAAGGCTCGCCACGTTAGTGCCGTACCCACGCTGTGGGTTCTGCCCGTTGTCAAAGACAGTGAAGCGGTTCCCCAGGAGATTGGACCTGCAAGCGGAGTAGAGCTTGGGGCGGGGATGAGGGGGATCCTACATCCCTGCCCTAGGCCCCTTCTATATAGCCAAGCAGTTTAGAGAGCTTCCTACATGGGTGGGGTGTCTTAGGACTGAACAATTTCATGTCCCCTGCCCCAGGTCTCCCCCTATGCAGAGGTCTTTTTAAATGCTGGCCCAACCCAGGGCATGGTAGGCCAAGCCTGTAATCCCAGCACTTTGGGAGTCGGAGGAGGGAGGATTGATTGAGTCCAGGAGTTTGAAACCAGCCTGGGCAACATGGTAGGCAACCCCATCTCTACAAAAAGTACCCTCCCACACACCCCCAAATTATCCAGGCATGGTGGCATATGCCTGTAGTCCTAGCTACTCAGGAGGCTAACGTGAGAGGATCACTTGAGCCCAGGAGGTCGAGGCTGCAGTGAGCCGAGGCTGCGATCACATCACTGCACTCCAGCGTGGGCAACAGAGTAAGACTCTGTCTCCAAAAAAAAAAAAAAAAAAAAGAGCTGAATCTAAAAGGAGACTAGGCAATGTTAAAATCCCAACTCCATCTCTTACTTTTACTAGATGTGAGATCTTAGGCAAAGTACTTAAACTCTCTGAGCCCCAACTTCCCCATCTATAAAATGGGCTGAGTAACAGCATTTCCCTCATTTGGACAATAAGGATTGAATGCGTGAAGTGACTTAGAATTACACCTGACACGTAAATCGGCCTTATAAAAGTCTTGTTAAATACAAAAATTTATTTATTTTTGAGACAGAGTCTTGCTCTGTCACCCAGGCTGGAGTGCAGTGGCATGATCTCACCTCACTGCAACCTCCGCCTCTTAGGTTCAAGAGATTCGCCCACCTCAGTCTTCCAGGTAGCTGGGACTCCAGGCATGTGCCACCACACCTGGCTAATTTTTGGATTTTTAGTAGAGATGGGGTTTCACCATGTTGGCCACGCTGGCCTCGAACTCCTGACCTCAAGTGACCCACCAGCCTTGGCCTCCCAAAGTGCTGGGATTACAGGCGTGAGCCACTGTGCCTGGCCTAAATACATAAATTTAAGAAATAAGGCCTGACTCGGGTGTCCACTTCCCCAGCTCTCAGATCTGTGGTGACGATTAGATGAGGTGTATGGGAATAAGGCACAGAGTAGTGCTGAATATATGTTCATTCATTTGCTCAGTAAATACTTGTTGAGTAGCTAATATGTGTTCAGTGTTAGGAATTGAGCCATAAACAAGACAGGCCCGGTGCCTGCCCTCATGGAACTTATGCCCTGCTTCAAGTGAGGCCCTGGGCCAGCAGCAGTTTGGGCATCACCTGGGAGCTCATTAAAAATGTAGACTTCCAGGCCGGGCGTGGTGGCTCACGCCTGTAATCCTAGCACTTTGGGAGGCCGAGGTGGGTGGATTACCTGAGGTCAGGAGTTCAAAACCAGCCTGGCCATCACGGTGAAACCCCATCTTAAAAAAAAAAAAAAAAAATGTAGACTTCCAGGTCCACCCCACACACTGAACCATTTTAACAAGCTCCTCAAATGATCTATGTACCTCAAAGTGAGAGGCCCTGGGCTAGGGGACATTTCCAGGGTGCCCAATGTGGTGGGTGCTCTACCAGGCACAGCAGGACAGAGATGACCGGCTATGGCCTTCTTGCTGACCCAAGTCCCTCAGCCCCAGGAAGCCCAGCCCCCACCTCAGCTTCCCGATGAAATTCTCCCCCGCCTCTGGACAGGTTGGTAGGGTCACTGGAAATGAGGTAATTGGCTGTCTTGCTTCGTTTTCGTTTCCTGCCAGCCAAAGGAACACCTGGGGTAAAGGGGAGACAGATGAGAGGGTGGGAAGAGAAGGTGGGGAAAGGATGGAGGTGAGCTTCTGGGAGAAAGCAGGCCCGTTTGTCCCCTAGCCCCCATCCCAGGCCCCTCCACACTCCTTCCTATGCTGCCGCTCCACACCCACCTTCTTCTCTGTGTCCAGGTGCAGGAAGTAGGAGGGATACATGCCTCGATCCATTCCCTTCTTGTCCCGGGTCAGCCGGCAGCGCACCGTGCGGCCCTGGGGGGCAGGCTGGAGCACAAACTCCCGGGGATCGTCCCACCTCCACAGGGGGGAGACGGTGCCCTCTCCTCCTTCTGGGTAGGGGCAGAGGGTATATCAGCCCCAGAGCACTAGCTCCCCAAACCCCAGCAGGTCCCAGTGCTGGGACATGGGCAGCCTGGCAAGACAATTCCCCTGCTTTCTGTGTGCAGAGAGAACAGAAAGGCTGGCTAGAGCAGGGGCTGCATCCCTGGAGGCTGGGATGCCTCTGCCCCTCATGCTCCCTGGCAGCCCGGCACGGCCAAGTTAGGAGGCTCTGGGGAGCTCTATGACTTATTTTTATTCTGCTTAGCTTGTGGTGAGGAGCACACACTCTGGAGCCAGATTGTCTAGGTTCAAATCCTAGTTTCACCACTATCAGACCACCACGTGACTCAATTTTCTCATCTGATAATTGAGTACAGTAGGGGTGGATACCTGGGACAACCTTACCTATGCATTTGACAAACCTTTTTTTTTTTTAAAGACAGGTTTCACCATGTTGGTCAGGCTGCTCTCAAACTCCCGACCTCAGGTGATCCGCCTGCCTCAGCCTCCCAAAGTGCTGGGATTACAGGCGTGAGCCACCGTGCCCAGCCTGACAAACCTTTGCATAAATTCTACCAGGGTGCCACAGTTCCACGTACTTGCCACATATTAACTCATTTCATTCTCACATCACCCCCACCTCAGTAGTCATCCCCATTCTGCAGATGAAGAAACTGAGGCTTATAGAAGGTAAGTCACTTCCCAAGTTCACGTAACTAGTCAGAGGTGGAGCTGGGGCATGAGTCCTGTCCAATCTCCTATGAGATCCAGAGCTTTTAGAAAGACCTTCCCCTCGGCCGAGCAGGTGGCTCATGCCTGTAATCCCAGCACTTTGGGAGGTTGAGGCAGACAGATCATGAGGTCAAGAGATCAAGACCATCCTGGCCAACATGGTGAAACCCTGTCTCAACTAAAAATACAAAAATCAACTGGGCGTGGTGTGCACCTGTAATCCCAGCTACTCAGGAGGCTGAGGCTGGAGAATTGCTTGAACCTGGGAGGTGGAGGTTGCAGTGAGCTGAGATGGTGCCACTGCACTCCAGCCTGGCAAGAATGAGACTCCGTCTCAAAAAAACAAAAGAAAACAAAAAAACCTTCCATCCTTTACATACTGTCTCAGATAGTGAAGTGGGGCTGACAGAATGGACTGCTGTGTTCTAAGCCCTGTGGAAGTGTTAGCTACTACTGTTATTGTTAGCATATAGTAAATAATGAATGTCATAGTCAAGATGATATTCATTATCATAAGATGGCACCCAATGATCCCTGTCTCCTGCTTATGTGCCTTTGTGTAGTCTCCTCCCACTGTGTACCAGGGTGGGTCCCTGTGACCAGTAGAATGTGGCAGAAGTGATGGTGGGCCACTTCCAAGGTTAGCTCATAAAAGATATTGTGGCTTCTACATGGCTCTCTGTCTCTTGGGCTTTGGGATAAGTTGGCTGCCATGTCATAAGAACACTCAAACAGCCCTCAGGAGAGGTCCCTGTAGGAAGGAACTGAGATCTCCAGCTAACACCCACCACAGGAAGCTATTTTAAAAGTGGATCCTTCATTTCCAGTGAAGCCTTCAGAATGACAGCAGCCCCAGCTGACATTCTGATTGCAACTTCATCAGAGACCCTGAGCCAGAACTGCTCTGCTAAGCCACTCCTAGATTCCTGACTCTCAGAATAAGAATAAGAAAGTAAATGTTGTTTTTAGATACTCAGTTTGGGGTGATTTGTTACACAGCAATGCATAGCTAATACATGAATGAATATGTAAGCTCACTTTGCTCACTGAGAAACTCCTAGGAACAATTTGGTGACATAAAGCCCTAGGGTGGCCTGGTGACCCCACAACAGCCCCTTCTGTTCTCACAAACCTGGTACCCTTTGTTCTCATGTTCTATTCCTCACAGGAAGGGAGCCAAGTCTAAGCCCAACTTTCCAACAGGAGCAAGCATGGACTGCCAGCCTGGGTGTGTGCATTTGAGGGTTCAATGCTATTTGGGAGCCAGAAAGAAGGCCTGATGTGCTGCGGTTGGCCAATTTTTTTTTTTTTTTTTTTTGAGACAGAGTCTCACTCTGTCACCCAGGCTGGAGTGCAGTGGCACGATCTCGGCTCACTGCAACCTCCACTGCCTGGGTTCAAGCGATTCTCCTGCCTCATCCTCCCAAGTATCTGGGACTACAGGTGTGCACCACCACACTCTGCTAATTTTTGTACTTTTAGTAGAAATGGGGCATATGAGCCCTCAGCTCAGGGACACGTGACCACCCATTCTCCACTCTAGGCTGTTCCAGAAGCAGCTTGGGAAATAAAAGACTATGTTTGGAACATGAGGTAGAGAAAGCCAGAGCTTATTCAAACACTTCAGCAGCTGCGAATTTCAAGAGCCTGCTGTACTGCAGGCTGCTCTGTAGTTATATTTCCCCCTGGGAGACAGTAAACTGGCCTTTCAGATTATACATCAGCATCTGGTGATCTTGGTTAATGTGAATCAGTCCCCACAGACTGGACCACTCCCGCACAAACTAATAGACCTACAAAGCTAAAACCCAGGCCCTGTCCTCACAGCGCTTTCCCCAGTGGGGGAAACCTGTCCTCCAAGACTTTCGTTACTTTTTCTCAGTTGGACCTCCCTCTCCTGCTTACTCCAGCTTTTGTGTGTTGGTGCCTGGGTCCTGTTTGTGAGCAGGGGCAATATTCAAAATATGTAACAACCTATTCGCCATGGAGATGCCCACTGGTAAGCTTGGAGGAGGAACCTGGAGGCCCCTGATGGGCAGCGTTAATTCTCTCATTGCTGGAGTATTTAGTTGCTGGGAGGTTGGGAAGTTCTGGGTAGGGTGGGTGAAAGTGCCTAGGGGAGCTCAGGGCAGTAGGGTAGAAACATTTTAACAACTGGTGCAGCTAACTGTCAGTCAGTGCTCATATGTTTCTCTGCCTGTGTGCTCCCCCAGCACAGAAAACACGAGGGTCGTGGGGGCATCCCTGGCTATCTGATGGTTACGCTGCAGAGGGGGAGGCCTCAGAGAGCCCAGGTGACATAAGGCCCTTGTGTGGCCAGTCCTAACCTGATGACCCCACAAACGCCTCCTTTGTTTGCACAAACCTGGTTCCCTTTGTCCTCATATCCTATCATGAGAGGGGGAGCCAAGATTCTAACCTCAAGTGACTCCGAGGCCCCACCCTCTAGGTTCCCAAGTCCAGGCCCCTGCCTGTGCTTCCTGAAGGGACCTCAGCCCCTTGTCCCGCTGCGCCCCCAACCTTTTTGCTTTTTCCTTTGGTTTTGCCCTTTTGATTGCTGTTCTTTGTCACCGTAGCCGCCTTGTCCTCCTCCTCTTCCTCCTTTCTCTCGCCTTTGGGAGTGCCTGGGCACAGAGGGGGGAAACAAGACTGTGAATTCCTCACCCTGGTTTGTACTCATGTCTCACTTGGATGCTCCCCCACAACCACAAGAGGGTCAACCCCATGTTATTATTAGAGCCCAGAAAGGCTAAGACACCTACCTGAGACCACACAGCTATCAAAGCGGGGGATGAAGATGCCCCACATGCTGTCTGACTCTAGACCCCACAGCTCCTTCCCTGGCACTGTCCCATATGACGGAAGGACCCGCCAGCTCCCCCACCACCAGGACCACCTCAAGATTTCACCACACCAGAAGCCCTTGCCACCCACCTTTCTTCTGCAGAGCTTTCTTGGCAGGACTGCCTTCTCCAACCAGAAACAGGGCTGCTGGGCTCTTTCTGGCACTGGCCGGGCTCCCTGAGGGGTCCTTGTTGGCCTCCCCAGACCCTGCATTGTGGATGTGAAAGCGTCACAACTCCCACCGCAGCTAGAGTCCCCTGTTTCTCCCTGGGCTGGGCTCACCTTTCTTCTTGGTCTTTCTTATCTTGGTCCCCCTCCCCTGCTGGGGCTTCTTTATTCCTAGCGCGCAGAGGTTTTGGTGGGGGGGTCAGGGCTTCCCAGGTCTCCTGGAAATGGAAGATGGGGGTCAGGCAGAGACGGTGTCTACTGGGACTGAAGGCTGCCTTCCAACCCTCTCTCCTCCCTATAGTCCCCAGGGAGGCTGAAGGCTTGACAGGGGCCCACAGCCTGCCTTCTTCTTCTTCTTTTTTTTTTTTTTTTGAGACAGAGTCTTGCTCTGTTGCCCAGGCTCCAGTGCAGTGGCAGGATCTTGGTTCACTGCAACGTCTGCCTTCCGGGTTCAAGTGATTCTTGTGCCTCAGCCTCCCAAGTAGCTGGGACTGCAGGTGCTGCCACCACACCCGGCTAATTTTTGTATTGACTTTTGCTTGTCTTGGTTTTTCTTTCCCTGAGTCCAAAAAAGCTCTGGACAAAGACCACCAGGACCTTAACAAGCAGTTCCCGAATGAATAAACACCAGGCCTTCTAACTGAGCCTCCCAATCCTGCCTTTTGTCCCATGTCCTCCAGGAACCCTTCTCTGGTCACCGCTACAGAGTGTGCTCTCCCAGCCTCGGAGGCCCAAGGTCCTAGCTCTAGGCCAGGCTGCTGGTATCTATCAGGTAAGTTGCCCAGGCCAGGATGCCGTCACAGCACTGACTCACTGATTTCTTTTTACTGTAATCACTTTGATACTTTTATAAAAATGATAACAATTTCCATTGAGTTAAAACAAAAACTAAACAAAAATCACAAAGAAAACTAGAATCCTGGCTGGGCGCAGTGTCTCACGCCTGTAATCCCAGCACTTTGGGAGGCCAAATTGGGCAGATCACCTGAGGTCAGGAGTTTGAGACCAGCCTGACCAACATGGAGAAACCCCGTCTCTACTAAAAATACAAAATTAGCCAGGTGTGGTGGCACATGCCTGTAATCCCAGCTACTTGGGAGGCTGAGGCAGGAGAATCACTTGAATCCGGGGATGCGGAGGTTTCGGTGAGCTGAGATGGAGCCATGGCACTCCAGCCTGGGCAACAAAGGCAACATTTCATCTCAAAAAATAAGAAAAGAAAAAACTAGAATCCTCTGTCCTCCCCTGGCTCACAGAGCACAAGGGGCAGGGGGCAGTGGGGCCAGGGGGTGGGCATATATTGGTCTGTGTCCTTAAGGACCATCGGGGGAAGAAACCGTCAGAGGAAAAACCCTCCTGTCACAGCTCTGGGTTTGTTTTGAGGCCTCGACCACTGTGTCTCAGTGAGATGCCAAGCCCCACCCCACAAGGACAGGGCTGTTCTGCTTCCCTGTGGGCTCTCTCAGCACCCACCCCTTAGGCCCTGGGCCTTGGCCCTCCTCTCCTTCAGGTCTGCGGAGCTCTTCTCTTTCAGAGGCTTCTTAGGAGGCAGAAGGATTTTCTTTTCTTTTCCTCTGCCTCCTCTTCCTCCTCATCCTCGTCCTCCTCTTCCTCCTCCTCCTCTGTAGGTAGAAACTCTTCATAATGGGGGTTTGAGCAGGGCCCTCCTTATCTGGGGAGCCCAGTCCCTCCAGCCTGCTGGGAAGTGGTGCATGGGCACCAGGAGGGGGAGCCTGCCCTTCTGAAACAAGAACAGGAGACCTGGCACCTTCCCAGAAGAGTGAGGGTGAAGGCTGCAAGTCAGGGGAGTGGCTGGGTTGTTGGAATCCTATCCTGGGGGAAATGGCCTCCCTTTCCCTCCCTGCCACCCTCCTCCCCTTACACACTCGCCTTGCCCCTTCTCCCTGCACCCACTCTGCTTCTCCCTGACCTTGTCTGTTTCTGATCTTGAGTCAGATCCATCTGGGCGACTTCTGGCTCCTAACTGCCCTTTAAGGCAAAACCCTTAACCCCTCTCTGACTCAGTTTCTCCAACTCTACAATGGGGTGGGGGGAACAGAGAATCACCCTCTTGTAGTTGGTGCTTAGCACAATACCTGGCTCAAAGACAAGGCCAGAGAAGTGGGGGCTGTTTGACTACAGCTGTTTTCTGCCTCTCGGGGTCGTCCCCGTCCAGCCAGCCCCTTCTCTCCTTGGCTCCACCGCCCCCTCACCCGCGTCCCCGGGGCCCTCTCTCACCGTCCTCTGCGTCTGGGGCACGGGCTACCAGAAAGGTTTCCCGAGGGTCTCTCTTCTTGGCCTCGGGGTCCCTAAGAAACCTGGCGTAGACAGTCTGCGGCGCCTGGGCCTCGGCTGGGTCCGGGGAAGGCTCCTCCCGCGGCCTTCCCTTCGCCCAGCTGAGCCGAGATGCGGGGTTCAGACGGGGTCCCATCCGCAGGTCTGCGAGGCAGCGCCTCTACCAGCTACCCCCAAGCCTGGGCGTGCCCCCTCGGGCACCTCACCCTAGGGGGTCTCCCCCTGGGCCCCTTCCACTTTCAACACTCCTCCCCGGCTTCCATTCAGCCTCCCACCCCCATCTACCCCCACCGGCTGCCAGCTCCCAACCCCATTCGCCGCCCCCTCCTCCCCTGGACCCAGTGTGGGCCCTCAGGCCCCTCCCTCCCGCAGCCCACACCGTGGGGGTCCGCCCCGCTCCACACCCCGCACCCCGCCCACCTCCGGGCTTCCGGGGCTTGGATCCCGTGGGGCAGGGAGATTCGGGGGCCTCCGTCCCTCTTCTTCCTTAGCCTCTGTGCCGGGGCGGGTCGCTGCGGAAGGGGGGTCAAGAGGAGGACGAAGAAGGAAAGGGGGGTTCTGAGGCTGCCCATCCCCCTCTAATCCCTTGAGCTGCCAGAAATAACCGCAGATTATCCGGGGGAACTGCAGCCCCCTTCCTGGAGTGAGGAAGGATGACCCCTTCCGTGCATCGCGGCCCACCCACTGCTCCAAAGTCCCAATACCTCCCCTGGAAACCCCAAGCCCCCACACAGCCCTTTCTCCCCCACAAATCTTCTGAGGGGGACCAGACCCTGCTGAGGGGGACCTGTCCCACCCCTTAGACCCCTACTCTGCGTGGGTTTACGCACAGTGGGGGATATCTTTCTGCTTCCTTTCCAAGTGGGGTGGCATACCTGCTTGGGGCGCCGCTGGGCCTCCGGGCTCAGGCTTTCTTCTTCATGCCCACTGAGGGTAGCAAAGGGATCAGCCTGTCTTCCGTCCCCTCCCTCCCAATCCCACCCATCCCTTCCATCTAAGTCCCCCCAGGGTTCAGGTATCCCAAAATGGGGGCCTTCCAGACCTGTCAGAGGCCCACACCTCTCGGAGGGTTTCGTTCTGCAGAGGCATGGTGCCTTCACCTATCCGCGCCCCCTTTCTCTGCACGTCTAGGAGCCTCCCCTCCCGACTCCTGCTAATCCCGGCTCAACCTCACCCCCTCCTCCCCCTGCTCAAGGAGTGGAGGCCTGGCCGCGCTGTGGGAGGTGCTACATCCCACGACCCCCCTCCTCCAGCCCCCGCTGTGCCCAGGCCACTGGGGGAAGAATCTCAACTCCAGTTCTTCCCAGATCCCCAGCAAACTGCAGGAATGGCCACCAGTTCCACCTGCCCCCAGAAGTCCCCAGAAGCTTGGGATGAGAGGGGCCGATTGGTCATTTGTCAGTGGGATGTGGGAAGAAAACATTAGACTGTATCGTATTTATCTTTATTTCTCACAAAAAATAAGAACCAGGGCCGGGAGTGGTGACTCACGCCTGTAATCCCAGCACTTTGGGAGGCTGAGGCAGGCGGATCATTTGAGGTCAGGAGTTCCAGACCAGTCTGGCCAGCACGGTGAAACCCTGTCTCCACTAAAAAATCAAAAATTAGCCAGGCGTTATGGTGGGCACCTGTAGTCCCAGCTATTTGGGAGGCTGAGGAAGGAGAATCGCTTGAACCTGGGAGACAGAGGCTGCAGTGAGCCGAGATCCTACCACTGCACTCCAGCCTGAGTGACAGAGCAAGACTCCAACTCAAAAAGTAAAAATAGATAAATAAGAACTAGGATTTACAAATATTTAATATATGGCTGACAGAAACGTATATAATTTATAAAGAATATGTCTGTATTGGAGGTATACATGTAACTCTTTTCCTTTTTTTTACTGACAGGGGACATGCTTTTTTTTTTTTTGAGACAGAATTTTGCTTTTGTCACCCAGGTTGGAGTGCAGTTGTGTGATCCTGGCTCACTGCAATCTCCGCCTCCCCAGTTCAAGTGATTCTCCTGCCTCAGCCTCCCGAGTAGCTGGGGCTACAGGCAGGTGCGCAGCTAATTTTTGTATTGTTTTGTGGAGACAGGGTTTTACCATGTTGACCAAGACGGTCTCAAACTCCTGACCTCAAGTGATTCTCCTGCCTCGGCCTCCCAAAATGCTGGAATTACAGGCTTGAGCCACCACACCTGGCCTGGACATTTTTTTTAAAGGCTTGGAGACCAGGGATAGAGTGTTGGTATGATTAATGTTATGGGAGAAATTTGGTTAAATGCCGAGAAAGCTCAGAGGAGGGGCCCAATCAGAGGTCCCAGAAGCTTCCAGAAGACTGATCTAAAACTTGAAAGATGAGTAGAAATTGCACATGCAAAAATGAAAAAAAAAGATAGGATGCAGCCAGATGTGGTGGCTCACACCTGTAATCCCAGCACTTTGGGAGGCAGAGGCAGACGGATCACTGAGGTCAGGAGTTCGAGACCAGCTTGGCCAACATGGTGAAACCCCATCTCTACTAAAATACAAAAATTAGCGGGGCATGGTGGCACGTGCCTATAGTCCCAGCTACTCAAGAGGCTGAGGCAGGAGAATCACTTGAACCCCAGGCCACTAGAGGTTGCAGTGAGCTGAGATCATGGCACTGCACTCCAGCCAGGGCCGCAGAAAGAGACTCCATCTCAAAAAAGAGAGAGAGAGAGAAAAAAAAAAGAAAACAGGATAGACTACCAGGAAAGGGAACAGCAAAACAAAGGTCTGGAGGTTGGAAATGGCCTGATGGGAGGAAGCCATCTCAGACCTGGGTCAGCCATGAGTCCAAGCCCTGAGCCCTGCCACAGAAGAGCTGAACACTGTGGGTGAGTTACTTGGGTGAGACTCTGAAGCTCCTTTTCCTCATTTGTAAAATGGATTTTTTTTTTTTTGAGACAGATTTTTCTCTTGTTGCCCAGGCTGGAATGCAATGGCACAATCTCAGCTCACCACAACCTCTGCCTCCCGGGTTCAAGCAGTTCTCCTGCCTCAGCCTCCTGAGTAACTGCGATTACACCTGCCACCATGCCCTACTAATTTTTTGTATTTTTAGTAGAGACCAGGTTTCACCACCTTGGCCAGGCTGATCTTGAACTCCTGACCTCGGGTGATTCACTTGCCTTGGCCTCCCAAAGTGTCGGGATTACAGGTGTGAGCCACTGCGCCCAGCTATAAAATGAATTAAAAAAAACCAAAAAACAGATTTGATAGTAGTACCAATTGGTTAGTGAGACTGTGCAGATTTTTACATTTTATTTTTATTTATTTATTTTAGAGATAGGGTCTCATTTTGTTACCCAGGCTGGAGTACAGTGGTGTGATCATAGTTCACTGCAGCATCAAACTCCTGGATTTAAGTGATCCTCCTGTCTCAGCCTCCCAAGTAGCAGAGACAACACATGTGTACAACCCCATGCCCAGTGAATGTGCAGATTAAATGAGATGATAGATGGAAAGCTGCACACAGTGAGCACTCAATAATTGGTCATTGGCAAGGCACAGTGGCTCATGCCTATAATCCCAACACTTCGGGAGGCTGAGACACGAGGATTGCTTGAGCTCAGGAGTTTGAAGCTGCAATGAGCTATGATCCTGCCACTGCACCCCAGGCTGGGCAATAGAGCCAGATCCTATCTGTAAAAAAAAAAAAAAAGAAAAAAATAGGCCGGGTTCGGTGGCCATGCCTGTAATCCCAGCACTTTGGGAGGCCAAGGTGGGTGGATCACAAGGTCAGGAGATCGAGACCATCCTGGCTAACGTGGTGAAACCCTGTCTCTACTAAAAATATATAAAATTACCTGGGCACGGTGGTGGGTGCCCATAGTCTCAACTACTTGGGAGGCTGAGGTGGGAGAATCGCTTGAATCCGGGAGGCAGAGGTTGCAGTGAGCCGAGATCACACCACTGCACTCCAGCTTGAGGGACAGAGCGTGACTCCATCTCAGAAAAAAAAGAAAAAAATTGGTCATTTTGTGCCTCTTTTTAGAGCACTTGACACACAACTTGGCACATGATGGAGGCTGAATTTTTTTTTTTTGAAAACAAGATCAGCCAGGCACGGTGGCTCATGCCTGAAATCCCAGCACTTTGGGAGGCCAAGGCAGGCGGATCATGAGGTCAGGAGTTTGAGAACAGCCTGGCAAATATGGTGAAACCCTGTCTCTACTAAAAAAAATACAAAATTAGCTGGGTGTGGTGTCACACCTGTAGTCCCAGCTACTCAGGAGGATGAGGCAGGAGAATCGCTTGCACCTGGGAGGCAGAAGTTGCAGTGAGCAGAGATGGTGCCACTGCACTCCAGCCTGGGCGACAGAGCAAGACTCCTTCTCAAAAAAAAAAAAAAGAAAAAGAAAAAGAAAAATCTTGTGAAGACAGGATCTTGTTCTCCCCTAGGCTGAAGTGCAGTGGCCTGATTATAGCTTATTGCAGCCTCGAAATCCCAGGATTACAGGCATGAGCTACCATGCCTGGTCCTGAGGAACAGATTTTTAAACTGAAATCTGAAGGAGATATATATATACATATGTTTGAGACTGAGTTTCACTCTTGTCGCCCAGGCTGGAGTACAATGGCATGATCTTGGGTCACTGTAACCTCCGCCTCCCAGGTTGAAGTGATTCTCTCCTGCCTCAGCCTCCCAGGTAGCTGGGATTATAAGCATGTGCCACCATGCCTGGCTAATTTTTGTATTTTTAGTAGAGAGGGGTTTCACTACGTTGGCCAGGCTGGTCTCGAACTCTTGACCTCAGGTGATCTGCCCGCCTTGGCCTCCTAAAGCGCTGAGATTACAGGCATGAACCACTGAACCCAGCCTGATGGATCTTGAAGGACAGAAAGAGAATGTTCCAGGCACACGGCATAACAAGTGCAAACTGTTTCCAGGCAGCAAAGAACTTGGCACATTGGAGCGGGACTGCTCCCTGGACTAGACAAGAGTGGCCCTGCCTGCAACCTGCACTTCAGAGGGCTCCTGAGAATTGCAGATGCCAAACAGACACATTGCTAAGAACTGTCTCACAGCTGGGTGTGGTGGCTCAACATGGTGAAACCCTGTCTCCACTAAAAATACAAAAATTAGCCAGGTATGGTGGTGGGTGCCTATAATCCCAGCTATGCGGGAGGCCGAGACAGGAGAATCACTTGAACCTGGGAGGTGGAGGTTGCAGCGAGCTGAGATTGCGCCATTGCGCTCCAGCCTGTGCAGCAAGAGTGAAACGTCGTCTCAAAAAAAAAGAGAACTAAGAACTGTCTCACAGGGGTCTGGGGCTCAGAGCTGACTCGGCAGGACTGTAAGAACATCTACACTCTGACACAGCTCAGGCTCCAGGGACGCTTCTCCAGCTTCTCACCTTCTGTCCTCAAAACCACAGGTAAAGCTGGGTGTGGTGGCGCATGCCTATAGTCCAGCTACTCAGGAGGCTGAGGCGGGGAGGACTGCTTGAGCCCAAGAGGTTGAGGCCACAGTGAGCCATGATTGCGCCACTGTACTCCAGCCTGGGTGACAGAATGCCACATCCTCTCTGAAAAAAAATAGAAAGAAAACACAGGTACCTGCACCCAAACCTGGGAGAGGTATGCGGGTCGAGCTGCAGTGACGTCAGAGGTGGAAACCACTTTGGAGTGAGGGGAGGGTTTGAGCTGCAGAAGCTCTTAGGTGAAAGAAAAAACAAATTCCCAGACCTTTACTCTCAGGTTGCATGGGTGTGATGGATATTTGCATAACAAGTGTCCATTTTCTTGCTTCTTTCCATGTTCTGGAGGTTCTCATGTATTCATGTGCTATTCCTAACAGTTGCACACGGCAGCTGAGGAGCATCTGACAATACTAAACAATTCATATTACTGTTAAATTTGTATACATGTAAGTCTCAACATATGTGAAGCACGATAGCACTCCTTTTGTTTTGTTTTGTTTTTGAGACAGGGTCTTGCTCTGTCACCCAGGCTGGAGAGCAAGTGGCCTGATTATAGTTTTCTGCAGCTTTGACTTCTCGGACTCAAGTCATCCTCCCTGCTTTAGCCTCCCAACAAGCTGGAACTACAGACATGTGCCATCATACCTGGCTAATTTTGTATTTTTAGTAGAGACAGGATTTCTCCATGTTGGTCAGGCTGGTCTTGAACTCCTGATCTCAGGTGGTCCATCTGCCTCAGCCTCCCAAAATGCTGGGATTACAGGCGTGAGCCACCGCACCCAACTGTACTTTTTTTTTTAAAGATGGGTTTTTTTCCATGTTGCCCAGTTGGTCTTGAACTCCTGGACTCAGGGGATCTATCTGCCTTCTTCAGCCTCCCAAAGTGCTGGGATTACGAGTGTGAGCCATCTCCCGGGCCTGATAGCAGGTCTTCATATTCACAACTAGAGGGACATTGGAGGCTATTTTGCAAACAGTTTTGTCTTTCTAAAAATATTTAATAAGATGGAATTAAAATTTCAAAAAACCTGGCCGGGTGCGGTGGCTCACGCCTATAATCCCAGCACTTTGGGAGGCTGAGGTGGGCAGATCACCTGAGGTCAGGAGTTAGAGACCAGCCTGACCAATATGGTGAACCCCGTCTCTGCTAAAAATACAAAAATTAGCTGGGTGTGGTGGTGGGTACCTGTAAACCCAGCTACTTGGGAGGCTGAAGCAGGAGAATCATTTGAACCCAGGAGGCAGAGGTTGCAGTGAGCCGAGATCATGCCACTGCACTCCAGTCTGGGTGATGGAGCGAGACTCCGTTTCAAAAAACCCATTTGATTACATTTTTGGCATTTATTAATTATAAGCCATATTTTTTGCCTTTTAATTTTAATACATTTTGAATATATTAAAAGAAAACTCACTTTTGAATGCATGTAAAAATTTTAATTTAAAAATGTCTTACTTTAGACACTTTTGAGGAGAATGTATTCAAGTTTTTCATACTTTGAATGCAGTTCCATTTGTTTTCAGTCCTTAAGAACCAGTACAGGTTGAGATCATGATAGAAACAGGAAGTGCCAAAGTGGAGCTTGGGAAAGAACAGAAAGAGGCTGGGTGCGGTGGCTCACGCCTGTAATCTCATCACTTTGGGAGGCCGAGGTGGGTGGATCACCTGAGGTCAGGAGTTCAAGACCAGCCTGACCAAAATGGTGAAACCCCATCTCTACTAAAAATACAAAAAATTAGCCGGGTGTGGTGGCGTGCGCCTGTAATCCCAGATATTGAGGAGGTTGAGGCAGGAGAATCCCTTGAACCCAGGAGGTGGAGGTTGCAGTGAGCTGAAGTCGTGTCATTGCATTCCAGCCTGGACAACAAGAGCAAAACTCCATCTCAAAAAGAAAGAATAGAAAGAAACTCCTAGGTTTTGGTGCAGCTACAGTGATGAGCCATGAGCATGTGGAGAGAACTTAGGGGCAGTATAAGCATCCAGATTTGGGTCAGGGGTGTGTTTAGGATCAGGAGGGGAAGATTTTAGTTAAAATGAGACTTCTGCTGAGGGATAAGATTCGATCGGACACAGAGATAGCCTCTAGCACCTTTTGATCTGACAGAGGTAGTCCAGGCTTCCAGAAAAACAGGCTTGAGACTCTATAATTATACCTTGTTTGGCCTAAAAGTTACATTTCTGGCCGGGCATGGTGGAGCACGCCTGTAATTCCAGCACTTTGGGAGGCAAAGGCAGAGGATATTCTGAGCCCAGGAGTTCCAGGCCAGCCTGGGCAACATAGCAAGCCTCTGTCTCTATTGAAACAAACAAACCAAAAAACAACTCAGCCTGATCACTGGCATTAGTTCCCAGACTTAATTCCATATGAATTTTAGCTGTTTCCTAAAGTTAAACCTTTCAGAAGATAAAGAAAGAAAGAAAGAAAGAAAGAGAGAGAGGAAGAGAGGAAGGAAGGAAAGAAGGCAGGCAGGCAGGCAGGCAAACAGGCAGTTTTCTTTACTTCTCTGCGCCTGTTTTCTAGTCCGTAAAGTGGTGATGACACTTGTAATTGACTTTATAGAAATTACTGTGAAAATTGAATAGATTGAAACGTGCAGTGCTTAGCACAGTGCTGGCCACAGAGCAAGTGTCCTATGAATGTTAGCTATGTGCTTGCTATTTTACCTTCATTTCACCAGTAAGGAAATGGAGGCCCAGGTCCCTAAAGGAACTCCACCTCAGGCCTCCAGCGCTTAGCTTACTTGGCACAGAGGTGAGAGGAGGGGACTTTGGAGAAAGTTAAAGGTGAGTGGTTTTGCCCAGAAACAGATCCAGTGTCCCGTTTCCCCAAGTTTCTGCCAGGTGGCCATGGGTAAGCATTCCCCCTGCTTGGAGGCTCCAGGCTGGGCATCAGTGTCTCAGACTGGCAAATGACATTTGCATCTCAAAAGGATCCATGCAGGTGGGCTCATCAGAAAGGGAACTGCGGTCGGTGGCCTGAGAGTGCGTCTGGGCTCTTGTGAAATAGAAAGCAGGGCTGGGCTTTGATCAGGCTCACACAGGCTTAAGCTTTGTCCAGGTTGTGTTGTTACATCACATAGCCCCCGGCCAGCTGTTCTAAAAAGAAGTTTCTCTCGGTGAACCCTACAAGTCCAGTGCCAGGGTTCTTATCTTATCCTTGCTTCTTGAAGGCTCAGAGAGGTTAAGTCACTGTCCAGGTCTCCCAGGTGGGCAGTGAGTGGGTGGGATTCAGGCAGATTCTTTGAGCTCAGAGCCCAGGCACAGCCCCACTTTGGCCTGCAGAGGGGCTTCTCAATTGTTGGCTGGACGAAGCCCTGGGTGGCTGCTGGGCACTGGATGCCGGAGCTGGAAATGCAATGCAAGCCCAGTTTTTGCCCTCATGGAGCTCACAGTCTGGGAGATGAGAGTTGCTTATCAGCTTGTACAGAGAATGAAACAAGGACACTCATGTCTCCTCTAGAAAGTAGAATCTGGATTGGGCGCAGTGGCTCACGCCTGCAATCCCAGCACTTTGAGAAGCCGAGGCAGGCAGATCACTTGAGGTCAGGAGCTGTGATCAGCGTGGCCAACATGGTGAAACCCATCTCTACTAAATATACAAAAATTTTCCAGGAGTGGTGACACATGCCTGCAGTCTGAGTTACTCAGGAGGCTGAGGCAGGAGGATCGCGTAAGCCTGGGAAGCAGAGGTTGCAGTGAGCCCAGAGTGCATCACTGTACTCCAGCCTGGGTGATGGGAGTGAAACCCTGTTTCAAAAAAAAAAAAAAAAAAAAAGAAAGAAAAAGGAAAATGGAATCTGACAAATGATGTTAGTGGGGGCCTCCGTGGCTTTTCACCTAATCCATGTGAATCTGAGCTGGCCCCAGCAGAGTCAGGAATCCCTGGGTAGCCAGGCATGGCGACTCACGCCTATAATCCCAGCACTGTGGGAGGCCAAGGTGGGCAGATCACGAGGTCAAGAGATCGAGACCATCCTGGCCAACACGGTGAAACCATCTCTACTAAAAATACAAAAATTAGCTGGGCATGGTGGCGTGCGCCTGTAATCCCAGCTACTTGGGAGGCTGAGGCAGGAGAATTGCTTGAACCTGGGAGGCAGAGGTTGCAGTAAGCCGAGACTGCGCCACTGCACTCAAGCCTGGTGACAGAACGAGACTCTGTCTCAAAAAAGAAAAAAAAAGGGAATCCCTGGGTAGACACGGCTCTTCCCTCTGCTCACACACACCCAGGCGCAGGCTGCTCACTGCCTGCCGAAGCCTCATGCTGCACAGAGACAGCTGCTTGGGAAGCTCTTCCACCCATCAGGCCAATTCTGTCTCAGTGCAGCACCCCTCTGTGGTCCACTGGGCTCCCCACAGTGGGACAGTCATAGTCTTAGTTCAGCCGGAGAGGGGCCTTCACTCTCCAAGCCCCCAAGGACTCAGGGGTAGAAGCAGCAGCAGTCCCCTGGTCCTCAGCTCTCATAACCAAGGCAAGTGAACGGGGACCAGATCTGTTTCTGTCCAGTCAGGTCCAGACCAACAGGAGAGATGGATGAGGGCTGGAGCCAGAGGACGGACAGTGGACAGGTCGGGCTGTGGTGGTGCAGAATGAGGTCCATTCAATAGCAATTCATCGAGCCCCTACTGTGCGCAGGGCACTTCTAGGCATTCCACGCACAGCGGTGAGCAGAAAAGACCAAAGTCCCTGCCACTGAAATGCTAAAAAGATGTCCTCGAGCCTCTGCGTCCCATTTCTACTTCCCTCTGTGTTAACAGGAAAGGTGCCCCCGCACCTCCTACATCCGTGTCAGTCCTCCCAAGAGGAGCTTGACTGCCCTGCTTGCTTACCCTGGCTCAGTCGGTTGAGTCCAGTGATGGGAAACTCGGATTAACAGCTGGATCCTGTGCCTGGCCCTGCGCCCGCTCTCTTAGATGGCTAGCCCCTCCCCTACAGGACAGTGATCTTTCCAGAACGGAAAAGAGCAGTTCTCTTCATCATTGGTGAGTAGTCCACACGGGGCACGACTAATGGAGCAGCAATGCCACTTTCAGCAGTAGCAGTAGTAGTATTCATTGAGAGCTTGCTGCATTCCAGGCACTGCTCTAAGTGCTTTATCTGCTGTATTAGCTTGTTTAATACTCAACAATTAGGCCTTACAGGGTGACTCACTCCCATAATCCCAGCACTTTGGGAGGCTGAGGCAAGAGGTTTGCTTGAGCCTGAGAGTTCAAGGCTGCAGTGAGGTAGGATCACACCACTGCACTCCAGTCTAGGCAGTAAAGCAAGACCCTGACTCAAAAGAAAAAAACAAAAACAAAAACCAAACTCATCAATTTTACATGATACTTGCTACAGTTTTCTTTGCTTCTTTTTCTTTTCTTTCTTTCTTTTTTTTTTTTTTTTGAGATGAGGTTCTCTCTTGTTGCCCAGACTGCAGTGCAATAGCACGATCTCAGCTCACCGCAACCTCCGCCTCCAGTTCAAGCGATTCTTCTGCCTCAGCCTCCCAAATAGCTGGGAGTACAGGCATGCGCCACCATGCCAGCTAATTTTGTGTTTTTAGTAGAGATGAGGTTTCTCCATGTCAATCAGGCTGGTCTTGAACTCCTGACCTCAATGTGATCCGCCCATATCCGCCTCCCAAAGTGCTGGGATTGTGAGTGTGAACCCCCGCACCTGGCTTGCTACAGTTTCACACCTGTTTTACATTGGAGGAAACTTCACGGAAAGGTGCAGTCACTTGCTGAAGGTCAGTATGTGGGCGTTGGAGCCACCCCACCCCACGCTAGGGGGGAGGAGGATCAGAGTTCCTGCTGCAGGCTGTCCCAAGGTGCACGCCTTACCCCAGAGCTGTGTAGTTGTGAACCCTCGGAGCCAAACACTTTGCTAGCACCCCCAGAGCAGAGAGCAGAGCCCCAAAACAGAATGAGTGAGTTCAGAGCAGTGGCTCTTAGTCTGGATGCCCATCAGGATCCCTCCCGAGCCTTACAGCCCCCTAGACTGGCTCATCAGAACCCCTGCTGTCCAGCCCAGGCATCAGCATTCGTCAGGGCTCCCCAGGTGAATTCAATGTCCAGCCAAAGGGGGGGGAACTACCACTTCTGCGTCAGCCTCTCAAATAGCTGGGATTGCAGGCATGTGCCACCATGCCAGCTAATTTCGGGAGGCTGAGGCCTTGCGGCTTAGTGGAAATAGTTGTGGGTTAAGACTCACCTGGGTTTGAGACTTGGCTCCGTGATTTCAAGCTGTCTGACTTTGCGCCAGTCACTTAACTTCTCTGAGCCTCAATATCCTCAGCTGTGAGAAAAGGTGTAAGTCCCTCTACCTTACAAAGGGTTTGTGAGGGTGGAATGAGACAATGTCTGCAAGCACACTGGCATGCAGGCTGCATCCTCACTGTTAAGGAGGGGGCAGAACAGACTAGGCTGGCAGAGCGACTCCAGAGACTCACCATTGAGGGGGAAGGTCTGTGGAATGTGCTGGGACCCCCAGACCCCAGGCCCTTCCACCGTGCTCTTTTGAGCTCTTCCCTGGGCTTAAGTCTTCTGACTGGGGACCACCAGCCCTGGCTTGGAGGTGAAAGGGCGGGGAGGGTGCACTGACTTCGACTTACCACCAGGTGGCGACACGAACACACCCACCGGGGGAGGACACCGCCCCGCGGAAGGTGAGGTTAACGGGGAATACGTTTTTGTTTGGTTTGATTTTAGTACTAGGTGCATACTCGTGGGTTATTTTCTTTCATTTCCACTGTGGCAGCGCCACTGCCCTCCTTTAGCGGGTGAAGAAACTGAGGTGGTGCTGGGTACTAGGATGTGAACTCCACATCCGTCTCCTGACCATGGAGTCACAGAAGTCAGAGCTGCAAGGGGAAAGCGTCAGATCCCACAGTTCCTAAACCTGTCTGAGGATAAAAATCATGCAAGGCTCTTAAAAAAAAAGAAAAATATCCTGGGCCCCAGGCCAGGTATGGAATTAGAATCTCCCGGGAAAAGAGGCCTGGGACTGCGTGTGGTTAAGAGCACCTGGCTGGGTGCGGTGACTCACACCTGTGATTCCAGCACTTTGGGAGGCCAAGGAGGAGGATCACTTAAGGCCAGGAGTTCAAGATTAGCCTGAGCACATAGTAAGACCCTATCTCAATGTAAAGAAAAAGTTAAAGGCCGGGCACATAGCTCACGCCTGTAATCCCAACAGCATGAGGCTGAGGCAGACGGATCACTTGAGATCAGGAGTTTGAGCCTAGCCTGGCCAACATGATGAAACTCCATCTCTACTAAAACTACAAAACTTAGCCAGGTGTGGTGGGCGCCTGTAATAGCTACTCAGGAGTCTGAGGCAAGAGGATCGCTTGAACCCAGGAGGTGTAGATTGCAGTGAGCCAAGATCGTGCCATGGCATTCCAGCTTGGGCGACAGAGTGAGACTCTGTGTAAAACAAAACAAAACAAAACAACAATAACAAAAAACCCCACAAGAGCAGAAACAAGGATCTGTTTCCAGAGAGAAAAGTGACCTGCCCACAGTCACACAGTGAATCCCCCTAAGCTCCTATGTAAGCTCCTAACACCCTCTGGTCCAGAAGCCAGGCCACTCCCCCACAAAGACGAGACCTCTACCAAATGACCCAGTAATCTCAATTCTGGGTTTATGCTCAAAAGAATTGAAAGCAGGGTCTTGAATAGATATTGTACGTTCATATCCTTAGCAGCATTATTCGAAGTAGCTAAAATGTGGAAGCAACACTAGTGTCCATCGTCTGATGAATGGATAAACAAAATGTGGCGTACCCCTACAGTGGAACATGATTCAGCCTGGAAAAGGAAAGACGTTCTGACACAGCTACACGTGGAGGAACCTGAAATAAGCCAGACACTAAAAGACAAATATTCCACTTATATGAGGTACTCAAAGTAGTCAAATTCATAGAGACAGAAAAAACAGTGGGTGCCAGAGGCTGGGGCGGAGGAATGAGAACGGGGAGTTACTGTTTAACGGACACAGTTTCGGTTTTGCAAGATGAATTCTGGGGATGGATGGTGGTGATCGTTATGCAACTATATGAATGTTACATTGAAAAATGGTTAAAATGGGCTGGGCCCAGTGCTTCATACCTGTAATTCCAGCACTTTGAGAGGCCAAGGCAAGAGGATTACTTGAGGCCATGAGTTCAAGACCAGCCTGGCAACATAGTGAGACCCTGTCCCTACAAAAAAAAAGAGTTAAGATGGTAAATTTTATGTCATGCATATTTTGCCATGCATATATACCCAGAGCAGAGGGCAGTGCACCCCCAGAATACACACACACACACGCACAAAGATGAGGCAATCTGTGCCCAGTCTGATTTTTTCCCTTTTATTTTATTCTTTTTGAAATGGAGTCTTGCTCCGTCGCCCAGGCTGGAGTGCAGTGGTGCAATCTCAGCTCACTGCCTCCTGGGTTCAAACAATTCTCCTGCCTCAGCCTCCTGAGTAGCTGGGACTACATACAGGTGTGTGCCACCACGCCTGGCTAATTTTTGTATTTTTGGTAGAGACGGGTTTTACCATGTTAGCCAGGCTGGTCTTGAACTCCTGACCTCAGGTGATCCACCCACCTCAGCCTCCCAAAGTGCTGGGATTACTGGCATGAGCCACTATGCCTGATCCTTTTCTTTATCTTTTTTTTTTGGAAATGGTCTCACTCTGTTGCCCAGGCTGGAGTGCAGTGGCATGATCGTGGCTCACTGCAGCCTCATGCCACCACTCCTGAATAAATTTATTTATTTATTACTTAAATTTTTTTTTTAAGAGACTAGATCCCACTGAGTTGCCCAGGCTGGTCTTGAACCCCTAGGCTCAAGCAGTCCTCCTGCCTTAGCCTCCCAAAGTGCTGGGGTTATAGGCGTGAACCACCATGCCCAGCTGATAGTTCTTTATTGTTGTTTAAATTTATGTGAGCATGTATTAGACTGAAAGTAGAATGTCCAGAATTTGCTGCTGTCCTTGACAGCCTCAGAATGATTTCCCCAAAATGTTAGTACCCAATTTATAATACTAAAAAAACCAAATTCATGCTTATTGTTAAAATAAATCAATAAAACTGCTAGGTCAGCCAGGGATGGTGGCTCACACCTGTAATCCCAGAACTTTGGGAGGCCGAGGCGGGCGCATCACCTGAGGCCAGGGGTTTGAGACCAGCCTGGCCAACATGATGAAGCCCCATCTCTACTCAAAATACAAAAATTAGCTGGGCGTGGTGACAGGTGCCTGTAGTCCCAGCTACTCAGGAGGCTGAGGCAGGAGAATCACTTGAACCCAGGAGGTGGAGGTTGCAGTGAGCTGAGATCTCACCACTGCACTCCAGCCTGGGTGACAGAGCGAGATTTCATTTCAAAGCAAAACAAAGCAAAACTACTAGGGCCATGACTGAAGCAGGAGGCAACTCCGGCCTTGACTGTTCCTCCTTATCCAGCAGAAGTTCCGGGTTGTCACAGGGAGGCTGTTAAGGCAGAGGGATGGTGATGGGGAGCACTTCAACAAAACTGCTGTTCATTTACACTCAGGGCCATTTTGCTGCTCCACCTGCTGGTATTAGGCGGCTCCTAGTTCACTCCCCTTGTGATAGGACAAAAATGGTCAAGGAGAGGCTGTGCAGACTTCTCCCACCCTGGCCCACCAGGGCCCAGTAATTTCTCCACCCTCTCACCTCCTTCCTAAAGAAGACTGATTCTGGGCCAGGCACCATGTCTCACGCCTGAAACCCCAGCACTTTGGGAGGCCAAGGCGGGTGGATTGCTTGAGCTTAGGACTTCAAGACCAGCCTGGGTAACATGGAGAAAGAAACCCCCCTCTCTACAAAAAAAATACAAAAATTAGCTGGGCGTGGTGGCACGTGCCTGTAGTCCCGGCTACTGGGTGGGCAGGCGGGGGTGGGGGGCTAAGGTGGCAGGATCACTTACACCCAGGAGGTCAAGTCTGCAGTGAGCCATGACCGAACCATTTGTCTCAAAAAAAAAAAAAAAGTCTGATCATCCCATAGGGGGAAAGTGGCTAAGTGACGTGGGTTTGGAAAAGGAGTTTTTTTTGGTGGGAGATGGAGATTGAAATGGATGGCACAGAGTTGCTTTAGGAAGGAAGAAAAGAGAAAGGAAAGGGGATTTTTATTAACGTAGCTTTGACTATGTATAGGAATCATTTTAAAGTCCTTTGACTTTAAAGGAAATGGCTTTTTAATTACTTTAGGTTACTGAATTTTTTTTTTTTTTTTTTTTGACAAGGTCTCACTCTGTCGCCCAGGCTGGAGTACAGTGGCAGGATCTCGGCTCACAGCAGCCTCGACCTCCCTAGCTCAAACGTCCCTCCCACCCCAGCTCCCTGAGTAGCTGGATCTGCAGGCGGGCACAGCTACGCCTGGCTAATTTTTGTATTTTTTGTAGAGGTGGGTTTTTGCCGTGTTATCTAGACTGATCTTGAATTCCTGGGCTCAAGCAATTCTCCCACCTTGGCCTCCCAAAGTGCTGGGATTACAGGTGTGAGCCACCACACCCAGCTGACTTGTATGTCTTGAATCAGATACTATTCTGAGACTGAAGCACGTGGGAATGAGCTTTATTAGGGTGACACCCTTATTAATGAAGACTCCTCATGGGGCTGGAAAACCAACACCTTGGTGTCTTGGCTCCTTGGCAGCTCGGTCACCCACTGCCATGGCCATGCCCCGGACCCTGTCATCACCCAAAACTGCTCCACCTCTGAAATTACCATTCAGACGCCCAGTCTCTGACAACAATCTCCTCCACCACACCTCTTCTTTGACCCCATTGGGACTTCCAGCCCATAGCTCCCAATTCTTCTGTCCAAGCATCTTTTCCCTTTCCTCTTGGTAATGGCACCCACTGTTTCCTTTGAGGAAAATCCAATTTCCCTTTATATGGATAATCTGATTCAGCTGAGGCTGACTCCATTCTCCCCAGCTCCAGAGGCAGACCATGACCTACATTTGGCCAACCATCCTAAGTTAGTCCTTCGGCCTCATCAGTTGGTCAAGCATGGGCATGCGACCCTAGCCAGTGTCGGGAGAACAAGCCCCAGGACTATTGCTAAGACTCCAGAGAAGGGGACATTTTCTTTCTGTTCAGGTGACTCTGCTGGAAGGACACAGCCTGGACTTGCTGAGAGCAGTCCACAGCGGGGGAGCCTGCAGGAGACTGACAAAATCTGAGCAAAGAGATAAAGAGACCAGTTCCTGATAATCTTGTTGGAGTATCTGGAACTAGCCATTCCTGAAACTACTCTGGATTTTTCAGATTCTGTATGTGAGTCAGTATTTGAGATCTGTGAGTCAGAGTTGGTTTCCATCACTTGAAACAGACTTGACTCTTATAGTAGTGTCTCTCCAGCAGGCTCTAGAGCAGGGGTCTCTAAACATGGTTGCCCATCAGAATCATTTGGGCCCTGGGTGAAGTGTCTCATGCCTATAATCCCAGCACTTTGGGACGCTGAGGTGGGTGGATCACTTGAGCTCACAAGTTTGAGACCATTCTGGGCAACAGGGTGAAACCCCATCTTTACAAAAAATACAAAAATTAGCCAGTCATGGTGGTGTATACCTGTAGTCCCAGGTACTCAGGAGACTGAGGTGAGAGGATTGCTTGAGCCTGGGAGGCAGAGGTTGCAGTGAGCTGAGATAACACCACTGCACTCCAGCCTAGGTGACAGAGCCAGACCTTGTCTCAAAAAAAAAAAAAAAAAAAAAAATTACTTGGGAAGATTTCCTTCCTTCCTTCCTTCCTTTTCCTTCTTTCTTTCTTTCCTTCCTTCTTTCTGACCAAGTTTCACTCTTGTTGCCCAGGCTGCAGTGCAATGGTACGATCTCGGCTCACCACAACCTCCGCCTCCCGGGTTCAAGTGATCCTCCTGCCTCAGCCTCCTGAGTAGCTGTGATTTCAGGAATGTGCCACCATGCCCAGCTAATTTTGTATTTTTAGTAGAGACAGGGTTTCACCATGTTGGTCAGGCTGGTCTCAAACTCCCGACCTCAGGTTATCTACCTGCCTTGTCCTCCCAAAGTGCTGGGATTACTGGCGTGAGCCATGGTGCCTGGCAGATTTCTTTTTCTTAAAACCTTTATGTGAAGTAAAACATACTTACAGAAAAGTGCATAAAACATAAATGTACGAGTTAATGCATTACTATAAAGCGAACTGCTTTGTAACCTCAACTAGGTCAAGAAATATTGTCAGGTGCCAAAAGCCTCATCCTTTTCCTCACCTTCAAAGGGACTACCACCCTGATTTCTATGGGGATGTGGATTAGTTTTGCCTGTTTTGGAGTGTTATGTAAATGGAATTATACATTAATCTTTTAAATTTATTTTTTATTTTTATTGCTTTAATTAACTTTTAAAATTTTATTATTATTATTGTTATTTTTTGAGACGGAGTTTCACTCTTGTTGCCCAGGCTGGAGTGCAATGACACCATTTTAGCTCACCGCAACCTCTACCTCCCGGGTTCAAGCGATTCTCCTGCCTCAGGAGCAGCTGGGATTGCAGGCATGTGCCACCATATTATTATTATTTTTTAGATACAGGGTCTCACTCTGTTGTCCAGGCTGGACATAGCTCACTGCAGCTCTCAAATTCCTGGACTCAAGCAATCCTCCCGTGTCAGCCTCCCAAGTACCCGCAAACCTCCCATTAGTCATATAATTTTTTTTTTTTTTTTTTTTGAGACAGAGTCTTGCTCTGTCACCCAGGCTGGAGTGCAGTTGTACAATCTTGTCTCACTGCAACCTCTGCCTCCCAGGTTCAAGCAATTCTCCTGCCTCAGCCTCCTTAGTAGCTGAGATTACAGGTGTCCGCCACCATGCCCAGGTAATTTTTGTGTTTTTAGTAGAAACGCGGTTTCATTGTGTTGGCCAGGCTGGTCTCAAACTCCTGACCTCCTGATCTGCCCACCTCGGCCTCCCAAAGTGCTGGGATTATAAGCGTGAGCCACCGCGCCCAGACTAATTTTAGTATTTTTAGTAGAGATGGGGTTTCACCTTGTTGGCCAGGATGCTCTCCATCTCTTGATCTCCTGATCTGCCCGCCTCAGCCTCCGAAAGTGCTGGGATTACAGGTGTGAGCCATCACGCCTGGCCAATTATTTTTTATGAGCTTTATTCTTCTGCTTTTCATATTGAAAACTACAACCCACCTGGAATTTATCTGTTGATGGTGTGAGGTAAGGGTCAGATTTTATTTTTTCCCCCCATAGGAGCACACTCAGTCCATTTATTGAAAAGTTGACTCTTTCCCTGTGTGTGTGTGTGTGTGTGTGTGTGTGTGTGCGTGCGCGCACGCGTGCGCGTGTGTGTGTGTGTGGTTTGAGACAGGCTCTCACTTTGTAACCCAGGCTGGAGTGCAGTGGTGGTGTGATCTCGACTCACTACAACCTCCACCTCTCAGGTTCAAGCAATTCTCCTGCCTCAGCCTCCCGAGTAGCTGGGATTATATGTATGCACCACCACACCTGGCTAATTTTTGTAATTTTAGTAGAGATGGGGTTTTGCCATGTTGTCCAGGCTGGTCTTGAACTCCTGACCTCAGGCGATTCATCCACCTTGGCCTCCCTAAGTGCTGGGATTACAGGTGTGAGCCACTGTACCTGGCCTTCTGTAGTGTTCTTTGCACATCTTTTGTTACATTTATTCCTGTGTAATTGATTTATCATTTGATGCTATTCAAGGAGCTTATTTAAAGCCCAGGTTCTTGGCCAGGCACAGTGGCTCATGCCTGTAATCCTCGCACTTTGGGAGGCTGAGGTGGGTGGATCACCTGCGGTCAGGTGTTCGAGACCAGCCTGGCCAACATGGTGAAACCCCATCTTTACTAAAAATACAAAAATTAACTGGACGTGGTGGTACGTGCCTGTAATCCCAGCTACCTAGGGGGCTGAGGCAGGAGAATTGCCAGAACCCAGGAGGCAGAGGCTGCAGTGAGCCGAGATTGCACCACTGCACTTCAGCCTAGGCAACAGAACAAGACTCCATCTCAAAATAATAATAATAATAAAGCCCAGGTTCTGACAGGGCATGTGGTTCACGCCTGTAATCCCAGCATTTTGGGATGTGGGAGGCAGGCAGATCACCTGAGGCCAGGAGTTCAAGACCAACCTGGCCAACATGGTGAAATCTCATCTTTAAAAAAATACAAAAATTAGCCAGATGCCTATAATCCCAGCTACGTGGGAGGCTGAGGCAGGAGAATCACTTGAATTCAGTGGGTGGAGGTTGCAGTGAGTCGAGATCACGCCACTGCACTCCAGCCTGGGCGACAGAGCAAGACTGTCCAAAAATAAACAAATAAATAAAATAGAGCCCAGGTTCTCTGGTTCAACATTTGAAGAGTCTGAGTGAGTAGTTCTGGGGTCAGCCCAGGTGGGGAATTTTAAAAAGCTCCTGGTGGTTCTGATGTGCACATCCCATCCCGTCTCGCTGCACTCATTATCTCTTTCAATCCTCTTGAGTCCTCCTCCCTCCCAGCTGGCCCATGCCTATAAGCCTGTGAACATGCTAAGTCTCCGTGTCTTAGAACAAACCTCCCCAGACACCTGCAGGTCCTGGCATCACCTTTTTCTCCCGTTAATAGCCATACTTTTTGACCACACCTGTGTTTTCATTTTTCTATACTCCTCATAAAACCATGCAGCCCCTCGCACGGTTTAAAATGGACGTCTAATTCAACTCATCCTTACCCACCCCTATTCCCCTCTGGTCTACCAGGCAGTCTCTCTTCTTCGACCACCTTATACTCCTCCAGCCTCTGCAAAACAGTTTGTGTATGTGTATGTGTGTTTTGCTTTGTTTCTGTTTGTTTTTTTTTTCTCCATGTGTACTCATGGCATGTTTCTGTTTTAAGAGATAAGGTCTTCTTCTGTCACCCAGGCTGGAGTACAGTGATATATCATAGCTCATTGCAGCCTGAATCCCCCTGGGCTCAAATGATTCTCCTGCCTCAGCCTCTTGAGTAGCTGGGAATACAGGTATATGCCACCATGCCTGGATAATTTTAATTTTTTTTAATTTTAGAATTTTTTTGTAGAGAAGTGATCTTGCTATGTTGTCCAGGCAGGCCTCAAACTCCTGACCTCAAGCAGTCCTCCCACCTCGGCCTTCCAAAGTGCTAGGATTATAGGCGTGAGCACCATTCCTGGCCTGAACTGTATATTTCCATCCTTGGATTATTTCTTTTTCTTATTGGTGTGTAGGAGCTCTTTGTATAATATAGATATTAACTTATCTGTCACATGGATTTCAAATGTCTTCCCATTTTATTATTCCCTTTGACTTTGATGAAGCTATCTTTTGCCATATACAATTTTAAATGTTTATGTAATTTTATGTGTGTATCTTTTCTCCTGTAGCTCTGGTTTTCTGGTCTTAGTTTAAAATATTTTATATACTCCAGCTGGGTGCGGTGGCTCATGCCTGTAATCACAGCACTTTGGGAGGCCAAGGTGGGCAGATCAGCTGAGGTCAGGAGTTTGAGACCAGCCTGGCTAATGGGGTGAAACCCCGTCTCTACTAAAAATACAAAAATTAGCTGGGCATGGTGGAGGGCACCTATAATCCCAGCTACTGAGGAGGCTGAGGCAGGAGAATTGCTTGAACCCGGGAGGCAGAGGTTGCAGTGAGCTGAGATTGTGCCACTGCACTCCAGCCTGGGCAACAAGCATGACTCCATCTCAAAAAAACATATATATTTTATATACTTTGAATATTGTTTACATTTATGTGTTTAAAGCACTTGAAATTTATTTTTGTATGGTTTTGGTGAGAAGTAGGGATTCTACCTCATTTTCTTCCTAGTGGGATAGCCAGTTGCATCAGTATCACTTATTAAAGAAAGTATCGGACTGAGTGGGACTACAGGCATGACTACTCAGTAGTCCCATGTAGTCCTACTGAGGACTACTCATGCCTGTAGTCCCACCACTTTGGGAGGCTGAGGCGGACAGACTGCTTGAGCCCAGGAGTCTGAGACCAGCCTGGCAATATAGTGAGACCTCAAAAAAAATACAAGCATTAGCATTAGCTTGTATTTTTTTTGAGGTCTCACTATATTGCCAGGCATAGTGGCACCCACCTGTAGTCCCAGCTACTTGGAAGCTGAGGATCACTTGAGCTAAGGAGGTCAAGGGTGGAGTGAGCCATGATTGTGCCACTGCACTCCAGCCTTGGCAACAGAGGATGATGCCCTGTCTCAAAAAAAAAAAAAAAAATCACAAATAAATAGTCATCCTTTTCTCACAGAATTAAAATTCAACCGTAGTTCTGTTGTTGTTGTTTAGACACAGGGTCTTGCTCTGCCACTCAGGCTGCTGGAGTGTAGTGGCCTGACCATAGCTCACTGCAAACTTGAACTCCTGGCCTCAAGCGATCCACCTGCCTCAGCCTCCCAAAGCACTGGGATTACAGGTGTGAGACACTGCGCCTGGCTTCCACCATCATTATATATTACATCAACTCTCTGTTGGGATCTGTTCCTGTATTCTCTTCTGTTTCACTGACATTTTCATCATTTTCTTGACCATTCTTAGAAAGGTGCTGGCAGGGGTCAAAGTCTGAAAGCTCCGTCTCTCCCCCATACCCTTGGCCAGACAGGAATCTGTGCTGAAGGTGGGCAGCCCCAATTAGTGTGTGCTCCTGGCAAGATCCCCTCCTCCTGCCTATATGGGGTTGTTTCTGCATTGCATGATTATATACACGTCTCTGCAATCTGTTTTTCTCCCTCACAGCCTTGGCAGCCCTCAGCCCCACCACCACTCTGCTGCAGACATGGGACTAATCTCATTACTTTCTTTGTCCCTGTTTACATCACCCAGCACAAGAAGCCCAGATCCCTGCTCGGCCCTCCTCCCTGCATCTAATCCCCATCTGGCTCAGCTTCCCCTTCTCCCCCACCCCCCCCAGCTACTGAAACTCTCTGCCAAGCCCCTGGAACTCAGACATGGGAGGTCTTCTTTGAACGCTTCCTTCACCTTCTGGCTCTTCTGACACTGCTTCCCCTACTGTGAGCCCAAGTGGTGGCTGTTTTCCATCCGTCCCTCCCTCCCCTGCCACTGGGCCAGCAGATGGGGGCCCTCCTTTCTCCATTTGCAGAACATGAGCTTCCCCCTCTTCTCCCAGATCCCCAGCTTTCAATCTCATGTTATTTGACAATATCATTGCTGCGGACAGTCCATGACCATGGGGTGACTCCTCATTCCTTGAAGGGTTTAGGCCAAGTGAGGTGACAAACGCCTATAATCCCAGCACTTTGGGAGGCTGAGCCAGGAGGTCATGACCCACCTGGGGAAAATAGTGAGATTCTGTCTCTACAGAAAAAAATAAAAATGAAAAAATTAGCCAGGTGTGGTGGCATGTGCCTGTGGTCCCAGCTACTCTGGAGGCTGAGATGGGAGGATCGCTTGAGCCCAGGAGGTGGAGGTTGCAGTGAGCCATGACTGCACCACTGCACTCTAGCCTGGGCGACAGAGTGGATCCCATCTCAAGAAAAAGAAAAGAAAAAGAGTTTAGCAGCAAACTAACTGCCCTCTCTAACACTGCTCTTGAGGTTCAGTTCATTGGGTGTCCATGTAGGTGACCCTTCCTACCCCAGCCTCTCAGTTCCTCCACACATGGCCTCCCCTTACCCTGACCTCAGCACCGTCCCTCAGGATCAGACCTGGACAGGCCTCTCGAGCCTGGGACTGTGAGGTGCTGCTTCCACCTGAGATCCCAGCCGCAGGTGCCCTTTCCCACTTCCCTCTCCACCATTTCTTCATCTCCATTGCTTTGGGCACCCCCTTTCAGCCATTTTGTAGTTTGGGGTTTTGGCGATCTCCTACTTGTATCGATGATGGGCTTTCTGTTACCATACTGGATTCGCCAATATGAGATCATTTGACGGGGACTCTGGAGCTGATGTGAGCATCTATTTCTGTAAAACTCAGCAGCATAAGGCAGGGCGCAGTGGCTCATGCCTGTAATCCCAACACTTTGGGAGGTCGAGGTGGGTGAATCACGAGGTCAGGAGTTCAAGACCAGCCTGGCCAAGATGGTGAAACCCCGTCTCTAATAAAAAATACAAAAAAATTAGCCTGGCACGGTGGCACACACCTGTAACCCCAGTTACTTGGGAGGCTGAGGTAGAGAATTGCTTGAACCTGGGAGGTGGAGGTTGCAGTGAGCCAAGATCATGCCACCGTACTCCAGCCTGGGTGACAGAGTGAGACTCTGTCTCAAAAATAAAAAACAAAAAAAACAAAAAAACCCTCAGTGACATTAAACAACCATCATTTTATTTGCTTGTGATTCTGTGGGTCAGCCATTTGGCTTGGTTCCGTGGGCAAGTCTTCCGTGGGTCTCCTCTCCCGTCACTCATGTGGTGGTAGTCATCTTGTGGCTTGACTGGGGGCTGGATGCATGACCCAAGATAGTTAGCCCGGTTGTCTCTCCATGAGGCTTTTCGTCCTCCAGGAAACCAGCCCAGACTCCTTCCCTGGTAGTCTCAGGACAGACAGAGGGAACTTGCAAGGCTCTGGAGAGCTGGCTCAGAACACCCACAAAGTGGCCGGGTGTGGTGGCTCACACCTGTGATCCCAGAACTTTGGGAGGCTGAGGCGGGTGGATCATCTCAGGTCAGGAGTTCAAGACGAGCCTGACTGATTGGTGAAGCCCTGTCTCTACTAAAAATACAAAAAAAATTAGCCAGGCGTCGGGGGCTATTACAGCTGGGCATGCCTATAATCCCAGCTACTTGGGAGAGGCAGGAGGATCGCTTGAACCCGGGAGGTGGAGATTGCAGTCAGCCGAGATCTCACCATTGCACTCCAGTCTGGGTGACAAGAGCGAAAATCCATCTCAAAAAAAAAAAAAAACCACCCACAAAGTCAATCGCTGCTGCCACATTCTGCTGGTCCCAGCTGTCCAGCCAAGGCCAACCCCGATTTAAGTGGGTGGAGAAGTAGACCCCACCTCTTGAGGGAAGTTGCAGTCAAGTCACATCGCACAGGCTCATGCACCCAGAGAGGAGAGGGATTTGTGGCCATTTTGTTTTACAAGCTACCAGTCTGTTAGCTTGTGCAGTTGAGAGAGGAGCTGGAAGTTTCCTTTGTTGATTGACTATAATTTAGACTTAATAATGGCCTCCCTTCAGTGAACCTGAGGTACTAGCAGTTCCCTGAAATAATGTAGAAAAAGGACTCTGAAAATGCAGGAAGAGAGAAAGATGAAGTGGATTTATGACATGTGACCTGCACGTCCCTCCCCATTGCATCCCCCGGGGTGCCTAGGGGGTGCACCCAACCCTATGGCATTAGAAATATATTAGTAAGAGGAGTGCTGGTATCCTCATGAAGCTCTGTGCTGGTGCGGCCGGCGCAGTGGCTCAAACCTATAATCCCAGCACTTTGGGAGGCCAAGGCAGCCGGATCATCTGAGGCTAGGAGTTCAAGAGCAGCCTGGACAACATGGTGAAACCCCGTCTCTACGAAAAACATGCAAACATTAGCCAGGCGTGGTGGCAGGAGGCTGCAGTGAGCCGAGATCGAGCCACTGCACTCCAGCCTGGGCAACAGAGTGTCTCCAAAAAAAGTTTTGTGCTGGCCAGGTGTAATTTGGGGAGACCCACCATCGAGATGGGCTCCCACATTTCCATAGGAAAGCTGGAGCTCTGAAGTAGCAAAGGCCAAGTGTCCACAGGTAGTCACCAGAGACATACTGGACATTGGAGGATGGAAATCAGGATGGTTTGGCCTGTACAGATTTGATGGTGGCTAATTAATCCTGGTGTCCCTAGGAATAAAATAGACGGGCAATCTACTAAGATACCACTTGCTCTATAGAACAGAAAAGTCCCAGGTCTGGGGGCTGGCAATCTGACTTTGTTTCAGAATAAGAGTCACAGCCCCGCACCCAGTTTTTGGCCCTAAGGCGGGTCATAGGCCCAGAGCCCCTGAACTGAATGATGGCCAGGGTCCCTTGGAGACAGAATCTTGCAAAACTTCATGAGCATGTGCTATAAATCTTCTCCAAAGCCTTCCTCAGAGGACCCCGCAGCCACTTACTAGGATAACTGTATCCTGGGGAAAGAAATATTCTTGGACATTTTGGAGATGGCTAGATTCCGGCTTTGAATTGTCATTAATTTCTGGAAACCATACAAACTAGAAGGGGCGTATAGAGCTCAGATGATAGATGCAATTTTGGCTAAAGTCAAAAGCACAGGGAGCCAAGTAGGACCACAGACCATTTCTGTGGTTATTTCCTTAGTTCTCAAGTGGGCACTTGGCAAGTGGCAATTGGATTATCACATCGGTTTGGGTACAGTGGCTCACTCCTGTAATCCCACCACTTTGGGAGGCCAAGGGAGGTGGATCACTTGAGGTCAAGAGTTTGAGACCACCCTGGCCAACATGGTGAAACCCTGTCTCTACAAAACATACACACACACACACACACACACAAATTAGCTGGGCATGGTGATGGGTGCCTGTAATCCCAGCTACTTGGGAGACTGAGGCAGGAGAATCGCTTGAACCCGGGAGGTGGAGGTTGCAGTGAGGCAAGATGGCACCACTGCTCTCTAGCCTGGGTGACAGAGTAAGACTCCACCTCAAAAAACAAACAAGCAAAAAAAGCCAGACCTGAATCCTCATGTTGGCTCTCAGAACTTTTGAATAAAGGCTGCTGTAGTATGAAGGATCACAAGAAAGGAGCCAGGAGCTTTCTCGGTCTCTCTGGATAGTAAATTACTAAAAGTAATTTAGTCAGGAATTCAAGATGAGCCTGACTGATTGGTGAAACCCCGTCTCTACTAAAAATACAAAAAAATTAGCCAGGTATGGTCAGCTATTACAGCTGGGCATGCCTATAATCCCAGCTACTCGAGAGGCTGAGGCAGGAGAATGCTGCTTGCTGGGGACACTTCAGGGACAAGGCTACCTGTCAGACCCTCGTTTCTATTTTTCGTTTTTTGAGACAGGGTCTTACCCTGTTGCCCAAGTTGGAACGCAGTGGCATGATCATAGCTCACTGAAGGCTTGAACTTGTAGGCTCAAGCCATCCTCCCACCTCAGCTTCTTGAGTACTGAGCCTACAAGTGCATGCCACCATGCTCAGCTAATTTTTATATGTGTGTACAAACAGGGTCTTGCTATGTTGCTCTGTCTGGTCTCGAACTCCTGGACTTATGATTCTCCCATCCTGGCCTCCCAAAGTGCTTGGATAAAAACCCGCCATACCTGGCCTCATACCCGGCCTCATGCCCTCATGTATCTCACTTGTTTGGCTTGTGCAGAAGGCAGAAGGCTTTTAGAGAATTTCTGTAATTTATTGTAAACATAATCAGACAGTGACTCCCAACTCTAGTTGCTGTACCAGATATGATATCTTTTTAGAGCAAATCAGCATATTCCCTGGTCCCCTATATACCACTCTTAATCTGGCAAATGATTTTTTTCTCTATAACAATTTGCAAAAATTAACAAAAGCCATTTAATTTCATCTGATATGCCCAACAGTATACCTTCGCAGTCTTGCCTCGAGGTTGATGATCCTCTTGTTCGCCCATAATCTAGTCCGCAGAGGTTTTAATCATTTTACTATTTCACAGAACATCATCGCATGAATGACACTGTTTTCTTTGGATCTGATGAGCAGGTAGGAACAGGGACTTTGGATTCCTTAGTAAGGGCTATGCAAGTCAGAGGGTGGAGATGAAGCTGGCCTGTCCTAATTAATTCAACATTCTAGAACTACAGATTCATCATGATTGGGGGTAGAGTGTTCTGCTGATTTCAGTGATGGGCCAAAGGAGCCACTTGGTTTAGAGCAGGGCTCAGCAAACTATAGCCCTGGGGCCAAATTTGGCCTGCCATCTGTTTTTTCTTCGTTTTAATTTAAATTGTATTTTTTCAATTGGTATTATACGCAAATGGTGCAACATTCAAAAGGTAAAAATGAATATACAGTAGAAAGTAACTCTCCCCTCTCTTCCTGACTTCCGGCTATGCAGTTTCCTTCCTCAGATGCATCTACTTTTGCCAGATTCCTATATTCCAGGAGATGGTGAGATTCTATCCATAGAATTTTGTTTATTGCCTATTCCAAGGTCATGAAGATTTACTCCTGTGTTTTCTTCAAATGGATTCATAGTTTTGGTTCTCACACCTAGGTCTTTGTGTCATTTTGAGCTAACTTTTGCATGAGGTAGGGGTCTGACTTCATTCTTTTGGCACATGGGTATCCAGTTATTCTATCACTGTTACTTGGAGACTTTTTCCCCCATTGAATGGTCTTGGCACCCTTGTCAAAAATCAGCTGACCATAGATGTATGGGTTTATTTCTGGATTCAGTTCTATTTGAGCTATATGTTTATCCTTATGTCAGTACCACACAGTTTTGATTATTGGAGCTTTGTAGTAAGTTTTGAAAGTGGAAGTATGATCTGGAGAACTTTGTTCTTCTTCACGAAGATTTTGGCTATTCAGGATTTCTTGGATTTTCATATGAATTTTATTTTATTCTATTTTAATTTTTTGAGACAGAGTCTTGCTCTGTTGTCTAGGCTGGAGTGCAGTGGCATGTTCTCAGCTCACTATAACCTATGCCTCCAGGTCTCAAGGGATTCTTGTGCCTCAGCCTCCCAAGTAGCTGAGATTACAGGCATGCACCAACACACTCGGCTAATTTTTGTATTTTTAGTAGAGACAGGGTTTCATCGTGTTGGCCAGGCTGGTCTTAAACTCCTAACCACAAGTGATCTGCCCTCCTTGGCCTCCCAAAGTGCTGGGATTACAGGCATGAGCCACTGTACCTGGCCTCCATATTAATTTTAGAATCGGCTTGTCCATTTTCACACATACAAAAAAGCAGTTGGAATTCTGATAATGATTGTACTGGGTTGTAGAGTGATTTGGGGTGTGCTGATGTCTTAACAATATTAAGTCTTCCAATTCATGAACACAAGATTTTTCCACTTATTTAGGTCCTTTCATTTATTTATTTGTCTTTCTATTTGTTTAGGTCTTCTGTAATTTTTTGGATAATGCTTTGTAGTTTTCAGTGCACCTGTCTTGCACTTCTTTTGTTAAACTTACTCCTAAGTGTTCTATCTTTTTTCATGCTATAGTGAATGAAATTGCTCTTAAAATTTTATTTTCATTTGTATTGTCCATTGTGAATATATGAACATAAAACTTTTTTTCTTTTGAAGAGACAGAATCTCGCTATGCTGCTCAGGCTGGCCTCAAACTCCTGAGCTCAAGCAATTCTCTTGCTTCAGCCTCCCTAGTAGCTGGGACTTCTGGCATACACCACCATGCCCAAGTGAAATACAGCAATTTTTGTATAGTTATCTTGTATCCTGCAACTTTGCTGAACTCATTTATTAGCTTTAATAGTTTTTTTGTGTGTGTCAGATGCCTGATTGTTTACGGACACATGGCTCCTCATAGTATAGACCATACTTCCAGTTTCCCTTGCAGCTTGGTATGGCCAAAGGGTTAAGTTCTTGCCAATGATTATGAGTGAAAGTAATGTGTGCAACATTTTTTTTTTTCTTGAGACCAAGTCTCACTCTGTCACTCAGGCTGGAGTGCAGTGGCGTGATCTTGGCTCACTGCAATCTCCACCTCCTGGGTTCAAGTGATTCTCCTGCCTCAGCCTCCCAAGTAGCTGGGATTACATGGGCCTGCCACCACACCTGGCTAATTTTTGTATTTTAGTAGAGACAGCATTTCACCATGTTGGCCAGGATAGTCTCGAACTCCTGACTTCAGGTGATCCACCCGACTTGGCCTCCCAAAGTGCTGAGATTACAGGCATGAGCCACTGCACCCAGCCTAATGTGTACAGCTTTAAGTTGTGCTGGCCCATCTCTTCTTCCTGTCCCTTTTGACTGGAATGCAGTCAGCCATTTTGGCCTGTCTTGCAAAAATCTGTCATCTGTTTTTGTAGATAGAGTTTTCCTGAAATACAGGCACATTCCTTCATTTATGTGTCATCTGTGGCTGCTTTTATGCTACAATGGCAGAGATGAGTATTTGCAATAGAGACTCTATGGTCTAAAATATTTACCATCTGGCTCTTTACAGGAAAATGCTTGCTGACCCCTTGCTTACAGGACCTCCCTGCAGTCGGATTTCATAATCTTGTCTTTCTAGAATTGATTTTACAGTCGCTGGTGTTAGAAGCATCACCATCTTTGGTTTTACTTACATTCATCTCTGTCCCAGGCTGGCAGCCTGCTGTTTCTGTCCAACAAGTGTTCTTTTGGTAGCAACAGGAACACATGTATTGCCATAGACTCACTGATCACGAAGAACAATCAGTTTCATTAGACCTATCTCTCTCTCTGTCCCACCTGTAATTTTTCTTCCTGTTCTGGAACACTTCGCTTAGTTTTTTGCTTCCTCTGCACCTGAGAGCTTCTGCCTGTTCCCTTCTGTCCTCATTCTCTCTTGAGTCGGTGCCTCCTGCAGAGCCCCTCCTCTGCTGATGCAGTATTTAAGGGTCTCTGTGGCAAGGTTCTACACTCCACTGCTTCCGTGGCCGAATGCTTTGTATGTGATGCCTGCTCTTGTCCAGCCCACACCTCACTACTCAGTTTGCGTTCAAAATGGTCTCTTTTTCAAGTACAGTGTTCTTTTATTTCTTTATTATTTTTTATTATTGTTTTTGAGACAGAGTGTCCCTCTGGCTCCCAGGTTGGAATGCAGTGGTACGATCTTGGCTCACTGTAACCTCCGCCTTTTGGGTTCAAGCAATTCTCCTGCTTAAGCCTTCTGAATAGCTGAGATTACAGGTGCCCACCACCATGCCTGGCTCATTTTTGTATTTTTAGTAGAGACAGGATTTCGCCATGTTGGCCAGGCTGTTCTCAAACTCCTGACCTCAGGTGATCCACCTGCCTCAGCCTCCCAAATTGCTGGGATTACAGGCATGAGTCTCAGCGCCTGGCCAGTATTTTTTTTTAATTGAGTATAATTTACAAACAATAAAACACACTAAGTTCCGTTTTGACAATCATATACACCTGTGTAACCAACATTCGCCACAAGGTGGAGAATGTTTCCATCTTTACTTCTATTCCCGAGCGGCCCTTACTCTTCTCTTCTGATTTGTCACCATGATTAGCTTGTTTGTTCTTGCACCTCACACAATTGGAATCAGGTAGAATGCACTCTTGTTTGTCTGACTGGTTTATCCTCAGCGCAACGTTTTTAAAGATTTATCCTTGTTGTCTATATTGGAGCATTTTGTATTGCTGAATGGTATCCTACTGGAGGGATATGCCTCAGTTTGGTTATTCATTCTCCTGTTGATGGACATTTGAGTTTTTTTCAGTTCAAATACAACATTAATTTACTATTTTTATTTATTTATTTATTTATTTATTTTGAGATGGAGTCTCACTCTGTTGCCCAGGCTGGAGTGCAGTGGCATGATCTCGGCTCACTGCAACCTCCTCCTCCCAGGTTCAAGGGATTCTCATGCCTCAGCCTCCCCAGTGACTGGGATTACAGGCACCCACCACCACGCCCTGCTAATTTTTGTATTTTTAGTAGAGATGGGGTTTCACCATGTTGGCCAGGCTGGTCTTGAACTCCTGACATCAAGTGATCTGCCCACCTCGGACTCCCAAAGTGCTGGGATTACAGGCGTGAGCCACTGCACCTGGCCATTTTTAATTTTTGTATAGAGATGGGGTCTTGTTATATTGACCAGGCTGGTCTCAAACACCTGGCCTCAAGCAATCATCTCATCTCGGCCTCCCAAAGTGCTGGGATTACAGGTGTGAGCCACTGGACCTGGCCAGTTTAAGTACCTTTCTTAACCAGAATTTTGTTCTCGAGTGAATCTCTTTTTCCTCCTTCTCCACTTTTTTTCTTCCAGCTTCATCCTGGCTGCCTGTTAGAATCACCTGGGGAGCTTTTACGAGCCCAGTGATCAAGCACACCTGACACCACTTAGCCAAGGATCTCTGGCGGCAGCGGCGGCGGGGGGTGCCCACCAGGTGATTTCAATGCAGGGCAATGAGAACTCTTGCATGAAGGCTTCTGGAGAAGTAGGAAGGCTTAGAATGTCGCTCACTCATCTTTCACTTCCTGGAGCAACTGTTCCGTGCTCTTGGGTCTGGTATTTTTTGTTCTCTTGAATTTGATGGTGTTCAGACTTCCATCTTCTCTCTGCTTGGTTTTGGTTCATTAAGTGCTTCTCTTTCCTTCCTAAAGCTTTCCTAAATTCCTTATTGTAATCTTTTCATGAAGTACTGACTTTCCATGTCTTTTATTTTTTATTTACTTATTTGAGACAGGGTCTCACTCTGTTGCCCAGGCTGGCGTTCAGTGGCACGATCTCGGCTCACTGCAGCTTCCACCTCCTGGGTTCAAGCGGTTCTCTTGCCTCAGCCTCTCGAGTAGCTGAGATTACAGGTGTGCGCCAAAAGCCCAGCTAATTTTTGTATTTTTAGTAGAGATGGGATGTTCCCATGTTGGCCAGGCTGGTCTCAAACTCCTGACCTCAAGTGATCCACCCGCCTCGGCCTCCCAAAGTGCTGGGATTACAGGCGTGAGCCACCCTGCCATGTCTCCTTTACATTCTTTTCTTCCTCAGTTCCCCCAAATAAGGGGCAGATTTTCTCTCATGTTTGCTTCATAGCCTTCTGATTGTAGGTAAAACCACCTCTTCGATAAATTCTCCCTCTGTAGCTTGACTTCTTCAAAATATATCACAACTGTTTTGCTCTTCTGTTCATAAAATGACATCTTTTACATAACTTAAAAAAGATTTCTGCAGAGCCTGATGTTGAATCACTTCAGATCTTTTACTTTTTATGGAAAAGGAAGGTCCCCAGAAGAAAATGGCAAATGCACCGATTCTCGTCAGACGCTCCCAGGTTGCCCCAGGAAAAACCAGGGATTCTGAATCCAAAGCAGCCATACTCTCATTGGCTGGCAGGCAGGCACCTATTCTGCGTTGTTTCACGGTCCTGTTCTCGAACACTGATGCCTTTCAGCTTGTGTGCAAACCACAGCCTCTCCTGATGGGTGGAATTTCCTCAGGCCTGTCCTCTGAGGTCTTGTTCTGCCCTTTCTGCTGGCGTCCTGTGATTTCTCTGGGGACCCTGACCCTTGTGCTCTTATTCACGGTTGTTCAGGTCCAGTGTCCTCTGGACATTGTTGCTTGCTCCTGTGTGGGTCTCAGGGCCAGCCGGTGACACCCCTTTCTCCCCCTGCAGGTGTGTTCATGTCTGTCTGTACCTGGATGGCTGACATGGTACCAAGCAAAAGCACTCCCACCTCACCTCTCCACCTGGAGGACGCCATCTGGAGGGGTGAGTTCCAGGGTCAGGGAATGGGATCGGGAGGCTGGGGGGTGGTGGGGGTGGGGACTCCAGAGGTGTCCTGAAGTGGCCTGGAGCAGGAGCCCAGGACCGTGTTTAAGAGCTGTGGAGGAGGAGGAGACCTTGCATCTCCAGGATTGGGTGCTGTTATTGTCTAGTTCTAGCCATCAGGCAAGTCTTTACTGTGTTACCTCTCTTCAACTATTCCCTCCCTCTTCCTCCCCCCCGCAGGGCAGGGGAAGGGCAGGGCAGGGCAGAGCAGGGTGATGGAGCCCCTTCGGGCCCCAGCCCTGTGACTCAGCCACCAAAGCCCAATCTCCAGCCCAAAGGAGCCAAAGATATCTTCCTCATCACCCTCCCAGTCCTCTTGCCCTTCACGAGGCTCCAGCCTCGGCAGGGCCCTCGCTTCCACTCCTCTCCCCCTCACTTCTGCCCTAATCCCACTTCATCTCCCTCCCTCGCCTTAGGGCCCCCTGCTTACTCCTCATGCTGGAGTTGATTTTCTGCCGTCTCAACTCAGCCAAGGAATCTCATCACCTAAAAAAGTGATCTGAACCTTAAGATCACATATGGCATATGGGGATGGAGGTGGGGGTGGGGGCAGCAAGTGGGTCAGCTTCAGGTGCTGGCAATGGAGGGGAGGTGCATGGTCTGCAGAGAACCTAAAAACAATAATGCAACTGATTGGCCCGTCTGCTTTCTATCGTAAAACCCTGTGCTGGCAATCCTAAGCAATGTCGGTGATAAAATGTTCCTCTCTCAAAATCTTTGGTTAGGATCTAAGTTTTATATAATTTCTTTGGTTATTGTTGAGCTGCTGCTTCTTGTTTTTTTTTATACGGAGTCTCACTCTGTTGCCCAGGCTGGAGTGCAGTGGCGCAATCTTGGCTCACTGCAACCTCTGCCTCCTGGGTTCAAGCAATTCTCCTGCCTCAGCCTCCCAAGCAGCTGGGATTACAGGCATGCGCCACCATACCCAGCAAAGTTTTGTAGTTTTAGTAGAGGTGGAGTTTCACCATGTTGGCCAGGCTGGTCTTGAACTCCTGCCCTCATGTGATCCGCCCAGCTCAGCTTCCCAAAGTGCTGGGATTATAGGCGTGAGCCACCTTGCTCAGCCTTGAGTTTCAGTTAAAAAAACAAAACAACCAAAAAAAAAACCTCTCTATCTGTGGGGAGGGAGAGCATCAGGATAAATAACTAATTCATGCTGGGCTTAAGACTTAGGTGATAGGTTGATAGGTACAGCAAACTATCATGGCACACATTTACCTATGTAACAAAACTGTAGGTACATCCTGCACATGTGCCCCAGAACTTAAACTATTAGAAAAAAACCCCTCTATATCCTCCAAATGAGCACATTTTAATTACTTATCCTTTATATTATACGTGGATGCTAATTCAGAAAACTAACCCCACCCCACTCTGAGCCACAAACACAGCTACTTCTTATTTGCAGTGTAGGTCCCTAAAAATTTGAAATGCTTTCTGCTCTCTTCAATGTGGTTTGTGTCTTCAGCCCTGCTGTACTACATACTCCCACATTTAGTGAATATGAAATAAATGATGGTACACAGATTGTACAGTGATTATATGCTGTCCTTGTAAAAATGATTAAACAACTTGAATCATTTCAATTCAATTATATGATTGCTTAGAGTTTTAATTTGTTTTTAATTCTTTTTTTGTTTTAGACACAGTCTCACATTCTGTCACCAGGCTGGAGTGCAGTGGCGCGATCTCGGCTCACTGCAATCTCCACCTCCTGGGTTCAAGTGATTCTCTGCCTCAGCCTCCCGAGTAGCTGGGACTATAGATGCGCGCCACCATGCCTGGCTAATTTTTGTATATATTTTTTTTTTTTAGATTTTTTTTTTTTTTTTTTTTAAGATGGGGTTTCACCATGATGGCCAGGCTGGTCTTGAACTCCTGACCTCAGGTGATCCACCCACCTCGGCCTCCAAAGTGCTAGGATTACAGGCGTGAGCCACAGCGCCCGGCCTAATTTTTGTATTTTTAGTAGAGACAGGGTTTCACCATGTTGGCCAGGATGGTCTCGATCTCTTGACCTCGTGATCCACCCGCCCCCGACCTCCCAAAGTGCTGGGATTACAGACATGAGTCACTGTACCCGGCCTAATTCTTTTTTTTTAAGTTGAGATGGGGTCTTGCAATGTTGCTCAAACTGGACTGGAACTCCTGGGCTCAAGCCATCCTCCCGCCCTAGCCTCTTTTTTTTTTCTTTCTTTCTTTTTTTGAGACAGAGTCTCACTCTGTTGTCCAGGCTGGAGTACAGTGGCATGATCTCAGCTCACTGCAACCTCCACCTCGTGGGTTCAAGTGATTTGTGCGTCAACCTCCTGAGCAGCTGGAATTACAGGTGTCTACCACCACACCCAGCTAATTTTTCTATTTTTAATAGTGACGGGATTTCACCATGTTAGCCAGGCTGGTCTTGAACTCCTGCCCTCAAATGATCCACCCCCACCGTGGCCTTCCAAAATGCTGAGATTACAGGTGTGAGCCACCATGCCTGGCCTGCCCTAGCCTCTTGAATAGATGGATTACAGGTGCCTGCTGCCATGCCTGTAAACCCATCCCCAAATCTGTCAATTTGGCTGTTTTTCGAATTTAAAACAGCAAAATAGAATGTCAGCCTAAGGTGTAACTTTTTAAAATCAGTATAAATTTTCATTCATACATGAAATATTTCAGATGATTGAATAATATTTTTAAAATGTGAAGTTAATCTTGTTTTAAAATGAAAGAATGAATAAGATAAATGATTAATACTGAGAACATGATTGTTAACTGAAAATAATTTTCTTGCATAGAGAAGCGGGTATTGGAATGGTCCCCCAGAGTATGAAAGGTGTGAGTTTTGTGCTGAGCCCAGTGTGGGAGCCTTTGCTCTGCCATCCCGGGAGCTCTACTGTGCCAGACCTTTGGCTTGGGCTTCCTATCTTGGATGGCTGAGCTTCACCTTTGAGTATTTTCCTCAGGAGGAGCTCGCAAGAGCAACATTCCTTGAGTTTTGCCTTTTCAGAAATATTTGGGCTGGGTATAAAAGTCTTGGGTTACATTTTAGAATTTCCAGGCATTGTTTGCTCTGCCGTCCTATAACATTGGGTCACAGTTGCAGAGATGCATGAGCCCAGCACAAGCTTTTCTTCTTATATGTGATTTGGTCTGTTACCCTGTCAATTCAAAGAATTCTATCCTGATCTTTGAAAGTCAGTTCATTTGGAAGTATTGACTGTTTATATCCACTTTTGCTGGGACATGGCCTTGCAAGATGCATAATCCTGTATTCTTAGCGTTGGAAACAGTTTCAGGATTCTGTCTTCAAGTTTGTTCTTTTATTTCCTTAGGAACTACAACTGTGTATCTATGAGTTCTCATGCCCATTTGCCATATATTATTTCCTTTTAGCTCTCTAGGAGGAAGAGCGAATAGGGTAAACTTCCCATTTAACTCTCTCCTTTTCATTTGCTCACTCATCTTGTTACGGTCATCTCGGTGGTTTTGGCGGCATCTGCTTTTCCTGTGATACTTTCCACTTTCTCTTCTCCTCTGTGCTGCTTCAATTTTTCTCTTCCACCCATCTCCTGGGTTTTGCCAGCTCACTCTCTCTCTCTCTTCTTTTTTTTTTTTTTTGAGACAGTCTCACTCTGTCACCCAGGCTAGAATGCAGTGACACAATCCTAGCTCACTACAGCCTTGAATTCCTGGACTCAAGAGATTCCCCTGTCTCAGCCTCCAAGTAGCCAGGACTACAGGTATGTACCACCATGCCTGGCTTTTTTTTAAAAATTAATTTTTCTTTTTTTTTCCTTGAGGCAGAGCTTTGCTCTGTCACCCAGACTGGAGTGTAGTTGTACATTCTCAGATCACTGCAATCTCAGCCTCCTGGGTTCAAGTGATTCTCCTGCCTCAGTCTCCTGAGCAGCTGGGATTATAGGCACCCACCACCAGTTCCGGCTAATTTTTATATATTTTTTTAGTAGTGACAGGGTTTCACCAGGTTGGCCAGGCTGGTCTTGAACTCCTGATCTCTTGATCTGCCCACTTCGGCCTCCCAAAGTTCTGGGATTACAGGCATGAGCCACTGCACCTGGCCATTTTTTTTTTAATTATTTTTTTAAAGAGATGTGGTCCCTCTTTGTCACCCAAGCTGAAGTGGAGTAACATGATCATAGCTTACTGCTGCTTCAAATTCCTAGGCTCAAACAGTCCCCCTTACTCAGCCTTCTGAGTAGCTGGGGCCACAGGTGCATGCCATCATGCCCAGGTAATTTTTAAATTTTTTGTGGAGATGGGATCTTGTCATCTTGCCCAGGCTGGAGTAGACTCCTGGCCTCAAGCAATCCTCCTATCTTAGCCTCCCAAAGTGCTAGGATTACAGGCATGAAACTATTAGGCCCAGCCTATTTTTTTATTTTTTGTAGAGATGGGGTCTCACTATGTTGTCCAAGGTGGTCGTGAACTCCTGACCTCAAGTGATCCCCCCCCACTCAGACTTCCAAAGCATGGAAATTATAGGCATGAACCACCATGCCTGGCCTTAGTTTCTCTCTGTCTCTCTCTCTTTTTTTTTTTTTTTTGAAACAGTCTTGCACTGTTGCCCAGGCTGGAGTGCAGTGTCCCAATCGGCTCACTACAACCTCTGCCTCCTGGATTCAAGTGATTTTCCTGCCTCAGCCTCCTGAGTAGCTGAGATTATAGGCACTCGCCACCACACCTGGCTAATTTTTGTGTTTGGTAGAAATGGAGTTTTACCATGTTGGTCAGGCTGGTCTTGAACTCCTGACCTCAAGCAATCCACCTGCCTCAGCCTCCCAAAGTTCTGGAAATACAGGTGTGAGCCACCGTGTCTGGCAGCCTTGGTTTCTTATTTGTGCTCTGGCTTTATGAAAGTTTCTTTTTAAAAAAATTTTAAATGAAATACTTATTTGAATTTTTCACCTGCTCTGTGGTAAAAATCTTCTAATAAGTATTCTTCAGTTTTCATATATTCATCTTGTTCCTTTCCTCCTTTTTTAAAAAATATTTATTTTTTATTTTGTAGAGACAGTGTATCCCTATGTTGCCCAGACTGGTCTCAAATTCCTGGGCTCAAGTGATCCTTCCCTCTTATCCTCCCAAAGTGCTGGAATTATAGGCATGAGCCTCAGAACCTGGCCCCTTTCCTCCTTTTTTCTTCTAGTGTCTTTGCATAGATCCCCTACTGAATCCTCTTTTATTTCGGAGTGTGAGCTTTTCAGGTGGGATAAAGGCAGAGCCTTTTCCAAGGAGTAAATCAATGCTAAAGCAGAGTTGTCAACTGCCAGGCTGACTGTGGAAGGCATGCCCCAACATGCACACAGAGCCCCTGGGCAAAGGCTCTGAGGCTTGCTGGTTCCAGGTGGTGATGGAAATCTGTGTAATCATTAGCTGACCACTAAGCTAACCAAGAAAAGACTTCAGTAGCCATACACAACACAGAATATAGACTTTACGGAATTAAGTCAGAAAAGTCACTAATAACAGTAATTACAACAAATCCTGGGGAGGGAGAAGAATATTTCTAGAGTTGGCACATCTCATTATTTAAACTGTCCATTTTTCAAAAAAATTGAGACAATGAAAAGGAATAAGAAAGTATGGCCCACACACAGGAAAAAAAGCAACCAATAAAAACTGTTCCTGAGGAAATTCAAATAATTAACCCACTTGAAAAAAAGACTTCAAATCAGCCATTTCAAATATTCTTAGCCAGGCATTGTGGAGGGCACCTGTAGTCCCAGCTACTTGGGAGGCTGAAGTGAAAAGATTGCAGGAGTTTGAGACCAGCCTGGGCAAAATAGTGAGACCTCACCCTAAAAAAATAAAATAGTTTAAAGAACGAAGAAAACTGTGTCTAAAGAATTAAATGAAAGTATAAGAATGATGACTCACCAAACGGAATATCAACAAAGATAGTAAATTATATAAAGAACCAAGTAGAAATTCTAGAGTTGAAAAGTACAATAATTGAAATGAAAAATTTACTAGAGGGGCTCAACAACAGATTTGAGCAGGCAAAAGAATCAGTGAACTTGAAGATAGGTTAACAGAGGTGATCTTGTTTGAGGAATGGAGAAAGAGAATGAAGAAAAAAGGAACAGACTAAGATCTGTAGGACATCATCAAACATACCAACATACACAAGATGGGAGTCTCCAGAAGAGATGGACAGAGAAGGGTGAGGAAAACATTTGAAGAAAACAATGGCCAAAAGTGTCTCATTTTTTTTTTTTTGAGACAGAGTCTTGCTCTTTTCGCCAGGCTGGAGTGCAGTGGTGCAATCTCAGCTCACTGCAACCTTCGTCTCCTGGATTCAAGCGAGTCCCCCTGCCTCAGCCTCCTGAGTAGCTGGGACTACAGGCACACGCCACCACATCCGGCTAATATTTTGTATTTTAGGAGAGATCGGGTTTCACCATGGCCAAGATGGTCTCGATCTCCTGACCTCATGATCCGCCCGCCTCGGCCTCCCAAAGTGCTGGAATTACAGGTGTGAGCCACCGTGCCTGGCTGTGTCTCACATTTTATAAAAAACACTAATAGTTTACTTCAAGCAGAATAAACTCAAAGACATTCACACCTAGACACATTATAATCAAATGATTGAAAGTCAAAGTCAAAGAGAATCTTGATGGCCGGTTGCAGTGGCTCACACCTGTAATCCCAGCACTTTGGGAGGCCAAAGCCGGTGGACCACCTGAGGTCAGGAGTTCAAGACCAGCCTGGGTAATATAATGAGATCCTGTCTCCAGGAAAAATACAAAAATTAGCCAGGTATGGTGGTCGGTGTCTGTAGGCCCAGCTACTTGGGAGGCTGAGGCAGGAGGATTGCTTGAACCCGGGAGGTGGAGGTTGCAATGACCTGAGATCATGCCACTGCACTCCAGCCTGGGTGACAGAGCAAGGCTCTGTCTCAAAACCAAACAACCACCACAATTTTGAAAGTAGCAAAAGAGAAGCTACTCATTGCATACAATGATCTTCAATGAGAGTCACAGGTAATTTCCCATCAGAATCTATGGCAGTCAGAAGGCAGAGGGAAGATGGAGAAATTAAGACATTCCCAGATAAATGTATATCATCTCTACAAAAAAAATTTTTTTAAATTAGCCAGGCATGGTGGTGCACACCTCTAATCCCAGCTGCGCAGGCATCTGAGGCAGGAGGATCACTTGATCCAGCAGTTTGAGGCTGCAGGGTCCTATGATCGTGCCACTGTACCTCAGTCCAGGTGATGGAGTGAGAACTTGATTCTAAAAAATTTTTTTTGAAAGATCTGGCTGGGTGCGGTGGCTCACACCTGTAATCCCAGCACTTTGGGAGGCCGAGACGGGCAGATCACCTGAGGTCAAGAGTTCAAGACCATCTTGGCCAACATGACGAAACCATGTCTCTACTAAAAATACAAAAAAATTAGCCAGGCATGGTGGCAGCCACCTGTAATCCCAGCTCTTTGGGAGGCTGAGGCTCAGGCAGGAGAATCGCTTGAATCTGGGAGGTGGAGTTTGCAGTGAGCCGAGATCACACCATTGCACTCCAGCCTGGGCAACAAGAGCAAAACTCCATCTCAAAAAAAAAGAAAAAAAAGATCTGAGCAGGAGTAGTGTACACCTGTAGTCCCAGCTGCTCAGGAGGCCGAAGCAGGAGGATCACTTGAGCCCAGGAGTCTGAGGCTATATGTGTTATGATCATGCCTGTGAATAGGCACTGTACTCCAGCCTGGGCAACATAGTGAGACCCTGTCTCTGAAAAAAAAGAAAAGTTATTTATTAATCAATAACTTAAGCTTCCATCTTAAGAAACTAGGGAAAAAAAAAGATCAAACGAAACCAAAAGCAAATAGAATAAGATCATAACAATTAGAGTGGAAATAAATAAAATAGATAATAGAAAAACAATAGAGTAAGTAAATCAAGAAACCAAGAATTGGGTTTTAGAAAGATTAACAAAATTGACAATGCAAAGTTACTCTTCTCCCATCACACAGTCTTATTTCTGCAAATATGGTGTTTCAGTTATTTATTGCTGCATGACAAATCACCCCAAAACATAGTGGCTTAAGACAGCCACAGCCATTTAAATAAAAATTCTGTATTTTAGGCAGGGTTTGGTGGGTATGACTCAACTCTGCCCCCACATGATAGTGGCTGGAATTGCAGCCGCCCAGAAGCCCTACTGGACGGGCTGCAATTTCCAAGATGGTCCACTCGTACAGCTGGTAGTTGGTGCTGACTGTTAGCTGGGGCTGCAGTTCTGGGCTTTTCCTTGTGCCATCGTGGGCTTCCTCACAGCATGGCAACTGCATTCCAGAAGGAGTGTTTCAAGTATTGAGAGTGGAAGCTGCCAACGTCCTGGAGACCAACCTTGAAAGTCATACAGCATCACTTCTGATGCCTTCTATTGGTCAAAACATCACATAGCCTGTCCAGATTCAAGAGGAGGGGAACAGACTCCACTTCTTCATGGAAGGCGTGGCAAATAAATTGCAGCCATCTTTATTCCGTCCCATATTGCTTGCCAGCATGATTCCTCAATTGGCTGCTTTTTCTTTGTTCTTTGGGAGCAAAGCAGACCCAGGGGTGTTCTTGCAGCAGCTACTGATCTGCTCCAGTTGCTGCAAACAAGATTTTTATTTTTGTACACTAGGGTGTGCTCCTCTCCCTCAAGGCATGCACTCTGCTGCTTCTCACATTCGGGGTGTGTGCAGGGGGATGGGAAACCGGGCAGAGAGGTCACGGACACAGACTCTGGGGCCAGATGGCCTGGGTTTGAATTCCGCCTCTGTCACCTGTTAACTGACTGTGTGACTGTGCACAGTCATGTCATCTTTCTGAACCTTAGTGTCGTTGCAAATGCTATTCAAGTATTTGCTTCTGCGACCGCTGATGCTCTATCTGCAGCCACAGGTACCCTCTGCGGTCTTCCGTCCCTCTCTGGATCCCCCGCTGCTTTCAGCACGCTCACCTATTTTGGTACTCAGGATCCCTGAGTGGCTCCTAGGTTCACTGGAAACGGACTTTATGTTTCTGTATCTCATTCTCCATGTTGCTTCTCGTGATTTTTGAGAGGAGGGAGGAAAATGCTAATTTTGTTCTACCATACGCAAACCAGAAGTCCAACAAAAAAATTTTTTTTTGAGACAGGGTCTTGCTCTGTTGCCCAAGCTGGAGTGCAGTGGTGCAATCTCGGCTCACTGCAACCTCTGCCTCCCAAGTTCAAGTGATTCTTGTGCCTCAGCCTCCCAAGTAGCTGGGATTACAAGCACGGGTCACCATACCAGGCTATTTTTGTATTTCTAGTAGAGACAGGGTTTCACCATGTTGGCTAGGCTGGTCTCGAACTACTGACCTCAGGTGATCCACCCATCTCGGCCTCCCAAAGTGCTGGGATTATAGGCGTGAGCCACTGCGCGTGGACCCAACAAAAACAATTTTGAAGAAGGATAAGAATAAGCTTGCATCACCAGCTATCGTGAGTAAAACTATGGTCTTGGCACATGGGTATCTATGTGTCTTTGTCTGGCTCTCTCTGTATCCATCCTAATAGAACAGAATTGGAGCCTAGAAAGTAATCCAACACATGCAGGAGTTTGGCTCTGACAGAGGTGGCATAACAAACCGTGAAGGAAAGAATGGACTAAGCAGTATGTGGTACGAAAGCTAATATTAGATCCTTGCCTTCCACCACACAAAGTACATTCTAGACTAAATACCTACATGGTGTCTGTTTAAAAATGGAGGGCCGGGCCCGGTGCTTGTGGCCCACACCTGTAATCCCAGCATTTTGGGAGGCTGAGGAAGGAGAATTGCTTGAACCCAGGAGGAAGAGGTTGCCGTGAGCTGAGATCACACCATTGCACTCCAGCCTGGGCGACAAGAGTGAGACTCCCACTCAAAATAAATAAATAAAAATAAATAAAAAATAAAAATGGTGGGCCTAACATATACTCTTCTCCCCCATGGAAGCCCCTTTCCTCTGAAAAGACAGTAAAGGAATTTAAGAAGTCTAAAGCCAGCCGGGCATGGTGGCTCATGCCTGTAATCCCAGCACTTTAGGAGGCCGAGGTGGGTGGATCACAAGGTCAAGAGATCGACACCGTCTTGGCCAACATGGTGAAACTCCATCTACTAAAAATACAAAAATTAGCTGGGTGTGGTGGCTCGTGCCTGTAGTCCCAGCTAGTCAGGAGGCTGAGGCGGAAGAATTGCTTGAAGCTGGGGGTCGGAGGTTGCAGTGAGCCAAGATTGCCCCACTGCACTCCAGCCTGGGCAGCAGAGCGAGCCTCCATCTCCAAAAAAAAAAGAAGTATAAAGCCAAAAGGGCAAAGAGAATGAAGAGGACAGGAGAGAGGAGCACACAGCACTGGCAGAATTTCAGATGCTGGAAAGGGGATGGCCGGAGGGTGACAGAGACAGCAGCTGGGGAGAAGGTGGCACTGAGTATGCAGAGGACCAGGCCCGCCAAAAGGAAGTGGGTTTGTAATGCAGAACCTGGGCGAGGCAGTAGGTGCTTCTGAAGGGGGTGGGGACTCAGCATGGGGCTGAAAGAGAGGAGTAGCTGAAAGTCTTCCAGAGACCACTCCTTCACATGCAGCCAGGCAGCTGCCCCCTCCCTGCTCCAAGCAGAACACCGGAGTCTTCTCTGGCAAGGCTGTGCCATATACACACTCAACTTGATGACCTTGGCAACCTTGGACTCAGCTGAGGATGGAGGGAGGTAAGAGCCTGGAAAGAGCATGGGTGGGTAGATGCTGACTTCCAGGAAAATTCCTCTCTGGGGAAATGGACCAGCTCAAGAGGAAGCAGCCACAGAGACTTCCATTTGGAGCTTCTCTGTAACCTATCTTTTCTTTTTTATTTTGAGACAGGGTCTCGCTATGTGGCCTAGGCTGGCCTCGAACTCCTGGGCTCAAGTGATCCTCCTGCCTCTGCCTCCTAAAGTGCTGGGATCGCAGGTGTGAGCCACTGTGCCTGGTCCCCAATAACCTTTCATATGGCAAGATGCTAAGCCTCACCTATAATCAAGAACATAGAAATCAAAGCAACAGTGAGATCTAATATTCCATAAAATTGGAAAAAAATTAATAGACTTGCTGAAACCAAATGGTGGCAAGTATGTAGGAAACCTAGACTTATACTCACAATGATGGTTGGGTAAACTGGTACAACTGCTTGGGAGTTTGTCAATACCTAGAGAAGTTGCAGATGCTTAGATCCTACGTAAAGTTTCACACATGGACACAAGGAGGCAGGCATACAAGGATATGTATCGTAGCACTGTTCACAACAGTAAAAATATGGAAACCTAACTGTGTCCCAAGAACGAAATGGATATGATTTATAAATTGTCTCTTAAAAAAAAAAAAAGACAGGGCCTTGCTCTGTCACCCAGGCTGGAGTTGCAGTGGTACAATTATGGCTCACTGCAGCCTTGAACTCCTGGGCTCAAGTGATCCTCCCACCTCAACCTTCCCAGTAGCTGGGACTACAGAGGCATGCCACTGTAACTGGCTAATTTCTAAATTTTTTGTAGAGATGAAGTTTCACTATGTTTCCCAAGCTGGTCTCAAACTCCTGGGTTCAAGTGATCCTCTCACCTCAGCTCTCCAGTAGCTGGGACTATAGCATATGCCACCACACCTGCTATTTTTTTTTTTTTTTTTTTTTTTTAGAGATGAGGATCTCACTATGTTGCCCAGACTAGTCTTGAATTGCTGGCTTCAAGGAATCCTTCCTTCCACTTCAGCCTCCCAAAGTGTTGGGATTACAGGCATAAGTCACCACGCCTAGCCCATCTTGTCTCTAAAATAAAACATTAAAGTGAGTTGCAAAAGCATCACCCTTTTCAACCAGATCCTTAACTGTAAGCAACAGAAAATCCTTCTGACTTTAAGCAGAAAAAGGATTCATTGGAAGGGTTTTGGGTAGTTTCTTTTTGTTTGTTTTTTTAAGATGGAGTCTCACTCTATCGCCCAGGCTGGAGTGCAGTGGCGCAATCTTGGCTCACTGCAACCCCTGCTGCCTGGGTTCAAGCAGTTCTCCTGCCTCAGCCTCCCAAGTAGCTGAGATTACAGGCACCTGTCACCGTGCCCAGCTAATTTTTGTATTTTTGGTAGAGATGGGGTTTCACATCTTGGCCAGGCTGGTCTTGAACTCCTGACCTCATGATCCACACACCTCGGCCTCCCAAAGTGCTGGGATTACAGATGTGAGCCTCCGCACCCGGCCGGATATTGGGTAGTTCACAGAATCACTGAGAGAGCTGAACCAAGATCCAAGACTAAACCATGTCTGCAGTCAAGCCCCAGGCCTTTGGCTGGCACAGCCATCGCCTGCCAGCTCTGGGCAGGGACAGGGGAAGATGCCTCTGATTCTGTTGCCTCTGCTATCCTGGAAACTCTTTCCACAATTGCTTCTGCCTTGTGCAGCCTCTGCAACTCTAGTGCTACATGCCAAGTTAGGGGAAGTGGGTCTGGCTGGCAGAACCTAGGTCACATGCTTACCCATATTGCAAGGGTGGACAGGCAGTGGCCTTTTAGCCTTTATGGTGGAAGTGGTCTCAGCTTCCTACATAGGAGGGGGGTCTCAAACACTAAGCAGCTAAAAGAATGATAAATGGGACTGGGTGTCGTGGTTCATGCCTGTAATCCCAGTATTTTGGGAGGCCGAGACGGGTAGATCACCTGAGGTGAGGAGTTCAAGACCAGCCTTGCCAACATGGTGAAAACCCATCTCTACCAAAAATACAAAAATTAGCTGAGTGTGGTGGTGGGTACTATAATCCCAGTTACTTGGGAGGCTGAAGGAGGAGAATTGCTTGAACCCAGGAGTCGGAGGTTGCAGTGAGCCAAGATTGCACCATTGCACTACAGCCTGGGCGACAAGAGCGAAACCCTGTCTGAAATAAATAAATAAAAATTTAAAATGAATGATAAATGGACACATTGCTATTATTTATGTAAAACTGACAAACATCCAAAGCAATAGACTGGATTGTACATATGGAGACAGGTAGTTAAAGTATAAATCATTAATAGGAATTAATTAATAGGAATGACATACACTAACTCCAGGAGTGTAGGTACCTCTGAGAAGGGAGGGTAAAGGAAAAGATGTAGGACTCTAGTTGTATCTGTAACATTTTGTTTCTTAAAAATAATACCTCTGGGCTGGGCATGGTGGCTCATGCCTATAATCCCAGCACTTGGGAGGCCGAGGCAGGAGTATTGCTTGAGGCCAGGAGTTCGAGACTAGCCTGGGCAACATAGTGAAACCCCCATTTCTACAAAAAAAAAAAAAAAAAAAAAGTAGCGGGGATGGTGGCACATACCTGTAGTCCCAGCTACTAGGGAGGCTGAGGTGGCAGGATCACTTGAGCCCAGCAGGCGAAGGCTGCAGTGAGCCATGATCAAGCCACTGCACTCCAGCCTGGGTGACAGAGCAAGACCCCGTCACAAAAAAATGAAAAATAAAATCTCTCAAGCAAAGATGGCAAAAATGTTAATATCTGTCTATGTTTGGTGGTGGGTACGTGGGTATCATTATTTTCTATGCTTAACTGTATATTAAGAAATATTTCCTAATTTCAAATGGAAATAAAAAATCAATTCAACTAATCAGAGGTGCGTACCAAGTGGCTCAGGTCTCTGCAGGTGTTTCCTTATGTAACCGTTTACTTGTGAATTAGCCCTGTGCCCACCAAAGGAAGTAGAAAGCTTTGCTTGCTTGCACCCGCCTGTCTTTCCACTGAAGCAGTAAACCAGAGACTTGGAGAGACCGATGGGGAAGCAGGAGGATTTTATTAAGGTGGCCACCGGCTCAGCAGATTAGCATCCTAAGGCTGAGCCCCGTATTGAGAAACAGAGGGTCTTTTAAGCACCTTTAGAGTACAGGATGACGAAGCAGGAAGTAAATTTACAGAACCAAGAACAAAGAACAGTTCATCAACCTGTGACATGTCTTGTGATGTTACATTTGAAAATAGCATGTTGAGAAACACAGTGTACATTCTTCGGGTGTTATCTGCCCGTAACCTTGCAGTGGGCAGTAAGAAAAACAGGAACTTTTAGATGTCTGGGAACTTGCTAAGAATGTGAGGAGGATAGATAAGGCAGGTTTTACAGGGAGTTGGTTAATTTTAGACAGAGCTGGGGGTTAGGTTTTATATTGAATTGAACACAACACAGTTAACTGTCTTTACTGTACAGCAATTATAAATTATTTCCCTCTTCATTCCTCACTTCGTTGCTTGTTATTAATACTTTAAAAGGAAGAAACACCACTACTTTGAGTATTTATTACTACTTGGGGATAGGTTAATTTTGGCTAGCTGTTTCTATGAGTTTATGTGCCATTTTATTTTAAGCACGCTTATATTTTCATAGATGAATGTTGAAAGGGAAGGCCCAGTTGAGTGTATTGTGGAGCCAATTAGAAAACCTTTCCTAGGAGTGCTTTTATGCTTTTATTGAGTGATGGCAGGCTGGCATGTGTTAGCTAATGGCATGATATGCTTACGGTCCTGAGTTAGGTTCTTGGAAACCTTGTTTTGCCCTATCGGGCCTGAAATGAGCTTTTACCTTTATCTCCCTGTGGCCCCTTTGTGGCTGTGCCTGTCTTAGAGCGTCCCTCCCTTGAGGGCTCTTACCCGTCATCGGCTAACCAGCCATCCGCCCAGGGCCAACCGGGGTATGCATTTGGAAGGCTCTTGGGGGCTGACCCACAGAGCGTTGTGAGTTCAGGAACAGGCTTGTCACTCACCTTTAAGTCGCTTCTTTGTTGAGCTGCCTGCTTGGAAAGATGGTGTTAGTAAGGCTTTTCCAGGCTCAGAGCATAACACTTGCATAGTTTAGGCTTATTCCATTGGACATTTGCTAGTAGTAAAGTTTTACCCGATGGCTACTTTTGTATAAGCCCACAGCAAGCACCACTGTTATACATGTCTTTTTGGGGCAGGTCTATTTCTTCTTGGGGTACAGGCTGTTATTTTGTTAACGCTATTAGTTGGCTAGTGGTTTGCTTGGCTACAACTGCTTCTGTAGTTGACGGAATACTTCCGATTAGGAGAGGTAAGAGACAGGGAAGTATTAAACATCCCCCTAATATGATTATTACTTCTCCTATTAGAGTTTTAAACCCTCCAAACCATGAAAACCATCCTCCAAAAAGGGTGTCTGGCGACCATCCCTTCCAAGTTTGTACTGGAACATGAGCTCGCTTTCGCATTCTAGCTGTTATTTCCATGACCACTTGTCCATTGTCGTCAATTTCTTTTTTTTTTTTTTCAAAGGCGGGGTTTCACCATGTTGGTCAGGCTGGTCTTGAATTCCCGACCTCAGGTGATCCGCCCGCCTTGGCCTCCAAAGTGCTTGGATTATAGGCGTGAGCCACTGCGCCCAGCCTGTGGTCAATTTCTAAGCAACAATTTGAGAGGCTAAACTTTCCACATACTCCTCCTTCCTGGGATAGATGATAATCCAATGCTAGACTATTTTATAGATGGCATTTCTCATTTGTGTAGCCTGGATTGCCAGCAAATCTAATGCTCTGGCAGTTTCATTGGTTATGATTTCCAGGATGGCTTGTCATCTTATAATGTGGTTTATCATGTCAATAGGTGTGCAGTAATCCCAAGAGCCGTCCTGTGCCCATGTGGCTGGTCCATAAAACATTGTGATTATTTCAGGGGGCCATCTTTCCAGTCTCCTATCTCTATATCTTTTTTTAGGTTTACAACTCTTGACTCTTTGACTGTTTTCATCGTAGGCAGGATATCCTAATGCTTCTCTTTGTTCTAGTGGGATTAAGAAAAAGGATGGTCTAATTGTTCCTAATACACAGTCCCCTTTCCACTTAGCCTGTGTTGTTGATATGCATGGGTTGGGTTCCACAAATCCAGTAGAGGCCATTAGGGGTGTCCCATTCATTTGGGGCTTCTAATTGATCCCACACAGGGCTTAAAGTGGGGGAATCGAGAAAAGGGATTCAGGTCAGGCGGGGGTAAATCATCCTCAGCGCTTCTCCACACCGTTTCTCCTCTGTCCTTGTCACAGTACTGTTGCCCTAGGCAGGTTGTTTCTCCTACTGGGTCAGTAAAAGGTTCTCCCATGTGATCTATACAATATTTTCCAATTATGGGGGATCTTAACAACCAGACACTAAGGCCCGAACTTACAGACCCTGTGTCTGGGCTGGTAAAATTGTCCTGTGGCATTTTCTCTTGCGTCCCATGGCTATTGGCCCCTGTGTTAGTTCCCCCCACACACATAGCAAGAGGAAACCTCTACACTGCCAGCTACATTTTCTGCTAGTTGGGCAAATAGATTCTTGGCTGGTGAAAGAGGTTCAGAGTTTGCTTGACTAATTTGTTTATTAAAGGACTTGAAGATTTGGAATTGCTGTTGGGTTGGCTGGACTATAGTATGTTTAATAACGTATATGGATGCCCTGCAGTCCCAGCTTTTGGGTTTATCAAGGTAGAACCATAAAGGGGTATGGTTAGCCTACAGAGGAAAATTGGGATTCTTGGTAGTTATATTAACACAGTTGCATTGCATTGTATCATGATATTCGGTGACCGTGAGTGGTTTGTAATCTGGGGATTGAGTTATATCTTGCCAGCAAGTAGGCAGCTGACATCCTACTGGAGGGTTGGTGGAGCAGATAGGGGACCACATGCTCATGCATGAGAGCTGAGTCCATATCCTAGGGTTTGAGGGAGACTAGTTTCAGGTATGAGCCTGTTAGCAAGCTGACAATTGTCAAAAGTTAGAGATACGGTCCCTATGTGGCTCCTATGTGGCCAGGGGGTACCTTAGTGCGATTTAAAATTTTCCTTCAACAGACCCAATGCGGATTTTGAACCAGGCCCCTGATGGGGACTTGGGATCATAACATACATAAGGTTGTTCATTTCCAGGATCACATGCTGAGTATGTGATATGTGGTTGTATACATATGCCTCTGGGTGAGTGCCAGTACACTCATAATAGAGCTGGTATAAAGAGTTTTAGGCCGGGCACGATGGCTCATGCCTGTAATCCCAGCACTTCGGGAGGCTGAGGCAGCTAGATCACTTGAAGTCAGGAGTTCGAGACCAGCCTGGCCAACATGGTGAAACCCCGTCTCTACTAAAAAGAAAAAAATTAGCCAGTGTGGTGGTGGGCACCTGCAATCCCAGCTACTCAGGAGGCTGAGACAGGAGAAATGCTTGAACCTGGGAGGTGGAGGCTGCAGTGAGCTGAGATCACACCACTGCACTCCAGCCTGGGCAGCAGAGTGAAACTCTGTCTCAAAAAAAAGAATTTTTTTCCGTTTTCATGCTGCTAAGACATACCTGAAAAAAAATGTTTTAAAAAAGTTTTAACTTCAGTATTCCCTACCCATGTGTTATGTAAGCAAGGGGAACAAGGTTCTGCAGAGTCCCCATCTTTTTGCCCAGTTCTAGGGTCTAGGGAAATGAGAGCAAGGCATAGAATGTTATACTAAGCATGGGCAACCTAAACATTTCCCTGGTAGGAAAGAGCAACAGAAATGGCAGCATAGTAATAGGATAGTCAACAGTACTAAGACAGCAGTTAAGATTTCAGTCCACATTTACTTTTGATGACTCCTCAAGCTTCAGCCATGCATAGACTAGTCAGCCTCCGGTAGTGCGACTAGGGCAGGGCTGCTGTCACTGTTAGTAGTTTGGTCCCTCAGATCAGGTTGGTTGGGTCTCACTCACTAGTCCACTTTTTTTCAGGATCTTGATCACTGGTCCACTTTGCCTGCTTGGCTGTGGGTTTTGACCGGCTATGACAAATCCAGAGAACGATGCCTGCAACTTTAACAGCAGTTGGGCTGGACAAAATTACAATATGGGGCCCGTCCCAAGTTGGTCCTAAGGTAGTTGGGGTCCACTTTTTAACCCAAACTGAGCCTCCCGGTTTGAAAGGGTGAACTGGGTCTATTAGGCTGATGGGTAATTTTTCTTGGACCCAGCCTTGTATTTCTTGCATAGCCACACCTAAGGCTTGCATTTGTTTTCTTAGAGTTATTTCTCCTAGTTCTTTTATGTTCCCCTTAATTTGGGTAATGACCGGTGGTGGCCAACTCAACAAGATTTCATAGGGTGAATATCGGGTTAATTTAGTGGGTGTACACCTGATTCGGAGGAGAGCTGTGGGTAAGACCTGATCCCATCGCAGGTGTGTTTCCTGACCAAGTTTCTTCAGTAGTTGTTTGAGCGTTCGATTCATACGCCCAACCTTTCCAGAACTTTGTGGGCGGTAGGCAGTATGCAATTTCCAGTGTATTTTTAACAACCGTGTTAGTCCTGGACAATTTCAGCCACAAATGCTGGGCCATTATCTGATCCTATGGTTGAAGGCAGCCCAAATCTGGGGATAATATCCTTTAATAATATTCTAGTCACTTCTCATGCCTTTTCTGTCCTAGTGGGGAAACCTCCACCCAGCCTGAGTAAGTACAAACAAACACCAGCATATAGCGATAACCACCTGCTCGGGGCAACTCTGTGAAATCTACCAACAAGTTTTCACAAGGTACTGCCCCTGTTGCTTGAATTTCCCAGGTTGGCCCCTGCCAGAGGCTGTTTTGATTATAGGTTAAGCATTGTTCGCAGACTGCTTGGGCGATGACAGTGAGCCCTGGCACATAAAAGTGGTGCCCCACGAGTGTTTCCAGGGCTGTTTTTCCCATGGGAGTTCCTTGGTGGAACTGCTTTACAAACTTGGGGACTACTACTTCAGGAATAGCTAATCTTCCATCTGAGAACCTCCACCAGCCTTTCTTAGTATAGCCTCCATTCTCCTGAGTAAACCAGGCTCTCTCATTTGGGGGAGTAATTTGGCTTCTCCTCAGGCAGGGGTTCTGGGAGGAGAGGCATGGCACAGGCTGCCTTCCTAGCTGCTGTGCTGGAAGGCGGGGTGTTCTTCGCTGCACGCCTAGCTTCTGTATCTGCTTTCCTGTTTCCTCTTGCCTCTAGGGTCCCACCTTTTTGATAGCCTCAGCAATGTATAACAGCTGTTTCCTTAGGTTCCCATACTGCATCTAAAAGCTGTAGGATTTCTTCTGGATATTTCACACTAGTCCCTCGGGCAGTTAGGAGTCCTCTCTCCTTGTATATGCTACCATATACATGCAGTGTAGCAAAAGCATACTTGCAGTCAATGTATATGTTGGCTCTTTTCCCTGTAGCTAACAACAGTGCCCTCGTTGAGGCTCTCAGTTCTGCTCGCTGGGCTGACGTTCCCACTGGCCGGCTCTGAGCATCCGCTACTGAGTCCAGGGTTACAGCTGCATATCCTGCCCATCTGACTCCTTCTGTCACAAAACTGCTGTCATCTGTAAAGTATTCAACATCTGGGGCCTGGAGGGGCCTATCTGTAAGATCCTTTCTGCTTGAAAATCCTTCATCTACGGTCTCTATACAGTCATGTAAGGGAGCTCCTGGCTCCATCGAGAGCAGGGAAGCAAGCAGGGTTAGGAGTGTTCACAGTTTCTAAGGCTTTGTGGGAGTTTTCACATAAAAGTCCTTGATACTGGGTCATTCTGGGATTTGACAGCCAATGGTGCCCTCTTGATCCATTAATGATAAGAGAGAGTGTGGCACCTGTACAGTTAACTGCTGTCCTCGAGTTAATTGATCGGCTTTCTGTATGAGCATGGCTGTAGCGGCAAGAGCCTTGAAGCAGGGTGGCCATCCCCGGGCTACTGAGTCAAGTTGCTTAGATAGGTAGGCGACTGGGCAATGCTGTGATCCTAAGATTTGGATTAAAACCCCAATGACCATCCCCTCTGCTCGTGAACATACAGGAAAAAGGGTTTAGTTATGTCTGGCAGTCCTAAAACAGGTGCCCCACCTAGAGCCTTTTTGATTGCATTAAATGCTTTCTGTTGCTCTGGTCCCCAGATGAAGGGTTTCTTTTCCCCCCTCTTTTGTGGCTTCATATAATGGTTTTGCCATTAGTGAGAAATTTGGAATCCAAATGTGGCAGAACCCTGCTGCCCCCAAGAACTCTCTGACTTGCTGCTGAGAGGTTGGGGTTAGAATTCTACAGACACCTTCTTTGAGTGCACTCCCTGGCATACATTGTCTATGACTTATAACAAACCCCAAGCATGTGACCACTTCGCAGCAAATCTAGGCTTTTTTTTTCCCCCTGGATACTTTATACCCTGCCTTCCACAGGAGGCAGAGGAGGTCTTGGGTTTCTTTATGGCAATCTTCTATAATGGGTGCTGCTGGGAGGAGGTCACCCGCATAGTGCAAAAGGACACAGTCCTCATTTGGTGGGTGTAAGCACTGAGGTCTGAAGCCAAGGCCTCACTGAAAATGGTGGGGGAGTTTTTGAACCCTTGGGGAAGCCTGGTCCAAGCATACTGGAGATTTCCCCGTTGGAAGACAAAGAGGGGTTGACTGACTGGTGTGAGGAGGAGGCAGAAGAAAGCATCCTTTAAGTCTAAAACAGTGAACCATACTGCCTTGGAAGGAATTAGCAAAAGTAGAGTGTGCCTGGCTGACGAAAGCTGCATTTACCATACATTGGTTGGCAGGGGCCTCTGTGTCAAATGGGGTATCAAGCCAATATGCCTCACAGAGCCTCTCGTAAAATTCACTTGGACTTTCATCTGGCTTTTGGCAGACTTCTGAGACTCTTCCAATATTTCTTATCTTCCCCCGCCACCCACCATCCTGCCTTCGTCCTGTTTAGAAGGGCAGCTCCATGTAAGTTCTGCAGCCCTTCTTCACTGGGGTCGCACTTTGAATCTACTTGTGAGGGAAATGCTGTACTGCGTGTTGCTGGGCATCATTAGCTCCTGCTGGTGCAGTTTTTCTAACCACGAAAGCGTGGCTTGGCTGATTCTTTTGCACGCTTCTGTATTAAACAATGTTAGCAGTAGCTCCTGGCAATCCGGCCAGCTGGGATTGTGAATAGCAAAGATAGACTGTGTCATATCAATATGTGCCTGGGGCTTCACCGTGAAGGAGGGAGTGTGCTGTTTCCAGTTTAGAAGGTCAGTAGTGGAGAATGGTTGATGGATAAAAATTCTCTGCCCACCACAAACGTGTCCCTACTCATCTAGGTAGGCTAGTGCCCAGGTTTCGCAGAGAGGAATTTGTAAAGCCCGAGTGCAGCCAGATCCGAGACGGCTGGCGGCATTGTCCTCTTTTCCTTTTCCCCTTTCCTTCTGTGAGGGGGAGACATTGAGCTCTTGCTCCCTTCTGTGACTCTTCTTGAGTTCCTGCATCTAAGCATGGCCTTGCATGGCCCCTGCCCCTTGCTCTCCTCCTTGCCTTGGTGGTGCTAAGGATGGCTATACTGGTGTGTAAAGGGGTGGAACCTCCCTCTCCTCTGGGGAAGCCTGCAAAACTGGTTTCTCTGGTACCTGTTGTTCTTTCTTCTCTTCCTTTATGGCCTTGGGGTCAGTGGGTTCCTTGATCTCCTTTGGTCCTGCCAGTGCCTTGCAGTAAGCAGTTAGACAAGGTTGCAACCCTTAGGGTATGTCTGATTCGTTCAACCATGAATCAATGTATGGAAACTGATCTGGATGCCCTGTCTGTCCTCGGTTCCACTAACCACACTCAACACTCAGCCAATAGTTTCTTTGTCTATGGTTCTCTCGGCCAGCCATCCGACTCCAAAAGTGGGCCATTCTAACTCACACAGAGTCCTTAACTTCTCTGGAGACAACTTAACCCCAGAGCCCCCTGAGAAACCTTTCTTAAAGTTCTTTAACATGCACTGGTGTGGGTTTCGATTCCTTTCCCCCCCATCCATCCACATGGCACACACTCTCTCTGACCTTTCACTTCAGACTGATCACTGTCTACTGTCATGGGAGTTTTCAGACTGCCCCTTAGCTAGGAGGGTTCCTTACTCCCACCACAGTCAGCTGTGGCCATGGGGCGGCCCTCTTAGCTGTATGTGGTCAGCCCCTAGTGAATTAGTCCTCACTCACTTCGGAGCATGCAGTCCACGGTAAGGGATCCGCGCCTCCCCACTTCATGCCCCACATTGGCTCCTCCTGGAACTGTCTCTTCCACACACTTTCACACACCTCCCCCTTTCCATATATCTTGTACTTTTTCCTTTAAGAACTGGCTTAATGTGGTAGGAATGTGAGTTTCATCCAAATCAGCAAGTCACTCGCCTCCCCCAGTCTTTCTGGCAGGATTAATAGCCACTTCCTGGGAGTTGATCAGACACCCATTCTGCCCTCTTGGGCAGGCTTTTATTTTCCTTCTTTCTTTCTTTTATTTTTGGTTATTTTATTCTATTATTTTTTTTGAGACAGCGTCTCGCTCTGTCACCAGGCTGGAGTGCAGTGGTGCGATCTTGGCTCACTGCAACCTCTACCTCCTGGGTTCAAGTGATTCTCCTGCCTCAGCCTCCCGAGTAGCTGGGACTGCCGTGCGTGCCACCACACCTGGCTAGTTTTTTGTATTTTAGTAGAGACAGGCTTTCACCAAGTTGGCCAGGATGGTCTTGATTTCCTGACCTTGTGATCCACTCGCCTCGGCCTCCCAAAGTGCTGGGATTACAGGTGTGAGCCACCGCGCCTGGCCCTTTATTGGTTATTTTTGTTTTTGGGCCCTTAGTGCCTTGCCATGGTTCCTGAAGAACGCTGGTCCTGGGAATCATCCTGCAGCCCCTTTCAAGTTTCCATTGGGCTGTCTGGGAAGTGGGAACCTGGACACAGGGAAGACCCGATCTCCTATCTGGGCTGACATTCTTCTGGTGGCACCTAGGATTGTGAGTCTCCCCAGCCCAGGGCCTTGGTCCCACAGGCAGAGGAGACAGTAAATCTATCATCTCCAATCCTGGACGAGCCCCCAGAAAATGAGGCAGTAAATCAGAGACTTGGAGAAATCAATGGGGAAGCAGGAGGATTTTATTAAGGTGGCCACTGGCTCAGTGGATTAGCATCCTAAGGCTGAGCCCCGTATCAAGAAACTAAGGGTCTTTTAAGCACCTTTGGGGTACAGGATGATGAAGCAGGAAGTAAATTTACAGAACCAAGAACAAAGAACAGTTCATCAACCTGTGACATGTCTTGTGACGTTACATTTGAAAATAGCATGTTGAGAAACACAGTGTAAACATTCTCTAGGTATTATCTGCCTTGCGACCTTGCAGCTGGGCAGTAAGGAAAACAGGAGCTGGCCAGGTTTGGTGGCTCACGCCTGTAATCTCAGCACTTTGGGAGGCTGATGCGGGTGGATCACGAGGTCAAGAGATCGAGACCATCCTGGCCAACTTGGTGAAACCCTGTCTCTACTAAAAATACAGAAATTAGCTGGGTATGGTGGTGTGTGCCTGTAATCCCAGCTACTCAGGAGGCTGAGGCAGGAGAATCGCTTGAACCCAGGAGGCAGAGGTTGCAGTGAGCCAAGATTGCGCCATTGCACTCTAGCCTGGGTGACAAAGCAAGACTCCATCCCCCCTCCCCCGCAAAAAAATCCCTGAAAAATTAAGATGATAAATTTCATGGTATGTGTTTTCTTTTTTTCTTTTTTTTTTGAGACAGAGTTTTGCTCTATCACCAAGCTAGAGAGCAGTGGCGTGATCTCGGCTCACTGCAACCTCCGCCTCCTGGGTTCGGGCTATTCTCCTGCCTCAGCCTCCCGAGTAGCTGGTACTTACAGGCACGCACCAGCACGCCCAGCTAATTTTTGTATTTTTAGTAGAGACGGGGTTTCACCAAGTTGACCAGGATGGTCTTGATCTCTTGACCTCGTGATCCACCCGCCTCGGCCTCCCAAAGTGCTGGGATTACAGGTGTGAGCCACCGCGCCTGGCTGGTGTGTGTTTTCTACTATAATTAAAATAGTTGTATAAGTATTAGCTATTTTTATTTTACAGGTGAGGAAACAGAGATCCCATCACAGAGCTGGACCCAAACCAGTGCTCTTGCCAAACATTGGAGGCTTCTAGGTTCCTTAGGTTGAGGAGGTCCTGATGAGGACCTTATGAGGGGCCCAGTTTTACAGTTAGTACCTAAGAAATCACACGGCAGAAGCAGGCAGCACTCTCTGTGGGAAGTCTGGTCTCGGCAATCATCCAGCCAGCTGGGGTTGTCTCAGGTTATAATTTGGTTCTGAGGCCCAGACTTGCAGCCTGAAGGTGGCCTGGTTTATTTGTTTACCTACTATCACATTTGGTAACAGCTGAAGGGTAGAAGGGTGCAAACCTCACTGTACGGTCTTATCACAATCTGATCCTTGTCAATCGGACATAGCTGGGTTCAGAGGAACCTTAGAAACCCATACAGAAATCTTTGCGTGCCCTTGTGAGAGACTGAGTGGGGAGAGAGAGAAGCATTTACCAAATCACTCAAGATGCAGCTTTCTCAGCAGAAGGTGTGTTGACAACAAAGGGGTGAGGTTCCCCAGAATAGTCAGGAAATTATTTATTTATTTATTTGAGACAGGGTCTCACTCTGTTAACCAGGCTGGAGTGCAGTAGCATGATCTCGGCTCACTGCAGCTTCGACCTCCTGAGTTCAAGCAATCCTCCCGCCTCATCCATCTGAGTAGCAGGGACTACAAGCATGCGCCATCATGCCTGGCTGATTTTTTAAATTTTTGGTAGAAACAGGGTCTGGCTTTGTTTCCCAGGCTAGTCTCAAACGCCTGGATTCAAGTGCTCCTCCCACCTTAGTCCCCCAAGGTACTGCAATGACAGGTGTGAGCCGCTGCACCTGGCCCAGATTTCACCTAAGGGGGGATTGTGCTAATTACGACGTGTCAAAAACGTATTTCTTTGAAACTCAGTACATCCTAGTGACCATGCAGTAAACAAAGTTAGGCATGGTGTATCTGTACAGTTGCCTTGTAAATAAAGGAAACTGGTTTTTTGCAGCTATATTCCAGTAGGCAGGTAACAGAAAAACAGACCTAAGGACATAGTTCTCTGCTCCCAGACTTCTGCCTGGGGTGCCAAAGAGATTAACATCCTGCCAGCAGGAGAAACCATCCTCGGTGGGCGCAGGGCAAGAGGGCCAGTGTAGCTCAGGGTAGGGCTGGGCACTTTTTGCAGCCCAGATACTGGGAGAGAAGCACACAGGTAGAATGGTGGCTGGCTGGGGGTAGCGCTGAGGAGGGCCCACCCCGTAGCACTGGGCTGGATGTCAGCAGTGGGGTTGGCCCTGGCTTGACTTGGCCTCCAGCGTGGCTCTGAATGAGCGGGGAGAGCTGGAGAGGCAGGCTTGAGTTTCCTGCTGTTCCCTATTTTGTAGGTGTCAGTAGCAGATGGCAGATGCTCTGTGGTGGTGCAGCTGTCTGCATGCCTCGGTTTTCACTAGCTCAGCCCAAGGGCCCCCATCCTTCACCTCCGTGGAACAGTGTCCAGTTCACAATGGATGGGCCATAAATGTTTGGGGGCTGGTGACTAGGGCACCAGGACTGGGCGGGGTGGTCTTAGAACACTTTTAAGGAACATACATTTGATCTTCATATTTGGTGAACTCTGAGTTATCAATTGTGACTAAAAGTAGATTTAAGATCAATGTAGCCTGAAGGCCATGGACCCATTTTACAGTTATGGGCTCCCAAAATTCAAGTTGCTGCTGGTTCATCACTTGGAAAAGAATTCAAGACACAAAATCAGGCTGCAGGGACAGCCAGAATATCATGGGCCTTTGGCCTCCACATCTCAGGTAACAGGAATGAAGGGTGACTGAGATACAGAGCAGGGGCTGCCTTCAGCAGAAGAACAAAGCCAATTTACTGAGCATCTACTAAGTTCTAGATTGGGGCTGGTGGACTGGGTGCTGAAGATGGTGATGAGTAAGACAGTGTTCCTGATGCCTCAGTGGGAGAAGGGGAATCAGGCTTTACTAACTATAGGAAAAGCCTAGTGTTATGTTAGGAAGATTCTGGTATCCACAAAGGGCAATAGGATACGCACAGGTTTAAGTTTTTAAGATGAAAAAAAATCAGGAGTCCTTAGTATAGAAACATGGTTGTGAGCAAATATAAAACAAACTCATCAAGTCATTCATTAGAACTAGATGAACTAGAATTAGTCATTGCATCCCCAAATACTCATCATTAACTAGTCCCACCATTTATTTCCTTAGAAGCTTTAAGGAGATAACTTTATGCCAAGGCACAATGCCTACAGCAAGGAGTTATAAAAACACATTATCCCAGAGCAGACCCAGGCTGGAAATATTTAATACCTCAAGAAAGGCTAAAACATGGGCTGGATGCTATGGCTCATGCTTGTAATCCCAGCACTTTGGGAGGTGGAGGCAGGCGGATCACCTGAGATCAGGAGTTCAAGACCAGCCTGGCCAACATGGTGAAACCCCGTCTCTACTAAAAGTACAAAAAATTAGCTGAGTGTGGTGGCTGGCACCTGTAATCTCAGCGACTTGGGAGGCTGAGGCAGGAGAATCACTTGAATCCAGGAGGCAGAGGTTGCAGTGAGTTGAGATCTCGCCATTGCACTCCAGCCTAGGTAACAAGAGCGAAATTTGGTCTCAAAAAAAAAAAAAAAAAAAAAAAATGCTTAGCCATGTGGTGTGTTTGCAATGTGTCAACTAAGCCAAGTTGGAAACACATGTCCCAGAATTCCTTCCCTGCTTGGTTCTGGGTTAGCAAGGGCCCATGACCTTGTGTGAGATTTGAGAGGTGGAAATAATGTAGTGGCCACATTTGTTTTTTCTAATTTTAGAGACAGGGTCTCACTCTGTTACCTAGGCTGAAGTGCAGTGGCGTGATCATAGCTCATTGCAGCCTTGAACTCCTGGCCTCAAGTATCCTCTAACCTCAGCCTCTCAAGTAGCTGGGCCTACAGATGTGCACCACCATGTGTAGCTAATCAAAAATTTTTTTTGTAGTAATGAGGTCTTGCCATGTTGCCCAGGCTGGTCTTGAACTCCTGGCCTCAAGCAATCCTCCCGCCTCAGCCTCTCAAAGTGCTGCGATTAAAGGTGTGAGCCACTGTCCCTGGCCCCCAGAGTGTATTTTAAAAAGACACCTCTGCTTAACATGCTGGTGAGCTTTATTTCAGAGTAGACTATGTGGCCTGCGGCTCTGCTGCCATTTCAATTCCAGCAGATGTGTGGGAATTCTAAGGAACTACCACCTTCTTCCATGCACCGAGAGCATCACTCCTCACACTAGAAAAAGACCTATTTTAAAATGGTGTAAGGGCATCAGGTGACCTGGATGATCATGGGCTGGCTGCATCACCATTCTGGGTCCTCCCATTCTTGATTCTCCAAGGTTCTCGTATCTTTAGAAGACAAAGAATCCCTGCCTTATAACCCATGCTTGAGTTGTTCTAGCTATACACAGCAGTTACCCAAACAAGGTGCTGCCAAGAATCTTAAGAGTTGTATTTAACAATGTTTCTTTCTTGGCATGTATTATTAAGGTCACATATGGAGATTCTGGGCAATTACAGATAGTGTCTTCTGTTTGTATCCTTCCCCTACCTCCCACAGAAATCTGCACGTCAGACAAGTAGTAGAGAAAAATCTGCAGGGAAGTACTGAAGGTCTATCAAAACTTCTCAGGCCATCAGAGAATGTCCTTGAATGCACTTTTGTCAGTCATTGTCATTCCAATGCACAAGAGCCAGCTGATGGAAAAAATATGCAGCTGGGTTGGGGAATTCTGAGTTTCAGGATTTTGACTAATGGCTCAAATTCAATGCATTTCATCACCAATATTGGAGATAGTCTCCAGTCTCACAGAATACAGGGTTCGAATGCACCACAGTAAAAGCGGAGTTGAGTGTGTTGCTAAGGCCACGTTAAGTATGGACAAAGCCCCTCACTGGCAGTCCTCGTGTTTTGGAGGTTGTGCAGGCTGCCTCTGAATTACTGAGATCACAAATTTACAGTGAGGAATCTTCTCTGGCTCAGCCTCAAGATCCCTAGGCTGATCATTATTTTAGAAAAACATGCAAATAAAAGGAATTTATTACTATTATTGTTGAGATAGGGTCTTGCTTTCTCAGGTTGGAATGCAGTGGTGTGATCATGGCTCACTGCAGCCTCAACCTCCCAGAGCTCAAGTGATCCTCTCATCTCAGCCTGTGACTGGGCCTACAGGTGCATACCATCACACGTGTCTAATTTTTGTACTTTTTGTAGAGACAGGGTCTCGCCATGTTGCCCAGGCCAGTCTCAAACTCCTTGGCTCAAGCAACCTGCCCATCTCAGCCTCCCCAAGCGCTGGGATTATAAGCATGAGCCACTGCACTCGGCTAGGAATTTATTTCATTACCGAATAATTTAACAGCAAGGAGGGAGCAATATAATTCAAATCCAGAGATGAAGCCAAGAATTCAGAGGGAAGAAAAGGTGCCTAGAACCTGTATCGACCTGTCTGTAAACCTCAGAGGTCCTACTGGTGTACTATTCCAGCACGTGCCACCTCTTTGGTAGTGTGAAAATGAGTATTTGCAGTATACACGACATCTCCTTAGGCCTTGAGAGTCTGTGATGAAGAGTACTGATGACATATGCTATTTAAGAAAGAAAATGCATGCTCAATAGGGAACATCACCTGAGATATGCTTACTTATGTTTCAGACATTTACTAAAGGGCACAATTAATTTTATTTTGCAAATTGAGCCTACCTTAAAATCAATTTAAAAAGGTGAAATATCCACTGGTTAATGAAAGAACAAAATCCTTTTATTTTTCCCATTACTTGGTCCTTTTAGCAATCATGCATTGTTCCGTTGCTTTCACTCCAAGGTTGCTTTCAGGTACACCTTAAAGCAAAGAGCAGGACGATACTGTCCACTGCCACAGGCTGGAGTGCAGTGGCATGATCTCGGCTCACTGCAACTTCTGCCTCCCGGATTCAAGAGATTCTCCTGCCTCAGCCTCCTGAGTAGCTGGGATTACAGGCGTGTGCCACCAAGCCTGGCCAATTTTTGTATTTTTAGTAGAGACGGGGTTGCACCATGTTGGCCAGGCTGGTCTCGAACTCCTGACCTCAGGTGATGTACCTGCCTTGGCCTCCCAAAGTGCTGGGATTACGTGTGAGCCACTGCCCCTGACCTCTGATGTCTGATTTCTTCAAGTTGGCCCCCATCATTGTTTTTTAACCAATATAGCTTTCTCTGAAAATCCCTTAAGCAAAAACCAAAAACAATGAGAAGTCACTTTTTTTTTTGGATTTATTTAAAGAACACACAAAAAGGTGCATCTAAATGATTTTTTTTTAAAAACAATGTTTTTAATTCATCATATGCTGACTCAGCAATCCATATGCAGCCTAAAAGGTGGTTGAGAGATGTCTGTGGACTTCTACACACATTGTTTAAGATCACTGAATTTGATACAAGAATACTCAAAGTGCCTTCCTGAGTGGTAACGGGCACCCTGCAGTTATTTGCTTAGAACCACTCACATACCCTCCCCCTCCCCCCACACACCCTTGCCAGGTCCCCATCGTGAACCATAATACACACGTGGGAGACAGCTGGCATCATGTGAGTCTTGGAATAGCTTTCTTGTTATCTGCAAAAAGTCAGGTGGCCTTTTTAGTATCAAATTTCCATCTTGGCCTTACTGGAACCACGTGCTACAGAGCTTTCCAAACAGTTTAGCAAGGAAGCAAAATCAACTTTTGCTCTTCATATTTCCTAGGTGAGATTGGGGCTTTTAAAAGAAATATTTCAGGTCGGGCGCGGTGGCTCACGCCTGTAATCCCAGCACTTTGGGAGGCCGAGGCGGGCGGATCACAAGGTCAGGAGATCGAGACCACCCTGGCCAACATGGTGAAACCTCGTCTCTACTAAAAATACAAAAATTAGCTGGGCGTGGTGGCGCGCGCCTGTAGTCCCAGCTACTCAGGAGGCTGAGGCAGGAGAATTGCTTGAACCCGGGAGACGGAGGTTGCAGTGAGCCGAGATGGCGCCACTGCACTTCTGTCTGGCGCCTGGCAACGGAGCGAGACTCTGCCTCCAAAAAAAAAAAAAAAAAAAGAAATATTTCATAAAAAAGACAAAAGCATAAATGAGAAATTGGATTTTAGTTATTAAAGGAAAAAATTCACAAACTGGTTCCCTTCGTTCCATGGAGAAGAAAACTATTATAAAAGGGAAATAACTTGATTTTTAGGTTTTAAGAGGGCCCTAATCAAATAAAAGTCTTTTGATAAAACCACCATAAAAATAAAAACTAAAATATAACTGCCAGTGTTTTTTAGGATTTAAAAAAGTGAGATGTTCCAGGTTTAAGCGAATGGTTCCCTGGGTTGCCAAATGCATTCCCGTAAGTGTTTCTTAGGCTGAGGGAGATAGAGAGCCATGCTCAATCTGTTTACCCGTAAGGACTGAAATTCAACTACATGTACACATTTATTTTAAGACTTGCCCTAGTTCAATGCTTAGCTCAAGTACTGGAGATTTAGGCTACTGGCTGTACCTGCAAGGGAAGCTATCTTCAACACTTTCACAACTCTCGCCAGAACAGAGAAGCTTGCTAGGGCAGGAAAAGCGAGCAAATGTGTCACACCTGCAGGTGAAACCCCTAACGCAGAAGAGCAACTACTTACTTGTCAAGCCTACAGATTTTGTGTTTAAAAATTAAGCTTAGTATTAAAAAGTCAAAATTTTTTTGCATGAATGATAGAGGAGTGTAAATAAAGTTCCATAAACCAGGATACATATGCTTATGAGCCAGTAATCTTAAAAAGACAAAAAAAGCTGCATGGATCCTAAATGGACATGTAAATAGATCCACTCCAGGTCAAAAATATTGTAAGAACAAGCCTTAAATTCTTAATATCAAGGATTAGAACGAAACAAGAAGCTAAACAGTAGTAGCAGTGCTGGCAGGAAGTACTGTGTATTGAATATTATTTCCTAAAAGGAATAGAGAAGGGGGAGAAAAAGCACAATTCTGATTGCTCTTCTCACATTTCAGTATCTCAGAATTTCATCCAAAATAGGAAAAGCTAATCCAGACACTCCTGTCTGCTCATTATCATTGGTGAAGGGTCTTTTAGGAATGACAGGATTACTCCCCCAGGGACAGGCTGTGTGGGTAGAAACCCACTCTCAGAAGGAGGCTGGCCGAGGAGGGGGGACTTTGGGAGGTGGCTAAGTCAGCAAGCAAGTGGCCTCTGAGGTTCTGGCTTTCATGTCTGTGACACTGTTGTGGAACTGGGGAGACACGAGACCCCTCTACTGTGGGTTCTGTTGGTTAAAAATGGAACAGACTGCATTTTCAGCACTTCGGTCATTTAAAAAACAAAACCTCATCCTCCTTCCCCTACCCCACCCACTTGTGGGAAAGGAGAAATTCAAGAAGCATTTTTTTAAAAAGGTTTCTGCAGTGCTATGAAAGGTCAAGGTAAAGCCTAACAGCCCCACGTGGTTAGGATGATCTTGAGGGACCCTGAATTGGATACTGAAGGCTGACAGAAACTGAAATGAGCTGGACTGAAGCTGCTGCCTCCCTCCCTCCACACCACAGTCATTTCTGTTTTGTTCCACCTGGAGTGGTCCCATGCCACCCTTCAGTGAACCCTCTGGGCAGCAGCAGGGGGCTGTTTTTGGGAAGCTACTGGTTTTGTTTCGCCATTTGCTTCCAGAATCACATAGACTATAACAAACTTGACATTAAACACTGTTCAGTCCTGAGTTGGGGGAAAGCCCATTGAGGAGGGGGGAAGAGTTCGTTAAGACTCTTTCCTCCTTGGCGTGGCGTCATACGTGGCCTTCAGGTCTCTCCTCTTCCACTGCATGACTCACTGTTAAGTTTTCATTAGTGACCCCTTCTGAAGTCTTCTTGCTCATTGCTTTATTGGCCTCTTCCTAAGGAAGAAATAAGCAATCAAGACGGTTAGAGGAAAAAGAAGTGAGGTAATTCCTGGCTCCTCCAGACTGTTTATCAGGTCCCAAACATGAGGGTATGGCAGTGATTTTCTCTATGTTATCTGGATGGGTAGGTCAGGGCTGTGCTACAAACAGTTAGAGTGGGAGCTTCACCTTTCTTTGGTGTCAATGACCAGCTTGACCCATAGGACAGCTGTGGGATAATGAAGTCTGGGCATTCATGGAGACTGGGAAGAGACCAGAGTACCAACTATGCCGTAGGACATATGTCTCTCTAGACAGACCTCTTCTGCCACATTTGCCAGGCTGGCTGCTGACCCTCAAGATAACGGGCACAATGGTGGGGCTCCTGTAACACCCCATTTCCTGGGAAAGTCGGAAGTCTTAATGAGGAAGTATTACTTGAAAAAAAATCCTGATGAGTTTATAATTTTTCAAAAATGACAAAAGGGTCAGGCATGGTGGCTCATGTCTATATTCCCAGCACTTTGGGAGACCAAGGCAGGAGGATCCTTTGAAGCCAGGGGTTCGAGGCCAGCCTGGGCAACAAAGTGAAACCCTATCTTTACAAAAAATAAAAAAAAATTAGCTGGGTGTGGTGGTGTGTGCTTGTTGTCCCAGCTACTCAGGAGGCTGAGGTTGGGGGATCATTCGAACCAGGGAAGTTGAGGCTGCAGTGAGCCATGATAGCACCACTGCACTCCAGTCTGGGTGACAGAGTGAGACACTAACTCTGGGTGGGAGAAAGGTTGGTACAAAACTGTTTTTGCCATTGAAAGTAATGGCAATTACTTTTGAATCAATCTAATACAGCTGAAGGGAATTTAGTTCTCTCAACTTTCACAACTTGTGCCTTGGGTGAGTGGAATTGCCCTACTCAACCTTTGGATCCACAGCAGCCTCGGCCTCAGATCAGATTGGAAATCGTTTTCCCTACTCTTGAGCCTCTTGGGTTAACTGTTCCTGTTCCCTAAAATCAAAGGGGCACAGTCAGGCTCTTGATCCACCCGCAGTCAGTGGGCTCTGCACACACCTTGGCATCCTGCTCTGCAAACTTCTTGAACATGTTGGCGTATATCCTGCGGTCCCGCTCGTTGTGCTCCTTGGCCTTTTTCTGGCACATGAAGATCTGCTGTCTTGCAGCCTTGTTCTGGGGGTTTACTTCCAACACTTTCTCAAAGTCACCCTTGGCTGACTCAAACTCATTCATGAGCAGCTGGGCTTCACCTCTTCTATACAAGCCTTTCTCATTGGCACTGTCCAGTCCAAGGGCCTAAGAACAGACAGCATATATTTCAGAAAGGGTGAATTTTAAAATTCAGTAAACAGCTTACCAAAGCTCTCTTGCCAAAGGAGATGGAAATAGTGTATTTAAAAAATGGGGCTCAAGATAATTATATACTACTGATCAAAATTTACTACCCAAATTATTTTCTGCATGTAATGCAATTTCTAGAAAGATCTCAAGGGGATTTGAGAGGGGCTCTTGAGAATTTCATTTTAAAGTTCCTTGGAACAAGTAAGTGCCCAAGAATGGCTGAAAAAAAAATGGAAGAAAGAAAAGAAATGAGGCACTTGTTCTACCAGAGAAAAAGACATTCTATAAAACTACTGAAATTAAGGCAGTTTGGTTACTAGTATGTGGACAAACAGCTCAGTAGGACAGAATGAATCATTCAGAAACAGTCGTGTGTCTGCATATAAAAACATTTGAAAACAATTAAGGTGGTATGTGAATCAGTGGAGAGTTAACTTTAAAAGAAACGGGGCCAGGATGGCAGCTATCCACATAGAAAGAAAAAGGTAAGGCCGGGTGCAGTGGCTCACGCCTGTAATCTCAACACTTTGGGAGGCTGAGGTGGGTGGATCACCTGAGATCAGGAGTTCGAGACTAGCCTGGCTAACATGGCAAAATCCCATCTCTACTAAAAATACAAAAATTAGCCTGGTGGGGTGCCTGTAATCCCAGCTACTTGGGGGGCTGAGGCAGGAGAATCCCAGGAGGCGGAGGTTGCAGTGAGCCAAGATCGTGCCAATGCACTCTAGCCTGGGCGACAGAGTGAGACTGTGTCTCCAAAAAGAAAAAAAAAGTTAAATTCTTACCTCACATTATAAAAACAAAAATAAATTCTAGATCATATTTACATATAAAAAATTAAACGTATCAATTATTTTTTATTTTAAAATACTTAAAATCTAATTTTTTTTTTTTTGAGGCAGGGTCTCACTCTGTCACCCAGGCTGGAGGGCAGTGGCTCAATCACAACTCACTTCAGCCTCCACCTCTTGGGCTCAAGCAATCCTCTCACCTCAGCTTCTGAAAGCCCTGGGGTTACAGGCCACAGGTGTAAACCACTGTGTCTGGCCTCAGTTATTTTTTTTTTTCCTTTTTAAGGAAAAGGGAAGGGAAGGGAAGGAAAGGGAAGGGAAGAGAAGGAAAAGGGAAGGGAAGGGAAGGGAAGGAAAGGGAAGGGAAGATAAGGAAAAGGGAAGGGAAGGGTGGCCTCAGTTATTTTTATAATCTTGGTGTAGGGAAGTCTTTTCTAACTAGAAAGAAGACAAATTTGACGAAATAAACATTAAAACCTTCTTTAAAGAGAAAGATACAATCAACAAAGTTAAAATAAAATTGCTGAGGTGTGATGGCTGACGCCTGTAATCCCAGCACTTTGGGAAGCCAAGGAAGGTGAATCGCCTGAGGTCAGAAGTTTGAGACCCGCCAGACCAACATGGTGAAACCTCGTCTCTACTAAAAATACAAAAATTAGCCAGGCGTGGTGGGAGGTGCCTGTGGTCCCAGCTACTTGGGAGGCTGAGACAGGAGAATCACTTGAACCTGGGAGGTGGAGGTTGCAGGGAGCCGAGACCGAGCCACTGCACTCCTACCTGAATGACAGAGACGCTGTCTCAAAAAAAAAAGAAAGAAAATAAGGAGAACAGGCTTCCTACTGCCAAAGAAAGGGTTAATAGTGATGCTATATGAGTACTTCCGTCAATAGAAGACAAATAATCTGGTCAAGGATGTGCTGGGTGTGGTACCTCACAACTTTAATCCCAGCTCTTTGAGAGACCCCCATCTTCACAAAAATAAATTTAAAAATTAGCAGCATGTGGTGGCATGCATTTGTAGTCCCAGCTATTCAGGAGGCTGAGGTGGGAGGACAGCTTGGGCCTGAGAGTTTGAGGCTGAAGTGCACTACAATCATGCCTATGAATAGTCACTGCACCCCAACCTGGGCAAAATAGCAACACCTTGTCTCTCAACACACACATACACACACACACACATGCGCACACACACACACTCTCTCTCACACTCACACTCATTCTCTTTTTCTCTCCACTCTGTACAAAAAAAAGAAAAAAAAAATGTATAAAATTAGTAACTAGTCTTGGGAGACGGGATGTGATAGGAAACACTAATCCACAAAATTCAAAAGTAATCTCACAGAGAATGAACAAAATAGTTCCCTTTTGTTTTTCTTATCCTTTTATGTCTACCTTTAAGATACATTCAATGATCGGTTTTTACTTTTACTCATACAATATACATTGTTCACTCTGAGACCAGAAAGCTAAAATAGTATCAGCTGGTGTATAAATATCAGAACAGTACATATGATAAAACATTGTTATGGAGTACTGCGTGTAAGCGCTCAAAGACCAAAGACAGCATTAAGACAAATGTAAAAATGAATAGGCTGCTGATGCTCTGTGGGCCTTTCAAATTATTTATGCCTATCAGTGAATAAATGATAATAAAAACTGACCTTTACAAATGCTTCATATGAACAGCTGCAGTCTGTTAAAGTCCAAAAAAGCGTAAGTTAAATCTGCTCTTATTAAACTGAACCTGAGGAGTTCTATATCTACTCTGATACAAACACTACAGTTATAAGGAAGGCCATGGATAAGAATTACTTAATTTTAATCAAAACTTTTCTTCAGAATGCATTATCATAAACAGTCGAGGTATCAAAAAAGTCTGACTGTAATAACAGTCTTTCTGAATTTCCCAATTAATACTGAGAAACGAACAATCCCAAACATTCAAATACATAAAATAAAGCAAAATGAAAACTCCTCCAACCTTTGGCTGAGAGGAAGCAAAAGATGGAGATGGAGAAAAGATCTGGAATATCGAAAGTCCATCTCACAGGAGACACGTGTTACCTTGTCACAGCATTCAACAGCTTTGGTGTATTCTCTAAGCTTCAGGTAGCACATGGCCAGGTTCAGAAAGGCAGCAAGCAGAAATGATTCAGAAGCTTTCGATTCCTTTTCTGATAAACCATATTCCATCTCTAACCAGGATACTATCTTCCCATACTGAATCACCGCCTGCACGTATTTGCCCCCCTAGGAGAAAAAAGCGTCATTATTGGTACTTGGCTCTTGAGGGTACAAAAAAGAAGCAAATCCTCAAAGCAACCCCTCAGGCAAACCCTGGTACACCTCCTCTTGGAGGTGGCTCTCCAGGCACCTTTCCTGCGGCCTTGCGAGCTGGTTTGGGGCAGTGCCTGAGCACTGCCTAGTGCTGCTCCCCAGCATTTCCATCTGTCCCTGTGCCAGGTGTGCAGCAAGGCTTCTGGGCTACTTTCTTTGGTGCTAATATTGTTTTTCTTTTTTAATATTAAAGAATATTAGCATCATGCCCGGCTCTGGTGCTAATATTCTTTAGTCTTTCAAAAGGATTGTGACCAGTTTTAGATAATGCCACTAAAAATATGAAGAGGAAGTTACTTTTCTCTTCAGCACTACACAGCAACTACTATCTGGCCATGTGCTAGTCGCAAACGCAGCAAATTTTATTTGAACGAGTCTCTGCTGCAACTACTAAACTCTTTGTCATTTGTAGTGCAAAAGCAGCTCGAGACAGTGTGTAAATCAATGGGTGCAGCTGCATTTCAGTTCAACTGTACTTACAAAAACAGGCAGGGCGCCAGATTTCACCAGCACACTGTAGTTTGCTGACCCCTGATCTATAGGCAATGGGAATAGGAATAATTGGATAAGCAGCATACAACATAAATAACAACTATAAAACAATATATATCACAAAGCAAAGGTCTGCCAGTCAGCTATGTGAGAAAAATCTTTCCCCTACTCATATTTTTGTTCTCACCTAATTAGAAGTAGAATTCTAACAATTTTAACAATCACATCAATTAATTAGACATACATATATATATATATATATATATGCTCATATAAGAAATTCTGGGGGCTGGGCACAGTGGCTCACACCTGTAATCCCAGCACTTTGGGAGACTGAGGCAGGTGGATCACTTGAGGTCAGGAGTTTGAGACCAGCCTGGCCAACATGGTGAAACCCCGTCTCTACTAAAAATACAAAAATTAGCCAGGCATGTTGGCATGTGCCTATAATCCCAGCTACTTGAGAGGCTGAGGCAGGAGAATTGCTTGAACCTAGGAGGCAGAGGTTGCAGTGAGCCAAGATCGTGCCACAGCACTCCAGCCTGGGTGACACAGTGAGACTCTTTTTCAAAAAAAAAAGAAAAGAAAAAAGTAAACAACTCTGGTGCTGAGACAATATGTTCACTGTGATTTTAAGACGAATGAAAGAATTGGGGGATTGCTGGTAAATACGCAAATAGAAACAGGAGTGCAAGCAGGGATTCTCTTTTGAGGAGGTAATGGTAAGCTCAAAACCACAGATACATCCTGCCAGATGGCAGAAGAGCAGCCACAACTATTAGGACATTAAATTCAATGCCTGAACAGCAGTGTTAAGACCATGTTAGTAGGATTTACCACAGTCAAAGCAGTGCGTACATCTCACCGCCGAGTTGTCTCTCCCCCACAAATACTCCAACCCTCACCCAAGGACTCTGAGTAAGAGAAAAACCATAGAGCAGGTCTAACAGGATGTGCCTGTCATACAGGACTTCGAGCCGGTGACGTAAGAAAGGAGCTCTGCCTGTGGAAAGGAAGTCCTGATGTGGATTTTCTGGTGATGAAGACGGGGCAGACCTGTTCCAGCTGGAGGGCCTGGTGTCAAAGAGGGCCAGGCTACATCCCTTGAACATCCTTCTGCCTAAGTCACTCGCTTAGGAGAGGGAAGACTGGCACTAAAATCAAAGTCTGTCATTCTCTCTGCCTCAGGAATGTGTGATACAGGTTATTCATAAGAACATGAAACCAGGGCATTTTATTATAAATACTGAAATTCTCGAGGAAATTAGATTTGCTATGGACTGAATTGTGTCCCCCATCCCAAATACCTATGTTGAAGCCCTCACACCCAATGTGACACCTGCGGATGGAACGTTTGGGGAGGGATTAGGTTTAGATGAGATCATGAGGGTGGAGCCTCATGATGGGATTAGAGCCTTTAGAAGATAAAACACGGGGAGCTTGCTGCCCTCCGCCCTCTCTCCACTCACATGCACAGGGAAAGGCCACGTGAGGACACAGTAAGAAGGGGGCTACAAGGAACCAGAGGAGAGGCAATCCCCAGACACTGACCCTGCTAACATCTTGATCTTGGACTTACAGTCTCCGGAAGTACATTCTTGTTGTTGAGCCACCCAGTGCATGGTATTTCGCTGTGGCAGCCCTAGCTGCTAAGACAATACTTAGATTTTGTCATAGCCTTAGGCCTACCACTCCTCTTTTGGATGCTACAAAAAAAATAAGAATAAAGTCCTCACCAGTTTCAGGCTGGCATTTTCTTTCTGTCACCCCCTTTTCTCTTGCTGGTCTTTGAGGACAGGCAGCATGTCCTCTCCCTTTTGGAATATCCAGGGTTTAGCACAAAGAGGCCTTTAATAAAGGTGTGCTGAGTAAATACTGAAGTCAAAGAAATGCAAGTATGGAATCAAAACTTTTCTAAAGTGGTGTGGTGGCTCACGCCTGTAGTCCCAGCACTTTGGGAGGCTGAGGCAGGAGGCTCTTTGAGTCCAGGAGTTCAAAGCTGCAGTGAGCTATGCTTACACCACTGTACTACAGCCTGGGCGACAGAGCAAGACCCTCTCTCTCTCTAAAAACAACAACAAAACCTTTTTCTATTATTGGAAGCAAAAAAGGTGTGGGTAGAAATGAAAGGTGTTGTTTCATTGGGATTACGTGGGAAGGACAGGCATTTCCCCAGTCATGCCTTATTTCTTCATCCTCTCTCCTCCATCTCTAATATACCTATTAACTTTTCTGATTATCTCCTCATACCTTGTATAGGGAAAGAAAAGAAGATCCAGGGAGGACAAAGAGCTAGATCTGATCATTTCAGTAAGTTCTAAATAATCAGAATGGTAGAAGGCTAAGGTAAAACAAAGCCAAAAAAAACAGGTATTAGACTTCTTAATAGTTCTTTTACATTTATAGGTCATTTTAATTTTTTGAAAGCTCTTTCATATATATCATATAATTTTATTTAGACTTCAACTTCCAATGAGTGAAAAGTCTGTCCTGTACTCCCTGCTTCTGAGTTACTAAAACAGTTCTCAACTGAGGGGGTGATTTTGCCTCCCAGGGAATACCTGACATGTCTGGAGGCATTTTTCCTTGTCATAACTGGGTAGGATGCTACTAGCATCTAATGGGAAGAGGCCACGAATGCTGCTAAGTATTCTACAATGCACAAGACAGCCCCACACAACCAAAAATTATCCCATCCCAAATGTTGATAGTACCGAGGTTGAAAAATGCTGCACTAGAAGAGGGAAAGTGATAAAAGTGGACTCTTCTTAGGAATTTTTTTAAAACCTCAAATCCTAGAGTCATAAATGACTTGTTGCTAAATCACATTCCTGGTATCTTGGAACAGCAAGGGTGGTGAAAATACAGCAAAGCCCCATGTATCTGAAGAGCTCAGAGGTTGAACGATTCTCCTTAACTAGCTTGTTCTAGAAATGCTTTCTTCCCAGGAGAAGCACAAGGGGGGCGCAAGAATCCCATATCACTGCAGTGTCCTTAGCCTTCTCACCAAGTTAGAACAAAGAAAAACACTGACCAGGTGTGAGTTAATGCTCCTGTCCTGCAGAACACTGTCAGCTGTGAGGGCAAATATCGTGTCTGTTTAACTGGCTTGCACAATGTCTGGCTTAATATCATGCTGTTACCTGTACTTAATAATTATTTTCAGAGCCAAAGAAAGAGTTCTTTCTCATTTTTCTTCTCTTTGGTATTCAAAGGTTGAAACGAGGATTTTACATCCTCAATGGCAAAATCATTCCCACTTAAAAGCTGAGAACAATTCAACCCTACTCAGGAGAGAGACTTTACCCATGTAGGTATAAACCAAACCAATAGATCAATGGAAACAGAATTCCAATATGCAGATGGCATGAAATATAGATTTTTAGTTCAGCTCAGCTCTGCTCTCACCCACACATCTGGACTCTGTGCAAATGCATAACATGCCAAGTCAAATACCCTGGAAAGACAAGGCCTGGGAGAGCTGTATGGCAGATTGAAACCCGCCCTCAAAGTTGGGAAGGGAATATGTACAGGAAACTATCTACTAACCATTTTGAAGTTTTACAGCTAAAGCGAGTAATACTGCTGGGATCTTTTACCTATAATTATAAAGGTGCCTCCACGGAAGTTTTTAGGGGTACAAAACGGTCAGAGACATTCTGGGAGAAAAGTCTTAGGTCAGTGGTTTTGAATCTTTCATTAATTTTTCCCCCAATGGACTAATGTTTTGAAAGATTTTGTCTATCAAATTCCATGTTAAAAATAATTTGTTCCATATGTATGACTGCTGATCCAGATTTTATTCCAAGATTGGTAATTTTAAGAAGGTTCACAGTATTACAACATACACAAATCACTCTTGCAGTTGTGATGCTAATAAGCAACAAAGTTAAGTAACTGTACAGACACTGCTTTCTGCTACCGATTACTAATTCTGGCCATCTCTCTGTAGATATTCAGAACACAGCTATATGACACATGGCTTCATAACATTATTTCATTACCAATAATGTTCTCCAAAATTCTGTATCATAGCAACCAATTAGAGCCTCTGAATAGCTGAGCTGTTTTACTACACTGAATCAATATAATTCTAGTCAAAGGCCAAAAGCCTTAAATCTTTCCAAACTGTGAATATTCTATTTAGAAGTATTGAGAAATATATAAAACACAGTTAAGGATTTTTATGGACTTCAGAAATACAGAAAATACCGCTAAGGACCCACGATCTTAAGAAATTTTGTAGAAACATTTTCCACTCTATTGTTTTATGTATTTGGATATACAAACAACCCATTTAGAATTTTACTTGAATAGTTTATAAGTATCCAATATACCTCAATTAGAATTAAAAACAAAAAAACACTTGTTCTTGAGAGTTTAGAAACTCAGAGAAATTCAGGCTGGAGGGAAACTTGGAGAACATTTATTCTAACTCCCCTACTTTTCACTTGAAAATATAACCTCTTTGGACCTTAAATGACTTTAAATCATTTGAAGAGCCACAAAACCCATTTTTTCCCAATTCCAAGCTCATTCTATCATACCCCAATCCTTTCTGGTGATCCATAAAAGAATTTAGTATACATGGCTGTGCATGGTGGCTCATGCCTGTAATCCCAGCACTTTGGGAGGCCAAGGCGGGTGAATCATGAGCTCAGGAGTTTGAGATCAGCCTGACCAACATGGTGAAACCCTGTCTCTACTAAAAATACAAAAATTAGCCGGGCGCAGTGGCGCATGCCTGTAATCCCAGTTACTCAGGAGGCTAAGGCAGGAGAATCGCTTGAACCCAGGAGGCAGAGGTTGCAGTGAGCCAAGATTGAGCCACTGCACTCCAGCCTGGGGACAGAGTGAGACTCTGTCTCAAAAAAAAAAAAAAGTTTAGTATACATAATACATAATGATAAATAAGAATAAACATATAAATAATTATATATTATGTAAACCTACGACTTTAAATTTGTTTGAATACTACCCACAGTAAGAAATATGCAATCCAGTATATACACATATACAAGTAAAGTTTTATGCAACAAAACTGATTCTTGGTCGGGCGCAGTGGCTCACGCCTACAATCCCAGCACTTTGGAAGGCCAAAATGGGCGGATCACGAGGTCAGGAGATCGAGACCATCCTGGCCAACATGGTGAAACACCGTCTCTACTAAAATATAAAAAGTTAGCCAGGTAGTGGAGCACGCCTGTAGTCTCAGCTACAGAGGAGGCTGAGGCAGAAGAATCACTTGAACCCGGGAGGCGGAAGTTGCAGTGAGCCGAGATCACGCCACTGCACTCTAATCTGGCAACAGAGCAAGACTCCGACTCAAAAACAAAGCAAAAACGGATTCTATAACTTACTGCAATACGCTTCCACAAAACTGGTATCATGACCCAATAGTGCGTCTCAGCTCAAATTCCGAAAATACATGGTGCCCTCTGGCTGTGTTAAATTTGGGTTGATTATATATTCTTACATAATTCTCTAGTTGTTTCCTTTGGATTAACATTGCCACTCCTCCCTCCTGACAAGGTTGTAACTTAATAATAGCACGTCTTATAGGAGATGTCCCACAAGGTACACTTATGCCTCACTGCTTTATACTGCTGAAAAACATCTAATTTCTGTTCATGTATTACAGTGGCAGACAATGAAAGAAACCTTGAGAAAACTCCCCATTCTCCCTCTAATTCTCATCACTGAGGCCTTTCTGCCTGACATAGAGAAGGCATATATTTGGGATGGGGAAGCAACACTGATTACAACAGAATGAAGTGCAGTTTCTTTTTTTCTTACATCTAGAGGCTTTAAGATCTAAGTGAGAAAATATCACACTCCTACACGCTCCAAGAAGGGTTTCTGAGAAGCAGTCTATGATGAATATCATTCAGGAATATCTGGAGATTCCTCACAAAAGCAAGTGTGCAGGAATCATCTTGACTGTTAGAAGCAATCAACACTCTCCTGTCAGTTTCTTTTGAAATCTGTGCATGTTCTCTTTCCTTTTGTCATATGCCCCAGCGACTTCATCAATGTATAAAGGCAAATGGGCCGGGCGTGGTGGCTCAAGCCTGTAATCCCAGCACCTTGGGAGGCTGAGGCAGGAGGACTGCTTGAGACTAGAAGTTTGAGGCCAGCCTGGGAAACAAAGGGAGACCCTGTCTCTAATATATGTATATTTAAAAAAAAAAAGAAGGAAGGAAGAAAAGGAAAATGATGTGAAACTTACCCCTATGAATTCCATTCTTTGCTAACAATTATTCTATTCATTATTTTTTCATTCCAAAAACACTTGTTGGGTGCCAACTATGTACCAAGCCAGATGCTTTAGGCATGAGTGATACTGTGGTGGCTGGGGACACCAGACCTGGTCTGCCTGTACGGAAGGTTACAATCTAGAGCAGACTGTGTAAAAGAGGAATCTGTATTTTTTTTCACATTAATTTACTCTTTTCTCACCATTTTTCACATTGAAAATGACAGATTTGTAAAAATTCCAGCTCCAAGTGGAGTGTTGATAAAATTCAGAGTAGGGACTATCAGCACAACTTACTGACACTTGAGTAAATACTTTGAGATGGAAAGGATGGTACAGGGACTCACACACCTTGAAGTATAAGGTTCCCTTCTCTTTGACAATGGCAGCCTGCTCCAATTTTTCTTTGGTATCCATCTCCCAGGATTCTTTGGCCTGTGTGTAAATTTATGACAATGGTTAGATGAACACGAGAGAAAAGCATCAGTTGAGGTCCATTAGAACAAAGAGCAGTTAATTCTAGAAGATACTCCAAACTGAAAAGACTCTGGCTGTTGAAACTGTGTGTCAGTGCCAATTTACTGTAGGCCAGTGCTTCTTTACACTTCTTTACACTTTCCAGCATGACCAAGCTGCAGCTTGAACAGTGTTGCTCAAGAGGGAGGAGCCGCAAAAACACAGTAGGGAACATACTCTGGTAAGCACTGTTACAAAGTGAATCTTTACGAGTATAAGGTGAAGCCACGCAAAGTTGGGGCCACGCCTTATCTCCCTCTTGCAAACCTCTCCACTAAGTTGTTTCTCTCAAGCCTTCGTTTTTCAACTCTAAAATGGGAACATAATTGTAGTCAAGTTGTAGTTGTATATTCATATAGAATTTTCAAAATTCAGGGTCAGGTTGTCTCATCACTCCAAAACAACCGGATATACTACTAATACTGCTAAATTACATCAACTTGCAGATGTATACGGGGGAATTTCAAGCAAAACATAACTGGGAATAAAGCTCATGCAAAAATATCACTTTCGAGCCATAAGTCAATGACTTCATTATCATCTGCTAGGTTGTATTGTGCGTATCATTACTTCCTCCATTACAGAAGTAACTAGACTTGCCATTTTAAAGCTAGATCTAGAAGGACCATAGAGTCAAGAGAACAGTCTGGAATCCTTCCGGAAAAGTGGCAATGGGGGTGGTCAGTGCTAATGACTGCATATAAATTATGAAGTTTAAACCAGTAACTAAAGTTCTCGCTATTCAAAAGACAAGTATGTGTTCCTGTTGTCATAGCCCCTGCTATCCTCTACTTTTACTTTATTATTATTTTTTGAGACAGAGTTTCGTTCTTGTTGCCCAGGCTGGAGTGCAATGGTGCTCACTGTAACCTCCGCCTGGGTTCAAGCGATTCCCCTGCCTCAGCCTCTCAAGTAGCTGGGATTACAGGCAAGCGCCACGACACCTGGCTCATTTTTTGTACTTTTAGTAGAGACAGGGTTTCTACATGTTGGTCAGGCTGGTCTTGAACTCCCAGCCTCAGGTGATCTGCCCACCTCCGCCTCCCAAAGTGCTGGGATTACAGGCGTGAGCCACTGTGCCTGGCCGCTATCCTCTACTTTTTAAAAGTGAATAATGAAAGGGTTACTAGTCTTTATGGCAACTCATATAATTCTGTTTCCTAATAATGTAGCTCAATTATTCAAAAACTTAGTTATGGTTCAATTCCAGGTTTTAGCACCAAAATAAACAAACAAAAACACCTAGTTAACAAGTCTCTGTATTTTTTATATTGGCTTCAGTCTTTATGGAATATAAATATACTCTTTTTTTTTTATTTTCTTGAGACAGGGTCTTGCTTTGTCACCCAGGCTGGAGTGCAGTGGCATGATCACGGCTCACTATAGCCTCAATTTCTCAGGCTCAAGCAATCCTCCTGCCTCAGCCTCCTGAGTAGCTGGGACTACAGTCATGTGCCACCACATCCAGATATTTTTTTTTTTTTTTTGGTAGAGATGGGGTCTCACTGTGTTGCCCAGGCTGGTCTTAAATTCGTGGGCTCAAGCCATCCTCCTGTCTCAGCCTCCTAAGTAGCTGGGACTACAGGAATGTGCTACCATACCCAGCAAATTAAAAAAAATTTTTTTTTTGTAACGAGGGGGTCTCATTGTGTTGCCCAGGTTGGTTTTGAACTCCTAAGCTCAAGCAATCCTGCTTTAGCCTCCCAAAGTGCTGGGATTATAGGTGTGAGCCACCATGCCTGGAATATAAGTATATATATTTTTAGATGGAGTCTTGCTCTGTCCCCCATGCTGGAGTGCAGTGGCACAATCCTGGCTCACTGCAACCTCCACTTCCTGGATTCAAGCAATTCTCCTGCCTCAGCCTCCCAAATAGCTGGGATTACAGGTGCCTGTCACCACACCCAGCTAATTTTTGTGTTTTTAGTAGAGATAGGGTTTCACCATGTTGGCCAGGCTGGTCTCAAACTCCTGACTTCAGGTGATCCACCTGCCTCAGCCTCCCAAAGTGCTGGGATTATAGGCATGAGCCACTGCGCCCAGCCTGGCCTAGGATATTCCTAGTACTACAAGGCAGAGGATTAAATCCCATTGCCCAAATATCATCATATAACTTCATGTGATTTCAAATATACCAAGCAGCAGTGCATGAATATACTCTTGGAGCAATGACAGGGCACAGGCTTGCTGTGGCACATCACTGGGAGAGTGCTCCCAAATAAGTAGTGTCCACTGGGCCGTGGAGAGGGAAGGGGGAAGAGGGTGCTTTATAAAAATGGACATAGGAGGCCAAGGTGGGCGGATTGCCTGAAGTCAGGAGTTTGAGACCAGTCTGGTTAACATGGTGAAACCCTGTCTCTACTAAAAATACAAAAAAATTAGCCAGGCATGGTGGCATGCACCTGTAATCCCAGCTACTTGGGAGGCTGAGGCAGGGGGAACTGCTTAAACCAGGGAGGTGGAGGTTGCAGTGAGCCAAGATCACACCACTGCACTCCAGCCTGGGCGACAGAACAAGACTCCGTCTCAAAAAAAAAAAAAAAAAAAGAAAGAAATAGGAAAGCCATAACCACATGCTAAAGACTATCTTCTCTCTAACAATAAAAAAACTCACAATATGCTACGAAGACAGCATTAGGGGATCAGTGCTTAGCTAGCAGGCCTTTGGAAGAGGTTACCTGACAACAATCAGTGGTCATAACCAGAGCATATGTTTGTTTGGAGGACATGAAGTGGAAAGGGTATGATTAGAAATGTCACTGTTGGAGGAGAATCTCAAAGCAGGCCTCCCCTCACCCTTCTTAGCCCAAAGGTACAGGCCCACAGGAAAATGATTTTTTTTCTGAATCTACAAAATATAAATGGTCATGTTTCCATTTATATTAATGTGCTTAATGTGGCCAGGGACACTGTAATCCCAGCACTTTGTGAGGCCAAAGCAGGAGGATGGCTCAAACCAGGAGTTTGAGACCAGGCTGGGCAACACAGTGAGATCCCATGTCTACAAAAAATAAAATTAGCTGGGTGTGGTGGCATGTGCCTGTAGTCCCAGCTACTTAGGAGGCGGAGGTGGAGGACTGCTTGAGCCCAGGAACTCCAGGCTGCAGTAGCTATGATTGTGCCCACTGCACTCCAGCCTGGGTGACAGAGTGAGATTCTATCTTGGAAAAAAAAAAAGCTTAATGTACAGAATGTGGAGGTAGCACTGTGCAGGAATAAAAAAAGAATACAAATGCAGTCCTTGAGGAGCTCCGCAAAGGGTGGGGCTTTGGAAATGCCAGGGGCATGTGGCTGAAGATGACAGCAGACCTAGTTCAGGTATATGCTATGTGTCCAGTTCAGCTGCTGCTGAGAGCCTCCAGAGTGAAACTGAGATGGAAATATGTTCAAGGAGGCATGCTGTCTCTGGAATCCAAGGCAACTAACAAATTCTCTCTTCTCCAATTGGAGAAGTTTGAAAGGAAAAGGCCCAGGGTTAGCAGGTTTCTTTCTTGTATCCCTGGTCACAGAGCCTGGTGGCCCTTGAGGACTTGCAGTTGGGGTAACAACTTGCAGCTACAGTGCAGGCCTCTCGTGACTCCTGTGAAGCGTACAATTCGTTCAGCTCTGAGAAGCTGCACCCCACTCCCCCAAGGAGTCACTTGGCAGAACGTGAACCTTTCTGTCCTCAACCCAGGAAAAAAAAAAAGTACAAAAAGAACAAGTCTAGGAACAAATAAGGGAACAAGTCTTGGATTATACCCAAAAAAGTTGTAAAAAAAAAAAAAAAAAAGGCTGACACATAGGAACAAAATAACACGGAGCTCCGTTGTATATCGGCTGTGCTATGTCAGTTGTCCCATTCTTTAGCAGCAGTGCTGGAGGCAAGAGACAAACTTGATAATGAATAAACACCATCCATCTATACCACCTACTAAGATAAGATACTGATTTCCAGGAGGTGGATGCAGAAGACATCTACCATGATTTTAAGGAAGTTGGTATTTTCTCACCTTTTCGAAGCTCTTAAGTGTAACTTCATAGATAAGCTCAGCATTAGGTTCAATGCCAAATTTAGGCTTCCCTGCCTCTCCAAAACCATATCTGAAATGGAGAGTAAAAAACAAAACTTTAAAAGAATTGGTGTATTTCCAGGCACTTCCTTTAGTATTTTGAGGCATCAACAGAGCCATTATTTGCAAGCTACATATGTCAGAGACCCAGAAGACAAACCAGATGTTGACCAGAAAATACAGTGTTAAGTATCATTGCTACAGTTTTCATAGAAACCAGGCTAGCTTTAGTTTTCTCCTTCACATTCACATGTAATGCAACACCTGTACTCCTTGGGGCAGCTTAATTAATGGGATTTTAAATGTCACTGCCTTTTTCTATACTTGATTTTGTATCTAGTTCTTTTTATAAAATGGCCATGATTTAGCTACTAGGAATTTTCCCCTAAGTTTTATCAGCAGGAAGGACAGGGAAGACACAGCCACTGTAATTTTTAGGGTGGTATTCATCAGAAGTACGTTTTAATAAGCTTTTAACTTTAAAGTGCTGTCACCTTCTAGTAGTACCACTTCCAGTCACTGAAATGAAGGGGAAAGGCTCACATATCAGGAGAGAAAAGTTTTCACACTACTTAAGGTTTTTAAAAGCACATGAAGAAACACAAATAACATAATGATATACTCAAAAATAAGCTGCCCTAGCAAGTTCTGACACCTTCTCTAGAGAAATATTCTTATGGCTTGTAGCTGTCAGAGTGTAAGACTCTATACCATTTAGCCAAAACTTACTGAATAAAATAACCAAGAACATATAAATTTGTTTTTTGGGATCATGTAAGATCTCCAGCAAGTTAAATGTATTCGGGAAGCAGATATTTACTAGAATGGGAGCTCTAGCAGAGCTCTGTCTGGTTCAACTGTATCCCAGTGTTTAGAACAAGGCCCAACATATTAGTCAAGTGTTCACTGAAATATATTCTGTTCCCATTTGTTGCAAGCCAGGCTGTTCTTTAATATATGAAATGGTATTACAAAAAACTTACTAAACTCAAACTTGCAGGGTACAGGTTGAAAAAGGTAAAACCGGGTTGATCTAATACCTCCAGTTTTCTCTGGGGCAAAGGGTGTAAAAGGAAACACTCACATTTTGTTGCTTACACCACTTTCTTTACCTTTTGCCTGAATTTTCCAGGAATAAAAATGCTTACTCACTCACCTCCCACTGTTACACAGAAAATGGAAGCTGGAGCCAGAAAGAGGACTAGAGATATAAGAGCTGGTAGGAATGAGGAGAAGGGCACAGGGCATCTTCCACTAAGACATAAAAAAGGACATAATTACCAGTGACCAATTTTAAGAAGTGATGCCTAGTTTTCTACTCTGAGATCTTAGATGTATATATATAGTTTTTTTCCTGCCATCTGATAAATTAAAAAAAACCCGTAACTGCCTCAGTAGGTAGGTGAGTCCTTGCTAAGCATACGTTTACTGACAGCATGTTACATTTGGAGTCCTGTGCTAAGCAGTTGCAAATGCAACAAACGATCTGGCAGTTGCCTTAGACCAGTGGATCTCAACCAGGGTGATTTTAACTCCTCTTCCTTCCAGGGAACCTTTGGCAACGTCCAGAAACATTATGGGTTGTCACAACTATGGAGGTGCTACTAATATCTGGTGGGGAAGAGGCCAGGAATAGTGCTGGATATCCTACAATGCACACGACAGCCCCCTATGACCAAGGATTAGTAAGCGCAAAGTGTCAACAGTGTTGAGGATGAGAAAATCTGCCTTAGAGGAAGGTGGGGGTGGGGAGTGTGGGGGTGTATCAAGAGAGGCACCAAGTATCCTATTATTGATGGGATTAAGAGACGAAAGGAAAATATTTCTACAGTCTCTCCCAGGTTAAAATGAAGCGATTCAGTCAAGATACGTGGTGTGGCGCACATTATCCTGCGGAGGTGGAAGGTCACGCCAAGCTATTCTGGTAGCACCTACCCTGACTGCCGTATTACACAGAAAGTTGTTAGCCTGTGTAAAGAAGGAACCAGTGCACTCAACTCATCCGGCTAAAAAACAAACACCACAAGAGGAATCTTAGGACCTAACCAAAGGATAATCTAGACTATAGTAACAGAAGGAATTCAGTATTAATGTCCTTGAATTAAGACTAGCCTCCAGAGAGTAGAGATACAAATAATGACTATTAATGACCATTAAGTCTTAATGTGCATATTAGAAGCACTTGGACTACAAGCTCTTATCAATCACTCCCTTTTTACAGATGAAGAAACAGAGGCTCAGAGAGAAGTGCTTCCTGAGAAGTCACACAAAGAGGCAGTGGTAGAGCCAGGGTTTAAATTCAGACCCTGTGTGTCCCCCAGAAAATGTAGTTGGTTTTTTTTTTTTGACTCATATTGCCTCATACTAGACACTATGGCTCTTGGTAGCCTGGTGTTTTTTGTTTTTTTTTTGAGATAAGAGTTTCCATCTGTCACTCAGGCTGGAGTACAGTGGCCTAATCTCAGCTCACTGCAACCTCTGCCTCCCGGGTTCAAACGATTCTCCTGCCTCAGCCTCCCGAGGAGCTGGGATTATAGGCGCCTGCCAACACCCCTGGCTAATTTTTATATTTTCAGTAGAATGGGGTTTCACCATGTTGACCAGGCTGGTTGTGAACTCCCGACCTCAAGTGATCTGCCTGCCTTGGCCTCCCAAAGTGCTGGGATTATAGGTGTGAGCCACCATGCCTGGCCAGTAGCCTGTGTTTTTGTTTGGGGTTCATGCATGACAGAAACATAAGGAAAGGGAAGGAAAAAGTTGAAACTATCTACACTTTACCTTAAACAAAACAGATTTATTAGTCTCAATATTTAAAACAATACTAAGGGAAGATAATGTCCCAATGAGAAGAAAGAAAAACAGACTGTCTGGAAATGTTTTATGAATTTCTTATGAAGACATTCTAGGCCAGGCGCGGTGGCTAACATCTGTAATTCCAAGCACTTTGGGAGGCTGAGGCTAGCGGACTGCTTGAGTCCAGGAGTTTGAGACAAGCCTGGGCAACACAGTAAGACCCTGTTTCTACAAAATGAAAAAATTAGCCAGGCATTGTGGAGCACGCCTGTAGTCCTAGCTACCTGGTAGCTTGAGGTGGGAGGATCTCTAAGCCCACGAGTTTGAGGCTACAGATTATGCCACTGTACTCCAGCCTAGGTTACAGAGCGAGACCCTGTCTCGTGGAGGGGAACCATTCTTCCCAAGAGTCTATCAGAGTATCCCAGTCAAAGAGAAGGTCTGCCTTGGAAATTTCCTGGAGAATGAAATACAGATGTCACCAACAGCTATTTGAAGATATTTTCTGCAACAGCCATACTTATAGCAACATTTAGATGCAATGTTTTATCGAAGTGGGAACCTGAATAAAACAAGTAAATTCACTGCAAGCACTGAAAACATGCTTAGCATGTAAGGGTTTTACACACACACACACACACACACACACACACACACACACACAAGAGCATGTAAGAAGTACACATATATACACATACATATATATAGCTTGTAGGAGTTTTCTACATATATATAGTACTATGCAATGCATATGCAGCAGTCTTATATTACAGAGAATACACTCCACATAATTCCTCAACATACCAACCAACACCTTAACAAAAATTATGTTCCTTTCTAAATATGCTAAATTATTTCCATAAAACACATAAAAAACTTTTTTTTTTTTGAGACGTTGTTTCACTCTTGGTGCTCAGGCTGGAGTGCAATGGCATGATCTCGGCTCCTGTCTCACCTCCCAAGTAGCTGGGATTACAGGCACATGCCACCACGCCCAACTAATTTTTGTATTTTTAGTAGAGACAGGGTTTCAACATATTGGTCAGGCTGGTCTCGAACTCCTGACCTCAGGGTATCTGCCGGCCTCAGCCTCTTAAAGTGTTGGGATTATAGACGTGAGCCACCACACCTGGCCATAGAAAACTTTTATACCTAGAAATTTATGAAAACCTATTGACAACTTTTATGCCTGGAAAGATCTGAAAAATCTATCTCATGTTAAACAGGACTTCCTTTTTCTTGTGGTCTGAGGGTAAAATGGAAGAGATAGCAAGCCGTCACAATAGCAACAAAAGCTCACACATTGTGGGCTCATGTGTGCCCTACACGTGTAGGATTTCATTCAGCTCTCCATTACTTTATGAGGTGGATACTGTTATCCCCATTTACAGAGGGAAAACTCAGGCTTAGGAGAGTAAAGTGCCTTGCCCAAGTGCACACAGCTGGGAAGTACAGAGTTAGGGTCTAACCACTAATGATACAACGAACAGTTTAAACCTGAAAAGAACTGTTTGGGTTAAAAAATATAAAGACAATTTCTATTTTTCTTTGCCATTAAACTTGAGACATCTGTCCCCACAACTGCCTTGTCAGCCAGGCTAAAATGTAATGTATATAAACTGGTTCATATAACATTATGTCCTCATAATACATACAGAATTTCTCACTAAGGGAGCTTAAGTTTTGAAAACATACATTAGACATAAATCCACCTCTCTGAGTTTAGAATTACTATTATGATTTGAAATGGTGATTAAAAGTAATCAGAGATGGCCTGGCACAGTGGCTCATGCCTGTAATCAATCTCAGCACTTTGGGAGGGTGAGGCAGGTGGATCACTTGAGTTCAGGAGTTAGAGACCAGCCTGGGCAACATGGCAAAACCCTGTCTTCACAAAAAATACAAATATTAGCCAGGTGTGGTGGTGCACACCTGTAGTCCTAGCTACTACAGAGACTGAAGTGGGAGGATCACCTGAGCCCTGGAGGTTGAGGCTGCAGTGAGCCGTGATCATGCCACTGCACTCTAGCCTGCGCGACAGACTGAGATCCTGTTTCAGAAAAAAAAAAAAGTAATTAGAGATTATTTGGATATGGAAGAGATAGGTTTTTCTATGCTCTATCTGAATTTTAAGAAGTGTCTCCTAGAAACAGAATTAGTTTCACCTAAGAGTAAACTACAAATATAGAGTAAATATTAATATAAATAAGACACACTGAAGTGGGGGCTATAGTTAGTGGAAAGAGGAACCAGATAGAGAAAAGATGTTATAAAAAGGGTGCTTCAGTGAGGGCTTTAAAGAGTTCAAGGTAGAGCATTTTGGAAGGATTTCCAAGTGGTAGTTGCATGGCTAAAACATCACCTCAAAAATGTGATTATGGGTCGGGCGTGATGGCTCACACCTGTAATTTCAGCACTTTCGGAGGCCAAGGCAGGTGGATCACTTGAGGTCAGGAGTTCGAGACCAACCCGGCCAACATGACGAAACCCAGTCTCTACTAAAAATACAAAAATTAGCTGGGCGTGGTGGCAGGTGCCTGTAATCCCAGCTACTCAGGAGGCTGAGGCAGGAGAATTGCTTGAACCCGGGAGGTGAAGGGTGCAGTTAGCCAAGATCATGCTACTGCACTCCAGCCTGGGCGACAGAGTGAGACTCCATCTCAAAAAAATATATATATGATTATGGATCAAGTGCTGGGGCAAAGGTAAACTGCCGCTGGATTACTACAGAGGCTACAAAATGGCACTGCAAAAGGCATAACATCACCCACTGGCAAGGGCAGGTCATCAAGATTCTCAGTAACTCAGAATCCCACTGTCTGAAATCCATAGAGCCAGAGGGAGGATACACTAAATAAGCAGATGCACTCTCATGCAGAAAGAATCAAAACACCCTGGGTTCTCTAGGGGTCTGTTTCTCAAGACAGTAGGGTTGAATTCATGGTATAATTTTAGATATAAAAATAATACTAAACATGTTTTCACAAGAGAGACTGTCAGTGTCTGATAGTTCTAAGCTTGGAAGTGCTAGTGGATATCCTTATGATGGGAAAAATTTAGGCAAAAAATGAGTCATCTCCGTTGCCTTTATATCCAGGAAGAATGTGCTTTTCTTTTTTTCAGGGACTCTGTATTAGAACAAGTGGCACAAGTTCAAGTGGTAGTAAATCGTCCAAATGCTTCTCTGATTCCCAGCCCCCATGTTTTCCTGCCTCCTGCCTAATTTAGAGAAAAGGGAGGAGGGGGGTGAGAGAACCACATATGAGAAGGGTCCATAGCTGCCTGTCTTGGCAATACTGCAGGCAAAACAAATCATCATAAAAGCAAAAAGTGCCTGTAAGCCCTTTTCTGAACACATATCAATCAAGTAAACATGCTCACAAACCTCTGGGATAGTGTAAGGCCCATTAATTTATGTGATGACTAACTGCAGCCTGATTTAATTGTTTCCGCTGTTGGATTAACTTCACTGAAAATGCCAAAACGTTGAATGAAAAGCAAGCATATCCCTGTCCTTTAGGTGACTTCACTGTGTTCCAAACTGGTATGCTGCTTACCGTGGTCCAAGATGTAAAATACATTGTTCTTCCCGCTGCATTTTCTCCAGAGCTTTGTCAATCCCAATTGGAATGTCGTGGTCTTCTCCTTCACCCACAGTGAATGCCACATCTCTGCAGTCAAACACCCTTCCACCACAGCGGCCTTCTAGGTGGACTGAGGGTAAGGAGACAGGAAAGTCAACAGAGCTGCTTCTTAGGACTGGCTAAGTCAGTGATGTGATAAAAATGAGTGGCCAACAATGTAGCAAATACCATTTCTCCTTTCTCATTTCACAAAGAAACACACACAGTATGTCTTGGTGAAGCTTCATCTACCCAGTCTGAAAGTTTAGGAGCAACCATATTTCTTTCCAAGTTAAACTTATAATGACTGATATTTGTATCAGTTTAGTGGGTAACAAACCAGAAACATAGGTTTATTACAGGCATGAGCCACCACGTCTGGCCTAGACTCTTACATTTCTAGGAAAAACAATTCTCTGAAACTTTACAATTACTTTTAGTATTAAGGGTATTTATTCTTTCCACTTAGGTTTTTGATGCAATAAGAAAAATGGATGGCTGGTATGATAGCATAACAGGCACCAAGCAATATAATAATTTGGATTTCATAAGAAAATCTTGACTGGGTGCAGTGGCTCATGTCTGTAATCCCAGCTACTTGGGAGGCTGAGGCACAAGAATCCTTTGAACCCGGGAGATGGAGGTTGCAGTGACCCAAGATCATGCCACTGCACTCCAGCCTCCCTCCAGCTTGGGAGACAGAGGGAGACTCCATCACACACACACACACCCCGACCCTTTATTTCTACTTATGTAATATAATGGCCTCTATTCAAACCTAGAGATTTCCTAAAATGCTTCTTTTCTAAGACTGGCTGATCTACTTTAGATCAATAACTTGTGGAGAGACTAAAAATCACTCATTCTGTAATACTCATTCCATGCCCAGTAAGACAACTATTATCTTCAAATAAAAATTCAATTCTAACTTATTCGACTTTTGAACTACATGATCTCAATGAAGCTCTGACATTCTACGATTCGATGACCTGATAATATCACTCTCAATATCAATATAGCCCAGAAACCAGCTTCAAATCTAATTTCTACAATTAATCATTTAATTGAATTACCTCTAGCCCAGGTCTGAGAAATGAGAGAAACTGAAGAATGAACAGGAATGGTGTAGACACTAGTGGCCAAAATGTCCCTGAACATTTATGCTCTAAAGCTTTCTACCCTTTTCCTCTCTTTTTCTTCTGATTTGCTAAATCTTTTCTGTATTGTTCCAATTGTGCTGCCAAAATGAGTACCACCCCCCCACTTTTTTTTTGAGACAGAGTCTTGCTCTGTGGCCCAGGCTGAAGTGCAGTGGCATGATCTTGGTTCACTGTAACCTCCACTTCTCAGGTTCAAGTGATTCTCCTGCCTCAGCCTCCTGAGTAGCTGGGACTACAAGCACGTGCCACCATGCCTGGCTAATTTTTGTATTTTTAGTAGAGACAAGGTTTTATCATGTTGGCCAGGCTGGTTTCAAACTCCTGACCTCGGGGTGATCCACCTGCCTCAGCCTCCCAAAGTGCTGGGATTACAGGCGTGAGCCACCAAGCCCAGCCCACCGTACCTTTTTTTTAACTCACCAGTAGTAATATCATCTTGATGTGTTCCCCTTGCAGACATAGAATGGGGTCTAGGAAACTTGGGCCAAACTAGAAAGGGCCTAACTCTCAAGTCAGCTCCTCCAAACTAGGGCTAGAGATGGACTGGCTGGGTAGAGCTGGCATATGCATTTTAGTTTATGTCCTACACTCATAGATGCTGATAATTCCTTCTGTTATACTTACTTTTAGAATGCTCTACATAAAATAAAAATTAACTTGTGGGAAATTGAAAGTTCTTCTGAATTCGAAAACTTTTTTAAAATAATTCAACTTTAAAATTTTCAAAGACTGTCATGCTTCACTTAAGGATAGGGATACATTCTGAGAGATGTGTTATTAGGTGATCTCACTGTGGGAACACCTTAGAATGTACTTAGACAAATCAAGATGGAACAGCCTACTATAACCTAGGCTAAGTGGTATAGCATATTGCTCCTAGGCTATAAATCTGTATAGCATGTTACTGTACTAAATATGGTAGGCAACTGTAACACAATAGTATTTGTGTATCTAAACACTGAGAAGGTAGAGTAAAAATATGGAATTATAATCTCCTGGGAACCACTGTCCTATGTGGAATCTGTGGAATCTGCTGTTAAACAAAATGTTATATATAGCACATGAGTGTACATGCAGACTAGAGAGGTTCTACAGGGAATCTGAGGCTTAAGATATTTTTACTGAATTCGCTAAGGGTGGTGGCACACACCTATATAAGTCCCAGCTATTGGGAGGCTGAGGTGGGAGGATTGCTTGAACTTAGAAGTTCAAGGCTGCAGTGAGTTATTATTGCACCACTGCAATCCAGCCTGGGTAACCCCCCTCCAAAAAAAGGTATTTTTACTGGAGTAAAAATTGATGTTTCTAAAGAGATTAAGAGTTCTAAAAAGTTTACATTCCTAAATATTTAAAAATCTGCCAATGAAATTTAGACTAACGATAACACTTTTCTTGCCTTTTTTTTTTTTTTTTTTTTTTGAGAAGGAGTTTTACTCTTGTTGCCCAGGCTGGAGTGCAATGGCATGATCTCAGTTTACTGCAACCTCTGCCTCTCGGGTTCAAGCGATTCTGTCTCAGCCTTCTGAGTAGCTGGGATTACAAACAAGCACTGCCACCACACCTGGCTAATTTTGTATTTTTAGTAGAAACAGGGTTTCACCATGTTGGTCAGGCTGGTCTCGAACTCCTGACCTCAGGTGATCCGCCTGCCTTGGCCTCCCAAAGTGCTGGGATTACAGGCGTGAGCCACCATGCCCGGCAACACTTTTATAAAAAAAGATTTGCTGAGCAAAGTATATTTCAGCTCATGTATTGTGGAATGTCTCAAGTATAGAGATTTATTGTCGTAGTAGCTCACAACTTAGTTAACGATTTTTTTTTGTCTGAAGTTTATTGTTGAAAGTATCATCTTCCTCCCTTAAAGGAGAGTACATTTAGTGGGGGGAGGAAATTATCAGTACATTTGTTGTGGCTTTTAGTTGATCAAGTTTGAATGTGTTTTCAAAACAGGAAATCCAGAGACTCTGCAAGGATTCCTGCCTGTGTGTTAGTTTCCTAGGCAGGTTTTCAGCTTGATGTATGTATTTGATATTAAAATTATATAAGTAATTCCAGAAGTTCTCTTTAGATGTGATAACCCATCATTAGAGGGAAAAAACAGTGGCTACTAATAAACATGTTGGGGCAGATAAATGAAGTAACCATGCCAAAAAAACATCAAACTCTAACAAAGGCATAATTAAGAAAGCAAAATATTCACTGTAGCTAGTCTCTCTCGGAGAGACAACAGATGACAGAACTAGTGTCTAATGCTGTAATAGGACAGTAAAAACTTGTGACAGATCTTATAAATATTTTTTACTTTACATGTGGACTAATCTTTTTTTCCTGGTAAATGTAATCCCTCAAAATTGGACCCTGCAGCATTATAAAATCTTAAATGGATACGCATCCAGACACATACACCCCAGTTTATATGTATGTAAGAAACCATCACCTTGTAATATAGACAATATTCGGAATGTCAGAGTAAAAGGAGGTATCACAGCCTCACAGTGAATACAGCCCATCGATTCTCTACATCTACAAGCAGCAAAGGGTACTGCTGGGTTAACTGGTTTCTAAACTTGGAACACTGATGTGACAAGGTCTCTAAGACTGCTGACAAGAACTCACACACCACCTGGAGCCACGGAAAGACTGCTGATTGCCACAGTAGGGGCCCCACTTGTGGTAACAGATGCAGATGTGCATAGCTCCTATAGCTCCACTTACTCTTTTTAATATTAGCTTAAAAACTGCTACCAAAAAACCCAAAACAAAACAAAACAAAAAACCATGGCAGCTCTGGCTGTGGAAGACCTGTGGTTGCTTTTTGACCTGGCATCTTTTAGTAAAATACTAACTTAATAAATATTTAATAATAACCATCATGACTCACTGGGAGTGCAGCCTCTAGGGCTCAGGAGGTCTGTTGCTAATCCCAACCAGCATAATTTACGGGAAGTAAATCATCTATGACGTGCCCAAAGAGAATAAAAGTACATACAGGATGCTTCTACTTAGGGCTTTTTTGGTAGAGAAAGAAATAAACAAGTTAAAAAGAGAAAACATTCTTTTCTTAAGGACTATGTAACTTAAAGGGGGAGGGAGGTCCTCCAAATCCCCACAAAGTCAAACCAAACCAAATTACCCAAGCTTAGCTGCGCAATCGGAGTGTAACCACATCAAGCAGGCTGCAAAACATCACTTAAACTGGAGCTCTGACTTATTGTTCTCTTACTGCCCTAGAGCAATTTTGTTTTGAAGAGCACAGAACACCCTGTTCTGAATGTGGCTGGCACATGAACTGGATGTGCTGACAGCAATTTGTACTTCGATTAAAATAGGGGGGGGGAGAAAGGAAAGAGAGTGCACAGCAGTAACAAAAATGAAATGCAAGAACCCCCAAACCATGCAATTTGTATTTTAGGAAGCAAAACTGAGAAAGCCTCCATAACTGAAAGGAAAAAAAAAGGTGCTGTAAATGCTCCAGCCTAAAGACGTTAGCTCTGGTAAGTGTCTATTTTTCCCTTTTCTAATTATAGTAGTTGGTGTCTGATTGCTTTGCACTCATTCTCAAAACAATGACTGGGTCATGCGGATCTGAATGGGAATGTTGTAATGGCATTACTACTAGACAAGACTGGTTATCTGGCCAGAGAAACCAGGTTGTGACAGGTTACTCCCACTGGGCAAGGGTTTTCTTTGTTGCCTAATTCATGCCAAATGGGCTTCTCTCTGCCTGTGTCTCCTGCCTCATAGAGCATGGTATCTAAGAGAGTAGGATCTTAATAACCCCCTGAAATGGCAAGCAGAGATGGCTTTCTAAAAGCAGGAGAACAAAAGAAACACATTTATACATGGTGGTCAGATTTCCCCCAAACTGTCTCCCTTCCTCTGCTGCACCGTTTTGTACTACTTAGGGTAAACACACACCACTGTAAGATTGCTTATGGAACTGATGGACAGATGTTAACAGACATGGAACCTGGCTCCTGGAACTGAATAACATTTATGCAAATGATTTCTTTTCCTTAGTCTAAACAAGAAGCATACACCCAGCAACAAATTCTCCACGAATACCAACCGTGACCACTCTTCCCTTCATACTACTATAGCACTTGAGTTAGATTTGGATTCCAGTCCCATCGTACCACTTCAATTATGGTTTTGGGCAAGAAGCTCAGTTTCTTCACTGATAGAATGTGGATAACATACTAGCCTAATAATAATTATTGAGAGGATTAAATGAGATACTGAATTAGAGCTTTTAATTTAGCACCTGATATTCATTCATTCATATGTTGGGGTGTCTATTCTGTGAAAACACTGTTGTTAAGTGGATATACAGAGATGGACTAAATGAATGTTAGCTATAATTATTTTCCTGCATCTAGTGGTAAATTATACCAGATTAAACATGTTTTAGAGCTCTAAGAGAAAACATTTAATGGCTCAACACAGAAAGCTGTCAAAGTATGAATAAAATTCTTAGTGGGCAAAGGCAGTATCTTGTACTTCTTTTGTGCCTCACAGTACCGAGCACAGAGTTCAGGGCCAGCAAGTAAATATTTATTTAATGACTAATCTTAAAATAGGGCATTAAGGACAGGGTGGTAATTTGTACTAATTTATACAAATTTTCCTTTTTGAATCTATTAGTATTCCTATTTTAACACATTCTAGGAAGCTATACAAATTATATATTGATATGGAACCTTTGTTTTTTAATACTATTCTAAAATAAGTGACCAATTGGCTGGATTTTTCTTTTCTTTTTTTTGTAACAACAAAAACAACAACAATAAAAGACTATTTGCTTTCTTTTTTTGAGACAGTCTTGCTATGTTGCCTAGGCTGGAGTGCAGTTGGCGCGATCTCGGCTTACTGCAGCCTCCACTTACTGCAACCTTCACCTCCTGTGTTCAAGTGATTCGCGTGCCTCAGTCTCCCGGGTAACTGGGACTGAGTTAATAATACGGTATGCACCTGTATTAACCATGACCAGTTAATTTTTGTGTTTTTAGTAGAGATGAGTTTTGCTATGTTGGCCAGGCTGGTCTCGAACTCCTGACCTCAAGTGATCCTCCTGCCTTGGCCTCCCAAAGTGTTGGGATTACAGGTGTGAGCCACCGTGCCCAGCCTTTTTTTTGAGTTGAGGGTCTCACTCGCCTGGAGTGCACTGGTGTGATCATGGCTCACTATAGCCTCACACTCCCTGACTCAAGTTATTCTCCTGCCTCAGCCTCCCTAGTAGTGGGGACTATAGGCACACACCCGGCTATTTTGTTGTTGTTGTTAAAGATGGGTCTTACCATGTTGCCAGGCTGATCTCATACGCCTGGCCTCAAGCAATCCTCCCACCTTGGCCTCCCAAAGTGTTGGGATTACAAGCATGAGCCACCATGGCTGGCCAAAAACACTTATTTTCTATTATGATTTTATTCTACCTGAAGACTTGAAGATACCTTTTTAGAAGAAACAAACTATATAAATCCAGAATATTTGAAAGAATAAACACTGGCCACTTTAGACCAAGTACCATATTACATTATTTTGTGAAAACATATAATAAAATGGTTTTAAGAATTTGCTTTCTATTCCTGGACTTATTTCCCTGGACATTATAAATACTTCAAAAGCATATGAAAAACAAAAATGTGAAGTTTCACAGCTCTATCAGATCTCAATATGGGCAGATAGGGAATCTTTCTTCTATTTTGAAGTTTTGGTGCCTTTTTGATTTTAGCGTTTCATTTATAAAGAACACATAGCTAGATATTGTTCTCACCTTATGAGAACTTTTCCCTTTAATAGGTGACTTTATCCCATTCATATTTTTTGTAATCACTGATGGGTGGTTTTATTCTCGTATTAGGTTTTCTATACAGTGTTTTCTTATTTTTTAAAATCATTTTTGCTCAATTGGTGAAGTTTTCCTTGTTCCTCTACTTCCCTACTCCACATGGGGTAGTCTGGAAGTTCTACATGCTATTCTTACTAGTACTTTCCATTAAAGCTTGATCATTTAAAGGTATACATATCTTCATCAATGTTCAGAATTAATCAGCATAAAGCATTCAATAAAATCCAACATCCCTTTATTATTAAAAAACCCTCAATAAACTAAGCATCAAAGGAACATTATTTCAAAATAATAACCACCTATGACAGTATCTTTTTTTTTTTTGAGACAGGGGTCTTTTTCCATTGCCCAGGCTGGAGTGCAGTGGTACAACCATAACTCACTGAAGTCTCCATCACCCAGGCTCAAGTGATCCTCCTGCATCAATCTCTCAAGTAAGCTGGGACTACAGGTCCATGCCACCATGTGCGGCTAATTTTTTTTTTTTTAGTAGAGACAAGGTTTCAGCATGCTGCCCAGGCTGGTCTTGAACTCCTAGGCTCAAGCAATCCTCCTGCCTTGGCCTTCCAAAGTCTGGGATTATAGGTGTGAACCACTGCGCCCAGCCATCAATAACATACTGAATGGGCAAAAGTTGGAAGCATTCCCCCTAAGAACTGGAACAAGAAAAGGATGTCCACTCTTACACTTCTATTCGGCATAATACTGAGCCACAGCAGTCAGTATGTGGCAAGTCTGAGGCAGAGCAATCAGGCAAGAGAAAGAAATAAAAGTCATCCAAATAGGAAACTAGACTTCTACCTCTCACCATACATAAAAACTAACTCAAGATGGATTAAAGACTTAAATGTGAGGCCTCAAACTATATAAATCATAGAAGAAAAACTAGAAAATATTCTTCTGGACATTACCTAGGCGAAGAATTTATGACTAAGTCCCCAAAAGCAAATGCAACAAAAAGAAAAATTGACAGCTGAGACCTAATTTGAGCTTCAGCACAGCAAAAGAAACTATCAAGGAAGCAGACGGACAACCTACAGAATGGGAGAAAACATTTCCAAATTACACATCTGACAAAGAATTAATATCCAGAATCTATAAAGAACTTAAGTAAATCAACAAGAAAAAACCAAACAGCCCCATTAAAAAGCAGGCAAAGGACATGAACAAGCAGCCAATGAACATGAAAAAATGCTCAACATCACTAAGCATCAAAGAAATGCAAATCAAAACCACAATGAGATATCATCTCACACCTGAGTCAGAATGACTATTATTAAAAAGTCAAAAAATAGCAATGTTGGCAAGGTTGTAGAGAAAAGGGTATGCTTAAACACTGTTGATGAGAATAGAAATTAGTTTGGAAATTTCAGCTCCTGTGGAAAGCAGTCTGGAGATTTCTCAAAGAACTAAAAATCGAACTACCATTTGACCCAGCAATCCCATTACTGGGTATACAACCAAAGGAAAATGAATCATTCTATCAAAAAGACAGCTGGCATTTGCACTGGCATGTTTACTGCAGCATTGTTTGTTTGTTTGTTTTGAGACAGAGTCTCGCTCTGTTGCCCAGGCTGGAGTACAGTGGCGCAATCTCAGCTCACTACAACCTCCACCTCCTGGGTTCAAGCGATTCTCCTGCCTCAGCCTCCCAAGTAGCTTGGACTACAGGCATCCGCCACCATGCCTGGCTAATTTTTCTATTTTTAATAGAGGCACGGTTTTACCATGCTAGCCATGCCGGTCTCGAACTCCTGACCTCAAATGATCCACCCACCTTGGCCTCCCAAAGTGCTGCAATTACAGGTGTGAGCCACCACGCCCAGCCTGTTTTGTTTTGAGACAGGGTCTCGCTTTGTTGTCCAGGTTAGAGTGCAGTGGTATAAATATGACTCAAATGATCCTGGACTCAAGTGATCCTCCCACTTCAGCCTCCTGAGTAACTGGCACTACAGTCATGCACCACCATGCCTGACTTTTTTTTTTTTTTTCTGTAGAAATGGGGGTCTCACTATGTTGCCCAGTTTGGTCTCAAATTCCTGGGCTCAAGTGATCTTCCCACCTTGGCCTCCCAAAGTGCTGGGATTAAAGGCATGAGCAACCATGCCCAGCATAGCATTTATTCTTAAGCACAGTTACATTCTTAATAGCAAAGACACGGAATCAACCGAGGTATCCATCAATGGTGGATTGGACAAAGAAAATGTGGGGTTCCTCTGCCATGGCCGCCACTGGAGAGCAGCAGCCATGGCTCTGTGCTACCCAATGGCCATGTGCCTCAACAAGGGCCAGAAGGTGATCAAGAACGTGAGCAAGCCCAGGCACAACCGCCACTGCGGGCACCTGACCAAATAAATACACCAAGTTCGTGTGGGACATGATCTGGGAGGTGTGTGGCTTCACCCCATATGAGCGGCACGCCATGGAGTTACTGAAAGTCTCCAAGGACCAACAGACCCTCAAGTTCATCAAGACAAGGGTGGAGAGGCACATACGCGCCAAGAGGAAGTGGGAGGAGCTGAGCAACGTCCTGGCTACCATGACGACAGCTGCTGCCAAGAAGGACTGAGCACTCTGTCCTGCCCTTTCTCCAAAATAAAGAATAGCTTGACAAATTTGAAAGAAAAAAAATGTGGTACACATACATCATGAAATACTATGCAGCCATAAAAAAGAATGAAAGGATATTCCCCTGCAGCAACATAGATGCAGCTGGAGGCCAGTATCCTAAGTGAATTAACACAGAAACAGAAAACCAAATACTGCATGTTCTCACTTATGAGTAGGAACTAAACCCTGAGTACACACAGACATGAAGACGGAGACAAGAAACACTGGGGATTCTAAGGGCAAAAAAGGATGGAGGGGTACAAGGGCTGGAAAATTACTTACTGGGTACTATGTTCAACACCTGGGTGATGGGTTCGATAGAAGCCCAAACCTCACCATCACAGACAATATGTAACTAACTGGCACATGTCCCCCCATGAATCTTAAATTAAAAAAAAAAATTAATCAGCATAATCTCCCCTGGAACAAGAAATTGAGACAAATGGTTGTGGTAGTACATGCTTGTACTCTGAACTACTTGGGAGGCTGAAACAGGCAGATCTCTTAAGCCCTCGAGTTCAAGACCAGCTTGAGCAACATAGTAAGACCCCATCTCTAAAAGGAAAAAAAGTTAGCTGGGTTTACACCTGCAGTCCCAGCTACTCCGGTGGCTGAGGTGGGAGGATGGCTTGAGGGCAGGAGTTTGAGATTACAGTAAGCCACAACTGTGCCACTGCATGCCAGCCTAGGCAACAGAGTGAGACCTCATCTCTAAAAAATTTTTTTAAAAAGAATATAATCTTGGACAATTTTGCCTTCCCCTCTTCATTTCCTACCCTCACCACCCTCTGTTAAAATGATCCAGAATCCAGACTGTTTTATTATTATTATTATTTTGAGACAGAGTCCCTGTCATCCAGGTTGGAGTACAGTGGTACGATCTCAGTCAGCTCACTGTCACCTCCATCTTCTGAGTTCAAGTGATTCTCCTGCCTTGGCCTCCTGAGTAGCTGGGATTATAGGTGTGTGCCATCATGCCTGGCTAAATTTTATATTTTTAGTAGAGACAGGGTTTTGCCATGTGGCCTGGCTGGTCTTGAACTCCTGGCCGCAAGTGATGCACATACCTTGGCCACCCCAATGTGCTGGGATTACAGGTGTGAGCCACTGAGCCCAGCCCAGATTGTTGCATTATTAATATTACTTTTAACATTACAGCTGTACTGCTTCAGAGATCTTTCAGGATAAATGTATCCAATATGGAAATTTTTTTTTTTCTTGCTACTGTTTCTTATGCCTGGAGTTGTTGTTGCTTCTTGACTTATTGTTTTGTTTTGGTATATACCCACAGTATTTTTTTCAAAAAGAATATGAGTCTGCAAATTCCAAGAAGTTAATTTTGTTCTCATACATAAATGATAGTTTGGGTGAGTACAGAATTTTAGGTTCAAAATACACATAGCTATAGACAATGATCAAAAGCATTGTCTTTAGTGTAGTAAGATTCTTATTTCTTTGCACATAGCTTGTTCTTCCCTGGAAGAGTTCAGGATTTTATTGTAAGCTACAGAATTCAGAAATGTCACTAGGATATACTCCTTCCTCCTGGGTACCACTATCAACTGGTCTTTCAATTTTAAGATTCTTTTTCTTTTATCACCTCTCGGAAATTTTCTATTAGATGTTCGATTAGATGCATATTATCTCTCCTGGATTTTTTATCCATGTCTTCTAATTTCTTTTTCACTTTTCATCCCTCTTTTTATCTGTGTTCTGAGAAATCCTTGGCTATCTTTTAGATCACCGGATTTCAAGGACTGTCCATTTTGCTCTTCAACTCTTCCTTTGAGTTTCAGTTTTGATTAATTATGCTCACATTTCCAGAAACTTTCTTGTCCTCCCTTTCCTTATCAAGGAAGCTGGCTTTTTGACTTACGAATTTGATGTCCTGTTAATGATTTCTGAAGACAATCATTAGTATTTTTAAAGTTCTCTTCTATTTCTTTCTTCTGTTAGTCCACTTTAGTGCTTCTTTTTTTGTGGTATTTGCTGATTCTTTGTTGTTTGGCCGTGTTATAAAGGAAGGATTCAGAATGATCAAATGACTACGGTTAGCTAGCACCATTTTTCTAAGCAATTGGATATGTGTCCATGGCAGGCCTTTTCCCAAAAGGGTGGGCTGATTGTGGGGATCTAAGGGTGAAGATTCCACAAATATTTGTTAGGCATTTACTCTGAGCTGAGCATGATGTGCACAGAAAAACTGACGTCAGGGGCAGAACACTTTAGCATTATTTACTGTGAAAAGCTGTCTTTTCACTTTTTTCCCCTTTAAATTTGTTTTAAAAGTTTTTTTAAAAAAATACATTCATTTTCCCTAGTCCAAGTCCTAACACAGAGCCTCTGAGGCACATTTTATTTTATTATTTATTTTTAAATTTATTTTATTATTTTTGTTTTATTTTAGAACCTGGCCTTACCGGTTTTAGCTTGGGAGAAAAAGTCACAGTCAGATCCTAGTCTAGTAGTTTTCAGTCCTTGACTGCCAACTAGAATCACCCAGGAGTTTAAAAAAATACTTTTGCCTGAAGTTCCATCTTCTGAGGTTTGAGATTCTTATTTAACTGGTCTGTGCATCAGAATTTTTAAAAGCTCCCCAGGTAATTCTAAATTCACCAAAGTTGAGAACCACTGCACTGGAGGTTTACTGGCCCCGTGGTTTCATTCTGTTTTATAAAAATCCTGATGACAAAACTAAGAAAAAAGAAAAAAAAAAAACAACCCTGATGATTGCTGCTTGGGCTCCCTCACACCAGCCGACTATGAGCTTGGAGTTCCGCCCAAGCCTGTTGAAGAGAACGGTATGTACCTCTGCAGAAGTCCTCTTTACACCTGTCTTGGGTTGGATTTGCTGAGACTAGTTTCCCTTGGTCCAACTTCATTGACTTTACATATTACAGAAATTCTGATCCACTCTTACATTCCTCCCCTTTCCAGCAATATTATTGATTTCTTCTTCTTTTGAAAACCTTTGTCCCCTCCATCTACCATTTCAGTGAGATCTGAAGAAGGAAAGGAGGCATGCCAACAACTGGAACCTGTGGGACACTGTTGAAAATTTCACACTTAAAAATACTGCTGACTGTCTGCATTCTTTGCATTCAAATATGGCTGAAAGTACTGAGAGGCAAGAGAACCACATACAGGCAGCATTTTGATGGGCCTCTTCCAACCACTAAAGTTGACAAATCAGACTATGTGAGAGACTGGGGGGATGGGGGAAGAGTAATTGGTAGCTATTTAGAGCCTTATGTAAGTCAAATTAGATTTTCTAAGAAAGCAAAGCTTGAAAGTAGCAATGTAGCCAAGACTTACAATTAAACTTAAGTATGAGGACTGAAGTAGCAGTCATCATAATCGTATCAATTACAGTACCTAAGAACACAGTGACTTTTTAAATGAAACAAACAACTTTGAATAAAAATTACAAGATGGTCATCTTAGTTGACACAAGAAAAAGGATACTGGGACAGATTATAAAAATTGACTCATGTAAAGAGTAAAAATCACAATTTCTTTGAGAAAGAATAAATCCCATCAAACTAACGTAAGTTTTCTCTTCCACACAGAGACAAATTATGAAAAGGAAATAAAAGTTCACAATTCAGTAAAAGCCTTTCTGAGTCCATAATGTTACTCTTCCCCCCAAACCTAGAGAAATATGATTTAGATAAGATTACTATTAAGATACATGATTAATTTGAAGACTGTTATTAGAGACAAATTGGGTCTGTAATAACCATGGTAGAGCCAAGAGGATATGCTGATAGATGACATGTAGGGGATAAAAAGAAAGAGGAGTCAGCTGGATGCAGTGGCTCATGCCTGTAATCCCAGCACTTTGGGAGGCCAAGATCGGTGGATCACCTGAGGTCAGGAGTTCAAGACCAGCCTGGCTAACATGGTGAAACTCCACCTTTACTAAAAATACAAAAATTAGCTGGGCAAGGTGGCATGTGCCTGTAGTTCCAGCTACTCGGGAGGCTGAGGCGGGAGAATCACTTGAACTCAGGAGGCGGAGGTTGCAGTGAGCCAAGATAGCGTAACTGCACTCCAGCCTGGGCTACAGAAGAAGAAAAAGAGGCATCAAGGATCTTTTTCCTTAGATCAATTAAAAGGAAGCAAAACAAATTAGAGAAACACAATTTATAGGGTAGAAGAAATTAAGTGTCCACTAAATGGCTAACACTTTTCTTCATAACTGTTTGTATTAGTCCGTTCTCGCTCTGCCTTGAAGAACTGCCCGAGACTGGGTGATTTATAAGGAAAAGAGGTTTAATTGACTCACAGTTTCACATGGCTGGGGAAGTCTCAGGAAACTTACAATCATGGCAGAAGGGGAAGCAAACACGACCTTCTTCACATGGCATCAGGAGAGAGAAGTGCCAGCAGGGTTTCCCTGCCAGACACTTATAAAACCATCAGATCATGTGAGAACTCACTCTATCATAAGAACAGCATGGGGGAAACTGCCCCCATGACTCAGTTACCTCCCACTGGGTCCTTCCCATGACACGTGGGAATTATGAGAACTACAACTCAAAATGAGATTTTGGTAGGGACACAGCCAAACCATATCACTGTGGTATGAAAATTATTCATACCACACAACCTGTGGTGGTGAAAATTATTCCCATTTTACAGATTTTAAAAACTGGATGCTCCAGGTAGTTAAGTAACTTGTCTAAAGTCATAAAAATATCAGGCAGCAATCCCAAGATTCAAAACTCAAGTCTTTCCCTTTGAAGCCTGTCTGTCCCCTCCCTCATACTACCTAATTGTCTCTTTACACTTAAATGACAGAAATTTAGTAAAACACGTATCTATCATGACAGATTGTAAAGGGTGATCAATATCTATTGCTCTCGTTCACTCACAGCTGGCTTTTGTTCCAGGTTTTATTTACTTATTTTATTTATTTATTTTTTGAGATGGAGTTTCGCTCTGTCACTCAGGCTAGAGTGCAGTGGCGTAATCTCTGCTTACTGCAACCACCGCCTCCCAGGATCAAGCGATTCTCCTGCCTCAGCCTCCCAAGTAGCTGGGATTACAGGTGCCCACCACCACGACTGGCTAATTTTTTTAGTACAGATGGGGTTTTGCCATGTTGGTCAGGCTGGCCTTGAACTCCTGACCTCAGGTGATCTGCCCACCCTGGCCTCCCAAAGTGCTGGGATTACAGGGATGAGCCACCACACCTGGCCTAGTTCTAGTTTTTATATCTGGTTTCGCATCTAAGTGTATTTGGTGATGCTACAAACAAAAGGCAAACCAGTAAAGACTGAGATTTCAAAAGAAAAAGATCTTGGTTTTAGACGGGGACCACCTTTAAGGCAATCTTTGTTCTCCTCCCCCAGATAGCTAACTTGTTTAAAGGAGGAGAAACCAGGACATTTTAACCTTGATAAATGAAAGCATGACACAATACATTTCTATAAAATAGATTTGTTACAGAAAACCAAGAAGGTCTTTTGAGTGAAAAAGCAAAATCAACCATTTACTCTAAAATTTCCCAGGAAAGTACATTCTAACAAGATGAAAGACAAAATTTTGGTGATTGCTCGTTCTTCCTTTCCCTCCCTCCCTCCCTTCCTTCCCTTTCAATCTCTCGCTCTCTCTTTCTTTTTTATTGAGACAGAGTCTTGTTCTGTTGCCAAGGCTGGAGTGCAGTGGCATGAGATCACAACTCTCTGCAGCCTTGAACTCCTGGGCTCAAGAGATCCTCCTGCCTCAGCCTTCTGAGTAGCTGGGACTACAGGCATGTGCCATTACACCTGGCTAAATTTTAAGTTATTTGTAGAGACAAGGTCTCTATGTTGCTCAGGATGATCTCAAATTCTTGAGGTCAACCCATCCTCCTGCCTCAGCCTCCCAAAGTTCTGGGATTACCAGTGTAAGCCACCACGCTTGGCTCCCTTTCTTGAAACAAACAGAAAAAATAAAATGACATAAAACACAATGAAATACAGGAAGAAAAACCAGGATCTAATGATATAATTAATGAGACAGGAACAGGGTGGAAATAATGGGGAAATGGGAATAGGTTAATAGGGATAAGGGGGAAATAACACTGTTGAGTAAATGTTTTTTGTATAGTTTAGAATCATGGTAATGTTTCACATATCCAAAACAAAACAAATAATTAAAATTAACCAGAGCATGGCGGGAACCCAAAATGGAATATAAACAGTAACAAACGAACAACTTGTTACAACTGAGTAACACAATCACACTGACGGGGTTGAGGAAGAAAGAAGTTACCTGAGTTAAAAAGCAAGTGTTTTTTACTCAATATGCTTAAAAATAAAATAAAAAGAAAAAAAGAAAGCAAGTGTTTTGAATATACACCATAAGGCTGATAACAAAAGGAACTAAACACAAATATTTCCTAAAGTCAGTTTGTCACAGGGGTCTAGCTTAGCAACTCTAAAAGCACCTTACATATACACTATTATGGAGCAAATGAGTATGCTGTGAAGAATTGAGAGCACTTTCTCACTTTTGGAGAAAGGAGTTTCAAATGAGCAAAGGGCAAGCAAACCTGCAGCGTTGGACTGGAACTGCAACCGCCAGTGTGCGTTCATGGTTTTAATATCTATACAGGTTGGCCAGGCGCAGTGGCTCACACCTGTAATCCCAACACTTTGGGAGACCAAGGCAGGAGGATCACGAGGCCAGGAGTTCGAAACTACCATGGCCAACATGGTGAAATCCCATCTCTACTAAAAATACAAAAAATAGCTGGGTGTGGTGGCAGGCACCTGTAATCCCAGTTACACTGGGAGGCTGAGACAGGAGAATCACTTGAACCTGGGAGGCAGAGGTTGCAGTGAGCTGAGAGTGCACCATTGCACTCCAGCCTCGGGTGACAGAGTGAGACTCAAAAAACAAAAACAAAACAACAACAAAATAGATATACACACACCAGGATGATGCAGAAATACAAACAGATGTATGTGAATGTATGTTGACGTCCATATATTCTCTACCGTTCTGTCTGCTAAAAGGGTCTAGGAATGATGATATCTCATAGCAGGAGCAAACCTAGCGCCCAAATCTTGGTTTCTAAATGCCTTTCTCCAATAAAAGCAGTCAGAGCTCCTTGGAGAAATGGTTAGTTCCAGGTCTGGGGCAGGAAAATTTTAAGATGAGCCAAGAGTGTCTTGTGGTACCAGAAGTAAGGAACTGCTAAAAACAAAAAAAAAACAATGGGGATAATATTTGAAAGGACACAAAAACAAACTTAAAGGAGTTTCCAACTGTCAAATCTGGGACAACAGGAATAATAAAATAAATAAGAATAGTAATGAATAATAACCTACAGAATAAAATAAATATCCACAGGTCCACACTGATATAAATAAACTGAATATACAGTAGGATTCCAATTAATGTATAGAGAACAATAGCAATAGAAAAATTACCATTAGTCAAATGCCACAATAATGACTACTGCATGCAAAAATCAACAAATGCCAAAATGAATGTGTAAAGCTGTGATACAAAACAAGATAGTACTTCCATCCTAATACTTTTTAATTACAAAGGGAAAACAGCAACTTTGCAGTAGCAAAACATGGTTTCCCACCTTAACCCAGTGTTCTAAGGTAACATCACCAGTAATGGGACATCCCTATCACGTACCTCTTGATAATGATGAAAGGCACAACATCACTTCTGTGGTATTTTTCCCAAAATGCATAACCTCAATCTAATTTAAAACATAACAAACCTAAATTGAGAGATATTCTACAAAATCATCAGTTGTCTTCAAAATAGTAGAGTAGGCCAGGTGTGATGGCTCATGCCTGTAATCCCAGCACTCTGGGATGCCGAGGCAGGTGGATCACCCAAGGTCAGGAGTTTGACAACAGTCTGACCAACATGGTGAAACCCTGTCTCTATTAAAAATACAAAAATTAGTCGGGTGTGGTGGCGTGGCGCCTGTAGTTTCAGCTACTCAGGAGGCTGAGACAGGAGAGTTGCTTGAACCCAGGAGGTAGAGGTTGCAGTGAGCTGAGATTGTGTCACTGCACTCCAGCCTGGGTGACAGAGCAAGACTCCATCTCAAACCAACAACAACAACAACAACAAAAAAGTAAATACAATGCTGGATCCTGAGTGATGTTAGACCAGAAAACGACAGTAATGTAGTATAGTAACTGGTGAAATTCAAGTAAGATCTGTAAAATAGTTACCAGTACTACATCAATATTAACTTCTTGATTTTTGTAAATGTACTGTGATTAGGTAAGATGTTAACATTTAGAGGAAGCTGTGTGAAGCATATAAGGGAACACTCTATACTGGTTTTGCAACTTTTCTGTAATTCTAAAATTATTTGAAAACAAAAAGTAAAAAAAAAAATTGACTCCCATCACAAATATTACCAAAAGCAAGATTTGATTTAACTTAATCTGCTCGAAAGTAATCTCCACAGTGGTAATTTTGTGGTATTGTCTATAATTGGAGAAAGCTTTTCCTCTTAATTGACAAAACCCTCCAGTTTAAAAATAAATATTATAAATTACTGAATCTAGGGAGTTCCTGTATCCATAGGAATAAACCTCTATCTTTGTATATACATTTGAAATTTTTCATAATAAAAATTTAAAATACATATTATAGACAAGCTTAAGTGCTTACTAATATAGTGAAGATGATTTTCTATCATTCCTGTAACTTTTGTAAACATTTAGAATTCTATGATGGACTTTTAGGGCTAGTAGGACCTTAAAAATCAGGAGGTCCAACCCTGCCCCACTGCGTAGGAAAGAAGCTAACTCCCAGGGGTGAGGTCCAGTTGGAGGCAGCTTGAGGCCATGGCTGAGGCTAGAACCCTCTCTCCCAACTCCTAGTCTGGAGCTATTTCCCTGATATTCTATATTTAAAGCTCTTCATTTATTCAAAAAGATTATCCCAAATGACAGCTAAACACTTCAATTGCAATAGCACAGTAGTATTTGTAACTGCTTCCCAAAACAACAGAATTTAAACTGTTTGCCAGACTCGTAGAAGCAAAATATGGGTTGAAAATATTATATACTTTAAAAATAAGAAACTCAGCTATTCTAATTTTCTGTTTTAAATGAACTCTTTAATTTACTTTTTTTTTTTTTTTTTTAAGAGACAAGGTCTCACTATGGTGCCTAGGCTAGAGCACACTGGCTTATTCACTGGTGTAATCAGAGCACACTGTGGCCTTGAACTCCTGGCCTCTAGTGATCCCTCCATCTCAGCCTCCCAAGTAGCTGGGACTACTGGTGCACACCATTATACCTGGCTTTTGAAATCTTTCTTTTAAAGAGACCTTTTATAATAACAGTTCATGTTCCCATCCTTGTTGAGTGATGTGATTTTTGTTCTTAATGGAAGTATTTCTCTGTTTTCCCATAATTCTCTTTTGAAGGATTTCAGCTCACTAATGACAGTTCTCAAATATTTATCCATGCAGAAAGCCTTCATTAAACACCAAATGTGTGTCAGGCACTGCAGGTAATGCTGAAAACAAATGGATGAAGAAATGTTCTGGTCCTCAAGCACTCACAGTATACTGGGAGAAATGGGCAAATACTGGTTACAATATAAAGTGACAAGTAGTATACACAGTGATTTGCTCTGGGAGGGAGGAAGAGTCAGCTATTTCAGCCCTCAGAGCTGCCCCCTACTCCCATTTAGCAAATGAAGCAGCGGAATAGCTTCAGGTTACTCAATGAACAGCAAAGCAGGACTTGAACCTAGGCTCTTGATATGGAATAGAATGAACACTATTATCCAATAGTGTTCATTAATGATTAATGTTTGAACATTATTGAACATTATTAATGTTCAATAATAGTTCATAAATGATGAACTATTTTTTTTAATCTTGATGATAGCTGATGAGATGGATTTGAGTCCTAAAGGGGATTACAATCTACTACTCTGTTTGTTTAGTAACTCTAACCTTGGGCAATTTATCTGACATCTCTGAACTAACTTTTCTCATCTGGGGATAAGAAATCTAACCTCTTAAGGTTGTAAGGAATAAATGAACAAATTTATCAGGCAACTAATATAGTTGTTGGCACACCAAAGAGTCCACAGATTGAGAATTTCTTGTGGATAAAATTACTTTGTATTCATTTTTGAGTTGGTAGAGGCTGGTAGGGTGCCTGGCATGTAGAGATGTTGAATTAATATTTACTAAATAAAACTATTATTAAATAAATGTTGAATCTGAAACTATTCTTTTTTCTTTTTTGGGGGGGACAGAATCTCGCTGTTGTCCAGGCTGGAGCACAATGGCACAATCACGGCTCTCTGCTGTAGCCTTGATCTCCAGAGCTCAAGTGATCCTTCCACCTCAACCTCTCAAGTAGCTGGGACTACAGGGATGAGCCACCACACTCAGCTAATTTTCTTGATGTTTTTTAGTAGAGGTGGGGGACTCACTATGTTGCTCTGGCTGGTCTTGAATTCCTAAGCTCAAGAGATCCTCCTGCCTCGGCCTCCCAAAGTGCTGGGATTACAGGTGTGAGTCACTGTGTCAAGCCGATATGTTCATTTCTATAAACAGATTTTTTTTAAAGTCTCCATTTTGTCCACATAAATGAGCCCAGCTTTTAAGGATTAGTTCCCTCTTACTTCAGTACTTACTTTGTACTCTTGCTCCTTCATTTGGATTTGAATATCCCTCTCCTCTCCGTTTAGTTCGCCGGATAATGCCTCCATCTTCAAGTAAATCCTCTCCTTTGAAATCAAGGAGCTCAATCTAGAAAGAAATAAGGAATTCAGCTGAGAAAAGATCAAATAAAGCCAATTTAACATATGTGAAGGCAAGGGCAACCAATTCCTTCATTTTATAAAATAAATCTGTTTAAAAATATATATACTCATCTATGTATATTAATTATTGGAAAAGTAGCAAACAAAACCCACTATACTTTTCCATACTTGGAACAAATTTCCTGTAATAATAATGTCTTGGACTATATCCTAAGGGACTGCAGTGCAAAGATAGGAAATACTAGGAAAACTACCCTGTGGGCAAAAAGCCAGAGCTACAATGTACTGATGTAGAATTATTTTATTTGAGGCCATGACTTTCCCACCCTGGATTTACAGAGTTTCCTTCTCAAAATGTAAGAATAAATCTCACAAATGTGGCCTATGACTAACTAAAGGTGTATCTTACCTAGCCAGGGTGGTTCTTAAAAATCAAGTTTTGCCAAACACATGTCATGCAACAGAGGATGCACCATCAACAGCTTCTAGAGAAGCAAGATCTATGATATATAAACCTTTATAATATGAAAGTACCTGCAACTTGACATAGGCATATTTTGACATTTATCACCAACATTTCCATCCTGTATTCTAGTCAATTTTGAGTATATCACACTCATACCACAGACCAGAATCTTTATTTCTAAGTGTAGTGTCTTGTTTATTTGGATATGAACTTTCTGTGCTAGAAGCACGTTCTAAGAAGGCACGGCACGCACAACCTTGGGTGTGTGGTAAACAATTCAAGAAGCCATGCTCAGAATAAATACGTTGGATCTGATACTCTATAGCAAGCTTAGCTCCTTTTCCCACTGTTGCTTCAAAGCCATTTCTATCGTAGAGCAGATGCTTACAAGGCAGCATCACACACATACTTGCCTCAAAAAAGAGAGTTGCATTTGAGGGAATTTTAGGAAGACTGCCAGTTGCTCCATATGCATATTCTGGTTTGCACAGTAAATGGCATATCTCTCCTTTCTTCATGGTAGCCACCCCAATGTCCCATGCCTTGATGACTTGGCCTAAGAGAAAGGAAAAGGTAGTTGAAAGCTATAAGGCTTATTTTAAAAGATTTAACTTTCATAAAACAAAAGTTCAAAGTTCCAGTTCTTCATACTATGTACTCAGCTAGAAAGTATGGGCTGCAAGATGACAGAACTCGGTAGAAGTTACACACAAATAAATAAATTAAGATTTTTTTTTGAAGGCTATCATAAAAGATTCCCTGCTGATCGGCCCAGCACTTTGGGAGGCTGAGGTGAGAGGACTGCTTGAGCCTAGGAGTCTGACACCAGCCTGGGCAACACGGCGAGACCTCATCTCTACATGAAAAAAACAAAAACAAAAACAAAAAACAACACCCGAAAAAAACACAGCTGGGTATGGCGGTGCACAACTGTAGTCCCAGCTACTCCGGAGGCTATGGTGGGAGGACTGCTTGAGCCCGGGAGCACAGGAGGTTGAGGCTTCAGTGAGTCATGATTATGCCACTGCACTCCAGCCTGGGTGATAGAGTGAGACCCTGTCTCAAAAAGAATTCCCTGATGAAAGGAATGAAAGTAGTATAAATTCCTAAACTACTCAAAAATTAAGTCTTTGAAAACTGGTGGTAACATTATCCATGAAATATGGCTGTGTTGCAATAGTTGCTTAATTTATCATTTCAACTATATATAATAAGTGCATATTTTCTAGGCAGAGACAGAACAAAAATAGTACTGAAAAACAGAGTTTGTCCTAAGGAAGCTTACAATTTAGTTGGGTAGACAAAAAACAACAAAACAAGAAGTAGCCAGAAGAGGATAAATTGCAAAGGGTCCACGAAACACATTTCTTCTCAAAATTTATAATCGGAAAAATGTTTCTTTAAACAAAAATGTATGTGTCTTTTTGTCAACCCGCAACTACAGAACTTAAAATATTTTTATTTTTTGCCTCCTTCCAGGAAACTAAGTTAAATTTATTGCTCAACTGTAGAACTATATTAGGCTATATAATTGTAATCTCAATGTTTACAGTTCCTATGATGTAAACATTATCTTACTGTAAGTAGTATCAAGTCCTTTGGGAAACAGTAGAAAATTTAGGCAATTTAAAAGGCTAAATTACATTTTAGCTGGGCGTGGTGGCTCACGCCTGTAATCCCAACACTTTGGGAGGCCAAGGTAGGCAGATCACTAGAGGCCAGTAATTCAAGACCAGCCTGGCCAACATGGTGAAACGCTGTCTCTACTAAAAATACAAAAATTAGCTAGGCATGGTGGTGCGGGCCTGTAATCCCAGTTACTTGGGAGGCTCAGGCAGGAGAATTGCTTGAACCTGGGAGGCAGGGGTTGCAGTGAGCAGAGATCACGCCACTGTACTCCAGCCTGGGCTACAGAGGGAAACTCTGTCTCAAAAAAAAAAAAAAGGCTAAATTACAAATGAGGTACTCTATCAAAAACATTAAGTATCTGGGGGCTGGGCACATTGGCTCATGCCTGTAATCCTGGCACTTTGGGAGGCAGAAAGATCCCTTGAGCTCAGGAGTTCGAGACCATCCCAGGCAACATGGTGAAACCCCACCTCTACAAAAAAATATATTTAAAAAATTAGCCAGGCAAGGTGATGCTTGCCAGCTACTCAGGAGGCTAAGGCGGAAGCATCGCTTGGGCCCAGGAGGTCGAGGCTGCAGTGAGCTGAGATCATGCCACTGCACTCTAGCCTGGGCAGCAGAGTGGAGACCCTGTCCTGTCCTGAAAAACAAAAACAAAAATGTAAGTATTCAAAGTTGGATCAAATAAAAGACGAACCCCAGAGGAAGTGAATTTAAAATGAGCTGGTGGTAAGATATTAAGACAAGGGAAACCCTACATAACAGTATATAAGCAGGGATAGATAAAATATTTGTCATTCATGACTTTAGCTTAATCTTTATTAAATACTACAACTTTTCAAAATGTCAGCTACATTTATTTCAGTTAAAAATATATGTAAGTGGCCAGGAACACTGGCCCATACCTGTAATCTCAGCATTTTGGGAGGCCAAGCGGGAGCATCCACTTGAGCCCAGGAGTTTTAAGACTGGCCAGAGCAACATTGTGAGACTCCATCTCAACAAAAATTTTAAAAATTAGTGTGGCATGGTGGTACACGCTTATAGCTCCAGCTATTTTGGAGGTTAAGACAGGAGAAAAGCTTGAACCCAGGAGTAAGAGGCTACAGTGAGCAATGATTATGTCACTGCACTCCAGCCTAGGTGACAGGAAGATCCTGTCTCTTAAAAAAAAAAAACCAAAATTATTCAAGTAACACATGCCTATTATTAAAACACCCACGAGAGAGATGGGAAAGTAAAAGCTGAAAGGCCATCCATCTGCTCCTAAGTCACTGTTATGTTTCTTTGGTATTGTACTGTGTGCCGTCACTTTTTAAAAAAATTTAAAACACAAATGACAGCAAACTAGACATTCAGTTCTGAACTATTTTTTCATTTAATATATATCTTCATCCTCTTTCTCCACCAGTAGAAAGGAAGATGTAAATTTTAGAGGTCAAAAATGCAGCATACTCTAACCTCAGACCACCTGGATTTGAATACCAAGTCTGCCCTTTACTATCTGTGTAAACTTGTAAAAGTTATTTAACCTCCGTGCTTCAGTCTCCTCACCTGCAAAATGGAGATAACAACAGTACTGGCCATATATTAACAGTTGTTGTAAGGATTATTAGATAAAACATATCAAATGCATGGCACGGTGCCTGGCACATATGTATTTGATAAAGAAAAGACATCATCATCATCATAAATACAAATAGACCTACCTCATTCTTAATGGATGTATAATACTACAATCTCCTATTGATAAATATATTACCAACAGTAATCTAATGAGACTACTTGTCCATTTATGTTTGCCTACTCTGCATAAGTACATTTGGAGGGTAACTTCCTGGAAGTGCAAAGGTGATACGCACTTTAAATTTGATAACTATTGTCCAATTGTCTTTACAAAATGGCTACATCAATTTTTTTTAAGAGACAAGGGTCTTGCTCTGCCACACAGACTGGAGTGCAGTGGTGTGATTATAGCTCACTGCAGCCTCAACATCCCAGGCTCAAGCAGCCCTCCCACCTTAGCCTCCCAAGTAGCTGGGACCACAGACATGTGCCACCACATTGGGCTAATTTTCTTTTTTCTTATCGTAGACAGCCTCACCATGTTGCCCAGGCTGGTCTCAAATGCCTGGGCTCAAGAGAACCTCCTGCCTCAGCCTCCCTAGTAGCTAGGACTACAGGTGCATACCACCGTGATTTTAAATTTTTCTGTAGATATGGGGTCTTGCTACATTGCCCAGGTTGGTCTTGAACTCCTAGCCTCAAGTGATCCTCCTGCTTCAGCTTTCCAAAGCGCTGGGATTACAGGTGTGAGCCATTGCATCAGCCCAGTTTTTTTCCCCTTTTTAAGAGACAGGATCTTGCTATGCTGCTCAGGCTGGACTCAAACTCCCGGTTCAACTGATCCTCCTATCTCAGCTTCTGAGTGGCTGATACTACAAGCACCTGGCTTCATCTGATTCCTAACAAGAGTTTGAGAAAGAAAAAGTAGCCTCCCCAACATCTGGAAACTGCTTGAACAATTACAGCTAGACCTCAGTGTTGTTTGAAGCTGGCCTAGGGATTACAGGGAGGTCATATTATTCTCCTGTGGGACATAAACAATCTCACAAAATGTCAGTATTGGACAAGGTCACTCTGAGACTGTGTTCAAATGAGACAAAACAAAAATACTTCACAATTTTGTCTGGTTGGGCACAGTGGCTCATACCTGAGGTCAGGAGTCTGAGATCAGCCTCCCTGTCTCTACTAAACATAAAAATTAGCTGAGCGTCAAGGTGGGTGCCTGTAATCCCAGCTACTCGGGAGGCTGAGGCAGAGAATTGCTTGAAGCCGGGAGGCGGAGTTGCAGTGAGTCAAGACTGCACCACTGCACTCCAGGCCCACTTCAAAAAAAAATTTTTTTTTTTGTCTAAGCCTAGAGGAAAAAAAAAAAACAAGGTCACTGTGCATTTTACAAAACACCAAACACCCCCCTCTCCTGGCTAATATGAGTGACTGCTGCTTCTCTATCAGTTCTAGCTTTGGTCTCACTCTACTCTAGTTGGCCTACCTCCTAATAAGATATATTAAGATACCCAAACGTACAATCACTGCACATCCTAACAGCATCTAATGAGAAAGCTCTGCTTTCTTAAAATTCCCCCAAATCACCTAATACAAGCCCAAGTCCTATAAAATATCCCTTCTAATACTCTGAGATACTCCACAGTTCACATGGTGTGCATCCTCCCTCACAAGTAGTGAACCAACGTGTCCAACTATAGGTGTATTTCTAGTGGTCTGTGGCTGCAGGGCACTGACAAGGCCCATTCCACTTATGGGAGCAGTGTGGGACCACACCACACGAAACCAGCTGTATCACTCAGTGTATTTGCAAACAGAACAGAGAGCATCAATTAGTCTGGAGTGGGGTAAGCAAGCTTCTATACCACATTTCCTTAGGTTAAATTCCTAGATGTAGAATTACTGGACCAAAAGCATAAATATTTTCTTGTTTTTGAGACAGAGTCTCACTTTGTTGCCCAGGCTGGAGTGTAGTGGCATGATCTTGGCTCATTGCAACCTCTGTCTCCTGGGTTCAAGCAATTCTCGTGCCTCAGTCTCCCAAGTACCTGGGATTACAGGCACATGCCACCATGCTTAGTTAATTTTTGCATTTTTTGGCAGAGACATGATTTTGCCACGTTGGCCAGGCTGGCCTCAAATTCCTAACGTCAAGTGGTCCGCCTACCTTGACCTCTAAAATTGCTGGGATTACAGGTGTGAGCCACTGTGCCCAGTCCCCAAAGCATAAACATTTTAAAGATTTTTCATCTTTAGAATCTTAATCATGGGTAAAACACATGGAGAATATATAAAGTCACTTTATTCTTATACTTCATCTAGACCTCAATTTTACTAGCTTAAACATAATATGCTTTATCAATTTCAGGAGTCTTATTCCATTTGTAATAAAATATGAAACAAGAATATATATGTACACAAATGCATAATACAGCTATCACTAAATTTAAATGCTTTATATGTATGTAACTATAGGCAAGTGAAAAAGTTTAAAAGTATACAACACCCAGTATAAAAGCAATGCATTATACTTTTTCTTTCTTTTGTAATGTTACATTTTTTCTGGTTTAAAAAAATTATGTAACACATTTTAAGACATAACATTTTGACCCCTGAACACTTTTATTTATAGTAAAGACTATAGTGACCACTTCAGAACATTCTGACTACATAATGTTTTCTCCTTGAGTTAAAATACACACACACGATGAATTTACCACCTTAGCTATTTTAAAGTGCATAGTTATTTTAAAGTATATTCACACTGTTGTGCAACCAACAGAAGTTTTTGTCTTGAAAAACTAAAATTGTATACCTATTAAACATTTCCTCCTTCCCCAACCTTCGGCAACTTCTATTCTACTTTCTGTCTTTATGAATGTGACTACTCTAGATAGATACCGCATATATGTAGAAGTCGTCTTTTTGTCACTGGATTGCTTCACATAGTATAATGTCCTCAAGGTTCATCCACGTTGTAGCATCTGCCAGAATTTTTCTTTAAAACTTAAATATTCCACTGTACCTTTATATCACATTTTATCTATTTATCTACTGATGGACACTTGAGTTGCTTCTACCTTTTGGTTACTGTTAATAATGCTGCTACAAACATGAGTGTACAACTATCTCTTCAAGACCCTGCTTTCAATTCTGTTGGTTATATGCCCACAAGCAGAATTGCTAGATCACACGGTAACTCTATTTTTAATTTTTTGAGGAACTGCTATACTGTTTTCCACAGAGCTGCACTATTTTACATTCCCCCACCAACTGTGCATAAGGGTTCCAATTTCTCTACATCCTCATCAACAGTTGCTGTTTCCTGTTTTTCTAATAGTACCCATTCTAATGGGTAGGTTGATATCTCACTGTGGTTTTGACTTGTATTTCCCTAATGATTAGTGATGTTGAACATCTTTTCATATGCTTGTTGTCCGTTTTTGTATCTTCTTTGGAGAAATTTCATGTCCTTTGCCCAGTTTTTAAAAATTTTTGTAGAGGTAAGGTATCGCTGTGTTGCCCAGACTGGTCTTAAACTCCTGGCCTCTAAGTGATCCTCCCACCTAAGTCTCCCAAAATGCTGGGATTACAGGTATGACCACTGCAACTGGTCCTTTATCCATTTTTGAATCGGGTTATTTTGTTGTTTTTGTTGAGTTGCAGGAGTTGTTTATGCATTCTGGGTATTAACCCCTTATTAGATATAAGAGTTGCAAGTATTTTTCTCCCATTCCATAGGTTGCCTTTCATTCTGTTATTGTTTGATACACAAAAGTTCTTAATTTTGATGTATTCTAATTTATGTTTAATTTATGACATACAGTAATTTATATTTAATTGTTTTGCTTTTGTTGCCTGTGCTTTTGATGTCATGCCAAGAAACCACTGCAAAATCCAACGTCATGAAGCTTTTCCTCCATATTCTTTTTTTTTGAGACGTAGTTTCGCTCTTGTTGCCCAGGCTGGAGTGCGATGGTATGATCTCAGCGCACTGCAACCTCTGCCTCCCAGGTTCAAGCGATTCTCCTACCTCAGCCTCTAGAGTAGCTGGGATTACAGGTATGCGCCACCACACCAGCTAATTTTTTATTTGTAGTAGAGATGGGGTTTCACCATGTTGGCCAGGCTGGTCTTGAACTCCTGACCTCAGGCCCGCCTGCCTCAGCCTCCTAAAATGCTAGGATTACATGCGTGAGCCACTGCGCACAGCCTAGTTTTATTTTAAATTAGCTATAAAAGGGCTCTAATAATCATCCCTACTCCCTACCAATAGGAACTAATCATTAATTAAACAAATTATGTATTTTGTTTTGTTTGAGTCAGGGTCTAGCTCTGTCACCCAGGCTGGAGTGAAGGCGTGTGATCATAGCTCATTGCAGCCTTGACCTCCTGGGTTCCAGCGATCCTCTCATCTCAGCCTCCTGAGTAAGCTGGAACTATAGGCATGTGCTGCCATGCCTGGCTAATTTTTGTATTTTAGTAGAGACGGGATTTCACCATGTTGGCCAGGCTGGTCTTGAACCCTTGGGTGCAATCGATCCTCCTGCCTTGGCCTCCCAAAGTGCTAAGATTAGAGTCATTATGTTTAAGACTCTTTTTAAAGTGTTCATATCTTATGTATTTTTGTCATTTCTCTAATTACTAAGAGAACTAATCACAGGATAATCTCTCCCCACCTTCATGGCTTATAATTTAAAAAAACAGGGAAAGAAAACAGATATGGTGGCATTATCTGTCCTTCGACAGCCTTAACGATCAACTCTGCCAGGCTAAATTGTTACATACTTGAAGGTAGGGGTCATATTTTAATTATTCTTTCCCAAACAACTACAGTACCACAATATTGTAGTCAAAAAAAAAGAGAACAAAGCCATGATGTAATATTAAATTTAAATGGAGTAAGAAATTTGCTTAGCTCTCCACAGCCTAAATCAGCTCCTCCCTGATATCCACTCAGCAGTGGAAATCGGAGGCATTCCTCCTCTGTCGCAAAGTACCAGGAAAAACCAAAGTAAGGACTTTCTTAAAGTTTGCTGTTTTTCTAGCTTACACTTTTGGGGACAATTAGAAAAATTAATATTTTAGCCTAGAAGCTTTCCTTACAAATCTCCTGAATGCTCCTTAACTGCATGTAAAAAAAAAAAAAAAAGTAAATAGATATTAAGAACATATTGGCTGGGTGCAGTGACTCATGCTTATAATCCCAGGACTCTGGGAGGCTGAGGTGGGAGGATCGCTGAAGCGTAAGAGTTCAATGTTGTACTGAGTTATGACGGCGCCATTGCATTCCTGCCCCGATGATAACAGTCATGGTGGTGTGTGCCTGCAAACCCACCTACTTGGGAGGCTGAGGCAGGAGAATCACTTGAACCTGGGAGGCGGAGGTTGCAGTGAGCTGAGATCACGCCACTGCACTCCAGTCTGGGTGAAAGAGCGAGACTCCATCTCAAAAAAAAAAAAAAAAAAAAAAAGAAAAGAAAAGAAACATCTACTGTATATCAGACACTCAATAAATACTGCTAACCAGGACCTACCTCATTTCTGTACCTGGTTTAGGCTATGTTTTAAACTTTAAGATCTAATAAAACTTAAAAGAGACTACCTGAATTTGAATTCTGGCTCTGCCATTTACTGTATAGTCTTGGGCAATTTACCAAAGATAACACAAGATTTTGTTTATGTGAAATTCTAGAAAAGGCATAATTATAGTAATAACCAAGTTAGTCACTGCCTGGGACCCGGGGTCCAGGAAGGAAAGTGACTTTGCAAAAGGACATAAGATTACTTTTTAGGGTAAAGAAACTATTTTATATTTTGATTGTGGTGGTACAGAAATATTATCAAAATTCATCAAACTATATACTTAAAAGGGTAAACTTTATTATATGTAAATAATACTTCAAAAAAAAAAACATTCAAAGTGGCTTCAACACAAATGTTAATATGACTGTCACCTAAATTATACTAATTGTATAAAGAATCCAAAAAATAGTAAGATTGGTATGTGAATTAAATGAGATAATACACATAAGGCCCTTGGCCTGGCATTGCAAGTACTTAAAGTACCAGCTGATTAGTCTTTCAACACATATTTTCCCCTTCTTACCCCAGTATGCTACTGGCTGACTAAATTAACAGGTATTTTTAATAATGATCACAGATTATAATGTAACAAAAGTAAGATTTTATTAATGTAACAGGCAGATTACTCATATTTACTTGATTATGGCCAAATCTCTCTAATAAGAGGGTAGTATAGAAATGTGCAGAATCCAAAATTACTGGTTTATTTTTCTCTTACTCCTCAAATCTGAGGGAAAAGTATAAAAAGCAGGATTTTTATCTTTGTGATTCTCAAGTGTGTTAGTCACATACGAAGAACATAAAAAGTAACCTCAATGAAGTGGCCTTATATCAGATATATCACCAGGCTTTTACAGGGGTGAATGGAGAGGGGTGAAGCTTTAGTACTCTTGGATTTACTTTTAAGAATAGGGTAGAGGTTCGCGTGATGGCTCACGCCTGTAATCCTAGCAATTTGAGAGGCTGAGGAGGGCGAAACCAGCCTGACCAACATGGAGAAACCCCATCTCTACTAAAAATACAAAATTAGCTGGATGTGGTGGTGCATGTCTGTAACTCCAGCTGCTCAGGGGTCTGAGCCAGGAGAATCGCTTGAACCTGGGAGGCATAGGTTGTGGTGAGCTGAGGTCGTGCCATTGCACTCCAGCCTGGGTGACAAGAGTGAAACTCCGGCTCCAAAAGAAAAAAAAAAACAGAGACATTAGTTGGACGTGGTGGCAGGTGCCTGTAATCCCACCTACTTGGGAGAGGCTAGGGTAGGAGAATCGCTTGAAACTGGGAGGCGGAGGTTGCAGTGCGCCGAGATGGTGCCACTACACTCCAGCCTGGGCAACAGAACGAACTGTCTTAAAAAAAAAAAAGAATAGGGTAGAAATAATTATTTCATCCTCCAAATCTATCACCCTCTTCCACTTTACTGAAAATATATTTTCTGTGGGGGAGGAGGGTAAAGAACAGAACTCCTATTATAGAATTATGTATGAAAATCCTCAGTCATTCTTAATTCAACTTCTTTTTAAATGGGCTATGACCAGTTCTAAGAATCTACACCTCTAACATTTAGTTTAGAAAACCTAGTGAGGGAAACCACACCTCTTCACTCTAATTTCTGTTGACATATTCCACAGTAGTAATAATCAGTTCCCTTAGATTGATTCTGTCTTTCCCAACTTCCTGGGGCTAAGCAAGATGATTGGGCATTGTTTCGAAGGTCTGCATGCATGCATGCATGCATAGTCAACAGATAGAGTCAGGGCCGAAGATGTTATAACACAGTTTTTACCATTCCATTATAAAGCCAATCAATAATCCTAACACTGCAACAATAGTAATCAACATCTGAGTGCATACCACGTGTTAGGCTGAATGTTAGGCAATGGTGTACATTATCTTACTTAATCCTCAACATTAACAGTATATACTTATATAATCATATATAATATATGATTATCATCACCTTAAATGAAGAAAGCAGAGCACAGAATTTAAAAGATGGTACAGTTGGCTGGGTGTGGTGGCTCACACCTGTAATCCCAGCACTTTGGGAGGACAAGACAGGTGGATCACCTGAGGTCAGGAGTTCAAGACCAGCCTGGCCAACATGGTTAAACCTCATCTCTATTAAAAATACAAAATTAGGCAGGTGTGGTGGTGTGTGCCTGTAGTTCCAGCTACTTGGGAGGCTGAGGCAGGAGAATAGCTTGAATCCAGAAGGCAGAGGTTGCAGTGAGCTGAGATCGCGCCATTGCACTCCAGCTTGGGCAACAAGAGCAAAATTCCATCTCAAAAAAAAAAAAAAAAAAAGATGGTATGGTAAAAGCAACAGATATATATAAACCAAGTGTAGGTATAGCTTGGGATGTTACCTTTTCTTATTTATTTATTTATTTATTTATTTTTTGAGACGGAGTCTCGCTCTGTAGCCCAGACTGGAGTGCAGTGGCTCGATCTTGGCTCACTGCAACCTCTGCCTCCCAGGTCCCAGTTCAAGCAATTCTCCTACCTCAGCCTCCCAAAATAGCTGGGATTACAGGCACAAGCCACCATGCCCAGGTAATTTTTGTATTTTTTAGTAGAGATGGAGTTTCACCACGTTGGCCAGTCTGGTCTTGAACTCCTGACCTCGTGATCCACCTGCCTTGGCCTCCCAAAGTGCTGGGATTACAGGTGTGAGCCACTGCACCTGACCATGCTTATCTTTTCAATGGGATTTTTACAGATAGGTTCTTATAGTTCTATTTTAAATACTGAAGTCATACTAGAATCCCTAAATTAGAAAGACTTTCCACTGAAATATTTCTATTTAGGCCAGGCACGGTGGTTCATGCCTATAATCCCAGCACTTTGGGAGGCCAAGGCGGGCAGATCACGAGGTCAGGAGATGGAGACCATCCCTGCTAACACGGTGAAACCCCATCTCTACTAAAACTACAAAAAATTAGCTGGGTGTGGTGGCATGCACCTGTAGTCCCAGCTACTCAGGAGGCTGAGGCAGGAGAATGGCTTGACCCTGGGAGGCAGAGGTTGCAGTGAGCCAAGATGGTGCCACTGCACTGCAGCCTGGGTTAAGAGTGAGACTCCATCTCAAAAAAGAAAAGAAAAAAATATTTCTATTTATTCCCTTGGGAGAGGTACACTATAAGGGATCAACAGAGTTCAATGAACAATATTTATGCTACTGTCCATTTATATTATTTTCTGCATTTTGATCAAGTACCTACTGCTATAAAATTTAAGTATAAAACGATAGGCCAGGTGCAGTGGCTCACACCTGTAATCCTAGCACTTTGGGAGGACGGGGCGGGCAGATCGCCTGAGCTGAGGAGTTCGAGACTACCCTGGGCAATATGGTAAAATCCTCTCTCTACTAAAATACAAAAAATTAGCCAGGTGTGGTGATGCACACTTGTTGCCCCAGCTACTCGGGAGGCTGAGGCACAAGAATCACTTGAGCCCCAGAGGTGGAGGTTGCAGTGAGCCAAGACCATGCCACTACACGTCATCTTGGGCTTTAGAGTGAGACTCCATCTCAAAAACAAAAAGGGAAAAAAAACCCCACAAAACTATAAACTCCCAAACCAATGTTTCTTGTTTTGTAGGCAACTAAATACATTATGTTACAGATGTTTTACCAGAGGTATATTGCTCTATCCTAATATTTCCAATTACCATCTTAAGGGGGCCTCTAAAGGTCTCTGTGTTGGTATTAGTTTTTTATGGTTTTTGTTCCCCGCATTCTTTATAGAACGAACAAGAATGGAATCACATAGGCTCTCTATAGACTTCCTTTTACAGAAGCAAGTAAGATTAACTGGCTTACTCATGTTAACATACCACAAAGAATAGTGAAGACAGAAACCCTGGCTTTCTAACACCCGCCTGGAAGCTTTTCCCATGAGACCATGCTGGCTCTAGACAGGTATGTCAAGGTACAAAGTCAACTGAAAGTTGCCCCTTTTTCTCCCAACTTGTATTTTTAAAAAATAACTCAAAAAATCTTCTCACTCTGCTTAAAATTCTAGGAAACTCATTCACCATAGTGTTTTTGCTGAGAAAATCTCAGTAGAGAAGGTAGCAATATAAATTCTCAACAATTCTTAATTCTACTCACCAAGATAACTGCTAAAAGGTGACCTGTCACCTTAACTCTATCAACTTGTTTAAGACAAATTCTAAGGGTAGAGTAAGAATTTACCAGGTGGAAGGAACAAGGGGGTCTGACAAGGCCAGTCACTCTTAGGTCACCTAAATAATGATGCCATACCCATTCTGGCAGCTCTGGAGGTTCATATCCCTAAATCAACAAAAATGAAAAAAAAAAATTCTAAAATAACTGTCATAATTATCTGCCACAAGACTCTGTGTTTGATTTTTACTGCTATCTTATTCAAACAAAAGATTAATCACATGAGCCATTAATCTACTAAGGACAAAAAGGAGAAGGGAGCAGTGGCATGGTCAAAACTGGAGGCTGGAAAGAGCACAGCTGATGGGAAGCAGAATTCACCAGGCACACAAATGATACAGAAAGCAGGGAAGGATGAGTGGCAAGAGACAGAAAGTAACTCCTCAGTTCCTGCTTACTATTTCCTTTCCAGATCCATGCTTAGTTAGCAATTCAACTAGATACAGAGCTAAAGGAGAAGGGAATGAAGTCCGCACTGAACCTTAGTGGTGAATGGGTGAGTACTTCTTTTTTCCCTAATCTAGGAACAAACTACAATTGCTTGTCTGGCAGACAAGAATAAAAGCCATAACTCAGCCACCAATTTCCAATAAGCCACATGGTCTACGAAGTTTAATTTGATGTATGGGCTATTATTCTTACAAGATTAAAAAATAAGACTAAATGAACTAAAGACATTTAAAAGCATTTGAGGCCAGGCACGGTGGCTCATGCCTGTAATCCTAGCACTTTGGGAGGCTGAGACAGGCAGACTGCTTGAGCCCAGGAGTTCAAGACCAGCCTGGGCAACATGGTGAAAGCCTGTCTCTGCCAAAAAAAAAAACAAAAACAAAAATTAGGCTGGGCATGGTGGCTCATGCCTGTAATCCCAGGTATTTGGGAGGCTGAGGTGGGCGGATCACTTGCGGTCAGGAGTTCAAGACCAGCCTGGCCAACGTGGCAAAGCTCCATCTCTACAAAAAATACAAAAATTAGCTGGGCGTGGTAGTGCACACTTGTAGTCCCAGCTACTTGGGAGGCTCAGGCAGGAGTATCTCGCTTGAACCTGGGAGGGGGGATGCTGCAGTGGGTCGAGGTGGTGCTACTGCATTCCAGCCTGGGCGACAGAGCGAGCCGGGCATGGTGGCACACACCTGTATACCCAGCTATTTGTGGGGCTGAGGTGGGAGGATTACTTGAGCCTGGGAAGTTGAAGCTACAGTGAGCCAGCCCGGGTGACAGATTGAGATCTTGTCCCAAAAAAAAAAAAAAAGCATTTGAAAATAAATTAGTAAAAAAATCATACTTAATACTTGAAAACAGTAGTTCTCAACCTTTTTTCCTCAGGATCCCTTAACATCTTAAAAACTGAGGACTCCAAAGAGCTTTTGTTTATATGACATATCTACTGATGTTTACTATATTAAAAGTTAAAAATTAGTTATTTAATAATTTTAGAATAACCCCATGTTAATAAGTAGTTTAATTTTGTAAAGTATTTTTATATTTCGTATTTTCCAAAACAAAAGAAATTAGTGAGAAGAGTGTCATGTTTTAGAATGTTATACATGGAGAAATGTTTGACTTGTAACATGAGACAACCAGATTCTCATATCTACTTCTGCATTCATCTGTTGCAATTTTGAATGAAGTACGTGGGGAAAAAAAATCCAAACCCATAAAGATAGAAGTTGAAAAGGGTAGGAGCCCTTTAATAACCTTTTAGATAATTGTGAATATAATTATCTGATACTACATCAAAACTGTACAAGTTGTAAGTTTCATAAAAGTCAATTACAATGTGGAAACTGAAAGTATACCAATGAACTTTTCACACTGTTACATTAAAATCTGTTGGTCTAACTTTGAATGAATTGTTTATTCACACATGATCTTGTAACATCTTGCATTGGTCACTGAGAAAATATTCGTTCTTAGTTATAAAGATCTTCCAATCACTGTATAAGATTTAAAACCACATTCATTAATACCCATCAGAAAAGCCTACAGAAGCTGTCAAGCTCATAGTGGCAGATAGGAGTTCTCCTAAACTATAATTTTTACTTGAAAACTTAATGGCAAAAAACACTGTCACTTGTTTTTCCTTGAAGTGACAGACTTACTCCATTCATTCTCAGAAAAACACCTGCCAAACACTGAATCAAGTCTGCATAATCACAGTCTGCCCTTTCAAGTAAAAAATGGTGTTTCACGAAATAAACGCAGTTAATTCAGATCTCAACTAAAACAAGAGCACAAGTACTTTTCCTTGAGACAACCATCATACTTCGGGGTACAGAAGTGCTCTATATGTGCTTCCCTTTCTGTCACAGAATATCAAAGTGATGTGAAACTTGAGGATTGGGTTTTAATAAATAGTAATTTTTACTGCTTTATCAGGACATTCTTACGTGACACTAGCTTTTTCCTTTAGGTAAATAGTGAATGAGTGGCAGTGGAAAATACCATGACTACTGGAACAGCTGGTTACCACTGCCTTGATTTGTGTTAAGGAACCAGCAGTTTTTTACCACTGAAGCTTTTGTACCATCAGTGCAAATGTCAGTTCAGTAAAAAGGCAAATAATATCTTAGTATTGTGATAAAAGCAAATGACATTTGGGACCCCCTAAAAGGATCTCAGGGAGCCCTAGGGATTCTCAGACCTTCTTTGAGTATTACTGCTCTAAAATATCTTTAATTTTTAAAAAGGATAGAATCCGCTGCTCCTATATATTATAAATAGTAATAAAGCTTAGCAAAACACAACTCAAAAAAAATACCCTCTTACCTTTGCCAATACTAAAGACAAATGGTTCATTTCTATCATGACTAGAATCAAACTTCTTTCCATTTGACAATTTTCCGTTGTAATGGACATAAACTTTGTCTCCAATCATTGGCGTTCCTCGCCATGCCCCACTCTTTTGACAATCTAGAAAAGACAAACATTAAGAAAAAAACGGTGAAATTTTTACTTGTAATCAGATAATAAAAAGGTCACACAGTCCATCCCAAGACACCCAGGCAGATCTGCAAATACGCTATTATCCATTCTTTCTAACACCTTCCTTCATAGTCCTCACAGTAACTCTCATTGTTAGAAAACTGTCCTTTACCAACCTGTCTCTTATATCTACTTTTATTGCTAATCACATTATTTATTCCTTCAAAGAATTAACCAATAAATCCTCTTCATTGGTTTAATGCCCTATATTTTGACACTAACTTCTCTCATAACGCAGACTTGTGAGCTAGTCCATGTACACACTAACTTAGACCAGAAAGAATGGCAGACTTTTAAAAATATTCAAAAAGAAGCTTAAGCAAAGTTTCAAAGGCGTTAACTGTATTTCCCTCCTTTGCTAAAAACATTAGCTTCTGACTAAATTCTGCTTGTTTACTTTCAGAAAGCCCAATTTCCTGGTAAAACAGGTTACATTTCCTATATTTGAAACATAGTCTATCTGTAAAAGACATGAGTATCATTGCACAGTTTGATATGATACTGAATAACTTGTTTTCTAGTATTTAGCTATCTTAAAATCCAGTGTTATTTATTTTGTTCTTGGCTGAGCAAGCTGCTAATGTAGTTAGTCAGTTCTGGGAAAAGAAAAGCAAATACAGGTGTGTGGTGGTATAATTTAGTTTGTCAATCATCTATCCCAAATTAATCATTTTTAGTAGGTAACAGAGGATGGTAGCTAACATATGATGAACATTTTTTTGGGAGAGGAGTTTGCTTTGAGTTTTATTTAAATAATTTGACCATTTGCTCCTAAATTCTTTTTTGCCAAGTAAACCCTCCGCCTAAAATAAACATCACATAAACACTGAGAACTTAGATTCCATAGCTTTCTTAACTCAAAAGCCCAAACATATTTATTTTATTTTTTGAGACAGGGTCTCACTCTCCACCCAGGCTAGGGTGCATGCAGTGGTACAATCATAGCTTGCTGCAGCCTCTGTCACCCAGGCTCAAGTGATCATCCCACCTCATACTCCCAAGTAGCAGAGGCTACAGGCACATGCCACCATTCCTGGCTAATTTTTTTATTTTTAGTAGAGACGAGCTCTTGCTATGTTGGCCAGGCTGGTTTGGAACTCATGAGTTCAAGTGATCCTCCTGCCTCAGCCTCCTAAAGTGCTGGGATTACAGGTGTGAGCTACTGCACCCAGCCCCAAACATTCTTTAAAGGCAAAGAAGCATTACTAACCTTCTAGGACTTCAAAAGAAAAAAAATAGTTTCAAAACATTAATCTAAAAGATATCTTACAATATTCTTCAAGTGCTCATGTTCATGAACTGGCTATGCTCAACCATCAGCCTATGTGGAATGACTCTACACTTCCAGGACTATAAACAATAACTGGGCATTTGGGATGAATGGCTACCAGAGAGTCAGAGAGCCATCCACACCAGCAAGTGGTACTATGGTATAACTTCAGGCTTCCCTAGCAAGATGAACTTGTGCCTAAATCTAGAGTTGCCTTAAGGACATAATCTAGGTTCTATTCATCTTTAAAATATAGATCCAACTTTTGTCTTCCTCGGATAGTTACTGAATTTCCAAACCAGCACTGGTTCTTTTTCTAAAATATGTAATAGTTAATAAGATAGATTACTATAGGACAGGCACTATGCTAAGTGCTTCACCTAATCCTAGTAACTGTGAGATTGATGGCATTATTATTCTAATTTTACAAACAGGAACTTAATCACAGAGAGGTTAACTAAATTGCCCTAGCTCGGCACAGTTACTAGACCTATTTAAATATTAACCAAAAGACTCATGGTGAAATCCGAGGCTCTAGACAATGATAAATGATATAATATAAAGGGCTTCAAATTTCAAACGTTTCTTAATAAGCCTAAAAACCTTGCAATTAGATTTACTCCCTAGAACAAAACAGGGTCTGAAGCAAGTTGGGGATCATGTTCCCTGGGTGTGGGCACTCTGAAAAGATGAAAGGGGAAGTTGTAAACAAAGGCAGGGAGATGCTGAGGATAGCCGGCAGAGCCTCCACTGTCTCTAGAAGCTTCCTGGAATTTAGGAGGAGTAACTGTAACCACAAGGTTGAGAAGCCCTCTAAAAGAAGACAATAGGATGTAAATCTATAGCATAGAGCACTTATTCTATAGCTACAAGTCTCCAAAAGTTGACTTGGCACATAGCAAGCTAATAGCAATTCACATATATTCAGAAGAGATCCTGGTACAGAAGAAAGGCTTTCATATAAGCAAGGTTAGACAAACAAAAATTCTTATTTGCTACTGCTAGCATAAGAGATATTAAAACTCAGCATCCTGGTAATATTTAGAATGCATGAGATAAGCTTTTCAGGAAAAACAAAACTTAACTATACAAAACTTTTGTGTGTTAACAATGGTGTAGGAGAAATAACTTAATGTGACTAAAGCCACCTAACCTTTCTCAGATTCAGTTTATTTACTTAAAAGATGGAAGAATCAAGAAATGCTCTGATTGACTCACCACACTGTTGTAAGCAACAAAAAAAAGTTCACATGAAAATGATTATAGGGTGAAGAAATATATACAATCATGCATTGCTTAAGGACAGGGATATGTTCTGAGAAATGTGTCCTAAGGTGATTTGATCCTTGTGTGAACATTAGAGCGTACTTACACAAACCTAGATGGCCCGGCCTACTTACTCACACCCAGGTTAGGTGGTTTGGCCTGTTGCTCCAAGGTTACAAACCTGTACATTTTGCTACTGCACTGAATACCGTAGGCAACTGTAAAACAGTGGTACTTGTGTATCTAAACATATCTCAACATAGAAAAAGGTAAAGTAAAAAAAGGTGTAAAAGAAAAATATTGTACACCTGTACAGAACACTTACTATGAATAGAACTTGCAGGACTGGAAGTTGTTCTGGATGAGTCAGCAAGAAAGTAGTGAGTGAATGTGAAGGCCTAGGATATTACTATATACTCCTGTAGACTTTATAAATACTGGACACCTAGACTATACTAAATTTATTTAAAACTTTTTTTTTCCTTTAATAATAAATCAATCAGCTTATTGTAACTTTTTTTTTTTTTTTTTTTTTTTTGAGACAGAGTTTCACTTTTGTTGACCAGTCTGGAGTGTAATGGCATGATCTCAGGTCACTGAAACCTCTGCCTCCTGGGTTCGAGCAATTCTCCTGCCTCAGCCTCCCGAGTAGCTGGAATTACAGGTATCCACCACCACACCTGGCTAATTTTTTGTATTTTTAGTAGAGATGGGGTTTCACCATATTGGACAGGCAGGTCTTGAACTCCTGACCTCAGATGATCCACCTGCCTCGGCCGCCCAAAGTGCTAGGATTACAGCTATGATCCACCATACCCGACCAACATTTTTACTTTGTAAACTTTGTAATTTTTTTTAGCTTTGACTCTTTTGTAGTGACACTTAGAATACAAATACACTGTACAGCTGTATAAAAATATTTTCTTTCTTTATATCCTTATTCTATAAGCATTTTTCTATTTTTAAATTTTTTTTATTCCTTTACTTTTTAAACTTTTTTTTGTTTAAAACTAAGACAAACACATACATTAGCTTAGGCCTACAGAGGGTCAGGATCATCAATATTACTGTCTTCCGCCTCCACATCTTGTCCCACAGGAAGGTCTTCAGGGGAAATAACACACATGGAGCTGCTGTCTCCTATAATAACAATGCTTTATTCTTGAATACCTCCTGAAGGACTTGCCCAAGGCTGTTTTTTATTTGTTCGTTTGTTTGTTTTTGGGACAGGATCTCACTCTGTTATCCAGGCTAGAATGCAGTGGTATGATCATAGTTCACTGTAGCTTGGAACTCTCAGGCTTACATGATCCTCCTGCCTCAGTCTCCTAAGCAGTAGAGACTACAAGTGCATGCCACTATGCCTGGCTAATTTAAAAAAAATTTTTTTTTTTAACAGATAGGGGTCTTACTATGTTGCCCAGGCTGATCTTAAACTCCCGGCCTCAAGTGATCCTCTTGCCTTGGCCACCCAGGATACTGGGATTACAGGCATGAGCCCCCGCACTCAGCCAAGGGTGTTTTACAGTTAACTTTTTAAAAAGTAAGTAGAAGCACACTCTAAAATAATGTTAGAAAGTACAGTAAGTATATAAACCAGTAATATAAATATTATACTATACATAACTGTATGTGACTGCAGTGCAGTAGGTGTGTCTACACCCACATCACCACAAACACATGAGTAATACACCGTACTACCATATTACAACCGCTATGACACCACTAGGCCATGGGAACTTTACAGCCCCATTATAATCTTATGGGACCACTGCTGAAGGTACAGTCTGTCATTGACTGAAATGTTATTATGTGGTGAATGATTGTATAGTTTTAATGGTAAGAACGCTAGTTCAAAAGTAAGATATATTCTCTGAGGAAATCTTAATAGATACCTTCACTGTATACAGGAACACTGTTTATATTTGAACTTTTCAAGTTAGCTTTTCTTTCCTTAAAAAGTCTTTAAAACTGTCATTAGCTAGCTTTAGTGTACTAAAATGATACATTAAAATAGTAACCCATTTGTATACTCAGAATAGGGAAACATAGCCCTTTAGAATGAGATATAACTTGGACCTAAACCCCAGGTAAATCTGCATTTACTAAGACATATGATGCTGGGCAAGTTAATTTACCTAGCTCAATCTCAATTTCAACATCTATAATCTGGGATTAAAAACTAAAATCTCTAGCTGGGCGCAGTGGCTCATGCCTATAATCCCAGCTACTCAGAAGACTGAGGTGGGAGGATCGCTTGAGGCCAGGATTTCAAGACTATCCTGAGCAACATAATGAAACCCCCTCTCTCAAAAATTTAATTAACTGATTAAAAAATAAAGTCACAGCTACTCAGGAAGCTGAGGTGGGAAGATCACTTGAATCCAGGAGGTAAAGACCAGTCTGGCCAACATAACGAGACTCCAAATCTTCAAAAAAAATCTTGGAGTTATGAAGACAAAATGAGAATCTAGTTATAGTGTTTAGCACTTAGTAACCCTCAATAAACATGGTCCACCCCAGATCCCCCTCAGAGAGATGTTATAAACAATCTTTCCAGATAGCAGATTTCCTTGTATGTCATTCAGCTTTGTGGCCTCACCTTTAATACACCCCTGTCTTTTTTGGAGGTAACATCCTCTCCCTGCTCAGCAACAGTGGCTGTGGGGTTTCTCGACTGTTCTTGGCACCTTCATCAGTAGTCATTGTCTTTTAAGTAGAGAACCTGCTAAGAAGAAAAATATTTTAGGTAGGAAAAATATCACTTCTTTATGAATCTTTAATGCCCCTGGGAACTGAGCTCTACCCAACCTAAGATTTATTTAGGGCCAGCAAGCTTAAGATACTGAAAACAAAAACAAAGGCATTTGCTATGAGTATGTATTGATGTCATCGAGCATGTAAACAAAACATCATCCAATTCAATTTCCCATCTAGCTCTGGTCTCAAAACAGAGAACAGTACAAGTCAGGTTTGGTAGTGATTACATTCCTTAACATAATATGGTGAGCAGTCCCTTCACAACTTTGAAAACATCCTCTTCCTATAGCCATATTCTTGACAGAGGATTAAGACCTTATCAGTTCTTAATAAAAGAAGTGACAATGTATCAATCATAGTGAGAAACAGAACAGGCTTTAGAATCTGAGAGACTCAAGTCTGAGTCCTAGCTCCAGCTCTTGACATTTCCAATTTCCTTAATTTCACTGAGCCTTCATTTCTCATCTGCAAAATGGACACAGTACACGATTCATAGGGTTACAGTGAGGCGGCAGTGAGATAACACTGGTTAAGACATCAGCACAGATTGGTAACTTAAACATATTTAAGCATTATTTATGATCATGATTGGGCCTTCTGTAGGGTCATTTTTCATCTCCTGCTCAAAATACCTACGGAATGAGGTTCTTCCATATGGCATTCAAGGCCCTTCACAATCTGGCCCTAATCTGTCCTTCAGTTCTAGCTGCCATTATTTTCTTCTACTTTCTTTCAAGCAGCTCATGCTGCAGCTAAACTAGGCCAATTCCACTTCTACAACAAGCCCAGTGATTTCCCATAGTCAGTCTATCTTCACTCCCTTTCTTGTTTCCAAAACATCCACCTCCCTCAAATGCTACTTCTGGGCCAGGTACTGTGGCTCATGCCTGTAATCCCAGCTCTTAGGGAGGCAGAGGTGGGAGGATAGCTTGAGCCCAGGAGTTCGAGACGTGCCTGGGCAATACAGTGAGACCCCATTCTCCACACAAAAAAGGAAAAAGACAAAAAAAAAAGTGTAACTCTCCTCAAATGCTACTTCTGCACACCAACCTTGACCCTCTATTTGTAGGCTATTTTGCCCTTTTATTTACTTCCTCAGCTTTCCTCTCAATTCCTTGTCTATAAGAGATTTATAAGACTATACACCTGTTAGGTTTAAAAGATCCTTCAGAGCAAGGTCTATGCTTTGTTCATATTTAAATTCCCTAGAATGCCTCTACCTTTTAGAATGGTAAGACAGAAAGTGCAAGGAAATTGTCTTGGAATCTAGGGGGGTCTTCCTCTGCTCCTTACAAGCTGTTTGATGTTGGCTACTTTAACTTCTCTGAGACTTTTTTCCTTGCCTATGTGATTAGAATAAAAACACCTGTTTTCACAAATAATCTTCTTGATGAACTGGTATAATGCATACGTTTAAGGTATACTATTCAAATGTTAGCTCTTACTGTTATTGTTGGTCACCTGACAGAGACTTTTTCATGCAAGGCAAGCCAGTGTAACAGGCTAATCATAGGCTAAACAAAACACACCCAGCCACTGCCATGATGAATTCCACACTGCTCCCTGCTTGGGCAGGGAAAATCAAAAAGGAACCAATCCTACAGCTATTCCACATTAGGCTAAAAACAAACTTAAGGCCCCCTAAAGTCATCTCCTGAGCATTTTTGTCTACAGAGTCAGAGTCTTTCTGCACTTGTGGAAAATGTCTTATTGATTTAACTATAATTAGACAACTAAAACATACATTGTAGTGTTTTAACTCATTTCCAAATGACCACCATTGATTTCAGTTCAACAAAGACACAAATACAACTGTTCAAAATCTTCAAAGAGAACACCAAAAACCAGGGGCTAAGTCCCTCTGCTTTAGTTTCTAGTACAGTTTATACCAAACACAAAAGAGTCAAATGTTTGGCTCTCAATAAGTGAAAGGCCAGAACAAAACATTCTCAAACAAACAACAAAATTTAAGTACCTAGCTTTACATAAGGCTGGCTAGATAATTAGGAAAATCAGATGAACAGGATTGGTTCCCAGCTTCTAGAAACCTACTACTTGTAACACACTTCTGTGATGGACAGAAACTTGTAAAAGGCATCTTGATAACACAGAGAAAAGATCTTTTAAATATCTGGAGGGTCCTGGACTGGATGCCTGGGAAAATATATGCCCACAGAAAAATTTCCTGGGGCTTCACAGAGATACTGTCATCCATCAGTAGATCCCTGGTTAAACTGAGTTTTAACACATTGAACAAATTAAAACCACCAGGTGAGCAGTTATGGGAAAAGTACCCCACAGATTACTTATATTAAAAAAGAGAAAGGACCTTTCAAATAAAATGATCTGACTGATACCACTTTAAGAAGTGATCTGCCATCATAACCAAACTCTGCATCACTAATAATGAAAAAACTGCTATTACTCTGTCTCCTAATGTGATGTAGTAATGTGATATAGACGTGCTATCACCTTTCACTTTTTTTTTTTTTTGAGACGTAGTTTCCCTCTGTCGCCCAGGCTGGAGTGCAGTGGTGTAATCTCGGCTCACTGCAACCTCTGCCTCCTGGATTCAAGCAATTCTTCTGCCTCAGCCTCCCAAGTAGTTGGGATTACAGGCACACATCACCACGCCTGGCTAATTTTTTTTGTATTTTTTTAGTAGAAATGGGGTTTCACCATATTGGCCAGGCTGGTCTTGAACTCCTGATCTCGTGATCCACCCGCCTCAGCCTCCCAAAGTGCTGGGATTACAGGTATGAACCACTGCGCCTGGCCTGTGCTGTCACCTATGTGGTATTCCTATAAAAATGTTTAACCAGAAACTAATCAAGAAGAAAAGACAAAAACAGATTGTGGAGCATTCTACAAGACCATTGGCCTAGACTCCTAAAAAATATTAATGACAAAAAGAACCAAAAAGGTGGCATGTGCCTGTAGTCCCAACTACTCAGGGGCTGAGGTGGAAGGACTATTGATTGAGCTCAGGAGTTTGAGGCTGTAGTGAACTGTTATCATGCCACAATACTCCAGCCTGGGCAGAAGAGCAAGACCCCATCTCTTAGAAGATAAAGAGAGAGAAAGAGAAAGAGAGAGAGGAGGTCTGTTCCAGATTAAAGGAGATTATAGAGATATGACAACCAAGTGTAATCAGTGATCCTTGGCTGGATCCTGGGTTAGGGGACAAAACATTATAAAAACTTGGAAAAGCAGGCAGGGTGAAGTGGCTCATGCCTGTAATCCCAGCACTTTGGGAGGCTAAGGCAGGGGGATCACAAGATCAGGAGTTCAAGACCAGCCTGGCAAACATGGTGAAACCCCATCTCTACTAAAAATACAAAAATTAGCCAGGCATGATGGTGGGTACCTGTAATCCCAGCTACTTGGGAGGCTGGGGCAGGAGAATTGCTTGAAACCAGAAAGTGGAGGCTGCAGTGAGCCGAGATCATGTCACTGCACTCCAGCCTGGGCAAAAGAGCAAAACTCCATCTCAAAAAAAAAAAAAAAGCTTGGAAAAGCAGACTGTATATTAGCTTATTATTACTATGTGTTAGCCTTCTGGAGTGTGATATAGCATTATGGTTTTATGTAAGGTGATATCATTGTTCGTAGGAGACAAATGCTGTAGTATTTAGGGGTGAGGTGTCATAATATCTCCCACTTGCTTTTAAATCATTGAGAGTGCTAGAGAGAGCACACATCCCAATGTCACAAAAAAATTCAAAACAAAGCACTGAGCAAACATAACTACAACACATCCAAAGACAATGTTTTCTTCTGAATGTTCTTCATTTGGAGTTCAGCTAAATTTTTATTTTTATTTTATTTTTTGAGATGGAGTCTTACTCTGTCACCCAGGCTGGAGTGCAGTGGTGCGATCTCGGCTCACTGCAACTCCGCCTCCCAGGTTCAAGCAATTCTCTGCCTCAGCCTCCCAAGTAGCTGGGATTACAGGTGCCCGCTATCACACCTGGCAAATTTTTTTTTGTATTTTCAGTAGAGACAGGGGTTTCACCGTCTTGGCGAGGCTCATCTTGAACTCCTAACCTCCTGATCCACCTGCCTCAGCCTCCCAAAGTGCTGGGATTACAGGCATGAGCCACCGCACCCAGCCTCAGCTAAATTTTTAAATGAAAATACTGTCAATGAACAAAAGTTTTCAGGCTGGGCATGGTGGCTCACGCCTGTAATATCAGCACTTTGGGAGGCTGAGGCAGGTGGGATCACTTGATGCCAGGAATTTGAGACCAGCCTGGCCAACATGATGAAACCTGTCTCTATCAAAAATACAAAAATACAAAAATTAGCCGGGCTTGGTGCCTGTAATCTCAGCTACTCAGGTGGCTGAGGCAAGAGAACTGCTTGAACCCGGGAGGCAGAAGTTGCAGTGAGCCGAGGTCATGCCACTGCACTCTAGTCTAAGCAACAGAGCAAGACCCTGTCTCAAAAAAAAAGAGAAAACAAACAAATGAACAAAAAAACATTTTATTTTAGTTCTAACCTTGCTATTTTGGAAACAATGGCTTCCTTAAATTCAAGTAAATAGGCAACTTGTATAAACTGATTGAGTAGCTTTCTAAATCCCATTTGATAAAGGAATTAGCTCTTCATTTTTTGGCTCCAACACTTAAAGGGATACAAGCAATTTTAGTAATCTCAGAGGATGACTCTTGTCAGTAGTACTGAGTCCATATGAAAAGAAGTACGACGAATAATTAAAACACAAAGATAAAAACAACAAGAAAACAAACTTTTGAACTTTCAAAAGCAGAGAAATCTGGAAGAATAAAGAAATACACTGAATTTTCAAACTATTTCCCTTAATTCCAGTTAACCATTAGGAGTATAGGTTTTTGGAAGCTAACAAAACAAATAAAACTTTTTCCTTGATTGAATGTTACATGAAAGAGACAGTAAGAACAGACAATTCCTAAAAACCTTAACAATACAATGAGACAGTTTCACTGTTTTTATAAGACAGACTTTTCTTCTTTCCCTCACTCTAGGTTTATTCTGGATTTAAAATCACTATGTAGCTATGGATATTAATCTATGATAAAGCTTACTGTGCTGAACTGTCCAAAGGTGGAAAATTGCTACCCAGTACATTAGAAAGGGAACACACAGTACATGCTGTTATGGACATGGCAGATAAGCATATACTCTCCAAAGTGCTAGTCAGCAAATACCTGAGACAATAACAGAAAAATGAGAATACACTTAATATTTCATCAACAGTATACTAAAAACTTCAGTTAACATAACTATCAGGTCCACCAAATGATAAGTCATTTTAAAGCTATATCTACCAATTCCTCATGTATATTATGTAAATTACTGTGTTGTTCTCTTTCTTAAAATATCAGTATCTTGCCTCAGATTATGCTACTAACAGGAGAGTTTTAGAAAGATATTTCTTTGGTGAATTTATTTTTCTACTTAGTACAAATAATTACCGAAGAAAACAAAGCTAACAGACCACACTTGCCCTGACTCTGAGTGCTGAGTTGGATAAATTACTGTTTTTAGTAGGCAGAAATCAAAAGATTATATTAAAAAAAACCAAACCAAACAAAAAAACTAGAAAATATTAGACTATCCAAATTGCTATTATATAATAAAAGATGAACCTGAATATAGTATTATTCTCCTTAATATGATTTTACCCTATTTGGCCTCGAAAAGATTGAACAAGGACTAAGTCATTAACTTCCTCTCCCCAGGAAGATGCTGGGATGACAAGAAAAAGTTTTCAAAATCTGCAAAACTCTGAGATGGAAAACAAGAAAAGGTGTTCATAACTGAACCAGAACTCTGAGGGACCTTCTGAACACCACACAGCAGATGAGGTCAAATGGAAGGAGAGAGCAAAAAAGAACAAATTGCCTCCCAAACACCAACTGCTCTTCCCAGGGGAGCCTGGAGAAGCTCTAGGCCCAGGGTCAGTCGAGAAAGCAGGAGTAAGCCAGAGGAATGCACTGGAGAGCGGCATCTGGGGGAAAAGCAGAACCTGCGTTTGGATCACTTAGGCCAGGTAGGTTTCTTTCCCTCCTGAGGGCACACTGTGGCTCCCATCTTTTCTTCTCTGGAAGACATAATAATCTTTATTCTTGGAGTTCAGACCCATCACAAGAATATGTCAAGGTACTTGTCTTCTTTCTTGAATTCCTGCAGGGGTCTTGATATCCTGGCCCTTAACTGCTGAAGACAAGTCTTGCGGGATCTCCAGAAAAATTTTCTAGCATTATTTCTTCTCCTTTGATGACTCTGTCCTCTAACTCTGGAAGTATTATTAGATAGACTTTGGACATTTTGGTTTTATCCTTCAGGTTTCTTAAGCATTTTTCTAAATCTGGGCTAAACAACACAATCACCTGAGGAGCTTAAAAAAAGCTACTGATGCCTGGACTCCACCCTAGAGAGTCTGGATTTAATTGGTCTGTGATGGGGTGAGGGTAACCGTGTTTTTAAAAAGCATGTTAGATGATCCTAATGTGCAGCCAGATATAGTTGAGAACCACTGGATATTTCTCTCATTTTCCATCTTTGTCCCTTTGCTTTATACCCTAAGAGACATTCTTTGATGGAATTTTCATTCATTCATTCATTCATTCATTCATTGTCTCTTAAGAGAGAGGGTCTTGCTCTGTTGCCCAGGCTGGAGTATAGTGGTACCATCATAGCTCACTGAAACCTTGAATTCCTGGGCTCAAGCAATCCTTCCCCTTAGCCTCCTGAGTAGTTTAGGATTGCTCAGTAGTTCACACCTAATGTTTTTTAAAAAAATTTTTTTTTTGGTAGAGACAAGGTCTCGCTATGTTGCCGAGGCTGGTCTCAAAGTGATCTTGGGCTCAGGTGATCCTCCTACTTTGTCCTCTTAAAGTGTTGGGATTAACAGTGAGCCACCACGCCTGGCCTGCTGGAATTTTTATATCACCATTCGGTCATCAGCTATGTTCAATACATCATTTAGTGTATTCAAGGGATTTTTAAAAGAATTTAGTGGCCAGGTGTGGTGGCTCAATTCTGTACTTCTAGCACTTTGGGAGGCCGAGGCGGCCAGATCACTTGAGGTCAGGAGTTTGAGACCAGCCTGCCCAATGTGGCGAAACCCCATTTTTACTGAAAATATAAAAATTAGCTGGGCATGGTGGCGGGCGCCAGTAATCCCAGTTACTCAGGAGACTGAGATACGAGAACCCCTTGAACCCAAGAGGTGGAGGTTGCAGTGAGCTGAGATTGCACCATTGCACTCCAGCCTGGGGGACAAGAGGGAAACTCTGTCTCAAAAAAAAAAAAAAAAAAAAAGAAAGAGAAAAACAACAGTAGGCCTGGCGCAGTGGCTCACACCTGTAATCCCAGCACTTTGGGAGGCTGAGGCGGGCAGATCACCTGAGGTCAGGAGTTCAAGACCAGCCTGGCTAGCATGGTGAAACCCTGTCTCTACTAAAAATACAAAAAATTAGCCAGGCATGGTGGTGGGCACCTGTAATCCCAGCTACTTGGGAGACTGAGGCAGGGAATCACTTGAACCTGGGAGGTGGAGGTTGCAGTGAGCTGAGATCGCGCCACTGCACTCCAGTCTGAGCGAAAGGGTAAGGCTCCGTCCCCAAAAAAAAAAAAAAAAGAAAAAGAATTTAGTAATAATGTTTTTCATTTTTACATATTCTTAGCTGATTGCTCATTTTGTTAGCACTTAGTCTTTATTTTGTAGATGCAATTACCTCTGAAATCTTTCTGAGGGTACTACTGAGAATAAAATGGAGCAATTCTTATGAGTGAGTATTTGGCTAAAAGATTTTTTTTTAAAGGAAAAAAATGCCTCAACCTTCTGGGAGGTGGCATTTTGTGTATCCTCTAGCATCTCCCAAGAACACTAGGCAGTGGGGATTCTCCAAAGTTTGAGACAGTAAGAAGTGAAAATAAGAGAAAGGTAGCATATTGTGAACATGAAAGTTAAAAGTAGAAGAGAGACGTATAGAGAGGCAAAAGTCACAGGTGAGAAGTTTGTTACTTATACTAGGGTTATAAAAAAGGGGAAAGATGAAATTACTTGGGTGAAAGAGAAGTGGAGAGCAAAGGCTTGAGAAGAACCAGATAGGCTTAAGTGCATAGGAAAAAGAATCTAGGGGAGACGAAAAAGTAATGATGCAAGGATAGGAAGAACAAAGGCACAGATCTGTTCATCAACTAAACACAGATCACTTAGTTCCAGCTAAATTTTAACTGTATGGCTAAATAAAAGTATTTCAAATTTTTTCCTCAAGAGGATGGTCATGGGAATGTTTAAGTAAAATTTGGCAAATGCGTACTATAAAAATACACAGTTTTTGAAAAGGATGAGATAAATACAGTAGACAATCATTTAGCTAAGAGTCTAAACAAAAACATCCAAACAACTGAAATGGGAAAATATTTTGTAAATGTTCATCCATTAAAAAAAAGTCAGGCCCAGTGGCGCACACCTGTAATCCCAGCACTTTCGGAGGTCAAGGCTGGAGCCCAGAAGTTTGAGAACAGCTTGGACAACACAGTGAGACCCAATCTCTGCTAAAAATAAAAAATTAGCCAGGTGTGGTGGTGCATGCCTGTGGTCCCAGCTACTGGAGAGGCTGAGGCAAGGCAGGAGTATCACACCATGATTGCACCACTAAACTCCAGCCTGGGCAACAGAGCAAGATATTATCTCAAAAAAAAAAAAAAAAAAAAAGTAAAAAGGAATAGCACTGTAGTAAATGAAGTGTACTGTTATGGTGCATAGTGCCCGGTGATGATTTGGTTCTCCGGACCATTAAAAAAAGAAAACGTCAGTTGATGATGCCACAATAGGCTAATACATGCAATACATGTATTAGCAGTGCAATTTATTTATTTATTTATTTATTTATTACCAAACTGCTAAAACAGTGTTACCTCTGGAAAATGAGATATGGGAGAATAAGAAGGAATTTTCACTTCTGAGATTTTATTTTTATATTATTTAAATAGTTTAACATTAAACATGTATTACTTTCATGATCTTTTTAAACTTAGGGAAACAAGATGGAACTTTTCATGGTTCCACTCATCAGGACTTTTTATTCTTTCTCTTCAATTTAATTCAGACAATTTGGAGTGCTTTTTATAGAGAGCAAGAGAACTCTGGCTGGGACATGTTGAGCAAGGGGTGCTTGTGAGATATCCAGAAGGTTATCAGAGACAGGGCCTGAGCACAGGAGAGAGTGTGGGTGACAGTTATATATTGGGGAGTCATCAGATTCTACACAGTAATTAGATAACAGTATTGTGGCAATTATGTACTATGAAGCAAATAAAACCATGGCTCTCTAACTTTTAATGTCCAAGTCTCACTTTGATTAGGTTTAGCATTCCTAATTGGAAAATCCAAACTCCAGGGTGCTCCAAACTCTTAAACTTTTTGAATTCTAACATGATGCCATAAGTAGAAAACTCTACACCTAATACTTCTGCTTTCTAATGGTTCAAGGTCTACAAATTTTATTTCATCAACTAATTAAAAATAACATATAAAATTACCTTCGCGCTGCATGTATGAGTACATAGGAACATACATAAATTTCATATTTACACCTGAGTTCCATCCCTAAGATACTGTATCTCATGTATACATGTATGTGTATGAAGTCAATACATGTGATACAAACAGTGTGGTTTATCATAGTTATTTGCAGCAACCAACCACAGTTCCTAATTGTTTGTAGATTTTAGTGGGTATAATCATTTTAGAGCACTGGATTACAATTATGTAAATATTATATATTACATGCCAAAATATCTTTTTCCCTTAGTGAAATATGCAAATATTCCAAAATCTGAAAAAACTCCAAGATCCAAAACACTTCTGGTCCCAATCATTTTGGATAAAGGATACTTGATGACCTACAATACTTTTGGCAGCATAATTGAATAGTTTTTTTTTTTTTTTTTTTTTTTTTTTTGAGACAGAGTCTCTCCCTCTGTTGTCCAGGCTGGAGTGCAGTGGCGCAATCTCAGCTCACTACAACCTCTGCCTCCCGGGTCCTGGTTCAAGCAATTCTCCTACCTCAGCCTCGCAAGTAGCTGGGATTACAGGCATGAGCCACCATGCCCAGCTAATTTTTGTATTTTTTAGTAGAGACAGGGTTTCAGCATGTTGGCCAGTCTGGTCTTGAACTCCTGACCTTGTGATCCGCCTGCCTCGGCCTCCCAACGTGCTGGGATTACAGGTATGAGCCACTGCGCTCGGCCTGAATAGTTTTTAAAACTTGACCAGCACTAAAGAAGTCAGCAAGACTACTATGATGGATTTTAAAAGATCTACAGCACTTAGAAAGCGGCTGAAGTTACTGTACTATTCCTCTCATTGTCTTTTAATACCATATCATTGTATAAATAAAACTATTTACTGCTCTTTCACCCCTGAAGCAACCTGAATCCTTCTCTGGCACTTTCTTTCTTGACTTTACACACTGCCTCTTTGTTGTTGTTGCTGTTGCTGAAGACTGAGTCTTGGTCTTGCTGCCCAGGCTGGAGTGCAGTGGCACGATCACAGCTCACTGCAACCTCCGCCTTCTGGGTTTAAGCAATTCTTCTGCCTCAGCCTCCCAAATAGTTGGGACTACAGGCATGTGCCACGTTGCCTGGCTAATTTTATGCATTACCTCTTACCTCTAATAAGCTGTATCCAGCTCCATACCAAGTCAAGAGACTCCTTAGCTCAAAGGTAAATCTGACAGGCCTCACCGTTAAAGTTATGGCAGCAGCTGGGTGCAGTGGCACCTGCAGCAACTTGGGAGGCTGAGGTGGGAAGACTGCTTGAGCCCAGGAACTGGAGTCTAGCCTGGGTGACATAGTGAAACCCTGACTCTTAAAAAAAAGTAGTTGTGGGCCAGGCTTGGTGGCTCACGACTGTAATCCCAGCACTTTGGGAGGCCAAGGTAGGTGTATCACTTGAGGCCGCCAGGAGTTCAAGACCAGCCTGGCCAACACAGTGAGATCCTCATCTCTAAAAGGAGACAGAAATTTAAAATCATAACAATAAATTAATTAAAAGCTGAAGGATAAGTAGGAGCCATTCACTTATTTATTCAACAAATATCTACTGAATACCTACTACGTGCCAGGCGCTGTTGTAGCACAGATACAACATTAAATAACAGAAAACATTCTGTCTCCATGGAACTTACAAATTGGTAAGGGTAAAGACAGTAGGAATGAGCCCCTATTACTTGTCTAGGTTTTTTTACAGAAAAGTCATATTTCTACCTGTGCCACAGTGGTAGAAATATTAATTTGAGGTGATTCACTAGGGCCAATGAGGTTGGTTCCAAGTCTCCTGATGATTTCTAAGAACCAACCAACAAGGTAACATATGACAAAAGTCTATAAACACTCTACATGTAGAGAATGTGTCCTATTCACTTCGTACTCCCACCACCTAGTATAAGTAAATGGTATAGAAGCAGTACTCAACAAATCATGAGATGAATCAATCATTATAAAGATGGGAAAATATCAGACACTATAAAGAACCAGTGCTGAAATACCATTACAGGCTAACTATATTCCTTCTCTAAATTTAATCTGAAAAATCTAATCTGGAGAATTACACTATACCTGAGTGTTCAATTATAAAAGTAAAAATAAAATTCCGTTCTAATCAGGAGTACTAATTAAGAACATCCAAGCATAATTAAAATCTGTCTCTGAAGTGCATTATTAGAATGTCTGTGCATATACAACACATAACAGATTTATCTTATTAATTAGATTATTTTGGCTTAAATACGGACAGTCAAGAACAGAGGACCATATCTAGCTGCCAATATTTGAGTATATGTTAACTAGCAAATGGAGGAAGAGAGGTTTCAGAGAGTTGAGATGCAGACAGAAAAAACCCAAGGCAAAAGTTGTTAATACTACATCGTCTTATAATACTATCTCATTAAAGCACTATTATATAAATTGTTTCCCAAAGTCTATTATATGCCAAAGAGAAAAACTGTACAAGAGTAGCATTTTGGGTCTGTATAGAAAGAATAAAAAACCTTGTCCATCTTAAATCCCCACCATAAAAATATGGAAGGAAGAAAGGACCAGTAAACTCAGATCTACTTTTTTTCTTTTGAGACAAGTTTCACTCTCGTTGCCCAGGCTGGAGTGCAATGGTACAATCTCGGGTCACCGCAACCTCCAGCCCACAGGTTCAAGCAATTCTCCTGCCTCAGCCGAGTAGCTGGGATTACAAGCATCTGCCACCATGGCTGGCTAACTTCATATTTTTAGTAGAAATGGGGTTTCTCTGTGTTCATCAGGCTGGTCTCGAACTCCCGACCTCAGGTGATCCACCCGCCTTGGGCTCAGATCTACTATTAACTAGCTGCGGAATCTTTAGCCCTCACTCAGTTTCTACATCTATCCTTTCAGGGTGTTAGAGCAGAATCATATTTAAGGTTTATTCCAACTCTATTATTTTGTATTTATTCATTAAAAAGTAATTCTAAATGTATGTTTTACTTTTCGGGAAAATGAAGTTTGCTATGTGGAAGGAAAAACAATTCTCAGGGAATAGAAAGTTATCTTAATATAGAGTTTACTTTCCACTGCAATCCTCTGGCAAAACATGACTTCTGAGCTTTACTCCCTTACATATGGTATTAGTTTTCTATAGATGCCATAAGAAATTAACACAAACAGGCCAAGTGAAGTGGCTCATGCCTGTAATCCCAGCACTTTCCAAGGCGGAGGCAGATGGATCACTTGAGATCAGGAGTTCAAGACCAGCCTGGCCAACAGTGAAACCCTGTCTCTATTAAAAATCCAAAAATTAGCCAAGCATTGTGGTGTGTGCCTGTAGTCCCAGCTACTCAGGAGGGTGAGGCAGGAGAATCACTTGAACCCGGGAGGTGGAGGTTGCATTGTGCTGAGATCATACTACTGTACTCCAGCCTGGGGAAACAGAGCAAGACTTCGTCTCAAAAAAAAAAAAAAAAACCAGAAAGAAAGAAATTAACACAAACTTAGTGGCTGAAATAATACCAATTTATCATCTTATAGTTCTGGAGATCAGAAGACCAGAATGGGTCTCACTGGGCTAAAATCAAAGTGTTGGCAGGGCTGCATTCCTTCTGGAGGCTCTAGGAGAGAACCCATCTCCTGGCTTTTTCCATATTCTAGAGGCTGCCCACATTTCTTGGCTAGTGGCCCCCTTTCTCCATGTTCAACCAGCAATACTGCAGTTCTTTGATCATTCCTCTGTAGTCATCTCTCTCTCTGACCATAGTTGGGAAAGTTTCTCCACTTTTAAGAATCCATGTGATTAAGTTCAGCCCACCTGGATAACCCAGGATAATCTCCCCATTACAAAGCCTTTAACTTTGTTCACATCTGCAAAGTCCTTTCTGCCCTACAAGGTAACATATTTACAAGTTCCATTTTTGAGGAGCAATTTATTCTCTCTACCATTAGTACCTAATCATCCAATCAAGATAAAAAGAATTTCTCTCAAGCTTGGAATTCCACTGACTTCCTCCATTTGGTACTCAGGGTGTCTCGTAACATTCTTTCCTTTCCTTTTCTTTATCATCCAGTTGGATAACAATGTTTTAATCTAAAATAAATTTTAACATTTTATGTCATTCTGAAAATTCATTCAGAAATTCAGAAAACATAAAGTAAAACATCTGGTTTCTCAATTTTGTCGTAAGTTAAAATTATAAGTAAATTTGCTATACACAATGCATGTGTTACCTCAAACCCAATCACTGAAAACTTATTTTAAAAATTAGTCTCAGTCCCTTATGTGATTCTGAAATTTGAGCAGCATGCTATAAATGTTGAAGAACACACATGAGGTATTTTTTTTTTTTTACAGATTTTGAGACATAATTAAGCTACGATAAATTACACATTTAAAGTATACAATTCAACAAATTCTGACATATGTACATATATCCATGAAACCATCATGACAATTAAGATGATGAACATAACTATTACTCACAAACATTTTCTTCACAAGTCATCTGTTTGTAGCTCAGGTCTCCAGGCAATCTGATCTGCTTTTTGAGTAGATTTTACAGAATTTCATAAATGTGTCATGTTTTCTGACTTCATTGCCTTACTAAATTTATATTGAGAATAAAATATGTTGTATGTACCAATGGCTCATTCCCTTTTATTGTTGAATAGTATTCCATTGTATAAATATACCACAAATGTCCCTATTGATGCACATTTGAATATATTCAATTTTTGCCTATGACAAATAAAGCTGCCATGTATTTGAATACAAATCTTTATGTGCTCATATGTATCCATTCCTCTTGGATAAATGCCTAGGAGCAAAATGGCTGCATCACTTGGTAGTGTCTATTTTAAGTCCTTAACAAAATGCCAAACTGTTTTCCAAAGTGGTCGTACCATTTTACATTCCCAGAACAAGTATATGAGAGTTTCAGCTGCTCCACATCCTCACCAACACTTGTTACTGTCAGGCTTTTAAACTGAACACATTACAGTGGTATATTCTTATAGTTTTACTCTGCATTTCACTAATGACTGATGATATTGATCTTTTTTTTTAATGTGCTTATTTGCTGTTCATGTATCTTCTCTGATAAAACATCTGTTCGAACCTTTTGCCCACTTTTTACTAGGTTGTTTATTTTTTTATTATTGAGGCTTTGTTTCTTCTTTTTTCTTCTTTTGGAGACAGAGTCTCACTCTGACACCCAGGCTGGAGTGCAGTGGCGCAATCTCAGTTCACTGTTCACTGCAACCTCAGCCTCCTGAGTTCAAGCGATTCTCGTGCCTCAGCCTCCCGAGTAGCTGAGGTCACAGGCGTGTGCCACCATGCCTGGCTGATTTTTGTATTTTTAGTACAGACAGGGTTTCACCACATTGGCCAGGCTGGTCTCAAACTCTTGGCCTCACGTGATCTGCCCACCTAGGCCTCCCAAAGTGCTGGGATATAGGTGTGAGCCACTGGGACTGGCCTTATTATTGAGTATTGAGAGTTCCTTATATATTCTGAATACAAGTCTTTTATCAGATTATCTTCCACAAATATTTCCTCCCAGTCTGCAGCTTGTCCTTTTATTCCCTTAAATGTGGCTTTCAAAGAGATATACTTAATATTAATGAAGTCCAATTTATCATTTTTTTCTTTTATAAATCATGCTTTTGGTGTTGTACCTCAGAAATCTTTACCAAGCCCAAAGTCATAACAATTTTCTTCCAGAGATTTTATAAATTTGGGCTTTCCATTTAGGTCTATGATCAATTTTGAGTTAACTTTTATGTATGATGTAAGGTATAACTCAAGATTCACTTTTTTATATATGAAGACTAAATTGTTCCAAAACCTTTGTTTTTGAAAGGACAATACTCTTTCTATTTAATTGTCTTGGCAGCTTCTTCAAAAATCAACTGACTATATATTTTTTCTGGACTTTTCTATTCTGTTCCATGAATCCGTTTATCTTTACACCAGTTACCACAAATACTGTGTTTTAATCACTGTAGCTGTAAGTTTTGCAAATCAGTGTTAAATCTTCCATCTCTGTTGTTCTTTGTCAAAATAGTTTTGGCAATTCTAGATCTCTGCATTTCCATATGAATTTTAAAACCAGTCATCACTTTCTATACTTTCTATATCTTTGGAGAAAACTGATGACAATATTGAATCTTCCAATCTTTGAACACAGTATCTGTTCATTTATTTAGGTTTTCTTTAATTTTTTTCAACAATGTTTTGTAAGCTTGTAGTTAGAGAAGAGCTTGCATATTTTTTGTGAAATTCACCCTTATTTAGTATTTTTTTTACTGTCAATATTATTTTTAGATTCTAACATCTGATTGTTCATTTGTTAGTATATAGAAATACAACTGACTTTTCTATATTGATCTTGTATCCTGTAAATTTGTTGAGTATACTTAATTGCTCTAATACCATTTTTGTAGAAATCATAGGCAATCATGTCATCTGTGAATAAAGAGAATTTTACTTCTCCCTTTCCAATCTGGAATACTTTTTCTTATCTTATTGCACTGGCTAGAACCTCTAGAACAATGGTGAATACAATTGGGAATAGCAGATATCTTGACTTGTTCTAAATATTATAAGGAAAGCATTCAGTCTTTCAGCATTAACTATGATTTCAGCTATTGGTTTTTTATAGATGCTCTTTATCAGATTGAGAAGTTCCCTTCTTTTCCTCATTTGCTGAGTTTTTATCAGCAAGGCATGTTAAATTTTGTCAAATGTTTTTTTCTGCATCTATTGAGCTGATCATATGCTTTCTCTTGCTTATGTGGTACATGACATTGGTTTTCAAATGCTAAACCAACCTTGCATACCTGGAATAAACCCTATTTGGTCATTGTATTTTACCATTTTTATATATTATTGGAGTCAATTGGCTAAAATTTTGTTAAAAATTTTGCAGGCTGGGTGTGGTGGCTCACACTTGTAATGCATTTTGGGAGGCCAATGTGAGTGGATTGCTTGAGCCCAGGAGTTTGAGATCAATCTGGGCAACATGGTAAAACCTCATCTCTACCAAAAAATACAAAAATTAGCTGAGCACGATGGCATGCACGTATAGTCCTAGCTACTCAAGAGGCTGAAGTGAGAGACGATGGCTTAACCCCGGGAGACGGAGGTTGCAGTGAGCCATGATCGCACCACCACACTCCAGTCTGGGCAACAGAGTGAGACCCTGGCTCAGGGAAAAAAAAAAAAAAAGAATTTTGCAACTATGTTCATGAGGAATATTGGTCTATAACTTTCTTTCCTTGTAATGCATTTGTCTAATGTTGGTAGACTAAATTTATCTAGTTTGGCATTTGGTAATACCAGTGTCAGAATGACTAAGAAATATTCCATCTTTATCAACTTTATAAAGGAGTTTGTATAAAATTGGAATTACGACTTCCTAAAATGTTTAACAGAATCAGGAATACCATGTAGGCCCAGAGTTTTCTTTGGGGAATTCAATTTCTTTAACAGATACAGGACTTTTCACGTTGTTTCTTCTTCAGTGAGCTTAGGTATTCTGTATCTTTCAAGGAATTTGCACATTTCATCTAGGTGTCTAATGTATTAGCATAAAGTAATTCATATTCTCTTACTTATCCTTTTAATAATTATAGAATCTGAACTTTCTCAGCAATTATTTCATTCTTGATATTGGTAATATGTGTGTTCTCTGTTTCCTGATTAGTCAGGTTAGAGGTTTGTCAATTTTATTGTTCTCAAAGAACCAGTTTTTGATTTCACTGACTTTCTCTACTAGTTTTCTTTTTTTCTATTCTACTAATTTTGGCTTTTATCCTTAACTCTTTTCCTCTGTTTACTTTGGGTTTAATTTTCTCTTCTTTTTCTAATTTCCTAAGGTAAAAGTTGAGAACACTGATTTGTGATTTTACTTTTTACCCAATACAGGCATTTAGTGCTATTAATTTTCCTCTGAACATTTGCATTAACCACAACCCACAAATTCTGATGATTTTCATTAAGTACAAAATACTTTCTAAATTTATCTTTGATATTCTTCTTTGACCTGTGGAATTCTTAGGAATATATTAGTTTCTAAATATTTAGGAATTTTCTAGGTATCTTTCTGTTATTGACTTTTAATTTAATTCCCTTTTGGTCAGCATACATACTCTATAATCTAAGTCACTTTAAATGCATTGACATTGTTTTATGAACCAAAATATGGTCTATCTTATGAAATGTCCTGTGTGCAACTGAAAAGACTGTGTATTCTGCTTGTACTGCATAGAATACCACGTAAATGTCAATTAGGTTAGTTGATAGTGTTGTTGACATCTTCTAAGTCATTTTTTGTCTACTTGTTCTATCAATTATTGAGAGAGAGGTGGGGTACTGAACTCTCCAACTATAATTTTAGATCTATTTCTCCTTTTAGTTCTATCAGTTTCTGATTTATTATTTTGAAGCTCTGCTACTAGGTGCATAAATATTTAGGACTATTAATTTCACTTGATGAACTGACTCCATTATCATTATTAAATGATCTTCTTTATTGTTGTTAATATTCTTTGCACTAAAATCTAATGTCTGAAATTAGTATAGCTATTTCAGCTTTCTTTTGATTAGCATTAGCAATAAGACATCCTTTTCCAATCTTTCAATTTCAGCCCTAATTTGTATCTCTATACATAAAGTATGTTTCTTATAGGGAACATACAGTGGGTTTTGGTTTTTTATTCAATCTACTAAGCTCTGCCTTTTGAGGTGTTTAGACCACTTATATTAAATATGATTATTAATATGGTTTGGTGTAAATCTGCCATCTTATTTGTTTTCCATTCATCACACCCATTCTTTGTTCCCTTTTTCATCTTTTTCTTGGATCTCTGAGTTTATAATGATCAAATTTAGAAATTTCTTGACCATTGTTTCTTCAAAATTATTTTCTGTATTTCCTCCTCTCCTTAAGACTACAACTACATGCATATTAGGCCACATAAAGTTGTCGCACAGCTCACTGATGCTCTATTCATTTTTTCCTAGTCTTTTTTCTTTTCCTCTCTGAGTTTATTTTGGATAGTTTATGTTACTATGGCTTCAAGTTTTCTTTTTTCCTTTCTTTCTCTCCCCTACCTTCCCTCCTTTTTACTTTCTTTCCTTCCTTCATTATTTAAGAGACAGGGTCTTCTTGCTTTATTGCCCAGGCTGGAGGGTAGTGGCATGATCATGGCTCACTGCAGCCTTGACCGCCTAGGCTCAAATGATCCATCCACTTCAACCTCCCAAATAACTGGGACTACAACTGTGCACCACCATGCCCAACTAATTTTTAAATTGCATTTATTTTATGGCCGGACATGATGCCCTCACACCTATAAGCCCAACACTTAGGGAGGCTGAGGCAGGAGGATCATTTGAGCCCAGGAGTTTGAGCCATCCTGGGCAACATGGCAAGAGACCATCATGGGCAACATGGCAAAACCTCGTATCTATGGAAAAATCAAAAAATTAGCTGGGTATGATGACACCGTGCCTGCAGTCTCAGCTACTTGGGAGGCTGAGGCAAAAGGACTACTTTAGCCTAGGAGGTTAAGGCTGCAGTAAGCTGTAATCATGCCACTGCATTCCAGCCTGGGTGACAGAGTGAAACCCCATCTCAAAAAAATAAAAATAAAAATAATTTTTTAAGAAGAAAAACTTTTTTTTTTTTTTTTAAAGAGGATGGGGGATCTCACTGTCACCCAGGCTGGTCTCAAACTCCTGGCCTCAAGCAATCATCCCAGCCTGGCCTCCCAAAGTGCTGGGATTATAGGCATGAGCCACTGCACCCAATCTGGCTTCAAGTTTTCTAATCTTTTCTCCTGCACTGTCTAATTTGCTGTTAAACCCATGCAGTGTATTTTTCATTTCCCACATTGTAGTTTTCATCTCTAGATGTTCAATTTGGGTTATATCTTCCATATTTGTATTTAACATTCGCAATGTTTCTGGGTACTTTCTTGAATGTATGGAATATAGTTATAATAACTTTTAATATCTGTTTACTAATTCCATCATCTGTGTCATTTCTGGGTCTGTTCCTAGTGATTGATTTTCTTCTTCATAGGCTATATTTTTCCCACTTCTTTGCAAACTTGTTAATTTTTTACTGGTGGCTAAAATAAAATTTTACCTTAGTGAGAGCTAGATATTTTTGCATTCCTGCATATATTGAGCTTTGTTCTGGGATGCAGTTAAGTTACTTGGAAACAGTTTCATCCTTTGGATATTTGTTTTTTTATTATTATTTTTTTATTGTACTTCAGGTTCTGGGGTACATGTGCAGATCATGCAGGATTCTTGCATAGGTACACACATGGCAATGTGGTTTGCTGCCTCCATCCCCCCGTCATCTACATGTGGCATTTCTCCCCATGTTATCCCTCCCTGACCTCCCCTGGATACTTGTTTTTAAGCTTTTTTTGTTTTTTGTTTTTTTTTTTTTTGAGATACTGTTTCACTCTGCAGTCCAGACTGCAGGGTAGTGGCACGATCTCAGCTCACGGAGACCTCTGCCTCCCAGGTTCAAGTGATTCTCCTGCCTCAGCCTCCCAAGTAGCTGGGATTACAGGTGCACACCCCTACACTCAACTAATTTTTTTGTATTTTTAGTAGAGACAGGGTTTCACCATGTTGGCCAGGCTGGCCTTGAACTCCTGACCTCAGGTAATCTGCCCCCCTCAGCCTCCCAAAGTGCTAGGATAACAGGCATGAGCCACCATGCCCGGCCTTTAAGCTATTTTTTTTTCAAAAAATTTATTACTATTATTTTTTAATAGCTCACTGCAGCCTTGAATTCCTGGACTCAAATGATCCTCCCACCTCAGCCTCCCAAGTAGCTGGGAATATAGGTGCACACCACTAGGCCCAGCTCATTTTAAAATTTTTTGTAGAGACAGGATCTCACCATGTTGCCCAGGCTGGTCTTGTAACTCTTGTGCTCAAGAAATCCTCCTGCCTCGACCTCCTAAAGTGCTGAGGATTACAGGTATCAGCAACCATGCCCAGTCTGCTTTTAAGCTTTGTTGGAGGGATGAGAGCATTCCTCACTCTAGGGCTATATTTGCCTCACTACCGAGGCAATACCTTTCTGAGTAATCTACCCTATGTCCTGTGACTTATGAAGATTTTCTGGTCTGGGTGGTGGAAACCAACTATTCTTGACCCTGACAAAGAATTAGGAATGCTTCCCTCAAATTCTTCTGGGTGCTTCTTTCTCTAGTTTTTGGTAGCCTCCACACAACACATTCATTGACCAGTACTCATTTGAAGACTTAGGGGGACTGTCTGCAGACCTCTGGAGTGCTCTAATTGTGCAGCTCTCTCCTCTCCAAACTCTGGCCACTTTGGCCTTCCTGGACTCCGGCTCCATCTTCTCAACTTAAAGAGATTTCTGCATTCTGCCTGAGGTCCCCCTCCTTACCCTAAAACCTAGAACTCTTGTTAGGCAATAAGCTAGTATATAATTATAGATTTTATCTTGTTTGTTTCTACTTTCTTGGGATCACTGTCCTGTGCTGCCAGTTGTTCAGTATGAAACTGATGCTTAATATATTTTGTCTAGGTTTTTGCTTATTTTGTGATTACAGCCAAGAGAGTAAATCCAATCTTGCTATTCCACCTTGGCCAGAAGCTCAAGGCCATAAGTACAAGGGAAACATAGTAAAAAGACACAAGCAAGGGGGAAAAAAGTGTGTTATAAACAGTGGCTAACAAATTTTGACAGTCTGAAATGTCAAGGGGATAGGTTTTTCATGTCTCTATAAAAGTCAAAACCTGTAGCTAATGATTTTAAAATAGATAGTACGTGTGCATATTTCTACAAGTCGAGATAACTGAGTCTTATTTTGTTTCTTCAATCTATATAAAAATGGCTATTTTAAACCTTACAAGAAAAAAAAAGAAGGCCTGGCGCGGTGGCTCACGCCTGTAATCCCAGCACTTTGGGAGGCCGAGGTGGGTGGATCACGAGGTCAAAAGATTGAGACCATCCTGGCCAACATGGTGAAACCCCATCTCTACTAAAAATATAAAAAATTAGCCGGGCGTGGTGGTGTGTGCCTATAGTCCCAGCTACTCAGGAGGCTGAGGCAGGAGAATTGCTTGAAACCGGAAAACGGAAGTTGCAGTGAGTCAGGATCGTGCCACTGCACTCCAGCCTGGCGACAGAGCGAGACTCTGTCTCAAAAAAAAAGAAAAATTGTGATTTTACATTTCAGAAGGCCATTAACAAATAAATATCACAATAAAAAAATCTGAGACAAAACTATTTTTCCCCTTCTTTTGAGTAATTCAATTAAAAAATATGCCAGATAAATCATCTTAATACTTCAAAGTTATAATTCTACAAAAGTTGCCTTTGGGTGACTTTGTATTAATAGGCTTTAGCCGGTCTTTAAATTTCTCTTTCCCTTTAGAACAAACACCAAATGCCCACCTATTACACTACTTAAACTAGAAAGAAAACCCCAAACTATTTAGAGCACAAACACTCTGCAACACACTTGCAAACATGTGAACAGCAGCTGTCACCAAGCCACATAGCTCTCCCTTCTCTGTGTAAACTTTTAACTAACCCTAGCACCACCTGCAGATATCTTAAAAAGCATAGAATTTCAGGCTGGGTGCCATGGCTCATGCCTGTAATTGCAGCACTTGCTTGAGCCCAGGAGACCAGCCTGGGCAATATAGGGAGGTCCTGTCTCTATAAAATAAAATAAAAAAATTAGCCAGGCGTGAAAGCACACACCTGTAGTCCCAGCTACATTGGGAGCTGAGATGGGAGGATAAATTTGAGCCCAAGAGATTGGTGCTGCACTGAGCTGTGATCATGCCACTATACTCCAGGCTGAGACACAGAGCAGCACATCTCCAAAAAAATATATATATATAAATTTCATAAGAAAACAATATATATAGATGCCAAAAATTGACAGAACTCAGAGGCAAAAAAGGCAGTGAAGAGCTCTGCTTGAACAATTTCCTTTTCCCCCTCCCCAAATTACTTTCCATCAAAAGTGGCTTCTGTAGCTCAGACTATACTAACTCGTCGCCTTCAGGGTACTCTGCCACTGTTCATTCCACTTGCCAATGGGAATTAGATAAACTAGCCAGATTCCCCAAATTTCATCCAAAGGTTCTGATGAAAGTCCTAAGCTAGGGTGTAAGAAAGAGGCTTTTAACAGAGAGTGGAAAGACAGACGAGAAAGTAAACAAAACTGACTGGAGAGTGAAAGGAGCATTCAAGGAATTGAGTATTATATCTGAGGCTGGCCCACTCTGATCATAATCCCATACCTCAGCTCCTCACCTTCACACAGTTTTCCTAGAAAGATGGGTACCTGGATTTTATCTACAGAGTGAAGAAGGGTTGTATTTTGAGTTATTTTATTAGCCAAAACTTAAATTTTTAAAATTATAACTGTTACATGTAACATAGTTGGGGAAATAAAATATATTAACCATATACAAATATTATAATTTTAGGGTACTTTTTAAAAAAAAATAGACTTTATTTGTTAGAGCATTTTAGGTTCACAGCAAAAGAGAGCAGAGTACAGAGAGTTCTCATATACCTGCTGCCTGCTCCGAGCCTCCTCCACTATCAACTCTGACACCAGAGTGGTACATTTGTTGTAACAGATGAACTTACACTGGTGATCATTAACAATCCATGAACCTACCTCATTATCACCCAAAGTCCGTAAGAGTTTACATTAGGGTTCACTCTTGATGTTGTATATTGTATAGGTTTGGACAAATGCATAATGACATGGATCCACCATTACAGTATCAGGGTAGCTGACCTGTCCTAAAGTCCTCTCTGTGCTCTGCCTATTCATCCCTCCATTTACACTAACTCTTGGAAACCACTGATTTTTTTTTTTTTTTTTTTTTTTGAGACAGAGTTTCACTCTGTTGCCCAGGCTGGAGTGCAGTGGCACAATCTCAGTTCACTGCAATCTCCACCTACCAGGTTCAAGTGATTCAACCTCCCGAGTAGCTGGGACTACAGGCATGCGCCGCCACACCCAGCTAATTTTTGTATTTTCTGTAGAGACAGGGTTTCACCATGTTGGCCAGGCTTGTCTCAAATTCCTGACCTCAGGTGATCCGCCGACCTCGGCTTCCCAAAGTGCTGGGATTACAGGCATCTTGGACTTCCCTCCACCCTGGGAAGTCCCAGTCCCATCCTGGTATGAGAATAAATTTGGGCTTTCCTGCTCTGCCTGAGATAACCAACTCTCTTCCATAATCAGGAAACCAAATGTCACCTTCTCAAAGAAACTTTACTTTCACATACCTGAAGTGCAAAACATAGGTGACCATTTTTAATAAGCATAAATTTTTAGCCACAGAATGTCTACAAGAATTGACTTTAAAATACAACCAATTTTTGCATTTCAAAGATATCTGAACTCAAATAAATCAATTTCTTTAAAAAAAAAAACAAAAAACGTAGCTGGGTGTGGTGGCATGTGTCTTCAGTCCCAGCTGCTCGGGGGGGGCTGAGGCAGGAGGATCACCTGAGCCTAGGAGGTCAAGGCTGCAATGATCCATGATTGTGCCACTTCATCCCACCTGGGTGACAGAGTGAGAGACCCTGTCTCAAAAAAAAAAAAAAAAAAGTCCATATACAGGTTTTTGTCTGGATATATGTTTTCAACTCATTTGGGTACACACCAAGGAGCATAACTGCTGCATTATATGGCAATGGTATGTTTAGTTTTCTTAGAAATTGCCAGACTGTCTTCCAAAGTGGTTTTACCATTTTGCATTACCACCAGCAATAAATGAGATTTCCTGTAGTTCCACATCCTTGTCCGCATTTGGTGCTGTCAATGTTTTGGACTTTAGCCAGTCTAATAAGTAAGTGTGCAGTGGTATCTCAATATTGTTTTAATTTGCAGGTTTTTTTCTTTTCTTTTTGAGACACAGTCTTGCTCTGTTGCAGTGGAACAATCTCAGCTCACTGCAACCTCCACCTTCCAGGTTCAAGTGATTCTTCTGCCTCAGCCTCCTGAGTAGCTGTGATTACAGGCACACACCACTATGCCTGGCTAATTTTTGTATCTTTAGTAGAGACAGGGTTTCAGCATGTTGGCCAGGCTGGTCTCAAACTCCTGACCTCAGGTGATCCACCCACCTCAGTCTCCCAAAGTGTTGGGATTACAGGCGTGAGCCACCGTGCCCAGCCATGTTTTAATCTGCAATTTCTTAATGACACACAATGTTGAACATCTTTGCATATCTTTGTTTGCCATCTCTGTATCTTCTTTGGTAAGGTGTCTGTTAAGGTATTTCGCCCATTTTGAAATCAGGTTGTTTTTTTATTGTTGAGTTTTAAGAGTTTTTTGTATATTTTGGATAACAGTCCTTTATCAAATATATCTTTTGCAAAGTCTGTAATCTGTCTCTTTATTTTCTTGGTAAGGGTTCTTTTAAACATTTTTTTATTATTTTTTATTTATTTATTTTTCTTTTTATCTCAGCATCTTCCCAATAAACATTTTTTCATACAGTTGCCATCATAGTGTACCTATTTTATATTCTGATTCTTCCAGTTTAACACTATGCACATTTTAAAATGTCACTATAAGATAGTGACATTTAGTAGTATTAAAATAACTACAATTATAAATGACTACATTATATCCTATTGAATGCTCTCCAAACTGATCAATGAAATCCTTGCCAAAATCTAAGCTGGCTTTGTGGCAGAATTTAGCAAGCTGATCCTAAAATTCATATGGAAACGTAAGAGACTCAAAATAATCAAAACAATCTTAAGAAGAAAAAAGTGGTAGAACGCACACTTCATAGTTTCAAAACTTACTACAAAGCTACACTAATCAAGACAATGTGGTAGTGGCATAGGGACAGACACAGAGATCATGGAATAGAACTGAAACTCAAGAAATAAACTTACATTCGGCCGGGCATGGTGGATCATGCCTGTAATCCTAGCACTTTGGGAGGCCAAGGCGGGTGGATTACCTGAGGTCAGGAGTTCTAGACCAGCCTGACCAACATGGAGAACCTTCTCTCTAAAAAACCAACCAACCAAACAAACAAACAAACTTACATTCATGGTCAACTGAGTTTTGAAAAGGGTACCAGGACAATTCTGGGATAAAGAACAGTCTTTTCAACAAATTGTGCTGGGACAACCAGCTCTTCACATGCAAACGATTACAACATTGGACACACAACCTTAAACCATTTACAAAAAGTAACTCAAAATGAATCAAAGACATAAATGTAAAATATAAAACTATAGAACTCTTATTAGAAATCATAGGGGTAAATCTTCATTGACCTTGGATTAGGCAAAGGTTTCTTATGTAAAACTGAAGGCCAAAGCAACAAATAAATAGAAAAACTGAACTTCATCAAAATTTAAAACTTGTGTTTCAAAGGACATCATCAAGGAAATGAAAAGGTAATGCACAGAATGGGAGAAAAATTATGCAAGTCATACATATAATGAGATCTGTAGCCAGAATATAGTCAGAGGCCAGGTGCAGAGGCTCACACCTGTAATCCCATGTAATTATAAGTAATTAACATAATTAAAAGTATGGGTTCTGTTCATTACATATGTAATCCCGGCACTTTGGGAGGCCAAGGTGGGAGGATCACCTGAGCTCAAGAGTTGGAGATCAGGCTGAGTAACACAGCAAAATCCCATCCCTAAAATAAATATATATATAAATATATATGTATATGTGTGTGTGTATATATATACACACACACATACACATACACACACACATATGTATATATAAAGAAATCCTCCAAGTCAATAAAAAGACAAAGCAAATTTAAAATGAGCAAAAAATTTGAACAGATCTTCTCCAGAGAAGATGTAACAAACGGCCACATGAAAAGATGCTTGGCCAGGAATGGTGGCTCACACCTGTAATCCCAGCACTTTGGAAGGCCAAGGCGGGCAGATCACCTAAGGTCAAGAGTTCAAGACCAGCCTGGCCAACAAGGTGAAACCCTGTCTCTACTAAAAACACAAACATTAGCCAGACATGGTGGCATGTGCCTATAGCCCTAGCTACTCAGAAGGCTGAGGCAGAAGAATCGCTTGAACGAAGATCATGCCACTGCACTCCAGCCTGGGTGACAGAGCAAGACTCCATCTCGAAAAAAAAAAAAAAGATGCTCAACATCATTAATCATTAAAGAGATGCACATCAAAACTATAATATACCAAACATACCACTAAGATGACTACGATTAAAAAGATAACAAGCTGTATACAGTGGCTCACACCTGTAATCCCAGCACTTTGGGAGGCCGAGGCAGGCAGATCACTTGAGGTCAGAAGTTTGAGACCAGCCTGCCTAACATGGTGAAACCCCGTCTCTACCAAAAAATACAAAAATCAGCTGGGCATGGTGGCACATGCCTATAGTCCCAGCTACTCAGGAAGTTGAGGCACAAGAATCACTTGAATCCGGGAAGTGGAGGTTGCAGTGAGCTGAGATCACACCGCTGCACAGCAGCCTGGGTGACAGAGTGACAGCCTATCCAAAAAAAAAGAGAGAGAGAGAATAACAAATATTGAAAAAGATATGTGGAGAAAGTGAGACTCTCATTCACTGCTTTGGAGAATAAAAAATAGTGTGGCTGCTTTGGAAAATAGCCTGGGACTTCTCTAAAAAGTTAAATAGTTAAACCATTTGCTCCAGTTAATTCCATTCCTAGGTGTATTCCTAAGGAAAATGAAAACATATGTCCACACAGAAACTTATACACAAATATTCATGACAGCATTGTTTATAATAATAATAATAGCCAAAGAATGAAAATAATCCAAGTGTCCATTAACTGATTAATGAAGAAACAAAACATGGTATATCCACATAATGGAATATCAACCAGTAATGCTGTACTGATAACATACTACAACATGGATGAACCTTGAAAACACTAACGTTAAATGAAAGCAGCCAGTCATGAAAGGCCATACATTATATGATCCCATTTATATGGAAGGTTCAGAATAGGCAAATTCATAGAGACATAAAGTAGACTGGTGGTTGCTTAGGGTTAGGGGAAACAGGAGGAAATGGGGAGTGGGAAATTTCTTTTTAGGGTTATAAATGTTCCAGAGTGGGACAGCAGTAATAGTTGCACAAATCTGTAAAATATGCTGAAAACCACTGAATTATACACTTTATTTTATTTACCTTATTTTATTTTATGTATGTATTTATTTATAGAGAGATGAGGTCTTGCTATGTTGACCAGGCTCATCTTGAACTCCTGGCCTCAAGTGAACTTCCCATCTCAGCCTCCCAAAGTGCTCGGATTACAGGCATAAGCCACCACACCCAGCCTGAATTGTACACTTTAAAGGAGAGAATATTATATAATGTGAATTTTATCTCAATTAAGCTGCTAAAAAATTATTCTACTGAATGGAGGACCATAATTCATGAATGATATACATTGCTTCCAACTTACTGATACTCTGTAATACTGCTATGAACATTTTTGTGCCTAAGCTTTTATCATATGTAATTCAAAGTATGGTTTCTTGGCGGGCACAGTGGCTCATGCCTGTAATCTCAGGCACTTTGGGAGGCAGAGGGGGGTAGATCACCTGATGTCAGGAGTTTGAGATGAGCCTGGCCAACATTGTGAAACCCCATCTCTACTAAAAATACAAATATTAGCTGGGCATGGTGGCAGGCGCCTGTAATCCCAGCTACTCAAGAGGCTGAGGCAGGAGAATCGCTTGAACCCAGGACACGGAGGCTGCAGTGAACAGAGATCATGCCATTGCACTCCAGCCTGGGCAACAAGAGTGAAACTGTCCCCACCACCAAAAAAAATGTATGGCTTCTTGAACACAGTCAACACAGTCTGCTTGAATGAAAATCTTAGCTTGACAATATAGCAGCTGTATGATCTTGTGCAAGTCACTTACCTTCTTTGTGCCTCGGTTTCCCTATCTAAAACACAAGGTTATCAGTATCGACATCTCTTGGGCTTGTGAGGACTAAAGTAATGCACATAAAGGGCTTTGTACAGTGCCTGTTACATGGTAAACTTTCAACACAGTAGTAGTAGTAGATATTCTGTCATTTAGTTTGTATTACCTTCTCTTTTCAAATTTTTTAATTTTTTTTTTTTTAAGAGACAAGGTCTTCCTATGTTGCCCAAGATGATCTCAAATTCTTGGGCTCAAGTGATCTTCCTGCCTCAATCTCCCAAGTTGCTAAGAATAGGAAATGTCTGTAAGACCCTGTTCTCGGGGCTACAGAGGAAACTGAATTAAGTTAACCCAAGGATTTTTTGTGAAGGCAAAGAAACATTTTAATTCCAAATAATTATGATTACATAGAAGAGAGCTACAAAGTGTCTTTGAGAGTCCGAAGCGGGGAGAAGATGGCAGTGTCTGAACTGGTTCTTGAAGGATGGGCATACTTTCAACTGGCAATGGTGTGGCAACAGTAAAATCAAGGCTGGTAAAAGAACACAGCAGTTTCAAGCCTAAGCAGCTTAAGTACAAAGTGGCTTGGGGCAGGAATGATGAGAGACCAAGAGCACAAAGAGGACCCTCTAAAACAGAGCCAGCGATCATGTGAACTGAGGGGGCGGGCTTCTCACAAGGCAAACTGTGCAGAAAGACACGAAGACACAAAGCATCATGACCCATCCAGGAAGCTGCATGTGATTCCATTTGGCTAAAGCGACGGGTACGTGTGGGAAAGACGCAGATGATGCTAAATAAACAGGCAGAGGCCTGACTGTGAAGGACCTTGTGTGCCAGAATAAAGTACGTGAACTTTATTCCAAAGGCAACAGGAACTGAAGCATTTTTAAGAAAAGAAGTGACAAGCAGACTAGCTTTAAGAAAAAACTACTCTGGCACTCCAGTGGCTTCCCATCTCACACAGAATAAAACCTGAAGTCCTTCTTATGCTTAATACCCTATATATGCTGATCACTGGCTATCTCTGAAATTATTTCTCCTTCTGCCCTCACTCACTGCTCTGGCCTTTCTGCTGCCCCCTCCCATGTACCCTTTCCTCAGGGCCTTTGCACTTGCTGTCCCCTCTACCTGGAACTCTTCCCTGGATAGCTACATAGCTCGCTCCCTCGCTCCCTCCAGGTCTGCCCCTCATGTTCAAACACTTTCTTATCGGAGTTGCTTTTACTGTTACTGGAAATAAAAGAGCAAAAATCGACTATAATCAGCGCCTATGTTTTCTTCCAGTGTATTTACAGCATCTGTACACTGCCTGTCTCTCCTTACTAGAGAGTAAGCTCTATGATGGATCCCTTCAATAACCGTGTGACATTGGGATTATTACTGCCACATCCAGACAGCAAAACTAAGGGACGAACTAAGTAATCTATCCATGGATATACACTGCTAGTGAACAGCGGAACCAAGGAGAATGACTCCAGAGCCTGCACTCTAACCGTTTTACATACTGACTCCCCAGTAGTGTCCAACGTCCCTGACTCTGATTCTAAAGCATTTCCTGTGAACAGGCTCCATGCTGACAAGCACTAAGCCAGCAAAAACTCTGAATTCACGGTATGTCCTTCTAAAAAGACATTGATTCTTATCATCTGTATTAGTCAAGTTTTAAAAGCTAGGAAATATTTTTAAATAATCAATCAAAATGTACAAGGTATCTGGACTTTTATCTATCCAAAAATTAGTTGTTTTTTTTTAGCCCCACAGATATTCAAACAAGATGAAAAGATTTTATCAACTAAAAGGAACACAGCCTATGATACCAAAACTGCTTTCCCAAGACCCTTTTTCAGGTATCATACTCAATTTCAGAAATAAAACTCAACAACATCTTTAAAATCATCATCAAAATTTTCTGACACATCACTCCCAGAGGAAGAACAATGTGGTATCTACAGGAAAACATCCAGCAAATACAATTATCACATGCACAGTAAAAGAATGAAAGGTAGGCTCAGTAACATTTCTCTTGATTCTTTTCCCATGCCTGAAATTATTAAATTTCCTCTCTGCCTGGGCATTCTTTCATCCCATCTCCTGTTATCATCAGTATCCTCTCTTTAAAATGTAGTTTTCAATCAACAGTTGCTCCCATCAACCACTTCATACCAGACTCATCCACTCTTAATTTCAACTACTACCTCTATGAGTATAACTCCCAAATCCTAATAGAGGTAGTAGTTGAAATTAAGAGTGGCATAATTTCTCCCTGTTTCCTTCTCCAATCTTTGATTTCTCTCACTTCAGGACCCTTTTACTTCCTTACATTTTTAAGGAAAATTAAATTTTTCAAAATTGGTCCCTTCTCCATTTACTTCATAATCTGTATTATCTGGGCATTCTCCTAGGTTTCAACTTCAACATAATTTTTCTCCACTTAATCAACAGGACCTGCCAACTATTCATTGTGTTTCCTACTATCTTAATTTTGACTCCATAGCTATCACCATATTCTGAGTTTTCTTCCTCTCTCTTGTGAATTACTACGGTTCTCCAGAGGACCCACCTATCTCCAGGCGGCTCACTCACTTCCACTCATTCTGTATACACCGCTAGTGAAGGCTTTCTTACTCAGCACACCTACTACATTATCCCCTAATTCAAGGACCTTACATAGTGCCCCAGCACAACAAATCTAAACTTCTCAAACCAGCACTCGGTCTTCTGCTCCTTTAGAACATCACTCGCAAATGTTTATCTTAACCATTCTAAAAAGATAAAAACCTAGAAACCCAACATTGTGATCTTCCATGTCTGAATCTGTACACTGCATACCATGGGTCTGTAGAGGTCATAGTACACCATCTTCCACCTAACCTCAACTGATCACATCAGCCAATGGAACTCTAGACACTCCCCGACTTATGGTCTGGGTTACGAGTTTCAACTTTTTTTTTTTTTTTTTTTTTGAGATGGAGTCTCAGTTTGTCGCCCAGGCTGGAGTACAGTGGCGCGATCTCGGCTCACTGCAACTTCTGCCTCCTAGGTTTAAGCAATTCTCCTGCCTCAGCCTCCCAAGTAGTGGATTACAGGTACCCACCCACCACAGCTGGCTAATTTTTGTATTTTTAATAGAGACGGGGTTTTACCATGATGGTCAAGCTGGTGTTGAATTCCTGACCTCAAGTGATCTGCCTGCCTCAGCCTCCCAAAGTGCTGGGATTACAGGCACGAGTTTCAACTTTATGATGGTGAGAAGGCCATACACTTTCAGTAGAAACAGCACTCCAAGCACCCATACAACTATTCTGCTTTTCACTTTCAGTTTTCAATAAATTATGTGATATATTCAACACATTATAAAATAGGCATCCTATTAGATGCTTTTGCCCAACTGTAGGCTAATTTAAGTGTTCTGAGCACGTGTAAGGTAGGCTATGATGTTCACGTTAGGTATATTAAATGCATTTTCAACTTACGGTATTTTCTATTTACAATGAGTTTATCAGGATGTAAAACCATCATAACCCAAGGAACATGTATATTACCTAATCTATCATCTTCTGAACATCTCGAGTCACCACAAGGATTCATTTTCAGAAGTTTAATCCTCTAATCCACAAAATGAAAGTGTGTACAGTTATCAGAAAAATAACACTTCATATCTTTAGTAAGAGTACAAATTGGTAGAATATTTTTAAGGGCAAATTTCACAATATTTACTGAAAGCATGAGCAAATATCCTTTAGCCCAGCAATACCACTACCAGGAAATAACCTGTAGATATTCTCACAGAAGTAAGCAAAAATACATGCAGAAACACTACTATTATAGTTAAAAAAAAAAGGGGGGGGGTTTCCTTAATAGACCTATTATATATCTCTACAATGGACACAGTTACAAACGAACTGATATGGCAAGTTTAATCGCGGCATAAAGAAAAAAAGCTATTTATAGAACAGAATATAATTGTTCTATTTGTGTAAAGAAAATGTGTATGAAGAGAAAATATTTAGAAAAAAATATAGTAAGCCATGAATAGTAGCTAATTCTGGAGAATGGGGCTCAGGAGAAGAAACAATAAATTTTCACTTTTTGTTTTATATATGTGTGTGTGCATATATACATACATGCCTTTTAAAACCATAACCAGTTTATTAAATTTACATTAATAAAGAAAACAGTATAGCAAAGGCTCTTACCCTTAGATGAATATAACTGATCTTGATTATCCACAGCACAAGAAATATGAGCTACTAAAAGTACATAATGAGAAACTTATCCATTCAACTATTTACAGAACATTTACTACGTGTGAAGCATTATGCCTGATACTGACATAATGGTGAACCAGAAAGACCTAGTCCCTGCTCCTAAGGAACTTACAGAAAGGCCTTTTGGACTCCAATGTTTCTGTCTTCCCTGTAAGAACCACTCTGACTTACAAGTGTGTGCTCTCACTGTGCCTATTACATTTATGGCTCCCATAAGACAGATATTAATAGAATCACTACATCAAACAAAAAGAAATCTTAAAATGATTAACCCGTTTCCTCCATAATAATAAAAATTATTATTATTATTATTATTATTATTATTTTGAGACGGAGTCTTGCTCTGTCTCCCAGGCTGGAGTGCAGTGGCACAATCTCGCCTTACTGCAACCTTCACCTCCAGGGTTCAAGCAATTCTCCTGCCTCCGCCTCCCAAGTAGCTGGGATTACAGGCGCCTGCCACCATGCCCGGCTAATTTTTGTATTTTTGGTAGAGACGGGGTTTCACCATGCTGGCCAGGCTGGTCTCGAACTCCTGACCTCAGGCAATCTGCCCACCTCGGCCTCCCAAAGTGCTAGGATTACAGGTGTGAGCCACCACACCTGACCCATAGTTACTTTTTAAAGTTATTAGAAGCACAATCTGTGGAAAGAACAATTCAACAAGCACTCTTTTAAATAAATAAGAAGTAGCCTAGTTGGCTAGGCACAGTGGCTCATGCCTGTAATTCCAACACTTTGGGAGGCTGAGGCAGGTGGATCACCAGAGGTCAGGAGTTTGAGACCAGCCTGACCAACATGGTGAAACCCCATCGCTACTAAAAATACAAAAATCAGCCAGACGTGGTGGCAGGTGCCTATAAACCCAGCTACTCAGGAAGCTGAGGCAGGAGAATCACTTGAACTCAGGAGGCAGAGGTTGCAGTGAGCTGAGACCCCACCACTGCGCTCCAACCTAGGTGACAGAATGAGACTCTCTCTCTCTCAAAAACAGTAGTAACCTAAAGGTTAAATGAAGTTTAAGGGAAATTAGCTAACAACATTGAAAAAGGGAAAAAAATTATAGGAAATTTTTATTTTATTTTCCTCACTAATTTACTTAATTTTTCTACAATGAATACGTAATACAATAAGAAAGTAAAAGTTATTATTCCAAAGAATCCTCTATGGCAACAACAGATCAGCTACTGCATAAAATCCAACTCCTCTTCCCACTATACCTGGCTCTTTACGTTCTGGCCTTGCTGAGACTCCTTGTGTCAGCCAGCCCAGAGCCCATTCCTCTTTATGCTGGAAACAGCATCCCAGGACTTTCCTCTGGGAAGCCCTGCCCCTTACCACTTAGGCTAGGCCTAGTGTCCAGTTTTTGCCAGTCAGGGCTTTCTATCCCCTTGACTACCACAACAGTTCAGGGGTAAATACTCAAACCTAACAGACCAAAACCAAATTCAATCCTGAAAGAGACTAATTTTAATGAAACTATTAAATTGATTATAATTAAGTGACAGGTAATACAGCTAAAAATCCTTTTAAAAACTTTGTGATAAATGTAATTTTCACTTAATGTGGCCCCTAAATGTTTTGTGTGGCTATAATTTCAATTCATAAAACTGGAGTGGAATAGTCATGTCACCTCTTTTGTTACAATGCACAATAAAACAACAACAAAATGTAATGGCACAATTTCCATTTCTAGGAAGCTATTAGAACTTCATGATTGTCTCAAAGAATTACAATGTTAAATTCCTATCAATCACATCCTGTTAAAATACTAAGTATAGAAACAGTAAGAAAATACAGCTCAACCAGGCATATACGTTAGTCACATTTCCTCTGACAATTTTTATAACTTCAAAAATAAAGACTCCTGTAGGAAGTATTTTATATGGAACCTAAAATGCCACGATATATAAGAAAATACTTAAGATGCATTTAACTTTCCCAAAAAAATTTGATCAATTAATTATTTTCTTCTCAACTGTAAGAAAGCTATAGAATGTATTAATAAATCACAGGAAAATAAAGTTAAATTCAGTGAAAGAAAACAGAAGTTAACCATCAGAATTCCCTAAGACTGAAATAGGCTATTTTGTAAAACAGGGACCTCCTCTTCCTTGGAACTAAGCTAAAACTAAAACTCTGGAATTCTCTGGAAATAAGACATCCTTGAGGAATTCAATTGATGTGCCAGCTGTTTCATTTCTTGAAAGAATATAGCTGAACACATACAATAATCTGTTGCTTTTTTTTTCTAGTATTGCACAATGTTCCTGGCCTACAATGCACATACTGTATCTATTATCATATTTAAGCATCTGACAGCATTGTTATAAGAATTCTTAATATTCATCTAATTAAATACATACATAAAATTTTCAGTCTTCAAAAGAGCATGGCTTTCAGTAAAGTATCATATATATTTTTTCCACATAGTCTAAATACAATACATTTCCTGACCTTTTAGCTTTCAGTTTCCTGTTCGTCAGTGGCTACAGCTCTAGAGGCAATACATAAACACATCCCAGCCATGGTATTTCCACTTTTGACAACAGTGAACATGAACTTAATATGACCAATATAATTACAGTGCATATAATGGTACCTGATGGCTAGACAGCAACAGCAGAAATTCAATTATCTTCAAAATTAGAAATATAAATTATATTCCATATGTAAGAATTCACGTAACAAACCTTTTAAAACTTATGACTCAGAAAAAGTGTCTCTCTTGTGAAAAACTGAAAAGGCTTTCTTTATTAGACAGTAACTATAAAACCTATCCTGTTTCCTTTTTTCTCTTGCTTGCCAGGAAGCTCAGAGCTAAATTTAATGTTCAAACACAGAAACGATCTGGCCTCAGATTACTAATGTAAAGATTTCTTCCCATTCCCTCATTCTGCTCATTATGTCTCAAGTGATTTATGCTCATTTTCTACCTTTGTTTTTAATGGTCTTTGCCTGTTTTGTTTTCATCACAAACTATCAAATCCTTTTCAATAAATAAGTTCATATAAATTATAAATTAAAGAAAACTTAATGACCTTAGTTTGTATCTTCACACCACTGCATAACCCACTAATGCAATTTATAGAAAATGGAGGTTCTAAAAGGTATCTTTGCTGTTTTAAAGTTAATTATTTCACATGATTCACTTTTAGAAAAGCCAATGACAATTTTTTTAAAATAAAAGAATAACAGAATGAAGCAAGGATCGAAACTTAAATTACTAAATTAGAGACATTGAATTAGGAGGATTCAAAAATTTTAATGTTTTAAATTTACTAACAAAATTGGTCTGGCAAAGCTAGGTAACTATCATAAAAAATTAACTTACATAAAGGGTATTAAATTCTGAGCAGGTGTGATGGCTCACATCTGTAATCCTAACACTTTGAGAGGCTGAGACAGGTGGACTCCTTGAGGTCAGGTGTTCAAAATTAGCCTGGCCAACATGTTGAAACTCTGTCTCTACTAAAAATACAAAAAAAAATTAGCCAGGCGTGGTGGTGGGCACCTGTAATCCCAGCTACTCGAGAGGCTGAGGCACAAGAATCACTTGAACCTGGGAGGTGGAGGCTGCTGTGAGCCAAGATTGTGCCACCGCACTCCAGCCTGGGCAACAGAGCAAGACTTCATCTCAAAAAACAACAAAAACTCTCATATACTGCTATCCGTGTCATTAGCTGCAGAGTGGACGTCAGGTATAAAAATACTGAAATAGTCTAGGAATGTAAGAAAAGGGGAAAACTCAGTCACATGTTTAAAAATTATAAATGCATACATACATACACATGAAAATGTTTGTATATGGTAATACCAAAATTTGTTAAATGGAGATAAAAAGGAGGTATTAATTAAATTAATAAGCCAGGTGCAGTTACTCATGCCTGTAATCCCAGCACTTTCCAAGGCCAAAGTGAGACGATCCCTTGAGCCCAGGAGTTTGAGACCAGGCTGGACAAAATGGTAAAACCCTGTCTCCACAAAAAATGCAAAACTTAGTTGGGCATGGTGATGCACACCTGTAGTCCCAGCTACTTGGGAGGCCGGGGCAGAACGATTGCTTGAGCCTGGGAGGCAGAGGCTGCAGTGAGCTAAGATCACACCACTACACTTCAGCCTGGGTAACAGAGTGCAACCCTGTCTCAAAAAAATAAATAAATAAACAAAAACAATAAAAAGGAAAAGAAACTACAATCCAAACTGACAAATCTAGCCAAAATCTTAAAAAATGTCATGAATTTAAAAAAAATCTAAAACAGTCATATTAAAAATGGAAAGGGAAATGAATGCATTTTATAACAGAAAAGACAGGCTATAAAGTGCCTAACACTATATGAAAGCTCCCCCACTTTTAGAAGACACAAATAAAATGATAATAAATGGAAGGAACAAGATAGCCAAATAGTATCTATAAAATGAAAGTGAAAAAATCAATTATCCCTTTCTCTCAAGATATCAGAATTGCAGGGTTTTCTGCACAAATGGTGGAGCCATACCAGAGAAAAACAAAACAACAACAACAACAAAAAACAGAATTGCAGGGTTAATACTTAAGGAGTTAAATTACAAAAAACTTCATATTTTAAGAGTGAAATTAACAGCAAAATTTATTACTATGTAAATTTAAAAGGCTAGTAACCACCCACAAATATAGCTTAACAAATTGTTTTTAAGCAGCAGTAACATAATTCAACATAAGAAAACATTTAAAAAAAAGAAACAGAAGTTTCAACACATTATATGAAGGGGCTAAGAGAAACCTACACACACAAACCCAGCCCTCTAAAGAACCCCAAAATCTACTTTTGAGGCATTTATCTTCTCTCTTAGTAGCAACAATTAGAAGATAAAATTTGTTGTTTTTTTTTTCTTCACTATCTCCAGTAATGGCTATAAGCAAGATAAAATTTGTTATAAAGGGTAATCATCCAAATACAAAACAAGTCACAGATCAGAAAAGGGAGAAAAAAAAATCCCTTTTTACTTTCAGAAAAATAAAAACAAGAAAAAGAAACCAAACTATGAGAAATACAAATAAATAATCTGATACAAGGTATTGAGGACATGGAAAAAAATTTGTATAGACATTTGTGAATTACATGATTCAACTTCAGTGTTTAATATAGAAAAATGAATATTTCAGTAAAAATCAATCTAGTCCAGCAGCTTGCCTTTTTTTTTTTTAGAAGTAATCTGGCAGACTGCAGAGGTCTAGGACATCTGTATAAAACCCAGGCCACTTTTTACTTCTTTAATCATGGGAAAGAAATATAGAACATGAAAAGTTTACTATTTGCAAAATGATTTCTTGATTATGCTTATAGAGACTAAAAAGGATTTGTACATTACGCAAATTTTCAAAATGCAGAGAGGGCAAATGTATTTAAACATAGGTTTCGAAGGAAGAAAGGAAGTGATGTGACAGTGAAATGGTGCTTGGGAACTAACATTATATATGAGAAAAAATTACCAGCCCTGTAAAAGGGAAGAGAATATTCACTGAGCAACTGGTACGGCCAGACACTAAGCTTAGGGCTTTATATATGTACCTTATATCACATTACATCTAGGTAGAAAAACAATGTAGAAGAAAATGCTTGAATACGTAACACACCATTATGTGTTGTGTGTGGCATATATTAAAATCTAAGAGATTGGCTGGGTGTAGTGGCTCCTGCCTATAATCTCAGCACTTTGGAAGGCCAGGGCAGGCAGATCACTTAAGGCCAGGAGTTCGAGACCAGCCTGGGCACCAACATAGTGAGACCCCATCTCTACAGAAAATTTAAAAATTAGCCAGGTATGGTGGTGTGCGCCGTTAGTCCCAACTACTTGGGAGGCTGAGGTGGAAAGATTGAGCCTGAACCTGAAAAGGAGCTGCCACTGCACTCCAGCCTGGGCAACAGAGAGAGACCCTGTCTCAAAAAACAAAAAAAAAAAAGAAGAAGAAAGAAAAAAACAAAAAGTCCACTCTTTTGAGAATATTATTTATAATATTATTATAATTTACATCTCTAAAAATGAAAGCAAGAAACCCTCTCCTCAAAGCAGATTTTGGAGTGTTGGTTTTAAGCATTACTTTAAGAACAGTGATGCTCATCTGAGAAATAAAATCATGGGCTTATTAATAAGGTTGAATTATTATCATATAGTTCCTGTAATTATTTTTTGTCTTGGTGCTTAACAGTAATAACACAAAATTTACTTATTGTACTACTAAAATTCCCACCCAGATGGCTGAGAATCACACTGAGATGACAGTAAAAAACAGCCTCCACCCATTCAAAAGTGGGCAAAGGATATGAATAGACATTTTTCAAAAGAAAACATTTGTAAGGCCAACAAACATATGAAAAAATGCTCATCATCACTGGTCATTAGAGAAATGCAAATCAAAACCACACTGAGATACCATCTCACGCCAGTCACTAAAAAATCTGGAGACAACAGATGCTGGAGAGGATGTGGAGAAACAAAACAGGAACACTTTTATACTGTTGGTGGGAGTGTAAATTAGTTCAACCATTGTGGAAGATAGTGTGGTGATTCCTCAAGGACCTAGAAATAGAAATTCCATTTGACCCAGCAACCCATTACTGGGTATATATCCAAAGGATTATAAATTGTTCTATTATAAAGACACATGCACATGTATGTTCATTACAGCACTGTTTCCAACAGCAAAGACCTGGAACCAATCCAAATGCCCATCGATGATAGACTGGACAAGGAAAATGTGGCACATATACACCACGGACTACTATGCAGCCATAAAAACAATTGTGACCTTTGTAGGGATATGGATGAATCTGGAAATCATCATTCTCAGCAAACTGACACAAGAACAGAAAATCAAACACCGCATGTTCTCATTCACAGGCCATGAGAACACATGGACACAGGAAGGGGAGCATCACACACTAGGGTCTGTTGGTGGGGGGGGAATAGTGGAGGGACAGCAGGGGGTAGGGAGGTTGGGGAGGGATAACATGGGGAGAAATGCCAGATATAGGTGATGGGGGGGATGGAGGCAGCAAACCACCTTGCCATGTAGGTACCTATGCAACAATCCTGCATGTTCTGCACATGTACCCCAGAACCTAAAGTGCAATAATATATATATATATATATATATATATATATATATATATATAAAAACAAAAAACAAAACAAACAAACAAACAAAAAAAACAGCCTTCATTTAGTCCCAAAAGGGGCAGCCCTGCTCATTCATTAGCTGTGGATCTTGAGCATATGCCTCTACTACTATTGTACCTCAATTTCCTCATCTGTAAAACAAGACGGCTGGACTAGAGGATGGTTCCCTTCCTTCTTCCCTTCTCCCTCTTTCTGGTCCTTTCCACTTTATGGCTTGGTGATTTAGGATCTAGACTGGGGTATTGAGGACAGAGAGGAAACACTAGCAGAAACCCACTAAACTTTGTAGAAACGGAATAAGGATTATGTAAACAACTAGAATATGGAGAAAAAGAGAAAGCCAAACACATTTACAAAAATAAATGGACAAATAAAGAGGCATAATGGCTCAGTTTAGAAGATTATGAGCTTTACTATCAAAATTAGCTTAAATAGAAGTTTCGGTTACTTTGAAATCAAGAAAGATGGGGGAGAAATGCTGGAGATCCAGACTTAGAAATGATCTGTAACACGTAAGACTCAACAACCCAAGAATCTTCCCAAGTTCCCTCAGTACATATGGAAGAGATGTCACACTCCTTGGCTTAATCAATCATAACTCTGCCCCAACAAATTCATCCACTATTATCCAGCAGGCTATCCCTCTGGCCAATTTGGTTTCATCATTTCAAACAAATCTAGAGTATCCCCCGTTCATTATTACTCAATGTTCTATCTGAAATGCATTCTCCCTTCTCTCAACTTATTAATAACATGTTATTATATTGTTAGAACAATGTTTGAGGAACCATTCTAAGTGTTTTACATGTATTAACTCATTTAATTCTCTCAACAATCCTAGGAGAGAGGTCAAATCACTTGCTTAAGATGACACAGTAGCAGAACTGGGATTCAAACACAAGCAGTCTGGCTCCAAAGAGACTGTCAAGTTGCTAATTAGTCCTTCAAACCTCAGATCAAGTTTTGTCACCTTCCTGAAGTTCTCATTTGCTTAGCAATTATTCCTGCCTCTTGAGCCCTTAAGTCAACCACTCATTTGCCACTTACCATTGGATCTAGGTTGTTATTTACCTTTTGTGCATATGTTCTATCTTTTCTGAGAGCAGGATCATGTCCTATTCATTTTGTTAACACTACTTAGAACCTAGCAGAACTTAATAAATATCTGGAACACAGCAGTACTTATTAATGAAACTACAATAGTATTTAATATTTACTGAAGACATACTAGGTGCTGAGCTAAGCGCTTTACATGTATTGTCTCATTTAATCCTCACAACAACCTTGAGGTAAGTGCTCATTTTGTCCCTCTCCCATGTTACAGATGAGGAAACTGAGACTTACAGAAAATAAGCATCTTACCCCATATCACAAAGTGGTAGTGATAAGATTCACTGAAGTCTTACTTAAGAGTCTACGCCATACTCTTAATTCCCAGACTACCACAAAACACAAGGAAAGAAAGCATCAATCTTAACACGATTCAATTTGCACTTAGCAGCAGCAATACTTCAGCATTACTGAATGGTGTGGATTCAGGATTAGAAGTTCAGCTGCTGCCTTCAAGAAAGTCCATGGACTCATAGTCCATTATGACTTCAGGATCAAATTTTTATCATTGCCAAGACTGACTATCATCAAAACTTAGGATTTTAACTTATATTTTAGGGGCAAAATCAAAACAATCCTCGGAATCTCTTCTACACCATTTTTTCTACCTTCAGGCTTGCCCACCTTCTCTCACCCTAGGACTCATCTCTTCAGTTCCTGCATTAATAGAGTAGAAGAGTTCCATTAATCCAAACAACTATTGGGACATCTGAATTTAAATCAGTAATAGCTTCGACTCAAGGGTCTATCTGATAAATTCCACAATCATAATGAAATATGGGTAATGAAGGATAGCTGGAAAAAAGCAGCAGCAAGAAGCAGCAGAGAAAGGGGATCTGAAGTCATACTGTAAAGCAAATAGAAGAGGAAAAGGCTAGAAAAGCAGGAAAGTGGATACAAATATTAATAGAAGGTGAAAGTAAGGGTCCAGAATAAATTCAGTGAAAAGATACAGATAAATCTAAATCCACTTTACAAATGCTGATTCCTTTAATTATTTCTTCTCCTAACCTCTAATGGAAACAGAAAAACATGTATGTGAAACAGCCCCTGAAAAATCATTAACTAGGAACAGCATATAAATTAGGTTTGTTTGTTTTTTTTCCTGAGAAACCACTCATCTTAGAATTTCAGAACTGCAGAGGGACCATAAGATATTACCTACAATCCAACCCGCTCATTTTATACATAAAGGCTCAGAATAAGTAATTTTAACACACCCAAGATCATACAGCAACTTAGTGGCAACACTCCTGAATCTCATTCCAGCGTCTATCCTACCATACCAGGCTTCCTGGGGATAGTTTATTTTCCTTCTTTTTTCCCCCCTTAATAATCATTAAATTAATTTCTGCATAAGCGTTTCTAAATCCCTATATTATCTGTAGTTCCGTCAGAAGAAAATAATCAGATGTTCTGAATTATCTAGGGTAATATATTATTTCATTCTCTTATCCCCAAAGTCAGTAATTACTTAAACTAGGTCTTGGTCTGTACCAGGAGGAAATTTTAACATTTCCCAGAAGAGCAGAAATAAGAAAAAAATCTCCATAAATGGACCAAAAGCAAGGCAAAATTACCACCCATCTGGAAAGGAATCATGCCCAAGACCCCTGGAAGCTAGACAATTGCTAGTGGGAAGAACAAAGGAGGTCAGTTATAATGTCATTTCTATTTTATATCCTCCCAACTAAGCTCAACTCCTGTCTTTCTGATAAACCAATTCCAGAAGCCTGCAAAGAGAAGGCAGAGTAATGAAACAATGTGTCATGTCACTTTTAAGCAAAGGTAGATTTTCAAAGGGTCAGGAAATATGAGACACAGGATAAGAAGAGAGTCTTCAAGTAAATCCAAAGACCTGTACTTTCTGCCATAAAAACACTAGAAAGTCTTGAAAATGTGTTACATATACTCAGTTCAGCATTTCCCTTACTACAAAGCACTTGCCGATATTCTGGGCTGGGAGGAATTCATCCTGGGCCACAGTCTGTGGTCTAAGAAAGTCTGCTGCTCAAACCCCTTGAAAAATCATGGGCACTGCCAGCCACCACTATTCCACCAGGTTATCTGAGCTGAGTGATTTGGCAATCTTCCATATCACCTTGGTTTAAATATAATTATTACCTAGGCCTTAAAAATGATGTGTCTGCCTAAAGGCTGACTGAAGCCAATCTCTCTCTCCCTTTTTTTTTTTTTGGTAATTTAATTTTTAATAACAGAGGCTCTCTCTATCATACAGACTGGAGTACAGTGGCGTGATCGTGGCTTATTGCAGCCTCAACCTCCTGGGCTCAAATGACCATCCCACCTCAGCTTCTCGAGTAGCTGGTACTATAGGCACATGCCACCACACCCGGCTATGACTGAGGCCTTCTCTGGAAGGGAAGAAAATGCCCTATTTTACATCGGGGGCATATCTTAATTTTGATATGTATGAAGTTCATTAAAGATTCAGGATAACATCCTGCTTTAACATGTTAACCAATTAGGACAAGTGTAGTGAAAATGAAAAGGACAAAAAGATAAAGAGACATAAAATTAGAAACAAAAGGATTTAGTGACTCACTCAGTTTAACAAGAGTCAAAATGACCAGTAAGAATTAATGGAGTCATTAACAGCTAAAGAGGGAAGTCAAGAAGAGAAGTGTTTTGGCTGGAGGGAGTGGGGAGGGGTCATGTTGGCATACAACTGCTACAGAGATGGTATTTAAATACATTCATTTCAAGACATAAGTGACTATTTAGACCTCAAGTTTAGACACTGATGTAGGTTTGGGGCCTAAAAAAGGGGTGGCAGTTAAAGCACTGCAATGATGTTTTTAGAGAAAGAAAAGGCAACAGAAAAACATTTAGACAACTGCATTCCTCAGATATTACACTAACCTAACTTTCCAGATGAAAAGTACCTTATTCTACACATACAGAGTATTTGAACTAATTTATTCTAATGAAAAGTGTAAAAATTAATCTTTCTTTTTCTTTTCCAGGCTATGAATTGACAAAAAGAAGCTAAAGACAAAAACAGTTTCATAATTACCATTTGTCCAAAGTCAATCTCTGAGCTAAAACACAATGCTTTTTTATGTTTCTCTATTTATAACAAAATTTTGAGAAAAAACTCAGAAAAATTTGGTACACCAATACTGCCACTGTTTTATGATCTCTGTGAGAATTTAACAGTTTAAAAAAGCACACTGGATGGACATGGTGGCTCATGCCTATAATCCCAACACTCTGGGAGGCCAAGGCAGGAGGACAGCTTGAGCCCAGGATTTTAAGACCAGTTGGTCAACATAGGGAGACTCTGGCTCTACAAAAAAATTTAAAAATTAGCCAGTCATGGTGATGCATGCCTGTAGTCCCAGCCAATGTGGAGGCTGAGGTGGGAGGACTGCTTGTGCTTGGGAGGTCAAGGCTGCAGTGAGCTATGATTTTACCACTGCACTTCAACCTGGGCAACAAGCTGGACTAGGACCCTGTTTCAAAAAAAAATAAAATAAAAATAACCAAAATGGCAGTAATCAATGAATCTGGGGAATGGGTACCTGGAGGTTCATTACAGAATCTGGAGAGTGGGTATATGGCGCTTCATTAAACTATTCTCTCCAGTTCTGTCTATGTGTGCAACTGTCATAATAAAAAGTCTAAAAAGGTCTACTTACAGACATTTCTTAAGTCCTATCTTCAGTTAAGGCCAACCATTCAAAACAAAATTCTAGCAGATACTTTTTGAATAATGTTTTCTTCATTCTCAACAGATCAATTAAGCACTATAGTGAAATGGACCATAAAAGGGGAAAAGGCCTAGTCTGTCATTTCAGAGACACATGAACATGTTTATTACATGGAAAAAGTCCGTCCTTTTATCCATGTTGATTGATATGAGACATCTGTTATTCTTCAAAGATTTATGCTTTTGTTGAAAAATACATAAGCTAAATGACTAAAGAAAATGTGGCATATATGCACAATGGAATACTACTCAGCCATAAAAAGGAATGAAATAATATCTTTTACAACAACTTTGATACAGCTGGAGGCCATTACTCTAAGTGAACTAACTCAGGAACAGAAAACCAAACACTCCACCTTCTCACTTGTAAGTGGGAGATAAACTAGAAGTACGCAAAGGCATACAGAGTGATACAATGGACTTTGGAGACTCAGAAGAGGACAGGGGAAAGGGACAAAAAAACTACATATTGGGTACAATGTCTATTACTCAGGTAACGGATGCACTAAAATCTCAGAATTCACCACAATATAATTCATCCCTGCAACAAAAAACTACTTGTACTCCAAAAGCTATTGAAATAAAAATATATTAAATTTAAAAACTAATAAAAATAGGTCATATAAATGTATTATTTTCATTAGTAAAGGCAAAACAAATGTTTATCTTGAATGTCAATGATTAATTTGTTGAAGCACCTGGTTAGCCCTATAGTTACTTCAAACATCTTCCACTCTGCTAAATAACCAAATAAACAACTTTCTAATGTAGATGGAAAAAAAAAAAGGCCAGGCACAATGGCTCACACCTGCAGTCCTAACACTTTGGGAGGCCAAAGTCGGCGGATCACTTGAGGCCAGGAGTTCAAGACCAGCCTGAGCAACATAGCAAGTCTCTGTCTCCACGATTTTTTTTCCTTTAATTAGTCATGGTGGTGCATGCCTGTAGTCCCAGCCACTAAGGAGGCTGAGGTGGGAGAATTGTTTGGGCCCAGGAGTTCCAGGCTGCAGTGAGCTATGATCACACTACGGCACTCCAGGCTGGACAACAGAATTAGACCCTGTTTCAAAAGAAAAAAAAAAAGGAAAAAAGAACCAATATCCATTAATTATGCCTAATACTAAATTGTAATGAACACATACCAAAAAATATATAAAATAATAAGTAGAGGAAAGCAGAAATTTTTTAGCCATTATTGTTTAAGCTATGATTTAAATTGATTTAATCTAAATCAAATCACACTACTGAGGCTGTGGGAACATTAAAACTAGTAGGCAGTGACAGATTCACCACTTAGATTTACCACTTACCAACGATCAAGAATAGTTTAGTTTACAAACACCAATGTCTTTCCTGCCTATGAAAAATAGCACCACCCAAAAACAACAAGCAGATTTGTATGCCTCCTCTTCTTTGTCTGGTAAGTTCTAGGATAGTAAAAACTGTTCATGTCTGTGTAACAGCTAGCACATTGTAGGTGTCCAACTCTTCTAACCGAAACAGTCACCACTTCCAATTCCCAGAAAGCTATTGCTAGGTTTCAGTCGCTTTCCCTAGGTGACATGTGTAGGATAACAAAATAAAGTGTGCTTTCCTCACAGGCAGTTCTACCTTGAATCATTTTCAGGATCCTGTTTCCTGTAACAGAAACATGTTGTCATGAGTCTTAAGTGAAAAGCAGCATAAATATATATACATGAAGACAAAAGACAGTCAACTATTTTCTCATCATTATTAAACCATTGGTTAATTCCTAAGAGTTATTTCATGTTTTTTAGATAACAAGATCATCTTCATTTTCTTTCTTTTTTTTTTTTTTTGAGACAGTTTTGCTCTTGTTGCTCCCAGGCTAGAGTGCAATGGCGCGATCTCGGCTCACCGCAACCTCCTCCTCTCGGGTGCAAGTGATTCTCCTGCCTCAGCCTCCTGAGTAGCTGAGCTGGGATTATAGGCATGGGTCACCACACCCGGCTAATTTTGTATTTTAGTAGAGATGGGGCTTCTCCACATTGGTCAGGCTGGTCTTGAACTCCCGACCTCAGATGATCCACCCGCTTCAGCCTCCCAAAATGCTGGGATTACAGGCGTGAGCCACCATGCCCGGTGATTATCCTCATTTTCAACAAATTTTTTAAGCTTTCTTTCCTTTATTAAGATAAAATTTTACATACTATAAAATCTTAAGTTTGAATCAATATGTCTGAATAAATGTACATAACAATTGGCAAACCTGTATAAAGGTATACGGAAGTTCCTTGTACTAGTCTTGCAACTTTTGTGTAAGTTAAAAATTATATGAGAGCTTGTTTGGAGGTTCTGGCAGGGAAGTGCAGCTACTCGTACACCCTTGACCGAAGACCGGTCCTCCTCTATCGGGGATGATCACCCTCTTCGACCGAGCACACAGCTTTGGAAGGGACACACATGGAGTGGTGAAGGAGGAAGGGGACACCTGCCTAGCCAGCCAAATCAGCCGAATCAACCCTGGTGATCAATGGGGTGACAGATGTCACAGCCAGATCGCCCTCACATCCTAAAAATTATATGAAAACAAAGTTACCCAAAAAGTATATAATTGAATTACCATCACCCAAATCAATCTACAGAATATTTCTATCGCGCCAGAAAGTTTCCTTGTGCCCCTTACCAATCACAGCCCCTACCAAGAGGCAACCACTGTCCTGATTTCTATCACCATATCTTAGTTTTGCCTGTTATTGTCTTTTTCATAAATGGCATCATAAACACTTATACATACTCATCTGTGCCCAGCTTCTCTTGCTATGAACAGTATTTCTGAGATTTATCAATGTTACTATGTAAATCAGTAGTTTATTTCTACTGTGAAAAAAGTTGCTATGAACCAATCTTTTTGTGGGCATATATTTATTGTCTCTTGGTACAGTAAGATTTCATTGAAAAGTTTTACATATAAACATGCCTGGGAAATAAGGCAGTATAGATACTGCTATAAATACATAAAAGATATAGCAACTATATAGTTATATATAATGCAAAAAAGATATTTGATATTTACATATGATGTGTAATATACACACACATACACAAGCCTGAATAATTCTAAGAAGTCAACCAGCAAGATATTTTAAAAGAATTTATGGCTGGGCGTGGTGGCTCACGCCTGTAATCCCAGCACCTTGGGAGGCAGAGGCTGGTGGATCATGAGGTCAGGAGTTCAAGACCAGCCTGGCCAAGATGGTGAAACCCTGTCTCTACTCAAAATACAAAAATTAGCTGGGCATGGCAGAGGGCACCTGTAATCCCAGCTACTCAGGAGGCTGAGGCAGAGAAAACCCAAAAGGTGGAGGTTGTAATGAGCCGAGATAGTGCCACTGCACTCCAATCTAGGTGACAGAGCCAGATTCCATCTAAAAAAAAAAAAATTAGCCAGGTGTGGTAGTGCACACCTATAGTCTCAGCTACTAAGGAGGCTGAGGCAGGAGAATCACTTGAACCTGAGACACAGGTTGCAGTGAGCCAAGTTCGAGACACTGCACTCCAGCCTGGGCAACAGAGTGAGACTCCGTCTCAAAATAAAAAGAATGTATAAAGTTCATAGGGGAAAGTAAATCTAAGATGGGAAAGATGAGCATCTAAATTTTTCTTAGTAGTTTTTATGCTTTAACCTAACAATAATTCAAAAGAGAAACAAGTATATCTCCATGTAAATTACCTTGTTAGGTTTCAATGAAACACATTTTTCTCTTCAAACAAACATCTCCTCCAAGCTAGAACTTCAAAACAGTGTTACCATCCACTAGGTAATAATTTTTATGCTATCAACAAAACCCAAAATGTGTGTTCAGAATACAAGACTGTTTTATTGTCTTGCTTTTTAAAAAGTTAAACATGGAAAAACTTAATTGGTTAATATCTAACATGGGTAAAGAACATTCCATGCTCATTCAGAATACATTCTGATGCAGACTCAATCTCGGAGGATGTTTTCTCCATTCCAGAAAGTAACCCATCGTACGCAACACTATGTCTGTGATTGGGACATCTTGACTTTCAAATTCACTATGCAATTTTCAGCTAACAATGGAGGAGGTTCTTTAGTTTCCAGAGATAGGAACATTGAGAAACAAATACAAATCTAACCTTTGAAAAGATCAATCTGAAATTTGCAACCCTGCTTTTGACATGAAATAACCATTTTCTGAGGACTCCTCATTTATAACATCTATAAATTGCCAAAACTAAAACAGAATGCTACAAATGATTCTAGAAATTTACCACTGCCCACTTAGGATTTGCAACTACAAAGAGAAAAAACAACCCTCTTCCACTCTAATTTTTGTTCACCTCTTATTCTTCTTTCCAAAAAACGCACAATCTCAAAAATATACGATTCAAATGTACATTTTTTTTTTTTTTTTTGCCCCCCCCTCGTGCGCCCCCCCCCCCCCCCCCGGTCCCCCCCCCTCGTAAGCCAGAATTGTTGGCTTGAGCCTGGGATCCCAGCACTTTGGGAGGCTGAGGCAAGGGGATCACTTGAGCCCAAGAGTTTGTGTGGAGGCTGCAGTTAGCCACCACAATTCAGCCTGCATGACAGATCAAGACACAATCTCTTAAAAAAAAAATATATATATATATATACACACACACACACACACACACACACATCACACACACACACACACACACATACATAATGTATGTATATATGTGTGTGTGTGTGTGTGTGTGTGTATATATATATATATCTTTTTTTATAAAAAGTATAAAAACATACATAAGCCAATCTCTGTAATAAGTATACGTGTGTGGACTGGGCACGGTAGCTCACACCTGTAATCAACACTTTGGGAGGCCAAGGCAGGCAAATCACAAGGTCAGGAGATCGAGACCATCCTGGCGAACATGGTGAAATCCCATCTCTACTAAAAATAAAAAAATTAGCTGGGCATGGTGGCACATCCATGTAGTCCCAGCTCCTCGGGAGGCTGAGGCAGGGTCTCATTCTGTTGCCCAGGCTGGAGTACAATGGCTTGATCACAGATCACTGCAGCCTCAACCTCCCAAATAGTTGAAACTACAGGGGCACTCCACCACACGTGGCTAATTTTTGTATTTTTGTAAAGAGGGGGTTTCGCCATGTTTTCCAAGCTGGTCTTGAATTCCTGGGCTCAAGCGATCCACTCGCCTTGGCCTCCCAAAGTGCTGGGATTACAGGTATGAGTCACTACACCTCACCACCTTTTCTAGAAGAAAAACAGCCTTGATTAAGTCTTGATTTTGATAACAAAAATGACAGCAACTCCAAACCACAATCACAACTTTCAATATCTTTTGCCTGATTGTTTTAGAGAACTAAAATAAAATGTTATTCTTATTTTTTAAAATATTTTGATCCAGACCAAGGGTAAAAAACAAAATACAACCAATATATAGACCCCACACTCCCTCTGGTGGACCTTCACTCTCATTAACCAAATGTTTTCCAAAAGGCTATAAGTAGGCCCTGCACTGTGGCTCACACCTATAATCCCAGCACTTGAGGAGGCCAAGGGAGGAGGATCACTTGAGCTCAGGAGTTGGACACCAGCCTGGGCAACATAGTTAGACCTTGTCTCTACTAAAAATTAAATATTTTAAAAATTAGCCGGTGGTGGTGATGGGTGCCTATAACCCCAGCTACTTGGGAGGCTGAGGTGGGAGAATCACTTGAGACCAGAGGTTGGGCAGGAGGATCTCTTGAGCCTGGGAGGTCTGCAGTGAGCCCATGATCACGCCACAGCACTTCAGCCTGGGCAATAAAGCAAGACCCTGACTCAAAAAAAAAAGAAAAGAAAAAACCTAGAAGTAAATACTAAATTAAGCATAAAATGTAGGTTCTCATAACTACTATAAGAAGTACAAATTATTTTGAGTAGAATTTTAGTGTTCTAAATATTGCTAAAATACTCTTATCAATCTTTAGTAACATGATAGTACATATGGCCCTACTGAAAATTATTTTAACCAGTTTTATTTGGCAGTACTGTCTTTTACATAGTAAATAAACATCTTATTTGCAAATTAAATCACAGTTAAGTGTTTATTGTTTTAAATCAATAGTTTTGTGACACACATACCGCCATCCACCCAGTCGCTACCGAATACAGGTTTTCTTTTCTTTTTTGAGACGGAGTCTCACTCTCACTCTGTAGATTTAATTTTTCTTTACACTTTTGGGGATATGATGACAGGATTTTAAAATGCACTAAAATATATTGCAGAAAAATTCAGAAATATAAAATATTGAAAAAAATCTAATCAGCTAGGTTGGAAAGTTCAAATAGTTTCAGAATTACAAAATGCAGATTATTTAATTGTTAAATGTGAATTACAAAATTTAGTGTGCCAAATATGTACAATATAGATTATTCTTTAGGAATTGTGAAAACTTAATTAAAGGTCTGTAGAGGAATTCTTCATGCCACGTACAAGTACATTACCGTTAAATAAAGCAATACTAGGCCAGGCGCAGTGGCTCATGCCTGTAATCCCAACACTTTGGGAGGCCAAGGCAGGTGGATCACCTATCAGGAGTTCAAGACCAGCCTGGTCATCATGGAGAAACCCCATCTCTACCAAAAATACAAAAATTAGCTGGGCATGGTGGCGCACGCCTGTAGTGCCAGCTACTCAGGAGGCTGAGGCAGGAAAATCACTTGAACATGGAAGGTGGAGGCTGCAGTCAGCCCCGATAGCACCCTTGCACTCCAGCCGGGGTAACAAGAGCAAAACTCCATCTCAAAAAAAAAAACAACACTACTAATGTCTATAATAGTGCCATTTGATCTGTCCTCAAAGTTAGCTGTTTTAATGTAAGTCCTTGTTTTCTGTAGCTTTATTTATTTAAAAATACTTACTACTACCTCCAAACTCAAAAACAGTTATACCTGAGGGTAAATGGCTTTAAACACTCCCAATGTTTATTGTATGGATGTGAGAATTCAACTTATGCTTAATTTTGAAACTGAAATTGTGGTTGATAATTTTATAATATCATCTATTACAAGTTAAAGTAGACAAAAATCAGTAATTAAAATACCTAAAAACTGATTTTTAAAATGGGCTTTTAATTAAATGTAAAGTTAATAAAACTTTAACTTTTATAGTTAAAATACCAAAATATACTTATATGTAAATAAATTATGAAATATAACTTTATTGTATGTGGCATATATACATCATCATAGAATAAACACAATAATTATGAACAGTATTTAATATATTCCTGTACACTAAAGAGCAATTACATAAATGATAAAAACAACGGAAGCTACAGTCTTATTCAGATCCTTACAACTATTTATACAGAATAAGCCCTCCATATACGAGGATGAGTCATTGTTCAACGCATCTATCCACACTAAGCATCAAAAAGCCAACTTATCTTTTAACAGCAGTAACTTCTATAGGTATACAAACAGGATGTTCTTTCTTCTCCAGACTAATTCATCCTAAGCTGAGAAGCCTTTAGGAAACTAAACTGAACCCAAAAATATGAATTATTTTCCAAGAATAAACAGAAAACTAAAGATTAGTTGCCTAATTCAATATTTTAAGTTTTTCATGTTGAACTGATTAAAAGTGTTTTAAAAAAGAAATTCACACAAAATTCTCATAAGTAAAAGAATTAAAGATTCAGAAATATATTTGTTTTGCTAAATGTTAGAAAGACAAAAAGATCTCATAGCTTGTTTTGGAGAAATAAAACAATTTATAAAGACCACCTTTGATTTTTTTAAATCTAAAATAGTCACAATTATTGGTTAAAGAATTTACCGTTCAATGGAGAACTCTTATCAGCTATTAGCTAACTTTAATTACCTAGGCAAATAAGTAAAATGACCATTCAATGAATAATAAACCAGCATAATTAAATCAAGATTAGTAACTTTGTTCTTAAACTTCATCTCTGAAGTATAAATCATACCTAATACAGATATTATAAGACATATTAGAAGAAAAAACCTGAGTAAATCAAGTGTTTCTCACAAATAATGAGTATTAATAACCCTCGTTTTAAAAATGTTATTTCTATAGAATCTCTAAATTGGTCAGGGCCATAACTGTAGATTGTCAGGCAGAGGTCAGCTGGGGGGAGACAGAAACAGAAAAGGGTGAAGTGAAAGTATGACAATAAAAATTTCCCACCAGAGTAAGAATCTTTTCAAGTCGATTCTTGGCTTTTGATTCAAACACCAAGAGAAGCAGCTCCCTTTAGAGAATTACTTGATAATTCCCTAAAGTAAAAACCCTTATGGGGGAGGTGGATAAAATCCCAGACTATTAAAAATACTTAACCAAAATACGCTTTAACTTTCCCCTTGTCCACAATCTAACAAAATGGGAAGACAATGAAAATAAACACTCCTGTCTACCCTCAGACAGGCAAAGAAAGCTCCCATTCAGTACGAAGCCTTATTCCACTGGAAAACATACTCCTGAAAAGTAAATCCAAAACCACGAGCTCAAACTGCCTCATGCAGAATTTACTGAACGGCGGCCAAACGCTGTACACACTGTCCTGAACCACACTGAAGGGTATCTAGAGTTCTGCATCTCCGCTTACAACTTGAACCTTACTACGCTTTCGCCACCACTGCAGAGCCCGATTTTAAAAGCGAGACTATGACGTTCCCGCCGGCTCGTGGATCGAAGAAAGGCACTCTGCACCCTGACGCTGAAGAATCTTTTTGGCAATTCTGGTTTTGACTCTTATAATGTGACCGGCGCACCTTTTCGAACGATCAATAGTAAGGCGGAAGGCGTTTCACATCCTAGAACTGAAGAGCGTAAGGAACCCAGGCACAGCGTTCAGTCGCTTGGGTCTGGCCCGGGAGTGACGCGGATCACCTGTTAGACGGCGCCGCGCGGACTCCTCCAAGAGCGGCCGTCTGCGGCGATGAGGTTCCCCCGACGCTTGTCGGGGGCGGCAGGTGAGGGCGGGGACCGCCCGTTCACACCCGGAGCGCGGCTACCCCGCCACCTTCCCCTGCACTGCCCCGCCAGGTGGGCGAGTCCGCCCCGCGCCCGCGGCGTCCCGGCGCTCGGCTCGCCCCGGGTCCGATTGTCCCGGCGCCCGGGCCCGAAGGCGAAGTTTGGCTCCCGCCTGCAGCGGTGCCGGCTCGGGCGCTGCCCCACTCTCCGAGGGTCCCGCCGCCCGTCTCGGGGCGAGCCGGGGGCCGGAGACCAGAGGCGGCGCGGGACCTGTGATCCCCGGCGGGAAACAAAAAGCCCAGTGAAGACGAGCGGGCGCGACCGGCCTCGCATCCGCCGGGAGAGCGCGGCGGGGGCGGGGAACGGCGCCCGCGGCCACCCCGCTCCGCGCCTCCCGCGGGGAGCACCGGCCCCGCGGCCCCGGGGGCGCGGCGAGGGGCGCCGCAGTGAGGCCGGGCCTCCCGCGCGCTCCCCTCGAGGCTTCCCGGCCCTGCTCCCCCAGACACGCGGCTCCTGGGCTGCGAAGCCGCGTGGGGGATGGGAGCTGAGGCGGCGAGTGCCGCCGCGGCGGGACCGGGAAGGACGGCGTTCGGCTCCCGGGGCGCCGCGGGCGGCCGCCCCATTCCCGCGGCCATGGCGCCGGTACCTGTCGCCGCGGGGGCTCGCCGACTCCGTCACTCTCTGCCTCGCTCGCGCGCCGCGCACCCTTCTGCCCGCCCAGCAGGCCTCCCGCGCGCCGGACACCGCCGCCTGAGACTGGCAGCGCCCGCGAGCGGGCCCGAATCCCCCGGGCAGCGCCCGGCCCCGTCCCGCCCCCGCCGGCCGCAGGACCCGCCTTCCATAGGGCCCTGGGGCTGTCAGTCCGCCCCCCAAAAGGCGCGCGGGCTGTCGATCCGCCTGTCCGGATTGGTGGCCGCGCGCCGTCCATGCAAATGAGGCCCCGCCCCCCATTCGTTGGCTTCTCCGCCTCCCCACGCCAGCCCACGTGTCTGGCCCTTGCCCTTTGTGGGGGGCCATAGAGAAGGGATAGTGGAAACTGACACACCCTCACAACATCTCTTACCTCCCGAGAAATTAATGCCTAAGCAAGGTAGTTGACTTCCCGTCTGTATCGTATCTCTGAAGGCACTGCCCCTCCTATCTGTCCACAGGGCCTACTCAGAGGCTGGAGAGGGGCAGGCCAGGCTGTTTGAGTTAAGTCAGCTGGCCAGGTTAGCCCTGGGAAGCCACCCATGAAGTCAAAGATGCCCAGTCAGGTCTGGGGAAATCCCACCTCCAGAAGAGTTTAGCAGATATCACCTCCCTCTGGACACCCAGTGACTGTAAAGACCATACTTTCTCTTGGCTTGCTACCTTTCAAGCAGGAGATACCAGGCGGTTAAAACATGAAGAGGCCTTAAAAATGGCTGAGTTCGGCGGGCGCGGTGGCCTGTAATCCCAGCTTTGAGAGGCCAAAGCGGGCAGATCACGAGGTCAAGAGATCAAGACGATCCTGGCCAACAAGGTAAAACCCCGTCTCTACTAAAAATACAAAAATTGGTTGGGCGTGGTGGTGCACACCTGCAGTCCCAGCTACCGGGGAGGTTGAGCCAGGAGAATCGCTTGAACCTGGGAGGCAGAGGTTGCAGTGAGCCCAGGTTACACCACTGCACTCCAGCCTGGCGACAGGGCAAGACTCCATCACACACACACACACACACACACACACACACACACACACACACACAAAACGGCTGGGTTCTTTGGCCAACTCCAAAGGGTAGGCTGCTGAGTAAAAGCAACTTCAGGACGGACCTACCTTCCTCCAACCAGATGGCTACCTCTGAGTCGCTCCCATAGAGATGCAGGAGCTGCACCTGGGCCTTAGGGAATCTAACTCAACTCTCTCATTTTAGAGGAAACAGAAACCTAATATCCCGTAGCTAGTTACCCATGGGACCTAATAGTTACCTATGGAAATCTAATGTCCCATAACCAGACTAGAACTCATGTCTTCTGGCTCCAAACCTGTTCTCTTTGCACTATACTGCATCCAAATATTTATGAAGAGCCTCGTCTACAAATCTCCATGCTGCCTTCAAAAGATGATGTCTGCAGAAAAGACAAATAAAGCCAACACTGAAACCGCCTCAAGGGCAGGGGCTCTGTCTCAGTCATTTGTCTATTCTCAGTGACTTAGAAGCTTGCCTGTTTACCAGCTGCCAGGGAGAGTCACTGAAACAACTTATTCGTTCATTAAGGCAGAAAAACAAAGTTGATCAAAATTCCTCCGCATACTAACACCAATTGATTAAGCATCTACTATGCTTAATAACAGTACATATTAAGCTCTACGCTATGTGCAGGGTATATATAACCCAATCCTCAAGGGCTTCAGCCTAGGAGACAGTGACATACACATAACATGTCAGCTCTTCTCCTCTTGTTACAGGGGTTGTGGCAGATGTCTGCATAGGGCACAGTGGGAGGCCCCAAGGAAAGAGGAATCAGCTCTTCTTCTAGGAGAGGCAGGGGAAGGCTTCATTGAAGAGGTAACCTGACAGTAGAACTGAATCTTAGATGAAGCCAGACAGAGGGGTGTGGACAAGGAGGAAAGGGACTCCCAGGCAGGAAGGGATGGTATGAGCAAAAAGCATGCAGACCTGGAAAATCCTAATAATTGAGGGGACAGTGAGGAGCAGTGTGGGCAAATCTGCAGAGGGCTGTGTGGACGTGTCACATGTCTGGGACCAGGCTCTTCCAGGAGGAAGACAGAAAGGCAGGAGAGGCTGCCAGGCTGTGTTGTAATACACCGCAGCAACAACAACAGGCCCTGTAGATACAGCTACAGGCTTCTTTTTCTAGGCCAGAGTCTGTGGAGAACAGTCAGTTCCACAGTTCCAATGGCAGCCTGGCTAGCCCCACCCACTCTCCCAGAAAACCACTCTGGTCACTGCACTTGCCTTCCTTGGCATTTGGAAACACGTGTGCTTGCGTTTCCCTAAACATTGCTGCCCTTCAGAATTCAAAGATGATGTGGGCTATGGCTCAGACACCTGGGTGTGGGATGAGCAGCTGTTCCCTAAGGCACAGAGTGGTTCTTTGCAGGGCCTGTCGCTAAGGCCAGCTCCATGAATGTGTGACCTGTGCAATACACAGGGCCCTGTACTAGAAGAGCCCTGTGCTTGGTTTAATGCTCTGCTGCTGCCATCTTGAAATTCATAGTACTTCCTCAACAAAGGGCCCTGCAATCTCATTTTTCACTGGGCCTCACAAATTATGTGGCCAGTGCTGCTTGTCACTGGTAGTGACCCTGGGTATGCTTGTGGAACTGCTCAAACCTCATCTCATTTTAAAAGCACTTAGCATTCACCAGACTTGTTCACATGCATTTTTATCACCTGATTCTCTTTCTTTCTTTTTTTTTTTTTTTCAGAGATGAGGTCTCACTCTATTGCCCAGGCTGGTCTCATACTCCTTGGGCTCAAGAGATCCTCTGACCTCAGCCTCCTAAAGTGTCAAGTTTACAGATGTGAGCCACCCTGCCCGGACTTATCACTTGATTCTCACAATAGAGTAGGCCGGTATGACTCTTTATTCTCATTTTATTACTTGAGAAAATTGAAATTTGGCAACTTTCTCCAGGTGGCACAGCTACGAAGTAGCAGAGCTTGTACTTGAACTCAGCCCAGGCAAGCCCTGCTCCACTTCCTATCAAGCTACCTCCATCTTGGTTTCAGAATCCTTTTAAAGGAAGCTTTGTACACTAAGGTTTTTAAGAGTCAGAATGCATGGTAGAGTTGATATCTATCATTTCATGGCTGCCTATCACCTTTTGAATAGATTTTCATTAGTTTTTAACAATTCTCAGCCATTATATGTTCAAATACTGTTTCTGTCTTTTTTATTCTTTCTTTCTGGGGCTCCAACTGAAACACATTCAATCTTACTTTATCCCTTTCTTCTGTATTTTCTGTCTTTCTTCTTCCACAGTTTGTCCTAATAAGCTTCTTCTATTTTCAGCTCATTCTCTTTTCAGCTTAAAAAAAAAATCTCCTCTTAAACCCAACCATTGAGTTCCATTTAGTTATTCTATTCTTTAGGTCTAAAATGAATTTCTATTTGGTTCTCTTCTTGCTTGCTTTTCTTTCTTTCTCTCTCTCTCTCTCTTTCTTTCTTTTTTGTTTTGAGACAGAGTCTTGCTCTGTCACCCAGGCTGGAAGTGCAAGGGCAAGATCTCAGCTCACTGCAACCTCCACCTCCCAGGTTCAAGAGAGTCTCCTGCCTCAGCCTCCCAGTAGCTGGGATTACAGGCGCGTACCACCACGCCCAGTTAATTTTGGTATTTTTAGTAGAGATGGGGTTTCGCCATGTTGGCCAGGCTGGTCTTGAACTCCTCACCTCAAGTGATCCACCTGCCTTGGCCTCCCAAAGTGCTGGCATTACAGGTGTGAGCCACCACACCCGGCCTCTATTTGGTTCTTTCTCAAATCTGCTATGCCAATTCATGTAGCTCTCAGTCCCCTGTTATAATTTTCAGGCTTGTCTTTTCCCTCCTTAAACATAGTATCATTGTTTTATGGTCTGTAACTGTTAATTCCAACCTGGAGTTCCTGTGAGTCTGCTTTCACTGTCAGATTTTGGTTTTGCTTTTTACTCAAAAAAAAAAAAAAAAAAATAGAGATAGAGTCTCTTTATGTTGCCCAGGTGGGTCTCAAACTCTAGGGCTCAAGGGATCCTCCTGTCTTGGCCTCCCAGAGTGCAGAGATTACAGGCATGAGCCACTGCACCCAACCAGTTTTTATTTTTGTTTTCATTTTCAAGACAAGGTCTCACTCTGTCACTGAGGCTGCAGTGCAGTGGTATGGTCATGACTCACTGCAGCCTTGACCACCTAGGCTCAAGTGATTCTCCCACTTCCGCCCCCCCAAGTAACTGGGACTACAGGTGTGCACCACCATGTCTGGTTAATATTTTTTATTTGTAGAGGTGGGGGTTTCACTATTTGCAGAGGCCAGGCTGGTCTCGAACTCCTGGCTTCAAGTGATCCTCTTGCTTCGGCCTTCCAAAGTGCTGGGATTACCGGTGTGAGCCACCACTCTTTGCCCCATTGTTCAGTTTTTACTGATTCTTTCTCATGTCACCACATACCTGGTTGTGTTTCGACATTGTATTTTTAAAAAATCATTTTAAGTAACAATAATTATACTGTCCTCTGGAAAAGATTTCCATTGGCTTCTACCAGGATCTAGGGACACTGGCAGTCTGGGATCATCTTAACTCAATTTCAGGGCTCCAGACTTTCTGAGCCACCCAGTGACTCGAAGCTGGACTGCAGTCTGTGGAAGGGTTTGGTTTGATTGGTTGGTTGGTTGGTTCCCCTTTACTCAATTTGGGGGTCCCAGTTTAAGATTGAGAGTTTTTTTAGTTATATATTGTTCCATAGCAAACTACTCCAGAATTTAGTGGCTTAAACAGATGTCCAGCTAACTTTTTTTAAAGGACCAGATAGTATATATTTTAGACTTGCAAGCCACATGGTTTTGTCACAACCGCTCAACTCTATCATTACAGCACAAAGCAGCCACAGACAGTAGATAAGCAAATGCATGTCTGTGTCCCAGTAAAACCTGATGAAAACAGGCAGCCATCTTCAACCTGATAAAGGGCATCTATGAGAAACCCACAGCCAACACCATACTTAATGGTGAAAGGATGGATGCTTTCCCCAGGAAATAAGACAAGGATAAGAGAAGAATGTCCATTCCAACCACGTCTACTTATTTTTGTTTTGTTTTTTTGAGACAGAGTCTCACTCTGTCACTCAGGCTGGAGTGCTTGATCTCAGGCTTGATCTCGGCTCACTGCAACCTCTGCCTTCTGGGTTCAAGCGATTCTCATGCCTCAGCCTCCCAAGTAGGTGGAAATACAGGCGCATGCCACAATGCCTAATTTTCCGTATTTTTAGTATAGACAAGATTTCACCATGTTGGCCAGGCAGGTCTCAAACTCCTAACCTCAAGCGATCCACCTGCCTTAGCCTCCCAAAGTGCTGGGATTACAGGCATGAATCACCACATGCAGCCATTCCAACCACTTCTATTTAATATTATACTAGAGGTTCTATCCAGGGCAATTAGGCAAGAAATACAAGTTAAAGGAATCCAACTAGAAAGAAAGACATAAAAATATCTCTTCACAGACACACAATCTTATATATAGAAAATCTTAAGGAATCTACTAAAAAACTATTAGAACTAACAAATTCAGCAAGGTTGCAAGATAAATAACAAAAATCAATTGTATTTCTATATACTTTCAATGAGCAATCCAAAGATGAAATTAAGAAAACAATTTCATTTATGATAGCATCAAAAAGAATAAAATACATCTTATTGGAATATATTTAATGAAAGAAGTATAAACTTAGAAAATGACAAACATTGTTGAAAGAAATTAAAGACAGTCCTTTTTTTTTTTTTTGAGACAAAGTTTTGCTCTTGTTGCCCAGGCTGGAGTGCAATGTCATGATCTTGGCTCACCGCAACCTCTGCCTCCGGGTTCAAGTGATTCTCCTGCCTCAGCCTCCCAAGTAGCTGGGATTACAGGCATGTGCCACCACACCCGGATAATTTGTATTTTTAGTAGAGACAGGGTTTCTCCATGTTGGTCAGGCTGGTCTCGAACTCCTGACCTCAGGTGATCTGCGTGCCTCAGCCTCCCAAAGTGCTGGGATTACAGGCATGAGCCACCGCTCTCGGCCCAAAGATGGTCTTTAATGGAATGTATGCAGAGGTTTTAAAAAAAATAAATTAAAGACCATCTAAATAATTAGAAAAACTGGCCAGGCATGTTGGCTCATGCCTGTAATCCCAGCACTTTGGGAGGCCAAGGTGGGAGGATCTCTTGAGTCCAGGAGTTCAAGACCAGCCTTGACAACATGGCAAGAACCTGGCTCTACAAAAAATACAAAAATTAGCCTGGTGTGGTGGCATGCATCTGTAGTCCCAGCTACTCGGGAGGCTGAAGTGGGAGGATTGCTCGAGCCCAGAAGCTGGAGGCTGCAGTAAACTGAGATCGTGACACTGCACTTCAGCCTGGGCAACAGAGCCAGACTGTCTCAAAAAAAAAAAAAAAAAAAAGAAAAAAATTGGAAAATATCCTATGTTTATGGTTTGTAAAACTTAACATTGTTAAAAATGCCAATTCTTTCCAAATTGATCTTTTGACATAACGCAATCCCCATCAAAATCTGAGATGACTATTTTATAGAAACTGACGAGCTGATTTTACAATTTATATGGAATTGCATTAGACCAAGAATAGCCAAAACAATCTTTAAAAAGAAAAACAAGGCCGGGCACGGTGGCTCACGCCTGTAATCCAAGCACTTTGGGGGCCAAGGCGGGCGGATCACCTGAGGTCAGGAGTTCAAGACCAGCCTGACCAACATGGTGAAACCCCGTCTTAATTTAAAAAAAAAAAATGTTAAAAAAAATGAAAAAAAAAAAAAAAAGAAAAACAAAGTAGGAGGGTTCCTATTTCCTGATTTCAAAACTTACTGCAAAACAGCAATAATCAACTCAGTGTGATACTGGCACAAGGATAGAGTTATAGAGAAATGGGGTAGAATTGAAAGTCCAGAAATAATCTCATTCATCTATGGTCAACTGATTTTTGACAAGGGCACCAAACGCTGCTGAGAATATGGAGAAACCAGAATTTTCATGCATTGCTGGTGGGAACGTAAAACAGTATGGCCTCTATGGAAAACAGTTTGGCAATCCTAAAATGTTCCATATAGAATTACCATATGTTCCAGTAATTCCACTCATAGGCATTTATCCAAAAGAATTAAAAGCAGGAACTCAAACAGATACTTGGATACCAATGGATATATCAGCATTATTCATAATAGCCAAAAGGTGGACACAACCCAAATGTCTAACAACTAATGAATGGATAAACAAAATGTGGTATATCCACAAAGTGGAACATTATTTGGCCATAAAAAAGAATGAAGTGCTAATAGATGCTACAACATATATGAACCTTGAAAACATAATGAATGAAAGCAGTCAATCACAAAAGATCTCACACTGCATGATTACATTCATATGGAATGTCCAGAACAGAGAAGAAAGGAGATAACACACAGATTTCTTAGGGCTGGGGGTGTAGGAGAAGGAAGGATGGGAAGGTGATAGGTAAAGGATACAGAATTTCTTGTTGAAAAATTATTATAAAGTGGACCATGGTGATGGTTGCACACATATGTGAATATACTAAAAACCATTGTGCTGTACACTTTAAGTGGGTAAACTGTATGGTATGGTATGTGCATTATATCTCAATAAAGCTGTTAATAATAAAATAACAAATAGCCAGCCATGGGTCGTAGTTTGCTTACTCCTGGCTTAAAATAACAACTATCATATTTACTTACTGTTATTTGTCCGTTCTCACATTGGCTATAAACAAACATAGCCAATGTGAGACCAGACAAATAATAGTGAGTAAATATGATAGACTGGGTAATTTATCAAGAAAAGATGTGGCCAGACGTGGTGGCTCACGCCTGTAATCCCAGCACTTTGGGAGGCCGAGATGGGTGGATCATCTGATGTCAGGAGTTCAGGACCAGCCTGACCAACATGGTAAAACCCTGTCTCTACTAAAAATACAGGATTAGCTGGGCATGGTGGTACATGCTTACAATCACAGCTACTCAGGAGGCTGAAGCAGGAGAATTGCTTGAACCTGGGAGGCAGAGGTTGCAGTGAGCAGAGATTGTGCCATTGCACTCCAACCTGGGCAACAAGAGTGAAACTCCATCTCAAAATAAAATAAAACTGGGTGGAGTGGCTCAGGCCTGTAATCCCAGCACTTTGGGAGGCCAAGCAGGCGGATCACCTGAGGTCAGGAGTTCGAGCCCAGCCTGGCCAATATGGTGAAACCCTATCTCTACTAAAAATACAAAAATTAGCTGGGCATGTTGGCGGGAGCCAACTACTCAGGAGGCTGAGGCAGGAGAATCCCTCAAACCCAGAAGGCAGAGGTTGCAGTGAGCTGAGATTGTGCCATTGCACTCCAGCCTGTGACAGAGTAAGACTCCGTCTCAAAATAAATAAATACATACATACATACATACATAGAAAAACAAAAGAGGTTTAATTGGCTCGTGGTTCTATAGTCTGTACAGGAAGCAGAGCAATTTCTGCTTCTGCTTCCAATCATGACAGAAGGCAAAAGGGGAATAAGGCCTCTCACATGGCAGGAGCAAGAGAGGAAGGGGGGAGGTACCACACATTTTTAAACAGCCAGATCTCACAAGAACTCACTTTCACAAGAACAGCACCAAGGGGATAGTGATAAACCATGCATGAGAAATCCACCACCATGATCCAATCCCCTCCCACCAGGCCCCACCTCTAACATTGGGGATTACAATTCAACACGAGATTTGGTGGGAACACAGATCCACACCACATCATTTGCTCATGATTCTGCAATTTGGACAGAATTCAGCAGGGACAACTAGTCTCTAGTCTATGTGACAAGGGTGGGGCAGCTTGAACAGGGCTGAATGATCCACTTCAATAATGGCCTTACATGGAAGGCAAGTAGGACCCTAGCTGTGATGCTGGCAAAGTTCTTCAGCTCTTCTCCACATGGGCTCTCCACGAAGCTAGGTTGGGTTTCTCACAGCGTGTTTGTCTCAAGGTGATTGGACTTCTGAACGTTGTATCTGGCTTCCCCCACAGAGCAGATATGGAAATTGTCAGGCCTTCTTAAGGTTTACACCTGTAACTGACATAGCATCACTTCTACCACATTCTCTCGGTGAAAGCAGGTTACAGCCCAGCCCAAGTTCAAGGGGAGGGAACTAACAATGGTGTGAATACATAGTTCTCTGGAAACCACCAAAGTACTCTCTACCACAGTCCACCTTCTGTCTCCTAATGATTCACTTGCTCTTACATGTACAATACACTTACTGCCCCTTAAGTCCCCCATGAAGTCTCACGCCATTCATGTGCCAGTATTGAGTTTGCAGTCCATACTTTCCTCATGTAAATCAAGGCCAGGTATAAATGGGGCTTCTCAGTTGATGCTCCTCTCGGTCTGAAGACCTTTGAACTAAAGAGACAAGTTATCCACTCCCCATACACAATGGTGAGGCTGGGAAGGGAAAATCATAATTGGCATTCTCACTGAAAAGGAGGAAATGGGCCGGGCACGGTGGCTCATGCCTGTAACCTTATCACTTTGGGAGGCCGATGCAGGTGGATAACCTGAGGTCAGGAGTTCAAGACCAGCCTGACTAGCATGGCAAAACCTCATCTCTACTAAAAATAAAAAAATTAGCCAGGGGTGGTGGCCCATGCCTGTAATTCCAGCTACTCGGGAGGCTGAGGCAGGAGAATTACTTGAACACTGGGAGGCAGAGATTGTAGTGAGCTGAGATGGTGCCTCTGCACTCCAGTCTAGGCAACAGAGTAAGACTCAGTCTAATAAAAAAAAAAAATGCAATTACCCTGAAGAACTGGGACCTAACTAAGGAATTATGTCCAACTGCATTTCAGAATTGCTACAGAACTGTGGCTTCTATGTGCCTGCCATTTCTTCCGTTTTATTTTATGTTTTTTTTAGACAGAGTCTTGCTCTGTCACCCAGGCTAGAGTGCAGTGGCACCATCTCGGCTCACTGCAATCTCTGCCTCTTGGGTTCAAGCGATTATCCTGCCTCAGCCTCCGGAGTAGCTGGGACTACAGGCATGTGCCACCATGCCTGGCTAATTTCTGTATGAAGCTGTCTTCTTTTTTGTTCTGGTTGAAGCTGTCTTCTTAAGGCTTAAGCCAGAAGTGGCACAACATCACTACCACTATATTCTATTAATTAAAGCAGGTCACAGGCCAGGGGCGATGGGTCATGCCTGTAATCCCAGCACGAGGCAGGTGGATCACAAGGTCAGGAGACTGAGACCATCCTGGCCAACATGGCGTAACCCCATCTCTACTAAAATACAAAAAATTAGCCTGGCGTGGTGGCATGCGCCTGTAGTCCCAGCTACTTGGGAGGCTGAGGCAGGGCAATTGCTTGAACCCACGAGGCGGAGATTGCAGTGAGCTGAGATCGCACCACTGCACTCTAGCCTGGCAACAGAACAAGACTCTGTCTCAAAAAAAAAAAAAAAAAAAAAAAAAGCAGGTCACAGGGCGCCCAGAATCAAGGGATATGCAGGGTATGAATAGCCATAGCCATGGGTCAGTCTACCACAAGAGTGATTTGTCAGGGTGTCCAACCTTGGTAGGCCCTGAACTCCAAATTCATACCCTTAATCCCAAGAAGCTTTCAAAGGTATAGCTCAGCCTCTTCGATGGCTCCTTCAGACTGGCAAATGCCCTTGGGCAAAAGCAGGCCCAAGTGCCGGGCTCACCTCTCTGGTAGAGTCACCACATTTAACAAATAAAAAAGGCCGGGCACAGTGGCTCATGCCTGCAATCTCAGCACTTTTGGAGGCCAAGGCGGATGGATCACCTGAGGTCAGGAGTTCAAGACCAGCCTGAACAACATGGTGAAACCCCATCTCTACTAAAAATACAAAAAATTAGCTGGACATGGTGGTGCATGCCTATAATCCCAGCTACTCAGGAGGCTGAGACAGGAGCATCATTTGAACCCAGGAGGCAGAGGTTGCAGTGAGCTGAGAGTGAGCTACTGCACTCCAGCCTAGGCAGAGCGAGACTCTATCTAAAACATTAATTAATTAGGGGCCAGGCATGGTGGCTCACGCCTGTAATCCAGCACTTTGGGAGGCTGAGGCAGGCAGATCACCTGGGGTCAGGAGTCTGAGACCAGCCTAACCAACAGGGTGAAACCCCGTCTGTACTAAAAATACAAAACTTAGACAGGCATGGTGGCGCATGCCTGTAATCCCAGCTACTCGGGAGGCTGAGGCAGGAGAATCACTTGAACCCGGGTGGTGGAGGTTGCGATGAGCCGAGTTTGTGCCATTGCACTCCAGCCTGGGCAACAAGAGAGAAATCGGTCTCAATAAAAAAATTTATTAATTAAGTAATTAACTAGTTAATTTAAAAAATTAAAAATAGGTTGTCCAGTTAACTTTTAATTTCAGATAAGCCACAAATGCTTTTTTTAGTATAAGTATATCCCAAATATTACAGGAATATAATCTGCATATGAAAAAAGTATTCACTGTTTATCTGAAATTCAAATTTAACTGGGACACACACTGAAAAATTATCTATTATCTGAAATTCAGATAAGAATTTAACTGGGAGTGCTGTGTTTTTGTTTGATTTTGTTTGTTTGTTTCTTGAGACAGGGCCTCACTCTGTTGCAAAGCTAGAGTGCAGTTGTGCAATCTCAGCTCACTGCAGCTTCAGCTTCTCATGTTCAAGCAATCCTCCCACCTCAGCCTCCCGAATACCTGGGACGACAGATGTGCAGCACCATGCCCCACTAATTTTGTTTCTTTTTTGTAGAGACAAGGTCTCACTGTGTTGCCCAGGCTGGTCTCGAACTCCTGGGCTCAAGTACACCTCCCACCCCAGCCTCCCAAAGTGTTGGGATTACAGATGTGAGCTACCACACCTGGCCAGGAATGCTGTATTTTCTTAAAAAAAAAAAGAAAAGAAAGAAAAAGAAAAGAAATACATAAGAGGATACTGAACCTCATTCATAATGTAATGAAATATAATGATATGCCATTTTTATCTACTAGATTATATAAAAGTTTGATAATATACAGTATAGATAAGGATGTGGGAAATAGGGCAAAGCCATTTTTGTTTGTGGGACTGAAGATTGTGCAACCTCCCTTGGCAGAGAATTTAACAATGTTTATCAAATTTTAAAACCCACATACTCAATGACCTAACATTCCACTTCCAGGAATTCATTCTATAGCTATACTCCTACATGGTGGCCAAACTATATATACAACAATGTTCTCTGTGGTATTTGCAACAGCAAGAAACCAAAGGTAATTTGATTATCAGTAGCAGGAGATTGTTTTGCTAAATTATGGCTTTGCCATTCAACATACGCAACAATTTATTTTTATTTTTCTTTTCTTTTTTTTTTTTTTTGAGACGGAGTCTTGCACTGTTGCCCAAGCTGGAGTGCAATGGTATGATCTCGGCTCACTGCAACCTCTGCCTCCCAAGTTCAAGCGATTCTCCTTGCCTCAGCGTCCCAAATAGCTGGGATTATAGGCACCCACCACCACACCTGGCTAATTTTTTTGTATTTTTTTTAGAGATGGAATTTCACTATGTTGCTGGTCTCAAACTTCTGACCTGGTGATCCACCCACCTCGGCCTCCCAAAGTGCTGGGATTACAGGCGTGAGCCACCATGCCCAGCCTCATATACAACAATTTAAAATATGATATGTATCTATGTACTTACATGGAAAGAGCTATAAAATATATTAGGTGAAAAAGCAATGTATAGAACAGAGTATAATAGATGCTCCCACTTCTACTTTTGAAAAATTGTATATGTGTAGTTAAATGTAATTAAAGTTCCAATGGAATTTTATAGAAAGATATGCAAGAAACTCATAATGGTAGTTATGCCTGAGGGTATGGGACTGGGAATCTAGGGTAGGAAGAAGATCTAGGTTTTATTGTATTTCTCTTTATCTTGTTTTAGTGTTTTACCAGATACTGGAACTACTTTTATAATTTAGATCACTGGTAAGTATGAAAAGACTGTTGACCTAACTTGTTTTTTTAACTTTTATTTTAGGTTCAGAGGTACATGTGCAGCTTTGTAATATAGGTGAATTCGTGTTAAGGGAGTTTGTTGTACAGATTATTTTTCACCCAGGTACTAAGCCTAGTACCCCATAGTTACTTTTTCTGATCCTCTCCCTTCTCTCTCCTCCCACCTCCACCCTCAGGTAAGCCCCAGAATCTGTTGTTCCCTTTCTTTGTGTCCATGTGTTCTCATCATTTAGCTCCTACTTATAAGTGAGAACATGTGGTATTTGGTTTTCTGTTCCTGTGTTAGTTCGCTAAGGATAATGGCCTCCAGCTCCATCCATGTTCAGCCTAAGGACATGATCTCATGACTTCTGACCTAACTTGTGATAAAAGAAATGTAAACCAAGACCATGTTATACCTGTCAGAAAGATATATCACTTTCTCCTTGAAAGACTGCTAACATTTTCTAATACAGTGAGTCCATCAAGGTGTGGGAAAATATTATTGATAAGAGCAAAGATTGATGAAACTTCTTCAGAGGGAAATTTGGCAATAACACAGTCTTTGACCTAATACTTCCACTTCTAGGAATTTTTCCTACAGAAATATTCCCATCTATGCCAAGGAAGTAGGTAGATATAAAGATCTAGTTCTTTGCAGCATCTTTTGTAATGAGTATAAATAACTTAAGGTCTGTCAATTGGTTAAATAAATAATGGTACATTTGTACAATGGAATTCTTTTTCTTGAGACAGTGTCTCCCTCTGTCGCCCAGGCTGGAGTGCAGTGGCGTGATCTCAGCTCACTGCAACCTCCGCCTCCCAGGTTCAAGTGATTCTCTTGCCTCAGCCTTCCTAACAGCTGGGACTACAGACATGCTCCACCACACCTGGATAATTTTTATATATGTAGTAGAAATGGGGTTTCACCATGTTGGCTAGGCTGGTCTCAAACTCCTGACCTCAGGTGATGCACCCACTTTGGCCTCCCAAAGTGCTGGGATTACAGGCATAAGCCACTGTGCCTGGCCTTGTACAATGGAATTCTATATACCATTTTTTTTTAAATGAGGCAAATCTATGTATACTTGTAACAGGATTATTAGTTGTGCCCCAATATCCATTCTCCTCTTCTTCTGATTTTTGAGCTGGGTACATGGCTATTTGGAATAAAAAATAAATTTCCAGGCTGGGTGTGGTGGCTCACACCTGTAATCCCAGCACTTTGGGAGGCCTAGGTGGGCAGATCACCTGAGGTTGGGAGTTCAAGACCAGCCTGACCAATATGGAGAAACCCCATCTCCACTAAAAATACAAAAAATGAGCCAGGCGTGGAGGTGCAAATGCCTGTAATCCCAGCTACTCGAGAGGCTGAGGCAGGAGAATCACTTGAACCTGGGAGGCGGAGTTTGCAGTGAGTCGAGATTGCGCCATTGCACTCCAGCCTGGGAAACAAGAGTGAGACTGTCTCAAAAAAAAAAAAAAGAATAATTTTCCCAGCCTCCTTTGCTGGTAGGTGTGCCCCTGTGTTCTGTCTGATTTTTTTTGTTATTGTTTTTTGGTGTTTTTTTTGCTGGCTAGATGCAAATGTAATGGCAGGAGCTCAGACAGTCACATTGGAACATGAGGTAGAAGCTCCATGTTGAAGATGGCATAAAAAAACAACAGAAGGAATCTAAGTCCCTGATAATTATGGAATCCTAGTATTGCCTGGCCACTTACCTCTGGAGTTCATTAGAGAGAGAAATCAATGTCTAATTTTGTAAGGCACTGGTATTTTTAATTTTCTTTCACTAGCAGCCAAACCTAATCTTAACTGACACATACTGTATTAGTGTGTTTTCATGTTGTTGATAAAGACATACCTAAGACTGGGCCAGTTACTAAAGAAAGAGGTTTAGTTGGACTTATAGTTCCAAATGGCTGGGGAAGCCTCACAATCATGGTGGAAGGCAAGGAGGAGCAAGTCACATCTTACATGAATGGCAGCAGGCAAAGAGAGCTTGTACAGGAAAACTCCCCCTTCTAGAACTATCAGATCTCATGAGACTTATTCACTATTACGAGAACAGCATGGGAAAGACCTGCCTCCGTGATTCAATTACCTCCCACCAGGTCCCTCCCCACAACACATGGGAATTCAAGATGAGATTTGGGCGGGGACACAGCCAAACCATATCACATATAATGATGTGGAATGACTTCTAAGATAAATTGTTAACTGAAAAAGCAAGGTGCAAGCAATGTATACAGTATAATACTATTTTTGGAAAAAAGTGCAGAAAAATATAACTATGTTTGCCTATGGGCAGCATTTTCCAGAAGTATATACTATTTGAACTTTTCACCATGTGCAAATATAACTTATTCAAAAGTGAACTTTAAAAAAATCAGTTTTATACTGGAATAGGAATATAAAAAATATTTTTTTAGAATAATAAAAAATTAGTTTTAAACTAATTAAAAAATGGTCTGTATTTCTAAACCATAACAATTTGATAAAACTATAGTTGGCTTTTCTTTTCTTTCTTGTTTTCTAAATTTGTAGGATTTTAAGATATTTACACGCAAAATAGAACAGTCCCAGACAATGAAAATAACTTATGCTTTAAATATTTCTGTTTTGCTGTCATGCCAACCCTTTAATTCCCAGGACCCCAAAGGTCAATGTATGGAACATACATTTTAGAGTTGCAAGTCCATTAAGCAATCTATAATTGAGCATCTGTGATCTATCAGGCACTACTTTTAGGTAAACAAAACAGACAAAATATGTTTGTTCATGGAGCTGATGTTCTCACAGGGCAAACAGAGTAATGTGCTAAAAAGTGTTGAGAATTCCATTAGAGAGGGTAGTGAGGGAAGACCTCTGAGAAGGCAATATTTGTGCTAAGGCCCGAATGATGAGAATTCCAGAAAATGATCCAGCAATGTGCAGAAACAGAAGGGGCAGGAAGGGTAGCTTCAGAAGAGGTAGCAGGGCAGCATCTGTGTGCTTCAGTGAAAAATCCTCCGCACCTAACCGTAAGTGCAAAACGTAAGACTTGGGTGCAGTGGTTCATGCCTGTAATCCCAGCACTTTGGGAGGCTGAGGTGGGAGGATTGCTTGAGCCCAGGAGTTCGACACCAGCATGGGCAACATAGGGAAACCTGGTCTCTGCGAAACATAAAACAATTAACTGGGCATGGTGGTGTGTGCCTGTAGTTCCAGCTATTCAGGATGCTGACGGGGAGGATCACCTGAGCCCAGAGAGATTGAGGCTGTAGTGAGTCATGATTGCACAACTACACTCCAACCTGGGCGGCAGAGTGAAACATTGTCTCAAAAAGAAAGAAGTGTGAAAAACAAAAAGCCAATGATACCAAGCGCTGGCCAAGATGTGGCATAGTTGGAACTCATACTTTGCTGGCGAGAACATACAGCCACTTTGGAACACAGTTCGGCAGTTTCTTTCGAAGTTAAGCATACACACATTTGCCGTACGACTCAGCAATTCTGCTCCCAAGACAAATAAAAACATCTGTCCACAAAGAAGCTGTACAAGTGTTCACAGCAACTTTTACATAATAGCCTGAAACAACAAACAACCATAAAGTCCATCAACAGGACAATGAATAAACAAACTGTGGAATGGCCATCTAAAGGAATACAATACGGCAATAAAAAGGAACAAACTACTTATATGTGCAAAAGCACAAACAAATCTCAAAAAGTTATGTTGAGCAAAAAAAGTAGACATCCTGTGACTCCCTTTATGTGAAATTCTAGGAAATATAAATCTAATCCATACTGATAGAAAGCAGACTGGACAGGTAGGGACGGGCCTTTGCTTGGGCCAGGTAGGGACTGACTGCAAAAAGAAACAAAGACCAGTACAGTGGCTCATACTTGTAATCCTATCACTTTGGAAGGCTGAGGTGGGCAGATGGCTTGAGTCCAGGAAGTGAAGACCAGCTTGGGCAACATAGTGAAACCCTGTCTCTACAAAAAAAAAAAAGAAAAAAAGCCAGGTGTGCTGACTCACACCTGTAGTCCCAGCTTCTTGGGAGACTGAAGTGAGCGATCACCTGAGCCTGGGAAGTGGAGGCTGCAGTGAGCCGTGATCTCAACACCGCACTCCAGCCTGGGCAACAGAGTAAGTCCCTGTCTCAGAAAAAAAAAAATAAAAGAAAAAGAAGAAGACCAGGAGCAGTGGCTCATGCTCATAATCCCAACACTTTGGGAGGCCGAGACAGGTGGATCACCTGAGGTCAGGAGTTCAAGACCACCCTGGCCAACATGGTGAAACCCGATCTCTACTAAAAATACAAAAATTACCCAGGTGTGGTGGCGCTTGCCTATAATCCCAGCTATTCAGGAGGCTGAGGCAGGAGAATCTCTTGAACCCAGCAGGCGGAGGCTGCAGTGAGCTGAGATTGCACCACTGCATTCCAGTCTGGGTGACAGAGCGAGACAAGAGAAAGACAGATAGAAAGACAGAAAGAAACGGGGGAGGGAGGGAGGGAGGAAAGAAAGAAAAGAAAAGAAAAAGAAAACAAAGAAACTTTTAGAGTAGAGGAACTAACCTATATTGTGATAAAGGTTCATCAAACTGTACACTTAAATGGGTGCATTTTCTTGTATGTAAATTATGCCTCTGTAAAGTTGATTTAAACACAGTGTGTGTGTCTGTACTTACCAGTCTGGTACATTATGTTTCTACTTCTGTTTCTTGTTTTTTGAGACAGAGTCTTGCTCTGTCGCCCCAGACTGGAGTGCAGTGGTGCAATCACAGTTCACTGTAACCTTGAACTCCTGGCTCACGATCTTCCTGCCTCAACCTTCCAAGTTACTGGGACTACAAGTGTGTACAATCACACTAGGCTAATTAAAAATATTTTTTTTTAATTTAGAAACAGGGTGTCCCTATGTTGCCCAGGCTGACCTCAAACTTCTGGGCTCAAGCAATCCTCCTGCCTCAGCCTCCCAAAGTGCTGGGATTATAGGCATGAGCCACTACACCTAGTCTCTGTATTTTCTAAAAAATAGCTTGCAAATAATTGTTACCTGCTCTCTTTTTTCTTTTTATCCCCCTGCACCAAAGTGAATTAAGCCTGTCACCTGGAATTTCTAACTATTAAGGCCAACTCCATCATCTCAGCCCTCACCACAGAGATGTTTGTCTCCCATTTTACAGAGGAATCTTAGAGAAGGCTTTTGCAAGATGGGAGGTGTCAGGAGAAAGCCCCAGAAGTGGGTAAGGAGGGTAAGGGTGGTAGGTATCTTCCAGGGATACACCTGGAAGCATCGAGGCCCTAACAGTTTGCTAAGGAACAGCTCTTTGGGCCTGGCACTAGGAAAGGCTCTGTTTTGTAAGCCAATCCCCCTCACTATCTGCCTCTTCACAGCAAGAAGCAAGATTTGTCTACCGTCCCAGCCTAGTTCTCAGAGATCTGAGGGCTATCATTGCATAGCTAGATGCTGTTTTCACCCTGTCATGCAAAACCACCAACAGGTATTTCCCAAGCCTGGCAATATGCAGGTAAGCTGGCTACCCTCAGGGAGATGCTGAGGTACCAGTGCCTCGTCTTCTGAGACTCAGCTCTGACCGGCAGGAACTGGGCTGACCCCAGAACTGAAGCTGGTCATGTGTGGCCTGGACACTCCCCAAAACCATTTAGTAAGTTTTCATCACAGCTTTGCTTTCCTGTCCAGGTCCTGTGGGCACAAAGCAAAACTAATCTTATCCTAAAGCCGGGTGTGGTGGTGGGTGCCTGTAGTCCCAGCTACTTGGGAGGCTGAGGTGGGAGGATCGCTTGAGCCAGGGGGTTAAGGCTGCAGTGAGCCATGATCACACTACTGTACTCCAGCCAGGCAAGATCTTGCACTGGCAAGATCTGGTCTTACAAAAAGAGAGAGAGAGAGAGAGAGACGAATGAAAGAAAGAAAGAAAGAAAAGAGAGAAAGAGAGAGAGAAAGAAGAAAGAAAGAAGGAAGGAAGGAAGGGAAAGAAAGAAAGAAAGAAAGAAAGAAGGAAGAAAGAAAGAGAAAGAAAGAGCAAGAAAGAAAGAAAAGAGAGAAAGAGAAAGAAAGAAAGAAAAGAAAAGAAAAGAAGAAAGAATCCTACCCCAAGAAGCCAATATCAGTAGAGTGGGTATAAGTGAGCAGAGGCAAAAAGAGGGGGAGTGACTCCTTGGGGCATCTGGTGAGTAGGGAGGATGTGGCTCAGGCCAATGGGAGCCACACTTGTTGGGGGGAACCCTAGGACTAGAATGAGGCAACAGCCAAGGCCAAATCCTGTGGCCTAGAAGAGGGACAGCCTGATAGATTTTTGCCTCATGATGAAGATTGTTGGCTCCAGTGACAATATTAGCTAACATCTACTAGGCACTTCATGAAGCTGGACCATGGGTGGTCTAGATGCTCTAAGGTGCCTTAACTAATTTAATCTCGAAAGACAACCTTATGCAGTAGACGCTATCACCCTCTGACAGTTAAGGAAATGGAAGCACAGAGGTTTTAAAGGGCCTGCCCTTCTAGCAAGCAGCAGAGCTGTGACTTATGCCGTAAGCCACAGCACCTCTCAGAAGTCAGTGTAGGAGGCTGAAGTTGCTGGCTGGAGGATGGGGGCCCAAGGATCAACAAACTCTCCTGCCCTGGGGATTCTCCTCTGAGCTTTTTCCCAGACTTAAATGCTCAATTTGTATAAAGGGTAGCAGAGAATGTTAAAATGCAGCCACTTGCCCAAAACTGTGCAGCCACCCAGGAGGGCTGTGACCTGCGTCTCTGGATTCACACCCTTACATCCTCTCTCTCCTACCTTCCTGGCCTGCCTGTCCCACTACTCAGCCTTAGGATCTAAATGTTTTCTTGACTTTGTGCCCCTTTTCCCTACTCTCTCGATTGTCAAAATCTGTCAAGGCTTAGCCCAAATCTCACCTCTTCCAGAAATCCCTCACAGGCATTCCTGATTGAAACAATTCTGTCCCCAGTCCATCCACTGAGATGTGAGGCTCTCAACTGAGGCCTTGGGTCACTTCTCGGTGGGTCTATCTCCCTGGGGGCATAACCACAGGGCTTCCTCAGTAAGAAGCTGATACCTACCCATGGTTAAGCAGGTCCTTAGAGGGTTATGAGGACTCTCTCTTCACTGACTTGAAAAATCTTAGGCAGCTGGGCACAGTGACTCACGCAGGTAATCCCAGCACTTTGGCAGGCTGAGGTGGGTGGATCACCTGAAGTCAGGAGTTCAAGACCAGCCTGGCCAACATGGTGAAACCCTGTCTCTACTAAAAATACAAAAATTAGCCAGTCATGATGGTTGGTGCCTGTAATCCCAGCTACTCGGGAGGCTGAGGCAGGAGAATAACTTGAATACGGGAGGTGGAGGTTGCATTGCCTCCCAAGTCTATAGGTGCATGCTATCATGCCCGCCACCATGCCCACCTAGTTTTTGTATTTTTAATAGAGACAGGTTTTCACCATGTTGGCCAGGCTGGTCTTGAACTCCGGATTTCAGGTGATCCACTCTCCTAGGCCTCTCAAAGTGCTGGGATTACAGACTGTCTGGCATTCCATTAAATTTTAATGAGTTAATTCATTTATTCATTAATTCATCAGACATTAATTAATGTTGGTTGCTCAAAGCTATATGAGTTGGCAAATACTTCTAACAGTGAGTGAGTGCAGGGATTAACTGCACAGCATCTTCAGCCAAACTGGCTGTGAGTAAATCCCACTCTACCACTTACTGGGCATGTCACCTTAGGTCAATTAGCTACTTCACCTCTCTGTGTATCAGTTCTCTCATTTAGAAGATGGAGATGATAATGATAGCACCTACCAAGGTTGTTATGAGGCTTACACAAGCTTATATATATATATAAGCATATATATCTATATGCAAAGGAATCAGAACAAAGTTAGATCAAGGAGGAAAAGGCATCCAGGTGGCCAGGCGCAGTGGCTCATGCCTATAATCCCAGCACTTTGGGAGGCTGAGGCGGGTGGATCACGAGGTCAAGAGATCAAGACCATCCTGGTCAACATGGTGAAACCCTGTCTCTACTAAAAATACAAAAATTAGCTGGGCATAGTGGCGCACACCTGTAGTCCCAGCTACTCGGGAGGCTGAGGCAGGAGAACTGCTTGAACCCAGGAGGCGGAGGTTGTGGTGAGCCAAGATTGCGCCATTGCACTCCAGCCTGGGTAACAAGAGCGAAACTCTGTCTCAAAAAAAAAAGAAAAGAAAAGGCATCCAGGCAGCAGAAACAGCATGTACAAAGGCTCAGAGGCGTACACCAGTACAGCAAGCTGAGGGGAACCAGGGAGGAATTCCATGAGGCTGGAACTTAATGTGCAGCTGGGAGCAGGCGGAGAGTTGCATGCTGGGCAATGTGGGGAGACCTCATCTCTAAAAACATTTTTAAAAATTAACCAGGTGTGGTGGTGCACCCCCTGTAGTACAAGGTACTCGAGAGGCCAAGGTGGGAGAATCACTTGAGCCCACGAGTTCAAGGTTGCAGTGAGCCACGACTGTGCCATTGCACTCCAGTCTGGGCAACAGAAACCCTGACTCTAAAATAAAAACAAAATAGGGAAGACAACAGGAAGATCAGCTTGGTGGCATGTCTGTATGTTCTGGGGAGGGGTGGGCAGAGGTAGTGGGCTGGGTGTGCAGCACATTGTGTTTGAGTTCCACTCTTGGGAGTCTTCTGCCTGTGTGATGTTCCCCCAGTCTCTCACACCAAGACACACACACTCTTAGAAGATAGTTACTATGTCTGGCTGGTCGCGGTGGCTCACGCCTGTAATCCCAGCACTTTTGGAGGCCCAGGTGGGCGGATCATGAGGTCAGGAGATTGAGACCACCTGGCCAACATGGTGAAACCCCGTCTCTACTAAAAAATGCAAAAATTAGCTGGGCATGGTGGCGTGCACCTGTAATCCCAGCTACTCAGGAGGCTGAGGTAGGAGAATTGCTTGAACCTGGGAGGCAGAGGTTGCAGTGAGCTGAAATCATGCCACTGCACTCCAGCCTGGTGCCTGGTGACAGAGCAAGACTCTGTCTCAAAAAAAAAAAAAAAAAGAGAGAAGAAGATAGTTACTGTGTCTTATGATTTCTGTGCCACCTCTCATCCTTCCTACCTGCCCCAACCCATCCCAGGCACATGCTCTGTGCTAAGTGACTGCAGCTAAATTGGGTTTTATGGAATCCAGGCTTCTTCCCTGCCTAACTCTTGAGATCTAATAATTGGGTCGCAAACATTACCCCCTCTACCCAGCTGGTCTCTGGATTTCTGCTGTGCTGGTCTGGAGGAGTCTGAGAGAGCCATCCTTCTGTTGAATGGGGCTAGACTGTCTGGGACACTGCTGCCAGCCCCAAAGCTGCCACATCGACCTTAGGACTGGGCCCTCTTCTGATCCTTCCCACCTCCCCCACATGGGACAGCATGGGCCTGGGGCATCTGTAGCAATGGGAAGAATGGATGGACTGGAGAGAGGAGTGTAGCAGTGAGAGCAAAGACTTGCCTTGTGTTTACTGGTCTCACCAAACCTCAGCTCCTTGGAGACCTTTGTTCCTAGAAGTGATGGAATCCCTACCCCACCCCTCTGTCCCCATTCCTGCCAGGCACCCAAACAAGGTGCTGTTCCAGAGTAAACTCACAGCTCTTGAGCTTTCTCTCATTCCCATTGGGCCATCAGTAGGAAAAATTAATAGAAAAAACTCCAGTTGAACATAAAGTCACAGGCAGCTGGGAATCAGCAACTGAGCCTGCATTTCCCCCTGCAGCGTCCTCAGCTCGAGGCGTGTGATCTGAGGGTGGAGAGGAGCCCCCCTGTCATGAGAAAGCATGTGAGTGTGTGTGCCTGTGTGCCATGCGTTCATATGTGTGTGTGTGTGCTCTGTGTGCACATGTGTTTGTGGGGCTCGTGCGCATGTATGCATCTGTGCGTATGCCCTCATGTGTCCACATCTGTGTTGCCCATTATGCATGTCTGTGTGCACCCTGTGTGTATGTGAGATGAATGTGCACTCGTGGCAATGCCCACCCAGGGGAGGGGCAGGGGAGCTGTGGGAGCAGTGGGGTACATCTTTGCAAACTTGCGCTGTGGGCAGGTAGGTAGGAGTGGGTTTGGATATGGCTGTGGGAGCAGGAGCCACGTGTCTGTTGTGAGGGAGGATTTCTGCCGGGGTGTTTGTGAATGATGACTGGACGACCGAGGTGGGGCAGCCTGCTTCTGGCTGAGGCCCCGCCTTCTCATCCTTCCTGGGGTCACCTCCCAGGGCAGCCACCTTGGCCAGAAGTGGCCAGGTTTGATGCTCAGGCCTGGGCTGGCATGGCCAGCAGAAAGCACAATGTCTTCGAGGCCCAGCGGAAGGACGGCATCAGTCTCTGAAAGCTGAAAGGGGGCATGTGGAAGTGTAGGGTGGGAATAAGAAATCCCTTCAATTCCTCCAACAGTGGCTGACAAAACAGACCCCATATCCAAGGAAAGCTGTACCCCAGGATGGGAGGATTGCAAAATGGAGGAGGCTCTGTCTGCTCTGGTAGTGAAGACCTGGGGTGACACCACTCCCCAGATGCCCAAGGACTGTGGGGCCTCTGGGGACAACATTTGAATTAGGTCATAAATGATTAGCAGAATGCTAGAGGAAGGAAGTAGGAGGGGAAAGGGGGCATTACAGGTGGCAGAAACAACCCGAGCAAAGGCACAGAGGCAGGAAAATGGAGGGTGTGCTCCAGAAGCTGCCTCCTGCATGTTCATGGAAGAAAGCTGAAGCCCAGAGAGAGGAAGTGTTTCTAAGACCTAGCAGTAGCAAGGAGGTCCTCTCACTCCAGGTCAGTGCTTTTTGTTACCCTAGAAAGCTGGCAGGAGAGCACACCAGGGAGTCAGCTGTTGGTTTGGTTTCCTTTTCTTATCCCCAGCTAGGGCTCAATCAGGGATCGATCCCTGTTCTTGGCCTTCCTTTGCCAGCAGCTAGCTGTGTGATTCTAATAAGTCACTTTCCCTCTCTGGTCCCCACATCTCCAATATGAAGGAGATATAAGGCCTTGCCTCCACCTGGGGAATGCCAACTCTGACTCCCTAGCAAGCTAAAAAGTGGCTTAGTTATTCTCCTATTCCCAGCACCTGGCAGAATCTATACTACTACACAGGTGCTCAAATTACTGTTTTTGATTGAAGAAAGGAAGGAAAGAATGAAAAGCACCGTGACTCTTCCTTAGCACTCTGCTTCGACAGCCTCAGCCTCTCCCCTCCCCAGGCAGGACAAAGGATGTAGGAGTCCCAGACCTTGAAAAGGAAGTCAAGAAAAACAAATAACCTAACTACACGGGGGTCCCAAACTCTGCCTCTGGGTGGATGCCCCTGAGAGAACCTTTCCATGCAGCTTTGGCCTTGCTGAAACTGTGCAGTGGTCAGGGCCTGGAGGAGGGGCAGGGACCTCTAGCAGACCCAGAGGCAGCTGGGCCTGAGCCAGGACTGGCCCTCCCCTTGCTCCCTCCCTACTCACAGCTTTGCTGCTCCAAGAAGTGTCCCAAGCCCTCTGGTCCCAACCCTGAGGGGTTGGGCTGACTCTGAAACCTCCTGTTTCCCAGGCCAATGATACCTTCATTTTTCCAGTTCCAATAACCCCTTTTTTTGAGACCCCCTCCTTTCATGTTAAGAACTTTATTGCTCATTTGTCTCTTCTATGACAGCAGCTGTATTTCTTTTAACTTTGTGAAACACACACACACTGTCTATGGTGGTAGAAATCAGAATCAGTTGCCTCTGGGATGGAGACTGACTGGAAGGGGGACACAAAGGAATTTGGAGGTGGTGAAAATGTCTGAAATCTTGATCTATGTAATGGTTACATAGGCATATATATGTGTCAAAATTCATCAAGCTGTACACTTAAGATTTGTGCATTTTACTATATGTGGAATGCATGTTGATTATACCTCATAAAGTACTGCTAACATCTAAAAGATACACATACGGAAAAGTACATGAAACTTACATGTTCAGTTTAATGAATTATTTAGCCAGCCTGTGAATCACCACCCATGATGGCTGGTGCCCCTGTGTAGTCCACAGAGCCTGGATATAACCAAGCAGTTTCCCAGGGACCCCAACACCCACAGATGGGGCACCTCAGCTCCTGACACCATGTGCCTCTTGCTTCCCGAATTCACGGAAACATAGAGGCCAGGGATGGGGCAGAGCCCATGGGCTTTGGAACTTAGAATTTCCCATCAGTTCAAAACCAGGCTTGACCGCGATTCCCATTCTAGTGAATTGAAGGAACAGAAAACACACCATTTCCCCTTTCTGGGAGGGGAGTTCCGTACCCGGCCTCCTCCAGTGAGTCTTGGCTGGGGGGTGGGGGGTTGTCCCTAGTTAAAGTCAAGGAGAACTGTGCCTTCCCTGCATCCCTGCTAAAAATAACTCCAGGCAGTGTTACTGCCACTGAGCAGCAGGAAGGACAGAGTCGTGTTTTGCTTTAAACCTAGAAGCAGCTCGGCAGTTGGGGGCTAGGGCGGGGTGGGAGAGCACGCTAGGGATCTGAGAACCCTGGCTGTGCTCAATGCACCCCCCCCACCCCCAGCTGCAGCTGGTCTTGCCGGGGGTGCCTGGGAGGGGTGTATGTGTTAGCGCATGCATGCGCATGTGTGGTGACAGGGCCTCCCAGCAGCAGAGCAGGAAGCCAGGGAAGGCTGGGAATGGGTGGGGGAGGGGTCTCTGTCCTGCTAACTGGAGCATGCAGCTGGAGGGCCAGGCGTCACGTACTCCATGGGTCCCTACCTCTTCTGAGAAGGATTCTGTTCCTGCAGCCCATGCCAGGCTCCCTGGGGATTGGAGAGGCTAGCCTTCTGCAGCGTGGCCACCTGCCCCCCCAGGGCTTCTTGCACACATGGGGCTGGAGATGGTCGCTTGGTAGTCCCTGTCTGTCTGGCTTTGGCTCTGCCCAAAGAGATTGGGAGGTCCTCAAGGTTGGGTGCAGTCCGGCAGCGAGGAATTTCCCTGGAAACGGGAAGTACAAGATGTGTCAATATGGGATCCTAGCAGAGGAGTCAGAGGCTGAGTAAAAGGAGGGGGAAGAGGCCCTCCTGGCTGCTAAGTCTTGCTCTCTCCTCCCACCACTCCCCTGCCTGTCTTATGCATCAGAGGCCTCGAATTGTTGGTCTCTCTTTCTCTGTGCTTGTCTTGGGTCCCTGGCTCCTTGGAGCCAGGATTATCCCGCAGTTTGGCCTCCATTTTCCAAGGTAACAATAAAGAAGAATCACCATTCATTTCGCAGGTACCCCATTCCAGGCACTGTGCTGACTCTGATGTGGATGGTCTCATTTAATCCTCCTAGTAAGCCTGTGATATTGGAATGATTACAATTCCTCCCTATTTATAAACGAGGAAACTGAGGCTTAAAGTGGTGAAGTGCTAGTCTAGGATCTCACTGGCAGTACCTGACAAAGACAAGGCTTGAAGTCATGATATAGAACACAGAGCATGTCCAAGATGACTGTCCAGGAGACAATAAGAATTTTCCAGGAGACAATAAGAATTTTAGGGCCAGCATGCTGGCTCCTTCCTGTAATCCCAGCACTTTGGGAGGCCGAGGCAAGTGGATCACCTGAGGTCAGGAGTTCGAGACCAGCATAGCCAACATGTCAAAATCCTGTCTCTACTAAAAATACAAAAATTAGCCAGGTGTGGTGGCAGGCACCTGTAATCTCAGCGACTTGGGAGGGTTGAGGCAGGAAAACTGCTTGAACCCAGAAGGTGGAGGTTGCAGTGAACTGAAATCATGCCACTGCACTCTATCAAAAACAGAAAAAAAAAAAAGAATTTTAGAAATTTGACCATCTGGTCCAGGCGCGGTGGCTCACGCCTGTAATCCCAGCACTTCAGGAGGCCGAGGCGGGCAGATCCCCTGAGGTCAGGAGTTAGGGACCAGCTTGACTAATATGGCAAAACCCTGTCCCTACTAAAAATACAAAAATTAGCTAGGCGTGGTGGGGGGGTGCCTGTAATTCCAACTACTTGGGAGGCTGTGGCAGGAGAATCACTTAAACCCAGGAGGCGTAGGAGGTAGCAGTGAGCCGAGATCGAGCCATTGCACTCCGGCCTGGGTAACAGAGCGAGACTTGGTCTCAAAAAAAAAAAAAGAAAAAAGAAATTTGACCATCCTAGCTAATTTAGGACACATGGTTGCTGAACTTGATGATTTTGTTTAAATAAACACACAAATATATACATACACACACCAAAATACCCCAAAAATAGTGGCTTTACAGCCAAAATTTGTACTCCCAGTTGTGATTTTGACCAAGAAACTAACCATCCTGACAAGCCTCAGTTTCCATCTCTACAAAATGGGTATGATAATCCTTGCAGAGGATTACTGGAGAGTAGCATATTTGAACCCAGCCTTTTTTCTAAACCTAGAAAACACAAAGCTCCTTCATGCCTTGAGGCCTTTGCATGTGCTGAGCTGTTTCCTGTGCCTGAAACCTTCAGCGTCCAGATGTTCATGTGACTGGTTTATTCTTGTCATCCAGGTCTTAGCTCAAACATAACCTTCCTCAGAGCAGCCTTCCCCTGACTGCTCAGCAGACCCCCATCACACTCAATCGCATCCCCTGTTTCATTTTCTTCTTTGTACATATCGTGATCTGAAATTTCCTTACTTATTTGTTCTGTTTGCTTTTTTATGGCCTGTCCCCTCCCAACTGCCAAGGATATAAGTTTCTTGAAAGCTGGAGGCCAGGTGTGGTAGCTCATGCCTGTAATCCCAGTACTTTGGGAGGCTGAGATGGGCGAATCATTTGAGGTCAGGGTTCAAGACCAGCTTGGCCAACATGGTGAAACCCTGTCTCTACTAAAAATTCAAGAAAAAATTAGCCGGGCATGGTGGTGGGTGCCTGTAATCCCAGCTACTGGGGAGGCTGAGGCAGGAGAATCGCTTGAACCCAGGAGGCGGAGGTTGCGGTGAGCTGAGATAGCGCCACTGCTCTCCAGCCTGAGCGACTGAGCGAGACTCCGTCTCAAAAAAAAAAAAAAAAAAAAAAGAAAGCTGGAACCTCTGTGGGGTTGAATCACCCATTCACAGTGCTCAGAGCAGCACCTGGCAAACATCAGAGCTTGCTCAACGTTTATGAATGAATGAATGAATGAGCTTTGAAAATAGCATTATATTTAAGTGACTGACTCTCATGGGCCTTGCTGAGGGCAGTGAATGTGGGCTAATGGGGGATCAGAGGAGAGTGCTTTGGGCCTGGCTCTGGCCCAGGCTAAGCCCTGAACCTCCTGGGCTGCAGGGAACCATGAGGCTGCCTGGGCTTCCGGCTGCTCCAGGATAAAGGTCAACTCTTGCTGGAACACAAGGTTCTGTACCATCTGGGCTTGCCTGCCTCTGGCCTCATCTCCCCAGGCTCTCCAACCTGCACTCCATGTCCAGCCAGACCAAACAACTCCCAGTGCCCACCAGAGAACACGGGGCTGCTTCACGCCTGTGTGCTTTATACACACTGTTCCTTCTACCTGGAACGCCCTGCACCCTTGCTCTGCCTGGCCAGTTCCTCTGTCCCTGAACCTTCTGCTCTGGCCACACCCAGTCCCCAATTTCCCAAGACACTGTAATGACCTGTTTTGTGCGTTTTCCAAGTAACCCAGGGACTCAGACTTCCCAAGTAGCCCATATAGGGCAGTGACCAAGTTGTGTGTCCCCAGTTTGTAGTGCAATACTTGGCACACACAGTAGGTGCTTAATAAATGCTCAGGCACAGTTTTTGGACTTTGGTTCCCAGGGCATTAACTCAATTCCTGGGACACACAGTAGGCGCTCCATAAGTGCCCACTGGATTAACAAGGCTGAGCAATCTGATACTGGCAGAAGCTTCGGGTAAGATGAGGCATAGCAGTAGGAGTAAATGGAAGACGCTTCCTGGGAAACAAGATGGTGTCAGAGGGAAGAAGGCAGAAGGGATCTTGGGATAATTCCCAGAAGACTGAAAATACAAAAAGCAAAAATAGGCCAGGCACAGTGGCTCACGTCTATAATCCCAACACTTTGGGATGCCAAGGTGGGTAGATCACTTGAAGTCAGGAGTTTGAGACCAGCCTGACCAGCATGGTGAAACCCGATCTTTACTAAAAACACAAAAAAATTAGCTGGGCATAGTGGCGCACATCCGTAGTCCTAGCTACCTGGGAGGCTGAGGCAGGAGAATGGCCTGAACCCAGGAGGTGGAGATTGTAGTGAGCCGAGATCGTGCCACTGCCCTCCAGCCTGGGTGGCAGAGCAAGACTCCATTTCAAAAAAAAAAAGTAAACACAGATAGATGGAGGTGAAGAGGACTCTCAGTGAACAAGGACAGAGAAATACAGAAGGAAAGATAAACGAAGAAGAATGAACTCAGAGAAAGAAGAAGGTTGGAAAGACAAAATGTGCCCACGAGAGCCATAGAGGACAGATTGCCAGAGACCAGGACAGGCCAACTAAATACATTATGTCTGGTGCCCCTGCTTCATCCCCTGGGGGTGGATAGGGTTGGCATGGGCAGTGTGGTGCCATGGTCCCTTCCTTGGGTGATAGGGCTGAGTGAAAGCCCACACATCATCAGGACATCTTGGAAAACTTTTCCTCTCTTAGCTCAGGAGAGGCCCTGTGATAGGAAACAAAGCATCCCAGAGAACAACTACAAACCTAGTTTCTCGGCCTTAGGCAAGCAACTTAGCTGCTCTTGCCTCAGTTTTCCCAGCAGGAAAGTGGGCCCTATTCTTACTTTAGAGACATATTAAGATCATACTGAATTAAGGTAGGTACATGAAATGTACACAGCCTGATACAAATGCCAAGGACTGACATCATGGTAGCCCTTTCTCCCAAAGGCCTGTTGTGAACGGGTCCTAGAGAGGCTGTGACACTGTCACTAGGTGCTGCAGACAGACCTAACTTCAGAGCCCTGGAACCCAGGCTCAGCCTCTGGTTTTTGGATCCCAGAGCCAAATCAATACAACCAGGCAGTTTATTCCTGGGTGGAGGGTGAGGGGCAGCAGGCATGCCAGCCGGCCAAGAGACACATGGAGCCCACAGCCATCAGGCCTGACCGCCCAACTCTACTGCTGAGACTGTCCTCTGGGGCCGTGACAGCATCCAGATTTCAGCCTGTCAAATTGGACTAAAAACAATTTTCTAGCTGTCAGATCACACCTCAAGGTATGTATGAGCTCCAAGGAGGCAGAGTTCTCTTTCATTTGAAGGGAGAAGGGAAAAAGACTCAGGCCTGAGAAACAGAAGATTTTGCATTTTAGGTACATAATCTCAGGAATCTCACAGACTATTCTGAAGTGCTGGCTTTGGCCAGGTGCAATTGTGCACACCTGTAACTCCAGCTACTTGGGACATTTACTCAGGAGACTGAGGTGAGAGGACTGATTGAGCCCAGAGGTTGAGGCTGCAGTGATTACAGTGGAATACAGCCCCACTGTACTCCAGCCTGGGTGACAGGGTGAGACCTTGTCTCAAAAAAAAGAAAAAGAAAAAAAAGGTCCTGGCTTTGATGTCAGACACACCTGAATGTGAATCTCAGCTCAGCTTTGTCATTTCTCTGAGCCTCAGTTTCCTTAACTGTCAAAGAGTGCTAACAATAGTGCCCACCCCCAGAACTGCTGTGAGGGGTAAATGAGATCCTGTAAATAAAGGCCTGAACCTAAACCTTGGGTCTAGTAGTAAGTCTCCTGGGCCACAGTCTTGGGTTCCAAACTCTGGTGGGGGGTGGTGTGTAGAGATAGCTCCCCCATATAAACAATCAAGATTAGCCATTGTCATGAATAATAATATCCCATGCTCCTGGTGGAGGAAGGCCAGGTCATAAATGTATTGATCTCGCAATATCTAAGCCACTTTGAGGAGATTAAACTGGTCACAACTCAGAAAATCATTGAGAAATCACCAAGTGTCAAATTCCATTAGGAATATGTGACTCCTAGGGGTGAGAGGATGGGTTGATCCCCCTCCCTGCTGCCAGGCCACCACCTCTGCCTCTGTTCTCTGTGACTGACAAGGAAGGATCACTGATTACCAGGTCTGCCGAGCTTTGGGAGGCAACTTACATAGTGCTGTCACTTGTCTAGCTGGGCTCAGGAATATTGCTAAAATGCTTGGGGAATAAGGCTGGCAAGGGGAGAGGGGATCAGCCTCAAAGGTCCAGAGAAACTTCAGACCTGGTGTGGAGACTCCAAAGCTTTAGAGGCAGTTTCAAGGCTGGGTGATGGGAGAGAGAAAGGACTGGGGGGCTTCACCCTTCTGGAGTCTAACTTCTCCCCTCCAGGGTCTCTCTGCACCCCTCCCTCCCACCCCCAGCAAGAGTTTAGAATCTAAAGACTGGGAGTAAGAAGCAGGAGACTCATTTCTTGATCCATGGGAGGCTGGGGAGCCCAGGTGGAAGATGAGGGGGGATGAGAGCAGGGGTAACTGACAGCAGGATGCCACGGCTAAAGAAGGAAGTATAAATATAAAGCGGCCAGTGTAGGACTGGACAGAGGCCATATGAAACACACGGTACATTCCGGCCCCAGCATAACAAACTGTACCAGCCTTTTTGAGAGCTGTGAGCACTAAAAAGGGGAGGGAAGAGCAGAGGTTCCTTCGAGGTTGGCCCTGCCTCCTCCTCCCCCACTTCTCCCCACAGCTCGGGGCACCGCAGGGAAAGTCCTGATGTTCCTTTTGCAACCACAGGAAACCTACCATCCCTGCTCACACTCTGTACCCAGTGTTCCTCTCAGCAGCTCCAGACTGGGAGGGAGCAGTGAGTGTGTATGCGTGGAGAATGTGGGGTGCAGACAGCCACAGCAGCCCAGGTAACACCCGGAAAGGCAGCAAGCGTCACTTGGATACTGACTGGAAGTCACAGCCTGTAAAGGCTGCAAGGGAGGTACAGATGATGGTGAGGAAGTGCCTTGTGCAAGGTCACACAGGCAGTTGTTCTCCAGGGTGGGACCAGAGTGCATCCAGAACTAGGCAGTGCTGGGCAGCTCTCTTGGGTGTAGTATGTAGGAGTGGCAGGCCAGGGAACAGGCAGTGCCCAGGGGACTGAGGGTGGGAGCCCAGATCCAAGGCTGCCTCTATGCTCTGGTTGGCTTTGGGAAAGCAGGCCTGGCTTGGGCACTGTCCCCTCCAAGCCTCCCAATCCTATCCCCCGCTACCTTAAATATTAGAGATAATGCATGTTAAGTGCCTAGCATGGAGGTTGTTTTGTGGTGATGTCGACCAGAATGAGTCACGTCCACCCCCTCCCCTCTCCTCCTCCTCCACACACACACAACTCAAGGCCTAGAACCTCCTGGGATCTTTCTCCCATAACACCGCCTTCTTTCTTCTGAGTCCCTATAGCTATTACACACATTTGGTACTCACCACCTGCTGGCTTGGGTTATTATTTAACCTTACATCCAGTGCGTTTGTCTCTTCAATTGTCCAAGGAGAGGATATCATTTCAGTATACCCAATATTTATTGAACATGAACTCCCATGTTGAGCCTGGCCTGTGGGGGATGAGTTGGAATGGCGGCGGGGGGGGCGGGGGCAGTGGAGGAGAGGGCTCAGAGAAGAAGCAGACTTTGTTTCTGCCTCAAGGACTTTCTAATCTGGTTAGAAGAACAGGATTAGTAAAACAGATCGCTAGAATATGAGACAGGCCACACACTGTGCTGTGAGAAAGGTACAAACTGAGTGTGCTGGGCGTTCAGAGGAGACAGGAATCAGATTTGGCTGGCACTGTTTCAAAGAAGCTTTATGAGCTGGAGCAGGAGAGATGGATAGACAGGGAGGACGGGCATCCTGGCATGTGAAATGGCACAGCAAACTGTGGAGGTGGGGAAGGAGGGAGAACAAAGGACTTCAGGAGTGTCTTAACCTCATAGTGTCATTCTTTAGCAGACCCAACACAGAGCCTTCCACATGGTAGACGTACTCACTATATAAATGCTTTGTTCCCTCCTCTTGGTTTGGAGAGGGTGGGAACTTTTTTGCTTTTCTTTTTTTTTTTTAAGACAGAGTCTTGCTCTCGCCCAGGCTGAAGCTGGAGTGCCACGGCATGATTTCCACTCACTGCAACCTCCACCTCTTGGGTTCCAGCGATTCTCCTGCCTCAGCCTCCTGAGTAGCTGGGATTACAGGCGCCCTCCATCATGCCCGGCTAATTTTTGTATTTTTAGTAGAGACAGGGTTTCACCATGTTGGCCAGGCTGGTCTCGAACTCCTGACCTCAGGTGATCCACCCGCTTTGGCCTCCCAAAGTGCTGGGATTACAGACGTGAGCCACCACAACCGGCCAGGGTGGGATCTTTAGGACCAGCACTTAGTGATGTCTTTCCGCAGGATGGGTAAGGAGAAAACGTGGCTCTGAATAAACTGGGGAGGTGGGGGCAGGGGAGGGGGCGTTGGGGCTAAACAAAGTGAAGGGTCAGATTCAAGGGGCAGTTTGGGGGTTGTCTTCCTTGGCTTTGCCCTTCTTCCACCCTGCCGTCCACACCCACCCGACAGTGTCTGGGCTCTCTCGACTCCCGGCGTCCTGCCAGGGATTTCCCAAACCGTCCAAAAGGGCTGGGCTTGGTTTGCCAGCCCCGGGAATCCCTGGAGTCTCCGTGTTCCTGGCTTCTGTGAGGGATCAGACAAGTGGGGCGAGGAAAAGGGAGGCTCCTCCTGGGGGATCGCTTGAATTGGCCCCCTCAACACAGGCTTCCGTTGTCACGTGACTGCGTCCCAGGTCTCGCAAGTCTGGGGCTGGCGTGCTCCAGCTATCCTCCTCCCGCCTCCGGGACTGAGCGCTGGAGAGGCACGGGCGGCAGCCTGGGTAGCTCCTTCTCCTCGTAGAGCTTCCACACCTGCCCCCTCCCCTAGCTGTGCTAATCCAGGCGCCACCCAAGCCTGGGGTACCCAACCAGGGGCGGATGGGGGATGGCTAGGTCTGGGTGCTCCAAGGCCGGTGAGTGGGCAGGGTTGAGGGGCTTACGCGCGCTCCGGAGGTTGCTCGCCAGCCCCTGCCCCAGCGCGCACTCGCGGGGCTGCGGCGGCCGGGAGGCTGCGCGCAGAGCGTAAGTCGCGAGCACAAACAGGGCGAGGAGGCTGGTGTGAGCGCCTGGGCCCGCTGCCAGCGCGCCGGGGCTGGAACACAATGTCCCGAGCGGGCGGGCGGGCGGGCGAGCGCGAGCGAGAACAGCCTGACTCAGCAGCTGGGTAAGTGGGTGTGCTCGCTCACCAGATCAACCGCTCTTGCAGCCTGCGGTCAACGACGACCCGGCACTCGGCGGCTCCCTGGAACGGGAGGGGCGGGCGCACGGCCCGCTCCTCTGCTCGCGCCGGAGCCTGCCGCGCGGGACCTCCACGTGGCCGGTTTGCGCCTCCCTCTGCCTTCCCGCCCCTCTATTAAAGCGTCTCCCAGCCCCCAGCCTGAGGGCAGCCCGCTCTGCTCACCCGGGAGGAGCACTCTCCTCACCCCACCCGACAGGTGTGGCCAGGCACACAGCTGCTGTGTACATGTCCTGTTTTCCCCAAACCTCACCCCTCTGGGACGCCTCTGAAAGTCTTAGCATGGGGGATTAACTCTTAGTTTTTGACAGAGGTAGGAGATTGTTCTGGAGTAGTGGTGGAGTAGGGAGCCCAGGAAGAAAAGTGGGACTTAGGGCAAGAGGATCTCTATCTCTGTCCTCACCTGACCCAGAGTTCAGAGTCTCTTCCTGCCTCCTCCCCTCAAAACCACTAGGCCCCTGAAGTTTCCTTCTCCAAGGGAGGAGACACAGGTGGTGTGGTGTTTTGAAGCCTGAGACCCTGCTTTTCTGCAGCCTCCAATCCTGCCACCTAGCCACAAAGCTCCTTCTTCCCCCTGTATGCATGGGAAATGGGGTCCCATTTGGGGTCCCCATTGGGGACTTATGCTGTCTCCTGGGGTCTTATAGGGCCATCGTGAGGATGACAGCAGCCCAGAGCAGGGCTCTTCTTGGGGGTGGGGACCTGTCCCACATCCTAGCTTCCTGGGGTGCCTGCACGGTGCCCGGAGGGATGCTTTGTGCCTGGAGAGTGCCAGGGTGGGCGGGGAAGAGTGATTCCGGGGAAAGGCCCTGGCAGGCAGCACAGGCCTGGGCTCCAGGGCCTTTGAGGGTGGGACTAGGGGGAGGGACCTCAGGCTGCTAAGTGCCTCACCTGGGCCTCAGGCCCCCAGGCCCATCTGATGGCATCTCTGGCACCCTCTGTGGCCAAAGATGAGGAGATGGATGCCAACAAAGCCTGGGCCATGGGCCCCCTTCCCATACATGCATCACACTTCCCACACAGGCTCTCACCCAGCCAATGCACACTGCATCTCCAGTCGGGGAGGCACCTAAACTGCCATCTACTCCCACCTTCTTCCTGATGCTTGAAATCTGTCTATGATCCCAGGTCAGTGATTGCTCGAGGCTGTGACAGGGACATTCTCAGACAGCAGCCTACTGCCCTTCTGGATTTCCCTATCTCCAAGTCCAGTCATCTACAGGACACCTGCTCTTACATGGCCTAGAAGTGACTGAACTCATCGTCATGACCCTCATACCAGCTCCTCCCCATACCCACCATGACCCTCCCAGTCCTGAAACTCACTGCAAAGGTGGATTAATTTTTAACTATGTTCTCTCCTTCACCATCCTGTGTCTGATCTCTTATCAAATTCTGCAGATTCTTCCCTTTGTTGCTTTTATTTCAAAAGGTATTGTTTGTTCATTACTTTTCTCCTTCACCCTTTCCCCTCCAGCCCCATAGGTTCCACCTTGGCCCAAATTCTCACAGCAGCTGCCACACTGTCCTTTTTCCTTCCTCCTACACACCCTGCTGCAATAATCTTTCTCAAACACCATTTATTGTGTATTTATCAACTTCAGACTTCTCAACCAAGCACACTGAGTACACTAGCTAATCTAGTGTAGTCTCTGTGATGGGACCTGAATTCATTCACGGCATGTCCAGGCCACAGGGACTAGTGCAGTGCCTCCTGCTGTGCAGGAGGGCAGCAAATGTTTCTCAAGTGACCCATCCATTTGGTGGTGTTCCCTTTCCATCCTTCCGATTCTCTCTCCTGCCTTGGTCTCCCCAGTCCCACCAAGCCTATTGGCTTCCCGATGTTCACTGGGGCCCTTTGAAGTGCCACTATTTTTCATTTCCCCAAAATGTTTGGGGGGGGGGGGGGGGTGGTGGCTAGTGGGGAAGGGAGAGACTGACATCCAAGTTAATGTCAGGGAGTTTGTGGCAAATACCAACTGCAAAACCTTGGGTGCAATGAGGGCAGCTGCCTGCTCCAGTAAGAGACAAAACCACAGAGGATGGCAGAAGGTGGAAAGGAGAGTGGCACAACTAGTGGCTTCCCTCTGAGCCTGTGAGCTGACTTTAATCTTTCCTTTTTTTTTTTTTTTTTTGAGACAGAGTCTCACTCTGTTGCCCAGGCTGGAGTGCTGTGGTGCAATCTCGGCTCACTGCAACCTCCGCCTCCCAGGTTCAAGCGATTCTCCTGCCTCAGCCTCCTGAGTAGCTGGGATTACAGGCGCACACCACCATGCCTGGCTAACGTTTGTATTTTTTTTTTTTTTTTTTTTTTTTGAGACAGAGTCTCACTCTGTTGCCCAGGCTGGAGTGCAGTGGTGCGACTCGGCTCACTGCAACCTCTGCCTCCCGGGTTCAAGCCATTCTCCTGCCTCAGCCTCCCGAGTAGCTGGGACTACAGGCACGTGCCACTATGCCTGGCTAATCTTTTGTATTTTTAGTAGAGACAGGGTTTCACTATATTGGCCAGATGGTCTCGAACTCCTCACCGAAGGTGATTCACTCGCCTTGGCCTCCTAAAGTGCTGGGATTACAGGCGTGAGCCACCACCCCCGGCCTAATCTTTTCTATATTTTATTGCTTAGTTATGCCCTGCAGTATTTTAAACCCCTTCTCCAGCAGCCTGTAAGCTCCTTAATGGCAGGGACAGTGTCAGACATCAGACATCTACTTATTTTGAGAAGCAGGCCTGAAATACTTTGGAGTCCACATAAAACTTGGGTCTGGATCCTGGTTCCAACATTTAGCTGTTTGGCCCTGGGTAAGTCTCTTGAAACCTCTCTGAGCTAGTTTCTTCGTCTGCAAAAGGCAATAGTGACACTTGTCTTGTAGACTGAGGGGCAAAAATTACAGAGAATACAAAACACCAGGAAAGTGCCTGGCACACCCAGTAGTTTATTATATCCTTCCCTGCATGGTTAGAGCCTTTCCTCAATTGGGAGAAAGGTGTTCCTTAACTACTGCCCATACTGAGACACTTTAAACTTCAAAAGGGACACTGTTAATAATTACGTCGGTTCCTGGGTTCCTGGGACGCAGGGTCACCCTACCGTAATTCACAACAACTGGCAGGGTTTGGATGGCACGCAATATCCCAGTGCCTAAGCACGGCGCCAAGCGTAACCCTCAATAAGGGCCTGTTGAATCAACGAGCGAACAGAAGCTGACCCTCACTGTTTTTTGGACATCATTGAGTGAAACAAATTGAAAAGCCCGCCCCCGCCGCGCCCCCACCCCCACCCCCACCCCCACCCCATCCCAGAGCCACCCGCAGCCTCAATTCTCTGAGGTCTGCCCTTCGCTAGCCCACCGCCCCGCCCCCGGTTGCCTTGACATCGGTGACGTCACCGAGGGGCGTGGCATCCATACCTCTCCGGGCGCCCTGGGCCCCTCCGCATCCGAACCTTGGGGGGAGGATGATGATGGTGGCGCTTGACCCTACTCGCCCCCCGCCGGGCCAGCATCTAACTACGCCCGCCTGGCCGCCTTTCTCGGGCGCGCAGTTGTCTCGAGTGTGGGTACCCCACCTCCACCCCACCCTCACCAGGGTGAACTATAGGGGGTTTCACAGAGTGCCGGATCCCGGTGAGCCCTCCACCCCTCCACCAGCTGCGGGCCACAGGATCCTGAGAACCCGGGCCCAGCGCTCGCCCCTTCTCGGGCAGCCCTCTTGCTCCACGTCCTAGGGGGCGAGCGGGAAGAATGGGACCCCCGCCCAGGAGGCGCTCAGGCGCCGCCGAGCGCGGGAGAGAAGGAGTTAAACTAGGTGCCGGCGCCGGGCGCGGCGGGAGTGGGGGAGGGGAGCGAAGAGAAAGTGAGAGCGGGGGCGGAGCGGGGGACGGGAGCGAAAGAACATCCTGTGCCCGTCGCCGGATGCGCGCGGGGGGAGGAGGTAGTCCGGGGAGGGAGAGCAAGACCGGGGGAGGCCCGGGGCGGGGGAAGGCGCGGCCTCCTTCCCCCCCAACCTCCTCCTCTGGGGGCGCTGGCCCCCTCCGTCCCCGCGCCTTTGCCGAGGCTACGCGGAGGCCCCGGAATTTGGTTCCTGGGCTGGAGTAGGCACTAGCTGGGAGGAGATGATCTCGGAGAGTATGGGATCCACGTCAGGGCAGGGGCGGCCCCCAGCCTTTCATCTCTTGGCTTTCTGCAAGGGAAGCTCGCACGTGTTGAGCGTCCCCTGTGCACCGAGAGTACACACATTCTCTCAGTCAGTCCTGACAGCGGCACTTCCAGGCAGTAGACAGGAATTCATAGACGCGTTCTAGAGGAGGAAACAGACTCAGATTATGGAATTGTCCAGACCTCACACTGCTGGGATTTGAATGCAGGCCTGTCGAACTGCAAAGGGCTTTTCATTGGAGTTTAGGGTAGGGTAATTTCCCCTTAGCTTCTATGCACACAAGTGCTGGGCCGCTGCAGCGTCAACCTCGGGAACGGCGGTGTCTTTTCGTAGGGGACCCCAACAGCATCTGGCTGGAGCTTCTGTCTAACTAGGCTCAAACACCCATTGCCAGGATACTGGTAAAGAGAATGAGGAAGTGGCCTTAGGGTTCTACAGGTAGTTGGATGGTTCTTAGGAACACAGTTTAGGGGGGGAATGTGTTGTAGGGCTCCTGCTCCTCATTTAGATATTTGTGGGGGCTTCAAAAAAAAAACTCCAGAGTCACTCAAGGCAGTTACATGGATTACAGGGGTTGGGATTGATTGACTTTTAAAAAGACCAGGGAGTCCTGGTGTGGTGGCTCAGGCCTGTAATCCCAGCACTTTGGGAGGCCCAGGCAGGCAAATCACCTAAGGGCAGGAAGAGTTTGAGGGCAAATCGCCTGAGAGCAGCCGGGCCAAAATGGTGAAACCCTAGCTCTACTAAAAAAAAACGAAAATTAGCCAGGTGTGGTTTTGTGCCTTCCTGTAGTTCCAGCTACTCGGGAGAATTGCTTGGACCTGGGAAGAGGAGGCTGCAGTGAGCCAAGATCATGCCACTGCACTCCAGCCTGGGTGACAGAGCCAGACTCTGTCTCAAAAAAAAAAAAAAGGCCATTGAAGTGGCTCCTGCCTGTAATCGCTGCACTTTGGGAGGCCGAGACGGGTGGACCACGAGGTCAGGAGATTGAGACCATCCTGGATAACATGGTAAAACCTCATCTCTACTGAAAATACAAAAAGGAGCTGGACTTGGTGGCACATGCCTGTAGTCCCAGCTACTCGGGAGGCTGAGGCAGAAGAATTGCTTGAACCCAGGAGGCAGAGGTTGCAGTGAGCCGAGATCGTGCCATTGCACTCCGGCCTGGGCAACAAGAGCGAAACTCCATCTCATCAAAAAAAAAGAAGAAAGGTTAGCCGGGTGCGGTGGCTCACGTCTGTAATCCCAGCACTTTGGGAGGCCGAGGTGGGTGGATCACTTGAGGCCAGGAGTTCGAGACCAGCTTGGCCAACATGGTGAAACCCCCATCTCTATTTAAAAAAAAAAAAAAAAAAGACGACGACCAGGGTGAGGCTGGGCTCGATGGCTCACGCCTATAATCCCAGCACTTTGGGAGGCCAAGGTGTGAAAGATGGGAGGATCACTTGAGCCCAGGAGTTTGAGACCAATTTGGGCAACATGCATGGCAAAACCGTGTCTCTACAAGAAAATACAAAAAATCAGCTAGGTGTGGTGTCACACGCCTGTGGTCCCAGCTACTTGGGAGGCTGAGGTGAGAGGGTGAGCTTGAGCCTGGGAGATCAAGGTTGTAGTGAGCCATGATAGCACCACGGCACTCCAGTTGGGGAGACAGAGTGAGACCCTGTCTTAAAAAGAAAAAAAGAACAAAAAAAAACAAAAAATCATGACCGGTGTGAGAGGTAAGGGGGTAAGTGGAAGGAAGGGCTGACTATGTGCTTTTCAGTCTGGGATGCACTGAGGGCTACCATCTGTGTTCTCACTGCCTACCCACGCCCCACATGTTGTCCAGGTGAAACCTGCTAAGATAATTAGGATTATAGCCAACATTTGTTGAGCTCTGTGCTGGGCACTTTTCCAAGTGCTTTACTTAATCCTCACAAACAATCCCATGTAAGTCTGTTTCCATTTTACAGGTGGGGAAAATGAGGCACAAGGAGATCACAAAACTAAGTCCGTGACTGAAATGGTTTTTTGTTTTTTTTTTTCCCCCAAGACGGAGTCTTGCTTTATTGCCCAGGCTGGAGTGCAGTGATTCTATCTTGATTCACTGCAAACTCTGCCTCCCGGATTCAAGCAATTCTGTATTTTTTATGAGAGATGGGGTTTTCCCATGTTGGCCAGGCTGGCCACTCCTGATCTCGTGATCTGCCCGCCTAGGTCTCCCAAAGTGTTCGGATTACAGGCGTGAGCCACACTGCGCCGGGCCCTGAACTGGTTTTGAACCGTGGCTAGAACCCATGCTTATTTACTGAACGCAACTGTGCTTAACACAATGAGAACATTGGGCTTGAAGGTAAAAAGCTGGCATAGCCTGGTGCGGTGGCTCACGCCTGTAATCCCAGCACTTTGGGAGGCCGAGGCAGGCAGATCACCTGGGTCAGGAGTTTGAGACCAGGCCGACCAACATGGAGAAACCCCGTCTCCCTAAAAATACAAAAAATCAGCTGGGTGGGGTGGTGCATGCCTGTAATCCCTGCTACTTGGGAGGCTGAGGCAGGAGAATCTCTTGAACCTGGGAGGCAGAGGTTGCGGTGAGCCAAGTTCGTGCCATTGCTCTCCAGCCTGGGCAACAAGAGGGAAACTCCATCTCAAAAAAAAAAAAAAAAGTTGGCATAGATGTCAAAGAGGTCTGTGCTTGGGCAGCCCGTGTCCTTTTCCTCGGTAAGGGCAAGTAAGTAACTCACATCCGGCTTTATTTTGGCGCTCAGACTTCTCTTTAACTAGTGGTTCCAGATTTCTGGATTTGACAGAAAAAGCAAGAAAACAAATGAAAGCCAGATTCCCATAGAGTTGCAGCTTTTAATTTATGCTCCCTAAGAGCATGCAGAGCCAGGCGTGGTGGCTCACGCCTGTAATCTCAGCACTCTGGGAGGTGGAGGCCAGCAGATCACCTGAGGTCAGGAGTTTGAGACCAGCCTGACCAACATGGAGAAACCCCGTCTCTACTAAAAATACAAAAATTAGCCGGGCATGGTGGTGCATGCCTGTAATCCCAGCTACTCAGGAGGCTGAGGCAGGAGAATTGCTTGAACCTGGGAGGCGGAGGTTGCAGTAAGCCGAGGTGGTGCCATTGCACTCCAGCCTGGGCAAGATGAGCAAAACTCCGTCTCACAAAAAAAAAAAAAAAAAAAAAGCAGAGCATGCAGAACATACCTACCATCTATTATCACCATCATTAAAGAAAATGCTTTTTTTTTTTTTTTTTAGATAGACTCTGACTCTGTCACCCAGGCTGGAGTGCAGTGGTGTGATCTCGGCTCACTGCAACCTCTGCCTCCCAGGCTCAGGCATTCCTACTGCCTCAGCCTCCCAGAGTAGCTGGGACTACAGGCACGCACCACCACACCCAGCTAATTTTTGTATTTTTTGTAGAGCAGGGTTTTCGCTATGTTGTCGAGGGGGTTTCACTTGAGCTCAGGCCAGGCTCGAACTCCTGGGCTCAAGCGATCCACCTGCCTCAGCCTCCCACAGTGCTGAGATTACAAGTGTGAGCCACCATGCCTGACCTAAGAAAATACATTTCAATTCTCCTCAAAATAGGAATGACATCATCTGAATCAAAAACAATTAGTCCCGGCTGGGCATGATGTCTTATGCCTTTAATTCCAGCACTTTGGAAGGCCAAGGTGGATGTACTGCCTGAGCTCAGGAATTCGAGACCAGACTGGACAACGTGGCAAAACCCTGTCTCTACCAAAAATACAAAAAATTAGCCAGGTGTGGTGGTGCATGCCTGTAGTCCCAGCTACTTGGGAGGCTGAGGCAAGAGGATTGCTTGAGTCTGGAAGCAGAGGTTGTGGTGAGCCAAGATCGCTCCACTGTGCTCCAACCTGGGTGACAGAGTGAGACTCCCTTCTCAAAAAAAGAAAAAAAAAGAAGGAAAACAATTATTCCCAAGAAAAGATGGTCAACAGACTTTAAACCAACAAATAGACATTCCTTTGTCTTTTTTGTTGCACTGTGGACTAGTGAAAATGTCACTCAGGGAATGACTTTGCCTCTAATCTCTGAATCATTTGAGGGCAGAACCAGAAGAAATGCGCTTTAGATGTGGCAAGAGGGAGTTAGGTTGCAGCCAAGAAAGAACACTTTTTGGAGGTTTATTTTTTATTTTTTTATTTTTTTGAGACAAAGTTTCATTCTTGTTGCCCAGGCTGGAGTGCAATGGCGCCATCTCGGCTCACCGTAACCTCCGCCTCCCAGGTTCAAGCGATTCTCCTTTCTCAGCCTCCTGAGTAGCTGGGATTATAGGCATATACCACCATACCCAGCTAATTTTGTATTTTTAGTAGAGATGGGGTTTCTCCATGTTGGTCAGGCTGGTCTGGAACTCTGACCTCAGGTGATCTGCCCACCTTGGCCTCCCAAAGTGTTGGGATTATAGGCATGAACCACCGCTTCCGGCCTTTTTTTTTTTTTTTTCTTTTAGATGGAGTCTCGCTCTATCGCCAGGCTGGAGTGCAGTGGTGCAATCTCACCTCACTGCAACCTCCGCCTCCCAGGCTCAAGCAGTTCTCCTGCCTCAGCCTCCCGAGTAGCTGGGACTACAGGCATGTGCCACCACGCCCAAATAATTTTTGTATTTTTAGTAGCGACAGGGTTTCACCATATTGGCCAGGATGGTCTCAATCTCTTGACCTCGTGATCCGCCTGCCTTGGCCTCCCAGAGTGCTGGGATACAGGCGTGAGCCACCGCATCTGGCCTAGAGGTCTTTAAAGAACAGGGGGAGCATCACGTGCTTAGGAAGCAAGGGTTGCAGAATCAGCTCCATGGGATGGAGGGGCCAGTAACTCTGGGTCCCACCCTGGAGAAGGGCAGAGCAAGACCTTGTTTTGAGGGATGTATTCTCAGATCCACCAAAAGTAGCCTTGGAAAACCTAAATGACAGTTCCCATCAGGCAGTCGTTTTCTGCCCGGAATTCAGTGGAGTGCCATGGGATTGCATGGCAGTAGGGAGGGTTCCATGGGCTTCTACTCACCCCTTGCTGCAGGAAGTCCATGTAGTCACCCACCTTGGGGCTGAGTGCCAGGAATGACCCTTGAGGAGGGCTGAGGATGGAAGAGAGCACGGGAAGAGAATGGTCACCCAGGAGGGTTGCTTGTTTCCTGCCTGCTGCCTAGGGTGTAATGGGCCATGGTTCTGAGTGGGCAGGCCTGGGTGGCCGCAGCATCATTGCAAATGCTGTTTCTCTACCTCCCTCCATCCTGGGTGCAGCCCAGGATCCAGAGCCTTCTGTTCCATTTCTCCCAAAAAGGGCTCAGGACCAGGTAGGTGGACACCTGTTCTGGTGCAGCATGCTCAGCACTGGCTGTGCGCCTGGCCCTAGTTTGGAGCTTGCCACTTGCCTGTTTTGTAACAGAAAGTGAGGTCAGAGGGTGTGGGGAGATACTGCTGGGGAAGAGGGAAGGGTCTGGTCTCACCTGCCCCATCTTAGTGGTGGGGGATCAAGGCCTCTACAGGTTGGCTCACATCGTCTGGGATGGTGAGGACTTCTCAAGCCTCATCTCACCTATGGGGAGGCTGAGAGGTAGTACTTCCAGATTTAGTTGAAAGGCACAGACTTACCCACATTTTAATCCTGGAGTTTTAGAATGGTGAATCTAAGTCCCTTTAGGTTACAAATGCAGAAACAGACTAAGGAAAAGGCGATTCCTCTCTCCACCAAGGTCATTCTGATTAGATGGGTCCGGAGCCCCAGTTACTAGACTGTCATTGTTCTGCCCCCCAAGTTCTTAGAGAATGACAGAACACGACTTAAACCACCTGCTAAGTACACGATTCTATGTTGGATGCTGGAGATGCAAAGATAGCTGCCCTCAAGAGCTTTATGTCAAACAGGGAAATGCCAGGGTAACACGCAGATGCTGGAAAAGGGTGGATTTGCCGCAGAGTCTGTGCATGTTTCTAAGTTGCTCCCCTCCTTTTCATCCTCTGATGCGGGGAAGGAACCCTACCTGAAGAAACACCCCAAGGCCCAGGGGTAGATTTAGGATGCAGAGATCACAGATGGGAGGGCCAGGGAAGTAAAGGACCAGGGCTGTCAATGGGCTCACCCCAAACACCTGTCCCAGAAATGCCCTAAGGCCCCGGCCCAGAAATGGACCTCTGCTGCCTTCTAGTGGGGGGAAAGGCAACCTCTGGAGCTGCCTACTGGGGCCCCACCCAACCTTGCTCCCTTAAAGAGGATGTAAAGGACCTTCTGTCCTCTCCCCTGCCTTTTTTTTTTTTTTGAGACAGAGTCTTGCTCTTTGGCCAGGCTGGAGTGCAGTGGCACTGCAACCTCCGCCTCCCGGGTTCAAGCGATTCTCCTGCCTCACCCTCCCAGAGTAGCTGGGATTACAGGTGCCCACCACCACGCCTGGCTAATTTTTGTATTTTTCATAGAGACAGGGTTTTACCATGTTGGTTAGGCTGGTCTCGAACTTCTGACCTTGTGATCCACCTGCCTCGGCCTCCTAAAGTGCTGGGATTACAGGCATGAGCCACCATGCCCAGCCAACTCTTCTCTTTTATTCCCCTTCCATCTTATGCTTCATCTCCTGTGACCTCTAAAGGAGAACCTTGTCTCTCTTTTTTTTTTTTTTTGAGATGGAGTCTTGCTCTGTTGCCTCTGTTGGAGTACAGTGGCGCGTTGGCTCACTGCAACCTCTACCTCCTGGGCTCAAGCAATTCTCCTGCCTCAGCCTCCCGAGTAGCTGGGATTACATGTGTGCGCCACCACAGCTGGCTAACTTTTTTGTATTTTTAGTACAGATGGGGTTTTACCATGTTCGCCAGGCTGGTCTTGAACTCCTGAACTCAAGTGATCTGCCCGCCTCAGCCTCCCAAAGTGCTGGGATCACAGGTGCGGGGCCACTGCACCTGGCCCCATCTCTTTTCAAGCATCCCTGGCTGCCCCATTTCCTGACCACTGCTCTGCATCCCATCATCTCCCCAGTTTCCTTTGTTGCCTGGGTTCCGATTCTCATACCCTGGCTCCTGACCCTGCCAGAGTTCTGGTTCCGGAAGGCCCCCCACAGATGCCTTGGGCCTAGCTCTCACCCAGGCCCAGGGCAACACTGAAGACATGGGCCAGAGCATCCCCCAATACCTGGGGCAACTGGACATTCGCAAGAGTGTAGTGAGCCTGGCCATAGGTGCCGGGGCAATCTACCTGCTCTGCAAGGCCATCAAGGCCGGCATAAAATGCAAACCACCCCTCTGTAGCAACTCGCCCATCTGCATCGCCCGTGAGTGTCCAGTCCCTGGGGGAGAGGGCTCTGCCCCAGGAGGCACCTGCTCCCGAGGCCTCTGCTGTGGGAGGGCCCAAAGGTGATGCCTCCAAGTTCCGCTTTCCTTCGTCTTTCTCTTCTCCATCTTCCTCCAGCCCACCCTGCAGCACCCTAGGCAAGGCCCTGCTAGAAATGCTAGCTCAGGGTACCTGGATCTCACTCAAGTGGATCCTCAGACTCATCTGGTAGGTCTCCAACTACTACATTCACCCTGGCTCCCAGGATTCCACTTCTTGGAAACTTCAGCAGCTCCTCCCATCCCTTTTTTGCCCCAAGAACTTGAGGCTTTAAGAAAAGGGAAAATTGGCAGACTTACTATATGGCCAGAGCTTCCCCTAGTCCATATGGTACTTTTGTGTACAGTAGGAAATGAGCCCCTTCTGCAAGACTCTTTATTGCCATCTGCTGGAATATCGTTGCCATATACTGGTAATGATGAAATACTACTTGTTACCACCATATGCCAGACAATTGTTAGAGTAAATGGACAAATCTATGCTGTTATGTTACGGACAATACGACATAAGATAGGGTGCCCTTGTGCAGTAAACATTCATTCAGCTGTACGTGGTGGTCCTGCCTATGGCGAGAAAGCTTCTCTGAAAAGGCAAGGCAGCCTTGTCCCCAGGTCCCTGTCCCCCACTTCCCAACCCCATTCTTTTCATCACTTCTGAGTCCACAGCCTGAACTGGGCTGGGGTGGCTGTCTAGGCCTGGCAGTCGAGCGAGAGCGGCACGGGCGGGACTCGGGTGAGCTCCGGAGGCTCCTCAACTCTTTGGAGTGCAAACAGGATGAGTACGCCAGGAGCATGATCCTGCACAGCATCACTCGCTGTGTGTACTTGTTGGAGGCTGAGGTGAGGGAAGGGAAGCAGGAGGTCCCCCCTAGCCAGCCTGGCCACTGGGGGCTACGGCCGATCCCTGCCCCCTGGATTGGCCAGACTGTATCCTGGGACCTGTCTCTTCGGGCTGATAGCGGGAGGGGTGTGCTGAGGGATCTTGGTGATGTGGGGGGGGCAGTGGGCCCAGAACACCCGCTTCTCCTGCCTCTTCCATCTCTCCCCCATGTACTGCAGGCCTCTGCCTGTACGACGGATGACATCGTGTTGGTGGGTTACATGCTGGATGACAGGGACAACAGTGTCAAAACCCAAGCTCTGAATACACTTAAAGCTTTCTCTGGCATCAGAAAATTCAGGCTCAAAATCCAGGTGAGCCCGGGGCGAGTGGTGGGGCATGCAGGAGGTCTATAATCCTTAAGTCCTTTAATTGGCGTAGGATAAATGTTCCAGAAGTTTGTTTGGGTGTGAACTTGTTACCCAGAAATAAGTGGGAAAATGGTGGTGAGATTTCTAGCAGGGTCATGAAGGCCTTTGAATTTTAGGATGAAACTGAACTGAGGCACTAGTGGTATCTCTGAGCCACAAATAACAGGACCCCCACTACCCTCCAAGCTCCCTGCCACTGCCATGTTCTTTCTGACACCAACCAATTCCCGACACTGGCTGGGTGTTCAACAGTTCAGTTCAGTTCAGTTCAGACACTATCCATCGTTAGGCCAGACCTCACAGGTTAAGGGCTGAGTCCCCCAAAGCTTCCCCCCCCAACTTCAGGTACCTGTCACAGGTCTAACTTCTGACTGGCCTGCTATGAATTTGGGGGTTCCCACAACTCCCTTTTTAGATTTAGTAATTTGTTAGAATGGCTCACAGAACTCAGGAAAGGACTTTACTTACCATTACTGTTTTTTTTGTTTGTTTTAATAAAGGACATAGGAACACCCAAATGGAGGAGACGCATAGGGCAGGGTGTTGGGGAGGACGCGCAGAGCTTCCAGGCCTGTTCCTGGACCAAACTGAGGGTCTGGCTGCTATTTCTTGTGGCCCAATAACAATATGCAGATGAACCGGGGGAGGAAGAGGTGTTTATTTCTGTAACCAGTTACAGGGAGAAGGCTTGGAAATTATCACCAGGCCAACTCAAAATTACAAAGTTTTTCAGAGCTTGTATACCTTCTAAGCTATATGTCTATGTGTAAGTGTGCACTGGTCTAAAGACATAAGCGATTAACTTCTTTTAATCTATAACTAAGGTCTGAGCCCTGAAGACCTTCCTCTGGAGCCTCAGTAAATTCACTTAATCTAAATGGGCCCAGGTGCTAGGGTGATAACCCTTATCTTGTCCCTTGCTAAATCATTGGAGGTTTGGGGAGTTCCTTCAGACCCCCAATAAACTTGTTTGTGGAGGCCTTGGGGAGCCTTTTCAGACCCCCAATGAAACTTGTTTAATCCTAAATGGGTCCTGTTAAGAATTCCTTCATTATTTTGTCATGCTTTAAGGCCCAGGAAAGGCCCAGGCAAAACTCTTGGTGAGCTCTGTTACACTCCAGCCGTTGTATGAGGTCACTGGCTTTTAATATTTAACTTAACCACGCAGTCAGTACTAAAACAGTTCTTAGGGAGGTCTGCCACAGGCCCACTTGAGGAGCGCCCTACTGTTCCCAGCACCTACACGCGTTCAACAACCAGGAAGCTCTTCGAACCCCATTAGAGGTTTTTATTACGTAGTCTTGAGGAATTAAGTCATGTGCAGCTGCTCACCCGTCCCCAGAAGTTGGGGGTGAAGCTGAAAATCCCAGCCTTCTAATCATGCCTTGGTCTTTCTGGTAACCAGCAGCTATCCAAGGGCCCTGCCTAGAGTCGCCCCTCATTAGCATAAGCTCTGTTGTGACCAAAAAAGGACTGGTTTGCAATAACAAAGGACGTGGCTGTCACTCAGGAAATTCCAAAGGTTTCAGGAGCTCGGTTCCTGGAACTAGGGACAAAGATCAGATGTATTTTCTGTACTCCATCCCCTGTGCCTGTGTTGATCAGAGGCTGGTGTCAGGGCCACGGATTCCTTCTCCACTACTCCGTAGAGAAAATGTAAAACACTACATGTCACTTCCCCATTTCCCCGTTATCATGCCCCCAGACTTACTGTATCCACACCCATCCTCCCTGCTTTCCTGCTGGTGCCACGAAAAAATGGCTTTCTCCCGGTCTGTGGCCAGTGATAGTCTCAATCCTGCTTCCCCACCCCTTCCTTGAGGGCCTCTCTCGATTGCTTACGCCCTCCACCCCTGGCGGTCTCCCACACTCCCTGTCAGCACGCAGTAGGCTCCAACCCCTCCCATCTTACATAGCAAAACCAGAAAAGCCTCTCCTTTGACATCCACATCTCTTCCTGGCAAATAGTCTCTCTCCCAAATTAAAAAAAAAAAAATGTAAAACTTGCAAATATTGTATATGTTTAAGGTAGAAAGAATAACAATAAAACAGAACATGCCCAGGCCAAGAAATAGAGCACAGCCCCTCCCACATCTCAGCTGCCTCCCTCACCAGAGGCAGCCATTGCCCTGCATTTTGTTTAGAGTTCTGAATTTTCTTAGTAGGTTTACCATATGTGTATGTATCCCTGCATACTCTAGCAGGGCACGGCTGATAATAAAGAGGTAAAATATAGTCTGGTGTGTTTTAAAGCTTCATGTACGTGGAAATAGATGGTTTCTAGTCTGCGGTTGGCCTTTTCTCCCTGCTATGTTGAGAGGTTCATCCTTACTGAGCAGCTCTGCTTTCTTTTGTTTATTCTTTTTTTTAGACAGAGTCTTGCTCTGTCGCCCAGGCTGGAGTGCAGTGGTGCGATGTTGGCTCACTGCAGCCTTGACCTCCCAGGCTCAAGTGATCCTCCCACCTGAGCCTCCCTAGTAGGGACTACGGGTGTGCACCACCATGCCTGTCTAGTTTTTGTATTATTTTGTAGAGACGGAATCTCGCTATGTTTCCCAGGCTGGTTTTGAACTCCTGGGCTCCAGTGATCCTCCCACCTGGCTCTCTTTCACCACTCTGTGGTGGTCTCTTTCGTGAATACCCTGCCACTTGCCCATTGTGAGGCATTTGCATTGTTTCCAGGTGCTTGTCACACCCACATTATGCTGTGAACATTCCTATGTTCGTCTCCCTTGTGCACCTGAGAGAGGATTCTAGGGTGTGTACGCAGGAGTAGAATGACTTGGTCAAAGGGCATGCCCAACTTTTCCAGGAGGGTGGTATCCATTTACACCCCGCCAGCCCTGCACGAGTGTTCTATTGTGTCCTAACCTCACTAGCGTTTGATAATTTCAAATTTTAATTTTTTTTTTTTTTTTTTTTTTGAGGCAGAGTCTTGCTCTGATGCCCAGGCTGGAGTGCAGTGGCACGATCTCGGCTCACTACAGCCTCCACCTCCCGGCTTAATTCTTGTGCCTCAGCTTCCAGAGTAGCTGGAATCACAGGCGTGCACTAGCACACCTGGCTAATTTTTTTGTATTTTCAGTAGAGACAGGGTTTCACCATGTTGGCCAGGCTGGCCTTGAACTCCTGGCCTCAAATGATTCGCCTGCCTCGGCCTCTCAAAGTGCTGGGATTAGACATGAGCCACCATGCCCGGTCCACATTTTAATTTTTGGCATCAAACTTTTTTGGGGAAAAAATTCTCTTGACATATATCCTCAAAATATGCACACTATGATGACATATCAACAAAAGTAAACACACAAAAGATTAAAAGTAGATTGAGAAACAAACATAAAAAGACCTAGAGAGATCTCCACTTGCTGCCTCATCCCTCACATCCCTCAGCCTTCTCAAGTGCAGTGGTGTGATCTCGGCTTACTGCAACCTCCACCTCCAGGGCTCAAGTGATCCTCCCACCATAACCTCCCTCGTAGCTGGGATTATAGGCATGCACCAATATGCCAGGCTAATTTTTGTACTTTTTGTAGAGTTGGGGTTTTGTAAAGTTGGGGTTTTGCCACGTTGCCCAGGCTGGTCTTGAACTCCTGAGCTCAAGTTACCCACCTGTCTCAGCATCCCAGAGTGCTGGGATTATGGGTGTGACCCACCTTGCTTGGTCAGGCTGGGATTCTCAAGCATATCATAATCACCTGATGACTTGCTAAAAGCAAAGATTTTGGCTGGGCGTGGTGGCTCACGCCTGTAATCCCAGCACTTCGGGAGGCTGAGGCAGGTGGATTGCCTGAGGTCAGGAGTTCGAGACCAGCCTAGCCAGCATGGTGAAACCCCATCTCTGCTAAAAATACAAAAGTTAGCCAGGCATGGTGGCAGGCGCCTGTAATCCCAGCTACTCGGGAAGCTGAGGCAGGAGAATCACTTGAACCCGGGAGGCGGAGGTTGCAGTGAGCCGAGATAGCACCACTGCACTCCAGCCTGGGCAACAGAGCGAGACTCCATCTCAAAAAAAAAAAAGAAAAAAAAAAAAGGCAAAGATTTTGGGACCCCATGCCCAGAGAATTCAGTTCAATAGGAGAACTTTGTCTTTCACAAATCCCCCAGAATATTCTGATGCAGGTGGCCTGAGCCTCACTCTTCCTTTCCTCAGTGTCTGTATCCTGAGGATCTGACCCCTGGTCTCTTTCCAGGTGAAAGTAGTTACTCCCTGATCTCAATTTCCATCTAGCTGTGCCCTCTGGATCTCAGCACCCTGTGGGCTCCCCTGCCTTCCCCATGGCCAGCTGCTACTAGGCATATCCACTTAGATGTCCTCCAAGTCCTCTAATTCAACACACCCAAATGGAGCTCACCCTATTCCCTAAGTCAAGCCACTCTCTCCAGAGGGCTTTTAGGCCATTAGGCCCTTTGGGTCTGCCTCGAGGTTCTGAGTATTAAGTGCATGATTGGTGATGGGCTGCACCTCCTTGCCCTAACCCCAACCATGTACACTGCCTGCTTCATGCTCTCACATGCTCCCGTGCATCTGCTGTTCCCTCGTTCTGAAACCCTGCCCCGGACTTGCTGACTCCAACCTGTCCTGCAGGTTTCCACGGCTTGTCGGGTGGGGGCAGGGAAGGGCAGGGTACCTATGGGAATGCTCACTTCCACTCCAGGACTATTGCTTCCTTCTTACATGGCCCATAAAGGTGAAGCTCACAAGGTTGCCCGTCTTTGATAATATCTGTAGGTCCAAGCATTTTGCGTCTTAGAACCTAAGATCCCTTTATTCACTCAATCAATGTAATATTGAACTCTGTGCCAACATGCTGTTCTAAGTACAGGAGAGAAAGCAGTAAACAGAACAGGGAAGATCCCTGTGCTTGCCGAATTTGTATTTTAACAGGGCAAGGCAAGCAATACACAATAGGCGGAATATATAGTGTGTTTCATGTGGTAAGTGCCATGCAGAAGAATGAAAGGGTAGGGGTGGATAAAGGAGGTTGGGTGCGGGTGATGCAGTTTTCAAGAAGAAAATCTTGTGGGACATTGGGCTTGGTGAAGAGTCCATGACACCAAAAGCATGACCTATAAAAGGAAAATCAATACATTGAACTTTATTAAAATTAAAAACATTTACTCCATGAAAGATCCTTTTAAGAGGATGAAAAAACAAGTTGCAGACTGGGAGAATATATTTGAAAACCATGTATCTGATAAAGGACTCAGCTAGATTATATCAAGTGCTTTCAAAACTGAACATTAGGCCAAGAGCGGTGGCTCACGCCTGTAATCCTAGCACTTTGAGAGGCCAAGGCTGGAGGATCACGAGGTCAGGAGTTCGAGACCAGCCTGGCCAGCATGGTGTGAAAGCCCATCTCTACTAAAAATACAAAAATTAGCTGGGCGTGTTGGTGGGCGCCTATAATCCCAGCTACTCAGGGGACTGAGACGGAAGAATTTCTTGAACCTGGGAGGCGGAGTTTGCAGTGAGCTGAGATTGCGTCACTGCACTCCAGCCTGGGTCAGAGTGAGACTCTTTCTAAAAACAAAAACAACTCTGAAGGTTAAAACAAGCAGTCCAATTAGGAAATGGGCAAAAGACATGAACAGATATTTCACTGAAGAGGATATATGGATGGCAAATAATCACATGAAACGATGTTTAATATCGCTAGCCATTAGGGGAAATGCAAGACCATGCTGAGATATTACTATGTACCTATTAGAAGATCTAAAATCAAAATTGGTGACAATACCAAATGCTGGCAAAGATGTAGAGAAACTGGATCTTTCATATATTGCTGGTGGGAATATAAAATGGCACAGCAGCCACTCTGGAAAATAGTTTGGTAGTTTCTTTCAGAACTAAACATATGTTTACCAACAGCAGTTGAACTGCTGGGCATTTATCCTAGAGAAATGAAAATTTACATCTGCCCAAAAACCCGTATACAATTGATAGCAGTCTTATGTAGAATAGCCCCAAACTGGAAACAACCAAAAATGTCTGTCAATAGGTGAATGGTTAAATGAACTGGAATAGCCATTACCTTGGAATGCTACCTAGTAATAAAAAGGAACATAATATTGATATGCATAGCAACTTGGATGGCTCTGAGTGAAAAAAGCTGTTCTCAAAAGATCACACAAAAGGTGATTTCATTTATATAACATCTTCAAACTTGAAAGGTCATATATAGAGATGGAAAACACAAGTGGTGGCCAGGGCTTCGGGCTGGGGGAGCAGGTGGAGTGACTCTAAAGGGGTCTCTTGAGATAGATCTTTGTGGCAATGGGACAGTTCTGGTGGGATAATCTGTTGGTTGCAGTCATGGTTACACAAATATGTGCATGTGGTGAAATGACATAGAACTATGCACACATATTATACCAATTTCCTAGTTTTGATATTGTACTATAATTATGCAAGATGTGACCATTGAGGGGAACTGGGTGAAGAGCACATGGGACCTCCCCGTACTATTTTTGCAACTTCCTGTAAATTTATAATCATTTCAAAATAAAGGCCAGGCACGGTGGCTCACACCTGTAATCCCAGCATTTTGGAAGTCTGAGGCGGGTAGATCATATGAGGTCAGAAGTTCAAGACCAGCTTGGCCAACATGGAGAAACCCTGTATCTACTAAAAATATGAAAATTAGCTGGGCGCGGTGGCGTGCACCTGTAATCCCAGCTACGCAGGAGGCTGAGGCAGGATAATCGCTTGAACCCAGGAGGTGGAGGTTACAGTGAGCCAAGATCGCACCACTGCACTCCAGCCTGGGCAACAGAGTGCGACTGTCTCAAAAGAAAATGAAATAAAATAAAAATCAATGAAAAATTTAAAAATATGTGTGTTACACATGACAATGCTATAGGGAAAATAAAAAAACAGTGGGGGTGGTAAGGGAGGCTGGGATGGGGTGGTTAGGGAAGGGCTTACTGAAAAGGTAACATTTTAATAAAGTCTTAAAGGAGGTGAGAGAGTGAGTTGTGAGTCTCTGGGGGTAGAGTGTGCTAAGCAGAGAGGACAGCCTATGCAAACACACACTGACACAGGTGTGTGTCTGGCATGTTCATGGACTACCTATGAGGCCATTGTGATGGGAACCTTGGCCGTGAAGGAGAGAAGATGGAGTCAAAGAAATAGTAGGGAGAGAGGGGCAGAGCATATCGGACGGTATGCCACTGTAAGGACTTTAGCTTTTTTTTTTTTTTTTTTTGAGACAGAGTCTCACTCTGTCGCCCAGGCTGGAGCGCATTGGTGCAATCTCTGCTCACTGCAGCCTCCACTTCCTGGTTCAAGCGATTCTCTTGCCTCAGCCTTCCAAGTAGCTAAGATTACAGGTGTGTGCGACCACACCCAGCTAATTTTTGTATTGTTAGTAGAGACGGGTTTCACCATATTGGCCAGGATGGTCTCGAACTCCTAATCTCGTGATCTGCCCGCCTCAGCCTCCCAAAGTGCTGGCCGGGACTTTAGCTTTTACACTGAATGAAATAGGGCTCTTGAGCAGAGGAATGACATGTCTCACATGTCAGCTGTTCTGAAAGTAGATGCCGGGGGGCGAGAATGGAAGCAGGGAGACAGGAGCCTGTTGCAGAAATCCCGATGAGATAACGGTGGCTTGGAAAAGGGTGGCAGAAGAGGGCGTGACGAGAAGTGGCTTGATTTTTGATAGATTTTGAAGGTAGTGCCTACGGGATTTTCTGATGGATTGGAAAAGGGGCGTGAGAGAAAGGAAAGAGTCGATGCCAGCAATTTTTGGCCTGAGCAACTGGAAGGAAGGTGTAACCCGTAGCTGAGACAGGGAAAGCTATAGAAGGAGCAGGTTTTGGGATGGGGGAGGATGTTAACTCTGAGAACTCTATTAGACATTCAGGGAGAAAAGTGGAATTGGCAGCTGCATATGTGAATCTGGAGTTTAGGGGAGGGGTGGCATAGCTGGACCTAGAGACATAAAGGGGAGAGTCACCAGCATGTGGATCGTATTTAACACTGTGAGTCTGGATGATACCAGTAAGGGAGTGAAGCAGGTACAGAAGAAGAGGTTGGGCAGAAGAGCTAGGAAAGAAGTCTGTGGAAAAGAAGCCAGATAATTTCAGGGCGGTGGGAGTGGCCAACGGGGTTGAATGATGTTGAGAGTTAGGGAGAACTGTCTACTGGGTTTGGCCCAGTGGACATCCATGGGGATGGTGAAGAGTGAAGTCAGATACTGGAATAGTGGTGATCACGTGTACAAGTAGGCCCTTTCTGTTCTCCCCCACCCCAGGAACACGCCATCAAGGTACTCGAACTGATCTCCACCATCTGGGACACGGAATTGCACGTTGCGGGCCTCAGACTCCTCAACAACCTTCCGCTGCCCGACTATGTGCATCCACAGCTTCGACGGGTGATGCCTGCCTTGATGGAGATCCTGCAGTCAGACTACATTCTTGCACAGGTGCCTGAGGACCATGGCCAGGGCCTTGCCTTGCTGACCAGCCCTACACAGCATTCAGAGGGAGGAGGAGCAGAGGTTTATGTCTTCCTTGCACAGGCCCAGACTCACCTGCCTTTTCATGCTTTACTCTTTCCTTTATTCAGGTGCAAGCCATACATCTCCTGAGCTACCTGGCACAGAAGAATGACCTTCTCTATGACATTCTCAACTGCCAGGTGAGAAAGAAATTGAAGAGGGGCTGATGAATGCCAACTCAGGTATTGGGGGCAGGGAAGAATCATGGCATCTCCAGACAGGTTTACCCCTGATGAATTATTTTATGTCTCTTCCTGCCTGTGCACTACGTGCATTGAAACCCGTCCCTCTTCTGTGCCCCCCCAGTAGAAGGAGACTCCATATGTTGGAAGGGGGGATTCCCTTTGAGGAGTTTTCTGAACTCTGAGAGTTAGGAACACAGGAGACAAAACAAAAGTTAATGTAGGTATTTTAATATTGGGGGAAATGACTATGGCAAAGAGCATTATTAGGGATAGACAAGATTAGTCTGTGATAATCAGTGGTTCAGTTCACCAGAACAGCAGGGCAACTCTAAACTTGTATGCACCTAATAACATAGTCTCAAAATATATATGACAAAATTGAAAGGAGAAGTTAACAAATTAACCACTACAATTAACAAATATACCACTACAGTGGGAGATCTGGAATATTTTAACCACTCTTGCAGCAAGTGATAGATAAGAAAACTAAAACTAGTGAGGATATACTCTTAATGAATAACACAAATAAGCTTGAGCCATTAGACATAGCCAGAACAGGATTAAATGCATAGTCCTGTCAAGCACACACACGATATTTGTGAAAATAAGTCACACACTAAGCCTTGAAGTTTGTCTCAACAAATTTTCCAGAATGAATATTACCGTATCACTCATGTTTTATGATCACAAGGCAATTAAGTTAGAGGATAGTAATAAAAGAAAAACTAAAAAAATTGCTGTACACTTAAGTCTGAAATTTAGATATATTGGGGAGTTTAGGCAGTAGGAGGATACAAGAACAAGAATTTTAGAACTTGCCTGGGGAATTCATTCCCATTCTCTCTCTGTTCTCATCACAGGTTCACTCCAACTTCCTAAGCCTGTTCCAGCCCACACAGCCAGGGAGTCTCCTGTATGAGGTACTGGTGTTTGCTGAGCGGCTGAGTGAGGGCCGGAATGCACCCCACTACCGTGCGGTGAAATGGCATTACAACGAACAGTCCCTGCACGAATCCCCTCTTTGGGGAAGAGTCGCGACTGGCAGACCGACTGCTTGCCCTGGTTATCCACCCTGAGGAGGATGTTCAGATCCAGGCCTGCAAGGTCATTGTCAGCCTGCAGTATCCCCAGGACTTGAGAGCCCGGTCCTCCACCTGCCAGTCCAGTCATTCCTACTTTAAAAACACGGAATAAAATTAAGGAGAGCCAATAAATGAGTATGAGAGAGAAACTTGAAGTTTCTTGAAGCTTGGATGTCTGTCGGTGGCCTTCCAGGGCTGGGTAGAGATTTCATTCAGCATAATCTCTGCTCCAGCATGTGGCACAGCAGAGGCTTATCTCCCAAAACACACCCCCACCTCTATGTCTGGGGGACTGGCTCCCCTCTTCTCTTGCTGTTTTTCTTTTCTTTTATTTTTGAGATGGAGTCTCCGTCTGTCACCCAGGCTGGAGTGCAATGGCGCGATCTTGGTTCACTGCAACCTCCGCCTCCCACGTTCAAGTGATTCTTCTGCCTCAGCCTCCCAAGTAGCTGGGACTACAGGCACCCACCACCACGCTAGGCTAATTTTTGTATTGTTACTAGAGATGGAGTTTCACCATGTTGGCCAGGATGGCTCTTGCTGCTTTTCAAATCAATGTGAAGCCATTGGCTTCACATTGTGAAGGGGGTTGGAAGAAGGCAAGCTTGGGGATGGAAGGCAAAGATAATCAACAGGACACAGTATAGCGCTGGATTAGTTAGGATGTGCCAGGCTATGCCACAGTAACAACACTCACACCTCAGTGGCTTAAACATGGCAAAGGTTAATTCTTGTTTACACTGCATGCCCAATGCAGGTCAGCTCGGGGGTAGAAGGGCAGGCTTCTGCTCCACAGCACCCTCATACAGAGAACCAGGCTGAGGGAGCTTCTTCATTGTGTTTCTACAACTATTACAGAAGGACAGGGAACGTGGCAGTGATAACTGTCACCACTTCTGCTCACATCTCATTAGCCAAAGCCGGTAAGGAAGATCATTCTTTCCCTGTGTCCCAGGAAGAACTGATGATACTTGGTGACAGCATGAATGACAGAGAGCTGCATGCATACTCTGTGTCAGAAAGGGAGCTCTGGAGTCAGAGTTCTGGCTTCCAGTCCCAGCTCTGTCATTTCTAACCGTGTGACGTCAGGGGAGCCATTAACCCTATTTGAGCTTCAGGCCCCTCATCTGTAAAATGCATGTAAGAATAGCACTTGTTTCATGAGGCTGTTGGGAGAATTAAAGGGGGTTGAGATAACGAATGTAAGGCACAGCGTTCTGCATTCGTTTCTCAAAGATGTGCTCTGAGGAGCTATGAAATCATCACTGAGACAACGAAAGATCCGCGCTGGGGAGGTCCTTGGAGAGTGTTGCTTTCAGCATTTCTCCAGTCTCTTCTGGTTAGAGTCCTAGAGTTCTCCATGAAGCACCCTGAAACGTCATTGAAACTTAGCTTTGAAAACCAGAACAATGGTGTGAGTAACACCATAACTGTGAAGTTTCCAGAAACAAACCAAATATGGTCACTCATTTTCCGATTTTCCCATTTATTTGCATTTCCCACTTGTTCATTCTTTTTTTTTTTTTTTTTTTGAGATGGAGTCTCGCTCTGTTGCCCAGGCTGGAGTGCAGTGGTGCTATCTCGGCTCACTGCAACCTCTGCCTTCTGGGTTCAAGTGATTCTCCTGCCTCAGCCTCCTGAGTAGCTGGGATTACAGGCATGTGCCATCACGTCTGGCTAATTTTTGTATTTTTAGTAGAGATGGGGTTTCACCATGTTGGTCAGGCTGGTCTCAAACTCCTGACCTTGTGATCTGCCTGCCTCAGCCTCCCAAAGTGCTGGTATTACAGGCGTGAGTCACCGTGTCTGGCCCATTCATTGTTTTATCTGTGAGTGCTTGTGGGGAAGCAGTTGTGGTTGCTAATGGTGTAAGAAAATGCTATGGGAGCGAAACCTAATGTTGGAGCTATTCCCAGCCTGCCACTGCTCAATCTAGGACACAGAACCTGGTCCAGCCACGGGCTCCCAGTGTTCTTCAGAAGCAGGATTTGAAAACCAGCCTCATCCAGGACCAACCCTGGCATTTTCCTGGAAGGAAAACAAACCCAAAAAGGAAAAGCGGGCCAGGCACGGTGGCTCATGCCGGTAATCCCAGCACTTTGGGAGGCCAAGACGGGCAGATTACCTGAGGTCAGGAGTTTGAGACCAGCCTGGCCAACATGGAGAAACCCCATCTCTCCTAAAAATGCAAAATTAGCTGGGCATGGTGGTGAATGCCTGTAATCCCAGCTACTCGGAAGGCTGAGGCAGGAGAATCACTTGAACCCAGGAGGCGGAGGTTTCAGTGAGCCGAGATCGTGCCATTGCACTCCAGCCTGGGCGACAAGAGGGAAACCCCATCTCAAAAAAAAAAAAAAAAACAGAAACGTGACTTGCTCAAGGTCACATGACCGGTCTGGGGCAGAAATAGGATTAAAACCTCCTACTACTGAGCTTTTCCTTCCCCCTCACGTTCTTTGGTCCAAGCCCCTTAAGAGTGGATCATGGATTCTAAGCCAAAACCTATGGAAATTGAGAAAGATCTTGATGTTCCTGGCTTTTGGAGGCCAGTTTAGGACTGGAGTACTTATGGAAATCTCCCCCAACTTAATCCCTAGTCCAAGGTCTTATCACTCAGGTGGAATAGGGAGGGTGTTTCTAGATGATGATGGGGTGATCAGAAAGAGAGCTTATGGAGAGGCCAACCTCATCACTGTTGCCCAAAATGAGTAGGCAGTCACTACCAGATCTGAATCAGCATCCCTTGCTCCCTCCTGAGTTCAGGCCTGAGGCTGCTCCTTCCTGCTACTAGATACACTGCAGCCACCCCAGTGGAACTTATCAAATGCCAAGATTGCCTCTTGACCAGCTCCATGTGTGCTCATGTCACCAACAGGTGTTGGGCATCACCTTCAAATTCTCCTCCCCACCACATGCACCCAGTTCTCCCATTTCCACTGCTACTGCCCTCTCCTCCACATCAGAACTTTCCTAATTCTTTTTTTTTTTGGAGACAGGCTCTCACTCTGTCTCCCAGGCTAGAGTGCAGTGGTGCAAGCATGGCTTACTGCAGCCTCCACCTCCCAGGCTCACGTGATCCTCCCACCTCAGCCTCCTTGGGTAGCTGGGACTACAGGAGTGTGCCACCATGCCCAGCTAGTCTTTCGTATTTTTTTTGTAAAGACAAGATTTCATCATGTTTCCCAGGCTGGTCTCAAACTCCTGGGCTCAAGCGATTCAACCTCCTCGGCCTCCCAAAGTGCTGGGGTTACAGGTGTGAGCCACCACACTGGGCCTGACTGTTCCTTTTTCTGGTTTCCATCCTCTCCAGTCCTACACGCTCCAAGCTAATCTTATAATCCCACATGGCACCCTCCTCAAAAACCTTCAGGGGCGCTCTTTCCGGCGGTGACGACCTACCCACGAGAACATGCCTTTTGCGAAGAATCTCCTTCATCCCTCTCCAGAAGAGGAGAAGAGGAAACACAAGAAGAAACGCCTGGTGCAGAGCCCCAGTTCCTGCTTCATGGACGTGAAATGCCCAGGATGCTATAAAATCACCACGGTCTTTAGCCATGCACAAACGGTAATTTTGTGTGTTGGCTGCTCCACCGTCCTCTGCCAGCCTACAGGAGGAAAAGCAAGGCTTACAGAAGGATGTTCTTTCAGGAGGAAGCAGCACTAAAAGCACTCTGAATCAAGATGAGTGGGAAACCATCTCAATAAACACATTTTGGGGGGGGAAAAAAACCCTTCAGGGGCTCCCCATTGCCATGGTGGAATTTTTCTCATCATCAAAGCGAAGTCACATGATCTGATAGGTATAAATATATTCTCAGCAAAAGGTTGAGTTTTGTCCTCAAAGATGTGGTCACTGGACCCCTTTTTTACATGTCAAAACCAAATGAATTAGCTTTGCATTCGAGGCTCTTCACGGTGTGATCTTCTTGCTGGCACAAGCCTGCTGTGCCAAATCTCTGCTCCAGCCAAGCTGGAGCAGCTCAACATGGCTGCCCTAATCATACCATGTGTACTCTTGCTCCAAACTTGTTTCCCTTTTTTCCTTTAAATTACTATTAAAAAGAGAATATGCCTCCAAACTTTTTTTTTTTTTTAGAGATGGGGTCTCACTATGTTGCCCAGGCTGGAGTGCAATGGCTATTCACAGGCACGATCCCATGACTGACTAGCACCGGAGTTTGACCTCCTCCATTTCTGACCTGGGCTCGTTCACCCCCTCCTTAGGCAACCTGGTGGTCCCCCGCTCCCAGGAGGTCACCATATTGATGCCGAACTTAGTGCGGACACCCGATCGGCATAGCTCACTACAGCCCAGAACTCCTGGGCTCAAGGGAGTCTCCAGCCTCAACCTCCGAGTAGCTGGGACTGCAGGCACACACCACTGCACCTGGTGCCTCCAAACTTTTGATACAACTTTCCCTCTGCCTAGAATGCTAGAACGTCCTTCCCTCTTCTTCCCACTGGGCTGTGCCTTCTGGTGTCATCCAAGCTGGCGACCCACTGCAGCCTAGATCTTTTTGCAACCGTACCAGCCTTTGGTGTATCCTGCAGCACCTCTCATCGCAACCTCTCACTTGGCATTTAGCAAATTAAAGCTTGAATCTGATATGCCTTGTTATTTTATTTCTTTTTTGCAGTAGGACATTTGTTTGTTTGTTTGTTTGTTTTTGAGATGTAGTCTCGCTCTGTTGCCCAGGCGGGAGTGCAGTGGTATGATCTTGGTTCACTGCAACCTCTGCATCCCCGGGTTCAGGCGATTCTCCTGCCTCAGCCTCCTGAGTGACTAGGATTACAGGCACCTGCCATCATGCCCAGCTAACTTGTTAATTTCTTTTTTTCTTTTTTTTTTTGAGATGGAGTCTGTCTCTGTTGCCCAGGCTGGAGTGCAGTGGGCACAATCTCGGCCCACTGCAACCTCCGCCTCCCAGGTTCAAGCAATTCTCCTGCTTCAGCCTCCCACGTAGCTGGGATTATGGGTGCATACCACCATGCCTGGCTAAATTTTGTATTTTTAGTAGAGACTGGGTTTCACCATGTTGGCCAGGCTGGTCTCAAACTCCTGACCTCAAGCAATCTGCCTGCCTCAGCCTCCCAAAGTGCTGGGATTATAGGCGTGAGCCACCACGCCGGCCTGCCTGCAGTAGGACATATCTGACTGCTTAGCAAAGCCTTGAAGGAAGAGCCTGCTCAGGGCAGGCACATGATAGCAATTGGCTGATGGTAATGAAAGGAATTGGCGGTGAGCAGATCCGATGGGAGTGGTATATTAGTTATCTGTTGCCATGTAACAAAATTATGAGAAAACCTCTATCAGTCTGGGTCTGATCAAGAGAGAAACCTCACAGTAATTTTTTTTTTTAATATTTTACATCATTTTATACAAAATTTTTTTTTCTTGTGCAGGCATGGGTATGTGTTAAACAGATTAGCCACAAAAGCTAAATTAAGTTTAGGACTGCCTGAAACCACATCTGCAGGAGTAACAAACTGCTTGCAGCCCAGTTTATCTGCTTCTTGAAGCATGAGTCCAGCACGCTTCAGGTCATTTTTCTTATTAATTCCTGAAAGGTCAATGGCAATGGCAGGTCCATCTTCCCCACCTTTAGGGGCAATCTGATTAAGCAGATGAAAATAGGCTCTTGAATCCTTAATGTCTTGGCTGAAGTTGCTAATGGTATGCCATCCTGCGTCGGTCAGATGGTAGTTCACCCATGGCAGCAGTAATTCCTCGGGAGAAAGTTTCATCAGTTCCTCTAGTTCCTCACCTTCATTCAGCAATGCAATCAGAGCTTCATTCCTAGAAATCTCAATATCAGCAAAAAGGCCAGCTTTGATGATCTGCCAGAGAAGTCCCAAGACCAAGTGAGGTTTTCCTTCTTTGAGATCCGATGCACCGACGTTGACCACTATACAACCAGTGGCCGAGGCAGAATTCAGAGCTAGGTTTAAATTTTCAGAAACGGTGAAAGGCGTCAGTTTTTTCTTATTGATGGCTCTTTCATCAATTGTATCTGGTTCAGATAAGTTGATCATTTTGCAAAGAAGGATGCCATCTGCAAGTGACTTGAAAAGACTATCATCATTGGGATTCATGGGTATAAGATGCTTACAGTCAGGGTCATTCTCCAGGGCTTTGCTTATCCAGTTAACAAAAGCCACTTTTTCTTCCTCTGAATAAGAATGCTGTGTGCCCTCACTGGAAACAGGTGAAGTTCCTCCAACAGCAGTAATCGCTTCCTTCTTGTTAAGTATCTTGCGGAATGTTTTGCTGATGTCTTTGCTTTTTAATTCTTGCATTAGTGACACAAACTCTTCAAAACTGATTTTGCCATCTTTGTTGCTGTCAGCAACTCATAGAATTTTCTCCACAATCTCTCGCACCTTGTAGACAGGCAGAGGAAGGCTTGCTTCCTTAAACAGGTCTTGAAGTTCATAGTCACTGACATACCCACTATTATCAATATCTATTTTATTAAATGCTTCTTGTAGTTCTTCAAGCTCCTCCCGAGAAATGGTAGTAATGCTGTTTTCCATCTTTGGACAGAAAAGACTATCTTCAGGTTTTTGTATCTGCCACGGCCGCCATATGCCCTCGAGAGCGCAGCTCCCACTGGAGATTTAAGCACCTCACAGTAATTTAACAGGAAATTTTAATATGATTATCAAAACAAGGGATGGAGTAACAAAGAATTGGTTAGTAAGGAGTTATGAGAACCCTACGGAATAAGGAATAGCTGACATGAGGAGCAGGCTGTACCTCCCAAGGCTGAGATACAGCACCCAAGAAAGAGATACCTTCTACCCACCCAGGGCTGAGATCCAGACCTTGAGTAGAGCACAGCCTATGGCTCAGGAGGTGGCAGAAAACTCACTGTACTGTCATGCTAGTGGATCTCGCCAGAAATATGCCCTCTAGGATGCCAGAGAAAGCTCTTCCCAGGGAGGTGTGGAACAAGAGACTTTCCACTACAGAGCTAACCAAGTGGGGTGCAGGGGGAAGCTGCTGCCCACTGGGTGCTGCTGGCCTTCATGTGCTGCGGGAGCTGGCACTGGAGACGCTGTGAGTGCTGCAGGAGCCTGATGCTGGAGAAGCCATCTGCACACAGGTGCTGTGTGAGACAGAAGTTGGAGGCATTCTGCTTACACTACAGCCCAAGGTGGGCAGTGCCAGGAGAAGCTGCTAGCCACTGGGCGTTGCCTGGCTACTCCGGGGACTGGGTGCTGAAAGCTTTTGCACAGCAGGAGCCTGTAAATCAAGCACACTGGAACCAGGAAGCAAAAAACGTTTTCCTCCCCACAGTGTCTCTCCAGCTCCCTTCCTCTTAATTTAAATATCAATAAACATATGTTATCCCTCACAGGAATTTGAGAGCATCTTGACTGGGTAGTTCTGGCTCAGTCAAGCTGTGGTTACAGTCACGCTTTTGCCAGAGACTGCTGTTATTTGAAGGCTTGACTGGGCTGGAGGATCCCCTTCCAAGACAATGCACTTATGGGACTGACAGGTTGCTGCCAGCTGTTGGCAGGAGACCTCAGTCTCTCTACTCATGGGCACCTCCACAGAGGTATTTGAGAGTCTTCATGACATAGCAACTGGCTTCGCTTATAGTAAATCATCCAAGAGAGAACAGAGCAGATGCTGCAATGTCTTTTCTGACCTAACCTCAGAAGTCATACACTGTCACTTCCACCACATTCTATTCATTAGAAGTCAATCTAATGGGGGAGGGGGAAAAACAAACAAACAAACAAAAACAAACAAAAACGAAGTCAGTCTAGCCCCCATTCAAAGGAAGGGAATTAGGTGCTACCTATCAAAGAGAAGAGGATCAAGTAATTTGTGAACATTTAAAAAAACCACAGCTGGGCAGAGTGATTCATGCCTGTAATCCCAGCACTTTGGGAGGCCGAGGCAGTTGGATCACTTGAGGTCAGGAGTTCGAGACCAGCCTGACCAACATGGTGCAACCCCATCTCTACGGAAAAAAATACAAAATTAGCCAGGCATAGTGGCACGTGCCTGTAATTCCACCTACTCGGGAGGCTGAGGCTGGAGAATTGCTTGAACCCGGGAGGTGGAGGTTGCAGTGAGCCAAGATTGTGCCATTGCACTCCAGCCTGGTCAACAAGAGGGAAACTCTGTCTCAAAAATAAATAAATAAATAAATAAATAAAATAACCACTACAGGGGCATTGTCAACAAGGATTAATTGGACACCTACTGTGTGCTCAGGAGCTAGATGCATCTGTATCCCCACAGAGACATTCCCTGCCAAGAAGAGAAATTCTATAACCAGTAGTTGACATTCCATCCCTCCCCCTCTGTCTTCCTCTTCCAGTTGTTTCGCTTGCTTTCTCACCTGCAGATCTCTTTGACCATCAGGCCATTCTATTTCCAACAAAACATCTCTTCCCACCTTTTCATTTAATTCTACGGTCTGGAAAAGAGGAGTGGCTTGAATTGGATCTCCAGAGAGGAGAGACAAGTTCTCCAGGGTGAAACACTTGGACTTTACAGGAAGGGAAACCAATCGGAGTTTTCCTCTGATGGGATTGTGATAGGGGCAGGGTGCTGGTAGATGATTTTGGCCAGGCAGATTGCCAGTTACTCCTCTAAGTGATTACCTGAAGGAGATGTATGACAGACAGAGACAAAGAGAGCTCCAGCCCCACTGCATGGCTTCCAGTAGGGCCCCAACACAGGGTTCTTAAGCAAACCGGGCTAGAGTCCCTGGCTGTGTCTTAAAGCAAGTGGGCGCGGTGGCTCATGCCTGTAATCCCAGCACTTTGGGAGGCTGAGGCAGTGACTCCTGGTCAGGAATTTGAGACCAGCCTGGCCAAGATGGTGAAACCTCATCTCTACTAAAAATACAAAAATTAGCCAGGTGCGGTCGTGGGCACCTGTAATCCCAGCTGCTTGGGAAGCTGAGGCAGGAGAATCGCTTGAACCCAGGAGGCAGAGGTTATAGTGAGCCGAGATAGCGCCTCTGCACTCTAGCCTGGGTGATAGAGCAAGACTCCATCTCAAACAAACAAACAAACAAATAACTTAATGCAGGGGCTGGGCATCTGTAATTCTAGTGCTTTGGGAGGACAGGCATGGGGGATCACTGGAGGCCAGGAGTTCCAGACCAGCCTGGGCAACATAGCAAGACCCCCATTTCTACAAAATATTAAAATAGTAGCCAGTTGTGGCAGTGTGCACAGCAGCCTCCCAGTTACTTGGGAGGCTAAGGTAGTAGGATTACTTGAGCCCAGGAGTTCAAGGCTGCAGTGAGCTGTGATTGTGACACTGCACTCCAACCTGGGTCATAGAGTAAGACCCTGTCTCTGAAAAAACAAAAAACCTTAAAGCAGAGCCTTTCCTTTTCTCTAAACTCACATTTTACCAATGACGACTCCCTGGGCCCAAAGCAATAAGAACTCTGGAGTTGCTCTTATGAGTGAAGAAACAAAGAAGAGGAAGAGAGAAGAAAGATTGGTTTAATTTTTATGAAATCGGATTTTTTTTATCATCAGCAAATACAACCTTTATACATCTCTGATAATAATAGATGGCAAATGTGGTAGGCAGCCTTCTAAAATTATCCCAGTGACCCCCCACTTCTTAAATATGCCCTGTTTAATTTGCTACCCTTGAATCTGAGCTGGAGCTGGTAATTTGCTTCTAACCTAGAATATGGCAAAGTGAGAGCATGTTTCTTTCTTTTATTTTTTTTTTGAGATGGGATCTTGCTCTGTTGACCAGGCTGAAGTGCAGTGGCACGATCTCAGCTCACTGCAACCTCTGCCTCCCAGGTTCAAGCAATTCTCCTGAGAAGGAGAATTACTCAACCTCCTGAGTAGCTGGGATTACAGGCGTCTGCCACCACATCCAGCTAATTTTATTTTTAGTAGAAATGGGGTTTTGCTATGTTGGCCAGGCTGGTCTTGAACTTCTGACCTCAGGTGATCTGCCCGCCTCAGCCTCCCAAAATGCTGGGATTACAGGCATGAGCCACCATGCCGGCCACATGTTACTTTTGAAGTTAAATTACAATAGACTGTGATATCCTCTTGTTCCCATTCTCTCTTGCCCTTTCACTTGCTCATGCTGATAAAGGCAGCTGCCAAGTTGTGAGCTTCCTTGTGGACAGGACTACATGGTAAGGAACCCGGGGAAGGACCCAGGCCAACAGCCTGTGCAGAGCCGAGGTTGTCTTCAACAGTCTGCAAGGAACCAAAACCTGCCAACAACCTCTTGAATAAGCTTGGAAGCAAATGCACCCCCCAGTGGACACTGAAGATGACTGCAGCCTCAGCCAGCACCTTGACCGCAGCCTTGTGAGAAACTCAGAACCAGAGTACATGACTAAGCTGTGATAGATTCCTGACACACAGAAACCGTGAGATAAAAAATAATGAGTTAAGCCACTGATATGGTTTGGCTCTGTGTCCCACCCCAAGTCTCCCATCAAACTGTAATTCCCAGTGTTGGGGGAGGGACATGGTGGGGAGGTGATTGGATCATGGGGGCAGATTCCCTGCTCGCTGCTTTCGTGAAAGTGACTGAGTTCTCACGAGATCTCAGGGTTTAAAAGTGTGTGACACTTCCCCCCTTTGCTCGCTCTCTCTGACATGGTGAGATGTGCAAGCCACTGCACTCCAGCATGGGTGACAGAGCAAGACTCAAAAAAAAAAAAAAAAAAAGATGTGCCTGCTTCCCCTTTGCCTTCCACCATAATTGTAAGTTTCCTGATGCCTCAGCCATGCTTCTTGTACAACCTGTGGAAGTGTGAATCAATAAACCTGTTTTCTTCATAAATTACCATCTCAGGAAGTTCTTTATAGCAGTGTGAGAACAGACTAATACAGCCACTAAGCTTTGGGGGGAATTTGTTTATGCAAGAAGGTAACCGATATAACAGGTGATTGATCCAAGGGTCCAGGCACCGGGTCAGGTCTCTCTCTTCCACTCAAGGATGGAAGGAAGAATACCCAGTGCTACACTCAAGTGTGCGCCTTTAATGCCTGTGACTCCTGCCCACAAGTAACTGTGGCCATCTGTGTGTTCTGGAACATGACATGGATTCCTTTGAGAGAAGCAGGAAGGGCATGGAGAGAGAGCTTCCCCCTCTACAACCCACTGAGCCCAAGAATAAACCAAAATCCCAGCCTGGGAGACCCCTTTCCTCTCCAATGTCTTCCTTTCCTCAAAATCCCCTTATTCCCCCCTGAGCTGCTCAGTCATTGCCACTTTAGAATGCTCTTTCCTATGAGCTGGGCCAAGGAGTCCTACAGTCAAAACTAACTGACAGCCAGGAACAGGAGCTCATGCCTGTAATCCCAGCACTTTGGGAGGCTGAGGTGGGAGGATTGCTTGAGCTCAAAAGTTTGAGAATACCCTGGGAAACATGGCAAAACACCATCTCTACCAAAAAAAAAAGAAAAGAAAAATTAGCTGGGCATAGTGGCGCATGCCTGTAGTCTTAGCTACTGGGAAGCCTGAGGTAGGAGGATGGCCTGAGCCCAGGAGGTTGAGGCTACAGAGAGCCATGATTGTGCCACTGCACTCCAGCCTGGGAGACAGAGTGAGACTCTGTCTCAAACAAACAAACAAACAAACAAACAAAGTGATGCCTATTTTTGCTGGGTGTTGTGGCTCATGCCTTGTAATCTCAGCACTCCAAAGGAAAAAAAAAAGGTGATGCCTATTTTTCATCCTATGGGAGGAAAAGTTAAGTGAATAGACACTTTTTCCCATTTTCCCGCTTGCTACAGCTTATCTGCTGATGGGTAACAGATGGCCAAATGAATGAGCAAGGAGCAAACAGTAATAGAAATGTGATTTCTTTTTTTTTTTTTTGAGACAGAGTCTAGCTCTGTCACCCAGGATGGAGTGCAGTGGCACGATCTTGGCTCACTGCAACCTCTGCTTGCAGGGTTCAAGTGATTCTCCTGCCTCAGCCGCCCAAGTAGCTGGGACTACAGGTACATGCCACTATATCTGGCTAATTCTTATTTTAGTAGAGACGGGGTTTTATCATGTTGACCAGGCTGGTCTCAAACTCCTGACCTCGTGATCCGCCTGCCTCGGGCTCCCAAAATGCTGAGATTACAAGCTTGAGCCACTGCACCTGGCAAAATGTGATTTCTTTTTTTTTTTTTCAAAATGTGATTTCTTAAAATAGTTTATGTATTGGGCTGGTGCAGTGGCTCATGCCTGTAATCCCAGCACTTTGGGAAGCTGAGGCAGGCAGATCACTTGAGATGAGTAGTTCAAGACCAGCCTGGCCAACATGGTGGAACCCTGTCTACTAATAATACAAAAAAATTAGTCAGGCATGGTGGCAGGTGCCTGTAATCTCAGCTACTTGGGAGGCTGAGCATGAGAATCACTTGAACCTGGGAGGTGGAGGTTGTAGTGAGCTGAGGTCATGCCATTGCACTCCAGCCTGGGTGACAGAGCAGCAAGACTCCGTCTCAAAAATTAAAAAAAAATAAGGAAAGGAAAATGGTGTGGAAGAGATATCTTCACTGTCATGTTTATTGCAGCACCATTCACAATAGCCAAGATAGTGAATAGACCTGCATGTCCAACAGCAGATGAATGGGTAAAGAAAATGTGATATAGAGCCAGGTACAATTGTTCATACTTGTAATCCCAGCTGTTTGGGAGGCAGAGGCTGGAAGATCTCCTGAAGCTAAGAGTTTGTGACCAGGCAAGGCATGGTGGTTCATGCCTGTAATCCTAGTGATTACAGCTCTGATAACTGGAGAAACACCAGAGTTCTTTTTCTCTTGCTGATTAGATAAACGACATGGACACATGTGGAGTGGTTTTAAGGAATGGAAAGTCTAACAGGCAAGAAGAAAACCACCTTCCCGTAGCGTACAAACCCCGTGTGCCACAGAAAAGCAGTCCTTTATACTGGGAGGCTGGAGGAAGTGGTGTCTGATTTGCATAGGGCCCAGGGAATTGGTTTGGCCTAGGAGGGCAGATCACCCGAGGTCAGGAGTTTGAGACCAGCCTGGCCAACATGGTGAAACCCGTCTCTACTAAAAATACAAAAATTAGCTGGGCTAGTGGCGCATGCCTGTAATCCCAGCTACTCGGGGAGGTGACACGGGAGAATCTTTTGAACCTGGGAGGCGGAGGTTGCAGTGACCCGAAATCACGCCACTGCACTTCAGCCTGGGTGACAGAGCCAGACTCTGTCTCAAAAAAAGAAAAAAAAAATCTGTAAGACTAGCCTGTGCAATATGACCCATCTGTACAAATATATATATCGTGGCAGGCCGCTGTCAGGCACTTTTCCCTGTAGTGGCTGCTGAAGCATGGCTGTTCAGCTTTCCTTTCCTCTCCTTCTAGTGTTCCTTCCTGCACTGCAGGGCAGGAAAGCTCAACACCTGAGTAGTAGACCCAGGCGTGATTGCTGATAACATGCACTGACTAAGGCCTAATACCCATGGAGATAAGGGAGGGCAGTGGCATTTGTGGGAGAGATACTTTTTTTTTTTTAGAGACCAGGTCTCGCTATGTTGCCCAGGCTGGAGTGCAGTGGGTATTCACAGGCGCGATCCCACTACTGATCAGCATGGGAGTTTTGACCTGCTCCGTTTCCAACCTGGGCTGGTTCACCCCTCTTAGGCAACCTGGTGGTCCCCGCTCCCGGGAGGTCACCATATTGATGCCAAACTTAGTGCAGACACCCGATCGGCATAGCGCACTACAGCCCAGAACTCCTGGGCTCAAGCGATCCTCCCATCTCAGCCTCCCGAGTAGCTGGTACTATAGGCACACACCACCACGCCCGGCCTTTTTTTTTTTTTTTTTTTTTTGCTAAGGAAGACTCAGGCAATACATTTTTTTCTTTGGAGATGGAGTTTCGCTCTTGTTGCCCAGACTGGAGTGCAATGGCGCAATCTTGGCTCAATGCAACTTCTGCCTCCCAAGTTCAAATGATTTTCCTGCCTCAGCCTCCTGAGTAGCTGGGATTACAAGTGTATGCCATCATGCCCGGCTAATTATATATATATATATATATATATATATTTTTTTTTTTTTTTTTTAAGATGGGGTTTCACCATGATGGCCGGGCTGGTCTTGAACTCCTGATCTCAGGTGATCCACCCACCTCGGCCTCCCAAAGTGCTAGGATTACAGGCGTGAGCCACCACACCCAGCCTAATTTTATATTTTTAGTAGAGACAGGGTTTCTCCATGTTGGTCAGGCTGGTCTCGAACTCCCGACCTCAGGTGATCTGCCCGCCTGGCCTCTCAAAATACTGGGATTACAAGAGTGAACCACTCCTGCCCCCCCACGTTTTTTTTAAGAGCCAGGATGTTGCCCAGGTTGGAGTGCAGTGGTATGATCACAGCCCATGTAACCCCAAACTCCTAGGTTTAAGTGATCCTCCCACCTCAGCCTCCTGAGTAACTGGGACTATAAGGTGCACACCACCACGCCCAGCTAATTTTTTTTTTTATTATTAAATAGAGACAAGGGTATCATTATGTTGCCCAGGCTGGTCTCAAACTACTGGCCTCAAGCAACCCTCCTGTCTTGGCCTCCCAAAGTGCTAGGATTACAGGTGTGAGCCACCACACGGTCCTACAGGCAATAATTTTGCTGGAGTGCAGTGGTGCAATCATAGCTCACTACAGCCTCAATCTCCAACCCCAAACAATCCTCCCACCTCAACCTCCCAAGTAGCTAGGACTACAGGTGCACCACCCCCCCTGGGCTAATTAAAAAAATTTCTTTTTGTAGAGATGAGGCTTTGCTATGTTGCCCAGGTTGGTCTTGAACTCCTGAGCTCAAGTGATACTCCCACGTTGGCCTCCCAAAGTGCTAGGATTACAGGTGTGAGCCACTGCACCTGGCAGGCAATAATCTTTCACGGCAGCTTCCTGAATCCAATATCACAGCTAAGGTGTATGCTCCTAGGACCACAGCTGCAGTGACAACTACTTGCCTCCTCACCTGCCTGGTGGTGGCAGGGGTAGTAGCTCCCCTGGTAGCTCAGTTCTGCAGGGTTGTTTTGTTTTGATTTTTAAGTCATTCCTGGAATCCCTTTCTCCTTAAAATAAGTATGGTGGTGTCTGTTATCTGCAACTAATCTCTGATGATAAGGTACCTGACATAAGATAGGTATCACTAAACGTTTGTTGAATACATGAATGAATGATGAATGAACAGGCAAATGGAAACCACCAAGATGTCTACAGTGAGTTGGACAGACGAACCTAGTGTACTCAATGGAGTGGTATTGACAGACAGTAAGTGGGCAATGAAACCAGTTTGGTGCAGCCTAACTGCATTTTTTTTTCATTTATTTATTTATTTATTTTTTATTATTACTAAGTTTAGATGGAGTCTTGCTCTGTCACCCAGACTGGAGTGCAGTGGCATGATCTTGGCTCACTGCAACCTCCGCCTCTCCGGTTCAAGTGATTCTCCTGCCTCAGCCTCCCAAGTAGCTGGGATTACAGGCGCTCACCACCACCCTTGGCTCATTCTTGTATTTTTAGTAGAGACGGGGTTTCACCGTGTTGGCCAGGCTGGTCTTGAACTCCTGACCTTGTGATCCACCCACGATGGCCTCCCAAAGTGCTAGGATTATAGGCGTGAGCCACCCCACCCTGCCCTAACCAGCATTTTTAAAAGATGAAATAGAAAATAATTAAAAATCTCAGAGAAGATGGCATATGGTAAATGTAAGTATTGTTTTGTGAAACTTTAGTTCCACACACGCATCTACACATTGTATATACGCACAAGCACACACGTTTGCAGTGGTGATAATCAAACCAGTATAATACAGACACCAACTAATTGGAGCTACTAGTTGTCCGAATACCTGTGCAAAATATACCTTTACCATGGGTTGTAGTAAAAAAAAAAAAAAGGGATTGAAATCCATTGGTCTATAGAATGTAGCTTAGGCTTCCTGGGGGTAGGTGGGGGGCTGAACAAGTTTCCAAGACCCTTCCTTCAGTGCTGCCCTTGGCTAAAGGATACTGTTTATGGTTCCTTCCTGCCCCAGGGAGCTATTTCTGAATCCAGGTATGGTCTTAAGCAGAGCAATCCTCTGTGTATGGCAACTTGGGATGTTATGGGCACCTGTAATTCTGCCTACTCAGCATCCATGTCCCATTCCTCAGGAGGCAGCAATCCCCCCATCTCCCTGCCTTTGGGGAGCTGCCCTGTTCAGGCTCCATGAGGTTCTGCCAATAAAAGTCCCTGGTCCCCCTGACCTTCTTGGGATTTCTAGATGGGTGCTGAAGGGAGGTGCATAGAGCTGTGTACAGCTCCCCTGCTGCTCCCCCACTGTGCACAGAGAGCAGTCTCCCTCCCTGAGAGAAAATGAGGCTGCCTGAAGGCTGAAGCTGAAGAGAGAGACACCTGTCAGTGGTTCCTCTTTGGAGTCCTGAGGCCAGCCTCATATAGGGACTGGCCCAGTACTGTTTCTTTTGGTTTTTATTTTTTAAATTACATAATTTGGCTTGGGTTGTTTTACTTGCAGCTACAAGAGTTGAGATTCCCTCATGGCTCCTTGAGGTGGGCAAGGGGCCCTCACTGCCTAGGCGACTAGGCACGAATGTGGCTCAGACCTACCAAGTGGGAGAAGGAAGGGACACGGGTCATCTGGTCCAGTGAGTCTACACACGCACCCCACGCACAGGCAGTGTGGGCAGGATGGCAGTGCAGGGCATCCCCCTGCTATGTGCCCTCTGGAGAGCTCTCTGCTGCATGAACCTTTCACCTAAACACAGAGGTTGTAGGGAGCCCTCCTTGGCCCCTGTGAGGAAGGTCCCTGTCATAGGCTAAGCTGCTTGGAGAAGTTCAGTCCCCTCCCATGGGTGAAGGCAACGGGGCGGCACACCTGGCCACCAGCCACCACTGCCCACTCTGTCCTTCAGGCCAAAGCCCTAGGGCGTAAGGACCAGCCCGGTCCAGGAGGAGGCCACAGGTCAGCTCCCTCCCCCGTTTCCAGACCTGTCTTTCTCCCAAGCTGAACTGATAGACCCTCAGCAGGGTCAGCCTGTCCCCGGGAGACATAAAATGAGAACTGTGTGTTCTGAGCCCTGCGCCTGCTTCAGAGTATGTGTGTGGGTGGGGTGGCTAGCAGCTGGGAAAGAGTTGATCTCCCTCAGGGCATGCTGGGGTTCTCCTTCTAGAGACCCTCTGGTCCTCAGAGACAGAGCCGGGCAACCTCACCCTGCCCCCCTGACTCAACGGCTCAGGTCCCCTGCTCTGACTCTAGCACTGCCACCACCAGCCCAGCTTTTGACTGAGGAACCACCTCAACTGTGGCTACTCTCACAGTCCCTCAAGTTCCCTGGAGCGCTGACTGCCCCATCTCCATCCTGCATCCTCCACAAGCCCACACTGTCTCCTTGTGTTTCTACCCACAGCTACTCACTCTCACCTCCAAACCCTTGCCTCTCTGTCTCCTGCTTGGAAACCCCTAGTCTCTGCTTGCCAAAGTCCAGTCCCCCTTCAATGCTTAGCAAAACAGCATGGCCCCCTCCTGCCCGGGGTCCAGGACATACAAGCTTGAGCCCTCCACCTCTTCACCTCCAAACCCTTCCCACTCTGGTCCTCTTCTGGAAGGCTTTGCTGATCTCTCTTCGCATTTCAAACTCTTAAGGCACCCACTCATTCCTCACTCTTCCCAGATTACTTTGAGAGTTCCTTCAGGAAGGACTTGAGTAGTGCAATTTTCGCGAGATCAGTTCTCCCCCGGAATTTTATTTTGGATTTCAAAGTGATAAGACATCCAAAAATTTTGGGGACTGACAGATTTGTGCACATATATTTAACATATTGGCCAAAGGCTGGGCTCAGTGGCTCAAGTCTGTAATCCCAGCACTTTGGGAGGCTGAGGCAGGCAGATCACCTAAGGTCAGGAGTTCAAGAGCAGCCTGGCCAATATGGTGAAATCCCGTCTCTACTAAAAATAGAAAAATTAGCCAGCTGTGGTGGTGGGTACCGGTAATCCCAGCTACTTGGGAGGCTGAGGTAGAAGAATCACTTGAACCTGGGAGGCATAGGTTGCAGTGGGCTGAAATCGCACCACTGCACTCCAGCCTGAGTGACAGAGCAAGACTCGATCTCAAAAAAAAAAAATATATATATATATGCCAAAAAAGAACATGAACAATGAAACAAAACTACTTACTGTATCGTGGCCATTACTGCTTTTTTAAGATATATTTTAAATATTATTTATTATTTTTTACCTCCAAATACTATCACAATTTTATTTTTTAATTATTATTACTTTTTTGAGACTGAGTCTATCTCTGCCACCCAGGTTGGAGTGCAGTGGCATGATCACAGCTCACTGCAGCCTCAACTTCCCAGGCTCAAGAGATCCTCTCACTTCAGCCTCCCATGTATGTGGGACCATAGGCACATGCCACCATGCTCAGCTAACTTTTTTATTTTTTGTAGAGACAGAGTCTCACTTTGTTGCCAGGCTGGTCTGGAACCTGATGGCCATTATTTCATAGAGCACATTTTAATACCAAAGACGTCATTTCAGAATAAAGAATCACTCTTTAAATTAAGTACATTTCCAGCCCGGGCAACATGTCTACTAAATTAGTAGACACTACCTCTACTAAAAATACAAAAATTAGCCGGGCATGGTGGCACGCGCCTGTAGTCCCAGCAACTTGGAGTGGGGCTGAGGCAGGAGACTCACTTAAACCCAGGAGGCGAGGCTGCAGTGAGCCGAGATCACACCACTGCACTACAGCCTGTGTGATGCCTCAAAAAAAATTAAAAAAATAGTAATAATAAACTGAATAGATTTACCTTTAACAAAAACACTACTACATTATCCTTATTGCTTTCATTTTGCTGCAGACCAGTGAGAATATTGTCATGGAAACCACCACTTGGGCCACCAGAAAGAGGCAGGAGAAAGAAGCGAGACATTAGAGACTGTCAGAGGAGGGGAAGGTGAAGGGGCAGGAAATAGGGGTAGGAAGTTCACCAGCAAGGTGCTCGCTGTCCTGAACTGACCCCTTCTGCTCACTGAAGTCTGAGGTGGCCAGTTTAGGCCCTGGGCAGAGCTGTGGCCATGCTCACAGGTCAGGGATTCCCGGTCCTGGAGGCATGTGATTCCTACTCCCTGCAATGCAAAGGTACCTGGACATGTGCCTGTGACCAGTGCCAGCAGGCCATGGTACAGGAGAAAGAGCACAGGACTTGGAGTCAGGAGCCCAGGGCTAGGCCTGGCTCTGCTACTCACCAGCTGAGTCACTGGGAGAAGTCCCTGCCCTCTCTGGGCCTCAGTTTCCTCAACTGAAAATAAAGATTCTGAACCAGTCGTTTTTGAGGAAACTGGAAGATCTCCAGCTTAAGAAAAAGAAAACAAAGCCATGCACATAAGATTTTATACAGAATTCCAGGGGTTTCACCACCCCTCAGGGCCTTCAGTGGGTTTCCCAGGGGCTGCCAACCCTGACACACAGCTGCTGGCCCCTTGCCCTCAAATTTACCACTTTCCTAAGCAGTCAACAATACTTCCCAAGTGTCTAACACTCATGCGGGTATGGGCAAAAGAAGCCAGTGAAGCAGTGCAAGGAAGTATCCGTCCCCGGGCCTCCTCTCCAGTTCACAAATGGTCTGCGTGGATGGGTCGCTAGTCATTCAAGGCAACAGAACACACATATGAAGAGAGCTCAGACCAAGACTGCTGGAGGAGGGAACATGGTAATGCTGGGAAACTCCTTACTAGGGGCAAAGCTCTCTGGCCGCCTGTAGCAGTGTAGAACAGTGGTAAGACTTGGACCCAGGAGCTAGAATGCCCTGGATTTAGATCTGACTCTGCCATTTAATCTTGTTACTTGGGCAAGTTACTTTACCTTGAGCCTTCAAGTTCCTAGTCTGTAAAATAGAGATAAGAGTTACAGGCTGGGTGCAATGGCTCATGCCTCTAATCCCAGCACTTTGGGAGGCTGAGGCGGGTGGAGCACCTGAGGTTCAGAGTTCGAGACCAACCTGACTAACATGGAGAAACCCTGTCTCTACTAAAAATACAAAATTAGCTGGGCATGGTGGCACATGCCTGGAATCCCAGCTACTTGGGAGGCTGAGGCAGGAGAATTGCTTGAACCCAGGAGGCAGAGGCTGTGGTGAGCCGAGATCGTGCCATTGCACTCCAGCCTGGGCAACAAGAGCTGGACTCCGTCTCAAAATAAATAAAAAATAATAAATAAATAAAATAAATAAAAAATTTTAAAGAATTACAGAGCAGAGGCCTGGTGTGGTGGTTTACCCCTGTAATCCCAGCACTTTGGGAGGCCGAGGTGGGAGGATCATGAGGTCAGGAGTTTGAGACCAGCCTGGCCAATATGGTGTGAAACCCCATCTCTACTAAAAATTAGCTGGGCCTGGTGCCACCTGCCTGTAATCCCAGTTACTTGGGAGGCTGAGGCAGAAGAAGTGCTTGAACCTGAGAGGTGGAGGTTGTAGTAGCTGAGATCGAGCCACTGCACTCCAGCCTGGGTGACAGAGCGAGACTCCTTTTCCAAAAAAAAAAAAAAAAAAGAATTACCAGTTACACAGCAGAAACGATGGTAGATGCTAAACAGTCTAAGACTCCCTTGAATTTCCCAGCCTCCCATGCAGAAGGTTGGAAGATTGGGGACATGTGACTAGTTCCAACAGGTGGTTTGAAGGCAGATCTTCTATGGTGACTTTGGAGGCTAGTCTTTTTTTTTTTTTTAATTGAGACGGAGTCTCGCTCTTGTTGCCCAGGCTGGAGTACAATGGCACAATCTCAGCTCACTGCAACCTCCGCCTCCTGGGTTCAAGGGATTCTCCTGCCTCAGCATCCCGAGTAGCTGGGATTACAGGCATGTGCCACCACACCCGGCTAATTCTTTTGTATTTTTAGTAGAGACGGGGTTTCTAAACGTTGGTCAGGCTGGTCTTAAACTCCCAACCTCAGGTGATCCGCCCCCGCCTAGCCTCCCAAAGTGCTGGGATTACAGGCATGAGCCACTGCTCCTGGCCTAGTCTTTTTTTTTTCCTGAAACAGAGTCTCACTCTGTTGCCCATGCTAGAGTGCAGTGGCGCAATCATAGCTCATTGCAGCCTCAACTTCCAGTGTTCAAAAGATCCTCCTGCCTCAGCCTCCCGGGTAGCCAGGACTACATGCATGAGCCACCATGTCTAGCTAATTTTTTTTTTTGTAGTGATGAGGTCTTACTTATGTTGCCCAGGCTGGCCTTGAACTCCTGAGCTCAAGAGATCCTCTTACCTTGGCCTCCCAAAGTGCTGTGATTACATGCATGAGCCACTATGCCCAGCCAGAGGCCAGTCTTATAGATGGCATGGATACAGGATGGAAAAGGGGCTCTTGCCCCAAATCAGACTTTACATAAAGCATGATTGTGCCAAGCCATGAAATTTCAGTTCTGTTGTGACAGCCAGTGTTAATACAGGGAGGGCTCACTGAAATTATGGATACAGGGTCCTCTGAGTGCAGCGAGGGCTGCTATTCTTGGAGAAAATACCTAAATTCCCCACCAAGACAGGATTCTTCAGTTCATTTCATTTCTTTTTTTTTTTTGAGACGGAGTTTTGCTCTGTTGCCCAGGCTGGAGTGCAATGGTGAAATCTCGGCTCACTGTAACCTCTGCCACCCGGGTTAAAGTGATTCTCCTGCCTCAGCCTCCTGAGTAGCTGGGATCATAGGCATGTGCCACCACACCTGGCTAATTTTGTATTTTTAGTAGAGATGGGGTTTCTCTATGTTGGTCAGGCTGATCTCGAACTCCCAACCTCAGGTGCTCCACCCCTCTTGGCCTCCCAAAGTGCTGGGATTATAGTACCTGGCCTCCTCAGTTCATTTCTTTTTCTTTTCTTTTCTTTTTTTTTTTTTTTTTGAGACGGAGAGTCTCACTCTGTCGCCCAGGCTGGAGTGCAGTGGCATTATCTCAGCCCACTGCAACGCCTGCCTCCCAGATTCAAGCAATTCTCTGCTTCAGCCTCCTGAGTAGCTGGGATTACAGGCACTCACCACCATGCCCCGCTAATTTTTATATTTTTAGTAGAGACATGGTTTTGCCATCTTGGCCAGGCTGATCTTGAACTCCTGACCTCATGACCCACCAGCCTTGGCCTCCCAAGGTTCTGGGTTTACAGGCATGAGTCACCTTGCCCAGCCCTCCGTTCATTTCTTAAGCAAAACTTCAAAAGCAGAAGCAGGCTGGACATGGTGGCTCAGGCCTATAATCCCACCACTTTGGGAGGTCTACGCAGGAGGATCTCTTAAGCCCGTGAGTTCAAGATGGGCCTGCACAACATAGGAAGAACCTGTCTCTATAAAAAAAAATTAACAATACAAAAATTTTTTAAAAATAGAAATTTAAAAAAGCAGAAGCAAAGGTAGGGTGAGGTGGAAGCTTCATCCATAGGGAAGTCCTGAGGAAGGCCTACCTCCCCCGGCTCCACGATTGTTGCTCTGTGCTGCTCTCCCTTAACCCTCCTCCCTATTCTGTTTTCTTCTCTTCCCACCTCTCCATTTTGCCCCCCACATCTTGACTTTCACACAATTCAGACAAATCCTTAGGCAATTAATAGAATGATTAAAACTGCTAGAGATTGAAGATTTAGAGCCGGCCGCGGTGGCTCATGCCTGTAATCCCAACACCTTGGGAGCCCGAGGCGGGTGGATCATAAGGTCAGAAGTTCAAGACCAGCCCGGCCAAGATGGTGAAACCCCGTCTCTACTAAAAATACAAAAATTAGCCAAGCACCGTGGCAGGCGCCTGTAATCCCAGCTACTTGGGAGGCTGAGGCAGGAGAATTGCTTGAACCCGGGCGGCAGAGGTTCCAGTGAGCCAAGATCGCGCCAGTGCACTCCAGCCTGGGCATAGAGTGAGACGAAAAAAAAAAAAAAAAAGAAAGAAAGACTTAACGATCATCTTGTCTCACCTCGTGGTTCTTACAGAAGCGGGTGTGACCAGCACCAAAGGGTGGGGCTGGATTATCCCTAAGGTAAGGGGAGACCAGGGGCTGCAAGGGCAGACAGAGAATCAACATCAGGAAGGAAGCTCTTTTTGTTTCAGCATATAGGTTTTGTGCCGTTTATAAAAATAAAGTTTTGGGGCCAGGTGCGGTGGCTCACACCTGTAATCCCAGCACTTTGGGAGGCTGAAGCAGGACGATCACTTGAGGTCAGGAGTTTGAGACCAGCCTGAGCAACATGGGGAGACCCCCGCGCCACCGTCTCTACAAAAATTTTTAAAATTAGCCTGGTGTGGTGGCGCCCATTTGTAGTCCCAGATACTCGGAAAGCTGAGGCAGGAGGATCGCGCCACTGCACCTCAGCCTGGGCGACAGAGCGAGACTCCGTCTGGAAAATAAATAAATACAATAAAAACAGTTTTATCTTACAGTTTCAAGCTTCTACTTGGAAGCAACACCTCCGGAGGCCCCTAGGGCCCCTACCGTCTAGCATCCCGCCTGTGCGAGCCAGACCGCCTTTTCCCTCCTCCCTCCCTTCCTCCGGCGCCCAGCGCCGCCTCGGGCCAGACGACCACAGAGTCCTCGCCCTCCACGCCCTCCTCCGCGGGGGCGGCCGGGGGCGCCGGGTCACGTGGCCGGGGAGAGGGTTTATTCCGCAGCTCCCCTCGAGCCCCGCCGCTGTGCTCTGCCGCCCGGGCCCATGGCCGCAGCCCTGGCGCTGGTGGCGGGGTCCTGGCGGGGTCCTGGCGGAGGCGGGGCTGCCGCGCTGGAGCACGCTTCCGCACTTTAAAAAGGTGAGCTGGGAACGCACCCAGCCAGCCGCGACCGCACCCAGCCAGCCGCGACAGCAGGGAGGGTGGCCCCGCGGCCCGGGAAGCCTCGGAGGGAGAGGTGGGTCCGGAACCACCCAGAGCTGGGGGCATCCGCCCAGGCGGGCAGCTTGGGGCATCCTCGGACGGACTTCAAAAGCGTCTTCACTTTCCCTGGCGGCCGCGGAGGGAGAGAAGTTGGCCTATAACCAGCAACCTCGCTGCCCCTACCTCCCCCCGCCCGTGCCCCTTTCCGATGACCTCTGTCCTGGGCTCGTCTCCCTCCCCGAAGTGCCCCAGCCAAACCCTCCCTGCCAGCTCTGGTTTCTCCCCCTCCCCTCACTGCCCAGTAATTCTTCCAGGCACGACGGCTCTACTCTTTCTCTCCCTCTCTGTCGAGCACGCAGCCCCCTCATTCTCATCCCCAAAACCCCGCACAGCAAAGTGGGATTTAAGAGTACACACCCGGCCGGGCGCGGTGGCTCACGACTGTAATCTCAGCACTTTGGGAGGCCGAGGCGGGTGGATCACGAGGTCAAGAGATCGAGACCATCCTGGCCAACATGGTGAAACCCCGTCTCTACTAAAAATACAAAAAATAGCTGGGCGTGGTGGCACGTGCCTGTGGTCCCAGCTACTCGGGAGGCTGAGGCGGAAGAATCGCTTGAACCCAGGAGGCGGAGGTTGCAGTGAGCCGAGACTGCACCACTGCACTCCACCCTGGCGATAGAGCAAGACTCCGTCTCAAAAAAAAAAAAAAAAAAAAAAATTAAAAAAAAAAAAAAAGAGGGAGTACACACCTTGTGGGACTCATGGATGTGAAGGGGGTCCCGGAAAGAGAGGCCGAGGGAAAAGTGCTAATCCCTCTCTCCTCTCCTCTGCTTCCCTGGGTCCTCCGAGGGAGGGGGTGCGGCGGGTGTGGTGGGGGGGGGCTGGAAGGGACCAGGGGCGACAACCTCATGACTTCGCCTGGACCCCTGGGTTCTTTGGCAATGGTGGAACCCTCCCTCCTCTCCCACACAACTCAGGGATTGTCCCCAGCCTGGCAGACATCCTGCCTGTCCCCACACACAATCACAGACAGGTGCTTCCACCACTCTGAGTGCTTCAGTGGCTGCTGCCTCATGGACTTGGATTCCGGTGGAGCCTCTGTGCCCCCAGGGCCAGAATAACCATGATCTGCTTGCCGCAGGTGAGGCTCTGGGGGGGTGGGCAGCTTCTTCTGGCAAATAGAGAAGTGGGCAGAAGAGGTTAAAAGAAACACCTGGCCCCCACCTGTTTTTTCACCTCTGCCTGGAGTGCCCTTCCCCTTCTCTTACTTGGCAAACTCCTACTCATTGTGCAAAACAACTCCAGCCACCTCCTCTGAGAAGCCTTCCCTCCTTGGAGCTCCTGTATCCTGGGCTCAGACCCTCAGCAAAGCATGTATCTCCCTAACTGGCCACATTTTTTTCTCTGCCTCTCCCAGTGGTTGGAACTCTTCAAGGGCAGGGATTGCATCATATTCATCTATGAAGCATGTACCCCCAGCTTAGTGTCTGTACATAGTAGGTGCTCAATAAATGCTTGGTTTTGTTTGTTTGTTTTGAGATGGAGTCTTGCTCTGTCACCCAGGCTAGAGTGCAATGGCACAATCATGGTTCACTGCAACCTCTGCCTCCCTGGTTCAAGCAATTCTCGTGCCTCAGCCTCCCAAGTAGCTGGGATTACAGGCATGCACCACTATGCCCAGCTAATTTTCATATTTTTGGTAGATATGGGGTTTTGCCATGTTGGCCAAGCTGATCTCAAACTCCTGATCTCAGGTGATTCACCTGCCTCTGCCTCCCAAGGTACTGGGATCACAGGCATGAGCCACCGCGCCCGGCCAATTAATGCTTGTTGAATGAATGAGTATCTCTTCTTTCACATCACTGAGGCAGGGTAACTGGGAAATGACCTTCCCCTTACTAGTCCCCCATCTCCCTGCCACAGGGACATGACTTTTTGAGACGGAGTTTCATTCTTGTTGCCCAGGCTGGAGTGCAATGGCGCCACCTCGGCTCACGGCAACCTCCACCTCTTGGGTTCAAGCGATTTTCCTGCCTCAGCCTCCAGAGTAGCTGAGATTACAGGCATGCACCACCATGCCCAGCTAATTTTTTTTTTTTAAATTAGAGTTGGGGTTTCTCCATGTTATTCAGGCTGGTCTTGAACTCCCAACCTCAGGTGATCTGCTTGACTTGGCCTCCCAAAGTGCTGGGAGTACAACCGTGAGCCACCGCACCTGGCCGACATGATTTCTTGAGAGGAGCATGGCACTGCAGTGGCAGGACCACAGCTTTGGAGTTGGACCTGAGTTTAAATCCTGACTTTCGACACCCTATCTTTGCAACCTCAGGCAGGCCATCTTGGCTCTCTGAGCCTTAGTTTCCTCATCTACAAGGAGAGGCTAAAGTACCTACCTCACCAGGCTGCTGGGAAGGTTACGTGGTCCTGGCAAGGACAGTGTGCAGTCCAGCATGGTTGGCACTCGCTGCTAGGAATGCAGGGAGCAGACTGCTCAGTACCTCCTGTTCCTGCTCACCTGGCCCTGGGCCCAAACCTTTCTGGGGTGGATGGGCCTAGCCATGTCCGCAGCCTCCATGTCCTTGTGTGGGGGAGTTGCCAATGCCCTAAGGAAGCAGCAGGACCCCTACCGTGGCCTACAGCTGAAGTGGCTAAACGGTTTTGTTGTCGTCGTTGTTTTGAGATGGAGTTTTGCTCTTGTTGCCCAGGCTGGACTGCAATGGTGTGATCTTGGCTCACTGCAACCTCCGCCTCCCAAATTCAAGCGATTCCTCTGCCTCAGCCTGTGGAGTAGCTGCAATTACAGGCATGCGCCACCACGCCCAGCTATTTTTTTATTCTTAGTAGACGGGGTTTTACCATGTTGGCCAGGCTGGTCTTGAAATCCTGACCTCAGGTGATCCACCTGCCTCAGTCTCCCAAAGTGCTGGTAGTATAGGTGTGAGCCACCATCCCCGGCCTAGAGGGTCTTGTTATTATGGCCACTTGATCTGCTTTATCTCATTTAGTCCTTATAACAACCCTATGAGGTAGGTTATTGTTACTGTCCCCCTTTGACAGATGAGGAAACTGAGCTGGAGAGGTTCATTGACTTACTGAAGGTCACGCAGTTATAAGCTGTAGAAACAGTACAAGCCTGTCTTACTCTAGCCCTGGGTACTCTTGGTTCTGGTCACTGAGAAGTTGAAGTCCCCACCCTTCCTGCATCCTGGTGACTCCCAATTCTCATACCCACTCCCTGCAGACCAAGGGAGCCATCAACATTATCTGCCCTTGCCGAGTGGGCTTGACGTGCATTTCCAAGGACTTGATGTGTTCCCGCCGGTGCCATATGATTTAGAGGAAGATGCAGGCTGGTCACTGCTCCCTTGGGGCCAGAGGCCCTGGGCACCACCAACTTGCTCCAAATCCAGCTCCTGAGACATTAAAGTCACTTCCTGGCCCTGGCCCTGGCCTCTGTCTGTACTTCATGGGCGAGGGGATCTGGTGGGGATTGTACCAGTCTAGGGGGCAGGCAAAAGGGGAGACTGGAGGCATGAATGAGCTTCTCATGGGGTTTGGCCCTGTCTGGAGCTCAGGGTAGAACTGCAGGAAGGGAATGGTGCAGGGAGGGGGTGGGGGAGCAGGGGTTGGAGGGCTGGAGGGCTGTGTGGAAGAGGCCTGATTGAGGAATGTGCCTAGAGTGTGTATGTTGGGGTGTCTGCGGAGGGGTGTGTGTAGGGAGAAACTAAGTGGAGGTATCTGAATGTTCTGCTGGGCGGGTGGAGGGGGAGCAAAAGGGTAGAGGTCATTAGAGAGCTGGTGAGAATGTGTACAGTAGAAATGCGAGAATGCCTGTGGTGCAAGGGGACCTGTGCAGCCATGCCTCCGCTCTCTCAGGCATCGTCGGTTCCACTGCATGGACAAAGAAACTGAGGCCCAGAGAAGCCACGTGACTTGCCCTAAGTCACATAATGATCATTGGGGTAGCAGTGAGGACTCCTGCTGCTGCAAGTATCTGAAAACCCAACCCAAATTGGTCTAGGTGAGGAGGGGATTTACTGGTGATCAGAAACGGAAGCCCGGAGGTCAGGCAGCCCTCAGGTAGGGCCAGAGCCAGCAGCTCTCAGGCTGAATTCCTTCCCATTAGTCACAGAAGTTCCAGGTGTCATCTAATAATAACAGGTAGGGTTTACTGAGCACTTCCTATGTTCCAGAAACTCTGCAAAGTGCTTTCTTTTTATTTAATTTAATAATTTGAGACAGGGTGTCACTCTGTCATCCAGGCAGTGCAGTGGCTCAATCACAGAGTACTGCCGCCTCAAGCCCCTGGGCTCAAGGGATCCTCCCATGTCAGCCTCCCAAGTAACTGGGACTACAAGTGTGTGCCACCATGCCCAGGTAATTTTTTTCCTTTTTATTTCCTTTTTTTTTTTTTGAGACAGAGTTTCACTCTTGTTGCCCAGGCTGGAGTGCAATGGCGCGATCTCAGTTCACTACAACGTCCGCATCCTGGGTTCAAGTGATTCTCGTGCCTCAGACTCCTGAGTAGCTGGGATCACAGGCACACATCACCATGCCCAGCTAATTTTTGTATTATTAGTAGAGATGGGATTCTCCATGTTGGTCAGGCTGGTCTCAAATTCCTGACCTCAGGTGATCTGCCCACCTCAGCCTCCCAAAGTGCTGGGATTACAGGCATGAACCACCTCACCTGGTCTCTCTCTCTCTCTTTTTTTTTTTTAAATAGAGACAGGGTCTCACTATATTACCCTGGCTGGTCTCGAGCTCCTGGGCTCAAGTGATCCTCCTGCCTCAGCCTCCCAAAGTGCTGGGATTATAAGTATGTGCCACTGCGCCTGGCCCAAAGTGGTTTCTAAACTGTATTGACTCATTTTTCTGTCACAACAGGTGCATAGTAAGTGTTATAATTATCCCTGTTTCACAGACAGGTTATTGAGGCTCCTAGAGTAAGGGTTGGAGCTGAGATTTCAACCAAGACAATCCTACCCCAGAGGCCGGGCTCTTAACTGCACCTTGTACATTCATACTGTTCCTTGCAGAGAAAGAAAACATCTCTGTTCCACAATTCTCAGCAAACATCCTAAGATCGGTCCTGATTTGATTGGCTTAGTCTGCCTGAACTAACATTGTGGTGGAATCTGCTGATTGGCCTAGCCCTAGCTTTGTGCAGGATGGGAAAATTCTGACGGCATCGGGTGCTGGTTTTACCTGGTGTTCCCACAGCCCGGAGGACACCCACACGGTCAGTGTGCAGGTTATTTAGCTGGACCTTGGAGAAGCCACCACCACCTGTGGGCCATGATGCTACCCCAGTGGCTGCTGCTGCTCCTTCTCCCCCTCCTTTCTCTTCGTCCTCACCAGGGGTTCACTTTCTTCAACAAACAAGCTTTTGGTAAGAAAGCTGGAGAGTGCAGTCACCTCCTCCTCTACTGTCCTAAGGCCTGTACTATTTGGGGAGGTGAGTGGGCATGGAGGCTGGTGTGGGTGAAGTCCAGAAGTGGGGGCAGCAGGGAGTGTTGCGTGGAGGATGTCTCGGAGGAAAGAAAAAACACCCTGGTCCTGGGAGCTGTGCCAGGGCAGTGCCAGGTGCTGCTGCCACAGAGGTGAGTGTGAGAGAGCCTCACCCCGCCCATGCACACATGTGGTAACGGGGACAGATATTCACTCATACAACACATTTTATTGAGTACCTACTATATGTAAATTATTTTTCTACATTTAGGAATACAGCTGTAAGCAAGAAAGATAAAAATCCTTGCCCTGTGGAGTTGTCACTCTAGTGTGTGAGGCAAAGAAGTAAAACATATTAATATTTATCTCAGGTGATAAATATGCAAGGAAAGGGAAAATAAGAAATGGGCTATGGGAGTGGTGGTGTGAGAAGAGTTTGCAGGTGTTTTGTTTGTGTTTTGAGATGAAGTCTCACTTTGTCACCCAGGCTGGAGTGCAGTGGGGCAATCTCAGTTCACTGCAACCTCCACCTCCTGGGTTCAAGCAATTCCCCTGTCTCAGCCTCCCGAGTACTGGGATTATACGTGCCCACCACCATGCCCAGCTAATTTTTTTTTTTATATACTTTTAGTAGAGATGGGGTTCTACTGTGTTGGATAGGCTGGTCTCAACTCCTGACCTCAAGCCATCCACCCACCTTGGCCTCCCAAAGTGCTGGATTACAGGCCTGAGCCACTCTGCCTGGCCAGGGTTTGCAGTTTTAAATGGGGTGCTCAGGGAAGAGCTTACTAAAAATGTAAAATTTTAGCAAAGACCTAAAGGGAGTCCTTCCTAACGGCAAAGCAGGCAGGTCTCTGGAATAAGAACATTCCAGGTGGAGGGAACAGCCAGGGCAAACGTCTAGGGGTGGAAATGTGCCGGCATATTCAAGGAATAGCAAAGTGTAAGGACTGCAATGTGTAAGGACTTTAGTCCAAGGGGCTGAGAAATACAGCAGTGAACACGAGAGCAGATCTGTTTCCTAGAGCTGAGATGCTAGCAGGGGGAGATAAATGATTTTTTTTTCCTTTTTTTTTTAAGAGACGGGGTCTTGCGATGTTGCCCAGGCTGGAGTGCAGTGGCTATTCACAGGCGCGATCCCACTACTGATCAGCACGGGAGTTTTTTTTTTTAAATGTTACTTGTGCAAGTCAGAATCTGATACCAATAAATGGTGACAGCTTTGCCAATAAACAAGAATATGCTCTTCCATGGCTAGGAAAGGAGACTGCCACAGCTGACAGGTCCCAAAGATACATGGAGAGCACGGGAGTTTTGACCTGCTCCGTTTCCGACCTGGGCCGGTTCACCCCTCCTTAGGCAACCTGGTGGTCCCGCGCTCCCAGGAGGTCACCATATTGATGCCGAACTTAGTGCAGACAGCCAATCGGCATAGCGCACTACAGCCCAGAACTCCTGGGCTCAAGAGATCCTCCAGTCTCAGCCTCCTGAGTAGCTGAGACTACAGGCACGCGCCACCGCGCCTGGCGATAAATGAGTTTTTAAACGTATAAATAAGATGATTTCAGAGAGACATAAGTGTTGTGAATAAAGTACAACCAGGTGATGGGGACTGCTCTGCTGGTGTCCAGGAAGGCTTCAGCCGGAGGCAGGAGAGGGAGGCAGCCAGGCAAAGAGCAAAGGACAGGGTCCTCCGGGCAGAGGGCCAGCAAGCACTAATGCCCTGGGGGTAGGCCAGGTGTGGATTCAGAACCCCTGAAATGGCTTTGAATTCAGAGAATGACTTTGTGGGAATTATCTTTTTAAAAAGACACTGCTAGCTGTTCTGGGAAGAATTGACCTGAGGAGGCTGGGGAGGTGGAAGTGAGAATGGGGAAGGTGAGGGGCACCTGGGGGAGGTCACTGGTAAGTGTGTAAGAGGGGAGGCCGGGAGGCAGCTATGGCCAATCCAATCCTCCTTTCCTGCTTTATTTTCTTTTCTTTCTTCTTCTTTCTCTCTCTCTTTCTTTCTTTCTCTCTCTTTCTTTCCTTCCTTCCTTCTTTCTTTTCTCTTTCTTTTCTTTCTCTTTCTCTTTCTTTCCTTCCTTCCTTCCTTCTTTCTTTTTCTTTTTTGTTTGCGATGGAGTCTTGCTGTCACCCAGGCTGCAGTGCAAAGGCATGATCTGGGCTCACTGCCACCTCTGCCTCCCAGGTTCAAGCCATTCTCCTGCCTCAGCCTCCCAAGTAGCTGGGACTACAGGCATGTACCACCATGGGTGGCTAATTTTTGTATTTTTAGCAGAGAGGGGGTTTCACCATGTGGGCCAAGCTGGTCTCGAACTCCTGACCTCAGGTGATCCACCCGCCTCAGCCTCCCAAAGTGCTGGGATTACAGGCTTGAGCCACTGTGCCCGGCCTTTATTTTCTTTTTTCTTTTTTTTTTTTTTTGAGACGGAGTTTCGCTTTTGGCTCTTGGTGCCCAGGCTGGAGTGCATGATTGGCTCACTACAACCTCTGCCTCTCAGCTTCAAGTGATTTTCCTGCCTCAGCCTCCAGAGTAGCTGGGATTACAGGTACATGCCGTCATGCCTGCCTAAGTTTGTATTTTTAGTAGGGACAGGGTTTCTCCATGTTGGTCAGGCTGATCTCGAGCTCCTGACCTCAGGTGATCCATCCATCTCGGCCTCTCAAAGTGCTGGGATTACAGGCATGAGCCACCACGCCTGGCCTATTTTCTTTATAGCATGTAATCATACATAATAGATAGGATTATACATATATAATATAAATATTACTTACCGTTATATATATAACATATATATGGTAAAAATTACACCTTACTAGGTGCCCAAATCTTGAATTTACATAGAAATTAATGGATTTGAACCTATGCAGATCCCCTCATCACTACCATCAGAACAAGATATAGGGCATTTTCAGCACCCCAAAAGGCCCACTCTTACTCCTCCTAGTCAATAGCACCAAAGGCAGCTATCTCTTGACCTCTGTTATTATAGTTTTGAACTTTGCATGATGAAATCACACAGTATGTACCTTAAAAAAAAAATCTGGGCTGGGCACAGTGGCTCACACCTGTAATCCCAGCACTTTGGGAGGCCGAGGCAGGTGGATCATCTGAGGTCAAGAGTTCAAGACCAGCCTGACTGACATAGTGAAACCCCATCTCTACTAAAAATACAAAATTAGCCAGATGTGGTGGCGCATGCCTGTAATTCCAGCTACTTGGGAGGCTGAGGCAGGAGAATCCCTTGAACCCAGGAGGTGGAGGTTGCGGTGAGCTGAGATCACGCCACTGCACTCCTGCCTGGGCAACAAGAGCAAAACTCCATCTCAAAGAAAAAGAAAAAGAAAACAGATTGTTCATGTTTCTTATCAGAGTTAAGGTCTTTGTTAACGTTAACAAAGGGTATTAATGAGGCATGTCCAACCCCCACTTCCCGTCATGACCTGAACCAGTCTTTCAGGTTAAATTTTAGAGTGCGTTGGCCAAGGAGGAAGTCCATTCAGATAGTTGCAGATTGGTGGTAGGGGGAGGCTTCAATTTTTATTTTTAGTTTATACTAGCCACATGAAGTTACTTAGATTTAAACTGATTAAAATTCAACAAAATTTAAAATTCAGGCCAGGTGTGGTGGTTCATGGCTGTAATCCCAACATTTTGGGAGGCCAAGGTGGGAGGATTGTTTGAGCCCAGGGGTTCAAGACCAACCTGGGCAAAAAACGAGACTCCTGTCTCTGCTACTGGTAGAAGGCATCTGAGTTACTGGCAGAGAATCTGTATGCCTTTGCAGCAACCTCAGTTCTTGCCTCCTCAGAAGAAAGAATTCGACTGAGGGATATAAGGCAGAAAAGAGACTGAGGCAAGTTTCAGAGCAGGAGTGGACATTTATTAAATAGTTTTAGAGCAGGAAAGAATGAAAGTACACTTGGAAGAGTCCCAAGCAGGCAACTTGAAGAACAAGTGCAGTGTTTAACTTTGGTCCTAGCCCTTTACAGCCTGGCCCACCTCCAGCGTCATGTGCCTCTCACCCCTGAGAGGGACATGACGCTGGGAGGTTCTTCATTCTTCCCTTAGGGTGGGCTGCCCGCATGTGCAGTGTCCTTACCCTTGGGAAGTGAGCACACTCAGGGTGTTTAGGAAGTTGTACGCATGCCCACCTGAGGCTTTCTTCCCTTTTCCAGTGGAGTGTGCCCCCAGAAGTTCATACTCCTCTATTTTTTTCTCTTAATGTGCATTCCTGGGCTCACTCGCCCAACACCTGAGATTTTATTGGAAGCCCTTTTTGTTTCTCCCTGCCCCTGCATTCAATGAACACTTTAATGTTAACATCTGTGGACCATTAGGAGATTGTCTCTCCCTGGAGCCTAGCTGCCAAATTATCATTCTTAGAGAGGTAATGAGATCATTGTTGAACCAGCACCTGACATTCCTGGTGGGTGGGGGAGAGCCCTCTGCTACCCAACACATGCCTGTCTGTAACATATCTACAAAAAAAAATTAAAAATTAGCTAGGCATGGTGATGTGTGCCTGTGGTCCCAGCTACACGGGAGGCTAAGGCAGGAGGATTGCTTGAACCCAGAGATTGAGGATACAGTGAGCAATAATTGCACCACTGCACTCCAGCCTGGGTGACAGAGTGAGACCTTGTCCAAAAAAAAAAAAAAAAAAAAAAAAAAAAATTCTAGCACTTTGGGAGGCCAAGCGAGACAGTGGATCACCTGGGGTCAGGAGTTCAAGACCAGCCTGGACAGCATGGCAAAACCCTGTCTCTATTAAAAATACAAAAATTAGCCAGGCGTGGTGGCACACACCTGTAATCCCAGCTACTCGGGAAGCTGAGGAAAGAGAATCACTTGAACCCGGGAGGTGGAGGTTGCAGTGAGCTGAGACTGGGCCACTGCACTCCAGCCTGGGCGACAGAGAGAGACTCTGTCTCAAAAAAAAAAAATTTAAATTCCGCTCCTAGTTGCACTACCGCATTTCAAGTGCTCAGTAGTGGCTAGTGGCTGTTGGACTGAGCAGAAAAGCACATTTTCATCACTGCAGAAAGCTCTGCTGGACGGTGCTGCTCCAGAATGGCAGCTGCAGATGGACAGGGACTTCTGTTTTTGTTGTTTCCAGCTGTATTCCCAGTGCCTGGCACTGTTCAGTATTTGCCTGTAGAATGACTATTGAAATTGTCAGAGAGATTATGGGTGGCTGTGATCAATAATGTTAATTAATGTCCTAAGCCCCAATACTGGGTGGAGGTCATTGATGTGTGTGTGGGCGGGGGGTGGGGTAGCGGGGGAGGGGGGGGGGGAAGTGCACGTAGGTGACCATCAAGCACAGGTGAAAGGGTAAGTATGCGTTTTCAGGAGAGAAGGCTCTGCAGCAGAAAAGTGCAAGAGAGAGATTGGAAAGTCTAGACCACCCTGGTGTGTATGAGAAGCAACCTATATTGAGGGCACCAAGAGGAAACTTTTTAAAAACTGTTCAGTCCTCTCCAGGCACTGTCTGTCTGCACAGACTTACCCCGGCCCCCAGGTAGAGACCGCCCTGCCTGGCAGGAGCCAGAGGTGTTGGTGGGAACGCAGTCTGGGGAGGAACCCTGTAGGGAGAAAACCCCTGTGGGGCGGCTTGGGCGGAAGGCCGGGCAGTGGAGCCGGGCGAGGCTGTGTCTCTCCCTGCAGGACCTCAAGGAGTTTTGCCAACGGAATCAGGATTGCAAGTCTGGGTGCTGCCGCCAGGCTCCAAACACCTGCGAGGCGCACTGCACGGAGAAGGGGTCCGAGGGCAGCTGGTGTCAAGTGCAGGTGGGTACCGGCGGCGCCCAGGGAGAACCAGAGGGGATCCAGGGGAAGGGAGAGCCAGGGTGGGCCCAGATTCCTGGGGAGGGAAGAAGTGTAGGTAGGCGGAAATGCCCTGGAGCCTGGAATTCTCCCGTGGGACTGCACCTGCAAGCCTTCTGCGGGAGCCTGTGGACGGAACCAATATGGGAGCCCATCCTAGGGGCTTGAAATCTTGGACGGGGGCGGGAAGGCGATGCTTCACTCTCTAATGTGGGTTCTCATTCTCCAGGGGTCCTCTCAGCAAACCCCGAAAGTAGTACAGTAAATGGGCACAGCTAGGTCCAGCCTCTGCCCCAGACCCCATCTTCATCCAGCCCAGGAGTTCTGCTGTGGCCTGGGTGTTCCTGGTGGAGGATGGGCAGAGGCAGCCTCTGAGCTGGGTGTGTGGGGGAGGTAGTTGATTTGCTCATAGAAGGCTTTAAAGACAAGACTCAGAGGCCCCACCATGGTGTGTTCATGGACTTAGGACAGCCAGATGGGTCAGTGACAGGCAGGGTGACAAAGATTGGAGCTGGGAGGGCACTGAGCAATCCAGGCGCCAGCCTAGAGAAGGCAGCCAGAGGCACCACTCTGAGCAGCTGGCAAGCTATCCTTTATCCCCGGCTCCTGGCTGTGGGCAAGCATGTGGGCCCTGGAGTTGGGCTGGGCTGGGCTTAGGGGCTAAGGGAAGAGCTGCCTTCAAGGTCAAGGTCAAAGTCCTGTCTTTCCCAGGCAGACTTTGGCCAATATAGAGAGTGTCCCTGCCAGCGAAACCTGACTTGTGTTTATCCTAAGAATGAGAAATGGCTTAGCATCACCTATGGCTTATGTCTGAAAATTGAAAAGAAGACGTTGGCCCGCAGAATGTTCTTCTAGTGCTCCCTCTTTCTTACTGCCTCCTCCTCTTCTGCCTGCTCTCCTCCCTACCCAGAGCTCTGGGTTCCCGCCTTGTTCCCCACAGCCTCCGCCATGAGTGGAGGGGAAGGAGGAAGGAGTGATGCACCATCGTTGAAATAAAGAGCTTTCAATGTTTGCTGCCCACAGAGTTGGGGCCTGGGTGGGCTGGGGCTGGGGTGGGCATGGTACAGGTTTCTGGCGGGTGGGAGGTGATATGAGGGAGGAAGCAGGAAGGGACACTGTTGGGCTTGGGTCTTCCCCAGTTGGGGCATGAATGAAAGTCCACCAAAGGAGACCAAAGCTCCCTTCCCACCCCAACCCCTTTCTGCCTTCAGCCCAGTCTACAACTCTACCCCCCGAAAGCCCAGTTTATACCTGATATTTCAGTTCCATGACCTTAAATTTCAGAAATGTGAAAGAAGGAACACAAAACATCCATGTGTATAAAGAATTGACGGTGTTTATTGAGCACTTCCTAGATGCCAGGGGCAGTTCTAGGTGCCTTACACACATGATCTCATTTAATCCTACAACAAACCTGTGGAGTCTGTCCCTGTTATCCCCCTCTGTCTTACAGGTAGGAAAAGAGGGGTTGAGCAACTTGTTCAAGGTCACACAGTTGGAAAGTGCTAAATCTGAATCTTTTGAGAGGCAAGAGAAGAGGGGGACGAGAAGGGAAGAAAGGAAGGAAGGAGAGCCTAGGAAAGTGAGAAAGAAAGACTGGAGCAGCGACTGCGGTGTGGGGTTGGGGAGAGAATGAGTTAAGTGGAGTTTTAGGAAGTCTCACTGTGTGTGTGAGGCTTTTCGAGTTAGATGCTAGCTTGCTTGTTTGTGTGTAGTGCCTGTTATGTTCAGGTTACATTTTGGAGTTAATTCAGATTTTGGACCTAAGGTTCCACATTCAGCCACCAGAACTGAGCCAAACGTGCCCTCCAGGATGTTGGTCTTAGGATGCAAGGGCTCGGGAGTTTGGAGGTAAGCTATGGTTGTACTTAGAACACCCCCTTGTAAGTCACAGCAAAATGATGTGAACCATATCTTGGTAGAATATGCTGTCCTGTACTAAATGTATCAAACAGATAACCAGATTTCCATCGTGTTACATGAGCTCTCCCCATTCAGAGAAAACCTATGAAATGACCACAGAAGGAGGGGTGGCAGGCTGGACACTCAGCCTCCAGGGATACCCAATGTCTAAGCAGGTAGAACAGGAAGGGGAGAATACAAAGCCCAGAAATAAACCCAAGCCTGTACAGTCAACTAAGTTTCAACAAGGGCACCAAGAAGACACCATGGTGAAAGGGTAGTCTTTTCAATAAATGGTGTTGGGAAAACTGAATATTCACATGCTAAAGAATGGAATTGGACCTTATCTTATAGCGCGCACAAAAATAAACTCAAAATGGATTCAAGACCTAAATGTAAGACCTAAAACCGTGAAACTCTGAGAAGAAAGTACAGGGGAACTATTACACGACATTGGTCTTGACAATGATAAACAAATGGGACTACATACTGAAAAGCTTCTGGGCCAAGCACGGTGGCTCACGCCTGTAACCCCAGCACTGAGGTCAGGAGTTCGAGACCAGCCTGGCCAGCATGGTGGAACACTGTCTCTACTAAAAATATAAAAATTAGCTGGGCATGGTGGTACATGCCCATAGTTCCAGCTACTCGGGGAGCTGAGGTAGGAGAATCACTTGAACCCGGAAGGCGGAGGTTGCAGTGAGCCAAGATTGCTCCACTGTATTCCAGCCTGGGTGACAAAGGAAGACCCTGTCTAAAAAAAAGTAATTTGAGGAAATGTTATGATTTTATTTTGTTTTGTTTGAGACAGGGTCTCACTCTGTCGCTCAGGCTGGAGTGCAGCGGCTCCATCTCAGCTCACTGCAACCTCATCCTTCTGGGCTCAGGTGATTTTCCCATCTCAGCCTCCAGAGTAACTGGGACCACAGGTGTATGCTACCACGCCTAACTAATTTTTAAGATTTTTGTAGAGATGTGGGGAGGTCTCACCATGTTGCCCAGGCTGGTCTTGAACTCCTGGCCTCAAGCAACCCTGCTTCGGCCTCTCAAAGTGCTGAGATGACAGGCATGAGCCACTGTGCTCGGCTGAAATTTTAGTTTCTTTTCCCATATTGAATATTTTCATCCAGGAACATAAAATGCTTTGAAACAAAGTTGTTAATATTTTTTCATAAACATTTTTAGCCTCATATGGAGAAAACAAAAAAGAAAGGTTGCTGGGGGGAAGATAAGTTGCTGACACGATTAAATTGATTCCAAGTGTTGGGGGAGGAAAAACTTTTCCTCTGTCCTCTTAGGTTCAGTACTTGAAGGCCTGAGAATTAAACTGATAAAAGAGAAACAACAGATTTTTATTCAGAATGTAGGGGAGTTCACATAAAAATGTGACTCTAGGTGGAAGTTAGAATTTGAGGATTATGTACCATCTCAACAGAAGAAGGGGAGGAGGAGAAACGGCACTCACAGGAAAGTAATTTTTAGGAAAGATCAATGGGCCCTTAGGAGAAAAGATGGGAGATTTGATAGTTTCATGACCTGCCTGTTTTGTGTTTTGTTTTGAGATGGAGTCTTGCTCTGTCGCCCAGGCTGGAGTGCAATGGCACAATCTCGGCTCACGACAACCTCTGCCTCCGGGTTCAAGTGATTCTCCTGCCTCAGCCTCCCAAGTAGCTGGGATTACAGGGGTGTGCCACCATGCCTGGCTAATTTTTCTATTTTTAAGAAGAGACGGGGTTTCACCATGTTGGTCAGCCTGGTCTTGAACCCCTGACCTTGTGATCCGCCCACCTCGGCCTCCCAAAGTGCTGGGATTATAAGCGTGAGCCACTACACCTGGCTGACCTGACTGTTTAGGTGTGGTGCTGACTTTTCTCCTCTTCAACAATGAGTCCATTTTCCCTGGTTTTGAGAAACTCCTGGGAAGGGGATTTATGGCAATGGAGCTCTTTTGCAGGGCTCTGCGTTTAGGCAGACAGAGTTCAGAAAAGAGCCTGTTCTCATCCAGCCTGGGCAGCATGCTGAAACCCTGTGTCTAAAAACAAACAAACAAACAACAACAGCAACAAAAGAGTAGCCAGGAGGTGGCATGCACCTGTAGTCCTAGCTACTTGGGAGGCTGAGGCGAGAGGATCACTTGAGCACCAGGAGGTCGAGGCTGCAGTAAGCCATGATTGCACCACTGCTTTCCAGCAAGCAAGAAAGAAAAAGGCCCATTCTCAAATGCCTTCTGCTCAAAATAATTTTTATGCCACAATGGTATTTTCCAGACCCCCTCACAACCCATGGTGATTCCGCTGCCCCTATGGGAAAAGTGGTCATTGGTAGAGGCTGCTGTTGTCAGAATCCAGAGAGATTTGTAGGGAGTAAAGTACAGATGCTCCTTGACTTACGATGGGGCTACATCCTGATAAACATATTGCTTAAGTTGAAAATATCTTAAGTTGAAAATACATTTGGCTGGGCACGGTGGCTCACGCCTGTAATCCTAGCACTTTGGGAGGCCAAGGTGGGTGGATCACCTGAGGTCAGGAGTTCAAGACCAAGCTGGCCATCATGGTGAAGCCCCATCTTAAAAAAAAAAAAAAAGAAAGGAAAAGAAAATACATTTAATGGGCGGGTGTGGTGGCTCACGCCTGTAATCCCAGCACTTTGGAAGGCTGAGGTGAGGATCAGCCTGGGCATCATGGTGAAACCCCATCTCCACTAAAAATACAAAAATCAGGCAGGCATGGTGGCACACGCCTGTAGTTCCAGCTACTTGGGGAACTGAGGTGGGAGGATCGCTTGAGCCCAGGAGGTCAAGGCTGTAGTAAGTCATGATCATGCCACTGCATTCCTGCCTTGGTGACAGACTGAGACCTTGCCTCAAAAAAAAAAAAAAAAGCATTTAATACACCTAACCTGCTGGACATCATAGCTTAGCTTAGCCTACCTTAATGTGCTCGGTCAGAATGCCTAAATTAGCTGGGCAAAATAACACAAAACCTATTTTTATTTTCTGAGATGGAGTTTTTGCTCTTGTTGCCCAGGCTGGAGTACAATGGCTCAATCTTGACTCACCGCAACCTTCATCTCCCGGGTTCAAGAGATTCTCCTGCCTCAGCCTCTTGAGCAGCTGTGATTACAGATATGTGCCACCACACCCGGCTAATTTTGTATTTTTAGTAAAGATGGGGTTTCTCCATGTTGGTCAGGCTGGTCTCAAACTCCCAACCTCAGGTGAACTGCCCGCCTTGGCCTCCCAAAGTGCTGTGATTACAGGTGTGAGCCACTGCACTGAGCCCAACACAAAGCCTATTTTAGAAGACAGTGTTGAATATCTCATGCAATTTGTTGATGTTTACTGAATGCATATCGCTTTCACACCATCATAAAGTTGAAAAATTGTCAGTCAAACCATTGTGAGTTGGGACTGTCTGGTTCTTTGAGCTGTGGTTAGACTGTGCCTCTGCTGTGCAGGCCAGTGATCCTGAAAAGCAGCAGAAATTGAGAGTCTACAGCAGCACTGGCTGATGGGAATAAAATGCAAGCTATATAATGTTTAGGGTCTTGGTCGCTTGCTCCTGTAGAGCCCAAAACCTAACTCCCTACTCACTTTTGGAGACCAGGGACATTTTCCTTATGCACCCCCCACAGTCTAAAACACGGTGCCAGCCGCAGTATGGTCGTTCAGTGGACACCTGAGGAGGACATGAACGCAGATCTCCGGGACTGAATGTGGCATCAAGGAGCATGACTCAGCCCTGCCTCAGGGCCTGAGACCCCTCCTAGGTTAAGGCATTGAAGGATCCTCTTGTTGAGCACATAATTCATATGTGGCAGACACCATAACCTGGTTTCCTGATAGCCATTGCCCCCTTCCCTGCCAACTGAAACCCAATATTGTTTGGGCATCAAAGTGCCTGGCCCCAAGAGAGGGATCTTACTCCCTTTGCTTTCCCAGCATCCCTTGCAGCTAGAGGTAGTCAAATAACCCAGTTCTAGGCACTGAGATATGAAGAGAGAAATAGGAAGAGGGTATGGGCTGGGTGCGGTGGTTTATACCTATAATCCCAGCACTTTGGGGGCCAAGGCGGGTGGATCACCTGTGGTCAGGAGTTCAAGACCAGCCTGGCCAACATGATGAAACCCCATCTCTATTAAAAACACAAAAACTAGCCGGGTGTGGTGCCGGTGCCTGTAATCCCAGCTACTAGGGGAAGCTGTGGCAGAAGAATTGCTTGAACCTGGGAGGCGGAGGTTGCAGTGAACCGAAATTGTGCCACTGCACTCCAGCCTGGGCAACAGGGTGAGAATCCGTCTCAAAAAAAAAAAAAAAAAAAAAGAAAAAGGAATCATAGAAGGGAGGCAGTGGAGTTAGATGGTACAGTGCCAACATTTTCTGATTATGTGACATTGGGCAAGTTCCTTAACCTCTCTGAAACTTGGTCTATAAAGTTTGGTTTATCTATAAAGTGGAGATATGAAAATCTCCCTCCTGCGATCCTTGTGAGTATTTGCTGGCACAGAGTAATGTGCCCCCGATGACGTCAGGGTCACCACCTGAGGCGTGGGACACCATCAGCGGAAGCCTGACCTGCAGACCCTGACTCAATGATGGATGAATGAATGCACTCTCACACTATTACAGAGTTTCAGTGGGCTAGGGATGCCCGTTGGCTGCTTTCAGAGGGCGAAATGCATCCGATCCAACCAGACCCTCTGTCTGTCCACACATTTATTCCTTTAAGATTTTACAACAGAGGTTCTAAGTTAACACACTTGTGGATAATTAACATGGTTAAAAGAGTGGTACGACTGATAAAAGCTTCAGGTTCCTGGGCCCAGAGTAAATGCTATTAACAGATAATTCCCTTTTGATCGTCCCCAGGGAGAGCCACCCACCACAAAATTAACACGGGTAAACAGAGTGGAGACAAATGAGTGTGGGGTGAGGCCTTTGATCCACTCTCTCTCTCCCTAACTCAACTTAATGGAATGGCTGGCCGCTTTTGGCCTGCCCCCAGAAAACCTTTTGGCCTTCCAAAAGGTTTGAGACTAATCTGTAACTTTCCCTAATATATCTTTACTATTTTCCGTAATATTTTGCCAACTACCCCCAGTGAATCTCAACAGAGTAAGCTCACAGCAATTGCGACTAGTCTGACCCCTTAACACATGAGCTATGTCAACTAGCTGTCACATTTGAGAATTATGTCCAGAAAAGAGGTGAGAGCCCAGGACAGGGGACTGGTAAGCTCTGATGCAGGGTGACGAACATGGGCCATTAAAACTCCTTACCTGCAAGGGTGTGTGTGTGTGTGTGTGTGTGTATGTGTGTGTGCCTGCTTGTCTCTTTGAGAACCAGAGGGACAAGGAGGGCATCTCCGGTAGGTGCGACTGCTCCCCCAGAAATGGAGAGCTTTCCTAGGCTGGCTGGGCCTCCTTCACAGCTTTGTCTCCGGTCTTCAATCTGTTTGGTCGCATCCTCTCCGGTCCCAGACCATCCCTGCTTCTTCTGACCTGCCTGAAGCCTGCCCTGGTGTGCCAAAGGTGAGATGCAACTTCAGAGAAGATGCTGACTCAGAAAGAAAGTATATGCAGGAGACTGGGAAAGGTTTGCAGGAGGCCTTTAATTGTCAAGAGCCCAATCAGAAAACAGAGGCGCTGGTCAAGGAGGTGGCCAGCCCAGGAGAGGCCCTGGAGCAGGGGAAAGGTGCCCCTGAATCTCGAGGCCTGCAGCACGCTGGGCTAGGCATGGGAGTGGGTGGGCGGTCTCACTGCTTGGAGCGTCCAGCGTCGTGGCAGACGCCAAAGTTGGTGTTGGTGATGGCACCCGTGATGGTCTTGTCTGCCTCACAGGTCAGGCCACGCTCACAGGGACACTTGTAGTAAACCCCGTAGAGCGTCTGCAGAGACACAGCCAGTGGAGTCAAGGCAATGAGGGGGATACTTTGGACATCACTTGCCCCCTGCCTGACCTAGAGAACCAGTAGGCCAGCCTGTGTTTTTGGAGAGTGCCTCTCCCGCCTGCCTCCCCCAGGGGTGCCGTGGGCGCTGGAGACCCCAGTTCTGACCTCACTTTCTGAGCCAGACCTCCCAGCTCTGGCTCACTTTCTCTTACTAGCTTGATCTCTCTGGGGAGCCTCTATTTACCTGGCCATGAAATGGGGATAACAAATCCCCAGCCCCACCCATCTCACTGGTCACTTGGGAGGGTTAAGAGAGATGATGGGATGGGAAAGTGCTTTGACACCTGTGGACCTCCCTCCTGCCTCCTCAACATTCAGTGTCCAGGCTGACCCCCTTCCCTGACCCCACTCACAAGCATTCAGGGCCCTCCTCCCCATTCTCCCCCACCCACGCAAAGTCCTCAGGCACCCACCTTGGCAGAGCAGTCGCTGTTCTCACTGGCCAGGGGTGCGCAGCGGGCCAGGCTCAACCCGCTCGTACGGTGGCAGCATTTGCTCTTGCACTGGGCACTATTCAGGCAGAGCTCACCTTCCTCCTGCCAGGGGCAGCCGGTCAGCCCAGGGCCCACTCCCTCAGGTCCCTTCTCCACTCAGACCCGCACCCACCACCCACTACACTGACAGTGTCTCCGATGGTGGAGATGTGTGTGAAGGAATCCCACCACTGAGTTTGGTGGTTTCTGTGCCCCCCACTCACGTGAGAAGTGGGGATGCGGTGACAGAGATGCAGCCCTGCACAGGGAGGGGGTCAGGACCCCCCAGGTTCTAGTACCACTGTACTACCAACTCCCTGTGTGACTGGGCAAGTCACTGCCTCCCAAGCCTCAGTGTTCCCATCTGGAATGTGCACACGAGGACCCTAGACAGGCTCTCCAAGCCTCTCTGGGTCCCACCCTCCTTTGAGGAGATTGCGAAAATTGCATCTCTCTGCAAGAATCCTTCCTCCCCCAACAGATCTGACCTATAATCTCTAAGGGTCCTGTACCTCCAGGTCCACCCATGGCCCTGAGTTAAGAGAGTTCAGAACCTTTGAATCATGTGGACGTTCTGGAAGGGCTTTCCTAGCCATGACCAAGCATTCCGAACTGTGTTGGATGCACAGTAAGGTGCCACCATAAGTCAGAAGCTAGAATGATTGCCAAAGCATTTTCCCAGGATGGAAACCCAGGGCTCTGGATTTTTATAAAGCGCCCTCATAGCCAGGTTGAGCTGCTGCTCTGAGCATGCACCAGTTGGAGCTGGAGAGGAGCTGATCAGCCTTTCCCCTGGCCCCCCAGGAAGAGGCACAGGACAGGACATGGCAGTAAACGGAGGGATGCGAAATGCCACTCCTCCCAGCCCCTGCCAGTCCAGGTGGGGACATCAGAGGTCAAGGTCCAAGCTTATGACATCTCCACCTGGGGACTCAGGAGGCCCCTCTTCTGAAGACCCTCTTACCAGGTATATAATAATCCCCCCGGGGGTCAGGAGCCGCATAGGCCACTGAGAGGGCGACGAGCAGGAGGATCAGGATCTTCTCCATGGCGAGTGGGACAGCTGGTGTGGGTGGCAGAAGACAGAGCCAGCTGTGGTGATGGGGCTATAAAAGGGGACCTGACCTCATATGACCCACCTGTATCCCACAGGGCAGACCGTGGGCAGAGGTGCAGCTGTGGCCAATCTGCTGGGGGGGTGGGTCCTGATAAGGAAGCTGGGCGAGTACCTGGTGGCCTTTTGAGTGTGTGTGTGTGTGTGTGTGTGTGTGTGTGTGTGATGATAATCCTGTTGCATCACGGTTAAGAGTGTGGACTGTGGTACACTTTAGCTGTACAAGTTATTAGTTAGGCAAACTTGCTAACTGTTCCAACTATTATTCTGCCTTTCATCTTATCGGTCAACTAAGGATAATTTAAGGAGTTGTGAGGGTTGAATTAATACACATTTATATGTGTTACAGATATAGAAACATTATTGTATATAATTATAAGAATATATTTATGTTGTATATTCCCATATGCCACATAAGTGGTGGGTAAGGGCAGCTGCCTTTGTGTCCTCAGCTCCTGGGCAGTGCCTGGATGAGTCTGAGGCAAGAGAGGCACCTGCAGCGTGAGTGCCTGCTTACATTCTGTGTTCTCGGGGCCTCTTGCCTCACCGTAGTCAGGCCTTGCCTTTGGCTCACCCAGGCCCAGGTGTCTAGCTGTGTCAGACTCCAGGGATGAGGATCCCAGCCTTCCACCCCTCAACCTTCCTTCAGTTTCCTTGGGGGAATCCAGGGCAGGCCCAAGTCCCTAGGGCTGACAGCTCTGCACCCCCGGCAGGCCAAGGTGTGTGTGCTGTCACTCTGGCACCCTCCCCCTGCCCTCACACCAGGGAGCTGCCTGCAGGAGTGACTCAAGGGCCCTTAGGAGGCCCTTCCTACATGTCTCTCTCCCCCTTTCCCTTCTACCTCACTTATTATCTGCAATTCCAGCATCAGACTCCCCTTTAGTTAAGGTTTCCACTCACGCTGCCCCCTACCCAAGGACACCTGTGCATATGAGCAGTCGCTAGTCCTGGCTGAGAATGAAGAGGTCTTGTGAGCCTCAGATGGAGCAGGGCCCTCAGGCAGCTGGGAAAGGCACAGGTGTCTGAGTTTGTTTAGGCATGGGAACAGAGCAGCTTTTCCTGAAGGACTGGTCATCGCAGCCAGAGGCCCCTCCCCTTTCCCTCTCCATCCCAGGAGATGGTAGACAAGCCAGCTCCACTGAGAGGCACAAATTGGGTTGCCTCAAGCACAGCATTTTTTTTTTCTTTGAGACGGAGTCTTGGTCTGTGTCGCCAGCCTGGAGTGCAGTGGCACGATCTTAGCTCACTGCAACCTCCGCCTCTCAAGTTCAAGTGATTCTCTTGCCTCAGCCTCCTCAGCAGCTGGGATTACAGGCGCCACCACACCCAGCTAATTTTTTTTGTATTTTTAGTAGAGATGGGGTTTCACCATATTGGCCAGGATGGTCTTGATCTCCTGACTTCATGATTCGCCCGTCTCGGCCTCTCAAAGTGCTGGGATTACAGGCGTAAGCCACCGCGACCAACTAAGCACAGCTTTTAATTTAATTTAATTTTTTGGGACAAGGCCTTACTCTGTCCCTTAGGCTGAAGTGCAGTGGTGCCATCTTGGCTCACTGCAGCCTTCACTTCCTGAGCTCAAGCAATTCTCCCCCCTCAGCGTCCCAGGTCTCAAAGTCCTGGGTTCCAGCAAGCCTCCGAAAGTGTTGAGATTACAGGTGTGAGCCACTATGCCCAGCCTCATCTTCAATCCAGACGAAGCTGGCTTCAAAACTCAGCATTTACTAGCTACATGACCTCAGACACATTATTGAAAATGAAGCTCCCTGAACCTCACTTTCCTTATTTACCTTAGGGGGATAATGGCTCCTACTTTCTGAGGTCAGGATTAAGACAATGCATGTGAAACCCCTTCGGAAGTGCCTGGCACATGGCGGCATGTAATGTGACCTCCTTCCTCTCACCTTTACATCCCTGGGGTGTGGAATGTAGAGGAACAGCTGGAGGAACAGCCAGGGGACCCTCAAAATGGGAAAAACCCATTTGGTTCCAGTGATACAAAAATGAACCCTGGCTGGTAGGGTTGTTTTTAATAGTAAAAAGATGGAGGGCCGGGCTCAGTGGCTCACGCCTGTAATCCCAGCACTTTGGGAGGCCGAGGCCAGTGGATCACTTGAGGTCAGGAGGAGTTTGAGACCAGCCTGGCCAACATGGTGAAACCCCGCCTCTACTAAAAATACAACAATTAGCTGGGCATGGTGGTACATACCTGTAATCTCAGCTACTCCAGAGGTTGAGACAGGAGAATCACTTGAACCTGGGAAGTGGAAGTTGCAGTGAGCTGAGATCATGCCACTGCACTCCAGCACTCCAGCCTGGGCAACAGAGTGAGACTCCATCTCCAAAAAAAAAAAAAAAAAAAAAGTGCTTGCTTCGGCAGCACATATACTAAAATTGGAACAATACAGAGAAGACTAGCATGGCCCATGCGCAAGGATGACATGCAAATTCATGAAGCGTTCCATATTTAAAAAAAAAAAGTTGAAACTGACAAAATATACCAAAGGGGAAAAAAGTAATAAGAGAAAATATTAGGCCGGGCGTGGTGGCTCAAGCCTGTAATCCCAGCACTTTGGGAGGCTGAGGCGGGTGGATCACGAGGTCAGGAGATCGAGACCATCCTGGCCAACATGGTGAAACCCGGTCTCTATAAAAAAAGAAAAAGAAAAGAAAATATTAACATTGTAATGCTAAGTGAAAAAATGTATACCAAATTGTGCAAACATTATCCAATTGTGTAAAAGAGTATGTTCAGAAGGGGGAAAATGCAGGGATTGACAGAAATCATAATAATCACCAACATTTTTGAGCACTTCTTTTTTTTTGAGATGAAGTCTCACTCTGTCACCCAGGCTGGAGTGCAATGGCGTGGTTTTGGCTCATTGCAACCTCTGCCTCCCAGGTTCAAACAATTTTCCCATCTCAGCCTCCTGACTAGCTGGGACTACAGGCTCATGCCACAACACTTGGCTAATTTTTATTTTTAATATTTTATTTTTAGTAGAGACAGGGTTTCACTACGTAGGCCAGGCTGGTCTTGAACTGGTGATCTCGTGATCCACCCACGTCAGCCTCCCAAGTAGTCGTGACTACAGGTGGGCACCACCATGCCTAGCTAAGCTGTGTATTTTTTTGTAGGGGCGGGGGTCTTGCTATGTTGCCCAGGCTGGTCCAGAATTCCTGAGCTCAAGTGATCCAACTGCCTGGCCTCCCTAAGTGCTGGTATTAGAGACCATGCCTGGCCTTTGAGCACTGGGCTAAAGATGTATTTTACCCAGCCCTTATGTGATAAATACTATCATTTCCTGCATTTAATAGATGGAGAAACTGAGGCTCAGGAAGGCAGGTTAAGTCCATGGATGGTTACTTAGCCAGTAAGTAGCTCGTTCAAATCTAGGTCTGTTGAAAGCCAAAGTCCACGTTTTTAAGATGGTCTTGTCTTTCCTTAGCTCCTGATGCTGGTTTTATGATTTTTATTCTTTTGGATATACTTTCCTGAATTTTCCTGGTTCTCTACACTAGCCATGTATTTACCTATAAAATCAGGATAACTGTGTATATATATTTAAAGGGAAAAATATGTAACAACCACGTAGAAACAAGGGGAGAAAGACATTGTACTGAACAAAGCATGTATGTTCAGGTCTGCAAAGGCTCATAAAGAATGTTGTTTGCTATATTTTGTAGTTGCTTCTGTTATCACACAATCAATCTGCATATACAGACATTTTATATATATTTATATAGACTACATATATACATATATTATATATGTAAATATTTCGCTGTCTTTGAGGGCAGGGCCCTGTCTTTTTTGTCTGTGGTTTTGTTTAGATATCCTCCAACATAACCTTAACACATAGTAGGCTTTTAGAAATTGCTGATTGAATGCTAAGGACGAAAAACCATTGACCAGAAGACAACCAGAAAAGGCTTTGCTGACCTCCGGGTTGGTGAGGTTGGAGGTTCCCGGAAGACGATTAGGGGAGCCGGGTAGGGACGGGGTGGGATAGGATAGGGACAACGCTTTTGCGGGGGAAAGCGTTTCTGCGGCTGGAATTGAGCAGTAGGAATGTGTCAGCCGCAGCCCCACCCCTCCCAATTCTTGTCTTGGTTCAGGAAGGTGAACGGAGTCCTGATTTCCCGTGGCGGGGGCCTGTAGTGGGCGCTCTGCCCCTTCCCCCGCCTCTGCTGCTGGCCCCGCCCCTCGCCCAGAACCTGGGGCGCTGGCCGCGGTGCTGAAACGGCGCCCTCCGCCGACGGAGGAGGGGGCGGGGCTCTCGGGAGCTGTGAGCCCGGAAAGGAGAGGGGTAGGGCGGCGCCAGCAGGCCCGAGACCCTGGCGGGCTTGGGAGTAGTCAGGGAGACTGGAGACAGCCTCGGCTGGAGTGGACACAGGCACCTGGCAAGCTTCCCTTGACCAAGCCAAGGTTGTCCTTGTCCTATTAAGCCTCTTCCCCTTGCCTTGGAAGGACCTCACCTGGTGTCCTGACCTCAGCCTCCTCCCCAAACCACGCCGGGGAGTGACCTGCTTCTAGGCCTCCATCCACAAAGCCACGGACTTGCAGCCCACGGGATCCCAGCCCAGGACCTGCTGCCTTCACCATGGTGAAATTGCTGCCGGCCCAGGAGGCAGCCAAGATCTACCATACCAACTATGTGCGGAATGCGCGGGCCGTGGGCGTGATGTGGGGCACGCTCACCATCTGCTTCTCCGTCCTGGTCATGGCCCTCTTCATCCAGCCCTACTGGATCGGCGACAGCGTCAACACACCGCAGGCAGGCTACTTTGGCCTTTTCTCCTACTGCGTGGGTAACGTGCTGTCCTCTGAGCTCATCTGCAAGGGCGGTCCCCTAGACTTCTCCTCCATCCCCCTCTAGAGCCTTCAAGACTGCCATGTTCTTTGTGGCCTTGGGCATGTTCCTCATCATTGGCTCCATCATCTGCTTCAGCTTGTTCTTCATCTGCAACACAGCCACAGTCTACAAGATCTGTGCATGGATGCAGCTGGCTGCGGGTAAGCAGGGATGATGGGAGGGCAGGCAGGGGCCCACCCCGGGGCCACAGCTGCAGCTGCACCTTCCCACCCTCTTCCGGGGATCTGGGCTTTATATTCAGCTGTTCTCCTGTAGCCCAGTCCTGCTCAGTGCTCTGCAGAAGATTCTGAGGAGTTGAGAATCTTAGAATGGCAGAGGCAGAAAGACCTAGGAGATGAAACTGTCCGACCCTCTCACCTTACAGATGAGGTTCTGAGCCCAGAGAGGGGAAGTGACTTGCCCAGGAGCACACAGTTCCTTCTCTTGACTCCAAGGCCATCACATCAGTTTTTGCAGCTGTGAGAGAGAGAAAAAAGGAAGCTTCCATTGATAGCCATGTGGGGATAGGATCCAACCCCAGCACAAAGTAGTGACACCAGTCAAGCACATTCTAGATGCTTTCATCTCCCACCTCTGGGCTTTATTTCTGTTTAAGAGTGCCCAGAACTCTGTCCTCATTCTCTCCCTCCCACCCCAAACTGCTCTCAGATTCTAAGGTCTCTTGTTGATTTTGCAGTGTTGCTATTAATGCAGGATATGAACTTACCTACAAAAACTTTCATCTAAAGTCCCCTCTTTCATTGGGGAGTGAAAGTCTTTGTTCCTTGATTATGGGATTCTATACTTAAGGCAGCAAATGGGGTGATATTTTGTGAGGTGGAGGAAGCTATCTAGGGTCCTGGGTTTTGTTTTGTTTTGTTTGTTTTGAGACAGAGTCTCACTCTTTGGCCCAGGCTGGAGTGCAGTGGCACGATCTCAGCTGTCTGCAGCCTCGACCTCCTTGGGCTTAGGTGATCCTCTCACATTGGTCTCCCAAGTAGCTGGGACTCCAGCTGTGCACCACCATGTCTGGCTAATATTTTTGTGTTTTTGTAGAGATGGCTTTTGTCATGTTGCCCAGGCAGGTCTCAGTCTCCCAAAGTGTTGGGATTTCAGGAGTGATCCCCAGCACCTGGCCTAGGGTCCTTTAAAACTATGTGGGGGCTGGGCACAGTAGCTCACACCTGTAATCCCAACACTTTGGGAGGGAGGATCACTTGAGCTCAGGAGTTTGAGACTAGACTGGGCAAGATGGCAAGACCCTATCTCTGAAAATAATAATAATAATAAATAAAACAAAACTGTGTGGTAGGCAGCTACTTGTGCCCTGAGGCAAGACCTCCCCCTGCCCTTTTTCCTGCTCCTAGCCCAGAAAGGCTTCTTGGTCCTTGTGCCAAGTGGTCTTGCTGTTCTCTGTAGCCCAAGAAGAGGGTTAAGACCTTGTGCTGCATCCTCTGGTACCTTGGTCCCTGCCCACCTCAGGGGCCACACACAAACTCTCCATGCTGGTGAGATGTCCAGGAGTGGTGCCGGGGATTGGAAACTAAAGTGAAACCATCTTGACATCATTGGTCAGAATGAGAAGTGGTGTCATCTTTAAGAGGGGGAATGAGACAGGCATCTAAATCCCAGACCACCAAACACGTTGAGTCAAGACTGCAGAGTTGGAGGGCCCCAAGAGATCTATATCCATCCCCCCCACTATAGATGAGGAATCTGCTGTGAGAGAAAGTATCAGACTTGGCCAAGGCTATAGCAGATCAGTGGGCAACTGAGGACCTGAAAGAATTAAGGCAGCAGTTCTTAAGAAACTAGACGTATTCCTAAGATGTTTTTATTGGGCCACATATTTATATAAGTATAATGATTTGTGAAGTACTTTTACATATATTATTTGGAAGGGCCTCAGCACAACCCATTGAGGTGGGTATTCCTCCATTTTACAGAGAAGGTTCCTAGTGGGTAACTTGTCTTTGAGCACGCAAGGAGGAAGGGATACACCTTTGATTCCAAATCTTGCACCCCAGGCTGCTCAAATGGTTTCAGAGCTTCCAGCAAATTTGCTTGCCACCTCCCTCTTCTCTGTAGTCTCTGTGTGATAAGGGAGAGACAGGGGGCAGGGGGTGGCCAGTGGGGGAGCAAGGTAAAGGGTGGCCATGTCAAGAATGATGGTGGAGGCAGGCACAGTGGCTCATGCCTGTAGTCCTAGCACTTTGGGAGGCCAAGGAAAGGGGATTGCTTGAGGCCAGAAGCTGAAGACCAGCCTGGGCAATATAGTGAGACTCTATCTCTATTAAAAAAAAAATACACACACACACACACACACACACACACACACACACACACACGCAGTCAATTAAAAATAATAAGGCCAGCTGTGGTGGCTCACGTCTGTAATCCCAGCACTTTGGGAGGGTGAGGTGGGCAGATTGCTTGAGCTCAGGAGTTTGAGACCAGCCTGAGCAACATGGCAAAACCCTGTCTCTACAAAAAATACAAAATTCAGCTGGGTTAATATATATATTGACACTATATATATAAACAAAGGGGAAATGGAGATTTAGCAGTTTTATGCCAAAGAGGAGTGAAATCTATAAAGAACTATATAAATAAGCTCCTCCTAAAACAACAGAAGGAAGCGTGATACATTGAGGCGGGGAGGTGGGACCCTGATCTTTCCATTTACTGTGCATTTGTTTGACAATGATACCCTTGCCAGCTGTTCTTCCTTATCAGGGTTATGGGTTGCTGGAGACATAACCATCTCTCTCATTCTCAGGGCTGTCTGCACACCCCCCTTCCCCTGAAACATCTCCCAACAGGTGGCATGTGTGAGTAGACAGTGCCAGGAGGGGGAGGGGGTTGCCAGGCCATCTGAGTTAGACACTATCTGGGTCGCAGAGCTGGAGACACTGATAGCAGAGGTGGCCAGGTGACATCTTATGCAACATTTACGTTGGGGGAAAGGCAAGAGTGGTGTCATGTTCCATTCTGCTGTGCTGTGGGAAGGGGGGAATGAGCTGAAGGGTGAGATGCAGAGTGGGCGGGTCCCACATCCAGCAGCTGGGAGATACATCCGTTTATTAGCTACCCTTGCCAAGAATTCTGGGAGCAGGGAAGGGGCAGGGGCAGAGGAGGAGGACTGATGCTTGGGGCAATGTGGGGCTGCAGCTTAACAAGATTAATTGGGCTTCTGGGTGCCAGGAGTAGGCTGGGTGTGGTCCCAGCTCCTAGAAACACAGGTAGGCCAAACTGCTTGTCTTCTATGAGTCTTGGTAACCTCATGTCTCAGTCAGTTCTACTTAGTGCTATTTAGTCAGGGCTGCCATAACAAATTGCCATAGACTAGGGGGCTTAAACAACAGAAATTCATTTCTCACAGTTCTGAAGGCTAGAGGTCTGAGATCTGGGTGCCAGCATGGCATTATTATGAGAGCTCTGGTGAAGGCCTCTTCTGGGCTGTAGACTGCTGACTTCTTGATATCCTCATGTGGTGAAAAGAGGGTAACAGGGCTCTCTGGGGTCCCTTTTATTTGTTTATTTGCATTGATGATGATTATTATTGAGTGAGGGTCTCAAAAATTATTTTTACCCAGGCCAGAGTGCAATGGCATGAACATGGCTCACTGCAGCCTTGACCTCCCAGGCTCAAGTGATCCTCCCTCCTCAGCCTTCGAAGTAGCTGGGACTACAGGTACATGCCACCATGCCCAAATTTTTGTATTTTTTGTAGAGATGGGGTTTCACCATGTTGCTCAGGCTGGTCTGGAACTCCTGAGCTCAGGTGATCCGCCTGCCTCAGCCTCCCAAAGTGCTGGGATTACAGGCATGAGCCACTACACCCGACCTTATTATCATTTTTAATTGACAGAATAATTGTACATATTTATGGACTACAGTGTGATATTTTGATACATGTATACAAGTGGGGCTTGAAATCCAGGTAGCCTGGTCTAGTTGTTTCTCAGCTTTTCCTACTGAGAAAATTAAGGTAATTAGCATATCTATCACCTCAAACATTTATCATTTCTTTGAGATGGGATGATTTCAAATTTGCTGTTCCGGCTATTTGAAAATATACGATAGATTTTATTAGTTACACTTACCCTACAGTGCTAGAGAACACTAGAACTTATTTCTCCTGTCTAGCTGTACTTTTGTATCCACTGACCAGCCTTTAGCTGTCCCCCCTCCCCTCTGGGGTCCCTTCAATCCCATTCATGAGGGCCCCACCCTCATGACCTAATCACTCCCCAAAAGGCCCCACCTCCTAACACCATCCCACTGGAGGTTAGGATTTTAACACAGGAATCCTGGGGGGGAACAAACAGCCCACTGTACCCCATCTGTAGAACATAGCAGCAGTGGCCAGGCACGGTGGTTCATGCCTGTAATCCCAGCACTTTGGGAGGCCGAGACAGGCGGATCACTTGAGGTCAGGAGTTCAAGACCAGCCTGGCCAACATGGTGAAAACCCGGCTCTACTAAAATACAAAAATTAGCCGGGTGTAGTGGGGCATGCCTGTAATCCCAGCTACTCGGGAGGCTGAGGCAGGAGAGTTGCTTGAACCCAGAAGGAGGAGGTTGCAGTGAGCTGAGATCATGCCATTGTTCTCCAGCCTGGGTGACAGAGCCAGACTCTGACACACACACACACACACACACACACACACACACACACACACACACACAGACAGAACATAGCGGCAGTACCTGCTTCAGTGGGGTTCTGTGAAGATGGGAAAATAGAATGCATGTAAAACACGTTGCATATGGTAGGTGCTCAGTACCTGTGAAAAACGTAAAAAACAACTTTATCAGTCAGCATGGGAAGTGATGCCATGGTAACAAACCACTCCCACATCTTGGTGGCTTAGAACAAGGATTTATGTATTTCTTATGATCTGTGCTGACTGGGGAGTTGTGGGGGCCCTGCTCTCGCTGCTCTCTCCCGGGACCCTCACTAGGAGCATCAGCCACCATCATTGTCCTCGCATCAGAGGGAAGGGAGTTCTGGGAGGTCTCCCACTGTAGCTAAGCGATGTGGCCCACACATCTCTGCTCACATGTCATTGGCCAGAGGAAGGCAGATGGCCTCACTTAACCTCAAGAGAGTGGGGCAAGGAAGCACAACCTTGCCTTGCACCTGGAATATTCGTGAGCAGCTCTAATGGCATCCATGTCACTGAGGCGGCTTCTGTCTGACTCCAATGTCAATAACAATAGCAGTGACTAACACTAATTGGCCATGTACCACGTATGAGACACTGTAGTAAGTGTTTTCTGTAAATGATCACCCTTAATCCTTACAGTGCTATGAGTCAGGTACTTTGCAGACGACCGGATGGAAGTCAGAGAGGGTAAGTAACCCGACCTGAGAACACAGTGCTGGCTTCTACTCGGAGCCTTGAGACACCACAACTGGGGCGGACACCCACTGTCCCCAGAACCATGGGTGGACAGGTCGGGGTGCTCGAAGGCGACTGTGGCACTCACACCCTGGTTCCAAGTCAGAGGCCCTGGGCTCTTTTCTGGAGCCCTGACAGGAAGACTGTGTGGGAGGGGGAGGGGCCAAGGGAGGAAGTGATAGAGAGAATGCAAAGCCTGGAAGGGCAGGTCCTTCCCACCTTCACCTCTGCCTTTTAAGCCAGGGACCCTGCCAGGCACTGGAGGGCTGGACTCACCAAGTGGGGAAGGCCGGGCTACATAGGTTTTGCCACGGAGCTGTGGATGGCTCCCCCTCCTCCACTGTGGGTATCTTCCTGAACACTTAGGAAGTCTGAAATGTCACCACTAATTACATTTTGCCCCTTGGAGAGATGTCACGTTCTGGGGGTGGAGGGAATAAACTTTGAAGTCAGGTAAGTCAGGAATGGAGAATTCAGGCCTTGGCTCTGGCATAGCTGGATGACCGGATGGCTGGCAAGTCACTTGGCTTATCTGAGTCCTCAGTTTTCTAATCTGTAAAACGAGGATATTAATAAGCAGCCCACTTCACAGAACTGTGGTCACGGTCAAGATGGTACATGAAGTATTTTGTGATCTATAAAGAATTATATAATCAACTTCTCCTAAAACAATCAAAGGAAGCGTAATACATTTAGGTGGGGAGGTGGGACCTTGATCTTTCTATTTACCGTGCATTTGTTTGACCTCCTGACCTTCTTTGCAGAACGAGCTGGGTCCAGGGAAGGTAACTTTTGGTCCGAAGAGGTGCTTCTCTGAGGGGCTCCTGAGTAGGGTACTAGAGAGCCTCCAGACCTGTGGGAAAGCGGCACAACCAAGGGAAGCATCCCCTGCCTGAGGGGCGGCTGTGCCTAGGGCTGCCCCAATTGCATCCTGGATTATGTCACCTGTCTGTGCTTCACCCCAGTAAAGCTAAGGTGGGGGATAGTTTGATGGAAGGGGATGGAAAAAGGTGGGTGGAAAGTGGGGACAACAGGATTTTTAGCTGTAAATACTAAGTCAAGGAAGGCACAGGGTGGGATCATAACTCTCACGGTCAACTCTCATGAAGTGCCAAGTCTGTGTCAGGCACTGTTCTAAGCTCTTTTCCAATATTAACTCATCTGAACCTCACTGTAACCTCAACAGGAAGACTGGGGTTATTATCATCTCCATTTTATAGATGAGGAAACTGAGACAAAGAAAGCTTAAGTATGGCTGGGGGCGGTAACTCACACCTGTAACTGCAGTACTTTGGGAGGCCGAGGCGGGCGAATCACAAGGTCAGGAGATTGAGACCATCCTGGCTAACATGGTGAAACCATGTCTCTACTAAAATTAGCCGGGTGTGGTGGCACACGCCTACAGTCCCAGCTACTCCGGAGGCTGAGGCAGGAGAATCGCTTGAACCCAGGAGGCGGAGGTTGCAGTGAGCCGAGATGGTGTCATTGCACTCCAGCCTGGGTGACAGAGCCAGACTCTGTCTCAAAAAAAAAGAAAAAGAAATAAAGAAAAAAAAAGAAAAAGAAAACTTAAGCCGCTTGCTCTGAGTCACACAGCTAGATAGCAGCGAGCTGGGCTTGAAATCCAGGCGGCATAGCTCAGTGTTCCCCGCTTTTCCTACTGAGAAAATCACCTGGAAGAGTGCTTTTGAAGACAGGGATTATTGAACCCAACCATGACCTAGGAACCAGTATTTTACCTTATATTTTTGTGCATAGGTTATATGCAAAGGAGCCAGCATTAAAGATTCAAGGACATTGGCCGGGCGTGGTGGCTCACGCTTGTAATCTCAGCACTTTGGGAGGCCAAGGTGGATGGATCACGAGGTCAAGAAATCAAGACCATCCTGGCGAACGTGGTGAAACCCAATCTCTACTAAAAACACAAAAAAATTAGCCGGGCGTGGTGGCACGCACCTGTGGTCCCAGCTACTCCGGAGGCTGAGGTGGAAGAATCGCTTGAACCCAGGAGGCGGAGGTTGCAGTGAGCTGAGATTGCGCCACTGCACTCCAGCCTGGTCACAGAGCAAGACTCCGTCTCAAAAAAAAAAAAAAAAAGATTCAGGGATGTGTAGCAACTGCACATGCTGTATGGGTAAGGGTGAGGAGAAAACCTGTTTGCTCCAGCGGAAGGCTTTTGAAGGAAGCAGCTAGGGAGGCTGGAAAGCCTTCCTGTATTCATCAAATCTAAGATACCTGAGTTGTAGGACATATTGTTATTCTATGTACTATAAAAGCAAAAACAACTGGAATTGAGTTTGTGACAAAATATTTTAAAAAACAATACAAAAAGCAAAAACAAAAAATACTGATAATCCGACCATGGCCTGACACTTTCTTATTACACGTATTTCAGAGATGTTGTAAGTATGAAGAAGAAATGTGCATCTCAGCAGTGATGAGTTCTTTAGGCTGGGATCAGACACTGGAGGGCTTTGAAGCCAGGGTAGGTGGTGCCTTGTTGAGCCCAAGGTGAGGAGAATGGCTGAGGGCCTGGCAGGGCCACCTTGTGCGGTGGCAGAGCCTGCCTGGGCTGAGGAGCTCAGCTCCCTGCCTCCGCCCGGACGGCTGGGTCTCGGGGCCAGTTGCTTTAGCCCTCAGAGCCTCCGTTTTCTCACCTGTGTTTTGCAAGAAGGATGGTAGAGGCTGCCTCTCCTGCCTCCTGAGGCTGCTAACAGAAGAAGGGAGGTGACAACGTAACAGCCGGGCAAGGTGGGAGGTAGTGGGCTGGGCACAACTGGTCTGATGCCATCTGCACCCCTCCTTCCCCCTCAGCCACAGGCCTAATGATTGGCTGCCTGGTCTACCCTGACGGCTGGGACTCAAGTGAGGTGCGGCACATGTGCGGGGGAGCAGACGGGCAAGTACACGCTGGGCCACTGCACCATCCGCTGGGCCTTCATGCTGGCCATCCTCAGCATTGGTGATGCCCTCATCCTCTCCTTCCTGGCCTTCGTGTTGGGCTACCGGCAGGACAAGCTCCTCCCTGATGACTACAAGGCAGATGGAACCGGTAATCCCCCCCGCAATTTCACAATGGTGTCCCCTGCCTGGAGAACCTGGGGTGTGTGTGGGGTTCATTTTAGCCAGTCCTCTGGGGCTTGGCCCCTGGCCAAGGGATGGGGACACCAAGACTAATCGGACACAGCCCTTGTCCTCCCTGAAGCCAAAGGCCAGTGGAGGGGTCCAAGCTAGCAGGCAACAGGGCAATCTGTGATAGAGGAGTGTCCCCCCTCACCCCTCTACACTCCCAGAGGCTATAGGGGAGAGAGCCTCAATCCAGCCTTGGGGGCTAAGTGTGGTCTCCCCCTAGAAGGAGACACTGAGGCTGGGTCTCGAAGTAATAATCCTGGGAGTTTGCTCGCTGGAGAGGGAAAAACAACAGGGGGATGAATTGCTGGGGAAGGAGGAGAAAGGCAGAGACCTTGAGGACAACCCAGTGAGGGTGAAGAAGTGACAGCTCCTGGAGTACAGATGGCGGGAGCCCGAGATCCCTGGAGGAATGGCAGTCTTGGGGTTCTCGTAATGTCTGTCCTGTTTCAGTTCCCTCCCATGTAAATCCTACCTGTCAGTAACAAAAGTCAGCTGTAGCAGACACTCCAGGCCTAAGTGGACCCTCCAGGAAGCCCTCCCTGACTGCTTCCCATTCCCTCCTTCCTAGGGTGCTTTCCACTCCTGTTTCTCATCGGGCTTTTCCCCTGCCAGTCTTGAGGGGCTTTTTCAGAGCATAGGCTTCTTTCCCAAGTCAGATGGCAAGGCCTGTCTTGCACCCCTGTGAATCCCCAAATGCCTGGTCTCCCTGTTACACCTCAGGGACCTCTCCGGTCTCTTTTCCCCATAGCTGTTTTCACATTGGCCCTTGGACTAGACGCAGCAGCCAAACTCCTCTGTCCACTATAACCAAGGACTCTTCCCACATGAGGAACTTGAAGCCCAGAAAGGAGAGTCACTCAGAAGTTCCCAGAATGGCAACAAGAGCCCAGAACTCAGGTCCTCTCTGGCCAAGCCGGGGGCCCACTTCTTCATAAAGAAGTGATGGAAAACACTTCATCCTTCTTTGGGAATGGGAGAAGGATAATCACCTGTTATGTGGTTAAAGATGAAACCAAATTACTAGAAAGAGCTGGGCCAAGGAGGAGAGAAGAGGGAGATTTCTTCCCATCCCAGTAGGGTCGAGGGAAATGCCTGGGGCTTGGATCCCTTGAGGATTCTGTAAAGGGAAGAAAAAATGAATGAGTAGGGCAGGGTGCAGAGGCTTAAGCCTGTAATCTCAGCACTTTGGGAGGCCGAGGCAGGCAGATAACTTGAGGTCAGGGGTTTGAGACCAGGCTGGCCAACATGGCGCATCCCCATCTCTACCAAAAATACAAAAATTTGCCAGGTATGGTGGTGCACACCTGTAATCCCAGCTACTCAGAAGACTGAGGTGGGAGAATTGCTTGAACCTGAGAGGCGGAGGTTGCAGTGAGCTGAGATTGTGCCACTGCACTTCAGCCTGAATGACAGAATGAGACCCTGTCTCAAAAAAAAAGTTTTTTTTGACCTAGTGTTTACTGAGCCTCTTCCATGTGTAAGAGTGATATAAGGGTCACTTTTATTTAATCCTCACAGCAACTCTGTGAGGAAATGTTGGAACGAGCGATTTTGGCAGCAGCCTGTATAACCATGGCTTCTCCAGTGAGGGAGGCTTTTCCAAGGAACACCAGCAGGAGCTGCTGGAGGCATTTTGTCTCGCTCTTGGCCTCGAGGCAGAGCCACCCTGAAATCTGTTCGGCCACATGGACAGCAGAGTTGTTCTTTTTTTTTTTTTTTTTTTAGAGGGAGTCTTGCTCTGTCACCCATGTTGGCGTGCAGTGGTGCCATCTTGGCTCACTGCAATCTCCACCTCCCGGGTTCCAGTGATCCTCCTGTCTCAAGCTCCCTAGTAGCTGATTACAGGTGTTTGCCACCACGCCCGGCTAGTTTTTGTATTTTAGTAGAGATGGGGTTTCACCATGTTGGGCAGGCTCTTCTCTAACTCCTGACCTCAAATGATCCTCCTGCCTCAGCCTCCCAAAGTGCTGGGATTACAGGCAGGAGCCACTGCGCCCAGCTGGACAGAGTATTTTTGTATTACCCATTTGGATTCTTTTTCAGAAGAGATTCTTTTTGTCAAAAAGTAATTTTATTCACATAAATCCTCTTTACAGTGTTTTCTTATAAAGAGATGATTTTGTTCCTCTGACATTTTCTTTACTAATCAAACTGTCCATTCACTTTCGTCTCCTTCCTCATCCCACTCCTTTTATATCCCATGTATCTTGTCTTCAAATCTTTTCAGATTTTTTTCTCCATGCTTTACTTCCCTTACTATCATACAGAATTTGTTCTTTTTGTTTATTACCTTTGAGGAAACACCCATATAACCTTTCTGAATACATCTAGTTACTCAATGACGTTCCCCATGTCTTCTGTAAAAGTACAGAATTGGGGTCAGAAGAGTCAAGTTTGAGTCCCAGTTCCTCCAAGTCACTTTACCTCAGTGTTCTTTCCCATTAAAAAGGAGAACACTAATCCTGCGCTGCTAATTCCATTCTTGTGTGGCATGAAGGAAACAGTGGAGCAGAAATGAAGGCCTGCACAAGGACGTCGTTGCTGATCCACTCCTCGGGGGCTAAGGAGGCAGAGAATGAATGTGGGCTCTGGAGCCAGAACTGGATTTAAGTTTTGGCTCCATTTTTAACTAGCTGTGTGACATTGCAGAGACAACTTAACCTCTAAACCTCAGTTTCCTCATCTGAGCCTCATTTTCATGGGGGCAGGAGGCAGGTTTTTCTTCATTCAAAGAAAAATACCGGCTGGGTGTGGTGGCTCACGCCTGTAATCCCACATGATTTTTGGGAGGCCGAGGCAGGCAGATCACAAGGTCAGAAGTTCGAGACCAGCCTGGCCAATATGGGGAAACCTTGTTTCTATTAAAAATACAAAAATTAGTTGGACCTGGTGGCGGGCATCTGTAGTCCCAGCTACTCGGGAGGCTGAGGCAGGAGAATCTCTTGAACCCAGGAGGCAGAGGTTGCAGTGAGCCAAGATTGTGCCACTGCACTGGGTGACAGAATGAGATTCTGTCTCAAAAAAATAAAAAAAGAAGAAAAATACTTACTTCAAAAGATTGTGTTCAGGAACAAGAAAAGGATGTCTGTTCTCCTCACTTCTATTAACATTGTGCTAGAGGTTATAGCCAGGGCAATTAGGCTAGAAAAAGAAATTTTAAAGTAAGGAAAGGAAGAAGTAAAACTATTTCTATTAACAAATGACATGATCTTGTATATGGAAAATCCAGATAATCCACCAAAACACTATTGAAGCTAAACACAGCTTTAGTAAGGTGGAAAGATGCAAGAACAATATATAAAAATTTACTGTATTTGTATACACTAGCAAGAACAATCCAAAAATGAAATTAAGAAAACAATTTTATTTAAAACAGCATCAAAAAGAATAAAATATTTAGAAGTGAACTTAACCAAAAAAGTGTAAGACTTATAAATGAAATTACAAAACATTGTTGAAAGAAATTAAAGACTTAAATAAATGGAAAGACATTTCACATTTCTGAACGAGAAGACTTAATATTGTTAAGATGGCAGTACTCTTGAAACTGATTTACAGATTCAATGCAATCTCTATCAAAGTCCCAGCTGGATTTTTGTGGAAATTGATGGACTGATCTTAAAATTTATATAGAAATGTAAGAGAGCCAGAATATTGAAAACAATCTGAAGAATAAGAAAGTTGGAAGAGTCACGTGTCCTAATTTCAAAACTCACTACACAGCTACAGTTATCCAAATGATGTATTACTGGCTTAAGGACAGACATGTAGCTCAGGGGAATTGAATTGAGAGTCTAAAAATAAACCCAAACATTTACGGTCAATAGATTTTTCAACAAGGATGCAAGACTATTTAATGGGGGAAAAGAATAGTCTTTCCAACAAATGGTGCTGGAACAATCAGATATGTATATGCGAAAGAATGAAATTGGACCTCTACCTCACACCATATATAAAAATTAACTCAAAGATCTAAGGCCTGACTAGTTTTTTGTGTTTTTAGTAGAGATGGGTTTTCACAGTGTTAGCCAGGATGGTCTCAATCTCCTGACCTCGTGATCTGCCCACCTCGGCCTCCCAAAGTGCTGGGATTACAGATGTGAGCCATTGCACCTGGCCGTAAAAATCTTAAAAGATAACATAGGTGTAAATTTTGTGAACTTGGATTAGGTAGTAGTTTCTTAGATATGACACCTAATGCACAAGCAAAGAAAAAAATAGATAAATTGGCTTTCATCAAAATTTAAATTTTTTGTGTTTCAAAAGACACCATCAAGAAAGTAAATGGGAGAAAATATTTGCAAATTATAATCGGATAAGATCTAGAATCCAGAGTATATTAAGAACTCCTACAACTCAACAATAAAAAGACAGACTACCCGATGCTTAAAATGGGCAAGGGATTTGAATAGACATTTCTCCAAGGATGCTATACGAATGGCCAATTAGCACAGCAAAAGATGCTCAACATCATTAGTCATTAGAAAAATGCCAATGAAATCCACATTGAGATACAATTTCACACCCACTAAGACGATTATAATAAAAAAGGTGAATAATAACAAGTGTTGGTGAGCAAGTGGAGAAATTGGAACCCTCCTTCATGGCTAATGCAAATGTGAAATGTAGCAACTGCTGCAGAAAGCAGCCTGGCAGTTCCTCAATTCGTTAAACATAGAGTTACCATATGACCCAGCATTTCCACTCTTGGGTATATACACAAGAAAACTGAAAACAGGTTGGGTGTGGTGGCCTATGCCTGTAATCCCAGCACTTTGGGAGGTCCAGGCGGATGGATCATGAGATCAGGAGTTCAAGATCAGCCTGGCCAAGATGGTGAAACTCAGTCTTTACTTAGAATACAAAAATTAGGCTGGGCGCAGTAGCTCACACCTGTAATCCCAGCATTTTGGGAGGCTGAGGTCCAGGCGGACGGATCGCCTGAGGTCAGGAGTTCAAGACCAGACTGACCGACATGGAGAAACCCTGTCTCTACTAAAAATACAAAATTAGCCAGGCATGGTGGCGCATGCCTGTAATCCCAGCTACTCAGAAGGCTGAGGCAGGAGAATCGCTTGAATCCGGAAGGTGGAGGTTGCAGTGAGCCGAGATTGTGCCACTGCACTCCAGCCTGGGCAACAAGAGTGAAACTCTGTCTCAAAAAAAAAAAAAAAAGGGCCAGGCGCGGTGGCTCACGCCTGTAATCCCAGCACTTTGGGAGGCCGAGGCGGGTGGATCACGAGGTCAAGAGATCGAGACCATCCTGGCCAACATGGTGAAACCCCGTCTCTACTAAAAATACAAAAAATAGCCGGGCATGGTGGCACGTGCCTGTGGTCCCAGCTACTCGGGAGGCTGAGGTGGAAGAATCACTTGAACCCAGGAGGCAGAGGTTGCAGTGAGCTGAGATTGCGCCACTGCACTCCAGACTGGCGATAGAGCAAGACTCCGTCTCAAAAAAAAAAAAAAAAAAAAAAAAATTAGCTGGGTGTGGTGGCAGGCACCTGTAATCCCAGTTACTCAGGAGGCTGAGGCAGGAGAATCGCTTGAACCTGGAAGGCAGAGGTTGTGTGAGGTGAGATTATGCCACTGCACTCCAGCCTGGGTAACAGAGCGAGACTCCATCTCAAAAAAAAAAGAGAGAAACAAACGTTCACACAAAAACTTATACAAAAAATGTTTATAGTAGCATAATAGCCAAAAAGTGTAAACAACCCATATGTCCATCACCTGATGAACAGATAAAATGTGTATATCCATGCAATGAAATATTATCGAGCCATAAAAAGGAAAGAAGTAGTAAGAATTGCTATCATGTGGATGAAACTTGAAAACCAGAAAAAGGAACCAGACACAAAAAACTGGCTTCCATTTATATATGTGTGATTCAATTTATATAAAATATTCAAAATAAGCAAATACGTAGAGACAAAGCAGATTAGGAGGGGGCTAGGAAGGAGGGGAAATGAGAGTGACTGATAATGGGCACAGGGTTTCTTTTCAGGGTGATTAAAATGTTTTAGAATTAGTGATGATAGTTACATAATCTAGTGAATATACTAAAAACCACTGAGTTGTATACCTTAAATGGGTAATTTTTTTTTTTTTTTTTTGAGACAGAGTCTTGCTCTGCTCCCCAGGCTAGAGTGCGGTGGCATGATCTCAGCTCGCTGCAACCTCCGCCTCCCAGGTTCAAGCGACTCTCCTGCCTCAGTTTCCCAAGTAGCTGAGATTACAGGCACCCACCTCCCCACCTGGTTTTTTGTATTTTTAATAGAGATTGTATTTCACCATGTTGGCCAGGATGGTCTCGATCTCCTGATCTCATGATCCACCCGCCTTGGTCTTCCAAAGTGCTGGGATTACAGGCATGAGCCATGGCACCTGGCCAAAATGGGTACATTTTATGTTAGTGAAATTATATATATATATATATATATATATGCTATATATTTTTTGAGACAGAGTCTGGCTCTCGCCCAGGCTGGAGTGCAGTGGCACGATCTCAGCTCACTGCAACCTTCACCTCCTGGGCTCAAGTGATCCTCCCACCTTAGCCTCCCAAGTAGCTAGGACTACAGGCCCACACCACCACACTTGGCTTAAAAAAAATTTTTTTTTTTGTAGAGAGAGGGTTCTACTATGTTGCCCAGGCTAGTCTCAAACTCCTGGTGCCCACCTCAGCCTCCCAAAGTGTTGGGATTATAGGTGTGAGTCACTGCACCCAGCTTGTTAGGGAATTAATTAAAAAAAAAAAGGCCGGGCACGATGGCGAATGCCTGTAGTCCCAGCTACTTGGGAGGTGGAGGTGGAAGGATCGCTTGAGTCCAGGAGTTCTGGGCTATAGTGCGCTATGCCAATCGGGTGTCTGTAATAAGTTTGGCATCAATATGGTGACCTCCCGGGAGCGGGGGACTACCAGGTTGCCTAAGGAGGGGGTGAACTGGCCCAGGTCGGAAACGGAGCAGGTCAAAACTCCCAGTGCTGATCAGTAGTGGGATCGCGCCTGTGAATAGCCACTGCACTCCAGCCTGAAGCATATATAATACACTAACAATGCCTGCACATTGCAAGTGATTAATAAATTAATTCTCCCCCCTTCTTTTTTTTGCTGCCACAGTAGCAGGTCTGATACTCTCTCTCCTTTCTGTCTTTCCAGTGTATTCACCTTTTTTTTTTTCTTTGAGACAGTCTTGCTTTGTCATCACCCAGGCTGGAGACCAGTGGTGCGATCTTGGCTCATTGCAACCTCCGTCTCCCAGGTTCAAGTGATTCTCCTGCTCAGCCTCCTGAGCAGCTGGGATTACAGGCACATGCCACCACAGCTGGCTACTTTTTTGTATTTTTGGTAGAGATGGGGTTTCACCATGTTGCCCAGGCTGATCTCAAACTCCTGGCCTCAAGGGATCCACCCTCCTCAGCCTGACTTTTTTTTTTTTTTTTGAGACAGTGTCTCACTATCACCCAGGCTGGAGTGCAGTGGTGGGATCTCGGCTCATTACAACCTCTGCCGCCCGGGTTCAAGCAATTATCCTGCCTCAGCCTCCCAAGTAGCTGGGATTACAGGCCCCTGCCACCGTGCCTGGCTAATTTTTGTATTTTCAGTAGAGATAGGGTTTCACCATCTTGACCTGGCTGGTCTTGAACTTCTGACCTCATGATCCACCTACCTCGGCCTCCCAAAATGCTGGGATTACAGGCATAAGCCACTGCGCCAAGTGCCAGAATTACAGGCATGAACCACTGCATTGAATCATACTCATTTTTCATATCGTGCATCTGCCCAACCGATAATAGCTACTGTGCTCCAGTTGCCGAACAACGCCTTTAGGCACTGGAAGTACACTGGTAAGTGAAGTCTAAATTGGAGCTTACGGTCTGGTAAGGGAGACAATCATGCAGTACAGAGGTACAAGCTGATAAGTTATGTGAACAAAAAGGTGTAAGTTTTCTTGAGAGAGTAAGAGGAATCTGATGTAGTCTGGAGATAGAGTGTGCAGGAAATTATCCTAAAAACGAGGCTTGGTAGTAATATATACTGTTCTCTCCTTCATTACAGAGGAGGTGTGAAGCAGAAGGAGCTGAAGGGTCGGTGAGTAATTCTACGGGTGAGTGGTCTGCGTCCCCTCAGAAGGGCTGGGCTCTCTGCTTCCCTACTGAATCCCCAGGCAGTGGGACACCAGGGGTTGTGCTGTAGGGCTGTGATTCTGCTTGGGGGAGAGAGGAACAACACCCCCCCTGGGGCAGGAGCTACTTGACCTCTGAGACTTTCACTGGGGAGAAAACAGGAAGCCTTTAGTTTTACTTGTGCCTTTTTTTTTTTTTTTTTTTTTTGAGATGGAGTTTCGCTCTTGTTGCCCAAGCTGGAGTGCAATGGCACAATCTTGGCTCACTGCAACCTTCGCCACCTGGGTTCTCCCAAGCAATTCTCCTGCCTCAGCCTCCCAAGTAGCTGGGATTACAGGCGCCTGCCACCACACCCAGCTAATTTTTTGAATTTTTAGTAAAAACGGGGTTTCACCATGTTAGCCAGGCTGGTCGAACTCCCGACCTCAGGTGATCTGCTTGCCTTGGCCTCCCAAAGTGCTGGGATTACAGGCGTGAGCCACCATGCCCAGCCTTACTTGTGTCTTGAGAGGCGGAAAAGATCAGGGAAAGAAATAATTTAAAACAGGCAGGAGATTAGTTTCATGAATTCATCTTTTGTGGAACCTGGCACACAAGAGCAGACTCTTTTTAGAAGTCATTATTGTAATTTGGACCCTTATTTTCAGAAAGAATTTTTAAGTGATTTGTAAGAAACATACTAGAAAACCTAATAACATAGAAAATAAAAGTCATAGAGAGAAAAACAAATATTCAAAAAAGCTAGGCTAATGGTATTACTGTCTTGAGTATTAAATTTAGCTCTATGCTCCCGGATAGCCGAGGCAGAAAGAAAACCAGTAAGTTAACCACTTTTAATGTCTGGTTCAAAAAGAAGCGCAACATTTTAATTTATCTTTTAAGTGTCCAAACATTTGTTAAATGTGATTTAACAAGAACATTCAGGAATGTATTTAAAAAAGAAAAAGAAACCCCACAACAGTGTCACCTCCCTAACAGCTGCCTTGAGGACCTAGAGCTGACCTGGCACGTTGTGTGGGGAGGAGGGTTTATCTCCATTTAAGCTGTTTTTATTTCTGCAAAGTACCTTCCAATCCTTGACCGCATACACTTTTAAAATAATCATAAAAATTGTGACCTCCACCTCCCACACTTTAATTAGAGCATGATTCTCAAACTTTAGTGTGTAGACAGTCATCTGGGGATCTTGTTAAAATGCAGATTCTGCTGGGTCTAGTGGCTCACGTCTGTAATCCCAGCACTTTGGGAGACTGAGGTCAGGAGTTGAAGACCAGCCTGGCCAACATTGGGAAACCCCGTCTCTACCAAAAATACAAAAATTATCTGGGTGTGGTGATGCCCACCTGTAATCTCAGCTACTCAGGAGGCTGAGGCAGGAGAATCGCTTGAACCCAGGAGGCGGAGGTTGCAGTGAGCCGAGAGCACATCGCTGCACTCCAGCCTGAAACTCCATTGTTGAAAAATGTTGAGTGTAGGATTGCTGAGAAATGCTGAATGTATGATAAAATATATTGCTTGCTAGGAAGAACAATGGCAAGGAAAACCTAGTCGCCCCCACCCTTCCCCCCCCCCCAACAAAGTAGAAAACTACTTAGGGCATTCTAAAGTGGCAGGACAACATATAAATATCATATACTGGTTAAAACAGTTCTTTAAACATGGGACATCTGACCCTGCCCCCCTGGCTCCCTCGTGGAGAATACTTTTTAGTTTGTCTGTGATCAGTGGTAAGCAGGCACCAGCTGCCTACTTGGTATATTTTTGTGTTTTGAGAAAATACCAAACATCTGTTTGTTAATAATAATCACCTGCTCAGAGAGAATAAATATGTGGGTCAGAGGCTGCTCAAGGCCCTCAGCCTGGAATGCTCTCAGCCCCTGAGGATCTCAGCTTGGAAGGCTGTTGGCTCCCCCATAGACCCACTTTGCTCTTCTGTCTGAGTGTCTGCTTCTCAATTCCTTCAGCACCGCCTAGGTGGGGTCTCTGTGGCAGAGCTGGTTCTCAGTACTCCGTCTCAAAAAAAAAAAAAAAAAGCAGATTCTGATTTAGTTGGTTGGGTGGGTTCTGGGCCACAGACTCCACATTTCTAACCAGCTCCTAGGTGATGGCCTGCTCAAACAGGAACCACACTTTGAATAGAAAAGCATTAGAGCATAACCTTTTTAAAAATGTTTTTGCAACGTTTATTATTGAAGTTTTCCAAAGCAGAAACTCCATAGCACTGGTGTACCATAATTTTTTTTTTTTTTTTTTTTTGAGACAGGGTCTTGCTCTGCCTCCCAGGCTGAAGTGCAGTGGCATAATCTTGGCTCACTGAAGCCTCAACCTCCTGGTGCTCAAGCCATCCTTCCACCTTAGCTTCCTGAATAGCTGGGACTACAAGTACATATCTCCTGCCCAACTATAATAATTTTCTTTTGTTTTGTTTGATGCAGAAACGATGTTTTGTCTTGTTGTCTAGGCTGGTCTCCAACTCCTGGGCTCATGCCATCCTCCTGCCTTAGCCTCCCAAAGTGTTGAGATTAGAGGTGTGAGCCACCGCTCCTGGCCTGGTGTACCATTTTTTAAACCAGACTTTGGTTATTAGACATTTAGTTTTGCTATCACAGATAATAAAACGTTTTGCTTCTGTTGATAAATTCCCAAGTGGAATTACTGCATCAAAAGGCAACTACACCTCTATGTTTGCCTTTTTTTTTTCATATTACATTTTAGAAGACCTAAGTTTTTACTTGAATGACAGTCAGTACCATCTTACACATGATGAGGAAATTCGTATGTCTAGGTAGAACTGAAGTCAAAATTTAAGCATACATAGGGAAGTGTTTTTTTTTTTTTTTTTTTTTTTTGAGACAGCATCTTGATCTGTCGCCCAGGCTGGAGGGTAATGGCTCGATCTCGGCTCACTACAACCTCTCGTCTACCAGGTTCAAGCAATTCTCCCGCCTCAGCCTCCCAAGTAGCTGGGATTACAGACATGCACCACCACGCCCGGCTAATTTTTGTATTTTTAGTAGAGATGGGATTTCACCATGTTGCCCAGGCTGGCCTCGAACTCCTGACCTCAAATGATCCACCCGGCCCGGCTTCCCAAAGTGCTGGGATTACAGGCGTGAGCCACCACGCCCAGCCTATATTGGATTTTAAAATGACTGATTTTAAACTCTTGCAATCTTCTGTTCTTTTGTTTTTCTTATACCACAGGTCATCTATTTCTCAGACAATGGAAAACTAGGGAATTGAATTCTTCAGAGTTAAGAACTTGTTATTCCAAGTTTCCTTGTTCCTGGATGCTCTAGGCCTGAAGCCTGAAGCCTTTTGCTTTATCACTAAAACCGACAGTCTCCTGAGACAAGACCTCCTACTGTACTCTTTCAGGTGAAGCAGAACTGCAATGACCCACATCAAAGATATTCAGAGGCTGATCGGTGTAAGGAGTGCTCACCTGCTGGGGACCCAAGTCTTTTTTTTAGCTCCATGCAGCAGCAAATCGCTTCACCTTCTTGAGGCCTCTCCTCTGTAAAGCGAGAGGGGTAAATGGGTCCCTCTCTAGGGGCCTTCCCCTCCAGGTTTGTGTCTGATAGCTTTTACACACACACAGAAACACACACACACACACACACACACACACGACCAACCAGCTCTAAGAGGGCTACTGAAGAAGAGGTGATTGGATGTGTGCTGGGTCATTTTAGGGTGCAGTGTAGGGGTTTTTTTGCTTCTCTGTTCTCATATTTTGTTTACTTATTCCTGCTCAGAGGGCGGTAAGGAATGAGAGGTCATCAGAACCTGAGTCCTTTAACATCCACCAGGAAGTGGTGCAGGCAGCTGATGCACTTGTATAAACAGTCTAATTTTGCCATTTGGAGGGCAACGCTTGTTTTTATACTAAAATGGGCAAAAACTACATCTGAATTAAGGACAACAGGCAGAGATTATTTTAAAAAGTGAACTTGGAAGGATATAAAATCAAATTGAACATCTATATATTAGAAACTCTCCTACCTTTATAAGAAATGGTGCAGCCTGTAAACATAACTAGGTACTAAAGTAAACTTGCTTGCCGGGCGCGGTGGCTCACGCCTGTAATCCCAGCACTTTGGGAGGCTGAGGCAGGTGGATCACCTGAGGTCAGGAGTTCGAGACCAGCCTGACCAATATGGTGAAACCCCATCTTTAAAAAAAAAAAACAAAACTATTCCTTGGTTGAAAAAAAATTTTTTTTGAGTCAGAGTCTTGCTCTGTTGCCCAGGCTAGAGTGCAGTGGCATGATCTCCACTCACTGCAACCTCTGCCTCCCAGGTTCAAGCAGTTCTGCCTCAGCCTCTTGAGTAACTGGGATTACATGTGTGCACCACCATGCCTGGCTAATTTTTAAATTTTTGGTAGAGATGGGGTTTCACCATGTTGGCCAGGCTGGTCTCGAACTCTTTACTTCAAATGATCCGCCGGCCTTGGCCTCCCAAAGTGCTAGGATTACACAGGAGACACAGTGCCCGGCCCGAAATTTCTAAACACTTAACATGTTATCTCAAATTTCCTGGCCTTTTAACTGGGAAATTTCTCTTGTATCACAAGGACTTGGTGTGGATTAATATTTTTGCAAGGACTTAAATGCATATTACACATGTAGTTTTTAAACTCCAACTTTTTAAGTTTTTTAGAGATGGGGTTTCACCATGTTGGTCAGGCCGGTCTCAAACTCCTTACCTCAGGTGATCCACTCACCTCGGCCTCCCAAAGTGCTGGGATTACAGGTGTGAGCCACTGCACCCAGCCAAAACTCCCCAACTTTTATTTTATTGGAGTCTACCTGCCCAATCCTCCAACTTTAACATTAGTCTTTAACAACGTAAAAAGAAACTTCCTTTTCAGTTGGTCTCTAGTTCACAGTACCTTTCTTTTTTTGAGATGGAGTCTCACTCTCTTGTCCAGGCTGGAGTGAAATGGTGCGATCTCGGCTCACTGCAACCTCTGCCTCCCAGGTTCAAGCAGTTCTGCCTCAGCCTCTTGAGTAACTGGGATTACAGGCATGCACCACCATGCCTGGCTAATTTTTGTATTTTTAGTAGAAACGGGGTTTTGGCATGTTGGTCAGATTGGTCTCAAACTCTTGACCTCAGGTGATTCGCCCACCTCAGCCTCCCAAAGTGCTGGGATTACAGGCATCAGCCACTGTGCCCAGTCTATAGTCACCTTTCTATATTAATAGTCTGAAGATTTTTTAAAGAGCATTATGCTATCAATGCTTTGCTAACTCCCAAGGCACTATTCAAGCTTCTTTGGTGCTTTAAGACCTTATTTAAAAAAAAAAAAAAATTTGTAGAGATGGAGTCTCATGCTGCTGTTGCCCAGGCTGGAATGCAGTGCCATGATCTTGGCTCACTGCAGTCTTGAAATCCTGGGCTCAAGCAGTCCTCCTGCCTCAGCCTGAGTAGTTGGGACTACAGGTGTCAGCCAACACACCCGGCTAATTTTTAAATTTTTAAAGAGACACTATGTTGTCCAGGCTGATCTTGAACCCCTAGGCTCAAGTGTTCCTCCTGCATTGGCCTCCCAAAGTGTGGAGATTACAGGTGTGAGCCACTGCAGCCAGCCATAAGGCCTTATTTTAAAGCGAATACAAGTTCAGATTCTATTATCAGCAAACCACCAATTTTCTGTGATACAATAATCTAAGGGCAAAGCGGTTTCCTTATAAGCCTAAATAGAAAGACTCTACAGGTTTCAAAAGAAAAGAATGGGCAGTAACGAAGTCCACTTATAAGGTGGGACAGCTCTGTAGCAGCTAAATAGTTTCCCTGTGGACACGTAGAGCCCAGCCAACTCAAAATTAAAGGGGGCTGTAAACCCACCTGTTTGATGGCTCTTTTGAGATAGCTACAAGCTGTCCTGTAACAGCACTGTTTCCCCAAACTCTGGGAATTCTAGGTTCATACATTTAACACGAGGTGTAGGAGGCCTGCCTAGGTTGGTCAGTCTGGTGAACATACTGGTTTAATGAATCCCAGTAAGTTACATTTTAACATTATGAAAACACTAAATGTGTTCTAGTATTGCACAATTAAAACAAATTAGGACAATTTACGTAGTTCAGGTGTAGGTGGGGGAGGACGATGAATATAATAACACTAAAAACTACCACAAAAATGAAAAGCAATTTAAAAACCAGACAAGTGTATGAAGCAAAAAGTAACAAATTATCTCTAGTACATAATAAGTCCTGACCAAGTCATCAAATAGGGAAGCACTCCAACAGAAAGCCAGACAATTTACAAATAATCAAAAAAATGCAAATACCTATGAAAACAAGTTTATGACCTCACTAGTAATCCAATAAGCAAATTATAACAGTATTCCTGTGGGAGGGGGGAAGGGCACAAACTAGCAATTCATAATGGAAGAGGCCCATTCATACACTGTATAGACAGAAAAATAGTCCGATCATTCTGCTAGTTGTCCAGGTAAGTTAGGCGATATTTACTAAAAGCCTCAAAAATGTGCTCTCTGGCCCAGTTCAACAATCTATCCAAGAAATGAAGAGATAAGCCTGTGTAATACATCATGCCACTGCCTTAGTAAGAGCTTATATCTCTAAGTCTTCTGAATTTTGCACATACTGTGCATTTATAATTTGAGAAAAACAACCCCCAACAAAATCTTCTGAAAAAAAGTGCTATTAGATGTAGGGAGAAACAATTAAAAAAAAAAGTCTGAAAAACAGTATTCCACAAATGTTAATCTGGCTGTTAATTCCATCCCACTCCCAATTTAAAGCTAGAAGCAAAACTATGAACCCCACAAAATGGCAAGTTTGCAATTTGTACAGTTTCATTGCATACTGAAATTTAAAAAGCATACTCAACCGCTCTTTTCCTCCAACTGCTAAGGGCAGACCAACTTGGGCAACAAATGGACAGAGATCTTTTGGAAACAAGTAGGTTATTAAATAATTTATTGTACTGCATTTACAAAGAAAACAGACAGTGCACTCAGTAGAAAGAATAAAAATGTATTCAGGGCTTTATTTTTAACTGACAGCAAATAGAAATCCTTTAAGTGAGATCATGGCAATCTGACAGTATTATAATTAAGCTCAATAATGGTACATAGGGTACTTGGAAGATCAAGTTCTTCAGCTGCCTATTTCCACATCTTTCAATCTATCTGGCTCCTTAAACAATAGGGGAAAAAGCCCTTATTTGATGGAGGAGCATTTCCAAAATGAAGTTACAGGTTCTCTCTCTTTATTAAAATTTACTGTCACATCAACTGTTAAATAGGGTCTTTTGTGTGGTTTTTATTTCACCTTAATATCACCAGAATTCCTGTAATTCCACAATTGTGATTTTACAATGTAGAAGAGAATTCAGTTCGTCTATTGCTTTAGATGTAAAAACAGCTGAAAACCCAAAGTGGATTAGAATTGCTGAAGGATTTCCCTGCCGTTGTTTGATACCATCTATTCTCTTGATTCTTGAAAGGTGCATAGAAAGCCTAACTTGAAATTCTTTCTACAGGAACATGTCTGATTTCAGGAGTACCCAATGAAGGATCCAATGAACGGCTGGCCAGTTACTCAGAGTGCTATGTTTATGAGTTAAATGGATTTTGCATAACGGCACCACTTTTCCTTTGTCACTGTTGGTGGATACATGATAAAGTAGACTCCAATCTCCCATATAGAAAGGTGGTTACCCAACAGTCTCACTGGTAGCTTGCCAGTAGTAGAGCCTCAAGTTGCACCTCTGTGGCTTTCTGTAAATTCGAGTCCTACAGCCGCTTCAAGAATGCTGTAATCTCCAAGGCCCACTTGGTCCATGCTAAAGAAATGGCTGTGACCCCAGTCCTGTCCCTCTTTTGCTCTTCATTACTGGAGGAATATGTAATATCTAGGTCAAGTCTAGGAGAGGCTCATCCTAAAAAAAAAACTGCAAAGTCTTTTCTCATTTAAAACAAAAAAGCCTCAAGTACATCTCAATCATGTAAAAGTTATGGTTAAAAACTGACATTATGCAGGCAAATAGCAGCAGAGAATGGCTAATCTTAAAAAACAACCAACCAACCAAAAAACCAAACCAACAGAAAACAGTGCCATCCCCACCCTCCCCTTGGTTCTTTCGTTTGGGGTTAAAGACCCCAAGCCTCTGAGAAAATGAGAAAGGCAAAGCCACAGAGGAAAACTGCTTCAAGGCCAGAATTTTGGGCGAGGTAAGAAAAGGCTGTACATGAGAGCAGGGGACTGTTTGGAAAAGAATCAAAATCTCAAGATCGATTTTTCTCAAATGGGAAAGCCCTGAAACCTAGATCTCCGTTCTACGGTCATCCTGATCCTTTAGTTATGGGGCAATAAACTCAAGTGAAATGAGTAAAGTGCCAGCCACGGATACAAAAACAAAAAATAAAACAGTCAATCAAAATAACTCTAGTCTTAGGGTAATAGAAGACATATCGGAAAGGACTGCTTATAGAACACCTGAGGTTCTCAAGAAATTACTATTCAATGGTTCAGTTTTTGTTTACATTAAAAATCAGACTGAAGATTCAAAGATCTTAACTATTAAAGGATGAAAGGAATTTGACAGTGCCTTGAACAGTGATAAAATGGTACCCAAATTTGGTGTTCATACAGCTGATTAAAAAAGACAGTTTAAAAGTTGCAGGAAAAAATGTGAACATAGAGAACAACAGAAACAGTCCAGGAAGATGATGCAGCCTGGATACAGCAAGTTTAATGTCTCTGCTGGTACACACGATTAACACCCTTTCCCCTCCTCATCCTTATGCTGGCAATAGGATATGCACTAGAAAATTTGACTCTTAGAGTCAATGAATAAAAAGGATGGGCTCATACACCTTCATAGCTCTTTTCAAAAAGGATGCTTATAACTTAAAGGATGTCCTAATGGGAAGGAAAGGTACAGGACAAGAGGCTGTTTCACATTTGAGTCCATTAGTCTTTGGCAGAGCCCAACCAAGGCCAAATTCACCTAGGATGCCCAATGGCTGTGGGGGATCTCCACAGGGTCAAGTAAGCAAACCCAAATGAACATGTTGGATTAAAAAAAAAAATCTAGAAACTCTTGAAGAGCTTCACCCTGAAAAGGGAAGAGGAAAATGCTTGGAGGGGAAGGGCAGAGGGTCAACGTGTGACCTCTGCTGTGGTGCTGGGCAGGGGCTTAGGAGTCAAGCCAAGGGTGCCGGAGACACTCGGCGGCAGTGGCTCTCTTCTCAGGGATCAGCTCCAACATGGGCAGTAAGAATCCGTGAAGCCAGCTGCCTCTTCCTGAGACCACTCATACTTCTCCACTAGAACCTCAAAAAGGCCCCAAGGTTTCAGCTTCGTGATGTGTTTCAGGTCACCTGCAGTGAAGACAGTATAAAAAAGCCACTGACCAACACAGACAAATGACAAGATCCTCTTGTGTAAATCCAGGCACTAATCCATGTAGTCTATAAGGAATCAAAATTTGCAGTCAGAATCTAATCCCAGCTTCACAAAGAATTTCTTTTCTGACATATGCCTCAGAAAGAAGTGCCTCTATTTTTCATAAGGCTCTAAAAATTTAAGGTAATTTGTTTTCTCCTCTATTCTATAATTTTTTTAATCCCAGTCAAACTGGCTATGACACTCAGGAACTAGGTATTTACTAATTTAAACATGAAATGTCCGTATCTTCAGCACGGTCTCATATGGTGTGCAGAGGCACTCTAGCACCATACATCAAGAATAATTTGCTCATACTCTTTTGTGTGTGTATGTGCTCAATACTTTAGTAAATGTTGCTTCATGGTGAGATAGTAATTTAAAAATAAAATATCATGTCAAGCATGGATAAAAGCAACAAAACAGAAAACCCAAATCCTATACAGCTTTCAGATACAACAGCTTCATATACTCTATACCAGGGGGTCCCCAACTCTACACCCATACCCCCTGCAGTATCAGTCTGCGGTCCACCAGGTCCGCAGAGCAGAGGTGAGTGGTGGGCAAGCGAACATTACTGCATGAGCTCTGCCTCCTGTCAGATCAGTGGCTATGTTAGATTCTCATAGGAGCGTGACCCCTACTGTGAACTGCATGTGAGGGATCTACGTGCATGCTTCGTAAAAGAACCTAATGCGTGACAATCTGAGGTGACACATTTTTATCCCAAAACCACCCCCCACCCCCCATCCCCCACTGTCCGTGGAAAAATTGTCTTCCACAAAAACAGTCCCTGGTGCCAAAAAGATTGGGGACCACTACTCTACATTATACTGGAGTATCAACCTAATTGTTTCTCTGAAGTGACAAATTTTTAAAAGACAGTCAATTATGAATGGCTAAGGTAAATGCTGCTTTTAAACTTTTAAGATGCCCAGGCACATTGGCTCATGCCTGTAATTCCAGCACTCTGAGAGGCTGAGATGGGTGGATCATTTGAGCTCAGGAGTTCAAGAACAGCCTAGGCAACATAGTGAAAGCCTGTCTCTACCAAAAATACAAAAAAATTAGCTGTGTGTGGTGGCACGTGCCTGTGGTTCCAGTTACTTGGGAGGCTGAGGCAGGACAATCATTTGAACCTGGGAGGTGGAAGTCACAGTGAGCCAAGCTCATGCCACTGCACTCCAGCCTAGGTGACAGAGTGACACCCTGCCTCAAAAAAATAATTTTTTAAAAAATAAAAATTTTAAGTCTCTTCTGTGAGCAGTGAGTGCCTATTTGATTACCTACCCATTATACATACATGCCTTAATCTGACTACACACAAGGAGGAACTCTTATGAAACATTTTGCAATTTTCCCACCTAAAAAGAGGTTTAAGAAAGAGTACTGTGGCCAGGCACAGTGGCTCACACCTGTAATCTGCACACTTTGGGAGGCTGAGGCAGGTGGATCACTTTAGGTCCAGAGTTCGAGACCAGCCTGCCGACATGGTGAAACCCCACCTCTACTAAAAGTATAAAAATTAGCTGGGTGTGGTGGCACACGCCTGTAAGACCAGCTACTTGGGAGGCCGAGGCAGGAGAATTGCTTCAATTGGGGAGGCAGAGGTTGCAGTGAGCCAAGATGGTGCCTCTGCACTCCATTCTAGGCAACACAGCAAGACTATGTTTAAAAAAAAAAAAAAAGAAAGAAAAGAAAGAAAGAAAGAAAGGGTAACGTTTCTGAGGATGGCTCCTGTCAAGGACTGAGAAAAGTCATTTTTCTCAGCACTTCTGTAGAAGTTGTGAGGAAAAAGGGAACCATGGCACAATGGGGGTAAAAAAAAACCAGACTGTTTCTAGATGCTTCTAGATCAGGTTTTCACATTTCAGGTATTTTTTTGCAATGCATAAGAAATATATTATTGGCTGAGCATGGTGGCTCACGCCTGTAATCCCAGCACTTTGGGAGGCTGAGGCGGGCAGATGACGAGGTCAGGAGATGGAGATCATCCTGGCTAACATGGTGAAACCCCGTCTCTACCAAAAATACAAAAAATTAGCTGGGGCATGGTGGCAAGCGCCTGTAGTCCCAGTTACTTGGGAGGCTGAGTCAGGAGAATTGCTAGAACCCGGGAGATGGAGGTTGCAGTGAGCAGAGATTGCGCCACTGCACTCCAGCCTGTGCTACAGAGCGAGACTCCATCTCAAATATTCAAGTCAAAAATGGGAAGTTTTGTTTTTTCTTTTTAATAACAAATACATAAAACTAAAAAGTGTAAAGTTCATTTGCATGACGAATGTACTTTGAGTGACTGTGTTAGGTGTCACTGGGATGAGTGAGCTGTAGTCCCTGCCCTTATTATGTAAGCAGCTTAAATTACCTGCCCTTTGGTAGAGGCAGTTCTTAGACCAAATGCCAGCAAAAAATGTGCCCATTTTTCAGAAGTGCTATAGAAGTAATCAACCAATTTTGTGCAGGCACTATACATATTAACTCATTTAGTAAGAAGTATACATCATTACCCTCATTAAGAAATCAGCAAACTGAGGCACAGTTAGATCCTGTCAAAGGTCACACGGCTAGTGGAGTAGCCAGGATTTGCGAGTCTGGTTCCAGTCTCTGCTCATTTTTTTCCTGAGACAGGATCTTGCTCTGATGCCCATGCTGGAGTGCAGTAGCACAATCATGGCTCACTGCAGCCTGGGCCTCCCAGGCTCAAATGATCCTCCCACCCAAGCCTTCGGAGTAGCTGGGACCACAGGTGTGTGTCGCCATGCCCAGATAATTAAAAACAAATTTTTTTTTTGTAAAGAGGGGGTTTTCCTATGTTACCCAGGCTGGTCTTGAACTGCTGGACTCAAGTGATCCTCCTGCCTTGGACTCCCAAAGTGTTGGGATTACAGGCATGAGCCACCGTGCCCAGTCCCAGTCTCTCCTCTTGACCACTTTTTTACCTCTGTGCTAAGTCACAGGTTAGCATTCAAGGCAGGCCCATCATTCTGTAGGACATTGGGAACATGCGCTTACCTCTTCATTTTTAAACACTTCTGCCCCCTTAATGTCTGAGAACACATTTATTTTTACCTTTTTTGGTGAAAAATTCCTTGGAATATTTTCCTGCCACAATGAGCTTGCGAGGCACCTTCCCCCAGAAGTTCTATGATCAATGCAATGTGATCTGTATATTTCAAAAATTTCAAGAGAAAAAAAAAGATACGTAACAAGAGTAACAAATGCAGCTCTAGAAAACAGCAGAAAGAGTAGCATGCACACCTCTTTGTAAAGCATTTCAGGCTTGCTTTCTATCCTAAATGGGAAGAGGAGGATTCTATCCATCTAATGGAGAATCCACAGTCAATTTTTTGTGGATTCAGTGATAATTAAAAAAAAATCTTGGTGTGAATGCTCTGCTCCCTGAAGTCTCCCTGGGTCCTAGATTAAAACTCATGTAACAATACTACCTCTGCGATTGAAGAAGTCCTGTCAATATTTCCCACTGAGGGCAAAGTGTCTTGGAATTCTGCCTATCAGCTCTATAATGTGCACAATGTGGTCTAAAATAGAAGGGTAAGAAGAACAGATCAAGGACAACCTGTAAAAGAGGTTTTTCTATGAATAACTTTTTCAAGGACTAGCTGTTTAAAAGTATCTACAAATAACACCAAGGATACTGAAGGGAAGACTGACCGGGAAGGCCAAGAATTATTTCAGGTGGTTGGTCACCCGACAGTACCTGGCAAGTCCCCTTCTGGATTTTGGAGGCTTATCTCCATCTTTACTTCTATTTTGTCTCTATATCTAAGTTCAGGTAGGTTCTTTATGTAAGACAAAAAACTGTCCTAATATGTGTTAGGCATTCTAGAACTATTATTTGTGATCATTCTGTCTCAGCCTCCCCAGTGGCTGGGACTTCAGCCATATGCCACCACACCTGGCGGACTTAAAATTTTTTTGTAGGCCAGGCACAGTGGCTCATACCTGTAATCCCAGAATTTTGGGAGTTCAAGACCAGCTTGACCAACATGGAGAAACCCGTCTCTACTAAAAAAAAAAAAAAAATACAAAAAATACAAAAATTAGCTGGGCATGGTAGTGCGTGCCTGTAATCCCAGCTACCAAGGAGGTTGAGGCAGGAGAATCGCTTGAACCTGGAAGGCAGAAATTGCGGTGAGCCAAGATCACGCCATTGCACTCCAGCCTGGGCAACAAGAGCAAAATTCCGTCTCAAAAAAAATTAACAAATTTTTTTTTTTTTTTTTTTTTGTAGAGAAGAGGTCTTGACATACTGCCAGGCTGGTCTCAAACTCCTAGGCTCAAGCAATCCTCCTGCCTTGACCTGCCAAAGTGTTGGGATTACAGGCCTGAGCCACCACTTGGCTGATACCCTATTTTAAAGATGAGAAAATGGAACTTCAAAAAGCATGAATGGCCTAACTTGAAACTTCAGGCCTAATATGAGCTACAACTCAAATGAAAACCAATTATGTCTTGTCTAAAGCTTTTTTTCTAAACTCACTTTTTAAAAATAAAAAATTAGCACAAACATTTTAAAGTATAGCTACTTGATGATGTGTAGGTCACTAAAATGTCCAAGTAATATAGTGACTTATAACCATCACAGTATGAATGTGGACCATGAGCACCACCAGGGAGGTGTGCAGTCTCTTGGCCAGAAGGTGAGTGTGAGTCTGGGACCAACCAGTACACACATCTCAGGTAGATCTACTGCCTTTTCTTTTTTTTTACTCTGCAGGTGACAAATTAAGAATATAAAAGTTTTTTTGTTTTGTTTTTTGAGACAGAGTGCCACTCTGTCAACTCAGGCTGGAGTGCAGTGGCATGATCTTGGCTCAATGCAACCTCCGCCTCCTGGGTTCCAGTGATTCTTGTGTCTCAGCCTCCTGAGTAGCTGGGATTACAGGTGCACATCACCATGCCCAGCTAATTTTTGTATTTTCAGTAGAGTCAGGATTTTACCATGTTGGCCAGAGATCTGCCTGCCTCACCTTCCCAAAATGCTGGGATTACTGGCATCAGCTACTGCGCCCGGCCTGTAATTTTTGTAGAGATGGGGTTTTGCCATGTTGCCCAGGCTGGTCTCAAACTCCTGGGCTCAAGCGATCCACCCACCTCAGCCTCCCAAATTGCTGGGATTACAGGCATAACCACCATACCCGGGCAGAACATAAAAGTGATGGCTCCTGGCCAGAAAAAAGCTTTATTAAATACTTTCATCCTGTAAGTTACAGAATAATTAAGGGTTAAACTTCCAGTTATGTATTTTATAGGGGAAATAACATGCTGGAGACATCCATATTATCTGGGAATTTGTGAAGGTATCAGGTTATATCTTTCTCATGTAAAGGAGTTAGTGGTGCCATTTAAAGAGGACTTCAACCCTATAACCTTTGAGTGGTTTTGACTGAATTTATGGTTTGGTAATAAGCATCTGCATGTGTTTTTACCATTAACAACAACAAAAATGAGAATACCAATGAAAAACTTCTTAAAGTTCTTTTTTTTTTTTTTTTTTTTTTTTTTTGAGATGGAGTTTCACTCTTGTTGCCCAGGCTGGAGTGTAACAAGTGTAACAAACTATGCATACACTAGTCACGGGGTAATCGTCTGCTCGTTCCTGCTCTTATAGGCCAAACTGCAGTAGAACAGCATGGCGGGGGAGGTGCTGATGTTTGACCTAATAGTATTAACTGGTATAGGATGGAATAAATTAGAATCTAAATATCTAGCAAAGATGGTTTTTCCTTGTCCCCTTATTTGGGATTCTGCATATATATTAACATTTTCAGGTTTAGTAGCATAGGGTACTACTCAATATAATTCTAGCCACTATGTGTTCTGTACCACACACTAACATGAAGTACCTAGGGGAAATAAAGAAAAAAAATTACCCTCCCAAACAAATATAGTAGGTAGTTTCTTTTCTTTCTTTCATTTATTTATTTTTGACATGGAGTCTCACCCTGTCGTCCAGGCTGGAGTGCAACGGCACGATCGCGGCTCACTTATTCTCCTGCCTCAGATTCCAGAGTAGCTGGGATTACAGGTGCGTGCCACCACGCCCGGCTAATTTTTTGTATCGTTAGTAGAGACGGGGTTTCACCATGTTGGCCAGGCTGGTTTTCAACTCCTGACCTCGTGATCTGCCGGCCTCGGCCTCCCAAAGTGCTAGCATTACAGGCATGAGCCACCGTGCCCGGCCATACATAGTAGGCCTATAATCCTAACTACTATAAGCCTATAACCCCAAACCTATAACCCAGAAAAACAGCAAGCAGAGAATAGGTAAAATCAAGTAGTAATTGTAGTATCCTCTAACATGGGGCTTATATATACAAAGTATGTCCAAACTGTACCTAAATAGGCACTCATGAGAATTAGATAGCATAGCATTTTCCAAATGGTATTCCTTAGGGATATTAGCAAGCCCTACTAACATTACCTATTAAAATCCCAGAAGACCACATTTTGAGAAACAAAAAGCACTCAGTTCCATAGGGCATGAAATCTGAGTTTCCAAAGGTTCAAGGAAAGTACAAAAAGCAAAGAACACGTTCTCTGTACTGGGAGGGTAGATGCTGTAGTGATCTCAAAATAATCCTCATTAATCCTACAAATAAAACATAAGCTACCTCAACTGTGTAAAACGTTTTCTTGGTTATTAACCCATTTAGTTATCTGGATGTCACCATGATAGAAAAATCAGACACATACAGTTGTCTGCTTCCACAGTCTCTTAGACAGTAACTGGCAGCTTGAACTTTTCCTACTGGCTACCACAAAATGTAAATCCATTCTATTTTGTTTTAAAATGGAATTCTAAAAAAAATAAGTAAATACAAATGGAAAAATACAGTTTTATATCCAGAAAAGGGAATGCTAAATGTTGGCAGAATTTATAGAAATAGGATACAGTTTCTGCATTTAAGTAGTGTTTGTATATTAAAACTACTGACCTATAAATAAATTTAGAGGCATAATTGAGCAACAGGTTGATGAACAGGCAAACTCAAACTGGGTAAAGAATGAACCACTGATATATACATATACAGAAAGGAAGATAACTAGATGTTGAAGAAAAAATTGTCCAGCACACAGAAGTTTTAGGTTAGCTGTGGCCTTCTGACTCTGACAGAGCTCTTTAGTATCTTTCAGAAAATATCTAAAAACCTAATATAAAATGTATTTTATTATTTCTAACTTTTCTGGGATTTATATATGTTTTGCACACTAACAAGACTAAGGCTTCTCAGTACTAACAAATTATGTTAGTCAAATGTGGAAAGTGTAAATACCACACACACACATCCATGGTTACAGGGACTCACCTTCATCTCGACTGTACTCTTCCCCTGAGTGAGGTTCAAACAAATAGTCACCTGTGGCCAGTTCAAAGGCCTAAGAAAAAGAGGACAGCATATGAAAGCACAAAAGAAAAGAAGGCCTTTGGAAAGCTTAATTGCTATTTGACTCAGTATGAAGTAGCTTTTGTTTCCTTGAAAAAATTTACAGATTTTTAAAAAATGCCTAATTCCTACAGCATTCCTTCTATGCCCCTATCTTAATAAAATGGAGAAAATGGCAAAGACTCAGTAAATACCTAAATAGGAACTTATAAGAATTAGATAGCATAGCATTTTCCAAATGGTATTCATTAGGGATAACAGAAATCCTATGTGGTTATTTCATGCCAAAACCTCCCCACCCTAAACCCCAGCAATTCAGCCCTCTCGAGTTTCTCTTTTTGGCTGGCGAGGAGCACACCTGGATATTAAGGTAATTCTAAGTAATTATTTATGAGAAGAACAGGTCTTACATTATAAACACATATGGCTAGAAACTGAGATTCTGTACCAAACAAAAAAATTTAGACATCTACTTAGGACTCTTTAGTGTTTGACAAGTACATCCTTAACTCTTGCATGGGAAGTATGCCCTAAACTGTCCCAGATGCAGAATTCCCGATTCCTTGGTCTTCAGAACATCAGATGATTAAGTGTAAAGGGAGTCAGTCTAGCCTATGTGACTGGCAAGTCAGCACTCTCCAATCAGGAAAAGAAAAGCCGGTCTCCTATAATAGCAAAACCTCTTACATTGTTTGAGAGTGTCTTAGGAAATGATATCCTTGGGAATAAGTGCCAAGCAGCATGAAAAGATAATGTCAGAGTAATAGGGGGGCTACATAAATTCTCACTGATTACAAGTAGAGTCTCAAAAATCAATACAACAGCAGTTTTAAAAAATGACCATATTGATAGGGAAGCACAGTTATAAAGTAAATGCTAGTCATAGGTCGATTCTGATTAATCAGTGGTACTAAGCAGTCCAAACAACGTTAAGAACTGCAGAGTCTGCCGGGCACGGTGGCTCACGCCTGTAATCCTAGCACTTTGGGAGGCCGAGGTGGGTGGATCACCTGAGGTCAGGAGTTCAAGACCAGCCTGGCCATCATGGTGAAACCCCATCTTTGTATAAAAAAAAAAAAAAAAAGAACTGCAGAGTCCAGGACTTAGTTGGGGCATATTCTCTTTTTTTTTTTTTCCTTCTTAGCTCTTGGCATCAAGATGATCTTGTTGCACATATTCTCAATTTAGACCCAAATTTAAGTCTTGGTGTCTCACCAGTGTCAGTTTCTGCAATTTCATGACAGAACAGCCTTTCTCAAAACGGTACTACCACCCAGAAGGAGACCACGAAACCGGAAGTTTCAGGATAGGTTTAGGAATCAAGTACTATCTCTCAATGTCAGCAGTGCTATGGCTCCTTGCTAGGCATAGCTTGTTTTACATTTCATTCGTTTATTATGAAACTGAACCACAATGATAGAGCAGATACTTGTTCTGCCCTGAGTTATCGAAAGGTTTATAGTCTCAACAACACAGAAACAGATGTGATTCTTATTCACCAAAACTTGTTAATCATTCCTGACACCAGTATTTTTTTTTTTTAAATCTCATGGTCTCATATATAGTACAGAGTTCAGTAAAGATACTGAAATTAAAGTTAAAAAATAAAGAGCCAGGTGTGGCAGTGCTGCATGCCTGTGGCCCCAGCTTTTCGGGAGGCCACTGAAATATTCTTCAGTGCCAAAAAGAAATGAGCTATTAAGCCACGAAGATATGGAGGAACCTTAAATGCATATTACTAAGTGAAAGAAGCCAATCTAAAAAGGCTACATACTGTATGATTCCAACTACTTGACATTATGGAGACAATAAAAATATCAGTGGTTGCCAGGGAGTAGGGGAAGGAAGGGATTAATAGGCAGAGCACAGAGGAGTTTTAGAGCAGTGAAACTATACGGTAAATAATAGTGATGGATACATTTGCCAGAACTCCTAAAAGAGGAAAGTGAAATATAAAACTGTGGACTTTGAGTAATAGTGATGGGTCAATGTAGGTTCATTGTTTGCAACAAATGTATCACTCTGGAGCAGATCAGTAGTGGGGGGAGGCTCTGTGTATGGGGAGCATATAAAACTTCTTTGTACTTTTTGTACAATTTTGCTGTGAACCTAAAACCGCTAAAAAATAAAGTTTATTAAGAAACAATCCAAAATAAAACCAGTGTACCATCCTTACCAGAGCAATTAAAAGGCAGCCAAACAGAAAAGGAGGAAGTACAAATGTCAGTTAGCTGATGATATAACCTTTTTTTTTTTTTTTTTTTAATTTTTTTGGCAAGACAGTCTTGCTCAGTCCATCCAGGATGGAGTGCAGTGGCACAATCATAGTTTGCAGTCGCCTCAACTCCTGGGCTCAAGTGATCCTCCTGCCTCAGCCTCCCAAGTAGCTGAAACTACAGGTATGTGCCACCACACCTGGCTAATTTTTTCATTTCTTTTGTCAGAAATGGGGTCTTACTATGTTGTCCAGGCTGGTATCAAACTCCTGAGCTCCAGTGATCCTCCTGCCTCAGCTTTCCAAAGTGCTGGGATTATAGGCATAAGCCATCAATCCTGGCCAGACATGATCTTATATATAGAAAACCCTAAAGACTCCACCAAAACCCCATTAGAACTACAAACAAACACAGTAAAGTTGCAGGATACAAAATCAACACACAAAAATCAGTAGCATTTCTGTAAACGACTATCTGAAAAATAAATCAAGAGAACGATCCCATTTACAATAGCTACAAAAATAATACTTAGAAACATATTTAGCCATGAGGTAAAGACCTGTACACTGAAAACTATAAAATGCTGAAAAAAGAAATTGAATACACAAATGAAAATATATCCTATGTTCATTGGTTGGAAGATTTATTTTTATTTTTTGAGACAGGGTCATGCTCTGTGAGCCAGGCTGGACTGCAGTGGTGCAATCTTGGCTTATTGTAATCTCTGCCTCCCCAGCCTCAGGTGATTCTCCCACCTCAGCCTCCCAGGTAGCTGGGACTACAGGCATGCACCACCGAGCTCGGCTAATTTTAAAATTTTTTTGTAGACATGGGATTTTGCCATGTTGCCCAGGCTAATCTCATGCAGTCCATCTGCCTTGGCCTCCCAAAGTGCTGGGACTACAGGTGTGAGACACTGTGCCTGGCCTTACTATTGTTAAAATGTCTATACTACTCAAAGTGATCTATCAGATTCAATGCAATCCCTATCACAATTTCAATGTTATTTTTCACACATATAGAAAAAAAATCCTAAAATTCATATGGAATCACATCTACATTTATTATATCACAAATAGCCAAGGCAATCATGAGCACAAAGAACACAGCTGGACTGGGCGTGGTGGCTCATGCCTGTAATCTCAGCACTTTGGGAGGCTGAGGCAGGCAGATCACTGGAGCCCAGGAGTTCAAGACCAGCCTGGGCAACATAGGGAGATCCCATCTCTACAAAAAATATAAAAAATAGCTGGGCGTGGTGGGGCACATCTGTAGTCCCACTACTTGGGAGGCTGAGGTGGGAGGATCTCTTGAGCCCAGGAGGTGGAGGCTGCAAAGAGCCATGATTGTGCCACTGCACTCCAGACTGAATGACAGAATGAGACCCCGTCTCAAAACAAGAATAAAGCTGGAGGCATCACACCACCTGACTTCAAAGTACACTACAAAGCTATAGTAATTAAGACAGCATGGTCCTGGCCAAAAAAGTAGATGCATAGACCAAAGGAACAATATAGAGCCCAGAAATGAACTCATGCATGTATGGTCAATTGATCTTTGACAAAAATGCCAAGAATACAGAATGGGAAAAGGATAATCTCTTCAATAAATGGTGTTGGAAAAACTGGATATAAAAAGAATGAAATTGGACCTTCATCTCACTCCATATACAAAAATCAAAATGGATGAAAGACTCAACATAAGGCCTGAAACTGAAAAACTACTAGAAGAAAACATAGGAGGAAACCAACATGACACTGGTCTGAGCAATGATTTTTTTGGATTTGACCCCAAAAGCCCAGGGAGCAAAAGCAAATATAGACAAATGGGATAATACCAAACTAAAAAGCTTCTGTACTTTAAAAGGACATTCAAAGGCCAGAGAAGAAGACAATCTCATCCTGCCAGTTATGGTCCTACTTGTCCTGACTCCAATGTTTGGAGACTGTTAATTCCTAATGTTCTTCAAAGATATGAAGAACATTCCCCCCTCCCCTGGGCCCGCTCCGGGGCCCGGCCCCCCCCGCCGCCCAACCGCGGCCCTGCGGTGCTGCCGCCGCGCCGGGGGGCCGGGCCGGGGGGGCCGCGGGCCGCCCCCCCCCCTCCCCCTAAGATGGTCGCCGCCCGGGCCGGCCCCACCACCCACCTTTTTGGTGTTGGCTCCCGCTCGCCGCCGCCCCGGCGCGGGGGGGGGGGGGCCGGCCCCCGGGCGCGGGGCCGGGGGCCCCGCCCCCCCCCCCCCAAAGAGCGGCCCGAGTGCCCCCCCCCCCCTCGCCCCCCTTCCCCTCTTCTTTCTCGCTCCCCAATCCCCCCCCCTCGGGCGGGCGGCGGCCCCCCCCCCCTCCTCCCCCCCCCCCTCGAGAGGGGGGCCTCCCCCCCCCCCTTTATTTCCCCCGGAGGGCGGGAGATCCCCCCCCCCAGGCAACTCTATATCCCGGATTTTTGCTCTATGATCAAATTAAAGCAATATTTTGTTTTTCTATGTTGACTGGCAAAATAAACATTTGAGGAACAAATTGCTCAATTTTTCATGATATTGTCTCAGGTCAGATAAGTACCTTCCATTCCTTGGTCAAGAAAATTCTGACATGAGTGGGTCCAGAACTATAAGGCAAAATTAACTACCCCTTTATCTTTCAGCCTTACTTCTTAAGCCTGACATTAGAAATACTATATTAAATACCAAGCAGGATCTACTGCCCCCAAAACAAAATAGGAATGTGCAATAAGAAAAACGAAACCAGGGTCCTCATTTTCTTATAGTAAACAACTAATCCACTACTAAAAACGACATCTTAGCAAATCTACCTTTTAATAAATCAGATGCCACCTATTAACTAGCTACACTTTACAGCTGGTGGCATCTCTATCATTTATAATTTTTTATAGCAAATCAACTCAACTCAAATTCCTCAAAATACAAAACTTTAAAGCACGACAAGAAAGAGGCCTGAGATTTTATTTCAATATTCTTTTTGTGCAACAATATTAAAACCGTACTTCAGACAGTCCACCTGCTTTAAAGACCAATGATATGTCTCAACAAAGTGCTTTATAAGGGTATTGTCTCTATTAACTTTGAAGACAAAGTTTTTCAGGAATGTAGATAGCAAGAAACCTATGACTTAAAACAGGTTGGAATTGTTATCCATACTCTTTCTTAAGTTTTCCCAGAGTTGCCTGTGAATATTAAATGTTAATTAAAATGAGCACAATATGTTTCTGTTCATTCATTAGGGAGTCTACATATATTTATTAAACACTGAATAATAAAGAAATTAGTCTATGTCCCTGTTTCCTGGGAGGAAGTCTCTAAACCTTGGATTTTCCAAGTGCTAGGTGTCTTTATTCAGGGTGGGTCTCTTGGACCATATCTAAGTTTATATTAACAAAGTGACTCATGTTGGGGCCCTATGTAGTTTTTTTTTTTTTTTTTTTTGAGATGGAGTTTCATTCTTGTTGCTCAGGCTGGAGTATAGTGGTACAATCTCAGCTCACTGCAACCTCTGCCTCCCAGGTTCAAGCAATTCTCCTGCCTCATCTCTCCAAGTAGCTGGGATTATAGGCATGCACCACCATGTCTGGCTAATTTTGTATTTTTAGTAGAGACAGGATTTCATCATATTGTTTAGGCTGGTCTCGAAATCCTGACCTCAAGAGATCCACCTGCCTCAGCCTCCCAAAGTGCTGGATTACAGGTGTGAGCCATCGCGGCCAGCCCCTATATAGTTTTAAGATGACGGCTGGACATATGGGAAAGACCAACCACATGATCAGAGGATTGGGGCTTTCCAACTTCCCAACCTCCAGGGAATGAAGCGGATGCTTGAAGACTGAGCTCAATCACATGGCCAATGATTCAATAAATACCTAATTAATGAAATCTCAATAAAACTCTGGACACTTGAAGCTTGGGTGAGCGTCCCTCGTTAGTGACACACATCAATGTGCCAGGAGGGTGAAAAGTCCTGAGGACACAGAAGCTTCACATTTAGTACTCTCAGACTTTCCCCTATGTGTCTTGATTTGTGTTGTTGATAATAAAACTATAGCAAGCTTAGTACTTGCTGAGGGGGTAATGCAAACCCTTCAATTTGTAGCCGGTTGGTTATGAGTGCAGGTGGCTTGTGGACCCTGAGGCTTGTGGTTAGTGTCTAAAGTGAGGGCAGTCTTGTGGGGAACCATGCTCTTAACCTATGAAGTCTGCAATAATTCTGGGTAGTTAGCATTGAAATTACATTGTAAGCATCCACTCAAAATGTGTCAGGCAATGAATCCAGACAGTTATACCTAACAGACATGATTCCTGACAGCATGGGGCTTACAACATGGTAGAAGAGAAACAAGTAAACAAACACGATTAGAAATTGTGATGATTAAAGATCTTAAGGAGTATAATACATTTTAAGAAACAATGTACACATTCCAACATGAGGCTATTAGTAGGAAATTATTTATTATCAAATCTGACCACTGGAATAGTTGCTTGCCAGGGATAAAATAGCAATTTATGAATCTATGAATGATTGGGCTTCATATCTTGGGAGCTGCAAAAATGTCTGAGGAGCTGCTGAACTGTACAAAATGAAGCAGTTTTCAGGGGTTTCTCTGGTCTGAAAAATAGATGAGTGCTAAAAATGCAAAGACACTTGTAATCTCCTAATCAAAACCAACAACACCCCTTAGTAGTTGTTTTCATTATTTTCCCCTCAACAATCTGTAGTAAGAAACATTTGGTTCCTTCACCTAACAGGAACTTGGCAGTAACCAAATAAATGCCAGACAGGTTTTTGAATTTGTACCTCTCTAGACATAGAATTTAGAATATCTATGATAAATCACCTGTGTTACCTTCTTTTCTGCTAGTTAACTTGCTGGTTTACTGAAATTAGCAAACAGGGTAACATATGTACCACTTAACAAGTGAAAGCCAAGGGGAAAAAACGTTACCATGCATGCCGTGCTCCAAATGTCAGCAGGGGTATTATAGCCAGATCCTATTAGAACTTCCAAGGAACGATACTGCCTTGTTTGAATATCTTCAGTGAAATGTTTGTGCTGAGAAAATGAAGGAAACAGTATTTTAAACTTCATTCTAAAAAGTAACAAGTCAAGACTGCTTAATAATGGAGATGAAAATAAATTCTCTGAAGTTTTTCCCAAATCAAATTTCTCACTTTATTTCTTGAATAGCATTTTTATGCTATTAGCTCCTTGCCTTACACACAGCTACTCAAAATTACTCTTGCAAACAAATGAGCCTAAACTTAATAAAGATACACAGGTTTAGGAAACAACAACAGCTTTTTTCTTTTTAAAAATAGTGTTAGGCTGGGCGCGGTGGCTCACGCCTGTAATCCTAGCACTTTGGGAGGCCAAGGCGGGTGGACTGCCTGAATTCAGGAGTGTGAGACCAGCCTGGGCAACATGGTGAAACCCAGTCTCTACTAAAATACAAAAGAAATTAGCCAGGTATGCTGGCGTGCGCCTATAGTCCCAGCTACTCAGGAGGCTGAGGCAGGAGAATTGCTTGAACCCAGGAGGCGGAAGTTGCAGTGAGCCGAGATCACGCCAACTGCACTCCAGTCTGGGCGACAGAGCGAGACTCTGTCTCTATTTAAAAAAAAAAAAAAAAGTGTTAGTAGAGATGGAGATGGGATCTCGCTATGTTGCCCATGCTGGACTCGAACTCCTGGGCTCAAGTGATCTACCTGCCTTGGCCTCCCAAAGTGCTGGAATACAGGCATGAGCTACCATGCCAAGCAATCCAAACTCTTTAACCTAGCAATTAACTATACTTGTCTTTAACAATCATCTTTCTGTGCCTTTATTGGTGATGTTCTACCTAGAGTACTCTTTGCTCTTGTGGTCAAATTTCATCTACCACCCTTTGGAGCCCTGGTCTATACTGGTTTTCTACCTGAAGCCTTCTCTCGAGTAATTTACTCTTTTCACAAACACTGTTCCCTGTTTTTAAATTTCAACAGGATTAGAGAATTGTCTTCCACACTTTCCCGTCACATTTGAATATTTGAATTTTCTTTCCTGTATATGACTCATACTAAGCTTCTTTTTTCCCCCTCATTATTTATTTTTTATCATGGAAAATTTCAAATATATACAAAAGTAGAAAGAATAATAAACTCCCATGCCATTATATTATACTAGTGTCACCTAGCAATTACCACTCATTGCCAGTCTATTTTCAACTGTATTCCAACCCTGCCACCCACACCAGATTATTTTGAAGTACATACTAGACATTTTATTTCATTCGTAAACATGGCTTTCTGAGAGATCATTCTTTTAACTATGACAGCTTTGTCACCTAAAAAAAACATTAAGATTCAAAACCAAAGAATAAGAGTTACAATATTGAAAGTGCACAACAAATCTTTAGTGTAAGAGGTGAAAACACACTGAGTGAGGCATATCACTATGAAATTATCCTACAGACTTCCACTGAGGGAAAAGGTTTCATATAAAGATCAGGAATCGCCGGGCGCAGTGGCTCACGCCTGTAACCTCAGCACTTTGGGAGGCCGAGGCAGGCGGATCACGAGCTCAGGAGTTCGAGACCAGCCTGACCAACATGGTGAAACCCTGTCTTTAAAAAGATGAAAAAATTTAAATATTTTTTCCACCCCCACCCCCTCAAATTTAGATATTAAAAAAAATAAAAATAAAAAAAGATCAAGAATCGGTCTTTAGCAGCATTATTTTTAATAATAGAGCTCTTTAAAAATCATATAAAATTCCGTTACTAAATGCCAGATGCTGATGTACTGAAGAGATCAAGTGATATCTAATCAGGATCCAACAGGGTGCAACACCCATGTATTGTTCACCATTGTGTCCTAATGCCTACGTCAGAGTATGTGCCAATATGTTTGCTGAATGAGTGAATGGGTGAAAGAACGTAGTCATTTAAAATGTAGAGAGACACTGCTATGGTTTGAATGTTTGTCCCCTTTGAAACTCATATTGAAACTTAATACCCAATGTTAATAATACTAAGAGGTGGGGACCTTTAAGCCTTTAAGAGGTGACTGAGTCATGACGGGGGGTCTGCCTTCATGAATGGATTAATCGGTTATCACAGGGAGTGAATGAGTTAACAGAGTAGGCTTGCTATAAAAGTTGAAGAGAGATTCACTCTGTTGTGGTACAAGCAACAGAAGACTGTACCACAGTAAAGAAAAGTGTGCCACATAGGTAAGAAAGCATGCACAAAGGTGTGCCAAACATCAAGGCACAGAAGCCTGGAACATGGTGTGGGCAGGAAACTGGCAAGCATTTGATGTTTGCAGTGTGATATTTGTTAGAGTCAATATGTTTCTCTACAATTCATTTGCTAAAATATTTATTGAATACCTGCTATGTCAATACGTTTCTCTACAATTCATTTGCTAAAATATTTATTGAATACCTGCTACGTACCAGGCACTGTTCTAAGTACTAAACATAGATACAGCAGTAAACCAGAAAAGCTTTGTTGGCATACGATATACATTCTAGGGAGAGGCTTATTAAGCAAATAAATATATAATATTAGATTACATTAAGTGTTGTGGAGAAAAAAAGGGAGAAAGGAAGAATGAGCATCATCGTGTTCACATGAGTGAATATGATAAGGTATAAGTGTTTGGAGAGTGGTAGTTATTAATTATGTTAGATGTTCAGGGGAAGATCTCCCTGATAAGTGACATTTGGGTAAGGACTTAAAGAAAATGAAGGAGTTCTATGTGAACAGGATTCCAAGCAGAAGGAACAGTAAGTTCTCTTTGCTTGGTGGTGTTGTGGGTTATGGTAAGGACTCTGGTATTCATTCTGAAGGGAGCCACTGCAAAGTTTAGAGAATATATGACTTAACTTACATTTAAAATGGCTGACTAGACACAGGCAGTATATGCCTCATCCACAGAGAGGAACCAGAACAGTCAGAAGACACCCAAATTCTGAACAGATTGTCTAGGAAAGAATGCTAGGATTCACCAGAGTCTGATGGGAAGCATCAGAAAAAAGGAAAGGGTTTTTAAGGAAGCTGGACATGGGGATACAGTAAGACAGAAACCCCCAGCATTCCACACTGTGAAATGGGTTTTACAATCTTGGTTATAGGAAAAGCCCTGGACTAACTAGGACCTTGGGCCTGACATACAGAACTGCCTAAAGATTGGACAGATGTTCTAAAAAGGGAATCCACAAGAATCCCACAGGCATCTGAGTCTAAGTAGCTTCAGCTGGGTGCCGTTTTGAAAGCCTTGATACCAGGAATCTGCAGACACAGCTGCAGTCACTCCACTGCTCCGGGGAAGGAGAGGGGGAGACTAGGCACTCTCATCCACTCCTGGGGACGGTCCCTATCACCCTGCCATGGGCTGCTGTTGAGACCAAGATGTGAGTGGACCGCGTTCCCCACAGCTTCTTCCCCATGCTGCTTGGCTAAGAGAGACCCTGCCCTCTCTGGTCCCAGGCATAAAGTGCTATTTTGAGAGTTTAATGCTACGTTGTGCCTTGTTCTTGGGCAAGTTCGGACTGATCTGACTGCAGCTGCCACTTGGCTGAGGAGGGGACAGGGAAACGAGGCTTCTCTACGCATACCTAAGACAACAGGCTGCTGTGAGACTGAGACTTGGAGTGTACCATAACTCTCCACAGTTTCTTGCCCATGCTGTTCATATGAGAGGGGAACCTAGCTACCCTCTCAATCACAGGCCAACAGCTGGCACCATTTCTGAGAGTTTAAAGCTGGGCTAGGCACTGCCCTTGGGCTCAGCTTGAGGGACAGCAGAGACTATGCTTCTCTAAGCACACTTAGGAAAATACCCACTGCCCTGCTATGGGTGGCATAAAACTAGGGACTAGCCCCCTCCAATCCATCACAGCTACCAACAACAACACAGACTGCTGGGGTCCCAGCGGGTTGCTCCACCACTCTATCTGCCATCCCTCACATTACGCCAGCTGCTCAGGGGCTTGAGAAACTTGACCATACACCCAGCCAGAGACCCAAGAATGAGCCCTCAAGGACCCACTAACACCAGAGTCAATGTAAACTGCTCTGGGGCCTAAAAACAGGAACACTCACCCCACCAATGCCACCATCAGGGTCCAAAGACTGGTTCAGTTGGCATCCAAGTTGTCGGTAAAACCTCACCACAACCTAAACTCTATCCTAAGCCACAGAGGAAACTGCAGATACCCCTGACCCTGTGTACTGCCAAAAAAGTTATACAAAAACTGTATTACCGGCCAGGCACGGTGGCTCACGCCTGTAATACCAGCACTTTGGGAAGCCAAGGTGGGTGGATAGCCTGAGGTCAGGAGTTTGTGACCAGTCTGGCCAACTTGGTGAAACCCCATCTTTACTAAAAATACAAAAAATTAGCTGGGTGTGGTGGCAGGCGCCTGTAGTCCCAGCTACTTGGGAGGCTGAGGCAGGAGAATTGCTTGAATCCAGGAGGCAGAGGTTGCAGTGAGCCGAGATAGTGTCACTGTACTCCAGCCTGGGCAACAGAGTGAGACTCCATTTCAAAAAACAAACAAACAAACAAACAAAAAACCCAAAACCAAAAACAACCCCCCACCAAAAAAAAAAAATCATTCTACCAAAGGCACCCAAAATCAAAGTATCCTACTTAACCAGCAACATATATATAACTTCAGAAAAATATTCTCTCCTACAAAAGTAATTAAAAAAAAATTGGAACAAGTGACTGCTGCAACAAATGTGGAGATATCAATGGAAGGACACAGAAAACATAAAAAAGCAGGTAAACATAACACCAACAAAGGAACACAATTGTCTAGCAACAGATCCCAAAAAAAAATAATTCCTTGAAATGCCAAATAAATCAAAATACTGATTTTAAAGAGGCTCAATAAGATGCAAGAGATATCTGAAAATCAATACTAGGAAATCAGAAAATCCATTCAAGATGTGAATGAGAAATCTACCAAGGTGACAGGTATCTTAAAACACAACAACAAAAAAACTCATTTAGTTATTTTCTATAACTAGAAAATTCACTGAGGCAGGTCACAGTGGCTCACAGCTGTAATCCTAGCACTTTTGGAGGCTAAGGTGCTTTGAACCCAGGAGTTTGAGACAAGCCCAGACAACACAGCGAGACCTTGTCCCTATTAAAAAAAAAAATTAGCTGGGTGTGTTGGCATGCACCTGGGGTCCCAGCTACTCAGAAGGCTGAGGCAGGAGGACTGCTTGAGGCCAGGAGATTGAAGCTGTAGTGAGCTGTGATCACGCCACTGCATTCCAGCCTGGGTGACAGAGTGAAACACTGTGTCAAATAAATTAATACATTAAAAATTAATTGAAGGAAATACAAAATACATTTGAAAGCTTCAATAATAGACTAGAACAAGCAGAAGAAAGAATCTCAGAACTTGAAGACAGGTCTTCTGAAATATTCTAGTCAGACTAAAATAAGGAAATAAAAAGAATTAGCTGAGCGTGGTGGTGTGTGTACCTGTAGTCTCACCTACTCAGGAGGCTGGGGCAGGAGGACTGCCTGAGCCCCAGGAGTTAAAAGTTGCAACAAGTTATGATTCATTTCTGCCTCAGCAACAGAGACCCTGTTTCTTAAACAACAACAACAAAAAAATTAAAAATGTTTTAAAGTTTAGAAAACCTCTTTAAGAAAATAGTTGATAAAAATTCCCAAGTCTAACAAGAGAGTTAAGGCATTCAGATACAGGAGGCCCACCAATTCCCAGGAAAATGTATCAGAAACAGGACTTCACCATGGCATATTATTATCAGAATGTCTGAAGCCAAAGTGAAAGAAATAATATTAGAATTGGCAAGAGAAATGTGTCTACTACCTACAAAGGAAACTTCACCAGACTAACAGCAGACTTTCTGACAGAAACTGCCAGAAGAGAACAAGATGGCATTTTCAAAGTTCTAAGAAAAGTTATCCCAAAATTTAGTACCCTACCAGAAAAAGCTTCATAAATGAAAAAGAAATAAGTCTTTCCCAGATAAGCAAAAGCCGAGGGAATTTTTCAACACCAGACCGGTCCCACAGGAAATGCTCGAAGAGGTCTTAAACATGGAGACGAAAGGCTGATATTCACCATCATGAAAAAACATGAAGCATAAAACACACAAGTCTTATAAATGGAGTTTTAAAAAACCACAATCTAGCTATTTGTTGCTTGTAAGAAACTCAGCTTACCCATAAAGACACATATAGACTGAAAGGGAAGGGACTGAAAAAGGTATTCCATGCAAATGGAAATCAAAACTGAGCACAAGTAGCTATACTTATTTCAGATAAAACAGACTTTAAATCAAAAACAGTAAAAAAAGACAAGGAAGGTCACTATGTAATGAAAAGAGATCAATTCAGCAAAAGGATGTAACAATCCTAAATACGTGTGTACCTGACACTGGAGTGCCCAAATCCACAAAACAAATATTACTAGACCTAAAGAAAGAGAGAGCAATATGATAATGGGGGTGGTGGGGGGGGGGGGCGGGTATCCCACTCACGGCACCAGACAAACCATCAGGACAGAAAATTAACAAAGAAACATTGGACTTAAATTGGACTTTGGATGAAACGAACTTAACAGACAATTACAGAATGTTTTACTCAACAACTATAGAATAAACATTATTTTCATCAGCACATGAAACATTCTTTAAGATGGCTTGTTAGGCCACAAGTCAAAGTTTTTTTAAAAAACTCTAAATCATATAAAGTATCTTCTTAGAATATGGCAGAATAAAAGTATAAATCAATACCAAGAGGAATTTCAAAGACTACATAAAATTGTGACATGAATAAAAATGAAAACACAAACATACCAAAACTTATGTGATACAGCTAAAGTAGTGCTAAGAGAGAAGTTTAATAGCATTAAATGACTACATCAAACAAGTAGAAAGATCACAAGTGAACAACCTAGCAATGCACCTCAAGGAACCAGGAAAAACAAGAACAATCCAAACTCAAAGTTAGCAGAAGAAAAGAAGTAACAAAGCACAAAGCAAAAATAAATGAAATAGAGGCCCCCCCCACACCAAAATTACAAAGGATAAAAAAATGAAAAATTGGTTTCTAGAAAAGATAAACAGAATTTATAAACCACTAGCTAGATTAAGGAGAGAGAGATCCAAAAAACACAATTATAAATGAAAAGGGAGACCTAAAAACAGATACCACAGAAGTACAAAAGATCATCAGAGATGATTATGAACAACTATACGCTCACAAACTAGAAAACCTAGAGGAAATGGGTAAGTTTCTGGAAATACACAACCTCTCCAGATTGAGCCAGGAAACAGATTGAAATAGAGTTCCTGAGCAGACCAATAATGAATAGTTGAATCAGTATAAAAAAATCTCCCAGCAACAACAAAAGCAGCCCAGGGCCAGATGGATTCAGCCAAATTCTACCAAACATACAAAGAACTAACACCAATCCTCCTGAAACTATTCAAAAAAAAAGAAAGAAAGAAAAAGAAAAATTAAGGAGGAGAGCATTCTTCCTAACTCATTTTTATGAACCAGTATCATCTTAAAACCCAAACTAGCCAAGGACACAACATCAACAACAAAAAACTACAGACCAATATTCCTGATGAACATAGATGCAAAAATCTGCAACAAATTACGAGCAAATTGAATTCAACCACCCATCAAAAATTTTAAAAATCAAGCTGAAACTCTGGAGCTGACCAATACAACTGGCATACTAAAGAATGCATCAAAGTCTTTTAACAGCAAAACTGATTGAGCAGAACAATTAGTGAGCTTGAAGACAGGCTATTTAAAAACACCTGGCGGCGGGGGAGCAGAGAGAGAGAGAGAGAGAGAGAGAGAGAGAGAGAGAGAGACAGAGAGAGAGAGAGAGAGAGACAGACAGAGAGAGAGAGAGAGACAGAGAGACAGACAGACAGACAGAAAGACTGACCGACCCAATAAAGTCAGGACAAAGATTGCCCCTTTTGAGGGCAAATCTAAGTTACTGGCCTTAAAGAGGAAGTAGAAAAAGAGATAGGGGTAGGAAGTTTATTTAAAGGGATAACAAAGAATTTCCCAAACCTAGAGAAAGATATCGATATCCAAGTACAATAAGGTTATAGAACAGCAAGCAGATTTTACCCAAAGAAGACTACCTCAAAGCATTTAATAATCAAACTCCCAAAGATCAAGCATCTTTAAGCAGCAAGAGAAAACAAACAAACAAAATACAATGGAGCGACAACACACCTGGCAGCCGACTTTCCAGCGGCATGACATATTTAAAGTGCTGAAGGGAAAAACTTTACCCTAGAATAGTATATCCAGCAGAAATACCCTTCAAACAAAGAGGAGAATAACAACTTACCCACATAAGACAAAAACTGAGGGATTAAAAAAAAAAGCTGACCTGTCCTTACAAGAAGAAATGCGAAAGGGAGTACTTCAATCAGAAAGAAAAGCTCATTAATGATGAGTAAGTAATCACGTGAAGGTACAAAACTCACCAGTAATAGTAAGTACACAGAAAAACACAGAATATTATAACACTGTAACCGTAGTGTGTAAACTACTCTTACCCTAAGTAAAGACACTGATCGACCAATCAAAAATAACTACAGCCACTTTTCAAGATACAGATAGTCATAAATGCTGCTGGGAAAATTGGATACCCAAATGCAGAAAAATAAAACTCAATCCCTGTCTCACATAATACATAAAAATCAAAACAAAATAGATTAAAGACTGAAATCTAACACAAGAAACTTTGAAACTACTAGAAGAAAACATTTGGGAAAATCTCCAGGACATTGGTCTGTGCAAAAATTTCTTGAGCAATATCTCACAAACACAGGCAACCAAAGCAAAAATGGGTGAATGGGATCACATCAGGCTAACAGCTTCTGCACAGTAAAGAATACAGCTAATAAAGTGAAGAGACAACCCAGAGAATGGGAGAAAATATTTGCAAATTACCCATATGACAGGAGACTAATAACCAGAATATATAAGTAGCTCAAACAACTCCACAAGAAAAAAAAAATCTAATAATCTGATCAAAAAATGGGCCAAACATTTGACTAGACATTTCGCAAAAGAAGACATGCAAATGTCAGAGGCATATGAAAAGGTGCTCAACATCGCTGATCATCAGACAAAGGCAAATCAAAGCTACCATGAAAGCAACCTAAGTGCTTATCAACAGACGGATATAGAAAATGTGGTACATATACACAATGAAGTACTATTCAGCCATAAAAAGAATAAGATCCTATCATTTACAACAAGGATGGAAATGGAGATCATTATGTTAAGCAAAATGAGCCAGGCACAGAAAGGCAAATTTCACATGTTCTCACTTACTTGTGGGAGCTAAAGATCAAAACAACAGAACTCAAAGACAGAGTAGAAGAATGGTTACCAGAAGCTGGGAAGAATAGAGTGGGAGAAGGGGGGATGTAAGGATGATTAATGGGTATAAATAAATTACTCACAAATAATAAGATCTATTCTTTGATAGCACAATTATATACTTAAAAATAACTATAATCGGACTGTTTGTAACACAAAGGATAAATGCTTGAGGGAATGGATACCCCATTCGCTATGATGTGATTATTTCACATTGCATGCCTGTGTCAAAACATCTCAGACACCCCACAAATATATATACCTATTATGAACCCATAAAAATTAAAAATTAAAAAAAAACACCACACTACCCAAAGCAATCTACAGGTTCAATGCAATTCTTTTCAAAATACCAATGTCATTTTTTCACAGAATTAGAAAAAACAATTCTAAAGTTCATATGGAAAAAAAAAAAAAAAAAAGAACCTAAATAGGCCGGGCGAGGTGGCTCACACCTGTAATCCCAGCACTTTGGGAGGCCGAGGCAGGCAGATCATGAAGTCAAGAGTTCAAGACCAGACTGGCCAACATGGTGAAACCCCGTCTATACTAAAAAATACAAAAATTAGCTGGGGATGGTGGCTTGTGCCTGTAATCCCAGCTACCTGGAAGGCTGAGGTAGGAGAATTGCTTGAACCGGGACCCGGGAGGTGGAGGTTGCAGTGAGCCAAGATCACGCCACTGCACTCCAGCCTGGGCTACAGAACGAGACTCCATCTCAAAAAAAAAAAAAAAAAAAAAAAGAACCTAAACAGCCAAAGGTATCCTAAGCAAAAAGAACAAAGCTAGAGGCATTACACTGTCTGACTTAAAATTATATAAGGTTATAGCAATCAAAACAGCATGGTATTAGTATTAAAATAGACACACAGATCAATGGAACAGAATAGAGAACCTAGAAATAAAGCCATATACTTAACAGCAAACTGATCTTTGAAAAGCCAACAAGCACATTCACTAGGGAAAAGACATCCTTTTCAATAAATGGTTCTGGGGAAAACTGGACTGGCACATGTAGAGGAATAAAATTGGATCCCTAACTCTCATCATACACAAAAATCAACCCAAGACAGTTAAAGACTTGAATATAAGACCTGAAATTCATGACTAAGACCTCAAAAGCAGAGGCAACAAAAATAAAAATAGACAAATGGGAATTAAACAAAAAAGCTTCTGCACAGCAAAAGAAATAATCAAGAGTCAAAAGACAGCCCGTAGAATGGGAGAAGATATCTGCAAACTATATAACCAACAGGGGACTACCATCCAGAATTTATAAGAAACTCGAACAACAACAACAAAAATCCAAATAATCCCATTAAAAAGTGGGCTAAGGACATGAATAGACATTTTTCAAAAGAAGACAAATGGTCAACAAACATATGAAAAAATGTTCACTATCACTAATCAGCAGAGAAATGCAAATTAAAACACAATGAGGGTGGGCATGGTAGCTCACGCCTGTAATCCCAGCACTGTGGGAGGCTGAGGTGGGCGGATCACCTGAGGTCGGGAGTTCAAGACCAGCCTGACCAACATGGAGAAAACCTGTCTCTACTAAAAATACAAAATGAGCCGGGTGTGGCGGCACATGCCTGTAATCCCAGCTACTCGGGAGGCTGAGGCAGGATTATCGCTTGAACCCAGGAGGCAGAGGTTGCAGTGAGCCAAGATGGTGCCACTGCACTCCAGCCTGGGCAACAAGAGTGAAATGCCATCTCAACGACAACAACAACAACAACAAAAATCACAATATCTTTAACCAATCAGAATGGCTATTACTAAAAATACAAAAAAAAAAAAACACAAAAGATAACATGTTGGAGAGAATAGAGAGAAAGAGAATTCTTACACATTCTTGGTGGGAAGGAAAATCAGCACAATCTCTATAGAAAATAGTACGAAAATTTCTCAAAGAACTAAAACTACCACATGGTCTAGCAGTTCCACTGCTGGGTATCTGCCCAAAGGAAAAGAAATCATATCAAAAAGATACCTGTACTTTTATGTTATCACAGCACTACTCAGAATAATGACTATGGAATTAAGCTAAGTTAGGAATAGATAAAGAAAATGTGGCATGGAGTGGTACACAATGAATACTATTCAGCCATACAAAAGAATGAAATCATGTGTTTTCCAGCAACATGGATGGAACTGGATGCCATTATCTTAATTGAAACAAACAGATAAATACCACATGTTCTCACTTATAAGTGGGAGCCACATAATGTGTACAAATGGAAGCATAGTGTGGAATGAAGACTCAGAGGGGTACAGTGGAAGCGTAGATGAAGGGAGGCTGCTTGGTGGTTACAATGCACTGCTCCAGTGATGGATACACTGAAGGCCCTGACTTCACCACAATGCAATTTATCAACCTAGCAAAACTGCACTTATATCTCATGAATATACACAAATTAAAAAATAAAAGTATTACTCTGATAGACATGTTGCCAATAGTCTACGGGGAGCAAGGGCAGCAGAAGGGAGAAAGTGAAGAAGCTACTGCAGTCACTACTGAAATCATCCAGGGTGACCTGGACCAGATGATAGCATAGTGGAGTAACTAATTACTTGGAAAGCTGCTCCACATTCCTAACAGTCAGTGCTAAGCTGATTTTATTTTTTCTAAAAGGTTATCACAATATTCTAGAATCAATATGGGAAATGAGATCCTTCTGAGGTCTGAACCATGTCCCATTTACAAAGTGTACGGCTCTTTGAGTAGCGTCATGTAAGTGTGAATCATTCTATTACGGATTTTAAAAAGATGTCCATTAAAAATAACCTTGGCCAGGCCCCATGGCTCACGCCTGTAATCCCAACACTTTGGGAGGCCGAGGTGGGCAGATCACTTGAGGTCAGGAGTTTGAGACTGGCCTGGCCCCAACATGGTGAAACCCTGCCTCTACTAAAAATACAAAAATTAGCCAGGGCATGGTGGCAACCGCCTGTAATCCCAGCTACTCGGGAGGCTGAAGCAGGAGAATCACTTGAACCTGGGAGGCAGAGGTTGAAGTGGGTTGAGATTGCACCACTGCACTCCAGCCTGGGTGACAGAGCAAGACTCCATTTCAAACAAACAAAATAACCTTACTATGGCTGGGCACGGTGGCTCATGCCTGTAATCTTAGAACTTTGGGAGGCCGAGGCGGGTGGATCACCTGAGGTCGGGAGTTTGAAAGCAGCCTGACTAACATGAAGAAACCCCCATCTCTACTAAAAATACAAAATTAGCAGGACATGGTGCTGCATGCCTGTAATCTCAGCTACTCGGGAGGTTAACATAGGGGAACTGCTTGAACCTGGGAGGAGGTGGTTGCGGTGAGCCAAGATCCGCCACTGCACTCCAGCCTGGGCAACAGTCTCAAAAAAGAAAAAAAAAACTTAAAACCCTTTTTATTAGATATATAGTAAAAAAAAAATAGTATAATTTGCCAATTAAAATGATATTCCACTAGTTAGCCTGAAGATCATAGAGGAAAATACTTTTCTGAGTTGTTAAAGCTAGAACAACTGACGTATCTTTTCTAGAGAGTAATGACACTATACATCAAAAAACATTTGTAATTACATGTTGTTATGAATAATTAAAAGTTAAATGACATTATACATCATAAAGCCCTTTTAAAAATCACAAACTTCTGACTTAGCAATTCCATGCCTAGGACATGTCTTAAGGAAAACTACACAAAGATTTATGTGCAAAGAGTCTCATCACACAGAGCTGTCAAAAATATGTAGTTTAAAGTGTACTAGGGAAACTATGCAATGAACTGAATTGTATTTAAATTCTTGGTTGACAAAGAAAAGTGTCCAAATATGTTACGTGAATTAAAAAGTTACAATTTATAAGTTAGTCATCAATTTTGAAAATGGGAATAGGGAAGTATGAACATAGGCACTGAGTGTCTGAAAGTTAATAAGGATATATATATATAAACAAGATTGGCCAGGAGTTGACATTACTGAAGCTGGGTGATGGGTACCTGAACTGGGATGAGGTGACAGAAGGACTGTTTCATGATCACAATTACCATTCTTTCTACTTTTGTAAGTATATTTAAACTTTTCCATAATAAAAGGTTTTTTAAAATGTGAAAAAATATTCACTAAACTGTTTTGTCAATCTGGGTATAGAATTACAGATATTTTACTTTTGCCTAACTTAAGTCCAAATTCTCATTCATTCTCCCAGTCACTTCAAAATAGCATTGAGACAAGTTTAACTTACCACCCAACAAGCATTTCCAAGATCAGCAATCTTCACCTTGAGCTTTTCTGCATTTTTTGGCTCAAGGGGATTAACAAGAAAATTTCCAGCCGCAGATTTTCCTACAGACAACAGGCATCATCAATAAGACTGTTCAATGAACAGAGAAATACTCAATGAGTAATAAAGCTCTTCAAGGTAAAAGTAATATAGTCAGTAATACCCAAATGACAACTTACATTTTCTAAGACAAAAAGAGCACAGTAACACCTTGAGTTTTTACAATTAAAAACCTCTGCCCTCATAGCAACAAATGAAATGCTGTGTACCTAGTACATGATGAATAAACTTCAAAGTTAGCTACAGATTACAATTTGAAGGTAACTTAGACACCTGTTGTAAAGCTATAATTACAAAAACAATGCTTTTAGTCTAGAGATATATGATTATGTTGTACAGGAAAGGAGTGTTGAGGAAGTATAGCTGCATAGGTACCTTTGTTGTCCAGTGGTCCATTACGTTCTTGCTCTTGTTCATCTTCACAGGGTATCTCTGCCCGAATGCTTTCTTGAAGCTGGCTAATGTGTTGTTCACTGAATGACTGATCTATAGTTGAGGAAGACTGGCACACCATGGTATCTGACACCTCAGCAGTTATAGGTGTACAAGAGTCTGTTTCTTGAGATGTGCTGCTGTCTCCATTTTGGGAGCTTAGGAAACTAGGTTCCTGCTTCAACTTTTGTACATCACAGTCATTAGCATTATGTAGATCCTCTTTATGTCTCAATGTTTCATTATTACTGTTTTGAGTATAATTAATGACTTCAATTACTCCATTGCAATTAATTTCTGCTGCACCACCCTCTGTATCACGTTCCATAAGTGTCTGATCCTGGCCAATGGTATTTGACTCTTCTAAGGAACAAACGAACAAAAAAAGATATATGTGTATGTGAAAGATATATGTATATGTGAGTGAAAGAACAGAAACATTTCTCACAAGATTAAAACATTTCCTAGAACGTATACTGAGTGACATAATAACAAGACTAAACATCTAAAACCTATTTCTGGAAGGGCCAAGATCTTACTTTTACCCAATTGTTAAATGAAATCTATGTTCCATTTCCTGAGAAAAGTTACAAATTACATTTAAATATTACCTGCCTAACATGTATGACAAGATCCATATTCTTATAAAGATACCCCCAGAGATACGTATGTATGAAACAATGTATTATGTAACAATGATAAATTAATGTTAAAAATGTGTTGTAATTTTTGTGATGTTCTATTTATACCAAGTTTTTCTTGGGTCATTTTATTAGGTGGGTTCTCTTTCAAGGGTCTTTCAACAGGACTCTCTGATTCTTCTTGCTTGTTTGGTCTTTTTTGCCCAGGGCCCGACTCTTTCTCCATTTCCTCAATTTCCTGCATTCGCTTCTCTAGTAATTCTGCCTGGCGCTTCTGCTTCTTCTTCAATTTCTTCTTCTTATTCTTTGACATTTTGTCAGCCTGGGCGGAGATTACAAACAGATAAAGCCTTCAGGTGCCTAATTAATTACCCCCATTTGGAGATACCTGTTAACTTTAATTACTTCCTAATTAAATTTCACAAAGCTTGCCCTAACATAGCACTTAAGTCTTTCATTAAATTAAAAGATGCGGGATACTCTATAAAACCAAATAAAACAGAATAAATAACAAAGTGTGGTCTTCTGAGCAGTCTGTGGGGCTGGTTTACACTCAGACAAACGCAAATTTTTTAGAGGCCTCACCAGTACAAACTTGATGAAGGTGCATGGGAATTTACTGGAGAAAATTATAGAAGCACAGAAATTTTCCCTTTGGTTCCCAAACTTAAACTGTTACCAGCCACAACAGAAGAACCACGCCCACAGCCCATAGACCAAAATTAAATATAGAAACACCTTATACTTACTGGTTTAGGTTGGGGAGCAGTACTGACTGAAAAGAAAAGAAAACCAAGTAAGAATTCTGGCATTCATTAGGCAATACAAACTAAGGCTCAGATAAAACACTCTACCAGAATGAAAAGTCTTTCTTATGTAGCCTACACTGGAGAGAAAACTATTGTTTTTAAATGACTTAAGTAGAAGCCACATTATCATTATTTTAAATGAAAATAATGCATAATAGAAATTGCCAAACTTAAAAAAAAAGAAGATAAAATTCTTCCCCAGGTAGCATCAATAAGTGCAAAGAGCCAAGTTCCCATTTCTGGTTTCCACTACTAAAGCTGCTAAAATCACCTATTTTCCATTCCCATGTACTGCTTAAAATAGAAAGGGACAAGCAACAATCTCTTCACCTCCACCTACCCAGAACCTGTCAGTTTTAAAAGGGGAGTCTAGGTGACATCAAGAACTATAGTAATTTGCTCTATACTATGTCATGGATAATAGTGTAGCTTAGCTGGAAAGGTAGGATATTCAGTCTTCCTCTTTTAAAAATATTTGTATTAGCAGAGTGCAATGGCTCACTCCTGTAATCCCAGTACTTTGGGAGGCCGAGGCAGGCAGATCACAAGGTCACTAGCTTAACCAACACAGTGAAACCCTATCTCTACTAAAAATACAAAAATTAGCCAGGCGTGGTGGCTGGCTACTAAGGAGGCTGAGGCAGGAGACTCACTTGAACCTGGAAGGTGGAGGTTGCAGTGAGCTGAGATCGCGCCACTGCACTCCAGACTAGCCAACAGAGCGAGATTCCATTTCAAAAAAAAAATAAAATTGTATAATAACAGTGTTTAAAAAAAAAACAACACACACAATAAAAATTTATACTCTGGGTAAGCGTACAGTTCAAGTGGTTTTAACATTATTCACACTGTTGTATAACAGGATCTGTAGAATGTTTTCATCTTATAAAACGGAAACTACATCCATTCAACAACCAACTCCCCATTTCCCCTTTCTTTAGTCTTACTTTTTAAAGGAAGTGCATAACTAATATTTCAATGTGAGGATCAAGCAAGCTCCTCAAAAATGACACACTATTAAAACTAAAATCTGTACCTCAAAAGAAAAAAATCATAAAGCAGTCATAATTTACTTACTTATTTATGTATTTAATTTTATGTCTTGAGACAGAGAGTCTCACTCTGCTGCCTAGGTTGAAGTGCAGTGGCACTACCATGCCTTGCGCCAGCCTTGACTCCCTAGGCTCAAGCAATCCTCCTGCCCCAGCCTCCCGAGTAACTGGACTACAGGCATGCACCGCCATGCCTGGCTAATTTTTTTAATTTTTGTACAGACAGGGGTCTTACTATGTTGCCTAGACTGGTCTCAAATTCCTGGGCTCAAGTGATCATCCCACCTCAGCCTCCCAAAGTGTTGAGTTACAGGCATGAGCCACTGTGCCTGGTCCCATAATTTATTTAGTATATAATATTGTGTGGCACACTACTAACTGCTTTACCATTTAATCCCAGTAATTCCCACTTGAGGGGAAATAAAGTAAATTAACTCAATTAAGGTCTCTCAATCTAGGATGGAGCCCAAATTCAAACCAGATCTGTCTACTCCAGTGTTTAAAGGAAGCTCTCTGAAGAGCAAATGTTACCTTGCCCCTCTACAGACTACCAGTCCTATAAATGAGCATGTGTGATCACAGTAAGAGGTAAACACTTCAAAAATCATCAAATCTTAAGAAAAAATATTTTTAAACAATACACATCAGCTTTTGCAACATACAACATAAAGATACAACAATATCTAGTTTTCTCCTTCCCATATGAAAGTAATTCTGAGAATGTCTCTTGGAGGCTGATATTTCTTAAATATGATTGGGTGGTGTTTAATTCCCCTGGTAACAGAATAAAAATAGAAATTTCTTTTAATTTCTAATGAGAGCAAAGTCCCTAAAAGAAAATATACCTGCAGATCCGGAAGGCGGAGGAGCTCCACATCGCTGCCATTCTGTTGCTTCTGCAGCCAGCCTCCGAATGTACTGCTCATTCACTGACAATAAGATGTTCTCTGGTTTAATGTCAGTATGGATGATACGGCACTTGGTGTGTAAATAATCAAGACCCTGTAACACCTGAATAAAATAGAGTGGCAGACTTGCAAACACAAAAACAGGCTTTCTGGAGAAGTACGAGATTACAACACGACATTTGGAAAAAAAAAAGATATGCTAGAGTTTTCTCTGGAGAATAAAAGTACCTTTTAAAAAAAGCACAAACTTTCCCAGAAAGATTAAACTATGAAAAAGGCAATTATTTACAATAAAAAATTCCTCAATGTTTTACAAAGCTAATTCTATTTGGAGATATTCTTCAACTATATATATTATAAAGACTACGAATAAACATCCAACACATCCTCTAAGTGTTGAAATGTAGGTGATGACAGAGATTTAGATATCTTTAATTCAAATTTCCTCACTGATGAAGAACTGAGGTCTGTTGCTGCCCAGTCTGGAGCTCCTTCCACAACACATTATCCAAACAAATTTTTGCCCCTTGAAGTATTAATATTTTCCTGATGGTAAAATTCTATACTGTATATTGAAGGCTCTTTAGAAAATTAGAAAATGCCCATGAATCATGCTGTATAAAGAGATGGCAATAATCTGACATAGCAATTATCTATTCATGTAAAATTACTATTTACAACTTCTGGATAGGGGCTCCAATGTTCCCAAGTCAGACAACTCATCTTTACCCTCTAATTAATATAGGAAGCAAACCTGGGGGAAAAATGGTTATGCTAAAACATTTAAAAACAGAATAAGCACAATAAACTCAACATTGAATGCAATATTTAATTTTAGGAATTAAAAATAACTTACTTTTTTTTTTTTTTGAGACTGAGTCTTGCTTTGTCACCCAGGCTGGAGTGTAGTGGTGCAATTTCAGCTCACTGCAACCTCCGCCTCCTGGGTTCAAGATTCTCCTGCCTCAGCCTCCCAAGTGAGTAGCTGGGATTACAGGCATATACCACCACACGCAGCTAATTTTGTATTTTCAGTAGAGACGGGGTTTTGCCATGGTGGCCAGGCTGGTCTCGAACTCCTGACCTCAGGTGATCCACCCGCCTTGGCCTCCCAAAGTGCTGGGATTACAGGCGTGAGCCACAGTGCCCGGCCAGTAACTTACTTTTTAAAACAAAAATTTGATTGGAAAAAAAACTTCTGACACTTTAAGAATATTAAACCATCACTGCATAGTCAAGACTAAGATACATACTTGCTGAATAATTTTTTTGACACAAGGCAGTGGAAGCCCCCTGATAATTGGACTTGATGATCCACTTGAGCAGATGATGCCCCAAAACTTCGAATACCATGCAGATATCTAGGAGTTCATTAAGGAGGGAAAAAAAGGCACAAAAGAACAGGGCAAGACAACCTGTGAATTACACCCTATTAAAATGTTATGTATTTTCTTTCAGTATAAAAAGTTACAGAGCTTGAATGAATAAATATATAGCTGCCAATCCTCTAAAATTTCAAAGTCTAATGCAATAGCCAATGAAAGCAATCATGAAACAGAAAATTGTGGGAGGTTGGCTTATCAATATTATTATGTACATTAAAATACTGGTAAAACAAAAAGTAAAACCTACATATGCAAATAGTGAAAGAAAGCACTAGGCTCATGCTGTTGATTCTATTCATATAGATTAGTTTCTTCCCTAATATCAAAATTAGTGTACAGGGTAAAAATTTCCACTCTCACAGTTTCAAAGCAAGGAAAAACAAATTCTTCCTTAACTATAGAAGAGATGAATGTACAAGACTTAACCTCAAAAACATAAATACAAACATTTTTTAAAATAGGAAACTAACTTGCTTTAAGCTCTGTAGTTTACAAAACTAAACTTGATTCCAGTGCCACCATGTGTTATCCTTATGTACGAACAACCTGATCGCCTCACACAGCAGGAATACTCTTTGGGTCTAATATTGTGCAGGGCATTACAGGGATTTTGGTAGTATTGTGATGTCTTCCACCTCCATTAGCTTCTGCATGCAAGTCAAGACATACATATATATAATGTCCTAGTACCCAGACTTGAAGATTCTCCATTAAAGGAAAGCCTGAGTTCCTTGGAAAAATGGCTAAATCCAAGCAGGAAAAATACAAGGTAAACTTGGAACACCCTCCTGTGCCAACAAATAAGAACATGTCAAGATGAATAAGGAACCATCTTGAAGAGGATGTCACTAGCCAATGTGGAGACCATTTTAAAGATTAAGGTTATGAGTTAACATATCAATTAAAAACAGAACAAGTCCATACTGATCTGAAAGTGTGGAGGAAGAGAAACATTTTTTTGGGACGGAGTCTCGCTCTGTCACCCAGGTTGGAGTGCAGTGGCGCGATCTCAGCTCACCGAAAACTCTGCCTCCCGGGTTCAAGCGATTCTCCTGCCTCAGCCTCCTGAGTAGCCGGGATTACAGGTGCATGCCACCATGCCCGGTTAATTTTTTATATTTTTAGTAGAGAAGGGGTTTCACCATGTTGGTCAGACTGGTCTTGGAACTCCTGATCTCAGGTGATCCACCCGCCTCAGTCTCCCAAAGTCCTGGGATTACAGGCATGAGCCACCACGCCCGGCTGAGAAACATCTTCTTTAGAGAAGAAAGCCAAATAATAAATATATAAGGTATTACAGAAATAAAAAATCACCAATTTACAATCACTATAGTATACTATTACTGATTCAGGTAGGAATCAGTGAATACTAAAACGACTATGTGAAAGACTTTTGGGAAAAGGGATTGTCACAGTGCCAAAATATCATTCCACAGACTGCTTATTAATTACAAAAGAATAAAGTATCTTTATAGCTGAGATATCTGGAAGGCACTGCCTTAACCAAGTGATCAAACTTATTACCACCAACGATAAGCACAAATTCATATCATGTGCCTTCTAATGCAATATACTGAGAAAACTAAAACATAATCCATGTAGTATGCCTGACAAACATGATTAACTTGAACTTAATCATGAGGAAACAGTCAAACAAATCCAAACTAAGATGGCATAAAACAACTAACCTGGATTCCAAAAAAAGTCAATGTCATAAATGTTCCAAATCACATAAGATTAAAGGTACGTGACAACCTCAAACACAGATCAAAATTACAATAAGATAGCATCTCAAACTGACAAATGAATAAAATAAAATAAAAAAATAAACATTACCAAATGTAAGTGAGGTTGTGGAACAGCTAGAACTCTCATATTATGCTAGTAGAAGTCTAAAATGGTACAAATGCTTTGGAAAACTGTGCGGCAAATTCTTTTTTTTTTTTTTTTGAGACGGAGTCTCGCTCTGTCTCCTCAGGCTGCAGTGCAGTGGCGCAACTCAGCTCACTTCGATCTTCACCTCCCGGTTCAACCAATTCTCTACCTCAGCCTCCCAAGTAGGTGGGATTACAGGCACCTGCCACCATGCCCAGCTAATTTTCGTATTTTTAGTACAGACAGGGTTTCACCATCTTGGCCAGGCTAATCTTGAACTCCTGACCTCGTGACCTAATTTTTTGTACTTTTGTATTACAGGTGTGAGCCACCACATCCAGCAGCAAATTCTTATATATAGAATCCATGAAAGGCCGGGCATGGTGGCTCACGCCTATAATCCTAGCAGTTTGGGAAGCCAAGACAGGTGGATCCCTTGAGCCCAGGAGTTTGAGACCAGCCTGGGCAACACGGTGAAATCCCATCTCTACAAAAAAAAATCCAAAAATTAGCCAAGTATGGTGGCACGTGCCTGTGGTCCTTGCTACTCGGGAGGCTAAGGTGAGGGGGGAACACCTAAACCCAGGAGGTCAAGGTTGCAGTGAGCCAAGATTGTGCCACTGCACTCCAGACTGAGTGACAGAGACCCCATCTCAAAAACAAAACACAACACAACAAACAAACAAAACCCAGCACCTATCAAGTTTTCTGCTTTAGACAAAATGAAGTGACAGGGACTGAATTTATCTTATTGAAAAAACAATACCCAAAACAGACCAAATTCAAAAACAACAGAAGATTCTGGACATCAGGCAACATGGACAGTGATCCCCGAAAAAAGGAAACAAGAGCTGAACCCTGGGAATGCCCCATCTTATTGCCTTGAGACTTCCCAGGTAGCCCCCACAAGATGAATCAACGGGAGGTAAGCGTCTTGGGGGAGATGAAGGCAGCTATAATCCAGTGAACAAGGTACTAGAGAGGAGAAAGCTGCAGAAAGAGAGAATTTGGAGATTTGCAGAGGGGGCTCCTCAAGGATACAGCAAAGCACATTTGTATGAGGAAACAAGCAGAGGCAGAGAAGAAAAAAAATCTTAAAGGATTAGAGAGAACAATGCCCAGCATTTGCACAGGGCTTGGCAAAAGTGCCTGCTCCCAGCAAAGAGACTAGAAAAATTCAGTCACAGGGTATCGGGTAGGATATATTTGGGAAAGTCTTGCCTCAGTACAGGGAATGATTAGCCCTGGACTGAGCAATGCTTTGGATTCATATAAAAGGACAAAACATTTTCCAAGTAACATAACAGCATCCCAGAACAAGGCTCAAGAAGATTTACAGAAATACAAAACATCCAGCAGCCAACAAGGTAAAACTTACAATGTGATTACCAGGCAATAAAACATATCTGAAATTAAAATAGTCAATCGTATGAAACTGACTCAGAACCATCACAGATGTTAGAATTAGACAAGGACATTAAATGGTTATTATAGCTGTATTCCATATATTCAAAAAATTAAGTGGAGACATGAAAGGTATTTGTTAAAAGACTGAAAATGAACTTAAAGAGACAAAAAGTGCAATGTGAGATAAAAACACACTTGATCGAATAAATGGCAGATTAGATTATTACAGAATAAAAAGGTTAGTGAACTTGATGTCACAGCAACAGAATTAGTCCAAAATGAAAACAGTTTGGAAAAATAATCCAAACAAATCCACACATCCACAAAAGAATAAGCTGTGGAGGCAACTCTAGTGGCTCCCAAAAATGGAAGAGAGGAAGGAGATGAAAGTATGGCTTTTTGCAATGAATGAACAAATTACAAAGGTAAAGACACACCCAGTAGCAAAGTATACCTCTAAGTGCTTAGATTCTGGATGTCATTTCCCACGGAAAGGTATTAGGGCTTCTTAGAGGAAAACTGATTCTAGATTTAAGACAGGAAACTCACAAGGTGAGCCTAGAACATCTTGATGTCAGGTAATAAACTCAAAATCTCATATGGATCCTGACTCCAGTAAGAATCACAAACTAGAGAAGATTCTAAGAAGATGGTGGAACAGGAAGCCACCAGAAATCTGTTTCCCCACGTAGACAACCAATGCAGTGGAAGAATCTGTCTGATGTGATTATTTAGAAACTCTGGAGTCTACTGAAGGCTCACAACTTTTAGGAGAAGAGGTTTAGATAATAAATTATTGTAAATTTTGGTCAATTTCAGCTCTTAGCACAGTGGCACCCACCTATCCCCTAATCCTATAGTAAGTAGCCCTGCACACAGTTTGTTGGAGCCAGAGTGGGCAAAAAGGATCCTGTCCTAAGTATCAGAGAGGCAGGTGGCCATTTCTGCACCTCCCCTCCATTGTTTTAAGCCCCTCCTCTGGCTGAAGTGATCTTGCAAGGCTTTAAAAGGCCAGTGCCCATTTCCTTTCCTTAATTTTTTTATTTTTATCATTTGGGAGCCAGACATTAAGACTAGGATGTTCATGGCCAGGTGTGGTGGCTCATGCCTGTAATCCCAGCACTTTGGGAGGCCAAGGTGGGCAGATCACTTGAGGCCAGGAGTTTGAGACTAGCCTGGTCAACATGGTGAAACGTTGTCTCTACTAAAAATACAAAAATTAGCCGGGCATGGTGGTGTGCACCTGTAATCCTAGCTACACAGGAGGCTGATGCAGGAGAATTGCTTGAACCCAGGAGGCGGAGGTTGCAGTGGGCTGAGATTGTGCCAACGCACTCCAGCCTGGGTGATAAAGCGAGACTCTGTCTCTAAATAAACAAATAAATAAATAACCTAGGACATTCAGAAGCAACCGCATATAGAGGGAAAATCAGAAAGTGACTATGCATGCCCAAGGAAAGATGCAGACTGAGCAAAGACCTTTTGTTTACATCTCAGGCTATAGCTTGGAAGAGACGGCCCTACAAAAAGAAAAGGAAAAACAAAAACAACACAGGGCCAGGCAAAGTGGCCCATGCATGTAATCCCAGCACTTTGGGAGGCTGAGGCAGGATGACTGCTTGAGCCCAGGGGTTTGAGACCAGCCTGGGCAACACAGGAAGACCCCATCTCTACAAAAACATTATAAAATTAGCGCAGGCATGGTGGCATACAACTATAGTCTCAGCTATTTGAAAGGCTGAGGCGGGAGGATCGTTAGATTCTAGGAGGTCAAGGCTACAGAAAGCCATGACTGTGCCACTGTACTCCAGCCTTGGCAAGAGAGATTTTGTCTCATAAATAAATAAATAAATAAATAAAAATATAAAGAGAGAAAGAAAGAGAAAGCAAGCAAGCAAGCAAGACAAACCCCAGCAAATCTTGAGGACACGGCCAAATCTGATTTCCAGAGTTACCATATTAGATTCAAATGTCCAGTTTTCAACAGAAAATCACAAGGCACATGAAGAAATAGTTAAGTACAGCATATTCAAATGACAAAAATAAATCAACAGACACAGTCTCTTAAAAAGACTTGATGCAGATCTACTAGATAAAGATTTTAAAACAAATGTCTTAAAAATGCTCAGGCCAGGTGTGGTGGCTCATTCCTGTAACCCTATCACTTTGGGAGGCCAAAGCAGTAGGACTGCTTGAACCCAGGAGTTCCAGACCAATCTGGGCAACACAGTGAGACTCCACCTCTACAAAAAGTTTAAAAATTAGCTGGGTGTAGTGGCATGCACCTATAGTCTGGAGGCTTAGGCAAGAGAAGCGCTTTAGTCTGGGTAGTCGTGGCTGATGTGAGCCGTGTTCACACTACCACATTCCAGCCTGGGTGATAGAGCAAGACCTTGTCTCAGAAAAAAAAAAGGCTCAAAGAACAAAAAGGAAGATGTGGAGAAAGTCAAGAAAACAATACATAAACAAAATGGAAATATTAATAAGGATTAAAAAAACTAAAAAGAAACTAAAGGAATTCTGGCTGGAAAGTATGATAACAGAAATGAAAAATTCACTAGAGGGATTCAAAGGCAGATCTGGGCAGACAGGAGAAAGAATCAGCAAACCTGAAGTTAGGATAATGGAAATTATTAAGTCTGAGGAATAGAAAGAAAAAAAATTGAAATGAAGAGGCTTAAGGGACCTGCGGGACACCATCAAGTAGACCAAATATATACTGTGGCAGTCCCAGCAGAAGAACCGAGGAAGAGGCTGGGCATGCAGCTCACGCCTGTAATCCCAGCATTTTGGGAGGCCAAGGCAGTCAGATCACTTGAGGTCAGAAGTTCAAAACCAGCCTGGTCAACATGGTGAAACCCTGTCTCTACCGAAATACAAAAATTAACTGGGTGTGGTGATACATGCCAGTAATCCCAGTTACTTGGGAGGCTGAGGCAGGAGAACTGCTTGAACCCGGGAGGCAGAGATTGCAGTGAGCTGAGATCGTGCCACTGCATTCTAGCCTGGGTAACAGAGTGAGACTCCATCTAAAAAAAAAAAAGAAAGAAGGGCCACAGAGAATATTTGAAAAAACAATGAAAAACTCAAATTTGATGAAAGACATGAATCCAAAAAGCTCAATAAGCATCAAGTAAGATGAACTTGAAGAGACCCACACCAAGACACACTATAATCAAACTTTTGAAAGATCCAAAGAGAGTATATAGCATGAAAAAAAAAGTATCCTAAAGACATAGGAGGTCATATAGGTAGACAATAATGACTGGCTAATGTCAACATTATATAAAGAGACCTGTCTCCCTTCTTAATCATTCTTTTCCCCCTCACCCTCCATGAAAGTGGAGTGAGCCAGTTTATATGGAATTCCATAAGAACTAACTTTCTAGTTCAGGGTCCTTTACATTTTAACATGAGAAAGGATAGTGGTCCAGAGGAAAAAAATGCCTGAACAAACACACATACAAATGTGAATGTACAACTCTGGGTGGGTATGTTATGTTGTGAAAATGGGTAGGGCAGGAGAATGACGTGAGCCATTACTAACCCTTAGCATAATGTTCTGAGTTATACCCTTTCAATCTCTAATAGTAGCAAATAATGCACTGGCAAAGACAGCTGGGAGATAAGGATAAAGACAGGAAACAACAGCTAAGAACAAAGGGAGAAAAGAATAAAATAGGGAATCAATGGACAAAGCTACCCAGAAACCCACCTAGCAATGTCTGAAAAATATCTTGGAACTTGAAATTCAAACCTTCTAAGATACTTCAAAAGTTAAAAAACCTTCTTTGCTTAGTTAGGGTGAAATAGGTACTCAGCATTACTGGGGGAGAGTTCTATAGTTTTACTTGGAACTTTTGCAAATTAGTAAAGAAATCTGGCACAATGATAAACATTACAAGATGAAGTAACAGAAAAAACAGATATGGTCATCATGACATCCTGTGCAGGTTTTTAAAAATTTCTTGGTTAGACTTAGTCTCTGTGCGTGCACGCACACACACACACACACACACACACACACACACACACACACAGACAGACAGAGAGCGGGGAGAGAGAGAGAGAGAGAGAGAACGCCATCTACAAAGTGACCACAGTAGGCACAAGATACTGTTTTAAGATGGCTGCAGCAGTTTTCCTTAGACATCTGGGGGATCTGTGATTTGTATGGAAATGACTCAGAATTAACTTCAAAACAATAGATAGTTTTTCCACATTATCACCTGTTCTCTCTCCTTTCCCATACCTTCTTCCTGCTTCTCTGTTCAAATCTCTTTCCATAGTCTACCTGAAACTACAGTCATATGTAATCCTGTCTCCTTTAAATAAAAAAGATCATCGGCAACTAGGAATGTGTTTTGTAAGAAGCTAAACATGCATCGAAAGTAAAATGATATACAAAATGTCTTTAAACATTTTTAAAATACCTTATAAACAGGTAATTTTAGATTCGCCAATCTAAGATTCAACTTCATCTTTTACTGAAAAATCTGATTGACTGTTATAAGCATAGCTGTTGCAATAACCATTTTTTTTTTAACTGTGGTTCAGAAGGAGCAATAATCTTTCAATTAGCTCACTGCAAGTCATTTTGATAGTAACCTGTGAAGAAAATCAGCTAAGGTTCCTTCCAATTCTACAGTTCTAAAAATCCAGATAAAAACATTAAATAAGTCAGTTTTTTCATTCTAACAGAAGGTGAACAACCACACACTTTTAGACTCTAAACATACATTCACAGCCTTTTCAAAGTTGAGGCCTAACATAATAAATACAATCATACTTTCAATTCTTGTTTACCCAGTATTTTTCTTGGGACAGAGTCTGGCTCTGTTGCCCAGGCTGGAATGCAGTGGGCGTGATCTCGGCTCACTGCAACCTTTGCTTCCGGGTTCAAGCGATTCTCCTGCCTTAGCCTCCCCAGCAGCTGGGACTACAGGCACCTGCCGCCATGCCCAGGTAATTTTTTTTTTTTGAGACAAGTCTGTGTTGGTCAGGCTGGTCTTGAACTCCTAACCTCAGGCGATCTACCCACCTTGACCTCCCAGTGCTGAGATTACAGGCATGAGTCACTGTGCCCCGCTTACCCAGTATTTTTCAATTACTTCCCTTAAAGTTTCTGTGCTAATTGACAAAGATCATAGAATCTTTACTTAGTGATACAAGGCTATTTTCTAAAAGTTTCTTTTGACTTCAGTTTAATTTGCCTAAAAAGGGGACAAAAAGCTTAAAGCAATATGCTGAAAAGTCACACCACACAAAATTAGACATAATTCAGATCTGTGTTCAGAAGTGTACAATGAAAGAGGTAATTTTATTACCGTTTGCCTTGAGAAAAGACACCACGAGCATCTACACAACAAATCTAGTTCCTTTCTTTGGGATTGGGATGATTTATTCTCAAATATATTTTTAAAAGGATACGTGTTCCATTAACTCCTGAGATTTTAAAGTCATCTAGTAGTTGAACAACCATTTCTCTATTTGGATCATTAGGGTCTGAATTGCGAACCTGTAGTGGGGAAGAGACGGTATTAGCAAAAGGTAAAGCATGGAAATAAGCCAAATAGTAGGGGAAGAATACTTATAGCAAATTAACTCCAAGAAAGAGCCCACATAAATCTATTTTTAAAACATACTAAAATTTCAATAGCTTTAATGGAGAAAAACTTAAACAGTCAATTCATAAGAGAAAATACAACCAACAGGAACTGTTTTTCTAATTCAACTATTTTGCATCCTGATATCAATCAAAGTGTGGTCTCCAAATAAACTGCTGATTACCAGGTTATGAGGAACTAAGAAGCTTTTACAGGATGCAAATCAGCCACAGCACTAACCACACTGTTTTTTCCAGCTGACTTTTTTTTTGCATAGACAAACTTTCTCAATGAAGAAAACAGTATGTTGATTTACCTTTGGGTAGGTACAAGGCTCCTTATCTTGTCACAAACGGACATTATGAAAAAGTATTGTCTTAACCTGGGTGCAGTGGCTTGTGCCTGTAACCCCAGCTACTCTGGAGGGTAAGGCAAGATCACTTGAGGCTAGGAGTTTGAAAAAAAAAAAGTACTGCCATAGAAATCTCCTGGTGCAACGTTCTCACTTTATGAACAAAAAAATCAGAAAGAAAAAAATGGTAACATGGAGGACATACCAGGGTAAAGGCGAACTAAACCCAGGTTTTCTAATCTGAGTTTAAGTTCCTTCTACTACATTGGCACATTCCTAATTTAAAACAAAACTAAAAATACATTTTTGATAAAATTTATCTCAGTTTCCAGGTATAAATAGAATCAGCAAAATACAGTATTTTTATATTATGTATTCCATAACATATTTGAAAACAACAAAAAAGATGCTATATGTTTATTTACATAACTTTCCTTTTAACCACAGCACGAAAGAAGAACACTATGACAGTGCCACGTGGCCTATAAAACACGCTCCGTGAATATTTTTATTAATTTGAAAGGTTTTTTTTGGTTCATGTGTGTAAGAAGAATTCTAATCATACCATTTCCCACCAGTCCCCTACTACATGCATGGAATGTGTAAATATTGTTGCCTTCCTCTACCTCTTTAAGGATACTAGACCTTTATAGAAAAAATTATCCATGCTAAGGAGTCTCCACTTGGTGTGTTTTAATTCAGTGAAACTTTATTTATAATTCCTTGCATTCATACATATAATCTAATACTCACTGACTTCAGCAACCGGATTTCATCTAGTGCTGTTTCAGTGTAATGTTCAGCACTTTTAACTACTTTCATTGCCACAAATTTCTTCCCCCCTAAGAAACAAACACAGGCAATTAAGACTACATAGCCTACCCTTACTTCTACTAAGCTAAGATTTAGCTATAAGTAAGATGGTTAAAAAGGACAAATATTCTGGAAACCATCATTCTCAGCAAACTGACACAAGAACAGAAAAACAAACACCTCATGTTCTCCACCCATAGGTGGGTATTAATGAATAATGAGAACACATGGACACAGGGAGGGGAGCATCACACACTGGGGTCTGTTGTGGGGAACAGGGGAGGGACAGCGGTGGGTAGGGAGGTTGGGGAGGGATAACAGGAAGAAATGCCAGATAAAGGTAAGGGGGATGGAGGCAGTAAACCACATTGCCATGATGTACCTATGCAACAATCCTGCATGTTTTCCCCATGTACCCCAGTACCTGAAGTGCAATTAAAATATATATATATATATATATACACATACACACACACACACACACACACACACACATATATATATATAAAAAGGACAAATACTGATTTCATGTTTCTCTGTAGCCCATACAAGCTACTTCTATGGAAACATTTGTACTTGTTAATGGCAATAACTGGCCAGATTTCACTTACAGTAAGAAAAAAAATCTGTTCTCAGATAATTTCAGTTGTTGAACATTTCCCTCTGAGTTAAAATCCTTTTTTTGAGTATCTCCCTGAATTCCAAGCAAAATTGCAAAATGAGGATAAATAAGGGGAAAGATCCTCAAATTCCAACTGTCCTGTGTAACTGTATACAAGCAAAAACTAAAAGCTTAAAAAACTGTAATATTTTCCCAGAAGCAGCCAGAAGAAATATTTGGGTGAAAACAAAATGATAAAAAGTCACAAAAAAGCAAATGACAAAAGCTTTACTGGCATTAATTTAATCACTCGTGTCCCTAAAGTAGAGAGGGAGATACATAATACTGATTCTTCATGAAAGAAAAGTGATTTGTTCAAGAATATAGAGACTACTGCCAACAACAAAATTCTGATATAAATGAATCCAGCTAGAGATAGACTGAAGCCTGGCTCAGCAGTGGAAAATCAGACAAAAACATTTGGGCATCATCTAACGAATTCTTTTGCAGAACCACTAGAACTTACTGAATATCCCATGATAACCACACTGTTGAAAAATGTCCCCAGCCTAACTTTCGGATCACATGATATCTCCCGTTGAATAGATCTCCAATTTTTACAAGATGATAACCCCCTGGAAGAAACAGGGAAATATAATCAGAAAAACCAGGATGAGAAACAATGGTAAGAAAAGGTATTTTTACATCATGTTTTTCAATATCTATATACATTTATCAAATAAAAAGTTTCTTTATACAATCAACTCAACAGAAGAAAATCTTAGTAGTAAAATCAGTTGTACAGTATTACGGAATTCATGTTATAAAAAATCTTAGTAAGATTAATGATTTAAATTAAGCCTACAACAGCCTCATCCACAAATAATAAACAGGTTGTATATCACAATATTCTTGTCTCTCAATAATCCAATAGGTTTATCTAAACATATATATCTATTACAGTCTCAGGTGTTTTTTAGGAGACAGAATAAATTCTGTTTATTTAGCAAAAAAAAAGCAAGCAAGCAAACAGGATTTCTTTAAATAAAAACAAAACAAACAGGCCAGGCATGGTGACTCACGCCTCTAATCCCAGCACTTTGGGAGGCTGAGGAGGGCAGATTATTTGAGGTCAGGAGTTTGAGAACAGGCTGGTAAACATGGTGAAATTCTGTCTCTATTAAAAATATAAAAATTAGCCAGGCATGGTGGTGGGCGCCTGAGGCATGATAAGCGCTTGAACTCAAGAGTCAGAGGCTGCAGTGAGCTGAGATTGTGCCACTGCACTCCAGCCTGGGTAACAGAGCGAGACTGTCTCAATAAACAAAACAAAAAACCCATAAAAAAACAGAAAACAGAGGAAGGCCTGAAAAAGCATCCAACAGTGGCAGGAATCAAGATATTTTCATATTTATCTTTGCCAGCTGAGAATAAGAAGGACCACATTCTTCTCTTAGATGGTATGATACATACATTTTATGTTCCCACCCAAAGACTCTGGAAAGTCTCATCAAGAAACAGAAAAGACAACAGGCAACCTGATGACACCGTTTACGTGTCTGTAATTCCAGTTTAACTTATCAGCTGTCACTATGAGCAAAAAGGAGTAAGAAGGTATTTTATAAAAATCTATATACCAAAACGTCATCACTGGTTATATGTGGCTGACAGCACTGCCGATGGCTTTTACTTTCTTTTCTGTTTAATACGGCTCTGAAATTTTCTAAGGTAAGCATGTACTATAATTTTTAAAGAGGAAAAAGGTAAAAACATCTAATATAAAATTAGGCTTTGATAAATTAAGTCAGACTAAGAACAAATACTATTTTGCATGTTTTAGAGAAAAGGATACAAGTAAACAGCAATAAAACAGTGTTTATGCTGACAGAGCAAACATCCAAATGAGAAACTGCAAATAAATGGAACATGTCTTCCTTCATACCCCCTTATGAACTTACCTTTACAATAATCATTAGGATCTTCTTGCTCATCATCATCGGATCCCAGAATCTCCTCTTCCTGCTCTGGTAGATCACTCTCAGAGTGGGGAGCAGAGCCTCGGTGCTGAGTTTCAGACCTAAGAAATGTTACAAAAATGCACATTCCATTTGAACAGAAGAAAATAGGACATTATCAAATCCCACCATCAACATAAAAAACCCTCTAGATAACATGAACAGAGTATTACCAAGTGGCAGCCTAGGAAAACATTAGCTATAGTTTTACCTCATGTTAGAAAAATATTACTTTTTTAAAACATCATACGTAATAAAATCTGAAAAATATTAAAAAGTACAAAGGAGAAAAATTACTTGACTCTCAATATCCAAACAAAATCACTGATAAACTACTGAATTTTCTTCTAAAATGTTGCTGTATCTTCATAAAAGTATTTATCTGTAATCACACACTATATAAACAAACTTGCATCTGGCTTTTTCTATTATAAACTTTTTTCATTTCTATGCATCTCTAAAACTTAACATGCTTCTCTTAGAAGTATCACCACTTAGTTTGGCACATTCTGTTCAGTTGGACATTTAACTTGTTTCTAATTTTTCATTACTAAAAATACAGTTGTTGAATACTTTTGGATAATCTTTATTCTGTAATCAGAATTATTTCCCTAAAATTAAACTACTAGGTAGAGGTTGAAACATTCCTATTTATAAAAATAACATGTTAATTGTGGAAAATTTGGAAAACACTTGTTTTAAGACATACCTAATCAGAACAACTATTAACATTTTGGAATATTTCTTTCCAGTCAGTGGTCATGAATGCTTCTAATGATTTTTATGTAGTATGACTGTTTCCCAAAAAAATTGTACTAAGTTACATCCCCCACCAGCCACACACGGACTTTTATTATTTAAGTACTATCAAGTTCTGAAAGCTTATGTGATAGATAAAAATGATATTTCATTTTATAATGCATTAAAAATATTTATTGATTTCCTTCTCTATATGTCATCAATTGGTTATATCACAATTTTTGTGCACTGAGAAGTTCAAGCAACAGAAAAACCTAAATTTGCATTCAGTCTCTGACATTTGTTAGTTGCCTGTCTCTTTAAGCATAAAAAACCAGGGTACATCTGGGTCTCATGCCTGTAATCTCAGCACTCTGGGAGGCTGAGGCAAAGTAGATCATTTGAGGCCAGGAGTTTGTGACCAACCTGGCCAACATGGAGAAACCCCGTCTCTACTAAAAATGCATTCCAACATGGGCAGCAGAGCAAGAATCTGTCAAAAAAAAAAAAAAAAAAGGGACAATCGAGGTGGCTCACGCCTGTAATCCTAGCACTTAGGGAGGCCAAGGCAGGTGGATCACGAGGTCAGGAGATTGAGACCAGCCTGGCCAACATGGTGAAACCCTGCTGCTACTAAAAAATACAAAAATTAGCTAGGCATGGTGGCACGCGCCTGTGGTCCCAGCTACTCCGGAGGTTGAGGCAGGAGAATCGCTTGAACCCAGGAGGCGGAGGTTGTAGTGAGCCAAGATCGCGCCACTGCACTCCAGCCTGGCAACAGAGCAAGACTCTGTCCAAAAAAAAAAAAAAAAAGGAGTCCGAATGAACAAACATTCTCCAATTTGAGATTAAGATAGAATTCTGAAATAGATTCTCTGATTCAAACTTAATGAAAGTAAATTTGGGACCAGGAGTGGTGGCTCACACTTGTAATCCTAGCATTTTCTGAGGCCAAGGTGGGCAGACTCCTTTGAGCCCAGAAGTTCAAGACCACCCTGGGAAACATGGTGAAATCCCATCACTAAAAAAACTACAAAAATTAACTGGGTGTGGTGGTGTATGCCTGTAGTCCTAGCTACTCGGGGAACTGAGGTGGGAGGATTGCTTGAGGCTGGGAGGTCGAGGCTACAGTAAGTTACAATTGTGCCACTGCACTCCAGCCTGGGCGACAGAGTGAGACCTTGTCTCCAAAGGGGTCAGAGGGAGATTAGCTGAAGGTCTGTATAATGGAGTTGACACCATACACTGCACAGCAGACAGGCTAGTATTTATCTTGCAGAGGAAAAAGGGAGGTCTATTCTCTAAAGAAAATGAAATAAACTGGAAAGAACAAATGCTGTTAGTGGGGATGACGGTACCCCAGAGTAAAGTTTTCCAGATTCTGGCATTCAGTAGGACCAAACATCACACAAGTAGCCTCATACCTATTTACTCTAAAGAAAAAGCTGGCTCATGCCTGTAGTCCCAGCACTTTGGGAGGCCGAGGCCAGTGGAATCCCTGAGGCCAGGAGTTTGAGACCAGCCTGGCCAACAAGATGGAACCCCGTATCTACCAAAAATACAAAAAGTTGGCCGAGCATGGTGGTACATGCCTATAATCCCAGCTACTCGAGAGGCTGAGGTTGCAATGAGCTGAGATCATGCCACTGTGCTCCAGCCTAGGCGACTGAGTGAGACCCTGTCTCAAATAACAGGAAAAAAAAAAACCTTGCCAGGGAGGTAGGGCTATCAATCAGGTCTCTAATGCCTTGCCCATAAAAATTAAAAGTGACTAAGGATCACCGAACATCTGAGGAGAGCCCAGGGCTCCAAAAACAGAGACCAAGATAAGCAATTAAAAAACTGACCCTAGAGAAGAAATACGCATTCAGGAAAATGACAAAACTCAAAAACTAGTTAATATGAACAGAGAAATGTTAAATAATGCTGATTTCCATATAGACTACGATGCTCCAGTCTAAAAGATGAGTAGAGTCAGAAAGAAGTTTCAGAAAATAAAGTTGACCATTCCCTAAATGTAGAAGGGAAAAAAATGACCCACTTATCTCATAATCGACCATTATCCCATAATATCTCTATTCAAGATAATAATGCTCAAAAAGAGATGAGACAATCAATCCAGAAGTTCCCACATCTGAATGATCAGAGTTGCAAAAAGAGAAACTTATGAAAATAGAAGAGATAAAATTATTAAAGAAATTCAAGAAACTTCTGGAGATTGAATGGAAGCTCCACTTAAACCATTATTGGGGAAACTTTTAAAAAGAAGACTCTAAAGGCTTCTAGGGGAAAAAAAAGCTAGAAGGCCACTAATTAGACTGTCATCATCTATCTCATCAGAAAGCTAGTACACTAAAAGACAATGAGGCAATGACTTCTAAATTCTAAGGATGTTTTTAAAACCTAGTCTAAGTCTCAAACAGCATTTGAGAGCAAAGTTTTTCAAATATAGATGGACACTGAAACCTATCTCCCATTCATTTTGTCTGAAGAAGTTACTTGAGGTCAAGAAAAAAGCAATAAAACTGAGAAAGAAGGCCAGGCACGGTGGCTCATGCCTATAATCCCAGCATTTTGGGAGGCCAAGGCGGGTGGACCACAAGGTCAGGAGTTCGAAACCAGCCTGACCAACATGGTGAAACCCCTGCCTTTACTAAAAACACAAAAAAATTAGCCAGGTGTGGTGCTGCATGCCTGTAATACCAGCTACTTGGGAGGCTGAGGCAGGAGAATCACTTTAACCCAGGAGGCAGAAATTGTGCGATTGTACTCCAGCCTGGACAAGAGAACGAAACTCTGTTTCAAAGGAAAAAGAAGAAAAACTGAGAGAGAAGACATAGAATCCACAGGATTCTGTTTTACAGATCGAAAACAGAAGAGCCCAACAGGAAGTTCCAAGAGCGCAACTACAGACAAGGCCTGAAATGCATTTAATCTGACCTAGAGCCAGAGACCACAGGGCTCTGAGAGATCCCAGGGTAAAAAAAACCAAAGACAAGAAAGTATGCTTGAGACATACTTTCTGGAAGAAACTAACAGTATGATTAAAAAAAAAAAAAAGTAACATAAGGGAGAAAAATGTAATACAAATTCCAACAAACAAAATCTAAACAAAAAAAGTTACATACTTATAAGCACAAGACACAGTCAAAAAAACATAAATGCAGTTTATTGATTTTCTACTTCAAAATCAACCTCACGAAAAAGCACAAAATACTTACTTATGGCGACAAAGTAGAACATAAGGGTTCTTTGTAAAGATTGTAAAGACAGAATTTAGGGGCAGTTGGGAGAGAAAAAGTACACCAATATTCTCATGTTATAAAGTGCCTATTACAGTTGATGAAACCAAAAATAGGTTGAGGTATATGCGTGCGTGCATGTGTTTGTTGTTTTCATACACAGTTCCTGGCTCCTAACTCCCATAGCCCTAATTAGTCTTTTGTTATAATGTTGGGCTCTTTAGGCCTCAAAAACAGGCCTCAAAAAGAGAATCTCTCTCTGACCTTCTCCTGCCCTCCTTCACCTGCTCCTTTTTCTTCCCCAATGCAGTAATGTAATCCTCCCATGCCTTTCCATAAATAAATTCTCTGACCTACCTTATCTGATTCTGATTGGTAAGATCCCCATTTCAGAGGTCCTGAGCCATACGTTAAGGAAAGGAATGATGCACAGAGAGGCCAAGACTCTGAACAGACAGATCCTGCTGGGTTTCCATACTCAGTCTATTAGGTTGATCTCTTTTTGTCCAATCACATTTCTACACAGTCGTCCATGCTTTGCTCATGCCTATCCAATGAAGTCTCCATGAAACGCCGAAGAGGATGAGGTACGGAGAGCTCCCCGACAGCTGAATAAGTAGAGATTCCTGGAGGGTGGTACACCCAGAGAGGGCATGGAAGTTCTGTGCTCCTTCCCAGACCTTGGGCCCTATGCATCTATTCATCTCTATCCTTTGTAACATCCTTTATTTAAAAAAAAAAAACAGTAAACATGTTGCCCTGAGTTCTGTGAGTTCCTCTAGCAAATTAATTCAACCCAAGGAGGGTGTCATGGGAAACCCCGATTTATAGCCAGTTCATCAGAAGCACAGGTAAAACAACCTGGGGCTTGCAACTGGCACTGGAAATGGGGGAAGGGCAGTCTTGGGGAGTGAGCCCTCAATCCACGGGGTCTCCAGGAAGACAGCATCAGAACTGAACTGAATCAGAGACATCTAGTTGGTATCTGCTGCAGAACTGATTGCGTGGTGTATGGTGGGGGAAAGGTCTCACACATTTGGTCACAGGAGTCTTGTTCATTGTTGTGGGGTGACAGCAGACAACAAAATGGTTTTAAGTTTTCCTACTCAAGGTATATTAAAGTTATAAAGTAATCAAAATAGACAATAACAAGTGTTGGTGAAGACGTGAAGAAACTGCAACCCTTAAACATCGCTGGTGGGAATGTAAAATGGCACATCCGCTTTGGAAAACAGTTTGTTAATTCCTCAAAATGCTAAATGTTAGAATTACCATATGATCCAGCAATTCCATTTCTAGGTATATACCAAGAGATGAAAACATGTATCCACACAAAAACTTGCACATGGATGTTCACAATGCATAGTTATATAATTTTGTTACCAGCAGTGTTAACCTGACTGGGATCTAGTTACCTTGGAAATGCGGAACTTATGAATGTACTATAAAGTAAAATGCTGACTGATTCCTCGGGGCAGGGCAGAATATACAAATACAGCATTATTCATAATAGCCAAAAAACAGAAATAATCCAAATTCCACCAACTGTTGAGTAAACAAAATTCATATATCTATACATAAAAGGAATCATGTACTGATACCTGCTATAACAACATGAATGAATCTTGACATTGTATTAAGAGAAGCCAGTTACAAAAGACCATGTAATCATAAGATTCTATTTATATGAAATGTCCAGAAAAGGCAAATCCATTGAGACAGAAAGTAGATTAGCGGTTGCCAGGATCTAGAAAAGGGAGTAATGGTTAGCAGTGACCACTAATGGGTTTGGAGTTTTCTTAGAGGAGAATAAAAATGCTCTAAATTTAGATCATGGTAAGATTATACCACGCTCAATATATTAAAACAATGGAACTGTACATTAGATGGGTGAATTTATGGCATGCAAATACCATAAGCTTTATCTCAATAAAGCTGTTAGAAAACTAAGTCTAAATATAGTGCTTTATTGAGAGGAAGAGGGAGATAAAGTGGTGAGAGTACAAGCGAACTATATCTTCCTCAATCATACAAGAATTTATGGTAATAGCTAATGCTGATGAATCAAGGAACAGCAATAAGTATGCTGAAGATATGCATGTCTAACTATTAATAATGAATTAATAACTATTACTAGATATGATACATATTATATATAATGAATTAAAAACTATTAATAATGAAAAATTAAAAATAATGAAACAAAAAGCAATGGGTAAAAGTAGTTGCTTTAAGAGGTAGGCCAATGTCTAGGAAACAGCTGAGACAGAGGACTATGTAGCATTTATTTATTTTAATTCGTTCGATTCATTTTTGAGATAGGATCTCACTCTGCCACCCAGGCTGCAGTGCAGTGGTGCTATCACAGCTCATTCCAGCCTTGTCCTCCTCAGTTCAAGTGATCCTCCCACCTCAGTCCCCAAGTAGCTGGGACTACAGATGTACACTACCACATCTGGCTAATTTTTAAATTTTCTTAGAGATGGGATCCCACTATTTTACCCAGACTAGTCTAGAACTCCTAGACCCAAGTGACTCTCCAGCCTCGGCCTACCAAATTGCTGAGATTATAGGCATGAGCTATCATAACCAGCCTGTAGCTTTTATTTAAAAAGGCTTCTACTGTGTTTTCTATTGGAACAAGTTAGAAAACTAAATGTCCAACAAGAGGTAGGTTGAATATATTTATTAGCTGCATAAATCACCTGTATCTATTTAAATTTGATTATCAATTTGTTCATGTAAGGTAAAACCTGTAATTGCTAAAAGGATCATTTACTCAAGCCCCTTGATCAATACATTCCATTATAAATGTTTACTATATTTGAAAATGTATCCATGCAATGAACTTTTAAAGTATAGTAGCACAATTCTCAATTGCAAAGATATGGAACCAACCTAAGTACCCACTGATCAACAAATAGGTAAGGGATGTAGCATCCATACACCATGGAATACGACTCTGCCATGAAAAGGAATGAAATGTCTTTTGCAGCAACATGAATGGAGCTGGAGGCCATTATTCTAAGCAAAGTAACTTAGGAATAGAAAACCAAATACTGTATGTTCTCACTTATAAATGGGAGCTAAGCTATGAGGACTTATAGACATACAGAGTGATATAATAGACTTTGGTGACTTGGGGTGGGGGGAGAAGATGCGAGGGGGTGAAGGATAAAAGACTACATATTGGGTACAGTGTATACTGCTCAGGTGAGGGGTGTACTAAAATCTCAGGATTCCCCACTAACGAACTCATTCACATAACTATAAACCACCTGGACCCCCAAAACTATTGAAATAAAGAAATTTTTTTTAAGTATGTATTACTATATTTTTTTAAAGTTATCACAAAAATTAGCCAGGCATGGTGGTAGACACCTCTACCTCCCAGGTTCAAGTGATTCCTCTGCCTCAGCCTCCCCAGTAGCTGGGACAATTGGCATGCACCACCACACCCAGCTAATTTTTGTATTTTTAGTAGAGAGGTGATTTCACCACGTTGATCAAGCTGGTCTTGAACTCGTGACCTCAGGGGATCTGCCTGCCTTGACCTCCCAAAGTGCTGGGATTACAGGCGTGAGCCACCAACCCTGGTGTTTGTGTAGAATTTGTTGACATTTTTGTTTAGTTTTGGAAAATGCGAACTGGAGTTAGAGGTCAGAGGGCTTTAAGCGGGAGGTCTTAGGGAAAACAGAAAAGGCATGCTTGACACTGAAGAACCTGGCAACATGATAACTTTTTTTTTTTTTTTTTTTTTGAGATGGAGTCTCACTCTGTTGCCCAGGCTGGAGTGCAATGGCGTGATCTTGGCTCACTGCAGCCTCCGCCTCTGGGGTTCAAGTGATTCTTTTGCCTCAGCCTCTAGAGTAGCTGAGATTACAGGCAGGCACCACCACACCCGGCTAATTTTGAATTTTTAGTAGAGACGGGGTTTCACCACGTTGGCCAGGCTGGTCTTAAACTCCTGACCTCAGGTGATCTGCCTGCTTCAGACTCCCAAAGTGCTGGGATTACAGGCGTGAACTACCAGGCCCAGACTGCAGCCATTGATAAATGCCTAGAACAGGGGATGCATACACGGTATTTCTCTTTCATCTTTAGTTATTACTCATTCTTCAGTTAAAGTCCATTACACTTCTGCCCCCAACAGAACTAGATTGTGAAGAGTCTTAAATATCAAGCACTGAAGCACTTTACATGGAAGTGGAGCCATCAGAGTGACCCTACAAAAGAAGTGCTTTAGAAAGATTCCTTTGGCCGCCTGGAGCCCGGAAGGGTAATGTGGCTGCAGCCTCGCCATGTCTGCCATTATCAATTTTCAGAGTCTACTGACTGTAATCTTGCTGCTTATTTGTACCTTTGCTTATATTTGATCCTTGGCACCCAGCCTCCTGGGAGAGAAATAAAACTGGATTGTTGGGTATATTTTGGAAGTGTGCCCGAATTGGTGAACAGAAGAGTCCTTATGTTGCAGTATGCTGTATAGTGATGGCCTTCAGCATCCTCTTCATACAGTAGCTGGGGAAAATGCTAGAATTTAATTGCCATCAGATTTCACTGTGAACAAGGACTTACTGCAGAAAATAATGGAAAGGATGGTTAACTCTTTTATCGCTGAACATGAGATAAATCTGTAGATGCTGTTCTCTATTTTTATGTTATCGGACCAATGTTCTCTATAAATAATTAAGATGTAACCATTTAATAGTCTGTAACAATCAACCTCAGTGCTGTCACTACAACATTACATTCTACAAATGTTATTCTGTTGTGTCAGATACCAAATTTTAGTGAGGTATCACTAAGGCACATAGTAGAAAACAAAACTGGTTAATTACTCATGTTCCTTTCACTGTGATTTGGAAATGATTTAATCTTTATAGAACGAAGAAAAAAAAAAAGATTCCTTTGGTAAGAAGGTTTGTAAAATGCAGGGGGACCAGAAGCAGAGATGCAGGAGACCACTGCAGAGGTAATAGTTACAGCAAAGGTCTCTATGGTCAGGAGACTTGAGTTTGATCCTAGCTCCACATTTTACCAGAGCTCCAAAACTCTGAATAAACTGCTAGTGTAAGAAGCTCTCTACGCCTCTCGCCCTATGTGTAAAATGAAGGCAGAAATGATACCTACCTCATAGGGAATTTGTGAAGATATATTAATCCTGTGGTTAATGCAGTACCTGAACATAAATTTTAGAATTGTAGGTAGAAAAGAAAATAAACAGACAAGTATCTGTTCATTTATTCTACTTAGTTTTACTGAGTGTAGATACTCCATGTACTTTTTTCTGGGAATGCAGCTGTGAGCAAGTATAGGGTCCTTGCCTTCATTGTGTTTACATTCTAGCATGAAGTGACAAAAAATAGCCCTAATTTATCTGACTGAACCTATCTGGTTCTTGAGTTTTAGCTTGTGAACAGCAAAAGTTGGGACAGCAAAGTCCTATTTCAGTATCTCTAGGAGATACATGCTCTATAATGTCAGGCTATGAAAAGAGCTATAGAGAAAAATTAAGTAGGGCAAGGGAACACAGTGTGCTCATGCTATTTTAAATAGTGTTGTGACATTTGAATAAGGAGGTGAGAGATGTTGGAGTTTATCTGCAATGATTCAAAATGGTGGTTTCAGAAAACAGAAATTCAGAAAGAGGAACTGATTTGAAGATGGTATGTCTGGGGTCTTAGAAATGATTTAGTTATGGTTCTAAAGGACGGTAAAATGGGCGTAGTGGCACACACCCGTAGTCCCAGCTACTCAGAAGGCTGAGGTGGAAGATCACTTAAGACAGGAGTTCAAGGACAGCCTGAGCAATATAGTGAGATTCCATTTCTTAAAAAACAAAAAACTAAAACTTAGAGAGAGATTAAAAGCTGATTGGAAGAAACACCTTTGAAACTTTAGTTTACTTACATGTAAAACTTTAGTTTTTTCTGTCTTGGGAGTGGAGAATGGTTAAGATCTCCTAATTCAGGGAACTGCCTTCTGAGGCCTGTGTTAGAGGTTGAATTGTGCCCCTCCTAAAAAGATATGTTGGAGTGCTACCCTCCAATAACTGGGATTGTGACATTATTTGGATATAGGGTGGGTCTTCACAGAGGTAATCAAGTTAAGATGAGCCCGAACCCAATATGACTGGTGTCCTTTTAAAAAGAGGAAATCTGGATGTAGAGAGATACACACATATAGAAGAAGACGATGTAAAGAGACACAGGGAGAAGGATGGCCATCTACATACAAGGCAAGAAAGAGGCCTGAAACAGATCCTCTCTCAGAAGGAATCAACCCTCTGACATCTTTTAGACTTCTAGCCTGTGAGACAATAAATTTCTGTTGTTTAGCCACCCGGTTTTTGGTACTTTGTTACAGAAGACTGAAGAAAATCATGTTTGTATACTTATTTCCCTTAAGAAATCCTAAATCCCTTGAAGGAAAGGACTGTGTTCCAGTCATCTCTGTATCCCTTCTAGAGTTATCACACTTACTTAGATCTGATGCAAAGATTTAACAAGACACTATTTTAAGTTCTAGCACCTACACACAATGGAACTCAATAAATGCTAAATTTCTCCCACTACCTTTTCCATATATATTTTTCCTGAAAGATTTTTTTCTTTGCAAATTGACATAATCCTTTACATATCTAATTTTATCTGAACATAACTTCTGAGACATACTCACAAGTAGTCTAAGTTTCTCAACTCAGAAATCTTAAGTGGGAGCTAGGGCTAATAATATCAAAATAAAAATCTGAGTGCCTAAGTTTATCAGGTGTTACATACAAATAATTAAATATAATTCAACCCTGATCCTCAGTTGACTATACTCCAAACTCTGCCCCCCCTCCCCGCCACACATATATATATGCACACATAAATATACATGAAAATGAAATACTAACACCTGAGCTAAAACTATTAGTTTGATATACTAATAGTATTGAGAAATGTCATATAGGCTTGGCACGGTAGCCCCATGCCTGTAATCCCAGCACTTTGGGAGACCAACATGGGAAGACTGCTTGAGCCCAGCCTGAGCTAGATGGTGAGACTCTGTCTCTACAAAAAAAATTAGCCAGGCTTGGTGGCATGTGCCTGTAGTCTCAGCTATTCAGGAAGCAGAGGCAGGAGGATCCCTTGAGCCCAGGAGTGTAATACAGCCGTGAGCTATGATCACGTCACTGCACTCCAGAGCCTGAGCAACAAAGTGAGGCCCTGTCTCTAAAAAATAATAAAAATAAAATTAAAAAAAAAAAAGTCACATAAAAGACAAAGATAAACCCATCAAAGGTAAAGAAGGAACATGAGACATAAAGCAGTCATCGGAAAACTTATTTTACCTCGGTAGTGGGCTAGGCACTCAATGCAATTTCATCCTTACAACCTTGCCATCTACAGATAAGGCAATTACAACTCCAAGTCAAAAGACACTGTCCATGTTCATCTAACAATGGTTTTGGAGGCAGGCCAAAATCCGGGACTGTGTGATTCATAAGGACAAGCTCTTTTTGATAAACAGTATATGAGCATAATGAGCACATACCTGTATTATCCTTCTACCTAGAAATATTAGCATGAGTTACCTAATACATCCCATTGCATTCTTCTTTCTAATAAAGAAAAATGAAAAATGCAATTCCTGTTAAATCTATTCTAAAAGGCTTAAAAACTAGTAGAAGGGAGCTTGTCCTCAAGCTCATATGTAGACAGAATAGAGAAAACCTGGCATCTTTGATCAAATTGATAGGTGGAGGCACATCAAAAAATGTTCACAAGCTAAAGTGCAGCACCACAATTAAAAGCAAAGTGGGTCAGGCATGGTGACTCACACCTGTAATCCTAGCACTTTGAGAGGCCAAGGTGGGAGAATTACTTGAGCCCAGGAGTTCAAGACCAACCTGGGCAACATAATGAGATTCTGACTCTATTAAAAAAAAAAAAAAAAAAAGCAAAATGAATGAATGGAAAGATATGGTTGCTTATGAGGTATACTGACAATCAGTTATAAAATAAGGTTTACCCTAATATTTCAGGAAATAAAATTTCACAGGAGGTCGGGCATGTGGGCTCACGCCTGTAATCCCAGCACTTTGGGAAGCCAGGTGGGAGGGTTACCTGAGGTCAGGAGTTTGAGACCACCCTGGCCAACATGGTGAAACCCCACCTTTACTAAAAACAATAAAATTAGCCAGGTATGATGGCACGTGCCTGTAATCCCAGCTACTTGGGAGGCTGAGGCATGAGAATCACTTGAACCCGGGAGACGGAGGTTGCAGTGAGCTGCAACTGTGCTACTGCACTCCAGCCTGGCTGACAGAGAGACTGTCTCAAAAAAAAAAAAAAAAAACCACAAGACTATCCCCAAAAGGACTGATAGCCTTGTTTAAAATGCCTAGGCCTCTATGATACTATGACAGATCATAAAATTTAAAATTTGAGTAAATTATATATAAAAGTTATCAACATGATTGACGACCAGTACCAAACTTCATACAGTTGATGTTTGTTTACCACTATTGGTGACAATTCTTACATGGCAGTTAAAATATATATTAAAATTTCTGAAACTTAATATGTCATCCTAAATTACCCATCAATATTGTTCAAGACATTTAAGCCATCAATAAATTAAGCAATGAATTACAGATCTGGACTTTATCAACACAAAGGCACTCCATGGTACAAATAAACACGATTTTTATATTATTTGATTACTGTTTTTTTGAGTTAGGGTCTCACTGTTGCCCAGGTTGGAGTACAGTGCCATGATCACGGCACACTGCAGCCCTGACCTTCCAGGCTCAAGCAATCCCACTTCAGCCTTCCAGATAGCTGGGACTATAAGCGTGCTCACAACACCCAGCTAATTTTTTTTAAGACCGATTCCCACTGAACTGCCCAGGGTGGTCCTGAACTCCCAAGCTCAGCTGATCCTCTGGCCTTGGCCTCCCAAAGTGCTGGGATTATAGGCATGAGCCACCATGCTGAGCCGTGAGTTTTATTTAGCTAGCTCCTGCCAACTGATTTTTGTGTTTTGTAGAAATATTTTACTACAGTTATCTGAAAATTAAGTGTATTCAAATTATTTTGTGGGGTTCTGATAGCTTTCTGAAGTTATACCTTGTTAAATTAGTTGAAAAAATGGATTCTATGGTCTTCACAGTTGATCTTTGTCGGTCTTTTTCAAATTTCCAAAGCTAATCCTCCACTAAGAGGCCCACAGAACGAAGGGGCTCTTCCACAACTGTGCTTAATATTATCACTCTGAGAGAGGAACTTGCGACAGAAGGCTTATTAATATCTTTCACCATAAAGACTCTGAGGCAGAGATTACATACTGCAGGCTGCAAGCTGAATCCTGCCTGTAGACATAAATATACAATGGTTTTTGAATAAAGTCATGGGGTGGGCGCTGTGGCTCACACCTGTAATTCTAGCAATTTGGGAGGCCAAGGTGATGGGAGGATCCCTTGAGGTCATGAGTTCAAGACCAGCCTGGTCAACAGAGCAAGACCCCATCTCTACCAAAAAAAAAAAAAATTAGAAATTAAGGGGGCCTGGTGTAGTCCTTGCTACTCAGGAGGTTGAGGCAGCGGGAATGCTTGAGCCCAGGAGTTTGAGGTTGCAGTGACCTATGATCACACCACTGCACTTCAGCCCAGGTGATTGACTGAGACCTTATCTCAAATAAAGAACAAAAAACAGACAAGCAAAAGTTGTAAACACTAAACAATCTGGAGAATCACATAAGAACAAAGACTTCTAGCTTCTCTTGAAAAAGCTGAAGACGTGGTAACCGTGGACTCATCTTCTCACAGGGTAACAGGAGCTAAGAAACCTTTTCTTCTTTAGATATAAAGGAGGAGGCGCACTTCACACACTCTAATAAGCACCATTCCCTTTTGTCTTACAGTATGCTTCATAAGCCATATTCTTAAAAAGACCCCAACACAATCACAAATTACATACAATATTTATTTTAAGCAATAAGCCTAGATGACCCAAATAATTCTGCAAGGCTTAGACTTTAGGGTGATGAAAATGAAAGCAAAATGAAACACATGAATCTAAGAAACTAGGTGGTAACATAATCCCACAGCAAGGAACTAGTCAAATGCAACTATAAAATTCAGTCACTTCGTTCTACATGCCCAGAGAAATATAACCTAAGAACAATAACAAAACTTGTTATCTTCCTTAGTAATCATATTGTTGAGGTAGTGCTGGATTGTAATTCTAAGACTGTTGTGTATGCATTGTAGGGAAAAGAAAATGAACAATCACAGTGCTGTTTAGAACTGCGATTTTTAGCATAGGATAAAGAAGAGTGAAATATAAAATCAAAGAAAAATCCCTGGGTCCTGTGATTCCATGTTTAAGTATAACGTGAACTCATTTCTTTTTAAATGAAAAAACATAATTTATTTCCTAGCTCTAGTCACAGAAAAGGCCTAGAAACAATGACTGACTAACTTGACTAGTAATAAGCTCCTTAAGCACTCAGATTATGGTCTCCAAATGCCATTTCCCACTAAAAGGCTTCTTGGAGACAGAGCTATTTCCTAGCTGGGGGCAGAAAATGTACAAGATAAGCCTAGACATATAGTCACACTAGATTGAAACAAAGCTATAAAAGACATCTCAGGTTGAGTAAAATGAATTCAGGACCCATCATGAAAAAAACTCTAATTAGCCAAAGAGTGGACAGACAATAAAATAACAACCACACATGTCACAACATGCATGAAGTTTATTTTATTTTTTTTAGAGACAGAGTCTCACTCTGTCACCTGGGCTGGAGTACAGTGGCACAATCTCAGCTCACTGCAACCTCCTCCTCCTGGGTTCAAGTGATTCTAGTACCTCAGCCTCCTGAGTAGCTGGGATTATAGGCATGTACCATCACGCCATCACACCCGGCTGATTTTTGTATTTTTGGTAGAGACAGGGTTAGGTCATGTTGGCCAGGCTGGTATCCTGGCCTCAAGTGATCCACCAGCCTCGGACTCCCAAAGGGCTGAGATTACAGGTGTGAGCCGTCCATGAATATTTAAAACATTATGCTAAATAAAACAAGCCAGTCACAAAAGATCACATTATGTTATGATTACATTTATATGAAATGTCCAGAACAGGAAAACCCATAGACACAGAAAGTAGATTAGTGGCTGCCCTAAGGTTGAAGGTGAGGCAGTGTTGGGGGTCACGGGGGATGACTGCTAACTGGTATAGGTTTCTTCTGGGGTTGATGAAAACAACCTAAATTTACATTGCAGCAATGTTTCAACAACTCTATGAACATACTAAAAACCACTGAATAGCACATTTAAAATTAGTGATTTTAATCATACCTCCGTAAAACTGTAAAGAAAAAAACCTCACTCTCATGGACTGAACCACAAATATGTTCAAATCTGTGAGTTTATAATCAAATGTTTATTGGTCATTTTGGAGGGTGCTAGGAATCTGTCAAGTCTCTCTCTGGGTAACCAAAGTTATGAGGTAAAGTATCTCCTTATAGAAGTGTTACAATTAATAAATTAAGGAATAGACTATTACTATTTTGAAACTCTAAATAATGAATCTAAGCAATGATCAATAGCCACTAGCACCCCAAAAAAGAAACAACATTGGTGGCAGTGAAATCTCCTGATGAACATTTACACCACCACCAACAGGTAGTTTGGCAAAAACAAATTTGCAAGGAAAAGAACCACAGAGAACCTACAGAGTAAAAGACTAGAGACTTTTCAAACAAAGGTAATGGAAGAACTTGGTGGATCCTGACCCAAGGAAAATTAGGAAAATTTGAACACAAAATGAATACTTGACATTAAAGACTTGTTTAAAAAAAATGTAGGGCAATTATACTACTGTAGCTATGCTTTAAAAAATTAAGAGTTTATAATTTATAAAATAATATGATGCCTGGGATTTGCTTTAAAATAAGATGGAGTGAAGCCGGGCGTGGTGGCTCATGCCTGTAATCCTAGCACTTTGGGAGGCCAAGGTGGGTGGATCACCTGAGGTTTCATAGTGAAACCTCATCTCTACTAAAAGTACAAAATTAGCTGGGCATGGTGGCGCATGCCTGTAATCCCAGCTACTTGGGAGGCTGAGGCAGGAGAATTGCTTCAACCCGGGAGGCAGGTGTTGCGATGAGTGAAGATCACACCATTGCACTCCAGCCTGGGCCATAAGAGTGAAACTCCGATTCAAAAATAAATAAATAAATAAAAAATAAGATGGAGTGAACACATGAACAACAAGAAAGAGAAACAGCCTTGATACAGTTTGTCTCTGTGTCCCCACCCCAAATCTCATGTCACATCCCCCACATGTCAGCAGAGGGACCAGGTTGCGGGGATTGGATCATAGGGGTAGTTTCCCCCACGGTGTTCCCTGATGGTGAGTGAGTTCTCATGAGAGCTGATGTAAGTGTGGCACTTCCTCATTCTCGCAGACACTCCCTCCTGCCACCTTGTGGAGAAGGTCCCTGCTTCCCCTTCGCCTTCCACCACAATTTTAAGTTTCCTGAGCCCTCTTCGCCATGCTTCCTGTTAAGCCTGTGGAACTGTGAGTCAATTAAACCTCTTTCCTTTATATAACCAGTTTCAGGTAGTACTCTTTATAGCAGTCTGAAAATGGACTAATACAGTAAATTGGTACCACAGACAGTGGGTTACTGCTATAAAGATAATTTAAAATGTGGAACCAACTTTGGAACTGGGTAAGAGGCAGAGGTTGGCACAGTTTGGAGGGCTCAGAAGACAGAAAGATGTAGGAAAGTTTGAAGCTTCCTTAGAGACTTGTTGAATTGTTTTGACCACAAAGATGATAGTGAGGTGAACAATGAAGTCCAGGCTGAAGTGGTCTCATATGGAGACAAAGAAGTTGCTGGGGGCCGGGCGTGGTGGCTCACGCCTATAATCCCAGCACTTTGGGAGGCCCGAGGTGGGTGGATCACTTGAGGTCAGGAGTTCAAGACCAGCCTGGCCAACATGGTGAAACCCCCATCTCTATTTTTTTTTTTTAAATGAAAAAAAAAAAAGAAGTTACTGGGAACTGAAGTAAAGGTCACTCATGCTATGCTTTGGCAAAAAGACTGGTGGCATTCTGCCCCTGCCCTAGAGATCTATGGAACTTTGAACTTGACAGAGATGATTTAGGGTATCTGGCAGAAGAAATTTCTAAGCAGCAAAACATTCGAGATGTGACCTGGATTATTCTGAAAGCATTTAGTTTTATGCATTCAGAAAGAGATCATTTAAAATTGGGGCTATGTTTAAAAGGGAAGCAAATAATAAAAGTTTGGGGGAATGTGTAGCCTGACCATAGAATAGAAAAGAAAAAACAATTTTCTGGAGAGAAATTCAAGCTGACTGATTAATAACCAAGACAATAGGGAAAATGTCTTCAGGGCATGTTGGAGATCTTGGCAGTAGCTCCTTCCATCACAGACCCAGAGGCTTAGGAGGAAAAAACTAAAAGGGGCAAAGGTACAGCTTGGGCTATTGCTTCAGAGGGTGCAAGCCCCAAGCCTTGGCAGCTTCCACATGGTCTTGGGCCTGTGGGTGCACAGAAGAACTGAATCTTCACCTAGATGTCAGAGGACATATGGAAGCACCTGGATGCCCAGGCAGAAGTCTGCTGCAGGGGTGGAGCCCTCATGGAGAACCTGTGCTAGGGCCATGCAAAGGGGAAATGTGGGGTGGGGGGGGTTAGAGCCCCACACAGAGTTCCCACTGGGGCACTGCCTAGTAGAGCTGTGAGAAGAGGGCCACCATCCTTCAGACCCCAGAACAGTAGATCCAATAGCTTGCACCATGTACCTGGCACTCAATGCTAGCCTGTGAAGGAGCTGCCCAAGGCTAAGGGATCCTACTCCTTGCATCAGCATGCCCTGGATGTGAGACACAGAGTCAAAGGAGATTGTTTTGGAGCTTTAAGATTTAGTGACTGCCTGCCTAGATTTCAGGCTTGAATGGGGTCTGTAGCCCCTTTGTTTTGGGTAATTTCTCCCATTTGGAATGGGAACATTTACCCAATGCCTGTATCCCCCATTGGATCTTAGAAGTAACTAACTTGTTTTTGATTTTATAGGCTCATAGGTGGAAGGGACTTGCCTTGTCTCCAATGAGACTTTGGACTTGGACTTTTGAGTTAATGCTGGAATGAGTTAAGACTGTGGGGGGATGGTTGGGAAGGCATGATTATGTTTTGAAATGTGAGGACAAGAAGATTTGGGAGGGGCCAAGAGTGGAATGATATGGTTTGGCTGTGTCCCCACCCAAATCTCATCTTGAATTGCAATCACCATGTGTCAGAAGAGAGACCAAGTGGAAGGTGATTAGTTCATGGTGGTGGTTCCCTCAACGCTGTTCTTGTGACAGTTCTCATGAGAGCTGATGGTTTTAAAGTATGGCACTTCTTTGTGCTTGCACACACTCCCTCCTATTTGTGAAGAAGGTGCCTGGTTCCCCTTCACCTTTGGCCATGATTCTAAGTTTCCTGAGGCCTCCTAGCCATGCTTCCTATTAAGCCTGGAGAACTCTTGAGTTAATTAAACCTCTTTCCTTTATAATTACCCAGCCTCACATAGTATTCTGTATAGCAGTGTGAGAACAGACTAATATAAACCTCATTTCTGAGATGGAGAAAGTTTTAGTGTTCCAAATAGAAGATCAAACCAACCATAACATTCTCTTTAGCCAAAACCTAAACCAGAGCAAGGCCCTAACTGTTCAATTTTATGAAGTTTGAGAGAGGTGAGGAAGGTGCAGAAGAAAAATTTTAAGGTAGGTTGGTTCATTACGTTTACAGAAAGAAGCCATGTCCGTAAAAGTGCAAGGTAGCCAGGCACAGTGGTTCACACCTGTAATCCTAAAACTTTGGGAGGCTGAGGTGGGCAGATCACCTGAGGTCGGGAGTTCGAAACTAGCCTGACCAACATGGAGAAACTCTGTCTCTACTAAAAACACAAAATTAGCTGGGTGTGGTGGTGCATGCCTGTAATCCCAGATACTTGAGAGGCTGAGGCAAGAGAATTGCTTGAATCCAGCAGGCGGAAGCTGCAGTGAACAGAGCCGAGATTGCATCACTGCACTCCAGCCTGGGCAATAAGAGTGAAATTCCGTCTCGAAAAAAAAAAAAGTGCATGCAAGGTAAAGCAGTGAGTGCTTATGAAGAAGCTGCAGCAAGTTATCCAGAAGCTAAGATAATTGATGAAGGTGGCTACACTAAACAGCAGATTTTCAGTGTAGACAAAACAGCCTTCTGTTTGAAGATGATGCCATCTAGGACTTTCATAGCAGGAGAGACGTCAACGCCTGGCTTCAAAGCTTCAAAGGACAGACTATCTTGTTAGCAGCTAATGCACCTAGTGACTTTAAGTTAAGGCCAATACGAATTCACCATTCTAAAAATCTTAGGGCTCTTAAGAATTATGCTAAATCTATTCTGCCTGTGCTCTATAAATGGAACAGCACAGCCTAGATGGCAGAACATCTGTTTACTGCATGGTTTACTGAATATTTTAAGGCCACTCTTGAGACCTTCTGCTCAGAAAAATAGATTTCTTTCAAAATATTACCACTCATTCACAATGTACCTAGTCACCCAAGAGCTCTGATGGGGATGTACTAAGAGATTAATGTTGTTTCCATGCCTACTGACATAACATCCATTCTGTAGCTGATGGATCAAGGAGTCATTTCAACTTTCAAGTCTTATTATTTAAGAAACACTTTTGATAAGGCAATAGCTACCATAGTGATTCCTCCGATGGGTCTGGGAAAAATCAATTGAAAACCTTTTGGAAAGGATTCCCCATTCTACAGGCCATTAAGAACAGTCATGGAAAAAACTAAAAAAAAAAAAAAAAAAAAAACCAGTCATGGAGAGAGGTAAAAATATCAACATTAACAGGAGTTTGGAAGAAGATGATTCTAACCCTCATGCAAGACTTCTGTGGAGGAAGTTAACTGCAGATGTGGTAGAAACAGCAAAAGAACTAGAATTAGACATGGATCCTGAAGATGTGATTGAATTGCTCCAATCTCATGATAAAACTTGAACAGACGAGGAGCTGCTTCTTATGGATGAGCAGAGAAAGTAGTTACTTGGCCGGGCATGGTGGCTCACGCCTGTAATCCCAGCATTTTGGGAGGCCAAGGTGGGAGGACAGCTTAAGTTCAGGAGTTCAAGACCAGCATGGGCAAAACAGTGAGACCCTGCCTCAAAATAAATAAATATTTTTATTTTTAAAAAGAAAGTAGTTTCTTTCTTTCCTTTTTTGTTCTTAACAGCTATCTCAAGATCTCGTTATATTGCCCAGGCTAGTCTTGAACTGCTGGGCTCAAGTGATCCTCCCACCTCAGCCTCCCAAGTGGCTAGGACCACAGGTGCATGCCACTACATCCAGCAGAAAGTGGTTTCTTGAGATGGAGTCTACTATTGGTAAAGATGCTGTGAACATTGTTGAAATGACAACAAAGGATTTACAACAGAACAAACTTAATTGATAAAGTAGCAGAGTTTGAGAGGACTGACTCCAATTTTGAAACAAGTTCCTCTGTGGGTTAAATACCATCAAACATCATCGCACGCTACAGAAAAATCTTTGTGAAAGGGAGGTTCAATAGATGCAGCCAACTTCATTGTCTAAGAAATTGCCACAGCCACTCCAACCTTGAGCAGCCACCACCCTGATCAATCAGCAGCTATCAATACTGAGGCAAGACCATAGCTGGATGCAGTGGTTCACACCCTTAATCCCAACTACTCAAAAGGCTAAGGCAGGAGGATTGCTTGAGGCCAAGAGCTCAAGGCCAGCTTGAGGGCAACATAATGAGATCCTATCCCCCCCAAAAAATAAAATTAGCTGGGCACAGTAGTATGTGCCTATAATCCCAGTTACTTGAGAGACTGATGCAGGAGGAATGCATGTGCCCAGGAGTTGGAGGCTGCAGTGAGCTATGACAGCACCACTGCACTCCAGCCTGGGCAACAGAGCCAGACTACATCTCTTAAAAAAAAAAAATTATTGAGGCAAGACCCTTACACTAGCAAAAAGATCACAACTCACTGAGGGCTAAGATGATCTTTAACATTTTTTAGCAATAACATATATTTAAATTAAGGTCTGTACATTTTTAAAAACATAATGCCACTGCACAATTAACAGACTACAATACAATGCAAACATAACTTTTATACACATTGGGAAACAAAAAATTTGTGCGGATCGCTTTGAGGTGGTCTAGAACTGAATGTGAACCCATAGTATCTCCGAGGTATGCCTCTAAGGTAATACTTTAGCCAATTTAAAAATATCCCCAAACTACTGCACTTGACTAGTCTTTAAAAAAAAAAAAAAAAGAAAAAAAATATCCCCAAACTAGTAACAATTAGAGGATTTGGAGAGCATGAGCAAAAGAGCTTACCTAAAGTAAGAAAAACCCCACAAAAACGTGCCAGTTATTCGACACGGTCTAAATTGATTTTAGTTGATCATCTCTCTTTCGTTTTTGGAGACAAGGGTCTCCCCCTCTGTCACCTAGGCTGGAGTGCAGTGGCATAATCAAAGCTCACTGCAGCCTCTACCTCCTAGGCTCAAGTGATCCTCTCACCTCAGTCTCCTGAGTAGCTGGGACTACAGGCATGTGCTACCACATCCAGCTAACTTTTGTGTTTTTAGAAGAGACAGGATCTTGCCATGTTGCCCAGGCTAGTCTCAAGTTCCTGAGCTCAAGGCCTTCGCCTCCCAAAGTGCTGGGATTACAGGCATGAGCCACTGTGCCCAGCCTTCTTCACTTTTAATAAGGGAATTCCCAAGCACTCATAGCCTTATTCACTTTAACACTTCTACAAGTTGCTGGTTTTAAGTAATCTAAAGGAAAATGGTAATCTGTCAAGCCTGGGCCTCACTGTAGTAGAAACACTAATGTAAACAAAACTTACTAACAAATTACAGAGGAAGTAAAGAACAAAATATTTCTGACAAGAAGAGTTCTAGAAATGCACTTCTGCAAGTACATATTATACTTAAGGGAATCACACACAATTAAAAATGCAATTTTTAAATAAGATATAACAGTTGACCTTGACCCAGTAGGTGGAGGTTGCAGTGAGCCAAGATTGCTCCCCTGCAGTCCAGCCTGGGTGACAGGACAAGACTCCATCTCAAAAATGAATAAATAAATAAAAATAAAAAGCAAAGGAAAAGATGGACCTGCCACACTTTTAAAAATCAATTAATGTAAAAAGCACACTATAAATGACATTTGAAGGATCAATAACAAGCTGAGAAATAAAAATCTGCCATATAACAAAGGACACATTTTTTTTTCCTTTTTTTTTTGAGCTGGAGTCTCACTCTGTTGCCCAAGCTGGAGTGCAGTGGTGCAATCTTGGCTCACTGCAACCTCTGCTTCCCGAGTTCAAGTGATTCTCCTACCTCAGCCTCCTGAGTAGCTGGGACTACGGGCGCCTGCCACTGCGCCCGGCTAATTTTTTGTATTTTTAGTATAGGGTTTCCCGTGTTAACCAGGATGGTCTTGAAGTCCTGACCTCGTGATCTGCCTGCTTCGGCCTCCCAAAGTGCTGGGATTATAGGCATGAGCCACCACACTCGGCCAGGATACATTCTCTTTTTTTTTTTTTTTTTTTTTGAGACAGAGTCTCGCTCTGTCGCCAGGTGCCAGGCTGGAGTGCAGTGGCGCGATCTTGGCTCACTGCAACCTCTGCCTCCCAGGTTCAAGCAATTCTCCTGCCTCAGCCTCCCGAGTAGCTGGGACTACAGAGCACGCCACCATGTCCAGCTAATTTTTATATTTTAGTAGAGACAGGGTTTCACTATGTTGGCCAGGATAGTCTCGATCTCTTGACCTTGTGATCCACCCGCCTCGGCCTCCCAAAGTGCTGGGATTACAGGCGTGAGTCACCACGCTGGGCCCAGGATACATTCTTAATAAAGAGCTCTTAAGATAAAGATCAAAAATCTAATACTAAAAATGGGCAAAAAAAAAAAAAATTCAAAATTACAAGGTACTTTACAGATTATCAGATTTGGCAAGATTTTTCAAGTAATACTACCTAGTTCTGGTGGCTTCACAGGAGATACAAGAACACTCCTACTTCCACTGCTTTGCCTGGGGCAGTCCTCTTCCAGGTTTTTATTCAAATGTCACCTTTTCAATGTGGCCTCCATCACCCTATTTAAAACTGCAACCTTATCTCCATTTCTCAACCCCCACTTACCTTTCTTTTTTCTCCACCTAATCACCTAATATACTATATAATTTACTTATGTCTTGTTTCTGTCTCCCCTCCCACTATAATAATATAGTAGCCAAGGGGACAGGAAGGTTTTTCTTTCACTGTTGAATCCCGAGGATGGAAAATCCGTGCTTGGGACAGGTGGGGATTTCAAAAACTATTGAATGAATAAGAGTTAAACCTTTTTTTTTTAAATAGAATCTTGCTTTATTGCCCAGACTGGAGTGCAGTGGTACAATCTTGGCTCACTACAATCTCCACCTCCCAGGTTCAAGCGATTCTCCTGCCTCAGTCTCCTGTGTAGCTGGGATTACAGGCACCTGCCACCACCTCCGGCTAGTTTCAGTAGAGGTGGGGTTTCACTATGCTGGCCAGGCTGGTCTCCAACTCCTGACCTCAAGTGATCCTCCTGCCTCTGCCTCCCAAAGTGCTGGGATTACAGGCTTCAGCCACCGTGCCTGGCCAAACCTGTTAAATCTTGCTGCAGAAAATTTTGACAATATAAACTAAAAATATTTAAAATGTATATACCATTCTAAGTATTTACCCTAAGGAAATAATCACTAATGTAAGCAATGATTTGTCCAAAAGATTATTCACCATAGCTGTGAATTAATTGTGAAAAACTCGAAACAGCCCATAGTGGAATATTTAATACATGAAAAATGCTCATCATGTTTACTGGGGAAAAGTACATCCAGTGCTCCAGCACAGTGAAAAGAACCCAAAGGAAATCCACTCTAACAAACACTAAGCCGGAAAGGGGCCCTGAATTCCAAGATCTGGTTCTTCTGTCACCAGCTTCAAGACCCTGGGTTTAAGATCTACAGTACCAGGGACTGAAAATCCCTTCTGCCTGTGCCACAACACAACTAAATTACTAAGGATGCTACTTACTGTAATACTTCCAAAACTTTCTAAGATTTTTCATTTAAAAGCTTTGGTTTTTCTGTTTGTTTGTTTGTTTTGAGACAGAGTCTCACTCTGTCGCCAGGCTGGAGTGCAGTGGTGCAATCTCGGCTCACAGCAACCTCCACCTCTTGGGTTCAAGCGATTCTCCTGTCTCAGCCTCCTGAGTAGCTGGAATAATGGGTGTGTGCCACCATGCCCGCCTAATTGTGTATTTTTAGTAGAGATGGGGCTTCACCATGTTGGCCAAGCTGGTTTCAAACTCCTGACCTCAGGCGATGCACCCGCCTCAGCTTCTCAAAGTGATGGGAATACAGGCGTGAGCCACCAGACCCGGTTTGCTTTATACCTTTAGGTCCTAATCGAGTTTTCATTATGACAGAACTGCCAGTCACGATATATATACATAAGACTGTTTCCCTAACTTGTCTAAGGTCAGATTGCTAAAAAGTAGCAAAATCAGAATTCAAAACCACATCAACCTCCAAAGACCAAACTCTATGGCATAAATCTTCCTCAAACCTTCTGACTCACCTCATTTAACTAGCAGCTTGCCTTTGCAAAGTAACTGGAAGTCAGCAGGAGTGCAGTTAGAAATCATGGAACAGAGTCTTGGGGCTTGAACTTCTAACAGTACTCTAACCAACTTAATTACACATTTCAGCTACTTAAAAGGAGGCTGAGGAAACAAAAAATAAAAAAAAAAAAAGAAAAGAAAGGAAAGGAAAGACAAAAAGAAAAAAAAAAAGGAAAAAAGGGCCAGTGAAGTGGCTCACGCCTGTAATCCCAACACTTTGGGAGGCTGAGGCAGGCGGATTACCTGAGCTCAGGAGTTCAAAACCAGTCTGAACAACATGGCGAAACCCTGTCTCTACAAAAAATACAAAAATTAACCAGGTGTAGTGGCACACGCCTGTAGTCCCAGCTACTTGGGGAGCTGAGGCAAGAGAATTGCTTGAACCTTGGAGGTGGAGGGTGCAGTGAGCCGAGATCGCACCAATGCATTGCAGCCTGGGCCTTGCCTCAAAAAAAAAAAAAAGAAAAAGAAAAAGAAAAAGAAAAAAAGGCAGGTAAGTTTAAAAACAAAAAAACCAAAAATGTATTAATTGAAAACAAAACCAAAAATAAAGCACCTCTAAAATTACAAGTAATTTCATTCACACATTTTCAGGAGTCAAAGTTGTTCAAGATGAAATATTAAAATGACTGCCAGGTTAATCCATACTTGCAAACAATTAACACCACAAATAACTCTAGGTTATTAATAGCAGTGAATGAAGTAACAGATACACATCTACCTGGCTTTAGAAATAAAGTATATGGTCTAAATAGATAATCCAAAGTAACAGATAACTGGTGCTTAAAGTATATGATCATCAATACACATTTACCTCTCAAATTATAGCTTGATTTGGGCTAAGCTCAAATTAATTTCCAAGTGTTAAGAGAGATCTGGACAAATGGTCTCAGAGACCAGGACTTCTAAAAAACAGAGTAATATAAACTGCAATTTCCTTATATCAATAGAAAGAGCGTTTTAACACATTCTTATCAATTCCACAAATAACTAGATACAGAAAATAAAAAAAAGAAACATTTCAATTCCTATTGCATACAAGAACCAAGTTAGCACCTTGCTGTTTCTATTAAACAATCTATGATTAAAAACTGGTTCCCATATATGGATAATCCAAAGGCAAACAGACACACACAAACTCACATTTACAAGCATTCATCACCAAGCACTTACAAAATACATTTCTTAAGACAGAATAGAAAATGGAGCAAGAGGTGAGGTCACCTACTACTTTAGTTCTATTGAAAGAGAGAAGTCATTAAGTGCTCTCTCCAAACAGTAGGTAGCCTCCAAAAACAACACACACCCCTACACCCCCCTAATCTGGTATTGTCATTCAGTGGGGTGACCTAGGGAGGTCTCTGAAATGTGTTGTATCAGCTCAGAGAATTAGACCGCATACAACGCCACAAAACATCAAATATTAAATGGAAAAGTATAATATATCTAAAATTAGGAACCAGGCATAGAATCTGTCTCTGAATACAAATTGTCTAACAGCTGATTTCCAAGACCCTTTGCAATTAAACGTTAGTACAAGATTAAAGTTCTTAAGGCTTAGCCTCACTTGCTGAAGGCTGCTATCAGTTTCTACTAGGCTGTGACCAACTTTTGAACTTGCCACCGTAACACTAAACCACTGTTATGCATCCTGATAAAACTGGACATGTGGCGCTTAATACACCAAACTAGAATCATCCACGTTTGTTAAAGCACTCTCCCGTTACTATTGTGATGCCCACTCCGGAAGATGATCTGGATTCGGTTGAGGTTAAGACAGAAAAGAAGCAGTTAACAGATACTGACTGTATACACAGCGGTCTGCCGGCACACTGCAAAAAAGGCGATGCGCCTTGAAGGCTCAGGAAGTTGACTAACCCAGGGAAAAGCCCCATGCCCTCCTCTACGAAAGGGAGTGTGTGGTTGGTAGAACCCAAAGTAAACACGGAAAAATTCATTCAAGAATTTCCTGAAGGCCTACCGTGCAGACGTCGGAGGCAAGTTAAGACGTTGAGGAGCAGGTAAGAAAGAGAGACCAGAGTTCAGAAACAGACCGATAATGATCTACCAGCTCCGGAGTGTGTGTGTGCGGGGGGGGTGGGGGGTGGGGTCCAAGCTAGGGGAGTTTGTGCCTTCTCTGTGCAGTTGGGGAGGAAAGGTACTGGGCGGGCTCTGGTCCTCCTCCGACAGCCCTTTCCAGCAGGCCTGGGGCTGCTAAGACCCAGGCCTGGCGTTCAGCAACAGCAGCTCTCTTCCACATGGTTGCTGGAGAGCGACCCTCCGCGCTGCCCCGAGGCCATGTGGCTGCGGCCACGGGGGTGCCCAAACCCAGTGCACGTTCAAGACATGAAACCAGAGCCGAGAAGGTGTCGGAGGAAATCCAAAGAACGGGATGTTGGGGTACAAGACTCACTTCCTTTGGGCTTTGTCCTTCTTGGCCTTGGTCCTTTTCTTTCGGGCCTGGAGCGCAAGCACTGCAGGAGAGAGGGATGGATGAAGGGCGAATGTGGAGCAAAGGAGGCGACCAAGGGGAGGGTGGAGATCCAGCAGGGGGCGCCAGGCCGGGCGGCCGGGCCTGCCTCGGGGGGCGGATGCGGGGCGAGCGCGGAGGCTCCGGCGAGGCGGCCGGCCGGGGGGCTGGCGGCCCACGGGGCGCAGAGCAGCGCCCGGGCGGGATGCGCCGGAGAGGTCTCGGGCCGGGTCAGGGTGCGGGCGGGCGGGCGCTGGAGTGGCCCCAAGGCGCAAGCCGGCCTGGCGGGGAACAAGGGGCGGCGACGGCCGGCGCCGGCGCGGGAGGACGCCGGGGCAGAGGGGCGCGGACCCGCAGCCCAGAGGCGGGGGGTGTGGGCGGCGCCACCTCAATGGAGGGGCGCCGCAACGCCCGGGGACCGAATCGCGGCTGTTAGGCTAAGCTCTCGGCGCTGACCCGGGCCTCGCCCCAGCGGCCGTTGCCCCTCGTGGCGGACGTCGCTCCACCGCTCACCTTTCCGCTCCATGGTGAGACCGGCAACCGCCAGGCGCCTGCGCACTCGAGTGGCAGCGACTCCGGCTCCCGCCGCGGCCCAAAACCAGCCCGCGCACACTCCGCCCCCAGTCCCGCCCTGCCCCGCCCCACGGTGCCGCGCGCATGCGCGTTGGGTGCGGAGCCTACCACCTGCTTCCGAGGTGGAGGCGGCATTGAGAGGGAGGGGGCGCAGGGCGGGGGCGGAACGCCGTTGGTGAACGCTGAAGGAGTGTTTGAGATCCAAGCTTGGAAACCTGGCAGGGTTAGTTTTGTTCTATTTGCTTAGAAAAGGCGCAGAGAGCGGCAGGGTTCCCTGCATGCTGAGTCAGAGCTTCGGAGGCAACTGGGATCTGCCTCAGTTTCCTGGCCTGCAAAATGGATTAATCAGGCTTGTCCCAGTTCCTCCTTCCCTGAGCTATTGTGAGTGCCAGTTCAGATACTATTTAAAGAAATGGAAAAAAAAATTACATGTGAGAAAGAAAAGGGAGTGGGAGCAACACAAGAAGACTGGAACGAAAGAACCTGTGACCCTATTATCACTTAAAACGTAAAAACTTCAAAAGTGAATTTTCTCTTGAAATTTCAAGTGTAAATGAAAGCTGTAAAGGAAATGAGAATAAAAGCCGAAGGGGGAAGTGAGAATAAAAACGTTTAATGTTTTTTTATTCTACCACCTTCAATACATGATAAAAATTGTCCTTTTTATAAGTTTTTTTGTTTTTTACTTTTCTAAGTGCATTATCTCATTTGATGTTTATGGCAACTTAAAGTCAAAAACTTCCATTACACAAAGACACTAAACTTAGAGGGCCTGTCTATATGTTCAGAATCTTAGTGTATGACCCAGTTATTTAATCATCAAGCCCTTATTGTATAGCAAGCTATGCAGTTTTTATTTGGGCCATATAGTAAATATTTAGGCTTTGCGGACCATAAGATCTCATTCTCAGCTATTCAACTATACCGTTGGAGCTCAAAAGCAGTCATGGAAAATATGGGCTGTGTTCCTATAAAGATTTGTTTATGGCCACTGAAATTTGAAATTTCATAATTTTCACATGTCATAAAATGTTGTCTATTGATTTATTTTTGAGACATGGTCTTTGTTAGGTTTTGAAGGGAAGGTGAGGGTTAAAGAAAGAGCAGTCTTGCTCTGCTGCTCAGGCTGGAGTACAGTGGCATGATCTCGGCTCTCTGCAGCCTGGACATCCATGTTCAAGCAGTCCTCCACCTCAGCCTCCCAAGGTGCTGGAATAACAGGTGTGAGCCACTGAGCCAGGCCCTTTTGATCTTTTGTCAACTGTTTCAGCCATTCTTATTTCAGATCTTAGTTTACCAACCCCTATAGTAAAGTACCGCAGCTGGACAGAGTGGAAGCTCTGAAGACCTTTGCTCTAAACAAGTAATCAATTGAGAAGAAAAGATGAGAGTGCAATAGTACAGCACAAGTCAAGCATGGGGGGATTTGGCAGGACTTATTGAGCAAAGTAAGTAATTAAGCCCATCCAGGGAGGAGGCAGCTTTTGAGATGGGTCTTAGGAAATACGTAAGATTTCTATAGGTGGAGAAGGAGATGTCAGGCATTCCTGAATGAGAAAATATATTGAGCAAAAAGGCACAGATGTGGACACCTGTAGGTGGGGGTTAGGATTGGGGCTGGTAACAACCGAAGGGATGAAATGGAAGGTGAGGCTGGAAAGGCAGGTTAGCCAAATTTGAAATTTAAATAATTGATATGTGTTGCATGGAACCTGAATAATAGCATGTCTGGGTATATTGCAAAAGAAGACAGCACCTGTTGGCCAAGGAAGTATGCAGCCCAGTCTATTCCCTGCTGTGAAGTTGAAAACAAAAGAAAGGTTAGGACAGACAGGGGGAGCCCTGGACTCTGAGGATTATGCGAGCTCAGGATAACCACCTGTGGTTTAGAAAAGACAGGAGAGAGCTGATGGTTAGGGAAATCCCTGAATTGGAAAAGTACTGCCCACCCCAAAATAAACTTTATGAGTGTAGAGACCCTGCCTAGGTTTTCCTTGGTATATACTCGGTGCCTACACAGTGTCAGGCACTTAGTAGGTGCTTAAATATTTGTCTAATAAAAGAATAAATGAGCCAGGCGTGGTGGCTCACGCCTGTAATCACAGCACTTTGGGAGACCGAAGTGGGCAAATCACCTGAGGTCAGGAGTTCAAGACCAACCCGGCCACCCTGAAAACCCCATCTCTTCTAAAAATACAAAACTAGCCAGGTGCGGTGGCGCATGTCTGTAATCCCAGCTACTTAGGAGGCTGAGGCAGGAGAATCACTTGAACACAGGAGGTGGAGGTTGCAGTGAGCTGAGATGGAGCCATTGCACTCCAGCCTGGGCAACAAGAGCGAAACTGTCTCAAAAAAAAAAAAAAAAAAAACCGAATAAATGATCTGAATTGGTTATTGCAGACCCATCAAAAAGGAAATGTGTTCAGCTTGGCATGATTCAGTCATATCTATTCTGACTCTGACTATTGCTTCTCTAAGAGCTTACTATCTGTTTCATAACTCATTTTCAGAATTTTTCCAGAGTCAATGTTAAGTTCGCTGGTCTGAGTTCCCAGAATTGACCATTTCTCTTTTTTTTTCCATCTGTTTTTCTCTATTCCTCCATCATGCTTTGGCTCTCCACTTTTTCTAAGATCTCTATAACTGTTTATATAAGTAAGTTTGTTCATTCCCCATATTCTAAAACCATCCCCTTTTTGTGCATTTTGCTTTAAATGTAACTTTAAAAATCAGTTTTTCTCCCAAGTTTGCAGAGCTTGGCCTATTCTGAACTTTACCCTTCCAGAATTTTTTTTTTTTTTTGACAGGGTCTCACTCTGTCACCCAGGCTGGAGTGCAGTGGCGAAATCTCAGCTCACTGCAACCCTGGGTCAAGCAATTTTCCCACCTCAGCCTCCCCCAGTAGCTGGAACTACAGGCACTTGCCACCATATCCAGCTGATTTTTGTATTTTTTGTACAGGTGGGGTTTTGTCACGTTGCTCAGGCTGGTTTGGAACTCCTGGGCTCAAACGATGTGCCCGCCTCAGGCTCCCCAGAAACTATTCTTAAAAGTGTTAGCAAAAAAATAAAAAAAAAAAAAAGTGTAAGCCAGGCATGGTGGCTCATGCCTGTAATCCCAACACTTAGGGAGGCAGAGGCAGGAGCCCAGGAGTTAGGGACCTGCCTGGGCAATATAGCAAGATCCCTTTCTCCACAAAAAGGGGGACAAAAAAGACAAAAAAAAAAAAGTGGTAACTATTCTTACATGCATACCCCTCCTCCATCAGCTGTTTTTTTTTTACAAGTCCCTTTAAAAGTAGAGGTATTAACCATAAGCCGTCATATCATATTTTTGGCTGCTCATGGGCAGTATCAGAATTTAACTTCTGAAAAGATCCCATCCCTTTTGACCTAACTTACTTGTTAAGACTGCCCTAGAATCTTCTCTAATGCTTCTTTGACATTTTTGAAATCTGAATGTCTAAAGTTGAGTTCACATGCTTCCTCATACCCAACATTCTCTGCCTTGATTATCACAAATTATTATGCTTTGTCTAAAGTTTTGATCTGACTTAAATCCAAAGCAGCACATCTCTTTATGGCTTCCCCTACATCCTGCAAGACGAAATGGACAGCAGGAGAAATTAGATGATTTATTTTGAATGAGTTAAGATTTCCAATAGCTGTCTGCATGATTGGAGAACCCCAACAAAACTTTCTCTTGCCTTTTTGATACATGGTTTTGTGAACTATATTGGGAAAATCTACAATCTATAATTATATTATAGTCCTGGTTATCAGGAAGCACATGGCACATTCAAAGGCTAATTGAAAAGAATTTAATGAAGGGATAAAAGTATTAAGGGAAACAAACAAGGGATGGTCGGACAGCCAGGGACTAGCAACAGCTGGAGTTTTTACTATCCCTGGGCCTGAAGGGAGAAGAGGAGGGAGGTGTTATCACAACCCAGGGAGAGGTTTACTATTATTATTATTATTTTTTTTCTTCCTTAGGAGACCACCATGTTACAGAGATTTATTATTAATAGTTTGCCAGGCACTGGGGATGGTGGCTCACACCTGTAATCCTAGCACTTTGAGAGGCCAAGGTGGGTGGATCACCTAAGGTCAGGAGTTCGAGACCAACCTGGCCAACATGATGAAACCCCCGTCTCTACTAAAAATACAAAAATTTGCCAGGCATGGTGGCAGACGCCTGTAATCCCAGCCACCTGGGAGGCTGAGGTGGGAGAATCAATTGAACCTGGGAGGCAAAGGTTTCAGTGAGCCAAAATTGCGCCACTGCACTCCAGCCTGGGCAACAAGAGCAAAACTCTGTCTCAAAAAAAAAAAAAAATATATATATATATAGTTTTCCAGGGCCACCATAACAAAGTACCACAAACTGCATGGCTTAAACAACAGAAATTTCTTGTCTCACAGGCTTAGAAGTCAGAAATCAAGGTGTTGGCAGGTGGTTCCTTCTGAGGGCTATGAGGGAGAATCTGTTTCAGGCCCTTCTCCTTGCCTTCTAGATAACCATCATCCCCTGTGCCTCATCACACCCTGTGCATGTGTCTCTCATTGTTGGGATTTCCCCTTTGTATAAGAACACCAGTCATACTGCATTAGGCCTCATCCTGAAAACCTCATTTTAACTTAATTACCTCTGCAAAGATCCTGTCTTCAAGTAAGGACGTATTCTGAGGTACTGGAGATTAGGACACCAACATATCTTTTGTCAGGTGAGGGGCGAAATTCAACCCATAACAGAGCTGTAGTGTTAAGAGAGGCCTGCCTGGCATTAGCTGTGCCCTTTAATGAGCCCTTTAATGGGAGAGGGCAGGGAAATAAAGACTCACATCTTCTTAAACGAGTGCCTCCATTGACAAAACCCAGCTGGAAGTTAAATGGCAAGGAAGCCTGGGTGATGCAGTCCATACAAGCCAGCCTCCCCAGGGCATAAAGTAGGGTAGGGAAAGGTGGAGAGTGGATGTGGAGGGCCAAACAGAGAATATCCAGCACGGCCTGTCTGGGCAGTCAGACACCCAAAGCAGCTGGCGTTTCCACGCAGGTAAATCTGCCTTTTTTTTTTTTTTTTTTGTAGAGACAGGGTTTCTCCATGTTGGTCAGGCTGGTCTCAAACTCCTGACTTCAGGTGATCCACCCACTTCGGCCTCCCAAGTGCTGGGATTATAGGCGTGAGCCACCGCGCCCGGCCAACTCTGCCTCTTGAGCACCCTGATCCCTGGAGAACCAATGCCACCTGGAGATGACCCCATTTCTGCCTTCGTTCTATAAAAACTTAAGTTGCACAAAGAAACTATGCTGGGGTGAAAGATTGGGGGCATAGGTGGAGGAGATGAAAGAATAAAGGCCTTGGCTTGGTGGGGTGGGAATAGAGGCAGTAGCTAGGAGGGCATTGAGATTCTCTGTGAATGCGGAGGTTAGAGATTGGTGATTCCCTAGCAGGTAGGGGCCCTTGTTCTGCTCCCTGGAAGTGTTCTGGGGAGGCAGCAAGGTGTTGCAAACTGACTTTCTAAGCTGATCGTGCCCAACTCTTAGTTTTTTTCGGTTGGGAATGATGCCTGCCAGAGAAACTTGACATGGTAAGGATTTGCCTCCCCCACAGCCTACTCCCAGGACATAAAGAAAACTTTCAGACTAAAATCTACCACACATATGTTTGTGGCACACTCATTAGCAGGCATAAAACAGCAACTATGAGCTGTTCTGTAAATTCTTTGAGGTCCCAGCTTTCTGTCCTTTTAGGTGCTCTGGCCACAGCATGAATGAAAGGTTTACTCACAGTAGAGACAACAATATGCCAGAGTCAGGACTCTGTCACTCTCACAATTGGCATCAGGCAACTAGAGATGGAGTCTCCTTTATGTTTGTTACACTGTTCCAAACCCAATTCCCATCACAGGTGTTATCAGAAATGGGTTTTCACTGGTGAAAAGAGTTGCTCGTTAATTTGTGTAATGGATTTTAGAAAAGGGCTGTCATTGGGAAAATCTCTGACAGTCAATGACTCTGAATTAGTTTGTTGCAGTCACTTTCTGACTTATTTACTAACCACTCCTGGAATGGAAATTGCTTATTAAAACACAAGCTGTGGCCAGGCGCAGTGGCTCATGCCTGTAATCCCAGCACTTTGGAAGGCCAAGGTGGGCGGATCATGAGGTCAAGAGATGGAGACCATCCTGATCAGCATGGTGAAACCCTGTCTCTACTAAAAATACAAATATTAGCTGTGTGTGGTGGCAGGCACCTGTAGTTCCAGCTACTCTGGAGCCTGAGGCAGGAGAATCGCTTGAACCCGGGAGGTGGAGGTTGCAGTGAGCCGAGATCGCGCCATTGCACTCTAGTCTGGGCAAAAAGAGTGAAACTCTGTCCGGGGAAAACAACAACAAGCTGCACCTAGCTTGTTGCCTAGTAAGTAACTAGTGCCTACAAATGTCATCCTGTCTTTCCCAAAAGATTTAATGTGCCCAAGTATTTTTTTTAAGAAGTAGATTTATTTCTTTAAAATGCCAATTAAAAAAAAAAGCAATCTGGGAGTTCAAGACAAGGGGAATGTAAGAAAGTCTTACTGCACATCCCGTCTATGTGAGTTACCAAAACGGAAACATTCTTGATCTAGTAAGGTTCTGGAAGTCCCAGAAGAACTTTCTTAAATATCCTTACCTAGAATATACTTTCCTTGCCTTGATTCCAAGGATGGATGCCAAAGTATTTTAAGGTAAATTAGGAATATCATAAGATCAGGGGGCCCAATGAGGCTCCCAGGCCAGGCAAAGATGCTCTGCTATACTTAGCATGTCCCAGGGGTCACGAAGACTTGGACAATAAAAATAATGAACTTAAGATCAAAAGTCTGACTGGGTGCAGTGGCTCATGCCTGTAATCCCAGCACTTCGGAAGGCCAAGGCGGGTGGATCACCTGAGGTCAGGAGTTTGAGACCAGCCTGGCCAACATGGTGAAACCCTGTCTCTACTAAAAATACAAAAATTAACCAGGTGTGGTGGCAGCTGCCTGTAATCCCAGCCACTCAGGAGGCTGAGGCAGGAGAATCGCTTAAACCTGGGAGGCAGATGTTTCAGCAGGCCAAGATCGCACCACTGCACTGCAGCCTGGGTGACAGAGCGCGACTCCATCAAGATCAAAAGGCTTTACTTTGTTTTCCGAAGAGTGTGTAAACCTCCCAGACTCTTATGTGACCCTTGGGAGACAAGCTCTATAAGGACTGTGATTTAACTTCTCCATCGTGGCAGCTCAGGGTCACACTGAAGTCAGTTTAGGAAATACATAGAAATGGACAACATGGCTTACCCATTTGACATCTGATTTCTACCGGCTATGCAACGTTGAAATCATTTTTTGTTTCCTTCTTTCAAATACTTTCCACCATACTTACCCTCATGACAGATGTTTACACTTCAGCCCTTAGGCTATGAGAAGCAAAGAAGGAAAAAAATAGGCCTTGCTCTGTAGGACTTAATAGCTAACTCTTACATAACGATTACTGTTTACTAGACACTGTTGTCCCATAACTCTGAAACTCTACGAGATAGGTACTATTCTTTTAATCTCTGACAGGAGAAAACCGAGGCACAACCAAGATCATGCAAGGTAGTAAGAGGCAAGGTTTTGAATCTGGGCTGTCAGGTTCTAGAATTCACACTCTCAACCACACACTACATTATCTACCCGGTGTAGTGAGGGGGTGGATGTATAAGTAAGTAATTAAATACAATGCTCAATGGTAGATGCACAAGCTACCCAGGGAGCACAATAAAAGAGGCCCACTCAGCTCAGGATTTGAGGAGAGGCGAGGAAAGGGGCATCTCTTGGGTGAGTGACACCTGGACAGATTTGGAAAGCATGAGTAGGTATCAGCTGCACACAAAAGGGAGGAAAGAAAACTCCAGTCAGAGAAAACAGCGTAGTATCACTGAGGTATAAAATGTCAGGGGAGCTAGGCACAGTGGCTCACACCTATTATCCCAGCACTTTGGGAGGCTGAGGCAGGAGGATTGCTTGAGGTCAAGAGTTCAGGACTAGCCTGGGCAACAAACTGAGACCTTGTCTCTACAAAAAAATTGTAAAAATAGCTGGGCCTGCTGGGATGTACCTGTGGTCCCAGCTACTCAGGAGGCTGAGGCAGGAGGATTGCTTGAGCACAGGAGGTCATTGCAGAGAGCCATAATTGTGCCACTGTACTGCAGCTTAGGTGACGGAGTGAGACTCTCTCTCAAAAAACAAAACAACAACTCTTTCTCTCTATATATATATGTATACACACACACACACACACACACACACACACATATATAATGCAAGTGGGGGAGTAGTGACAGATAGCTTGCCCACAGATATTTATGGGGCCCCTCCTTCTTTGGGCAGACACTGTGTTTGGTGCTGGGGTAACAAATAGCAGGGACAGGACATCTAAGGAACTTGAACTTTCAAGCATTATGCTCCCTTATCCACTAAAATAATTTTTAAAAACTAGCCCTAGGCAAAACACTCAACAAACTAGGAATGGAAAGGAATATTTCTCAACCTGATCAAGGGCATCTGTGAAACACCCCACAGCTAACGTCACATTTAATGATGAAAGGCCAAATGCCCCCCCCCTGAAATCCGGAACCAGAGGTGGGTGTCCACTCTTGCCACTCCTGTTGAGTACTGTGGCGGACGTCTAGCCAGAAACAATAGGCAAGAAAACGAAATAAAAGGCGTACAGATTGGAAAGGAATCTGAAATTTTAAAATAAAGCTGTTATATCACAGTGTTGAATGCCATCCAATGGAATTTAAATATATATAGCAATTTGTTATGTACCATCATCCATTTATATAGAGAGATATATAAAGCAAAAGCACTCTTGGAGCTATAAGAAATTCTGCATTACTCCTTTTTCTCCTTGAACTTGTCTTTCTACTCCATTTTGTTTTCACAGAAGTTTATCCTCTGGTAAGTTTATGCTTGAAAGGCTTTTATCGATCATCCTTTCATACTTTTCTGTCACACAAATGTGCATTTACTTAGAAATTTAATTTGTAAAAACATTTCCTCAGACCATAACCCTCTAAAAAATTCCTTATCAGCTGGGTGTGGTGGCTCGTGCCTGTAATCCCAGCACTTTGGGAGGCTGAGGCAGGTGGATCATGAGGTCAAGAAATGGAGACCCTCCTGGCCAACATGGTGAAAGCCCGTCTCTACTAAAAACACAAAAATGAGCTGGGTGTGGTGGTGCATGCCTGTAGTCCCAGTTACTTGGGAGGCTGAGGCTGGAGAATCGCTTAAAACCAGGAGACGGAGGTTACAGTGAGCCGAGAACACGCCACTGCACTCCAGCCTGGCAACAGAGTGAGACTTCGTCTCAAAAAAAAAAAAAAAAATTCCTTACCTATGATTACAAGTATTATCATTGCATGATTAATCAAAGTAACATATAGCAACATTTTTCAATGAATGAAATTTTAGTGCAAATACATTTCAAAGTGATGCTGTGTGATTTTTATCAACGAATCCTGCATCATCCTTCTATTCCTATTTTTTTTTTTAATTAAGAAAACTTACATAAAACGAGTAGATGGGGGATGAAAAGCATTTTGGTATAGCAATAGCATTCAGTTCTTTTGGAACTCTTTCCAAATAATGTGCTAAAAATCACAGTGAAAACTCATTTTAATGGCCCATGAGCTGACAATTCAAAGAGGTCCTTATTCAATTTTGTTGAAAACAAATAATTGGAAACTTCCTAACTTACAAAAAGATGTGTTACTTGGTCATTAAAGTTACTTACTTTTTTAATCCAGACACCAGTATTTCAGTATACGCCTTCGCGTGGACCCCTGGGAGATTTGTACACCCGCTGGCAATGCACCTGAGACTCATTGGGGAGGAAGAGAGGCCTTTGTTTTTGTTTGTTCCTTTGCTTGCTACTTTTATCTGCTCCACCATTCTTTGGAATAATAGCTCCATGAAGGCTGAGATGTTTGACTTTTGTTCACTGCTATATTTGTAGGACATAGAAAGCTGTTGGATACCCTACCCACTAGATGCTTGATGCTTGATGCTTGATGAATGTATGTGAGATGTTATGAAAGAATGTAAAAACTACACGTTTCTGGCTGTATGCTTTGAAAGGGCAAGGAGAAGAGGCAAAGAGACAGAGGTACCCCAGTGCTGCACTGATTTGGCAGTCCAAAGGCACCAGAAGGTTACCTTTCTCCAAATCGAAGATGCAGCATGGAGCAGAGAAGATTATCTTTGGAATCCAACCTGGGTTTGAATTCTGACAGTGGTATTGAATAGCTGTAATTTTGGGGCAAACTCCTAGTCTTAGATTCTTCCCCTGGGTAAAAAGAATAATTGGCCCTCCTTCCAGAAGAGGCAGAGGAGTTAGTGACCATGAAATATGATAATGCCCATCAAGTATCTGCACCGTCTCATGCACTCATTAATGTGAGTTGTCCTTCATTCCAGCTCTGCCTCTTTCCTCCTTGGTGGCACCACCCATGCCTCTAATCAGCCCAGAAATTTATGCTCCTGGGCTCATCCTGAATCCTCCCTGCTGTAGATGCTAAGCAGCAGACAAAATGTTAAACTTAGGGGCTTTGGTGGAATCTAGGGCAGTGGGAAGATGTACCCTCATCTCCTCATTTAGAAAATGGGGGTAATAGGTCAGGCACCATGGCTCACACCTGAAATCCCAGCATTTTGAGAGGCCAAAACGGGTGGATCACCTGAGGTCAGGAGTTCGAGACCAGCCTGGCCAACATGGTGAAACCCTGTCTCTACTAAAAATACAAAAATTAGCCAGGCATGCTGGCAGGTGCCTGTAATACCAGCTGCTCAGGAGGCTGAAGCAGGAGAATCTCACGAACCCGGGAGGCGGAGGTTGCGGTGAGCTGAGATTGCACCATTGCACTCTAGCCTGGGCAACAGAGCAAGACTCCAACTCAAAAAAAAAAAAAAATGGGGGTTATAACAGCCCTATCTCAGGATTTGTGTGCAGGTTAATGTGTTGACTTTTGTGAAGTGCTTAGACAGAGCTTAACACACAGCCAAGGGTTGATAAATGAGTGTTATTGTTCTATCTTGGCCTGCCTGTAGGGCACTGATAAAAATAGATGTGTTATCTGGAAGAGAAGGGGCAGCCCAGCATAATAATGGAGTGAGAGATCAGGGATTTCTCAGATGCTCTGTCTCCTATGCATCCTTTATAACATGCCTTGAGATCTCACAGAGTCAGATACTACAGGTGGAATGAAAACTAGTGGTCAGGTTTCAGTGGATATAGCAGCTTAAGGGCACCATGGATATCTGTGATCAGAAGAGCCACATGCTTCCCTCAAGTCCCCTATCCACAGGACTTCCCCCAATACCCCCAGCAGAGGGTGAGGTGAAGTCCTGTCCTGCCTCCTCCGCATCCTCACAGCTGTCTTCTCTGAAACAACTTAATCAGTGCACCCAGCATATAGTCCTTGAGTTACATGCATTCTCCTCTTCAGCGTATGACTTACTCCAGAGAAAGAAGTCATCCTGTAAAACCCCAGACAGGCATAAGGCTCAGTTCATTGCAAGCACTCAAATATTCCTTAAGTGAAGAAATCTGGAGTTAAACTGCCGATGTCACAGGTTGGCCAAAGACAGCCTCCCCTGGGACTGGAGAGGTAGCTTTCTAAAAAAATCTGGAGAGGATAAGGGAATGGTCATAGTTTCTGTCAGCTCCCCTGGCAGTTTCTCAAATTGATTAAACCCAAGGAAAGGATACTGGAAAGAAACACGTAGGTCTGGGAGCTGCCTAGAGGGCTATGTCCAGGTATGGGCAGCTGGCCCCGTTTCTCAAGTTATTTATCTTAATTTCCTTGAGAACAAGAAATGCATGTTAGGATGGGTTATTTTTCTTTTAGATTTAACCAAGGCACCTCATGACTTGCTGGATTTTTTTTTTAAAGTTCTGTAACACTGGGAAGGGGGAAAGGAGAATTCTTCCACTATTATGACAAAGTCTATGCTTTATAATAAAGCAAAGACCCCAGAATGTTAACAGAGTTTATCTGTAGGCAGCAGAAGTATAGGAGATTCACTTTCCCGTATCTCAGAATAGTATTTCCTCTTCAAGGAAATCTATGAGATATAGAAAAGTAGGGGAATAATACTTGTTCTTCAAGAAAATTATAGGTGAGTGCCACTGTGCCTGGCCACTGTAGCTTTTGTTTCTTAGTTTTTGAGTTGTACATATCACGTTGTATTGTGTATGTGTATTCTCTCCATCTGTCTTCTTGTTCAGATTATGGATATCTTGAGGGCAAGGACTGTCTTCAATATTTGACCCAAACATGTATGGATGAATAAGAGTATAAATGAATGAAAAAAATTTTTTTTTAATTTAAAAAAAAGAGTATAAATGGGCTGGTAAATTAATGAATGAATGACTAAAAAGATTCAAATATATAAAAAGCTGTTTTTAAGGCCATATTCAGATAGAGGGGGAGTGAGCGGTAAGCCAAAATTAATTTATCAAGGCTTTTTTTCCTTTGATGATACACCCAAACTACTTCTTGGAGTTATCAGTCTGAAGCTGAGAGACCTCAGAACTCAGCCATGTGGGTTTCTTCTTCTAGGTAACTTGACTAGTCAGCCCTTGTGGTCCCTCCAAGCACTGAGATTCTATGGCCCTGAGATCATTGATAACCTCGGATTATGCCATTGCTTTCTCTATTTCTGCTAATGAGTCACATCTAGATGCAATATAGTTAAGTCCTTGGACTTTGTGACACTTAACACATATGGAGACAGCTTCCTGGGGTCACTTTATTTTTTGACAGTCTCTTCCAAACCTACTTTTTTTGTAGTAATATGGAATCCACTTAGATCTTCACATATGAAAATCATACCCCAACCCCCATTTACTGTAGAACACAAGCTGTTTTGAGGAAAAGTAATGAAAGTATTTGTGCTTCCAAGACATTTATACTTTCCAACTTATTCTTTACCCATTTTGCAGTCTTTAGAATTTTTCTCCAGTTTCTTATTAGAGAGAGAAAACCGTGATGACCATGCCGTGCAAAGTAAATTAACTAATCCAAACTAAACCGTTTGGTAAAGTTTGAAATGGCTTAGAATATCGGGTGATCTGCATTGGAAGACTTAGCCTTTGAATTGTTAATCACTTTACCCTTCTTTTTTTTTTTTTTTTTTTGAGACAGAGTCTCGCTCTGTCACCCAGGCTGGAGTGCAGTGGTGCGATCTCAGCTCACTGCAACCTCCACCTCCCAGGTTCAAGCGATTCTCCTGCCTCAGGCTCCAGAGTAGCTGGGACTACAGGTGCCTGCCACCATGCACAGCTAATATTTGTATTTTTAGTAGAGACAGGGTTTCACCATGTTGACCAGGATGGTCTCCATCTCTTGACCTCATGATCCGCCCACCCTGGCCTTCCAAAGTGCTGGGATTACAGGCATGAGCCACTGTGCCCCTCCCACTTTACCCTTTCTTTAGTGCTGTACTATTTATAACTGGTTAATCAATTTTCCTTATTTGAGTACTTTGGGAGGGGCTGGATGCTATGAGTTTATACCAGAATATTGTTAAAGGACATAGTCAAGCATCTGGTTGGTCTTTCCGAGGTCATGCATCAAAGCCAATATTTAACCATTAATATGGTTTGGCTCTGTGTCCCTATCTAAATCTCATCTTGAATTGTAATCTGAATTGCAATCACCACATGGGAGGGAGCCTGGTGGGAGGTGACTGGATCATGGGGGCAGTTTCCCCCATGCTGTTTTCATGATAGTGAGTTCTCACCACAGCTGATAGTTTTAAAAGTGTTTGGCAGTTCCCCTTTTGCTCTCTCCTGCCACCTTGTGAAGAAGGTGTCTGCTTCCCCTTTGCCTTCCTCCATGATTTTAAATTTCCTGAGGCCTCCCTTGCCATGCGGAACTGTGAATCAGTTAAATCTCCTGGTATGGTTTGGCTGTGTCCCCACCAAATCTCAACTTTGATTATATCTCCCAGAATTCCCATGTTTTTTGGGAGGGACCCAGGGGGAGGTAATTGAATCCTGGGGGCTGATCTTGGCCATGCTATTTTCATGATAGTGAATAAGTCTCACAAGATCTGATGGTTTTATCAGGGGTTTCCATTTTTGTATCTGCATTTTCTCTTGCTGCCGCTATGTAAGAAGTGCCTTTCGCCTCCCGCCATGATTCTGAGGCCTCCCAAGCCATATGGAACTGTAAGTTCAATTAAACCTCTTTTCTTCCCAGTCACAGATATGTCTTTATCAGTAGCATGAAAATGGACTAATACAGTAAATTGGTACCACTAGAGTGGGGCATTGCTGAAAAGATACCTGAAAATGTGGAAGCGACTTTAGAACTTGGGTAACAGGCGGAGGTTGGAACAGTTTGGAGGGCTCAGAAGAAGACAGGAAAATGTGGGAAAATTTGGAATTCCCTAGAGACTTGTTGAATGGCTTTGCTCAAAATGCTGATAGCAATATGAACAATAAAGTCCAGGCTGAGGTGGTCTCAGATGGAGATGAAGAACTTGTTGGGAACTGGAGCAAAGGTGACTCTTGTTATGTTTTAGCAAAGAGACTGGTGGCATTTTGCCCCTGCCCCAGAGATTTGTGGAACTTTGAACTTCACAGAGATGATTTAGTTTTATCTGGCAGAAGAAATTTCTAAGCAGCAAAGAATTCAAGAAGTGACTTGGGGCTGGGTGCAGTGGCTCACACCTATAATTCCAGCATTTTGGGAGGCTTAGGCGGGTAGATCATGGGGTAAATAGATTGAGACCATCCTGGCCAACATGGTGAAACCTCATCTCTAAAAATTAATAGATAAATAATAATTAAAAAAAAAAAAAAAGGAAGTGACTTGGGAACTGTTAAAGGCATTTAGTTTTTAGGGGAAGCAGAACATAAAAGTTCAGAAAATCTGCAGCCTGACAATGTGATAGAAAATAAAAACCCATTCTCTGGGGAGAAATTCAAGCTGGCAGCAGAAATTTGCATAAGTAGCAAGGAGCCTAATGTTAATCCCCAAGACCACAGGGAAAATGTCTCCAGGACATGTCAGAGACCTTCACGGCAGCCCCTCCCATCACAGGCCCAAAGGCCCAGGAGGAAAAAGTGGTTTCATGGGCACAGCCCAGGGTCCCCATGCTGTGTGCAGCCTAGGGACTTGGTGCCTTATGTCCCAGCTGCTCCAGTCATGGCTGAAAGGGGACAACATACATCTCAGGCTGTGGCTTCAGAGGGTGGAAGCCCCAAGCCTTGGCAGCTTCCACAGGTGTTGAGCCTGTGGGTGCACAAAAGTTAAGAATAGAGGTTTGAGAACCTCCACCTAGATATCAGAAGATATATGAAAATGCCTGGATGCCCAGGCCAAAGTTTGCTGCAGGGGTGGGGCCCTCATGGAGAATCTCTGCTACGGCAGTGCTGAAGGGAAATGTGGGGTTGGAGCCCCCACAGAGAGTCCCTACTGGGGCACTGCCTAGTGAAACTGTGAGAAGAGGGCCACTGTCCTCCAGACCTCAGAATGGTAAATCTGACAGCTTGCACCGTACGCCTGGAAAAGCTGCATACACTCAACACCAGCTTTTGAAAGCAGCCAGGAGGGAGGCTGTACCCTGCAAAGCCACAGGGGGTGGAGCTGCCCAAGACCATGGGAACTCACCTCTTCCATCAGCATGACCTGGATGTGAGACCTGGAGTCAAAGATCATTTTGGAGCTTTGAAATTTGACTGCCCCCCACTGGATTTTGGACTTACATGGGCCCTGTAACTCCTTTGTTTTGGCCAATTTCTCCCATTTGGAATGGCTGTATTTACCCAATAACTGTACTCCAATTTTTATCTAGGAAGTAACTAGCTTCCTTTTGATTTTACAGGCTCATAGGTAGAAGGAACTTGCCTTGTCTCACATGAAACTTTGGACTGTGGACTTTTGGGTTAATGCTGAAATGAGTTAAGACTTTGGGGAACCATTGGGAAGGCATGATTGGTTTTGAAATTTGAGGACATGAGATTTGGAGGAGCCAAGGGTGAAATGATATGGTTTGGTTGTGTCCCCACCAAATCTCAACTTTGATTGTATCTCCCAGAATTCCCACATTGTGGGAGGGACCCAGGGGGAAGGTAATTGAATCATGGGGGCCAGTCTTCCCTGTGCTAGTCTCATAATAGTGAATAGTCTCAGGAGATCTGATGGTTTTATCAGGAGTTTCCACTTTTGCTTCTTCCTCATTTTCTCTTGCTGCCGCCATGTAAGAAGTGCCTTTCGCCTCCCGCCATGATTCTGAGGCCTCCCAAGCCATGTGGAACTGAAAGTTCAGTTAAACCTCTGTTTCTTCCTAGTCTCGGATATGTCTTTATCAGCAGCATGAAAATGGACTAATATACCTCCTTTCTTTGTAAAGATACTACCTGGTTTCAGGTAGTATCTTTATAGCAGTGTGAAAACAGACTAATATAGATCGGTGCAGTTGTAGGAGAAAGGATCAAAGTCTAGACTATGACTTAATGGTGCAAGTGTCAGAAGCCATTGATTCTGTGTTTATAGACTTTCCTCTAATGAATACATGGGACTAGAAAGGAACTGAAGTGAGAAGGTGGCAGTCTGTAGAAACTGGGCTCTCTGTGCACTTCTTAGTCTCGTGTGTGTGTGAGAGTGTGTGTGTGTGTGTGTGTGTTTAAGAGACAGAGTCTCAGGCCGGGCACGGTGGTTCACACCTGTAATCTCAGCACTTTGGGAGGCCAAGGTGGGCGGATCACAAGGTCAAGAGATCGAGACCATCCTGGTCAACATAGTGAAACCCCATCTCTACTAAAATATAAAAATTAGCTGGGTGTGGTAGTGCGCTCCTGTAGTCTCAGCTACTCGGGAGGCTGAGGCAGGAGAATTGCTTGAACCCGGGAGGCGGAGGTTGCAGTGAGCCGAGATCACGCCACTGCACTCCAGCCTGGTATCTGGTGACAGAGCGAGACTCTGTCTCAAAAAAAAAAAAAAAAAAAGAGACAGAGTCTCAGTCTGTCACCCAGGCTGGAGTGCATTGGCACAATCTCGGCTCACTGCAACCTCTGCCTCCCGGGTTCTAGCAATTCTCCTGCCTCAGCCTCCTGAGTAGCTGGGACTACAGGTACATGCCGCTATGCGTGGCTAATTTTTTTTTATTTTAGTAGAGATGGGGTTTCACTGTGTGGCCCAGGCTTGTCTCAAACTCCTGAACTCAAGCAATCCACCCGTCTCAGCCTCCCAAAGTGCTAGGATTACAGCTGCAAGCCACTGCGCCCGGCCTGTCTCCTGTTATAAATATGAAATGTTGGCCGGACGTGGTGGCTCATGCCTGTAATCCAAGCACGCTGGAGGCCAAGGCGGGCAGATCGCCTGAGGTCGGGAGTTCAAGACCAGCCTAACCAACATGGTAAAACCCTGTCTTTAAAAAAAAGAAAAAAAAATATGAAATGTTTCCTTAGCTTTGGCAGATTTCTGTGCCTGTCCCTGCTATCCTGACAACTTATTCCTGGTTTGACATTTCTAGTTGAGCCCCTCGGTATCATAGGCTTCATCTAGTTGTGACCCAGGATGTTCAGCTTCTGTTCTCATCCGCGGTCACCACTCTTGGTTTCCCGTTTGGCCCTGCCCTTCTAACAGTCATTGGAACTTGCTTTAAGCCTAATTCCTACTTATCCTTCAGATCTCAAGTCATATGTCATTGTCTTAGGGAAAACTTTGAGACCCAAGACTAGGTCAGGTCCTCTTGATATGCCCCCAGAGTTTATTGTGTTTCACCTTTACAATTTGTAATTTATTACTTTTCATAATTTATTTTTATTTTTTTTATTTTTAATTTTTAATTTTTAATTAGAAAAAATCGCTTCACAAATTTGCGTGTCATCCTTGCGCAGGGGCCATGCTAATCTTCTCTGTATTGTTCCAATTTTAGTGTATGTGCTGCCGAAGCGAGCACTACTTTTCATAATTTTTTGTAATTATTTGTTTACAAATAATTTGTAATTATTTTTGTCCATTCTACACTCATCCTGTATCTTCAGCACCTGGGACAGTGCTTAGTACAGAGTAGGTGTTCAATAAATGTGTTCAGTAAACACAAAACAATGAAGCTTGTGACTTTGGCCTCTACCTCTTTTTGTATTTACAAGGTCATATTGCATATTATATCTCAGTTTACACATGTATAAATTAAGATAATATTGTCTTACCTACCTCACATTTCAAGATGCTATGCTTGTAGTAGACGGTTAACAAAATGCTTGTAGAATGAGTGAATGTATATGCTATCTCTATGATAAAATAAATCTATATTTTAACAAAGATTTATTTCATTTAACAAATACGAGAAATGGAGTACTCAAGCAGGAGGAGTCATGTTTTTGAGTTGGGAATAAAATTCAGGATTTTTTTTTTTTGAGATGGAGTCTCACTCTATTGCCCAGGATGGAGTGCAGTGGCGTGATCTCTGCTCATCACAACCTCTGCCTCCTGAAATCAAGTGATTCTCCTGCTTCAGCCTCCCAAGTAGCTGGGATTACAGGCACCTGCCACCACACCTGGCTAATTTTTGTATTTTTTTTTAATAAAAAAAAATATATATATATATATTTTTTTAAAGATGGGGTTTCACCATGATGGCCAGGCTGGTCTTGAACTCCTGACCTCAGGTGATCCACCCACCTCGGCCTCCCAGAGTGCTGGGATTACAGGCGTGAGCCACCACGCCTGGCCAATATACTAGACATATTTTCAATGAGGAAGGGGGAAATTTTTTGAATGGATTTGGACAAAACTAGTAATGATTAACTTTTCCAACTTCTAGGCTGATTGTGGCTGTCACAGATTTTAGCTCCTTGGCGCACCAAGAGTACAGATTCCAAATTACACATATCTTAAAAACTTGTAAGGAAGCAGTGGCGAATGTGAATCTGAATACCAGGGAGAGTTCCATAAAGGGAACTCATAAAGAGAACTTCTATTAGTTGGTACAGCTAATTGGCTTTATGAAACCAGTGGCAGGATAAGATCTTGACCTCTAAGGATGACAGCAAAAGTGCTCTCAGCTTAGCAGGACCTTGTACCACAAGTCTCACAAGCTGGCTTACTTTTGGCCTGGCTTAACCTGCCTATTTTCCCAATTTCCTCATTAGTACAGGGAAGATACTGTGCGTGTAAAATACAAATGCTACTTAATTTTTCTTTTTCTTGTTCACTTCTTCTCCACCACGTCCACTCCCTTCCAGGATCCCTCTCATTTGACATTTCCTTTGAGATACAGAATACAGAGAAGGGAGAAGGTGCAGGAAGTATCCAAATGTTACTAGAGTTATATATTTTATTTGAGCATCATCTCTTTGGAGAAAGGGGAAGAGTAATGAGAGGATTAAATTAGAGATGGTCTGGCACAAAGCCCAGAGATGTGGGGTATGTGAAGAAGGAAACTCATGACTAGAATATATGCTGAAGGTGAAATGAGGGGGAGCCAAGATAGGGAATTCAGAGATAATTGTTGGCATTTTGTAATATGATCTGGGAGTGGATCCCAGTGCAGAGCAAGGAAGAAGGCCAGCAGGTGGAAGGAGTCAACGTACCCAGTTTGTATCCAGTCTAGGTCTCTGGACCAATTGACCCCTCTTTGGGTGGGAGGATTTGCCAGGATTATCCGACCCCTTATTTCCAGTTCATCTCCTAGACGTCCTCATTGCTGTTGCCCTTTGGTGAGTATGAATCCATAGGATGGCGTCTCCTCCCCACTGACCATGTCCGAGGCTGAGTCTGAGACTGGGTGGAAGCCACAGATGGATGATACACAGGACAGTAATGCCGCTGAGGAAAAGTTCGAGCTCTTGGCCTAGGTTTGGGGCTGGGCTCCATTTCCGGCTCGGTCTCAGTCTCAGGCTGGGGCTCGGGCTCCGTTTCAGGCTCCAGCTCTGACTCTGGCTCCAGCTCCTGATCCAGGTCTAGGTCCAGACCCAGCCCAGCCTCTTGATCTGACTCCAGCTCCAAATCCAACTCCGACTCCTCTTCTATTGGCTGTTGGATCTTGGTGAAACCTGGACTTACATTTTTTTGGCTTTCTAGGAAACTGCTGCTCATTTTATATGTTGAGTTGTCATTCTGAAATACAATTAGGTGGGTTAAATTCTAATTAAATTTAACTTTCTTCTGAACTCAGTGGCTCATACCTGTAATTCCAGCACTTTGGGAGGCTGGGGCAGGAAAATCACTTTAGCCCAGGAGTTCAAGGCCAGCATGGGCAACATAGTGAAGCTTCCATCTCTACAAAAAAAAAAAATAATTAAAAAAATTAGCTGGCCATGGTGGCACATGCCTGTAGTCCTAGCTACTCAGGAGGCTGAGGCAGGAGGATTGCTTGAGTCCAGGAGGCCGAGACTGCAGTGAGCTGTGTTTGTGCCACTGCACTCCAGCCTGAGCAACAGAGTGAGACTTTGTCTCAAAAAAAAAAATTTAACTTTTGAGTAGTCAAGGAATTTCAGAATACAATAGGACTTGAGGTAACAGAACCATGGGTTCCTTGCAGAGTAGAAAATATTTCTTGCCTAAATCAACTTTTCTTTTTATTTTCTTTTTATTATTATTTCTGAGACAGAGTCTTGCTCTGTTGCCAAGGCTGGAGTACAGTGGCATGATCTTAGCTCACTGCAACCTCTACCTCCTGAATTCAAGTGATTCTCTTGCCTCAGCTTCCCAAGTAGCTGGGACTACAGGCATGTGCCATCAGGCCTGGCTAATTTTTGTATTTTTAGTAGAAACAGACTTTCACTAAGTTGGCCAGGCTGGTCTTGAACTCCTGAGCTCAAGTGATCTGCCTGCCTCAGTCTCCCAAAGTGCTGGAATTACAGGCACGAGCCACTGCACCCACCCTTTATTTTTTATTAAAATATATATTTTTAATTTTCTTTAAAATACCAATGACATTATCCATAAATCTGCTTTTCATCTTCCTTGTACCCTCTGGTTTCTCAGTTACTCACTATTCTTCAGACTCAATCAATTTCCAACTTAGAATTTCTCTGGCTTTTCTAGCCAGACTGGATTTCATGACCAACCATGGACTTAACGACATTCTGAAACATCTTGTCTTCTTCATCTTACTTGTCTTGCCAATCCCCAGTGCAATCCTTGACAGGGCACGTAAGGCTGTGTGTGACCTGCCATTCTTCTTTAGCTTTATTCCAGCTGTGGTCCCCGCCCTTTACTCTCACTATAAAGTTACCCAGAGTTGCCCAACTACTGCTCAGCTTTGTACGTGCCACTCCCTTTGCCTGCCTTATCCTCCTTCATCTTGTCCACATCCACTTAGTCATCACCCCAGATTCAGAGCCAAGATGACCAGGTAGGACCCTAGCTTCTTTTGTGTTCCAGCTATACCTCATTCATACTTCCATTGTAGTACCAGTAACGTATTGCTTTATTTATTTACAAACCTGTCCCTTACTAGACTCTAAGCTCCTTGTGGTAGGACAGGGCCTGGTTCTTGATATCCCCAGTACCAGGCACTGAGCTTGTCACACAGCAGGTGCCCACAAGGCCTTAGATCAGCCTTGAATCAGCCTTGTAGCAGCAGCATTTCCCCAAAATTAATCACTTCACCCTTCCTGAAACATTTTCTTCTCAACCACCATATGATACTCTTCTGCTTTTCCTCCATCCTTCCTGGTTGCTTCTTGGTCTCTTTGCTGTCTCCTCTACTTCTACTGGATTTCTAGATGTTGGTATGACCCAGGGCTTGATTCTGGGATCTTTCTTCTCTATCTATGCTCTCTCCCTAGGGACTTTTATTTTAGGCCCATAATTTTCATTACCATCTGTATGCTGATGATTCTTTGGTTATAACCCTTACCCTGATCTGCAGGTCATATATTCACTTCCATTCTTGACATCTCCACTTGAATGTTCAATAAGCATCTTGATTTTTTTTGTTTGTCTGAGACAGAGTATTGCTCTGTTGCCCAGGCTGGGCAGTACAGTAGCATGATCTTGGCTCACTGCAACCTCCACCTCCCAGGTTCAAGTGATTCTCCTGCCTCAGCCTCCCAAGTAGCTGGGACTACAGACCTGTGCCTCCATGCCTGACTAGTTTTTGTACTTTTAGTTGAGAAGGGGATTTACCATGTTGGCCAGGCTAGTCTCAAACTCCTGGCCTCAAGTGATCCATCCACCTTAGCCTCCCAAAGTGCTGGGATTACAGGCATGAGACCACGCCCGACCCAGGCATTTTGAATTCAATACACATGAAATAGAACTTGCTCTTCTCCTAGTCTTCCCTAATGTACTAACATTCTTATATTAAGAATGGGCTCAAGCAATCCATCCACCTCGGCCTCCCAAAGTGCTGGGATTACAGGCATGAGGCACCACACTTCCCTAATGTACTAACATTCTTATATTAAGAATTTATTTCTTAAATACCAGAAAACAATGGACATATTTAATACCAAGTCTTAATATAAGAATGTTAGTACATTAGGAAAATGCTTTTTAAAAACATAGTAGATTAAAAAAAAAGGGCTGGGCACAGTGGCTCACGCCTGTAATCCCAGCATTTTGGGAGGCCAAGGCGGGTAGATCACCTGAGGTCAGGAGTTCAAAACCAGCCTGACCAACAAGGTGAAACCCCGTCTCTAAAAAAAAAACAAAAACAAAAAACAAAAAAAACAAACAAACATAGTAGATAATGTCCTTCTTGTTTTTTGACAGGGTCTTACACTGTCATCCAGGCCAGAGTGTAGTGGCACAATCAAAGCTCACTGTGACCTCAAACTTCTGGGCTCAGAAATCCTCCTACTTCAGGCTCCCAAGAAGCTAGGATTACAGGTACACACCATCATACCTGGCTGATTTTTATTTATTTATTTATTTTAAGATAGAGTCTTACTATGTTGCCCAGGTTGCTCTGAAATTCCTGACCTCAAGTGATTCTTCTGCCTCAGTCTCCCAAAGTGCTGGCATTACAAGCATGAGTCACTATGCCTGGCTGATATGTCCATCTTAAACTAGCTGTCACCACTAGTGTTTTATTTTTAATTTTTTTTTTGAGATAGGATCTCACTCTGTCCCCCAGACTGGAGTGCAGGGATATGATTTTGGCTAAATGCAACCTCCGCTTCCCAGATTCAAGTGATTCTCATGCCTCGGCCTCCTGAGTAGTTGGGATTACAGGCACACACCAACATGCCCAGCTAATTTTTGTATTTTTAGTAGAGATGGGGTTTGGCCATGTTGGCCAGGCTGGTCTCAAACTTCTCATCTCAAGGGACCTGCCTGCTTCAGCCTCCCAAAGTGCCAGGATTACAGGAATGAGCCACCGTACCCGGCCACCACTAGTCTTAATAGAGACACACTAGAACCCTTCTCATTAAATTCAGGAGTAAGACAAGATTCATTATCATTACTTAAACTGTTCTAGAGGTCTAGTTAATGCAATAATATCTGATATTGAAATAAGAATTCTAACAATTGGAACATGAGAAATTAGTATTACTTTTAGAAAATACTTTCTTAGGCCGGGCGTGGTGGCTCATGCCTGTAATCCAAGCACTTTGGGAGGCCAAGGCGGGCGGATCACCTGAGGTCGGGAGTTCAAGACCATCCTGACCAACATGGTGAAACCTCGTCTTTAAAAAAATAATAAATAAAATAAAATAAAATAAATGAAATAATAGAAAATACTTTCCTATTTAGAAAACCCAGAAGAATTAACAGTGAAACCTTGGCCAGGCACAGTGGTTCATGCTTGTAATCCTGGCACTTTGGGAGGCTGAGGTGGGCGGATTACCAGGTCAAGAGATGGAGACCCTCCTTGCCAACATGGTGAAACCCTGTCTCTACTAAAAAAACAAACCAAAACAAACCAAAACAAAAAAACAAATATTAGCCAGGAGTGGTGGTGAGTGCCTATAGTCCCAGATACTCAGGAGGCTGAGGGCAGAAGAATCACTTGAACCCAGGAGGCATAGGTTGCAGTGAGCCGAGATTGCACCATTGCATTCCTATCTGGCAACAATGAAGACTCTGTAAAAAACAAAAAACAAACAAAAAAAATAGTGAAACCTCTTTGGAATAGTACAGTGATTCACAAAACTGCCAAATAATTTAATAAAAACTAATCAGTTTTCTATACGCTAGCAACTGTCAGTTAGACAATATAATGAAAATGGCCAGGTGTCATGGCTCATGCCTGTAATCCCAGCACTTTGGGAGGTGGAAGTCGGTGGATTGCTTGAGCCCAGGAATACAAGACCAGCCAGGGCAACATGGCAAAACCCTATCTCTGCAAAAATACAAATATTAGCTGGGTGTAGTGGTGTGCGTCTATAGTCCTAGCTACTCGGGAGGCTGAGGCTGGAGGATTGCTTGAGCCTAAGAGGTCAAGGCTATGGTGCACTGTGATCCTGCCACTGCACTTCAGCCTGGGTGACAGAGTAAGACCCTGTCTCAAAAAAACAAAGAAGTAAAACATATAAAGTATCTAGGATTTCTCTATGTGAAGAAAGTCACAAAACCTTACTATGAGTGAAACATTTAAGAAGACAATAAATGTAGAGACAGTTCATGTTTCTGGATGAGAAGAATGAATACTATAAAGATATAAATTCTCAAGTGATTATATATTTTTAGTACAACTCTAATGATTATTTCAATAAAATTTGTTTTTGAGGGGGTGGGGACCTGACAAAAGATTCAAAAGTTGGTTTGGAAGAAGAAATTGGTGAGAATGGCTTAGCAAATTTTGAAATAGAACACTGATGACATAGGACTTCTTAACCAAATGTTAAACTGTATTATATAGTGGACAGGCATGCTAGTTCATGCCTGTAATCCCAGCACTTTGGGAAGCTGAGGCAGGTGGATCACGAGGTCAGGAGATCGAGGCCATCCTGGTTAACACAGTGAAACCCTGTCTCTACTAAAAACAAAAAATTAACTGGGCATGGTGGCCTGTAGTCCCAGTTACTTGGGAGGCTGAGGCAGAAGAATCACTTGAACCCAGGAGGCAGAGGTGAGCCAAGATCACGCCATTGCACTCCAGCCTGGGAGACAGAGGGAGACTCCATCTGAAAAATAAAAATAAAAAAATCCAGTCTAGTGCCTTTGGTGATTGACAAAAAGTTAAAATTAAAAAAAAAAGAAAAAGAAAAAGAAAAAAAGTATATTATACGGCAATAGTAATAGAAACAGTGTGACTGGGTGCAGTGGCTCATACCTGTAATCCCCGCACTTTTGGAGGCCAAGGTGGGTGGATCACCCGAGGTCAGGAGTTTGAGACTAGCCTGAGCAACATGGTGAAACCCCGTCACTACTAAAAATACAAAAATTAGCCAGGTGTGGTGGCATGCACCTGTAATCCCAGCTACTCAGAAGGCAGAGGCAAGAGAATTGCTTGAATCTGGGAGATGGAAGTTGCAGTGAGCCAAGATTGTGCCACTGCACTCCAGCTTGGGCAACAGAGACGCTGTCTCAAAGAACAAAAACAAACACAAAAAAACCAACATGATACTGAAGCTATACAGAACAATGAAATCCACAACTAAGCTAGAAATAGACTCTGGTTTTCATAAGAATACAATATTTTATGAAAATAACATATCACATCAGTAGGGGAAAGAAGGCTTATTCAATAGATGGTTAGATGGGGCAATGGTTTGCATGCGTGGCTTCCAAAACCCATGTTGAAACTTAATCCACAGTGTGGTGGTATTAAGAGGTGAGGCTTTTTGGGAAGAGGGCTCTGCCCTGGTGAATGGATTAGTGCCTTATGAAAAAAAAGGGTTGGAGGGAGCTTGCATAGGCCCTTTTGTCCTTCCACCATCTGCCATGTGAGGATGCTGCTGAGAGAAAATGGAACAAGACACTGAAACTGCCAGGACTTTGATCTTGGACTTCTCACATTCAGAACTGTGAGAAATAAATATCTATTCATAAATTACTCAGTCTCAGGTATTTTTGTTATAGTAGCACTAATGAACTAAGATAGATGGTATATAGCCCAAAATAGTTAGTTATAAAGATTAAAAATAAAGATTACCCTTTAATGCCTGTACACTGAAATACATTGTATTTACATTAAAGAGTATAACATATATTCAACCTGAGGAAGCTGAAAAAAAAAGTATAACATATAAAAAATAAAAACATAAAAATCTAGAAGAAAAATGTCTTATTTACTTTCTAAGTGGGAATGACTTTCTAAATAAAAAGTAAATATAAATAATAAGAAATCCCAGCACTTTGGGAGGCTGAGGCAGGTGGATCACCTGAGGTTGGGAGTTCAAGACCAGCCTGACTAACATGGAGAAACCCTGTCTCTACTAAAAATACAAAAAAATAGCCAGGTATGGTGGCACATGCTTGTAATCCCAGCTGCTTGGGAGGCTGAGGCAGGAGAATCTCTTGAACCTGGGAGGCGGAGGTTGCAGTGAGCCCATATCATGCCATTGCACTCCAGCCTGGGCAACAGGAGCAAAACTCTGTCCCCCCTCCCCAAAAAAAGGAAATATTAATACGACTAAATAATATCTAAAAACAAGTATGTTGAGTATCATAAATTAAAAATTGAGAAACTTCCATTTATAGTAAAAGACTGCATAATTCAAATTAATTACTTAATCAGTAGTTAACTAGTTATTTTTTATTAACTGCTAGTTAATTAGTTTTTAAATTCACTAGTTTTAACTAGCAGATAAATTTTTTTAAAAATATATTTTTTAAAACTTTTACTTGAAGGCACCATAATGCTAACGAGATCATGAAGAACTACCAGGCCAACATTTGGGAAAAGGTGGAAATTTAGCCAGGTGAGCCTGGCATTTGGGGTCACATGTGTCCTGAGGGTATTTGATGATCGGAAGTGGCACATATATGTTGATCAGCACTTTTGATGGCTTTAAGGGCTTAGAGTTGCAAACATTGGATTCTAAGGCCTGCCAAGGAAGGGGCTATATGGTGAACCATCACACAGACTGCAGCTGGGTTTTGGGTCACCTGAACGGCCTAGAAAACCTCAAGTCTTGAAATCCAATCAGGGAGATCCTGGATTGCTAGTGCCTTCAGGTATCTGCCAAAACCATCAAATTCCTTCTGGAAGAAAAATATCTCAGGCCTTAAATTATTTTTATAAACATTTTCCAAATAAAATGTCTGACACACACCCAAAGATTACCAGGCACAAGAGACTTTGATAGTGGAAAATGTTTGTTGAATATCTATGGCAGTAGTTGTTAAAGCGTGGTTCCTGTACCAACAGCATCAGTATTACCTGATAACTTACTAGCTATGCAAATTTGCAGGTCTTACCCCAGACCCACTGAGTCAGAAATTCAGGGGATTGGGACACAAAGGGGCCCAGCAGTCTGGGTTTTCACAGCGTATTAAGGTGATTGTGATGTATATTGAAGTTTGAGAACCAGTGGAAATCTCGAAGCATAAGGACCACCTCTGGTCAGATATGCTGTCAAGAGAATTCTTGCTTCACGTTGGGTGAGCCCTGAGGGTCCTTCCAATGTAATGGTTGTGAGATTCTATGATTTTATGATTGGGAATGTACTGTAGAGCAGAATAGAAAAAATACGTTCAAACCTAGCTATCAGGGAAAAAGTTGTTCTGAATAAGCAGAGACATATAACCTGTGATAATTTTTCAACAAAGTGAGGGTTATCATTAGTAATACATTACATTTAAAAAAAGAAAAAAGAAAAAGGCTGTGTTTGACAAGCCTGGATCTTGTAAAATACGTACCTTTTACTTACTGAATTTTTTTTTTTAAATTAGGGATGGGGTTTCACCATGTTGGACAGGCTGGTCTCAAACTCCTGACCTCAGGTGATCTGCCCATCTTGGCCTCCCAAAGTGCTGGGATTATAGGCGTAAGCCACCACGCCCAGCCTAATTTTGTTTTCTTTTTTCTTTTTTTAAAGGTAGTCAGGTGAAGCAATGGGAGTGGAAAACGAATAAAGCAATCTTTAACTGGTTGTGATCATTAGTGGTAAACACCACTGCACTCAAACCCACCACTTCCTGGAATTTTTAAAAACATTTTTTTACTCTGGTAATACTTTTCTTGTCATAAAATGTTCAAAGATTACTGAAATGTAGTAAGTCAAAGAATCAGGGGTTTTGTTTAAAAATGATTTCTAGTCATTAGATAGTATTTTAGTGCCCATCTGTTTTTTTGTTTGTTTGTTTGTTTGTTTTTTATAAAGACGGGGTTTCACCATGTTGGCCAGACTGGTCTTGAACTCTTGACCTCAGGTGATCCGCCCGCCTCGGCCTCCCAAAGTGCTGGGATTACAGGCGTGAGCCACCACGCCCATCTGTTTTTAATTTCCTTTTTTTGGAAACCTTTACACAGGTACTGATTTGAAAATGCTGAAGTGGGCCGAGGTCTCAGTATTAATAAAATGCTGAAAATTCAGACTTATTTATCATTCTCCTTTGCATTTGTTCAGGTCCAGTAAATCTCATATTACAATGTAAAGGTAATAAAGCTGAGATATTAGGCAAGATTAGAGATCTAAATCTCTGCTAGTTCATTAGTTTTATTCATCCCAATTGTGGGTGGGATGGGGAGGAATCCTAAAGGTATAGCTAGGGGAGACATTTAAAATATTTAGCAACTGGTAAGAAACACTAGCCCAGAATGCTGTGGAAGGATCCTTGAGGTCTATGCTGGGTCAGGCAAACCCTCTCTTCAGTTAGGGAAATATCTTGAATGGGACCCCGATGCCATGACAGTTGGGGACACTTGGTTGCTCAGATCCACTGCTTTTTTACCAGGTGGTAAGGGAGCATTTCAATATACAGCCATACTAAATACCTTTCGTGGACATTATTCATCTATCGGATCAGGTATCCTGACCCCTGGCCCCCACCTGTCCCTCACCCATCCCCCACCAACCTCAATCCTTTCCCCCCAGCCCCGTGCTTTTGTCTGTTTGTCTGACCTTCTCTGTTTCTGAGTAGGTTTCCCGCATCACTGTCTCAGATTCATCGATGCTTAACTCGGAGGCGTCTAGAACCTTCCTTGACAAGGCAAACAGCATGGCATCATGAATGCTAAGGAACAGCTGGGCCTTGGTGATGCCGGCGTCAAAGAAATCATTCCTTTCAAATGCCCTGACTACGGAAGCTACAAACCAAACCCAGAACACACACAATGTCAGACACCTGGGGAGCAGAGGACCTAGGGTGCAAAACAGCCCTCTTATGGGGTGAAGGATACTCACAGTGACACCCTGCGATGAGTATCAAAATGTTGGCATTATGAAAGGCATTGCATATCTGTGAGGGGGAGAGAAAATCAGTATCAGAAGGTTTCATACTGAAGAGGGAGACCCAGGCATCTCAGGTCAACTTCCCCTTTTCATTCCTAAGACTGTAAACCATAGCCCTTTTCATATGTAATTCCTAAGACTGTAAACTTCCCCTTTTCATTCCTAAGACTGTAAACCGAAGCCCTTTTCATATGTAATTCCTAAGACTGTAAACTGAAACCCTTTTCACATGTAATTCCTAAGACTCTAAACTGAGACCCTTTTCATATGTTAAGCCATAAACCTAAGATTCTTCCACGTTTAACATCTAAAATATAAGCCTATATAAAGAAGGAACCTTCTTTTGTTAGGGGAGCTTGGCTGTTAAGGAACTATGCCACCTTGCTCCCGGCCAAATTAAACTCCTTCCTCCCATATTCGGTGTCTGAGAGATCCGTTTCCCACAGCCGCTCCTGCTACAATACTTGCTAGGAAAGGCCTTCTAATTAGCTGAGTTTTAAAATCCCTTTAGTGCTTCACTTGCCTGGGGGTATATGTACCTGGCATCCCAATTCAGTTCTACAAACATTTGATGAGTGGACTTTTCTATGCCAGAAAACATCTAAAGTGCTGGGAATGCAAAGGAGAATCAGACTGTCTCGTGTGAGGGTGGGGGAGCAGGAGGGAGGGGCTGCCCATAGTCTCTAGGGGGTAAAGAGTATATGTCAAGAGAGGATGTCTGCAGGAGGAAAGCCCTAGCATAGAGACAGGTACAAGTGTTATGCAAACAATCAGGAGAGTCATCTCAAGCAACTATATTTTGGCATGATGGCCTAATGTTTGCATGTGAACCCCCTTCCCCCTGGAGTTTACTGAGCAGAGGAAGAAAGATGTGGCTCAGAGATGCTCAAGTGATGCAGCAGGGAATGGAATTTCAGAAAGCCGGAGGGCCATATTCAGAGCTGTGCTGCAAAGTTGCATTTGATTTCAGTAAAACATCAGATGTTTACTATCAGATGAGTAAGCATCAGCTACTGTCCTCAAGTTTACTTCAGCCAATATAGACACTGTGGGGGCAATAAATCTCGAAGTTCACTTCAAAGCAAATCAGTATCAACCTTAATGCTCTAAAATCAAGTAGACACCAATCCTGTGCACTAAGTTAAAGTGTCAAAGAAAAAAAAAAAAACCAGACTCTGCTTCTTTCAGTACCAAGAGGAAACAGTCATTCTTGATCATACAACAAATCAAGTCATTTGGCAAAGGGCCACAACAGACAGACTCTAAATGACAAGTGCTGGAAAAGGAAAGTTCCATGAATTAGGAAAAAGCTTAATCTGAGTGGTTGTTTCCAATGAGAATGGACTAGCCGGGCGTGGTGGCTCAATCCTATAATCCCAGCACTTTGGGAGGCTGAGGTGGGTGGATCATGAGGTCAGGAGTTCGAGACCAGCCTGACCAACATGGTGAAATCTCATCTCCACTAAAAATACAAAAATTAGCTGGGTGTGGTGGCGTGCACCTGTAATCCCAGCTACTCAGGAGGCTGAGGCAGGAGAATTCAGGAGTTCGAAATCAGCCTGGGCAACATGGTGAAACCCCATCTCTACTAAAATACAACAAATTAACTTGGTGTGGCAGTGTGCACCTGTAGTCTCAGCTACTCGGGAGGCTGAGGTAGAATTGCTAGAACCCAGGAGGCAGAGGTTGCAGTGAGTAGAGATTGCACCACCGCACTCCAGCCTGGGCGACAGAGTGAGACTTTGTCTCTTAAAAAAATAAAGAATGGACTGATGGATTTTCTTAGGTTCCAGTTTTCAATTATAAAGTAAATAAAACAGAACAATTTCTTTCAATAAGGCAGTATACACAACAATTACAAAGGGAGTGAAGAAACCTTTATTTTTATTTAATTATTATTATTTTTGAGACAGAGTTTCACTCTGTTGCCCAGGCTGGAGTGCAGTGGCACCTCTCGGCTCACTGCAACCTCTGCCTCCCGGGTTCAAGCAGTTCTCCTGCCTCAGCCTCCTGAGTAGCTGGGATTACAAGCACATGCCACCACACCCAGCTAATTTTTCTTTTTTTAGTAGAGATGTGGTTTCACCATTTTTGGTCAGGCTGGTCTTGAACTGTTGATCTCACGATCTGCCTGCCTGGGCCTCCCAAAGTGCTGGGATTACAGGCATGAGCCACCGTGCCCGGCTGAAACCTGTATTTTTAGAGTGCAAAAGTATACCATGAATCTCTGAAGGCTGAAAGTTAAAGGTGTCTGACATTGTCTCTATGTTGGGGATGGAACAGAAAGTCATCAGCATGGGCCAGGTGTGGGTGGGTGCTGTCAAAGACCAGAAGATATGATGCCTCTACAAAAGGAAGAGGAGCAAGGGAGACAAGGGCACAACTGTACCACGGAACAGAGAGAAAGTGTGATCTAAAGTCAGATGTTTAAAGTTCCAATGCTGGACAGGCCACTTATTAGCTGTGAGCCTCAGACTCTTAAGGGAAAGCATGGCCTGTCTCTCAAGGTAGTTGTGAAAATTACATGATGATTGTGTAATACATGTGCCCAAATCTGTCTGGCATGTAGTAGACACTCAGCAACGTGGGCTGAATAAAATCTAAAGTAGCAACTATAGCCCAAGACCAGGACAGGAGAACATAGCCCAGTAGAACAATCTAAGATGGAAAAGCCCAAATAACAAGAGATTATCGAAGTATAATTGACTCAGAAAACAGGGTTGAAAAATAAATGGATCTCATGGATCAGAAAGCTCTTAATCTCTTCCAAACCTCTCATTTTGTAGATAAGAAAACCGAGACCCAGCGCAGTTTAGTAACTTGCCACGGGTCAGATGGACAGTGAGCATAAAGCCAAGACAGAGCATACATCCCAGACCGCAAACCAGAGTTCTTTCTGCTATTAAAAGCTTCCTCTTGCCCCAGACCAAAGAGAAGCTGGACTCACTTAAGAGGCAGTCATATTCCCTTAGGAATAACAAAATATGACAGAACAGGATCTGAGGATAAAAGAAGGAAAACCATCCAAAGGAGCAAATCTTAAGCACGCAAACACAGGGAACGTTCAGGATGTTCAAACCTGAGCCGTCACCAAGAGGGAGACAGAGTGCTGTAAACTGAGATAAGCTGGCTAAAAAGGAATATTGTACTTATGAGTCATTAAACAAATCAATATGGTTAGTTGTGCACCTAAACTGTCTGTACCACATAGGAGGGAGAGAAAGAACTGTCAGAGAAACCCAAGAGTTGAAAAGAAGTCAGGTCCCATGGACACAGCTTTTGAAGGGGAAATCATCCCTGTCCTTTTCACCCGAACATGTGTCAGTGAGGAAGGAAGTGGGGAAGACCCTGCAGGCACTGGACAGGCAGCCCCAAGCTTGAGGTGTCATTTCATCCCAACTTCTTCAAACTGGAGTACAAGACAGCCTAGTGCCTTTTACAGTGCTGGCTCAGAGCAGCTGGACCGTGGAGAATTCCTGGTGAGCTGCTTTTTTTCTGAAGCATTCAGACTTATTCCTTGAAGACATTTGCAGCTGAATCCCAGGATGTTCTGGGAGTTGCTGGGCATAGCTCAGATTGCTGTTTCAGTGGAGCTCAGAGTGTCCTCTTTTTTATTTCTTGAGGAATCATAATGCAATATGCTTACCGAACCAACCTCAGTTCAATACATTAGAATTGGTTCATTTTAGACTGGGTGTGGTGGCTCACGCCTGTAATCCCAGAACTTTGGGAGGCCAAGGTGGGTGAATCACTTGAGGTCAAGAGTTTGAGACCAGCCTGGCCAACATGGTGAAACCCCATCTCTACCAAAAATGCAAAAATTAGCACGGTGTGGTGACACACGCCTGTAGTTCCAGCTACTCAGGAGGCTGAGGCTGGAGAATCTCTTGAACCTGGGAGGTGGAGGTTGCAGTGAGCTGATATTGTGACACTGCACTCCAGCCTGGACGACAGAGCGAGACTCTGTCTCAAAAAAAAAAAACAAAAGAGAATTGGTTCATTCTCTTTTTATTTTGATTGACCTTATACTGCCTTCAGTGTCCAAGGTTCTGGTGTCCTAGCAGTCACATAACAGCTGATGAGTGGCTAACAGGATTCAATCAGGATCAGGGTGGGGTTGGGAATGGTAGGCGGTGGATCAGAGCTCCTGCCGAGGCCTCCCCAGTACTTGCCTGTCTTAATACGACTAACCCCCGTGCATCCACATAGTGTACCATGGAGAAATCCAGGATGATGGTGTGGACACTGGGCAGAAGAGGTGCTTCTGAGGAAGGGATGAGTGATCTACTCCTGCCCCGGCTTTCCGCCACGTCAGGCAGCCCTGGCGAGCTGTTTCTTGATGGGTTATTGGGAAGCGAAACATTCTCCACCTCCTCCAACTGTTGCCCTTGATTTTTCTGAGACACGGACGATACCGTGTATGGCACTTGGTCTTCGGATGAAATTTGGCTTGTGTCCACACTCTCAAAACCTGAGCAGTGGATCAGGTTAATGGAGGATGCATCGGGATCCAGTTTATTTTCAAATCGCTCTGTGTAAACAATCTGGGATGACAGAATGAGGGGGAGGGCTGCAGTGAGACTCCAACAAGGCCCGGAAGGGCTTGCAATGATGCTATTTCTTCTCTCTGCCAGCTCACGTCCCCCTCTCATGAAACTTCTCCCCCGACTAGGTACTGTACATTTTTTACTTGGACATCTGTCACTTCAAGCTCACAACTGAAGCCACCGCAGTCATCTTTCCTCATCTTCACCACCCACAGCATCCCCCTCCCAACTTCTGATGTTCGTCACTGTCCCAGTAAGCCAGACTTAAAACATCTTTGTTTTATTCCTTTTCCTCATCCTCAGGTACTAGTTAGTCTCCAGTGCCTACTAATACCTTGTGTGAAGTATTTTTTTTCCCATCAGTCCCTCGTCTCAGCACCTCCTTCCTTTATCAGTGCAACAGTCTCCTTTCAGACTTCCTTAAGAAGACAAAAAGCACTTGAAGGCTGGGTGCAGTGGCTTGTGCCTATAATTCTAGCACTTTGGAAGACTGAGACAGGTGGACCGCTTGAGCTCAGCAGTTCGAGACCAACCTCGGCAACATGGCAAAAATACAAAAAAAAAAAAAAAAAATGTTGGGTGTGTTGGTGAGTTTGTAGTCCAAGCTACTGGGGAGGCTGAGGTGGGAGGATTGCTTGAGGCTGGGAGGTGAAGGCTGCAGTAAGCTATGATTGCACCAAGGCACACTCCAGTCTGGGCGACAGAATGAGACTCTGTTTCACAAAAGAAAAAGCTGGCACGTGCCTGTTGTCCCAGCAACTCAGGAGGCTGAGCTGAGAGGATCCTTTGAGCCTGGGAGGTCAAGGCTGTAATGAACTGTGACCACACCACCACACTCCAGATCAAGCAACAGAGCAAGACCTTATCTCAAAAAAAAAAAAAAAAAAGAAAGAAAAAAGAAAAATTACATCAGCAAGGCTGTCTTTACCTTTCACTGCTGTCAATCTCCTAAGGCCCAGGTTGCCTGCTATAGCTTAAGGACAGTCCCAAGGACCAGGAACACAGTGGTGTGCAGGATGCAAATGTGGACTCTGCATTCACAGGAACCGGACTCTACCCAGCAGTGTGCACGTGCTCATTACAGGGATAAGTAAAGCCAGGCATGGTGGCTCATGCCCATAATCCCAGCACTTTGGGAGGTGGAGGTGGGCAGATCACCTGAGGTCAGGAGTTTGAGACCAGCCTGACCAACATGGAGAAACCCTGTTTCTACTAAAAATACAAAATTAGCTGGGCGTGGTGGCGCATGCCTGTAATCCCAGCTATTTGGGAGGCTGAGGTGGGAGAATCACTTGAACCTGAGAAGAGTTTGCCATGTGCCAAAGATCACACCATTGCACTCCAGCCTGGGTAACAAGAGCAAAACTCCATCTCAAAAAAAAAAAAGGATAAGTAAGAATATATATGGATGAGAACTATAAGCCACATGGAATAATGAGAAAAATACCTTTGCTAGAGTGGTATGATTCTGGGTGACATTTCCATTTTTTAAAAAATTGTTATTCTAGCAATGTTGCTTGTGAAATAAATTTTAAAGGGGGGATAGGGGGCAAAAAATAAATATATATATATATATGTTTTAAAGATGGGGTTTCACCGTGTTGGTCAGGCTAGTCTTGAACTCCTGACCTCAGGTGATCCGCCCGCCTTGGCCTCCAAAGTGCTTGGATTACAGGCGTGAGCCACCATGCCCGGCCAAAAAGAAAAAAATTTAAAAATTTAAAGATAAAAACTATATAAGGTAGTATATATTGTATAGCAGAAAAAAGAAAAGTGGCGTGGATAGATGATAATACTGCAGTTTTCAATTCAAAGGAGAGAGCTGTTCCCAAGGCTTCAAGGTCACTGGGGCCAGGCATTTGAGGAACAGGCCAGGGTTAGCCCAGTGGCGGGGAGATGCGAGCTCCTTTAGGCAGAGGGAATTCTCTGAGAACCACCTTTTTTTTTTTTTTTTTTGAGGCAGAGTCTCTCTCTATCACCCAAGCTGGAGTGCAATGGCACAATCTTGGCTCACAGCAACCTTTGCCTCCTAGGTTCAAGTGATTCTCCTGCCTCAGCCTCCCAAGTAGCTAGGATTACAGGCATGAGCCACTACACCCAGCTAATTTTTGTATTTTTAGTAGAGACCGGGTTTCACCATGTTGGCCAGGCTAATCTTGAACTCCTGACCTCAAGTGATCTGCTTGCCTCAGCCTCCCAAACTGGGATTACGAGGTGTGAGCCATTGGGTCTGGCCATCTGAGAGCTGCCTTTCTCTCCTTCATCTACTCTATATTCTTGTCTTTTTAGAATCCCCTCATGTCTTGTCTGCCTGACCTTACTTCCCAGGCTCAGCCTCTTATCCTAAGAGTCCCACATTTATTTCTGCCTTGGTGTAGAAAGTGTCCAAGCCTGTCTATGGACCGGGAATCCTCTTTTTTACTACCCAACATCAATCCAAAATTCCCTCATGAATTTCCTAGCAGAGTCTGTTGCTACCATAAAGTTTTTCTGACTTTTGAGCTCATGCCAATCTCCCCTTACCTGAAGTCTTAAGAGCTGTTAGAATCTAAACATACAGTTTAAAACACAGCTGTAAGGCCGGGCGCGGTGGCTCACACCTATAATCCAAGCACTTTGGAGGCCAAGGCAGGCGGATCACCTGAGGTCGGGAGTTCAAGACCAGCCTGACCAACATGGTGAAACCCTGTCTTTAAAAATAAAATAAAATAAAATAAATAAATAAATAAAACACAGCTGTATACTATATTGCATGATTTCACTAACCTATTTTGTCAATTTTAAGATACTCCACAATTCTGAAAGGAAAAAAACACGCACTAAAAATTAAACTATGGCATGTCTTAGATTACATCATGTATTTAAATGTCAGAGATGTGAAAAATATCTTAGGATTGATAAGATACAGCAATAGCTTTATATGACACATTAATAGAGACTTGTCTTCCTAATTTGATTTAAAATTCCATGATTTGTTTCAAAGTGATCCTGTGATTCTGAGGGGCTATAGATCGGTGGAGGTATAGATGAAACAAGATTGGCTATGAGTTGATAAATCTTCAAGCTGATGTGGGACATAAGTGTTCATTATACTTCTCTCTACTTTTGTGTGTGTTCAAAATTTCTATGAAAAAAAATTTTTTAAAGAACTACCTGGATAACTTGAGAACATTATGCTAAGTGAAGTAAGCCAGTCACAAAAAGACAAGTATGATTCTACTTATATGAAGTGTCTCGAATAGTCAAATTTATAGAAAATAGAATGGAGGTTACCAGGCAATGAGAGAAAAGGAGAATGGGGAATTTTTTGGTTTTCGTTTTTGTTTTTTGAGACAGAGTCTTGCTCTGTTGGCCAGGCTGGAGCTCGGTGGTGCAATCTTGGCTCACTGCAACTTTCACCTCCCCGGTTCATGAGATTCTCCTGCCTCAGCCTCTCGAGTAGCTGAGATTATAGGCATGTGCCACCACAGGCTAATTTTTGTTGTTGTTGTTGTTTTTTAAAGATGGGGTTTCACCATGTTGGTCAGGCTGGTCTCGAACTCCTGACTTCAGGTGATCTGCCCGCCTCAGCCTCCCAAAGTGCTGGGATTACAGGCGTGAGCCACTGCATCCAGCCAATTTTTGTATTTTTAATAGAGATGGGGCTTCACCATGTTGGCCAGGCCAGTCTCGAACTCCTGACCTCAATGATCTGCCTCCCAAAGTGCTGGAATTACAGGCATGAGCCACCGTGCCCAGCTGGAATTGTCATTTAATGGGGATCGAGTTTCAGTTTTATAAGGTGAAAATATTCCAGAGTTGGATGGTGGAGTGATGATTGTGCACCAATGTGAATATACTTAACACTACTGAACTGTACATTTGAAAATGGTTAAGATGGCATATTTTGGCTGGGCGTGGTGGCTCATGCCTGTAATCTCAGCACTTTGGGAGGCAAAAGCAGGTGGATCATCTGAGGTCAAGAGTTCTAGAACAGCCTGGCCAACATGGTAAAACCCCGTCTCTAAAAAAAAAAAGAAAAAAAAAGATGGCTTTTTTTTTTTTTTTTTGAGACTGAGTCTCACTCTGTTGCCAGGCTGGAGTGCAATGGCGCAATCTTGGCTTACTGCAGCCTCCGCCTCCTGGGTTGAAGCAATTCTGCCTTAGCCTCCAGAGTAGCTGGGACTACAGGCATGCACCACCACACCTGGCTAATTTATGTGTTCTTAGTAGAGACGGGGTTTTACCATGTTGGCCAGGATGGTCTTGATCTCTTGACCTCGTGATCCGTCTGCCTCGGCCTCCTAAAGTGCTGGGATTACAGGTGTAAGCCACTGCGCCTGGCCAACATGGCATATTTTAGGTTTTTTTTTTTTTTAACCACAGTGGAGAAAACCTCCTTTTTCATATTATCATACTTTTGGGCACATAGTAGGAACTGAATAAATACTGGATGATCCTATTCTATTCTAAAGTGTATTTGCTGATGTCTTATAAATGCTCTCTCTGCAATACTCAGCACAGTGTGTCTATGAAATAAAAATTAGGTGTCATGTTAATTCTGACCTCTTGGCTGGGAAGTTGGTATTTTCCAGGAGCTCAGTAGAACCTATGCTCCATTAGAGTGTGGGGGAGACAAGAGTGGATGCTCAGGGTTTTGCAAGCACCTGTGTGGCGTGTGGAGGCATTTGTGTCTATGTGTTGCGGGGGAGGGTGTAAATCTCTGTGTATAGAGAGAGCTGCCCCTCCAGAGCGTGCACTATAGACGAGGTGATCCCTGAAAGACCCAAAAGCTAGAAATGAGCAATCCTGCTCTGGGAGAAGGGACTACTTAGACCACGTCTGGGTTGGAAATAATGAGCACGTTGTAATTCTCATCAGTGAAAATAAACTTCAGATGCTGTAAAATTCCCATCTGAAATAGTAGCCTGTCGTCCTCCCCCACTCCTTTCCCCATATCTCCCATCATCATTTTCTTGGCCACAGGGAGACATCAGGAGACCTTGGCAGATCCTTGAGAAGCCCAGTGACCTTGACCCTGCCCTAGTTGGAATCAGAAAACAATCTTTAAGTCACTTACTTTCAGAAATCTAAAGCTAGGCAGCTAAAAGCCAGGGAAATAGGTACAATTACAGAATTACAGTCTCAACAGGCAACCTGTACTCTGGTCACTGGTCATCCAGTAGAAGTCAGAACACTTCCTACCTACTTTCATGTGAAAACCTGAACCTCAAGGGAGAATTTTGTGCCATTTTTTCCCTTCAGTCAAGCCTCCAAGATGAGAGGAATCTTGTGTCTTAATTTCTGAATTCTCCAGGGTCCATCTAAAAGTCAAAATCTCTTAGAGGTTTTGATTTTTTAAAGAAATGACTAGTGTACTCTTTTATAAAGTATGGAGAAAAACATAGGAAGGAAAAGGCATTTCTCACCCTGGGCAGTGGCTCCAGATCATCACAGTTGCAGAAACACCTGCAAACCTTTTGTTCCTGTAGGTTGGTGTCACTTAAATTAAACAAGGTAAAAATTTCTTCTTCTTTAAGAGGCACCCTTACCATATCAACCTGAAAGACATGAGAGGTCTCAACCAGAGGGAGAATGGTGGAAAAGAAGGTGAAAGAGTGGGAGATGGATGCCAGTGGGGAAAGTGGGCAGGTAGAGAAAGGTGGGCAGGTAGAGAAAGGTGGGCAGGAGGGCAGTTACCTCTTTTTTTTTGAGACAGAGTTTCACTCTTGTTGCCCAGGCTGGAGTGCAATGGCGCAATCTTGGCTCACCGCAGCCTCCGCCTCCTGGGTTCAAGCGATTCTCCTGCCTCAGCCTCCTGAGTAGCTGGGATTATAGGCATGCGCCACCATGTCCAGCTAATTGTGTATTTTTAGTAGACATGGGGTTTCTCTCTGTTGGTCAGGCTGGTCTCGAACTCCCAACCTCAGGTGATCCACCTACCTCAACCTCCCAAAGTGCTGCGATTGGCAGTTACCTCTTTTTTTTATTTTTATTTTTATTTTTATTTTATTTTATTTTATTTTATTTTTTTTCTTTTGTTTGTCTTCACTTTCTCAGTAAGCGGTTACCTCTTTTAACAGCTTATGCTTTAGGTAGTAAACATTTACAAATGTAATTGAGCTGCAGCACTGGAAGATTTTCACCCCAGGAATGGTGATGATCTGCAAGACAAAATGTGAAGTTGAGGGAAATTTCTCAGTTCTTTTATGGAGTAAGAATAATACATCCTTAGAAGCTCCTAGAGAATCTGTATTCTTCTTTCTTTTTTATTTTTATTTTTAGACAGTCTCACTGTGTCACCGAGGCTGGAATGCAATTGCATGATCTTGGCTCACTGCAACCTCCGCCTCTCAGGTCCAAGCTATTCTCCTGCCTCAGCCTCCTGACTAGCTGGGATTACAGGCACCTGCCATCACGCTCTGCTAATTTTTGTGTTTTTAGTAGAGACAGAGTTTTACCACATTGGCCACACTGGTCTCAAACACCTGGCCTCACGTGATCTGCTCACCTTGGCCTTCCAAAGTGCTGGAATTACAGGTGTGAGCCAAAGCACCTGGCCTGTATTCTTCCTTATTAGAGACAAGAACTAGAAAATTATTTCCTTCCTTTTTCACCCTCTGCTTTTCTGGCTGTCTTCTTTCCCCCCTCAATTTCCTTACCTCTTTTTCTTGGCTGAACTCTCCTTAAAGTATATTTACAAATGATCTTTAACTGGCTGCAATACTATAAGAATTTAGCTACTTAAGAACCCATCTCGGCCGGGTGTGGCGGCTCACACCTGTAGTCCTAGCACTCTGGGATGCTGAGGCAGGCGGACTGCCTGAGCACAGGAGTTCGAGATTAGCCTGGACAACATGGTGAAACCCCAATCTCTACTAAAATACAAAAAATTAGCTGGGTATGGTGGGACACACCTGTAATCTCAGCTACTGGGGAGGCTGAGGCAGGAGAATTGCTTGAACCTAGGAGGTGGAGGTTTCAGTGAGCCAAGGTCAAGCTACTGCACTGCACTCCAGCTTGGGTGACAGAGCAAGACTCTGTCTCCAAACAAACAAACAAACAAACAAACAAAAGAACCCATCTCTACCAGAGTACATCAATTCCCCCTCCTTTGTAAATGTGTATCTGCAGTGCAGGAAACAATGGCAAGGGATTTTGGAGAAAAACCAAGCATGAGGTGGGGCCCACCCTATCCCTTAGGCAGAGAAATGGGGCCAATTTGGATTCTTACCTCGCGATAATCATTGATGCTTCTATAAATGTTGGTGTTAGGGATTTGACCCAGGAGAAGAATCTTCGTTCTGAAAGAAAATGCACTTGCCTTTAGGTCAGAGTTGCCTTACCTTGCCTTGGTTAACCTCCTATTACCTGAGACAAAGTACCTGTGTGAACGAACAGTGGTGATGAAGAAAGCAAAAACCACTGAGATAATTAGTCCAATATCCAGTCCCAGGAAAACTGAAGATAAGAATGTCATCATCCAAAGAGCCTTATGGAAAAGGGAATGAGGGGAAAGGAAGATCATGAAAACGAGTATAACCGAGAAAATGATCAGTCCTGTCTCTCAACTCACCTTCACCCTCTCCCTTATACACCTGAGATTTAGAGAAATATTCATAGCCACATGGACTGGTGCCATCACAAACAATAGGGTCCTCAAGGATGCCTAGCAATTCTTGTATGCATCCCTGGTCACCTCTGTCTTCAAATGTCTCTCAAAACTTCAGTTTCTTCATGTGCAAAATAGCAATAAAGTCTACCTTATAGGCTTTGCTGAGATTAGGAATACCATTTGCAAACCCAACTAGAATACTCACCAAGTGGTAGTTGCTATTTTAAGACCTATAAGAGTTATTGCAAATCTGTACCAACTTTTTCAAGCCCCTACCCCACCACCTTCTCCATTATTTCATCTTCACAGAAGAAAAATAGGCTGAAATTCTCTTAAATATCTACTTTCCTCACCACCTGCCACTTGTCAATATCTGTACTCAACGTTTCCTTATTCTCTTCCATCCAGTTGGAAGTGTTATGTCTCCTCCTGGAATAGAAACTCTATCTGCGCTGGACCACACCCCTCTTAGCTCTTCAGGGATCTGACTCCAAAAGTTCCCCCCTTTCATATTTCTCTGTCTCTCCTGGGTCTCCTCTCATCACATTCTATCCTCTACCTTTTATTTCTTGCTGATTCCCCTTTCTGACCTCCGGTTTTGTGCTCCAGAGAGAAGAGGGAGCTTCAGCAGTTATTCTGCTTAGCAAGACACCTCCTTCGCTTATTGGGATTGGAGAATCCTATCCTGAAATGCATTTACATTAACTGGATTAAAAGTAATTCAAATTTGCAATGAATGACAAACCCTTTTTGCTAGACTTGCAGGTAACTGTAGCCGTTAATCCCTTTCTTTAATTTTGCATAGTTGGGAGGAGGTCTTGTTTTCCTGTGCCAACAACCTTGACTCCCCTTTTTAAGCAAAATTCTCCTTTTTAAAGAAAAACTCTCCTTTTTAAGCAAAACTAGGCATCAAGGAGTCGTTTGTGCTCTTTAAGTCCATGGCAGATCTCTTTTGTTTGTTCTTTCTCCCCTCTCTCCAGCCTTTCTTCTGCCCTCGCCTTCCTCAGCCCGGGCATCTATACTCACACAGTCATACTGGTCCTCCCTCCACAGACTGGGTAGGTTAGAAATGGTTTCAAGGTAGGGAAGGACATTGCTCAGAATAATACCAGCCAGCACAGCCTGTGGGGGAAAAGAAATCCTGGTTCATTTTCCCTTTGGGGTGTAAAACTCACAAATCCCCACAAAGAAATCACAAAAAGCCTTGCCACTTTGAGATATTTTGCATTGATATTTTATATGAAGACCATGTCTATGTTTCAACTCATTGTCCAAGCAAATAAATTTTCCTCTATATTTTTCTTTTCTCTTCCTTTTAGAGACAGGGTCTCACTCTTGCCTAAGCTGGAGTACAGTGGCGTGCAATCATAGCTCACTGCAGCCTCGAACTCCTGGGCTCAAGACATTCTCCCCATTCAGCCTCCCAAGTAGCTGGGACTACAAGTAGCTGGCACTACAGGTGCATGTCACCATTTACGGCTAATTTTGTCTCTACATTTTTCCTTTTCTTTTTTTTTTTTTTGAGATGAAGTCTCACTCTTATTGCCCAGGCTGGAGTGCAGTAGCACAATCTCAACTCACTGCAACCTCTGTCTCCCAGGTTCAAGCGATTCTCCTGCCACAGCCTCCCAAGTAGCTGGGATTACAGGCATGCACCACCACCCCCAGCTGATTTTTGTATTTTCAGTAGAGACAGGGTTTCACTTTGTTGGTCAGGCTGGTCTCAAACTCCTGACCTCAAGTGATCCGCCTGCCTCAGCCTCCAAAGTGCTGGGATTACAGGTGTGAGCCACCGTGCCCAGCCTGTGTACATTTTTCTTTGCTCTTCTCCATAATTTGCCAAAAACACAAGGCAAGGTCAGAGCAAGGTCAAGGCCTGACTGATTCAGCTAGGAAAGCTTACAATAGCCCCTTTTAGATTCAGGTAGTTCATCACCCACATAGACAGTGAGAGGAAGAGTAACTCGAGGAACGCGGAAAGCGAAAATCACCTGCTAACCATAGAACAAGCCCCGGGAGACAAACATTTCTTATCTGAGCAATTTAGAAGGGAGCAAAGACCACCTGGTAACCATCCAACAGGCCATCTCCTTATCTAGGAATTTAGAAGTAATCAAACTTCCCTACTATCTAAAATTGGTATGTGATTCCAGGCCTCTTTCAACTTTTACAAGTAACTAACATTTCTAAACATCTCTGGAATGCTGTGCTGAAACTCATTTTACAACCCTAAGCTTCCGCCTTAAGGTCCATGAATGCTCCTAAGAAAAACCCACTAAAGTGCACTCTGTCCTCTTGCTGAAGTGCCCCACTGCACCCTTTTGCAGTGTTCTTCCCCTTCTAGTAAACTTTTCTTTTTCAAACCTATACTATTGTCAGGAAATTCTTTTTACCAACTCTCAAGCTGACCACTCACCGGTACCGGGGCTCTAACATCTTGCCCAGAATAGCTAAAGGTTATAGTCATTGGGCATGGTGGCTCACGCCTATAATCCTAGCACTTTGGGAGATTGAGGTGGGCAGATCACCTGATGTCGGGAGTTCGAGACCAGCCTGACCAACATGGAGAAACCCCCGTCTCTACTAAAAATAAAAAATTAGCTGGGCGTTGTGGCGGGTGCATGTGATCCCAGCTACTCAGGAGGCAGAGGCAGGAGAGTCACTTGAACCCAGGAGGCGGAGGTTTCGGTGAGCTGAGATCGCACCATTGCCCTCCAACCTGGGCAACAAGAGTGAAACTCCGTCTCAAAAAAAAGAAAAAGGTTACAGTCATCTGTCCCTTTCTGTTTCAGTGTTACTTTCGGTGTGTGGAACAAGACCCATGGGAGCTGGTGCCTTTGGCTACTTGGCCTTGCCTTGTCTGGTTTCCTGGACGTATCTGTTACCAACATTACCTAGAAACCATTCTCAGATGGGATGATAAATTAAGAGAACTCGCCAGGCGCGGTGGCTCACGCCTGTAATCCCAGCACTCTGGGAGGCCGAGGCGGGAGGATCACCTGAGGTAGGGAGTTCAAGACCAGCCTGACCAACATGGTGAAACCCCGTCTTTAAAAACAAAAATAAAAAATAAAAAATAAAAATAAAAATAAAAATAAAAAAAAAAGAGAACTTACACTCACAGAAACTCTAAAACAATTCCAATTGAGCTTTTCTTCATGTTGAATCATAGCATACTGTAATGATTTCGCTAATGAAATATCATTTTGTTTATCAAATTAAGTGAGCAAATGTTAAATACTGATAGCCAAGTGTGGTGGCTCAGCTCACGCCTGTAATCCCAGCACTTTGAGGGGCTGAAGTAGAAGGAAGGCTTGAGCCCAGGAGTTCGAGACCAACCTGGGTGACATAGTGAGATGCCATCTGTACAAAAAAATAAAATAAAATTAGCCAGGTGTGGTGTAGATGTGACTATAGTCCCAGCTACTTGGGAAGCTGAGGTGGGAGAATCACTTAAGCCTGGGAGGTGGAGGCTGCAGTGAGCAGTGATCGTGCCACTACACTCCAGCCCAGTGGAAGAATGAGACCCTGTCTCAAAAAAAGACAACAAAAACATTGATAATACCCCATATACATGGTTGTTGAGTATAATAGGATGCTACCCTTTTGGAAAATCACTTGACAATACATCCAGAAATGCTGATATGCTTTCACACAATTATTTTGTTTTGCTTTTGGAAATTTATCCTAAATCCTGGCCAGACGCAGTGGCTCATGTCTGTAATCCCAGCACTTTGGGAGGCTGAGGCAGGCAGATCTCTTGAAGCCAGGAGTTCAAGACCAGCCTAGCCAAGGTGGCAAAAACCTGTCTCTACTAAAAATACAACAATTAGCCGGGCGTGGTGGTATATGCCTATAATCTCAGCTACTCAGAAGGCTGAGGCGTGAGAATCACTTGAACCTGGGAGGCAAAGGTTGCAGTGAGCCAAGATCATACCACTGCACTCCAGCCTGGGCAACAGAGGAGAGACTCTGTCTCAAAAAAAAAAAAAAAAAAAAAAAAAAATTATCCTAAATCTAGAAAACAGTAAATGTACAAAATTACTCATTGTTATTTATTAAAAAAATGTAGACAACGTAATTTTCCAATAATGTCAAATGTTATAGAATAAAGTATGCTATATATTAAATAAAAACAAGAATATAGGGGAGTGAGGCAAAAAAAAAAAAATAAAAACAAGAATATAGAATTGTACAGTTAGGTTACAACTATGCAAAGTGATATCCATTTATGAAAAATAATATTTGTTGGATAGATGCCAAAATGTTAGTTTTTGATTTGTGATCATGAATGACATTTTTATCTATTTTTTATCTATTTTTCATTTTCCAAAGTTTTGAAAATGAACATGTTTGCTTTTCTAATGGAGAGAAAGTTTCCTAAATATGAGAAAATGAAGATTTATATGCATAAGGATATAAAAATTGTCAGGGCTTCAAAGTAGAATTTAATCTACTTTTAAAAATTTTTTTAAAGATGGGGTTTCACCATGTTGGTCAGGCTGGTCTTGAACTCCCGACCTCAGGTGATCCGCTCGCTTTGGCCTCCAAAGTGTTTGGATTACAGGCATGAGCCACCGTGCCCGGCCAAATTTAAGCTACTTTTAAGAAACATTTTTGCTCACACCTGTAATCCCAGTCTCCTTTTGGGAGGCCGAGCTGGGCACATAACCTGAGGTCAGGAGTTTGAGACCACCCTGGCCAACATGGCAAAACCCTGTCTCTACTAAAAATGCAAAAATTAGTCAGGCATGGTGGCAGGTGCCTGTAATCCCAGCTACTCAGGAGGCTGAGGCAGGAGAACAACTTGAACCCCAGAGGCAGAGGTTGCAGTGAGCTGAGATCACGCCACTGCACTCCACCCTGGGTGACAGAGCGAGACTTCATCTCAAAAAAAAAAAAAAAGAAAAAGAAACATTTTCTTGTGGTCACAAAATTCTTGTATTGGTTTAATGTTTCTTACCCTTTTTCTAGCTGTCCTCTTCTCTATATTCTCTGCCTGGGAATTAGAACTGATTCTACCACCAGGAATGACTGAGTCCACACTTACTCTGGTTTTTTAGGGTACCCAGACCCGTTGGATACAACAGGTCCATAGAAGAGGGGAAGAGCAAAGATGAAGTTGGCAGAAATTGCTTCTTTCTCACCATGCTATCTTCTTTCAAGTCAAGAACTCCAAACTTTCTTCAATTTGAAGAAATATGATGGGAAGGAAAAGAAACTGAACCTCATAGTGTTTTTGAAAGATTTTTGACTTGAGGCAGGAAGTATGGAGAGGAAACAAATCTTTTCATAAAACAATATATAACAACATTTTTATCCTTCTGAATTTTATTTATTTATTTATTTATTTTTGAGACGGAGTCTCGATCTGTTGCCCAGGCTGGAGTGCAGTGGCACAATCTTGGCTCACTGCAACCTCCACCTCCCAGGTTCAAATGATTCTCCTGCCTCAGCCTCCCGAGTAGCTAGGACTACAGGTGTGTGCCACCATGCCTGACTAATTTTTTGTACTTTTAGTAGAGATGGGGTTTCACCGTGTTAGCCAAGCTAATCTCTATCTCCTGACCTCGTGATCCGCCCGCCTCGGCCTCCAAGTGCTGGGATTACAGGCGTAAGCCACCATGCCCAGCATATACTTCTGAATATTAAGGTGAAACATGCTCATGGTGTGAAGTGAGTTAAACTCATACATAATTTCTATTATCCCAGATATAACCATTGGTATGTTCTATATTTTTCTTTCACACAAAATTGGAATGATATGGATATATTATTTTGTATCATGTTTTTCAAAATTTGTGTTGGTTCTCTGGTAACTAGTGGAGAGCCTAGCCTGAATGCACCATTAATGACTCTAACAAGGGTTTTGCAACTATTCACAGTTTTTTGAGAAATAACTCATTTATAGCTTAGTACTCATAGAACCTTATTATTATAGTAATTCAACTACTCCATCGATCTTATTATAATCACAACTGCTCAGAAACATGCTAACTAGATGCTGTAAAATTAATGTGATGTACATGGCTAGCCAAAACAAGGGCTATTCTGTCCCCAACATGTTTATAATAAAGGAGTCCCAACTTGCATCACTACACTTCAGTGAATTCTGATCATTTTTGTTGTTTGGAATTTTATAATTCTGCTTCATTCAGCTGTAAAGAAAAAAATATCCATGTCCATCAAGATGAAATTCGGGTGGAAAAAATATCCATGTCCGAAGTAAATTAGTGAGTGGCCCTCCTAAAATAGATTCCAAGAGTGATAACACCAAAGGTGCTGTAGAAACTGAATTCTGGAGATGATGTCTACTGGGAGTCAGAGGACCACTTGTGTGTCAATTTGAGCTTACCAGTACCACCCTCCTTGCATCAGTTTCATGCCTTGGCTCCAAGGTCCTTGAATCATATGGGCAGAAGGCAGCAGCAGCCTTGTGGTGGTCCTGCTCTACTGAAATCAGATATTCACCAGGTGGAAAGGAAGCATTCAGGATGGAGATTACATTTACAACCACCCCAGCTTCAGGGACAGCCACCTCAGTGTGTAACCAAGCTGCTACATGAGCAAAGAAACCTTCTCCCACCTCCCTAAGTACTATATAAAAATGGCTGGCCAGGCACAGTGGCTCACACCTATAATCCTAGCACTTTGGGAGGCTGAGGCGGGTGGATCACCTGAGGTCAGGAATTCAAGACCAGCCTGACCAACCTGGAGAAACCTGGTCTCTACTAAAAACACAAAAAATTGGCCAGGTGCGGTGGCTCACACCTGTAATCCCAGCACTTTGGGAGACCCAGCTGGGTGGATCACGAGGTCAGGAGTTTGAGACCAGCCTGGCCAGCATGGTGAAACTCTGTCTCTACTAAAACTACAAAAGATTAGTCGAGAATGGTGGCTCGCGCCTGTAGTCCCAGCTACTCGGGAGGCTGAGGCAGGAGACTTGCTTGAACTCAGGAGGCGGAGGTTGCAGTGAGCTGAGATTGTGCCACTGCATTCCAACCTGGGTGACAGAGTGAGACTCTATCTCAAAAAAAAAAAAAAAAAATTAGCCAGGTGTGGTGGTGCACGCCTGCAATCCCAGCTACTTGGGAGGCTAAAGCAGGAGAATGGCTTGAACCTGGAAGGCAGAGGTTGTGGTGAGCCAAGATCGCACCATTGCACTCCAGCCTGGGCAACAAGAGCAAAACTGTCTCAAAAAGAATAAATAAAAATGGCTAATGGGAACATGAAGAAAACTTAAAAGGAAATGATGGTCACTGAGTATGGATCTACTGTAACTTAAGAACAGAAGGATTATAGCTACCAATTAACACCTGGCATCCCTAAATACAAGGTGCTCAGTTTCACACAAAGGGAAGAAATGACACATTTGTATATAGAGGCATCCTAGCTGAATGCTGAATTAAGACTCAGCTTTCAGACCTGCCTTCCAGTGTTGTGAACTAACCAAGAGGCAGTGTGGCAGCAATGGGAAGATTGAGTTCACACAAATGCAGAACAAGGCCTTCTGGAAGCAGTGTAGGAAAACAGATGGCATGAATGCACAGTGAGTTTCCAAGCCCGTGTTGGTGTGGCATCTGAAATCTATTTTGATCATTTTTCACTGAATCCTTACTTATAAAGCTTATTTTATAGCTTAAGTAATAAAAAGATTTAAAGATAATAACTAACTAATTTATTTTTTTATTTCTGTATTTTTTAGAGACGAGGGTCTCACCATGTTGGTCACGATGGTCTCGAACTCCTGACCTTGTGATTTGCCCACCTTGGCCTCCCAAAGTGCTGGGATTACGGGCGTGAGCCATTGCGCCCGGCCCTTTATTTATTTATTTATTTATTTTGAGACAGAGTCTCACTCTGTCACCCAGGCTGGAATGCAATGGCATGATCTCAGCTCACTGCAGTCTCCCAGGTTCAAATGATTCTCCTGCCTCAGCCTCCCGAGTGGCTGGGACTACAGGCACCTGCCACCACACCCAGCTGATTTTTGTATTTTTAGTAGAGACGGGTTTGCCATGTTGGCCAGGCTGGTCTCGAACTCCTGACTTCAAGTGATCTGCCCACCTTGGCCTCCCAAAGTGCTGGGATTACACCATGCTTAACCTATAACTTTTTTTTTTTTTTTTTTTTTTTTTTTTTGAGACTGAGTCTCACTCTGTCACCCAGGCTTGAGTGCAGTCGTGGGATCTTGGCTCACTGCAATCTCTACCTCCCAGGTTCAAGCGATTCTCCTGCCTCAGTCTCCCGAGTGGCTGCGATTACAGGCATGCACCACCACGCCCAGCTGATATTTGTATTTTTAGCAGAGATGAATTTCTCTATGTTGGCTAAGCTGGTCTTGAACTCCTAACATCAGGTAGATAATCTGCCCACCTTGGCCTCCCAAAGTGCTGGGATTACAGGCACAAGCCACCATGGCTGGCCCTTTAACTAATGTTTCTTGAGTGTTTACTATAAGCCCAACACTATTCCATCCATCTACCTATCTACCCATCTACACACCATATAGATCTTATATATAAATATACATATATACGTGTGTGTATGTATATATATCGCATCATTTAACCCCCAACCCTGTAACACTGATACTATTATTTTGAATTAAGGGGACTAGAGATAGGCTGGAGCTACCATTGGGGATAATCTGAATGCATTTCTCCTCAGAGATGCCCCCCCCACCACACACAACCAAGGAGCAATCCAGAGACCTGGTTGTTGTTGACTCTGTTATTTGATCAGTTCTACTTACATTTGGCAGTGCGTAGAAAAAGTGTCCCATCTTCACCATCAGGAGCAGCATCACACCTGCGCCTACCAGAGATGCAAACTGAGGAGACAGAGCCAGTTGGAGAGAAACCATCAGGAACGTATTGGTCCCTGCCTGCAACTGAGGCCTTCTGCTTGGCGAGAAGCATGTCAGTTTTTCTCAAAAGGAGTTGAGTTCACCACAAGTGTATTTTTGTTGAACTGACATTTTCGAAGTCTTAACAAAGTGTTAAACACGTATAGGTACTCAATAAATACTTCCTGAATGAATGGAAAGATGCTCCCTGAACGTTCCACATTGTCCTGGGCGTTTGAATCTTTACTGCCACTGCTCTGTGCTATGAATCTGACTTCTCCTAAAATCCGATTTGCATCTCCTCCTAAGTTTAACCTCTCCTTGCACAATTTAGAAAAGCCCTAGTAACTCCTCAGTGACAGCCCTAAAATCCCAACCATCCTACTTCCCATATAAATACATTTCCCACCCCTCACTCTCCTGTTTGCTGCTTGGGTAACTGCCCATCTAGCTGCTTCAGTGGTGCTTCATCTTAAAAAACACAAAGACAGTCACTTCCCATTTTCCTGCTTTAGTTTCTCTCTGCTTCAGTGCCATCAAAATGAAAGAAAGAAAAAGCTACAAACATGAGTCAAGGCTGTATATAGCAGCTCTGGATCCTATCCCAGTTGGGTAGACTACTTTGGGCTCAGTGTCTCTTGGTAAGCAGTGATTCTCACTTGGCAAATGAAAGTGGAAAATTAAGAAGCATAGTTTCCTTGATAAGCCCAATGCTCTCTGGATAGTCTTGAACTCATTATATCCTCTATTGGTAAATTTCCATTTTGTAAGCACCTAGTAATAAAAATAACGTTAAGCAGTGGCATTCTCCACTGTGATGGGAATAGGAGATGGGGCAAAACTATAATCACAAATCAAAACAATGGCACAGAAAAGCAAGTACTGAGGGAGTGCCTCAATTCTAACCTACCAAAGGACCACTCAGCAATGATTCTCTAATTTTTCTCTGTATTTTTTACATTGGGGGGGTGGGGGAACATACCTTCCCACTGGGTTCCCTCTCACTATTCATTGCTATTTGCCATATAAATGAATTGCTGAAAATAATATCAATGCAATCAATGCCCTGCTTCTTTCTTTCCCCCAGCCCAGCTGACTCACAGCTAAAGTGAGTGGCCTGATGTGGAAAGGCTGAATCACATGAGAGTAGCGTAGGAAGGACTCAGGAAAATGGATCACCATAACTGAAACTCAGAAAGCTCTGATGGCAAACATTTTAGATGCTGTGGAGCTGAAACAGGTAACCCCAGAGCCTCTCCAGCCAGTCGACACGTCAGCCTGTTGCTGGATCTAATTTCTGGCTCTAGCTTCAGTTGGTCTTTGCTGATGCTATAGAAGAAAACTATTTTCATTAGCACAGGAAATATATATCAGTATTTTCTTTTCTGCCACTTTTTTCTCCAAAATTCTTCTGATCATTTTTGAGGAAACAAAGGCAGGCAGACGTCAAAATAAGTTGTATAAAACCCAGGTTAGGCGGGGCGTGGTAGCTCACGCCTGTAATCCCAGCACTTTGGGAGGCTGAGGGAGGTAGATTACCTGAGTTTAGAAGTTTGAGACCAGCCTGGACAAAATGGTGAAACCCCATCTCTACTAAAAATACAAAAAAATTAGCTGGGCGTAGTGGTTGACGCCTGTAATCCCAGCAACTTGGGAAGCTGAGGCAGGAGAATTGCTTGTACCTGGGAGGCAGAGGTTGCAGTGAGCCAAGATGGCGCCACTTGAACTCCAGCCTGGGCAACAGAGCAAAACTTCATCTCAAAACAAACCAAAACAAAACAAAACAAAAAATAACTTAGGTCAAAATGAGTACAAACTAGACACCAAATCTCATAAAATTAGCTGCTCAGAGAGGGTTGGAGGCTTACCAATAATTGTATCCCCCTTGGCTGCACATTCATAGGAATGGACTTTGGAATTAGAGGACCATCCTCAGTGGCACTGAACCTCAGGAAGATGCTCATTGGCTCTCAGAAGCTCAGGTTCAGTGACTGAACAGGGTTTAAAGACAGCAAGCATTGTCTGCCTGTTTTACATCTCATACATCCTTTGTTTGACCAGATTTTCCATCACCCTTCCAGGCTTTCTTGAACAAAGACTCACTCTGCCTTCTCTCCCAGACAGTCAAAGCCATGTGAGTTCCCATAGCCATAGCCATAATCAACATGCAGACCCTCAGGCATCAACTGGTCCATGTACAGGGGGTTCCAGGAAGTAGAAGAGCAGATGATGAACACCTGCTCAGGCACTTGGAACTTGAGGTAGAAGTGATGATTTTTGAACTCTTAGGTGACAGGCACGTATCAGCATCTAATTTAATTCTCACAACGGGCAAGTTTGTTTTATCCCCACTTTCCAAATGAAGACTAGAGCCTCAGAAAGCAAAATTAATTTGCCCAAGGTCACATACATCTAGGAAGTGTGGAGTCAGGGTCAACCTCCCCTGACCATCTGACTCCAAAATCCAGCCTTTCTCCACTGCCCCATTAGCTTCCTCTAAAAAGAGTGCAACACATTCATTTCTTTTATAATAAACCATTTTTAAAGCTGTTCTGGGAGTCTTGACAAGGCAGGTCCTTGGAAAGCAGGGAGCAATGAAAGAAACCTAATCTTGGAGAACAGGGAAGTACATTGGTAAGAATGGGACGAGCAGAAAGATGGAGCGGGGGGACAGCCCAACTGGCCACAGGCCTACTAGGGCTCCTCACGTCCCCTTTGCCATGGGTCAGGCCTGCCAGTGCCTCAGGCTGGGGCTGTGGCCAGGACAGGCAGGTTTTGCTGCAGTCACTGGAGGAGAGTGAGTTCTAGACAGCAAGAAATTAAGTGAAATCTAGACACATATACACAGTTTGCATTTATGCCAGATAAAAAATAAAAGTAGGCCGGGCGTGGTGGCTCACGCCTGTAATCCAAGCACTTTGAAGGCCAAGGCGGGTGGATCACCTGAGGTCGGGAGTTCAAGACCAGCCTGACCAACATGGTGAGACTCTGTCTTTATAAAAAAAAATTTAAAAAAAAAAGTAAAGTGACCCTTGATGGCAGGTTATTTTTGAGAGGTTCAGAGCCAACCCCTACTTCTCTTTTCTGCAGTCCTAAGGAACTTTGAAGAAATGGGGCATTCTCAGGCAGAGTGAGTCAAAAGTCCCCAGGGGGCAGGGCACAGTGGCTCATGCCTGTAAACCTAGCACTTTGGGGGGCCGAGGTGAGATGATCACTTGAGGCCCAAAGTTTGGGCAATTTAGCAAGACCCTGTCTACCAAAAAAATTAAAAAAAAAAACTTAAGGCTTCCAGAGATAAGAGGTGGAGAGAAAACTCCACTGCCGTGGAATGAAGATGATGAATGAGTCTCAGAGGCCTTTTCTGGTACAGATTAGAAACTCAAGAGTATAGTCTGGGCAGCTGCCTTGTATAGGGCAAGGGGCCAGAAGCATTCTCTGCTTGAGCCAGCAATTTGCAATGGGCATGTCAAGGTTTCAGGGAGGGCTTAGCAGCAGTCCTAGGGACATGTCTCCCTGCGGAGGGATGCTGCACTGCACTGAGAGGCATCACGGACAGGACTGTGCTGCACATGTGAACAAGGTGGCAGCGGAAAACAAAATGAGCGCCATAGGCTACCTGTCAGGCAGACCTCCGTCCAACAGGCTAAAATGCTAAAAATGGGCTTGCTCAGGGTTTGGAAATTCAATCATCCACCAAAACCCTCCCCAAACCTGGCCTTTCTATTCCCAGAATCAATGAGTGCAGTTGGCAAAACCATTCTTCCTCTAGTCTGCATTGCACGCACAAGTGGAATCCTGCCTTTAAGACAGCTCTGACGCTGAACTGATGCCCTCCTTCCTCCTTCCATCTACACATATCCTAAACCCCTTTCAGTACTCCATGAAATCCCACTTCTGCCATTATTCTCCTTCTTGCAATATTTATGCCACTTGAAAAAAAAAATTGTCCTCATTCTGCACTCAGTTTTCCTTGCACTGTGATTTAGTTTTTTTCTAGCTGTGCACACCTTGTCTCCCAAATTTACATTACGCTTATATACTACATAAACAAAGTATGTCATAACAAGTTAGTGGAACTAATCTCTGGAATCGCCGTTTCCATTTCCTCTTACAAAACTCTCTCATTTTGACTCCAAAGTTTTTGCATGCTTGTACGAAACATTCCTCTTTTAACATAGCCCAAATTTCTTGTCTGTTAAACACTAGTGGAAAAGGCCAATGTGTCTGGAAGAAGCTCTGTGACAAACAAAACTCAGTCCACATAAAATGGTACAATGCAGTCTTTTTTTTTTTCTTTTTTAAGAAACAGGGTCTCACTATGTTGCCCAGGCTGGAGGGCAGTGGCTATTCACAGGCGCCATCCTACTACTGATAAGCACGGGAGTTTTGACCTGCTCCGTTTCCGACCTGGGCCGGTTCACCCCTCCTTAGGCAACCTGGTGGTCCCCGCTCCCAGGAGGTCACCATATTGATGTCGAACTTAATGTGGACACCCAATCGGCATAGCGCACTACAACCCAGAACTCCTGGGCTCAAGCGATCCTCCCACCTCAGCCTCCCAAGTAGCTGGGACTACAGGCACGCGCCACCGCGCCCGGCCAATGTAGTCTTACTCTAGACCAAGCTTGTCCAACCTGCAGCCTGCGGACCACATGTGGCCCAGGACGTCTTTAGATGTAGCTCAATGCAAATTCATAAACTTTCTTAAAACATTATAAAATATTTTTGCATTTTTTTTTCTCATCAGCTGTTGTTAGTGTTGGTGCATTTTATGTGTGGCCCAAGACAATTCTTCTTCTTCCAGTGTGGCCAGGGAAGCCAAAAGATTGGACACCCCTGCTGTACACTCACGCTCTCACTCCTGCCTAATCTTTCTGACTTGTATTAGCTTTTACCTTATGCTTCACCACATATTTGCCCCATGGACTATGACACTTTGTCTTTCCATGTGAAAGTTTACCATTCATTCTGCTGACACATTAGTTTCTGACCATAGCTACATCTTTTGCTGTGTTTCTTCAGCAGAGGCGTGTCTTTGACCTCTGCCACTGTTTCTCTGGCATCTGAACGCCGATTCAAAAATACAAAAATTAGCTGGGCGTCATGGCGTATGCCTGTAATTCCAGCAACTGAGGAGGCTGAGACAGGAAATCACTTGAGCCCGGGAGGCGGAGGTTGCAGTCGAGATCGCACCACTGCACTCCAGCCTGGACGACAGAGCAAGACTGTGTCTCAAAACAAAAACAAAAACAAAAAAACAAAACTCATGAACATTAGACTTACAAAATCTCATGCCTGCAATTAGACACTTTGTCTCCACAGTCTTTTCGATCACCATTCTGTTATGCTTAACACACACCTAAACATTTAGTTTATTGACTCAGAATACCTGCAGAAAATCCGACCTAGATAATTTTCTCTTATACAAAAGTAGAACACTTAGACATTCTCTAGGCTGTCCTAGACAAAGACCTGACTCCCTGTCCTGAAAGCCCCTTGCCATGCCCTTTGACGAAACCACGAACATTTTTAGTTTGCTGCCAGGGTGGCTAGAGTTGTATTATTGCTTTCCCAGAGTAGGTGTGAGAATGCATCTTCCCAATATGGGGGGAACCTTAGCAGGTGATGGTAAGTTTACCTGAAATATTCTTTTTTTGTTTTTGTTTTTTGTTTTATTGAGGTGGAATCTCATTCTGCCACCCAGGTGGAGTGCAGTGGCGCCATCTCAGCTCACTGCAATCTCTGCCTCCTGGGTTCAAGCGATTCTCCTGCCTCAGCCTCCTGGGTAGCTGGGAATTACAGGCGTGCACCACAACGTCCGGCTATTTTTTGTTTGTTTGTTTGTTTCTAGTAGAGACGGGGTTTCACCATGTTAGCCAGGCTGGTCTTTAACTCCTGTCCTCAAGTGATCCACCCACTTCAGCCTCCCAAAGTGCTGGGATTACAGGCATGAGCCACCACACCTGGCCAGTTTATTTGAAATATTCTTATCCTTTAGATATGTTATGTGGAAAGTGGGGTTTTGTGACCTAATATATGGAAACCTCTCACATATAATATTTCTATAGAAAATGGACTTTGAGTTCCACATTGACAAGAAACTTTTAAGGCAAAATCTGAGCAAAAATTAAGGCAAGCATGGAATCCAAATTCTTCCCAGAGGTCTTTCCCATTAAGCATAACATTAAAACAGCAACAAGATTAAACCCATTTAATTCCCTACTATGAATATACATATGAATTGATATAAATATGTTTATATATTAGAGATCAAATTGTATTTCAACACACCTGTTGTCTTCCTCCAGATTTATCCTGGATAATAGTCCTGGCAACAGCACCAGTAAACACACAAGATCTGAAAAATGAACTGACGACATTGCAAAGGCCGATGGCTATTAAATCCTGTGAAGAAATGGCAGATGCCTTAGGCCCCCCTCTTTGTTGAAGAATGCTGATTTTATTTTGAGCTGAAGGTATATGGTTTATTTTTTGTATATGAAGATAGGGTTGTTTTGATCACTTGAAAGAATAGATTGATGCCAGGTGCGGTGGCTCACGCCTGTAATCTCAGCACTTTGGGAGGCTGAGGTGGGCGGATCATGAGGTCAGGAGTTTGAGACCAGCCTGTCCAATATGGTGAAACTCCGTCTCTACTAAAAAATAAAAAAATTAGCCGGGCATGGTGGCACACACCTGTAGTCCCAGCTACTCAGGAAGCTGAGGCAGGAGAACACTTGAATCCAGGAGGCAAAAGTTGCAGTGAGCCAAGATTGCACCACTGCACTCCAGCCCGGCAACAGAGCGAGACTCTGTCTAAAAAAAAAAGAAAAAAGAAAAACAGATTGAAATATTATCAGAAAGAACAAGAGGATGGCATATCTGATTTTCTTGATTAAACTGAATCATCATTTTAACTAGTCATCCCAAGGAAAGTGCTTTTTTAAGGTGAGAAAATGAGACTCTGGCATTTTTATTCTCTTTCAAGTGATCACCAGTGCTTAGGATGACAGGGAGAAGCACAATGCTATTCTCCATGCCTTTTGTGCTACCCTAAACATCAAATGGGAACAATTATTGCTTCTGTATTTCCCTCTTGAGTTCTAGGGAAAGGGCCAAATTCAGAGTAGTTGAAGATTTTCCCTAAAAAATAAAAACAAAAGACAACAATTATTTCTGGGAGGCCAACTGTATATTAGCAGCCCTAGCTTTTTTATAGGATGTTGTGCAGCATCTCTTATTGCACCTCAGTATGTGGTTGAAGAACTTGGTAGAAAGAAAGCTAAAATTAAGAAAAGTGAAACTCTCCTAGCTTCACAACACGATACCATAATTTTCTTGGCCTCTCTGCGCCATATCTGTTCTAGGGTGATAACACTTGGGTTAATTCAAGTGGCCTCGAAGTTAAGCATCCCTTAAAAATCCTTTGTGATTACTGTCCAAACCATGGTCCAAGTGGCTCTTGGGTTAAAAAAGACTCCAGCCTTCATGTTGGCAGGAGGCTTGGATTAAAGAACAAAGACTTAAGGATCAGAGGAAGTAACAGCCCTCTCACCTGGTTGGAATTGACACTGTAGTTGTGAAGACTGGCAATCTCTTGCCCAGAAATATGAGCAGAAAGGAGCTCACCAAAGACAAGGAGATTGCTTGTAATATTATGTTGGGAAGAAAGCTGAAATCTGGTGTTGTAGGAAACAGGAAGCTGGAATAGAATAGTGGAATTATTTCTGGATAGCAGGAACCCTAGGTACCTCCACCATCCTATTATTACTGGGCAGTCCTGATTCTTTTTTTTTTTTTTTAAATGACAATAGGGACGAGTGGAGAAATTGAGGCAGCAGGCTTCCAAAACTGCCAGCAAACCAAGACAAGTTATGAAAGCCATTAAGGGAACATGCTGTTGTATCTTGTAGTTCAATGTTTTTGCCAGGTAGCAATGGCAATCATCAGAACAGGCAAAACCTTAAGGATTCATGAAAAATGGTGTCTTGAGACGTTTGAGACCATACCAGTGGGTGAACAATAGGTGGATATTTAAGGAAGAAATGATGCCTGTTTTATAGAAACTCTTCCAGAAGTTGAAGATGAGGCAATACTTTCTAAATCTGTCTATAACGTCAACATATGGCCAGGTGTGGTGGCTCACGCCTGTAATCCCAGCACTTTGGGAGGCCAAGGCAGGTGGATCACTTGAGGTTAGGAGTTCGAGACCAGCCTGGCCAACGTGATGAAACCCTGTCTCTACTAAAAATACAAAAAAATTAGCCAGGTGTGGTGGCGCACGCCTGTAATCCCAGCTACTCAGGAGACTGAGGCATGAAAATCGCCTGAACCCAGGAGGCAGAGGTTGAAGCAAGCCGAGATGGTGCCACTGCACTCTAGCATGGGTGATAGAGTAAGACTCAGGCTCAAAACAAACACAAAAATCAACATACTCTGATACCAAAACCAGACACAGTACAAGGAAAAAAACAAACAAAAAAACAACTCAGGCCAATATCCTCCATAAACATAAATGCAAAAATTCTTATCATTTTAGCAAGTTAATACATAAAAGGATAATACACTATGACCAAGTTGGGTTTTCCCAGAATGAAGCATTACTTTAGCAGTCAGAAATCAGCTGGGCGTGGTGGCTCATGCCTGTAATCCCAGCACTTTGGGAGGCCAAAGCCAGTGGATCATGAGGTCAGGAGTTCAAGACCAGCCTGGCCAACGTGGTGAAACCCCGTCTCTACTGAAAGTACAAAAAATTAGCTGGGCATGGTAGCATGCACCTGTAATCCCAGCTACTCGGGAGACTGAGGCAGGAGAACTGCCTGAACCCGGGAGGCAGAGGTTGCAGTGAGCCGAGATTGCACCATTGCACTCTAGCCTGGGCAACAGGGCGAGACTCCGTCTCAAAAACAAAAACAAAAACAGTCAGAAATCAAGCACAATATTAACAGACTAAAGAAGAAAAGGAAATCTTGATGATTTGTGGGGAGCGGTGTTTTTCCATACATCCATACTGGTATAATACTTTAAGTTGAATCTGGAAGCACAAATATGCTTTCTTTTCCATTTCTCCAGATTACTTTCTAAGTCAGAAAAAAATAATCTTCTAAGTGTTTTAGATAAGATTTGCTATTTGAAATGTTTGTCATTCTTTTGATTACCTTTAATCATTTTGTTAAAGACAAATCTGTATGCCTCAATAGTTGATTGACTTCTGATGAATTACATAAAAATCCAAATTCAATGAAATGAATGTGTAAATACCTTTGGGAAAATTATTTTACAAGAAATTTTGTGATATATATTTCCACAAAGCAAGTAATCCCTTATCTAATTAAAATTTCTTATGAGTTCACGCATTTTAAACTTTATTTATCTTTGAGTAAAAAGAATTTACTTTTAACACCTCACAGAGCTAACTATCATTTTCTTCACCAGCCAACTATGTCTTCTTTTTTTTTTTTGGTATTGAGACTGAGTCTTGCTCTGTCCTCCAGGCTGGAGTGCAGTCGTATGATCATGGCCCACTGGAGCCTCAACTTTCCTCAATAAATCCTCCCACCTCAGCCTCCCAAGTAGCTAGGATTTCAGGTGCATGCCACCACGCTCGGTTAATTTTTGTATTTTTTTTTTTTTTGTAGAGAAGGAGTCTCACCATGTTTCCCAGGTTGGTCTCAAAATCCTGAGCTCAAGCAATCTGCCTGCCTCAGCCTCCCACAGTGCTGGGATTAGAGGCATGAGCTACCACGTGTGGCCTAACTATGTCTATTTTAATTCCTTATTTATAATTTATAACTTACAAGCATCTTTGCATTTTCCAGGTAATGAGCTAAGTAGAAGCATAACTGAATACTTAGAGGTAGGTATTTAAGTAATTATCAAATGCCACCTTTTTGTCTTTATAAGAAGCTAGGTAAGAATGTGGTCGTCCCAAAGAGGTACACAATAAATACCCCAGTCTATATTAGTAAAGCTTGAATATTTAGCATGGTAACAACATAAACTACTGTTTTTCCTTTTTGTTCTCCGTAACATTCAATTCTTGTTAGCAAATGATGTTAAATGGGGACATGGACACAACAGGAACTAACTTTAATTGTTCAATCTTACTAGTCTCTAGCAACCCTGGATAAATACATAATGAAAGAGAAAGCTTAAAGCAATGCTTAAAATTAGACTTTTGAAGTGCTCACTTGTCCATCTGTACCTTTGAGTCTTGTAATAAAAGATAAGCAGAACTTGGCTGTGTAGGTTTTTTCTTTTTTTTTTTTGAAATAGTCTCCCTTTATTGCCCAGGTTGGAGTGCAGAGGTGTGGTCTCTGCTCACTGCAACCTCCAGCTCCCGGGTTCAAGTGATTCTCATGCCTTAGCCTCCCAAGTAACTGAGATTACAGGCACACACCACCATGCCCAGCTAATTTTTGTATTTTTAGTAGAGACAGGGTTTCACCATGTTGGCCAGGCTAGTCTTGAACTCCTGACATCAAATGATCCACCTGCCTCAGCCTCTCAAAGTGCTGGGATTACAAGGCATGAGGCACTGTGCCCAGCCTGGCTGTGTGGTTTTGAAGTCATTAATAACAGAAGCATGTTGTGTAAGAATAGCAGAGTGGTTATAATTGTAGACTTTGGAATTAAGGAGAAATGGGTTCAAATGGTAGCTCTACCACTGAGGAGCAATGTGCTAAGTCATTTAAAGACGACAAGCTGGCTGGGCGTGGTGGCTCACGCCTGTAATCCAAGCACTTTGGAGGCTAAGGTGGGCGGATCACCTGAGGTCGGGAGTTCAAGACCAGCCTGACCAACATGGTGAAACCCCGTATTTAAAAAAAAAAAAAAAAAAAAAAAAAATGATGGCAAGCCTTAGTTTACTTAGCGTATAAAAGAAGACAAAATCTACCTCAAAGCATTACTGTGGGGAGCAAATGAAATAATACAAATATGTAAAGTGTAAAGAACAGCAATCCCATTGCTGTTCTTATTATGCTTTTCTTGAGGACAGAGACCCTGACTTGCTTATCTTTGTACTCCCTAGTACCTAGGTGGTGTCTGCTCACATTTTTTAATTGACTGGAATTTCAAGTTGATTCAGTTATCATCAGATTTCATTGAGAACTAGGTAGGATATGAGACTAGTTTAATCTAGTTATGTCAAAATAGCCTACATTTGCCAGGGTGTGGTGACTCATGCCTGTAATCCCAGCACTTTGGGAGGCGGAGGCAGGAGGATCACCTGAGGCCAGGAGTTTGAGACCAACCTGGCCAACATGGTGAAACACTGTCTCTACAAAAAATACAAAAATTAGCTGGGCATGGTGGCAGGCACCTGTAATTCCAGATACTCGAGAGACTCAGCAGGAGAATCACTTGAACCCAGGAGGTGGAGGTTGCAGTGAGCTGAGATTGCACCACTGCACTCCAGCCTGGGCAGCATAGCAAGACTCAAAAAGAAAACAGAAAAAAAGAAAAGAAAAGCCTACATTTTGTGACCCTGGAATTTAGCAAGTATCCTTCACTCTTTACAGGATTCCTTATTATACAATGTGAGGAAATGGGCAGTGCTCTTCAAAAGCCTGCCTGTGAGTCAAGAAACTGCAGTGTATTGCCTTTCTTAGCTAATGTGATTCATCTGATTAAGGTTTAAAAAAACATTTCCTAACAGAAGCAAGAGCGGTGCTTCATAGTCACTGGTAAGAATTATAATGTAAATTGATTGTGAGTCCTTAAGAACTGCATATGCTAGGCTATTTGAAGATCACTTTCTACCCACAGGAAAAAAATAATGTTGTTCAAGGGTACTAATTCTGGCCGGGCACCGTGGCTCATGCCTGTAATCCCAGCACTTTAGGAGGCCGAGGCAGGAGGACTGTTTGAGCCCAGGGGTTTGAGACCAGCCCAAGCAACATGGCAAAACGCTGTCTTTATTAAAAATGCAAACAATTAGCTGTGCGGGGCGGTGGGCGCCTGTAGTCCCAGCTATTCAGAGGGCTGAGGTGGGAGGATCACTTGAGTCTGAGAGTTCAATAGTGCAGTGAGCCAAATTGTACCACTGCACTCCAGCCTAGGCAACAGAGTGAGACCCTGTCTCAAAAATAAATAAATAAATAAAAATAGAGCACCAATTTAGTCTAAGTTTGTGAAGGCAGAAGAAACATTCATCTTCTGAAATTGGAGCTGCAGGAGAGAGGCTAGAAAAACCAAGGCATCTTTTGTCCACCCCTTGAGAACTAATCAGAGAGTCATGGTAGTTGGGAAGGGCTATCATGTGCTATGAAAAGAACGTAAGTTTCTCTGGTATTCAGTGCATATAACCGTTTTCCTGGATAAGGGGATTGGCTCGGCTATGATAAGAGAGACAGAGGCTGACCAGAGAAGACACAAAGACTTGTCCCTAGCCCTTCTCCTTTCATGAATCTCTGTGTTCTCAAATGAATTATGCTTTGGCCAGACTGCTAGTAGAAAATATCAATCAGGCTGTGTGGTCAGAGGCTAAGAGAGGGTATCAGAAAGAGAAAAGCAATCTTGGAAAGTGGAATTACTGACCTATAAGGAATCATGTCAATAAGTGTCTTGCTGGTTTCCGTGGCCATGCTTATCTTGTTTGCAAACACAGTGAAGCCAATAATCTGTAGGGGGTAAAAAAAAAAAAAAGGGAGGGGCATATGAATACCTATATATAGTGCATTGCTTCCAGAAGCAGAGCTGCCCCTAGCCTGTGGCAGCTCAGAAAATTAAACATGTGGCAGTTCCTGTGCATGCAAGTCAGAGAGAGAGGCATGGTTAGTTCAGTGGAGCAACACAGGCATCAGAGCTCTTCCCTGATTCTTTTGGTTCTCTAAGCTCCTTCGCCACTGTAGCCAGAGTGCAAAACAACTTGGTCTGTGATACAATGACGGGAAAAAATGGACGCCTTGAACTTCTGACTCCTCACCAACTTTATTTATTTTTTCTTGTTTTAATATTTAATATCTTTGAATCTCAATGGCTTTCAGTGAGATTGATCCATTTAAATGCTGAATGACTTAGGAAATACCTGTCCCATTGCCGCTTTTTAAATAAAGAGATGTAGCTTTGTGCAGGGGCAGTATCGTAGCCAATGAGGTTTATCCGAGGCACGATTATTGCTAATTGAAAACTTTTCCCAATACCCCGCTGTGACGACTTGCAATACAGTCGGCACTGGCAATTTTTGACAGTCTCTACAGAGACTGATTTAAAATAAATAAAATAAATAAATAAAGAGATGTGTATTTCAGAGTTTATCAGGAAGTAGGAAATCTCCCCCACCAACTTTAAACATCTAGATTAATATAAACAGGTTTTCAGGTAATGGCTGTATCAAGTTCTCAGTTTCAAAAGTTTTTAGTTCCAGATATATTGTAGTAATACAGATATGCCTTTTAGGGGCTTGTTGAGGTATACCAAGAAAGAAACATAATTAACCCTTAATAATATGGAGCAACATTTAATAGCACAAAGAAAAAAGTCTGTAGCAAAGCAAGTACCTGCTTTTCCATCCTTTCATTACTTCTAAAAATGGTGATTCTCCCTCTAGTCCCTGACTTTTAATTAGAGGAAAAGAGACAACCTAACAGCTGTTACAGCTTATAAAGACTCTGCATCAATGCAGATTAAACCAGAGACAAGAGACCTGAATTCCCAGGTTTTAAATAGCAATTATACGGTTGCTTTATCCCATTCTTCCTAGTGACACATACATCTTTCCCCAGCATCTACTGCAGTTCAGCAGACGCTGAAAAGGATAGCAGTTGGCTAACCTGTGATACTGTTTTCAGATGAAGACCCGTAGGAAGCCTACAGATTAGAATGGAAGGAATAATCTGGATCACAGCATGGGTCAGAGAAGAAGAGTCTTGATTTTTATATGGCAAGGAACCCTTATTTCCAGTATAAAGGTAATACTTGCTCACAGAGAAAAATGAAGAAAACATGAAACACTGAAAAACAGAAATAACGCATCCAAAGACAACCATTGCTGACATTTTTTTTTGTGTTTGCAATACAGCTTAAATACACATAAATTATGAACATATGGCCAGGCACGGTGGCTCATGCCTGTAATCCCAGCACTTTGGAAGGCCAAGGTGGGCATGTCACCTGAGGTCAGGAGTTCGAGGCCAGCCTGACCAACATGGTGAAACCCCGTTTCTACTAAAAATACAAAAATTAGCCAGGCGTGGTGGTGCATGCCTGTAATCCCAGCTACTCAGGAGGCTGAGGAGGGAGAATTGCTTGAATCTGGGAGGTGGAGGTTGCAGCACTTCAGCCTGGGCAACAGAGCAAGATCTGTCTCAAGAAAAAAAAATTATGAACATATAGTATATATAATTTCTTATAGCCAAGGGACCCTTGAATTGTCAGTATATTCCACCTGGATCTCAGTTGTTGGCTTGAAATTTTTCCTAAATATTTGAGTCTGCTCTTTTTTTTCTTTTTGAGACGGATTTTCAGTCTTGTTGCCTGGGCTGGAGTGCAACCTCCACCTCCCAGGTTCAAGCGATTCTCGTGCCTCAGCCTCCTGAGTGGCTGGGATTACAGGCATGCATCACCATGCCCGGCTAATTTTTGTTTTTGTTTTTATGTTTACTTGTTTATTTTTTGAGACGTCTGGCTCTATCACCCAGCCTGGAGTGCAGTGGCGTGATCTCAGCTCACTGCAAGCTCCGCCTCCTGGGCTCAAGCAATTCTCACTGTATCTCAGCCTCCCGAGTAGCTGGGATTACAGGCAGGCGCCACCACACCCAGCTAATTTTTGTGTTTTTAGTAGCAACGGGGTTTCACCATGTTGTCCAGGATGGTCTCAATCTCCTGACCTCGTAATCCACTTGCCTTGGCCTACCAAAGTGCTAGGATTACAGGCATAAACCACTGCGCCCAGCCCCTAATTTTTGTACGTTTAATAGAGAAGGGGTTTCACCGTGTTGAACAGGCTGGTCTTGAATTCTTGACCTCAGGTGATCTGCCTGCCTTGGCCTCTCAAAGTGCTGGGATTACAGTCATGTGCCACCTCGCTCCGCAGAGTCTGCTCTCTTAAGGACAGATTGATAAATGTGTGCAGTTTCCTCCAGCACATCTAAAATTGGTAGTTTCTTGGTGGGTGCTGTGAGAGGCATTTTAGACCGTAGGCCATGGGTGCCCCCATCTTCCCTCTCCCATTTTCCTCACCACTAGGGGGAACAGGGAGGTCTTTTTTTAGTTCTTTTTTAAAAATTAATTAATTAGTTTATATTTTATTTATTTAATTAATTAAGTAATTTTTTTTGAAAGACGAGGTTTCACCATGATGGTCAGGCTGGTCTTGAACTCCTGACCTCAGGTGATCCGCCCGTCTTAGCCTCCAAAGTGCTTGGATTACAGGTGTGAACCACCATGCCCAGCCTTTTTAATTTATTTTTTTAATTTTAATTTTAATTAATTAATTTATTTTAAGATGGGGTTTCACCATGTTGGCCAGGCTGATCTCGAACTCCTGACCTCAAGTGATCCGCCCGCCTCGGCCTCCCAAAGTGCTGGGATTACAGGCATAAGCCACCACGCCCAGCCCCGGATTTTTTTCTTTTTTTTTTTTTTTTTTTTTTGAGATGGAATCTCACTCTGTCACCCAGGCTGGAGTGCAATGGCATGGTCTAGGCTCACTGCTACCTCTGCCTTCCAGGTTCAAGCAATTCTCCTGCCTCAGCCTCCCAAGTTGCTGAGATTACAGGCGCCTGCCACCATGCCCAGCTAATTTTTTGTATTTTTAGTAGAGGCGGGGTTTCACTATGTTGGCCAGGCTGGTCTCGAATTGCTGACCTTGTGATCCACCTGCCTCAGCCTCCCAAAGTGCTGGGATTACCAGTGTGAGCCACTGCACCCAGCTCACTGCAACCTCTGCCTCCTGGGTTCAAGCGATTCTCCTGCCTCAGCCTCCCGAGTAGCTGGGACTACAGGCGCGCACCACCACGCCCAGCTAATTTTGTGTTTTTAGTAGAGATGGGGTTTCAACATGTTTGCCAGGATGGTCTCAATCTCTTGACCTCATGATCCACCCATCTCTGACTTCCAAAGTGCTAGGATTACAGGTTTGAGCCACCACACCGAGCAGGATTTTTTTTTTGAGGTGGAGCCTCACTCTGTTGACCAGGCACAATCTCGGCTCACTGCAAATAAAGCAGGAAAGTGGCCACGAAACAAACCTCTAGAACACCAAACTGGGAAGGAAGGGGTGATTTATTCGGCCAGGAGCAAGGCGGCTTAGTTGCCTAACAGCCAAGCTTCTGGCTAAATAAAATCACCCCTTCCTTCCCAGTTTGGCGTTCGAGAGGTTGACATGAGTTTTGGTTGGTGGATGGCCAGCACAGCCTTTCAGGTGGTTTTGCCTAGCCCTTCAGAGCATCCCTGCAGGGGGCTCCCGCCTGCTTGGGTGAGTGCTCCTGGGCAGGTATTGGCTCAGTGGAAGGCCTCACCAGAGCAGAGCAGGCAAGCCCCTCCAGTATGGATCCACCCAGTGGCTGAACACCAAGAAGGAATGGGTACTTGGAGTGTCCGGACAACAGAAACACGGTAGCATCGATCCTGGGAAACTTGCCCACCTCCTTTAGGTGGAAGCGTGGCCTGATCACCCACGTGTGCCGGATTTACTCTTGAACTTGGCTCTCTCTCTCTCTCTGTAATTAACCTTGGAAGTCTTGTTTTTTGGTTTCAATTTGGGTGGGGGAGGAGTGTGATTGTGTGAGTGATTGGAGGGGTCCAACTGGACTCATTAGCCATGAAATGTGGGGGCTGCAGGTCCATGAGAGGGGACCCCATACTCCAAGTGAATTGTGGGGGCTGGCCAGGATTAGGGGGAGATCCGCAAATGGCTAGAAGGAGGTGCCTTCACAATCTAGGCATGGAAATAACAATGCTCCAATGCCAAGAGGCGCCTGAAATACTTCCCGAGTGGGAGACGATCCTACCAGCCTGAAGTGAATGTGGTGGAGTGTGTGTTGTGCCGTGCTGGGCAGGAACTGATGATGGGGTAACTCTTAACTCTCTGTGAGGACTGTTTTTTTGGTGCAAAAACATGGGTCATACTCATAGCAAGCCTAGCTCTCTAGGGACTATGCTGAAAAATTTCAAGAAGGGATTCAGTAGGGATTATGGAGTAACTATGACACCAGGGAAGCTGAGGACCTTATATGAAGTAGACTGGCCAGCATTTGGGGTGGATTGACCCTCAGATGGGAACCTAGACAGGTCTCTTGTCTCCAAAGTATGGCATGAGGTTACATGCGGCGAGCCAGGACACCCTGATCAATTCCCATATATAGATACATGGCTGTAGCTCATTCTAAATCCCCCACAGTGATTGAGAGGACAGGCAGCAAACGTACTAATGGCAAAGGGACAGGCAGCTAGGAAAAAACCCCGCTCCACCCACCGAGAGACACAGACTCCCAAGGTCCTGGCAGATTCAGTGGCAGAGGAGTTTTTGCTGATAATACCCCTCCTCCTCAAGGACTCCTTGCCCCTGGGCCTGAATCCCCAGCACCTTCGCCAGAATTGCACACCCCTAAACCACCCAGAGTAGACAAGAGAGAAGGCAGAGAGACTCCTCCCATAGCTGCCCAGTTCCCAGGAGGAACTCCAACCCCGCCTCTAGCAGCCCGTCTGCCACCCAAGGCAGGGGTGCAGATGCCTTTAAGAGAGGAGAGGTATAGGGGAGTGGATGAGGATGGCCACATGGTGGAAAGGCATGTTTTCATGTACCTGTCGTTCACCTCAGCTGATCTTACCAACTGGAAAAATAACAACCTGTCTTATACCGAGAGAAGCCACAAGCTCTCATTGACTACTGCAAACTATTATTCAGACTCATAACCCTGCTTGGGCTGATTGCAATCAGCTGCTTATGTATCTTTTTAACATAGACAAAAGGCAGAGAGTACTCCAAGCTGCTTCTTAATGGTTGGAGGAGCATGTTCCTGCAAATTACCAGAACCCCCAAGAGTATGCCAGGGTCCAGTTACCAGGGCTGACCCCCAGTGGGATCCAAACACCCCGGAGGGCATGCAAAGGTTAATCCAGTACAGAGACCTTACTGGAAGAACTGAAAAAGGGAGCCCAGAAGGCTACAAACATCAATAAAGTCTTTGAGGTCATTCAAGGGAAAGAAGAAAGCCCGGCACAGTTCTATGAGAGGCTGTTTGAAGCTTATTGCATGTATACTCCTTTTGATCCTGAGAGCCCTGAAAACCAACATATGGTAAATGTGGCATTAGTCAGTCAATGTGCAAAAGGCATTAGGAGAAAATTGCAGAAACAGGGAGGATTTGCAGGCATGAATACATCACAGTTATTGGAAATAGCTAACCAGGTGTTTGTGAACAGAGACGTGGTAAGCCGTAGAGAGAGTCTTAGAGAAAACGAGAGTCAGCCTGGACAAAACACTGACTTGATAGCTGCCGCTATTACAGGAGAGCCCCCAAAAGGGTAGGGAAAGGGGGGTTCCTGGAAAGCTACCCAGTCTAGTCACCCACACCTGCAGCATGACCAGTGTGCTTGCAGTAAGGAAGTGGGACACTGGAAGGACAAGTGCCCCCAGGTTAGCAGGAAAACAGGGTGATCTTAAGCACGAGGCTTCAGGTGAAAGTGAAGGAGCTCTGTTCAATCTAATGGAGGGGCTACTAGACTGAAGGGGGCCAGGCTTATTTGCCCCCAAAGAGCCCATGGTCCGGATAACAGTCCTGTAACCCCCCTATCAAAGAAAACAACCAATATTGTTGGAGCTACTGGGGTGTAAGAGAAACAGTCTTTCTGTCTGCCTCGAATCTGTTTGGTGGGAGGCAATGAGGTTATATATCAGTTCTTGCACATGTCGGACTGCCCGCTACCCCCTCTTGGGGGAGAGACTTGCTAGGCAAACTAAGAGTTACTGCTATCATTGTCACCGATAAGAGGTCCCTTCAGCTCAAACTCCCTCAGGCAGGGATTATCATGGCTCTCACAGTCCCTTGGGAGGAGGGGTGGAGACTCTTCCTAACTAAACCAGGGACTGAAGACTACAGGCCAGTGCAGGACTTGCGTTTGGTTAATCAGACTACAGTGACTTTGCACCCACTTGCACCCAACCTGTACATGCTGTTGGGATTCTCAGCAGAGGATAGTTGGTTCACTTGCTTGGACTTAAAGAACGCTTTCTTTAGCATTGGACTGGCCTCAGAGGGTCAGGAACTGTTTGCGTTTCTGTATTCTCAATGGGAGAATCCAGAAACAGGTGTGACCACCCAGTACACCTGAACCCGGCTTCCCCAGGGGTTCAAGAACTTTCCCACCATCTTCGGGAAGGCACTAGCCCGTGACCTTCAGAAGTTTCTTGCTAAGGACTTAGGCTGCATGCTGCTCCAATATGCTGGTGACTTTTTATTGGGACACCCCATGGCAGGTGGGTGTGCTAAAGGAACAGATGCCTTATATCGGCACCTGGAGGACTGTGGGTATAAAGTGTCTAAAAAGAAAGCCCAGGGCCAGGCGCGGTGGCTCACGCTTATAATCCCAGCACTTTGGTAGGCTGAGGCGGGTGGATCATGAGGTTAGGAGATCGAGACCATCCTGATCAACATGGTGAAACCCTGTCTCTACTAAAAATACAAAAATTAGCTGGGCATGGTGGTGCAGCCTGTAGTCCCAGCTACTTGGGAGGCTGAGGCAGGAGAATTGCTTGAACCCAGGAGGCGGAGGTTGCAGTGAGCCGAGATAGTGCCATTGCACTCTAGCCTGGGTAACAAGAGCGAAACTCCATCTAAAAAAAAAAAAAGAGAGAGCCCAGATTTGTCAACAGCAAGTGTGATATTTGAGTTCACCATCCGGAAGGGAGAGCGCAGCCTAGGAGCAGAGAGGAAACAAGCCATTTGCAACCTGCCAGAACTTGAGACTAGAAGGCAGGTGAGAGAGTTCCTGGGAGCCATAGGTTTCTGTAAATTGTGGATTCCACCCTTTGCAGTACTGGCCAAACCCCTATACAAAGTGACAAAGGGGAGAGGGGGGAAGACAAGGAACCCTTTGAATGGGGATCCCAGCAGCGGTAGGCCTATCAGGAACTGAAAGCGAGACTTTTGTCATCCCCCGGCTTTGGGGTTACCCAATTTAACAAAGCCTCTCACGCTGTATGTGTCAGAAAGAGGGGGAAAAAAATGTCAGTTGGAGTTCTAACACAAATAGTGGGACCTTGGCCCAGGCCTGTAGCTTATCTCTCTAAGTAGCTGAACAGAGTTCCTAAAGGAGGGACCCATGTTTAAGGGCCCTGGCAGCAACTGCTCTTCTAGCACAAGCTAGCCCAGCAGCAAAATTTAAATATCAAAGCACCCTGCGTGGTGGAGACTCTAACAAATACCAAAGGACATCATTGGTTAACAAATGCGAGGTTAACCAAATACCTGAGTCTGCTATGTGAAAATCCCTGCATCACCATTGAAGTCTGCAACACCTTAAACCCCGCCATTTTGCTCCCGGTGTCAGAAGGTCCAGTTAAACACATCTGTGTTGAAGTATTGGACTCAGTTTATTCCAGCAGGCCCGATCTTCGGGATCAACCATGGACGGTAGTAGACTGGGAGTTGTGTGTGGATAGAGGCAGTTTTGTTAATCCACAAGGAGAAGGGTGTGCAGGCTGTAATCGGGATTGTGCCACTGCCTCAGGGTACTTTGGCTCAGAAGGCTGAACCTGTTGCTCTGACCCGAGCCCTGGAACTGAGTGAAGATAAGACTGTGAACTTTTATACTAATTTCTGGTATGCCTTTCTAACTCTTCAAGTACGTGGAGCGCTGTACAAAGGAAAAGGACTGTTAAATTCAGGAGGAAAAGGACTTTCTCCAAGCAGAAGGTGGAATGGATAGACAGCTTAGGGAAAATGTGTCGGGAAACAGAATTACAGTGGGTGCAGGCACTTCCCTTGGTGTTATTCAACATGAGATGTACTCCCGATATCCCCCCATAAAGTCTTATATCATAGGTCCCCTCCCATACCCGAGCACTCCCGGGAACTCCTCAGGAGTGGGGAAATATTGAGCTAGGACAACAGCTGCAAGCTCTAGGAAAAATCACTCAGGATATTTCAGCCTGGGTAAATGAAAGATGCCCTGTAAGCTTATTCTCCCCAGTTACCCCTTTCTAACCAGGTAATCACGTGTGGATAAAGGACTGAAATGCAGTCCCTCTGAAGCGACGATGGAAAGGACTCCAGACCGTGATCGTGACCACTCCCACAGCCATAAAGGTAGAGGGAGTCACAGCCTGGATCCACCACAGCCGCGTCAAGCTGGCAGCAGCTTAAACTTGGGAAGCCAGACCAGACCCAGACAACGACTATAGAATCACCTTGAAAAGGACAACAAGCCCTGCTCCAGCCACAACCCAGAAGCTGGCTGGCCTGCGCATGGCCAAAGCATGAGGAAATTCATCGTGGGACTTATTCTTCTTGATATTTGGACTTTTACAGTAGGAACATTAACCGATTTCGGAGAATGCTGTCAGTGTGTACACCAGGTTACTGTGGTAGGACGGAAATTTACTGCCGTTCTTTTATTCTACAGTTATTATGAATGCACAGGGACACAGAAGGGAACCTGTTTATATGATGGTACTCAGCGTAAGGTGTGTAATCCAGGGGATGGACAGCCTGATGTCTGCTACAATCCATCAGAACCACCTACGCATACGACTTTTGAAATTAAACTCCTAACAGGGTGATGGAACAGCCCTACTAAGTTAATAGCAAAAACAGAGGAGAGTGGAACCCCGAAACAAGTCACCCTAAGGTTTGATGCCTGTGCAGCCATCAATGCCTATCATTCCAGTCGTGGGGGCCGTGTTTCCCTTGGATGGGAACAAAGTTATGCAAAAGAGCATAAGTACATCTGCCAGAAAACCTACTGGTGCAGTAAACGCATTTTTGGTCATGCGTCATCTGGGCCACTTGGAAAAATAATACAAATAATCCCATTTGCCTTGTAAAAGGATGGGACACCATTTGAGGGAGTAATGTCCCCTGTGGCTCAGGACATTGTAACCCAGTATAATTAATAATCACAAACCCCCAAGACCCCAAATGGGAAAAAGGGGAGAGTGTACTGCTAGGAATTGATGGGAAAGGGCTTGATCCCAGAGTCAGTATCCAGATTCAGCGAAAAATCCAAAAATGCTCAGCCCAGCCAGTGTACCAACCCTTCTATGACATATTAAATGAGCCAGTGCTGGAACTTCCGAAAAAGACAAAGAACTTGTTCCTCCAGCTTGCTGAAAATGTAGCCCATTCCCTTAATGTCACTTCTTGCTATGTATGTGGAGGAACTGCTATGGGTGATAGGTGGCCATGGGAAGCCTGTGAGTTAGTACCCTCTGACCCTGTCCCTGACCTGACCTCAGTTCAAAGAATTCAGACCAACAGTTTCCGGGTTCTAAAGGTTTTGATTATTGGACAATACTGTTTGTCCAGAGAAGGAACAAACTTCACTGTTCCAGTTGGAAAGCTTAGCTGCCTAGGGCAGCGACTGTATAAGGGAACAGTGGACACTGTAACCTGCTGGAGCTCAAACTATACAGAGAAAAACCCCCCTCCTAAAATTTCCAGAATTACAGGATGCTTGGAATCATCCTGGGTATGAAGAGACTGGACGGCCCCAAGCTGGGTTGTAATAGATATGTGGACATAGAGCATATGTACAGCTGCCTGAAAGATGGACAGGTAGCTGTGTCATAGGAATCATTAAGCCTTCCTTTTTCCTATTGTTTGCCAAGACAGGTAAGCTGTTAGAACATCCAGTTCACTTCGCCCGGGAGAGAAGAAGTCTAAAGATAGGTAAACAGGAAGATAATGAGTGGCCACTGGAAAGAATTATTAAGTATTATGGGCTAGCCACATGGGCGGAGGATGGCTCATGGGGACACCAGACTCCTATGTCTATGCTCAATTGGATCATCCAGTTTCAGGCTGCCTTGGAAATCACTTGTTAATGAAATGGGCAAAGCTCCGTTCATTTCGGCCTGACAAGAAACGCAAATGAGAAACACAGTTTATCAGAACCGATTGGCCTTATATTATCTGCTAGCAGCTGAAGGAGGAGTCTATGAAAAATTCAAACTAACTGCTATCTACACAGAGACGACCAGGGTCAAGCAGTTGAGGATATTGTAAAAGACATGACCAAACTGGCACATGTGCCTGTGCAGGTACGGCACGGATTTAACCCTGAATCCTTATTTGGAGGTTGGTTCTCATCCTTAGGAGGATTCAAGACTCTCATCATAAGTGTGTAATAATAATAGGTGTTTGCTTGCCACTCCCTTGTTTGCTTCCCCTATTCCTTCAGATGATTAGAGGATTCATCACTGCTGTAGTTAACCAGAAAACCACATCACAAATACAGTATATGCATCATTATCAATCAGTTTCTTCAGAGGATCATGAAAATGAAAATGAGAGTGAGAACTCTCACTAATGTTATAGGTGAGATTCTCAAAGGGGGTAGTGAGGAAGGAGACCCTTAATCACCCTTAAGCATTTAAGACCACCTCCCCTTGACTTCCATTGCATTTCAATTGGAGAAGTAAAGGCTGGCAGACCAGGCGCCACCTTTAATCGCCCACCTATAGATCCACAGGCATGATGGAGGAATCTTTCTGGAAGGCATTGTTTTTACTTAAACACAATCAAACCCCTATATTAAGCCACTGTACCCCCACCCTGCTCCACAGCCCAAGACCCTTTCACATATAATTTCTAGAGTTATAAGCCTTTAAAAGGGCAGGGACTTTCTCTGTGAGCTGAAATTGGCTGTTAGGCAACTATGCTGCCTTGCTCCCTGGCCAAATAAATCACCCCTTACTTCCCAGTTCGCTGTTCCAGAGGTTTGTTTTGTGGCTGCTTTCCTGCTTTACAACCTCTGCCTCCTGGGTTCAAGTGAATCTCCTCCCTCACTCAGCCTTCTGAGTAGCTAGCACTACAGGCATGCACCACTATGCCCAGCTAATTTTTTTGTATTTTTAGTAGAGATGGGGTTTTACCATGTTGGCCAGGCTGGTCTCAAACTCCTGACCTCAAGCAATCCACTTGCCTCGGCCTCCCAAAGTGTTTGGATTACAGGTGTGAGCCACCACGGCTGGCCCCCAAAGGACTATTTTGACTGTGGCTCACAAACCAATCTGTCAGCCATAGTCAACCCACAACATGTTTTGCACTCTCACGTCTCTCCTTCCCTTATAACTCTGGTTCATATTGATTGCTTTCAAGGCTGTATAAACCAAAAACAAAAAAAAATTTTTTTTGGCACTACTGAGATGAAATGAATGTATTCAAAAACAAAATTCTAAGGCCCCTAGTCATCTGAATGGACCCCTCCTCTCGGCCAAGGGAATTCCAAAGTTAACCTGAAAAACCTAGTTCAGACCATGATTAAAGCAGGGATCAGATACGTCTCATTATATCTCTCCTTCCTTTTGGAATTCAGGAAAAACCAACCAGCATTAACCTCAAAACAGAACTTAAGCCTGATAAGAAACATTTACAACCCATTCTCTTTGAAGCCTGCTACTTGGAGGCTTCATCTGCATGACACAGCTTTGGTCTACCTAACCCCTTACCGTAACCCAGTCATTCCTTTCTATTGAGAAAAATTTTAAATCTGCCTATGATCTGGAAGCCCCTACCCCTTCAGGTTGTCCCACCCTACCAGATCAAACCAATGTAAATCTTACACATATTGCTTGACCTGTTGTGTCTCCCTAATGTATAAAAGCCAGCCGTACCCTGGCCACCTTAGGCACATGTCGTCAGGACTTCCCTCCAGAGGCTGTGTCATGGGCGCATCCTTAACCTTAGCAAAATAAACTTTCTGAATTGATTGAGGCCTGTATCAGATACATCTGGGTTTACAGACTGCTTGAAGGAACATCACTATGATCCTTGGTGCTGATGTCTCTTAAGAGAGGGCTGGGCCAGGTGTGGTGGCTCATTCCTGTAATCCTAGCACTTTGGGAGGCAGAGGTGGGTGGATCACAAGGTCAGGAGATCAGACCATCCTGGCCAACGTGGTGAAACCTTGTATCTACTAAAAATACAAAAATTAGCTGGGCATGGTGGCGTGTGCCTGTAATCCCAGCTACTTGGGAGGCTGAGGCTGGAGAATGGCTTGAACCCAGGAGGCGGAGGTTTCAGTGAGCCGAGATCGCACCACTGCACTCCAGCCTGGTGACAGAGTGAGACTGTTCATGGGTGCTGTCTGTTGGTTACTCCAAAGCTGCAGCCTCTTAAGGTGCCAGAGCTGGGCTGGGTTCTATGAAAAGGACAGGCTGCCTCCTGCTGCACCCCTACAAATTCCATATACACATTGTTCCCTGAGCTCTAGAGCACTGTTTGTATCCAGGTTTTATTTTTAAGAATTAACAAATAAAAATCATATATATTTGTCATATACAACATGTTATTTTGAAATACATACATACATTGTGGAATGACTGGATTGAGCTTCACATATATATCTTTTTTTTTTTTTTTTTTAATGGAGTTTTGCTGTTGTTGCCCAGGCTGGAGTGTAATGGTGTGATCCCGGCTTACAGCAACCTCTGCCTTCCGGGTTCAGGTGATTCTCCTGCCTGAGTCTCCCGAGTAGCTGGGATTACAGGCATGTACCACCACGCTCAACTAATTTTGTATTTTTAGTAGGGGTGGGGTTTCACCATGTTGGCCAGGCTGGTCTTGAACTCCTGACCTCAGGTGATCCACCTCAACCTCCCAAGTACTGAAATTACAGGTGTGAGCTACTGTGCCCAGCCTATCTTTTTTGGTGTGGTGAGGACACTTAAAATCTACTCTCTTGGCAATTTTCAAGAATATGATACATTGTTACAACTATAGTTACTATGTTGTACAACAGATCTCTTGAAATTATTCCTCTTATCAAACTGAAATTTTGTACCCTTTGGCCAACATCTCCCCAAACCACTCTCCCATAACTCTAGCCCTTGGTAACCACCATTATACTCTTCTGAGTTCAACTTTTTTAGATTCCACATATAAGTGAGATCATGCAATATTTGCCTTTCTGTGCCTGGTTTGTTTCACTTGACATGTCCTCTGGGTTCATCCACGTTGTCCCAAATAACAAGATTTCCTTCTTTTTATTTTTTATTTTATTATTATTATTTTTTGAGACAGAGTCTCACTCTGTCGCCCAGGTGCCAGGCTGGAGTGCAGTGGCACGAATTTGGATCACTGCAACCTCCGCCTCCTGGGTTCAAGAATTCTCCTGCCTCAGCCTCCCGAGTAGCTGGGACTACAGGTGCACACCACCAAGCCCAGCTAATTTTTGTATTTTTAGTAGAGACAGGGTTTCACCATGTTGGCCAGGATGGTCTCGATTTCTTGACCTTGTGATCCACCCTCTCGGCCTCCCAAAGTGCTGGGATTACAGGTATAAGCCACCGCGCCTGGCCTTATTTTATTTTATCTTATGTTTAAACCAAATACCCAGACTTTAAGGAGAAGGGTTTCCTTCTTTTCTTCTTGCAAACTACACAGAAGAATTTCCATCTTTTTCTACATAAACATTTTATTTTTATTTTAATATAATTGAAATCATACTGTTATTCAACCTCCATTCCTTCTCGCTATGCAGCAATAAGGAAATTGAGGTAGCTTATCCCTGGACTTGAACACAGGAGCATATCTAGATTAGAAGATGTCAGACTTAGAGGACCTTCCTAAAAAAATTAAACATTATTATTAGACAGTGAGCCCTAGCTCTGCTACTTACTAATGAATGGATTAGAAAAAACATTTAACATTTCATCTACCTCAATTTCTTTGATTGATTGATTGATTTTGAGATGGAGTCTTGCTCTGTTGCCCAGGCTGGAGTGCAGTGGTGTAATCTCGGCTCACTGCAACCTCTGCCACCTGGGTTCAAGCGATTTTCCTGCCTCAGCCTCCTGAGTAGCTGGGATTACAGGCACCTACCACCGTACCGGGCCAATTTTTAGAGTTTTAGTAGAGTGGGGTTTCCCATCTTGGCCAGGCTGGTCTTGAACTCCTGACCTCATGATCCACCCGCTTCGGCCTCCCAAAGTGCTGGGATTACAGGCGTGAGCCACCATGCCCAGCCATATTTATTTTTTATTTAGGTATATTTAGATACATTAAAATGCACAGCTTTTAGATATACAGTTCTGTATGTTTTGAGGAATTTATACACAAGGTAACTACCATCCTAATCAACACCTAATTGACACATGAAACATTTCCATCACCATGATAAAATACTGCCCCCCCACCCCCCAATAAAATACTTTTGTGTCACTTACTATTTAATTTTTCTACATGGGCAGCCACTAATCTTTTTGTCATGACAGATTAGTTTTTCCTCCTCCAGGAATTCATGTAATGAAATTATATAGTATGTAGCCTTTTGTGTCTTTTTTCTTTTGTGCCACATAATGTTTTTGAAATCCACCCACGTCGTACATACAACGTGTATGTGTGTGTGTGTGTATCTCCAGTTTGTTCCTTATTGCTGAAAAGTGTTCTCTTGTAGGAAATCATTACACACATTACAATATGTGACCTTTGTGTCTAGTATCTCTCCCTACTTTGTGGAGGTGAACAGTCAAAAGAATTAGAATGGAAGCATGGAGAATAAACTCAGGATTCCAAAAATGGAATAGAAGAAGAAGCAGTATATTCTAGGATCTTGGCACCAGCCAAATTGAACTATTTTGTGGACAACAAAGTCATGTGTAGGGACCTTAACGCTGGAGTATAAGCTGAGTCACGACCAGGGTGCTCGGTGATGTGTATAAACCAGAGCTACAGAGTAGGCATCATTCGGAGAGTTGGCTGGTGTATCTCTGTTTCTCTGGGAAGGACTGGTCTTGGCTCCATCCTCAGCTAACTGCTATTGTTGAGCTTCCTGTGTTTGCTGAATACGCTTGCATTTCGCTTTCTTGAGCTTTGCTCTGTGGTTCTTAATCCAAAACTATACTGTTGGATACATGTCCCTTTTTGAGGCCATTTCTTTCTGAAGGCTGGGGGTTGAGTATGGGTTCTTATTGAACAAGTTGTTCAAATCTTCCAGTTGTTTCTCAGTGAACGTCGTGTGTTTCCTTTGTGATTGCATCTGGTGCTAGTCATAGGAAACGGTTGTTCGTTTCCTCCTTGGTTCTTTGGCCCTTTGTTATCATTTAAACATAGATTGCTTGTGCCTCAACTCTTGGATTTTATTTAATTTTTTTAGGAACGTCCTCTAAGTCTGACATCTTCTAATCTAGATATGCTCCTGTGTTCAAGTCCAGGGGATAAGCTACCTCAATTTCCTTATTGCCGCATAGCGAGAAGGAATGGAGGTTGAATAACAGTATGATTTCAATTACATTAAAATAAAAATAAAATGTTTATGTAGAAAAAAGTTGGAAATTCTTCTCTTTGTGTAGTTTGCAAGAAGAAAAAAAAGAAAAAGATGGAAATTCACCTAAACTGAGCCTAGGCCTGTCATATGTTTGTCAGAGAAGAAAGGAGTGAATATCCGAAAGTACTAAAATATCAATAGTAGTTGACTTTGGATAGTGCAACTATAGGAATTTCTTTTCTTCTACCACCTTTTTACACTTCCTTATGTTTTTCAAACTTTTTAGAATGAGCCTATATTACTCTCATAAGGGGAAAAAAAACCTTGTCTTTGAAATATTATGAGAAAGAGGCAATAGATAAAATTATTTTTGAGAGAGATGTGTTATGCTATTGTGATTATAGTTAATAACGTATACTTGAAATTGCTAAGAGAGTAGGTCTTAAATGTTCTCACAACAAAAATAATAACTGCTGCTAGGACTGCAAGGTGAAAAAAATTAAAAATGATAATTAGGCTGGGTGTGGTGGCTCACACCTGTAATCCCAGCACTTTGGGAGGCCAAGGTAGGCAGATCACATGAGGTCAGGAGTTTGAGACCAGCCTGCCTAACATGGTGAAACCCTGTCTCTACTAAGAAAATACAAAAATTAGCTGGGCATTGTGGCACACGCCTGTAATCCCAGCTATTCAGGAGGCTGAGGCAGGAGAATTGCTTGAACCCAGGAGACAGAGGTTGCAGTGAGCTGAGATTGCACCACTGCACTCCATCCTGGGCAACAGAGCAAGACTCAATCAAAAAATAAATAAATAAATAAACGGTAATTAGCTTGATTTAAACATTTCACAATGTATATCTTTTTGTTTTGTTTTGTTTTTTTATTTGTTTATTTTTTGAATTTAATTTTTTATTTTCACAACGTGTATCTATATCAAAATATCACATTGTAAAGTATAGATTCAATTTTTATTTGTCAACTATAGTTTTTTAATTTATTTTTTATTTTTATTTATTTATTTATTTTTATTTTCTTAGAGACGGGGTTTCACTGTGCAAGCCAGGATGATCTGGATCTCCTGTCCTTCTGATCCACCCGCCTCGGCCTCCCAAAGTGCTGGGCTTACAGGCGTGAGCCACCACGCCCAGCTATAGTTTTAAACTATTTTAGAAAAAGAAAATAAGCATGTTTTCACAAATATAAGCATATATTGAAAACTACATATATTCAGCTTTTACACAATTTACTTCAACGTGTTTTCTAAAAAATACTAAAATTATGCAAACTATGAGTTTGGGACATCAAAAACACTTACCAGAAAGAATTCCATGGGAAACTCGATGGGATACTGATTGAAAGAAATTCTGATACATTTGTTGATTCGCAGAGCAACAACAACGCTTAGAAATAGTAGAATGCTGGTGGAATTAGCTTTTGGGAGAGCTATACAGTAATTAATTATGTTCTGAAAGACAATAAAATTACAAAGGCTTAGAAAGGGATATAATAATTGCCTAAGTTTAGAAATTGGCACTGTAGATTAACTCAGAAAGAAGTTCTTAAGCAGAGTTTCTGGGCACAAAGGTCTTGATGGGTATTACTAGAACAGTGAGGGCAAGCATGATGGGGGGCAGGCACTTTTGTTAAAGAGGGACAGTAATGTTCAGTAAGGATAAGGAGAGAATACACTGTATGTTTTAGTATAATGGACAGGACCCAGACGTTTCATTTATAAGCCAATAGATATTAGTTTTCTCAAAAATATACTTAGCTTACTCCTATCCTATTCTTGCACTGAGAAACTACTTAGTATTGTATATCCTTTAGATGTTTTAGGATACATGTTTATTATAAGGTAGGCAATGAGAAGAATTGTAATAGATACAATATCTTAAAGGCCAAATTTCAATGTATATAATGATAGTTTAAAAGGCTGGACTGGCCGGGCACAGTGGCTCACACCTGTAATCTCAGCACTTTGGGAGGACGAGGCGGGCGGATCACCTAAGGTCGGGAGTTCGAGACCAGCCTGACAAATATGGAGAAATCCCGTCTCTACTAAAAATACAAAATTAGGCAGATATGGTGGCACATCCCTGTAATCCAAGCTACTCAGGAGGCTGAGCAGGAGAATCGCTTGAACCTGGGAGGCAGAGGTTGTGCTGACCCGAGATCCCACCATTGCACTCCAGCCTGGGCAACAAGAGCGAAACTCCATCTCAAAAACAAACCAAACCAAACCAAAACAAAACAAAAAAAGCTGGAATGGTTTGTCAACTGAAAGCATGGTCTAACTGGCATCTGCAATTAATCAAGACCCTAATTCTCCAATAAAGGAAAATATTTCTAGTACCCTCTTGACTGAGCTGCCTATTGGCTGTGTCTCCTTTTGGAATGGGCAGGAGTCTCTCTACTGAGGTCCACCTCTCTTTGGAGGTAAGAGTGGCGTTTGTAACTCTGCGTAAGAGTTGAAATTACTCACGTAGAAGAAGGAGATGGGACCGGCATGGAAAGTAATCATAATCCCGAAGACGCAAGTCAGCTGGGACACCATGATATGCAGTGCCACAGCAGCCAGGTAAGCACTGATTGCAGACTCCGGAAGGTAAGTGGCAATGAAGCCCAAACCCAATGCGCCCATTATTAACTGCAGAGAAGAGAAAACCAGAGTGGGGCAGAATGTCTTCAATCCAGCAGTAGCACCAATAGTGCTCTCCAGGAAATATAAGGGTTTCTAGCAGAAAAGTTAAGATAGGCTCCTTTGGTAACTCTTTCCCTAATGAACAACAGTTGATAATGCGGGTCCTTCTGTGTAGTTAGAGGCTCCTGACAAGTGCTAGCCCACTTCTTTGTGAACACTTAAGTTCTTGCCCTAGAATCTACTGCTCTCTAGGTTAACCTGGGGGAAACAGGGACAAGATGACCAGAACAAGGCTTTACCAATTTATTTATTTATGAGACAAGGTCTTGTTCTGTCGCCCAGGCTGGAGTGCAGTAGTGCAATCATAGCTCACTGTAACCTCAAACTCCTAGGCACAAAGGATGCTCTGCCTCAGATTCCCAAGTAGCTGGGATTACAGGCACACACACTGGATTAATTTTTTGTTGTTGTTTGAGATGGAGTCTTACTCTATCACCCAGGCTAGAGTGCAGTGGTGCGATCTCAGCTCACTGCAGCCTCCATCTAGAAGATTCAAGCAATTGTCCTGCCTCAGCCTCCCGGGTAGCTGGAATTATAGGTGGATACCACTATGCCCAGCTAATTTTTGTATTTTTAGTAGAGATGGAGGTCTCACCATGTTGGCCAGGCTGGCCTTGAACTCCTGACCTCAAATGATCCGCCTGCCTTGGCCTCCCCGTTTTTTTTTTTGTTTGTTTTTTGTTTTTCTGATAGAGACAGTGGTCTTGCTATGTTACCTAGGCTGGTCTCAAACTCCTGACCTCAAGTGATCCTCCTGTTTTGGCCTCCCAAAACCCTGGGGATTGCTGGCATGAATGCATTGTGCCTGGCCTGCCTTTGCCTTTTTAAAGGCTCTTTCATTAGAAGCTTTGATAGCCCTTTTCAGGAGATGTTAACATTCCCCTGAGGAATGCAGCTTTTCACAAAGGAGAAGAGAATTCCAAAACCGTGGGATCAAGCTCAAACTTCTTAGCCTTTGACTCTTACCTTTACTGAGCATTATTAAATTATTGTTTTCAATTATGCATATCCTGAAGAAAATTAAAAAGATACTTTGCATGTCAATATGCATATATAAGATATATGTTATATAGTATATAATAAAATTTTATACACACAGGATCTAAAAGGATAGACCTCAAATGATGAACAGAAATTACCATTGGGGAATGGGGTTAGAGGTTGGGGACAAACAACATTCGATAATTTATACACTTTTTTTTACTGTTTGAGATGTTCATCTTTTATAACAAAAACCATCAGCACTTTGGGAGGCCGAGGTGGGCGGATCACCTGAGGTCAGGGGTTCGAGACCAGCTGGACCAACATGGAGAAACCCCATCTTTAAAAACAAAAAACAGGCCGGGTGTGGTGGCTCACGGCTGTAATCCAAGCACTTTGGGAGGCCAAGGCGGGTGGATCACCTGAGGTCGGGAGTTCAAGACCAGCCTGACCAACATGGTGAAACCCCGTCTTTATTCAAAAAAAAAAAACAAAACAAAACAAAACAAAAAACCACAGTTCGGCTGGGTGTGATGGCTCACGCCTGTAAATCTCAGCACTTTGGGAGGCTCAAGTGTGAGGGTTGCTTGAGCTCAGGAAATCGAGAGGACCCTGGGCAACATGGCGACACCTTGTCTCTACAACAAGAAAAATAAAAAACAAAAAGAGGATAGGTTAAGAAAACTGGCACAGCCCAATGAAGACTTTTCAGTAAGCAGGGTGGAAAGAAGAGCAAAACAGAAGTCTTAAAGCCTGCGATCGTCACTTCACTCTCCACTGCACTAAAAGCTCTCAGAAAACAAACAAATTTGGAACAATAAATCATTTTGCTTTAAAAGGTTTTTGTTTCAAAGCTTTCAATCAGCCAGGCGCTATGCCTCCCTTAATCTCCTGTCATTGCTGCCCAGTGTGCTCTTTCACTCTAGTCAGGCCAATCTGCTTCCTATTTTTTGCGTGATTGGCTGATTCCTACTTCTGTGCATATGCATGAGCCCCCTTTTTTTTTTCCATCTCTACCAACCCATGTGCATTATCTGTTTTGTTTGTGTGTTTTTTTTGTTTTTGTTTCTGTTTTGAGATGGAGTCTAGCTCTGTCACACAGGCTGGAGTACAATCTGGGCTCACTGCAAACTCCGCCTCCCTGGTTCAGGTGATTCTCCCACCTTAGCTTCCCAGGTAGCTGGGATTATAGGTGCCCACCACCATGCCTGGCTAATTTTCGTATTTTTAAGTAGGGACAGGGTTTCACCATGTTGGCCAGGCTGGTCTTGAACTCCTGACCTCAAGTGATCTACCCACCTTGGCATCTCAAAGCACTGGGATTACAGGCGTGAGCCACTGTGCCTGCCCTGCATCATCTTTTTCAAGAGCCCAGTAAAATTCCTCTTCCTTAAGAAGTGTGATGAAAAAACCATTGTTCCGTGGGGTTGGAGAATGTGGCTTTAGTCCTGGCCCGGCCACTCACTGGTTGTGTGAGTGTGGGCAAATTAACTCTCTGAACCTCAGTTTCCTCATCTATAAAATGTGGATAATACTCAATGTAAAGTGTTTTGAATAGATTAAATGTCATCACACGTGTAAAATACCTAGTTCAGATCTGAAAATAGTGACAAATATATATCACTCAAATTTGCAAATATGTATTCCTCATCTTCACACTATCTCTGCCTTCCACTTTGTAAATGGCAAATATCTGCAATTACCATAGACCTCTTTCTTGCCCACTGTGATGTGGCATCACATTCTGTGTTAACATAATATTCTAGGCAGCCACGGTCAATCAGGCAGGGTTGGCCTGTGTGATGAAACCTACCTGCCATTCTTTTTTGTTTTTGTTTTGGTTTTTGTTTTGAGACAGAGTCTCCCTCTGTTGCCCAGGCTGGAGTATAGTGGCATGATACTCGGCTCACTGCAACCTCTGCTTCCTGGGTTCAAGCGATTCTCTTGCCTCAGCCTCCTGAGTAGCTGGGACTACAGGTGTGTGCCACCATGCCTGGCTAATTTTTTTTTTGTGTGTGTGTATTTTTAGTAGAGACGGGGTTTCACTGTGTTAACCAGGATGGTCTCGATCTCCTGACCTCGTGATCCGCCAGCCTCAGCCTTCCAAAGTGCTGGGATTACAGGCATAAGCCACTTCGTCCCGGCTTTATCTGCCATTCTTATAGGAAGCCAGTATTAAATGTTGAATGAATGAAAGGGAGGGCTCAATAAAGAGATGTTTCCCTCCGGGATAACTTCAACTCAACTAGAGGTTATTTATTTACTTCATGTTCTTTTGGCACTAAACTCTTAATATGAATATTACTTTGCACTTAAGATTTTCTAGGGCACAGATTCTACAATTGGACAACACTAAATTGAATCCCAGTTTGGTATCTTACTAGCTATGCAACCTTGGGTAAGTTTTTTAAACCTCTCTATGCCCTTGTTTTCTTAAAATAAGGACTATAGTCGTATGCTACAGTCATGTGCCACCACACCCAGTTAATTTTTTATTTTGTTTTGTAGAAATGGGGTTTCCCTATGTTGCCCAGGCTGGTCTCAAACTCCTGGCCCCAAGCGATCCTCCTGCCTCAGCCTCCCAAAGTGCTGGGATTACAGATGTGAGCCACCATGCCCAGCCCTCTTCCTTTTTTAGATGAAAAAAGCTGAGGCTTGAAGGAGGAGAGAATGTAATTATCAAGGAGAGACCCGTTGATAATTAAAAGGTTGCTTGTATTTTGTCTTATCCCACAAGACTGAACTTTTTAACCACAGGAAACTATATATTCTTTTTAAAAATATTTGATCTCTGTTAAAGTATCAAATTCATTTCTCTGTGGCCACTAATTATAATCTATTCATGCTTACGATGTGACAGGCTGTCGGCTAAATACTTTGCATGCATTTTTTTGCTTAATCCTCCTGCGAACCCTGCAAAACAAATATTATTACTGCTTTACACATGAGGAAACTGAGGCTTACCAAGGTAAAATAATTTACCAAAGTTCACACAGCTCATAGTGTCAGGGCTGGGGTCTGCCCCCTTTGATAGCCTACCTTTATAAGTACCCTATAAATCTTTACCTAATGAAAGACAGTCCCGGGGGAGATCAGTGAAAATCAACTAGGGAGTGGGTTAGTTGAGGGGGAAAAAAAAGAGAGTGAGAGAAGGAAATACGCTGGGCACAGTGGCTCACGTCTGTAATCCCAACACTTTGGGAGGCCGAGGCAGGTGGATCACGAGGTCAGGAGTTCGAGACTAGCCTGGCCAAGATGGTGAAACCCCGTCTCTGCTAAAAATACAAAAAATTAGCTGCGCATGGTGGCGGGTGCCTGTAATCCCAGTTACTCCAGAGGTTGAGGCAGGAGAATCACTTGAATCCCGAGAGGCAGAGGTTGCAGTGAGCTGAGATGGCGCCACTGAACTCTAGCCTGGTGACAGAGCAAGACTTCGTCTCAAAAAAAAAAAGAGAGAAATAAACCTGGAAGATGTGACTTTAGTTCAGTGGGTGAACTTTTGGTGATAGACTCTCAGAGAAAATTAAAGACAGTGCCAAAATAAGGTTTGAGATTTCAATGAGTCATTCCTTTAGCTGTGGTCCTTGTCAGTACATAAAAAGGATTCCAGATCTGACTCTACAGCTTACTAACCCAAAGATAGTGTGTGAGCCTATGAGGCCATTATTATTATTATTATTATTATTATTATTTCTGAGACAGAGTCTCGCTCTGTCACCCAGGCTGGAGTGCAGTGGCATGATCACAGCTTACTGTAGCCTATACCTCCTGGGCTCAAGTGATACTCCCACCTTAGCTCCTAATACTAGGACTACAGGCACATGCTACCATGCCCAGCTAAATTAGGCTATTCTTGTTGATAGAATATAAACTAATTTTTGGCTGGGCATCATCACTCACGCCTATAATCCCAGCACTTTGGGAGGCCGAGGTGGGTGGATCACCTGAGATCAGGAGTTCAAGAGCAGCCTGGCTAACATGGTGAAACCCCGTTTCTATTACAAATACAAAAATTTGTTGGGCATGGTGGTAGGCACCTGTAATCTCAGCTATGATGCAGAACTGCTTGAACCTGGGAGGCAGAGTTTGCAGTGAGCCAAGATCGTGCCATTGCACTCCAGCCTGGGCAACAAGAGCGAAACTCAATCAAAAAAAAAAAAAAAAGAATACAAAGCAATTTTTAAAAAGATAAGGTCAGGAGTGGAACTCTGGACTGAGAGTCCCCAACCCTCTGGGGCCACGGACTAGTACTCATACCGGTTCATGGCCTGTTAGAAACCAGGTGGCGCAACAGGAGGTGAGCAGCAAAAACCCTATTGTGAACTGCACACGCAAGGGATCTAGGTTGCATGCTCCTTATGATAATCAAATGCCCGTGGATCTGAGGTGGAACAGTTTCATCCCAAAACCACCACCCTCCCTGGCCCCGACCCCCTATTCGTGGAAAAACTGTCTTCCAGGAGACTGATCCCTGGTTGAAAAAGGTTGGGGACCACTGCTGCTCTGGACCATCATCCCTTAGACCCTTTGTCTTAGAGGAGAAAGGACTGAAGAGAATGTTCAATATCTTATCCTAAATCAGTGGTAGATGATTTCGGAGGAGAGAGAAGCTTTGTCACTAAGGAGACAGCCTATTCATACAGCCTCTGATTTTTCAAGAAACAGATCACTGAAGGTCCAGGTATATCACAATGGATCACAGGAGCAATACAAGGAAGGGGTCTGTTTATAGCCCCTTTATTCGTTCCTTTTCAGGGATTTGAAGACTCAGATCCTACCTGGATAATCCCAGTTAGAAAAGTTGTGGTTGCCACCACGCTCAAGGATTTATTATAGCCCACAAGGTAGGAGTGGGTAGAAACATCATCCTTGATGAAAGATCCCATGACCAGGTGACCATTGTTGAATGGGCTCACTTTCAGAACATTGATTAGCAGAGCACTCACCAGGAAGAAGGAACCTGTGGAAGAAGATGTTAGGCAGAATGTGAGGTTTCTAGTCCGGGTAAACTGATACTGACAAAAGCAAGGTGTGGCTGAATTCCATATTGTCCTTCCTTTGAATAACTTTTCTCATTTGAAAGTGGCTCTTAAGAAGTAAGAAAGATCAGGAAAGAGACCCGTGGCTCCACATATCGTGACCAACTCATGGAATTTAGATTATGGTGGTCTAGGTATTTAGTCTCTTCATATTGCGGGCATGTTAAGTGGAATAGAGAAGTTGACTGAAATGGGTGTCAGGCTCAGCTGCTGTGTCTGCTCTTAGAGAAGGTTAAAAGTGAGATGGTAGAGAAAATATTAGAAAACAAACCAATCAAGCAGGGCGCAGTGGCTCACGCCTGTAATCCCAGCACTTTGGGAGGCCAAGGCGGGTGGAGCACCTGAGGTCAGGAGTTCAAGACCAGCCTGGCCAACATGGCAAAACCCTGTCTCTACTAAAAATACAAAATTAGCCGGGCATTGTGGCACATGCCTGTAACCCCAGCTACTTGGGAGGCTGAGGCAGGAGAATCTCTTGAACTCAGGAGGCTGGGGCTGCAGTGAGCCGAGATTGTGCTATTGCCTCTCAATAAATAAACAAATAAAGCAATCAATAACAATAGGAGAAAAATAATACTGATACTGAGTTAAATTAAACCTATTTCAAATATTATTTTGTTTAGTCCGCATATTGACATGCCACACATGAGAGCAAAGGCAAATCTTAACTTAAAATTTACCTAACAGAAATAAATCTCTAACAACCCTTATAAATACTTGGAAATGATTGTGAGATTCCTCAGAAACTTGGAAATGTAGGAATAAAATTGTTCTCTTGTTTTTCAAATGTAAAATCAACACATAACGAATTTGAGTAAAGACATGAGCTTTCATTTATTCGTTTATTTACTATTTGAGATGGAGTTTCACTCTTGTTGCCCAGGCTGGAGTGCAATGACGTGATCTCAGCTCACTGCAGCCTCTGCCTCCTGGATTCAAGTAATTCTCCTGCCTCAGCCTCCTGAGTAGCTGGGATTACAGGTGCCCGCCACCATGCCTGGCTACTTTTTTGTATTTTTAGTAGCAACGGGGTTTCACCATGTTGGCCAGGCTGGTCTCAAACTCCTTACCTCAGATGATCCACCTGCCTTGGCGTCCCAAAATGCTGGGATTACAGGCATGCACCACCGTGCCCAGCCATGAGCTATTCTCTTTTTTTTTTTTTTTTTTTGAGACGGAGTCTTGCTCTGTCACCCAGGCTGGAGTGCAGAGGCACGATCTTGGCTCACTGAAACCTTGGTCTTCCAGGTTCAAGAGATTCCCCTGCCTCAGCCTCCCAAATAGCTGGAACTACTGGTGCCCGCCACCACGCCTGGCTAAGTTTTGTATTTTTAGTAGAGACGGGGTCTCACCATGTTGGCCAGGCTGATCTCAAACTCCTGACCTCAGGTGATCCATCCACCTCGTCCTCCCAAAGTGCTGGGATTATAGGCGTGAACCACCGTGCCCAGCGTACGTTTCCTTTTTTTAAAAAATAGATTGTTCCACAAGCACTTTCTCACTTACAGATAATAATAGTAATAAAAAAAGAATAGGTTGGCCGGGCCCAGTGGCTCAGCCTGGGTTACACAGCAAGATTCCATCTCAAAAAAAAAAAAAAAAAAGGAAAAGGAAAAATAGTACTTCACATCTAGAAGGATAGGATGCTAATTAGACTGAACATATAAACATGTATAAAGAATGTGTCAATCAGAATAGTAAATGTTGGTGGATTGGTCATTTGTTCAGTGGGGAAATCCAGGAAAAGCCACATCACTGAGTAAATGTTGGCAATGACCTTCTAAACTTATGGGGAATTTTGTGATTTGATTTCTATGCAGCCTCACCTAGGTGAGGTAAATGTGGTGATTATATGACCTTTAACTAGTCTGGCCTCTGTAATAGTTATTTCTCTTTCTTTCTTTTTTTCTTTTTTTTTTTTTTGGAGACAGAGTCTTACTCTGTCACCAGGCTGTAGTGCAGTGGTGCAATCTCGGCTCACTGCAAACTCTGCCTCCCAGGTTCAAGTGATTCTCCTGCCTCAGCTTCCCAAGTAGCTGGGATTACAGGTGTGCACTACTATGCCCAGCTAATTTTTAATAATGTTTTTAGTAGAGACAGGGTTTCACCACGTTGGCCAGGATGGTCTCGATCTCTTGACCTTGTGATCCACCTGCGCTAGCCTCCCAAAGTGCTGGGATTACAGGCATGAGCCACTGCGCCCGGCCAGTTATTTCAAATTATAAATTAGTAGATGGACTTTTGACTCAGAGAAGGGAAGTACTCATCCTGTGGATGTCAGTGTTTTCATTGCTGTGACAACATTTTCTCATTGTAAATTTATAAGCTGGCATACTATATAACAAGTCAGCCCATGGAGTTTGGTTATTATGGGTCAGATGAAAGAGGCATCTACTCTAGGAGTATTGACACAGACATTTCTGGATCTTCTGGGTTGAGGGAAGTCAGATTCCAATGTGTGGTGATTTCTCTTTAATTTCTTTTCATTTCTTTTTCTTTTTTTTTTTTAATTTCTTTTTCTTTTACTTTTAATTTCTTTTTCTTTTTTTTTTTTTTGAGACTGAGTCTTGCTCTATTGCCCAGGCTGGAGTGCAGTGGAGTGATCTTGGCTCACTGCAAACTCTACCTCCTGGGTTCAAGCAAATCTCCTGCCTCAGCCTCCCAAGTAGCTGTGCCACCACACCCGGCTAATTTTTGTATTTTTAGTAGAGATGGGGTTTTGCCATGTTGGCCAGACTGGTCTCGAACTACTGACCTCTTGATCTGCCCACCTTGGCCTCCCAAAATGCTGGGATTACAGGCGTGAGCCACTGTGCCTGGCCTCCTTTAATTTCTTTGGGAAACATTTTGCTGGCCTGTTTTCTGGTGGTGACAATAATAATGATACACTAAAAATATTTATTTCTATAATCTGAACACTAACTGTATGGATAGAATGTCTATCTTTTGCTTCCTTTCTTTCTGTCTTAAAGATAGCATTACGTTGGGTTCCTTAGCAATAAGTATATGATCAGGATAGAAACTTCATTTACTGCATGTGTATTTCAGTGTTGAACTCACCAATGGACATTTGATGACATGATCCCAAAATTACATAAATTACTGAAGAACAGAAAGCTGCATAAGCGATGTTGAGAGGAGGAATCAGTTGCCTTGCCAGCAAACTAAGTGTCAGGCCTGAAAAGCAAGATAATTTAAGAAAAAGTAGCTTGGCTTTAAAAGTCACCTTAAATAAAAACTGTAAAGAACATTTAAAATAAAAACGATCCATGTGTATAGCTGACTGAGTGTGGTAATTGTATTTCTAAACATAGAGTCCTCCATTAGTACTTTTTATTGTCTTCTTTGATTCCTAGCTTATCTTCCCATTTTGCCACATGCTTTTACATTTCAAGTCAATATCATAGGCTCAAACATCTTTCACTGCAGGGTCTTAATGTTAAACATGTGAAGCAAATACCAGAGCAATAAGACCGCTAATTCCAACAGATCAAAAGCAGCACCACCCTTATTCCTAGTCTAGCACAAGAAGGCCCTGGGAATTCTGCAGGGCTGAAGATAAGACTGGAGAGCAAGGCAAGAATCACACTTCACTGACTTGAAGTTGGTTTGTGTTGGTTCTCTTCTACAGCCCAATCACTCCAACCTCTTCCTTCAGCTCCTTCTTTACTACTTACTTTCTTTCCTAAGAAGCACCATGTGAATTTGGAAATTTTGAAGCAAATGGACTCACAGGCATAGCATCATCCTTTTGATGTTTCAAGCCCATACTTCCCTTCCATAAGGGACTGTCCTCAATTTACATCATACCAATATACTCATCTAAATTCAGTTATGAATTTAGTGAGCCGATTTATTGTCTTAGATAAGCAAGGCTCCTTTTTATAAGACATTTCAAGCATATACAAAAATAGACTATAGTGAATTCCATATATACCCATCATCCATTTCAACAATGGTCAACCCTAACCAATCCATGTCTCCACTCCTCTCCCACCCTATATTACTTTGAAGCAAATCCAAGGCATTTGATTATTTAATCTGTAGATATTTTGGTATCTGTCTCTAAATGATAATACTCTTCTAATTTAACTACAATATCATCATTATCCACTCAGTGTTCAAATTTCCCTGATTATCTCACAAACAATTGTTGTGGTAGAGGGTATCTAAGATGATCCACAATGGCCAATTGGTATTCTTGCCCTTGTACAATTTCCTCTCCCCTTAGGTGTGGAACCGACTTACTAACTTGTTTCTTTCCTTTTTTTTTTTCTTCATATGAGCTGTGGCTTTGTTGTATACTAACTTATTTCTAAGGAGTAGACTATAACACAAATGACCGGATGACACTTCTGAGATATGGTTGCAAAAAGACTTCGGTTTCCATCTTGATTTTTCTCTCATTCAGGTCACTACCTGCCAGAGGTGGCTTCAAAGGTTTGTAATCTACATAGTCAAGACAGAGTCCTGGGCGTAGAAGGACTCTGCACTTGGTTTAATGCTTTGCTGTCACTGTGAAATTCCGAATAATTTTGAACTAAGGGCCCTGTGTTTTTATTTTGTGTTGGGCCCAACACATATAGTCGGTCCTGCCAGCTGCCGTGTTATGAATATGGAGAAGCCAAAATGAGGAGGAACTCAGGCCTGCCAACAGCTACATGAGTGAGCCTGGAAGCAGATCCTCCAGCCTCAGCAGAGCCGTGAGATAAACCGCCATCTCACGAGAGACCTTGAACCAGAGGTATGGTGAGTTTTGGGGTGGTCTTTAAAAAATTATTTGCTATTACATGCTGTGCTTTGTTTCACAATCTGTGTGTTTAAATCAGGACCCAAATATGGTCCTCACGTTGGTTAATATGTCTCTTAAGTCTCTTGTAATCTGTAGAATTTTTTCATCACATTTTTTTTCTCTAGGCAAGGCTCTACTGATTGCAAGAAACAGAAAACCTACTCAAATTAGCTTGAGCAAAATAGGAAATTTATTTAAAAGGGTACAAAGGCCAGTTAGACCTCATCAGAGACTGGAACCTGAATTCAAAAGCCATCAGAATCCAAGGTTTCTACCTCCCCATTCTCTTTGTCTCCAGGGTTCATGGTATCCTGTCTTTGTTTCCAGTTTGGGGCTATTATGAACAATATTGCTATGAGTATTTTTTGTTTGTTTGTTTTGTTTTTGTTTTGTTTTTTGAGACGGAGTCTTGCTCTGTCATTAGGCTGGAGTACAATGGCGCAATCTCAGCTCACTGACACCTCCACCTCCTGGGTTCAAGCGATCCTCCTGCCTCAGCCTCCCAAGTAACTGAGACTAGAGGCACACGCCATCATGCCCAGCTAATATTTTTGTATTTTTAGTAGAGACGGGGTTTCATCATGTTGGCCAGGATGGTCTTGATCTCTTGACCTCGAGATCCACCTGCCTCGGCCTCCCAAAATGCTGGGATTATAGGCGTGACCACCTCACCCAGCCACTATGAATATTCTTGTACATGTCTCCTGGTACACAGATTTACAAGTTTCTCGAGAATATATAGCTTGAATTACAACTTCTGGGGCATTTACTGAATAATGCCAAACTATTTTCCAAATGATTGTGGAATTTATACTCCTACCAACAGCGTATGACAGTTCCCATTATCCACATCTATGCTAGCACATGATACTGCTGGATTTTTAATATTAGTGTGTATGGTGGTAACTCATTTCATTTTCCACTTTATTTATTACTAATAATGTTAAGCACCATTGTCTAGTTATTTTTTATGGATTTATAGGAGTATGTATATTATAAATAAATCCTTTGTTGTGTATTATATTGTAAGTATCTCCCATTCTGTGATTTGCTTTTCAATCTTTTTTTTTTTTTTTTGAGATGGCATCTTGCTCTGCCTCCCAGGCTGGAGTATAGTGGTATGATCTTGGCTTTTTGCAACCTCCACCTTCTAGTTCAAGTGATTCTCCTGCCTCAGCCTCCCTAGTAGCTGGGACTATAGGTCCGCACCAACATGCCTGGCTAATTTTTGTATTTTTAGTAGAGACAGGGTTTCACCATGTTGGCCAGGCTGGTCTCAAACCTCTGACCTCAAGTGATCCACCGACCTCGGCCTCCCAAAGTGCTGGGATTACAGGCGTGAACCACCACACCCAGCCGCTTTTCAAACTTTGTAGTGGCTTTGAATAGACAGAATTTCTTAAATTGTACTTAATTCAAATTTTTCAGTCTTTTTCCTTGGACTTTTCCTTTTGCTTTATGTGTCTTGTTTCAGAAATCTTTTTTTACCTGAAGATCATAAAGATACTCACTTATGTTTTTCCAAAATGTCTTCTTTTGCTTTAACTTTTACATTTAGGTCTTCAACCAGGAATAGATTTTTGTGTATGGTGTGAGGCAGAGGTCTGAAATGTTTTTTCCATATAAAGACACTATTGTTTTATATCATTTGTCATTAAAAGCCTGTCTTTGGGTGGGGGCAGTGGCTCACAGCTGTAATCCCCGCACTTCGGGAGGCCAAGGTGGGCAGATCACAAGGTCAGGTGTTCGAGACCAGCCTGGCCAACATGGTGAAACCCCATCTCTACTAAAGATACAAAAAAAAAAAAAGAAAGAAAAGAAGCCTGTTTCTGTAGTGACATATCTGATACACATCATGTGATTCATATATGTGTCACTCTTTTTTTCTGTGTCATTGACCTAATTGTCTACCATCTACCTCTGCAATATTGTACTGTCTTAATTGCTCTAATTAGTTTAGTAATGGTTTTGGTAATTAATTTAGTAATCTCCATTTTTATTGTGAAATATAACATATGCGTAGAAACAGTATTAAAATAGATTAATAGATGTCAAGCTTACTTAATATTTATAAAACAAACACCCACATAACTACCACCCAGGTCTTTGATTATAACTCCACCTCTCCCCACAGAAGGATTCATTATTTTGCCATTTATGGTAATAATTTCTTTGCGTTTCTTTACCAGTAGTGTACATATTCCTATACAATATAGTTTAATTTGTCACCATTTTGAACTTTATATTAATAGTTACACTGTACACAATTTTATTTCTGCTTCTTTTTATTTTATTTTATTTTATTTTATTTTATTCAGACAGAGTCTTGCTCTGTTGCCCAGGCTGCAGTGCAGTGGTGTAATCACAGCTGTCTGCAGCCTCGACCTCCCAGGCTCAGGCAATCCTCCCACCTCAGTCTCTCAAGTAGCTGGGACTATAGGCATGTACCACCATGCCTGGCTAAATTTTTTGTATTTTCCATAGAGACAGGATTTCACTATGTTGCCAGGCTGGTCTTGAACTCACGGGGTCAAGCAATCTACCCACCTCAGCTTCCCAAAGTGCTAGAATTACAGGCAGGAGCCACTGTGCCCAGCCATAATTGATTTTTATATGCTGATTTAGTATCTAGCAATCTTTATAAAATTTTATTATTTTCTTTGTTTTTCTTTTATTTTTTATGTCTTTAAAAAATTTTTTTTCTTTTTAAAAAATCATATTAATTTTCTTTTTTTAAAACTTAACATTCTTGGAGGATATAATTTTCTTTATATTCTTTTGAATTCTCTGTATAAAAAATTATCTGTTAATAATGAAGCTTTATTCATTTATAATTCTTATACTTTGTATTTATTTTTTCTTTTTTTTTGCCCCTGTCCAAGGTCATCATTATTGAGGATACTTCGTATTTCTCTTTCCTGTTTTAATATACTGCATATGCACTCATTATAATGTTGAATAGCCCCTATTTACTTTTTTTTTTTTTCTTTGAGATGGAGTCTTGCTCTGCCGCCCAGGCTGGAGTGCAGTGGCGTGATCTCAGCTAACTCCTGGGTTCAGGTGATTTCCCAACTCGGTATCCTGAATAGCTGGGATTACAGATGCCTGCTCCCACACCCAGCTAATTTTTGTATTTTTAGTAGAGATGATGTTTTACCATGTTGGTCAGGCTGGTCTTGAATTCCTAACCTCAGGTGATCCACCTCTGCCTCCCAAAATGCTGGGATTACAGGCGTAAATCACCACACCCAGCTTTTTTATTTTTTTATTTTTTGAGACAGTATCTCACTCTGCCACTTAGGCTGGAGTGCAGTGGTATCATCTTGGCTCACTGTAGCCTCCACTTCCCAGGCTCAAGCAATCCTTCTACTTCAGCCTCCCAAAGTTGCTGGAACTACAGGCACTTGCACCACCACACCTAGTTAATTTTTTTTTTGTTTTGTATTCTTAGTAGAGACAGCATTTCACCATGTTGCCCAGGCTGGTCTTGAACTTCTGAGCTCAAGTGATCTACCTGCCTTGGCCTCCCAAAGTGCTGGGATCACAGGCATGAGCCACCATGCCCAGCCCCCATTTACTCTTGAAAAGTAACGTATAGTGTGAAGAGAAAATATTTTGAAATTTATGGTTTTATATAAGTAACCAATGCTGGGAAGGTAAGAGGATTACTAGGTTAACAGTCTAATAATTAAGTTAATCTAGCTTAGGCCATAGTGAAATAAAGGGAATTAAAATTTCCAAACTCTCCAACATCTTAAATTTTATTATTTTAAATTTAAATTAAATTTTTTTCTTTTTTCTTTGGAAACAGAGTGTTGCTCTGTTGCCCAGGCTGGAGTGCAGTGGCGTGATCTTGGCTCACTGCAACCTCCGCCTCCTGGGTTCAAGTGATTCTCCTGCCTCAGCCTCCTGAGTAGCTGGGATTACAGGCACACACCACCACACCCAGCTAAGTTTTGTATTTTTAGTAGAGATGGGGTTTCGCCATGTTGGTCAGGCTGGTCTCGAACTCCTGGTCTCATGATCCGACTGCCTCAGCCTCCCAAAGTGCTGGGATTACAGCTGTGAGCCACCTTGCCCGGCCCCAACATCTTAAAATTTTTAAAAATTTTAAACTAATTTTAGAATTACAGAAAAATTAGAAAGATAATGCAGTTTCTGTATATCCCTTCCACAGCTTCTTCTAATGTTGACATTTTATATAATCATCGTATATTGATCAGAACCAGAAAATTAACATTCGAAATTAAAAACTTTATTTGAATCTCATCGGGTTTTTCACTAATGTCTTCGTTTTGTTCTCAGATTCTATCCAGAGTCTCGCATTTTATACTTGTTATTTCTCTTTATTGCTGCAATCTACAACAGTTCCTCAATTTTTACCTGTCTTTCATGACTTTCACACTTTACAAGAGTATTAATATATCAGTTATTTTGTTAAATGCTCCTCAAATTTGGTTTGTCTTATATTTCCTCATGATTATACTAAGGTTATACAGTTTTGGCAAGAATACTACAGAAATGATGTTGTATCTTTCTTGATGCATCGTATCACAGGATTCATGATATCCATATATTTTACCACTGGTGATGCTCACATTGATCACTTAGTTAAGCTGTTTTCTCCTGTGTTTTCTATTGTAAAGTATTGGGGTAGTTAATAAATATCTTGAGGGCGATACTTTGAAAATATGCAAATCCTGTTTCATAGTTTGCAAACTTTCACCCACTAGTTTTAGCATCCACTGGGTGGATCTTACATACAATTAGTACCATAGTGTTTTCCTAAAGGTGATTTTGTATTTTCTTCTTTAATTTTACATTTGTAAATTGGAAACCTACTGTAAAGAAGATCCAGCACCTTTTTTTTTTGAGACAGTATCTCGCTCTGTCGTCTAGGCTGAGTGCAGTGGCACGATTTCGGCTCACTGCAACCTCTGCCTCTGAGGTTCAAGTGATTCTCCTGCCTCAGCCTCCTGAGTAGCTGGGACTACCACTATGCCCAGCTGATTTTTGTATTTTTAGTAGATACAGGGTTTCACCATGTTGGCCAGGATGATCGCAATCTCTTGACCTTGTGATCCACCTGCCTCAGCCTCCCAAAGTGCTGGAATTACAGGCATAAGCCACCGCGCCCAGCCACGATCCAGCACCTTTGTAATAAGGTTTTCATTGTATTTTTTTGCCATTTGAATAAAATTATTGTCATTAATATTCAAATGTAAGTACAACTTTTGAATTATTCACACTATAAATTATTTTATTATTCACATCAATTAAACTAATGTATAATTCCTTAATTAAGTATTAAGAGCTGATTGGATTCATTCATTCATATAGCTATGTAATTTTTTTTTTTTTTTTGGAGATGGAGTCTTGCTGTGTCACCCAGGCTGGAATGCAGTGGTGTGATCTCAGTTCCTCTGCCTCCCAGGTATAAGCGATTCTCCTGCCTCACCCTCCTGAGTAGCTGGGATTACAGGTGCATACCACTATGCCTGGCTGATATTTGTATTTTTAGTAGAGACCAGGTTTCTCCATATTGGCAAGGCTGGCGTCGAACTCCTGACCTCAAGTGATTCACCTTTCTCAGCCCCCCAAAGTGCTGGAATTACAGGTGTGAGTTACCACACCCAGCTATGTAATCATTTTTATTCAACAAATATCTTTTGAGTATCTACTATGTGCTAGGTATTGTGATAGATGCTAGATATACTTGTATACTCTAATGCCATTCTTATTTTGATACAGATGGCTTGTTAATTTAGCAGCGTATATCCTCCAACTTTGGTCTTTATTTAAGTATAAGTAGAAACTGATGGGGGGCTCATAGTTAAAGCATCAATTCCCACAGTTAGGCTGCCTCATTGCAGCACCATAGGAATATGCTAGAAATTTTATTCATAGAAATAAAGTGACTATATTAATACAAATGGGCCATTTTGGTTGTAGCTGCCACATGAAAATTTCTTTTTATAGAAATGCAATTAGCACATATAGTAACTTAGTGTGAATATTCTCTTATTGTGAGAATGCAAGGCTGGTTCAATGTTCAAAAAAATCAATTAATGTAACCTGCCATATTAACCATCTAAAGAGAAAAACTGCATGGTCATATCAATGGATGCAGAAAAATCATTTAACAAAATACAACATTCATTTATGGTACATTTCTAAGCAAATTAGAGTAGATGAAAACTTCCCTAAATAAAACACATCAGCAAAAATTGTACAGCTAACATAGTGGTGAAAGACTAAATGCTTTCCCTCTAAATTCAGGAACAAGGCAAGAATGTTTATTCTCCACCGCCCTTATTCAACATATTATTGGAAGTTTTAGCCAGTACCACAAGCAATAAAAAGTTATAAAGACCATTCATATGAAAAAGAAATAAATATAACTGTCCCTATTAGCAGATGACATGATTGTCAATGTAGTTAATTCCAGGAAATCTACAAAAAATTCTTAGAACTAATAAATGAGTTTCAGCATATAAGAAAAACACACAAATATCAATTATATTTTATATGCAAACAATGAACAATTGAGGACTGAACCATCACTGAAACCCCCAAAATGAAATACTTTCGCATAAATCTAACAAACTATGTAGGATCTGTATGCTGAAAACTGCAAAAGGCCGATGAAAGAATTCAAGGGACCTAAGTAAATGGAGAGACACCATAATCGTGGATTGGAAGACAGCAACATAAAGATGCCAGTTCTCCCTGAAATGATCTATAGATTTAATGGAATAGCTATCAAAATCTCAACAAAACCTTTTTTTGGCAAATTTAAATAAGCTGATTATAAAATGAATATGGAAGAATTGCTACAACAATTTCGAAAAAAAAAAAAATTGCTGGAGGAAGGACCTTAAAACTTAAAACTTAAAACCTTAAAACTCACTGTCAAGACATGGTATCGGTAAAGGGATAGACACATAGATCAATGTAACATAATGAAGAGAATTTAGAAGGAGGCTGACACAAAAGATGCCTATTTGATCTCTGACAAAGGAGCAAAAACAGTTCACTGGAGGATATTCTTTAAAATGGTGTTGAGGCCTGGCATGGTGGCTCATGCCTGTAATCCAGCACTTTAGGAGGCCAAGGCAGGAGGATACTTGAGGCCAGGAGTTCCAGACTGCAGTGAGCTATGTTCATACCACTGCACTCCACCCTGGGGGACAAAGCAAGATCCTGTCTCTAAAAACAAAACAAAACAAAAGCTCAAAAATTAACAACAAGAAAAAAATAAAACCTCAATGGAAAAATAGGCAAAATACTTGAACAGACCCTTCAAAGAAGATATGAGGATAGCAAGTTAGGCACATGAAAAGATGTTCAACCTCATTAACCATTAGGGAAACGGAATTAAAACAATGATGAGATACCACTATGTACTTCTTAGAAGGGCTAAAATAAAAGATACTAAAAATGAGACTATCAAAATCAAAACATTTTGCTCTGAAAGACTCTGGTAAGAGTATGAAAAGGCAGGCTCCAGACTAAGAGAAAATATTTGCAAAACACAAAAAGCAAAAGGACTAGTATCCAGAATATACAAAGAATTCTCAGAACTTAGTAGTAAAAACAGAATTTAACTAGAACATGGGCAAAAGACGTGAAGAACCATTTTATGAAAATATACAGATGGAAATTAGCATATGAAAAGTTAAGTATCACTAGCCATTAAGAGAATGCAAACTAAAACCACAATGAGATATCACTGCATGACTATCAGAATAGCTAAAATAAAAAATAGTGACAACAGCAAATGTTAGTGAGGATACAGAGCAACTGGATCACTCAGAGATTGCCAGTGAGAATGTAATATGATAAGCCACTCTGGAAAACAGGTTAGTGGGAAAAGGCAACAGGCCACTCCTATATACTCCAGCAACTACATTCCTAAACATTTATCCCAGATGAATGAAGACTTAACATTCATTTTAAAAACCTGCACACGAGGTCCGGTGCTGTGGCTCATGCCTGTAATCCCAGCACTTTGGGAGGCCGAGGCAGGTGGATCACTTGAGGTCAGGAGTTCATGACCAGCCTGGCCACCAACATGGTAAAAACCTGTCTCTACTAAAATACAAAAATTAGCTGAGCATGTTGGTGTGTGTCTGTAATCCCAGCTACTTAGGAGGCTGAGGCAGGAGAATCTCTTGAACCCGGGAGATGGAGGTTGCAGTGAGCCAAAATTGTGCCACTGTACTCCAGCCTGGGTGACAGAGTGAGACTCCCTCTCAAAAAACAAAACAAAACAAAAAACAACAACAACAAAAAACACCTGCACATGGTTGTTCATATCATGTATATGTGTAATACCAAAACCTGGAAGCAACCCAGATATCCTTCAGTGGGTAAATGTTTAAATGAACTGTGATACATCTATATCATGGACTATTACTCAAAAATAAAAAGTTATAAACAATTTTTTTTTTTTTTGAGACAGAATCTCACTCTGCCACCCAGGTTGGAGTGCAATGTCGTGATCTTGGCTCACTGCAACCTCCACCTCCTGGGATCAAGCAATTCTCCTGCCTCCGCCTCCAGAGTAGCTGGAATTTCAGTCACCTGTCACCACACCCGGCTAATTTTTGTATTTTTAGCGGAGACAGGGTTTTACCATGTTGGCCAGGTTGGTCTTGATTTCCTGACCTGAGGTGATCCGCCTGCCTCAGCCTCCCAAAGTGCTGGGATTACAGGTGTGAGCCACCATGCCCGACATAAAAAATTGATATATACAACAATCTGGATGAATCTCCATAGAATTATGATGAGTGATAAAAAACCATAACAAAGGGTTAAATGCTGTATGATTCCCTTTAGATAACTTCCTTGAAATGTTAAAATTATAGCAGTGAAGAACATATTAATGATTGGTGGGGAGTAAGAGGAACCAAGGACAGGAGGCAGGTAGTGGTGGCTATAAAAAGACAAACTTGAGGGATCTTTGTGGTGGTGGAAGTGTTCTCTATCTTATTTGAAACAATGTTGAACTCCTGGTTGTGAGATTGAACTATAGTTTTGCAAGATATTACCATTGGGGAAACTGGGTAAAGGGTACATGGGTTCTATCTGTTGTTTCTTACAAATGCATGTGAATCTATAATTATCTCAAAATAGTTTAATTTTAAAAATATTGACAATATCAAGTGCTGATGAGGATGTGGAGGAAATGAAATTCCTACACTTTGCTGGTGGGAGTGTAAAGTGGTAGCAAAAACCACTCTGGAAAACAGTTTGGTGGTTTCTTGTAAAGTTAAACATACACTTACCATATGACCAGCAATCCAGCTCCACCTTAGTAAAATGAAAACTATGTTCACACAAAACCTGTACATGAATGTTCATAGCAACTTCATTTGTGACAGACCAAAACTGGAAACAAAATCTCTATCAACAAGTGAATGGATAAACAAGCTGTGATATATCCCGATCGTAGATTATTACTCAGCATTAAAAATGAACTATTGATACACACAACAATTTGTGTGAATCTCAAAGGCATAATGCATAATGAAAGAAGCCAGCCTTTGAAATTTACATACTGTATGATTCCATTTATATGATATGCTCAAAAAGACAGAATTATGGTGCTGAAGAACAGATCAGTGGTTGCTAGGGGTTATAGATCAGGGTAGGAGGATGTGACAAAAGGTATGGCACGAGAGAGTTCTGGAGGTGATGGAACTGCTCTGCATCCAGATTGTGGCGGTGGTTATAGAAATCTATATATGTGTTCATTTTTTTTTTTTTTTTTTTTTTTTTTGAGACAGAGGCTCGCTCTGTCACCCAGGTTGGAGTGCAGTGGTGTGATCTTAGCTGGCTGCAACCTCCATCTCCCGGGTTCAAGTGATTCTCCTGCCTCCACCTCCCAAGTAACTGGGATTACAGGCACACACCACCATGCCCAGCTAATTTTTGCATTTTTAGTGGAGATGGGGTTTCGCTACGTTGCCCAGGCTGGTCTTGAACTCCTGACCTCAAGCAATCTACCTGCCCAGGCCTCTCAAAGTGCTGGGATTACAGGTGTGAGCCCCTGGTCCCAGCCATATGTGTTAAAATTAATCTGACTATACACCAAAAGGGAAAAAAGCAATTTTACTATTTGAAATTTATTTTTTTTAATTTTTTTAAAGATGGGGTTTCACCATGATGGCCAGGCTGGTCTTAAACTCCTGACCTCAGGTGATCCACACACCTCGGCCTCCCAAAGTGCTAGGGTTACAGGCGTGAACCACCGCGCCCGGCCACTACTATTTGAAATTTATAAACAAGAAAATAAAGATTTAAATAGTTATCTGTCTTCCCCAATTAACAGTGCTGTACTAGAGTTGGATTTCAGCCACAACTTGTCCATCTTGTTGACCTCTTTTGTGATGTCTATAACCTGCCCAATCACAAGCTTCACCCCTTCCTGTTAGGCCTCAGAAAAATAGAGAAATGGAGGTGTTTAAAGACTATGTGGGGAACTATAAACTACTGTGAGTAAAGGATTTATAAAATCCATTCTATTTTTTGAGGATGAATTTGACCTTGGGTTAACTTTCTAGCTCTGTTTCCCCTGGAAACCTTATGATGGTAGAATGTCAGCTGTGTTACCAGGCAGAATTGCTTATGGTAAAAATGAGCCCAAATAGTATACTCCATCTGGACCAAGAGGACTGTGAATGAAAGATAAATATCCAATTGGAAGCCCTACCTTTGTGATTCTCTGAGCATAGGGCTCTTATAACTGGACATGTCCCTTGTGGGACTCTGGAAGCAATATTTATGGAACCGTTACAAGAGTTGTTGATTCCTATTTGGGAAATTAGGTTTGTAAAGCCCAGATAAGCTCCCACTCCTATCTGTGTGATCTTGTTGTCTTACATCTGAACTGCTACTTGGAAGATCAAAGAGTGGGCACTGGATTGCTTGTCACTTGCTGGAGAGATACTGGCATGCTGTTTCCTATTATTCACTTTTTTTTTTTTTTTTTAGACAGGGTCTTGCTTTGTTGCCCAAGCTGGAGTACAGTGGTGTGATCACTGCTCACTACAGCCTCAACCTCCTGGGCTTAGGTGATCCTCCACCCTCAGCCTCCAGCGTAACTAGGACTACAGGCACGTGCAACCATGCCCCACTAATTTTGTACTTTTGTAGAGACAAGGTTTCACCATGTAAGCCAATCTGGTCTGGAATTCCTGAGCTCGAGCAATCTGCCTGCTAGGATTATAGGCATGAGCCACTGTGCCTGGCCCATCCTTCACCTTTCTAGGTGAAACCAAGTGAGATGTATTGTAGTTATAAGTATGAAATAGCTAGTTAAGGGAAAAAATAACCAAGAGTGGGTGTTGCAAGTACTCTGGAAAGCATTCAGGGGTTTAATCTAAACCAAGTCTTTTGGAACCACTCTGGAGAGGTTAGAAATGTGGCAGATAAGGGAACAAATGGTAACACTATGAATAAATTCAATTTTTTTTCTATTCATCTAGTACAAGTAATTTTTTACCCTGGGCACGTGGTCAAATCTGATATATTATATTTGGATGAACAGGCTTTATATCTTCCTTACCTTGGGGAACTTGCACAAGGCCAACACTTATACCAGCAAGTAAGTCTCCAAGAAGCCAATCCTTGAATCGATACATACACATCCATTCTAGGAAGGGAAAGATTGTAAGCATGCATCGTAGGAACCTGTGCCATGAGCAGCTGTGAGAGAGAAGAGACTTGGTTAGTTTCTCCAAAGAAAATGCCTGCATAGCCAGGAAAAAGGCATTTGGCCCACATAGCCAAGAAATAGCAGAGTCTTATCAGCACTACTGACAGTTTGACATATTGAACCAGATAATTCTTTGTTGGTGGGCTGTCCTGTGCATTACAGGATGTTTAGCAGCATCCCTTGTCTCTAACCATTCGAAATCCGTAGAACTCCCTCCTTCAGCTGCAACAGCTAAAAATGTCTCCAGACATCGCCAGATATTCCCTGGGGGGACTAAATCACCTTAGCTTCAGAGCCAAGTGCTGTGTATATGTCAAGAACCAAGCCATATACATCCAGCATATAATCAGTTCTGTGTTTTTATAGGATATTTGGGAAGAATTAAATCTACCAAATTTTCAATGGAAAAATGGACTGCTGTTGTTTTCTCTTGACAAGGACAGTGTTTTGAGATGGGACATAGATAGGTGGAAGGGCAGTTAACACATTCATGTCATTCCCAATTAGGAGAGTCCCCCAGGTACAAGGCAGGTGCACAAAGAGTGTTTTTTCTAATTATGACTCTCTGTGGAAGAGAGTAGGGCATGGCACTAATTTTTTTTTTTTTTTTTTTTTTTTTTGAGACCAAGTCTTGCTCTGTCACGCAGGCTGGAGTGCAGTGGCGTGATCTCAGCTCGCTGCAACCTCTGCCTCCCGAGTTCAAGCTATTCTCTTGCCTCAGCCTCCCAAGTAGCTGGGATTACAGGCATGCGCCACCACGCCTGGTTAATTTTTGAATTTTCAGTAGAGACGGGGTTTTATCATGTTAACCAGGCTGGTCTCGAACTTCTGGTCTCAGGTGATCCGCCCACCTCAGCATCCCAAAGTGCTGGAATTACAGGCATGAGCCACCATACCCAGCCTGCACAATTTTTACCAAACATTTACTCTGTCTTACTTTGACCTGTGACATGTAGAAATTAGTAGAAAGTAGAGAATATGATGTCCTGTTACTTAGTTATGTAAAGAAACAATTTTATAAAATAAGGCTTTATTATCCTTTAGCCCAGTAGATCCCTCCTAGGTGCAGTTTTTTTCCCCCTGTGTACATTTGGCAATGTCCAGAGACATTTTTTTTTTGAGATGGAGTCTTGCTCTGTCACCCAGGCTGGAGTGCAGTGGCATGATCTTGGCTCAGTATAGCCTCCGACTCCCAGGTTCAAGTGATTCTCCTGCTTCAGCCTCTCGAGTAGCTAGGATTACAGTATGCACCATCATGCCCAGGTAATTTTTGTATTTTTAGTAGAGAATGGGTTTCACCATGTTGGCCAGGCTGGTCTCAAACTCCTGACTTCAGGTGATCTGCTCGCCTTGGCCTCCCAAAGTGCTAGGATTACAGGAATGAGCCACCATGCCCAATCAAGAGACATTTTTTATTCTTGCAATTGACATATGGGTAGAGGCTAAACATTATAGAATGCATAGGACATTTCTCCACAAGAATTTTCTGGTCCAAAATGTCAATGATGCTGAGATTGAGAAACCTGTTTTACTCTCACAACTATGAGCATTACTATTGCTAAGGTAATTAATGCCAAATAAACATGACTTTACCAAGGTCACAGGAATAAGTGTGAGCAGACATGGGGCTAGAAACCAAGTCTTTGATTTCTAGTTCAGTGTTCTAGCCACTCTCCTACCTCCAAAGTTTCTATTGGCAGCTGTGAAATGCTGCTCAGCAGCCATGAGCAAGACCATTGGTTTGGAAGAAACATCACATTGCTGTTCTTAGGAGAGTCCTTGGGTGGGAGGCAGGTGTACAAAGTGTACTCTTTCTAATTATGAGCCTCTGTGGAGGAGAGTAGAGCATGATCCTGGAACAGTTTGTTCCTTTATGTGATTCAGTCTCCCCTTCTTCTCTGTGTGTCAGTCACTTAGGGTAAGACCAGCCATCAAAGGCAGAGTCATCAAAGCTCTTCCCCAAGGTGAAAAATACAATAGACATGGAGAGATGAGGTTTTAAGAGTGATAGGAACTAAGGAGGGAATTAAAGGAACAGAAGTTGAAACTGATGGGGGAACAGTATTAGCATTTGAATCTGGTTTAGACATGAATCTGGATTTTAGTTAAGACATCTTTTTTTTTTTTTTTTTTTTTTTTTTTTTTTTTTTTTTCTTTTTTTTTCTTTGTCTCTTATTCATACCTAAAAGTGAGAAATGGAAGAATCAAAATGAAAGCACAGGGGGAGATTTTGATGAGTGGAGATTTGCAGTTGCAAAGAGGAAGAAAATGGGGGAAAGAGATAAGTTTTCTGCAGAAAGGAAGAGATGAGGTTAAAAGATTATTTTATTTACATAAAAAAACTCACTTATCTAGTGCTATTTCCTAGGTGCTTTACAAATACTCTTTCAATCCTCACGCTTTATGAGGCCGGTGCTATTATCATGTTGATCTTACAGATGAGGAAACTGAGGCACAGCAGGGTTGGGTTGAATAGCTTATGTAAGGTCACATAGCAGAGAAGCAGCACTAGGATTCAAAACCAGGTGGCCTGGCTTCCAGAATTGTGGTCTTAATCCCTGTGCTGTGCTACATTTCTGGTTAAAATTCAGAAGTGGAGAGAACTGTATGTTTTAGAAGTAGGGAGTAACAGTTGCTATTAAGCTCATGGGAGGCAGAATGAGTCAGATTTAAGTGTCTGGATGGCAAGGCTAAGTAAGTAAGGAAGGTAGAAAGAAGGTAGGGTGAAATTTCATTGGGAATACTTATTTATAATGAGAGTAAAGTTAGGAAAAAAGACTATCGGCCGGGCTCGGTGGCTCACACCTGTAATCCCAGCACTTTGGGAGGCTGAGGCGGGCGGATCACGAGGTCAGGAGTTCAAGACCAGCCTAACCAACATGGTGAAATCCTGTCTGTACTAAAAATACAAAAAATTAGCCAGGTGTGGTGGTGCACACCTGTAATCCCAGCTACTCGGGAGGCTGAGGCAGGAGAATCACTTGAACCTGGGAGGTAGAGGTTGCAGTGAGCTGAGATCGTGCCATTGCACTCCAGCCTCGGTGACAGAGCAGATTCCATCTCAAAAGAAAAAAAAAAACAGGCGCGGTGGCTCACGCCTGTAATCCCAGCACTTTGGGAGGCCGAGGTGGGTGGATCACCTGAGGTCAGGAGTTCAAGACCAGCCTGGCCATCGTGGTGAAACCCCATCTTTAAAAAAAAAAAGACTATTACATTGTAGAGACAAAGCCAATGTTGTCCCCCAAATGCCCTCTTTGGCACATGTATCTGACCCATCCTGGAGCAGAGGAAGTGAGAGGACTAGGGAGGGATATCCAAGACCACGACTTGCAAAAGTCAGGATATGGGCAAAGGAGAATGCCTCAAAGAGGGGGACAGTCTGGAGCAGGACTGTGTAGGGACCTTCCACACTTGTCACCAACATGTCAACATACCAACATGTGCCAATTGTGGGTGATAAACCAGGGGATAAGAGGGACTCATAAATTCAGAGTATGAGTGAGGACAACTTGAATAATTATGATTACTATAATGATGTAGGTCATGAAGGACTCTTAACCTGAAGTTTGTGGACCCCCCAAGCAGTCTTTAGATAGTATTTGGGGGATATGTGTAAAATTATGTAGGATAACTTATACCTTTATTTCACTAACCTCTTTAGCATTTCCTTCAATTATGAATGTTGGCAACAAATCTCAGTAGTATCAGCAGAACTTGACTTTTTCACCAGTAGAAATCACAAACATTTCTATATTACATTACAATTGCTACAGAGATCTTGAAATATTAATTACATTCATCACTACTTTGAAATTATGGTAGTTATTAGACCCACATTACTAAATAACACAATTTTGGAATTTTTGATATTTAGATAACTGTATTTCAATGTAACTGGTTTTCCTTATAATCCTGCTTATTTTATGCATTAAAAAATTATTTGGCCAAGACCATTGATTAGGTGAAGACAATCTCTTCAACAAATTATGCTGGGAAAACAAATACCTACATGTAAAAGAATAAAGCTGTACCTTTACCTTACACTATATACGAACATTAATTGACAAAGGATCAAAGACCTACATTTAAAAGCTAAAACTGTAAAATTCATAGAAGAAACCATAGATGAAAATATGCATGATCTCAGCTGGGAGTGGTGGTTCACGCCTGTAATCCCAGCACTTTGGGAGGCCAAGTGGGGTGGATCACTTGAGGTCGGGAGTTTGAAACCAGACTGGCCAACAGGGTGAAACTCCGTCTCTATTAAAAATACAAAAATTAGCTGGGCATGGTGGTACACACTTGTAGTCCCAGCTACTCAGGAGATGAAGCAGGAGAATCGTTTGAACTTGGGAGGCGGAGGTTGCAGTGATCAGAGATTGCGCCACTACACTGCAACCTGGGTGATAGATTGAGACTCTCCCTCAAAAAAAAAAAAAAAAGAAAGAAAATATGCATGATCTTGGATTTGACAATATCTTCTTAAATATGGCACCAAAAGTCCAGGCAACAAAAGAAAATACAGATGAACTGGATTTCATCAAAATTGAAAACTTTTCTACATCAGCCAGGCACGGTGGCTTACACCTGTAATCCCACCACTTTGGGAGGCCTAGACGGGTGACTAACCTGAGGACAGGAGTTTGAGAACAGCCTGGCCAACATGGCAAAAACCCATCTCTATTAAAAATACAAAAGTTAGCCAGGTGTGGTGCCACATGCCTGCAGTCCCTGCCACTCGGGAGGCTGAGGCAGAAGAATTGCTTGAACCCGGGAGGCAGAGGTTGCAGTGAGCAGAGATCGTGCCATTGCACTCCAGCCTGGGCAACAAGAGTGAAACTTCATATCAAACAAAACAAAACAAAAAAACCAAAAAACTTTTCTACATCAAAGGACACTATCAACAGAGTGAAAAGATGACTTACAGAATGGGAGAAAATATTTAGAAATTTATTAGATTTACAAACATATATCTGATAAAAGTTTAATATCCAGAATATATGAAGAACTCCTATAACTCAACAACAAAAAGACAAACAACCTAATTTTACAAAGGACAAAGGAAATGAATAGACATTTCTCCAAGAAGATACACAGTTAACCGATAAACACACCAAAAGATGCTCATTGTGTTTAGTCATCAGGAAAATGCAAGATAAAAGGAAAAACAAAAAACCACAATGAGATACCATTTCATACCTAATGGGTTGGCTATAATTTTAAAAATGGAAAATAACAAAATGTTGGAGAGGACATGGAGAAATTGTATATTGCCAATGAAAATGTAAAGTGGTGCAGCTACTGTGGAAAACAATTTGGCATCTCCTTAAAAAGTTAAATTTACCACAGATGTATGATGTGATTCAACAATTCTAGTCCTAGTTATGTCCCTAAACAGATTCAAACAGATCTCCTGTGCCAATGTTCATGGCAGCATTATTTACAGTAGCCTAAAGGTAGAAACAACGCAAATGTCCATTAACGAAATGAACAAAATGTGGTACATAAATACAGTGGAGTATTATTCAGCCATAAAATGAAATGAAATTATAATACATGTTACAATATGAATGAAACTTGAAAACATTATGCTAAGTGAAATAAGTCAGACACAAAGAGACAAACATATAGTACGATTCCACTTAAATGAAATAGCTAGAATAGGCAAATTCACAGAGACAGAAAGCAGAAGAGAGGTTAGTCAGGCTGAGGGTAGGGGAAATGGGGAATTATTGCTTAACAGAATTTCTGTTTGAGGTGATGAAAAAGTTTTGGAAATAGATAGCAGTGACGGTTGCACAACATTGCGAATGTCAATCATGCCACTGAATTGTACATTTTAAAATGGTCAAAATAGCCAATTTTATGTTATACGTATTTCACCACAATAAAAAGCATTAAAAAATTATTCTAAAAGAGGTTGATTAACTTTATCAGAGTGCTAGAAGGTTCAGGTTAAGAGCCCCTGAACTGTAGGACCTAGCTAGTCACAGCGTGTATCAGAGGTGGTGGTGGTAGACTCTGCCTTGATGATCATGAGTACCACCATGTGGGCACTACTGGATATGAGACGAGAAGAATCTCATTCCCCTACCATTAATCAGTTCACCATGGCTATCTTATTATTATTATTATCATTGTTTTTATTATTTGAGACAGGGTTTTGCTCTTGTTGCCCAGGCTGGAGTGCAGTGGTACAACGCGGCTCACTGCAACCTCCACCTCCTGGGTTCAAGCGATTCTCCTGCCTCAGCCTCTGGAGTAGCTGGGATTACAGGCATGTGCCACCATGCCTGGCTAATTTTGTATTTTTAGCAGAGATGGGGTTTCTCCGTGTTGGTCAGGCTGGTCTCAAACTCCCGACCTCAGGTGGTCCGCCCACCTCAGCCTCTCAAAGTGCTGGGATTACAGGCATGAGCCACTGCGCCCAGCCATTATTATTAATATTTTTTGAGATGGAATCTTGCTCTGTTGCCCAGGCTGGAGTGCAGTGGTGCAATCTCAGCTTCACTGTAACCTCCGCCTCCCAGGTTCAAGCAATTCTCATGCCTCAGCCTCTCAAGCAGCTGGAATTACAGGCACGCACCACCACGCCCGGCTAATTTTTGTATTTTTAGTAGAGACAGAGTTTTACCATGTTGCCCAGGTTGGTCTGAAACTCCTGGCCTCAAGTGATCCTCCCACCTCAGCCTCCCAAAGTGCTGAGATTACAGGCGTGAGCCACTGCGCCCAGCCGGCTATCTTACTTTTTGTCAGAGTCTGGTAGTGGTGGTCGATTGAACAATGGAATTATGAAATATCCTCCTTAGATACTGTAGGGACACCCACGGTCTTTACGCCCAAGAAGTTTACAGTCAAAAAGGTGCTACAACACAAACCACAAAAATGACTGAAGAAAAATTATGCAATAAACTGCAGGATTCTGATTACAAGAACTCAGACAAGAAAGACAGAAGTGGACACCAAAGGAGTCAGGTTAGGTTTCAGTCCTGCCCGGCTCGGTGGCAGCTGAATGATTGGACACACGCACCGGCACTGGATATGGTGTCTGAAGGTGGTGATGTTGATGTCCATGTTCCCAGAAGAGGAGGCCTTCCTTTTGTGTTCCTGTTGAAAGGTCTCCTCATTGTACACTTCGCGCTTAACATCATAAGCGAACGGGTTTTGCCTGGACTTAGAGCTGAAGCCAGAGATGGCGCTCCTCTCTGGTTGTGCCATTCCTGGATGAGTGGAAAGACATCAAATAAAAAAGCATTTTAAGTAATTCAGATCCTCAGCACATTTTTGAGGAAATAAAATTCCTATGTAAAAATGCTTTACACTTGCCTACATGTTTCAGTTGTACCAAACTCTTTCTCAATGTTGCACAATTTTATGTGTATTCTGCTCAGTTTTCAAATGGAGACAACAAAACCCAGAAGTTCAAACAGTGTTTGCTGTCTGATACTTATTAGAGCTAGGACTAGACCCAGGTGTCCTGCTGGGAGGCCTAGTTGTCTTTATATTCAACTGTGTTGATATGTTGTAGGAAAACGATCAAGAGGTAGACAGTACCAATCAACAATTTTCATTGAAAATGCTCACTATCCAGCATATATGAAGGGTTAAATGCTCAATACAAGTGTTCTAACTCCACCTCTATCTAAAATAGCAGCCATCATTAACCCTTCACCTTTTACTTTTCTTCACAGCACTTGCCAGCACTAGATTCATTATTTGTCTGTTTGTCCATTGCCTGGTTCCCCCCATGAAATGTAAAGCCAGGAGGCAGGACAATGACTGTTCACAGTGGCAGCCCCAGGACCCAAAATAATGCCTTTCACTTTGCAGGCCCTTAACAAATATTTCTTGAATGGCTGCTAAGTATACAGTTAGTGGCCTCATGGTATAGCAGAAAAAGCTACATAAGTTTGAGACTAGACTGGGCAACATGGTGAAACCCAGTCTCTACTAAAAATAGAAACAAAATTAGCTGGGCTTGATGGCACGGGCCTGCAGTCCTAGCAGCTCAGGAGGCTGATGAGGTGGGAGGATCACCTGAACCCAGGAGGTGGAGGTTGCAGTGAGCCAGGATCGTAGTACCACTGTACTCCAGCCTGGGTGTCAGAGCAAGACCCTGTCTCAAAAACAACAACAACAAAAAAAAAAACGCCCTATATTATCCTGCTCTTTTAAAAGATTGAAAAGGTAGAGTAAATGAGGATGGATAGGGATCCATCTCTGTGAGAAAGTATAACCATTCTTGGCCGGGTGCTGTGGCTTATGCCTGCAATCCTAGCACTTTGGGAGGCCGAGGCGGGCAAATCACCTGTGGTCGGGAGTTCAAGACCAGACTGACCAACATGGAGAAACCCTGTCTCTACTAAAAATACAAAATTAGTCGGGCATGGTGGTGCATGCCTGTAATCCCAGCTACTCGGGAGGTTGAGGCAAGAGAATGGCTTGAACCCAGGAGGCAGAAATTGCAGTGAGCTGAGATCACGCCATTGCACTCCGGCCTGGGCAACAAGAGCGAAACTCCCTCTCAAGAAAACCCAGAAAGTATAACCATTCTTAATGTTCTGTGTTTTGGCCAGGCATGGTGGCTCACGCCTGTAATCCCAGCACTCTGGGAGGCTGAGGTGGGAGGATCACGAGCTCAAGAGATCAAGACCATCCTGGCCAACATGGTGAAACCCCGTCTCTACTAAAAATACAAAAATTAGCTGGGCATGGTGGCGTGCGCCTGTAGTCCCAGCTACTCGGGAGACTGAGGCAGGAGAATTGCTTAAACTTGGGAGGCAGAGGTTGCAGTGAGCCGAGATCGCAACACCACACTCCAGCCTGGCGCCTGGTGACAGAGTGAGACTCTGCCTCAAAAAAAAAAAAAAAAAAAAAAAAAAAAAAAATTCTGTGTTTTGAACAATAAAAAAACCATAAACTCGGCCAGGTTGGTAGCTCACACCTGTAATCCCAGCACTTTGGGAGGCGAAGGTAGGTGGATCACAAGGACAGGAGTTCAAGACCAGCCTGGCCAAGATAGTGAAACCCCGTCTCTATTAAAAATACTAGCCGGGCACGGTGGTAGGTTCCTATAATCCCATCATTAGTGGACATCTTTATCCCTTTACCTTTTACTTTTGACATTAAAGCAGGATTGGTGTAAAATAGGCAAAATATGACCATCAAGGAGTGGTGGGAACAGTGGGGCTGGCCAAGGCAGCACAAGCTGCTTAGCTCGAGCCATTCTTGCCATTGGTTGATGTGGGGCCCAGAATGGCTTAGATCTGATCTTTTCCAGGGGGAAGCCATAATGCCAGATTTTTATGTGGAATTTTCTGGCTTTAAAATATGGTCAGTTACTTTACATATATATATATATAGATAGTGTGTATATTTTTTATTTTTATTTTTGGAGACGGAATCTGGCGCTGTCACCCAGGCTAGAGTGCAGCAGCCCAATCTTGACTCACTGCACCCTCCGCCTCCCAGGTTCAAGCGATTCTCCTTACTCAGCCTCCTGAGTAGCTGGAATTACAGGTGCCTGCCACCACTACCAGCTAATTTTTATGTTTTTGGTAGAGACGGGGACTTCGCCATGTTGGCCAAGCTGGTCTTGAGCTCCCCACCTCAGGTGATCCACATGCCTCGGCCTCCCAAAGTGCCGGGATTACAGGTTTGAGCCACCATGCCCAGCCTATCTAAAATCTTTGAGCAGGAGTAGTAATACACACAAAGATGCACTCTGGGAAGATGAAATGTGCCAGTACGATGTTCTCGAGCTCAGTTGTCCAGTGTGGTAGCCACTGGCTACATGTGGCTATTTAAACTTAAAATAAAATTAAAAATTCAGTTCCTTGGTGATACTAGCTAGATTTTAAGTGCTCAACAGCCACATATGGCTAGTGGTTACCTTACCGGATGGTGCAGGTTACCTTCCATCATCACAAAAAGTTCTACTGGACAGTGCTGGAGATAGGAGAGACTGAGGCAAAACGGCCAGTTGGAGAGCATTAATATTATAATAGTCTAGGAGAGGTTATCAAATCATAAACTCCTATGGCCACAGTGAGGATGGCTAGGAGGGGCAGGTGGAAAGTTGTCTTTAAGGAACTCCATCAAATGTCTGGCTAGCAGCAGCAAGGGAAAACACATGGTTTCCTTATTATTATTATTATTATTATTTTTAGTAATCTTCTTTGGAATTTCTCCAGCTCCGTTATGTCTTTCCTGATTTCATAGAAACCCTAGTGGCTCATTTTCATGTTCTAGCAGGACCCTTCCCAACAAGATGCAATGACCAGAAACTCCTACTGTTGAGTAGGCTCCACTTAGCAAGACCTACTGAATCAGAAACTCTGGGGGCCCATCAGTCTGTTTTAAGAGCTGTCCAGACTGCTGGGCCCCCAGAGATTCTGATTCAGTAGGTCTTGCTAGGTAGAAAAAAGAAAAGAAGCTAACCAGATGATTCTGAGAAAAATTAAAGTATGAATACCACTATAAACATAGTGGATTATCTTTAGTTAGCCTTTCAGTGCTAAGTTTGGGGGCATTGTTAAAATACAAGCACTTTTGGCCTAGCTCTTTCACCTTCCATACTACCCTTATCAATCCATCCATCCATCTATCCATTCATCCATTCATCCATCCATCCATCCATCCATTTATTAATTTACATTATCTGTGTTCAGAGTGTTTTAAAAGTAAAAAATAGGCCGGGCATGGCTCACTGGCTCATGCCTGTAATCCCAGCACTTAGGAAGGCTGAGGTGGTTGAATCACCTGAGGTCAGGAGTTCGAGACCAGCCTGGCTAACATGGCAAAACCCCTCTCTACTAAAAATACAAAAATTAGCTGGGCGCAGTGGTGTGCTGGTAATCCTGGCTACTTGGGAAGCTGAGGCAGGAGAATTGCTTGAACCCGGGAGGCAGAGGTTGCAATGAAATTGCACCACTGCATTCCAGCCTGGGTGACAGAGTAAGACTCTGTCTAAAAAAAAAAAAAAAAAAAAAAATCAAGAATAAAAAGTTTAAATACAATCCAATTTTTTGGCTATTGACTCAAATGATATGAAATCCTGAAAACTAGTTTAGTTGCAGGAATATCTTCCCCACCCCCACCCCCAATATTGTTTACTTTCTTATGTTTTCTTTTTCTTTTTTTTTTTTCTCTCTTTTACTTTTTCTTTTTCTCTGAGACAGAGTTTAGCTCTTGTTGCCCAGGCTAGAGTGCAATGGTGCAAACTCAGCTCACTGCAACCTCTGCCTCTCAGGTTCAAGGGATTCTCCTGCCTCATCCTCTAGAAGTAGCTGGGATTACAGGCGCCCACCACCACGCCCAGCTAAATTTTTTTGTATTTTTAGTAGAGACGGAGTTTCACTGTGTTGGCCAGGCTGGTCTTGAATTCCTGACCTCAGGTGATCCGCCTGCCTCAGCCTCCCAAAGTGCTGGAATTACAGGCGTGAGCCACTGCTCTCAGCCTTCTTATGTTTTCTTTAATCATGGAAAGGTGAAATTCACTTCGAAAATTTCAAAATAAGCATTTGTAATTCCATCAGAAACAACCCTAAGCCTGTTACTACCTAGGTTTTTATGGAGAATGTATTGGGAGTTCAGAAAAGGTATGAGCAAAGAGCCGGGCCTTTAGATCCTTCAGTCACTCTGGCTAGTGGCTGGGGATGACTAATAAGATGACAGTCCTTAAGCGGAGACCACTGGACACATAAACATTGAACAACCACCTTCCATGTGATGTGGAGAGAGTTAACAGGGTGTGTTAGAGAGATGCTCATTATTGGGGTGGGGGGTGCTGGAGAAGGCTTCAGCATCTGCTTCAGAAGGGGCCCCTGACACATAAATGGCATTTGACAGGGAAAAGAAAGGGACAAGGAGGTGGGGGTGGGAATTCAGTCGCAGGGAATAAAATGAACAAAAGTAGCGAGGTCTGAAAGGAGGAGGAACGGCTGGGCAGTCAGGCCTCGGGAGGAAATGGATGGGGTAGGCGGTGGGGTGCAGGCAGCACATCAGTTCTGGGGCTTTTGACAATATAGACAGGCGAATTTGAGAGGACGCAGCTTGCAAAATGCGCACACGGTCTCTTGTCATTGCCATCCACACGGCCTTTGAAAGTAGAGAATACCTGAGAGACAAGCTCCCAGGGACGACCATCATTCATTCATTCATTCCACAGATATTGACTGAGCGTCCGCGTCATGCCTGGCCCTGTGGCACACCTGGGTACCTGCCGGTGACGGACGCAGCCCCTGCCTGGGGACCCGCCTTGGCCTCGCCGCTCACCGCCTTCAGTTCCCGGCGCCCGGGCGTCTCCCGGCAGCGGCCCACCTGGCTCCCTGGCGGGGGCGGGAGTGGGGCGCTGGGGTCCCACACGGCTCCCGCCAAGCTGGCGGCGCTGAGGACGCCGACACCGGCGGTTCCCGAACCGTTGCGGCCGATCCCGCCGGCGTTCCGGGTGGGCAGGAGATGAGAGTGGGGGAGGGGACGAGGAAGGGGCGCAAGAACAGCTGGGCTGGGGAGCCGAGAAAGGGGTATCTGGGCCGCCCTCCTTATACCTGAGCCAGTACTTGGTAAACCTCGGTACCTGTACGCCAACGCTCCCACTCTCTCCGAGGTTTTACTATTCCTGATCTAGGGCCTATTTGGTGCCCGTGCTCTGAACACACACTAATGCACAAGTGTACTGCACAGAAGGTAATTCACTAACGTCTCCCGAAGACTTAAGCCTTCCTCAGGTCAGAAGAGATAAAAGGAAACAGAGGCTAGGAGGGTCACCCAGGTCTCCAATCATAGGCCCTCTGCCCCACAAGCCTGGCTCCCCCGCACTGGATGACACCCTCCTGCCCAGATCGCGGCTCTGCACGCAGACTTGCCCTCTGCACTCACTCCCTTTACCCTCCTCGCACCCTATCCCTGTCCCCATCGCTGTCTCTCACTCCACCTTGTATTTCTGCTTGGCCCAGTTACAGTTTTTACACTTGTTTGTTTGATGACTGTGTTAGTGTCTACCTTATTATTCACTTTACGTACTCCTTTTTGAAACTGTCTTACCCCCATGAGGGCAGGGATTTTTATCCCTTTCAATAACTGTTTTATCAGTGCCCACAACAGTGTGGTGGACATAGGAAGTGTTCAACAAATTTGTGTTGAATGATTGCCCTCCCCTTGATTGTAAGCTCCACACAGGCAGCAACTGTAGTTTTAAATTACTTTTTAACTACAAGTGCTTGGCACCAAGTAGGCATTTAATACACATTTGTTGAATGAGTGTACGAATATACTGCCTACTTTATCTTTACCCTTTTATTTGCCTCACCTCATCATCCCAATTTGTAGAATAAAAATGTGCATTTCTGAGGATTCCTACTTCCACCTTCCTCCTCACCTCTTGTAACCATTCCCTCATTCCCTTGATACCCCCCACCCCATCCCTCACTTCTTCACAATCATGTTTTTACTCTTACTTCCCCTTCACCCTCCATTACATCTTAGAAAGCTTCCTAGCCTCCCCAGTTTGGAACATTCTCAAGCATTATGTTTTTGTAGATAAGAGAATTCCAGCTAAGCTACATTGGATCCAAAACAGCTTTCCATGAATCACCCATGACTCTGTTTTTTGGTTTTATGTTGCTTTCCTTGAGGAGAACTGAGGATCCTGTACTACCTCTTAAATTGAAATCATGATCATTGTTCATAATTTTTCAACAAATACGTATGGGACATGTTTTATATTCTAGATACTGTGCTAGATGTTGGGACAAGATAGACAAAGCCTGAGCCCTCCAAGGTGTGTATGACACAAAATAGAATAATCACGGGAAATGATGAGAAATGTCCTGGCTTGGACCCAGTTATTTCTAATACAAGAAACTAAGAGAATGAGACAGGATCTGATTCTTCTGCTCATTGTAACAAGCTTTAGCATAGGCGTAGGTTGATAATGGATGTAGGCATGAGGTTATAATGCCTTGCCCATTCACATTTACCTTGTTTAGTTTTTACACATGACTCTGTTTGTCGGGAATGCAGGGCAGAAATTCTTTTGCAGAAGCTGGAACTAAGGGTTCAGGAAAGGTCAACTGACTTGCCTAAATTCGATAAGACTCCTGCTCTATTCTTCTTACTCCAAGAGGCCTAAGTTAAATGCTTAAAATCCTCTTCACTGATGGCTCTTCAGGATAGGAGTCAGTTTCAAGTCTTCAGTGTAATGGTTTTTTTTTAAATGCTTCTCAAAGGGAGATATCAGAGACTTTCCTGAATCAGAACCACCTAAGATGTATTATAAAAATACATGCTCTTGATGCCGTCCTCTGACCTACCCAGTTAGATTCCCCTGTGAGTCCTGGGAACTTGCATCTTAAACTCCCAGAGTGATTTTTCTGCATGTAAGTTTAAGAACTACTAGGAGAGTCTGAATGGAGAGCCTCAACTTTGATGCAGGGTTGACATTTGTCTTTGGGGGCAGATTTCATCAAGCATCTTGAAGAGTAACCACATGTCCTTGAACAGATGGGAATGCAACAGCCTTCTGGCCGGAACTTGTCTCTTTTTTATGCAAGTGTTTTTTGGAATTTGAGGGTTCCGTTCAGCAGGTGCTCAGCTGCTGGTAACTACTCTCAGTTAAAGATCTTTTGGGTCTTTCCCCGACATGCTATTTGTCCCTCTCGTTTCCCACCACAGAGCCAGGTATTTGCCCCCGCCGGCCACGGTGAGGCGCGCGCGGCGTGTGCTGCCCGCTTATCTCTTTCTTCCCTAGACCGCCTTCGCGCCCTTAAGGAGACAGTTCCTGGGAATTTCTGCCTCTGGTCTACAGTTGTTGCTCTCTTCTCGCGAGAACTGCTCCTCCCATCGCCTCCTCTCACGAAGCCCCGCCCGCGGAGAGGTTCCATATTGGGTAAAATCTCGGTTCGCGGAGAGTCCCGGGAGCTGTTCTCGCGAGAGTACCGCGGGAGGCTCCCGTTTGCTGGCTCTGGAACCGGGACCACTGGATCCTCAGCGGGCGCAGCAGCTGGAGCAGTAGTCCTGCGACGCAGCCCGGAGTCGGCCTTATCGGGGCGAAGGTGCAGGGAGATCGCGGCGGGCGCAGCCTTGAGCGCCAGAGCGCGTCCCTGTCCTTAGCGGGGCTTGCCCCAGTCCGCAGAGGCGCATCCAGCCGCTGCGGCTGACAGCAGCCGCGCGCGCGGGAGTCTGCGGGGTCGCGGGCAGCCGCACCTGCGCGGGCGACCAGCGCGAGGTCCCCGCCCGGTTGGGCGGGAGCAGGGGCCGGGGAGAGGGTGCGGGTGCAGGCGGGGGCCCCACAGGGCCACCTTCTTGCCTGGCGGCTGCCGCTGAAAAATGTCTCAGGAGAGGCCCACGTTCTACCGGCAGGAGCTGAACAAGACAATCTGGGAGGTGCCCGAGCGTTACCAGAACCTGTCTCCAGTGGGCTCCGGCGCCTATGGCTCTGTGTGGTGAGTGTCGCCGGGCCTGGCTGGGGCTGCTGTGGTCAGGGTGGTCTCTCGCGCCCGAGGGCCAGGCCTGCCCCACAGCTCAGCGTTGCGTCAAGTGCCAGGAATTTTCCTCGGGGGAGGGCATTGCTGCCCCTTGAGCCTTGGCTGTTCTGCACCTCTTGCACCCCTCGCCCTGCACTCCCGGGTATGCGGTCCACCGTGCGCAGCACTCAGGTCCGCTGCGAGAGGTAGGTGGTGGTGCTGGAGCTCGGTTCTGGCTAGCACCCTGCGCCTTCCCCTGTCGGAGGGTTGCTGTTCGGCGGCAGGCGCCGGGGGAAGGGCTGCTTCCTGGGGGGTCTCCCTACCGACCTGGAGCAGAAGGACCTTCTCCCGCGATGCGCCCACGCTGGGGCACCGGAGCCTGTCCTCTGAGCAGACAAGATCGGGGAGCTGCCGGGAGAAGCAGAAGGGCAGAGCCCAACCCGAAGACTGCGGTCATCTGAACAAAACTGACCGGGAAGGGAGCTCTCTCCGGGCTTTTTTTTTTCCTCTCTTTTTTTGCAAACCTCTGTCGAAATCCCATCTTGAGAAGCGTTTCTTTTGAATTCGCACTTGAGTTAGCACCGATCCATAGAGCTTAAAATACCGACTTTATCTCAATGAGCACTGTGCCAGCTTGAGTGGTGTGTTTCCGATTCAGTTGAAAGCGTATTTCCTTTCCGTGGAGGGGCGGCGGTGGTAATGCTTGCAAGAACACTGCAGCTTGAGAAACTGGCAGCCTCACTGATTAGTCACATACCAGTGCTCATTTAAGTATTGTTCGACAAAACAATTTTCTCATTTGGAGCAAGAAAGATTCAGATCTGTAAGGTGCCCCTCAAGATCAAAAAGTTATTAACAGTGCTGGAAGGTATTGTAAATTTCTTTTTGAGATAATTCCTGAGAATACTGTGGTTTCAAAGTCCCTTAGAGAGTTTGCAGGGAATTATCTACATTTATGGCTTGAGGTACACGATGGTTTTCGTGAAGATATGGAACCACATAGAAAAGGAAGGGAAGAAATACTTTTTAGCTTTAATTTACACCATGAGTGTGTTTTAAATTAAGTCGATACCATATAATTTGCAGACCTGAGATATTTCACTAACTGCCCTCTAACTTCCAAGTATCCTCTAACCCTGTATTTTAGATTTTGTATAATTTGAAAGCTACGGATCTGAAACTAAATATCAGATTTAACTGTTAGCTTTTTCTGTGTTTTAGTAATTCGTGTTGTATGCAAGATTTGAAAAGGGTCCCGTAAAATCGTTTTTTGTTTTGGAACAAATTCCAGGCTTTTGGATGTGTTAATCTTTAAATACGATTGCTGTGTTTCCTGAAGTCACATCGTGAATTTCCTGTTTGGTAGAATCTTCTGGGTAATTGAGATTGTGCAATTGTGTCCAGCAACAGATCATGTTGCATTTTCTAGTTCAAGCTGCTTAAGTTAGGTTGTAGAATGCACCGTGCTTGACATCTTTCTCCCATTTTTACAGTATGGCAGTTTACATTTTAAAGAAATTTGCAACATTTCACATTCAGAGAGAGAGAGAGTGTGTGTGTGTGTGTGTGTGTAGTTGATTTACAGCATTTTACATGCAGTATATACATATTATATATATATATTCTACTTGATTTGCTAATTTTCAAAGATGTATTTGGATCATTGCTCCTTTAATATTTTATGGCTCATCAATATCCTTCCATTTTTTCTTTCTTGAATTGACACATTCATTTCTGTAGTATCGTGTTTTTGTTTTCAATGCTATTTAAATTTTAATGGAGTGATACAGCAGAATAAGTCAATTATAGAGGGTTTGGGTAAACTCCAATTGAATTGTTTGCAAGAGTTTGCTACTGTTTGCAAGAGTTTGCTACTAGTGACTAGCTCTGAACTGGAACAGGAGATCCAGATTTACAGTGAAGTATCATTAAAATTAACTCCACATTTCTTTAGTGGTATACTTTTCTGTGGTATAGAAGCCAGCAGTATCTGACACTTAAAAGTACTTTTATTAAACAGCTTTTAAAAAATAGGTAGTACATTAACATTGTATAAAATTTGAAAGCTTTAAAAAGGTATTCAGTGAAAAGTCTCCTTTCCTTTTTTGTTCTCCAGCCACTCTACTCTCTTTTCTTAAAGACAAGCGCTGTTAAATATCTTGTGTGTCCTTCCAGGGAGGCAGAGTTTTTTATTTGCTTGTTTCTTTAGTAGTATTTCTACTAAAGGGATTTAAGATGTAACCTACAGCATATTGGTGAAGGAAAATACAACTGAAATTATATGACAATTGACAATAAACCAGTATAACTAATATTGGAATGAAATATCAGAATTTTAGATTTACAAGTAAATGTTATTTTATTCAGAGATTCAGAGTAGTTATTTGAAGTGTTCTTTCTTTCTTTCTTTCTTTTTTTTTTTTTTTGAGAAGAAATCTCACTCTGTTGCCCAGGCTTGAGTGCAGTGGCACTATCTCGGCTCACTAAAACTTCTGCCTCCTGGGTTCAAGTGATTCTCCTGCCTCAGCCTCCTGAGTAGCTGGGATTACAGGTGCCCACCACCATACCCAGCTAATTTTTGTATTTTTAGTAGAGATAGGGTTCTCCATGTTGGCCGGGCTGGTCTCAAACTCCTGACCTCAAGTAATCTGCCCTCCTTGGCCTCCCAAAGTGCTGGGATTACAGGCCTGAGCTACCGTGCCTGGCCTGGAGTTGTTCTTTCTATGAGTACTTTTTAGGTGTGACAGAAAACATTTTTTGGAACTTCTTTAGAATCTACTTTGGAGCCTATGCTACTCTTTTTTTTTTTTTTTTTTTTTTTTTGAGATGGAGTCTCACTCTGTTGCCTAGGTTGGAGTGCAATGGTACCATCTCTGCCTCCTGGATTCAAGTGATTCTCCTGCCTCAAGCTCCCAAGTAGCTGGAATTACAGGTGTGCAACACCATGCCGGGCTGATTTTTGTATTTTTAGTAGAGACAGGGTTTCACCATGTTGGCCAGGCTGGTTTTGAACTCCTGACCTCAGGTGATCTGCCTGCCTTGGCCTCCCATAGTGCTGAGATAAGGGGTGAGCCACTGTGTCTGGACCTCCATCTTCATTTTTTGAGAGCAGATTTGATTTTAGGGAATAACAGTCCATTAGAATCCAAATAATTTAGGGAATTTGGACTCAGGTCTGATAAGAAAGATTAGGTAATCATGTTGGTGATACTACTGTTTTAGGTCAAATAGGAGTTATTAAGTAATGGCACAGAATTTTTTGTGTGACTTCTTGAACTGGACCTGAATTCTGCTTCCAAAAAAAATCTCTGAATTTTATTTTATTAATATTTATTTATTCATTTTGTAGAGACAGGGTCTCACTGTGTTGCCCAGGCTGCTGTCAAACTCCTGGCCTCAAGCAGTCCTTCCACGTTGGCCTCAAGAAGTGCTGGGATTATAGGAGTGAGCCACCACACCCAGCCCCTGAATTTTATTTTCAAGAATGAAAATAAATGAATAGAATATTTCAGTGAACAAAATAGTCATTGAAATATTTGTCAGCTTCCTAATTTTATTGCTCTAAAGTGTGGTATACTTTGATATATGACATTTACAAATTATTTTAAGCCTATATTATTTTAATTTATACTAACTATAGTAAAAAAACAAGTAGCAGCCTATGTGATAACCAACTGTGAATCAAAATAGGATTTTACAAATATGTCTTTTCTTTAAAGGGTAAAGGGAACTAGACTAGGTCTTGCAGTTTTAAGGAACTTTATGCATTGTCTATGAGGGGGAAATGAAGCAAAATTGTTTAAGAATACGTTGTTACAAAGCATTGATTTTGGGGTTTTGGGACAGAAGGGGAGAATCTTTGTGGTGAGTTTCAGGAAATACAAACAGGAACTTAAGTGCCTTTCCTCTGGGGTGTGGTTTTTCCAGGACCTTGCTGTTGATTAGAGAGGAGGTGGGGCACTGGTAACCATAAAATAGGAGGTGAGAGTTGAGAATTACTCTTGGATCATATTAAACTGTTTATTCAACAATGTTTATTGAATACCAACTACAGGCCAGGTAGCAGGCTAGGTTCTGGAAATAGAGTGCTAAAGAAGACAATTCGTTCTCTCCCGGAGCTTACAGCCTAGTGGGTTTAATAACTACATTTTATGGGTTGCTTACTACGTTCTAGCATTGTGCTGTGCACTTTATATTTATCAGCGTAGAAAGTATATAACAAAACCTTTAGTAAAAGGATAGCAAAATTTACTAAGACATCAAATCCAACTTCCTAAGTGATTTGTGGAACAAGATTATTCTAGTGTAATAAAAATAAGTGAAGCTATTGTTTAACATAATCCCAAAAAACAAAAAAGAAAAAAGAATAAAAAAAATTAAAAAAATAAGTGAAGCTAACATTTTTTTAACCATTAATGGCCATTCACCATTTTAAATATATATATATATATTTTAGAATGACCCAGGGCACAAAGACATAAAATTGCATTATTATTAATTGTACAACGTGACTTTCTTGACTCCTGATCAGTGAGAAGGGTGTGCCCTTTACTTTTCTAGTAGTGATAGTGGATCCATGCTGAGCTTTCCACTCTTTTCTTTGTAACCGAAAAGTAAGGTAGTTGCCTGTATGTTACCAGTGTCAGTCAATAAGAAGTATTTAAACATAATTGATGGCAAACATTTGTATTATTGATGTATAAAGATTGTTTTAAGAAAGAGTTCGTTCAAAGTTGGCTATAAAGACATTTTCTTTTATTTATCAAATCCCATTTTTCCACTAACAGTTTTCCACTGGTTCTTTTTTTTTTTTTTTTTTTTTTTGAGACGGAGTCTTGCTGTGTCGTCCAGGCTGGATGGAGTACAGTGGCATGATCTCAGTGGCTCACTGCAACCTCCGTCTCCTGGGTTCAAGCGATTCTCCTGCCTCAGCCTCTTGAGTAGCTGGGATTACAGGTGTGTGTCACCACACCTGGCTCATTTTTGTATTTTTAGTAGAGATGGGGTTTCACCACGTTGGTCAGGCTGGTCTCGAAGTCCTGACCTCGTGATCCGCCCGCCTTGGCCTCCCAAAGTGTTGGGATTACAGGCATGAGCCACTGCACCCGGCCTCTACTGGTTTTTATTTAAAATAAGCTTATGCTGGATCTCCAGGTTTTCAATTCTGCCAGTTTAATTTCTTGATACTGAGGAGTACTCTGCTTTTGATTT